>CM037878.1:215066718-219866718 GCA_021292165.1 Shinisaurus crocodilurus | reverse complement strand
CTGACATGGATCGGGAGGACAAGGGAGACACTCCCCAACCATCTCTGTCAGGATGAGGAAAAGTGAAGTGTGTGCCAGGCCATGTGAAGAGAATGTTGAACGACAGAAGGGGCTAGGAAAGCCTTTCCCAAACTGGTGCCCTCCAGGAGTGTTGGACTACCACCATTCCTGGTCACTGGTTGGGCTGTCTGGGGAAGATAGGATTTGTAGTCCAGCACATCTGGGGAAGGATGGGCAAGGGAAAGGGACTAAGAGCTTCTTGGGGAAGAGGAAACAGATCAAAAGGTGATGCTTCAACCATAACCAACACAGAGACCCCAGATGTCCAGCCTGTCTCAGACCTGCACAGAGCAGTACTTTTGAGTACATTGAGCCCTGTTCTAATACATGTAAAAGCCAGGGTGTCCCTGTTTCCTTTGTTATTATTTATTTATTACTACTACTACTACTACTACTACTATTATTATTATTATTATTATTATTATTATTATTATTTATATTTATACCCCGCCTTTTTTCCTGCAAGGAACCCAAGGTGGCTTACATAATCCTCCTCCTCCTCCTCCTCCTCTCCATGTTATCCTCACAACAACCCTGTGAGGTAGGTTAGGCTGAGAGTCAGTGACTGGCCCAAAGTCACCCAGTGAGCTTCATGGCCGAGCGGGGACTGGAACCCGGATCTCCCGAGTCCCAGTCCAGCACTCTCACCACTACGCCATGCTGGTTACTAAGAGTAATGAATATATAATAATACTAGCAACATTGGAACATTTAAAAAATGTTCATTGACCTGGGCCACTCATGCCTGGATTTGGTAGTGTAAAGCCTGATATATGACACAGCAACTGGTTAGGCAAAAGGCGAGCTCTGGATTTTCTTTTCTTTTTTTGTCATAAACAATTGAATGTGGTATGGTGCAGCGCTGGGGGGGGGGAGCATGCACAGGAACAAAATGAATAATCTCATATTGCATCTGTTTGACAATTCCCTGAGACTGAAGTCAAATAGTTGAGGTTTGCCACAAGCCAAGCTGAAGCCTATTTACACTAAGAGAGGGTACCCACGGAACAGAGGTGGCCTTAATTATGCCTCACATGTTTATCAATGTCTCATATTTACTTTAATTCTTATACTCATAGAGTGGCTTCCCACATATACAGAGCGATGACCTGTGTGGTTAGCTTTGTTTTGTATGGCTTCTGTGTAACATAATATGGAAACTGTTGACGTGGACAAGCTTTGAGAAGAAAGCTGCTTTCTGCACAAGTGAGCAATAACCACCCCCATTAAAAAAAAGCCCCTGCTGTCCCAAGTGCAGAAATAAGCCAGCACTCCTGGCAGATTCAACATGTTCCGTCTTTGCTCCCACCAAATTAATTTGACCCTCTTCCTATCATGGGTTTGGCATCACCATTCGAAATAAAATTTCTTTCAGGAAATCATTCAACCATCAGTCATGGGTGTCGCAAGGAGCTTCACTTTTTGAGCCTGTTCAGTTAGTTATTTATGATAAAGATACACTAGGGCAGCCTTCCCCAACCTGGTGCCTTCCAAATATCTTGGGCTACAACTCCCATCATCCTCAGCTATGCACCCACCCCACAAAGTCAGGAGACTTTTTAGAGTGGCACCCCACAATGTACACCCCACAATCCTGCCACTGGAAGGAAATATTGCTACTTCCCTCTCCTCGTGTATACATGAAAAGCACTTACTGCTCACATGCAGGGGTGGGGGGAATTGGATCTCAGCCATGGCTTCTCCCTTGGCTTTAAGGAAAACATGTGAAAATACGGCAGACCTATTGCAAATTGCCTAAATGTCCTTCATTATAATATTATCTGCATGTAATTCTTCATGGATATCTTTACGGATCACACGTGAAGCTAGAGTGAAATCCAGCACTTCAAGAAGCACACAGAAGCTGACTACTTTTCTCAAAAGTACAAGCTGAAATTGTTATGACCCTAAGCCAGCTCAATAAACATTCTCCAAGGAATATCAAGTAATCCACAAAGCAAAGATCAGAAGAATAATAGAACTGATAAAAGAGCAGAAGTGAGTTACTGATTAAGTATGGATTATGTATGTATATAATTGTGTGTGTGTGTGTGTGTATGTAAATGTATGTATGTATATGTAATGTATATAATAAATAAACATGTAATTCTTGGGTATCTAAGACCTTTTGCCTGATTGCCTTCCTACTTGACCCATCTCATTATGATACTATAAGTAGGTCATAATGAAAAGTGTTTTCCTTCAGCCCTTTTTCCTACATCACAAATAAGAAACCACTCTCATCACACAAGCACTAGAGGTTCAGAAAAGGCTAAAAGTGCACCACCACCGCCAACCTGCCTTTTTAAAGGTAATCCCAGTGAAAGGTGGCTGTCAAAACTCGGGGTCCCTTTAAAAGGGGGGTTTGAGTGGGAAGTGGATGGATTTGAACTGGGACATACCTCTGAGTATGTCCCAGTCTGACCCACACCCTATCCCACTAAAAAAAAAAAACAACCCCTTTTAAAGGGATCTCAAGTTTTGACAGCCACGTGTCAAACTGGAATTCCCTTTAAAAAGGGGGGATGCACTTTTAGCCTTTGCCGAGCCCCTTGGGACAAAGGCCCAAATTTGTTCCCCCATGGAGACCAAAGGGGGCAAAAGAAAAGGATCTTGCTGGGAAGGTTGTGTAAATCTGAAAAACACCCCCTTCTCAGCAAAAGATTCCTTCCTGGTGGCTTGGTGTTCCCATGATAGGTCGCCTTCAACAAGCTGTCAAGGGAAACCAAGGGGGTGGGGAAATGGATTCAGACCTTAGCTGGTGCAATGTGCAGGGTGGGTTCCTGCTGCTGCCCCTTGGCAGTGGGCACCCCCATGGACATTGCCCCAGCCAAGGCTTGAAATCCCCCCCCATTTGCACTTATGCGCATAATCGCATTTGCGTAAATTGGATAAGAAAATTTAAATAATAATTCTTTTGTGCACATCTCTGTTTTTAAAAATGTTTTTTAAAATGCTGGTCAGCCACAGGCAGCCCGTCCAAGGTGCCGCTGGGGCACCTTGAGGGACTGCTCAGAGCTGCCAAGATGAGGATCACGAAAGGCAGCATGATGGCTGCCTTTCGTGATCTCCGGGGGGCGGGGGGAATTAAAGGGAAACAAAGCCATGGCAAGCGCAAGAGGACTTGTGGCGGCGGTGGAGGGAAAGACTTGTTCCTCTCAAGGTGTCCCCTGGGATACCTGCAGGGGGACTGAGAGGGGGGAGTGGGCCAGCAACCCACAATGTCCCCAACTGTCTGTCAGGCACATCATGCCTGACCTACCTCACAGGGTTGTTGTGAGGATAAAATGGAGAGGAGGAGGAGGATTATGTAAGCTGCCTTGGGTTCCTTGCAGGAAAAAAGTTGGGGTGTAAATGTAATAAATAAATAAATAAAATAAATGGGGCCTCGGGCAATTGACCCACGCTGCATGGTTCGTGCCACAGTGTGGGTTGTCGTGCCGTCCAAACTGGCTCAATGTGTAGTTTGGCCCTGGGACTGGAACTAACATGCCTCAGGCCCTGAGGTTCAGGCACCTTTACTAAGCTGCTGTGCTGCTCATCCTGCCAAAAGAACGCATTATTTTGCACTGTTCTTAATGATGATGAAGTGCTTGAATTATCTCCTGACCTTCACTCCATTAATTTATGAAAACATGTTTTTATTCCCTCTGTCAATCATGAATTTTTAGAAACCAGATACAAGCACAGGTTAAAGTATCTGACAAGCATTTTATTTAACTACTATTCATACCATGTTACCCAACCATCTGTTAATGTTCAGAAGAAAAAGAGTAGAGGGGGAAATCCCAAAAAACCTTTCCAAAGTCTGCCTTTCATTTGGAATAAATCTTTTTTCTTCCAAAAGCCTTTCTCTAGTCAGCTGTCTTACATTTGGAATGGCACCATATTCAGAAGAATAGTTCATTTTTACAACAAGAATTGCTTTTTAAAAAAGGGAATAAAAATATCCTAATAACAAACTTCCCATAACTCCATACTAATCCTTTCCTGTCCTTTTCTGCTTCGTGGGTAGCACCTGCTCTCAGTACTGGGCCAAAACAGCCTTCCCAAAACTGGTTCTCTTCAGATGTTTTGGACTTCAATTCCCGTCAGACCCAGCCCGCATGGCCAGTGGTCAAGAATTCTGGGAGTTGTAGTCCAAAACATCTGGAGGACACCAGATTGGGGAAGGCTGGGCTAAAACATCCCATTTGACTTTACAGTAAAGGCCTTCTGTGTATCAGGATAAATGTCAAAGGCTTCCTAGCTGTGAGATGTGTTATTCTCTTCAAAGTAAATAAAATGTTTAAAGGTGTTATTGTTGTTCCACCCCAACCCCCAGAATTTTAAAGAAGGGACTGTACTGGGCCAGCAGCTGGCTACACTTACCCAGCCCATTCCTGGCAGAAGGATGCAAGGTGAAAGGGGCCTTTAAGATACCACCCTTGCTGGCAAACAAAATGGCTTTTCCCATGGTGGCTGCACTGCTGTTAAGATACAATGCGGAGCTGCTGATAGCAGCTGGGAGAAGGGTTTATCACACGGTCTGGGGAAGAAGGACGGGGCCTTCAGCTTGAAGAATAAAACCCTGCATCCTCTTGCAGGCAGAGGAGTGAAGCAGAGAGGAGCAGCCGAAAGGAGGGTGAATGGGGCGGGATGGGTCACAGCAGAAGACAGAGGTTTGGAAGAGATAAATAGGGCTCACCTGTGCATGTTTTGCTGCACTTTTGTTATCACTCCACATTTCCATCTTCATCAATATGGCCTGTCTATTACTAGAACGCCTTCTAACTGGAAATTACCAGCTTATCTATTCTCACTGTTCACTCAAGCACTGGGTGACACAAAATGTAAAGTCCTGACTCCTGATGTCCCAGCACGCCCAGCAACTTTGTGCCAAACACCTGTGGTTTTCAGGGAAGGTTTGCATATTAAAATATGTCTAGATGTTTCTACGGTTGGCAGCAGTAGACTTTCTTATCACAGGGATCGTATTTCACAAGTAGGATGATAGAAGCACAGGCAAAAAGCTCATTGCTACCACCACAAAGCTTAGAAAGCAAGAGAATGTAGATCGGGTGGCGGATCAACAGTGCAATCCTGTGCATGTTTACACAGACATAAGTCCTGTTGTGTTCAGTGGGGCTTACACCCAGGTGAGTGTACAAAGTATTTCAACCTAAAGGTCTATCGTACGGTAAGCAGCCGTTCACTCATTAGGACGACTTTTGAACAAGAGACTGGGGCCAAACTCCATGTAACGATGGAGATGATTTGGGAAATAGCATCCGTGGAGGGAAGCCAACCAGAGGGGCACTGCAGCAATGGGGTGGGGGTATGTGACAGTTTACCCCATGCCGTGTTCCTGATGAAAATGTCCCCACCCCCACCCGAAGCTGCTATTTGCCCTCTTAGGAAAAACATGCATGTGAGCATATAACATAGAAGTGTATCGGGAATATTATATAGACACAACTGTAAGAGAGATGGACGGCAATCATCCGGTGATATTAGTTATAGGCTAGATTGGTGCTACAATGTAAATGTACAGAATAACCATGAGAAAAACAATGTTCAGAGGGTTAACGGTGCCGTTCCATTAGGGTCTTTCAAATGCTGTGGCTTTTATGAAGCTAGTTCACCACCTCCATCCTACTTAAACAATTGCTTGGATATTAGCCCATGGGCCAAAACATGGCTAGAAAAATTAGGATTTTCCTGACTGTCAGCCATTTAGCAACTTACAACCCTTCCTGCATCGATTTGCAAGTTCCAATAAAGGGTGTTAATCGGCTCTAAACATTTCATTATGGTTTGTTTGAACGCAGCATTTTACAAGCACAGCAGTTCATCATATTGCTGGAACAAGTACAATGCAGCATCTTTAAAATTCTGCACGAATAATAGATTGGCTACAGTGCTACTTTTTCAGCAGCATTAATAAAATCTCTCAAGCATGCCGAGAGAGTCCATGGCCAGGAAGATTCTCAGGAGGTCTTTTATATGATACTGGTCTTTGTTATGAAATTCCTCCATGCCTTTTTGCTGTCTCCCTAATGATCAGTTAAATAGGGTCCCCTGAGAATGCCTGATTCAGAGCCAACTTGAAAACTGCTGAGGAAACATCCTCTCTTACTGGAAATGATTCCCATCAAACTGCCTTGTACCATGTTTAGACTAACGGATCAGTAACGCCAAACAGAGGGAGCTAAGTTCACCGTGCTTAAGAAGTGTCTGTGTGTGCAAAGAGATCGCCTTTGTCTGGCCCGGTTACTCAAGGGCACACTGTCCAAAAGATTTGTTGGGCTATAACAAATGGCTTTGAGCTGTTGCCAGCTGGCTCTTCAAAATAGTAGTGAGAGATTCAAAAGTGACCACTTCCTTTGGACAACTACTGTTGACCCCTGGGTCAACAGGATACATATGTATTAGACTTAAGCTAGACCCAGAACAACTTGTGCCAGGCTCAGATGACAGCAAGGATGCACAGAGAGTCAGGCTTTGCCTCTAACGTGCTTTCCTCCCCATTAAGAAATTATCTCCACTGGAGACTCACCAAAGTCTGAGCCTAAGACAGCCTTCTCCAGCCTGGTGCCCTCTAGATGTTTTGGAACACAGCTCCCACCATTCCTGATCACTGGCCATACTGGCTGAGGTTGCTGGGAGTTAGTCCAAAACATCTGGAAGGCACCAGATTGTAGAGGGCTGGGCCCTATGATACAATAGTATGATTCCCCACAGTTCCCCCATTCAGTATGATGCATGGTTACCAGGGAGCAACAGCAAGAGAGAGCTATTGCTTTCATGTCCTTATGGGAAGCCTTGTGGGCTTCCCAGATGCATCTGGTTGGCCACTGTGGAGTACAAGATGCTGCACCACATGGACCTTTTGTCTGATCGAGCAGGGTTTTTCTTATGTTCTTACAGACGTGATGTTTTATGCAAGGTAGCTCTTGCCGTAGTTGATCATTCGCTATGATTGCTGATCTGTCACCCTACAGTGTTGGCGAAAGCAGTGTTAAGGCTTCAACATCACTTTTGTTGGTTTAGGACAAACGGTGCATTTGAACTAGCAGTGGCTGCCATGCTTCCTTGCGATCTCCGCTCAGCCGGTGTGATTGTAAATAAACAGATATTTTTAAAAACGCTGTAAGTCTCCAGGCTCTCATCTCCAAACAAAACACACCCTTTAAAGCGGGGGTGGGGAATGTGTCATCCCCCCAGATGTTGTTGGATTGCATCTCCCTTTAGCCCCAGATGTTGTTGGATTGCATCTCCCTTTAGCCCCAGCCAGCATAGCCAATGGTGAAGGATGATGGGAGTTGCAGTGCATTTGGAGAGCCGCACATACCCCATGTCTGCTTTAAAGCAACCAAAATGAACAAAGGGTTGGAGCAATTTCCCTGGGAGAAGAGGTTATAACATGTCATCTGGGACATTTTAGCTTAGAAAAAAGAGGGGAAACATGTGTGGCATAAGTGGGGACATGATAATCAGAGCTGGGAATCTGAGCAATCTTATGGTCATCTAGACGCTCTCTAGGGGCCATAGGATTACTCTGCTTGTCACTTTTCCATAATCTGAGGAAAGGTTTGATAAATATTGCTCCTGGTTTATATGTGAAATAGAAGTATTTATTTTATTTATTTTATTTATTTCTTATATTTATTAATCGCCCATCTGGCCGGTCACCCGGCCACCCTGGGCGATGTACAATTAAAATACAATAAAACAATACAATAAAATATAATAATAATTAAAACAATATAAAAAGTTCTTTTAAAAATCTAACCCACCCCATATTCCCGCCTGAACAGCCATGTTTTTAATGCACGGTGGAAGCTCATCACGGAGGGGGCATGGCGAAGGTCACTAGGGAGGGAGTTCCATAATGTGGGGGCCTCCACAGAGAAGGCCCTCTTCCTAGTCCCCACCAGCCTGGCTGCTCTGGCTGATGGGATAAGGAGAAGGCCGTCCGTGGCAGACCTTGTTGAGCGGCCTACTTGATCCCATAGTTACATGAATCAGATATTTTGACTTTGCCCTTAGCTAATTTCAGTTGGTACATTTTTTCCCCCTGCCATGGTATTTGCCACAGCTCCATGTAGCAAGACTTCAATGTTCGACATTCTGCAGCTCTCCAACTTTTAGCTATTACCATGTGCAGGGAACCACAAGCTGCAAGAGCGGGACAGCTGCAGCTTATCAAGTAGGGTGGGGCTGAGTCGAAAAGGCAGAACAGTAGCATAGCTGGGCTGGAAGGGAAAGCTGAGCCAGGAGTGACTGAAGAGTCTAGAAGAGGCTGGATGGATAAGCTGACCATCTAGTAGAGGCAGGACCGGTGCAGGGCAGTTTGGCGCCCTAGGCGAAATGATATTTAGCGCCCCCCCTCTCGTGCCGTGGGGGGGGGCCTCCGGAGCAAAGCAGCCCTGCTCTGCAAACCCCCACCCCCACGCCGCCACCACCAACCTACCTTCCCCCCGCCCTGGCTGCCGCTGCCGCCTCCAAGGAGGAAGTGACGCGACGACAGGACCCCCGCGCTCTGTTTTTTGCCGGGGAAACCAGGGCAACACGCGGGCGGGGCTCCGGAAGCGACGCGACGCGGAGAAGGTAGGTGGCGGGGGGTCGGGGGGTGGCAGCGGTGGGCGGGGGAGGCGTGGCGGCGGTGGGCAGGGGGCGGGGGGGCGGTGGCGGCGGCGGGAGGGAGGGAGGGAGGCGCAGCAGCGGTGGCAGGTGGGCGGGCGGGGAGGTGCAGCAGCGGACGGGGAGGCGGAGGCCTGGCGGGGGCGGAGCGGCGGCAGCGAAGAGGAGTGCAGCGTTTCTGTGCCCTCTTCAGCCGCGCGCCCTAGGCAACCGCCTAGTTTGCCTAGCGGTAGCGCCGGCCCTGAGTAGAGGGAAAGAAGAACGGAAAAGCAAATGGAGAGGAGGAGGGGAAGGGACTTCTGGGAGAGAAGAAGCCTCGGTTGGAAGGTGGGAGCAGCCAGTAGGGATGGGCATGGGCAGACAAGAGCAAATCTGATCAGTCACTGCAGAAATGGAGGAAGAGGGACCTGTGATAGCTACTTCCCTTGGTCTCAGAGATCCTGTGCTGAATTTCATTTACCTTCGCCTGCATCATCATCATCATCATCATCATCTTCTTACCCGCCTCTCCATCTAGATCGAGGCGGGGAACAGCAGAAAACACAAAACACACAAACTAATGAAACACAACACATACTATTAAAACATCTTAAAATACCTTAAAATATCTTTAAAACATCTTTAAAACATCTTAAAGGCATCCTAAAATTCCGCCAGATAGGCCTGTCGGAAGAGGTCAGTCTTTATGGCTTGTTTAAATTCCAAGAGACTGGTAAGTTGGCGAATCTCCTCCGGCAGGCCATTCCATAATTTGGGAGCAGCAGAAGAAAAGGTCCTCTGGGTAATACTTGTCAGCCTAGTTTTGGCGGACTGAAGTAAATTCTTCCCAGAGGACCTGAGTGTGCGGAGCAGATTGTACGGGAGAAGGTGATCCCGTAGGTAGCCTGGACCCAAACCATGTAGGGCTTGCATGGCCTAGAAGGAGAGCAGGCAATGAGAAGCTTTGGGCAAGTGGCTATGGGAGATACACATGGCAGAGAAGCCAGAAAGGGGGACACTCCCAACCCCTTATTCCCTAGATCAAGGCCATAACGTATGTCCAGCTGATTCCTCAGCCAGAAGTGAGAGACATAACCCTTTGCCCTGAAAGGGAAGTACTTTGTGGGGTTGACTCTGACTCATGGTGTAACTAGCAGTACTCAAAAAGAGAGGCATTGCATTTAGCTCTTACTGGAGCATAGTGTCTTCATTGAGATGATGGAAGGTTGGCACTTCAGCATGCCTCTCCCTGGGAAGGTGCCTGCAAGCTGCCATCAGCATGAACACGATTAGTTCCTCAGACCAGAGGTAGGCAATCTTTTTGGGACCGTGAGAACATTTAGCAATTTGAGAAATTGTCCTGGGCACCACCACAAAATGGCTGCCATGGGAGGTGTGGCTAGTCACACAGGACAAGTGACAGCCCAAAAGACTGAGTACAAAGCAGAGGTAGGGTCTAAGCCCCATCACACTAAACAACTCCTTTGAGCCCACCATTTTCAGTGCCAGCAGAAGCCTATTTCACAGCAGGCAAACTCTTTCTCTCTCTCTCCCCGCCCACCTTCCCCTACCATCCAACTCATTTCCCCATCTCTTTTTCTTTCACACTGGTGGCTGGGTGCACTACAGAGGAAACCACTGGCCTGCAGCTGCCCACCATCTTCATTTCCTAAGAATATTTCTGAGCCCCACTGCATAGGCCATGGGAAATGAAGTTGGCAGTGGCCGGAGGCCCTCACTTTGCTTTGAAGTGATCCCAGCTACCAATAAGAAAATTGATGATGATGATGATGATGATGATGATGATGATGATGATGATGATGATTAATATTATTTTACGTGGGAAGACTAGGACACCTTGACAGACACCAAGAAAGCTATCCAGGGAAGCACTGGTGCACATGGGCACCATGTTGTCTACCCATGACTTAGACATCACTTGGAATTTTGTTCTTCCTATACTGTTAATAGAGTCAATGGTGATGTAACCTATATTTTTAATGTAGAATGTTTGCCATTTCTGACAATATCATGTTCCAAAGCTGGAGACATTTTTCTTCCACTCTCATAATACTGGAAACTGGGTTCATCCAATGAAACTGAATGGCGGGGGAATATTCAGGACAGATAAAAGGAAGCACTTCTTCACACAGTGCATAGTCAAACTATGAAATTCATTATCATGAGATGTAGTGATGGCCACCACATTGGATGGCTTTAAAAGGGGGTTCTACAAATTCGTAGAAGAGAAGGCTATAAATGGCTACTAGTCAGGATGGCTATACAGTATCATAGGCAAGTATGCCTCTCAATACCATTTGCTGGGGAACATGAGTTGTTATTGCACTTGTGGGCTTTCCACAGGCATCTGGTGTTGGCCACTGTGGAAACAGAATACTTGACTAGATAGGTCTTCGGTCTGTTGAAACACAGCACTTCTTGTGCTCCTTTATTTGAGGAAGCACATGTTGAATCATTAGATGGACATAACAGAACTTCAATAGAACCAAAAGCCTTGATGGTTCTAAAATGAATTCCAGTAACATATGGATGAGTAAGGATTGTTGGATGAGTTTTAATCAGAAATCTCAAAAGCAGTCTACTGGATTCAGGAAGGAACATTTTCTCATAAGACACTTTCTCTCCTTGTAAGACCCTTGGAGACAGGATATCAGACAAAGTTGACTTGTGCTGCAGAGCTTCACACTATCACCTAGTCACAGTCTTCCAGTATGTATCACTATGGTGTATTTCTATTTAAATTTTAATTTCTAAATTTGCATCTGGAGAGCCAGTGTGGCGTAGTGGTGAGAGTGTTAGACTGGGACTCGGGAGATCCGGGTTCTAGTCCCCGCTCAGCCATGAAACTCACTGGGTGACTTTGGGCCAGTGACTGACTCTCAGCCTAACCTACCTCACAGGGTTGTTGTGAGGATAAAACAGAGAGGAGGATGAGGATTATGTATGCCACCTTGGGTTCCTTGCAGGAAAAAAGGCAGGGTATAAATATAATAAATAAATAAATAAAATATGCAAATGTTATATAAGTCACCATTGTCTCCTGTCCACTCTTTGGTGTTTCTCAAGTGGCACCACAGCATGTGTGCCTGGCCCCACCAACTGCCAGCTTTGCCAACTTGTGCAGGCCCCAAAGGATTCCCTAGCCTTATCTGTGACCCTCCACCAAAATAGGTTGCCCACCCCTGCACTACCACAATGCAAGCAACTGCCAGGGCTGGAATTCAAGGGAAGCCAGGCAGGGCCAGCCTACCTAGTTATTTTAAAGGCCCTTTAAGGGTGGGCCCAGCTTAGTATTATTATTATTATTATTATCTCGGGGTCTCACTATTTAGCCTTTTACTTATGCTGAGTTAATAGAAAGCAATAGAAATATTTAGAAAAGTAAGTTTCTGTTTCCTTTATATATCTCTGTAGAGAGAGGGGAAGGGAGGGAGCGAGGGAGAGCACCCATGACAAAGCGCACAGGAGGTTCCAGAACACCTCTGAATTTTTGCCATATAGTGGTTTGGCTTGCCTCTTAGCCTGAGTGCTTAATGCTGAATGATGGCCCACAAGAAGCCACAATTTGTCATAATGTGTTTTTATTTAACTTTATTTCAAACATTATATAAAACAAATTAAAAAAAAACACATACATATAACTACGAAGGTGCACCCATCACCACGGGACCAAGAAATAATTTCTATCATAATCCATTATTATTCAATATTCCAAAAATACATCATATCTTGACATGGCTTACTCCCCTTTCCCTTTACTAAAACATAGTCCAGCAATGGTCCCTATATATCCTTGAAATTATTTTTCTTTAATTGTCCCTTTTTACATTTGATACTACATGTTAATTTATCCTTTAAAGCAATATCCCACACCTCTTTGTACCAGTCTATGAGCTAAATTTCTGTATTGGCAGTCTGCTCACTTTGATGATTGGTAGTCAAGCAAGTCATTTAATGGTGAGTGAAGTGTGTAATATCATATTAGGGGGTCGGGACGGGAGCTACCTTCTTCTTGAGTTGGAATTTCACCCCTGCTGCCTAAGATAATATGTGGAATCCCAAAATCAATGCTGCTGTGAAAGACTTGGTGAAATTGTGTCTTCATTGCTAAATAGTGCAAGCTGGCCTTAGTTTACAAGAAAGAATCAAAGCACCCACAGTCTTCAGATCGGAGCCATCTTTAAAGATTGAAAAACCTCATCCCTGTTACATGTCCAGCATAGCACAAGATTAACCCTTAGATTACTATGATCCTATAGCATGCATGCAGAAAAAAGGGGGAAGAAGCACAGCTCTGCTTCAGCACATCAAAATCCACACGGGATCACAGTGCACAAGGCATTAACGTGAAAAAGCAGTCACATTGGCAAAGCAGTGGGGAAAGCGATTTTACCCTCCCATGCTGCCTATCTACGTCTGAGTTTCTTTCTTTTTTTAAAGAGGCAATCTGCAATTGAATCTACATCTACAGGTTGGATTTCCAGTTTTTTCTGCAGCCCAGTGCTCACAACACTGGTGTTTTTATTCACATGGGAGGGAGACAAAAACAGCCCCTTTGTTTATTAGGGCTCACTTTGTATTTTTCTTGAGAGCTCTAAGCATATGTCTATCCATTTTCTTAGGAACAGGTTTCTATGTGCACATCTGCAATCATGTCTCAAATTGAGTCATTGTGAACATAACCATTGCCAGACTAAAATGAAGGGTTGCTTTACCTGGCAGAATTTGGATTTTCCTTTCTAGCTTTGCACCTTATTGCAGATTGTTTACTATAAGGGGATTGAAAGCAGTCACTTTCCCTCTTCTCTTAAGGAGCTGCTGACATTCTGCAGTGTTCTTCCATGCCAATTAAGAAGTATGAGTGTAGTCTCTATTTAATTAGTCTGTAAGCAGTTATGTTTTCCAGTTTTAGGTAAGTTACTTGAAATGACTGTACATGAGGTGTATCTGAGCAGTTTTTCAGTTAGGAAAGCTACGCCCTGAAGTCTTAAACCAAGCAGAGTATGGCACTGTGCCTCTACTGTAGCTATTAAACTACAAACATAAATCAGGTGTGTGTGTGTGTGTGTGTGTGTGTGTGTGTGTGTTTTGTGGTTCAAATATCCTGTAGGAGATACTTTTACTGGAAGTTTTAAGTCATATTCCTCATATCATATTCCCAAAATTGATGATTTCCATGACCTTTACACATAATTACAACTGTGTTTTTTGTCTATTTTTATTAAATGTTTTCATATTCCATTATGTTGCAGTAATTTTTAATGATGTTGGAGTGGCTAGGCACTTCTGCAGAAACTATTTTGTAGGAGAGTGAACAGGATCCAAAGATTTCTTCAAAGAAATACATTTGATCACACCTATCAGAAATTTCTACTCTGTTATTGTGCCAATAATTTGGCATAGAACTATCAGGGAAGGTACAGAATTTCACTAATCATAATCAAAGAGATTTATGAGAGAACCATTAAGAAGGGCAAATCATCGCATGCTATTGTACTTAGACGTCCTTGTTATATTAGTATTAGAAATAAATGGTGTACTTTAATGGCCAACATATTAAAATTTCATGGACTTTCCATGTCTCTCTCTCTCTCTCTCTCTCTCTCTCTACTTTCTTTGCTGCCTTTGTATTCGGTGCAGATAATTTTTGTTTCAATAACATTTCTTCTTGAGTATTTAGCATTAATTTAAGTGATCTCTAGCATCCATAGTATATGTATATGTTGCTCTATGAATATATAGAACACACACACACTGACTTCCTCTGCCATTCTTAGGGTATTTTCCTGTCAGTGGAGACTAATGGAGGCACGTGCTCAAATCCCATGGTAAAGGAACCTATATAGAAGTATTAAGCATGTAGATGGTCCCCATTATTTCCATATCCAAATGTCTTACTTTTCACATTAATCCTTTTCTCCTCTCAATTCCTCTGTGAATTAGAGACGTTCTGTTATTCCATTTTTACTGATGGAAAATTAGACCACAGCAACAGTGTGTTCTGCAAGACAACAGAGAACGTTTGTTGGAATGCAGAGAACTGCAGCCAAGACTTTTATATTCAAAGGAAAGTAATCTTGCTGTATCTTCCTTCTGTGAGTCCAATGCAGGTTATCTGCTGTACAGTACAAACCATTAACTGGCTTAAAGGTAACTATGGCAAGGGGCTGATCATTCCGTTGTATTTGTGTCATTCTCTGCCACCCTGCTGCTTGTAATAATCACTGGTGCTCATTTTATTGGGATAGTTACATGTGTGGGCAGGTATTTCAATCTTGAAATCTGGGTAACTCATTAAACAGGTATAGGAAATGCAGCATTCATTCAAAAAGGTGAAACTGTAGTGCTTGTTGCTACTTTCTTTTATGAGATTTTATAATAATTTGATTTAATTTCTTAAGCTTGATTTTCAGAAGTCAATGTACATAATTAAAGTCCATATAACAGATAACTGAAGGGGTTTAAAATCCAGAAGAAATCCATTATCTGCATTCTATTATAACTCACCATATGAGAATAGACCTTGTAGCATTCCATGAAGATCTGAAACACAGGACTGATTTGTTTGTTTGTTTGTTTGTTTGTTGTATTTATGAATCGGCCATCTGGCCGGCAAACCAGCCACTCTGGGCGATGTACAATGTGATAAAATATAAAATACATTTAAAACAGTATAAAATTTTAAAATCTTAACCCACCCCATATTCCCGCCTGAATAGCCATGTTTTTAGTGAGCGGCGGAAGCTCAGCAGAGAGGGGGCATGGTGGAGGTCACTAGGGAGAGAGTTCCACAGCATGGGGGCCGCCACAGAAAAGGCCCTCTTCCTAGTCCTCACCAGTCTAGCTGCTCTGGCTGAAGGGACAAGGAGAAGGCCGTCTGTGGCAGATCTTGTTGAGCGGCCTACTTGATGTTGCTGGAGACGCTCCTTGAGATAAACTGGACCGGAGCCATATAGGGTTTTATAAAGGTCAAAACCAACACCTTGAATTCGGCTCGGCAAGCAACCGGTAGCCAGTGCAGCTCCTTGAGCACTGGAGTGATGTGATCCCGCCGGCAGCTGCCTTTAACCAGGCAAGCTGCCACGTTCTGTGCCAGCTGTAACTTCTGAACCGTCTTCCACATAGAGCGCATTACAGTAGTCTAGGCGAGAGGAGACCAAGGCATGAGCCACTGATGGGAGCAGATGATTAGGAAGGTAGGAGCGCAGCTGCCGTATCAGATGGAGTTGATACAGCGCTGCCCGGCTCACAGCTGATACCTGAGCCTCCATGGACAGCTGGGAGTCTAGAATGACCCCCAAGCTGCAGACCTGGTCCTTCAGGGGTAGATGTAGCCCATTCAGCACCAGGTCAACATCCCCTAACCTCCCCTTGTCCCCCACCAGAAGTGATGGACCAATGCAGGAGGTGTTCTAAAGAGCAAGACCTTTTATGGAGCTCTACTTCCGTACTGCAGATGATAAAATGTTGGGCCTTTAGCAAGAATGTGCTTGTCAGGTTCTGATTTAAGGATAACACCACAGCATCCACTGATTACCACTGGGTTAATCACTTTTCAACCCAAATTGGGCCTTTCTGATTAAATGCAGCAACTTGAACTGCAGCTGGAAGCAAACTGAAAGCTAGTGTGGAACAGAAGTCCCTGAGGTGAGCAACACATGGCCCACGGGCTGCATGTAGGCCCCTGGCCTTTTTGAGGCCTCACCATGCCCCACCGCTGAAATTTGGTGGTGTAGCAGCAGGGGAACAAAAAACCCTTTTCAAAGGAAAATCTGTGATTTGCTGCCACATTTCAGTGGTGCCACAGCAAAAAGGGGTTATTTAAAAGCAAAACATGCCTCTTTTTGCAGCCACTGCACTGTCAAAAATTGGTGGCAAACCACCGATTTTCCTTTGAAATGGGTTTCCCCCCCCTGCCACTGTGCTGCTGAATTTTGGCAGTATAGCAAGTGGGGGAGGGGTGCGGCCGGCCCCTACTGGGGTCTGGAGGAGGCATTGCAGCCCCCTGGAAGTTTCCCACCCCTGCTGTAGCCCATATTCCTTGGTAGCTGAGCTACATTCTGCAGTATTTTTTGAATGACAATCAACATAAGTCGACAGTCGCAGAAATTAGCTTACTAAGGGCCAAACTAGATGGGACACCATTCACACAATTACCAATTGCTTGAATGGCTTTAAAAAAAAAAAAATTGCAAGAGAGGGGGAGTGATCCAGATCAGAGGCCCTGCAGCTACTGTTTACATGGCGGGCGGGGGGAAGGATCTTTTCCCCAATGCAAATAGCAACAGTGAGGCCCCTGATATGCCTCGGGGAGTCAAAGGGATAAAGGGTTAAAGCCCCCTTAGCATCACCCCCATGCCAGGTTCCCAGTCCAGATCGGGGGGGGGGGGGGAGCACACCTGCAGTTCACTTTTACAAAGCCATTCACACAATTGTGTGAATAACGTCACATCTAGTTTGAACCTTACAAGATGAGTTGAACCAGGTAGCATAAAAATAATGTATGTGGTGATGGCTACTCATATAGATGGCTTGCGACATGCAGGCCACAGGTTGTGAAACCCTGTGCTAAGCATCTGGGAGCCACGTTTACGGCACAGCATACAGGACTATGTCGACCTTGGTCTGATCTGACAAGCCAATTCTTATATTTGCATATTGAGGGAAGGGAAAATTCATTTTATTGTACCCTTTAAATTAAGAGGTTTTCTATTTCCACAGATCAGGTGTTCATATGCCCTTTGGATGTGATCTGTTGTCCTTTGAAGTCAATAGGCATCTTTCCTAAAGACGGAACCACTATTGTAAGGTCTGCCCTATGACATATTAATAAAGAACATAGTTACAGTGTATGACAAAATTACCAATCAAGCTCAGCAATTGTACCGACTCACATCTCTGCGTATACAGTGACTAGGGGTTAGCTGTAAAACTCATTATGCATGCTTGCCATGTATTAATAGTAACAGTATTCCTAATTTCATTAGCATCCTCATTATCCTGTATTAATTATTTTAGTTATCCCATTGAGAACTAATATCAAAACCTGACAACACCAATTCCCCAAATGCATCTTGTGGTTGCTGAATGTGGTTGCCGCTCAGCTAGTTGTTGCTTCCGACAAATGTAAAGTGATGCTACCTTACGTGTACAAGCAACAGCTGCATTCCTAAAACCTTTCCTGGAAGAAGAAAATCTCTGTAATTTCAAACAATAGAAGTCAAATAGAACACATGACTCCACGATGATTTCTGAGAGCTGCATATGGAGGTACTAAAAGCTACTGTGGAGGATGCTGACCTCTGGAATCTGACCTACTTCAGAAAATTGTAGATAGTGCAAACACTAGAGTAGTTACAGCCACAAAGAGACATGCATATATTTAGAAGTGAGCCTGCTATGGAAGTTGCTGTTTAGAAAGGGTAGGGATCCTTTTGGGGGACTGTGAGCACATTTAGTAATTTGAGAAATTGTCCTGGGCATCACCACAAAATGGCTGCCATGGGACAAGTGACCAGCCCGAAAGACTGAGTACAAGGCAGAGGTGGGGTTTGAGCCTAAACAGCTCCTTTGAACCCACTGTTTTCAGGGCCAGCAGAAACCTATTTCATAGCAGGCAAGCTCTTTTTCTCTCCCCATCACCCTCCTCTGCCAGCCAACTCATTCCCCCCATCTCTTTTTCTCTTATACTCTGGTGGCTGGGCACGCTGCAAAGGAAAGCACTGGGCAGCAGCTGCCCACTATCTTCATTTCCTAAGAATGTCTCTGAGCCCCATCTCGTAGGCCAGAGGTGTTCATGGGGAAATGAAGATGGCAGTGGCTGGAGACCCTCACTTTGAAGCATCCGGTAAGAAAAAATGTTACTGTTTTTTTAAAAAGTGGGAGGGATATGGCATGTTACCAGGTGCCAAGAAAGGTGTTCAGAGGCATGCTGGTGTCCACGAGCACTACATTACTTACCCTGATTTTGACACATGTATGGCCATCTTGCCCAGATCAGGATCAGGGGAACCTTGTTCTTCTGGACTTTGAGAGAGGCTGGATTTGCACAGCACTGATTGGCTGCCCCTTGTATCAATCATGAAGCTAACTTCCTCTCCTCAAGCAGTTTTTAAAGGGAGAGAGAGAGAGAGAGTGCAGAAAATAGCAACAACCCAACAACTCGTTCTCTAAGTGCCAAGAATGTTTGATTGGATTAACATGGTACTTGAAGAAGGAGGAGGATAGCCTGCCTGAAGCACTGAGCATGGGGCAAACAGGAAGAAGCAATCAAGCATTGATCCATGGGCTGTATGTGTACGTCTTTACAAAAGCAAAGGGGAAGAAAGCAGGGCTCACTCCGCAGCCAAACACCCCCCCCCCTGCATTCACTCCTGTTCACAAGCATGTCTGCATACACCCTATGACTCTATGCTGTCCCCCTCTCCTATCAGCATCTTTGTACATTCCCAATTCAACAAGGTCCACATAGCACAGGAAACTATTTTCTCTTAATTATTTAAAATATTGATATCCAACCTTACCTCTAAAGGTGTCCAAGACAGCTAATACAAACAGTTCAAAACAATACAAATACATACAATCTTAACAACAACATATCAATTAAAAATACAGAATGCAAAGCAGCTCTTTATCAGAGACCAGTGGGCGGACTTCTTTAGAGAGTCTAGACATAACTACAGAAAAGGCCTTGTCCATGGCCTTCATCTGCCTAACATCTAACAGTGAGGGTATCTGATGTATGGCCTCCAAGGATATTCACAACATATTGGGCCGGAACTAGGTAGTCTTTCAGATATCCTGATCTCAGACCATGTATGATTGAGAAGGTCTGCAGCAGTACGTTGAACATGAATGTTCTGGGGAAAGGTAGCTACATGAACTTGGACTCACAGGTCTGTCAATTCACTAGGTAGCCTTAGGGACGAAGGCGTAGGAAAACCACTTGTCTGACCTATCTTACATTGGTTGGGTTTGCATAATCATTTTCAGCCATGTGCCACTGCCACAGGCCATGATTTGTGGCACGTGCCAGGCACCCATTCCGTAACCTAACTCCCACTTGTTGTTGTATCGTCTGAACCTAGCAAGGGTGGGTTGCTGGCATGGTTAACAAACCACTCAGAACCCATGGGCTGTTTTAGGGTTGTGGATGGTTTGTTAACCACACCAACAACCCGCCCTCACTGGGTTCGGATGACATGACAGCCTACGAGCAGGGGTTGGGTTACAGAACGGGCACCTGCAGGTGCCCACCATGTGCCGCAAACCACAGTGGCTTATTTATCATGCAAACCAGGTCATTGACATTGCCCTCCAGGGCACCCACAAGGTGAATACAGAAAGCCCGTCCTAGGGAGTTTCAGCCTGGGCCACAAGAGACCGGTGTAGGGACAACATTGGTTTTTATGGTTTTAATTGTTGTGAATAGCCCAGAGAGCTTCAGCTATTGGGCAGTATAGAAATGTAATAAATAAATATCTGGACTATCTTAAAGTTCTGGTGTTTATGTCCCTGCATGATTTTATGGGTGTCCTGTTCACATATGGGGTACAATGCAGACACACTTAAGAATCTTTGAGCCATGTTTATTTTAGCCAGGGAGATTAAAACAGATTGAAATCAATGGGACTTGCTTAACTCTGTCTGGTTTATGACCTTAACCACTGGTTATTGTCCAAATTCTACTTGAGCAATTTTCCTTCATTCAATCATAAGCCAGAGGTTGTGAAATACAGGTACTACGTTAGAGCACAGTCTATATTATCCAAGGATTTAGAAGATATCCAAAACTACTCATTTAATCAGGGTGTTATTTAAAACATGATCTTACATGTAACACGAGGCTAGATAACCTATACTCTCAGTTATCCACCCAAGTAGTTCATGTTTTGTTTGTTTGGTCCATTTTTTCCCTTTGTGTTAACTATATTTCCTGACATATACCTTTAATAAAATTCAGTAAATATAACGTGTGTGTTTTTAAGTAAAAAGAAGAAGGAAGAAAGGATTTGGTCTGTCCATGGAAGTTCTATTATATATGCCTTTTCTTTTCTTTTGCTCTCACCCAAAATGTTTTGTGATGTAATCCCAAGACTCATAAAAAGGCAGAGACTGAGGAGAATTTTCTTTAAACTGGAAAGTTTTATGTTGCTCCTGAAAATTGCAGCCTAGTTAAATATCTGAACTCTTATTTTTATTGAGCAATAAACCATGAGCTTGTGGTGACTTGGAGACCCATTCCATTTGGAAATCACGTGGCTGAGTGACTGGCATGGCTGACATGTTTGGCACTTCAAAAAGCTCAGAAGACAAATGAATAAGAAGCAAGAATTTCTTACATTAGCAGAAACCCAATTAATGTCAACATAATTAAATGGCAGAATTTATAGTTTGATTTGGAAAAGCAGAATCAACCTTTTCCTGTGCCTGCTGGGCAAGTTCATTAGGGGTATCATTCAATGTTTAACTTTGCATTACTCGCATGAGCAATCATGCATGTTATCCTATAGCTACCTGAGTCAGGCAGGGGATAATTGAAGCAAGAAAGAGACTGGAGTCCATAATTGAGATCCTTGGTTCGGAAATTATCCTATGAGTAAGTGGATTACTATGGATCCAGATCGAAATGTTCTGGAAACTACTTGTAGATATTCTCAGGTCTGGAGTCTGCATGTGGCATCCTTGAGTAAATGCCAGGGACCCCAGCAGGACCCACCATGATCAATACCTGCCCAAGAAAATTCCTTGCCACCTGGTGGTGAGGAGGAGTGGTCCAGGTGGCTGCAGTGGATGAACAAGGTCTGTAATGGGTCAAAATGGAATCACACCTCTTTACTAGTGTACCACAGAGCAGAACATGGCTGTGCATTATTTTTTGTTCTGTAATCCACTGAATGCAACTAGCTTCATGAAAACGTAGTGAAAATACAGTAGATACTATATGCTCAAAATGACTTTATACCGATGATGATGATGATGATGATGATGATGATGATGATGATGATGGATGTGTCTGTCCATCTTTCCGTCAGCACTATAAAGCCAGAACTGTGAAACCTAGACACCTGAAGCTTGGCGTGCATACTAAGGGGACTCTAGAGGTGTGCATCTCAGGGTTATTTTGTTTCTAAATGCATTAATCAATTTGAATTAATGTAAATGTGTCTATGTGGTTGAAGCCTGTAGTACTTGTTCAGCTACTAGGGGCAGACTTCACTAACCAGCACACATAGCTTTGCAGTCAATACAGTTTGAGGCTAGGGGGAATTAGTAGGCTGCGGGACAGAATTATATGCTTGCCCCCTCCCCCAATTCTGTGGCAGCTCCCCTCAAGGGAATAGAATGGACAGAGCCCTCCCTCAGGGAGCTGTGGGGCCATGACAGACAGGGGCCATGCCTAGGGGTGCCAGCTGGCATGGTTTCAACAGGGTGGGCACAACGTGTCCAACTCTGACAGCTGTGTAAGTTTGCTTGAAGGCTTCACTGTACCCAACTAAGGGCTATTCCGACCTGTGCAATGCTGGGTCCCAGGGCTGGCGCTACCGCTAGGCAGACCCAGGCGGCTGCCTAGGGCGCGTGGCGGAACAGGGCGCAGCATTTCTGCGCCCCTTCCTCGCCTCCGCCGCGCTCCTGCCCCGCCTGCCGCCTCCGCCGCGCCTCCCCACCCGCCTGCCAGCCGCTGCCGCCGCCACTGCACTTCCCCCCGCGCGCGTGCGCGCGCGCCTGCGCACACACCCGCCAGCCAACCACCTACCTACCTTCCCATCGTTTCTGGAGCCCCGCCGGCGTTGTTTTGGCGGGAGGAGGAACCAGGGCAACAGGGCTTAAAGAGCCCTGTTGCCCTGATTTCCCCGGCAAAAAAAAAAAAGTGTGGGGGTCCCGTCACGTCGGAGAAGGAGGCGGCGGCGGCAGAGGCGGCGGCAGCAGCGGCAGCAGCAGCAGCCAGCAGCGGGGGCGGGGGGGAAGGTAGGTGGTGGTGGGGCGGCGGCAGCGGCGCGGGGGGGGGTTGCAGAGCAGGGCTGCTTTGCCCCGGAGCCCCCCCCACGGCACGAGGGGGGGCGCTAAATATAATTTGGCCTAGGGCGCCAAACAGCCCTGCACCGTTCCTGCTGGGTCCCTTTGCTAGTTTACAGTAAGGCACTCGCCTGCTCTCATCTTACTACAGGTGGGGGGCGGGGAGTTGCATTGCTTTATGAAACTGTTTCTTAGGCTATTTGATGTCCACTTTGATCTCAGTTGAGTGTTGAGTACAGAATCACACACTCATCTCCCGTTCTTCTCAGGGCCGGATTAAGAGCATTATGGGCCTGGTGCTGAGGAGGGCGCGCGGCTGAAGAGGGCGCAGAAACGCTGCGCTCCTCTTCGCTGCCGCTGTGCCGCCTCCGCCAGGCCTCTGCCTCCGCTGCGCCGCCCCCGCCAGGCCTCCGCCTCCCCACCCTCCTGCCCGCCCGCCGCCGCCGCCGCACCCTCCCGTCCCACTCGCCGCTGCGCCTCCCCCCCGCCCTCCCGCTCGCTGCCGCTGCGCCTCCCGCCGCTGCCGCCATCACCACCCCCCCCGACCCCCCCGCCACCTACCTTCTCCGCGTCGTGTCGCTTCCAGAGCCCCGCCTGCGTTGTTTTGGCGGGAGGAACCAGGGCAACAGGGCTTAAACAGCCCTGTTGCCATGGTTTCCCCGGCAAAAAACAGCACGGGGGGTCCCGTCGCGTCACTTCCTCCTCCTCTTCCTCGGCGGCAGCGGTGGTGGCGGCGGCGGCAGCAGCAGCAGCAGCCACCGCCAGGGCGGGGGAAGGTAGGTTGGTGGTGGTGGCGCAGGGTTTTTTGTTTTTTTTTGCAGAGCAGGGCTGCTTTGGAGAGGGGCCCCCGCTAAATATTATTTCGCCTGGGGCGCCAAACTGCCCTGCACCGGTCCTGATTGTGGGCCTGTTTTGGGGTAGGGGCCTGGAGCTGCAGCTCCAATAGCCCCTATCTTAATCCGGCCCTGGTTCTTCTTTCATGCCTCAAGAGGTCCAATATTGCTGCTACAAGTCTGGGCAGTCTCTTCCTCGATCAGATTCTTACATTTCAAATTCCGGTTCATTGACAAAAATCAGTCACAAGCCTACACTGTTGTCTAGGAAGGCTTACGAAAAGAAGCTATTTTCTTTCTGGTTTCTGTTTTTTTCTGGGTTTGAAAAAATAAGGCCGCAATCCTAAACACACTTACTAGCTTAACTTCTGAACATGCATGGGATTGCACTGCAAGTAAAATTCACTTATGTCTATAAAAGGAATTATCTCACACAATAAAAGCTGAAAGTTGAATTTCGGCCAAAAAAACCTACGAATTTCTAGGTAAAATCCAGATAAATACCAACTTTCTCATCTTTGTACATCATCCAGCCTCTTTAAAAAAGCCTCCTAGAATGTTTGTGTATTACCTTTCTGAAAACACCATTTGTGCTGGAGGCTGTACTCTTATACCCACTTACCTGGCTGGGAGTAAGCCTGATTGAACTTATTGGAACTTCCTTCTGAGTAAACATGTGTAGGGTTATGCTGTGAAATGCACACTATGAGGTACTGTGTTGATCCGCAGTATAATTTTCTGAGAAAGAGGAGAAAATTAAGAAAGGCATATACAGCAGAACCTTGCTTTGCACGGCACTTTGAAGATAAAGTCACTCAAATTCGTCATGAATTGGACACCACAGTTAGTGCAGCTCCTTTAGTAGAAGTGTCCAGAGCACCGTCTGGTCCGGTTTTATTGGATGAATTTCAGTTATTGAGGCCTGAGGATGCGGACAAGGTGCTTGGCCAAGTCCAGTCGACCACCTGTGTGCTTGACCCTTGCCCGTCATGGCTTATTACATCAAATGAGGGGATAGCAGGCTGGGTCCAGGAGGTTGTAAACGGCTCCTTGAGAGAGGGAGTGGTGCCGGCCTCTTTGAAAGAGACGGTGATTAGGCCACTCCTCAAAAAGCCTAACCTGGACCCGGATGATGTTAATAACTACAGGCCGGTAGCTAATATCCCATTCCTGGGCAAGGTGCTTGAGCGGGTGGTTGCTGGTCAACTCCAGGCACTCTTGGATGAAACGGACTATCTAGATCCATTTCAATCTGGATTCAGGCCTGGTTTTGGAACAGAAACTGCCTTGGTCGCCCTGTGGGATGACCTCTGCCGGGAGAGGGACAGGGGGAGTGCAACCCTGTTGATTCTCTTGGACCTCTCAGCGACTTTCGATACCATCGACCATGGTATCTTTCTGGATAGGCTGTCTGGGTTGGGAGTTGGAGGCACTGCGCTCCAGTGGTTCCAATCCTACTTGGGCGGCCGATTCCAGAAGGTGGTGCTGGGCGATTACTGCTTTGTCCCTTGGCAGTTATGCCATGGGGTGCCACAGGGCTTTATTTTATCCCCTTTGCTGTTTAATATCTACATGAAACCACTGGGAGAGGTTATCCGGAGGTGTGGGCTGAGGTGTCATCAATATGCAGATGACACGCAGCTCTATCTCTCCTTTTCATCTAATCCAGGTGAGGCAGTGGCTGTTCTGAATCAGTGCCTGGGACGCAGTAATGGACAGGATGAGGGCTAATAAACTGAGACTCAATCCAGATAAGACGGAGGTACTGTTAGTGGGTGGTTCGTCTGCCCAGCTAAGTGATATTCAACCAGTTCTGGATGGGGTTGCACTCCCCCTGAAGGATCCGGTTCGTAGTTTGGGGGTGCTCTTGGATCCCCAACTGTCACTCGAGGCACAGGTCAACTCGGTGGCATGGAGCACCTTTTATCAGCTTAGGCTGATATACCAACTACGTCCTTATCTGGACAGAGATAGCCTAGCTACAGTTATCCATGCTCTGGTAACCTCTCGTTTGGATTACTGCAATGCGTTATATGTGGGGCTGCCTTTGAAAACGGTCCGGAAACTTTAGCTGGTCCAAAATAGGGCAGTGAGATTATTAACCGGGACTGGCCGACGAGAACATATTATGCCAGTGCTTTCTCATCTGCACTGGCTGCCAGTCTGTTTCCGGGCCCGATTCAAAGTGCTGGTGCTAACATTTAAAGCCCTAAATGGCTTGGGGCCAGGGTATCTGAAGGATAATCTCCTCCCATATGTACTGCCCAAACACTAAGATCTGCATCAGCGGTCCTTCTCCGAGAGCCCCTGCCAAAGGAAGTGAGGCAGGTGGCTACCAGGAGGAGGGCCTTTTCTGCTGTGGCACCCCAGTTATGGAATGAGCTCCCAAAAGAGGTTCGCCTGGAACCTACTTTGTATTCTTTCTGGCGCCAAGTGAAGACCTTTCTGTTCTCCCAGGCATTTTAATCATCTTAATCATTTTAATCTTGTAATTGTTTTTAATTCTGTTATTGTAACTGCTGCTGCTAGCTCTGCTGTTTGTTTTTAATCTGTGGTTATATTTTATATTGTATTTTATGATTTTAACTGTTGTAAACCGCCCAGAGAGCTTCGGCTATTGGGCAGTATAAAAATGTATTAAATAAATAAATAAATAAATAAATTGCTTACCTGAATCTGAACCGAAGTTATTCTTATTGTTCCTTGTTGTTTGCAATTACACTTCCTTTACCTAAGGCACATGTGGAAAACCTGCACCCCTCGGCACCCCTCACTGCAGGCCCCTGCTGGTGCCCCAGCCCCTGCCAAATTCCCCCAGGAATATGGCACCCCCCACAGTCTGCCAAAAAGCTATTTGGTGGTTCTAGGGGAGTGCAATTGTGGTGGGAAGGGTTAACCTTCCTTTCTCCATGCATTAGTCCTCCCCTTGAATGTGTAAGTCTGTGTGACTGTGGTGTGTGTGTGTGTGTGTGTGTGTGTGTGTATGGGGGAAGGCTATCTGTGTATATGGGGTGTGAGGGGGATGTAGGGTAGCCACTTAAGCATTGCCAAAAAAAGAGGAATTTCATCACTACCTGTTTGATGCTTGTTTGATATGGCACCTGTGTCTCACAATCTCCAGTTTAATATTTCTATTGCATAAGGATTTGAAGGGAAGAGGAAACAGGAGTCTCATCATGCCTGATTTCATAGATTTCATAGATCATAGAGTTGGAAGGAGCCTACAAGGCTATCGAGTCCAACCCCCTGCTCAATGCAGGAAACTAGAGGAGGGGTCTCCCATCCAAGTAATAACCAGGCCTGACCCTGCTTAGCTTTCCACGCTCAGACAAGCTGAGCCAGCATGATCTAGCAATGACATCGTGTTTGCTCTTGCTAGATAATATTCTGGTGCCTAGCAGCACTCGAGCTGCAGCAGTGGACTGTATATGAGTGCATCTCCTTCCATCATTCTCCTTGAGTTGCCTGCCTCAACACTCCTCTCTAGCATGATTTGTATGTCAGGCCTATTTTAGCACAAAGACTGCTGCACCCAGACTCACCAGCGGGAAGAGGTGAAATGGGAGGAGTTTTATGTTTGACTGAGTCCCTTTGTAAATGGGCCAAAGAAGCCAAGGCTGCGTGCCTTAGGATCAAAGGCAAGGAATCTTGCAGGGTACAGCAAGCCAGGCCATGGAGCATCAAGTGACAGTGGCACAGCTGCAGATCCACAGTCACTAAGGGAGGCCTCTGATGAAAATGCCACAGCAAGAAACTACTGGATCAGCACCAAGGCTCATCTTGTCAAGCATTCTGTCTCCAGCTGTGGTAGCATCTGCAAAACTTCCAAAGCAGACATGAAGGCAATAGCCATACGCCGTTGTATGTCCCCAACAATGGGAAATCTGAAGCTTCCCGGTGTACATCAGCCTTCTCCAACCTGGTGCCCTCCAGATTGGCCATGTTGTCTGGGGATAATGGGAGATGTAGTCCAACACATCTGGAGGGCTCCAGGCCAGTACATGTATCAGCACAATCCACCAGGAGGCACCAGCCCCATTCAAAGGAACAAGAGCCAGGAAGGAAGTTATTGTGCTCATGTGCAGCTCCTGTTCATTTCAGGACCAGGCACAGGATCGTGCCCCAGCCCCTGAAATAAGAGAGGGTTTATATAAAATCTGGGAGACAGACAATTGCCCACGAACAGATATGACATTCTTTTTAGGTTTTTATGACACAATGGCACCAGAATGTTGTGCTAGGCTGCTATACATTCCCTGCATGACATTTTATAAAACAGAGCAATGGGACTACATTTAATTTGTCCTAAGTGAATCTGGTCTAAGCTTTAAAAGGGGAAGAACAGTAGCATAGTGTGCCCTAGATGTATGATTAAGTACTGTAGTTGTTAAACTTGAAGGCAGGACCATCAATCAAATACACATCAAACAGGTCTCATAAAACACAGCACACTATTATTTGTGTATCACTGAATGCCAGGGGGAGGGGATTAGGTTCACCTCTGAGCATTTTTGAAGGTAAGGAGCTTTAAGGTGTGAAAGCAAACTGTCAGAAGTCTCATTAAAGCATTATTTACTACCTGGAAATGAATTTACATTGATCTTTTCAAACTATCGCTAACCACAAATGCATTAAAACTAAACAGTCTTCATTTACTAAGAAATAAATGTGTCAGCACAACTTTGACTTTTGTCCAATGCTTTTCCGGCATTTAATTCACTGGGGCTCAATGTTAAGCAGTTTATTGCTTGTTGTGCTAAAACATGTTAATTTAATTGAGAATATCCTGTAGTGATTATCAAAATCTTAACTATGTATATATAGTATTCAATCTACTTGCATATTCTACCGATTCATACACCTATTAAGTATAATTCTTTCCTGCTCTATATTAAGGACTTAAACAGTTGTAACAGAAGAAGGTTAAAAGGGATGGAGATGGATTTGGTTATTTATGTTGATCTAGGTTACAGTGGGAAGCAATGGAGTTTTGCAAAGTCAATATGCACTCACAACCATCTCAATCAATAGTTCAATGTTTACATTTTTTTAAAGTTGGTTAATGGTTTCAAAGCATAATCTAATGAATAAATAATTGCATTTATTTTGTTATTTTCATGTTGTGCATTTAAAATGCTATATGCCTCTAATTCATGAGACCGATTATGAGACCAATTATCCTGGCCTGCTAACATCATGAACCAACCACACATGCAACACTGACTGAAGTCTATGGTGCTTTTCCCCACTAACAGTAATGCTTACTCTTCGACTTGGCCATCTTCAGCTACACATCAAGATGGAGCTCCATATTATGTCCTTAAGTGCACCATGGTGCAACTGAAGTAGAGGCAACTGAGCCTAACCCTTCACTTTTAGGTTGACCAGCAATTTATCATTTGGAAAATGAGTGCCGCTAAAGTTGAGCTAGTTTGAGGGAGAACTAAACCCTAAAGCCATGTTATATCCACTTAAAACCTGCCCTAATTTTGTTTCTACGGAGAGTTGGGTGTGATGGAACAGCTCATCCCATTCTTCCCATTAACCCCCCCCACACACACAAAACTCATTTTTTTCAAACTTGATTCAGTGCTGCTAGTCCCTGCCTTGATTGTGGTCCATCTCATTCCTACCACCAGTGATCTCTTTAGATTCCACCCAAATGGTACTTGATATCTTCATGCATACTGATACAGCTGTAGTTCACTCCTAGGGGCAGCATCATTGCACAGAGATCAGTGAGCCAGTGAATTCCAGTTTTTACCTGGGGTGTCATTACTGAACTGCAGGAGACATGTTAATGAGTCATCAGACCGGCAGCAGTCATGCTGTGGAGAATTCAGAACCAAGTGTTAACTGGCCGTGTCTTCCAATATAGGCAAAACAAGAAAAACAAAATTCCATTGAAGGATACAGGCCTGTGGCTTATGCTGGCTCAGCTTGTCTGAGCTTGGAAAGTTAAGGAGGCTCAGGCCTGGTTATTACCTGGATGGGAGACCCCTCCTCTAGTTTCCTGCATTGAGCAGGGGGTTGGACTCGATGGCCTTGTAGGCCCCTTCCAACTCTATGATCCTATGATTCCTCCAATACAGTCTTCCCCAACCTGGTGCCCTCCAGATGTTTTGGACTACTACTACCAACCTACTTGATCATCGCCCATCTGGAGGCACTAGGCTGAGGAAGCCTGCTCTAATATAACACTTGACCCACAGTCTCAGAGGGCCTCAGCAACACTCTTTGAACCAGAATAAGGTCCCATTGGCTCATTATTTTTAAAATCCAAAACTCTATTCATGTTAATCAATACTACACTATCTACACTACTATCAGTTTGATAACAGATTGACTGTCAGGGCTTCCCACAAAGAATCCAGAAAAATTCAGTTCATTGGAGATGTGATTCAGTTCATTACCGTGTGTGCTTGACCCTTGCCCTTCTGTTCCTGGCTTATAAGAGTGGGGGGGGGGGTGACACTGGCCAAGTGGGTAAAGGTAATGGTGAATGTCTCTTTATGGCAAGGTGTGGCTTTATGACTCTGGAACTCCTTGCCAAAAGAGGCTACATGACCCTTCTGCCAGCAGGCAAAGACATTTTTATTCAAGCAGGCCTTTGGCAGATAATCCGGTCTGACGCTGAAGGGGCTTTTAATTGGTTGGATGCTTTTTATTACTTGTATTGTTCTGTTTTTAATTGTGTTTTAATGGATCTGATTTTATGTTATGTTTTAATTAGAGAGCTAGTGTGGTGTAGTGTAGTGGTTAGATTGTTGGACTGGGACTTAGGATATCCGGGTTCTAGTCCCCACTCAGCCATGAAGCTACCTGGGGACTTTGGGCCAGTCACTGACTCTCAGCCTAACCTACCTCACAGGGTTGTTGTGAGGATAAAACAAAGAGGAGGGCCATGTAAGCCACCTTGCAAGAGGAAAAAAGGTGGGATATAAATGTAATAAATAATTAAATAAAGATTTTGTTTTTAATCTGTATTTTATTATTTTTAGCCACTTTGAGCGACATTTTGGGCAGAAAGCTGGAATATTAATTGATTGATTGATTAAATTTGGTGAGAGTACTGGGAATTCTCTGATAGAGATACCATTTGCGTGCGTAGAGGAGAAATAACGACTCAGACACGATTGTAGGGTACAAATAGTGGTAATGAAGAGCCACATTTATTAATAACATAAATTGGAGATCTACGAAGGGATCGAAAAGTGCGGGTGCTATTTACACCGGCTATACGCCGGTCGCCAATGCAATAGGGCGAAACATCCCACAAGGAGGGTGACGGCATCAAGTCATCCCCTCCTTGCTTACCACACACGGTGCTGGGAGGTCTTTCCTGCTGTCAGCCTCGCACAGGCCGTGAGGCGCCGATACAGGTGATGAAGGAAGACCTCAGAGACATGCCTTATCTCCCCAAAGCCGAGCTGTGAGGCATCGGTTGTGGGAGCCTAGAGCACGCCTCTCACCTAAAAGGTGCCATAGGATGATCGCCGAGCCCCTAAACTGCCTAATCCCGCACTTGACCGCCAAAGTGACCAAACTGAACATGAAACTAAACACCCAAAACCTGAAATGCAGTGTAGAGTAGGCAAAACACGAACACTGCCCCCGGCCAATTAGGACAATGAACCAAAATTCCTACTCGGCCCCTTGAAACAGGCGACCAGTAAAACCTACACTGTAAACAGGGATGGGCGGGAGGGAGCCACTTTGGGAAGGAGGCAGTAACTGGTGGGTGCAAGCCTGATAATGGCTGTGCCACCCCGCCCACTCTGCCTCCTGATTGGATGGGCAAATCAGACCACTATGGTCTGATCGTAATTCTCCCCGCCCGCAAATTTGCCCCCCCGCCGCAGCTACGCGTGGCAAGGTAGGGGCTTTGCGTGCGTAGAGGAGAAATAACGACTCAGACACGATTGTAGGGTACAAATAGTGGTAATGAAGGGCCACATTTATTAATAACATAAATTGGAGATCTACGAAGGGATCGAAAAGTGCGGGTGCTATTTACACCGGCTATACGCCGGTCGCCAATGCAATAGGGCGAAACATCCCACAAGGAGGGTGACGGCATCAAGTCATCCCCTCCTTGCTTACCACACACGGTGCTGGGAGGTCTTTCCTGCTGTCAGCCTCGCACAGGCCGTGAGGCGCCGATACAGGTGATGAAGGAAGACCTCAGAGACATGCCTTATCTCCCCAAAGCCGAGCTGTGAGGCATCGGTTGTGGGAGCCTAGAGCACGCCTCTCACCTAAAAGGTGCCATAGGATGATCGCCGAGCCCCTAAACTGCCTAATCCCGCACTTGACCGCCACAGAGAGAGACAAGGTTACTTAGTCTCCTCTCCCCCACCTGCCGGAAGAAATCCAAGCAGGGCCCTTCGCAGATCCTCCAAAAAGATGTCCAGCCCAATCGATGACAAGTGGACCCCGTCCTTTCTAAACAGCTCCCTCCTGGCCAAGGAAATGTCAGGATGAGGTATCATAAAGCCTCTCCCTCCAAGGCCCCTACCTACCTGTGCATTCACCTTGCGCACTGCCTTATGCAGTCCCTGGTGACACATGGCATAACGCCAATTGAGTCGTGGCAGCATGTTCGACCAGAGCACCCTGACTCCTGGCCAACGACGCTGCACCTCAGCAAGGTCCAATAACACTTGCTCAATCAAGGCCTTACTCTTAAGTAAGCCTAAATCGTTCCCACCCACATGTAATATCAGTACATCGGGGGGCTGGCGCACCAGGCCAGAAACAAACAGCAACTGGAGGAGGCCGTGCCACTGCAAGCCACACCGACCCAGCCATTGGATGTCGGCTACATGACTTATGCCCAAATTAGGGCCCAAACCGGACGTAGCTGCTCTTCGGGCCGTCCAGAAGACTAAGCTGTGTCCGCAGATCAAGACTCGAGCACGCCTCCGTCCCTGACCTGCATCTGAAAAACAAAGAAGGCAGCCGCAATATCGCTCATGGCAATTTGCGAACGTAGGCCCAATAAGCCTTAGAACGCCACCTTCCCACTGCCTGGACCTGCGCCACAGGCAAACCCAGGGCCACTGCCGTGGAGGCAGCACCGATCCTGAAGGAATGCGTCCCAAAACGTAGGTGCCCCAGGCCCATGGCCTTTAATGCACCGGAAGTTACAGTCCAAAACTGGAACTTCGTCAGAGGGGATGCGTCCTCATGAAGGAACAGAGGGCCGGGAGCGTGCCCTCGCAGCTCCACATAAGCCTTCAAGGCCGACACTGGGCACAGCTCTTCCAATGTTGCCGTAGCAAGGGACACCAGGGAACCCCGGGCCGCCTGGTCCGACTTGGAACGCCGCAATTGCAATAAAGCGGCTGTTGGTGACAAGGCCAAGTCGGAGAATTGTAGGGCATGGGCAGACTGATCAGATCTAGATCGTGCCACAAGTTCGGATACCCGAAATGCCCCAAAAAAGGCCGTCAATGCAGCCGCGTGAAACAGGACTGCCTCGTATGTGGAATGACACACAATAGGCCACTGGTCCCGGAGCCCCAGAAGGATGTCGGGAGATAGGGGGACACGGGAATCGGGAATAGGGGGGCGGGCGCGTTCCCAGCCCAGCAACATCCTACGGACCCTAAAGTCTCCCGTGAATTCCACACAACCCGTGGCCTTAGACTGAAAGGCCAAGGCAGCCAACTTACCCCGAATCGTCCTGCCCGATCTCCCTCGTATGTGTAAAAGGACACAGTAATGAAGAATATGTTCCACCGGGACAGGCCAAAGACAGGGGAGGTCATGTGCCAACCGAAAATCAGAAAACTCCCTACCTGCTCTCGAGTAGGCAAGGCGTGTAGCAGGTGCTAAGGACTGCCAGATGGCTCTTTCAGCCGCCAACCGCCAATCTGCCAAAGACAATCCGGCATCACCACCTGATGCTGGGATGCCCAAGGCGCCAGAGCGCGAAATCTATCCAATTAGTTGCGGGACAGCGCATCAGCAATGCTGTTGTCTAAACCAGGGACATGGCGAGCTCGAAACAAGATATTATGGCGCAGGCAAAGTAGGGTCATAATGCGGACAAGCCGCATCACCCTCTTATTGCGTGATGAAAGAGCGTTCACTACATGGACCGTGGCCTGATTGTCACACCAAAAATGGACTACGGCGTTAGCCAACTCCCGCGTCCACAGGTGTACGGCCACATAAATGGGAAAAAACTCTAAAAATGTAAGATCCCTACAAACACCAGCAGTCACCCAAAGCTGCGGCCAGGGTGCATAGCACCACTGGTCGCGAAACAGTACCCCAAACCCGAAAGATCCAGAAGCGTCGGAACACACTTGTAATTCAGCAGCCAGTAATAAATCCTGCCGCCAAAATGAAATCCCATTGAAATTCGCCAAAAATTGGGACCACACCTGCATATCTGACCGCATATCAGCTGTGACCCGTATGCGATGGTGGGGCATACGGACACCACGCATAGCATCAGACAGGCATCGCAAAAAGGCCCTCCCGGGTGCTATTACGTGACAGGCAAAATTTAAATGCCCGACTAGCTGCTGAAGCTGAAGTAAAGTAATTTTGTCCAAAAGCAATGTCTGCTGGATCAAATCCTGCAGGGCCTGCAATTTGGACATAGGCAGTCGGGAAGCCTGAGCCACTGAATCCAATTCAATCCCCAAAAACGTCAGTGTGCTAGCTGGACCCTCGGTCTTCTCCTGCGCCAAAGGGACCCCTAATTCATCAGCGAGAGCCTGAAATTGGTCCATCAGGTATTTACAGCGATCGGACCGTGCAGCCCCGGCAAACAAAAAGTCATCTAAGTAGTGAACAACCTGAGGAAGTCCGGTCCTTTCACGAAGAGCCCAATCCAAAAAAGTACTAAAACACTCGAATGCCGAACAAGAAATTGAACAACCCATTGGCATGGCCCGGTCCACGTAAAATTGCCCCTGAAAAACAAAACCTAACAGATCAATGTCATCCGGGTGAACGGGAAGCAAACGGAACGCTGCCTTGACGTCACACTTCCCCATTAGTGCACCATGGCCGCATGCACGGACCATAGTTACGGCCGAATCAAATGACACATAACGTACCGAGCAGAGATGCTCGGGGATAGCGTCATTGACCGACTCGCCCCTAGGGAAGGATAAATTATGAATAAGGCGAAACTCACCCGGCGCCTTCTTGGGGACAACACCTAAAGGAGAAACCCTAAGATTGGGAAGGGGCAGCTCCGGGAAGGGTCCCAGGACCCTCCCGGCCTCCACTTCCTTGAAGATTTTTTGGGAAACCACGGACTGTAGCGCAGCCACGGAAGACTGGTTCCGGGCCATTTTGTGCACCCTAGGCCCCTGGTATGGGATGTGAAAGCCAAAATAAAAGCCATCATGAAGATAACGAGCCTCTTCTTGATGAGGGTAATCAGCCAACCATTGGTCTAAACACGTTAAATTAATCGGGGTGGGGCCCCTTCGCTGAAGCTGCAGCAGAAGCTCCCGGTGGACCACCGGTCCCCGCCCCGTTCCTGGGCCGGCCCCGGGATCCACGTACCCGGTTGCAAGAGGCCGCGTGATGGTTCCCTCCACAGACAGCGCAGGCATGCCTGAAATTACAATCGGGCCTACTGCAGGATCCTTTGGACAGGAATTCCCAGCAAGCCGATCGGGGTTGAACCGGCCGGCCCGCCCCTAGCCTTGGCGCGGGAGAAGGAGGCACACGCAGCATTAAATGGCCACTATCGGACCTATCACCTGGTACTGGGCGAGCAGGCATCATGCACTCCATCCAGAGCTCATCATCCCTGAAATCCCAACGAAGGGCATGATCAAAGGCGGCCTTCTTTCGAAAGGCCTCATCATACAAAAGCCAGGCATTACCCTCGTAACTAGAATAGGCACGGTAGACCAAGTCCAGGTACTTTGTCAACACGATGCCCCGATCAGGGAACTCCTGTTGAATGATCCCCATGTAAATCAAGTAGCTAGGGAGCCAATTGGCCCAGGTACAGGCTGGCTTCCTACGCTTCGGCTTATCCTTTTCCTTGTCCTTAGCCTTGTCCTTATCCTCATCTACCTCCCTATTCAAGAGGGCAAATAAATCAACAAATTCACCCTTCAAGATTTTTTCCTTCGTAGCAGGAGCTAGATGGTATCCTAGGGGAAAGGAGGCAGCAGCACTCGGCATGGCCATAGGCCCAACATCTGGGTAATTGTCAACTTTAGCAGAAGCCAAGGAGCCCGGAGAGGCAGCACTCACTCGCCCCGCCAGGCCGGATCATACAGATGCGCAGGCCTGCACAGCTGTGGACACCAAGGTGGGAGTAGACGGGGTGGTCACCGGTGCTGAAGTAGTCACCGAAGAAACAGGTGGAACCACCGGACCAGGTAGAGCCCCTGAGGGCCCGGCAGATTGCCCAGCAGGGGTTTAAAGACCAAGACCCTGAGAAACTTGACCAGAAAATGGAGAAGGCGTCAGCGGGGCCCCCGGGGTAACTGGCAAACCGCTAGGCGTGGCCGGTCCCGGTGTGGTGTAAGGAAACAGCGGGAAGGCACCCATGGGGGCAACCATATTGGGCGGGAGCGACCCAGGCAGGTAGGCCCATGGGTAACCCCCCCACTGTGTGTGGTGCAGTGGCATACCCCACGGAGTAGCCGGATTATACTCACCACTCTGCGAAGTAAGTGGCGGAGGTATCGGGGGCACGGAAGAAGCAGGATGGCCCTGCGCCGTAGCGGCTATTGGAGACTCTGCAGTAAGTATGGTCGTCGAAGAATTGTCACGGGGGGCGGACTCTTCCACCGCAGTGTCTGGTGCCGCCGAACTTGGCCCCACCTCCAAGGCATCCAAGCGCGCTGCAATAGAATTCCAAAAATCACATCGGGCCACACCCCTGGTGCGCATCCTACGCCCAGTTGTGGCCCGCCCCACAGCTCCCTGTTCAGGCGTGAATCCGGATGTTTTCTCCGCTGCCGCCAGGCGATCCAAGATGGCTGTGACATCAGGAGCCTCATCCTCAGATGAAGAAGGAGCAGGTGGTAAGGGGCGCTTCGCTGCCGGCTTGGGGGCAGGCCCCTTGCCCTTCTTCCCACCTCGTCCTTTTATCGGTGGCATAATCCGAGAAAAGCAATGAACAGAAATCACAATTACAATTGAATTGTACACAAGCAGTCCCTCGGTGCTCGCCACCCCCCCCCAAAAAAAAAAAACAAAAAAAAAACTTCTTGAAAGAATGGCAGGGGCCTACTATCCAAGTAATAACCAGGCCTGCCGCACTGCAAATGCGAGAGATTCTAAAGCCTTCCCTGCAAGAAACAGAAGGCGTAGTGCCTGCACCCCCACCCGGGAGTGGAGGTGACTACCCGTTGGGGGGGGAATAGGGCGCACTACCACAAGGAGGGACTAATGAAGGGGCCTGACTCGGGAAGGCCAGTGAATGAAGCAGAAGCGGCGCGAGGTAGTGTGAAGGCAGAAGGCCCGAGGCCTTTCAGGGAACGACGGGCGGGCAGCGAGCTCGCTGAAGCTGGCGCAGCGTACTGCGTCCACCCAGAATGCCTGGAACAGCTAGGAAGCGCTCCGGAAGGGCTGAAGCGCCAACCGCGCTTCAGTGGCAAACACAGAGGAAGAACGCAGGCAAGCAGGAAGGCGCAGTCACGGGCCTGGCCTTGAACAACGGAGAAAGGATCGGGAGTGACTGTGAGGAAGGATCACCCAGCGAAAGAGGCGAGGAAAAACGTAATCCAGGCACCTCCTGGTGAGTGAAGCAGACAGGAGGGGGAAGTTGGGGATTCCCTAGAAGCAGAGCTCCGTGGGCAAAGCCCTTCCCCCCTGGTATGGGAGGGAAAAGAGTGGACTCACACACACACCCCTCTGCCAAACCCACCACACTCAGTACAAAATTAAGAAGGGAAAATTAATGAGAGGGACAAAAGAACCCGTCAAGCAGAGGGAGAAATAGCACTCCCTCCCAATTCGAAACACACACACAACACCGAGGCTCCAAACACCCCCCCCCCCGTATCACTCTCTCACACACACGTAAATCCCCAAGTAGACAAAACTTAGCCAAATGATTCCAAGTGGATCCTTCTCCTCTGCAGCCGCTTTGGGAAGGAGGCAGTAACTGGTGGGTGCAAGCCTGATAATGGCTGTGCCACCCCGCCCACTCTGCCTCCTGATTGGATGGGCAAATCAGACCACTATGGTCTGATCGTAATTCTCCCCGCCCGCAAATTTGCCCCCCCGCTGCAGCTACGCGTGGCAAGGTAGGGGCTTTCCCTTCAGGGGGGAAATTTCCAGAGGTGCCTGGAATGGAGGAATGGCTTTTACACCAAGGGAAATCTGTAGCCTAGAGGCACCATATGTTTTTTCCTTCCACTTGTAGGGTTCTGTTTATTTATTAATATTCTTAAAATACTAGGAGTCTTTCTTATGGTGGAGCTAGAATGAAATACACTGCAGTTGCCAGGATAGTATGCCTTTTTTTTATTTATTTATTTTAGCCCTTTGAATACAAGCTTTCAATTAAGAGGACAGAAAGCAACCCACAGCTGCCAAGAGCCAGCCTTGCTTCCCTACACACTGCTGCAATCTAAAATGGAAATAAGGGAGGAAATGCTGTATGGAGAAAGCTCAGATCATCAGTGCTAATGGTGGAAGTATTATCTGTATGTAGCTAATATAAAACCAAAGTGGTTTATCGCCACAGTTGGTGATTTATGATTCACATTATGACTTTATTTTGAAATGGTTGTAATTAAAAATTAATGTGCGGTGAAGGGAGAATACACAACAAGGATTCGAGGCTCAAGGTTTATCTGATGTGAGACCATGCCTTCATTTATATCTCGCAATTCATCCAAACATTTGTCTTGATGTCAAGTGCACATAAATGCTACACAAGGCATTGAAATATCCTGTGAGGCCTTCCAAGGTGAGGCGTACTTTCATTCCAACTCACAGTGCCATATACTGTTAATTTTTAAAAGGTTTGAGTAGTTTATAACAAATCTGAATAATTTATAAGAAATATTCTCAGCACTGATTAGTGACCTTTTTTGTAACAGAATGTCCCTTTTGAACCCCCGTCGCTCCTTTAATTCCTTCTGAAAAAATCCAAGAACCTAGTATTGCATTGCTTACTGGACAGATCAGCTTTAATCTTAACAATGCAGTGAGGTATGGATATCCTTCTTTCCTGTTTTGGATACACAAATCATCCCTACACATCAGTCAGAGGTAATGCAGAGATAAATTCATGATCACAAATACAAACTGTCCGTGCGGCTTTCACAAGGTTCTATTTCTTCATTCATGGAGCACTTCTAAACACTCTGTTTGTAGGGTGAAAATATACAGCAGTTGTTACTTATTGACATGCTCATCATTTGAAGAGAATGACCTGAAGATGATGCAGCAGTTTTGCTGAACCTAAAGAGATCAGATCTGGTCAGTGCATGGATGGAAGACTACCAACTTGAGAATGCCAACTTGAGTTCCATCATGCAAGAAAAGTGGGATATAAATTTAATACATGAATAATTGTAGCACATGATCCAGAAACCTTCCTTCAAAATAGTGCTTTTGTTTGTGGGTATATCACATTTTTCAGACACTATTTTCTTTCACTGGGAAAATGGAGATTCTTCCCCCAGGTACCACAGCCATAGCTATTGTAAGTGCCATGTGGAATGTTGCCATGTAGTTGGCTAGTGTCTGTTACTTTACCAAAGAACAACAGTACTCCACCATATCCACACCATTTTGTGACATTTTACTTAATTATTATGTTTTAATGGTGTACTCCAAGTACTGGACCTAGAGTTGGCATTCTGCAAACAGAAGGGCTTTATCTGTTCATCATGGAAGGGACTGAGAGCCATTGGAAGCTCCCCATAGAGGAAGGAGCTGATGTTGGCCAATTCCCCCTTCTTTCTGCAATCCTACATGGCACTACCCACACTGTTCCAGAAGGTCCCCAAACCTACAGAGCAGATAGTTGGGAGGTACATAGGGCTATAGGCAGATAGAGGAATTGGCAAAAATCACCTCTCCCATTCTTCTGGTAAGAGTATCCCTGAGTGGACTTCTGTTCACAGGAACTCTGAATCCAATCCCATGATTGTACACTCCCTGCTCTACCCTGTGAAAGTGCTTTGTTTTTGGTTTATAGAGTTAAGAACTCTAAATGCAGAATGGTACTTAAAAAAAATTTTAAATGTAGCAAAGTTATCTCCCCCCACCTTTATTTAATGTTGGGTGTACATACCTGTGCATCCAAGGCAATACCAGAGTGTTCATATAATAGCCCTGTTTATGAACAAAAGAAAGAACTCATGCAAAGAAAAGGTGCATCCTATTTAGTTATTTACTTATTTATTCAATTACCTCAGGAAATCATTTAAAACTCACTCAAACTCATAAATCATCAGCTGAAGCCAAAACAAGGGTTCACTTCCACAAGATGCAGTGATGGCCACCAATTTGGATGGCTTTAAAACAGATTGGACAAATTCATGGAGGAGAAGGCTCTCAATGACTACTAGTCCTGATGGCTATATGCTACCTCCAGTATCAGAGGCAGGATGCCTATGTACACCAGTTGCTGTGGAACATGGGCGGGAAGGTGCTGTTGCACTCTTGTCCTGCTTGTGGGTTTCCTGTGGGCAGCTGGTTGGCCACTGTGTGAACAGAATGCTGGATGGTCCGTTGGTCTGATCCAGCAGGGATCTTTTTATGTGAAAGAAAGAAAGAAAGAAAGAAAGAAAGAAAGAAATAATCTACTACCCACCCCTTCTGTTATGTGTAAAGTTAGGACATTGTCCTGTTGGACAATGAGCTGGATGGGAACAAGCACTAAATACAGCACTAAAGATAAATTATACATTTGTGAAATTATGTTTTTAATTATACAGAAAGTCCTTTATTAATAGTGACACCTTAGTGCAATAAAAATTAATTAGTTAAACAGCTTCCCCATCTACCCATATGCCAAATATTGTTATGGCTCCAACAGTTTGGCAGAATATCCTTCTCTCAGCATTTCACTGTTTGCCTATTCTATATTGGCTATCTACTACTAAAAAACAACATCTCCTGATATTCACATGACATGAAGCTTGGAGCTAACTTAAAGTTAGCATGTTCTCAATAAATAAATACCCTACAATGACGTGAGAGGAATTGTACTTCATCTGAAGAACCAACTAATTGCCAAGCCAATGTTTCCTTTCAAAGCAGACTAACCGCAGGAAGTGGACATCATGTTTCCAGTTTTAATTCCCAACCACTTCAGATCTCTCTGGAAACTCTTCCTAACACACCCTTTGCTCTAAGATTCAATTAGCTTTCAAGTGAGCAAAGAGCCTGAATGGAGTTGTGATGGCCACTTTACCAAGTGCGGGAGCATCACAGCAGTTCACAAACAAAGTAATTGAAATCTTAATGTGCAGAAAAATTACTTTTATAATGGTTGCCTTGAAGTTTTTTTTTCAAATGTAATTTTAAAAAAAGTGGATTTAGAAATATGCCTGACAACCCAAAGGATTAAATATTAATATGGTGCATAATTAATAAATGATACATCCCTTGATTACTAATGGCTTATTGACTCTAAAAGCCTAATGTTATAGAAAAGAAGAGCAAAGAAAGGCTTTGGGAGAAACATATTCCACCTTCTATGGTAAACCTGGAGTAGCTTTTTCTTCTGAAGTAGCTAAACCAATATTTGAACTATTGAAAAGGAAAATAAAATCAGAGAAATGGCCAACGTGATCAGTTCATAGGTCTGGAAAGGCTGCGGTCCAGAGTAATTCTTTGAATATAATTCTCCAGGACTCCATGGGTGGATCAATGATGGGGAAAGAGAATGATCTTTTCCCCATAGTACCATTATTTGATGGTAAAGTTATTGTACCATTTTATTCTTGTTCAGTGCAAGAATCTCTGGGATTCTATCAAAACACATTGCAATTTTTAAAATTAGCGATCCTTCTAGGAGGGTTGTTGTTCTGGTGGTCTTCTAGGTCCAGTGTGTTGGTAATGTGCTAAAAAAAAGAAGGAACATTTAGGTTCCTTTCTTGCCTACAAAGCTACAGTTTTCTGTCCACTTTTTCTGGCACTCAGCTCCTTCAGAAAGGGCCATTAATAGCATCCTCTTCAGGAGCATTAACAAGAATAATTCTAGAAAATACTAATTATGATTTAAAAAAAATATGTTCATACCTACTGGGGCATCCTATTTTTGAACTGATGGCAGTCATGGGGGAAAAGCATTCCGGAGTCATAAAGCCCCCAAGCAATTAAAAATATTAGTTTAATAATGAATATTCTAGCTAATAGCACTTAAACATAATCTAACTATATTTACTTTGCAGAGATAAGGACATATGTCTGCCATTCTGTTAGACTCAGACACTTGTTTCAGAAATCTCAAGTTTGTTCTCAAATTCAGGAGTACCTCTACCTATCTTTTTGGGTTTTATTTACCCCGTGTGACAGACCGGCAACAATCTGATCCAAGAGTGGAAGGGAAAACAGGCAAAATAATCTGCCCACACTCTTTTTTGCTTTTCATTCCTGTGGCCATTTTCACTGCCATCAGGTGGAAATCTTTATTTTTCTGGCTGCCTCCACCAAAGCAGCCTTAAAACTCTCTGAGTCTCGGGTATCTACATTAGGTGGTATGGGGGTTGGCTATTAGATATGGGGTGCATGACACACACACACCCCACAAGGATTCAAATAATAAAGTTTAAAGAAAAAATGTCAATAGGAAAAAAGTTTTAAAATCTGAATGACTACACACACACACACACACACACACACACACACAGAACATATGAGTGATAGGGTAATAAGACAATCAAGGATAAATGCAGTTTAACTTGACCATGTCCCTGTTTTATCTGGAACCCTTAGGCAAGTAATATCTTCCCATCATTGGTCCAGCTCTCTCAGTTCTCCAGTTTCAGCAGCTCTGATTCCCCCCTCCCCCAAGACTCTGACTTCCTTGCTTCCTTCCCTCCTTCCTTCCTTCCCTCCCCCCCCCCGTGCCTTTTGTTTTTATCTTCTAAACTTAGTTTTTTCTCTCCCCTTGTTCATTTCTGCTAACTAGGTTTCTGTTTCCTGAGTTAAATTTTCTTTCTCTCTTCCTCTGACCTTCTGCTGAAACTTCATAATCTCCTGCTTCCTGAGCACAACTTCCTGACCTCTACATTCTATTAACTAAATTTTGACCTCTAAACTATTAACTTGTTGGCTGAAACTGACTAGTACACACAAATACAAAGATTTTATTGACTGATTATATTTCTATACCACAATAGCCTAAAAACAAATTACAAAAATGGAGTCTGTGTCTCAAGCAAAAATGGAGTTCTGTGTCTCAAGCAAAATAACAGCATAGTGCCCATTCAATTGCTAAACAATATTTTTTTTTGTATTCCTTGGAGCGGAGGGCAAAGAATTTCCAGCAGATTGATTCCTGTATTCTCTTCCTTATCTTTCACTTTGCGGGATATGTTTGGATATGTGCAAGTAAGCAATTTCTAAATATGGTGACTTAGGTATAATTTAAAACAGCATGTTCTTGAAATAAGCAATTTCTACATTTGAAAAAATACAACAAGCAGTAAAAAGAATAACAATTCTCTCTCATAAATTCACTAAATGCTAACTTCATTCACAGTACCCTATCCAAAAATCTGTATATATTCTCAGGCCTTCTTTATGTGTGAGTTGTTCCTACTTCCATGGAGGAGGCAGTTCCATCCATACCAGTGGAAGCATTTTCATAGCTGCTGTCTGGGGATTATGGGAGTTGTAGTCCAACACATCTGGAGTGCACAAGAATGGGGAAGGTTGCCCTAGTGTTCTCCAACCTTGGGTCCCCAGATGTTTTTGGCCTACAACTCCCAGCATGCCCCAGCCAGCATAGCCGGCTGGGGCATGCTGGGAGTTGTAGGCCAAAAACATCTGGGGACCCATGGTTGGAGAACACTGCCCTAGAATTTCAGCAAACCATTGGATCACATCAGTTATGTATTTGGTACCTCAGGAACATGATGTTAACAATATCCCTAAAAACATATAGCTGGTGTGGATTGCAATAGCCATGGTGTGGCTTTTCCCCCTCATTATTTCCCAGTGGAATTTACCATGGTAGCTTTTCTGTAGCTTGTGGTTTGAAGGATGTAGTCAGTATGCATTATGTACTAGCTTGCCTGTTTCTACCTTAAATCGGTGGTCTGATTCTGGAAGATGAAACCATCACTGCCAAATTGTTAAAACCTGTTAGGAAAGCACAAAAATAACTACAAACCTCAGAACAAACCTCAAACCAAAATCCACAGATTGGCCCAGAAGCATTTCTGTGTCTTTTGTTTCAAATCTGAGGGGAATAAGGTTTCTGAATATTAGCAGGTTCCAGATAAGAGACTGAAATTCCAGACCTTTCTGTGATGTGTTGGATGGGCAATAGTTATAAATAATCAGAAGCAAGGAAGAAGCAAATATAATGTTGTGTGGTAAGGATAAAGTATATAAGAAATGGAAGAAAGCATCTGTAATATATTAGATGCAGAGTGGAGAACAGAATCCTAGGCCTCTCACAGCACAGCATAGAGGATATGAACTTTTAAAACATCACCTAAAATTACATTTGGGCTCAAGGCTTAATTTTCATACGGTTTGTGATCTGATGTTAAAACTGAGAGGTCACTTTATAAGTAGCTATTGAATGTATTCAGTTACTGCTGTGCCTAAGCCACTAAAGCAAATAGAGCAAATGGAGTAGATTCTTCTTGTATATTCATTTAATTTAATATTTATTTTAACTTATATCCTGGCTTTCCACTATGCAGTGTGGCTTATAAGCCACCCTACTGCGGTGCGCCTGAGAGATGACTGGGCACATCATGGGTAGGGCGACCCCTCCCTCCCCTACTCCACTCTCGGTCCTCCCGCAGTATCCCAGGGGAAACCGCAGGAGGAATTGGTCCTTTCCCCTCTCCCTGCTGTGAGCCCTTTTACGCTCGCCACGGCGTTTTTGTCACTTAAAAAAAATTCTTCAGACGGCAAAAGCCGGCTGTCAAACCAGTTTTCATCGTCCCCCTTTTGACAGCTATGAGCGGTCACTAATTATTATTTTTTTGCCCTCCCCCAATTTTCGCAAATAATTGTGAAAAAATTTTTTAAAAAAAATTCTTGCTGCCCTTGTGCACCTGCAGAAGACCAAAGTTATGTGGGAGTGGCAATGGTGAACCTGCAGTGGGTAATGGGCTGGGGGGTGCCTGCTTGCAAAGTCCAGCAGGTACCACCCTGTCCAGTGCCCCCCACCCCCGGAGGTGCAGGTAAATAAATCCCCCTTTTAGACTGCGAGAAAGGGCAGCAGCGGGAAGGAGGAAAACCTCTGCCAGCCACCCCAAAGTGCTGTTTGGGCACTTTTGGGGAGGCTGGCAATAGCGGTCGCCTGGTAGCCATTTGGCAAGAGCGGCAAGGTTTTTTTGTTGCTCTTGCCAAGTGGCCCTGTAGCAGCTTGTCTTCACCCACAATGGGTCATGTCGTCCAGGTTCAGATGACATGAGAACCCATTGTGGGTGAACCAACCCGAACTCCAAGCCATGGGTTGTCAGGGTGGCTTATAAACCAACTTAAGCCACCCTGCTTGACAAAACCATTGTGGCCTTGGACGACACACTAAGTCACCATGGCTTATAATCCACCGTGGCTTAGTGTGTCATGTGAACCCAGTCACTAATTTAAAAATTGAACAGCTTCTTTGGATTTAGATCAGGGGTCGGCAACTTGTGACCCTCCAGATGTTTTGGCCTATAGCTCCCATCGTTCCTCACCATTGGCTATGCTGGCTAGGGCTGATGGGAGTTCTAGACCAAACATCTGGAAGGCAACAAGTTGCCCACCCCTGATTTAGATGAAAAAGAGTTTGAGTTGTATCATCAGCATACTAGTGGCATCAAACCCCAAAACTCTAGACTACCTCTCCCAGCAATTTCATGTATTTTCTCTTATGTAAGCCCTATGGGTTTTGAGTTAACTTTCAAGTATTTTGCTAGTTAGTCAGGAGGGCAGGGAAGTGCTGGGGTTTAAAGAATATGCAGTACTATTACCCAAGTAATGGCAACTTTCATTTGACTAGCATTCCTAACATACTGCTCCAATCATTCACTTTTGCTTTAAGTATATTTGTTAGGCAATCGCATTAATAAGATTCCAGTGGGGCCAAACACTCGCTCAGTTTCAAGGAATAACAATTGAAAATGTCCCACAACTGATTGAACCTAGAGAAGCCAGATGTTTTACAAACTATTCAGCTGATAGAAGAGGAAGAACCCCTGATTATGTCTCTTACTGTGTGTTTTAGAAGGCAAAGGCCCAACCCTAAATTGACAATATTAATCTGGTACAAACACCAAAGGCATGGAAGAATGGGAACAGAGGCGGCCGATAACGGTATGACGATGATGATTTGAATCATATCTTCTGTTGGCTACCTCCATTTGAAGGGCAGAACGTATTGGGAAGTTGCTGGCAGGCATGTGGAGTTCCTTCTTACAGAACATCCAACCACGTGGTTTCTGAAACTCCTATTAGCCACTTCAATCTATCAACAACATTAAATGGATGGTAGTAATACATCCATTCCAGAGGCACTATGCAAACAAAATGGTAAGGGACTCTGTGAACCAACAGAGCATGCCCTTTCTTTTCCAGTTGGCGGTGTCATTTCATTTCAATGTTGTTCAGCTGCTACAGCTCATAAAAGCTCAGCATCTAGGAACAGCAATAATGGCAAAAATCACAAAGCTTCAAAACACGTCAATAGAAAGACTCAGGGCCTAGAGGTTTACAACCGTAGTCTGTATCTAGACCAGCATGATTGTTGTCACATATAATTGTATTTCAGTTTTGTCCCTCACTGGCTCAGTATTAACTCTCCCTTGATTCCCATACATACCACATTCCTTCTCCTAAACTGTGGATTTAGAAGAAGAAGAAGAAGAAGAAGAAGAAGAAGAAGAAGAAGAAGAAGAAGAAGAAGAAGAAGAAGAAACAGCAGCATTGACTTTTACTAGGGATGAATGAATCTGTCAATTTGTCTTTCTTCCCCATTTGAATTTTTTAAATCTCAAGTTTTTTCCATCCTGTATATGAAGAAATTTGTGGATTTGGGTAAGTTCTTATAAAAAAAAATAAGAGTACAATCCTATGCAAGTTTAGAAAAACGTCCTACAACTCCCAGCACTGCTGGCTGGGGAATGCTGGGAGTTGTAGCAGTTTTTCCTGTCTACACATGCATAGGATTGTGCCTTAAATGAAATAAAATCCTCACCCATCTGCACAGGCCAAAATCAATAAGTACAGCTATTCCCAGTATAGAGAGGGCCGTGTTATGTACCACATAGCTGCTAAAAGATGAGGAACCTGTCAGAAAAAAAGAGGTGGCAACCCTAATTCAGCATCAGGTACATGGATGAATACACAGGGATTCAAACCCAGACTTTTAAGAGCTTTATTTATTTATTTATTTATTGTATTTATGGATCGCCCATCTGGCCGGCAAACCGGCCACTCTGGGCGATGTACAACATGATAAAATACATTTAAAACAGTATAAAATTTTAAAATCTTAACCCACCCCATATTCCCGCCTGAATAGCCATGTTTTTAGAGAGCGGCAGAAGCTCAGCAGAGAGCATTCAAAGCCCTGGGCCTGGATAACAAAATCTGTTAGTTTTTGTTTCTCCCATATTTGAAATGTACATCTCATTTGTGAAGAAATTTCTGCATTTTGGTAAGTTCTTATCAAAAACTGAACTGAACAAAATTTTCACCCATCCCTTTTGAATTTGCAGTTATACCCATATATATCCTGGTACATTTGATGCAGTGCACAGATAATCTATAGGAGTTTTACACATGAAATTGTGGGGTTCCATAATTATGAAGTAGCCAGAGTTGCAAAATGTCTAGCCAAATGTCTAGGGTGAATGAGTGCACAAGCGCAATGGTATAGCTTCACCGTAAAGATAAAATAGAGTCCCCAATAATTGAAGAGGGGTGGGACAATGGCCAGGAAAATGTGAGACCTTCACACCAGACTAACCGTGTCTGTGGCAAATTAGCCCTCCCAAGGTGGCTTGCAACAATAAAATCCCATATAATAAAAACCGATACAGTAATAAAACATCAAAAATTCATAAAAACAAATGAACACCAGCAATAAAACATCTGGCCTAGACAGTTGTTTTGTATGCAAATGAAATTTGGAAGTGTTTGGCAAGCTCAAGCATTCGGTAAGGTAGGGAAAAAGTTTATAAAATGAGTACATTCTTATCTTGCCAGGAGAGCATATTCTGCTCGCAGTGCAACTTGGCACAAACTGTTTCCATTTTGTTTTGCGTGGAGAAGGAAAGCTAAACTGGGTGTTTGGACGGCCAGAGCAAAATCCCAATCTAGTTGTACGTTTCCCACCAAAACCTCCCCATTGACATGGGCAAGGGTGTGGCTCCACCCACTATTTAGGTAGCCTGGGACCTCCGGGGGCCATGAACCCCCAAGCTGCTTCCATGCCTAAATTGGAAACAAGCCTCAATGCATACCGATGGATTGGCTATTCAGCACCAATCCATATCCAGCACCACTGTCAGAGTGAGGGGAGGGAGACTGTCTTTGCCATCAAGGTGTGGCTGTTTCCACCTGCCTTGCCACACCTCCAGCCCTAGAAGCCTGCGTAAGGGAGCTGCTGCTACTTTGGGTGTCTGAAGCTGTTTGTGCTGCCTCCAGGACAGCTGGGGACAGCTGGCCAGGGACAGGCTTTTCCCATCTTGCCTCACCTGGCGCTCTGCTGTCAATAGACAGCCAGGAGGGCAGTTGCCATGAGGGTGTGAGAGCTGGACTGACCCGGGTTCAAAAGCTTACCTAGCCAGTGACCCTCAGTCCCAGTCACACAGACAGAAGGAGGAGATAACAGCAGTTAATAAAGATTAAAGAGTTTATTTGTAAGACCCAATTACATGGGATTAAGGCAAGCAATGCTGGCTTCTCTTACGCAGAAGAGATGCTCCCATCTCGCAGATACAAGTCCAAGACCCCAGTGGTAAGGCTGAGATGAAGTGAAGTGACTGACTTGAAGTAGAAGTCCAGAACAAGAGAGGAGAGGCAAGTGAGAGGATGTGTGTCTTACCCCAACTTATATAGTAAGACCCCATTTATAGTATCTATAAATAGGATATTACTTACTCACCTATTATATAACCTGTTTTTCACAACATGTTTACTTCAATTGTCCACATGATTCTGAGTCATAGACCTTGACATTATGTCTGGTGACAATAGACCTTGTGTTCTTCACCTCAAGAGGCATCCTCCATGTCAGGTGACAATCTTGATGTCAGGTGACAATCCTCGTTCTGCCCATGCAAAACCTAACAGAGGGTGCCCTTTCTTTGCTTGGAATGTGGGACCCTGGTGACAGGAGGGTCTCTTTCTGTGGCTTGAAGTTGGGTTGCTTTAAGTGCCACATGTTTTTTCTTTCCCTTTTTTTTTTTACTGTGAGTTTAATTTGGATCTTATTGTTAGGGTGGTTAACATGAACTGTTTAGTGAATTGTTTCATGTGAGTATAATCTTGATATTATTGGTACTGGGTATTGTTAACTGACCTATTGCTATTTCTTGTGCTTATTTATTTTGGATATGTTTTTAACAGTGCGATCCAATGAGGCTGCCCATAACCCTCCGAAATTGGAGGATTGCAGGCATCCTATGCATAGCAGGAGGAGTGCAGAGGTGAAGGTCGCCTCCGTGCTCCTCCCACCATGAAAAACACTGAGACAGCCAATTTCAGCCATCTAAGTCTGATTGATTTATTTATTTATTTATTTATTATATTTATACCCCACCTTTTTCCCCGCAAGGAACCCAAGGCGGCTTACATAGTCCTCCTCCTCCTCTCCATGTTATCCTCACAACAACCCTGTGAGGTAGGTTAGGCTGAGAGTCAGTGACTGACCCAAAGTCACCCAGTGAGTTTCATGGCTGAGCGGGGACTAGAACCCGGATCTCCCGAGTTCCCAGTCTAACACTCTAACCACTACGCCACACTGGCTCTTCTTCCCTTGTCGCCTCCTTGCCGTCCCCAAAAGCCCATCTCTGAGGCCGCGCTTGTGGCCTTGGAGCTGTAGCCAGCATGGTTCTTTCCATGTCAACTGTGGGGGGGGGGGGGGGAGAAGGCGCTCCGAGTTCAGAGTCCCAGCTCCAAGCTAGGTGCAAGTTTCCGAGGTTGGAGCTGGGATTCAAGGTTATCCTGTAGCCATCTAGATGCTGTCTAGCAGCCTAGGATTGTGCCCCTAAGTGAACTATCATTCATCTAACTGTATCTATAATGTTGTATTATAAGTATGGCTGCTGTATTTGTTTTTGTGAACCACTTTGAGCACATCATATTGTGGGAAATGTGGTATACAAATACATTGACTTTGACTATTCAGACTCAGAGCCCTTCGAAGTGAGGGGTGCTGTACAGGAAGGAAGCACTGCAAACCTCAACTGAAAATCTAAGGAAAAGCTAGATTTCCCTTTACTAATCAAGCAGGGGACAATTTTTGTTTGAATATGGGAAGCACCAACAGACTACATTAGTTTCACTTGGGCCTCATTCAAATCAGTGGGACAAGTTAGTCATAATTTAACTTAAGTCCCATCAATTTCACTAGGGAACGAAATGCAACTAACTGGATCTAGATCTGTGTTGCTAAAATCTATAATATTAAACAAGATAAGGCCCCTCCAGCACTTTTGAAGATTGCTAGAATCTTTACAAAGTTACCTTTCACACCTATGAAAATTAAGTTTCTAGCCCTCTTGGTTCTAGAGAAGTCCCAGAAGCACAAAACTATTCAACAGTGAGTTATATCCAAATCCCTTGTAATTTCCTTTTAAAGCTTCTAAGCCTTTATGCTAACTGCTTCTTAGACCCTTTTGGAGATTCAGAGGCAATTTTCTCTCCCTACATTCTCTCCAGGAGATGAGAAGTAAACTGCACTGTATAAAAGTACAACCTGTCAGGTTTTCTGTCAAGGTCCTCACTTTTCAATGAGTATGTTACTACTACCTTACACAAATACCTTGTATTTTCAGCTTGATTTGGGGTGTTATGCCCTATGACTAGAAGTTTTTCTAGGGATGCAGTCCTTGTTTGTTTCATTGATCTTATTTTATATTACTTTATATCCAGGCTTTCAATACAAGTATTTTCTGGGGAGAATATGTTGGCTTGGACCTAGACTAAGATCATTATGCTTTAGTCAAGGAATGAGGAACCTGTGGCCTTCCAGATGCTGTTGGACTCCAACTCCCATCATCCCCAGCCAATTTGGCCAATGATTGGGATGATGGAAGTGGGAGTCCAACAACACCTGGAGGGCCCCAGGTTCCACACCCCTGTTTTAGTCCCATCAAAATCACTGGGACTTAAGTTAGTCATGGCTAACTTGACCCATAGATTTCAGTGGGACTGAAGCATGACATAGTCTGGATCCAAGCTACTGAAAACAATATTGCTATCCTATGGTATTTTCACTAAGGTTGCTACCTTTTGTAGGGGCAGAATCCCGGTGCCATAACTGCTGCATGACAGGCAGGAAACAACAGGTGAACTTTGACTTATCTCTGCGTCTCCATGCCACAAAAACTTTACTTGTAGTTCCCTGGGAGTGAAGTGGCAGTTAAAACACAGAGCTGACTATAATGAGGAAGGGGCACCCTTATGTTTGCCTCCCTTTTTGGGTTGGTACTAATTTCACATCAAGACAAATTTGGTGGTACACTGGGCAAAATATACAATAATTTTTGAGGGCAGCAAAATAAATGATGGTAGAGCTAGTGAAATTTCTCTGAAATTTCCCACACATTCCTACTCCCTTGCCTTACACACCACATGCCCAGCAGCTTTCTTCCTCCTCCTTCCCCTCCTCACCCAAGCTCATATTCCTCACTTTGGGAACTCTGATTTATGGTCCTTCTCATATCAGACCATTCACACAGGACTCAGCACAACCTGCCCCTAGTTCTTCGACTTCGATTATAAACCCAGGATAAAATGACTCCACTGATAGTATTAGTTACAAGTGAACTCCAAATCTAACTTTGGCCAATAGATATTTTTACTTTCTTAACTAGAATTCATTTAGTTGATTCATATACAGGCCAAAACTGTTTCAGAGCAGGGGGGAAAGACAAGATTAATTACAGGACCATATACTCTTCACACTAATCTCAGAATGACACCAAAAGGCCAACAGAAGAAATACAGGCACAAAATATACCGTTCCTATTGTTGTAAATATTATTTGAACAGGAATGGAAAAAGCTGTTTGGCTCATGTCTAAAAATTACATTCCCCAAACTCACTAAATTGTTACATATAATTCGATATCCTAAGTGAGCCAAAATATAAGGAGAAGTCACTGTCCCTTAGGAAGTGTGGTGTAGTGGTGAGAGTGTTGGACTGGGACTCAGGAGATCCGGGTTCTAAGTCCCCACTCGCCATGAAGCTCACTGGGTGACTTTGGGCCAGTCACTGACTCTCAGCCTCACCTACCTCACAGGGTTGTTGTGAGGATAAAATGGAGAGGAGGAGGAGGAGGATTATGTACGCCGCCTGGGGTTCCTTGCAGGAAAAAAGGCAGGGTATAAATATAATAAATAAATAAATAAATAAAATATAATAAAGACACAAGCCTATGCATATTTAGACAGAAAATGGTCCTACAGCTCCCAGCATCCCCAGCCAGCCATGTTGGCTGGGTCTTGCTGTGAGTTGCTGAGGACTTTTTTCTGTCTAAACATGCATAGGATTGCGCCCTTAAACAAGTGGGACCTGCAGCAAAGTACTGCAGTGTGGCGTTCTCCTGTTGTGTTCCAGTCAATGCCTTCTTCCATGGTACTCCATTCCATTTCTCCTCCCACCTGGTTTTTGGATCCCATGCCTTTCCCCCAGTAGTCAAGCAATCTGCATTCCATAGCCATTAAGCATGCTCAGTCTTCATAGGGCTGTTTTGGAGGTTTCCACCTCCCCCTTGGGGTTTGCTTTTCCTATTTTTGGGGGGAAGGGACTTTTGCAGACCTTGGGGCTCTCCCAACTCTTACCTTACTCTTGTGTGTAGGTGATGCTACTTTGGCTACCTAAGCAAAGACACTCACTGCCTGAACATCAGAAAATGAGAGAATGATAAGCACTTTTGCTCTTACGTGCAGCTCTTCATGTGATTTGCTTTTGACAGTCCAATCAGGTTTAGGTGCAGAAATTGTGAGGTGTATACCACTTCAAATAGAGCACCACCCTGTGCATGAAAAATGGGGTGAGGCCCATGCAGCCATACACCACCCCCATGGGAAATTGTCATTTGTTACTCTAAATTGCTGACATAGGGGAGATCTACACTAGAGCCACTTCCATGTATCAGGGAGTACAATCACGGTATTTATGCAAAATGAGTTTACCGCTGGCTGATGGGACACATGCTAATGAATACAGCACAGTTTCCTCTGTGCTGAAAACATGATTGTGTCACACACAGATGCAATTGTGTGAGAAGTAGGAGGAGTTGGAAAGGTGATGTGTGCAGGGGAAATGGCCCTTTAAGTTTCTTCTTCTTTTTTAGATCCATTAAGCTATGTACAGGTTTGCTGGTGCAAAGGAGTGAAGGTGTGCAGATTTTTTTAAAAAACCCAAGGAATTCACAGCTCCTTCCCAAAAGCCAAAGCAAACCCCGCTCTCCCATGCTGGCTCAGCTTGTCTGAGCATGGAAAGCTAAGCAGGGTCAGGCCTGGTTATTACTTGGATGGGAGACCCCTCCTCTAGTTCCCTGCATTGAGCAGGGGGTTGGACTCGACGGCCTTGTAGGCCCCTTCCAACTCTATGATCTATGCTGACTTTTGCAGGAGTAAGCGCCATTGAAGACAATGTGATTTACTTCTGCGTAGACATGTATATCGGGTGTGTTTTCACAGGTTGTTGTTCCTTGAGGCAAGAAAATAAAAAGGGAACAATTGGGAAGGCTTAAAAGGACATTCCAAACATTATTTTTTTAAAGGACAGGGGGGGGCGGGTAGCAGCATTGCATTTACTCTCCAGTGCACTGGGCAAGGAGAGAAGCCGTTGAGGGGGACAGCGAGGTAGACAGGAAAGCAACTGAAGGCTGATTGGGCTTATCTCCCCCTCAGAGTTGCTGCTGTTTTGTGGAGGCAGCCCATGGCGAGCAGCCTCCCTCACCCAGCACTTGAAGCAATGCGAGAGGTTCATTCACAGATTCACACCCCTGCATGTGTGCATTAGCAAATACTGTTTTGTTTTGTTTTAAAAAGCCCAATAGGACACCTCCTCACTGCCGCACCACTCCCCCTCCAGCCCACCACCCCGCTGAAGCCACTCCTCCTCCTCCCCCCAGAACAGTACTGCGAGTTTAGCACACACTGAAATATATACCACGGGAAAAAACACAAATATAAAAAAAGTCATGATATAACTGGTCTGGAGAAATGTGGGATATAATGGCAGAAATAGCGTGAGGAGGTCGGTTTGGGGTGTGCATCGTGTGACATGCCAGTGAGGCGGGCACTACAAGGATGGTTAAAAAAAAAAAAATCCCTAGCGTAGATCCCACCATTGTGTGCTGGCCGAGCCAGGGATAGAAGGCTACGTTACTCCACCAGCAGCCCTGAAGGGACCATGGTTGTTTCCATATCAGTCCTCCTAGCCCCTACAACCAGTATAGACTGGCCAAGTGTCCTACTTTACAGAGGACGGTCCTCTGTTTTAAGGGCTCTCAGACTAGTGTAGTCCTCTATTGGAAGGCATTCTTTATCTGAAGCGCTGTCCACAGTCCAAGTCTGGTTTAAAGATAAAGCAACACAAGAGAAGGGAGAGTAGCGAGGAGCCTTGAAGTGGCCCATCATCCACAGTGAGCACCTGGACGGCAGAACGAGCAGGCGTATAGGCTACCTGGTCACAGTCTTTCCTCTTACAGGGCATTTCCATGTCAGTCCTGCTAGCCCCCAAATCCAGTTATACAGCACAGTTCTTCCATACAAGAAGGGAGCCTGATGCAGCAGGGCTAGTATTGGCCATTGTTGGGTCAACACTGAGTACTTCCTGGTGCTCCAGTGTGCGCCAGCTTGTAGGATGGGACTGTATCACAGACAATGAATGGGTCGTCACTGAGCCAACTTAATTGTGTTGTATTGAGTGTTACAGTCCAGTTATAATCCAGTGCGACTTATCATTAGGAGAAATCACTCTCCAAAGTATAGAGCCACCAAGAATAAGTTAATTTCAAATCAATGCTAAAAGAAAGAAAAGGTGCGTGAGGTGGAGGGGGGGGGAGAGGAGGAAGCAGTAAATTCAAAGAAAGTTAACACCAATTTAAAAGATGCCAAGACCAGGCAGATGTCAACTCAGAAAGGATCTAAAGTTTAAGGCCTTTGCTTGATTCATTGTTATTTAAAGCCTACAGGAAATTAAACCACAGAAGCTATACTCAAAAAACATTAATAAAAGCATGGAAATTCAGAACTGTGGAAGAGAATGATTTTCCCTATTGCAGGGGACTTACCGAGCTCCAGGTTACACTGTATTGGGTGTCTTGTGGCACCTTAAAGATTAACAAATTTATTATGGAATAGGCTTCTGTGAACTGGAGTCTACTTCACTGGATGCATGAAGTGTTATCCTGAGTTACAGGGTGTGTGCGTGCGTGTGTACACACACACACACACACACACACACGCAGAGGGGATTGTAAATAGAGGTCAGAGGGGAAAGAAATGCAGAAAGATTTCCCTCTGACCTCACTATTCACAATCCCTGTATGTAAGTGTGTGTGTGTGTGTGTATATTACACATATACCTGTCACTCAGCATAACACTTCATGCATCTGAGGAAGTGGACTCCTCAGTTAATCTTTAAAGTGCCACAATGCCCTCTTGTTTTTTTCTGCAACAGACTAAAACAGCTACTGCTCTAGAAATTGTATCATGTGGGCTGCTCTGCTTAAGGTAAATTAGGCTGCAATTCTAAACACACTTACCTCGGAGTAAGCCCCAGGGAACATGGTGTGACTAAACTCTGAGTAAACGTATATGGGATTGTGCTGTTAGATGGATTTTTATAAGTCACAATGTTAGGCATAGATCAATCCAATAAAAGTACAAAGCTAAACTTTTGGTGTGTCAAAGTTGTTAAACTTTGAAGCAGTTAAACTTTGAAGCAGAGAAGCAGCCGACGCGGTTCTTTCGGTTCTTTCCATGCCAGCTACGAGGAGGAGGGCACTCTGAGCGCAGATCCCCAGATCCAAGGTAGGAGCTGTTTTCTGACCTCGGAGCTGGGAATACAAATGATCCTATGTGGCCCTCTAGACTCTGTCTAGGGGCCATAGGATCACTCTGTTACGCTAATATGTGTTCTGGTGCCTTTGATAGTTGCATGACAATCAGATCTTTATAAGGTGAAGTTTTTCCAGGCATACACATATGCCTTGTTCAAACATCACATTCTAGTCACAGGAAATGGTGTAATGACAAACTAGGATGTCTCATCACTCATTTCCTGTTCCTGCTCCAGCAAACCATGGTTTGTTGGACTGGGAATGTGACATCTGAATCAAGGCATTGACAGAAAAAATGTTCATCTCATCATGAAAGATATAGAAGCCCTGCCTTCAAAAAAGTTGGCAACTCTACCTTCCCAGCACTTGCTTAACCATTGTATTCTCCCCTAGCAGCCAGTTTTTAATGATATGATTATTAGGTACCAACTGTTATGGATAGATGATCGATGCTATGCTTCAAGCTGTTTAACAGGCAGAAATCAGCTAGTGAAACTTTCCGCAGTAACAAGATGACGTGATGGGGAGACTTTTGCCTGTTGATATATGCTTGTCTTGTCTCTAGCTATTCACAGTATAGAGCCATCGTGACCACCCTAACAAAAATACAGCAGGATTTCAAAAATTGTCCTTCAGCTCCTTAAAGGATCACACAGCCAAATTAAATGCTTTTCAGGATGCTCCCAGATACACAGCTCTTAGTGCTACCAATCAAAGGACATTGTGCAGCGCTTCCCTCTTTCCCTCTTTAATGGACGTTAGAAGAAGTGGAAAACACAGAAGGGTTACGAATGGAAGACACTGATGTCTGGGTCCCCCTGTAAAATTCTGTGAATGAGGCAGGGCAATTGCACAATCAATGCCTCCCCTAGAAGCACCCCAAGTCCCCCTGGTTTTAGCTAGGATTTAAGCACATTATTAAGGTTCTCCCATCAAAATAAATAAAACAAATGGAGGTGGAAAGAAAGTACCTTTACATTGGCTGCACCATCTCCTAACAAATTTATTGTGATATACGTAGGATTTCAATGTTGCCTCTTAAACTTGCAAGCCATTCCTGTCAGACCTGGCATCAAGGGTAGGCATGGTCGGGCACCTGCCAAGGGCCCACGCCCCAGCAGGGGCCCACTGACAAGAGCCTCCTGGAATGGCTCCTCCTCTTCACCACTGCAAGCTGCTTGTTCCCCTGCCTCTCATTCTGGCCCAGACAACGGTGGCGATGAGAAAGAGGAGCAGTAGATGCCGTTGCCTATTTGCTCACTGGCTCTCTGCCTGTCAAACAAGCACGTGGCATGTGGAGTTAATGATGAGAGCAAGGATGAGGAGCAACAGCAGCTGGTCCCACCGGCAGGGAGAAGGTTGACTCACTGAGGGAGGGAGGGACCATTGAAGCCGTCTTGCCCAAGGGCCCACAAAATCCTGGAGACCGCACCGATTCCTGACTCTCAAAACAAAAAAATGTACACAGTTTAACCTGAACAGTCCAATGTAAATATGGCATGCCAGTTGGGTCCATTCAGTATGGAACAACCCTAGAATAGTTTGGCTATGAATTAACTGGGTGACCTTGCTTGGATGAGTAACTATCACTCACCTCCAGAGGATGTAGGGACCAGCACTTATCAGATTTTTAAACACACACACACACACACACACACACACACACACACAAAACCACTGATATAGCTATTCACACATTACAAATGATATAGTTAGACATGTTTAGAGGGGTAGCTGTGTAAGTCTTTTGCAGCAAAAACAACAGAGTCTAGGGGAGCCTTAAAGATTAACAAATGTGTTATGGCATAAGCATGGACTGGAGTCCAGTTGGTCAGATGCATGAAGGGTTATACATAAGAACTAATGTAGCAGAGTGGCAAAGCAGGGTTGCCAGCCTTTGGGCTGACCCTTGTTCCTGTGCCTGCCAACGTTATCACACTGTGTTACTGTGTTAGTCTTCTTGCCACAAAACCACCACCACCACACTGCATCTGGTGATTTCTGTAGATCAAGTTGCTATTAGAGGCACAGGAGCAAGTCAGGCATGATTTTCCTGGTCACTTGGCAACCCTATGGCTAAAAGACTGAGCTGTGAACCAGGAAGCTCCAAGTTCAGATCCTGCCTCTGTCATTAACTGTGCTACTAAGTGGCATTGGGCAAATCACTGTTTCCACCATTTCTCAGCCTCCACTATCATTTGCAATATGGAGATAATGATAGTGACCTGCTTTATGAAGGACAATGATAGTGACAGTTGTAAAAGTACTGAGAAAATGTATATGAACATTGTACTGAAATGCTAGATAAATGCTAAGTATTATTCTTATAACAACTAAAATTACTAAAATAATCCTTCTGCATGGTTGAATTTGAGCAATGGCTCATTGAGACTTAAGTCCCAAAACCTAGTTTTGCTGTCACAGCTATGCTCTGGAACGTGTCAAGTAATATTTTAAAAGAGTGCCTCTGATCATGTGCAGAGCCCCTTTCACCTACTGTGTAGCAGCTACAAATGTAGACTGGGGGGCGGGCAGGGGAATCTTCCTGAACTGGTCATAGGAACTGATTATTGGGTAAAGTTGTGTCCTGTTACCTGTCTTTTTAAAAATTAAATTCTGAAACTTTGCTCATATTTTTCTGTCCTTTATGTAGCTTCCTTCAGATGATAAATCATTTTCACGATTGATGTCAATAACTTTGCAGCAGCCTTTATCACCATTTACATATCAAACAAATCGAGAATGTATGTATCAGGATGTGAAAGTGCCCTTGACAATAAAGTAATTTCAATCAAAAACTGGAATGGAAACATTTAAAGAAGTTTTGATCATTTGTTTTAAGAATAATTTTTAACAATCAGCTCAGTGTATATTGTAGGAGAGTGAGTCATAAGAGGAATTAAGTTACCTCCAAAGTAAAGAGCTTCTATTTCATATTTACATTAATAAATCAAAATCAGAGTACTTTGCTGCAGAGCCATCACTATTTTGTGAATTAATTATGGTGATCTGAAGACCAGCTGAAGATTAAGTGGCTGGTACTTACGCAGAATTGGAGGTGGGAAGAAATACCCTTTCCCTCTTAATGCTATTAGTTATTAGCACAAACCAATCTATCCTTTAATTTTTCCCTAACCTATTTGTCAGAAAAAGATGCAGAAAATCAATACTTTAGGTGGTGCTATTCTAAGACAGCAAGAGGCATATGCGCCCCCCCCCTTGCTTCTGTGTAGAATTCCTCAAACTTCCGTGGGTCACTGTGAGCACAGCTAGGTTATCGTGTAACATCTAACTCAATGTACATCAAGTGAAAGCCCGCCAAATGCTTCTCCGAACGGCCGCTTCACAATAATGGGATGGCAAACATCTTTGTACCTTGTTTCTGTATACATGGCAGGGAGCCGTAGCCAGTCCTAGTGACCTGGCCTGTGTCCCTGTACAACAGGTAGGCGTGGGGACGAGCCTTGCAGTGGCTGGTGGCTCGCTCCAGGTTTGGCTCTCCGCGGCGGCGGCAGCCCGAGCTCGCTCTTCAGAGCGGCGCGAGCCGCCGCCAGAGAAATCCCCCGCGCATGCCCCCCCGCCACCGCCGGACCCACCCCCACCCCCTGCCGCTGCCGTCATCACAGGACCCCTACCTGGTCTTGCGCGCCGCCTCCGCCGCCTCTGCTGCCTCCGCCGCTGCCGGAGCCACTGCTCCATCGCGCTAGACCCCCGCCCACGCTCTGTTTTGGCGGGAGGAACCAGGGCAACAGGGCTTAAACAGCCCTGTTGCCCTGGCTCCTCCCGCCAAAAACAGAGCGCGGGGGTCCAGCGCGACGGAGCAGGGTCCCGTCGCGTCACTTCCTCTGCGCCGGAAGTGACGTGACGGGACCTATCGGACAGAAGAGGACGGCTCTCCGCTCCGCGGAGAGCCCAGGAAAAGCCCGCGCGGGTGGCTGAGAGCCCGCGTGGACGCGAGCGGGGCCCAGTTCGGGCCCCACTCGTGTCCGTCGGGCTGCTCGGCTACACCCCTAACAGGAATGCAGAACCTCAGGCCCGGGGGCTAAATCTGGTCCCCCAGGGCTCCCCGGAAGACCCCACCCTCTTCCCCTGGCCCCACTCCCTTTCCCCCAACCTCTGACCATTTGGTGGCTTCCCGACTTTTGTGCAGTTCTTTTCCCATTCTAAAAGGTTGAAATACCTCTCCTAAGGCCTAGTTACTGGCAGGAAGAGCTTTTAGCTAAAATATGCTAGTATTTTGGCCCTGCCCCTTTTCCCTTTGGCCCCACCCCCCAGAGCTTCTCCAAAATGGAATTCAGCCTTTGAGCACTGGTCCCCCAGCAGCACCTTCTGGGTCCAATCTTCAGGAATGAATGGAACCAACTTGTAAAGCGCCCAGAGAGCTTCGGCTATTGGGCGGTATAAAAACATATTAAATAAATTAAATAAATAAATAAATAGACTCAGTACACTACCACCAATCCCCATCCCCTTGATATGGCCCAGAAGGACACCATAGTCAAGGGCACTGATCGTTACTGAGAAAGTCCAGAGGACCCAACATAGTTGTACTCCTCCTGTCTATCTCCTGGTACAAGTCCCCCACTAGGGCAGGGGAGTTGAACCTCGTTCAGCCTGAGGGCCCAATTCAATTTTGGAGAAGCTCTCAGGAGTCACATGTCAGTGGTGGGCAGGGCCAAAGGCAAAAGGGGTGGGGCCAAAATACCAGCATAATTTAGCTTAACACTCTTACTGCCAGTAACTAAGCCTTAGGAGAGGCTTTTCAACTTTTTAAAAATGGTGGAGGGGGGCAGCCAAAGCCAGGAAAGTGTGCAGGGGAAAGGGGGTGAAGCCGAGGGAAGGGGCATGACCATCTGAGGAACCCTGAAAGGCCTAATTGGAATCCCCGTGTGGGCTGGACTGCACAAGGGTGACCAAGTCAGTTTTCATCCCCAAACCAGGCCAAAAGTCAGACTGGGAAGGAGTGAGATGATGGGTTTCATCCAGAAACCCCTCGAGCTGCGATGCCACCACTTGTTTACACCACTTGGCAAGAAAAGCTATATTTGAAACTACTTATTCAGGTCTGAAGTAACCAAAGATTTTTTTTTTTCCAACAGGGGCCATGCCAACTATTTAAAAAGATGGCAACGATAAGAAAGATAATTGAGGAGAAGATGTACGGTACCTTTTTAGCTGCTAGCTCAGCAATATGCAATGACTGTTAGAGCATTTCAAAGCCAATTGTATGGTGGCATCCACAAGGAACTGCTGAATGTATTTTAACATATACCGTCATTCATTCTGAATGCATCCCATATAGCCCTTGAAGGTGTAAGGAAAATGTTTAAGCATCCACTTATCTTGAAATAATTAAAAGACCATCTATTTCCTGTCAGAGAACTGATATGGTTTAATTACATTCTATAAAAGTATTGAGCAGACTATCAGAGGAAAACCATACTGCTGAGCATAGATATAATCTTTATAATGTCCATTGAATACGGTAGATGGATGTGAAAATTATCAGAGATAGTTACTTATGAAGAGACGTAGTATAGTGATAGAGGAACTTAGAAGTAGGATGGTTTTAAAGAGGGCATATCTCCCCTTCACTGGTTTAATAGTTATTTCCTCTCCCTACAGGCTAGGTTAAGCTTCAGTGGTCAGCTGCTAGATACGTAGTGATGGGCGAACTTATCCCAGATGAGTTCATAATTTCCTTGGAAAAAAAAGAATTCATTTATGTAATCTCGGATGGGAGTTCTCCTTTAATTGAAGATCTCATTTGCTGTATATGAGTTCTTGTACATGAGCAATATCAAACTGTATCATGGGAGCTGTAGTTTGGAATCATGTAATGCATCATGACATCATGCATCTCCTGATTGGTTGTTTTCATGTGATCTTTCTACATAACATTCACTCGCCATTGGCGATCAGTTCAGTATGGAAAAGAGATGAGTGGCTCAGCAGAATCCTCCTCGCAGAACTAGAGCTATGGCGGCGAAGACGGAAGATTCGAGGTGCATGCCTCACTGGAGGACCCTGGCTGATGTTAAGAGTGTTAATGTAACAAACTCAGCATATGCACAGAAATATCATAATTTGGATGCAGACTGCACATGCTCCGAAGCCTGCAATGTATTCTGAAATTAGTAATGAATTCGTAAGGCAGCAATCCAAGTTCACTATAATGGTGAGCATTACCAACATACATGTTTCAACTACGAGCCAACTAATTATGAAATTTGGTGGCTTCACCAATGATGAATGTCAGGGAGCTGTTTATACAGAGGGCAGTATCCAATGCAACATGACCACTAACATAAATTAGATTGTACCAGTGCAACACCAATAGGTTTCATACCAGCAAGCGCTATTAGTGTTGAGTTAGAGGTGTTTTACACTAGTGCAACGTAATTTATGTCAGTGGCAGTGTCATGTTGGATACTGCCCAGAGCTCTGCAAGGGTCAGGCCACTGTTATTTGACTCACTCGCTCCTGGCAGGGCTATGGAGAGCAATCGGATGCTGTTCTTGGGAAGCTGCTTATACACGGCTCCCCAATAATCACAATATCAAACAGCAGCCCATATCAAGATACCCCAGGGTGCATCATTTGAGGAAAAGTATGTTAGGTAGTGCCTCCCATGACAGCTAACCTGCTATTTATTTGTATGTTAATACACTTCTACGAGATCAAATCTGTGCTACGATTATTCTGAATTTATGATCACAAAGTGTTGGATCCAGATTTAGTCATACTTGGAGTAGATCCATTGAACTCAGATAGTCATGACTAACTTATGTCCCATTGATTTCAATGGTACCAGACATACAAAGACACAGGAGGACAGGAAGTGCAGCTTATTTACACCTCCTCTTCCTGCTCTCTAAGGGATGAGGAATTTGCTTGGCTGAAGCAAGATGCTGTTGGACAGCAGTGGCTGGTGGCTCCAATGTTAGTGGGGCAGTGTGTGCACTCTGGGTTTCAGTCTGACCTTTAAAGGAGCTATCCATGGTGCTGAACTGGGGTTTGGGGCTAGGGTTCAGCACCATGGACAGCTCCTTAAAAGTTTGGACTAAAACCTGGAGTGAATATACCACCCCACTGACATTGGAGCCACCAGCCTCCACTGCTTTTAGAATTTGTCCCCAGTTAGAAGGACACATTAAGCAGGCCTTAAACAAACACACACACACACACACACACACGTATTATGATGTCCTTTTCTACAAGTCCTCCCCTTCTCCTTTGTTCCTCTTTTTCCTTCCCTTCTTCTTTCCCTTTCTCCTTGAGCATAATGAGACATCATGTCCTGGGGCTTTAAAAGGACAAATTTCTAAACACAAAGAGTGGTATATACTTCTATAAGGATACAATCTGCATTTGCACCTAGAATTTGCACATCTCATCCCAAGGCCCCTTTTGTATGATACACTGGAATCAATTATGTATTTTATTATTTATTTATTTGAAATATTTTAAAGTTATTTTTAATAAATTTTCTACCCTGCAATTTCTTCTCCAAACAGAGCAGCAAACAAAAACAAACAAAGGTTATACTCAGTGAAAATACAATAATATGGCAACGTAACACAGTGTTAAAACAGCATAAAACCAAAAACAAAAGAGCCAGATTTTTTAGAAGTCATGATTCTAAGTTCTTCTCCCCACTGTCTACCCATAAAACCAAAATAATTGCAGTGTTCTAGAAACAGCTTGTTCATTTTGAGGAGGGATCTGAGAGAATTTCATTCATTTACCTAATTTCACACTTTTAAAACAATATGCAAACTGAAACTCAGTCATTCTTCATAATCCGCACTTCTCCGAATTCTCCTATGGCATCCTTCAATAAAAAACATTTGTATATTAGTGAAAACTGCATTAAAATGCATATATTCATGAAAATAGTGTTCAAAATGCATTATATTAGGAAAATTACTTTTTTAAAATGTGTATATTGGATAAAATTGTGTACAAAAATGCATGTATCGGGAGAAATGCATGCAAAGATATGTATGAATTCTCATGAGAACTTTTTTTTCATTCTCAGAGTTCAAGATGAACTAAACTTAAGATTGGAAAAATGAGACACCAAAATTTACAGATTTCAATTTTGTCCATCCCTAATTCTGACTTCTCAACATAAAAATGTTGTGATGTATTCCTCTTGCTCTGGAAAGTTTGTTAACTTCTCAAGGCTGTGCATTTCAGCAGTTGCACAATGGTGTATATGTATTCTTTCATACCCTCCAACATTTCACAGATGAAAATAGGGACACACATGTGAATTTGTAAGAGGTATGGTTAAACAACATGAAGGTGTGATCAAGAGGGTGTGGCCAGGCAACATGAGGGCATGGCCAAGGGTATGGCTAGGCAACCAAAGTGCATGGTCAAGTACAAAAGTTATTAGAGGAAACACACAGAATCTTATATATTATAATTACAGTAATACCTTGGATTGCAAGTAACTTGGTTTGAGAGGGTTTTGCAAGACAAGCAAATTTTTAAATATTTATTTATTTATTTTTGACTTGATATACAAGCGACGTCTTGCAATACAAGTACTGTAGTACGGCTTAAATTAAAAATCTCTGTACAAATTTTTTTGGGGGGATTTCGTTTTGATATAAGAGTGTTTTGGATTACAAGCATGTTTCCGGAACGAATTATGCTCTCAATCCAAGGCATGACTGTACTACATTATTATATTATAATATTATTTTATAATATTTTATTAGTGGCTTATGTTATATTTTTTACCTTACTTAAACCCTTAATTGTTGATATCTGGTGTTTTTCATGGGGGGGAGGTCAGTGCTTGCAGGGCAATCTCTTGCTTTTTGTTTTAAAATTGTCAGGATTGGTCCCAGCATTTTCAGGGCAGTTGGAGAGGGAGAAGAAAAGGAGATGCGGAGGAGGGGGAGCTTTTGGGTGGGGGAAAATACAAAAAGACACACTGGGGTTTTGAGCCCCTTCAGCGTTTTGCTCCAACACCTCTACAGCTCTGGTTTTTAAGCACAAGGAGTAACTTTGAGGGGCTGAACAGCTTTGTTGTTGTTTGTTATTGTGGAAAGGCCCCAGTTTAAAGCGCTTTTTGTGCTCTACTCACACAATTTAGATTTAAAGAAACACTTAAACTGGAATGATCTTACAGAATTTAACTAACTTGAACTAAGTTAAAACAAACAGTGCAATCCTACACACAGTTACTCGGAAGTAAGAACAAATGTCTTTAATGGGTCTTACTTATCCTGGGGGCCTGGTCAGAGGCAGCAGGTAGAATGAGTGAGCAAGTGATCACGCCCCGCGCCCCCCCCCCCCACACACAGACATCCTCGGTCCCATTCTCTTCCTGCGTAAAGGGGCCATGGGCAAAATCGCAGATAAGCTAAATAGCTTGCAGGAGGAGGCAGGGGGATTTATGGCTCTGCCTAACAAATCGGGACTTTTGCATAACAAAGTAAGAAGTGTGATTGTGGCACTGTCCCAGCAAATTCAGGGCAATTGGAGAGTATGTTCTTTTACTTCTGCTCTTAACAGCTTTGGGGGGAGGATACTTAAAAACAGCTGCAGCGAGAGGCAATTCTAATAGTACCAAGTTCTGAAACCCACATGCATGTTTGTGGGAGACTTGCAACTGCAGGACACAGTGAGGCCTGTCTCCATGCAAGATCCAAACCCAATGAAGTGCCATGGATAAAGATAAGTCTGCTTAAAGCACATAAAGAACTGAAGCCAGATTCTTCCAGAATAACCCTGCTCTAATGGGGCAATTGACATGAAAACTTAGGCGCCTCCTGAAATGTATGCTGAAGTATGGAGGAGGACACGGGGAGTGTGGGATTAGGAACCTGTCCTCATTTTATTTTATTTTATTTTTTTCTTTTTTCTTTTTTTTAATATTTTATTTATTTTTCAAAACAAATTATAACACAGAAAATATATTTAGCAAAATACAAAATTATCACACAAATATAACATAATCAACATACAATAAATCATAAAGTGCTCCCCCCCACCCTCCAAGGGACCAATTAATATACTTCTATCCTCTTGATCAAATAAAGTCTAAATTCCAAAAATATAACATATCCTGACAAGGCATGTTACCCTTCCCCTTTATTAATACATAGTCTAGTAATTGATTCCATATCTCCATAAAATTATTCTTCTTTAGCAATCCTTTTTTGCATTTGATACTACTAGTTAGTTTATCATTTAGGGCTATGTCCCAAACTTCCTTATACCAGTCTGTTATTAGGAAAACATGTTGTACTTTCCAATTTCTCGCTATCATTAGCCTGGCCGCAGTTAACAAGTTTACAATTAACTCCTTCGTATTTTTATCACAAATAAGCTTCTCAGTTATTGATAACAATGCTAATTTTGGACAGACCTCTAAATTAGTACCAATAATTTTCAATATTTCTGTAAAAACCTCTCGCCAAAACACCAATACATTTTTACAACTCCACCACATATGAGCATATGTCCCTTTTTCCTGACATCCTCTCCAACATAATGCAGAACAATTATTATCTATTCTATTTAATCTTACTGGAGTTAAATACCATCTCCAAATTAGTTTATAAAAATTTTCCTTTATCCTAATTGACATCGTTTTCACAATCCGTCTATCCCATATATTGTTCCACCCCACCTTCGAGGTCACCTCTTCAAATTCATTATCCCATACAGTCTTAAGCTGATCCTCTTGTTCTTTTGCTTTTTGGATCAATCTATATAAATCCCTTGTTATACCTCTTGTTGATGCATTACCTGGTAGGCCGTCTCTAGACATGACCATCTTTTCAAAATTAGTTAAATCTCTCTCGTACTCAGTTTTCCTTTTCCATTTCTTCGACCACTGTTCTAACTGTAGTAAATTTAACCACGATAATCTTCTTCTCCCAACAATTTCCATTATTTGATCTCTAGTCCCCATCTTTTCCACCCAATCGGTCAATCTAATAACCCTTTCTTCTCTTAGTTTACTCTCCAGCTCTAATCTTAAGTTTTCAGGAAAATCCTTAAGAGCTACCACCGGAGTTAATGGAGATATCCCTGGTATAAATATGCTCTTCATAGTACCCCAAATCATTAACAAATTTCTTAGAAAAGGGTTGTCTATATTTTTTATCAATTTATTATTATTTTTTTGAAAAAAAATATTCCCCAAAGTACTACGTAGTTCACATGTTTCTAACTCCAACCACATTATTTCTTTAGGGCGTGCTATAATATCCACTATATGTCTTAATTGATTCGCTATATAATACCATTTTAAATTCGGCAGACCCAAACCCCCTACTTTTTGTGCTTTATACCATCTTGTTTTAGTAATCCTAGATTTTTTCCCTCCATTACAATATGTATTAATAATTGATTGCCAATCTTTAAGTTCCTTATCTGATATCGCACTTGGTATCATCCGAAATAAAAAAATTATCTTTGGCAAAATCTTCATTTTAATCAAAGCAATTCTACCAAACCAGGAAAGTCCAATTTTTTTTACTCCTCTATTTTATTCTTTACCTCATTCTATAATTCTGATCTCCCAATTTATCTATATCTTTTGGAATTACAATTCCTAAATATTTAATTACATTATTAATCTTATAATTACTTTTTTTTTACACATTTCAATCTCTTCTCTTTTACTATAGTTAAACAACAAAAATTTAGATTTATCCCAATTAATCTGTAGCCCCGTTACTTCCCCGAACTCCTTTAAATGATTCTCCACTCTATCCATATTTTCCATAGGGTTTTCGATTGTCAAAAGAGTATCATCTGCAAAAAGATTTATTTTTATCTTCTCCCTTCATTTTATTTTTGTCATGACAAGAGGGGCTTCAGACAGACATGACGGCAGCCACAGGCAAAGCACCCAACTGCATGTTATTTACATGCTCCATGACATACAATTGCACTCAACATGTGGGTTAACCCACCTGAATGCAGAGTCAACAGGGTGCATCTGCCCAGGATGCTAAATTGCGCAGAGAGCCTAGGTGCATACAGCAGGCTCCCTGCTTCGGTCCTTCCCTGGCCAACGAGCAGCAGAAGGCAGCTGGTCTGAACTGACAGAGGTGCTACTACAGTGGGGGGTGGGATCACTCTCCCTCTCACACCATTGCAATTGCATGAGGGTGAATGTCCACATAGGGATTTACTTTGCAAATCAGGCACTGCTGTGCTCCATTTACTCCTCTCCCCTCTTCAAGTATGATGCCTTATCTTGCCTCAGAAAAAAAATAAACCTCTTCCTGTGCATCTTTAGGGATTTGTACATCAAAGGGAAACACTTCCTAGGAGTGTTAAAACATCAAAGGACTGCTATTTCTGGCCTCAAAATCTCAACTATAGACACATTTGAGTCTAACTTGAGGCCACGACACTCACACAGACATCAGTCCTGCTACAGGAGCTGCTTTGACAGGCCTCTGCAGTAAGGTCAGAGAGCGAAAAGGAAAAAAAGGAATTTAACATCTAAGATTTTTATGCCCTGGTTTACTTACTCCAGCTGCACAATCCAAAAACTGTGTAGTTTTGGATAATGCTGAGACTTGTTGTTTTATTTATGTTGTGCTTCTTGGTGTTATAAATTGTTCTTTAAAACATACCTTCTTGTTTAAAATATTGGTTTAGGGGCTTTTGAGGAGTAATGCCCCCCTGCCCTGAACCTACCACAGTGCAGAGAGGCCAATCTTGCCCACATCCATTGGAGAAGGGGAGGCCACCAATCAGAGCTCCCATGTCTGTGTGTTTCATCCAGACCACCTGATGAATTCAGACCAATGGGAGGATGCCTCCCTCTGAGCTGTTCCATTCATGGCTGGTCAAACTCCACTGCACATAATTAGGGATGTGCAAACCAGCAAAACTTAAGCTCTTTGAAGAGAACCAAATGAGGTTCTCTTCAAAGCTCATGTCCCTATCAGACTGCAAGCTTTATTTTTTTTTTACACAAAAATACATGAATATTTTCATGTGCATTTTTCCAAATGTATACATCAATTGTGTGCATTTATGAAAAGTAAGCATTTTCTCCTATTGATTAAAGCATTTTGTGTGCATTTTCCTTACAAACACCTTTTTATATGCATTTTTCAAATGTATGCATTTTAAACACGTTGTTGTTGTTGCTGTTGTTGTTGTTCCACAAATCACATAGCAAGAGCTCAGAAATGTACGAATTTCAACAGCAGATTGCATTTGGGTCTGCATTCAGTTTCAGGAGCTGCAAAATGGGTAAATCTGGTCAAAATTGGACTGAAATGAATTTCTCATACATCCCTGTTTTGACACTCCCAATACAAATATTTACACATGCCATGGCTAATTCCATTGATATTGAAAGGTTCCCCTACCATTACTCCCCTGAAATGGTGTACTCCTTGTTGTGTTACAACAGCCTTCCTTGGCCTGGTGCATTCCAGATGTGTTGGATTACAACTCCCATAATTCCAAGCCAGCATGGCCAATGGCATCTGGAGGGTATCAAGTTGGGGAAGGCTGTAGTACAACATCAGTTTCTCCTGGGGATAATGCTTGCCTTGTAGGAATAGATGAACCTGTTTATTTCCAGTTCATGATACCATTCATAGTTCCATTCTGTGCCATTTCCACATGAATCTTTGCATTTAAATGGTGGATACTCAGAACAAGGCCTCCTATTTACCAGCACCCCAGTTGTGAAACTTCCTCCCCAGGGAAGTTAAGTTAGTTCCTCCTTTACTGTCCTTCAGACGGCTGATGAAGTCAACATCGTCCCAGCAAACTTTTAATGGTTAATGCAGCCCTCTAATTTTATTAGTGCTCCCTGATGTTGTTGCAATGTAGTTTTTCCTGCTTCTTTGTTGTCCATTCTTGTATTTTGGTGTATTTTACTGTTTTTCTTACTTTTATTTGTACATCACCTCAAGTACTCATTGAGCAGAAAAGTGATCTAAAAATATACTAAATAAATATTTTCTCTCCCCAAAAAATCGTATTTAATACATTTGAACTGCCAACTGGGTTGCAACAATCAGAAAAGTGTGAGATCTGCTGTATGAAGTTCCAGTCTGTACATTCGGCTGAGAAGTAAGGGTCAGGACATTTTGTAAAAGAATTCACAAAGATTGAATTCTTCAAGCACCAATTGTCCGAAGTTGTCCCAATGTAAGAACTATGATAACTCGCCATGACAGACAATAAGCTTGAAAACTAGCCTTCACCTTGATGTGATGAGAAATTTGGACAAGCACCAGATTTTTGACTCTTTAAAAATAGGAAAATTAATAGCAGTCACTAGACAGAGATCACTAAAAAATTAAAAGTAAAGCATGACCACCATATAGCTTGGCACGAACCCGCATTAATCTGTGTGCCCAAATGGTGTTGGCTGTTGCATGTTTCAAGTTTGCATTCAGCCTTATGGAAAATAGGACTGGATTGTGGTGGGTGGTTATTTGCAGACTTTGTCGTTTTGCTTACTGACCATACATTCCCATTGATCAATTCTAAATTGGATTATTGTTAAGTTTAAAAGCGCCTCAACAGCAGAAAGTAGCTGGCAAAGAGGAGATGGATGGCAGAATAAACAGTGAAAGTGACAAGATCGGAGACTGAATTGATCACTGTCAGCGAGTTAGTGGTCAGCTGTCTGACCTTTGGTGCCCAAATGAAACATCGAAATAATGTTTAGACAAACACATTTGATTTTTGAGGTAATGGGTATGTCAACCAAATGACAAACCTTAGAAAGGTCAAAAGAATAGACATTTTTCAGACTTTTCTCAAACGTTAATTGTTCATTTTGGGAAGCAGTGCGTTTCTGGACTAGACAGGGAGAAAAGTTCACTTGTGTACACGCTGCAAATTGTTCTATAACAGCAAAGGCAATACAGCAAAAGTAGCATGTAGCCAACATTTTCTGAAGTTAGATTACATTACAAATAGGGCTGCCAACCAATTAAAGACTTTTAAATCAATAAACTGTCTTGCTTTTAAGCAATTAATCCATCAATTACTTTTAAACAGATTGGCATCTTGTGAAATTTCAACAATGATGCTTTTGGAGGCCACAATCCTCATCCCACTTGGGGGGGGGAGCTATTTACATTTTTAAATGTGTGCATGTTAATTGCTTTCACACAATTGATGTCACATTCAGTTTTCACATTTACTTGCCATTTTATATCTCAGCATTGCATGCAGATGCAGATCTGAAGAGAAAGCAACTTACCATGTTGTTTCCTCACCAAATTTGGCATGAGGGGATGGAGCCAATGCACCTTGAGGCAAGTCCATCAAAAGTCCTGAGTCCCTAATTTTTGCTTGTTGTCAGACACATTCCTTATCCCATCCCTAAATTCCCTTCCATAGATATGCCGCATCTATATCTCTTTTCTATCCCAGCAAAGGTAGCTCCACCAATAAGACTGTCTCAGTTCCCATAAGCCTCTGCCCAGCTGGTCAGCCATCAAGGTGCAAGAATTACAATTTCTTTTATGCCCAATGTTCCCACCTTTTCCAGCTCCATTCATGCCACTTGACAATGTTGCCTTCCTGGGAAACCCCTTATAGAAGGGATGCAGGTTCAGGGTCCCAATCCAGCCCTCTAGGGTTACCCAGAGGGCAATGTTCCCTTCACTTGTCCCACCCCCTTCCCCCAACCATTGATCATTTGAGGGTCTTCTGACTTCTGTGCAGTTTTTCCCCCATTCTAAAAGGTTGAAATGCCTCTCCACAGGCTTAGTTACTGGCAGTAAGAGCTTAAAGCTAAAATATGCTGGTATATATATATATTTGTAATTTGGGCCCCACCCATTTTGCCTTTGGCTCTCCCCACCACTGGATTGTGGCCCCCAAGGGCTTCTCTGAAATGGAACTCAGCCCTTGGGCTGAAACAGGCTCTGCACCCCTGCCTTACAGGCACATTTTGTTTGTTTGCTTGTTTATTACATTTTTTATATCCCACCATTTTTTCCTCTTGCAAGGAACCCAAGGCAACTTACATTGTCACAGTTACAGAGTCTTACTTACAGAGTGGCTGGCCCAAAGCCACTCAGTCAACTTCATGGCCAAGTAGGGACTAGAACCTGGATCTGGCAAGTCCAGGTCCAGCACTCTAACCACCACTACACCACACTGGCTCTTGCGCACAGGTTTTGAAAGGGTTCCTCAAACAGCACCCATGTGAGGAGATGCAGTGCTATGCCAATCCCCTGCATTTCCCAGACAGTCCACATAACAAAAAGGGATACAGTAATACCTTGGATTGCAAGCATAATTCGTTGCGGAAACGTGCTTGTAATCCAAAGCACTTGTATATCAAAGTGAAATTCCCCATAAGAAATTTGTACACATATTTTTAATTTAAGCTGCAATAAAGAACGATAGTGTAAAGTCTTCATTTTTCTTGACCGTACTACAGTACTTGTATTGCAAGACGTCGCTTGTTTATCAAGTTAAAATTTATTTTAAAAATTTGCTTGTCTTGCAAAACACTTGCAGACCAAGTTACTTGCAATCCAAGGTTTTACTGTACTTTCCACTCATGCTCACCCAATAATTTATATCTTGAAAGGTTGTCACACATCTTTATTCTTTTCATCTAGGAACTGTTTAGCATGTGAATGGTCCTATTTTCACCCCATAATTTTCGTTTCTTGAAACAATAGTGAGATACTTTCTAAGTACAAACACTCAAATTATAAAGGACTTTGTGCCCTGCAAAATGCTCTAGAAATTATTACTTATAACGAAGGCCGCTGATCCTCCTCTGTGCCCCATTATGATGGCCTTTGACAATGTCTGTAGAGTCATAAGCTCTGTATTGATTACCATTTTTCCCATATAGCAACTGGTATGTAGAAACCTGTAGTGCAATAGGACCAAAAGTATTGATCTTGGGAAACTTAATATTATTAAAAGACAGTTTTATTCATCTATTTCCTGTACGTTAGGAGAGAGTTGGAAGGAGGGGGTCAAAGGGGGTAAGGAGAGCTCAGCAGTAGAAAATCAATCAAGCAGATACTCTGGTTATGCCAACAGAGCTTGCAAGACACTTTTTTACCAAAAGAAACAGTTCCACATTATGTTAAGTGTAGGACATCATGACTGAGAGTTTCTCAAAAGCAAATGAATGGGAGGGAGACCATTGCTTAGCAACATGCGGGCTTCTGTTTCAATTCAGGTAAACTTATTTCATTCATTTCATTTCATTTATTACATTTCTATACCGCCCAATAGTCAAAGCTCTCCGGGCGGTTTACAAAGATTAACTTTCCATCTGTTAGTGCTTCAAATGAAATGTATTATTTATCCATTATTAGCATTTATAGACTTGCCTTATTTGCTAAAGAGGCATCAGGGTACTGCACAGCAATTTAGAACTATAAAGCTTTTTTGATAGGTTTTTGTACAAGAAATAAAAAATATATTGTAAGAATTTTTTTAAAAAATCTTATTATCTCCAAAGTTACAAAATTCATAGGAAGCTGCCTTCCATTGGGTCAGACCATTGGTCCATCTAGCCCTGTATTGTCAACACTGGCAGAGTCTCTCCAGGGTTTCAGGCAGGGGTTTCCAGCCCTACCTGGAGATGTCAAGGATTGAACCTGGGACTTTCTGCATGCAAAGCCTGTGCTCTACCACTGAGCTATGGTCCCTCCATATAGCTTCTGTGATCAACTGTTTGGATCAGCTTTTCGTGGGGGTAGGAGTACACTTGCTTTTATCGTATATATTACTATCAGGTAGGGATGTTGGAGAAATCCACAACAGATTCAAATGGTTCAGATTTCTATGATTCTGACCCGTGGATTCTGCAGCAGACTGGCTTCTTCTGAGTCCCGCGGATTCCACAGACTTGACGGCTGGTTTTTTACTTGGGAGTGGGGTGGGGATTTGCACAAATTTGCATTAGCACAAGTGGAACAAAATTCTTGTACATTCCTAAAAAAAAATCCAATTCCATCAATGAACAGACACTGCAATGAAAGACATCTGACAATCTGTGAAACACAGATGGAACGAATTGAACAAAATCCATAGATCCCTAGTTCAATGTACCTCATAATAATACTTAGCATGCTGCTGAATACAGTGCTTTAGAGCATACAAAATGTACCTCCTTATCTTGTCGGAATCCTTACAAGAACCATGTAAGGTAGGGCAGAATTATTATCTCTGTATTGGAGGGTCTAAGGATGAGAGACTGGCTCACTTAAGACCATCTATTGAAGTCATAGCATATATGAGATTCTTTTTTATTTCCTCTCTCTTAGCCACTACACCACACTGGCTCTCAACTCAGAACCTTGCAGGTTCTAATAGCAACAGTTGGTTGACTAGATCTAGAACCAATCAACAAAGGGTAAGAGATTAACCCACTGTGGCTCATTGGTACCAGTGGCTCATTGGTACCTTAACGTCTCAAATTACAGTTTCTACCTTGTCCTCTGGTTAGTAGTCCATTAAAACCTTGTTCTCTAAAGTGTTCTCTAAAGATCAACTTCCCATAAGTGGACTGACCTGTGAGTAAGCGCCCCACTGCTGTTTAAAGCAGTAGCATGCTTTTCACATATACCTGAAGACAGATTAACCTATGAGTAAGCACCCCAGCCAGCCCTTCCACCTACCTGCAAGTATTCCTGCTGTGCTGGTTTTTGCAAGTACAGTCATGCCTTGGATTGAGAGCATAATTTGTTCCGGAAATGTGCTTGTAATCCAAAACACTCTTATATCAAAACGAAATCCCCCAAAAAAAATTTGTACAGAGATTTTTAATTTAAGCCATACTACAGTACTTGTACTGCAAGACGTCGCTTGTATATCAAGTCAAAAAGTTTTTTTTAATCAATATTTAAAAATTTGCTTGTCTTGCAAAATGCTCTCAAACCAAGTTACTTGCAATCCAAGGTATTACTGTATAAACAGCACAAACTGGAAGCATAAAAAGAAATAAGAAATTTGACAAATAAAGCTTGGGTTCAGGCTATCTGAAAGAATGCGCTCTCCTATACGAGCATGTCCAGATTTTAAGATACTCGGGAGAGGCCCTTCTTTCTGTCCCACCACCATCAGAGGCAGAATGTGAGAGAGGGTTTCCTTGGTGGATGCTGCCAGGCTCTGGAACTCCCTTCCAAGGGAGGCCCCGCCAGCTCCATCTTGGTTGTCCTTCCATCCGCAGGCAAAGACATATTTATTCAAATAGGTGTTTGGCTTTTAAGCTGTTTCCTGAAGTAGGTTTTAACTGGTGGGTGCTGTTTATTCATTTTTACTGGTGTGTTTTTAACTGATTTGCTTTTACGTTTTAATTATAATTCTGTATTTTATCTTATATTTCAGTGTTGTAAGCCACCTTGAGCACTATTTATATTGGAAAGGCAGGATATAAAGCCCTTCTACAAGCTCCCCTTCATTCTGAGGCTCAGAGGGTGGCAACATGAGAGCCTTTTGGGGGGTGGCTCCCCAGCTCTAGAATGCTCTCTCAAGGGAAACTCACCTGGTGCCCACATTGCTGTCTTTTGGGAAACAACCTTTTTGCTCACCTAGGCATTTTGACCATTTTAAGCCTTAAGTATTTTAGGGCGCAATCCTATGTATGTTTAGACAGAAAAAAAGTCCTAGAACTCCCAGCATTCCTTAGTCAGTCATGCTGGCTAGGGAATGCTGGGAGTTGTAGGACTTTTTTCTGTCTAAACATACATAGGATTGCACCTGGAGAGAGCAATCCTATAATCCCTGGGAGAGCATTCAAGAGAGTTTCGGCTATTGGGCAGTATAAATAATAATAATAATAATAATAATAATAATAATAATAATAATAATAATAATATCTTCTTGTCTATGATGTAGATTCTTCCAAGTGTGTGTGTGGAGGGATGGCCTTTGACCACCACCACCTCTCTCCAGCACTTACAAATTACAATGGGAGCATATTCTGCATTTCATCTAGTCTGTATTGACCTATCAACATATTCCTCATTGGGGTATAAAAGAGCCAATGAAAATAAAAAGGTCTTCAGTGAGTGATCAAAGATACCATCAAAGACAGCAAGAGGCCCCTGTGGGAATATGAAAAGTCTATCGAAGCATATGCAGGGCATTCATCATCAACAGAGTAAATGTTTCCTGTACCAGACTGGCACCTTAGGGAAAGAAGACTGTGGAGGAAGGGCCAAACTTAAATGGATTCTCTGACCATGCTGCCACTCTTTGGCATCTCCAGAGGAGAGGAAAAGAAAGCCATTTTCATATACAAAGGGAGGCTCTTTATCTGGATACAGATTTTCTGGTCACGACCTTCACGGCACAGAAACTACTATTAGCAGCAGCACTAGGGAAAGGGGAGGATTTTATTTGGTCCTCATTTTTAAGCAAATTGAGCTAATTTACACTACCCCGATAAATATGTGGATCAGAGAGCAGTTCTCTTTGGGATTGCTCACTTCTATGGATTTTATGATGCGGTTGTTGGCTCAAAAACCGCCTACAAAAATGAGAATGTTAGGGGGAATTGTGCACAAAAATATGCATTTTAGGGGGAATACATGTGAAAATAAATGTGAATGTTTGTGTATTTTTTTCTTTAAAAATCACAGACTGAAATAGAATAGGAAAAACTTATGATTGAACATATGCAAACTGACAGACTGGAAATGGACTGATCTGCTCATTCCTAAAAGGTGCCAGCATTTTTGGATATGACCTGAACAGGGCTGATTCTGATCTCCCCACAGGTTTTGATCCATTACCCTAGTGCCACTGCTGCAGCCATTTTTTGCTGCTCCATCATTTAAATGCAATGAGTGCAGAAGATATTTAATACAGTACAAGGTAAAATAGGGGAAATGGTGGGGAGGGTGGGGAGGAATGGTAGCCAGGGAAAACCAAGGGTGAGGTAGTAGACAGCATGCTATTCCTACTGTTCATGCAACATTAACAGGATTTGAAAGGATCTATCTCTCCTGTACATTTTGCAGTGTTTGTTTCTTTGATTATTACAAATACTGGTTATCCCACTCCCTCTGGCAAGCCTCTGGGGTTCGCTGATACACACCCCTCTCTTACAACTGTCTTTCAGACCCAAATGCAGATGGGGAGAATGGAATACATGGGATGGGACCAGAAAAGATGACCATGTATTGTCCTATGGAGCCTCTGAGCCTTAGTGCATTGCTAGGGGAATCCTCCTGTCTGTTGAGCCATGCCTGTTCGTTGCTTGAAAGCAAGCACAATTTGTGACATTGCACAACATCCTTACATCATGGGGCACGACTGTGTTAAGGCATCAACCTCAGCCAGGGCCGGATTAAGAGCATTATGGGCCTGGTGCTGAGGATTTTGGTGGGCCTTTTTATGGAAATAAATAAAATGAAGACGCAATTTTATATTAAAACAAATTAAATATTTTAATTACCATTAAAGTGCCAAAACAGAAACATATTGAAAATATTTCTTTTTTTGTAAACAATAAGCTTGTTAACTCAATAAAACCGTTCATCACATATCGTTGATGATAAGTACCTCCACGTTTTTTAACCTCTAGGGCAGTCTTCCCCAACCGGGGCCCTTCCAAATGTTTGGGGGCCCAGCTCCCATCTTCCCCAGCCACTGGCCATGCTGCCTGAGGCAAATGAGAACTGTAGTCCAAAATATCCAAGAGGGATATTTGGTGAACTCTGTTCTCTGGGGTTTTTCAAAATAAAACTTAAAATGCCACACAATTCCCCATGAAAGCGCACGTGCACACACACACACACACACACACACACACACAGTATTAGCCAAGCACACACACACACACACGTGCACACACACACACACACACACACACACACAGTATTAGCCAAGCAGGTGACATTTTGCAGGCGGCAGGAGGATCAACACCCCCAAAAGGCAGACACATTCACATAAATAGAACATTCACAACAACCATTTTTAAATAAACATAAACCATCTTCCCCAGCCACTGGCCATGCTGCCTGAGGCAAATGAGAACTGTAGTCCAAAATATCCAAGAGGGATATTTGGTGAACTCTGTTCTCTGGGGTTTTTCAAAATAAAACTTAAAATGCCACACAATTCCCCATGAAAGCGCACGTGCGCACACGCACACACACACACACACACACACACACACACACAGTATTAGCCAAGCAGGTGACATTTTGCAGGCGGCAGGAGGATCAACACCCCCAAAAGGCAGACACATTCACATAAATAGAACATTCACAACAACCATTTTTAAATAAACATAAACCATCTTCCCCAGCCACTGGCCATGCTGCCTGAGGCAAATGAGAACTGTAGTCCAAAATATCCAAGAGGGATATTTGGTGAACTCTGTTCTCTGGGGTTTTTCAAAATAAAACTTAAAATGCCACACAATTCCCCATGAAAGCGCACGTGCACACACACACACACACACACACACACAGTATTAGCCAAGCAGGTGACATTTTGCAGGCGGCAGGAGGATCAACACCCCCAAAAGGCAGACACCCACACCCACAAACACACAGCCCTTACGTTCAGTTTGGCTCACAAAAGAGGGAAAGCCCTTTTACAGAAAAGAAGGAGAAGGAGAACTTGCAGAATTTCCCCCAAATTATTTATTAAAAAAAAAAAAAAGCCACAACAAAAAGCCAGGAAGCTTTGCTTGACCAAGAATAATTGTGTTGTTCTTGTTGCTTTTTTTTGTGTGTTGTTGTTAAACTAGCATTTGAACAATTGAGCTGCGAATCAGAAAGATCTTTTGCTCGAGGCTGGAGAGAGAGGTCCCTTCTAAATCTGAATATTACAGACCCTAGCAAGCCCCCCATGTGCTAGATGTTCTCACAAAGAAATGTAGTAACAGTGATTGAAATGCAAAGATACTGAAATGCTAATTTGAGAACAACAGTTCTTGCTAGGTCTTGCCTCAAGCCTGTAATGCAGATGTGCTTAGAATACCTTTCTAATCTTGAAAAAATCATTAATTATGCTGAATGATAACGATCAGAGCTAACTCTGAAGGGGGGGAAATCGCCGCGTGCCCCACAGCCCCTATGTTAATCCGGCCATGACCTCAGCTTCCAATTTTCTGACTTTGTGGAGCATGAGATACACTTAACTCTGGTCTTAAACTGGCAGGATTTTTGAATTCCATTGAATTTCCCTGGTTTTAAAAAAGGAAATTATTACGGTGTTCTGAACACACACACACACACACACACACACACACACACGTCATTAACTGGGTAGATATGTACAAATGAATAGATATGTCTCTGTATGCTCAGAAAGGCTTACTTCTGAGTGACGAAAAAAGGAGAGAACTAGGTTCTCAGGATGCAAAAATCTTTATTAAATAGAGGAGATTGAAGATTTTTGCATATCCTGAGAACCTAGTTCTCTCCTTTTTTTCGTTGCTACTGGATGCTCATCTCCTCTTGTCTTTGTCCTTACTTCTGAGTGAGCCTGCACAGGATTCCAGCATGGCTTTTGCTTTTTCCTTCCTTTCTTCATCAGAGATCTATCCATCAGGCAGAGTGACTCCCCCAACCCTCAACGTTACCTCACTCTTGTCTCAGTTGAGTTTCCTGCAGCCCCTTCCCCACTGTCAGAATGCTGACAGGATAACCGTACTGGGCAGGCTTGACTTATATATGTCATCATACGTCAGAATTCTAAGATCCTGAGGAGAGTCTCCATGGACAGAGGAGGCTTTCCTTTGCAGATAGTCACCCTTCACATGCAGAAAGCAACAAGAAGAACAGTGAGGGAGGGGAGCTAGTGTGGGCTCATTTCCCCTCCCCTTCCTTGTGAGTGGCGCCTTCATATGAGCAGAATGAATGAACGGGGCTGGATTTTCACAACCATCTTAATGAGTGCACCTATAAGAGTGTGAACACAAGTCAGTGTAACGTGTGTGAATACCTCTAGTGTAAGTCATGATCCTTGAACATCCTTTCCCTATCACACAGAAAAGAACAGCAAAGATTGAGGCCCCGGCTTTCTGCCTTCAGAAAAACAGCACGTGGGCCCTGATCCCCATATTTCCTTTACCTACCATGTGGAAAGGAAGACTGGGGCCCTTATTCTGCATTTCTGCTTTCAGAAAGGAGGTATGAGGGCCTGATCCTTCTGCTTCCCTCATCCCCCCCCGAGCATTCCACTACCCCCAATTCCCTGAGGATCAAACCACATGTTACTTTAAAGATGTAGCTAGTTTTTCACCCTTTTAATCAAAAGTAAGTGCATGGGACCCAGGGATGGGGACTCGGACTCGAGGACTCGACTCGCGAGTCGGACTGAGTCCCCCCTCTGACTCGAGTCCCAATATTTTTAATGGGACTCGAGACTCGACTCGGGACTCGAGACCAAGGACTCTTCAACATCCCTGGGCTGTGCCAGGAGTGGAGAGGAGCACAATCACCGGTGAAGAGCGCATGGAAGCGAGGTGTGCCGCTGCTCGGCCACTATGGACAGCTACTACGAGCGCAGCCCCAACGATGTGTTGAGATTTATTTTGATTGATGTGTTGTTGTGGGGGCTTAGGGTTAGGGTCAGACATTTTGGGTTTGGCTGCCTCTGCCTGCCTGTTTGGGGTTCCCTGCCTCCTCTGCCTGCCTGGTCTCTTCTTGACCAGTTCAACAGTTGAATTGTCCAAGACAAAGGGCACTGCCTGTCTGCCTGTTTGGAGTTCCCTACCTCCTCTGCCTGCCTGGTCTCTTCTTAACCAGTTCCACAGTTTGAATTGTCCAAGACAAACGCCTCTGCCTGCCTGCTTTGGGGTTCCCTGCCTCCTCTGCCTGCCTGGTTATTTTGGGTTTGTCTGCCTGGTCTGTTCTTGCCAAAATCAGTTGCAGAGTTTTGAAATAAAAAGGCACACTTGTGCCTAGAATTTATTTAAGCCACACATCTGAAGTAGCTTTATTTTGTTGGGGGAAAACCCCACTGATTTTAATAGGGACTTGTGGAGTCAGTTTTGGGAGTGACTCAGGACTCGGGACTCGTGAGTCACCATTTTGGACCAAGGACTCGGACTCGAGACTCGGGTCCAAAGACTCGTGACTCGACTCGTGACTCGAGACCAAGGACTCTTCAACATCCCTGATGGGACCTAATATGGAGAAGAGCCTTCAAATACCTTAAAACTTGTGCAAGTTTATACAAATGAAGTTGGTCCTTTCAGTTGCCTGCGACCCAAGCAGTTTTGGACTTCAAATATGAAAGCCAGCACCTTGAGTTGCGCCCAGAAATTGACTGGTAACCAGTGCAGTTGTTTCAAGAGTGGTGAGGTATGTTCCATTTGACTGGTCCCAGTTAGTTATCTCGATGCCATGTGCTGATGACAGTCCACAAATGAATAAGAAATGATTATGAATAGGATGTTGCTTGTACACATACTACTGCAGTTCATTTTCTAATTCTAAATTTATATAATATGCTGTTGAACGCCAGCACTTAAATGCTGACAAAATTTCGTTGCTGAGAGCTGCGCCTCTTAATCATCATTGGGAATTAATTTGCTGGCAATTATTGTGTCTTTACTATACACTTAGAGTCTCATTCATTGACACTGCAGGAAGAAGGACAGCATTTTATTACTTTTTCGTATAAATGATTGATGACTCCGGCCATCAGACACTCATTTCCTGCTTTTGCCATTCTGAAGACTGGCTAAAGTTCAAATAATGTATGGTGGTTTACTTGGGAGGAAGAGAATGACAACGTAAGTGTTATTTTACTAATTAGCTTTTACCATCCATATGATTCATAAGATCACTTGTTGTGTGTTTTGACATGTCCATTCCGCAATACATGTCAAAACAACTTATTCCTTATTTGGATTATACACACACACACACACACACACACACGAGAGCTTCCCAAGTGAAGTCATAATTTCAGTGAAATGGGGTACATATCCATGCAAGAACAACCTGCACAGCCGAGTCAGAATCTGATGCTGTGACTGCAACAGCTTTCTTTCTTTCTTTCTTTCTTTTATTAATCACCTTATAAATATATTTCTCTGGGGATTGTACAAAACATAATAACACAAAAAATATATAGAAATAAAATCCCAATAATAACAGCCCATCTAGCAAGGGAGCTTCGGGGGAAGAAAGGAAAGGAGACTGGAGGAGGCTCAGGATAACTCATATCCTGGCCTCTCCAGTCTCCTTTCCTCCCTGCCCACCGGAATGCCCCCTTTCCCCTCTCTCGAATGTATCGAATGTATGTGACTTCCCCTGCCACATACATTGATTCTGAGCTCTTCATGTACTTAGGGCGCAATCCTATGGCTGGTGGATGCTGCTTGGCCGACCATAGGAAAAGTTGGAGCCCCAGCTCCGACTTTGGAAAAGCCCTCTGAGTTCAGAGCTGGGACGCTGTCTTTGGAGGGCCCTCATTCCACCGTCACAGCTGGCGTGGTTCTTTCCGTGCCAGCTGCGGCTCCAAAGATGGAAGTCCATCTTTGCAGCCAGCACTGGGGGGGGGGGGGGGGGAGAAGCGAGGCACCACCATCCTCTGAGGAATCCAGGAGGTGTGTCAGCCCCTCCTCTTCGTGAGCAGGGGTAAAACACTTAGACCTCCAAAATGTTTTGGAGGGCAAGGGGGGAGCAGGGGCAATCCTTGCCTCTGTGTTCATCCTGCCTTCCACTGGATGCCCGTAATCCTCTGAGTTTGGAGGGTTACAGGCAGCCACATTGGATTGTGCTGTTAGTCAACTTCCAAATGCCTCATGCTTACCACCTTCCAATGCAGTAGAAGATTATGCCAGCCAGATTACATGGTGAGTTTCTTTGTGACGAAAGAGCTCTGTGGTGTTTTTGTAATATCTGTCATTTTACTAATATACAAGCTGAGCATGGCAGACAAGACAAACAAGCACTCAGACAGACAACAATAGTCTTTAAGGCAGCATCAGTGCTCTGCACACACACCCCAGGCAGCAAAAAAACCCCTTACAGCTGTCCTAGACTGCTTCTTATCAGCCAGCTCCAAAATCCAGTCTGTGTTTCTCTTTCTCTGACCAAAATGAAAGCTACCTCACCAGCACCAGCACCACCATGACCCATCTCTTGGCACTGATCTCAGCCTATGTGACATGCTTACGACATCATTTTGTTTTACTTTCTGGGATGGAAATCTTAATGCTATGGAAAATTTTGCTGGGCTGAGAATTTTGAGGGGATATACTGTATATTGCAGCAGATGCATAGGCCAAATGGCAGGCCGAGCAAGGGCCTGGCTGGTGCAACATGGGACCTGTTCCATACATATGGAAACATAACCCACCAAATCTCTGTCCCAGTCACACACACACACACACACACACACACCAAAAAATCCATAGCAGATTCCAGCCAGCCAGAGTTCTAGATCTCTGAGGCTGCAACCCTATACTCACTTACCTGGAAGTAACTGCCATTGATTCCAAAGGGGCTTACTTCTGAGTAGACAAGTATAGGATTGCACCATATACCTACCATCAATTCCTTGTGTTTCCAGAATGCGGTGCTCACCCTAACACAGGGGTTTTCGATTCAAATGGTGTTCCAGGGAACCCTAGGGTTCCATGGAGGCTTATCAGGGATTTTTCAATGGGGGGAAAAAAAAATCAAAATGGCAGAAAAACAATTTAAATCAGACTTGGACTGGGCAACCCTTCAAACAGAGGATCCATTCAGATTGAGGGCTGTCATCTGACAGATAGAAGACTGTCAAATAGAGGACTGCAAAGTAGGATGCCTGGCCTCCCTGGCAGAAAGCAGTACCTTAAAATGGCCATCATCATATTGTATGGTGTTTCTGTGTGCACTGATGCTGATCCCCCTCTCATAATACCCCCCCCCCAATAATCTGCCTTGGAAACCCTTGGGGAGATCTCAGTATTGTGTGAATGGAGATCAGTTCATGTGTACACACCCTTGAATATACCCAAATCAATGCAGCAGAGCCCCATCCCGCCCCTGCCCCCTGGGCAAAATCAACCCAGGCGGGCATGCCTTTAGTTTCCGCTGAGCCAGTCTTTTGAAGCTCATTTGCTATACATTTTCATTGTTTCCTTGTCATAGCTGTGATGAGTAAAACTTTTCTGTGACAATGACTGCATCTTCCTAAAAGCTTCTGGTTTCCCTCTTTCTTCTGGAAGCTGCTGGATCCATCTTAATGGCTATTTTTTTTTTCTTCTCTTCCTGTAATTGCCTCAGGCCAATTTCTTCTAAAAGAATTAAAAATGTAAATCTAATCTCATAATTGTGTAATATGATCAGCCTGACAGCTCAATCAATACTCTCTCCCACTGTCAATAATAAGGCTATGATGCATGTTTGTCAGAATTGACCAATCTCACTTTATCACTGGCACTGTGGTCCTTCCCCATCAATAAGATACGACATTTTATTAGTAGCCTCCTATCAGTCAGCTGTAATTTGGGGCTCAGAGAGATTCATGCTGTCGTCTTGCAGACTGGCGGCACTGGAGCTGTTCTTGGAGCCAGGCGTCAGAGGCTCGCAGTCGCAGCCTTTGCCTTCGCAAAGATTCCCAGGTTACAGCCTAGCTGGGGATTGGGTCTGACAATAGCACACTTGGGTGTCTTCATTTTCTAGCCACAAACGACTGGGGTTAGCAGCAAAGGACATGGTCAGTAACCACCGTGGAAAAGGAAGTGCCTAGATCAATATGAGAAATGCCCACTGGTGCTTGTGCTGGGTTGCATATTTCCTAAATGAAGATTAATACAGTATCACTGTTTCCCCTGTGCTGATCCTGCAAGAAAACATGCTCTAGACAGCACTTCATCTTACTAAATACTGTTGCAAAAGCTGCTGATTTAAACCGGAATCAAAACAGTTCAGCAAGGCAATTTACATAAGAACGCAAACACCATTTGATCCTTCCCAGGTACAACCACAGAGATAGAAGGGGGTGAAATTAATCTTGAGGAACGCTCATTCTAAAGCTAAACAAACCCTGTGCATCCCAGAAAAAACTGAGCATCCTGAAATCCCCTTGAAGTCAATGAGAAAGAAGTATTTAACTGCGCAAACTGGTTCTATTTGTTCCAATGTAAGCAGATGCATCTAATGTGTACCAGATTGGACACCACCTTTTTATTCTGATTTTTTTTCAAGTTTGTCTGTTGAGATACATTTGACTTAATTCTTTTTTTACTATACATTTACACTAGTTTCTTGACTTCAGAGTTACTTAGAAACACTCAGAGCGCCCTGGAAAGCGACACTACACATACTTTCACCCCCAATTAGTTATGCTTTATAGGATGATGCAACTCCCATCATTCCTGCTAAATGGGGATGATGGGAGTTGCAGTCCAACACATCTGGAGGGCACCAGGCTGGGGAAGGCTGTTGTATGAAAACTCTGTAGAACTCAAGGCTTCTACTTATCCAATTATTCCAAATATGCCACCTGCTTGATGTAACTCAATTGCATGATGAACACAGCTACAAATTATTATTATTGTTGTTGTTGTTGTTGTTGTTGATGTTGATCTATCAACTGCCTTTCTAGCCACAGGATGTTCAAGGTGGCTCACAACATTATCAATAAAATGGTTATATGTATACATGTTACATCTGTATTTAAAAGCCCAAATAACTTGCCGTATAAATTGTTATATTTTATCAATGTTGAGAGATTTTTTTACTGGATTTCAGGTAAAAAGTGATTTAATAAAACTGAGTAATTCATTTCTTAAAATACCACAGTAAAGATACTAAAACAACACAGCATCAACTATCCAGTTTCCAAATATAAATTACAATATAGTGTTTTCACATGCTCTCTCCTGCCCACCCTCACCAAAGAAGGTTAGCCATAACAATCACATTTTGCACCATGTTAGTCATGACTAATTTAAGTCCCATTTATTACAATTTAGCACTCTAAGTCTGAGTAAATCTGGATCAAACCGACAGAATTTTGCAACCATTAATCCAGGAGATTATTATGTCTTGGTGTAGGAAGGTTTGTATCTCTGTTATTTCTTCTAGAGAGGAGCATAGCCAGTGTTTCAAATCCAACTGCTAAAAAATGCTCCTGATTGAGGTCAAAACATAGGCATCCAGGGATAAAACTAGGTTCATGGGATCTCCCAGATTTTGGATTAGGGCAACATCCTAATGTTGAAAGTAGCATGCCATTTTACAACATCTTCCAAAAGCATTCATGGCTTCATATTAACAAGCATGTCGTTTTCCAATTAAATCTTTTCTCCCCCATCTGAAAATGCTAATTCTTTCATAAACTCACAGCTACTATTTTGCTCTCAGTAGTTACTCAACATTTTTCTGCAGGCACTCTGCTGGGAGTCACAGAACCCTTCATGTTGGGACTCTATTTCCATCAAAGTACCAATGAATTCCGACACCATTAAACTGGCATTGAGGAGCTCCATATTTAGGGAATGATTAGTTAATGGGCACATTTGTTGTTGTTGACATTTGATAGTATCATTAGGTTCATGGGACTACTCTCTCTCTCTCTCTCTCTCTCTCTCTCTCTCTCACACACACACACACACACACACACACATCTAGTTCTGAAATCTTTCAATATAATGTAGATATTCCCAAGCTAAAACAATTTTATAAATAGCTTTTTGAACTGCTGAGGTTTCGTTCATTCTTGGACCACTGCCTTCAATATCTTTGTCTCCCGCACATCTGTTCTGGAGGAGAGCATTACCAAACCTGACAGCATTGATTTTCAAATGTATGATTGCTGGTGAAATATTAAGCCCTATTGATTTGAAATTCAGAATCAGTTTGCATGTTAGATACTCTGAATATTTTGGGGATGGACAGTTTCATTTATCAGCTCTTCTAACTGCAAAATAATTAGAACTCCATCATGTTCCCATTTTGAGATGTAAGGATTCATGTCAGACTTCTGCATCTGCATCCTAAAACACAATATATGTATTATGTTTACTAATCGGTCAATTTATCCTCCCTGAGAAGTTCTGTAATACATTTAGATTTGTGGAGGAAAGACATCCATCTTTTCCCATTTTTGGAAGTCCATTGTTCTTTGTTCTTCACTCATGCAAACAGCTGGAAGAATATTAAGGGAAATTGCAAGGATAAAGCCGAAACTCTGTAAGTAACTTGAAAGCATTGTATTATTGTATTTCATTACATATTTGTGATTTTAGATTTACAATTTTAATGGCATATATGTGTTGTATTGTGTATTGTATGGGTTGTTAGCTGCCCTGGACTCTTTGTGAGAAAGGGCAGAATATAAATCAAATGAATGAATGAATAAAACCATAATAACCACTGCTGAGCTGCATCTATACTCCTGTCCCCATATGGAGTTCCTACATGAGCTAGTTATCCTATTCACTGAAATTGCAGGGGCAATTCCGCATGCACAAAGAACATATGCACAAAGCTGCCTACTCCACTGAAGTAAATAGGCAAACCTTTGTTGACAGGATACCTCCTTGTGTGCATCACTTGGACCATTGTAATTCTCTTAGAATTTTGATTTTATCCTTGCCATTACCCTTAATGTACCCCTGAACTTTTCTGGTTGGATCAGAATGAATAGTTCTAAAGTCAAAATACTCTCCCCAGTACCCAAGATGTAATTAAGCACTATGTTCTATATTATGTGGAGCCACCAAAACAGGAAATGCTCGTACGCTGCACTTCCTCTTTCTACATTTTCAAAATATTACCAATAGAATCAAATGCAGACCATGAGATAACAGTGTACAAAAATAAACATGGCTCTGGAAAGAGTAAGAAGTTAGTTAAAATAGTAGACAAAAAATGTAAAAAGGAGATATTAATAGGAAATTCAGAGATGCAATCATGCCCTAGTTAGTGGGAATCACGGTCTTCTAGTCCAGTTGCCTGTACTGAGGCAAGATGCTCTATACACCAGACCTATAGAAGATTAGACCATATCGCCTAGGTTACTGTATATGTTCTTTTGTAGGAGAGTGAGAGGAAGGAGAGATTTTAAGAATTTGAATGAAATGCTTATTAAAGCTAGAACATCTTGATTGCTTAAGAAATAATTGACCAAATACGAGTGTAGGTGGAGCAATTTATCACTCATGATGTCATTTCTTTGTTTAGGTCTCTAAAATATTAATGCTGCCTTCTCAAACATGCTTTGCTGAACACTGACATTAATGCTGTTCCCTGGCGTAAACAGAGGCTGGATCTGTACGGCTGCAATTGGAATTCAGTCAGTCCTTTTGGTCAATGGACACACACAATCTATTGTGTGAGAAGGAGACAGCTAACCGCTGAGTTGGGAGTTATATACCAGGGAATGAAGAATCAATTCATTCAGAAGGCTGTATCTATATGGGGCAGATCTATGCCATGGACATTCTCAAAAGCAGGTGAAGAAGTAGCACTGTAAGATCTGAGCGAGAGATGAGGCAACTGTAGAGCATGCCATCATGATGCACTGGGCCACCACATCACTCTAAAAAGCACACACAACGGGGAAACAAATGGTAGAGCTAAATGGCAGGGACACTGCTATTTTGCAAAGATATGCTTGTGCAAATGGAGGGCCAGAAGAAACAAGAAACCTTGTTCCCATTCCCAGGCAAAGGCAGGACACAGTTAATAAAAGATGTTAACAAAGGTCCCTGATCTAGCTTCCACTCTGTATGGGCCACCGACCCCTATACTTCACAGCCATCATGCACTCCCACCACAAATCCAAACAGAACACAACACAACACAGAACTTAGGGGCTGGGGGCATACAGAAGACCCACAACATAGCATACAAAAAGCAGGGGAAGGACAGGGTCAGCATTTGTTCACCATCCTAAGGTCCAGAGAATTCTATGACATGGGGTGGAAACAGATGAACATTTACAGTGTTAGTGGCACTTACATGATAGCTATAACCGCATGGAGACCTGGTCTGTAGGTTCTAGTCACAAGATAAGCTGATCATTACCACACTTCTGCAGCTACTCAGAAGTCAAGGGAATGGGAGAACAGGCAACATTTGGCTCACAATATAGCCAGAGTCTGCAGATAGACAACCGAACGCACAGTGCAGATAAATAGGTAAGGAGTCATCTGTTGCCACCATTCATCTACTTTATGTTGTATTGTGAAATGTATATTTGTGCTAGGAGTGTGTGGATTATTATTATCATTGTTGTTGTTGTTGTTATATTAATTTTATTTATATGCCGCCCAAACCTGAAGCTCTCTGTTGGTATTTGTATTGTTTGTATTTTAATACATAGCCCTTGTGCAATATTTATAGATTTCCTGATTTATGAATGGCAATGTTGCAAAGTGTAAACCTATTCATAGCAGTTCTGTGTAGCCCCACATTTCTTTTCCTATATCCTTTTTCAAAGTTTTAACAATTCCCATTAAAGGAGATGAATGTACCGACCTTGAGATCCATAGAGGTTAACCTACTCCGATTAACTTTTCCATGTTATTTCATTAAATAAAAACAGTTTTGACACCCAAAGACTAGGGCATCCTAGAGATAATGCAATAACCTTATGCAATCATTCCAAATTGAATTGCAATAATTCATTTAGGTGACCATACATATTTGTTATGTGTAATATGAATCATAGCCAAATAAAATCAATAGAAATGTTTCTTGTTAATTAAGATATACTGGGCTGTTATATGTGGGTTGGGGGCTCAATACCACAGAAGCAGTATTTGCATTCTATATTTTATGATCTCATGGGAGTTTAAAATATGAAGCTAGCATTAGTTAAAGATGATACGGTTGGCCACCTGGAAAATTATGTCATACATTTTGTGTTCACCTTATCCTTTGAGTGTATCTCCACAGCAGGCACTTTGTTCTGGGGAGAAAAAAAACAGGTAAAGTCTGTGCATTATTTCTTAAGAATACAAGTGAATTAATCTATCTAACAGAAGTCACAAATCTCCTGCAAACTGTTGGCATGCTGGGTATTATACAGAGATTTATCTACATGCCCTAGTGTGTGTAGTAGGCATGCATGTATGCATGCTTAGTTTTGCACTCCACTTTCCAGTGCTCTGGGGCTTACCTCATTAAACAGCAGTAAAAAAAACTGTGATTAATTTGAAATTTGAGAAATACTGGGGTTCAAGCCTGTCATGTTCTACCAGCTTCCTGTCAGGACCAGTGCAGAACCAGATGAGTTCTCCTCAGGGTAGAAGGAGACCATGATTGGTCCTTTCAACTGCATGGGTCTATGGCAGTAAATGGACACCAATACCCACCAAGACTACCACACAGGGAGATGCCTTCCTTGGGGAGGCTGCAGATTCAGGGGACTTGATGTAACTTGACTGGTTCAGCTCCAGATCCTGCAAGGTCTGCCCCGAGGGACTGTCTAAACAGAGTGGGCACAGTCTTCCACACTATGGTGGGATGTACTGTTTAAAGGTTCAGGCTTGACACTTGGAAATAGGGTGTGGCCCTGGGTTTGAACCCCTATTCTCTAAGCCTCAGGAAGGTCCTGCAAGGTCTGAGGGTCCCGGGCTCAGACTGAGGTGGATGTAAGGGGTTGTGGCAGCCTAATTATTGCTGGGAGCTAGGGCAACCCCCTTCCTCCCATCATAGTTATTATGCTGTTTTATTGCTATGGCTTTGCGGGGGGGGGGGATTTTATGCTGACTGAATTATATTTTAATATATTGTTGTTGTTTTTATATTTTAAAGTTTAATTGTAATCTTATATTATTGTATTTTTATTTTTATGCTTGTATTTTGTTTGCTGTCTTGGGTGGACCCGTAAGGCAGCTTATAAATATTTAAGTTAATGAATTAATTGATTGATTAAGGGGGTGATGAACTTACAGAAAACAGAGTTGCCCAGTCAAAGCTGCTAGAAAGCCACAGTCTCTGGCCTGCCCATATTCCCAGATAAGAGGGAGCCTTCAGCAGTTACCCAGTGGCAAGAAAGAAGAAGCACAGTACACAATGAGTAATTGGAGCTGCAGTCCTGTGCACACTTAACTTGGAGTGGAACCTGTTTCCAAGGATCTGGATGCACATGTGAAAAATACTGAGCATGTATTTGTTGCTCTGGTATGTTTGTTTGTTTGTTTATTTATTTATTTATTTATTTTATTATATTCATGAATCGCCCATCTGGCCAGACATGTGTGCATGTTTGTAATAGACATTAACATGCTTTTTAGCATGAATGGCCACAAATGGTTTGCCCTTTTCCTCACAGCTAGTACCTAAGGCCACTGGCTTCAGATGAAAAGGAAATGACTCTGTAACTTGGCAACAACAAATCCAGACAGACAAATGAAGAGATGAGGAAGAAAAAATGTACATCGTTACTTGATAACATTAGAGACTGACAGGTCCTATGTACATGTACTTCTCTGTCAATGGCAATTGCTCTTGAGAAGATGATCTACTTATCTATTTAGGAAAGAAGAAGATGTGGATAGAATCAGCCGTCCCAAAGGCTTGGGGCCATCTCCCACATGATTTTGTCCTGAGATGCATAAAAGTGGAATGTTCAAACTCTCAAACCAGCATCTATAAGATGGCAAACGAGGTACGAGTACCCATGGTTACCTGTTTTCACATTGCTTTTATATCATAGAGTTAGTCACTCACATACTACAATCCCAATGCACACCTTGCAAAGTGAAATACTGATGGCATGACCAATGAGAAGGAAAAATGGGAGGCATCTAAAGAAGTCACCGTGGTTGCACTCGAATCTCTCTGAGGAGCTGAGACTTTAAAAGGACATGGCTCAGCTTGTCTGAGTGTGGAAAGCTAAGCAGGGTCAGGCCTGGTTATTACTTGGATGGGAGACCCCCTCCTCTAGTTTCCTGCATTGAGCAGGGGGTTGGACTCGATGGCCTTGTAGGCCCCTTCCAACTCTGATCTATGAATCTATGTATAGTGGATGGAAGGAGGGATGTATAACCAAGAATGAGTCCAACATAGTAGTCTGAGCCTGTAAGGCTAGGAAGGCTAAAGCCAGAATTAGCTGAGGCTAATGAGAGATGCTAAAAACAATAAAAAGCACTTATTCGGCCTATGTTTGGAGCAAGAAGGAAGGGGTCGGTCCTTTGCTTGAGAAACATGGTGAAATGTTAACAGGTGATGGAGAGAAGGTAAAACTACAGGCCTGTGGCTTACGCTGGCTCAGCTGGTCTGAGTGTGGAAAGCTAAGCTGGGTCAGGCCTGGTTATTACTTGGATGGGAGACCCCTCCTCTAGTTTCCTGCATTGAGCAGGGGGTTGGACTCGATAGCCTTGTAGGCTCCTTCCAACTCTATGATCTATGAAATCTATGAAATCTACTCCACTCCTATTTTGCCTCATTCTTCTCTCTCGAAGGGAATTGTGTTCAAACTAGGGAAAGCAGAAAGCAGAACAAATGATACATGAGAGCTAGTGTGGCGTAGTGGTTAGATTGTTGGACAGGGACTCGGGAGACCCGCTCGGCCATGAAACTCACTGGGTGACTTTGGGCCAGTCACTGACTCTCGGTCTAACCTACCTCACAGAGTTGTTGTGAGGATAAAATGGAGAGGAGGAGGAGGATTATGTAAGCCGCCTTGGGTTCCTTGCAGGAAAAAAGGCGGGGTACAGGGCCGGATTAAGGTAGGGGCTATTGGAGCGGCAGCTCCAGGCCCGTCCCCCCAAATAGGCCCACCAATAGGGATGCGCGGCACATCGCTCCGGCTCACCTGTCCTGCGGGGCGTTGCCGGGGCGGAGCCCAGAGCGAGGCGAGCACGCCGAGCGGCCGGTTGTTGCCATTGATTGATTCCCACGCCGCCGGAGAACGACGGAGAAGGGCCGACCCGCGCGAGCGAGGCGCAGGGAGAGAGGACTTCTTCTTTAGCCACTGTCTGACTCTCAACACAACAAGGTAAGGTGGTTGTTGTTGTTGCCCGCGCGCGCGCCCGGCCGCCTCCCTCCTCTGCTGCCTGCCTGGCAGCAGGGGTGAGGTGAGGCTTCAGCTCAGCAGCCGCCCCGCCAGACAAGAGATGTGTGTGTGTGTGTGTGTGTGTGTGTGTGTGTGTGTGTGAGAGAGAGAGAGAGAGAGAGAGAGAGAGAGAGAGAGAGAGAGAATTTACTATGTGTGTTTGTGTTTAAGGGAAATAATTTGTGTTGCATATTCATTTCTCTGTGTTGCTTCAACATTGACTCTTCTCCAACAGAATGACAATATTTTTGCAGGGGTGGGAGTTGGGGGTATATAGCCTTCCCTCCTGGTACCCTCTCTTCCAAATGGCCGGGGGGGAGGGTTGTGTTTGTGTGAACATCACTGCCCAGAGACTGAGAAAGAAAGAAAGACAACCACCCTGCAAAACAATTTAATTGCAACTCTCGTGAAATAATGCAGTGACCTTTCCTAGGGTTGGTAGAAACCCCCCCATTTCCCCCCCCTTGAGTTTGTGCCTTTCTCATCAGAGTGGAGGAGAGACAGCAAAAGAGAGAAAGAGGGGGGGGTAATAATCACCATTCCACATGCTTCCGTCTGCAGAGACAACAGAATTGAGCTATTTCTCCCCAGTTTCTTTTTTAAAAGGGGGGGGGATTTAGGGCAGATGCAGTGACAATAAAGGAATCCTGGTGTGTGTGCGTGTGTGCGCGCGCGCCGGCTCCTCCCCTCTCCTTTCCCCCTCCCCTTTATTCTGCATGGATAAGAAACAGACAGAAAATTGTTGATCTGCATGCGGACTCCAGTTCTGGGAATATCTTTAGTGAATGCTTATGGGGTGATGGTGGCGTGCTCCACTTCAGAGCTGCTGAAGGCAGATAAAAAAAACAAAAAAACAATAACTTCTCTCTCTCCCCCTCCCTACACATTTTTCATTTTTATTTTTTAAATCTGCTCTTTGCCAGCGGGCAGAGAATGGGGCTTCAGGCATTCCTGTCTATCCTTCTGGCCGGGCAAGAGAAAATGGCATTTGCTTTATCGTTGGCGCATTGTGCGTTGGGGGGGGGTTATGATGGAGGAGACGGTTTTGCTGCAGGAGCCAAAGGCTTCTCTCTCTCTCTCTCTCTCTCTCTTCTGTCTCCCTTACCGCCCCCCCCCCAAAAAAAACCTCTTCTCTGTGTAGATGGTGTTGGTAGCTGAATGCATTAGAAAAGAAGGCTTGCGCAAACACATAGAGAGAGAGATGTGGGGGTGGGGGAGGAGGAACAGTTATAAAAGCATGTGTGCTGGCAGAAGGGAGGGGGCTGCTCACACACCAAATGGGGTGGCGGTCAGTCTGGTGGCGGGGGGGGATCCCTCGCACCCCTCAGGCAGCCTTGGTGTGTGAGCTTGCAAAATCCTGCGGTCTTGAGCCGGGCAGACCCCGGCATGGACGGGCCCGCCGCCGAGGCGCTCTTGGCCCCGCTCAGGCAGGCGGTGCGGCAGCAGGTGAGGCTTCAGCCAGCTGTGAACTCCCCCCCCCCTTCCCCAGTTCGGATACCCTATACAATCCCTGGGCTGGATATTGTTATTATTTTATTTATTTATTACACTTATACCCCGCCTTTTCCCCTCTTGCAAGGAGCTCAAGGCGGCGTGCATAACCCTCCTCCTCCATTTTTATTTTCACAACAGCCCTGTGAGGTAGGTTAGGACATCGTTCTTGGGGTACATATGTGGGGGCGGGGTGGAGGACTTTGTTCCCGCTTTACTGGGCTTCCCATCTGTGGGGTCTCTCAAGCTCTGGACCTTGGTTCTTGAAGGGCTTCTTCTCTTCTTCCCCCCCCCCAAATACTTTTAGGGTGCAATCCTATGCATGTTTGGACAGGAAAAAAAGCCTACAACTCCCAGCATTCCCCAGCCATCTTGGTTGGCTTGGGAATGCTGGGAGTTGTAGGACTTTTTTCCTGTTTAAACATGCATAGGATAGCACCCTTAGGCCATAATCGCAGAAAGATCCAGAACCTACTTCTGAGTAAACTTGTATAGGTCTGTACAGTACTCTTGAGCTAAGGATGCTCAGTGAAAAGATGGGGATGTCTCTGGATAGCCATTATATCTGAATCTCTGGGTGGGCTTTGCCTAGAATTCTGTGTTTTGGGGGATCCCCCCCCATAATTGCCCCTTTGGGTCTTGGTTTCCATATACTGCTGTTCCCCTAAAACTTGAAAAACTTCATCTATGAGTTTTGGGTCCAAAACTTTCTTACCTTGGTCCTTTTTCTACAATTAGATTTGTGCATTGCTCTGCCCCCTATTTGCATGGTAGCTGTAGGGTCTTGAGAGAGCTCTTTGCTTTTATCCATCATGTGAGAGGTTTCTTGTGTGACGCCTTGGTATTAAGACACCTTTTTATAGGCCATCAGTTGAGACTGAACCAGCTGATATTAATTTGCATTGACATGGGACAGGATTGCTTTCTAACTACTAATAGATTTCAGCTGGTGTCTTGGCTTACTATGTCTTTTTTGCACCTCCCTTTCTTCATGTGTCCAATACTTTTTCCCTGTGTCATTCAATTTTATTACACATAACTTCATTTCTGAACTTCTTTGTTTAGTGCATTTGTATGTATGGATTGCATGGGTTGTATGTGGTCAAAATTTAATGTCAATAACACCTTTAGAAATATATTTGCCTAGAAAAACAGTGAGGTGTTCAATAGTTATTTTACCCGCTGTATATGTAAACTTGAAAAACTTCATCTATGAGTTTTGGGTCCAAAACTTTCTTACCTTGGTCCTTTTTCTACAATTAGATTTGTGCATTGCTCTGCCCCCTATTTGCATGGTAGCTGTAGGGTCTTGAGAGAGCTCTTTGCTTTTATCCATCATGTGAGAGGTTTCTTGTGCGACGCCTTGGTATTAAGACACCTTTTTATAGGCCATCAGTTGAGACTGAACCAGCTGATATTAATTTGCATTGACAGGATTGCTTTCTAACTACTAATAGATTTCAGCTGGTGTCTTGGCTTACTATGTCTTTTTTGCACCTCCCTTTCTTCATGTGTCCAATACTTTTTCCCTGTGTCATTCAATTTTATTACACATAACTTCATTTCTGAACTTCTTTGTTTAGTGCAATTGTATGTATGGATTGCATGGGTTGTATGTGGTCAAAATTTAATGTCAATAACACCTTTAGAAATATATTTGCCTAGAAAAACAGTGATGTGTTCAATAGTTATTTTACCCGCTGTATATGTAAATGGAGCTGGTTTTACAAATGCCAAATAGATCAGTGTGGCCTGTGCATGGTTGCATGGGCCTGAGATATTAAAGTAGGAGAAAGTACTATAATTTTTTTTCCTTTACATATAAGGATGAAGAAACAACGAAGTGGTTGGGATAAAGTCAAAGCTAAGAAAGAGGAAGACAAACAAATACAAAAACTATTGTCAAACACCAAAAAAATAACAGAATTTTGTACAAAAAGCACATCTGGAACAAGTGCTACAACTGATATACATGCTTCCACTTCAAATGCAGCTGATGTCAGCACAAGTTTGGTTGTTTCACATGCAGCTAGTGAAAGTGAAACTAGTGCAGGAGCAACTGGATCCACTGAGTTGGACTGTGAAAATGTCACAGAACAAGAGGAAATGTATTCACATGATATTGGGGACTGGAATGTATGTGATGCTTTGAGGGATTATTTTTGCCAAAAAGGAGTTGATGATTGTCAACATATGGACAGTGATTTCAGAGCCTCAGAAAAGACATGTCTAGGTGAATCTTTTACAAGGCATTGTACAAAATCTTTGTTTTTCAGAGAACAGTTAAATGGAGAGAAAGTTAAGCGTGAATGGCTGTGTTATTCTCCGAAAACTGGCAAAGTTTTTTGTGCATTTTGCAAACTGTTTTCTAAAGAGGAAGCCCATTTGGCTTCAACAGGGTTTTCAGATTGGCGACATGCCACAAGAGATTTAAGCAGGCATGAAAATAGTGCTTCACATTTGAAAGCAATAGAAAACCTAATCAGGAGAAAAACTTCTGGCCAACGGATTGACAAAGGTCTTCTTAAACAGTTTGAGAGCCAGAAAAAATATTGGCATGAAATACTTTGCCGTATCCTAAGTGTTATAAAACTACTGTCATCTCGAGGTCTTGCTTTTAGAGGAAGTGATGAAATTATTGGGTCCGTGCACAATGGCAATTATTTGGGCTGTCTTGAACTCTTAGCTGAACATGACCCTTTTCTTGCAGAGCATATTCAAAAACATGGCAACAAGGGAAGGGGTCACATATCGTACTTATCATCAACGATATGTGATGAGTTTATTGAACTGATTGGTCAGCAAGTGCTGCAGCAAATCATAAACGAGATAAAAGAAGCCAAATATTATTCAATTTCTGTTGACTCCACCCCTGACATAGCACATTGTGATCAACTAACAATTATATTTCGCTATGTACTACCTAGTGGTCCAGTGGAGCGTTTTACGAAATTCATGCCAATGCACGGACACACTGGTATGGAGCTAGCAAACATTATTTTGCAGTTCATGGATGAAAATGGAATTTCCATCAAAGACTGCAGGGGTCAGTCTTATGATAACGCATCTAATATGAGTGGCAAATATAATGGTATGCAGGCCTTAATTCGGGGAAAAAAACCCACTTGCTGAATACATTCCTTGTTGTGCACATTCACTTAATCTTGTTGGACAAAATGCCGTAAACAGCTGTCCAGTTGCAGTTTCGTTCTTTAATTTTGTGCAGCAGTTGTATTGTTTTTTTTCTGCTTCAACTCATCGATGGAATCTGTTAACAGATAGTTTCAAACTATGTGGTATACCGACATTAAAAAGGTTATCTGATACACGCTGGTCTGCTCACCATGATGCTGTGAATGCCTTACAAAAAGGCTATAGTACTATCAGAGATGTCCTTTCAAATATTATGAATGATGAATCCACAAAGGGAGAGGTCCGTTTACAAGCAAAGGGCCTAAATAATGCCATGGATCAATTGGAAACTGCAATGATGGTTGAAGTATGGTCTGTCATTTTACCAAGGTTTCACAGAACCAGTCAGTGTCTCCAAGATGCAAAATTAGATCTGCATACAGCAACAGACATGCTGAACTCTCTAAAGGATTTTATGCAGTCTCTCCGTTCTAGATTCTCTGAATTTGAACAGCAGGGTAAAAATATTTCCGGCTGCGAGGAGTACCAGCTACAACGTGGAAGGAAAGTGAAAAGAAATAGGAGGTGGGACTATGGTGATGCAGAAGATGCTAATGCTGATATGACACCCTCTGAGAGGTTTCAAGTGCATACCTTTTATCCTATAATTGACCAATTGACAGAATCACTGAGGCACAGGCAAGCAGCATACAATATAATTCAAGAAAGATTTGGATTTCTATCAGAAATATGCACTCTAGCAGCTGATAGTCTACGTTCCAGAGCCACTACACTAGTGTCAAAATATCCTGAAGATCTTGAACCCCTGTTTGCAGACGAAATTGTACAGTTTTCATCTATTTTCAAAATGTACCAATCTTCCACTGCAAATCAAGACATTCATGGGAGTCAAGAAACACAAATGTACAAGTTTATGATTGCACAATCTCTAGTCGGTGCATTTCCAAATACATTTGTGACCCTCCGCATGTATTTGTGTTTAATGGTCAGCAACTGCAGTGGTGAGCGTTCATTGTCAGCATTAAAACATGTGAAAAATGAACTAAGGTCTTCCATGGGTCAGGAGCGTTTAAATGCGCTCTCTCTGTTGTGCATTGAAAATGGTTTGCTGAACGAGCTTAATCTTGATTATACAATTGAGGAATTTGCAAGTAAAAAAGCAAGAAAAGTTAATGTGTAATTCTATTTTAATCTACCAGCTTGATTCATTTAGTTTAAATGCAGGTTAGAGTTCAGTGAATAACCTGTTTGTGTGTTTAAAACTAGTGGTTGCTATTTATTTCAAGAGTTACTCTCTGCACCATAATCATAACGCAGGCTGTATTGATTATGATGCTTTAATAATAATATTAATATTAATATTATTATTAATAATAATAATAATAATACTTTAAGGAACAAATTTTTATGAGCCAAACATCATACACTTATATTTAAATTGTTTATATGGTTTATGTTTATTTAAAAATGGTTGTTGTGAATGTTCTATTTATAACGGTTTTATTGAGTTAACAAGCTTATTGTTTACAAAAAAAGAAATATTTTCAATATGTTTCTGTTTTGGCACTTTAATGGTAATTAAAATATTTAATTTGTTTTAATATAAAATTGCATCTTCATTTTATTTATTTCCATAAAAAGGCCCACCAAAATCCTCAGCACCAGGCCCATAATGCTCTTAATCCGGCCCTGAGAATTGTACGGTTAAAGAACTGCGAGGCCATAATAACGCCTCCAGCAATTCAGGGTGCATGTGCTAGAAACCTCTCCCCTGAAAACAAAAAGTTGCGTACCAGACAACTAGCCCTAGCAGGCGTCACACCCGGAAGCTGACGTCCATCGCTCGGGAGAAGCCTGAGGATGTCGGCGCCAAACGCTTTAAAATGGGTTGCTCTATATAGTATAGTAGCAATAGGATGGGCATGTACCAATGACTGTACCAGTTGTCAAAAGCAAGTGCTAGAAGGACAGACCCTGACTACCACCTTAGTGTACCACACCCATTACAGGTGCAAAACAGGGCCAGTGAAAAGGTGTTGTTACAAAAATGTATGGTACTCGGTGTGTGTTCAAACTGGACACTGCTTTGACCCCAAGGTAGATCCGGCCCAAACGTGGTTAATAGCACGGGCACGAGGTTCCGCCCAAGGTCACATAGTAGCTCAAACACAAATAAAGTCGGCTACTAGCTCAGGGTCTTTAATATTTGACCTGTGCAAAATGGCCCACTGGCCAACCACATGTGGTGCAGAGCTCGGTTGGCACAAGGTGTATACCCACAGTGAAATATATATTTGCCCAGAGAAAGCGCCAGGCTATCCAGAGTGTTACAGCCGAAACAATAGGCATTGCCCCGATTGGAAGTGTGCCCTTTGGAATGACGGCCGACGCACTCCGACATCAGGATGGCCTCTCCAAATTTCCAGAGTTCACAAGTCCACAAAGTGCTCTGTGTATAGCTGTAACCAAATTAAACTGACCATAGTCAATCCCCAAGCATACATAAATAAGTACGGGCAAGAAATTGGAATTCAGCTCTTTGCCAGTGGAGTAGATCCAGGGGACCTTCTTAGACTAGAAATAGAAACCAAATATCACCCAACTAAAAACTACACCAGACACTTTACTTAGTTCTGGGAACAAGCATCGGTCGAGTTCCAACCCTCAGAGGTCGCTAAAAACCTCTTTCTTGAGCTATCAAGCACCATAGCTCAGTCCCTTAATGTGTCAAATTGTTATATTTGTGGAGGGACAAAACTGGGAGACCAATGGCCATGGGATGCACAAGAATATGATTACACAATTCCTTACAACATAACACAGATGCCACGACATGAGCGAGAGGGGACCACTTGGGTTCTGCGCCAAGCAATAATAGCCGACTGGTGTCTGAGCCGCCCCTGGGCAGCAGGTCGAGTAATAGTGGGTAATACCTCCTGCCTAAGCTCACAAACATGGAATGAATCCTCAAAACAGTGGAATTTCTGGCCCAACTCCACACAGCAGTGGAAAAACTTTTCCTTAGAGAAATACACAAAGGCAACAAGAGCTCCACCGGGAGTCTACTGGATTTGTGGAAGGCTAGCCCTAACTGATCTCCCCACCAACTGGACTGGGAGCTGCACCCTGGGCCACATAAATCCAGCATTCTTCCTGTTGCCGCTTCAGACCCCCTCAAAAACACGGCAAAAACGTGAAATAAAAATTGGAAACTGGAAAGACAATGAATGGCCCCCAGAACGTATCATACAGTATTATGATCCTGCATCATGGGCACAAGATGGAACTTATGGGTATCGCACCCCCATTTATATGCTGAATCGCTTAATCAGGTTACAGGCTGTAGTAGAACTAATATCTAATGAAACTTCGCAAGCGCTTAAAATCTTAGCAAAGCAGCAGACAAAGTTCCGAGATGCAATTTATCAAAACCGCTTAGCTTTAGATTACTTGTTAGCAGCTGAAGGAGGTGTCTGTGGAAAATTCAATTTAAGTAATTGTTGTTTGCAAATTGATGACCAAGGAGAAATAATCGAAAGCATCACGAAACGCATTGAAACGTTGGCCCATGTCCCAGTGCAGACCTGGGATGGGTTCAACTTCGGAGAAGCTTTCGCTGGGTGGTTTCCCAAGTTGCCAGGCTTACAGGCCATAGTTGCCTTGATTGGCCTAGTGGCCGCAGGATGCATAATCCTGCCATGCATCCTTCCAATGCTCATACGCTCCCTCCAAAACAGCTTCAGCTTAATAGCCGAAAGAAAAGCTGCTGCGCAAGTCCTGGCAATGTGGGAATACCGTCCCATCCCAATGAGTGAAACTCAATGTGAAGAGTAAGATAGAGTTTCAAAGGGAGGGAATGAAGTGGGGAAAAGGTGGGAAGAAAACTGAGGCAGAAAAAGATCCCCCCCCCCTCCTGGGAACATACCGCTTGAAGATAGACCCCCCTTCTGAGAACAGACTGCTTACATGGCAATAAATTACTGTCGCGCCGTATTTTAGGGAAGTCAGATAAGACTTGCCCGCGCGGCAGAATGTAAAAATAACACAGGAAGCATCTGGCAAGCATGCCAAAGAGCAAGTGACGTATAGTATGCTTTAATATAAAGAACTGATTGCTTCTGTATCGGGTGTTCAGTTTTGGCGATTTAATCCCCTGAATCGGTTGCTAGCAAATAAAGCTGTTTTCCAAGCCTGAGGTGGTACGAGTCCTTCCTATTTTCTGCAGAAGGGTGATTTTTCTGCAACAGGCTGAACACATTTTGGAATTCCTTCCTCAGGAGCACTAAATAGTATACATACAGAATGAGATAATCAGAAAATGAACACATGAAAAATTGTAATACAATTTCTTGCTAAACAGTTTTAAAAACAAAATTGTTCCAATAATTTTCATTTAAAAACTGACATCTAAACCTGCAACTCAAAATATTATATTATCCCCTCAAAAAAATTCTTAAAACTAACAATATTGAACATATATACAAAACAAACATTGTTTAAAATACAAAATTTCTTACAACAAAACAGCCCTTAAAAGTTACTTTAGAATTTCAGTAAAAAAAATAAAGTATATATTTAAGAAGTATACAAATTTATCTGGAGTTTTATCTAAAGTTTTATCAGGAGTTTTATCATAAAACAACTGGATCTATAAGTAAAAAACAAACACAAAAACCATACTATCAAAAACCATGTTGAAAACTAATACTGTGAACCACATATGCATGTTATTATAAGACAAACCACCAAGAAATAAAACAGTCTGTTAAAGAAGGAGGTTACTACAAATCAGCTGTAATGTTTTTTCTTAAAAGTTTTGTATTTTAACAATGTTAGTTTTGTATATGTGTTCAATACTGTTAGTCTTTAACAACAACAACAAAATTTAGATGTCAGTTTTTAAATGAAAATTATTGGAACAATTTTGTTTTAAAACTGTTTAGCAAGATATTGTATTATAATTGTTCATATGTTTGTTTTCATGTTCTTATTATCCCATTCTGCATCAGTTATTTAGTGCTTATGAGGAAAGAATTCCAAAATACATGGGGCCTACAAAAAAAATCTTCTTTTGGCATCTGGAGTTCCTCCTCCTTTATTCCTCCCAGTAACTTTTGTGGCCTTACTTACAAGGCTGGGTTACACCATAATTCCACTTAACTCTGCAGGATGCAAGACCAGATCAAAGGGGCCTAAAGTTAAGCAGGTTCTGCCTACTGAAACTGTTTGGCATAAACTATTTGCAACTCTTTTGTCCATTTGTACATAAATTGTTAAAAATCCTCATCCATCTAGTGTATTTATTAGGTGCAGACTGTAAGCTCGGACCCTTAATTAGCTGAGATCCAGACTTTCTAGAACAAATGTAGTGAGGTTCCATTTCTGATGCCAAAGAAAGAAAGAGATTTGTTTCAATCATTTTGAAGTACACACACAGACATTAAACCATGCCAAGTAAAGCTGCATAGCTGGCTGGTCACCAGCCCTGATTTAAGTAACAAATGAATTTAGAAAGACTGTCAATCCTCAGAAGATTTGAGTGCTCCAAAATAATTAACTTACAGGGGGGAAATAATCATTCTGGAAAGTTTGTTGTTCACTTCAGAAGACCACAGCATCAGACCTCTGATTAATTTGTCCACTTGGATCCAAGAGCCATGTCATGTTTCTCAGCAATCCTACGAAGTGGGCAACTATTTGGTGCCAAGTAACAGCAATTATAGACAAAAAAGAGAGTGAACTGTGAACAGAAGTCCTCCGCTAAAATCTTACCTCAGCCTTGAATTTACTGCCTGGCTTTAGGAAAGCTAGTGTATCTTAGTCTCACCCCAACCTAACTCCCCCAATCTACAATATGGATATAATGATACCGACCAACCATACAGGGTTGTTGTTAGGATTTGCTGTGATAATGTATGTGAAGTGCTTTTAGGCCACAGCCAAAAATTTTGTCATGAGAGGACCAAAGGGTTCACTGCGTGCAAGTGCAAAATAGCCAGAACCGATATACCAGTAGCCTGATACATTTGATGTTATTTGAGCCATCTGTTAGCTGTTTTCCCCTGGAGATGTATGTCATTCTGGTCAGATGGAATTGTGGTCCAGGTCAATTTAATGTATGTAATTTAAAAATAAGAGCTGAGTATATGTTCATTATCCCAATCAGGAACGGTGCAGGGCTGTTTGGCGCCCTAGGCCAAATTATATTAGGCGCCCCCCCTCGTGCCGTGGGGGGGGCTCCGGAGCAAAGCAGCCCAGCTCTGCAACACCCCCCGCGCGCGTGCGCGACCGCGCGCCCGTCCGCCAACCACCTACCTTCCCACCGCCCCCGCTGCTGGCTGCTGCTGCCGCCGCCTCCTCCTCTGACGCGATGGGACCCCGCGCTTTACGACGGGAAGGTAGGTGGTTGGCGGGCGGGCGCGCGCGCGGGGGGGGGTTGCGGCGGCAGCGGCAGCGGCCGGCAAGCGGACGGGGAGGCGCGGCGGAGGCGGCAGGCAGGGCAGGAGCGCGGTGGAGGCGAGGAAGGGGCGCAGAGTTTGCGCCCTCTTCCGCCACGCGCCCTAGGCAGCCGCCTGGGTCTGCCTAGCGGTAGCGCCGGCCCTGATCCCAATTCACTCATCGTAGTCAGAATGCAGGAAGCTAAGTGGAGGTTTGCTTCTTACTGGGCAATTGGCTGCAATTTCTTCCATGCTTTTCCTTATATCTCCAAAAGTAAAAAAGACTGAAGACTTACTTTAAACAAAAATGAAAGTTCAAGGAATGAGCCTAGAATATCTTTGAGAGGCCAGATCTACTGTGGCTATGACCCTGAGTGCTTTGAATATTCTATCGTGTTATATTAATGCTAAGTAATATTAATAGTAGCATTTGGCATTCGTTCTGCACTCAGTGTATCATATCAAAAAAGAATCGATATATCTGGAAAGTTCCCTAACATCAAGAAAAATAACAATAAAACATTGTTTAAAGTACACGAAAGTTATATTCTTCCAGTTGACTGGATCCCAACCACTTCTCCCTACTAACTTTCCTTTACCTCCCTCCTAAAACTGGGGGCAGGGCTCCATTTGGAAGAGGAATGGACAGAAATCATGGAAATCCCCAGAAACACAGACACACACTTTGCATGAGTAGAAGTGCCTTCTGCTTGTGCCATGCTCACTTTGGATCCAACCAATAATGGGTGTATTTGTTAACAAAAGTAGGATGTTTGCTAGCAACTGATCATGACTGATTTTAATATCTTTTTGCTGGCATCCTTCTTGTTCTAGCACAGGGGTGTTGAACCTCTTTCAGGCTGAAGTTCATTTCACTTACATATTATAACACTAAACACATGCTAGCAGATGTTCTAACAAAACCTCTAGCATGTAAAAAACACAAAAAATTAATTGCTGAATTAAGTGTTACTAAAAAGTAAAACAATTAAGCAAAAAAAAGAGTGTTAGATTATGAATCAAGCATGAGCTTGCTTAAAGGTTTTTTCTTTCAGTAAAACTTAGCAGCCGGCAATTCAGCATTGCAATGCTGAAGGTCTTTGGAACAGGTGTTCCTCGTTCCCATATCTAGATGTCCTTGGCCATCTAGTTAGAGAAAGTAGGTGTTATAATATGACAGTTGCTATGCTGTCATATGCATGTCTTAATTCCCATTAGCTCTCAAGCACAGCTGGATGTGTATGTTTGCTGTGCTTGCTTCTTCGTTGCTTGCCTTCTTCTTCTTCTTCTTCTAATTTAGATGTATGTTATGTGATGTTCTCAGAACTGTATGTTGTAGTGTATAATTGTTTTATGAAAGTAATAAAACAATTAGAATACGAAAGCCTCTGTTTCCTGATTGCTACAACAGAGCAAGAGAACTAAAAGTTAAACTGTGGCAAAATTTGATCTGTGTTTGCTAAGAGCTAAAGCAAGGTTGCAGTTAGCAGGCACACAAGTGTACCACAAGACTTTGGGCTGGCATGTAAATGCCAACAGATTTGGGGGGCCACATTCCAGTGGTGGGCAGAGCTGATGGCAAAAGGGGTGGAGCCAAAAAACAAAAATACCAGCATATTTTAGCTTAAAGTTCTTACTGCCAGTAACTAAGCCTTAGGAGAAGCATTTCAACCTTTCAGAATGGGGGGGGACTCCACAAAAAGCCAGGAAACCACCAAATGATTGGTGCTCAGGGGAAAGGGGGTATGGCTAGGGGAAAGGGTCCTTTGGGTAACCCCAGATTTGGGGACCTCAGGAGGGCCAGATTTGCCCCCCCCCCCTAGCCTGAGCTTCCCCACCCCATTCTACCATGTGTCACTAAGGGCAAGCCATTCAGAATAGTGGCAAATGTATCAATAAGCTTGGGAATAATGGATGTTCAGATTTTAAAAATGAACACATTTGAAAATAGTGGCAATTCTTCTAAGACTATTATATGATTAATGTGCAGTACAATCCTATGCAAATTTACTCAGACACATAGAACTTACTACCAGGTGAGTGTACACAGACTTGCAGTCTTAATGTTCTGTAAGCTACTTCCCCAACAAATGTGGGTGAAGATCAAAACTTGTTAACAGCAAAGGTGATTTTTTTTAAAGTTTTCTTTCCCATGATAATCAAATGAAGTCAAAATATGGCTTGCAAGCACCCTCAGTATTTCAAACAGCAAGCCAATTATGTTCCCAGTCTTTCTAAATCCACCCAGTTTCTGATCTGCTCAGAAAGAATTTTTGTCGGGGGGGGGGGGATAGGATCCAGAGGTACATAAATATTACACTATTTTTGTGAAGGAAACACCACAGGCCTAAACCACCAACATGTCAAGAGATCGATGTATTGTGTACATAAGTCTGCAAATTGTAACAAACGGGGATGCTAGAAGCTGCTTCATGACTATCCAATGTCTATCAAGGCAACTTTGGACAATTATCTCCTCCACAAATACAACTGAGTATCATCTGAAAATCAATTATTACTGTGCTTACTATTCTGACTGAAAACAGACTGACTGACTGACTGACTTCAGTCTAAGAGATAGCAACATTAGCTTGCAACAGAACTGAATAAATTGAGTTGTTCCTTTAAAAAAAAAAAGGTTCTAACCTAGAAAAGATGCTACAACATTTCTTTGTAATATGCTGTTACCTAGCACTCATGTTGTCTGCATTCAGACAACATGATAACCCAGACTCAAGGGTTGAGTATGCAGGGCCGGATTAAGAGCATTATGGGCCTGGTGCTGAGGAGGGCGCGCGGCTGAAGAGGGCGCGCGGCTGAAGAGGGCGCGCGGCTGAAGAGGGCGCAGAAACGCTGCGCTCCTCTTCGCTGCCGCTGCGCCGCCCCCGCCAGGCCTCTGCCTCCGCTGCGCCGCCCCCACCAGGCCTCCGCCTCCCCACCCTCCCTCGCCGCCGCTGCCGCCGCCGCCACCACACCCTCCCATCCCGCTCGCCGCTGCGCCTCCCCCGCCCTCCCGCTCGCTGCCGCCGCGCCTCCTGCCGCCGCCGCCATCACCACCACCCCCGACCCCCCGCCACTTACCTTCTCCGCGTCGTGTCGCTTCCGGAGCCCCGCCCGCGTTGTTTTGGCGGGAGGAACCAGGGCAACAGGGCTTAAACAGCCCTGTTGCCATGGTTTCCCCGGCAAAAAACAGCGCGGGGGTCCCGTCGCGTCACTTCCTCCTCCTCTGCGGTGGCGGCGGCGGCGGCGGCAGCTGCCGCCGCCGCCAGGGCGGGGGGAGGGTAGGTTGGTGGTGGCGGCGCAGGGGTTGTTTTTTTTTGCAGAGCAGGGCTGCTTTGGAGAGGGCCCCCCGCTAAATATTATTTCGCCTGGGGCGCCAAACTGCCCTGCACCGGTCCTGATTGTGGGCCTGTTTTGGGATAGGGGCCTGGAGCTGCAGCTCCAATAGCCCCTATCTTAATCCGGCCCTGTGAGTATGGGTTGAGTGTGGGCTGTCGTAGAACCATGGGTTGTTGTGGTCTGAACCCAGCCAAGATAACAAACCATGGTGAACAACCCAGAGTTCACAACCCAACAACAAACCATGGGTTCTCTTCATGGGTTTTTTGTGATTAACAAGCCATGGCTTGTTAGCACAGCTGGGTTCAGACAACAACATGATAACCCATGTTTCAACAACAACCCACACTCAACCCATACTCAGCCCTTAAGTCTTGGTTATCGTGTTGTCTGAACCCAGTCATGGAATGCTCTTGTTTCCTCATATCCTGGAGCTGTCCTTTTTTTTTTTCTTTCCCTCCCAGTGCACAGGAACAGAGGATGGTAGAGGGCACTGTCAGATAAAGGGTCTGGAAAGGCATTGAGGAGAAAGCCAGAAACGCAAAGGGACAAAGAGAGGGCAGAATTATTTGACAACCAGCCAAATGTTTGCCTATAGGTTTTGTAGTCTTCAGTTATCAGTCAAATACATAATAAAGTAGTATAATTGCTAAAGTATTTACTTCCATCTTAAGGTAACTGCTACATGGTAGCAAAAAACACAGTATACGCAGGTCAACATAGAATCATCTTAATTATTTTTTCAATATGGAATACAAGTCTTACAAACCTATTCAGCCTATTTAGGTACTGCCAATGTAACCTTATTGCCAATTCATTTGATAGACACACAATATTAAAGCAAGGCCTAAAGGATCTTCCTTAATATCGAGGTTGTGCTGTTCTTTATAGTCTCTCTCCCTTCAGAAAATGATGATATCTTGGAGGAGGAGGAGGAGGAGGAGGAGGAGGAGGAGGAGGTTCTTTACACCCCGTACTTGATGGTGGTTCTGTACACCATGGTGCCAGAGGAAGTCAAGAGTGTCCGAGCGTGAGTGAATATCATTCTGTCTTGCCAGCCTCCTCATTCTAATGAGGGTTCTGTTGTTTTCTTCATATTCCCTCAATACTTTCAGCTGCTGAAGACTGATGTCTTTAGGCCTTTAGTAAATGAATTATTAATGGGGAAGTTAATAATGTATGTTAATTGGTACTATAAGCTACTTTCCCCAACAAATGTGAGCAAAGATCAAAACTTGTTAACAGCAAAGGTGGAAAAAAGGGGAAAAAATAAGTTTTGTTTTCCATGATATTCAAATGAAATCAAAAATATGGCTCTCTCAATCTTTCACACAACAAGCCAATTAGAAAGGGAAATGCCTAATCAATTTACCTAGGTTTTGAAATACTATTCCAATTTCTCCATTCAGGCTAAGGCTGGAACTAGATTTTTATGGAGCACATGTGATGCCCACTGAAAGTATTTCCTTCTCCTCCTCTTCCCTTTCTTCCAGTGACTTCTAACCTATTACAAAACACATGCCACAACATCATCATGCCATTGAGTTTCCCCATCTCCTACAAGCCACAACCAATGAAGCTAAATGGGGGCAAGGTAAGATTCATGACATGATGACACCATATCAATGCTCAAACAGCCCCCTTCATGCAATCACCAAATGCATCTCAGTGCTGATGTACCCCCCAGCCACCAACAGCACTAGGGGGTCAGAGCAGGGGTGCAGAACCACTTTCAGCCCGAGGGCCAAATTCCATTTTGGAGAAGCTTTTGGGGGCCACATTCCATGGTGGGTGGGGCTGAAGGCAAAAGGGGTAGGGCCAAAGATACCCCAAAAATGCCAGCATATTTTAGCTTAAAGCTCTTGCTGCCAGTAACTAAGCCTTAGGAGAAGCATTTCAACCTTTTAGAAGGGTAAAAACTGGTGTGTTTGTTGTATAATTTGTAGGTTTATGTATTTGTAGCTTATATGTTAAAATTTAAATAAAATTTGAGGAGGGGAAAAGAAGGGTAAAAACTGCACAAAAGCCAGGAAACAACCAAATGATTGGTGGTTGGGGGAAAGGGATGGGAAGGGGGTGTGGCTATCTGGTGAACTCTGGAAGGCTGGATTGAGACCCCAGATTTGCCCCCCTGGCCTGAGCTTCTGCACCCCTGACATAGAAACTACTCCACACAAGTGAAAACCCTAGTAGTTTGTTTGAACACCTCTCGTGTTACATAGTTTTGACAGTAGATGTTACTACTAGGAGGAGATGCAGGGCTGCTGCTTTCAGTGGCAGCCTGGTGTGCATGGTAGTCTCTAGCTGTAGCCTTTCCCTCTCCCTCTGGACCCGATCTGCATCGCCACCCAGGGGCAGAGGGCAAGACAAACACAGGCCACTACTCCTTCTCCGTGCTCCAGAGCCAGAGGTTCTCCTGAGCCAGTACTGGGCTCCCGTCAGGGGCATGAATCTTGGCAGTTGCCCAGCATTGCCAGCTCTTGTCACTGGACCTGGGGCAAGCCACGGGTATACTGAGGTAGAGTTTGGCTTCCTAGGCTCCTAGAACAAGCCCTTTCAGACTAGCAATCAGTGATCATTGCAGCCCCTATCATCGTGGCCCCCTTCATGTGGATGTATATGTCTTGTTCCCTGTCTATCCATATCCCAGCTTTTTACTGTGTTCTGTTTTATTTTACTTCTGTATTTCCCTCAGCCCAGTGGGACGTATGGAATTTCAGCTTGCCACCAGAAACGTGTGTCATATAATTCCCAGCTAAATACCATCCACCTCAGTCTAGAGCAGTGATGGTGAACCTATGGCACACATGCCACAGCTGGCATGCAGGGACCTCTCTGTGGGCACTCGAGCCATTGGTTGCCAGATCGCGAAAAGACCGTCCCCTTCTGCATTCAGCGTCGGGTTTCCATAGTAACTCCTCTCCACTCATTCCTCGCTGGCCTCCACAGGCACTCCAACATCTCCACCCCCAGAAGCGGACTGCACAGGCACCCAGCCCTCCTTCTAACTGAACAGACAGCTCAGAAGCACAGCGCGCGCGCGCCCGAATCTTTGCACGCCCTGAGACAGAGCGGGGCGCGATTAGCTAATGCCCCCTCTTCCTTCCTGCCAAATTTAAGGCACTTTGAAATAAATAAGTTGGTTTTGTGTTGCAGTTTGGGCACTCGGGCTCAAAAAGGTTCGCCATCACTGGTCTAGAGAAACTTGGTTGCACCTAGGTCCCATTGAAATCAATGGGGCGAGTTGTGACTAAGTTAGTCACATAACTAAATTAAGTGAGGGCTAAACTAAGGCCCATGGATGTCAACTGAACTTAAGCATGACATTCTCTGTATTGGGGTGCATCATGTATAAGTAACCTAAGAGATGGCAGCACTGCTAAGTGGCAGAAAGGACAGGAATGAAGGGAGAAGACAGGAAAGGAAAAAATATGTTATAAAAGAGTACTACTGTGATACCCTGTTTGCACTTTAAAAATTGTCCAAAAAAGAATAATAGGAAAACAAAGGAAGCTATGATGTCCCATTAGGGTGGTCACTTGGGAACTGCCAAAAAAGAAGACATGCATCACCAAAAAAAAGAGGACAAAAGAGTATACCTTTTTGCATAAATTTGCATAAATTTGCATAAAATTTGCATATGTATAGGTGCACATTTCAAAATAACTATTATAATTTAAATAGAAATACAGTACATCCCACCATAGTGTGAAAGACTGTGACCAGGTGACCCATGTTGCTTGCTCAGTCTATTGTCCGTGCTGTTGTCCATGCTGTTGGTGGGCACCTTCAGGGCCCAGCTCTTCCTTCTGGTGGCTCTTTACTTTTACACCAGACTTAGACTGGTCTTAGACTGGGCAGCCCTTCCAGCAGAGGACACTTTCGTCAGGCCTGGTTGTTACTTGGATGGGAGACCCCTCCTCTAGTTTCCTGCATGGAGCAGGGGTTGGACTCGTCACTCGATAGCCTTGTAGGCTCCTTCCAAGTTCCAACTCTATGATCTATGAAATCTATGAAAATTTCATTATTATTATTAATAATCTTTTTATTCAAAGTACATATTTTTATACTGAACATAAGCTCATAATACAGTTAGCAATATGGATGTTTAAGTTTTTTCAATAAAAAGTTCTGCTTTGGATATTAGAACAGAACTATTGGGAGTTCAGGATGATTTCATGAAAGAGGGCACACATGGCCAATCTATGTCCTGTTACAAGCTGGTCAGTGGCACTGAACCAGGCTATTTTGGTGTGTGCTGTTTTTGCATCTGGGGAGCACTGCCCTGTGGAGAAGGGATAGTTGGGGCCTTTCTCTGGCTTCGGGACAGAAGGCTATTTAGCTACTGGCTCTGGCTGGGTGGATCTTCTTCATCACATTTTTCAGTGCTAGTAATGTCTGACAGACTATATTGAATAGCTGGTTCAGTAGCAGAGATGAGTAGTCTCTTGTGCTCCGTTTTAGAAGGGAGGAAGGCAGAGCAGCTAATAGCTTCGTGTAACAGCCTGCCTTGGCATCGGCTGTTGCTAATTTTCTTTGGCATGCTTTGACTACCTGTCTGAAATGGTGCTACAGTGCAGGAAGGAAATTTTTCAAGAGATTAAACTATTATTGTTTCCTGTATGGCTGTCTTTACTGTGTATGAAAAAAAAGCTTTAAGGGCACTGGAAAAGAGATTTGTCTGAATAGCAAAGTTGTTGTGATTCGTTTCCCCACTTCTCCCCCTCAGAGGACCTAGATTTGGCCAATTTCCTCAGGAAAGTACTTGATTAGGGCCAGCGGATTTGTCCAAGGCCTACATATAAGATGTCATAAAGGTGATTAATACTGAACTCACCATCAGAGGAAGTTGAAAGTTTACAAAAGCTATTTTAAGGATATGGGAGGAACATAAGTCATTTGCAATTTTGCCAGCATGTTCAGTATTTAAATAGCTCTTTGTAGCTGCTGGTAATTAATGCTTCTACCTATTAAAGGCTATGGTACTTTCTAGCTTCACAAGTTTGTCTGACAAATTAATACACTGGGTTTCAGTGTTTACACAAATGGAAATTGAGATAGTATTATTATTAATAATCTTTTTATTCAAAGTACATATTTTTATACTGAACATAAGCTCATAATACAGTTAGCAATATGGATGTTTAAGTTTTTTCAATAAAAAGTTCTGCTTTGGATATTAGAACAGAACTATTGGGAGTTCAGGATGATTTCTTTCAGCTTCCAAAGAAAAACAAGGTATGTTAGCCCTTTGAAAGTAGTAGTAAAAAATAAAATGATCATACTACTCCAGAAATATAATATCAGCCCTGGGCTTTAGGCAGGCTGGTTGTGATTTGAATGTTGAGAGTAAGACAAGTTCCATATTCAAGACCATTTTGAATATTACACAGAACCGGATATATAAGTGACCCACACTTCCAGTTCATTCCAAGGATTGAACTCATTATCTTCCTCATGGTGAGATGAGCAAACTCCAAAAGTATTCATGTATCCCACCACAAGGGAGATGTGCAAGTTCCTCCCTCAGACATTATACAGATGTTAAAGTTTCTTATGCATCCAAGTGGCCTTCACATGGTCATTCTCAACACAGGACAGTCATCATATGGTGACTTTCCTCTACAATGTTCACAAGTTGAAGCAGACTTATAAATGCCCCTGATGTTATGGTTGATGCAATTAATCTGATATGTTGTTTTAGCTGTATTTCCCTCCCCTCCATCTGCAGTTGTTCTCTCTCTCTCTCTCTCTCTCTCTCTCTCTCTCTCTCATTTTTAGTTGTAACTGAACATACACAAGTCAGACAGGGTGTGATTTCATCACTAAATTTTGATAGTTTCAACCAATTATATAAATATTCATGAATACGGCATAAATTACAAGTTTCACCACCACCATCACTCTCATTTATTTGGATTCATTAGCCCTCTTCAGGTATTCATATACTGTACTATTTGGGACCAGGCTATTTGAAAGACCACATTCTCCCTTATGAGCATGTCCAGGTGTTAAGATTCTCAGGAGAGGTCCTTCTCTTTGTCCCACTACCACTTAAGGCACGTTTGGCAGGAACATGAGAGAGGGCCTTCTTGGCGGCTGATTCCAGGCTCTGAAACTCCCAGCCAAGGAAGGCCAGGCTAGCTTGATGTCCGTTGTCTTTATAATGCGTCAGCAGGCAAAGGCATTTTTATTCCGACAGATCTTTGGCTTTTACCATGACTTGTTTGCTGAAGTAAGTTTTAACGGGGGGGGGGGGGTGCTATTTATTTATTTTTTTTATTGATGTGTTTTTATGTATTAATTATACTTTTGTATATTATCTGTATTTTATTTTTGTTAGCCACTTTAAGCACTATTTTTAGTGGAAGAGAAGCCCAGGCCGGGGAGCAAATGCCACCAGCTCCTGAAACGACCATCACCGGCCTGAGAGGACTGTTGGGGCAGCCCCTCCCCTGCCTTCCCTGGGGCTATTTAAGACCTGTGTGCCCTGAAGGAAGGCAGAAGAGAAGCCCAGGCCAGGGAGCAAATGCCACCAGCTCCTGAAACACCAGCCTGAGAGGGCTGTTGGGGCAGCCCCTCCCCCACCTTCCCTGGGGCTACAGAGGGAAGGCAGAAGAAAATCCCAGGCCAGGGAGATTGTACAGCAGCTCCAGAAGAAACCTTCAGTTGGCCTGAGAGAACTGGTGTATGTTTGGTTTGGGGGGGGGGGGTAACTTTTGTTTGTTTGTGTATTTAAACGTTGTAAACCGCTTTGGGTGCCTTAGCAGAAAGGCAGTATAGAAATGTAATAAATAAATAAATAAATATAAATTTGATAAATAAATAAATTCATGGTCCTTCAGTGTTCATTGAATATGCACGTGGGGAGGGGCACAGCATTGTGGTGGCAGAGCCCACCCCCACCATAACCAGGCCTGTGGCTCACGCTGGCTCAGCTTGTCTGAGCGTGGAAAGCTAAGCAGGGTCAGGCCTTGTTATTACTTGGATGGGAGACCCCTCCTCTGCATTGAGCAGGGGGTTGGACTCGATAGCCTTGTAGGCTCCTTCCAACTCTGTGAACTATGAAATTATGAAACATTAACATATCTTCTTGTATCTGCATAGGCACCTCTCCGTACAATCAGAAACCTTGCTTTGTTTGCAGCCCTTTTCATGAATGAAAGTGTGTATGGCGGGCAGGGTGGCACGATCTATCCCTGCTATATGCACATTTCTTGGCATGTCTACATGGGGAGGTGCCTACTGCCTACTCACATACAAGCATGTGTGCACATAGGCACATTGCAGACATGTGAAGGAACATGCCTGCAATCTGCCTATGGTGGGACAGAGCTTGACTCCGTGATGCCATCACCATCACCCTGTTATCGGCATTTTCACAGAGGGCTTCACAGGACCAGAAACATCTAAAGAAGGCTTCCTAATCACATGGAAAGGTGCGTACACATGTAGGCACTTTCTATATGTGTGAAAGAACATGCCATGGTGTGAGTGGAGCTCCCCAATCCCACTGTACACATGTGTATTGAAAGCATAAGAAGGGTTATTATTGTCTTTCTAAACCTAGGTAAATGCCATAGAACGAAGCATGTAAATAAAGGGGAGGACGGAAGGGCATATCAGATAGTATGAGAAAAGCTAATCCAAGCTGAATTCATTGGGTTGGATCCAGATTTAGACGTGTGCAAATGAGCTGGCAGAAGCGGATTTCCCCACCCCCTCCTCCCCACAGGAGCCCCTCCATCCCCCTGAAAATGCTACACAGAAAGTCTAGGGGTTCCTGCAGAATGGCGTGACCTTTGACGTAGGGAGTGGGGAGGTGGGATCCCTGCAAATTGGGCAGAGGCACCTTCCATTAGTGCAGCCCTTACATCAACAGAAGGAAGATCCTGGATCCAACCCAATGCCTGATGGCAGAACACACTCAACTGACTCACCAGGCTTACACACCTAGAAGTCAACGTTGGCTGACTGAAACTGGAAGTTGCTAGCAGTTAAACATTAAATAGTCATGTGAATAGACCCTTAGTAGAAACAAAATCCAGACATTTTCCAAATGGATTCAGTGTTGGACAGGTAGCATTAGTAGCCATCAATCCACATACGCATATGTGAAGAAATATCTGTATTTATGGCAAGCTTTGTAGCCTTTCAGCTGTTTCAGCTTTGCTTAACTTTTCTGGCTCCCAGTTCTTCAGTGAACTCCAAGATGAAGTAATAAAAGAAGGGGAAAATATAACTACAGAGAGTCTATTTAGAACTTCTTGGCATGAAGCGAGCAAGGGGAGGGGTGGGGAGGGTGGGGAATGCTGTTTATCTTGAGCAAGGATTTCCTTAGCACTACATGAAAAAACATTCTTTTTGTCAAACATAGTTAATGGTCACCCTGCCACAGTACAAAGAGGAGCTCTCAGTAGTTCAGAATCAACAGGGTGCGACTGCCAAAGGTGTAGGCCCAAACAGATCAAATACATGCTAACAGCACAACAGCACAGTTGATGTCTGACAAGGCTGGTGATGACTATGATGAGAAAGTGGGAAAAGTTTACGCAGTTAATATTTTTCAGCAGGGGAATGTCATCATCATCCTCCCAGTAGGCAAATAAAGGTCATGACTGAGACAGGAGAGGCAAAACATATCGCTCCCCAGCTGGATTCTACACATGAAGCGCAGAGCACACACAGAGGGAAGCCCTTTTAATGTGTTCCCAGAACACAACCCTTACAGGCAAGAGATGAGTATGGAGGACTTGCTGTGGTCTTCCTTGGAGTCACATGAAGATATCAAAACCTAAAATACTGCATTTGTGAGTTACGTTTTTCTTTAACACTGATCCCACCCTCAGTTTTATAAGCCTCTTATTAGAAATGGTAGGATTCCCACCTTAAGTATTTGTAGATCGACGCTAGCTCCCCAATACCAAACAAAATGTTCTGATCCTTTTACCAGAGCTTTGCTTTATTTATGGACAGTTTTTACAACAAAATCTCTATCATACGGCCAAAACCCTCTTTTATCTAGGGCCATCACCAAGCACCTCAGTCCAGGCCTCTGGAGTGTTGGTCTGGCTTAGGGTAGGGCTAATTTTGCTACAGCTCATTCAGACGGGGACCTCTAAGCTTTTAAATTCCACATCCAGCTGGCTAAGAACTTTCCTAGTGGGATCAGTCACAACCTTAAACAACAGCTACAGAATAGCTAACTTCTATTTAATAAATCTTTTATGTGTCTTACCTCCTCTGAAACCCTGAGGGAAGAGAGAGAGCAGCAGTATCTGCTCCTCTTTCAGGGCTTGTTCAGACAATATATATCCCATAGGACTAAACCCAGGGTCAGATCAAGAGTGGGCATCAGACTTATATACTCCCTTTTGTCCTGCTCTACTTGTAGCATGTTCTATCTTTCAGGGTTGGCAAGATCCACATTCAAATAAATATGGGATCTCCCAGTATGGCCACAATCTTCTCTAGATGATAGGGTGGACATCATCCAGAAAACATAACATAAGAACATAAGAAGAGCCGTGCTGGGTCAGACCAAAATCCTATCTAGCCCAGCATTCTGTACCCACAGTGACCAATCACAACAGCAGGACATGAGTGCAATAGCACCTGCCTGCTCATGTTCCCCAGTAACTTGAGAGAACTTCGATTATTGGGTGGTATAGAAATGTAATAAATAAATAAATAACTGATAATCAGAGGCATACTGCCTCTGCTACTGGAGGTAATGTACAGCAAAGGTGTGCACTGACCCCAAGATCTGACCCAAAACCCCAATTCAGTGCTTCAGAAAAAGGACCAATTTGTCTCAGACCCCCCCCCCCAAAGCTGCCCACCTGAACAAAGCCTCTTGCAGGGTCCAGGTTCAGTTCTGGTTGCTTTGGAAAGAAGCCCACTTTGCCTTGGGAAGCAACAAAAATGGTCCAAAGGGGCCCAATTTGACTCAGGCTTTGGCCATGTCTGATGCACATCCCTAATCATAGCCATCATGACCAGTTGCCATTGGTAGCCTTTAGTTTTGGAGCTGGGGGGAACAGGAGACTTTGAATGGCTGAGGGTGGTGGAGCTGAAGGAGTAAAGGTATGGGCATGGGATGTATCAGGATATAAGAAAGAGAGGTTGGGGTGTTTCAGGGTCATAAAGGGCTTTAAAGAAAATGATGATAAGCTTAGTAAGGATCCAGTAGCAGACAAGAAACCAGTGTAGAAATTTAAGGAGAGCACCACATAATCAGGGCAATGAGTGAGGGGTTAGAGAGGGGACCAGGTGAGAAAATGGAAGATCAGAGAGAAGATTGCAGTAGTGATGAGAGCTGATGAGAGCTGATTCAGAAAATGACAATGCTGTTTTGAAACAGTTATCCACCCCCACATCAATTTACACTAAAACAACTATTGAGTGGTAGTGTTGTTATCAGTAGATGTGGCCAGAATCAAACCATTTACCCAGCTGTGCACCACTGCATCCAATGGGACCTAAATAAGTAGACAGGCAAAGTAATCCTAAGGTCTCTGGGAGGGCGTCCGAGGGACCATAGGATGGTGCAGATTCCCCCTTGCTATCCTGAAGCTTTAGCATCTACACAGCTACAACCTGGGTGGGGGCTCCAACCTGGGAATTCCCTCCCCCCTCCCAGCCACTGCAGAAAGCTCTGTTGCAACTCCTGCTCCAAAGTCACACAGCAACCTTGGAAGAGGGTTGGGGAGGGAAGAAAGGAGGCAGGACAATGGGGGAACATGGGGGGAGAGGAGAGACATTTATGAGCCTCTCCATCACCTGTGCCCACCCACAGCAAGGTAAGTCAGCTAGACAGGTTGAGAGAGCGAAAAATGTTTTTAAAGGGGGAACAGAAGGTATTTTCACCTCTGTTGTTCTGCCTGCCCTGGCCGCAGGGCTTTGGATGGGCTGAGGGCTCCACTCTCAGAGCCTTCCACCTAAAGAGCAGCAATGCTCTACATATCTATGTACAGGTAATATAATTTTGTGATGACTCATTAAAAATGTCTCCCAGTTAGGGACATATGGAATCCATTTGAACACACATGGAGACACACACCCACACAAAATTAATTTATCCTCAGAGTGAAGGATATCATTACTTCAGGAATATCTGTCCCCTTATCATTCGCAGTAGTGGAGATGTTACAAACCAGGCAAATCTAACATAATGTGTTAAAATAAATCTTTAACAAATGGCTTCTTGCATAATCAATATATTGCTAGCATCAACAGTTTGTTAAATTGGTTCCAAAAGGGGAGAGCAATGGTAAAAAAAGAATAATTAAAAGGCTGTACATTTATAACTCAGAAGGGCTAGTTCTATCCAATCGAATAATAGAGCAGTGTTCTCCAACCTTGGGTCCCCAGATCACACCAGATGTTTTTGGCCTACAACTCCCAGCATGCCAACCAGCTACGCTGGCTGGGGAATGCTGGGAGTTGTAGGCCAAAAACACCTGGGGACCCAAGGTTGGAGAACACTGTAATAGAGATTGGTCAAGTCATCTTCATTTATAAATATATTGTATAAAATTAGACATTACAAGGAGGAGAGGGGGAAATTCATGGATAAACAGTGGCTCTGTACCTTTGAATACATTTTTTAAAAAAAACACATGTTGGCTTTATTTTATTTTAAATATGGATGTTAAATATTTATATTTGCTTTAAATATATTGGCTTTACCATATAAAACATAGTTGTATTTGTCATCCTGAATCTGCATAGTAAGAAACATACCTCAAAGCAAACAACTTTAAAAGCAGTGGTAGTTGAACAATTAGTTGTTTAACCAACTTTGTTATTAATGGTACACTTAATCTCATCATGTATTGTGCATAAGGAATCTCAACCCATCCAGACAGGGCTGTCTTTTCCTCCTTTGACACCTAACAGAGACATTACTTTAAATGTGTGTCTCTTTTTCATTTTTACTCCAGAGTAGGTGTGTGCCCACAATCCAGATTGGGACCCTGGCAAGGGGGGCTATTATGATCTGTATCAGGCACCCTGCACCTACTTTAGAGTAAAAATGAAAAGACATAGCTGCTAGACACACAGTTAAAGTAATGACCCAGTTCACATGATCACAACAAGCCACCATGGGCTATTGTAGTTATTTGAGGTTTGTTTAACTGTCCAACAAGCCATGCCCCCCTGGTTCAGAGGACATGACATGCAGCGGCCAGGCGCAGATTCTGCAGATCACACCTGGCAGGCGTTGGTGCGGCTCACAACAAGCCACCGTGGCTTGTTTGACTCTGTGAGCTGGCCCAGTGTCTGTTTTGGCCCCAAGTCTGTAATTTTGAGCTTCAGTATCAGTGGCATGAAGGCAGCCCATTCTTATCCCTAGCTATATATGCTGAGGTGCAAGACTCTGGTTGTACAAAGAGAGCTGTACCTGCATCTGTTGAAGGCTAGTGGGGCACAGCTGGGGAATTCTGCTCACCTTGCAAGGGGCAACCCACCCACCCCATGCAGTTCTCAGGCAGGGCAATGGGGTGTGCCATCTCCTCATCCCCCAAACCTTGCTACCTACCCAGATTGGGGCTACCATAGAGCTAGGGAACTCCCTCTCAACTCCTCCCTGAGGCAAACCTTTCCAGCTTGGGCTTGGCATAGTCAGCCACCCCCACCTAGGGCCAGAGCTGGCCATAGGGATCCAGATGGCTCAGAGGAGGCAAGAGCAGAAAGCGGAAGAGGCAGTGCTTCCATTCAAATGATGGAGGCTCTTGATGCCTCCACTGATAGCCTGGCCAGAAGAAGGGTGGCAGTAGTGCCAACGCCAAGCTCTCCCCAGGCAGCAGAAGTGGTGGCAGCAATAGACCTAGCAACTGTGCCAGCAGCATCAGCTGGCTTCCAAACAGCGAGACTGGAGCTGAGGGGGCCCATGGGAATCCAGGTACCTCCAATCCCCAGGGCCGGATTAAGATAGGGGCTGTGGGAGCAGCCGCTCCAGGCCCTTAACAGACAATCGGCCCGCAATTATAGGGACACGCGGCGATTTTTCCCCCTTCAGAGTTAGCTCTGATCGTTATCATTCAGCATAATTAATGATTTTTTTCAAGATTAGAAAGGTGTTCTAAGCACATCTGCATTACAGGCTTGAGGCAAGACCTAGCAAGAACTGTTGTTCTCAAATTAGCATTTCAGTATCTTTGCATTTCAATCACTGTTACTACATTTCTTTGTGAGAACGTCTAGCACATGGGGGGCTTGCTAGGGTCTGTAATATTCAGATTTAGAAGGGACCTCTCTCTCCAGCCTCGAGCAAAAGATCTTTCTGATTCGCAGCTCAATTGTTCAAATGCTAGTTTAACAACAACAACAAAAAAAGCAACAAGAACAACACAATTATTCTTGGTCAAGCAAAGCTTCCTGGCTTTTTTTTGTGGCTGCTTTTTTTTTTTTAATAAATAATTTGGGGGAAATTCTGCAAGTTCTCCTTCTCCTTCTCCTTCTTTTCTGTAAAAGGGCTTTCCCTCTTTTGTGAGCCAAACTGAACGTAAGGGCTGTGTGTTTGTGGGTGTGGGTGTCTGCCTTTTGGGGGTGTTGATCCTCCTGCCGCCTGCAAAATGTCACCTGCTTGGCTAATACTGTGTGTGTGTGTGTGTGTGTGTGTGTGCACGTGCGCTTTCATGGGGAATTGTGTGGCATTTTAAGTTTTATTTTGAAAAACCCCAGAGAACAGAGTTCACCAAATATCCCTCTTGGATATTTTGGACTACAGTTCTCATTTGCCTCAGGCAGCATGGCCAGTGGCTGGGGAAGATGGTTTATGTTTATTTAAAAATGGTTGTTGTGAATGTTCTATTTATGTGAATGTGTCTGCCTTTTGGGGGTGTTGATCCTCCTGCCGCCTGCAAAATGTCACCTGCTTGGCTAATACTGTGTGTGTGTGTGTGTGTGTGTGTGTGTGCACGTGCGCTTTCATGGGGAATTGTGTGGCATTTTAAGTTTTATTTTGAAAAACCCCAGAGAACAGAGTTCTCTGTGTGTGTGTGTGTGTGTGCACGTGTGTGTGCACGTGTGTGTGTGTGTGTGTGTGCTTGGCTAATACTGTGTGTGTGTGTGTGTGTGTGTGTGTGTGCACGTGCGCTTTCATGGGGAATTGTGTGGCATTTTAAGTTTTATTTTGAAAAACCCCAGAGAACAGAGTTCACCAAATATCCCTCTTGGATATTTTGGACTACAGTTCTCATTTGCCTCAGGCAGCATGGCCAGTGGCTGGGGAAGATGGGAGCTGGGCCCCCAAACATTTGGAAGGGCCCCGGTTGGGGAAGACTGCCCTAGAGGTTAAAAAACGTGGAGGTACTTATCATCAACGATATGTGATGAACGGTTTTATTGAGTTAACAAGCTTATTGTTTACAAAAAAAGAAATATTTTCAATATGTTTCTGTTTTGGCACTTTAATGGTAATTAAAATATTTAATTTGTTTTAATATAAAATTGCGTCTTCATTTTATTTATTTCCATAAAAAGGCCCACCAAAATCCTCAGCACCAGGCCCATAATGCTCTTAATCCGGCCCTGCCAATCCCTCACACACCAAGGTGGGAATGGCAGTATGAAGCCCCACTCCCCTTTAGCAAGTCCCAGCAAAGATGGCAGGAGGAAGAAGTGGGAACTTCCCTGACAGCTCCTGAACAAAAGCCAGCTGCTTCAGAGTAACTGTGGAGGGACTCCCCCAGTCTGGGGGACCTATTCTTTCTCTTTTGTAGGCCTCAGGCCATTGGTGTCAAGCCCTGTGGGGACAATGGTGGGAGGCCAAAGGCCAGCGTCATCGCCTCTACCTGGCCCTGAAGTGAAGCCCCAGACAGCCTCTGACCCCCTCAGGGACCAGGCCACAGACTCCTTTCCAGTCTCTTAGAATGATTCCTGGCTGCCCTGCAATAATCAGTGCGAAGAGGGGTGATGAAGAGGGGGTGTGGAGCTACTCTGCTAACCCTTAAGCTTGGAAGTGAGGCAAGGACTGAACAGGGTCAGGCCTCATGCCCCAGTTTTATATAAAACAATCATGAGCCTGCCAGCAAACTGTCTTTACATATGACATATATAGGAGGGAGGGAGGGAGGATGAAAGATTGCTAGTGCCGTTTAAAATTTATATTTATACTTTCCCCTAGCAACACTTTCCTTGAGTTTTTAAAAGTAGATGAAACTTTAAAATTAATAATACAATGCTTTCTACCCCTATATTGAAACATGCCTTGGTCTTAAGTAACAAGAAGACTGATAGCTATTTCAGAAATATATCAAGAAAGATTTCAAAAGCCATCTTATTTTATCTTATTACATTTTCTCTGGCATTTGCTGTTCGTTTTTGCGAGTAAGCATTATACGCTAATCCTTTGAGTTCACATTGAGTTTAACCATATGAATTTTCTATCAGTGAAAAGTACAATGTATATTGGCAGAAGCCAAGTGTATGAAGAATTAAGAGTGATCAAATTATAGAGTGAAAACCTTTTCTGTGGAAAAAAAATCGCCGCCAATAGTCATACTTCCATGTAGAAACATGAATGTCTTGTTGTTAGCCAATAACAACAGCAGACATTCCTGTTCAGTGGCATATGGTGTGCTTGAATAAAATCTAAGTCTGTAGTGAACAAGAATTTGGCCTTGGGATCCTGTAGGGCAGGGCTCTCCAACCTTGGGTCCCCAGATGTTGCTGGCCTACAGCTCCCAGCATGCCCCAGCCAGCATGGCTAATGGCAAGGGATTCTGGGAGCTGTAGTCCAGCAACATCTGGGAACCCAAGGTTGGATAGCCCTGCTGTAGGGCAAGGGTGGGCAACCTTTTTGCCCCCAAGAGCATGCAGTGCTGGGTTGGGAGCTACATCAGGGCTGGAGCTGCTGGTGGGTGGGGTTTGAGCTGGCTATGGGCATGGCCAGGGGAGTTTTCCTCTCACCCTATCACACATAAGTCACACCCAAAGCCTTCTCACCATTCACACACATACACGCAAACACACTCCAGATGCAGTCTCTCTCTCACACGCACGCACGCACGCACGCACGCACGCACGCACACACACACACACACACACACCAGAAAGAGTGTGACACTCTTCCCTCTCTACGTGCTGTCCTCCACATGCAAAGCATGCTCCCCCATAGTCTCCAATTGCCCAGAAAAGAGGCGGGACCTTCACCAAAAACCCTTAAGCCATCACCGGCTTCTCACTTTGTCATGCAGAGTTCCGAATTCCCCTGCCTCCCGCAACTGCAAGCTACTTAAAGGGGCCATGAGCAAAATTGCAGCTGGGCTTGCAGTTTTAATTTAGCTGCAATTTTGGCCATGGCCCCTTTAAGATAGCTCTGCTTAGGCTCGAACAGCTGCAGTAAGCAGGGAGGGAACAGAACAGACTCTGCTAAGCTGGGAGGGCCAGGCAAGGATGTGTGCGCGCGTGTGTGTACATGCTCTATCTGCTGCCTCTGCTGCATGTTGCTGTTGGAAAGGGATTAGCTGGGTGAAAGCCTGGACCAACAGAGAGGTGAATGAAGGAATTTATCACATGATTCCTATCTTTATATTGCCACAGATTTTATTTCCTAACAGAGCTGACTCTTTGCCTCTAACAGGTGAGTTTACAGTGTCAGAAGGAAATGCACAGCTAAAGTAATACACACGGCCATCTAAAGGGAGAGCCTGCATTGAGCAGGGGGTTGGACTCGATAGCCTTGTAGGCTCCTTCCAACTCTATGATCTATGAAATCTATTAAATCTATCATTAAGTCCAGAGTCTAAAACTACCTAGCTGCACCATTGTCTGTATGTTATATCTATGCCATGGATCACTCACCGTGAAATGGCTATTTTCAGTAGCCTCCCTATGATTGTGTAACATACAAATGAGTCTCTACACTGAATGTTCACATTTGAATTGAAATGTTAGGTTTCTAGGCCTTACATTTTCTGAATGGTTAAATATTTATCACAGTGAACAATTTTAAAGATATATTATTTTTTCCTCATTTAAGAAAAAATGAAAGAGTTGCTTTAGTCTTGAACAAAGCAAATTAACAAAGAGTTGCTTTAGTCCTGAACAAAGCAAATTAACTTCTGAAGGCAAACACTACTGTACTGCTGTCATGCAGTGTATATTAGACTCTACTTCCTCTTCATTCATTTAAAAACATAGGAAGGTGCTTGAAGGAAGGAAGGAAGGAAGGAAGGAAGGGAGACATTTTGGTTTTGAGGCCATGAAACAAAGTCATAACCAATGGGACATTAAAAAACTCTTCCTCCAAATAACTTACCAATATTTTCTGTGATACATTTTCCTATGGACACAAAGGGCACATGCATTAGAGTGCCTACTGAGTTCCAGATCAGGGCACTTGTCTTCAAAATTTTAGTATGCTAGCTCAATATTTTATTTTTTGCAATACCAACAGTATGCAAGCTATATGTAATAAGTAAGCAATATATTTGCATTTCTCTCTGTGCCCTCATTTCTCTTTAGGGATAACCACAACTGTTAGACTGCTGAGCGTGCTCCCATTAGATATATAGCTACAAAAAAGTAGCAGAGACATCATTTTTGGCTATACTGAGAATGTGCATAATGGAAAGACAAATTTTATTTAAAAGACCATCATTTTTAGTTATTAAAATAATCCACATCAGAAAAGATTTTCCCCATATTTTTCTAAGGTCCCATTTATCATAGTTTTGCCACAAGAAGCCGCAGTAATTTCATTTTTCTTGACTTCTATTAAAAAGATCAATACATATGATTCCAACGAGTCTCAGCTCAGGAGAAGATGGAGCTGGTCTGTAATCATATATGAAAGTATTGGTTGCTGTTAGCAGAAAGAGTGATTTGTAAAGACAGTGGGCCCCAACTGCAAGTACTTAAAAATTTCCATTGGGCTATGGCTGACCAGCTCTGCCTAGCAACCTTTCACCTTGCATATAATTAACTACAAATAATAAATTACCATATTAGGAGAAAGTATTGCATTGGCAATGTTTAATATATTCCCCCATTTCATCATCATCATCATCATCATCATCATCATCATCATCATCATTTTGTATGCATACAACCTAATGGGTCATCATAATTTTTCAGGCTGCATTTAATTCCACCTTGTTGAATGAGATGCCCAATAGTTTCAAGATGCTAAAAACCTGCTGCATAACTAAGTTGACCATAATCCATTCTCAGCCTAACCTACCTCACAGGGTTGTTGTGAGGATGAAATGGAGAGGAGGACTGTGTAAGCCGCCTTGGGTTCCTTGCAGGAAAAAAGGTGGGGTATCAATATAATAAATAAATAAATTTGCTGTAGTCAAGGCCTGTTTTATACATACATCCTCATCTTTTAATGACAGCTATATCTAGTGATGTCTTGCCTGTGAATGGTCCATCACAAGTCTAACATCAAGAACTTTCATATCAGCATAAAGACAATTTTTTTTCCGATGGAGTCGATTCACATAGTCAACTGCCACTCATCAAGTCTACAGTAATGAAGCGCAGAAAAAATCAGGTGATATGATTTACATATATCTGTGAACCACTCTTACACCCCATAAAATCAAGATGTGACTTAATGACAGCCAGCCCAAACCTATAGTTCAGCTAAGATGGCAACAGCTACTTACATTGGTGTAAGTTTGGTCAGGCCCATCTCCAGGTATTTTGGTGTCCCAGAAGCCACACTCCTCCTCCTCTCTCCGCTGCTGCCACCACCCTCCTCCTCCTCTCCCCCCCCCCACCAGTGGCCGCAGCCACCCTCCTCTTCCCCTCATCTCCTCCTCAATGCCTCACTTTGAGGGGTCCTTCCTCAAAGCAAGCAAGGCATTCTGGGTGAGGTGACCCTGGAGATCACTTGTGCTGTGGCAGCAGAGGCGATCTTCAAGGCCACCTCACCCAGAATGCCTTGCTTGCTTTGAGGAAGGACCCCTTGAAAAGAAGCATTTGCATCAAGTGAGTCCTCTCTAGCCACTTTTCTGCTGTGGCATTTGTTGCAGCAGGGAATCAGCCAGCAGGGCTTCCTAGAGAGGTAGGAGGAGCCAGAGCACTGCCATCTTCAGTGGGTCTTTTGGTGCCCCAAGAATATGCCACCCGAGGCACCTGCCTAGTTCCTCCATGAGACAGTTCTGAGTTTGGTTGAGATCCTATGTTCTCAAAGTTTAAAACAAAATGACTGGGTTCGCCTGACACGACAACCCATGATGGGTTGTCATGTCATATGAAGCCAGAGCTATTTCCCCAGGGTGGCTTGTTCGTGGGCCACCCCAACAACCCATGGGCTGTTGTAGGGGTTGTTGCACCCACAATGGGTTGTCGTGTCATTTGAACCCAGGCAACCAACCCCATTGTGGACACAGGGAATCATAGATTCATAGATCATAGAGTTGGAAGGGGCCTACAAGGCCATCGAGTCCAACCCCCTGCTCAATGCAGGAAACTAGAGGAGGGGTCTCCCATCCAAGTAATAACCAGGCCTGACCCTACTTAGCTTTCCACGCTCAGACAAGCTGAGCCAGCGTGAGCCACAGGCCTGTTGCAGCTATGGAGCCACTTGGCAAAAGCAGCAAAAAACCCTGAAGGGGCTGTCAAAACAGGGATCACAAAAGCTGGCTGTCAAGCTTGATTTCACAATCTCCAAAAAAAGTGGGGGGGGTAGGCATGGCGAGCCCGAAACAGCTGATGATTGTTGCAGGGATGGGAGACAATACCTGCAGGAGGACCAAGGCAGAAGAAGGGAGAGGGAGGGGGCCAACCACCCATGGTGAGCCCAATCATCTGTCGGGCTCACCGTGGGTTGTTTTGCCAACAAACAACCCACCATGGCTTATCGCTTATTGGGTGGGTTAGCATGACTTGCAAACGTGCCCAATAATTCCTGTAAAAATAAGAGCTCACTTAGCAACAATGACAATCACCCCCATTGAGCCTCTGACATCTATACTGCCACCCAGAAATCACAATAACACTCACTAATGGCACCTCCAGATTAACCATACATGAAAGGTACCAGTTAACACACATCAATGGCCAGAACACTGAGATGATGCACACACGTATTCCCAGGAAGAGTCCCCAGCCCCTACCCTGCCCTAGGTCTCATGTAAAGCCCATAATCTACAGGAGAAAAAAAACTGAGCTCCACTGTAGCGCCAATGCTTGCATACAAAGAGTGTTCAGAAAAGTGCACACAACACATTCATCTTAATGTGTGTAAGATGGAAACAAGCATTTTTGCAAGGCAGAGGGGTGAGGGATGAGAGCACATGGACAAGGAAGAGCAGAACCTTAATTGGCTGGCAGTGCAGTGGGAAAAAGCAATGCAATGGGAAACAGGAGATGTGGGCTCAGTTCCTGCTCCAAGGTGTAAGTTGAGTTCAGTTGAGTTAAATTAGCCATGAGTTATTTAAATCTGATTGATTTCATTGTGTCTACACTAAGTATGACTAAGTCTGGATCCAACCCATTGAGGTGACCTCCCACACCCACATCACTCCCATGCTAGCTCCGTGCATTAGACCATCTTCCTTTCAGGGCCAGCCCAAGACATTTTGCTGCCTGAGGTGAAGAACAAGATGGCACCCCCTCCCATTCCATGTACAAAAGCCTTTCTTCAAGACTGAACATCTTTCTTCAACACTGACGGATGGGTTAGCATCCTCTGCCACACCTGAAGGCAATAGGCTAGCTTAGGGCGTGTAGGGAAGGCCACATGGCACACAATATTCTCCTCCATCACCTTACTGCCGCCTCCAAGCATTTGCCGCCTGAAGCAACTGCCTCGCTTTGCCCGATGTTAGGGCTGGCCCTGCTTCCTTTGAATGTCAAGGAAATAGCCTGAGGCTGAAAGACAGAAGGAGAGAGAAACAATTACATGCTACTTGTCTTCCCATTGCTTCCTCTTTCTCCAAACTCCTCATTTGGTTCACATGATAATGGTGAAGTAGCAGGTTACCATGTTATAAAGAAGCAACATACAAAAATGGAAGAACCCTTGCCCACCCTAGCTGGACAGCTGTCCATTCCTCTTCTTAGGGTGAGTTTGATCAGCTCTGTGCTGCTCCAAGTGGGTTTTTCTTTGCCTGGATAGTTGCCTCTGCTCAGGACATTCATATTTTTATATGCTATTGGAGGTGTTCCATTATGCAGACAGCGGGCAAAGAATTAGTCCTCTGCCCCCTGTACATGAACAATGTTGAGTAACCCAAATCCAATCTGACTTGAGCAGAGTTTTGTTTGTCTGTCAACTGAAGGGAATGTTCGCTTCATTTCTGCTGATCACAAACTTTAAAGAAGTGCCCTTTCCAGTGATCCCTTTGTCCAGTTAATTTGGAAGATGCAAATATGCGTTCTGCATTCAAATCCAAGCAATAGACAAAAGCCAAAACTGCCCTGAAAACATTTTTCTTTTCCTAAAGCAGACTAGAGGAAGAAGAGCATTAATTTAATAAAACATAAAATCAATATAATTTTAATTTTAAGAAGTCAAAACCAATGCCAAGCTGTCTTTTAGGAATCCTGATAAGAATTCATGACCCTCTTTTCCCCCTTGGTTAGAAAAATAAAATTAAAACCAGAATTGATTTAATGATTCTCATCCTGGCTTGTTTAGCGGTTGGACATTTGATTCAGCATTCTTTGTGCCTAGTATCTTTTCTTTTATTCTTTCAACTCATATAATTAAGTGCAATAGATCTACTGTTATTACTTTTTAATCTAAAAAATGGCAGAAAACATTGCACAGTTTTCAAGAGGAAACTCTCCCCCTCCCTACAAAAAAATATTCTTACTGGAAATGCCCTCATTGGTTTCAGCCTTCAAATTACTTGCCCAAATAGTTTCGACAGGATACTCCAGAGCAGCCTTGTAGACAGAATGGGCAGGTTCGCATGACACTTTAAGCCCAGGGTGGCTATGTAGCCACCCTGAGCTTAAAGTTAGCCTGGGGCCCTCACTGTGCCTGACAAACAATAAGGAACGGTGGGGGTCCTGAGGCACCTCCTCCCCCCCTTCCCCCCTCAGTCTTCCACAGGAGCACTGAGGACACCACAGGAGCACCGGGGGGGGGGGCGGGGAGGACAGCTGCCCCAAAGTGCCCAAGCAGCACTTTTCAGCAGCTGTCAGAGACTCCCCGTTGCTGATCCTGGCAGAGAGAGGTTGCCCAGCAAGCCCTCTCTGCCAGAGCCGGCAGCAGCAGGGATGAAGCATGTTCTGCTGGGCCTCCTCCTGAGGAGACCCGGGAGCACATGGCTCATCCCACCACCCGAAATGGCAGGCAGACATGACAGGGAAGAGGAGGTAGTTTCAGCCAGCCAGTTGAAGCTGCCTCCTCTTCCCCACTACGTCACCTGCTGTTTCAGGCTGGTGGGGAAGAGGAGCGAGCTTCAGCCAGCTGGCTGAAGCACGCTGCTCTTCCCTGCCATCCCGAAACAGCAGGCAGGGATGTGGCTGGATGAAGCTCGCTCCTCTTCCCCATCAGCTCCACCTGCTGTTTCAGGATTCAGGCCAGCGGAGAAGAGGAGCAAGCTTCAGCCTGCGGGCTGATGCTTGCTCCTCTTTCCCTCTGGCCCGAAACAGCAGGCAGGGACCCAGCTGGCAGCAGTGGCACTCATGCGAGTCACCGTCACTCACGCAGCCATGACTCCCTGGAGTGCCCCCCCACTCCTGCTCGCGAGGAGTCCTCGCAAGCGGGAGTGATGGTTGGCAGCGGCACCAGTCTCTGCTGCACACCACCTCCTCAGGCCCAAATGGTGGGTAGGGGGTGGGGACAAGGTACATTCTCCTGGGCCTCTTCTGGGGGAGACCCAGAAAAACACACCTCGTCCCCTCTCCGCCCCACTTTGACTTCCCCGCCCCACGCTCCTGCCGATGCCGGACAAGTGGGATTGCTCGCAAGCAATCCCACTCTCCTGGCATCAGCAAGAGTGTGGGGCAGGAAAGCTGATAACAGCTGTCCAAAGTGGGTACTTTCAGCATGACACTCAGCTAGAGCCACTTGGCCAGAATGGCAACCCTTTTTTGCTACTCTGGCCAAGCGGCTCTGTAGCCATTTCACTGTAGCCATGGTTGGTTGCGTTGTCCGGGTTCGGACTACACAACAAGCCACCATGGCTACAGTAAACCCTAGAACAAGGCATGGCTTCGATGGGTGGCTTCGAAGCTGTGGCTAAGAAACTATGACTGGGTTTGCACAACACGTGAAACCATGGTGCCTATTGTGCAAACCCAGTCACTGAATATTACCACTTCATACAATGAGCTGGATCCAGATTTAGTCATACTTAGGATAGACCCATTAACAGCAATGGGACTTTAGTCATGACTAATTTAAGACCAATTGATTTCCGTGGGTCTACTCTGTGTATGACTAAATCTAAAGTGTATAAATAAATCTAAATTTGACTGGGTTCACAGAACACGACAACCCACACACAGGGCTGAGTCTGGGTTGAGTGTGGGTTGTCATTGAACTGTGGGTTATTGTTGAACCATGGGTTGTTGTGTTGTGTGAATCCAGTGGTGCTAACAACCCATGGTTTATTAACCATGAACAACCCAATGTTCACAACCCAACAACAAACAGATGCTGGACAGCCATCTGTCAGGGATGCTTTGACTTGGATTCCTACATTGAGCAGGGGTTGGACTCGATGGCCTTATAGTCCCCTTCCAACTCTACTTCTCTATGATTCTATGATTCTATGAAACCATGGATTCTCTTCATGGGTTGTTTGTGGTTAACAAGCCATGGTTTGTTAGCACAGCTGTTAACACAACAGCCCATGTTTCAACAACAACCCACGCTCAACCTTGAGTGTGGGTTGTCATGTTGGGTGAACCCAGCCATTATGTGGGTGTTCTATTATCAGAACAGCAGGGTAAAAATAAAACCAAAAAAAAGGTAGTACTTCTTCAGAAAGCACATAGGTAATCTATGGAATTTGCTACCACAAGATGTAATGATGGCCACCAATTTGGATGGTTTTGAAAGGGGATTAGACAAATTCATGGATGATAAGACTATCAATGGCTACTAGTCATGACGGCTATTACTTCCAGTAACAGAGGCAGTATGCCAATGTATGCCAGTTGCTGGGGAACACAAGAGGAAGGGTGCTATTGTACTCATTAGCTTCTCACAGGCAGCTGGTTGGCCACTGTGTGCAGGGCCGGCGCTACCGCTAGGCAAACTAGGCGGCTGCCTAGGGCACGTGGCTGAAGAGGGCGCAGAAATGCTGCACTCCTTCCGGCCGACTCTTCCTCACCACCGGCGTGCTCCTGCCCCGCCTGGCCACCTCGCCGACAAAGGCACCACCAGGTCAGTGGGGGGGATTGCGGGCGCCGGGCGGGCTCGGGGTCGCGCTCGGCTTTCCTCAGCGCCCGGAGCTAGACTGGGTCATGAGCGTGCGTGGCAGCGGCGACCAGTCCGAAGATGCTGTGCGGTGGGCGAGGCCGGCTTGGCAGCAGGGAAAGCGTCGGCCGGAGGCGGCCAGCGGGGGGGGGCACTGGGCAAGCAGGCATTTCCCAGCTGCTTTGCTCTGGAGCCCCCCCTGGCATGAGAGAGGGGTGCTAAATATAACTTTGCCTAGGGCGCCAAACTGCCCTGCACCAGTCCTGACTGTGTGAATAGATTGCTGGACTAGATAGGCCTTTGGTCTAATTCAGCAGGGCTCTTCTTAAGTAAAATATAATTAATATAATATAAAAATATTGTTCATTACCATCATCATCTGCTGAACCAGTCAGTGCTTCATAAATTTGACCATGGCACTGTCTTTATTGGGGAGGCTTGAGTATACTTTACAACTATTAATTTCTTAGCCCAGAGATAAACTGCAAGAACCATTATTTAAAACACCAGCACCACAACACCAACAAGAGTAATTTGACTCCTCTTCTCATAGCAACATAAAATGCTGGAGACTTAGGACTGATTCACACATTCATGTTCATCAGATAATTACTGCAACATCAAGTGATGACTTGCATGCGTGAATTTAATTAATTTATTTACGATATTTATATGCCATGTTTTGGCTCCCAGTACAGCTCACAGTAAAATGGAAACTACGATTTAAAAAAACAATAATAAATATTAAAATACCTTCATCCATATCACTCTGCCCACGCTTTAAGATCAGCAGTGGAAGCCCTTCTCGCTTGCCCACTTTTGAGAGCATTGAGATTGGCAAGTCCAAATGAAAAGGCTTTTTTTTTTTCAATGACTCCATTCCTGTGGAATGCATTCTCACCTGGGATCCACCAGGCCCCATTTTTATAGGTTTAAGGAAAGCCCTAAAGACCAATTTTTTTTCTCTCTTTGGCTTTTTCTGGATCTGTGAGCTGTATTTCAGAAACTCAGAAGTACAGGGATGCTCTACATGTGTGCAATGAGCATGTGGACCAATATAAGATGCTGTCAAGTGACTCTGAAATTAATGAAAGCCAGGCAGATCTGTATCCTTTTGGTGTGACTCAATGCAAGCTGTCTAAAAGGAGAAATAGGAAATCTATGTGAACAGATTTGATCTGTCAGCTACAATTTTTTTGCCATGATAGACCTTGACATGGACGGTTTGCTGAGTTAATGAGCGGTTGTTGCTGTCGCAGGAAAGGGCTGATTGTAATGTGCCTGTTCTCTCTGCCTCTCCTTGCTTCAAAAGTCATTGGTAAGACTATCCCATTGTCAAGTAATTTTGTTCTAAGTGAATCATAGAATCATAGAATCATAGAAAAGTAGAGTTGGAAGGGGCCTACAAGGCCATCGAGTCCAACCCCCTGCTCAATGCAGGAATCTAGGTCAAAGCATCTCTGACAGATGTCTGTCCAGCTGCACCTTGAATGCCTCCAGAGTGGGAGAGCCCACAACCTCCCTAGGTAGTTGATTCCATTGTCTTATTGCTCTGACAGTCAGGAAATTTTTCCTGATGTTTAGGTGGAATCTAGGTTCCTGTAACTTGAGCCCATTATTCCGTGTCCTGCAAACTGGGATGAACGAGAAGAGATCTTTGCCCTCCTCTGTGTGACATCCCTTCAAATACTGGAAGAGTGCAATCATATCTCCCCTCAGTCTCCTCTTCTGAAGGCTAAACATGCCCAGTTCTTTCAGTCTCTCCTCATAGGGCCTTGTTTCCAGTCCCTTTATCATCCTTGTTGCCCTCCTCTGAACCCTCTCCAGTTTGTCTATGTCCTTCTTAAAGTGAGGTGCCCAGAACTGGACGCAGTACTCAAGATGAGGCCTAACCAGTGCCGAGTAAAGGGGAATTATCACTTCCCGCGATTTGGAAGCTATACTTCTATTAATACAGCCCAAAATTGCATTTGCCTTCTTTGCAGCCACATCGCATTGCTGGCTCATATTCAGTTTGTGATCTACCACAATTCCAAGATCCTTCTCACTTGTAGTATTGTTGAGCCAAGTGTCCCCCATTCTGTAACTCTGCATTTGGTTTCCTCTCCCTAGGTGCAGCACTTGGCATTTATCCCTATTAAATTTCATTCTGTTGTTTTCGGCCCAGCGCTCCAGCCTATCGAGGTCACTTTGAATTTTGTTTCTGTCTTCCAGAGTATTAGCTGTTCCACCCAACTTTGTGTCATCTGCAAATTTGATAAGCATTCCCTGTACCTCCTCATCCAAGTCATTAATAAAAATGTTGAAGAGCACCGGGCCCAGGACCGAGCCCTGTGGTACCCCGCTCGTTACCTCTCCCCAGTTTGAGAAGGAACCATTGATAAGCACTCTTTGAGTCCGATTCTGTAGCCAATTGTGGATCCACCTGATAGTTGTTCCATCTAGCCCACTCTTAGCTAGCTTACTAATCAGGATATCATGAGGCACTTTGTCGAAAGCTTTGCTGAAGTCCAGGTATATAATGTCCACAGCATTCCCACAGTCCACAAGGGAGGTTACCCGATCAAAAAATGAGATCAGATTAGTCTGACAGGATTTGTTCTTGACAAATCCATGCTGGCTTCTCGTAATCACTGCATTGTTTTCAAGGTGCTTGCAGACTGACTTCTTTATAATCTGCTCAAAAATCTTCCCGGGGATTGATGTCAGACTGACTGGCCTATAGTTCCCAGGTTCCTCCTTCTTGCCCTTTTTGAAGATGGGAACAACATTTGCCCTCCTCCAGTCGTCTGGCACTTCACCTGTCCTCCATGATTTCTCAAAGATAATAGACAGTGGTTCTGAGAGTTCTTCTGCCAGTTCCTTTATTACTCTAGGATGCAGCTCATCAGGCCCTGGAGATTTAAACTCGTTCAGAGTAATCAGGTGCTCCTTGACCATTTGCCTATCAATCTCAAGCTGCAATTCTGCCCCTTCAGTCTGCACTTCAGGTTTGCCAGGGGGGTCATAGACCCTCTTTCGGGAGAAGACCGAGCCGAAGTAGGAATTGAACACTTCTGCCTTTTCTTTGTCTTCTGTTATCAATTTGCCATCCTCATTGCGTAGTTGAACCACCAGTTCTTTCTTCTGTCTTTTACTGTGCATGTATCTGAAGAAAGCTTTTTTGTTGCTTTTAGCATTCCTCGCTAACCTTAGCTCATTCTCAGCTTTAGCCTTCCTGACACTATTCCTGCAGTTCTGTGCTACCTGCCTGTACTCTTCCCCTGTAGCCTGTCCTTCCTTCCACTTCCTATACGTGTCCTTTTTTGTTTTCAGGTCATCTTTGAGTTTATTGTGAAGCCACATTGGCTTCTTCTGTTGCCCTCTGCCTTTTTTCCTTGTGGGAATTGTTTGCAATTGTGCCTTTAAAATTTCCTTTTTTAAAAACTCCCACCCCTCCTGGGCTCCCTTTCTCGTGAGAGTCACTTGCCATGGGATCTTACTAATCATTGTTCTGAGTTTGTTAAAATTGGCTTTCCTAAAATCCAGGGTACGTGTTTGGCTACACTCAGCTTTTGCTTCCGTTAGAATCAAGAACTCAAGTATAACATGGTCACTTTCCCCCAGAGTTCCCGAAACCGCCACTTTATCCACTAACTCGTCTCTGTTGGTTAGAATCAGGTCAAGGATAGCCGATCCTCTAGTTCCTTCCTCCACTTTCTGTAGGAGGAAGTTATCAGCAGCACAGCTCAGGAATTTCTTGGAGGGGCCATGTTTGGCTGAATAAGTCTCCCAACAGATATCAGGGAAATTGAAGTCTCCCATTACTACCACATCGTGCCTCCTTGAAACAATGGCAATTTGCTTTTCAAAAGTTCTATCCTCGTCTTCTCCTTGATTGGGTGGTCGGTAGTAGACTCCAACCGCCATGTTCGTTTTATTCTTTGCCCCCTTTATTTTAACCCAGATGCTCTCAATGGGGCTGCCAAGCTCCTCTTCCTGTATCTCTGTGCAGAGATACGTATTTTTAACATACAGTGCAACTCCACCTCCCTTTCTGTTGCTTCTGTTCCTTTTGAACAAGTTATACCCTTCAATTGCTGTATTCCAGTCATGGGAGTCATCCCACCAGGTTTCAGTTATCCCTATCAAGTCGTACTTGCCCTCATGTATCAAGAGTTCAAGTTCGTCTTGTTTATTGCCCATACTCTGGGCATTAGTATAGAGACATTGAAGACTATGTGCTTTATAGTCCGACTTTCCCCCTACATTTTGTGGTAGACTATCAATGGGTACCACTGGAGCTGTTCTCTCCATTGTGGCATAGATGCCTTCTTCCATTGGTACCCCCGAGTTTATGTCTCCCTCCCCTGTTGGATTCAGTTTAAAGCCCTCCTGATTAAGTTCCTCATGCTGTGGCCAAACACATTCTTCCCAGTCCTTGTGAGGTGCAACCCATCCTTTGCCAGCAGTCCATCTTCCAGGAAGTGTAGCCCGTGGTCCCAGAATCCAAATCCCTCACGTCGGCTCCACCTTCGTAGCCAGTCATTCACTCGGAGTATTTTTCTTTCCCTTTCTATGCCTCTTCCAAGTACTGGAAGGATGGATGAGAAAACTATCTGGGCCCCGAAGTTCTTGAGTTCCCTTCCCAGCTCTTCAAAGTCTGCCGTGATTTCTTTGTAACTCCGCTTGGCAGTATCATTTGTACCCACGTGGAAGAGAAGAAAGGGGTATGTGTCGGTGGGCTGCATGAGCCTCGGCAGCTGCTCTGTCACATCCTTAATCCGTGCCCCAGGGAGACAGCACACCTGGCGAGTCCATGGGTCTTCGCGACATACTTTGGCTTCGATCCCCTGCAGGAGGGAGTCTCCCACTACAAGTACTCTTCTCTTCCTCTTGCTGTAGGACTTGGTTTGACTGCCTCCACTTGACTGACCCTCAGCCTCCTGCTCGCTGTCACGTTGCGTGCCCAGTAATCCGTCCTCTGCAGGCTGTCCTCTGCTCTCGTCCTCAAGTACATGGAAGCGGTTCCATAGCTCCACTGCTTCCACAGGCGCAGAGTGTCTTGTAGTTCTTCTGCTCCTAACAGTCACCCTTTTCCAGGGAGTTCCCCCTGCGTTATTTTCCCTTGCCTCTGCAATCTCCGTCTCCGCCTCATCCTGCCGTTGCCCTTCTGGCTCCTGTACTGTGCTTTGGTGCTGTAGATCCACCGTTCTGTCTAAGAACTCCTCGCTTTCTCTTATGCTCCTGAGGGTTGACACTTGCTGCTCCAGTCCTCTGACCTTTTCTTCCAACAGCGTGACCAGCTTGCACTTGTTGCATGTGTAGGCCATGTTGATCTCCGGCAGGAAAACAAACATTGCACACCCCTTGCAGGTCACCACCACTGCTGAGTCCTTTCCTTCCATGCTCTGTTTCTGTCTTCCTAGAATATATATATATATATATATATATATATATGTTTTTATTTTTTATTTTATTTTTTTATTTATTTTTATTTTTAATTATTATTATTATTATTATTATTATTATTATTATTATTATTATTATTATTATTATTTTAGGGACCTCCCCTGCCGAACTCCGCTGCCAAACTCCTGTTTGCTCTCCCTGTGCGCTCGCTCTGTTCGCTCGCTCTCTGGGAGCCTGCTTGCCTTTTCACAGTCCCAAAAACAGCTGGAGCCTCTCTCCTGTTGTGCTCCTGCTCAGCTGGGAGTCAGGAACAGAATGAGCTCCCAGGCCACGCCCTGCAATCAGCCCCACTTCCTGCAATCAATCAGCTGCAATCAGCCCCAGGTAGTTGCAGTCAGCAGGAGCTTCTGCTCAACAGAATGAGCTCTCAGGCCACGCCTTTCCCTTGCAGCACTTGTTGTTGTACTACTCCGCTGCCAAACTCCTGTTTGCTCTCCCTGTTCGCTCGCTCTGTTCGCTCGCTCTCTGGGAGCCTGCTTGCCTTTTCACAGTCCCAAAAACAGCTGGAGCCTCTCTCCTGTTGTGCTCCTTAGGAGTGGACTAAGAAAGTTCAACAGCCAGAAGCACAGTGTGCAAATGTCATTTTAGATGACAAACTGGCCCAAGGGAGCTTGGCTAGGAGATGATTTAATGGTAAAGCACATCTTCTGAATACAGAAGGTTCCAGGTTCAAACCCTGGCATCTCCAGTCAACAGGAGCAGGTAGCAGGTGATAGCAAAGACCTCTGCCTGAGGCCATGGAGAACCATGGACCATCACAGTAGGCAACAGAGGACAAGATAGACCAAAGCTGTATGAGGCACTTTCATATGTACTGCCTTCTAGACTACTTAGTGACAGTGAAAGGTCCTAAAACAGGGCTTGGATCATTGTACTCACATAGTTGACCCTGGATTATAGTAAAATTAGAACATCTCTGAGCAAATTCCAATAAAATTAGCCTCTCTGAAGGTACTCTCTAAGTACACAGACAATGGTTTTAATCGTAGCTCTCATGTTGCAATAGTGATTCAGTGGTATTCTCTGGCTTACATTAAGAACAGACACAACTTCTTAAGAATGAACTCAGTTTATTTTTGTGTAAAGCACAATTGAGTCCTAGAGCCTCTAGCTACAGTTAGGACACAATCCTATGGCCGCTAGACAGAGTCTAAACAGCCATAGGAGAGGTGGGAGTCCCCACTCCGACCTTGGAAATGCACTCAGAGGTTGGAGCTGGGACTCCGACCTTGGAGTGTCCTCCATCCATCCTCGCAGCTGGTGCAGAAAGAACCATGCTGGCTGCAGCTCCAAGGTTGGAAGACCTACCTCAGAGCCAGAGGTTTGTGGTGTTCCAGGGGATGGGGAGGGAAGGAGACAGGCTCCGCCAGCATACGCAGTATCCTGATGGTGCCTAAGCCTCTCCTTGCACTCCAGGGGGAAAGACTTAGATGGCCGAAATTGGCTAAGTCTTTTGCAGGGGAGGAGGAGCACGGAAGCGACCTTCACCTCCACGTTCCTTCCGCCCTCCATTGGATGCCCGTAATCCTCCAAGTTCAGACGGTTACAGGCAGCCTTATTGGATTGCACTGCCTAACACTTTAACAGCAGCAATAACAACAACAACACATGGGCTCTTCTTCCCACACTGCCTTTGGGAGTCAGAAGGCCCGTCCTACAAATATGAATTCTTCATTCACCACAGTACTGGGTGGGCCACACAGGGAGCCAGTGTGGCATAGTGGTGAGAGTGTTGGACTGGGACTCAGGAGATCTGGGTTCTAATCCTCGCTCGGCCATGAAAATCACTGGGTGACTTTGGGCCAGTCACTGACTCTCAGCCTAACCTACCTCACAGGGTTGTTGTGAGGATTGAGAGGAGGAGGAGGAGGATTATGTAAGCTGGGTTCCTTTCAGGAAAAAAGGCGGGGTATAAATATAATAAATAAATAAATACGGTACTGTTGCATGCACTTTATCATAAAGTAAAGCTGTAGCTAGTATTTAGGCCTCCTGTTTCGGAAGGCTGCTCAGAAAATCTCCCCCAATTTCAATGACATGGCTACTATGTGATTGATTTGCAACATTTAAATATACTGTATTATTTTGAAAGTCATGAGGTGCCAGCTAGGACTCGTTTCCCTGGATGCCTGTATAAATCCCGTTACAGATAATACTTTCCAAGATTCTCATGGGCACCAGTGAAGTCAACATTTTTCTCCCATCCATTTTAATGTGAGCTACTCAAATAATGGAGGAGTAATAAAAGAATGCATAAGACTATTCCTAAGTAAGAAGCAGAGTTTCCTAATCTAAATATATAAAGGAATTTATTCCCTGTGGCACATTGATCATTTATTTTATGTGTACACAGTATGTAGTGCAATCCATTCTCTCCCCTTTAAAGAATACAGTAATGCTGTATCGCTGTTCTTCCATTAGTTACTACCTGCCACCAATAAGTTTTTAGAATCAACCTCTGGCGTGCCTTATAAATAGCAATACATTTACACAATTTAATGTCCATGCAGTTATTTAATCAAGAGAATTCTGCTGCTAGTCATGAACTGCTTAATCTACTCTCTCTTGGTTTATGCTGTCAACAAAAGGCTTTCACTGAATTATAGATTTAAACTTTCTTGTACATGTACATGGCACTGAATAACTTGAGTATCTTAGGTGGCACGTAATGTGGAATTGCTTGTGAAGTCATGTTTTAAACAATTAAAGGTGCAGTCCTTTGTATCTTTAGACAGAAAAAAATTCTACAACTCTAAGCATGCCCCAGCCAGCCATGCTGGCTGGGGTATGCTGGGAGTTGTAGGACTTTTTTCTGTCTAAACGTACATAGCATTGCACCCTAATTGGAGAGTATATAATACTAACAGACCAATCCTAAGTGGGTCATGGTGGGGGAGCAACTAGGCAGATACACCCCCTCATCCACAGCCCTGATGGCTCACGCCAGCTAGGGCAAAAGAGGGGACGGGGTTACCTTTTTACCTTGGTGGAATGGGGTTTTCTTTCACATTTCCGTTTGGTTACAAGGGGAGGGAATTTTTCTATGCTAGCTCCAGGTTGGCACAGCTGAAGGAGCTGAACTGGCAAAGCTGTCCCCCCCCCCCCCATTGCTGGTGGAGTTCCTCTCTGCAGGCAGAAACTCCTCCAGATCCTAACCTCCTCCAACAAGCAGCGTCGAGGGGAGGGAGTAAGACTGCAGTGCTAAGTAACTATCTTTTCTTTTTAATCAAAAACTCCCTTTACCCCCCACAGTAAGCTTTATTTTAGGTGACTTTGTTTAACAAACACCTAGTAGATTTATGCTGTTCGCTTCCAGGTGTTTTGTGGAACTTGATGCACATTACGGGAAAAGATTGTCTGAGGTTATATAGTAAACCCATGGGTGAAGTACAGGCTGCACATATATAGTAAACCCATGGGTGAAAGTACAGGCTGCTGCACACAAGGGCACTTGCTACAATCCCAAATCTACCCCTGCCTAAAATGGCAGCCAGGATTCATATGACAGAATTGGCATGTTTCTGTGCAACTGTCATAGAGAGCTATTGGATAGTGCCTGATAACTAGACACAGTTCTTTCCCTATCCATTTTGGAACTGTTTTTAACAGTTTTTTAATTGTGTGCCTCTTGTATAAATGCTTGGGTCTTGCTCACTTGTAGGACACACCAAAATTAATGGATCTTCACAACAGACACAAAGCTGAAATTCGGTTGACATTTATTCTACTGCACTGAATGCCAATTGTGGAAGTGGAACATTTTATCACTCTCACTTGAAAGAAACCCAGGGGACAAGAGGCAGACGCTACATTGAAATGCCCCATAACAAGTCGTTTTTTTAATTACTGTGAAATTACTATAATAATTTGAACATATGAAACCTCTATATACCAAGTTGGACTCTTGGACCACCTAGTCCTATTGGACAAGATTAACACCAGCTCCCCTGAGTCTCAGGAAGAGGTTTTCCCATCACCTGCTACCCGGCCCTTTTAGGGTGCAATCCTGTGGATGTTTAGAGAGAGAAACAGTCCAACAACTCCAAGCATTCCCCAGCCAGCCATGCTGGCTAGAGAATTCTAGAAGTTGTAGGACTTTTTCTCTCTCTAAACATGCATAGGATTACACCTTTAGTTGGAGATTTGGATCTCGGACCACAAAGCATGTGCTCAACCACTGAGCTATAACTCTTTCACTGCTGATTACCCCCCCCCCCAAATTTCTTCATCCCCTTCTGAATTATCCCCAAAAGAATGTGATTTGATATTTATGTCTTCTTGAAGCAACAGGACTCTCACACCCTTGTTATTTTGTGAGGACATTAAAAGCCACAGTAATACTCTGCCATGTAATTTTCACTTACAAGATTTATCTTGCCATTTAAAAACACAAACAAAAAAACTACAAAGGGCCCCCAACCACTCCATCTGAATGTGGTTCAAATAAAGAGGAATTACAAAAAAGGAAGCTAGTAATACCCCTGCATTTCTCCCAGCACACACATGTGTACCCCGGTTCTTCTCCAAAACCACATAACAGAAAGCAGAATATTGTGAGGAGCCCACATGATCACTTATGATAGATAACTGTATTAAAAATTAAACATAAATTATTGGAATTACAGTGTTGGCACAAGATGAAAAAGGTGCTTTGTATTGTTGAAAGGGTTCACTTACTGACTTCGGCTTTGGCTCACAAGAAGATGTGGTTCACCTGAATAAATGGAAACCATTTATCGTTTGAAACATGGATTTTAATATAGTAGAACATCCCCCATCTCCATAAAAAAAAAAAGGTCAATTTCAATGAAGCTAATGCAAAATGAATCTCACACAGATTAAAGTAGTGGCAGGCAGGAAGGACTCTGGCTCTAGGAAGATCAAGAAAGAAAGCAATTCCACTAGGCTGGCTCCATTTCCCTGGAGGAAGCTTCTCACCCTCTGTTATCTTACAAAAGCCAGTCTAACCATACCTCATGATTTTTCATCTCAGTGCTAGAAGACTGATCCCCCCCCCCCCGATTAGGGGGCGGGTAACACATCTTTAATAGTCATTCTTTTAGTCTTAAACATACAGGAATGGGCATAAGTAGCAACAATCAACTTATACCCAATGTTTCCTCCATTGTCACTCACACATAAGATTTGGTAGGGGAGCAATTCCAAAATAATGAGAACATTGCGAGTACATAATGAATGACCATAAACTAGAATAATAGCCTATGGAGCTCTGCAATCCATCTTTCAACAGCGGCCATCCAGATGCCACAGAGAAGTTCACTAGCAGAGCATGGTGGCTGTGTTGTTCAGTGCAATATGGATAATACACAGAGCATCAGTGAATTACAACTGATTGTGGCTTTTTGAACAAAACATAACTAGAAGTGATGCCCAAGCCTGTTTTCTGTAGAAATCTCTATATAAACAAGACTATCTGAGAGTAGCCATGCTGAATGCCTTTTGGAAATTGCTCTTCAGATTTACAATACATCCCTGGCTGTTACAAGATCCCTTGGCAATAAGTCTGATGGGTTAATTATGTGAAGAACTGCTTCCCTTTGTTTCTCTTAAATCTTGCATCTATCAGTTACAGTGGACACACTGTATGAAGAAGTACTTATGGAAAAGCGCAGTTTCATCTTTGCAAACTTTGAACAAGAAATTCCATTTTTCTACCCTTGTTCCTAGAATCCCTGCTCGAGTGTGTGTGTACCAACACACATAGCTTTTTCCTTTGTGATCTGGAGTCTCATCCCTTGCAAAAGCCTGAACCTTAGTTCTCATCTGAGTTAAGTATTGTCAAGTAGTTTCATAATACCTATGAAATTTTGCCTATTTTTCTTTGATGGCCTAGCCATTAAGCCTGACTTCCTGTATCCAGAGGTGGGATGGTTCAATAATGATCCAATTTTCTGCTCCTTTTGGTTTCCTACAATGATGGGGAGAGTTGTTTGACTTGTCAGAGTTCCCTCTTGAAGGCGACCTCACTGAGGGTCAAACTACATGTTACATCAATTACATAGGATGCAACTCCCTGTCTTGGTTATGTTTACTCTATGCTATTAACATAATATGTAGTTTGACCCTGAATCCCAATGTTTACAATTCCTAGCCAGTGACTGCAGCATTGCTGGTGTTTCTCAGATTATTTTTGTCACAGATAGGTCATTAATATCAGCAGTTTAAAATTTGCAAAGTTAGCAACAATGTACCTTTCTTAAGCAAGAGGGGCATCGTTCCAGCAGTGGTGTGATTCAATCACATTATTATGAGCCTACAAGGTAGCTTCCCAATGTTTTCACAGTTTTTTGAAAACAAGTCACATACAATTAACGTCGATATATTAATTTATAGACTGGTAAACTGTGAAGGTGAGATCATTAGTTGGGTAAGATACAATCTTTTCTTTGTATTATCCATTACTCATATCAGTGTGGCTCAGAGGTTTTTAGCGAGAAACACAGAGGTGAATTTTCTTTTTTTTATCCTGCGAAAGAGATCCATTCAAACTAACATATTTTGAGGTAGGGAAATCTATTCCTGTGAAAGGGAAAAAAAGAGAATGCATCCTTCTAAATGGGAAATCTAATACCAGAAAATTGTAAAAAAAATATAAAAATACATCCTTCAGCACCAATACTGGAATGTGGCCCCTGAGAGCTTCTCCAAAATGGAATCTAGCCCTCAGGCCAAAAAAAGGTTCCCCATGCCTAATCTACAGCTTCTTGATCTGCATATATCTATGACTTATTGAATAGATAGATAGATAGATAGATTTCTATCTAGGCTCTTCGAAACCTCAAGACTTGTAATTTGATCCCTAGTCATAGATGGGCCTAGGAAACAAAAGAGGTTTGTCCCACCCTTCATACCAGGAATAGCTGTTACCTGTGTTGGGGGGGGGGAGCTAATACATACAGTTCTCCTGTTAGATATTGCTCCTGCAGCAGTGCTATCCAGTGTTATCTCACAGGGTACATCTGGCAAGGGTAAATCTGGCATAAATGGGCCAAGAGCAATGTTTAATCTGACCTGCAATACTATGGGCAAACAACATTTGTCACTATCAGAGGTATGATTTACCACCCTTTCTTTTGGTTCTATGGTCTTTTCTTTTCCTGTGCAAACATTTGGACATGAAAGGCACAGAGGCAATCTCTTTACACAAGATTAAGACTCAGGCTGCAGAAGACAAGCAAAAAGGAGTGAAATGCCCTATGAAAAACTATAAGCTGATTAAAAATTTAGAGAATAGGAGATCCATTCCAAGTGCAGTAATTATATGTCAAGCAAGAGGCAATGTAATGCTTAGCACTAAAATCTACTCTATATGCTATCTGGTTACCACTGTATCACCATGGCTCCCATTAGTGCTTGTTAATGGTAACCAATCAGTGGTTCTCTCTCTCTCTCTTCCTCTGATTCCCTGTAAGAAATACAGTTCACCTTTTGTCATAAAGAACTAGCAAGAATAAGATTCAGAACATACAGTTAATGGTTAAATTACGACTGTGAAACTGAATATTCAAGAGTATCATCCTGATGAAGTTATTTGAACACCATTAGAATGGGAAGCCAAACCAGTTTCACAGTTTTGTAGGAAGGTTCTTAAATAAGAATATGGATTCTACCCTTAAAGGCAGCTTCAAAATCATTTTAAATAAAACAAAATTAAAAATCCATTCCTTTTGGTGTTTAGTGCACCTTTTTAGCTTCCCTTCTGCCACAGGTGTCTTGTAAGACTTAGTCCATTTCCTTAGTTTTCCTGTACTTGTTCTCTCCAGCTATAGAAGTCATGTGTGTATGTCATGTTCATGCTTTACATTTTTAAGTTCACACTTAAAACATATTAGGTGTATGTTAAAAGAAGGAGAAAAGAAAAGAGCAATGGAACAGCTATGAATGTCAATTTGACTGATGGCTACACCAACTGTAAACTCTAAACATTTAATGCTGACAACAGGGCCGGTGGTGGACGGTGGGAAGGATGCACCTGCAAACACCTCCTTCGTCTTCCCTCCCTCTGGCGCGAGCCGGCTCCAATGTTTTAATTATTTACCATGCTGTATTTTTGCGGGAAGGATGCGCCTGCAAACACCTCCTGGGGTGGGGGATGCGCCTGCAAACACCTCCTGGGGTGGGGGATGCGCCTGCAAACACCGCACGCCTCACGTTCCTCAGCTCAACCCCTGAAAGCAGTTATTTCCAGCAACCAGGGAGGGAGGGAGGGAAAGGTATTTTAAACTAGCTGGGGCTCCAATGTTTTAATTATTTACCATGCTGTTTCTGTGTTTTGGTTTTAAATGCATTTAGGGTGCAATCCTCATACGCATGTTTGGAGGGGGGGGAAGTCCTACAACTCCCAGCATTCCCCAGCCAGCCATGTGCAATCCTATGCCCGTTGAGGCAGAAAAAAACCCCGTGGGGCTTTTTTCTGCCTCAGGCTCTCTCTTTGCTATGTTTCTACTACATGCATCCCCCCCCCCCGCAACCCAGAAGATGTATGAGTTAAACCGGTGTTTCTGCACCTCCACCCTGCGAGGTAGGACAGGCTGCAAGACGCCCTTTTGTCTCTATTCCTCACAGGTAGCGCCACCTCACCTCTCTCACATCCTTTTTTCATATCCCTTGTGCTGCCCGCAGGAGGAGACAGGCTTTTACATATATATGGAGTAGGAGAAGGCCCTTGGGAGTTCCTGGCATAGCTGGGCTGATGTTGCCTCTTTGCTTTCCACGTGAACACACAAAGGAAAAGTTTCAAAGTCTACAAAGTTTTTCTATGGGGCTCGGCAGTTCCTAGGGAGGGAAATTTATTTTATAATGGGCATAGGGCTGGAGGGAGGGAGGGCTCAAGTGGGAGGGGGGCGCTAAATATCTGATCTTGCCTAGAGCACCAAATTGCCTTTCACCGGCCCAGGCTGACAACTGGCACCAGATTCGGCTCCCATCATCCTCACTTTGAATGTGTTCACTTGTTGCCCAGGCAACAAGGGTGTTGCTCCCTGCCCTGCCACTGCTGGGTGTACGTATGTATAATGCAGGGGGGGAGGGTTTGTCAGAATGTGGATGGGGATGCAAATTCAGCTGCAGATGTCCATCCGCACTGCACTACTTTCAATGGGTTGTTCAACACCATCCACATTCTTGGCCCTGCTTGTCAACTACATGTGAATGAATCAGAGCAAGAGGGTGCCAAATTAGTTATTTCGGTATGGAGTTGTGAAAGCTTGTGGGGAGGAACTGGGAGGGAGGAATGGGGGGAAACAGGGAAATACAAAAAACAAACATTTGGTTCTAGATTTTCCCCAAAAATCCCTGGGGGGAAATGGGGGGACGGACGACATTGTTGGGTTTTTTCTGGGTTTCTCCCCCATTGTTAGGGGAGGAGGTTTCCAGGCCTTCACATATCTGCTTTGGTATTGGGGACATTTTCTTCCTCCCCGGCACCTGCCACCTTGGAAATAATTTCACACCCTTTTGTAAGGACACCTGGAGGAAAAAAAAATACCAAAAAAGGAACACATTTGTCAACTTCATCGGGACTTGTGGAAGTGTCGTCGAAAGCAGGGAGGACACAGACAAGTGTCAGTTCAAGACGTAATAGCGAGAGGGTTGCCAAGTGGGAGATATTGCCCCACACACACACTTTGATGCTCCTTTTCAGAACACTTACTTCACTCCCATTTTTCCCATTTTTCAGTACTAGTTCTGAATTATGCAAATGGGTTCGTACTTTCTCTTAGCATTATTTTTTCCTGGTCCTTCACAAGTTTGCCCAGATTAGCCTATGTGCAGATTCAGCTTGTTGATTTCCTAGTACATTACCTACTGCACTTCTGTGCTTCCCTTGACAGCTGTAACATACAAGGGAATTGACACCGCGAGACTACACATAGCGGTCAGGTGAATCTGTGCTCTTCTTGCACACTTGTGAAAGACTGGGGGGGAAATAATTAAAAAAATTACAATCCCATTTGCATACTTCTGAAGCATTGGGGGGGAGTGGCAAACAAAATAAGTGCTACTACAAAAAGGGGTACTGATCAGAGTGGGGAGGGAGCAAACATTACTGGGGAGGGAGGAGGGCTGGAAGTGGCACTGGCAAGGCAGCAAGGAGTGGCACATGCCTTTTTGCCACTCTTGCCATGCAGCTTTGTAGTCACTTGGTAAAAGCTATGGTGCCAGGTTCGGACATCAAGAGAACAAGCCACACTCACCAACCCTACTACAAGCCATGGGTTTTCAGGGTGGCTTCTGCATGGTTAACAAACCACACTGAATTGTCCATGCTGCGTTCACACATCACAGTGAGCTACGCTGACACTAAAAAGGCTCACAAGCCACCATGGCCTATTGTGCCCATGTGAACCCAGTCAATCAGTCTAATCTACTTCATAGCATTCAATGCAGATAAAATGGGATAGATGGCTCCATGAATGCTATTCTAAGCTCCTTGGAGGAAAAGTGGGATATAAATGTTACTAATACTGCAGTACAAAGCTATTGAACCTCATTGAACTAACAAAATATATCCTGGCTCCAAGGTGGTGAGCCTTGGAGTGAAGAATGCTCTTTTCAGATTGTGTTAATTCGATAGGTTGCAAGAAATATGTCTACTGTGTAACAAGGTGCTGCCATGATTAATGTAAGTCTTAAATGTAACCACTGCGTGCATAGCACAAAGCCAAGTAGGAGTAGGAGTGAATCATGGCATATCTCAATATATACAGTTTTGTGAAATGCTATTAAAAATATGGGATTGCCCTTCCTTTCATTATAAATGGGACAACTTTCATAAGCTCAGAAATATCACATCCTCATTTATTGAAGAGGACAGCTGATCACTTTGGGGGTTTTTTCCTTTTAAAAAGGGGAAACCAGAACAACAGGGCTTATTAACCCTTTATAAAAGGAGAATGAGCGGTTTGTTCCTAGTTTCCTTCTCCAAGCCCGAGGTCATGTCCTCCTTTCATTTTATTGGGTTGTGTTTCAGTCTGACAAGTAGCAATTGATTCCACTGCTGGTTAGGCCAGTGGTAAGTGGAGGATGAAGTTTCAGTGAAAACAAATAGCACTTCACCAGTATGACCTTTCCTTTGGAAGCTTTTGTTGTGGTTTACTTGAAGATGTGCTTTTTTTAAAGACTCTAATCAGTGGTGTCTATCTGTGCAGTTTTGAATAATCACCTTCATGAGCTTTGGACTTGACAGTGAAACTTGCTGTGCAGAAACAACCTAATGCTCACCTCCTTTCGATGATGATGATGATGATGATGATGATGATGATGATGATGAATCAAGCAGAGTTACAAATTAATAAACTCAAACCAATACAACAATAAAACAATCATATAACTCTATAAAAACAGCAGAATTTAAAAATTACTTTAGACCATGCCAAAAGCTTTCCAAAAGAGGAAAGACTTCATAGATTTTTGGGAAAGACACCAAGATTGGATTTCCTAAAGGGAGGAGTTCAACATCTGTGACACCACCACAGGAAGTGCTCTGACTCTTATAACTGCCACGATAACTGCTGAAGATGGCAAGTTGTGGAGCAGACGTCCTCTGAAGATCAGGTAGACATAGACATTATGTAACACAGCATCTAACTGTGTCTATTCGGCAGATGAAAGGAATAAACCGGAGACACCACTTAAATGGGTTATTAAATTCACCACAACTTTATCATTTCGAATAGGGTTGGCGGAGGCATAGGGCATGGACCCTGCCATCAGGCAACCTGGCTGCTGTCCGATTTTCCTTCCTGGCCCACCTGCTGTTGGTGGTGTTGGTGGTGGATGACTGGGTCAGAGGTCCACCATGGCGCAGAGGTCCACTAATGTGAACCCCTTTCCCTCCACCCCGGATGTGGCAAGCTCGCAGCCACCATGCTGCCCTGGTCTTGGTGGTGCCACCTCCACACAGATCCCTTAAGGGGGGATCCCACTGTGGGGGAGCAGGGGGCCCAATCCCTCTCCCCTCCCAAATTGATCCAGCCCAATGCCTATCATGCCACAAGAGGCGGGTGTGTGTGTATGCCTTACCATTCCCCTGCCACAAACCTATTCTCCCTGTAGCCAATTTTTGATGCCATGCCGGATGTCATCCAACCAGAGCCGATTGCCCATGTCGGAGAGGTGCTCACCATCAGGCCTGTATAACTCTTTCCGATGCCGTGGAGCCTAATAACCCGCCCACCTCGGGCATCCATGAAACGCCACATGGCCTTGTTCATTTTCCTTCTAGCCACATCTACTTTTGCCGGGTCTTCTGCCCATCGCCAGACCTGTCTCCCCAGCAGTTCGGACCACTTGGCAGATGATGCTGTGCCTCGAGGATGTCTCCTGCATTACATTGATCAGATCTAGCCCCTTGCATGCACCCAGATCATTCTCACCTAATTGGATGATGGTGGATGATTGGTTTCAGTTCATCCCAAAGCATGCCCATCCTGCACAGCCAGGTTAGCCTTATCCCTTGATGCAGGCCTAAACCTATGTCCACCTGTAGGGCATGACGCCATGCCCAATGTATAATGCAATGCCTGCAAATCCAGCTTGCTGTGGTTTTCTGCTCTGCAGCTATGAAACAGATAAAATCAATGATGGAAGGCCTTACCCAAATATATTATGTGAAGGCAGATTATTTCCAACCACCAATTGCTTTATTTCTTTCCCTGGCATCCCCCATGGGTCTGCAGTTGGGACTGCCCCAATCCTGAATGAATGTGAACTGAACTCCTGGGGTGGGAGTCCCAAAGAGCTGATCCCAGCCCTTAGTATGCTCACCAGTTGGTGAGCGGGATTAAGTCCTGGTGTATAAAGAATAGACCTGGGCTCCTGGGATGCACAGCTAGGAAGGCCCTTGTTGCCCTTAGAGGGCATGGACCCTCTGAAGGGGACTTCTCCAGGTGAACCACATGGACCTTCCCCTTTTGATCCATCTTTGAATGTCTGATCCTAAGGCGTATGCCCTGTGAAAGTACTGTCACGTCCCGGACATCTAGGGCCCACCCTGTGCTGTCTGACTTGGATGCAGGCACCAGTTCACTTACTCATAATGCCCCCAAAAGGCCAGGGTGAAGGCCGCCCTGAATAACTTTGCTTCATATCCCGACCATCATACCTTGCCAGCCTTATGGCACAGCTGGGCCAAAAGGTTAAATGTTATGGGTCTCTTCCCCTTGGGAGTCGCTGGTCTCTCCTGGCGCCAGCCCTCCAGTGCCCTTTAGGCCCAAAAAGAAGTACAGGGGTCAGGTCCCCCATGTGCCTTACTGAAGAAGGATATGGCTGCTAAATGGATAGACATGGTTTTGGGGGAAAGGCCCTGGCCCTGTAGGTATGCCAGATATCGCAGGACCATTACTTTGGATGGGGGGGGCAGGTGAATTGACCCTGGAATAGACTTTTTAAACTGGGGTACACTTTGGATGGGGGCAGCCAACAGGGCCGGCACAAGACCTCCACCACCTGAGGCAGTGCTGAGGGGGGGAAGAAGGGTTTTTATTTTAATACTTAGTCGTATAGAAATATTACAAATAAATGAAATAAAGAGGAGTGTGAGTTGCATGGAGAGAAGGGGTGTGAGCCACCATGCGCATGCGGGGGAGGGGCATTAGCCGCCTCATGAGGAGGAGGAGGAGGAGGAGCACAAGCACACGTGAGAGGGGAAAGAAACGCAAGCCACACGCAGGAAGAGGAGGAGCGAGAGCCACCATTTTCCCCTTTCTACCTTCCAGCTGCCTGCTCCAGCTGCCTTTCCCTCAATACTTCGCTGTGAGGGGTCCTCTGTGGGAGCAAGGCATTGGCAGAAAGGTGGCCCTGGAGACTGCCCGTGGCGCGGGACTCCTCAGCATGAGGGGCAGAGCAACCGCCACCACCCACCCTATTCCTCACTCTGAGCAAGGCATCAAGTGAGCAGAGCTCCAGGGAGCTGCCAAGCACTCTCTTGTTGCAGCCACCCATCTATGCCTTACTCAGCGTGAGGCATAGGGCATCGGCAGCTGCTCCGGGGAGCCATAACAGCTGCTTTCCTGCTGCAGTATTTCCACAGCAGGATAGTGGCCAACAGGGCTCTCTCAAGCAGCCATCTGCCTTATGCCTCATTTTGAGAGGCATAGGGCAGCAGCAGCAGCATTGGGACCCACACAGCCTGCCCAGCGGCAGGGCATACGGGATCCACTGCCCTTCCAGGTCTGCCACCTGAAGCAGGGGATTCACCACCACCCCGCTTCATGGGAGGGGCAGCCATGGCAGCTTGACTAGAGGGTCTGCTCAATCCCAGTTAACTGTGTGGGATGTATGCCTATCTGTTTACTCTGCTGTGCTCCTTGAAAAATTCCTTACATTTCAGGGCATGATCACTGTTCCCTTATCACTGGACAAGCTAAGCAGCATGTCTGTGTTGCAATGCAGCATATTCCAGACATGGATTATTAGGAGAGGCAAAGGCTGCCTGCCTCTGGCTGTGTTTGCATGACTGCCTCTGTTTAAGAACAGGTAAAGTTCTGGGTGTAATATTTTCAAGGGGAAACTTTGGGGCCCTAGAATACGATTCATGACAGGAATCCATCCACTGCTTTAAATTCCTCCATATCTATGAAACTGTAACAATGTGATTTAAAACAAGCAGGGATGTTGAAGAGTCCTTGGTTTCGAGTCATGAGTCGAGTCACGAGTCTTTGGACCCGAGCCTCAAGTCCGAGTCCTTGGTCCAAAATGGTGACTCACGAGTCACGAGTCACTCCCAAAGCTGACTCCACGAGTCCCTATTAAAGTCAATGGGGGTTTTTCCCAACAAAATAAGGCTACTCCAGATGTGTGGCTTAAATAAATTCTAGGCACAAGTGTGCCTTTTTATTTCAAAACTCTGCAACTGATTTTGGCAAATACAGACCAGGCAGACAAACCCAAAATAACCAGGCAGGCAGAGGAGGCAGGGAACCCCAAAGCAGGCAGGCAGGCAGGTAGGCAGTGCCCTTTGTCTTGGACAATTCAAACTGTGGAACTGGTCAAGAAGAGACCAGGCAGGCAGAGGAGGCTGGGAACCCCAAACAGGCAGGCAGAGGCAGCCAAACCCAAAATGTCTGAAAGGTTGCATTTTAGGAAAATGATTTTAAAAAATAAACTTGCTGTACTTCCTAAAACCTATCCATGTTGCATTTGAGGAACACGATTTTGGAACACGAGTCCTTGGTCTCGAGTCCCGAGTCGAGTCTCGAGTCCCATTAAAAATATTTGGACTCAGTCCGACTCACGAGTCGAGTCCTGGAGTCTGAGTCCCCATCCCTGAAAACAAGAGGTGCCAACTAACAAGAGGTATCTGGATGTGCTATGTGGGCCTTTTACATGCCCTCTGGATGCCACCTAGCATGCTTACCAAGGTTGGGTAGCACTCACAACCCCCTTTTTCCACTTTACTAATCGGAATTTGCATTTAAGCCTCTTCCGTTCTTACTCAAGATCTTTGAAAGTTCTTTTTCCATTACCTGCAAGTGTTTTGAAAAGTCTTCTTTGGAAGTCAGAACTGAATTATAATGAAAAACACACAAACTCAAACATCGCATTCATTACCTGTCTGTAACTATTTATATCCCACTAAGAAAAGAACGCAGCCACAGGGCCTGTGTTCAGGACCTTTTGGTTCAGCATAAAGTTTCTCAGAAGTATGATTCTATATTTACAAGCAAGTTGTGGTTGCCAAATGGAGGCTTTATTTTAAGTTCTTCTCAAGAGTGCCCAGTCTTTGTATTTGAGCTGAGGAAAAGAATCCATTGCTTGCCAATAAAATGTCATGTCTAAGTGGAAAAGTTTTATATTTTTGCTCCACACCACAGGTGTCTTCAGCTCTTATCAGAATTCTGATCTTTTTCCTCTTCTACTATATTTTTTGCCAGGGAATTGACCCTGGAATAGACTTTTGTTGAACTCTGGCTATAATTTGCTGACTTTTGGACTTGATTCTGTCAGAATTTTCTTCCAGCTGGACATGATCCTACCCAGACCAGCTGTGGCTGAACCCCTGATGCTGAGAAGGGTAAAAAGGTTTAAGTCTAATGTACTGTGATTTATGTTTTGAAACTTTATATTTATTATTTTACCTGCTTTTAAAACATGATGCTACAGCCTAAGGGCCAGTCCTCACATGCATGTACATCTCTTTTGCCTCTCATAATTTGATTACTCCGTCCTTGGGGTTGATTCCTATGCTCACCATTTTTGTGATCCTGTATGCATGACAGGGCATACAGGATGGGGATGTGATGTCATGTCTGGTGAAAGGTATGCAAGTATAACTGGGAACACAAGAGAGGAACATAGGAAGCTGCCTTATATTGAGTCAGACCATTGGTCCATCTAGCCCAGTATTTTCGACACTGACTGGCAGCAATGGCTTTCCAGGGTTTCAGGCAGGGTTCTTTCCTAGCCCTACCTGGAGAATCTGGGGATCGAACCTGGGACCTGTCTGTCTACTTCACAGCTTGCATTTCAACAGGCAACAAAACATGCAACTGTTTAGGAAGACATTCGAGCCTGATTAACTGGATGATGGTTTCTTTTGACCTATAATGTCATGAGCCCGACCCTGAGCTGCAGCCGGGACTCTGACACAGAGGAGGAGAAGCCAGGAAGACCAGCGGTACAAGCTGCAAGGTGCTGAACCCAGGCCCCAACACTGAGCCAAAGCCTGTCAGCCAGGAGCACCTTGAGCCGGAGGTCCCCAAATCAAAACTTGAACAGACAGCAACCCCTGAGCCAAGTTCCCCTAAGGAACTCACCCCTTTTATACCAGGGGCCAGCTCACCAGCACAGGCAATGCACAAGGCAGGAGACTGAGGGACAACTGAGGTGATTTGAGTAACAGGCCCGAAGCCTAAAGAGTAAACTACTGGCTTCAGGCCAGAGGAGTGACCATTTAAGACACAGGAAGGGGTGGAACCTGGAAAGGGTGATGTGGCCCAAGAGGTCTAAAAGGCCTCTGTTGAGCTCCAGACCTTGTGTTGTTGTTTTTAAATAATTATTTTATTTTGTTTTATTACAAAATACAACAAGCACAAACTTCACATCATAACCAAATTTAACATGCTGTTGAAGTCAGTTGTCTGCTTGGAGCTATCCAAGGCCCTGCAAGGGCAACCTGATGCAACCTGCTGCTACTGCCTGCCTGAATCACCTTCAGGTGTCCTTCTTGCCGGCCGGCCCCTGGGCTTCTCTGCGTAGTCAGGACAAGACAGGTGTTGCTGTTCAGTTCTGTTCTTTGTTGGTTGTTTTATTCTCTCAAAGCCAAATGCAAAGGGGTAGACAAATAGGATGTTTTATTCCACGAAAGGAAAAGGTTCCATTTGCCGACTATATTTCAAGTCGTCATGGCGGGGTATTGGCAGTACCGTAGCCAATGAAGTTAATCCGAGGTGGGATTATTGCTCATGGTAAACTCTTCCCATTACCCCACCATGATGACTTGAAATACAGTCAGCAGGTGGAACCTTTTCCTTTTATTAATGGAATGCCCTTTTTGCCTAGCCCATTGCGTTTGGCTTTGGGGCATTCCTTGTGGGGTTCCCCTATTTGCTGGCTTTGTTTTATTGTCTACTGGTTTTCAATGATGACTTTTTAATGGATATTGTTAGCCTCTTTGTGGGGTTTTGACAGAAAGGTCTATAGATGTCTACTCAGAAGTAAGTCCATTGAGTTCCAATGGGACTTAACTTCCAGGTAGGTGCATATAGGATTGCAGCCTTAAAGTCTGCTCTTTATTCTGTTTTGAAAGGGTTAGGGCTGGAGAACAGAAGTACTGTAAGCTGTCTTATACCAGCTACAACTATCTAGCCTAGTATTGTCTACTGAGTAGACCGGTGTTCTCCAACCTTGGGTCCCCAGATGTTTTTGGCCTACAACTCCCAGCATGCCCCAGCCAGCTATGCTGGCTGGGGCATGCTGGGAGTTGTAGGCCAAAAACATCTGGGGACCCAAGGTTGGAGAACATTGGAGTAGACTCTTCTCTGAGCAGCAGCAGTTTTTCAGGGTCTCAGATAACGCTCTTTCACATTACCTGCTACCTGCTCTTTTAACTGGAGATGCCAGGGACTGAATCTGGGATCTTCTCAGTGGAGGCTGGTGGTCCCAATGTCAGTGGGATGGTGTATCCACTCCAGGCTGCAGTCTGAACTTCTAAGGAGCTATCTGTGGTGCTGAACCCTAGCCCCAGAATAGGTTCAGCACCATGGATAGCTCCTTTAAGGTTCAGACTGAAACCTGGAGTGTGGATACACCGCCCACTGACACCGGAGCCACCAGCCACTGCTGGATCTTCTGTAGCAGGGGTGCAGAGCCTCAGGCCTGGTGGCTGAATCCAGCCCTCCAGGGGCGCTAATCTGGCCCTATAGGATTCCCAGAAGGCCACATCCCCTTTCCACCAACCACTGATCATTTGGTGGGTTTTCCAGCTTTTGTGCATTCGCCCCCCCCCCCCCCCATCCTAAACCGTTCAAATACCTCTTCCAAGACTTAGTTACTGGCAGTAAAAGTTCCTTGAAGCTGAAATATGCTGGTATTTGGGGGGGGGTTGGTCCCACCCCTTTTGCCTTTGGCCCCACCCACCACTGGAATGCCCCCCCCCAAGAGGTTCTCCAAAATGGAATTCCACCCTCCGGCTGAAAGAGGTTCTGCACCCCATTCTGTCGTATGTAAAGCATCTGCTGTACTACTGAGGTACAGTTCTTCCCCAAATGGGATGAACTGAAAATGGCATAAGATTCTCCAACATTTTCAGGTACAAACTGCATTAAAAGTATCCAGGACAGATTTGTCCAGTATCCCAGATAATTAAGTTTTCTTTGTTTGTTTTGTTTTAATGGGAAAGGGAAATAAGATTGGCACATGCACATACAAATATTATAATCTTTAGGTAAAGGGAAATGGCAACATTATCCAAGAAGTATATTTCTATGACCAGCAGCTTTTCACTGAAGTTTTATGCTGCATAATAACCCCTATCAAGTACTACCTTTCTCCTTTTTGACATCAAAGATGCCAAAAGACATCTATCTATCTAAATTTTCTATCTAAATTCTAGCTAGTATTTTAAATAACAAAAATGCAGAGCTGCCAGGTTTCTAAAGGGCCAAATGAAATATTTGCTCCCACCGATCTGTGCTTCGACACAAGCTATTTTTAAAACAGTAACTGGCATTTTCCATGCTGATGAAAAAGGAATTTAACTAGAACTCCAACCCAAAAAAACAAAAAGCAATAAAGAAAGAGCTGTAATCTAAAGCCACACTGAAAAGGAAGTTCATGCTGCAAACCCCTGACTAATCAGAAAGTGATGCAGATGTGAAAGGAAATAGTTAGCTCGGTTCTATTTTCACCCAGCTGAGAATCAGATGTTTGGAAATACCCCACATTTTTTTCCTAAATACACTTGGCTGTTCATATAAAAACAATTCAGTGCATTAAGGAACCCTGGCCTGATTATGAGCTCATTTACTCACATCCTATACTAATATAACTTTGCTGAATGTGTTGAAAATGCATCTTATTTAGACTAGAATGAGTGAACTCGGGATTCACTTCATAAAATAGATGTGTCAGTGACATGTTTTTCCATTGAACTTGTGTTCCTTGTATATAATCTGTTAGGAAAAAGGAAAGAGGGCAAATCCATTTGCCAAATATATCACCACACTGTATGCTTACTAAATGGGGATGGATCATCTTCCTTGTGAAGAAAAGCTTAAACATCTGGTGCTTCCTACCTTACAGGTGCAGAAAATAGAAACCAAAATGATCAAGGGGGTGAAGCAATTATGCTATAAGGAAATGTACAAATGTTTGCATTTGCAGCTGTTTAGCTTAGAAAAAAGGGGTGAGGAAGGGGAGACATGATAGAAGTGTATAAAATTATGCATGGTATAGAGAAGGTGGATAGGGAGAACTTTTTCTCCATCTATGAATGAGAAAGAACTCCGAAAGAACTCCTCTAGAACTCAGGGTCATCCCATGAAGCTGAATGGGCAACTCAAGACAGACATAAATAAGTACTTCTTCACACAGTGCATTGTAAAATGACAGAATCTTCTGCCACAAGATGTAGTGATGGCCACCAACTTGGACAGCTTTAAAGGGGGATTAGAGAAATTCATGGCAGTTAAGGCGATCAATGGCTACTAGTCATGATTATATATTACTTCCAGTATCAGAGGCAGTATGCCTCTGTATGCCAGTTGCTGGAGAACATGAGGTTCTTCTTATGCTCTTACAGGAAAGACAACTGGAGAGCTCATAACAGAAGTTTATATAAACAGGAACAACATGAAGAAAATGAATAGAGGAAAAGTATACATACTCACAGAAGAGAAAGATCACAGTCCAACATGCAATAAAACATGCAAGCCCACTGAAATCAATCGGCTGCAACCAGACTAAGTTAGTTGAACACAGTTACCATTGAAAATAATTAGTTTTAAGTCATGACTAACTTGACTTTATTTAGCTAACAGTGCAATCCTATGCACATCTACCGAGAGCCAGTGTGGCGTAGTGGTGAGAATGCTGGACTGGGACTCGGGAGATCCTGGTTCTAGTCCCCACTCGGCCATGAAACTCACTGGGTGACTTTGGGCCAGTCACTGACTCTCAGCCTAACCTACCTCACAGGGTTGTTGTGAGGATAAAATGGAGAGGAGGAGGATTATGTAAGCTGCCTTGGGTTCCTTGCAGGAAAAAAGGCGGGGTATAAATATAATAAATAAATAAATAAATAATAAAGTATGTCCCATACAGTTCAATGGGACTTGATCCTGCATAAGTGTGTATAGCATTACAGCATAAAGCAACTAACTTCAGTCAACTAAATGCAAATAATGTAATCTGGCCAAATAGGGTTAACAGTGCAATACTATACATGTCAACTCAGAAGTAAGCTGCACTGTGTTTAGGGGTCTTACTCCAGCATAAGTGTGTATAGGACTTAATTAATTTCATTAAGTGAAATTAATTCTGTGTTGGATTATAAACAGGACATCCACTGACATTGTTTTTATGCCTGCTGTTATCAAACAAAAATAAGCACTTCTTCACAAATCCACCAGCAGTGCTAAGAAGAGAGAGTTACAGCACTTCCCCTCACAACTTAGATCCTTTGTTCTTTCTTTGGCCCAGTGCTAATATGCATTTTGGCCCCTTCTAGTCTGATTCTAACCACAACTAGCAAATTGGGAATTGTCCCTGCCACTCAGGAGTTCTCTACTTCATATTCTGCCTCCCAGTAGACCTGGGAAACAGGGAATAGCTGCACTGCCATGCACTTTCGGCTCTGCATGCATTATGGTATTTATTTTATGTAGCACTAAACAAGCTTGTGTAATTGCTTTTCATTAGTCATATCCACCATTGATAATCCTAAGGGCCAAGGAATCTACCCTTGCATATATATTTTTCTACGTGCCTATGAAGGTCATGCTGCATTTGGATGTTTAAAAAAAAAAAAAAAAAAAAGATCACCCCATGTTTCATTATTAGCACAAGGGCCTATTTTTAACACACACACACACCAAGAACAACCCCCCCCCCCAACATTTGTAAGGATTGATCACCATTCTGAGGTGCCCCTTTTCCTTAAAAATAAATAAATGGATGTGATGTGTGAATTTGCTCACAATCAATACAGTTTATTTATTTTGTTTAATCTTTCCCTTTCCCTGAGAGGTGAGAAGTTCTTGGTTGCCTTTATAAGATTCCTTTGAGGTGAAAAGCACTGGAGATTTCCATTACAATAAACTGTTTATTTAGAAGTATACACAGTAGGTCAAAGGCATTAAAGGAGCAGAAACAAGCACATGATATACCAGATTCTTAGCAACATCAGTCAAGTCTCTCAAAATCCAACCCCTAAATTGACTGGGTTCAGACATCATGATAACCCACACTCAAGGGTTGAGTATTGGTTGAGTGTGGGTTGTCATTTAACCATGGATTGTTGTTGAAATGTGGGTTATTGTGTTGTCTGAACCCAGCTGTGCTAATAAACTATGGTTTGTTAATCATGAACAACCCATGAAGAGAACCCATGGTTTGTTGTTGGGTGGTGAACTGTGGGTTATTTGTGGTTAAGAAACCATGGTTTGTTAGTATGGCTGGGTTCAGACAACATGATAACCCACATTTCAACAACAACTTACAGTTCAACAACAACCCACACTCAACCCTTGAGTGTGGGTTATCGTGTTGTCTGAATCCAGCCATAGTATGTTTCCAGCTCCCCTTGCTTACGCTTTGCCGGATTCAGTCTGGGCAAATTGGTTTCAGCTCCACATTTCGCTTCAGGTAGGTGTTATAGTGCACTTTGGGTGGCTGACCATCTAAACAGACACAATCTGCTTCACTGATCGCCCATTTACTAGGAATGTGCTTCAGATTCAGATGAATCCTGAACTGAATCAGACTGATTCGGATAGATTGAGGAGGTGCCTGAACCAAAGGGAGACTCCTCCAAACAGACCAAATCCAAATATGAACACTTGTGAAGATTCGGAGCTGAGAATATTGTCTGGAAATGATGGGATCCAACACTTCTGGAGGCCAGTCCAACACTTATAGAGGCCACCAGGTTGGGGAAAGGTGTGTTATTGGGACATAGGAAGCTGCACTTAAACCAGGCCAGACAATTTATTTATCCATCTAGATCAGCATTGTCTACTGTGACTGGCTGCAGCTCTCCAGGATCACCTGCTACCTGACCCTTTCAACCAAAACTGAGAGGAATTAAACCTGGGACCTCTGAAAGGAGCCATGTTTGTTTTGCATAAGAGGACATAATGACTCAGAACATTATTTTGCAACACTTGTATCCAAGTTCAGTTGCCTCTGTGCGTACATAAGGCCAGGGGATTCAAAGGGCTATGCGCATGGGGACTGTATCATTCACTCATATGCCAGAGGATTCTCCATTCATGCTATATTCTCCAGTTGATAGGAGTTCAGGACACGCTCAGTTTATTCTGGAGAAGCAGTCACTTACCATATTTGGATGATGATGATGATGATGATGATGATGATGATGATGATGATGATGATGATGATGCTTTGTTTTAAAAAAATGATTCATTAACACATTTAGGAGCTGAGAAGAAATCGTAGGAGTGTAGCAGTGCATAGGGGGAGAGTCAATTCCAAAATGGAATCAATGCAGACCCCTAGATCGAACTAGTTTTCAGTCACACCAGTTGCTTCTATCATTCCAGCATCTCACATAGGCAACTCGAACACTACATTTTCCCCTTGCCCCAGCTGCCGAACTGGGCATGATTTCCAGGGAAGCATCTTTCATTCTACTTGCATTTTGCTGGGCAGCAAAAACAAATTGCTATGAATCCTGGATACAGCCAAATGTCCCCTTGATGGCTGACATTAGTCAATGGGCACTGAGATAGAAAAGGCCATTCCCATAAACCCGGCCTTGAGTCAGACCATAGAGGACTCCTTTTGCTTAAGATACAGGAGAATTTGAAACAAGCTAAAACAAAAGTGTGACTGCACTTACATAATTTGATTGATTTGTTCTTGAACATTAATTATGTTAATTGCATCTGACACTAGTCAAGGGCAGCAAAAGGCCCTTTTCTTCTATTCTGAGCCTACAACAAAAGAAAAAATGCAGGACACACTAGAGATTTGCTTTATTCTATTATACCTGACATGAGTCAAATGAGGCTGCACTAAAAGCTCTGTCTGTCTTCTGTCTGAGCATTAGCCTTTAAAAAGCTCTACTGAAAATTAGGTCTGTATTTAATATATGTATAGTTTATGCAAATGTATTAAAGTACCAAATTCAGCTTGCATTCTGCAAGCATACAAACATTCCTTGCTGCGGCTGGAAATCCCTCTCTAACCAGTGCAACTCAAAGTACAGGAAGGGGGAGTCTTCACATGATGGCTTTCTAGAGCCTCCAGATTCAGTGACAGTAATGCCACTGAATCACAGTTGCTAGGGAGCAACAGCAGGAGAGGGCTATTGCTCTCATGTGCTGCTTGTTGGCTTCCCAGAGGAATCTGTTTGGCTTCCATGCGGAACACGATGCTGGACTAGATGAACCTTTGGACTGATCCAGCAGGACTCTTCTTATATCATGTCATTATGAGTCCCATTCCATATGCACCTTGCCCTATTTTCTGACTTGTACCCCTAGCAAACTTCCCTACTCCAAGCTGAAACTGGCAATCAATTTGGATATTCAATTCAACTTCATAACAATACTGAACAGTATATTGCCATCACACAGCATTGGTGTCAAATGGGCTTTGGCCCAAGGTCCAAATTCAGTTCCAGAGGAGCTGCCATCCAGCCGTGGGGCTGCATTCCTGTGGTGGGCGGAACCAAAGGCAAAAGAGGTGGGGCCAAAATACTAAAAAGTCCCACATATTTTAACTTAAAGCTCTTAGTAACTAAACCTTAGGAGAGGCATTTCAACCTTTTAGGGTGGCCGGGTGGCCGGCCAGATGGGCGATTAACAAATGTAATAATAAATAAATGGTGGGGGGGATGTGCAAAAGCTGGGAAACCACCAAATGATTGGTGGTTGTGGGAAAGGGTAGCCAGAGGAAGGAGGCATGATCATCTATGAAGCCCCAGCAGTCCAGATTAGGGCCCAAGGTGGGCTGGATTTGGCCCACGGCTTGAGGTTCAACACCCTGTCATACAGAATAAGGCTGCAGTCCTATACACATATAGTCGGGAGTAAGCCGCACTGAACACTATGAGATTTGCCTCTGAGTAAACATGCAAAAGAACAGGCTACAAGTGGCAGAGAAAAGTAGATTAAACTAGTAGTAGAGAACATTTGCCATTCTGAACCCATTACCGTTTGTTTTTGTTTTTTATTTACTTATCTGCCCCAATTTACTCATTATCCTTGAAAATAAAAGCAGTAATGAAGTTTGTTTTTCTGATCAGTGTCTGAAAGATCCATAGCTTCTGGTTCTGAAGGTTCACTTTGAGCTTCACACACTTCAGAAAATGACAGTTTAGGTTGAATGGAAAGAAGCTTCTCAACTCTTCATTGATTTTGTCTACATGTGTATTTTAAAAGATTCATCAATGTATTTAACTTTTTACAAAAGATGAAGAAACCTCGGGCATATGAGAAGCAAGAGACCTCAGAGGCTGTGTTGTACAAAGCCTTGCCACTATTTTGCCAGAGCAGTATCCTTGGCAGACTCTTAGTTTGGACCAGATCCCCAAACAAAGATGTACGTTTTTCTGCAACAATTGAATTTTTTTTTCTGGCATCAAGTCCTAAGACTGTGGCTTGTTGAGTAGTCTAGAGGAGGAGTACTGAACACAGCACCCGCACTCACCATGGCCTCCATGGCACCTCCAATGATGCCCATAACTGGGTCCCCAATGTGGCTCCCACAAAACTTTTTGTGGGAATTCTGTTCTTTTAATATATGCACATGGATTTGTATATATCCATAGCAATTAATACATATGAATTTCATACAATATTCTAGGAATTATACATAGGCTTCAACAAAAGTGTAGGAAATATCCAAATAAGTATCCATTTGAAGGTGGCGTCTATATGCCACCTGTTCAAACACTGAAAGCGTTATAAGATCCTCAATCCATTGAAATTAATGGGACTTCAGGTAATCATGACTAATCTAAGTCCCAATTATTTCAGTAGATCTACTCTAAGTATGACTAAGTCTGGATCCAAGCCAATGTTCCATTCTTAACTACCAGTACTACTAGGAGATGGATGAAATTACCGTAAGATTCTATGCTCTTGGTTTCAGTGTGAGAGACATGAGCACTCATCAGACCACAGCTCTGCAGACACAATAGTGCTTGTGGGATCCTGCCCATTCCCTTCAAACTGACTACCGGTACTTAAATCTCTGGGAGACTGAAGATGTTCTACTGCAGAGGATAAAAGTGATCAGCCTCTTCCCTGAGGAACAAGAGGAGGGACATAGCAGTCCTTGATTTCCTTTTTGAGATGAACTTAACAATGATCGATAAAACTGTAAGATGGCTGGCACCATCCATCTCAGACAAGAACATTGTAACAGGCCACCTATGAAAGTTTATTTTAGAACCAGTCGAGACAGCTCCATTGGGTTAAGTGGGAGTCTTTTCAATGGATTTGATAGGAGCCGTCCCGTCACCCTTTATTTTTCTGATCGACATTCATTATTCCAATCTCTCTTTGTTTCCTAGTACTCACATTGCACATTTGATCATCTCTTGCATGGTGCAGATGCAGCACCCACTCTGCTAATTCCACTGATAAATGCTAAATCCACCTCCACGCGCTCTCCTCTGGCAGCCTTTTGTATTCCCAGAATGGCACACCTATTTTCTGCTTGTGGATCTCCTTTGTAGGATGACAGCATTTCTCTGGAAACTGTACACTTCTCTAACAGTGCAATCTGATGCATGTCTACTCAGAAGCAAGTCCCACTGAGTTCAATGGGACTTAAGGTGGATCTACACTAGATCCCTTCTGTTAATCAGGGAGCTCTGTCGCGGAATTTATGCAAAATGCATTTACTGCTGTTGGGGCACATGCTGATGGATGCAGCGCAGTTACCACTGTGTTGAAAATGTGATCTTGTGTCACACACAAATGCAATTGCAGGAGGAGGAGTTCGAAAGGTGATGTGTGCAGGGGAAATGGCCCTTTAAAAAAAGTTTTGTTTTGTTTTTCATCTATGTGCAGGTGCAAAGGAGTGAACTAGCTAGCTAGCTAGCAGAGATCGTTGTTTTTTTAAATATATATATATGGCAACGCCTCCTGCCCACTCACAAAACATCATGGAGAAGGAGAAGAGAGTGGGAAGAGAGGAGGTTGTTGTGGTGCTGCCGCCGCCGCCGCTGCCACCCTCCCACCTCCCAGGGGGTGAAGCCAGTGGGATCAGTACCCCCATTCCCATGATCCCATCCACCCAAAAGCAATTCCCAAAAGCAGGTGCAGCCCCTCTCCCGTGCTGACTTTCCCAAGATTAAGCACCACTGAAATAAGTGTGATTTACTTCTGAGTAAGGCCACTGAAGAAAATGCGATTTACTTCTGAGTAGACATGCTTCCCCCCCCCCCCCCGCTTCTTTTTTAGCTAGTTAGTTGTTCCTTGAGGCAAAGGGGCAAAGGGGGCGTTCCAAACTTTTATTTTCAAAGGGGAGTGGAGGGGAAGGGGGAAGCAGCATTTACTCTCCAGTTCACTGGGCAAGTCCGAGAAAGAGAGAGAGAAGGGGGGGGTGAGGGAGGCAGGAGAGCAACTGAAGGATCTCCTTCTCAGAGTCGCTGCTGTTTTGTCAAAGCTGATAGGACACTTCCTCTCCCCCCCCCAGCCCACTGAAGCCACTCCTCCTGGCCCCAGAAAATTCCGCAGGTTTAGCACACACTGATGTGCTATATACTGGGGGGGAACCGCAACAGAGAGCCAGTGTGGTGTAGTGGTGAGAGTGTCGGACTGGGACTCAGGAGATCCGGGTTCTAGTCCCCGCTCGGCCATGAAACTCACTGGGTGACTTTGGGCCAGTCACTGACTCTCAGCCTAACCTACCTCACAGGGTTGCTGTGAGGATAAAATGGAGAGGAGGAGGAGGATTATGTAAGCCGCCTTGGGTTGGGTTCCTTGCAGGAAAAAAGGTGGGGTATAAATATAATAAATAAATAAATAAACATAGAGAAAAGTCGTTGGCCTGAAGAAATCTGGGATATAATGGAAGAAATAGCACAAGGAGGATGGTTTGGAGTGAGTGTCATGTGACATGCCAGTGAGTCAGGCAATACAATGCCGGTACCAATGCCTCCTGTATATCCACCCTTAGTCCCAGGTAAGGGTGTTAGGACTGCAGCCTAAATAATTCAAGGTTTTACCTCTTACTTAAAAACAGCAGTCAACATGCAAATGGCTTCCTTTCTTCTTTTTTTTGCTTTGTGTGCCTAGGATCAAGAAAGCTAAAGAGAGAATGGCCCCCAAGAACTTCCTTCTAACACTGAAGAGAAATTGGTGGACATGTTGACTAATTTAATCGCCATTAACTAACTGGTTCCTTGTTATTACCTGGATTATTGTCCAGGTTTTATAGTACCATTTTACATAGCATCATTGCTCCAGAAGGCTTTTGCTACCTTAGCTGTAGTCTAAACACAGACAAGAACAAACTGGCAAAAAGGAAAAAAAAGATTTCAAAGTGCTTATTTTAGAAAGACAAAATCAATAGCTATTCCAGGCACCAGGGGCTACAAAATACTTGGCCATTGTGCTAAATGCCAAAGAATGCAAACGGGTGCCAGCAAACATTCTGCCGATACCTGCTATGTCTGTGCGTTGAAATTATCCTGAAAATCAAAAATACTTGGGAATGATACTTCCTCTCAGTCATCCCAAACTGGCCATTTCCAGGGCGGCTTCAGACATAATGATATCAGTGCCAGGCAGGAAAGAGGGAGCCTGCCATCACCCTTCATCACCGGTGGTGTAGTGAAGCCAGGGACACAGGGACGGCACTGTTGTATAAGCAGGGGTGCTGAGGTCAGGCTTCCATGTTCTCTTGGAGCTTAGCTGCAATCTTCACATTAGCAGGGGCAGGGGGGTGGGAAAGATTTTCATAGCAACAATATTTATTTATTTGTTATATTTATTATATTTATTATATTTATACCCCGCCTTTTTTCCTGCAAGGAACCCAAGGCAGCTTACATAATCCTCCTCCTCCTCTCCATTTTATCCTCACAACAACCCTGTGAGGTAGGTTAGGCTGAGAGTCAGTGACTGGCCCAAAGTCACCCAGTGAGTTTCATGGCCGAGTGGTTGAGCGATCCCTGCTGTAATGCAAATTATTTTGGGGTGGCTTGGTCCTGATGGTGCATTAAGACCCATTAGCTTTACAAAGAAAAAAGAAACCTGCTCCTAGCGGATGAAAACTCCTAGAACTGGTTTGTTGATATGAATCAACACAACTGCCTGCCGTTTTGAACTCTCGGGGGGGGGGGGGGCATGGCTATGGGGACTGTATGATGCGCGCCTGCACTTCAACGTTTACCACTACAACACTATCTAGGGATGTCAGAGAAATCCGTGGTGGATCCAAATGAGTTTGGATTTCTATGAATCCAACCTGCGGATTCTGCAGAGGACTGGCCTCCCCCCCCCCCCACGGCATGTAGGATTCTGCAGGCTTGTGGACTATTTTTTGACTTTCCAGAATTGTATGCAAATTTAGCCACACAAAAATATGGAGGGGGGATTTAAAAACACTGACCGAAAATGCACATTTCCCCCCATAGGCTAAAGTGTGCTTTTGGGAGGATTTGCACATTTGAACAAATGCACATTTTCAGAAGTGCACATTAGCCCAAGTGCGCATTTTCCCATACAAACAGAGGTTCAGGAAATGGCGGAAAATCCAATTCTGTCAAAATGAGCAGTGAAACGCAGACCGGGTGGATTTAGCCAGATCAGGACTTCCCTCCCTCCCACTGCAGACAGAAGCTTGAGGGGCTTTTCCATCTGAATGGCCACAGGAGAGGGAATGGGTTAAATGTCCCCTCTCCACCTGCTGCAACCCCAATAGTCAGCTCGCTCTCTCGCTCTCTCTCGCTCTCTCGCTCTCTCTCTCACACACACACACACACACACAGGACAATGGCTACTATTTGCATTTCTTTTAAACTGTGCATGTTGATTGCAAAGATGCATTTAATGTCATGTCTGGTTTGGCCCTCGACTCAGTCACAAGCTCCCTGGGCTGCTTTTGATTTAAACAAAAGGCCAAGGAAAGGACAATGGAATTCCCCCTAATAGTAGTGGGTGGAGACTGTGTGGCCTTCCAGATGTTGTTGCACTGCTATTCCGGCCAGCACAAGCCACCAGCACAGCCACTAGTGAGTGATGATGGGAGGTACAGTCCAAGAACATCTGGAGAGCCACACATTCATCCCCACCCTTTTAATGGTACTTTGAAGCCTCAGATTGAAATCGATGAGGGCCATGCCATAAATGCCGCACAAACAGCTCACCTTCCACAAAGAGTCTCGCTGAAACAGATGGTAGTGATACAAGAGGTCCCTGGCACCAATTCCATTCCTTTCAACAGGGCTTACAGGCTAAATCTGGGAGTGTGCATAGGAGCCAGGGAAGGGAAGGGAAGGGAAGAATGGGAGAGGCAAGGCTTCCAAGGGCTGAATGTAAACAAATGCTGTGGCACATACATCAATTTTTAGGCAGGAAAGGAAACTAAGGAGTTAGGGCAAAGTTACCCACTGATGTTCAAAGGAGTACCATTATTTGGTAACCAAAACTTATGTTTTCCCTCTTCAGTATTAAGCAAGCCAATTAAGGAAAACAGCTGGGAGCAATAGGGCCACCCATGCAGGGTCTGAGTCCATTGCGTAATCTGGACATTGGCTTGTTTTTTAAACACATTGATTGGATTGGAGGTAGTTTGGGTGTACTTCTGGACTCAGTCTTGAACCTGGATGCCCAGGTTTCAGTGGTGGGGAATTATTTATATATTTATATATTTATTTATATTTGCACAAGAAGAGTGCATTTGCACAAGTGAGACTAACGTGCCAACTGTGCCCATTCCTGGAGGCATTTGATCTGGCCACGGCTATAGATGCCTTAGTTGAGCAGTTTATAAATACTTATTATTGGTGAACAAGTATGATACACAGAGTCTTAAAGATGAATGGAACAGGGAATCAGATGGCATCTTCCCTAATCAATGGAACATTGTTTTTGCGTCAGAAGGGTCTATGAATCTTAGGTTACATCTTATTCAGCAAAAACTTTTGTTTCATGTTTATTGGACACCACAACATCTTTTTAATAAGGGTTTGTCTAAGTCAGCTAACTGTTGGAGGTGTAATACTGTGAATGCATTGTTTACCCAGATGTTTTGGCAATGCCCAGTGGTTGCTTCTTTTTGGGTAGAGGTCATAGTACGGATAAATCTAGTATTAGAATGCTCTTTGATATTTACTGATGCACATATTCTTTTAAACTATATACCTGCTGTATGGAATTTATCACAAGGACAACGCATGTGGATTTTCTGTGCTCTCTGGACAGCCAAAAGACTGATATTACAACACTGATATTACAACCTAGCTGGGGTGGGGTCTTGGCTTCCGCCCAAGGATTCCTTCTACTGATGCTGAGCCTGGGGGGGTCCATGCTATCTGAAGAGACTCGTCCCTGTCCCATCCCCCACTTTTGCCACCAAGCATAACCACACAGTACTTGCCCACTTCACTAATATAGACACTGATGCAACAGCTAATTTTGTCCCCTCTTTCTAGTGTACACGGATTTCTAGGCATTTTTGAGAACAGACATTATTTTACCATGTACAGCTTACTTTCAGTTGGGCCCACTGACCTATAAACAGCTTTGAGGAATGTCAGACCATTCTTATGGAAGATTTTTTTTCCCCTTTTGTCTAAAACCAGTCAGTTCAAGGGCAGGTAGTTTAAGACATTGGATAATATTTCTCCCATTGCTAAATTATAAATGTTCTACAGGTCTCTATTTAACACCAAAGAAACTGCCACTTTAGGTCATCATGAAATTAAATCCTGGATTATTATGCCATTTTAGTGGCCAGACTTGCATAAAGTGATACTCTGCAGCCATCTAACCTTTTCATAATAAAGTGTAAAATTCCCCTTTTCCTTGCTTTTAATGACTCATAAAAGACTTGATGTGCGAGATATATTTCTCTTTCCTTTGTAAACAGAGTCAGGATGGCTGTGCCGTCTCTGCATATTGCAGGTATTTGGTGCCAGCACTCTGATCCATATGCATGAACTGGATATACGCATAAGAGCTTACTAAACAAACTGGACAGAGTCCCAGTGGGAACACTCAAAAATGTATTAATCAAAGTCAAACGGCAGAGCAAATTGAACCAGTTCATTAATTATGAAAATTCTCTCGCAAAGTGACATGTTGTTAACTGTGTGGAGACTTGACACATTTTCATCTGCAAAGTTTTTTGTTTGTTTTTTTTAAATTAAAAAAATATTGTGTCCCAATATGAAGCAGTTAGTTATAAAATGAAAGATTTCCCCCTCCCCGCATCCCAGGTCCTTCTCTACATGACAACACACACAATGGCTTCTTCCCTTCGCCAGACCCTTCCAGGAGTGATTCATTCACAGACGTGGTGGCCATTCTTAATGTCTTTGGCATGATGCCACCACAGGCTTGTAGAGCTCCACAAACTGGGCACTGCAGAATGCACATGTTTAAACTAGCCCTGTTTCCCGTGGTGCACACTGAGTGGGTTGCCATTTCCAGGTTTAAATAAACCTTCGATAAAGCTGAAATGAATTTTCTCCCATAATTTTTCCTCATGTCAAATATTCTGCAGATATTCCCTGAATTCTTGAATCTGAATTGCTGAATGTTCTCTAAATTTTTTTGAATCTGTATTGGACATCTGGTGATACTTGATTTCAACATTTGATACAGTAATACCTTGGATTGTATTTGACAGTATTTGATAGTTGGCATGTAATGCTATTTAGTTCTTGACAGCATATTAGCCAGCCTATAAGGGAATTTGATAGTATACAGTATTGCTGACATGCAATACTATTTAGCATCTAATATTTTATGTTGACATGCAATGGTATTTAGTTTCTGGTTGCATTTGATAGATGGCATGTGATTGCATTAATATTTGACAGTGTTTGACAGCTGACAGCTTATGAGATTCCTTTTTTAAAGACTGCCAAAACAATATCAGGTGCCAACAAGTTGAAGGCTATAAACCTATGCACACTATCTGGGAATATGCCACATGAAACACAATGTGATTTACTCCTCAGTAAACATGCATAGGATTGCACAGTAAGGTTGCGATCTTATGCACTTTTACTTGGGAGTAAGCTCCATTGAACTCTCTCAGACTTATTTCCATGTAAATGAGCATAGTAGTGCAGTATAATGTAATGCACTCACATTTTGATATATTTTTTTTAGGTACATGTTCACATTCAATATGAAAATATGCATTTTGAATTCAAATGTTCACATTCGACATTTGAATGGCAAATCTGGAAAATATCAATGTTTTGCAAATATCTCTTTCAGCTCCCAGCATGTAGTGGGAAGAGGAGAAGGAGAGAAAGTCACAGCAAGCCCATATTTGCCTATAGCTCGCATGTACAACGGGAATGTGCTTGCTTGTCATTTCTATGCATTTTCTTGAACTGTCCCAGCACTATGCATGGCTGCCAAGCTACTTTGCTCTATCATTTAAACTGAAGCATCCAAAAGAGGTCACTGCTGGCCTCATCTCCCTTTGCCTTTTTCCCCCATGGCCTTCAGCATGAATTACATTCCTGCAGTTACATTATAAAAATAAATACAGAATTGGCACTTACTGGGGTACCCATGTGCTTTCGAAGCAACAAGAGCTGTAACTCATGAGGTGGTGCAAACAGTAGTAAGCAGCTGCTGAACATCAATCCCAAGGGAGGGAGCCCCATAGCCTTACCAGCAGGCATGTGGCAGCAGAAACAGCAGTGGCTGGAGTGATAGCATGCAGATCAGCCCTGGATTAACCATTAAGCAATATAAGCACGTGCTTAGGGCACCAAGAGAAGGCAATTTTTGCATTTGCATTTTTCCCCTTATAACAGTTTTATTTTAAAAAATGCATAAGACAGTGGTGAAAATGTGTATTTCTTTCTATTACCCTAGTTATAGGTAAGTAATTGGCTTATGTTGCTTGCTGCTATTTAGTGTTAAATAAATATAATAAAAAACAGTTTATATTTAATATAGTTGTGTGTTCTGGCATGGGAGATGGCCTTGAAGAAGACTGAGTTTGTAATGTCTTATTTCACCTTCAGCGCTTATTGAGTCTTAATGTCTTGCCAGCTAAGCAATGGAAGGGTCGAGGGGACACCATTTTTGGGCTGTGCTTAGGGCATCAGCTGGCCTTAATCCGGCCCTGATGCAGATGCACAGCTGGTGCATATCTAGGAATGTTCCATGCAGGGAAAGGCCAAAGGCTTCGCCAGCCCACACTGGATGACATCCCTGTCGGTGATTTTCAAAAAACTGAGAAAATAGCAGCATTCTTGGGTGGGGACAAAAGCATTCTGCAACTGAAAAAGAAATGTCAAATTAACATTAGCATAGGCAAATTTACCACCTTTGAAATCACACAGAATGAGTGCTCCCTGGCTGGAACATATGAGGGTCATAGCAAAGAATTCTAGCCTCTGTGGTCAAAACTATGTAGGAGAATGTTTTGTTTTCATTGGGACATGCAAACCTTCCTGGCAATTTATGCTAGTCAAAATTGAAGAGGAACTGGGATTTCAGACCCTCTTGTCACACACAAACTCTGAAAATATTTAGTTCTACATTCATCTTAACCAAACATTTGGTTAATATTGAAATTAGCCACTGGGTTAATGCAAAGTATTTTTGAATGTGCAGTACCTGACAAAGGTTGACGGGAGAGGAGGAATTGCTTGGGTTTTTGTATTTGTTTAAAAAAACCTCATTGATCATCTACTTAAGGAAAAAGGATTTCCTTTTGGTAAAGGCTTCATGAAGAATTATCTGACCATTTCTAAAACTATCATCAATGGGTCTCACTTCCTCTCACTTCCAAAAACCAGACACATATACATGCATTAAACATGTACCACCCTGTGTGGTGGAGGGAAATGAATGTGCCCACATTTTATCCTGCCTTTTCAAGGATGGTGTCTTAAGTGAATATTGGGGGCGGGGGGGGATATGGAGACCATTTTTATTTATTTATGGCAATCTGTACTCTATTATATTTATAAAATGAGTTGCTTAGCTGCTTAGGCTAAATCTACCAACGTCCCTTCCTATAATTTCAGGTTAGGAAGCAAATAAGGGTCCTGTAGCTTTAAGAGAAATGGAATCTAGCAAGGCTGGGTAAACAGCTGCTGAAGTTCAGTTCAAGGAGGGTTGATTCACAGTTATCCACCGCAGTGTGGGAGTTGCTTGCTTCCTTGTGGTGCAGTCTTATGCCAGCACCGCCCCTGGGAGCATGTAGCGAAGGAAATCGCATGGACAACAACAATTATATGTTTCCTTCCCACACAAATGTTACCTTTTCTCCCACCTAGTTGACATTCACATGGAAAGGAAACATTCCTTCGCCTCACCCACATGGTTCCTTTATCCACACATTCCTTTCTCACTGTGGGCAAGTGTGAATCAGCTCTACGTTTTACCACTCCGTGCAGTTTCTGTGGGTCAAACGACACATTGTAGCAGGAACAGGAGTGAGTCATCAAACTGGCTTCCCAGTATAACATTCTCCCTTTAACATGTAATCGTCATGGGATGCTTTTCCCTTCCCTACACTGGTGGGTCTGTGAACACAATACAGGGATGCCATTTTTGGTGGCCATCCTGTGTCCGCCTTTACATGTATTTAGCCCTATTAAGCTTCAATATCAGTTCCACACTGTAAGATTCCAATTGTACAGAGTGAAGCTTGTGTCCCAGGAAGACAGTACTTCAGTTTTTTTCAGCTGACGTTTAGAGATGGCACTTGCCTGAGTCTCAGTGTCTGATTGTTAATTCTAGATTCAAAGGGCCTTCAGTTTAAGATATGAGCTAAGCTGCTTACAAATTCACTCATGCACCAAAAAGCATGACAATTTTAAGTCAAAGCACCCAACTTAACCTATCCTCCATGTAAATTATTTTATTTCTATTATTATTAATATTCTTATTAATATAGTAAACCATCACAAGGCAGTTTACAAAGATGAATACATAATACAATATAACATGTACTGCAACAGTAGACACATTGCCCTGGGATTGCAGAAGCAAGGAGAAGCCTCTACCACTACCCAGAGGAACAAGAGCCATTGGGTAGTTGGGCCACTTCTTTCCCCAGGCAGAACACTATGGCAAAGAACAGCCTGACTCCAGCCATTGACCAGACTGGGAGCAGCTGTAGGAAGTTTGGTTTCTCCCTCCCTGCCTGAAAGGACTCTGTCCTATCAGTTAGCAGAAGCAAGGAGAAGGAGACTCTAGCATCCCAGCAGCCTACCGATGCAACTAAGGGCACAATCCTATGTAAATTTAGGCAGAAAAAAGGCCTACAACTCCCAGCATGCCCCAACCAGCTATGCTGGCTGAGGCATGCTGGGAGCTGTAGGCCTTTTTCTGTCTAAACTTGGATAGGATTGCACCTTAAGGACCACTGTGTAGTTGCACCTCTCGATCTAAGCAAGAATTTCAGCCTGGCCCCCAACTGGATATAAATGCTTGTTTACAACTCACCATTTTGTTCTGGCATTGTCAAACTGACCTCCCTCCTCTACCTTTTTCCTCCACTCCCCTTCCCTTGAATGTCTTGTCCTTTGCAGTTTGTAGTTATTTTTTGACTGATGTCAGTGGCTTTGGGAGACAGAATTTGTCTGAAAAGCAGGACAACAATCACAACAACAATCACAACAAATATACAATTTCACACATTCTACCTGCTTCCAGCTTGGCCTCCATGTACCTACACTTACCCTCGGCCATTCAGCTCCAATCCTTTGCAAGTTGAGGGTAAAAAAAGTGAATAAGGTGGCCACCTACACCCTGCCAAAGAAGATTATCATAGATCATCATAGTTCATAGAGTTGGAAGGGACCTACAAGGCCATCGAGTCCAACCCCCTGCTCAGTACAAGGAACTAGAGGAGGGGTCTCCCATCCAAGTAATAACCAGGCCTGACCCTGCTTAGCTTTCCACGCTCAGACAAGCTGAGCCAGCGTGAACCAAGAGGAAATGCATCACCAAAAACAAGAACCAAAGATTATACAGATTTGCCTAACAATTAAATGTGCTAATTTATATGTATAGGTGCACATTTAGAAAGAATTACTATAATTTAAAGAAGGATACAGTACATCTCACCATAGTGGGGAAGACTGGGACTAGGTGACCTGTGTGCCTGTCTTTTCAGTCTGCTGTCCAGGTGCTACCTATTGATGGGTGACTTCAAGGCTCCTGCTCTTACAGTTCTATATTTTAAATAGAACTTAGACTGGACAACCCTTCAAACAGAGGATTGCCCTTTGTAACACAACAACAACAACAACAACAACAACAACGGGCTTTTGACCACCCTAGCACTGAAGCTAGAACATAGGAACTTAGGAAGCTGCCTTATTCCAAGTCAGACCATTGGTCCATCTAGCCCAGTATTGTCAACACTGACTTGCGGCAATGGCTCTCCAGGGTTTCAGGCAGGAGTTTTTCCAGTCCTACCTGGGGATCCTGGCAGGGATGTTGAAGAGTCCTTGGTCTCGAGTCACGAGTCGAGTCACGAGTCTTTGGACCCGAGTCTCGAGTCCGAGTCCAAGTCCTTGGTCCAAAATGGTGACTCACGAGTCATGAGTCACTCCCAAAGCTGACTCCACGAGTCCCTGTTAAAATCAATGGGGTTTTTTCCCAACAAAATAAGGCTACTTCACACTCAGAGCAGCCACACAGAGTAATCTCAGGTCCTTCTTCTGCCTCTCCCAAGTACGCAACACATCAATCAAAATAAATCTTGACACACTGTTGGGGCTGCACTCCTGGTAGCCGTCCATAGTGGCCGAGCAGCGGTGCACCTCGCTTCCATGCGCTCTTCGCCGGCAATCACGCTCCTGTCCACTCCTTCTGGCACAGCCCAGGGATGTTGACGAGTCCTTGGTCTCGAGTCGAGTCTCGAGTCCCATTAAAAATATTGGGACTCGAGTCCGAGTCGAGTCAGAGGGGGGACTCAGTCCGACTCACGAGTCGAGTCCTCGAGTCCGAGTCCCCATCCCTGGATCCTGGTGGTTGAACCTGGCTGGGTCCTTCTGCGTGAAAAGCATTTGTTCTACCACTGAGTTATGGCCTCTCCCCCTGGTCAAGTATTATGTCAAACATCAGTAAGATACATACTTTTATATTATAGTATAACCATGTTAGCCTTCTGTTTATGAATTCAAGGGTTAGCTTTAGCACACATATAGATTAACTATTTTACTTGTTCAGATATTTTAATAAATTAGCATGAGTTTTCATGGGTTACAATCCACTTCAACAGATGCTGTAAGTGGATACTTTTAAATTGTAATTCTTAATCCTGACAACCAACCTCTTGTATGGCTTATCTTATCTTAAGCTGCAGACAGAGTTCCTCTTGTCATAAATGTTACCCTCAAACTAGTTTATCCCTGAGCCTCAACCAAAATTATCCAGAAACTGCCTTGTTGTTTTACCACATGGCAAGCCTTGGGAAAAACCCAGTTGCATTTATGCAGCAAATGCACTAGATTCATTTGTTTACCTTTTTTGTCTCCTTTTTCTTAGGCTATGCAATTTTAAGTGCCTGAGTTTGCTTTCTTTCTTCTTCCTTCCTCATCCCTTTTTCCTTTTCTGTCGAGCCTTTTGCATTGTAAACTGTGTGCAGGGACGTCTTGTTTTTATTGATCTCATGTAAGCTGCTCTGGGAGCCTTTTTGGCTGAAGAGCAGGGTAAAAACTCTTTAAATAAATCAATACATCATATCTATGTTTAACAACAACCTGGTCTGCTGTGCCTGAAAATTCTAAACATTTAATTCTGACAACCAACCTCTTGCAGAGCACAGTCTTGTGCCTGCTGAGTCAAAAGTCAAGCCAGGAAAGTAACTATTCAAACTCATCAGAACATCCCACTTTGTGGCCTGCCCTGCTTGTAAAAACTACAGATTTAATTCATCCATTTTAAACAGAGTTAACTTGTTGCAGAAGCCAATCCTATGGGTGGCTACTTATAAACACAGGACTTACCTCCTTCTTTCACTTGCTGACCTAACTGACCTATGTGTAGGGACATATGGATGCTGTTAAATCCATTCCATTGTGTTTTGCAGATTGTCAGGAGTCTTTAGTTCCATCATCTGCTCATTGATAGAACTGGATTTTTAATTGGGTTTTTTTAAAATCAGAATTTCATTCTACTTGCAGTAATTCACATTAGCACTCATTCGAATGAGTGCAAATCCCACCCACCCCCGAAAAGTGAAAAACAGGTCCGCAGAATCCGCATGACTCAGAAAAAGCCGGTCTGCTGCGGAATCCGCAGGTCGAATCCATAGAAATCCGAATGCATTTGAATATGTTCCAGATTTCTCTGACATCCCTACGTATGTATCACTTCATAAGGCCCTCACCTCTATATCTGTCTGTTCCCCTCTGCATCTGCCTTTTCTTTAACCTTGTGTCCATCCTCCTTCTATATGCAGTCTGTCTCTAACATATGTCATGCCCTCCAACCCAAATGAATGTATATAGGGAAAGCAGAGGGTCAGTGTTCAGCTAGGTGGCCACTGCCCCCATAGAGTCCTTAGCATTAGTGTACCACCATACCTCCGCCAGTGGTTTCTGGGACATAATGCCTTCATTAATGAAGTATTCCAACAAGTGATATTACTTGCCCCTAAGGAAAGTGTAGACCAAAACATGTTTGGCATTTTATCTTTCTGTTTCAAGTTTTGTCTGTATCTCAGCATTGTTTGTTGGGGAATTTGACAAAATGTAACTTCTCTGCAGCTGCATAATCCTTATTTCTTTATTTATTATATTTATACCCCGCCTTTTTTCCTGCAAGGAACCCAAGGCAGCTTACATAATCATCCTCCTCCTCTCCATTTTATCCTCACAACAACCCTGTGAGGTAGGTTAGGCTGAGAGTCAGTGACTGGCCCAAAGTCACCCAGTGAGTTTCATGGCCGAGCGGGGAGTAGAACCTGGATCCCCCGAGTCCCAGTCCAACGCTCTCACCACTACGCCACACTGGATCTCAATATAAATCCTTAGCATTTATATTGTGCTTAAGGATGTTGAAACCACTTCACATATATAACTTCCTATTTAAGCTTCAGTCCTGTTCTGACTTTTGTTGGAGCAACATACAGACAACCCTGTCCGGCTTCCAGCCCCAGTGCTACTCAGAGCTTTCTGTGGTCCTGATTGCTTTCTGCCTTGCTTCCTGAGGGACCTGACCCAGCCTGACCCCTGCTCCAGAACCAGCTCAAGATCCAATCCATAGCCAAACCCTGAACCCCACAGAGGAGAACCCACGGCCTGAAGCAGTACAGCCTGCATTTGGGGCCTCTCCTTGGGAAACGTGGCTATGGAGACTGCCACGATGTGCGCCTGGACTTCAACATTTACCACTGTACCACTGGCCCTCTGCAATATAACTTTGAACTTTGACATAAACTGCTGAAAGGAGAAATTTAAGGTATGTTTTCGGTGGGCACAAAAGATGGTAGGAAACGTGGGAAGCTTGCCCCTGAAAGCAACATTCTTAAACTGCTATGACTTGGCCATTCTTTATCAGAATTTTCTGAGATTTGGCCAGATCATAACCCTCATGAGATAGATTCTTCATACCCAACATCCTACTGATAGTACAACACATCTTGATTTTATGAGTAGAATTTTATGGCTTCATCTGTGATCAAATGCTGCAAATGTCAGTTGCCTTAACAATACAGCCATTCCATCCGCTGTATAATAGGTGTTCTATTACTTTTCAATATAATAGTGCTGTTCACTTTAGTCCAGGGGTGAAGAACCTCATTCAGCCTAAGGACCAAATTCCATTTCGGAGAAGTTCTCTAGGGCTGGATTCCAGTGGTGGGCATGGCCAAAGGCAAAGGGGCAGGGGCCGCAGGGCCAACATAGCAAAAATACCAGCATAAAGCTTAGTTCTTACTGCCAGTAACTAAGCCTTAGGAGAGGCATTTCAACCTTTCAGAATGGGGATAAAACTGCACAAAAGCTGGGAAACTACCAATGTGATCCGTGGTTGGTTGAAAAGGGATGGGGCCAGGAGAAGGTCCACAGCCTTCCGGAGAACCCTGAAGGGCCAGATTGTGACCCATAGAGGGTCAGATTTGACCCCCAGACCTGACGTTCTGCACCCTGCTTTAGTCTTTGCTTAAAACAATGTCCCCAAAATATTTTCCTCCATGGTGTAACAAAACATCAGGGCTAGCCCAAGACACTTTGTTACCTGCGGTGAAGCCTCTCCCTATTCCATGTACAGAAATTGGACCGGTAGTTAACTCTTACTTCAACATTGGCGAAGAGATAGCATCCTCCACTGCACTTGAGGGCAGCAGACTAGCTTAGGGGCCGCAACACAGACTGCATGGCACACACAGCTCAGTCCTCCAGCACCTTACCACCGCTCCCACCACTCAGCATCTGCTGCCTGAGGCAGCTGCCTCACTCTGCCTCTGAGCCTTCTGATTTCCTCCATACATCTGTTGGTTCCTAATGATGCCATCTAGATCACATACTGAAGCCAATGGCAAAACATCCGTTGGATTTAATCGAGATGGATGGCACTCCAAAGAAGTGCATCGTCGGAAGCCTTCAGATGTCCCCATGTCCCCAAGGATGCTGCAGTAGTATTTGCAAGGCTAGCTTTCTGACCATCACAAGCACTAGCAGTTGATCATAAGGCAGAACGGGCCCTGGATTTTCAATCATACAAGCTTAAGCCATGGCCAAGGACCATGTGCAACTGAGAACTTATTCTCTCTTACAGAGGCAATGGCTGGAAACAATGTTTGCTATAGATAACTGGTGACATCTAGTGAGCAGCTTAAGTAATGCACAAGTTGCAAATTCTGCCCTTGATTGTAGCTGTGCTGTGCCTGTGTGGCACCAGCTCAAGTAGTCACCACAGGACTACATTCTTCCAGGTGCCGGAAGAGTCTGCAGCTCAACAGAAGAGCTGCTACTGTGGATTTGCATCATTACCATCAGCCAGTCCCCAAGTCCACTAGCTGATCCCGTCCTTAGGAGGGAAGAGCCTGAAATCTCGACTATGCCACCAACTGCCTTGTATCCCTTATATTTTATAGTAACAATTTCCAGAGGGTAGCCATGTTAGAGTATTGCAGCAAGAAGAGAGAGAGAGAGAGAGAGAGAGAGGTGGCACCTTAAAGACTAACAAATTTATTCTGGCATCAGCTTTTGTGGGCATGTATGTCAGAATAAATATGTTAGTCTTTAAGCTGCCACAAGACTCTTTGCTATATCTTATAGCGTATTCTTGTGATGGATTTTAATAGTGGCGAGCTGCTTCGGGAGCCCATTTTGGCTGAAATGCAGGGTATAAATCTCAGTCAACTCAGTCAGTTAGATTGGATCTAAATATTTTGGACCTGGGGTTACATTTTGTACACTGCCTCTTCCCAGCTGGAATATGCTTGGTGGGCCACAAAACTCTGCTGTTAGGAATGTTCCTGTTCAGTTGTAGGATCAAACAAGAAAAATGAAAATGAATACCTAGCTCTCCAGGAAATCTTTTGTTTCATTCGTTTCATTTATTTCATTTCCATACTGCTCCATAGCCAAAACTCTCTGGGCAGTTCACAAAAATTACAGTCCAAAATTCATAGAAACAGAATATAAAATCGTTAACATGCAAAAAATTTAAAACAGTTTAAAACAGCTAAAAAGCAGTTACAATAAAATACCAGGACATTATAAAACACAGACATTAAAAAACCTCATCATACACCTTGGAGCAGAGGAAAGCTTTAACCTGGTGCCGAGAAGATTACAATGTTGGCACGAGGTGGACTTCATTGGGGAGAGCATTCCACAATCAGGGGGCCACCACTGAGAAGGCCCTCTCCCGTGTTGCCCTATTCTGAACCTCCCTAGAAGGCACTCGGGGGAGGGCCTCAGATGTTGATCATAGTGTACAGGTAGGTTCATATCAGGAGAGATGCTCCATCGGGTATTGCAGTCCCGAGCTGTGTAATGCTTTATAGATAAAAACCAGCACTTTGAATTGAGCTTGGAAACATGCAGTCAGCCAGTGCAAGTGGGCCAGAATTTGTGTTATATGCTCAGACCTTCTGGTCCCTGCTATCAATCTGGCTGCCATATTTTGCACAAGCTGCAGTTTCCAAACAGTCTTCAAGACAAGCCCCACATAGAGCATATTGCAATACTCTAACTTGGAGGTTACCAGAGCATAGACTACTGAAGCCTGACTATCTCTGTCCAGATTGGGGCATAGCTGGGCCACCAGCTGAAGCTGGTAGAAGACATTCCGTGCCACTGAGGCCACCTGAGTGTCAAGTGACAATGATGGCTACAGGAGGACCTCCAAGCTACAAAGTTGCTCCTTAAGGGGGAGTGCAACCCATCTAGAACATGATGAACACCCTCCATTTTATTAATAGTGCTTTTATTTATTTATTTATTTATTTAATCAATTTATGAGTTGCCATATAGCCAAAGCTCTCAGGGTGATATATCTAATAAAAACAACTATGGTAAAACCAATGATAAAACACATTAAAAGAATTCAAAAGAAATTAAAAACAGCAACAGTGTGTGCTAGTTACTCACTTTGTTCAAAAGTATGTCCTACTATACTAGAGAAACTATATTGTTGTAGACTATTTAGGCATTTTATTTCCACGTGTAAAGGAAGAGTGTAAAAGGGGATTCTGAGGTCAAGTTTCTGATGTTCAGCATATGAACTCAATAGCCCTGGTCCAGTTTTAGTCATGCTTTGTGGTATGCAACTAGTGGTCCATGGTGAGGATGTGCATCTCCATCCTCATCAAGTTTGTAGAGATGAGATGAGTATTGAGTACCAATCCCAGATGCACATCCACATCAGCTATAAGGCATTGATCCCTCTTAATGGACAGAAGAAACATTTGTCCCTTGCCTCTTTTTAGAGTTCCAGAATAGATGCTACCAGGTATATCAGAGCTGAGAACAGAAAATCTGTGGGCAGATTCCTTGTTAGACCAAGGATATCTTAGTAACTAGCAACTTTTGTTCTTGATCTTTGTCCCCAGTCTGACTTCTCCTCTGCTGCCCAGGTACCTCTCCTGACTTACCTCCTCAGTTCAGCAAACCACTTGAGACACCCTGTGCTGTGATAACCAGAATCTCTTGCTTCATTGCTTTACTTCCAGACATTGGGTTGGTACCTGTTTTTTATCCCCCATCTCTCCAATTGGAGCACACATTGGAAATCTGCTGGTCATTCCTATATCATTTTCCTCCATAACCATTTCCATAAAATTCATATTTATTAGCTCACCGGGAAAAAGGGTAGGAGGAACATATTTATCATATGTTAAAGTTTCCTGAGATTTATTTGGAACTTGCGCTCGCTCTCTCTCTCTCTCTCTCTCTTTCTCTCGCTCTCGCTCTTTATATATATTATATATTAGTACAGCCTTTCCACTATAAAGATAGCATGTGAAGTATGAATAGGTCTCCTTCTGGAAGTGAGAAGGTTACTACTACTTCCCCTTTCACATTCACAAAGACAGTTCTGCAGGTGCAACCTACCCAGACAAGTCGCATGACTCTTCCCATATTCTTCAATTTCATGACACACCCTCTTCATAAAGGCTGCCTGGGCCTTGTCACAAACACTGACTGCACAGATCCTACTGTGTGCCAGCTTCTATTCCTTTAAAGACTTCAGAATTCAAGCTCAATGGATGGGAATGCCACTGATGCCTTTGATTGAGGGAACTGTTATTACTGAATGAATCTCTGTCACATTTTGCTCATCTGAATGCAGCCTCTAAGGAGTTCTTAGCAGACAAACTGCTCTGGAGAGTGTGGTGTATAGACCCTTTCTTTTTGATATTACATGTGTTTTTGTTCTCTTGAAAGGCTTTTAGCCCTGAGGTAAGGATTAGACAACAACTTAGCAGCCTTAAAAGACATCAGAAAAATAACCTGACAGCCTTGAAAGAAAGACGTCTGATTTGTTTTTCAAAGGTGTAGCCTGTTTTCTGGGCTGTCTTTGTTGCCACCAACAATAACTGCAGAGCAGCATTAGTTTTACAAATCAAGTAACACTTTTAAAAGTTCAGCAGTGATATCTTTTGTATTGTTTATCTTCTTTTAAATTCCCCACATCAAAAGAAATCTCCGAACATTCTAATATAAATTATTGGAGAGGAGGGATCAATGTTCAATTGGAACACTTTAAACTAATTCAAACAAACCACAAATAGTGACATTTGCTGTCACCTCTTAAGCAAATGTGTTATATATGTTTGGCTGTAGGAGTTCAAATGAATTTTTTCTCCATTGATTAGTGATAGACTGATATCATTCCTGAATTTGCTTTATTCAATGCCAGTATAGCAGAGCCTGGGAATTATGAAGAACTTGCATTATACAGGCAGTCCCCCAGGTTACGAACGAGTTCCGTTCTTAAGAATGTCTTTAAGTCAAATTTGTATGTAAGTCAGAACAGCAGAGCGTTCTATACGTTAAAATCTGCATTTACGCAAATTGTGTAAATTACTCACATTGTGTAGTATACTACACTATGTACTCTACGTAAATGACGTCGCGCCGGGGAACCCAGAAGTCTGTTCTTAAGTATGGGCTGTCTGTAAGTCGGACGGTCTTAACTCAGGGACTGCCTGTATAATATACTAGCTGTTGCCTGTGGCTGCGCTTGCGTGGATTTTAGGATTTGGTACAATGGAAAAGATACAGTGTCTCTGACTGAAAGTGTAACGTTTAGGCTGGGTGCTGGCAGCAGAAAACTTTTCTGACAGAAATATCTGATCTTAAAGAAAAATCAGGTTAATCCTGAGAGTCTACAGGTGATGAAGTGTGACCGTGCCAAGTTTGGGGTAGATCCGTCAAAACGTGATGGAGCCTATGCGACGACACCCCGCACACAGCAGTCATTCAGTCATTTTAAAAGTTTCCCTCCCTTTTCACCCCCTCAGAGAACATTCTAAATGGCCTAGGGGAGATTTGCATACCCAGCCCTATTGGCCCCTGCAGGAATTCATACGAACATTCTAAGTGTCGTATGGGCTATTTGCATAACTGCTCCTATTGGCTCCTGCAGCAATTATGACGTGAGGCCGACTTGCATAACTGCTCCCCTGTTGTTTTGCCCATAGGAGATATGAGAGTGGGGCGATTTTTGCCCCCTTTTTTCACCCCCTTAGGGACGGAATTTCCAAAAATCCTTCCTTAGTGGGTGTCTACGTCATAAAAACTATGTTCCTTCAAAATTTCATGTTCCTAGATTAAATGGTTTGAGCTGGGCATTGATGAATCAGTCAGTCAGTCAGGACTTCTTCTTTTATATATATAGATTTAGCTCAGACTATTTACACCACCCTGCTACTGTTTAGGAGAGAGAAATCACACACTCAGTGAAGGACCAGCCACTGGCTGCCTTTCTGTGTCACTTTTTTATTTTTTCAACCCGTTCTCTCTCTTCCTAGTGGCTAACTTTCCCTGCTCCCTTCTCTCCCAACTCATGGGGAAAATTAGTCACAAGAGAGGGGGGGGGATAGATAAGAAATGGAGATAAGCACAGTGTCTCACCCTTCACTAGCCCTGTTCACTTGTTATCCCCTTCACATATTTGGTGACTATGTAAAGGGGAAATTATGGGACTGCACCTGCTGGTCACGCCTTCCAATGCCATTGGCCGTATAGCCCAGTGGGCACATGTTCAGTGTTTGTGTGTCTGGGTTTTTACATGCATAGGGCTCCTCCAAGCAAACAGGAACCCTAGACAATCAGGGTTGTCCTGCATGATCATATGGAGATGTGTAAGCCTCTTTCATTCAAACACCAAATGTAGAGCCTCTGGGGGGCATCGCTGTATCAGGGAGCAAGGCCAGAGGGTCCAGTCTCACTTCCCCCTCACGTGTTTACCAAATGTGTGGAAGTTAACAAGTGAACAGGGTTACTGTGTGTGATTCCTATCCCCTTCCGCTCTCTTTGCCTGTTGGTAAGTCAGCCTTCATCATTCTCAACAGCCAGACTTCTCATATGGTGGAGCTGCTCTCTTGTGGTGGGTGTCAGGGCCAGCCCTACCATTAGGCAGAATGTGACAGCCATCTCAGGACAGATGCTGAGGCGCAGGAAGTGGTGGCAAAGTGTGTTGAAGGACAGACCTGTGTGTGCCACGCAACCTTCCCTGAGCCCTCAAACTAGCCTACTGTCCTCAGGTGGAGTGGAGGAAGCTGTCAGTGCTGAAAGAAGATTCAACTGCCAGTCTGGTTGTCAGGATCTGTGCAGATGGAGCTCTGCAGCTCCATCTGGTGGCTGCTTTCCAGACAGCAGCCCAGCCCACTCTGCTATCCTTGCAGAATTCTGCCCCAAACCTCCAGCTGCTCTCAGGCCTGTTAACGCACACCCGCTGGGGGCAGGGGGAGGCTCTATATAAGGGCTTCCTCTGCTCTCAAGCCTTTGCCGCAGCAATGCAAGCCTCTGTGTTGTCTGTAGCTGGTTCCTGTTTCTAGCAACCAACCTAGAGCCTTGCCTTACCTGGTATTTGACCCATGTCTGCTCTTGACCAATGTTTCTGCCTCTGGCCCTTCTCTGGTATGTGTCTGAACTCTGTTCGCTCTCTGAACTCTTGCCTCTGGCCCTTGCTTGGACTCTGTTCGCTCTTTGGATTTGCCTCCTGCCTTTGGCCTGTGCTTGAACCCTGTTGCTTACTGGACTTGCCTCCTGCCTCTGGCCCCCACCTTGCTTGATATGTGCCTCAACCTCAGCCTGTCTTCTGGATTCTGCTCACCCTTGACCCGCTCCTGCCTCCATCATCCCCTGACCTTCGTGTTCCACTCGGGACCCTTGCCACTCACAACCCGGAGCTGACACTGGTCAACCTTTATACATAGAATGGGGCTAGGTGCCATTTTGTACTTTGCCTCAGGCAGCAAAATGTCTTGGGTCAGTCCTGGTGGATGTAATATGTAGCCAGGTTCAGAAAGCACTCACAAGTGTCCTATATCCATATACTAGATCAGTTGGGCAGGTATACTACCGAATGAAACATGAAAGGCACTTCCAAACAGAATGGATCAGAGACACTGGCCTCAGTTTTCTATTAACAATATATTCTGGGGAGCCATTAATGCCCTGAAGGAGGAGCTGCCTTGCAACAATTTACTTGACTGCAAAGACAGCCAAAATCATAATTATTGTGGGTCTTCTGTTCCTGCACCAGCAGCCACCCATAACATACAGGCAGCATCGACACCCACCATGTGTGGATGACAATCCATGTGGAAAGCTGAATGACACATTACAGCTTCCTTGATAGCAAACGTATGTGTTGGTCATTGTTTGGCCTCCCTATTCTACATTTCATAGTTTGTGGGTTCAGTATGTTGCTCATCATCAACTAGGCCTTCAAAGTCCAGACCTTACAAATTAATATGAAATGTGATACATTGACAGCTAAGCCTTCCCAGGAAGCCAAGACAGTAAAAAGTACTTTCTTGTTGACATGTCTATACTGCTGTATTAGACAGCACACATAGAATGGGATGGTTGTGAAAAGCTCAAAGAAAGCTATGTTGAATAGAGGGTGGAGGAAGATTCGATAGCATTCCAACGTACTGAAAGATAAAGGTGTGTAAACTTCAAAAATGAAAAGCTAAATGGATCACCAAACACCGCTTTTTGGCATGAGCGAATGTGGCATTAACATAAATACTGAAATCTTTGCTAGCAGCCCTGCAAAGGGATGCCAGTAATTCTATAGAAAGAAGTACCTTTACTTTGCTATACAGAATGTAAACAGTATCATGATGGTCAATGGTTAAGTGCCAACAATACCAGTTGCTGGAGATCATGGTTATGGGAATGCAGCATAGGAAGAAATAATGCTTCCAAAAGATGAACTGAGATTATGATCCAGTGACCCCCTCACCCTGCAGCTGGTGTATATTTCACCAGGTGATTATCAGAAAATAGCTGGAGATAAAGTTGAGTTTGATAGGAAAGAATGGGAAACATTTATCCACATCAATGATAAGCTCTACCTAACAATGCCATGTGACAGCAAGATGCCTTCATGTCATTCAGTCTCAATTTGTGAATTAGGCTATATTTAAACACACACACACACACTGATTCTCTTTAGGCTTGGGAGCTGTTTATGAGATTCTTGGGAAGACAGGATTTGCAGAAAAGCTTAGAAAAGCAGGAGCTTTCTACTGTGTCAGTGTAATGTGTGAATAAGGCCTGCCTCTACTCTCAGTCAGTCAGTCAGGCGATCACTCGTGACTGAGTAAGATTGTCTTCCAGGATAAAAAAAAAGAAAAGAAAATTTACAAAAAGGAGATTTTAAAAGGAGGAAAATTCTAAAGAAAATTGTGTAGACTCTAGCTATGGGTCCGTAAGTGACTGTGGAGGCCAATTCTAGATCCACACAGCTTCCCATAGTGAGGACACAGGTTACCAGATGGAAGATGGTCCTGTAAAGGATTTATTTGACGTGCTTTTCGCTTAGCACGTTTCTCCCTTTCACCTTGCACTCGAGCTTCTTCAAAGTCTATAGAACCTTTGTGAAAGGCCAACCTCCAGTTAGATCGTTCATGGGCCAGAGCTTCCCAGTTTTTGATGTTTATATTGCATTTTTTTAGATTAGCCTTAAGAACATCTTTAAACCTCTTATATTGACCACCGATATTCCGCTTTCCATCCTTGAGTTGGGAATAAAGTAACTGCTTTGGGAGACGGCAGTCAGGCATTCGAACAACATGACCGGTCCACTGAAGTTGGCGTTGAAGGATCATTTTTTCAATGCTAGTAGTCTTTGCTTCTTCCAGTACACTGACATTTGTTCGCCTATCTTCCCAAGTAATTCGCAGGATTTTCTGGAGGCAACGTTGATGAAATCTTTCAAGGAGTTGGAGGTGACGTTTATAGATAGTCCATGTTTCGCAGGCATACAATAAAGTTGGTAATACAATGGCTTCATAAACCAGTGTTTTGGTCTTCTTACAAATATCCCGATCCTCGAACACTCTATGTTTCATTTGAGAAAACGCGGCATTTGCGGAGCTCTGGCGATGCTGGATTTCACTGTTGATGTTAGCTGTAACAGAAAGATAGCTGCCAAGATAGAGAAAATGATTGACATTTTCCAGTATTGTCCCGCCAAGCTGGATAGATGGCATCACCAAAGGGTTAGCTTGCACTTGCTGATGAAGCACTTTGGTTTTTTTGATGTTAAGTGAGAGACCAAGTTTTCCATATGCTTCTGCAAAAGCATTTAGGATAGTTTGGAGATCATCCTCTGAATGTGCGGAGACCACATTATCATCAGCATACTGAAGTTCCACAATGGAGGTTGTAATTACCTTACTTTTTGCTTTCAGCCTGCTGAGATTAAAAAGCTTTCCATCTGTTCGATATATATTTCCCACACCAGCGGGAAGTTTCCCCTCGACAAGATGTAAAATCATGGCGATGAAAATAGCAAATAATGTTGGGGCAATAACACATCCCTGTTTAACACCTGATCCCACTTTAAATGGAGCACCATGAGAGCCGTTGTTGTCCAAGACCGTAGCCGTCATGTTGTCATGGAGAAGTCGCAAAATATTCACAAATTTATTGGGGCATCCAATTTTCATAAGGATAGTCCAGAGAGCTGTTCGGTCTACAGTATCAAAGGCCTTAGCAAGATCAATAAATGCCATATAAAGGGGTTGATTTTGCTCCCGGCATTTTTCTTGGAGCTGACGTGCAGTAAAAATCATGTCTACTGTCCCTCTAGAGGGGCGGAAACCATATTGAGTTTCAGGGAGGATCTCTTCTGAAATAGATAGAAGACGGTTTGCGAGAATCCTGGCAAATATTTTACCTGCGGTAGCTAAGAGAAAAATGCCCCGATAATTTCCAGTCTGTTCTATCACCTTTCTTAAAGAGGGTGATAATTATGGCATCCCTGAAGTCTTCTGGGATCTCGTTTTCTCTTATCCAGATTTTTTCGATGAGTTTATGAAGATGTTGTACAAGTTCGGGGTGGCCTTCTTTAAAGATTTCAGCAGGAATCCCATCTGGTCCACTAGCTTTGTTGTTCTTCATTTGATTAATGGCTTTTTTTACTTCATCCAAAGTGGGGAGTATTGCAAGTTCCTCTCTAATTTGTTTTTGCGGGATTTGCGAAAAAAATCTCATTATCCACCTTAGATTTACGATTTAAAAGGTCATAATAATGCTCTTTCCAACACAGTGCAATAGACTCTTTGTCTTTAAAGAGTTTGGTGCCATCTTTTGATTGTAAAGGGTTTGTACCATAGGTTTTTGGTCCATAAATGGCCCTTGTGGCCTTAAAAAAAGCCCCGTGCATCATGAGATTCTGCAAGTTGTTGAATTTCTTCAGCTTTCTTTTTCCACCAGGCGTTCTTAAGTTCTCTTGTTCTTCTTTGGACCTCAGCCTTTGCACTAGCGTAGATTTTTTTCTTGGCAGCGCAGTTAATATCATTTTGCCATATTTGGAATGCTTTCCTTTTTTGGTCAATTATATATTTAATCTCTTTATCATTTTCATCAAACCAATCCTGATGTTTCTTAGTTTCATATCCAATAGTTTGTTCACAAGCTGCAGTAATGGGGGTTTTCAGCTTAGACCAATGGTCCTCAATGTTGTCAGGAGGTTCCGTAGGTAGATGTTCCTTAAGAAGTGATTGAAGACGAGTTTGCTTAATAGGATCTTGAAGGGTGTGGATGTTCATTTTACGCCTTGGTTTCCTTCCTTGAAGCCTACGTTGGGGAGCAATGTTGATAACCATTGTGGACCGGATTAGTCGGTGGTCTGTCCAGCAGTCGTCGGCACTCACCATGGCCCTAGTAAGAAGTACATCGCGGCGATCTCTAACACGGACAATTACATAATCCAGAAGATGCCAGTGCTTTGACCGTGGGTGCTGCCATGATGTTTTAAACTTATTCTTTTGTCGAAAGAGCGTGTTTGTGATAGTGAGATTATGCTCTGCACATATAGACAAAAGTAAGGTTCCGTTTGGGTTGCTATTACCAACTCCGTCTTTTCCAATAGTTTCTGGCCATAAATCAAAGTCACGCCCAACTCTTGCGTTAAAATCACCCAGGAGGATAATTTTATCCTCCTTAGGTATCTCTGACAGGAGAGTGTCCAACTGGGTATAAAAGTTTTCCTTGATGTCTTCATCAGCATCTAATGTTGGCGCATAAGCGCTCAAGATAGTTACCTGCTGGTTATTGGCGAGCTTTAATCGAAGAGCTATCAGGCCTCTACTCTATGAGCTTAGGGAACATCAAAAAGCACACCTATACTGTGTATTCTTCCCTGTGCCTACTATCATATGGATGGATGGATTGATGTTGCCGCAACATCAATCCATCCATCCATATGATAGTAGGCAATTGTATTTTCCATGGAAACCGACAAGTTGATACAAAGCAATACTGAAACCCATCAACACTGAAATGCTGATGGGTTAAATGCATTCTGGTTTTTAAATAAATATTGAAGTGTGATTAGGAGGCTTTCATAGCACAAAAACACCCCAGACAGTATCATCATATCACCTCTACACTTGAGTCTTTGATTCATTAAGCCATGTATCTAAATGGGATTTCATTTTAATACATATGCAGAGAGAGAAAACTACACCCATGCTAGCAGACAGTGGTCTTTATTTAGCTATAATCCCAGGAGATTTTCCAGATGATCCAGACATCTTTAGAAAGTAAACTCTGCATATTTCATCACTGCATTTTGTTTCTCTTCAAAAATTCAGGACCTCCAAAGAACATAAAAAGAAAAAACAGCAACAAAAACATACAGTGCAGCTCCCGGGAGCACAATTAAAGTGCCAACATTCTCTTAAAACTCCTGCACGGTAGCCTGCATCTGGAGGACCTGTCCCAAATGTTTTCATCAGGAGCCCTTAGAATTTGCTGCTTTATCTAATTACGTATAAATGCCACCACCATCCCTCCCATTAGCTATGAAAGGTATGTACTGTATATCATTCCCCAAGGGAGGCAAAATGTCAATTAGAAATGAAATAAATGTGGAAAGAGCTTTAAGGTTTCTCCATCAGACATGTAAACCACTTGACGCATTTATTTATTTATTTATTTATTTGCTACATTTCTATACCACCCTACAGCCAAAGCTATTTGGGCAGTTCACAAAATAGAGGTTAAAACCCTAAAGTACCGGATTATAATAATAAAACACAAGGGAACACATCCATTGTACTAAGAGCCTATGTACGCAATAGCTGAATTGTGAGCAGCAGTGTATCAGTTAATAAGCATTCAAACCAGTGGCGGACACATGATACAAAAGACATATCAGTGGAATGTGGGATAACCCATTCACATAAATCAGGCTTTCATGATGAAGAGGGTTTGATCCTTTGAAAAGCACTGGGTGTTCCTATGATTATCCTAGAAACTGCAGTGGAGTAAAACTAGAAACATACTTTGTTTGATCTGGTTTGGCTCTAAGTTGATGGTGAACCACAGGTATTTCCTGAAATGCCACAAACGGTGCATAATGCTAGCCCTTATCCAAAAAATAACATGGTTTTTGTTTTCTGGATTTGTATCTTGCTTTAGATCTATGCATAAGAGCAGGGGTGGGAAACCTCCAGCACATGGACTGGATCTGATCCAGCAGGCCTCTTGATCCAGCCCACCAGCTCTTCTGCAAGGCCATGCCACCTCCTCAGCCATGACCTCTCACAATAACCTCGCTCCACCCCCTCTCTGTTTGCCTTGCCTTGATCTACAACACTGAAACACAGTGAAGCCAGCTCCAAAACATGCCCCTTGAACTCAGAAACATGAGCAGCGCCCCAAGAAAGCGCTCCAACATGTTCATTCTTTTCCAAAACCGCCCATGCTTTCCAAGCAGCAATCATGCATTTCCAGAGCACATGGACACTCTCCACCACATGTGCTCATCTTTGGAAGTGCTCTTCCTATTGTGGCTCCATTCATGCAAGCCTCCCCTCAGCTTGCTGGGATGAGCCACAGCAAAGGGGAGGCCTGAGAGGAGGAGGAGGATGGGACAGGCAAGAGGAGGAAAGGTAGAGAACGAAGCAAGGAGTTCGATACTGGAGAGCAAAGGCAGAAGAGAGCAAGGAACAGGTAGAGAACATGTGGGAGTGGCTGGAGAAAAGTAGGGGAGTGCACATGGATAGATGGATGGTGTGTGTGTGTGTGTGTGTGTGTGTGTGTGTGTGTGTGTGTGGCTTTGGCCCTTCCCACCACTGGCATGCAAGCCCTGGAAGGTTGCCCACAAGGGAATGTGGCCCTCAGGGTGAAAACATTTCCCTTTCCCTGTATTAGAGCAGCCGTCCTCAACCTGGTGCCTTCCAGATATGTTAGACTACAACTCCCACAATTCGCAGCCAGCATGGTTGTAATAACAATTACAACTGCAACAACCATAGAAGGTACCTGAAGCCACACCTAACTGCAAGGTGGGCACGGAAAGGAAGCAGCTTGAATCTGGGCAGAGAGAGAGAGAGAGAGAGAGAGAGAGAGAGAGAGAGAGCAAATTTTAAGTTTTTCAACTGTCTGGCAAGAACAGGTTTGTGGTATTGCACAGGTGCTGCTGCGGCTTTTGTGGCTGTTTTAGAAACAAGGCCGCAGGCCTGTGTTACTACTTGCTACCCTCTGCTCAACCTGTTTATAAGCAAATAAAGAGATATTACAAGATCTCTACAAGTCTCACCAAGGAAAGAGACCCTGGAAAGCTGCCCTGGAGCTTTCTACTGCTTCAGAAAGTGAGGAGCACAAAACAAGATGAATCTTACTTTCTGCCAATTGAACTATACAAAATGTCAGCTGTGTGGTAAATTACCATAAGGAGCAACGGGGGGGGGGGGGATTAATGATTTCTACTCTGATTTATCTATTATTATCTATATTCCATTTGCACCAAATGAAAACAAATTTTGGTACATCATTCAAGTGACAAATTGGAGGCAACACAGTATTTCTTTTCTTAAGTGTAAATGTTCATTTGTATTGTTGGCTGAAGTTATCTCCGATGTATGAATTTCAGCCAAATACTACCACCATCACCACCTTTCTTCTTTGCTCCACTAATATTTGTAATAATCAGGAAGATTTAATATTTGCATGGAATGCAGATCATTCATTAATTTCAAAACTGACCAAAGCTCATGCTACGCTGTGTGGCGACTGTCGAACCAGAATACCTGGACACTTCCTAAAAGCCATTGAAAATCAACATAATCATTTATAATGAAAATGGGTCATAATTGATGAAGTTCTGATTATTCGCCATGCTTTCTTTCACATGTACTTAATCACTATGGCTGCTTGGAATATGGAAGCTTGTTGACATTCTCAATATAGTAAATAACATGTCTTACAGGGTGGTTCCCCCCCCCCTTATATTGGATGTGACAGGACCAGTATAAAAAGAGAGGGAACAATATGGGCTGCAACCTAGGTCATTGCCATCAGTTGTTGGAATGAATGTTTATACAGACCATTCTATTATTTTCCTTTTTCAAATGAATAAAAATATGTTTACAGACATAGGGCTGGATCCAGAGACTTAGTCATGCTTAGAGCAGACCTCTCTAAGCGTGACCAAGGAAATCAGTGGGACAAGTTAGTCATGACTGACTTAAGCCCCATTGATTCCAATTGGTCTACTCTAAGCATGACTAAATCTGGATCCAGCCCTATGGCTGCTTGCAGTTGAGCTCCCACCGCCTTGTGTGCAGCTAGTATTAAGCCTAATTTAAACTAAGGCTCTCAGATCCTTTTCGCAGTGAGCCTCAGCAACAACTTGTCTGAGGCTCACTGATGCAGCCTCATCAAATGGTCCCCAGGGGAGGGCACTGGGCTCATTCTTCTACAAAGACATGCAGGATGTATACAGTTTTGTAGGTTGAGTCAGTGCAGGAGGGCGGGCAATTGATTGTAATGGCCCCGATTCAATCCATTGCAAATCCAGCTCTTGCACAGGGGGGGGGGGGGAATCCCCACAGGAGATGACAACCAAGTCCCCCTCCCCTGAAAATTTCAGCACACGCAGACACTCAGTATGCGCCTGGCCATTGTAGGGATTGGGAAGCCATTCACCACGTGCAACCACGAGTGATATCCAACCAGAAATAGGATCTGAGGTTAGTGCTCCAGCACCTGCAACACAGAATGTAGCAATACAAACTTTTAATACGAATAAAGTTATTTGTAAAGTTTACAAGTGCACAACCATTCCTCTAAAGCTTTTTCCCCCCCACCTATGGTTCTGAGTGAAAAGATGCACAAGCCTGCAGGAACCACCTACAGCAAACTTGGATACAATGAAAGTTTCATAAGCAACTGTTGATATTTGCTCACGTATTCTTTCTAGCCACCTGTGCTGAGTTTACAAAATGGGTGTGTGACTCTCCTATCTTTTGTGTTTCCTGCTTGCGTTGCTGAGATACTCAATTTCAGGCCCTGGCAGTGAAAATAAACCTAATTGTTTTCCCCTTTATTTGAAGCACAGGCGTTCTCAATCAGATCATACAACTGAGTGACGCTAATGAACTTTGTCCGTTGGAGCTCTTTTATGTGGCTTGTCATAGGCTTCCTTTGGAAACCCAGAGCGATGTAGTGCAGTCTGGAGGATGTGTTTTCTTTAAAAGAAAAGACTTGAAACATTAGAAGCACCGGTCCAAACAGATGACCAGAACTGTGGTCAGGTCCCGTGCTGTCTTCTGTGGCAACATTTTATCGTATCTATGCAACAATAAACACCTTGCTCAGTTTTCAGTTTTCAAGAGGCCAAATTGCACATGGAGACTCTGTCCATGAGTATCTATTCAGGGGGGAAGGCCCCACCCAAGTGCATGGCTTGTTACGTTCACCTCACTGTTAAACACATCGTTCTGGAGTGCCCATGACTGTCATGTGTACAGCAGGCCTTTCTGCTCCAAATTTAGCCTCAATTCTGGATGATGATGTTGATCTACAAGCCTTATTCAGCTTCCTGAGTGCTATTGGCTAGCTATCCTAGTGCTATTGGTGAGCTATCCTATTGGCTAGCTATCCTCTTTTTTTCTTCCCCGCCCCCGGCCCAGTTATTTATTTATTGAAATGATACAACAGGTTATCATAAAAAATAAAAAAAAAGTTATATCTTAAAGAAAATGAACAAGTCTTGCCAACAAAAGATACCTGAGATGCTTCAGCTATCAATTTGCCAAATATGTCCTAAAGTGATCAGGAGGGACAGCAGAGGCAATCTTCGCCACCCTGTCCTCCCACCCTGCATTGGGAGGGTGGGTTTTTTTTTTATCCATCTAGCTGGAGCATTTTGGAGTGGGAGGGAAGGAGGCTGGAGAGGCTTCAGGATAGCTGAAGCGCTGTCTCCAACCTTGCATCGGGAATCCAAAATATCCTATGGCCTCTCAGACGCTGCCTAGGGGCTATAGCATTGCTCCCTCCATGTGTCTATTTTTTTTTTAATGGAGCTAAATGCCTCAGTTTGGGGTATGAAAAGTAAATCTGTTTGAATTATTGGAAACAAGTTGCTGATGGAAGAACTCTCCTGAAAAGTGCATGTCACCATATAGCCTAGCTGCTGCTGCCCACGACCCTCAATACGCCGATCTACTCTACCTAACAAGGACTGAGAAATCTACATTTATATTCCCTTTCCTCTTTTTATTCAGAAGAATAGCCACAAATGACACACTGCAACAGTCAGCGAGTCATCCTATATTTTCTGCTTCAGCAAACTAAGCAGATAGATGTTTCCCCCCCCCCCCCCCATACCTTTCCTCCAGGGAGTGAAAAAGCTAGGAGGGGAGAGGGTTAAACCATTTATTTTTCCCCACCCCTCCCCCACCCCCAGTTCTTCTGCACAGATGCAGCTGTGTCAGGCTTCTTTGGGTTTTTAAAAATAAACATGGATGAAAGACTGAGCTTGGGGGAATGGATGGGCACATGACGCACATCACAGACAAGGAAACAGGCAGGTTGTATGAGACAGCCAGGACTTCTCTGTTCTGTGTCTCTATTTTCATCCAACTGCTGTGTAACTACAAGTGGTCGACTGAAGCTTTGTTTGAACTGGCCCCATGATCCAGATCTGACTCAAGGAGAACTCAGTGAATAGGTTCTGTGTGGCAAAACATTAAGGACTTCAAGACTGCATGCCATGCAATTACTCTTCTGCACAGACTTTATGAAGTATCCCAGGCAGGGCATGATCTGAAGGCACAAGATGTAGCGCCAACTTTCTGAAGCTAAGCAGGTCCGGGTCTGGTCAGCGCCCGGGAACTGTGTGTGTATGTGGACTACTTGAGTTCCACAGAAGGAAAGTGGGTCATGGAGAAAATAAATAATATATTAAGGGTCTAGAGAGGTCTGGGCATGAGAAATCACTTTATGATTAGCTAGACTTACCGTGACAGAGTACAGACGGGACAACAGGTGTCCACATGTTTTGTTGGTCAGTGCTAAGCATGCCCAAATAGTTTGCTTGGAGGGGTGAAAAAGCAGCTTGCAGGTGGCTTCTTTTTTTCTTTTATTTTTTAGTTTAAGAAAAGGGACTAAAAAAGGGAAAGAGTTAAGCTGTCTCTCTGTACCATTCTTCTCCTCCTCAGCTCCAACCTGTTCTGGGTTTAAAAAAAAATGTGGGAAGAAAAAATCACAGAACTCCATTTAACCTGTAGTTTGAGGCTAATAGTGAAAGAAATGTTAGCTAATTCTCATGACACAATAGGGCAGGGTTTGTTTGCTTTGGAAGGTGTGCTGCGTCTTAGTGGAAGACCAAAATAACTAATCAGAAAGTTGTTCTAGGGAAAAGGTGGGGATTTCAGAATGTTCGGCAGCAGCCCTCTTGCCAGGAGTTCATGCAAATGAACTACATTCCTGCTCCGAAATCATATTTCCTAAATATATCTTTGCACACAGGTATAAGGTACACAGGAGGCCTCTTTTACATCCTCAAAGGCCAGGGCTTTTTGCCATGTTGCTGACCCTGTTTCACAGACTAAAGTACAGGTACCAAGGTTGGTGGGGGATCCTCTGTCATTTTAAAGTGTGTATATAAAGCTTTTGTTAAAACTGTACAGAGCTGGCTATTAGCACTCCTCTGGACAGATATTTTGCAATGAGAGTGAATGATCAGGACCACAGCATGAAAAAATATCAATCCTATTCATTCAGGCAGAATTCACATGCTGTTTTTAGTTTTGGATTTACTCAATCAGTTTCACATGAAGAGCATGTTGTTTGATTCACATGGGGGATTCAGTATGGGAGAGCGAACCATCAAAGACTTGGCCTCACCAGTCTCTCACCCTGTGAAGCTCTCACTACCTGAACGCACATTCAGACAACAGACTTGTAAATAACCTGGTGGCAAGGAAGAATCTCCCTCCAGGCAAGTCTGCGCCTTTTTTCTCGTCTTAGCCAACAAGTGACTAGCATGGGTATATATGGGCTAGTCAATGGTGTGCGGATAACATTTGTGTACTGTTTTGCAAGGCTGATATTCATCGTATGAAATTGACATGTTATTGGTAAGGGCTAGGGATGTGCGTTGGGTTTGGCCAAAGCTCAGGTTGAATCAGGCCCCTTTAGACTGTTTCTGGTGTTTCCTGAGGTGAAGCAGGCTTCCCGCTGAAGTGATCAGAACTGATCAGAATCATCCAGATCCATTAAAAGACACACAGCCATATTAACTGAGCATGGATCACATTCCATATCTTCATCCTTTTATGGCATAGCTATGCTGGGGTGGGTGGGACAACAACAACAACAACAACCAGGATTCACAGCTGTCTGAATGAAAAGGCAAACTTAACTTATACATACATCAATAGGTCACCACTGTTGACTGTGGCTTCAGCCCTGGAAAGCACATAAGAGAACAGTTTCAATCCACTTTCTAGTGTATCTCCATTGAGGTTTTTGTGGTAAGCCATGAGAAGTGTTCCTAGAGTTACACTATCTAACCACACTTGTGTGTTCCAACATGGCTGTGGTTTGGCCTTCAAACAATCTCAGAGATAAGCAAACACCATCATATCTTATGTGACCCCCCCTTGCATAATGAATGCTATTGGATTAAAGCAAACAATAGTTTAAAACATTAACAGAATACATTTGAGCACTGATTACCAGTGCTATAATTAAGCATTTCCTGTGTGTTGTGTGTGCTATGATCTTTCCTATTTGAGGATTCAAAAGCAGCAATCTGGGAGCACTTTCAATTGATCCTATGTGTAGAACTTTAGAGAACACTTATATTCTGATAAAGACCAACAGCATCATCTAGATCAGGGCTCTCCAACCTTGGGTCCCCAGATGTTGCTGTAGTCCAGCAACATCTGGGGACCCATGGTTGGAGGGCCCTGATCTAGAGCAAGGGTAGGCAACCTTTTGGGGCTGTGGGCACATTTGGCAATTTGAGAAACTGTCCTGGGCACCACAAGGAATGGCTACCAAAATGGCTGCATGGGAGGCGTGACAAAGGACTAGTACCTACCCAAAAGACAGAGTACAAGGCAGAAGTGGGGTGTGAGCTTCAGCACACTAAACAGCTCCTTTAAACCAAAAGAAACCTATTGTTTTCAGCACCAGCAGAAGCCTTTTTAATAGCAATCCTAGCTGCCAGTAAGAAAATGTTGTTGCTTTTTAAAGTGGGAGGGGAAGGACACATTGGCAGGCACCAAGAAAGTTGTCCAGGAGCACAGTGGTGCCCATGGGCACCACATTACCTACTCCTGATCTAGAATGCCTAGGACTCTGGAGCCCTGCTGGGAATAAATATCCTTGATTTAGATCCAACCCACTTTCCCAGTTAAACCCCCTTTTTACAATAGCCAACTGGTGTGAACTGGCTAGCCCTTTTGTCATGGAAGTTCAAATCCATTATGTAGGGAGGCTGGCTTCCACTGGTCTCAAATTCCCATAAATATGTGGAGTAGTATAGCCCCAGTGCTTGCTCTCCTTTGGGAAAGGCATGCTATAAAACACAAGATGCTACTCAAGCAGGAAGGAAAGATTTGAGCTATCCTATACTCAAGGATTTGTGTTTTTGTATTGGCTGAATCAGATATTGCTATGCTCTCAGTTTGGGCAGGGTGGGGAGAGGAATTACCAGAGCCTACTGCTGCCACCTGACTGGACTGGTGTATTGCAACGCTCTCCATTTTTTACATCTTGGCAGAGCAAGGGACACCCGCTTGTCAATCACATCCTTGGATTAACCATCACCTAGACCTTGGGAAGAAGTGGGACACGTGACGTGGTTTTGTCGATGTTACTGTTTCTCATTGCTACTGGGTAATCCAAACTGGGGTACCAGGTTTTCCTGGGTGGGAGTTCGAGCCAGTATCAAATATAAAATAATAAATATAGAACCTAATTCCTAAACGCTTGGCCCTGAATTCTGATCTAAGGGTTACATTTGGCTTTCCCATTCCCGGGGAGAAGTAATTCCATCAGTCATGTCCCAGAAAGAATTGTAAGATCACTAAGTTCTATGGCTAGGGTAAGGGCTGATGCCTCCTTATGGATGGAGGAACTGTGCCTTTAATAACTGCCAAAGAGGCAGACATTAAAAGATGCAGTAACTTCAGCCTCTTATCCAGCTGTTAATGGGACTGTGTCCATTTAACAGATGGCAACTTGAGCTGCTATTGCCAGGATGTTTGCTGTGGTCTTACTGTTCTGTTGCACCACTGGGTTACGCATTTTTATTCCTACATTATAAAGAGGGAAGTGACATATTTGGTAGCAGAATTATTACCGTCAGATCAAAACTCTGTTCCCTACCTACCAAGATCTGTAATGTAATAGAGACGGGGAAAGGTCCCAGTAGGGCAGAGCAGAATGTACTACTTGGACCAGACCCCTGAAATCTATTTTTACAAAGCCATGACAACTTCCCTCTCAATCCTCGCTCCAGGATGTTCTCCTGCACAAGCCCCAGTCATTCAATGGTGGCCACGCAAGAATGCAGTAGTACTCCCATTTAATAGGCTTCTGCAGAAAACCATTTCCTGGTGGAACAGGAGTGGGGGAAATCTCAGTAGACTTAAGGCAAGTACGGTCTATTGATTTACTCTTTTACACACACACGCAGACACACATATGAAAATGAGGACTGTAAGGATGAGGAATCTGTTCCCATTTTTCTGAGTAGAATTAGGATTTTGCCATTTAAATCTTTCTGTTCCCTTGGGCTATGTAAATGTAAAGCCATTCTTAGCCATATCAGATCATTTTTCAAAAAAAAACCTGATGAGTTACGATTTCCAGTAAACATTTCTCCTTTTTCTCACATTGAAACTGAATTCAGCAGATACTTGCCTACATTGCATTAGGGTGATTAACAATAAATAGATACATTGTAAATTCTTAATGATAAAAACAACATTCTCAGTTATTAAAGCATGTTACTATTTATTAAAGTACACAATAATTTCCAATCTCATTTCCTAGAATTGCTAGGCTCAAAAATATTTGTGTCTGTGGATATATATAAAAATCATAAATAATCTCTACTTAAAACCAGAAACCTCATAGTCAATCCATAAAACAATAGTCAATGAATCCAATTTTTGCTATGTCAGTCACAGGTCTTGTGATCCTGAAGCTCAGAGTAACAAAAATAACAGCACTGAAGTGCAGGAGCAGTTAAGAGAGCTTCGGCTGTTGGGCAATAATCATAATCATAATCATAGAGTTCAGACCAACCCCCATATGCGTTCATGAAGGAGCCACAGGGCCACATAGGAAGCCCCACCCCCTCAATCAACTGCGCATTTGGTATGCATGAGCAGGGGTCCTGCAGTGTACTGACTGATGTGCACGGCACTCCTCCATTCAAGAGGATGTAACTCTCATGAAATCACAGATTTGGAGGGCCCCTTTTTCCACCCAAAGGCTGAAATCCATTTCAGAGACACTCTTGGAGACCCCATTCAAGTGGTGGGTGGAGCTGAAGGAAAAAAGGGTGTGGGCAAAGGCAAAGGGACCAGGGGCAAAAATACCAGCATATTTTAGCTTAAAGTTCTTACTGCCAGTAACTAAGGGCAAAACTAAATTTTCTGCTTTCTTGTTTTAGTGTAAGCAGACACTGGCCCAATTTGGATCAGGACCATGGCCTATTCAGAAGGAGGGATTTAAGCTTCCTCCTCCCATTTTCAACCTGAAATTCTAATACACTCCCCCCCCCCATCCAGAGGGGTTTAAAAAACGGGGGGGGGAGTCTTCAGACTTAATTTAATTCAGATTGGGACTATGGCGATACGGTCCAACATACAAAATGGGAACACCATTTCCTGTATATGGCTGATCTTTCACATCAGTATCTCTCTCTCTCTCTCTCTCTCTTGCTTTCTCTCTGATCCATCAACTGTTGCACCCTGCCCTGAAACGTTTCCACGCCCCAGCTGGTTTTAAAATATCCATGCATTGAGCACGAGGATTGGAATAAGGGCTTGTAAATGTGTCTAGCTTGGAAAGCTCCTGTGATCAGGAAGCCTGTCTTATCCGGCTTGTGTGCTTGTCCCGGCCTTGCCCCAACTTTAGTTGTCCTCAGGGCCGGTGCAAGGCAGTGCAAGGCAGTTTAGTGCCCTAGGCAAGATCAGATATTTAGCACCCCCTTTAGCGCTGTATTTTTTTTCCCAAGGCGTTTCTGGCGCCCCCTTTAGCCCTGCGCCCTAGGCAGCTGCCTAGTTGGCCTAATGGTAGCACCGGCCCTGGCTGTCCTCATGCCTGCATAGCCCTTGTGTGCCCTTGTTGTAGCCTCCTGTGGGAAGCCTGGAGCACAGCCCCTTTCAGCCCTGGAGAGCTCCCACAGGGAACTGAAGGATTCTGAGGAGACTGGGAGAGAGAGACAGAGGAGGTTCTCAGCAGAGCTGAAGCTTGGAGACAGAGTACAGAGAGGAAGGGACTGAGAATGAACCATCCAGAGAAGATCATAGAGAAGAGAGTAGCAGCCACCTTCTGCCCTTACAGAGCAGCACTTATTCAGCAGAAGCTCCACCACCAAAGTGTGCAACAGAGCCTGAGGCCTACACTAGTATCCCAGGGCTGTCTAGCCTAAGACCCATCTGACAGACTTCCAACCCTTACCTCTTATTCAGTTATTGGACTCCATCCCCTCTTACGTGTTTCTGAGAGACCAATTTAAAAATTGTAATACCACCTGAGTTGCGCTTCTTGCTTTCTCCCTCTTTCCCTCTCCTTGTTTTTGATTTTTTTTAAAAAAAATATTCTAGTCAGTTGTTCACTGGTCCTCCCTCTGGATCTTTTCAGGAAACATGGAGGCTGCTGGGCAAGTAGAGCAGCCTTCCCCAACATAGTGCCGTCCAGATGTGTTGGACTTCAACTCCTATCATCCCTAGCCAGCCTGGCCAATGGCCAGGAATGCTGGGAGTTGTAGTCAAAAATATCTGGAGGTCACCATGTTGGGGAAGGCTGAGCCAGAAGTACCATGCATTATTTGGGGCCCTCGTCATTCTACCCCCTCACCCATCCCCTGACTGATTGAACCCGGGTCTCATAGTTCCACCCACAACAAAGTGCTGGGAGGGAATGTGGAGTTACACTACTATTCTATGTACATGGTTTTTTTAAAATTTATATTTATTCCACAGGAGCATTCAATCATGGGAGACCTTGACTGAAGTAGGACAGTGCGGCCCCAGGTTTACCACCTCTGTGAGAGCTTGGTCTACTAGAGACATCACAAAACATGTAACATGAAAACAAACCTTTAGATGATATCAGTTTTTATTCAATCCTGGTCTTCCTAAAATTGCAAAGGACCTGTGTCTGATTCAACAAAACCTCATGCACCTAGGCAGAACTTGGATTTTAAAAAAAAAGCCCTACAACAGGTTTGCCCAAGCTGGCACCCTCCAGATATATTGGCTTACAACTCCCATCATTCACGGTCAGTATGGCCATAGGCCATGCAGTACTTGACAAAACATTGGCTGTGCTGCCTGGGGATGATGGGAGTTGTAGTCCAACACATCTGGAGGGCGCCAGGTTGGGGGAAGGCTGCCCTAGAAGCTTGACTTGTTAAAACTGTAATACTTGATTATCCATCTTTTATCATTACTGTGGACAAGCACGCGTACTGAGGTGATGAAGTTGTATTCAATTTGTATGACCGAATTAAAGGAAAGGTGATTAATTGCGCAGAGGTCTCAGTGTGAGAGTCATTACTCAAAAAGGAAACACCCAGGAAGAAATCTATGCCTACATTAAAAAAAAAAAAAGTCAACATGCAATAGATGCAGTCAGCGCACAGCATATTATACCTTGCCAACTAGCAAAAACCACAATAAGTGGATGCTAAAACGGAACCTTTTGAAAAGAATTCAGAAAATAACTGTATGTACATTGTGGTTACTTTTCAGACAATACTACATTACTAAAGAAAAGCTACTTCCTGACATTTAAAAATGAGGACTCTTCAAGCTATGGAATGCAGACATACATCATGTCTGTGAGATTGAGGGGGGGGTGGAAGAGAAAAAAAGATCAAATGTAATATTTGCTTTCAACGCAGACAACTGCTTTGAGATTTTCCACCCAGACAGCCTTGAAAACTGCCTGCAGCCTTTGCCAATTACTACTGACAAATACCACTTGGTCCTGAGTGATGTTTTAAGTGAAATAAAACAGTGAGGAAAACTGAACATGATGAAAGGGCTCCTTTTCTTTTCTTTTTTCTTTTCTTCCTAAGAGGCGACTACAAGTTATATATTCACAAGGTAAGGTATATGCTTCCTGTCCATGACAAATTCCATGTGAAGTTGAGAGCCGAGGCAAACTTTGTTTGACAGTAAGAGGAAAGGAAGACAAAACTCATTTTCATGACTTCTAAAACATATATTCTTTTAATTTCAAACAAAGGAAGAGAAGCTAATACAGTACCCCTGTTCAACATCATTCTTCACAATATCAGTGTTCTACTAGAGAAAAAATATTCCTTACCCTTTCTGTGTGTGCAGGATGCATACAGGACAGGATCTTATCAACAAAAACCCTTGATGCTCTGCCCCAAGATGCAACCTCCAGCATTATAAAATACTTTGAACACAACCAGGGCCAGTGCAAGGCAGTTTGGTGCAGTTTGGTGCCCTAGGCAAGATCAGATATTTAGCGCCCCCCCCTTCCCACTTGAGCCCTCCCTCCCTATTTCTGGCGCCCCCTTTAGCCCTGCGCCCTAGGCAGCTGCCTGGTTGGCCTAATGGTCGCACCTGCCCTGAACACAACAGACCAGCGGTCATTTCAAGAGATTTAATTTTCATATGAAGGTACATCTATGGAACTATGGAAGTACAGATGCATAAAGCATACACAGGTTTTTGTTTGTCATTGGGAATTAAATTTTCTCTACTTTATTCTAAATAACAATAATTGAAACAAGCAAGCATTAGGGTTTCTTTAGCAAACAAAACATTATCTGTACTTATGAACACTTGCGATGTGCCCAAATCCTCAAATATACATTCACACTTATTTCACCCACAACATTTCTACTTTAGACAGCCCTACTATTAGGCAGAGTGAGGCAGCCACATCAGGTGCTGGGAGGTCGTGAGTGGCAGCAAGGTGCTGGAGGACAAAACTATGGCAGCCAGTTGGCTGCCCTCGGGAAGGCACTCCCATCGCCCATGTCAAGATAAGATGCAACTGCCAGGCCAGTCAACTTCTGACAACAGCTGTACAAGGAAGCAAAGTGGCCATTTTGTCCTTTGCCTCAGGCAGCAAAATGCCCTGGGATGGCCCTGACTTTAGAATGTAGAGACTATCTCACATATGTATGAGAACCCTTCCAAAGTAAGAGAGGCTAAAACAAATGTGATTTTACAGAGAAATAGACCAGGCTGAGGAGGGGATTTATTCATATTGATTTCCCGTCTTTCCTCATGGAACTCAAGGTCGCATAACTAGGGTTGCCAGGCAATCTCCCACCCAGGCACTGACCAGACTTGCTCAGCTTTAGCAAGGTTGCTCCATCATGTGCCTTCAGACCAGACCTGGGAGGTTTAAGATGATGAACACTGTAAAACAGTAAGTGCTGAGTCCATTGATGTTTGCAGTTACATCCAATATGAAACCTAGGATGCACTCGGTGGAATCGACATAACCCCAAGTTTCACACAAGCAAAACTGAAGTATTTCCCCACTCCATTCAGTTGATCTGTTGGGCTCACTGCCAAGAGGTGGTATAGATTCAAAAAATGTCTAGAATAGATCCGTGGTTGGCAACTGAATTGGCCATTCTGAGAGGTCTGTGGGGCAAGGGGCAGTGAAGAGTCAGGTATGTATCCCCTGTACCCACACTCTGCCCTCTCAAAATCACCTAGTAGTGGGGTTTCCTGCACTCCTCTTCATCAGCCTGGTCACAGCTCCAGCTTCTATATCAGGGGTGGGGAACTTCTTTCTGTGGGAGCCAAATGCAGAAGGGGCGGGACCAAAATATAAAGAATACCGTACCAGCATATTGTATCTTAAAGCTCTTCTTGCCAGTAACTAAGCCTTAGGGGAGGCAGTTCAGCCTTATAGAATGGGGGCGGAAATCAGGCAAAAGCCAGGAAACCGCCCAATGATTGGCGGTCAGAGGAAAGGGGGGCAGGGGAAAGGCATCACAGCCATCTGGGGAACTCTGCAGATAGAGACCCCAGGCAGGCTGGATTTGACCCACAGGAGGAGGAGGAGGAGGAGGAGGAGGAGGAGGTGGTAGAGGAAGGGAGCCTGATAGCACCCTTCACGGATTCCAGTTTGTCTGATTGTTAGGCTAGATTAAAACACACAAAACAGAAATAGTAAGCTCTACTAGTCAAAATAGGTAAACCAATTGTTCCTAAATGATGGAATAGAGAAACAAATCGCATCCTGAAGCTTCGGAATAGTGTGGACTATTCTTTATAAACAAGCACGTGATGGCTTATTCCTAGAATGACTTAAGTGTGCCATTTTCCCCAGCATACCAGTGACCTGTGGGATTTGTAGCAATTTGAGCCAGTGTGGCGTAGTGGAGAGAGTGGTGGACTGGGAGTCGGGAGATCCGGGTTCTAGTCCCCGCTCTGCCATGAAACTCACTGGGTGACTTTGGGCCAGTCACTGACTCTCAGCCTAACCTACCTCACAGGGTTGCTGTGAGGATAAAATGGAGAGGAGGAGGAGGATTATGTAAGCCGCCTTGGGTTCCTTGCAGGAAAAAAGGCGGGGTATAAATATAACAAATAAATAAATAAATATGTTCTTACAAAGGTCAGTATTCTAACTGGGCACAAAAAGGCCAGTGGTTTCCAAACTGGGTTCCTATGAACTCTGGAATCTCTCAAATTATCAAGGTTTCCTCAGTGGGAAGATCCACAATGGTAGATAAGCTGCCCTGAGTCAGCTTGCACACCATTCCCCTGTAAGGTTCAGGCAACAGTGGAGTTTTTGGTGTGCTCTGGGGCACATTCACACTTCACCCAGAATTATAGCAAAGCCCGATAGGCCAAGCCAGCATCCTGTGAGAGGTCAGAGGAGTCCAAAGCCCTCTGTAGTCACAAGGCTTCCTCGACACGTCAATATGCAAAAGGTGTCCAAGATGGAAGAATGCTTGAAAAACCACTGACTGGGGGCATGAACTTTAAATACTATTTGGAAAGATGATAAAGGGAAGCAATTGCAGCCTAAGAACATAAGATAAGTCCTGCTGGATCAGACCAATGGCCCATCTAGTCGAGCATCCTGTTTCCCACAGCAACCAATCACATGACTCCGGGAAGCCCACAAGCAGAACTTGAAGGCAGCAGCCCTCTCCCACTGCTGCTCCCAGAAGCTGCTATTCCATGGCACAATGCCTCTGAACCTAGAGACATCTTGACTAACAGACACCAATTCCTATCCCCCATGAGCTACACTGTATGCACCTGAAGCACCCAATGCTATCTACTTTGGGGAGATGGGGCATACTATATGCTTAATAAAATGGAAGAATGAATAATCTTTGAGCATGTTTTAGAACAGTGTTCTCCAACCTTGGGTCCCCAGACATTTTTGGCCTACAACTCTCAGCATGCCCCAGCCAGCTATGCTGGGTGGGGCATGCTGGGAGTTGTAGGCCAAAAACAAGAACACTGTTTTAGAACATACACTCTTGACTCCCCCCCGCCCCCTTGTATTGCAGAAATCAATGAAGAACATTTGGCTGTTCTTTTTAAAAACTAAATGAGCACTTCCTTTTTTCTTAGGATACCTTCCTTCCTCTGCAGTGCACATACACCCTCTAGTGTACCATTATGAAAACAGCAGTGTTTCTGAGAAATTAATAGCCAAATAACTTGGTTAATTGCCTTTCTACATGTACTGAGTTTAGCACGTTATGTTGCTCACCAAGAAAGCAAAGCGAAGGTCAACATGACTTACAATTAAACTTTTTAAAGAGGATTTTGATTCTTTTTATGGCAGCCTTCCCCTGTTGGGGTTGGATTCAAAAAGTGGTCTGTGTGCTAGCCAGCTAAATGGAGCTCTGGCTGTCTACACACGACAGCACACTAACACACACACACACCAACTTTTCACTCCAACCCCAACATCCCCAACCTGGTGCCCTCCAGATGTTTTGGATCACAATTCCCAGCAGCCCCAGCCAGCATGGCCAATGGTCTGGGATGATGATAGCTGTAGTCTAAAACTTCAGGAGGGGACCAAGTTGTGGAAGGCTGTCTTATGGAACCTGAGTTTGATTTTAATCATACTAGAAGAAGTCCCACTTGAATCTCACCTATCAGTACATGTAGATATTGATGTAGAGCCAATGTGGCGTAGTGGTTAGAGTGTTAGACTGGGACTCGAGAGATCCGGGTTCTAGTCCCCACTCAGCCATGAAGCTCACTGGGTGACTTTGGGCCAGTCACTGACTCGCAGCCTAACCTACCTCACAGGGTTGTTGTGAGGATGAAATGGAGAGGACGATGATTATGTAAGCCGCCTTGGGTTCCTTGCAGGAAAAAAGGTGGGATATAAATATAACATACATACATATATATATATATATATATATATATACCTTGGTTTGGGTTTGCATTTACTATTAGTAGTTTCTCCTGCACACTTAACATGCAAGATGCTTAACTCATTCATCCTTGCAATTCGTTTGCAACATAGGTCATTATACCCAATTCTCAGAACTGATACTGAGGCTTAGAGAGCAACTTGCTCAAGGTTAGCAACATCATGGCTGAACTCTGACGATGGTGACTCACCGGTCAATTCCTAAACAGAGAAGATAAAATAACTGAACTAACCATATTTGTTTAGATTTATAGCCTGTACCATCCCAAAGGCTGGGTTTAATAACAAACTTGTAGGGATCCAGGGGTCTTTGGAATCATGAGTTCAAAGAGACCTTGGAAGTCACCTAGTCCAAACTCGTCCCACACAGCATCTGCAATGCATCTCCGACATCCACCCTCTGCTTAAATACTTCCAGCCAAGGACAGCCCACCACCTCCTGAAACAGCCTGTTCCACTCTCACACAGCTCTTACCATTAGGGTGTTTTTTCCTAATGTTTAACCAAAGTCTGCTTCCCTGCAACTTCCATCCATGGGTGCTATCCCACCCTCTGGAGCAACAGGGAACAAGAGCAGGCTTCCAGATATTTGAAGAGGTGGTGGTATTTTTCCCCCTGTTAGAGCAGGGATGGGCAACTTGCGGTGCTCCAGATGTTTGGCCTACAACTCCCATCAGCCTTAGGCAACAAAGCCAATGGTGAGAGATGGTGGGCATTGTAGGCCAAAACAACTGGAGGGCAAGTTGCCCACCCCTGTTGTGTTAGAGCAACAGCATAGTTCAAAGTGCCACAGCCCAAAATCAAATTGATAAGAAATACTCAGCGTTATGTTGGAGAGGATGTCAGGAAACTGGCACTTACATTCAGAAATTTTGGCAAATTGTATTCAAAAAGATAAATGAAATAACTGGGGTAAACTTAGAGGTATGTCCTAGCACAGCATTACTATCAATTTATGATAAGGTTTATTGTACTCAAGATACTAAAGATTTAATTACAAACTTATTGACAGCAGCAAGGTTAATGATACCTAGAAAATTGAAAATGCAATGTGATTATCAAATAGAGGAATGGTGTAAAGAGGTATGGGATATTGCTATTAATGATAAATTAACGTGTAGTATTAAAGTTAAAAGGGGATTATCGAATGAAATGATTTTAAAGATATATGGAGAGCATTTGCAGATTTTGTTTTATTAAGTGGGAAAGGGTGTACACCTTCCCAAGAGTCATTACAATTTTGGAAGGTTGAATAGTTATGTAGTTAGTTGGTCCCGGGTGGGGTGGGGTGCACTTATTATTATTTTGCTTTTTAATGTGTTTGTTGTATAATTTGTATGTTTATGTATTTTGTAGTTTATATGTTAAAATTTAAATAAAATTTGGAATAAAAACAAACAGTCACAGCACAAGGCAGGTGGCGGTGCAAGTTCCTGCTCCCTGTAGGGGAAGATGAATTTGCTCTCTGATTAGACAGACTTGCACAACCCCATTGTATAAACTGATCGGATGCCAAAGCACTGACTGCTACTGAGATGGACTTTTTGCCCAGAATCCTTTAGCCTCAGTCCTGATTATGTCTTGCTCTTCAGCCACCCAGTCTGACCTTGATGACAGTCTGGAAGACACACACACTTGGGCTGACCTTGCATCCATCTCTCTCCCAGCTTCCCCTGCAACGCCACACACACACACACAACTCTAGAATTCCAATTTGACTAGCACTCTCTAAACCACTAACCACTTGAGGGGTTTTATTCAGTATGTGACAAAATTCAATCTACATTGAGCCTGCTTTTATGCTTATCAAACTATCTTAAGATTCTCTTGGCTGCACATTTCAACCATAAAATGCTAGGAATTTGTGTGCACTATTAGCACAAAAGCAAAAAAATCGCCCCAGGTGATGTGAAGCATAGCCTGTGTTTACAATCCTTGTAACAAGTCCAGCCTGCATTTAGTTCGCAATTAAACAAGCTAGGCATGTTTTACTTTGCCGCAATGCTAACATTTTCTTCCATTCTCCCTCTTTATCATCTTCTCCATCTATGCTCATAGATGCACCATGCTGGAAATTACTTCATATAATTCATGCTGTAAAAGAGTCCCTTTCTTCTACTCAGCTTCATATTTCTAAGGAGTATTTCACTTCTAAGAACAATGAATCCTTGAAGACATCACTTACAGATCTTTCCCCTTAGTGTCATCTTTTGACATTTCATTCATAGTGTACTTAAAAGCTTTAATTAACAGAGTTTGAAAGTTGATACTATCTTATCTTTTCCTGAATAGACAGGTCTAAAAGCACTAACCCATGATGAATGATTCCCACATTTTATAGCTGAAACTGGGAAACTAAAAACCAGTCTAATGATAGCTGTAAAATGATATCAAGGGAGCTTCTGAGATCACCACATTCCCCCTTTTTTCATGAGTACCTTACTATTAATAACTGGAAAAAATAAAACGCAGTGGCCTCCGTTGGCATTATGACAGTGTATAAGGCATATATTCTCTTCCCTGCAACTTTATTACATCTAACACAATTGTTAATTGTTTTACACTTTGCTTTAGTGCATGATTTAAAGATAACAACTTGTATATATCAGATCCCTCCTCCCATCCTTTTCAAAAAAGCAGTTGGTAGCAAAAGTTAAATCCCATTAAAAAAATATTTAGCTTTGCAATATTCTAGAAGTCGCACTCTGATCCTTTCTAGATATATATGGAGAAAATGCTAAAAAGACTAGAATTGTTTTTTGCTGGGGGATCTAGGGCTCCATCCTATGCATGTTTAGAGAGAGAAAAGGCCTACAACTCCCAGCATGCCCCAGCTATGCTGGCTGGGGCATGCCGGGAGTTGTAGGTCTTTTCTCTCTCTAAACATGCATAGGATGGAGCCCTATTGCAAACCTGAAGAAACTGTGAACGAAAAATGGCCATGTGCTTAATGATGCCCTTTCCCCAAAATTACTAATTCCATCTTGTTGATGTGCTTTTGGTTTGGTTGTTGGGGGGCAGGGGGATAAAGGTGCAAATTCACAAGGATTGCAAATTAGTAAACAGCCCAAGATGATGATTTTTTTCCCTTAGATGCAGCAGAGGCACATGGCTTCATGGGTGGTATGCAGCCAGAATTGTGCCACAAGGGGTGGGACAGATCTGGTGATGTAGGGTGCGATCCTATGCATGTTTAGACAGAAAAAGTCCTACTACTCCCAGCATCCTTCCAGCCAGCCATGCTGGCTGGGGTGGGGTATGCTGGGGATTGCAGGGCTTTTTTCTGTCTAAACATGCTGCATAGGATTGCACCCTTATTTAGAACTGTGGGACTCACTGCTTTCCAGGAATGGAGCGAGGGTTGGTTTTAATGTCTAGACCTCACCTTCATGAAGGAAAACTTTACCATGTGGATAACACTGCTATATGTTTTTGAAGAAGAACCAAAGTGAGACTTCCAGTAGCTACAGGGTGGGTCTTCTAGCTCAAGTAAGTTCCCAGTCCTTTCTCTAGCCAATATACCCTAGGAATCTAAGCTTGCCTTCTCCAGACCATGGCAAGAATGGCTTAAACAAAACTTCCTTTCTTCCCTAAATACAAGAATGTGAATTCAATGAATATATTAAAAATGTGGAACAAAAAGGTTCACGGAAACGTAGCTTCCCTTTATAACTTTTCTTAGTACAGGCTCCACAGACCAGCATCCACCAAATGCTCAGCCATATTTCTGGAAGGGAATAATAGCCAGGAAGGCTGGAAATTTAAAGAGGAACGTTATTGGTAGCAATAGCAAATGAAACTTATTTTACAATCATATATCTCATCTTAAATTTTCCCATATCTACTAGAATATCTGACAAAACAACATAAGACAAGCTGTACTGTTGATATTTTGGTTATATGGTAGAACTGTCGTGTTTCTTAGGACAAAAATTAAATTAAAATATTTATATTGTTTAAACGTGGTAAATTGGCAGTATTGGACAGCAATCCTATACACACACCTGGAGGTAAGTCCCATTGAACTCAATCTGGCTTACGTCTGAGTAGACATGTATAGGAGTGTACTGCATGTTCATTAATTTAATACACTTGTACCCTGCCTAATCTTTCAAACAATTCAGAACAATATCATCAAGGTAAGACATCCAATTAAAAACCTACCATAAACAAGAACAAAAGCAAGGGCCAACGTATATATTAATTGAAAGGCAGAATGTAAACCCACCATCACGTCTAAATAAATTAAGATTTGCACAGCTTTCTTTAAAAAAAAATAATAAAACAAAGCAAAGATAAACATTTGTTCTGCCGGGGGAACTGGAGCCTTATCAAGGTAACTTGCAGTGCGATTACGGGCGCAGTATTGAGTGCAGCGGAATTTTGGGCAACACACAGCTCTGGAGAGGCAGTTATCAATGATTCAGACCGCTCACAACGCAGCACACAACCTGGACCTCATAAGAGACGCATAAAATTACCTTTGATCAACTTTCTCTAGCTTGTTTTACTTGAACTACTCAGTCAGTACCTCAGTCATGGTACCCTTGGGTCTTTTCTGCTCTCTATTCACAACACAAGGGAATGAAGAGACAAAGTCTCAAGATACTGAAAAAAATATATATCGTTTCGTTCTTTGAATGAGACAATAAAACGCATTAAGTATACATTTTGGAGTAAAATAGTCAAGTTAAAAATCATTTGCTACACTGCAATGATGCCTGTGCATATTCACTCAATTGTTCTAAAAAATGCCTGCACAGATTCTGGAAGGTTTGTCTCCAGGATGAATCCTTTGGCTGGTGACAGGTTTAATATGCAATAGCTTATATAAATATATACATATACTGAAACATTTGTTGACCCTTCTGTTAGCTATACAGTAATATGAATAAGTCACATGCTGTATTCCTTTATTAAAAGAGCGGGATTGAATGTGCTTGAATATGAAGCCTTGCTCCCCTGACAGTGCAGCATGCTAGACCAGAGGGTCCCTGCAATACCATCCAGCTCTCCAGGGTCTCATAAGGTAAAATGACCAGGGATTCCAACACAAACATCTAATGTATCTGCTCCCATAAGGACCAGCTCAGGAACACTACTCAATCTCTGGGGTCCTTCTTGCTCCATCACTGTTGATGAAGGCTAAGCTGGTGGGGACAAAAAGACCTTCTCTACCAAGGCACTATACTAAGGAATGGCCTCCCCAGACAGGTACATCTGACCTCATCGTTGCCCACTATAAAACAGTCCTGTTCCAACAAGCTTTTTTCTCCCAGTTAATTGTAACTTTTTGTTTTAGTTAAAGGACTTTTAGGATCTGTGGGTTTCTATTTCCAGTCTCTGCTTTTATAGAGCTCCCTTGCTCTAGAAAGGCCAGAGATTTTTTTAGTAATAAAATACTAAATACTTTAAAAATACATATAATAACGCTTGTGGCTTCTGCTATGAAAGATGCACTGCCTATCAAATATTCTATTCCGAGATGCAATTCTGTTGCAAGGAGATCAAATTGTTGTGGAAGGTAAACACTGAAGAATCTCAGACGACAGTTGCAAGATTCTTAGATCTTCTGTACGCAGTGCCTCCACCAAACTTAGCTGGCTTACAAGATGCATGCAATCCCTTTTTAAGAGAGAAACCTGAGAAGTAAAATAGTAAAGATATATTACTAAAATCTCTGGTCCATTAAAATACATTCACCCATAAAAGCAGACCTCATCTAGCCCTTAAGAGATTGCATAGCTAGGCCTCATATAGCCGCCGGCTGGTGAAATCTCAGAGGTGGAAAATGAAGTCGAGACAATTCCTTTGGTAATAGTCTAGCTATATATACTCGCTGTCTTACAAAGCTCTTTGGTTTCTCTTCAGTGCTAGCAGGAGAAGAAATGTGAAGCAAAGAAGAATGTGCAGATCTGCTTAATTTGCACTATTTATTTGGATCATAATGTTTAGCTTTTCTCAGTGCTGAATTTAGGTCAGCATGGAAGACATTTTTTAAAATTTCAAGTTTAGAACTGAGGTGGGGAAACTGCGGCTTAGGGGCCAAATGCAGCCCTTGGCCTGATTTCATGCGGAGTGGTGCAGACAGAGAGAAGATGCAATCCTGCAAACTCCGCCCAGTTTAAGCTCTGGCTCCACCCACCACTGACTGCATTCAATTGATTTTTCTCGTGGGTCAATAGGCATTCATAGGGAAAAGGTTCCCTACCACTGATTTATACCTGGCCCTAGAGATACCTCACAAAATGACAGCTTCCTCCAAGTTCCTATAAATAGGTATCAAACTTTCACTGGCCCTTTGCTGGGGAGGCACACTGGGGGAAGTTGTCTTGGAGGGGGCCGCATCACCATTGATAAATCAACACTGATAGATAGGCACTGCCGCATTGTTGCCAACCTTTTTGTTTCAGAATCCCACTATCTTGAAGTCCATGACATACTTCATTAGTTGTCAAGTTACCAAAAATAATCTCATCCACTTCATACTTCCAGCAAAATTCCCACAAACCTTTGCTTGACCTCACAACCCAGTCCCTGATGAAGGGCACCCTTTTGAGTGCCCATCTATGCCTGCCAGCTTTATGGCAAGAGTGCAAAGAAGCAAGATTTATGGCTGCTCCACAATTCTGGATCTCCTTCTTCTGGAAGACTTAGCAAAGCCAAGCATCTTCTCTACAAATTGAACCCTCTTCCTTTTGGGGACCAGCTTTCAGTGGCTGGAGTGAAGCTGGTATGATGGATGTCAGTTTCAGGATTGTTTTTCAGTCTTTGGGGATCTTAATGCTCTTTAATCTTAATACCTCAACGTTTTTAATTTTATTTGTGTATATAGTTCTCAATATACTGTGATCCACCCCCAGACCTTGTGCTATGGCAGACTAAAAATTACGATAAATACCTTCTGAAGGGCATGCTGAGTTTCCTCTATCAATGACGTACATATTTTTGTTGCAAGGTCCATACTCTTCTTTTCGTTCCTCTCTGAAATTACCTCACCAAGTAGAACTTTCTTCCAGGAAGTACTACAACAAAGAAGTTTGAACACATTTGTTGTATGTACCTCAGTTCTGAACAGATGCCCAAACAAACCCAAACAATGGCATTCAAAATGGTACTTCTGCATAACAGTTCTTTTCAGCAAACATTTGCAACTTACAATTGCTCTGCTTCAAGACATAATAATTTGAGTGCTGTAAGAAGCCTCCAAGATGGCCCATCCCAGCCAAATGTCAGATCACTAGAGATGGAAAAGAGAAAATGTTTTTTAAAAAAATCTAAAACCAGAGTATTTCATACACGGCTCATGAAGAAAATACAATCTCCTTCTCCCCTATCCCACATATCCAATACTCAGCAGCAGCGTTTAAAAGTAAGATGCCTTTTGACACATTAATGGAGGATAGGTCTATGAATGGCTAGTTGGCGTGACAGCTAAACAGAATCTCCAGATTCAGAGGCAGCATGCCCTGGAATACCATATGCCAGCCATACAAAGGGGAGGGCTAATGACTTCATGTCCTGCTTGTCGGCTTCCCTGAGTCATTTGACTGGCCACTGGTGGAAACAGGTTGCTAGGTTTACAAGGACTCTGGAGATGATCCCGCAGGGCTCTTCTTACAACTTTTGCAGTTCTTACTCTATTTTAGCTGCAACTGAAGCCATCCCACCCCACCCAAATCCCAAAACAAAGAGAATACGGGCACTAATTCAGAAAGATAGGGGGCAGTTGGCTCTTCCCCCTATTTCTACTTCTCAAGAAACCTATGTCACTGATTAAGAGGATTAAAAAAATGAACCACCACAGAAGGTCTTAAAGTGCACTGCTTTTTTGTAATTAATGCTCAGTGTATCCAAGAGCAGTACTTTGAACCTTCCAGTAAAATCTTAGTACACACACTGAGATTGCGTCTCCTTTTGTGCCCCCTAAAACATGAGCAAAAGTGAGCTTCTTTTATGCTGATCAAAAAAAAGGTGCAGACATTTTAACATTCCTAGCAATTTCACTTTAAAGAAGTCTTTAAAATGTGAAGGCAAAATGCTGCAAGATGAAAAACAACAACACAAGCAAGTTGGTTGCTATTCTGGAAGGTATTTATTTATTACAGTCTTAGCCCACCCTTCCTCCAAGGAGCTCAGGTTGGCATACCTGGATTCCACCCCACCTCATTTTATCCTCACAATAACCCTGTGAAGTTAGGTTGAGAAGTAATAACTGGCCCAACATCACCCGGCAAGCTTCATGACTAAGAATCTGAACTCCCTGATCCTAGCCTGACACTTATGGCTTGGTTTGCACATGAAGCTAAGCCATGGTGTGGTTTGCTGAAATCTGGCTTGTTGTGCCTGAACCCACCCTGCAAAAATAAATATATGTATGGTTTGCTAACCAGCTGTAAACCACAAGCAGAACCCATGGCTTGTTGTCTGCTTATGAAATCTGGCTTGTTTAAACCATGACTTGTCATGATGTCTGAATCCAGAACTGTGGCTTATCCCTGGTTTGTCTGCACTACTGCCTGCCCTGAAACAGAGGCACCCAGCAACAGCAGCCTGAAAATGAAACTGCTCTGAAGGCTGGCAAAACGTGCAGGGGAGAAAGAGGCCAGAAACAGGGAAAACAAGTCATTGTCTGCAAGACAATTTATGTCTAAAGCAACAGAACATGGTTAACATCATCATCAGGCAATCACTCGTGACCGAGTAAGATTGTCTTCCAGGATAAAAAATTACAAAAAGGAGATTTTAAAAGGAGGAAATTCTAAAGAAAATTGTGTAGACTCTAGCGATGGGTCCGTAAGTGACTGTGGAGGCCAATTCTAGATCCACACAGCTTCCCACAGTGAGGACACAGGTTACCAGATAGAAGATGGTCCTGTAAAGGATTCATTTGACGTGCTTTTCGCTTAGCACGTTTCTCCCTTTCACCTTGCACTCGGGCTTCTTCAAAGTCCATGGAACCTTTGTGAAAGGCCAACCTCCATTTAGATCGTTCATGGGCCAGAGCTTCCCAGTTTTCGATGTTTATATTGCATTTTTTTAGATTAGCCTTATGAACATCTTTAAACATCTTATACTGACCACCGATATTCCGCTTTCCATCCTTGAGTTGGGAATAAAGTAACTGCTTTGGGAGACGGCAGTCAGGCATTCAAACAACATGACTGGTCCACTGAAGTTGGCGTCGAAGGATCATTTTTTCAACGCTAGTAGTCTTTGCTTCTTCCAGTACACTGACATTTGTTCGCCTATCTTCCCAAGTAATTTGCAGGATTTTCCGGAGGCAACGTTGATGAAATCTTTCAAGGAGGTGGAAGTGACGTTTATAGATAGTCCATGTTTCGCAGACATACAATAAAGTTGGCAATACAATGGCTTCATAAACCAGTGTTTTGGTCTTCTTACAGATATCTCGATCCAGTTCCAGGTTTCTGGGGGGCCACTGGGCAAGGCGCCCTCAATGGGCCCCCTCCCTCCGTGAGTCCACCTTCTCACTGCCATTGTCACCAGCTGCTCTTGCTCCTCTTCCTCATCATTGCTGCCACTTGCTTGCTTGACGGGCAGAGAGCCAGTGGGCAAGTAGGCAGTGGCATCGACTGCTCCACCTTCTCACCACCACCATTCTTTGGACCAGAGTGAGAGGCAGGCGAAGGAGGAGACTGCAGTGGTGAAGAGGAGGAGCAAGTCCAGGGGACTCTTGTCAGTGGGCAACAGCAGGTGCCCAACCATGCCTACCCTAGACTCCAGCCCTGCATGGTTTAGTGTTACTTGCAAATGCAGCCAATATGAGACGCAGCAAGCAGTAACCAAAAAAGCAGCAGTTTTATGCTAACAATTTTATAAATTGTGTGTGTGTGTGTGTGTGTGTGTACATGTACACACACAAACACACCATCCATCAATCGTTTTAGTACAAAATATCCACCAATTGTGGTTTGGCATCTGACAGGGTTATGAACATGGCACGCAAATATACGTATATAACCATGTAAATCATGTAAATCAGCATGGCCCTCTGACCCGAAGATATATTACACAAGCATGGACCTTGGTTCTGCCATGAGCTCCATGGAGTTAGCAGAATCCACCCGTTCAGTCACAATCCCCTTGCAAAAGCCACAAGCTCTATATGAAATTATTTTGGCGCTACCATTATTCTTACCACAAACAATTCCTCCAGAAGGAAGAAAATTTGGGGTTTTAAACCCAATACCATTTTAAGCATACTCATAACTTACTCTAAAAGTTTGTGTTCTTGTAAAATGGAAAGTTTCGTATGCCTCTGCTTATCTTCTGAGAAGAGATATTTAAGCAAAGTATCTAAAGAAAAAGAAAAATGTTTATAGCAACCAATAGTTGTTGTAACAAAGAACAGCATTTTAAGCATTTTCTTCTAGCACATTAATGATTGGGTAAAATCCAAAGTAAGTCCTACTTAGAGTAGACTAGTCATGTCTAACCTAAGTCCCATTCATTTCAATGGGTCTGCTCTAAGTAGTGCTTAAATTGGATTTTGCCCATCATTAGTGTTTCCTCTAAAGATTTAGGAAACAATATGAAAGGAATTTCTCTCTTCTGGCTGGATACTCGGTAATTTTAACATAACTTGACTGGTCTGGCTTATAGATTCATAGATCATAGAGTTGGAAGGGGCCTACAAGGCCATCGAGTCCAACTCCCTGCTCAATGCAGGAAACTAGAGGAGGGGTCTCCCATCCAAGTAATAACCAGGCTTGACCCTGCTTAGCTTTCCACGCTCAGACAAGCTGAGCCAGCTGAGCCACAGGCATCTACTCCACAGTCACTGGGCAATAGAAGTGAAAGCTAGTGTTCCCACCCCATGTGTTTTCCTTTGCCCAAAGTATGTGTGTGTATGTCTCCAGCCTCCCTGTACAACATTTTAAATGGCTGCCATGTTGTTCTGGGGTATGAGCCTGCCCAAATGTTAAGATCAGTGTCTGAAGTTCTGCTCTCTGGTCTGCCAGTACAGCCTGTTAGGTTGGCAGGTACCAGGGACGGGGCCTTCTCAGTGGAGGCCCCATACCTTTGGAACTCATTCCCCAGGGAAATATGCATGGCTTCATCACTGCTGGCTTTTATGAAAAAATTGGAAGACACTTATATTCCAGTCTGCATTTGGTTAATACGCTGTGCAAAAGGGGGGGGGGGGAAGTAGTTGTATTTTTTTGTGTTTTAAAATTCTTTGTAAACCATCTTGTGAGGGCAGTGTGCCTGAAAGGTACCGGTAGGTTAGAAATCATTTAAATAAGGCAAATTGCAACACCCCATGAAGGTACAAGTTGAGCACCACTGAGCCCAATCTGGCTTCCCAAGGTGATAAAAGATTGGTTCTGTGGGCCTAGTTTGAGCTGAAGTGAATTTTGGGAAGTACTTATTTGGATAGCAGAATCATCTTTTGACTTTGTAAAAGAGAGAGGTTTATGGGGAAAGCTTGTGGTTTATGTACCTTTTTTAGAAATGTTGCCAACCACAAGGTACAGAGACAGGATGCTTAAGAAGAAACTAGACTTTTCAAAATTCTCTGGAAATAGTCAAAATGTCAGAAATCACATTTTCAGAAGGGAGGCACTTAGATTTAAAGGGGCTTGAATGAAGCTAGACTACCTTATAATAACCAATCAGTACAGTAAGTGTATAGCATAATGGATACCATGTATTGTACCAGATAAAGGGTTAGCATAGGACTTATGGGTATAAAAGGAAATTTTACCTGATGGCCGAGGTTCCTGTTTTCTATCTCGACTCTAAAAGGACAACTTCTTTTCCGTGGGAGAGGGGACAGGGCCTTTGCTGGCAGATTTGTTGTAAGTCTAACTGTGAAGGACTGCCAACCGGTCCTTTTCTCAAGACCAGAGATCAAAGGTGCAAAACTGCGAGCCTTAGCTCTGCCGTCTTGACACTGATTCTCTCAGGGCTTTGCCCTTGTATATACACTGGATTTAGCACTGAACCACAGAGGAACCACACACTCTGTGTGCGGTAAAACCAGGAAAGTTTATTCAAGGTAAACAGATTACAATAAAAGGTGGGGAATGAGGGAGAAACGTGGGGAGACACTTTGGTACATACACAGTAGAGCTACGAAACAACAAAAGCTAGTTCCTTTACTATATAACTACCCAGGCCCTTACTTCTTTACCTGGGGGTTGGTCTTCTCAGAGTTTGCCTTAGCAAAACCCTACTCCCGCGAAAGCATGCAGACAACAACGAAACCCAAAAGCCACAGCAGCAGTATAGATTCTTCCCCCCAACCCTCCTTTCAGTAGCCCAGGTGTCTTTAGCCAATCAGGATGAACTTCATCTGGGCCAGGCAGGGGAGGGGTGGCTCTTTGCCGCATTTGCATGCAAATAGCTGTGGCACCAGCCATCAAAGTCATGGGAGACTCTGCGGGTCAGGAGCCATCAGATAAACTATGTACATTTTGCATTTCCCAGCCCCCAGCTGGGATTATACTTGTTTACACGTGTGGAGGTGTGTGTGTGTGTGTGTGTGTGTGTGTGGTGCAGGAAACTCTGACGCTTTTTTCTCCACACTAACTCTTTTCTATTTCTCTATTAAGTACGAATACTGTGTGTGAATGAATCTTTAAAATAAAAGTACTTTATTTCACTCCAAGTGTGTGTGCATGTAATATTTTCATATATGAAACTCAACACTTCATTTTTTCAAGACAGTTATATCTCCTAACCCAAGTCAGATCCTAGAAGACAAGAAGTAAAACCCTGTCCAAATTCATTTTCTTTCATTCGACCCCACCTCCTTTGCGCCGCCCACCACTGGAATGCAGCTCCTGAAAAGCTTCTCCAAAATGGAATTCGGCCCTTGGGCCGAAAGAGGTTCTGCACTCCTCTCTTAGATGAACAGAGCATTTTCCGTGGGCCACCCTTGGGCATGCACAGGCTTTGCCCCCAGGACCTGCTCAGGTACCAGAATTGCTTATTTCAAGAACAGGCAACCCTAAACCGGCAGTGAGAGAGCTGTAGCAACATCATCCCTACCCACACCACTGGGGTAACGTGAGACGCCTGGAATCACAGTGGTGGAATCCTTGCTGTGGTTCCTCCACATGCCAGCAAAAGTTACCCCGGCAGCTTGGTCAGCCTTGCTGTGGCTCCACAATGCCAGGAGAATGCAAATGCCAAAGCAATGTGAGGCTTCAGCCTCAGACAATGCTGATAGCAACCCCATCATTCTCACAGGATTATAAGCCAACTGGGGAAGATGTGCAAAGGTGAGAAGAGAAGGCCAGCAATATGCCACTACCAGTAGTTACAAGTAAAGGTCTTGCCATCTCACTGTAATCTTGTCAGTTTGCTTCACTACATCTCACCTACTCACTTCTGAAAGATGCCCCCCACCCCAAGACATCATGCAAGCTGAGGTGAAGTCAGGCCATGACAGTTCAGGGCTAGCTGCAGCAGTGGGCGGAACCCCTAAAAAGCGGCAGAATTCAACGCTCCACCCAGTGAATGGTCGGCTGTCCCTGTCCTAAGCTTCCAGTTATTTTGTATCACCCATCCATGTCAAGATCAAGTCACAGCCTTACCTGTCCCAACATGCACAGTGCTGTGTGGGTTGCAGTTGGCAACAAAGCCATATTCTAGAAGCAGGTGCTGATTATCATGAGGGCCGTAACAGATAAATACTTCTTTGTATTTTTGACAGCGTGAAAGTGTTTTTATTTCATAACACTTTGTCTTTTCATTAAATGCAGCTTTCACCTTGGAGGAGGGGGAGAAAATACAAGCACATGAGAAGAAAAGCATAAAAAATGTTAAAGCTATTTGGGAACTACTATTGCTCCCATCACCGAGGGCACTGTGGCATGGGGCTTCGTTTTGTTTTCTGTTCTATGTATCCTGTTTTGTTTTTCCTCTCCCTGTGTAAAACCTCTTTTGATAATAAATATATTTTTTTCTTCCAGTTTGGATGGGAAGTGTGCGATTGAGGTTTCTGACCAAGACCCTAGGGAGAGGCGTTTCTCTCCCCACATGGCCTAACCCATTTAACATGGGTCCTGGAAGTGGGGAGTTGCTGCATAAAGAAACCTCATACTCCTGGCGCATGGTGGCACTGTGCTTGCAAAGCAGGTAAAAATGGAGGAATTAAAAGTGTGCTTCGTTAGGTGTATGGCCTGTGCCAATGTCCAAGGCAGTATATGGAAATGTTTCCTTGTGTATATATTCCTCAAACCATTTGCTTCGGCAATCCCATTGAGTTCATCCACTGTTCTAGAATACCATTCAAGTTCTTCATTTTAAGCATGATGTCGTAAGATATTTTACGACAGTAAAATTACTCTCTTCATTAATTTTTTTTGGTGAATTTTATTATATCAAAATGAAAACAAAAATTTAAAAAATGATAGTAAAATTATCAGAGCAAACCTTCGGATTCATCTCTCAATTGTGTGTCACAAAATCCCCCTTCGTGTGTAACTTGCATGAAGGGGCAACCCAAGATGAAAGGGAAGCCCTCCCTGACCACTGAAACGCCCCCTTCTCCAAGGTTGACTTCCCAACCTCGGAGAGCAGCTGGCACAGTTCTTTCTGTGCTGGCTGAGAGGGGCAGGGGGCTCAGAGCTCTGGTTCCCCGCTGGCTCCAGCCTCAGATCAGGGAATCCGAAATATCCTATGGCCCCTCAGACGCTGTCTAGGGGCCATAGGATTGCTCCCTCCATGACTTCTCCATGGCACCTCGATGTCCACATTCCAGATATGGATGTCTGTAAAGGGGCATCTATACATGAGCTGTTCCTCAAAGGCATCCCCATGTGCTCAGGCCAGGAAGTGTGGAGCTCCCTTTCATCACACAGATTCCACAAAGGGGGCTAAAGCGAAGCACAAACTACTCTGGGGAAAAGTCAGAAAGATGGACTGAGCAATCCTACCCTCAGATCCAGTTTGCTGGAGGGAGTTAGGGTTAGGTGGAGGTACCTCTCCACTAGCAGGGGAGTATCCACTGCTGGAGGCTCCCACAGAAAGCTTGGTGTGTGGAAAGCTAGCATCCCTGTGTGGGGAAACCAATCCTAGCACTCTCTAGGGCAGGGCTCTCCAACCTTGGGTCCCCAGATGTTGCTGGCCGACAGCTCCCAGCATACCCAGCCAGCATGGCTAATGGCAAGGGATTCTGGGAGCTGTAGTCCAGCAACATCTGGGGACCCAAGGTTGGAGAGCCCTGCCCCAGGGGGACCACAGTGGCTCTGCTACGGATGGAGTTGCTACCCCTCTATTACTGCAAGAATCCATTGTTGCCTACTGAGATTTCATAAAAGGATCTTGACCCTCGTGGCCCAGCAGGGTGTGTGGAAAGCTGGCTGGCTATTGGGGGGAGGCCGGAAAACCACGGGGGAGGGGGAATGAACAAGAGCACAACACACTGTGCAGGTCCCACCTCTCCATTCCAGTTTCACAGCCATATATATTTCAGAAGTCTGACTTGAATTTTCTTACCTGGGCAGCTGGGTTGTGATTTAGCAGATCCAAGTATGGGGCTAAGGCATACATATCAGGCTCTTTTGAAAAACAGTCCCTCTGTGAATGTTTCATATATACTGTTCTTGTATTAATGGTGCACCAAGCCCATTGGAAGGCATTGTAGTCAAAGAGAGACGCCACATCTTTACGAAACAAAGGCTGCAAGGAAATGAAAAAAGGCTGGGATGAAGCAAACAGCTCCTGGACCAGTTTTCTTTGCTCGTGGGCCTTTCTTCTTAAAGGCTCAGGGAAAAGGTTCGCCGTTTCTTCCTCCAAACAAATAGGACAGGTATATGTGTCAGGTAGGAGATCCAAGTATGGCTTCCATAAAGACCTCTTGTGAGCACACTTCTCTGCTACTAAAAATGTACAGAGTGCTATCAGAGGAGAAATGGGGGGCTTCCATCTATTCAAGAAAGGCAAAAGAAAGCATGAGAAGTATGAACATATTAACAAACAATATTTTTCACCGAACAATTGGGGTTGGATCAAGATTTGAGTGTGTGCAACCGGGCTGGTGAAAGCAGACTTCCCTATGCCATCCTCTCCGCAGGAGCCCCGCCAGCTCCCCGCCCCAAACGCTACACGGAGGGCCAGAGGACCCTGCTGAACGGGGAAGGCTGTGGTGTGGGGGGGAATGGGAAGATCCCCCAAAATTGGATGGAGTGGAGACACCTTCTGTGAGCAGAGGGCATGGTGAAGTCTGCTTTTGCCAGCCCAGTTGCACACAGCTAAATGTGGATCCAGCCCTTGACGTTTTATATTATGTATACCATTACTGTTTGGGATTAACACAGAAATCTGCTCACATGGAACAAAGCTTGATTATGTATTTATTTATTACATTTATATCCCGCCCAAAGAGCTGTGTACATAATCCTCTTCCTCCTCTCCATTTTATCCTCACAACAACCCTGTGAGGTAGGCTAAACTGAGTGTCAGTGACTGGCTCAAAGTCACCCAGCGAGCTTCATGGCTGAGTGGGGACTAGATTTCATAGATCATAGAGTTGGAAGGAGCCTATAAGGCCATCGAGTCCAACCCCCTGCTCAATGCAGGAAACTAGAGGAGGGGTCTCCCATCCAAGTAATAACCAGGCCTGACCCTGCTTAGCTTCCCACGCTCAGACAAGCTGAGCCAGTGTGAGCCACAGGCCTGGGAATCCGGGCTTTCTCAGTCCCAGTCCAACACTCGAACCATTACACCACACTGGCTCACACACGCTAGTCACTGTTATCAAAGGTAAAGGCTAAGGGCACACTCCAGAGGAAGTAAAGTATGCTTAAAATCCAACTGGCAGCCTGAAGATTAGTTATGTTCATATATGGCAGCCCTACCCTAAAATACCCAAACGGTACATGCAATTGAATTTGATAAATAAATAATTTATTTACAGCATTTTTACCCCGCTCTTCAGCCAGAAAAGGCTCCCAGAGTGGCTTACAAAGATTAATATTAGACAGTCCCTGCCCTCAGGCTTACAATCTAAAAGACATGACACAAAAGGAAAAGGGATTGGGAGGGAGGAGGAAGAAAGCAAAACTCGGGCACCAGTTCTTAGTTACAAGGTTCTTATAGATTTTTTTTCTTCTTTTTTTTCTGGCAGGGAAGGGCAAAACAAGCTCCCTGCAGCTGTTCCTTCATTGGCCAATGTATGGGGACTAGGTTGGTCTCCCCCTTGCTGTGACGTTAATCCTGGGAAGCATGGGGCGCAGCCTCCCAATGGTCCTTGCTTCTCTGGCCGATGGATGAGGCCAGAGTCTGCTGTCCCAGGGAACTGTCAGTTGGAGCTCCTTCTGGCAGGGAGGGGTGAAGCGAGCTTCCTGCAGCTGCTCCCTCTCCAGCTGATGTATGGGGCCAGGCTGGTCTCCCCCTTGCTGTGATGTTACTCCTGGGTGGCATGGGGTGCAGCCTCCCAGTGGCCTTTGGTTCTCTAGCCCATGGATGAAATTAAATATAAAATTATAATATATATAATTATAATATCCCTTTTACCTCATAAATATTTTGTTGAAATATATTGACAATCCAGCCATAATAGAACATCCAGTCTTAATCCGGGCAAACATTTGGAAAATTGACTTACAGAAATTTTACAAGTACAAGAAGAGGAAGAAAAAAACAACACAAAGTTCTGAAGAATGTCGGTTACCACTTCTTAATGATTGTGAATGTTGATACAACCATGATGTAAACAGATACAGGTGCTTTATGTTGTATTAATATTGTTTCAGGTATTTACTTTATTGATTCTGAAAATTTAAATTTTGCAGTAAATAAAGTCATGGAGGGAGCAATCCCATGGCCCCTAGACAGTGTCTGAGGGGCCACAGGATATTTCGGATTCCCTGATCTGAGGCTGGAGCCAGCGGGGAACCAGAGCTCTGAGCCCCCTGCCCCTCTCAGCCAGCACAGAAAAAACCATGCCAGCTGCTCTCCGAGGTTGGGAAGTCAACCTCGGAGAAGGGGGCGTTTCAGTGGGCAGGGAGGGCAGGAGACTGGAGTGGCCCAGATAGGAGTTATCCTCTCCAGCCCCCTTTCTTCCCCCTCCAATGCGCCCCAGCTAGAAAAAAGCCTATCTGGCAAAAAATGCAGGGCAGGGGGACAGGGAGGTGCCGAAGATCACCTCTGCCGCTCATCCCGCCCTGCATGGGATGCTCATAAGCCTCCAAGTTCGGGGGCTTACGATCAACAATGGCACAACCCATAGGATTGTGCCCTAAAACAATATAGAATTGGACTTGAATCAATGGTGCTACAATCGGCCCTTCAGTCTTTTTCATCTGTTTGGAGCTTAAGGTTACTTGCAGTGCAATCCTATGCATGTCTACCTATTTTGTTAATTTGTTCTACTCATTCATTTGTTCTGAACTGCTCTTACCTAATACATTTTCTTCTTCTATTAGTTTTTATTTAAAAAAAAAAAGTTTAGCATGCAAGCTGATCTGGAGTACTGGATTTTTAAAAACAGTTTTTTCCCCTGTTTCCTCATTAGTCATCATTATAAATCATCTGTGCAGTGTAATTTACACATGTTTATTTGAACATTAGTCCCATTTAGTTAACAGAGCTTACTCTCAAGTAAGTGTGTTTCAGCTTGCAGACTAAATGTTTGATTTTCCATTTCATTATTCTCTTGATATATTTGCCTTCAACACACTGGCAGCAACTAGAGAAGTGGTAAGCAACTTGTGGCCCTCCAGCTGTTGTTGGACTGCAATTTCTATCATCCCTCAACATTGGCAATGCTGTCTAGGGCTGATGGGCACTGCAGTCCAACAACATCTGGAGGACAAGCTGCCCACCCCCGACCTAGAATAAAAGATGCAACTTGTACGGACTTCAACACAGCTCTGTTGAAAGCAAGAGAAATCACTAAGGAGAGGTAACACATCCTAACAGTAGTTTAAATGAGAGATCTATGAATTCTGAATAGACAAGACCCAAGATTTTGTTAAGTGATGATCAACTTACTTTGCAATGTATTCTCCAAGGTAGCTGCTAAGTACAGTTTTAGTGGTGAGCAAGCATTCTTCAGGCAACGAAATAATCAACTCTTCTGCCTATGGAATATTAAAACACGCACACAAAAACCCCTCAGAGTGAATATATTGACTGATGTTGAACTTGTTTCCTTTTTGGAACCTTAGGGGTAATATCATAATGATAGATTACCATAAAGGAGTTTTTCCATATTTCCAAGTTTCATTTAAAAATAAATTAAAGATGGCTGTTATGCCCCTGCCCATGGGCAAAGTGTTATAGCAGTAGGTATGTGAGGGGAGGGGGGAGTGTGAGAGGAGTGTGGAATGTTGAGATGTCTGCTGATTGGCTGAGAGACTGAGAAGGGGGGGGTGAAGCCTGTGTTATATAAACAGTGGGCGGTGCTGTTCAGGAGGGTAGTCTGAGGGGAGTGTGAAGAGGGAGGAGAGAGAAAGAGAGAGTGGGGGGGAGGTCTGAAGCGAGTCTGAGAGGGAGAGGGAGAGTTTTCAGTGTTTAGAATCTATTTCCCTACCCTTAATTGTAATTAAATAAACTTATTTCATTTTTAAAACTTAAAAAAGAGTGGTCTGAATTGTTGTGATATGTATCACATTCACAAGCTGGAGCACATTGTTTACACATGGAAGGGACAGAATGGCGGGTAAACAGGTTTATTATGTCTCTCTAGAATCTCGTGTTTTCGCAGGGGTTACTAAAGTGTGAGAACAATATGAGCTGGTCACATGGTTTGTATGTTCTGATGACGTATTAACTTGTTTTTCTGTCTGGAGCCATTTTAGAGAGGAGCAGGACTGTTCTCTCTCTTCACTCTTTTCTTCTGACTATTGCTTGCTGGACTTATGCAACAATGTAGCGTCTTTGCTGTGGTAGGGTAAAGCTCAACTTGCTCCACTGGAATAAATGCTTGCTATGCATTGTACTCTGCACATGGACTGTAACTAGGAAATGTATACTCTGTAGAATATTACTTTGCTAAGTAAATAAACAGGTAGAATAGACCTGTGGAGTTACAGAGTTTTTTCCTTGCTATCTGCAAACGGGGGAGCTGGCTGCTGGAGTCAGATTACATGCTGGAAAGCTGGCTGGCTGATTGCATCCGAAACGCTGCACGCTCCGCAGAGAGAGGGGGAGAAAGATCTGGATTTCTGTGTGTGGATAAATGGGCCTCTACACACGAAGAGGATTTTTAATCTCCCATCTCGCACACACGGGGCTCTGCTGTCACTCACGCGTCATCATGAATAAGTTACCCTGAAGGGGTTGATGGTAGCGGAGGAGCAAAGAGAGCGTGATTTTTGAAGCGCTGGCAGAGGTGCTGGGTTGGACAAGGTGCAAGGCGGAGGGAGGTCCGACAATGGCCTTTTCTTTTAGCCACCAGTGCTAGGTTTTGTTTATTAAATGCTATAAATTGCCTTACATTTAAGAGACATTCTCTTTCCTTCCAAAGTCCTCTAAAAGACACCTTGATTAGTTTTAAAATATGCAAATGTATTTCAGTTTAAATTTATAGCTGGGTAAAAGCCAGAAAGTTAATGAACTATAGTCTTTAACTGATTAACCGCGTGATCCAATGTGGCTGCCAATAACCTGCTGAACGCGGAATATTACAGGCATCCTTTCGATGGCGAAAGGAGAGTGGAGGCAAGAGTTGCCTCTGCACTTCTCTTGCCCTCCAAAACACTTAAGACAGCCAATTCTGGCCGTCTAAATGTTCTCCCCCAGCTTGTGAGGAGAGGCGGCTGAAGCACCGCCAGGATTCCTCGTGGCATGGCGGTGCCTCGCTCTTCCCCTCCCTGAGCCCAAAACACTGTTTCCGAGGTCGCTCTTGTGACCTTGGAATGGCAGCCTGCGCGGTTCTTTCTACACCGGCTGCAAGGGTGGAGGGAGGGCACTCCAAAGTCGGAGTCCCAGCTCCGACCTCAGAGGGCTTTTCTGAGGTCGGAACTGGGACTCCGACTTCTCCTATGGCCATCTAGACAGCGTCTAGCAGCCTGGATAGGGTTGTGCCCTAGTAGGCCCTAATTTTGCACACACCTCTAGTTGTTTGAAAGGTAAATGATATCAATTCAGGTGTGAATATATGACTCTAGGGCCCAAACTCCCATACTGGGGCTGTTTGCATGACACGACTGCCAAGTGTGGTCTATTTAAACCATGGTGAGGCTGCAGCGTGTGGGGTGCGTGCAGCCACCATTTTGAATATGCAACCCCCCCCTTGGGGGTTGTTGTGTCATGCAAACCTGGAGAGCATGGTTTGAGTGAGTGTTAAACAACCCTCGTGTAACCCATGGCTGGGTTTTTCAACCTTCACATAACCCATTCTTGCCAGGCTCCCATGATATGACAAGGTTGCATGTGCAACCTGGCACCTGCAGACACCACGGCTCATTGTGGGTTAAATGTAAACTAGACATTTATACTAATTTAAACCACCATTTTCAAATAATTTATTCTGATGTAATCACACGGACCTTTGTAGGATTGGTGTTTAGCGAATGCAGAGTTGTATTTTTTTACTTTATTTACATATCTCTATCCTCTCCAATCCTTGTCTAATGTGGTCAAGTCACTGGAAGGTGATTTTATTTTTGTCAATTTCACATGCTGACTTTTCTAAGAAATTCACCACCAGGAGCTGATCTCTTCTTAGTCCGCAATCCTTTCGGCTGGCATGGCAAATGCCAGCTGCTACCATGTGGAGGAGCAAAACACCCAGACTAGCCTATTGTGACAGCTGCCTTTGAAGAGTATTCAGCCGGAACTTCAGCTTGCAAGAATGCAGCCTCCTGGAACACATAATACGTGTACTGTAGCAGTTGCACTGGCTGCCACTGTGTTTCCAGGAAATTTAAAGTGCTGCTATTGACTTCTAAATCTCTAAATGATTTGGGAACAGGTTATCTGAAAGACTGCCTACATCCATACAAATCTGCCCAGGTCTTCAGATTGGCCTCAGAGGCCCCGCTCCTAGACTCACCGTCAAGCTCTGTTACAGCTTCCCCCAACCTGGTGCCCTCCAAATGTTTTGGATTTCAACTCTCGTCGCCCCAGCCAGCATGGCCAATAGTCAGGAATGCTGGGAGTCATAACCCAAAACATATGGAGGGTGCCAGGTTGGGGAATACAGATCTATTAAGACTGGCAGGCAGGCACTAGAGACAGGGCCTTTTCAGTGGTGCCCCCATACCTTTGGAACTCTCTCCCAAGGGATATACGTATGGGCCCATCTTTATTACCTTTTAAAGTTTTTATTCTAATCGGTTTTTTAATTGAAGTGTTGTGCTGGGTTTTTACTGTTTTATATTAATGCTGGTTTTAGTTTAATCTGTTTTTTACTAAAATGCTATGCTGGGTTTCATTTTTAGCTGCTGTTGCTTAGTTCTGTAATTATAGTTACGATTGCTTTAATGAAATTGTTGTTTAATTGTTATTGTTTTAAAGGATATCGGTGTTGTTAAGTTATTGTAAGCTGCTTTTTAAGGCCCACCTTAAATGCAAGACAGAAGTATGTAAATAGGGTAAATAAATGCGACTCTGCATTAACTAAACACCAAACCTACAAAGGTCAGTTTGAGTGCATCAGAACAAATTATTTGAAAATGCTGGTGTAAATTAGTATAAATTTCTAGTTTATCCACCGATTCAGAATTTGATTTTGTGAATCCAACATATAGTCTACGAAGCAAGTTTTAAGGCCACTACAAAAGTGTTAATAATGTGTGCGAGAATGCCACAAGAAAATATACGTTTCTCAGTCCTTATGCTCCTTCTCAGGAATACATACCTGAAGAGCTTTTGTGGTCATCAATCCTCTTCCTGTCTCTAGAAAACAAGAGGAAAACCTGCAATGAAGTTTACTACCACTAGCTTCCCCAGAATCCTATAACAGAATGCTCAGACTAAAAAACCAAAGCAGGATAGGGGAGAATACAGAGGTGGTTTAGAAAAGGTACAGTAACCCTGCACTGCATTCCTGAAGCTTGACCATTACCTGCTGTGTTCTTCCCTATGTTGTCCACAATTATATAGCCTTCATATGGAAATACACAAGTCTCTCTCACTTAAGGCGCAATCCTATGCAAATTTAGACTGAAAAAAAGGCCTACAACTCCCAGCATACCTGCCTGGGGCATGCTGGGAGTTGTAGGCCTTTTTTCTGTCTAAACTTGCATTGCATTGTGCCTTTAGTCTATTTGACTTCAGTGACAGCATAAAGAGATGCCCAGGAGCAGTTCAAAAACAAAAAATGCAGACAGTGGTCATGATCCAGAGGAGTTTGCAGTAGTTCAGCAAACCTCTTGACTTTTCTTCTTTAAACTGCTGACTTCCTCATGTTGCGTCAAACATTGCTTGTCAAACTGCCCCCAGTTTCTACAGCAGCTTCCCACACAGATGGGGGTCAGGTCCTACTCAAGGAAAACAAGTCTAAGGGTTGTATCCAATGTTTGTCCTACTTAGAGTAGACTGAAAGAATAGCCATGGTTCTTTGGCTTCTGGCCAGTATGAATGAGATGGGAATATATATGTATACACCAGGTCTGGCAACATGCTCTAGAATCAAAGTCCCTTTTTAAACTTACCAAGAGAATGAAGTCTGTAGCTGGCCAGCAAACAATATGATACATACATAGAAATAATTGTCATAAAAGTCATAGAGAGCTTGAATAGTTCCATTGTACCAGCTGTACATCTAAGCCAGATGCATTAGAAAATAAGAGCAGAGCCTCTGGATCAGACAGAAGGTCCAGCTAGTTCAGCATTCCATTCCCAACAGTTGCCAGCCAAATGCACGTGGGAAGCGCACAAGGAGAACATGAGGGCAACACTGTTCCTGTTTATCTCCTAGCAACTGGTATTCAGAGCCAGTGAGGTGTAGTGGTTAGAGCAGGGGTCGGCAACCCGCGGCTCTTTCAAGCCTTTGCCGCAGCTCCGCTCCGGCAGCAGGGACACGAGCGTGAGAGAAGATGGCGGCCCGCGGCGCCTCTGCGAAGCGTGGAGCCGGGTCCGGGGGCTCTCGGGGGTCCGAGCCCCAAGAGGAGCCGCCTCCACCGCTCCAGGCCGTGCTGGTCGCCGACAGCTTCAACCGCCGCTTCTTCCCCATTTCCAAGGACCGGCCCCGGGTGAGCGACGGGCAGGCGGCGGAGGGGGATGCGGGCAGCTGCCGCCGAAGGCCTCGGCCTCCTCCCTTCGTTCTCCGCCGGGGAGGCGCTTTCGGTCTTCGGCGAGCTGTAGCGCTTCTGCAGAAAGCGCCTCCCCGGCGGAGAACGAAGGGAGGAGGCCGAGGCCTCCAACCGCCGCTTCTTCCCCATTTCCAAGGACCGGCCCCGGGTGAGCGACGGGCAGGCGGCGGAGGGGGATGCGGGCAGCTGCCGCCGAAGGCCTCGGCCTCGGCCTCCTCCCTTCGTTCTCCGCCGGGGAGGCGCTTTCTGCAGAAGCGCTACAGCTCGCCGAAGACCGAAAGCGCCTCCCCGGCGGAGAACGAAGGGAGGAGGCCGAGGCCTCCAACTGCCGCTTCTTCCCCATTTCCAAGGACCGGCCCCGGGTGAGCGACGGGCAGGCGGCGGAGGGGGATGCGGGCAGCTGCCGCCGAAGGCCTCGGCCTCCTCCCTTCGTTCTCCGCCGGGGAGGCGCTTTCGGTCTTCGGCGAGCTGTAGCGCTTCTGCAGAAAGCGCCTCCCCGGCGGAGAACGAAGGGAGGAGGCCGAGGCCGAGGCCGAGGCCTTCGGCGGCAGCTGCCCGCATCCCCCTCCGCCACAAATCCCTTTTGCTCATATATAAAGCAGGGGCCAGTTCTGGGCAGCATTTGAATTGAAATCCACTCCTTCCTTGCCAGCCACCTCTTCGTGCCTTGCCTCCAGTTAGGCTTGCCAGGATATTCTCCATGTTTAGACATGAAAAAAATCCTACAACTCCCAGCATGATAGCTGGGGCATCCCGGGAGATGTAGGACTTTTCCCCTGTCTTAACATGCATTGCACCCTAACATGCATTGCACTTTACTTCTTGCAAGGAACCCAAGGCAACTTACATAGTCCTCCTCCTCCTCCTCCTCCATCTCCATTTTATCCTCACAACAACCCTGTGAGGTAGGTTATGCTGAGAGTCAGGGACTCTTATAATGTTCCCCCTCCCATTTTATAATGTTCCCCCTCCCATCCCCGCAGCGATATTGTAATTTGTGTTTTATTCTTCTTTATAACCTGTTTTGGATTGTTTTTAAGAAATGCAGGGTTAAAAAAGCAGTTAATAAATAAATAAATTTATGGAGATATAATTTTGTTCTATTGCTATTAGTTTTCCAATAATTTGTACATGAATACATGATCCTGTATATATAGCATTAAGGTAAGAAACAATATATGCAGTGTTATATTTGTTTTAAATGTCACAATGGTTTTGCGGCTCCCAGGTTTTTTTTTTCTTCGGAAACGGGTCCAAGTGGCTCTTTTTGTCTTAAAGGTTGCAGACCCATGGTTAGAGTGTTGGACTGGGACTCGGGAGATCCGGGTTCTAGTCCCCACTTGGCCATGAAGCTCACTGGGTGACTTTGGGCCAGTCATTGACTCTCAGCCTAACCCACCTCACAGGGGTGTTGTGAGGATAAAATGGAGAGGAGGATGAGGATTATGTAAGCCACCTGGGGTTCCTTGCAGGGAAAAAAGGCAGGATATAAATAGGAGATCCCATTTAGTCGTTGTGGGCAATAGCCATTGATAAACCTATCCTCCATGAATTTGTCTAACCACCCTTTAAAGCCATCTAAGTCAGAGGTCATCTCTGCCATGTCTTGTAGCAGCAAATCCCATATGCTAATTATGTTTGGAGCTCCTATCTGGTTTCCTTGTCTTAAAGACTCCCTCGAAAGCATTCAATCTTACTGCCTTAGATCTATATTTGGCATGCCCAAGTGTGGTGCTGCCCTTTATCTTGAAGCTGGCCTTAATTCTCTTAATTGTCTGGCTTGGATATATTGTATTCACTTCTGGCTTCTTTACTGGCTTTTGGTTAAGCTGAATTCTTTTGTTTCCCAGGTGATGTTAGATTCCTATGTGTCTGCTTGGAATAAAGCAGTGGGGCAAAATCCTTCCTATTTGTTATCCTTGTCCTGGGAGAAAGCCAAATTTCTAGTCAAGCAGAGACTAACTGCCATCAATTTTCAAGAGCTCCATGCAGTGGCCCAGGGCCCATGTTCCCCTCTGTTGCTGGGTTTGCCGGGCCTTTATCTTATAAATGGGATGCTTTATTTAGAGTGGTTATCTATCCCTATATACAGGAGCACATTCTCCTTAGGTCGATTTAATGTCCTACCCTCCAAACTTTTGGATGGTAGATACAGTAAAATCCCAGTGAAAAACAGATGCTGCCCCTGCAACAATGAGGAGGTGGAATCTGCTGTGCATGTTCCTTTTAACTGCAGTTTCTATCGAGGGGCTAGAGAGACTCTAATACATCCAATCACACAAACTTTCCCTGGACGATCTTTAGAGTCTCTTTTGATGGATGGGTCAAATAGTTTAATCACTAAGGAAGTTGCAAAATTCTTGAATGTTGCTATTCTGACTAGGCCTTCTATGCTTGCCTGATTGTTTTATTGCATGTTTTTATTCTGAGTGTACAACTGAGAGCTGGTATATCTTGTTTGCAGTGTGTGTGTGTGTGTGTGTCTGTGTGTCTGTGTGTGTATATATATAAATAGGTGTGGTCGGTAAACCGTAAATAAATACTTGTATTATAATTATACTTTGGTTTCTCTTCAGATCGTATAAATCATTCGCCTTTTACATTTCTATAATGTCTCTTATTTCCTAATGTCCTCTTATTTCCTAAACTAAAAATCTGCATACACTTTAGTCTTTCCTCATAGGGAAGGAGTTCTATCCCCTCAATTGCTTTCTCCTGTACAATCCATCCCGCACACTCAGGTCCTCTGGTAAGAATTTACTTCAGTCAGCCAAAACTAGGCTGACAGCTATTACCCAGAGGACCTTTTCTTCTGCTGCTCCCATATTATAGAATGGCCTGCCAGAGGAGATTTGTCAATTTACCAGTCTCTTGGAATTTAAAAAAAGCCATAAAGACTGATCTCTTCTAGCAGGCCTATCCGGCGGAATTTTAGGATGCCTTTAGGATGTTTCTAAGATGTTTTTTAAGATGTTTTAATAGTATGCGCTGTGTTTGATTAGTTTATGTATTTAATATTTTCTGTTGTTCTCCGCCTCAATCTAGATGGAGAGGCGGGTAAGGAATATTTTTTTTTATTATCATCATCATCTTACAGCACAATTCTATGCATTGTTTACTCAGAAGCAAGATCCAGTAAGTTAAATGCCTTGCTCCCAGGTAAGTGCGTACAGAATTGCACCCTTGGTTGCCCTTTTCGGCAACTTTTCCAGCACTGTTATTTTATTTTTGAGATGTGGTGAGCAGAACTCTTATGCTGGGATTGTACCATAGATTTGCATCACAGCAGTACGACGTTGGCACTTGTTTCTATCTCTTATGTAATAATCGCTAGCATGGGATTTGCCTTTTTCACTGCTGCTGCACGCTGAGTCAATGTTTTCACTGAGCTCTCCTGCTTTCCTTGCCCTCCCCGCCATGACCAAGGCATCTTGCCCGATCAGTCACTGCCAGTTCAGTCTGCATCGATGTATACATGAAGCTAGGATGTTTTGCCTCAACATGCATTATTTTACACTGACTTACACTGAAGGCGCAATCCTCTGCATATTTAGACAGAAAAATGTCTAAATTGCTGGGGAATGCCGAGAGTTGTAGGCCCTTTTTCTGTCTAAACATGCATAGGATTGTGTCGTGAATCTCACCTGCCATCTTAGAGAAATCCGTCTAGATTTCAGTTTAGAGGAATCCATTTAGAGCTCTACTTGCATTTCCATCCATAAACCTGGCTACCGCACTGCTCACTCCAGAAAATTTTGAACTTTTATCCCCATCAACTAGGTGGTAACACTCTGTAGGCCATGTGGCCTTCTACTAGTCAAAACACACAGTCTGTCGGAAAGCTATTAAAACATTACCTGAAAATTGTGCTGGCCTTAATTTATTATTGTTATAGCCTCTTTCTTTCAGCCACTTCTTCAGTAGAATGTATTCATGCTTGTGGCCAAGATTTACTGAACGGGGGGGAAAGCAATTGATTACACTGAAATCTATCATTTTAAGGCATACTTTACATCCACGCTGATTTACAAAAAGGTATTTCAGAACAACATAACCACTACACATGCAGAACGCACAACAAACCAGAGATCTGAAACCGATGAATGCAATCCAAGCCCTTTGGCATAGCAGAATAAACTGAACAGCACGACAGAACTGAACATACTAAAAGGGGACTCATATCAATGTTGTGTTACAACCTGGAATTGAAATGGATTTAATTGGCATTGTTACCACTTGAGGTACACAAGATACTCAACACTGTGAAGGTGCACAATATTTTTATGGTGGCCCAAAAGTTAAGTAAACAAAAACAAACTGGCACTTCTTGATTGCATAAGTATTCACCTCCTTTTCTGTGACATGCCTAAATAAGCTCCGGTACAACCCACTGCCTCTGGAAGTCACATACTGTAGTTGAATGGAGTCCACTTGTGTGTAATTCCAGTACCACATGATGTCAGATTAAATACACCTTTTTCCGGAAGGCCCCACAGTTTGTTGGAGAGCATATCTGAACAAACAGCATCATGAAGACCAAGGAACTATCGAAACAACTCCAAGATAAAGTTGTGCAGAAGCACCAATCAGGGTTGGGTTATAAAAAAAATATCCCAAACTATGAACATCTCCCAGAGCACCATTAAATCCATTTTTACAAAATGGTAAGAATATGGCTCAACTGCCACTCTGCCTAGAGAAGGCCATCCACCAAAACTCAGTGACCGGGTAAGGAGGATGTTAGAGAAGCGACCAAGAGGCCAAAGGTAACTCTGAAGGAGCTGGAGAGATCCGCAGCTGAGATGGGAGAAACCATCCATGAGACAACTATCATCCGGACACTCCACAAAGCTGGGCTTTATGGAAGAGTGGCAAGAAGAAAGCCATTGCTGAAACAAACCCGTATCAAAGCCCGTTTGGAGTTTGCAAAAAGGCATGTGAGAGACACAGCAAACATGTGGGGAAAGGTTCTCTGGTGTGATGAGACTAAAATTGAACTTTTTGGCCTTGCAGCAAAATGCTATGTGTGGTGCAAAGCCAACAGTGTTCATTGCCCTGAGAACACCATCCCCATGGTGAAGCATGGTGGCGGCAGCATCATGTTGTGGGGATGCTTTTCCTTGGCAGGGACTGGGAAACTGATCAGGATTGAGGGCAAGATCCTGATCATGCCCGCCAGAGACTCACTTTTATATGAGTGTTTTGGATTACAAGCACGATTCCGGAACGAATTATGCTCTCAAGATTGAGGGCAAGATGGATGGAGCCAAATACAGGGCAATTCTAGAGGAAAACCTGTTTCAGCCTGCAAGGGACCTGGGACTGGGATGGAGGTTCACCTTCCAGCAGGACAATGGCCCTAAACACACAGCCAAAGTAAAGCTGGAGTGGCTTAAAAACAAAAACCTGAAAGTCTTAGAATGGCCCAGTCAAAGCTGAGACCTCAATCTGGTTGAGAACCTGTGGAAAGACTTGAAAGTTGCTGTTCACCAACAGTCCCCATCCAACCTGACAGAGCTGGAGCAATTTTGCCAGGAAGAATGGACAAACAATGCAGGATCCAGATGCGCAAAGCTGATAGAGCAGGGCTCTCCAACCTTGGGTCCCCAGATCTTGCTGGACTACAGCTCCCAGAATCCCCTGCCATTAGCCATGCTGGCTGGGTATGCTGGGAGCTGTAGGCCAGCAACATCTAGGGACCCAAGGTTGGAGAACCCTGTGATAGAGACTTACCCAAGAAGACTCACAGCTGTAATTGCTGCCAAAGGTGCTTCTACCAAGTATTGACTCAGGGGGGTGAATACTTATGCAATCAACAAGTGCCAACAAGTGTTTTTGTTTACTTAACTTTTGTGCCACAATAAAAATATTTTGCACCTTCACAGTGTTGAGTATCTTGTGTACATCAAGTGGTAACAGTGCCAATTACAGTAATACCTTGGATTGCAAGTAACTTGGTCTGAGAGCGTTTTACAAAACAAGCAAATTTTTTTTATAAATTTAGACTTGATAAACAAGCGACGTCTTGCAATACAAGTCGTAGGGATGTAACCGCTCGCCTCAAGCGGGCTGGCTCATGCCCGCCAGAGACTCACTTTGATATAAGAGTGTTTTGGATTACAAGCACGGTTCCGGAACGAATTATGCTCTCAATCCAAGGTATTACTGTAAATCCATTTCAATTCCAGGTTGTAACACAACAAAATGTGGAAAAGTCAAAGGGGGGTGAATACTTCTGCAAGGCACTGTAGAGTGTAGGTATACATATTACTCACCCAGTTGGTCCTATATACATTTATGCACAAGCACTTAACAGGCAATGCAAATTAGGGTTCATGTTTTTAAAAGGCCACTGATCATTTGGGCAGCAATCCTGTGCACATTTACAAGGGAGTAAATCCCACTGAACACAGCAAGACTCGCTTCTGAGTTAATATGTGGCATCAAGAGCACATAATGCAGGCCACATGCTGAAGCTAAGCAGGGATGAGCCGAGTCAGTGCTTGGATGGGTGACTGCCTGGGCTGCCCACATCTGTTCTCCTGCACTGAGCAGGGAGTTGGACTCGATAGCCTTGTAGCCTTCCAACTCTACTGTATTCTATGATTCTATGTATCAGATTGCCTTGTTATACTGTGTTGGCCCATTGGTTTTTTACAAACATCAACACTAGTAATAAGGGTGGATTAATTATCTGCTAACATCCCACTCCAAGACCAGTGTATACCAGGACACTGGTATAATATTTCTTCAACAACAATATATATTGGGTGGTATAGAAAATAAATAAATAAATAAATAAATAAATAATATCCTAGTTAGTAGATGTTGTGGTGGTATAGAAAATTAATAACAACAATAACAATAGTATAATCTGGTTTGTAGATGTTGTTATGCTACATCCCAAACAATTATGCATTGGCCCAGCACATGTTAAGATAGGACTCTAAAGGTGCAATCCTATGCATGCTTAGACATAAAACATTTCTGTCTAAACATGCATAGGACTGCACTCTAAAGATTTCCTAGGCTTTTGTGGGGGGGGGGGAGGGGGAGAGAACTACCTGCCTCAATTAATCATAACTTTCTGGAACCAAGAGGGTTTTTTGTAATTGTTGTTTTAAATCACATTACCACCACATAAGGAAAAAGTTCCAGCTTGCTTTCTTCGTCTCTTTCGGCATGTCCGACCTTTGCTTTTCTTCATGTGAACCAAAGGCCTTCAAGTTCTGTACGCAACCTGTGCATGGACACAGGGAAAACAAACACATTCCTTACAAAAGTTCTTTCCACTGCTGTAGATACAAAAATGTTTTACCCCCCCTACTTTACAAATATATTGGGAAGAAACTTGAATAACCAACATAAAACATGACACATATTTTATTTTTTACAATGGGAAAACCAAATATGCAAAGAAAAATGGAACAATATTTCATCCCACTTAGTGCCTCATGCAGCCACAGAACACACCTGTTTTGGGACAGCCCAACGGGGTTTTGTACAGAGTCAGCATGCCCCAATACTAGTTTCTGCGGAGCAACAGCAGAAGATGCCTGTTATCTACTTGTGTGGGCTCCCTTGAGGCATCTGGTTGGCTATAAAGGAAGGAGAACGCTGGACTAGGGGAGGGGTACAAGCTTTGCATACAGAATGTCCCAGGTTCGATCCCCGCCATCTTCAGGGAGGGCTAGGAGGGAATCATGCCTGAAACCCTGGGGAACTACTGCCGATCAGTATGGGCCGGATTAAGAGCATTATGGGCCTGGTGCTGAGGATTTTGGTGGGCCTTTTTATGGAAATAAATAAAATGAAGACGCAATTTTATATTAAAACAAATTAAATATTTTAATTACCATTAAAGTGCCAAAACAGAAACATATTGAAAATATTTCTTTTTTTGTAAACAATAAGCTTGTTAACTCAATAAAACCTGATGGAAGTGGGCAGTGTCCGTGAAAGCTTATGTCAGAATGAATGTGTTGGTCTTTAGGGTACCACAAGACTCTCTTGTTCTTGCTGCAATAGACTAACACAGCCCACCCCTTCGGGAATTATGCAGACTGTTAGGCAACAATGTACACGAACCGAGCTCTTACTCAGCTGCCCCCCCCCCACGTGCTGTATGGAGAGAATGCTATTGACCTGCCTTACAGGGTTGATGTAAGGATTACAACAGGGGTCCTCAAACTTTTTAAACAGGGGGCCAGTTCATTGTCTCTCAGACTGTTGGGGGACCGGACTATAGTTTAAAAAAAAAAAGAACGAATGGATCAAGTAAAAAAAAAGGACCTGGGTCATTTTTTTTCACTTGATAGGGGTGAATTTTTTTTTCTTAAATGGAAAGTTATTATAAATTAATTATAATGTTAACAAGTGATTAAATGGAGGATGGAATGTTATTTTGATTGCAAAAGTGGGTAGAAATTAATGATTTATTTATTTATTTATTCCATTTATACCCCGCTCTTCAGCCAGAAAAGGCTCTCAGAGCGGTTTACACAGATTACCGGTAATAATAAGACATTCCCTACCCTCAGGCTCACAATCTAAAAGACGTGACACAAAAGGAAAAGGGATTGGGGGGGAGGAGGAAGAATGCCAAACATTATATTGGTGCCTGAGTTTGGCATTCTTCCTCCTCCCTCCCAATCCCTTTTCCTTTTGTGTCATGTCTTTTAGATTGTGAGCCTGAGGGCAGGGAATGTCTTATTATTAATCTGTGTAAGCCACTCTGAGAGCCTTTTCTGGCTGAAGAGCGGGGTATAAATGCAATAAATAAATAAATAAATAATAAATGATTAAATGGAGGATGGAATTTTATTTCGATGGCAAAAGTGGGTTTAAAAAATAAGAATGTACTACCTTTTTTGCTGTCTAAAATTGAAATACATTATAAAAGGCTACCTACAAATTATAAGCGTGTTTTGCTGCTGGCTGCTCTGTGTGTGTGAGTGCTTTGTGTGGGGTAAACTGAAATACATTATAAAAGACTCTCAGCCTAACCTACCTCACAGGGTTGTTGTGAGGATAAAATGGAGATGATGGAGGAGGAGGAGGAGGAGGAGGAGGAGGACTATGTAAGTCGCCTTGGGTTCCTTGCAGGAAAAAAGGTGGGGTATAAATATAACAAATAAAATAAATAAATAAAATAAATGTGAAAAGGCAGCAGCACCTGTATGGGAAACAGGTGGGCAGGCAGGAAAGAGGGCACTCTGAGGGAAACTGAGGCAGATGCCGGGAAGGAGGGAGAGTACTTTGAAGGAAGCTGAGGCAGAAATGGAAGGAGAAAGGGAATAGAAGGGGGGACGGGGACCCACTTTGTGCCTGCCTGCCTGCCTTTCTTTTTTGCTTGTTTCCCTCGAACTTTGAGGGAAACTGTATGCAAACTTTGAGGGAAACTGAGGCAGGAAGGAAGGTGCTTTGGGGGAAGCTGAAACAGGAGAAAGAGAACGGAAGTGTCTGCGTGTGAGGGGGGGCATTTTGTGCCAGCCTTGCTTTCCTTTTTGCCTCAGTTTCCCTCAGGGAAACTGGACAAACCTCGAGCCCAGCGAGAGCAGCTTGACGCGCTTGAAGTTGCAGCTGCTGACGACGAGGTCGGGTTTCTCCCGGGGCTTTGCCGCCTGTCACTCACGGCCGAGACGAAGAGGAGGGGCCAGCAAAACGAAAGGGAAATCCGACGCCGGACGAGTCCCCAAGACACAGGAGGAGGAGGGAGGAGGAGGAGGAAGAAGCCGGAGAGGGTCCGTCCTCTACCTGGCTCTCTCCATGAAGCTGTGGCCATGGCTCCTCCCTTGCCTGCTTCCCTCCCTCGCGGATGGCGCCTGCCCCGAGCCTGCCACAGGAAAGGACGGCAGTGGCAGCGCAAGGCTCCCTTTCCCCGGACGTCTCCGAAGGGGGGGGGGGGGGAAATAGCCGCGTGTCCCTATAATTGTGGGCATTTTCTATTAGGGGCCTGGAGCTTCCGCTCCAACAGCCCCTAGCTTAATCCGGCCCTGGTATCAACAATACTGGGCTAGCTAGACCAGTGGTTTGGCTCGGTATAAGGCTCACTGTAGAGTTCTCTTCTTCTGTTATCAATGATATTTATGCGGGGGTGGGGGACAGAAGTAGGAGCATTTGTATAAAATATAAAGCCTCAATGACTACTCGCCATCTGTGGAGGTTACTCTGAAGTAACCCTACACAGGATTGCAGCCTCTCTAGAGAATAAATCTCACGGAAGACAGTAGGGAGACCTGAGTAAACACGGTTAAGATCACGCTGTGAAATCCGTTTTCTTTCTAGCGGTCGAGCTCTCCGCAGCCAAACTCCCTCTTCGGCCTCCCTCGGCTGCAGGCACGTTTCCTTCTTCCGCCTCCTCCCCCATCAACAAAACCCAATCCGAGCAGCTCTTCTTCCGGATTGCAAGGAAGAAGAAGAGGCGAGCGCCTCGCCCACACATCTCAGCCAGTCGCCTGCTGGCAGGGGGAAATGTTTAAATGAGACCCGCGTCCCATTGGTAGGTTTGCCACTCCTACCGTGACCTCGGCTCTTCGGGCTTGGGTTTTGTCGACACACATTTAAGCGGACGTGCGAGACTGCAGGAGCTAAAGCAGGTTTGCAGCTTAATCGATTTTCTTCCCCGCTCCCCGTTCTTATTAGGGCCCAAACAGATATTACTTTAAATGCGTGCCTAGCCGCTATGTCTCCCCACCCCCCTTCATTTCTATTCAAGAGTGGGCACAGGAGCCCTGATCCGGATTAGAACCATAGTGTGAGGGGGCTTTTAAGATCTGGATTGGGCCCCCTGCACCTACTCTAGAGTAAAAATGGGGGCGGGAGAAATGCAGCTGATAAGCACACACATAAAATTATGTTGTTTTGGCCCCCAGTCCTGCATTATAAGATTTAATTTTCTAACATGCCGCTAGCGAATTACGTTTTAAATGCAAATTGGCGTTCGAACCTCGCCTCTTGCGTGCTATTAATAATAATGCTAATGATAGTCTTGCTGATATCTTTGAATTACGTTGAACGAGCTACGTGATGATTATATGCGCTGTGCGGTTACTGACAAAAGTATAGCCTCCAAAATGGGGGGCGCTCTCTATACACTGCTGTAGCGTTTTGTAGCTCCGTCGTTTGTTCTTTTTCCTGGTGGTTCTAGAGTGTAGCTATTGGGGATTGGCTGATACAGGATTGTGCCCCAAGTGTAAAATGGCTTAATCTTGGCTTCCTATTGGACATTTGACCAATATATTCTGACCAGTGTTATGGCTTGATTGTACTTTGCCTGCTAACCGCTGTGACACACCTCACACCGATCTGGCCGACAATAATGAGGTCATTGCTCCCCAGTGCAAAGGTCTTGTTGGAATACTGCATAGCTGATGTTCAAGGCCCCAGCCTTATTTCCGCCGCCGCTCCCACTTGCCTTGATTTTTGCCTTGATTTTTTCAAGCGGCCCGAAGAAAAAGGTAAGACCTCGTAGAGTTGTACTATGAAGCCTCAACGGGGCAGAACAAGGCTTAACATGGCCCCGCTCATGCCCCGCCGAGGCCTTACCTTTTTCTTCTGGCCGCTTGAAAAAATCAAGGCAAAAATCAAGGCAAGTGGGAGCGGTGGCGGAAATAAGGCTGGGCAGCACCCCCACCCTTGAATACATCGCTATTCCCAAGTCCTATGTTATTCAACATTTTTATTCTGCTTTTTCTGTTAAAAACACCTCAGGCAGCTGATAATGCTAAACAATACTATCAACATCAAACAAAATTTAAAATAAAAAATACATTGAATACTAAAGCAGCAGCAGCAGCAAAGCATATCCATTTAAAAGCAGCAGTCCATATAAACAGTAAACCATTAAACATTAAAAGCTTGTTAAAATGAAAGTCTTCAGTAGACATGTTAGGAGCCAGTGTAACACTGTTGCTCTTTTTCAGATACAAAAATGCTTCAGAAAAACCTTTCTCCTACTGCCTTGTGTATTTGATCAGAGGCAATGGAACACAAGGGCTATACAGCTTTCTATCAAACAATACTCTTCTTGCAGTAAACAAAGTATTATGTGATCCTTTTGATATTAATTTTTCCTGCTGAGTTACTTCAGTATTCACTTGGCAGGAAGGATGTCTAGCACTCCAGTAGCCGTGGTGACTGGCTCCAACAAAGGCATTGGGTTCGCCATTGTGCGGGCTCTATGCAAGCAGTTCTCCGGGGATGTGTACTTGACATCCCGTGACATCGAAGGAGGCAAGGCAGCAGTGGCAAAGCTGCAGGAGGAAGGACTGAAGCCGCTCTTCCACCAGCTGGACATCAACGATCTGCAGAGTATCCAAATCCTCCGCGATTTCCTGAAGGAGAAGTACGGAGGATTAAATGTGCTCGTCAACAATGCGGGGATCGCTTTCAAAGGTAAAATTCTGCTGAGGATGCATCTTGGAAACTTAAATGTTACAAACTGAATGCTGAATTTTAGATGTAATTTTAAACAAGGATCATATTCACTGGACATGATCCAGATTGGGCCCATGGCAGAGGGGAAAGGGGTAAAGCCCCCTAAACCCCACACTAGGGTCCCAGTCCCTGTGCCTACCCTAGGGTAAAAATGAAGACATGGCTACTAGCTTCGTCTTTAAAGTAACATCTGCTTTGTCCCTTAGGGCACAATCCTATGCATGTTTAGACAGAAAAAAGTCCTACAACTCCCAGCATTCACCAGCCATGCTGACTGGGGCATGCTGGGAGTTGTAGGACTTTTTTCTTTCTAAATATGCATAGGATTGCACCCTTAGGTTGCAGGATGTAAGCAGCCTAAATTGGCTGCAGACCAAAGCCTTGGCCTTTTTTTTTTTCTTGGTAAGGTAGACATGTGTCACTTCCTGGTATTTCCTATTGGGCCGATTCAGTGCTAAACCCAGTGGCAGCTGGTGTTCACTGTGGGCTGGTGGAGTGGAGGTGGGGTCACCAAGGGCGAGGCCCAACTGCATCTAGTTTGCTCCACACCTCCGTTGCAAGGTCTAACTACACTTACTGAGCAATGCTACACAAACTTACAATACATGGTAGTAAATCCCATTGAACTCAGTGGGGCTTACTTCTGAGTAGACATGTACATGATTGCACTGTAAAGCACTTAGGTGCACTTAGGCTGCAGTCTTATACCCACTTACCTGAGAGTAAGCCTCATCCCATAATGTAAAAATATGCATGTCAGCTATGTTTGGGACTTGTGAGTTCCCCCTGATTTTTACTGGATGCAACTTTTGCTCAGATTTTGCTCATGTCCTGACACCAAGTTTTTAATAAAGTATTGGATACTTTCAGCAGAAAATTCACATGCAACACAGCATGTTTTCACATATGAAGCTTATTGATTAGCTGAAACTTCAGTCAATCTAGAGACTGAAAGCAAAACCCACATGAACTAGATTTCTGTTGTGGATTCCATTCTCACTTTAACAGTATCAACACATAGCTCCAGTACTGCAAGAGAACCTCAGATTGCTGTTGAGGCAGCAATCCTAGTCATGATAACTTGGAAATAAGTTACTAGAAGGGAAGCAACTATTTTATTTATTTATTTATTATATTTATACCCCGCCTTTTTTCCTGCAAGGAACCCAAGGCAGCTTACATAATCCTCTTCCTCCTCTCCATTTTATCCTCACAACAACCATGTGAGGTAGGTTAGGCTGAGAGTCAGTGACTGGCCCAAAGTCACCCAGTGAGTTTCATGGCAGAGCGGTGACTAGAACCCAGATCTCCCGAGTCCCAGTCCAACACTCTCACCACTACGCTACACTGGCTCTCTATATAAGTGGATGTTTGCACAGTTGAGTTGAACAACACAGTAGCAAATCCAGAGTCCAAGGCTGAAGGTTGCTCACCTCTGCAGCTCAGCACTGCTGAGTCAAGCTGGGGAGGGAAGAAGCCACAACCGAACAAACCAAACTAACAGAGAAGAAGCAGCTGCTGCCGCCGCGCGCTGCTGCCTACCTTTCTGTCTGTCTCTTGCCACTGTGCAGGCTGAGTCATGGGATGTTGTTTTTTTAACACAAAAAACACTGTGGGGTGTTTTTTTAAAACAAACAGAAAACACCCACTGATTGTCTTGTGCAGCCTCCACGATGCCCAGCCAGCGTAAGAAAGGGATAGGGAAGGCTCTCAGCGATCCCTCTGGCTCACAGCCAGTGAGTATAAGTGAGCAGATCAGGGTTTTCAGTGGATGGTTTGACAGGACACCTTCAGTTCCCCAGACAAGGAGAAAATGGTCATACTGGGCGTGCTTGCACAATCTGAAGGAGAGCCAGGGGAATATCTAGCCAGCTGCTCTGCTGACAGACCTGTGCCTTCTAGCCACTGGGGAAATGTTCTGAACATGCCCAGCAAATCCCCCTTAACTGGGTATGGACAATGCAACGGGGTTAGAAGAAAATGAGGTGTGTTGCCGCACTGCTGCTCTGCTTTAATTCCCTCTCCCCACCCCACCATTCAACAGATCAAAGTAAGGGGGGGAGGGACTGGGGAGGCGGGTCACTGCTCTCCTTGGTCCTGTTGATGGGCTGTGCCTGCCTAAACCTGCCTTAACACAGGAGTGAAAGGAAGGGATCCACCGGTAGATCTCTGGGCAATCTGCAGTAGATCAACAAGCGTTTCCAACTCCCATTAGTTTAACAATAGCACATAACTAAAATTAATTAAATAAATTTAATTTTATTTAAAATTAAAAGTCATCTTTTTTTTTAATCTCTGCCATGGCTGGCCTTGTGCTAATTGCTTACCTCTTAGCCTTGGTATTCCTAACCTGTAAAATATGAGTATTAATTGGTTTCCTTTGACCATGTCTTTGTGCAATTCTACTGGCCACTTTGACAGGGCCTGTTTTTATTAGAAGCCCTAATCTAGAGTAAGATGTAGATTTGGATTTGTAAATACAGTGTATGGCTCATTTGGTACAGTAAATAATTGACTTCACTGCTCCCGCCCCACTAATTTGCACCTGGCTTTGATTAGTGCACCTTGGGTTTCTAGTAAAAAAAACAAAGTAAATCCCATAAGGTCTAACTCAGTTTAGCATTATGTGCATGAGACACTGTAAGCCCAAGCAAAGGTTTGGACTCAAGCATCCTTCCCCAGTCCCCTTTCCATGCAGCTGGGAGGAGGAATAAGCCAGGATTCAGTTTCACTTTCCCCAGTTCCTGGCTTGTTGTTGGTTTGTTTAGCAATTTACTAGAGCAGGGGTGGGCAACATGCAAGTTGCATGTTCTCCATTTTTGTGCCACACACACACAATTCAGCAGGGTGGGAGCCAAAAAGACATCCTTTTCCTTGAGATAAGGAAAATAAATTGTGGTTTGCAGCCAAATTTTGGTGGCACAGCTTATTTTTACTGCTGAATTTCGGCAGCAAATTTGGCAGCAGGGGTGGGCACAAAAAAGGCCAGCATGCAACCCACGAGTTACCCACCCCTGCTCCAGTAAATTGCTAGAGGTTGCAAACCCCAGTGGGTTCTGGGGGGGGGATTGGCCCCTGGACTCCCAGACGTTGCCCATTCCTGGACTAGAGTCTATTTTATTCCATGATTTTAGTGGTACCACAACTACAAATCAGGAATCGGGGAAAGTGAAACTGAATTATGGTTTATTCTTCCTCTCAGCTGTGTGCAGGGAAGAGAGGGGTGCTCATGCCTGAGGCTTTGCAAGTGTTAGAGAAATAGGCGCGGTGCATGTACAGAAAGCTGCCTTTCACGTGTAGACAGGCCCATGCATAGAAATCACTAACCCCATTCTTGCAAACAAGTCAGACACACAACTTTGGCCGGCTGCCTGCAAAAACGTGTTATCAGTTAAGTTGGCCGAACGCCCAGATGTCTGGTCTGTCCAAAGCAACCCTGAAAAGATATACTTTCAAGATGAACAAGAGAACAATGGAAGCCTTCATACTTTGCCTGCTAGCAGTAAACAAGCCACAGAATGGACTCTTAAGATCCATTCTAATAATGACCCAGCCAGGCCCAAAACACCTAAGACCCCAGGTGTGAGAGGCATTGCCCATTCACATAGGTAACACAAAAGCTTAGCAACAAGGCACCTGCCTTACACACAAAGGCCACATGCCTCACAGCAGAAAGGTCCCAGTATCATGTCTGAAATGCCAAAAGACCAGAGTAACCTGGCATGACAGAAGTCTGAGTTAGAAAGCTGCACAGAAGACCCAGTCCCTGCATGTTTAGACAGACAGAAAGGTCCTGCAAGACCCAGCATCCCCTGGCCAGCAAGAATGACATTAGAGAACAGTCCTCACACAGGCCAAAGATCCCTGAAAAGACCACCTTGCTGTCCACAGGTATTTGTTAAGGCAAAAGATCCAGAAGCCCCATGAACTGTTTTGCAGCCCGTTAGTTGACCTAGATTCTGCCTGCATACCATGTGCCACTGCACCTGCTTTGTTTATCTGCGTTGTTGTTCCAGACACAGAACCTTGAAGGTCTGTTCTGATTGTATTGTATTCTTTGCTGAATCGTATGTTTAGCCGCCATGTTTTCGCTTTAGTTGTTATCTAGTCCCAAAAGCCTATTCCTGGGTGCCAAATCCCAGAATACAAGCGAGAGAAGAGTCCCTTTGAGTGATAAGATGTACCACTCAAAGTAGCAAGGCCTGATATCTTAGGTGACCTAAGAGGTCATGAGAAACCACGTCTTTAGCCAAGAAGATGGCCAGGTGGCCCTCTATCTAATTAGAGATTAAAACTTGCCATGTCCAGAGAAACACATCTGATTGGTTGTCGTCATAAAGGGGGAATGGAATTTGACTGGTTGGCACGGTTTAATGGTTGTATTTGATTCGCTAAAAGTAGAAACACCCATGGCTGTAAAATGTATAAGAAGGCTTGTATGCCCCACTGATCCTTGTCCAGGTTTGATTTGGGCACGCGCCCCAGCTGGTCCTTTTTGCGCAGAAATAAAACTTTGAAAAACTCACTGCTGGTGTGTGCTGCTTCCCTTTCTCTGAGTAATTGAGTTCTTTGGAGAAAGGACTCAGAGCATTTTTGCAACACAAGGACTCACAAAGGCTCATGTACTTAATACTAAATCATGGTACAGCATTGCATGCGAACCAGGCCATTGTCACGTTTGTTTTATTTTTTAATTTTACTTTATTTTTAGGCTGCCTTTTAGGATAAAACCAAGAAAATGTTTATTTATTTATTTTTATTTATTATATTTTTACACCACCTTTTTTCCTGCAAGGAACCCAAGGTGGCTTACATAATCCTCCTCCTCCTCTCCATTTTATCCTCACAACAACCCTGTGAGGTAGGTTAGGCCGAGAGTCAGTGACTGGCCCAAAGTCACCCAGTGCATTTCATGGCTGAGCGGGGACTAGAACCCAGATCTCCTGAGTCCCAGTCCAACACTATAACCACTACGCCACACTGACTTATTTTGATTGCTCAGTTATCAAAACTATGAATACAGACTTAATTGGTGGCTAGGAAGTCATTTCCAAAGGAATTTGTAGCTTGTCTTTCTTGAAATCTACACTTTCTTGAGATCTATCAGGTTGGCACATTAGATTATTCTAGATTCCATTTTCTTAAATTGGCATACAGTGTGATATTATGCATATTAAAAAGTAAGTCCCATTTAGTGCAGTAGGGATTATTCCCAGGAAACTGGGTATAGGAATGCAGCTTTTAAGTATCACCAAGCCATTTCCTAAGAAGTGATCATTGCAAGCTGTATTTTCACAAAATTTGTGTCATTGGCTCTGCTTGGATATAGAAACCTGATTAGGCATTTTTGTATGAACTTCTTTCCAGATCGCTTTTTCATGGCACCTTTCCAGCTTTGTAGTATTTTAATCTTCATGGTGCATCATATCTTCCTGGTATATAGTCCTTTCCTACAAATACATCCTAACTAATGTCCAGAATAACTAAGTTTTAAAGAAAAGAGGATTGTGTATGTGTGTGTTTTCAAAGTTTGTATTTGCTCATTATCAGTCCTGACTTTTGTTTGCTTTTTCTTTCCCATCTGGAAAAAAGTTGCGGATACTACGCCATTTGCTAAACAAGCGGAAGTCACACTGAAAACAAACTTTTTTGCAACGAGGGATGCTTGCAGAGAATTGCTGCCACTGTTGAAACCTAATGGTAAGTGCACCACAGTGAATCCAGGCCAACATTATAGTATTGGGAAGCTAATTGTGCTCTTAAACTTCATTTCATCTGTCACGTGAAACATTACGAATAGCTAGTAGGCAAAACCATAATGGAAGAAATCTCTTAAGCTTAGTATTTTAAATTCAATAATAATGACTTATTCTTCCACCCCTTAAGTTTATAATCTTGAAAGTGTTTACAGCTTTGATACTAACCACATTTCTTTGAGAGAAATTGAAATGAATGGGAACTAGTTCCAAGTAATCTAAGAAAAAGCAAATATATTTAAGGGCACAATCCTATGTCCCTCCGACCTTGTCTGATGGGGAAATCGGATACGGGTTGGAAGGTGCTGCGACCTCGGAAATCCCTTCTGAGGTCGGAGCGCCCACCCAGTAGCCGGCGTGGTTCTTTCCACGTCAGCAGCGAACTGAACACACAAGACCATATTCGGTTGTCCCGGGGGGGGGGCGTTCCTGGGGCAGGAAGGGGAGAAGTGAGTCTCCACAGGATTCCAAGAAATCCAGGGAGTACCTTAGCCTCTCCTCCTTGCGAGGGGAGGGAAAACATCTAGACAACCGAAATCGGTGGTCTAGATGCTTTTGAGGGCGAGGGGAGCATGGTGGATATCCTATCCCCACGCTCCTCCCACCATCAATAGGATGCACATAATCCTCCGAGTTCGGAGGGTTACGGGCAGCCTCATAGGATCGCGCTGTAAGACCATTATAGAAAGAAAATGGTAGGTGCCATGGTATTCGCTAACAAAGTTGAAAACAAAAAGATGAAGACACAACTTACAAGAACATACATTACCAGCTGTTCGGGCTTTCTGATTGGTTGCTGTCTTCTTTTACTCCCACCTCTTCATCTCTCCATACCTTCCCTTCTGGTCACTCATTACCCCTTTCTCCTGGTGACCTTTGTCCACCAAAAAAACCTCTCAGATGTCACTCTAGTCTCAGCTTTAACCACAAGATTACACATCTTTGTGCTGTCTAGCATAGCCTGATATGGTAAACACCATAGCTTTGGTGTTTACTGACCTAGTTGCTAGTTCCTTTCTTTCCTGTATCTTGTCCTGTCTCTTGTCCTCAGAGTCACTATGACTACTTTTTTAATTCGCCTGCTTTTACATCAGGTTTTTCATGTATAAAGGTGCTAACCTTGATCAAGCTAAGCTTTGGTGAACTAGCTGCACCTTATAGTCAATGGACCCAGTTTCGCAGGGTTTTGAATAGTTTGATACAGCAAAGAAAATTTACAGTGAAGCAAGCAAACCTTCAAGCTGTCAGAGTTGAGCATGTTGTGCTTGCCCTGTCTGAGTGAAGCCAGAGCCACTGGTACCCCTACGGCACCCTGAAGTAAGGTTCTGCCCACTCTGTTTCCCTGAGCGGGAGCTGCTCCCCTACAAGGGGCAGGTGTTTAACTCTGTTCCCCAGCCTACTAATCTCCCCTGGCTTTAAACACTGCATGGACTATAAAACTATGTGCTGGTTAGGGCAGTCTGCCCCTAGTGACCGAAGTTCTTACTGCATACTTCAACCACAGGGGTAACCATAAAATGCATGCCTAGTGTCAGGTGTCTAGGTGCCATGGCATGGACTGACAGACAGACAGACATCCTTTTTTATTATTATAGATTTACCCCCTACAGTAGTTACTCATTAAAAAAAGAGTATACCATCTCTAGAGCGGATGTGGGGCAGCGTGTTGCAGTGAAGAGGAGAGGACAGGAAAGGCCATTGCATGTGCAGAAATCTACTTGCGCAACATTGGATCTGGCCCAGAGGAACAATTTTGCAGGATGAGTTTTTATGAAAGGGAAAAATATTTGGTAATTATTATTTTAAGTTGGATTGCATTTTAGATGTTCTAAAATCTGCTACTCAACATTCAGCTCATGAATATATGTTCTGCTAAAGAAAGAGGTTAGCTCAAAGATGTGATGTAGCAATACAGGAGGGACTGAAAGAACTGGGCATGTTTAGCCTTCAGAAGAGGAGACTGAGGGGAGATATGATAGCACTCTTCCAGTACTTGAAGGGTTGTCACACAGAGGAGAGCCAGGATCTCTTCTCGATCATCCCAGTTTGCAGGACATGGAATAATGGGCTCAAATTACAGGAACCTGGATTCCACCTAAACATCAGGAAAAATTTCCTTAGAGCAATAAGACAATGGAACCAATTACCTAGGGAGGTGGTGGGCTCTCCCACTCTGGAGGCATTCAAGGTGCAGCTTGACGGCCATCTGTCAGGGATGCTTTGACTTTGATTCCTGCCCTGAGCAGGGGGTTGGACTCGATGGCCTTGTAGGCCCCTTCCAACTCTACTTTTCTATGATTCTATGATCTTGCAGTTAATATAGACTTGAAGGTCATCTGGTCCAAATGCCTACAGTACCACATCATGAACCAGTTCCAATCGGTTCCACACATTCACTTCCTTACAAAGTAACCTATTATACAGATCCCTTTGTATACAACAGTTCAAGTAATCCTTAAATAAAGTAATCCAGGAAAACTTGAGCAAGTAAGGGTTCAATCCTATGCATATTTATAGCTGGCTGGGGTGTGGTGGGAGTTGTAGGACTTCTTTCGGGGCATTGGATTTCACCCTAAGCTATACATCATGTTTCATGCAGAAGCAAAATCCCTTCCAGGCTACTAGTTAATCTTGCAGTCCCCTGAGGGAAAATTCATTTTGAACTTTATCTCAACACATAGTGGGGTGAGGGTATAATGGATAATATACAGAGAAGAACATTTTTAGTGGTGGCCCCTTATTTGTAGAATTCCCTCAAAAGCGTCATACTTTTAGCCCAATCTTTGCTGGATTTTAAATGGATGTTAAAAACCCATTTATTCCAAGCTGCTTTTTGTTAGGATGCTGTGAATGTTTTAATGGCTTATGTTGCCCATGTTAAACTGTTGCTCCTTTAGATTTGATAGGACATTTCGTATAAAACATATTTTTGAAGGTTTTAGCTGCTGTTTCCATAAAATTTATTTTATTGGAATTAAGTTTTATCCTTTTTATGTAAGCTGCCTAAGAATATTTAAAACAATGTAAGGCAATGCTGGGCAACTTGTAACCCTTCAGATGTTGTTGGACTGCAACTCTTATCGGCTATGCTGGCTAGGGCTGATGGGTGTTGCAATCCAACAATATCTGGAGGTCCACAAGTTGCCCACCCCTGATATAAGACAACAACCTTAACTAAGACCATGAAATAGTTTCTATTCCTGTAACATTTTTTTTCTCCTAATAGGCCGAGTGGTGAATGTATCTAGCATGAATGCTGTTTCAGCGCTGGCTAGGTGCAGCCAAGACCTGCAGCAGAAGTTTCGGAGCGACACAATCACTGAAGAGGAGCTGGTGAAGGTCATGGAGAAATTTGTAGAAGACACAAGGAAGGGAGTGCATGAGAAGGAGGGTTGGCCAAATACCGCTTATGGGGTGTCCAAAATTGGAGTGACGGTTTTGTCCAGAATTCAAGCAAGGATGCTGAATGAGACGAGGAAAGCCGATGGTATTCTCCTGAATGCCTGTTGCCCTGGGTGGGTCAGAACCGACATGGCAGGTCCCAAAGCCACCAAATCTCCAGATGAGGGAGCTGAGACTCCAGTGTATCTGGCCCTTTTACCCCCTGGTGCTGACGGGCCTCATGGCCAGCTTGTTAGTGAAAAGAAAGTACAGAAATGGTAACTCTCCAATCATGCTTCTAGATATACACACTGGGTCCCCAGATGTTTTTGGCCTACAACCCCCAGCATGCCCCAGCCAGCATAGCATAGCTGGCTGGGGCATGCTGGGAGTTGTAGGTCGAAAACATCTGGGGACCCAAGGTTGGAGAACACTGATCTAGATACTTGGCTTGATCAAAATGTAGAACAGGCTTCTTAAGAGGGATCTGGTGTAACAGCTGTGCAGGAGAAGAAAAGACTGCATATAGCAGGGATGGGGGACTTGTGGCCCTTCAGATGTTCCTGGACTTTGACTCTCATCATGCCTCACCACTGGTTATGCTGTTGGGAGTTGCAGTCCAGCAATGTTTGGAGGACCACACGTTCCCCACCACTGACATATGGGAGAAAGTGATATAGGACTGCCTGTGTTGTCTGTTTAACATCCCTGTTCAGGCACCTGTTCTGGGTAGCTGCAATTGCAGCATCTTGTGAGCAGCCTTTTTGTATAGATGCTCTTCCCGTGATTTGAGCAACTAACTTAATTTTTTCACCTTAATGTGGTTTAAAAAAACAACAACAACCATTCACTCTTAGAGATTTACAAAATATGTGTGCCTAACTTTCTCGCCTTCTTTTTTAGTCAAGATTATTTTCTGTAATGTATGGAATAAGATATTTACAGCAAATCTGAATATATGACAACATTAAATAAAAGTGATTGTTTTAACAAATATAATTTTGACTGCTGTTGGGGAAGGATTTGTGTGGTCCATAAGCCTATTCACCCTTTTAACACACACAACCCCTGAAGTTGTTCACTCCAAGCACTGGCATGGTGACACACACTTTCTTCAAGGGCAAGAAAATACAAATGTGCATTATGATAAGCCCATGCTTATCATTAACAAATGTAATAAAATAAATAAATAAGCCTATGCATACCAAATGCATGAATATGGCTAAATGTGCCATAATTTTTGTTTACCTTGGGCAATCGTGCAACAGTTCATGCAGAAACTGACTGCGATTTCTAAATCTGCGATTTCTAAGAGTGGCTTAACCTGGCCACTTTTATTTTAGAGAAAAAACGGGTGTGCCCCGTTTCTGCTGTAAATTGCCCCTTCCTATCTGCTTTTTATCAACGTGCTGTTTACTGCAGACAGCAATTTTAGGGGCAAAGAGCAGCCACTTAGTGGGTGATTTTTTTTAGCAGAAAACTGATGAAAGAGCACGTTCTGGATTTGGAGGCCCACGGATTCTTTCTTTAAAATAAAAGCAGCCAGACTAAGAATGCTTGTTTAAACACATAACTAATGTCATGTTTGTCTCCTAGTTTCCTGTAAAGGAATTCCACTCACCCAAAGTCAGCTGCAGGTTATGTTGAATTAAGGTTAATGCGGCAACAGTTTATGTTGTTATAGTATGACAAGCCAGTATTAAATGCAGATCCATATACAGCACACTACATTTTAGTAAGCTTCTATTTTATCCTGAAAATAATTATTTCACTCTTGAACACATGAACTTTGTTAATTAGTTTCTCACCACAAGCTTTGCCTACACAAGTCAAATTCACATTTTGTGCCATATTTAACATGATCCTAAGCACGATTATGCAACAGAACATCAAAGTACAGTGGATTTTTCTCCCTAAGGGTATATAGGTTTTAGGCTGTGTCAACATACTAGACTATATTTTCATCTACAACACATGGGCTGCTTTATCTGTTCCTGCAACCTTCAGCAACAGGCAAGGTTCTCAATATCTAGGTCTTAGTGGCACTTACTCAGTCCTGATTCACAAACTAGCACTCCTATACAAAACTAATTTATTTGGAAATAACTGGGAAATTACTTGAAACTTCCCAAATTATTTGAAAGATACAGGCCTGTGGCTTATGCTGGCTCAGCTTGTCTGAGCGTGGAAAGCTAAGCAGGGACAGGCCTGGTTATTACTTGGATGGGAGACCCCTCCTCTAGTTTCCTGCATTGAGCAGGGGGTTGAACTTGATAGCCTTGTAGGCTCCTTCCAACTCTATGATGATCTATGAATAAGCATATTGCAGCAGTTTGGGGGTTTGAATTGGAACGTGTTAATGGAGCCAGGAGGACTGCTAAAGTTCCTTACCAGCCAGTGACCAAGGGAAATGGCCTAGAATGGCTCCAGAAAGACATTTTGGCATTAACATCCTCTTTGCCCATTCCCCCTTTACTGAGGAGAGGGGCTGATTGAGGTCTGTGTTAGACGGAACAAATGCTAATAAACAGATGGTGGAAAAGGTAGAGATGTGCAAGCCTGGAAAAATTCAGGGAAAACAGTTTTTTCCAAGGGCTGGTTGTTTTTTAAATGTGACAGCTTGGAATTATGAAATATTTTAGAATTTAGGACAAGCAAGGTGTACATATCACCAAGTCTTTACTCCCCATCCCCAATGATTTCTAAAAATTATGTAATAAGACTTTTATAAAAAGACTAAAGATGTAAAGTGTCTGGGGGGAAATGAAGCCATGGTGGGAAATGTGTTTTTTAATCCTCTCTGTAAGATTCTCAGCATAATTATTTTTCCATTGCTTATTAAAATTATTGGCCCAGTCTATCTTTTACTGATAGACATTTTGGGATGCTCCATGTCATGCTCAGTTTCCCAACATGTGAGCAGAGTCACCATATAATAAGGAAGAAAATATACCTCCTTGACAGTTTGGGTTTTGTTCTACAGACTTCTTTTCCTCTGCCTCGGGTTCTTCCTGCTTCTTCTAGCTTCTAGGATGATTCAGAAGTTTTAGGAACTACTTGCTGAAGTTCCCTCTGGTCAGACATAACATAGAAACCTAAAATATGTTATGTGTAACTTGGTTTGCTCATAAAATTATGTTTGGTATATTAAATTTAAAAGTATAGTTTCTTCAGACATTAATTACAAATTTACTAACAGAGCAATCCTATGACCCCTAGACAGCATCTAGAGAGCCATAGGATTTTTTGGATTCCCAGATCCAAGGTTGGAGACAGAGCTCTGACCTCGAATCTGGGGATTTGCGCTCGGATCCCCCTCCCTCCCTCGCAGCCAGCATGGAAAGAACCGCACTGGCTGCTTCTCCCAAGGTCGTAACAGCGACCTCAGAGAAGGGGGGTTACAGGGTGTTCTGGGGGGGAGACCAGTGCCGCCAAGGTACAAGTTATCCTGGCACTGCCTCAGCCTACTTCCCTCCCCCTCCGAAGTGCCACAAATAGACTGCTGAAATCGGCTGTCTAGCTGCTTTGCAGAGTGGGAGGAGCATGGAGGCGACAATCACCTGCATGCTCCTCCTGCTCCCTGCCTATCAAGGAAGAAAGTAATAGTAATGATGGGAAAGAAGAGGAGAAACAATAGCAGCTGGTGACAATGGCAGTGAAAAGGATGGCTCACTGAGGGAGGGGTACTCAGTGAGGGAGTCTTGCCCAAGGGCCCTCCAAAATCTGGAGCCGGCACTGACTATAGTACAGCAGTAGGCAACCGGGTGCTCCCATCAGCTCCAGCAGCATGACCAATAGTCAGCAATGATAGTAGTTCTAATCCAAAACATCTGGAGGGCACCAGCATCGCCTACCCCTGCTGTAGTAATATATGTCTACAAAGAGGCGCAGGGGTCTCTAAACTGCCCCATCCCAGATAAGTGATGGAAAGCTCTGCTCACTCAGAAGAGAAGAATGGCACTCTGAAAATCCTCAGAGACACTCTCATCACCCCACTTTCCATACTGTATGTTCTTGACAAGAATTGCTCTTTTTTCTGCCTTGGTCACCCTGTAACAGTCCATATACATTGATAGTGCCATATAATTTTTTTTAAAATCATAATTATTATTTATATGCTCCAGAAGCGATCACCCTTCACAGTGGGTACAGGATTGCACCAGGGGAGTTCTGGCTCAAATTAAGCTTTACTTTGTTGTGAGGATAAAAGGGAGAGGGGGAGGATTATATAAGCCACCTTGGGCTCCTTGCAGGAAAAAAGGTGGGGTATAAATATAATAAAATAAAAAATAAATGTTTCTGATCTGGCTTGAGCAGCTTGACAACAGAGGTTACCGCAGTCAGATCATCCAAAACAAGTTCATCATCAGCCCGTTTGCCTGCAGTCTACGCTTTGGCCACCAGGTGGAACTAGAGATACGCTCATGCATACGCTATTTGGAATGTACCATCTCGCCGGGGTGGGATGGGTGTGTCTTTGTGTCTGAGGCAGACGTCCAAGTCACTGAATTCGTGGTGTTGAGACAACGGGGCGGGGGGATAGTGTCCCTTGCAGTGGAAATGGATCCATAGATCTTATTAACATTCTCTGTTCCCACCGCCGCGCTTCGAAGTGGCTCATCCCCAGATGGCAGCGGGAGGGGAGGAGGAGAGGAGTGAGTGACACCTCCCCTGGCCCGGCCACCAGGGTTACAGGGTGTTCCATCCCCTGCTTCCGCCCCCCTTCCCTTTAGTCTCGGGCGCCTGCCTCGGCCCCGCCCAGCCCTGGGACACGTCGTCGCAGCGGGAGAAGCCACAGTGGCGAGCGGGGCTGCAGTTGCAGCAGCGGCGCCTTCCGTCTGGGAGCATCCGGCAGGGCATTCCGCCCCGACCTTCTTCCTCAGGTGGTGAGTAGGGAAGATGGAGGGATAACTGCTGCTGCTGCTGCTGCTGCTGCTGCTGCTGCATTGAGGAAGTCTAGTCAGCAGTGCCTCCTGCTTGCTCCTCTCCCCGCTGCCTTTTCTGGGTGGTGACTGAGGGGGCGGTGGGGTTTGCCGAGGGCGCAATTCTCCCCTCGCTTCACGCAGAGGGCGCTTCGCCCCCCCTGTCCAGCGAAACCGACCTGCCTCCCGCCTCACCTTCAGGTGCATTTCGGAACCTAAGGTGGGAGGGAGAAACAAAGCCCTCCCTGCCTTTATGATATTATGATATATTTCATTTCTGTATGCGCTCTTCTTCCCCATTGCGGCTGGGGAGAAAAAAGAGGACAGATAGGGGAAATGCTGCCTTCCTCTTCCCCAGACATGTACACCCACGTGTATAATATGTACGTGTGTGTGTGTGTGTGTGTGTGTGTTTCACGGTTTCTGGGATTCCACAGGTTGTCTCCTGGCCCAAGGTGCTTCTGCAAGTTTTGTGTTGTACTAGCTGTTCTGTTGATATTGCTGTCTAACAGCTGTTGGGTTGTGTTTGCCATGTGGGAGCAGCAGCCTGTCATAGGCCAGGAAAAAAGGCTCTTAACTGCAGACTCGATGGAGTCTCTTATTTGCACGCCTTGCCTTATTTACACAGCATCGTGTGTTAGTACAGCTGAAATGAAAGTGTTTGGGGGTGGGGGCAGGAGAGAGATAGCGACTGGTTTTAGACAACATGATAACCCACACTCAAGGGTTGAGTACGTACGTTGAAACGTAGATTGTTGTTGAAATGTGGGTAACCATGTTGTGTGAACCCAGCTGCACTAACAACCCAGAGCTTGCTAACCTTGAACAACCCATGAAGAGAACCAATGGTTTGTTGTTGGATTGTGAACTGTGGGTTGTTCACCATGGTTTTTTTTATCGGCTGGGTTCAGACAACACAATGACCCACAGTTTAATGACAACCCACACTGAACCCATGCTCAGTCCTTGAGTGCAGGTTATCGCATTGTCTGAAAGCAGTCAGTGTTTTGCGGAGCTGAGTGAAGTTCTGCTTTCAGCCCCAATAAACAGGCTCTCTAGAACTGGTTTGACTCGTGCAGGACAATGCATCACTGCCACACACTGCAGTCTTTCCTTGTCTGTTAGCCAAATGGAGAGAAGATGGCAGTGAAAATGTATTACAGTAATATTTGGATGAATATTATATTGTCTGTCTACCAGTATAAAAATCTCTTGGAACATCAGCCAAAAGCTATATTTTAAAAACAACTCTCAGGTATCTTTTTCTTTTAAGTGCAGTTTGTTTTATTCTATGCTACTTAGTTTTCCTCCTTGATATTTATCCAGAGCCCATGTGTTTCTTGTTCACTTTCAGAGCTGCCACAGTTTTATTTATTTTATTTGTTACATTTATATCCAGCCTTTCCACCAAGGAGCTCAAGGCAGCATACATGATCCTCCTCTCTATTTTATCCTCACAACAACTCTGTGAGGTAGGTTAGGCTAAGAATCAGTGACCCGGGTTCACATGACACAGTGGATTATCATGGGTTAAATAAATAACCCATAATGAGTTGCAACTTGTGCCAGGTGTGTATGGTTGCAGTTTTGAATATGCAGCCCCTGATCAGGGTGATCGGTGGTTGCGCTGTGTTGTGTGAACCCAGCCACCATGGATTATTTGAGGGCTAAACAATTCTCGCATAACCCTTGATCAGGCACCACCCGGCACTGTGGCTCATTGTGGGCTAAATAATCCACAGTGACCTGGCTGTGACATGTGATCTGATCTGGCCTAGTGACTGGCCCAAAACCACCCAGTGAGCTTCATGGCTGAGTGGGGACTTCAACCCAGGTCTCCCAAGTCCCAGTCCAACACTCTAACCACTACACCACACTGGCTCTCAATTATATAACCAACCCCCAGAGCACCATGCATATAGTGGGCTGGAAAACTTTGAATTGTTGGAGTAAACAAAACATGGTTCCTGTGCCTTTAGTTATCATAAGAAAGGAAGAATTTCAGTAGGTGCAGCTTCTCATGGCATAGTAATCTGATTCAAGAAGCTGAAACTGATGAACTCTCCCTTCTGTTTTACTGTTTGAGGCATAGGAACCATATTGAAGATGTAATCTGGCAATGGGTGAATTGCAGGGCTGTCAGTGAGTATTTAGGACACTAGTAATTAAGATTGTGAATGTTTAGTGGTTTCAAAGGACCATCAAGACCATCACATTTTCAGTGGCAGGATATTTATTTCTATATTTATACAGGCTTTCTATATTTATACCTGAGGTTTGACCCAGCCAATATAGTTATAGTTTTATTGTTGACCACTGACTTAGTTTGTTGTGATTTATTATGTTAACTGTATTAATAATTTTATTGGAAAGTGGTATATACAATTGTGAAATAAATAAACAAATCTGGATTAGAAGCCATTTGCAACATTGTTTTGCACACTTCTTTTAATGTGGAGGTTTGTCCATCCTTGTCTGTCCTCAGAGCCCTTTACTAGGAGCTCTTCTGCCTGTTTGCCAGGAGACGTTTGTAAGAAAATGGTTGTTCAGAATCACCTCTATAGCAGGGGTGGGTAGATCTCAGGCTTGTGGGATTTATTTTGTTTTTTATTAGAACTGAGAGATGCACCAATCATAGCATGGTGCAAAATATATACACTTAAATTAGACAAATTCATGGAGGATAAGGCTATCAATGATGACTAGTCAGGATGATGGCTATGTATTACCTCCAGTATCAGAGGCAGTATCAAAACATACTTGTGTTTTGTTTGTGGGCTTCCCATAGGCATCTGGTTGACTACTGTGTGAACAGAATGCTGGACTAGATAGGCCGCCTTATGTTCTTAAAGAATTCTGAGTCCAGGAATTTTGCGTACCAGAACTGAATGGAGCTCACAGACCTTCTACACAAAAATCCACTCATGGTTATCCCAAGCTTTCTTCATTTCAGTTGTAAAATTTAGGGTGGTGGAAGAGTCATTTTGTTGCTACTATTGTTACAAAAAATGGGTTTCAGAAATCCATTTTAGCCAATCTACTGCAAACCACCCAGATATCTACCAGTAGATCAAGATTACCTTCTGCTTTACAGTGTTTTGGAGTCTGCATAGACCAGCTGGAGTGCTGTTACGTTCCTTCTCAGCCTTCAAATTTGTTTCTGGGAAATCACCAGGACTTCCAAATAGCTTTTGAAGAAACAGAGTTGACCCCAACATTCCTGTCTGCATCTTCTCTTCCTCATCCCTGCCCCTGCCAAGTCTTGAATGCTTTTACTTGTGCGTGTGTGCGTGCTCATTCAGAGGTGAACTCACTCATTAACCTGAACTCACAGATATTTTATTTAACCATTTTTGTCAGATGCACAAGGTGGTTTACAATACAGAATTTAAGAACAATCAATTTTAAAATATAAGCAATGTAAGACAGCTCTTTTTTGTAGGGACTCTATCTTGCCTTCAGAAGACAGACCATGGCTGTTCATTCCATCCCTCTTTAAAGCAGTAGGGCAAAACAGATAATGTTATGTCAGTGTGACTGGACTGTTGAATTTGAATATGGGATACACACAGGTTCAAATATCTGAGCATCTATGATGTGCATTTTGTGGCCATGCGTAAGGACTCTCTTTCACCAAAATCTTTCAGATGGTATTGTTGAGAGGATATACTAAGCATGCAAATATTCCTAGAAATGTATAATATCAAAACTGACAGTCGGAATAGGATTATGCAGTAAGTTCTATTACTCTGCAGTAAGGCAGAAATCCAAGCCTTTGGGAAATGCCTGATGCAGCTTTCTAGAAGTGCCCAGATGAGATAATTTTTAATGTATACTCAAGTGGTTAGATAATAAATTATACATTGATAAAAATCAGCTCTCAGCATCTTATCTCTTGCCTCGGTAAAACAGCAGATCTAAACTAAAACCAAGGCAAAGAATTTCAGACAGAATATATTACAGTAATGAATATAATAGTATATATCATTCTTGATAGTGTTAAGGAATTTGAAATATTAAATAATGGCTGATTTATTACCTTTATCACTTCTATCTCTACAATGTTCTGAGGTATTATATATTATGCCTTGGGAGAGCTTATGCCCTCAACAGTAGCCAAGAAATATTAGTAAATAATAATAGTAGTAATCTAAATGTTTATCCTGACTTTCCACACTAGTTGCTCAAGGTGAGTGACAACAGCAATACTATAGATTTCATAGATAGAGTTGGAAGGAGCTTACAAGGCTATCGAGTCCAACCCCCTGCTCAATGCAATTACAATATTTTAAAATGCACTAATAAAAGCAGTTATATCAAAACAGAATAAACCAATCAACAAAAATAAGAGCAGATAAAAACAGCAGCCTGCTAAATCCGTCAAACAGCATCATTAAAAGAAAAAATTTCTATGTAAAACAAACACATTATATCAAACATGATTCTATATGAAAGTACAGTGAATGGCTCTTGCACTTTCAGAGCATTCTGAGTACTGAACTACAGCCTCAAAGCTTTAGTGCTGCAACTTTTTTTGTAGAGTTTAATTTTTTATGCAGGATCTCAATAACATATTTCTTAATGACTTTGCATTTACTGCCTCTTATTAGGGATATTTGCATACAGTTTTGACAAAGAATGAGTTCAATATGTCAAATGTCATTGAAATTCTTATCACAGTTTTTGTTTGTTTTTGTTTTAGTTCCCCAGAAGATTTTGGCTATGAAAATTTAAAATGGACCCTGAGGAGCAGGAGTTGCTTGGTGATTATAGATACAGAAATTATACTTCAGCAATTGATAAAGCTTTGAGGAACTTTGAATCTTCAAGTGAATGGGCAGATCTTATATCTTCTCTTGGTAAACTTAACAAGGTACCATATCTGTTTTTTAAAATTATTTCGAAATCAAGATTGTATAGTATCTGGCTGCTACTAGAGGTGTCAAATACAAACAAGTTAATTGTAAAATAAAACATCTGATACACTAGATTAAGGATGGAAATGCTAAAATTTTCTGAAAAGTAGGGGGGAAGTTAACAAGGATAGATAGTAAGTTTCTTTGTATAACATTGTTCATGCTAATATATTGAAAGAGTACTCTGTGGTTGGTTGGCTTCTAAATGTTCTCTGTGCGCAGCAGCAGGATCTTAGTGGTGTTCCTTGGATTGGAACAATGCAGTCCTTTTGTGCTGGTTCTAAGGACGGAACAGATGGTTATCTCTTTAACAATATCTTGGTGGCTAAAGAGTGATACAAGGATATACCTTTTTAAATAATAAATTAGACTTTAAAAGCCAACTTTAAAAAGCTATTTCCATGCAGAAGAAATAAAATGAAAATAAAAGCTATAGATTCATCTGAATATAATGATCTGTAGTAATATCTTCAGCATTACAGAAAAACCAGCAACTCATTATCTTACACCTGCCAGGAAACACATCACCAGCTGTCTGTCCTGTGTCATAACTTTGTGTGTGTTAGTTTACTAAATTTAGCCCTAAATGGAGAAGTGGAGCTAGAAAATCATGCATGTGGCAGGGGAAATCTTTCATGTTTGAAACACAAAATTGTAGTTCCAACTTCACCTTTTTGGATGCAGTGTTAAATCAATATAAATGTTTGACCATTTAAAAGAGAAGCTTTTGAAGAATTGTAGAATTAGCTTTTATTTATCAAAATTTTAAAGTTTAGATTTTATTTATTTACTATGAGACACTACTCCTGTGTCACTCTTAGAACTGTGGGGCGTGCTCCCTCAAGAACTACAATTGGCTCCCAATGCCTTGGCTTTTTAGAAAGGCTGTGAAGATGCATCTTTTTAATGTAGCCTTTTAAATTATGTCATTTTGATCTTAAAATGTTTTACAGGTTTTAATGGCCGTATTTTTATTGTTTTAAATTGCCGTGCACTTTTTAAATTGCCGATGGCTTTTTAGCAAATAAAACGGTGTGTGTATATATATATATGTGTGTGTGTGTGTGTGTGTGTTAATATATATGTTTAAAGATGTTCTTAAGGCTAATCTAAAAAAAAAAAAGCAATATAAACATTGAAAACTGGGAAGCTCTGGCCCATGAACGATCTAACTGGAGGTTGGCCTTTCACAAAGGTTCTATGGACTTTGAAGAAGCCCGAGTGCAAGGTGAAAGGGAGAAACGTGCTAAGCGAAAAGCACGTCAAACGAATCCTTTACAGGACCATCTTCCATCTGGTAACCTGTGTCCTCACTGTGGGAAACTGTGTGGATCTAGAATTGGCCTCCACAGGCACTTACGGACGCATCGCTAGAGTCTACACAATTTTTCTTTAGAATTTCCTCCTTCTAAAATTTCCTTTTTGTAAATTTTTATCCTGGAAGACAATCTTACTCGGTCACGACACGAGTGATCGCCTGATGATGATGATGATGATGATGATGATGATGATATGTTAATAATAAAATTAATTAGCTACCGGTACTTCCAAAATGATTCAAATGTTAATGAATTTGATCTTGTAGGTATCTCTTGAAATATTTGGTGTCTTCTTTAACTCTGGAAAGTCCATTTTTTAAATAACTTTTTTGGCACTTTTTGTGTTGCATTTCTTGTGCTGTCTTCTATAGAAAACAGTCACATGATAAAGAGTGGTTGGTCAGAGCTTCATGTTTGTTTCTGCAAAAGTCTTATTAAACCTAAAGAAAAAAATGAAGTTTTCTTAATCAACGGTTAACCTTATTGTCGCCTGTGAAAGAAATGATTGGGTTATGCAAGTCTTCGACAGTCTTTCAAATCACCAAATGCAAAGTTATCTACCCTTTTATGATTACATTGAGAGCTGCTGCCTTCCTACCTCAATGAGCAACAGGGGCTATAGACTTGCTAGTTAAAGAAGCTTGTTCTCATCTATAGGTTGTGAAATATGCAGCAACATAGTAGGACTAGGAATTAGATTCCAAAACCCAGCTTTTCTATTTCATCAGCCCATCTGCTGCAGGTTTTTAATTCCCTTAATCTTCTTAGGCTGTGTTCAGGCCATCATGCTTGTCACATCTCATTTCAGTGTTGTCCTTCACTATCCCAGAATAAATTGTGTTTTTCCCATACATGCGTATCTTTTCCCACCAGAATTGGAAGGTTGGAGTTTTCTTTTATTAATAAATGCCAAAGGTATGCAGTTATACTTATAGATCCTTCCACACTAACAAACTGGAGCCACTTTTTCTAGAAAATGCAGATGAGCGGGAGACCCTTCAGATGGGGTTGTTTAGACGGGTTTAGTCTAAATTAAATATGGAAATTAACCATATTGGGTTAACAAGAAAGTTATATGAATGGGTGTTGTGGTACAATAGCAACATTTTACACACATTTATGCTAGGAAATATTACACAAAGTGTCAGATTCAAAGATGCAGTCTGGACTGCACACCCTCCTTTATACTACCTCCTTGCATGAATAGTAGCAGCAGCAGTCTGCCAGTCTGAAGGCACTCTTAGCCACACAGGCACTGCAGTAGAATCTTTAGATCACTGGTTCCCAAACTTGGGCCCTCAGCTGTTGTTGGACTGTATCTACCATCCCTTGTCCGCTGGGAATGCTGACTGTGGAGGATGGGAATTGCAGTCCAACAGCATTTGGGGGCCCAAGAAATAACCACTGCTAGATGATGGATTTTACCAGGTGCTTTATAATAAGATATCAAAACCTCAACATTTCAAAACGAACCATTTGTGTGTACTTTGCTTTGGCTCAAGCAGGTACACTCATTTTACAATTTTCAATCAGTAACATATTTTTCATTGTCTCAGTTGTCTATCAGTTTGGAGAGTGTTATTCCATGCTGAGAAAGTTTAGTAGTGTAGATGTGAGTGAATAGATAATTAGGCAGTTAGTACATCAGTGCTCTTGATCATTTTGAACTACATTATATACCGTCATACTAGTACAAAAGCTGGCAACATGCTTAAGAGATGTGACAGTTTAGGGGGAAAACAAACAAAAAAATCCAGGGGGAGACATTCCCCCCAGTCCCTGGGGGGGGGGGAATATTGTTGGCTTCTTTAATGCCCCTCCCCCTTTTTTCTGCCTTACCCCCAGGCTTTCACCTCTTGAAATATGCCATCAGTAACATAAATAATGTTGTAATCCAAATCAATATAATGGGAGGAATAAAAGGGTACCCTGCTGCTTTTGGAAATAGACATTTGTGGGTTGTATTGGTTAGTTGTTGTTCATTATGGCATTGTTATTGTGCCCAACATCCCTTGAGAGCCTCTGTCACTTTGTGTATTGTGAGTGGAGTTTGCTGGATGTGAATAAGGCTGCACCAGTGTGTGTTGACCATACCTGTTTTACTAGGATCAGGTGGGAACATGCTGTAGACCAGTGGTTCCCAACCTTGGGTCTCCAGATGTTGCTGGACTACAGCTCCCAGCATCCCTTGCCATTAGCCATGCTGGCTTGGTATACTGGGAACTGTAGGCCAGCAACATATAGGGACCCCAGGTTGGGAACCACTGCTGTAGACATTCAGCAAAGGTACATAGTTACCGTATGTAGACATCTATGCCTGAGTGTTGTGCCTCCAGTAGGTCAGACAGAGATAGCCGTGCCGGAGTGTGTTTGGGGTGGGATCAGGCTAAGTGCAGCCTGACCCAGCTGGGCAGCCTTACCAATCAGCACCTGCTCAAAAGGCAGGTCCCAAACACACTCAGATGCTGGAAGCAATTGTTTGTTACAGCTACAGCCAGACGCTCCTGATATTCCTGACCTCTGTACCTTTGATAACTTGGAACGACCCTGACTACGACTGTGCCTGATCCCTAACTGGCTTATGTTTGCTCTGTTTTGGACTGATATATTTTGACTTCAACAACTACGGCTGATCTTGAAACTGGACGGATTTACGGCACTGAGTAAATCTAGTTTCATAGATAGAGTTGGAAGGGGCCTACAAAGCCATTGAGTCCAACCCCCTGCTCAATGACTGACTCGAAATGATAGCCCTCTTGAAATTTCCTACTCATAATGAGATCTGATGTGACAGGAGTTATGCTTTTATTCTCTGCTGTGCCAACTCTGAAGAACTGTTGATCATTGAATATTTTGGTTTTTTTAATACTTTGTGATCTAATAATTGCATATAATAGAGCAGAACTCTCACTTTGCATTTCATTGTAGCATACCAATTTTGAAATAAAAATAGTTGGGTCACAAGAAGTAATCAAATTAATATTATTTTATTTATTGAAATAACGATCCCTTTAACAGTAATGCATACAAGTATACCTCGTTCAATCAAAAGTATAAACAACTTGGAATAAGAAAAGTTACACTTGGACAAATGGGACATGATGAGTTAATGCAGTATGATTCAACAGAGTATTGCTTTGAATAGCATTTTCATTGTTTAAACACATTTAACTACTAAGCAAATGTTGTTGCTGGTAATGATAGCCAGCATTTAGTAGCCTCTTTAGGTTTGTGCAGAGCTGGTAATAAAACACAGTTGTTTCTGTGGAGAGCCAGTGTGGCGTAGTGGTTAGAGTGTTGGACTGGGACTCGGGAGATCCGGGTTCTAGTCCCCGCTCGGCCATGAAACTCACTGGGTGACTTTGGGCCAGTCACTGACTCTCAGCCTAACCTACCTCACAGGGTTGTTGTGAGGATAACATGGAAAGGAGGAGGAAAAAAGGCGGGGTATAAATATAATAAATAAATAAATAAATAAAATATTGCTGTGATGTGCTAATGGCAAAAGATTTTCCAAGGCTATTGTTTATAAAAGGCAGTGGCAGTTTTTGGCCAGAAATATGTGTAGGCTGAGCAGTAAATACATTTTTTGTAATGTTGAATGTTTCTGGGTAAAAGAATTTTTTCTTCCAACTCCTTCCAAAGCACTTACTGATGAGCAGTAAACATCCATGACTCAGATATTTTGGAACTGAAGATTAGACTATGATAGATAGTTTTGCATTCTAATCTGAGAGTTTCTGCTTTTTACTATCTGGGTAAAGCCTGTCTGTGATGTTAATTGAAATGGTCTTAGGTCAGTTTCACTTAGAGATAATTCCAGTAACAGGACTTCACTTGGATGTAGTAAAGAGTAAACAATATATAGTTGAAAGAAGGGGATGAGTGGGGAAGACAAAAGAGGGTGAGCGAGGGGAGGAGAAATCGTGATTTGCAGGTAAGAAAGCTGGGAAAAGCAATGAGAGGTAAAAAAATGTTGATAGGGGAAAGTAGGAGGAGGAGGAAGGGAAGATAAAGCAAGACTTTGGCTGAGTTCAGAGAACACAATAACCCACACTCAAGGGTTGAGTATGGGTTGAATGCGGGTTGTTGAACCGTGGGTTATCATGCTGTCTGAACCCAGCTGTGCTAACAAACCATGGCTTGTTAACTACAAACAACTCAGGAAGAGAACTCATGGTTTGTTGTTGGGTTGTGAACTGTGGGCTGTTTGTGGTTAACAAACCATGGTTCAGACAACATGATAACTCAAGTTTCAGCAACAACCCACAGTTCAATGACAACCTGCACTTAACCCATACTCAACCCTTGAGTGTGGGTTATTGTGTTGGCTGAACCCAAAGGGACTCTTCTTCCTCCCAATACCCTATTGTTAGTAGGTGATTTGATTCACCTACTGAATGGTGTCTGCCCTGCTGAATGGTGGACAACCTGTTCTGTAAGGGGGTACACTCCCCCTAAAGCAGACATGGGGAGCCTCTGGACCACAGGAATTCCCTATCCAGCCCACCACCTTCCTCCCCAGCCCCCCTCCCTCCCTAGGCAAAAGGATTTATCTCTGATCAACAGCTGATCCAAGATTTATATATTTATAAATATTTATATACTGCTTAATATAATAAAATTTCTAAGCAGTTTACATATACAAATATTAAAAATTACAGTTTAAAATACACTATTAAAATAATTACAGCTACAATAACAATAAAAATTAATGCCCCCTTTTCCTGCCCAGCACTGAGAAAGGGAGCCTTTTTCAGCAGTGGGCAGGGAAAATGCCCCCCCAGTCACCTGATCTACATGAATTTGTTGAAGAGGTGAGGCTGGAAAGGGGGTGTGTGTGCGTGTGTACATAAATACCTCGGATGGTCTGTACTTGTCTCTGTAAATGGTATGTGAGAGAGTGAGGTGGCCATGTCCACATGCTGGGTGGCAACCTGGCCCTCAGGCTAAAAAATGTTCCCCGCCCACTCCTGCTCTAAATGGTCAGGTTTCCAGATTAGGGGTGCTCTTGGATCCATCACTATCACTAGAGATACAAGTAGCCTCAGTGGCTCAGAGTGTCTTTTATCAACTTACAGTCTCAGTTGGTGTATCAGCCTATCTGGACAGAGATAGCCTTGCTATAGTCACCCATGCTATGGTAACCTCTCATTTGGATTATTGCAATGAAATAGTGCAGCAACTTCATCTGGTTCAAAATATGGCAGCAAGATTATTAACTAGAACTGGGTGGTATGATTCTATTATGCCAGTGTTTATCAAGTCAATTTCTGGGCCCAGTTCAAGGTGCTGGTATTAACTTTTAAAGGCCTAAATGGCTTAGGATCAGCCAGTCAAGTCACTTGACGAATCACTTCCTCCCACAAGTATCTGCCCAGACCTTGAGATCATCTTCTCCAGGGCCTTCTGCGAAATGGGGGTGCAGTGGGTGGCCATGAGAGAGGGGGGGGGCTTTCAGTGGTGGTGTCCTGGTTGTGGAACCCCCTCTCCAGTGAGGCTTGCCTAATGCCCATATTGTAGTCCTTTTGGTGCCAGGTGAAGACCTCTTTATTTTCCCAGGCCTTTCAATCTTAAAACCTTTTACCGATTTTTTCCTTTTAAATCTATGGGTATTCTTAGAGTTCTAAGATCTATGATATTCTGTTGTTTCTGTGAACTTTGTTGTATTGATCTTATTTTCTGCTGGTGGTCTTATGCTGTATTAGATATTATGGTTCTGTGATCTTGTTTTACATTTGTTTACATTTTACTGGAAAACACCAGAAAACTTCTGTTACTAGGTGGCATATAAATATTGTAAATTTTTGAAAAATGTCTCTGGGAGGTAACAAGTTGAGTAGAGGAACAGCAGGGGCAAAGGACTGCTTAATTTCCCCCTCTCACACCACTGAAAACAACAATAATGGGAGACTTATCTGTTGTGTAATGACTAGTTTAAGCCTTGCTTCCATAGTTGAAACTACTCTGGAGTTAGAAAGCATCAACTCAGAGTATTTTTGAAAATAGCCTTTTACTTTGAAATAGGCACTGGGTTGTGATCTATTTACCCAGAGCATCCGTATTGGTCATACATTAATGCAGTGAGCAGGACAGGATGACTATCTGCAAATTAGGTGTAGTTATATTTTGAGACATGCTCTTGTTACATCTGTGCCAAACAAAACAGCAGTAGTTTAGAACTCAGCTGTTTACATGTGTACTCTTAATTTTCTTGAATGTTTTTGGCTGCTATATTTTCAATAGGTTTGTTTCTTGCCTTATGATTTTGCAGCTACAGGTAATAAATCACCTACTGAGCTTCCGAAATGTCCTATTAGTGTTGCAGGCAATGATTGGTCTTAATTAGATCAAATAGCATTAACTAAAATGTCAACAGGATAGTGGGGATTATACAATTGACAGTCTTGACTCCGTAGTAGAACTTGGCCAGACTAAACTGTGGTGGTGGTGGTGATGAAAAATGTATGTACCTAACGTCTCTAGAACATAATTTGTTTGCAAAGTTACACTGAGAACTGTATTTTAAGTCCTCCTTGTATAATTGTTGCTGAAAATATATGCTATAACTGAGGTACTTTGTCAGGGCCGGTGCTACCATTAGGCCAACTAGGCGGCTGCCTAGGGCGCCGGGCTAAAGGGGGCGCCAGGAGCATAGGGCTGGAGGGAGGGCTCAAGTGGGAGGGGGGGCGCTAAATATCTGATCTTGCCTAGGGCATGAAACTTCCTTGCACTGGCCCTGAACTTGGTACCGATTTGTTACATGCTAATTTGATACTTGGGTGTGGCAAAGGCAGAAAGGGCCTTTAGCATTTTGCCTTTAGCTCAGTGCTCTCCCAAATCTGACTTTAAATACCAGTACTGCATCCTCTTATCTGCAGTTTACAGTTGGAAAGGAGGGTTAGCTGTATTGTTTGCTGGCTCCTCTTTTGTTTTTAAAGCTGCCAAGATGTATTGTACAGGATCAAAGCCAGAGCCTGAATTCTTTCAGCAAAGGCTGGAAATTTTTGTTTGGCAATCAACCACTAGTTGTTCTTTTTAAAAAAGAATTATATTTCCTTCTCTTGCATGGATCTCCTAATGGTCTACCATCCTGATTGCTAAGCAAGTTCACATACCCTTTAGTGCACGTAAACCTGATCTTGCCAGACAATCTAGTGAGCTTCATCAGTAGCTAAGGTTAAACAGGCATGAGTGTAATCTTAATTTGTATAAATACAACAAAGTCTTGTGGCACTTAAATAACCAATTGTATTGTGGCTTAAGCTTCCATGGGCCAGAGCCCACTTTGTCATATGCTTGAAGTGGAGATCTAATTGGGAAGGTTAGATACATATATACACCCTCAAAGAAGAAAAAAGTTTGTCCCTACCCCCAAAGTGAGGCCAAAAAGTCAAGCAATGCAAGAAGGAGCTGTAGGTGTTGGTCAGCACTATGTAGATCTGTTTGATTTATTTGACTGAAAATATTGTTTGCATTTTCACCCTTAAACTATGTTAAGTTTGGGTTGATCTCAGCAGGACAGAATGGTATCGATATATCTAATGTATATAATCTGTATAATGTAATAGTTGCCATATGTCTGGCTTGCTCAATATCTTTGGGAAAATCTGAAGAAAGTATTGCAGTGCAAAGGATCGAGGTACTTCTGGTGGGGGACAAGGGGAGGTCCCATGGCAAGCGACTCTAATGAGAAAAGGAGCCCAGGAGGGATGGGAGTTTTTAAAAAAGGAAATTCTAAAGGCACAATGGCAAACAATTCCCACAAGAAAAAAAGGCAGAGGGCAACAGAAGAAGCCAGTGTGGCTTCACAAAAAACTCAGAGATGACCTGAGAACAAAAAAGGACACACATAGGATGTGGAAGGAAGGACAAGGGAAGAGTACAGGCAGGTAGCACAGAACTGCAGGAATAGTGTAGGGAAGGCTAAAGCTGAGAATGAGCTTAGGCTAGCAAGGGATGCTAAAAGCAACAAAAAAGCTTTCTTCAGATACGTGCACAGTAAAAGACAGAGGAAAGAAATGGTGGTTCAACTACACAATGAGGATGGCAAATTGATAACAGAAGACAAAGAAAAGGCAAAAGTGTTCAATTCCTACTTCGGCTCGGTCTTCTCCCGAAAGAGAGTCTATGCCCCTGGCAAACCTGAAGTGCAGACTGAAGGGGCAGGATTGCAGCTTGAGATTGATAGGCAAACGGTCAAGGAACACCTGATTACTTTGAACGAGTTTAAATCTCCAGGGCCTGACGAGCTGCATCCTAGAGTAATAAAGGAACTGGCAGAAGAACTCTCAGAACCACTGTCTATTATCTTTGAGAAATCATGGAAGACAGGTGAAGTGCGAGATGACTGGAGGAGGGCAAATGTTGTTCCTATCTTCAAAAAGGGCAAGGAGGAGGAACCTGGGAACTATAGACCAGTCAGTCTGACATCAATCCGTGGGAAAATTTTGGGGCAGATTATACAGAAGTCAGTCTGCAAGCACCTTGAAAAGTATGCAGTGATTACTAGAAGCCAACATGGATTTGTCAAGAACAAATCCTGCCAGACTAATCTGATCTCATTTTTTGATCAGGTAACCTCCCTTGTGGACTGTGGGAATACTGTGGACATTATATACCTGGACTTCAGCAAAGCTTTCGACAAAGTGCCTCATGATATCCTGATTAGCAAGCTAGCTAAAAGTGGGCTGGATGGAACAACTATCAGGTGGATCCACAATTGGCTACAGAATCGGCCTCAAAGAGTGCTTATCAATGGTACCTTCTCAAACTGGGGAGAGGTAACGAGTGGGGTACCACAAGGCTTGGTCCTGGGCCCAGTGCTCTTCAACATTTTTATTAATGACTTGGATCAGCAGGTACAGGGAATGCTTATCAAACTTGTAGATAACACAAAGTTGGGTGGAACAGCTAATACTCTGGAAGACAGAAACAAAATTCAAAGCCATCTCGATAGGCTGGAGTGCTGGGCCGAAAACAGCAGAATGAAATTTAATAGGGATAAATGCCAAGTGCTGCACCTAGGGAAAGGAAACCAAATGCAGAGTTACAGAATGGGGGACACTTGGCTCAACAATACTACAAGTGAGAAAGATCTTGGAATTGTTGTAGATCACAAACTGAATATGAGTTAGCAATGCGATGTGGCTGCAAAGAAGGCAAATGCTATTTTGGGCTGCATTAATAGAAGTATAGCTTCCAAATCGCAGAAAGTGATAATTCCCCTTTACTCAGCACTGGTTAGGCCTCATCTTGAGTACTGTGTCCAGTTCTGGGTACCACACTTTAAGAAGGATGTAGACAAACTGGAGAGGGTTCAGAGGAGGGCAACGAAGATGATAAAAGGACTAGAAACAAGGCCCTATGAGGAGAGACTGAAAGAACTGGGCATGTTTAGCCTTCAGAAGAGGAGACTGAGGGAAGATATGATAGCACTCTTCCAGTACTTGAAGGGTTGTCACATAGAGGAGGGCCAGGATCTCTTCTCGATCATCCCAGTTTGCAGGACACGGAATAATGGGCTCAAGTTACAGGAACCTAGATTCCACCTAAACATCAGGAAAAATTTCCTGACTGTTAGAGCAAAAAGACAATGGAACCAACTACCTAGGGAGGTGGTGTGAGCTCTCCCACTCTGGAGGCATTCAAGGTGAAGCTGGACAGCCATCTGTCGGGGATACTTTGACCTGGATTTCTGCATTGAGCAGGGGGTTGGACTCGATGGCCTTGTATAGGCCCCTTCCAACTCTTACTTTTCTATGATTCTATGAAAGGCATGTCGTGCTCTCATATTTTTACCTCTCTGCATGGTGGTCCTACTGCAGACAGAATAAAGCTGCTTTAATTTGCATTTTATTTTACTTTAAAATTGTAATAAGTATGTTTGCTGTAAAATGTAGAATTCATCAACGGTGGGAGTAGGGGCTAGAGACAGAGGTGTAAATTATTTGTTAAGGGTGTGTAAATTGCTCTGATTAGTTTGCTAAAGTAAACTGACCAAAGTTCAAACCACAGCAGTGAATAGTAGTTTAATATATGAACCATAATGCAAAATAATATTACGTAGGTATAATATTTGAAATTTCACCCAAGCAAGGTTATGTCTTGGATTTTGAAGATTTTCCTAAGCATCCTCACTTGTATACATCAGTACTGTAGTTGGCTGTATGTGTGCAAGAGCTGTATAATGGTGGCTCTCAAACTTGCGTATGAACTGAATAAATGTCCTCCCTGAACATGCGTATGCCTATACCAGTGATGGCGAACCTTTTTGAGCCCGAGTGCCCAAACTGCAACACAAAACCAACTTATTTATTTCAAAGTGCCAACACTGCAATTAAACCTGAATACCGAGGTTTTAGTTTTAGAAAAGCAACTCATACAGTTGTCCGAACTAATTAACATCTTTTGTCTTAAAAGAAAAACACAACAACAGAGCTTTCAATGATACAAACAGTTTTTTGTAGGAAAAGAATCAACTAAAAAAATTATTATAGTATTACATTGTACACATAGCCTGAAGGGAATTTATACAAACTTTAAAAATAATTAGGCACATGTATTTTTGGATAAGGGATTCTCAACTTGCAATATGATTATATGCCAGACTGAAATTGTATGGGGCAAGCTTTACCCCGGGTCGTTTCCCTGCTTCTACAGGTGTCGGATTAGTAAAAGTAAAAGTCAACCTGTACTAGGATGAGCAAGATAAGCAAGAAAACTAAACGTGCTTAACACATTTTAAACACTTTATGTCTTGGACTGCAAACACTGCATTAGGTAAAAGTTTGCATTGGGCATGCTTTTGCACAATTAATGTGATTTTTGCTATTGCATGCATGCTGATAATTTGTCAAACCTTGGCTCATACTCCGTTAGTTTGAGAGCAACACCTGCAGCACTCAGGTCAACTGTTAGGGCTTCTCATCCAAGCCATGCTCTGTGCATCATTCTTCAAAATCTTTTAAATGTGATAACAATGTAGAAAAGAATTCTGTAACAGGAATTCTAGAATAAAATTCTGTTCCACACTGTGAGAAAGAACAAGATCATTAGTGTTTTGCAGAAGAGGACGGTCTTTTCGCGATCTGGTGACCAATGGCTCGAGTGCCCACAGAGAGGTCCCTGCGTGCCAGCTGTGGCACCCGTGCCATAGGTTCGCCATCACTGGCCTATACACACACACAGATGTGTATTTCTTAATCATAATGCATAGGTATCCCTTTAGATGGGCCAGCATAACCATTTTCTGAGGAGCACGATGATACTTGAAAATGTTTCTCATTAAATTCTGTTTCATTTACTCCCAGGGAAGTGTGTGGTGGATTGCAGCCCTCTGTTACAGTAGTTGCTCTTTCTAATAAGATTAACTTGCTGAAATGTTTATTATTTTTAAGCTTGCTGATCTTGTAATTGCTTTTGAATGATGGGTCAGAATTTAATTGTATGAAGAAGTTGTATATTAATTTATGGGTGTTGCCAAGATATTCCTAGGTATTCGGTGTGAGTTTTTATAACAGATCTCTAGAACTCAACAACCTATGAAATTCTCATAAGTGTGGTTCTGTTAAGTAGAAGCTTTGCTTCAATTTGTTTGCTGACTAAAGTTGATGTAAATTATAACATTTAATTCCCACCACTGTTTTACAGGCTCTTCAGAGTAATTTGAAGTACTCCCTTTTACCAAGACGTCTGATTATCAGCAAAAGATTGTCTCAGTGTTTGCATCCAGCTTTACCTAGTGGAGTGCATCTAAAAGCACTAGAGACCTATGAAATAATATTTAAAATTATTGGGACAAAATGGCTTGCAAAGGACTTATTTCTGTACAGGTAAGCTTTCTATTCTTTTTAAAAGGCTAAAATTTAATTGAGGCTGCAGTCTTATATCTACTTACCTGGGAGTAAACTGCATTGAACTCAATGGGATTTACGTAAAGTACTTTCAATTTCAAAGTTTATTGTACTAGCCAAAGGCCATGACATACATCAAAAACAATATGTGTGTATACATACAAAAGTACAAGGTTCCAAACCTTACAAATACAAATTTTAAAAACCTGATCATTAACTTAACACTCTGATTCTCCAAAACAGTTTATAGCAATTTTGTCTAATTCTCTCTTCCTAATCTTTTTTGCTGCCAAGGCAAACAGGGTATGTGTCACATAACAATTGGTGTTGCTCAAGAGAAAAAGAACCATTTCTGCAAGAGCATTCCCACATCCATCAGTTAAGAAAGGTTTCAGAAATCTCTCTTGGGTTCCTATATAGAGGGCAGATTAGCATATAAGGAAAAATATCTTCCACTTGATATTGACCACTGATACATAATCTGCATTCAATAGGTACCTTGTTAAATCATCCATCCAGAACTGCAGTTGGCATAATTTGAAATTGCAGCTCAATAAAAGCATATCTTAGGGAAGGCGGACTCAGTTTGGACAGATAGCTGGCTCGAAAATGTTTTGTTTTCAGAAGAGGGAACCATCTGGAGAATTTAGAGCTCTTAATTAATTGCATGTCCCACCTAAAATCTATCCAAAATAGCCAATCCCTTTGTTGCCTCTTATCCATAGGAAAGGCAAAATTCAACTCAGGAAAATAATAGCTAGTCAGCAGCTTTTGGGACATAGATTTCATAGATCATAGAGTTGGAAGGAGCCTACAAGGCTATCGAGTCCAACTCCCTGCTCAATGCAGGAAACTAGAGGAGGGGTCTCCCATCCAAGTACGGTAATAACCAGGCCTGACCCTGCTTAGCTTTCCACGCTCAGACAAGCTGAGCCAGCATAAGCCACAGGCCTGTTTGACTTCCAATAATTGTTTTTATTCATTTCCAGATAACACATAGCTGGAAAGCGTTCATTTAGAAGAACAGCAATTAATTTAAAATATTTCAACTGAGCACAGTCTATTCTTGTCCTAATGGATGGCCATCCAGATTCTGTATGCAATAAAGCTGCAGGGGTTGTGGGTGGAAGAGAATAAAGTTTTCAAAAGAAATTGTTCTGCACAATTTCCAGGACATTTATGGTGGTACTGTCAAACCCCCCCAGATTTAAGCCCCATAAAGCATTTGTGTTATCACTTCGCTATTGAAAATTTTAAGGGTAGGTTCAATCAGCTGTCCCCGTTTAGTATAATAAAACTTCATCAAAGCCCCTATGGTTTTCTGTGTCTTCAATTTCACTGCATCCCTTTGCCCTTTCCAAGAGAGATACTCACTGAAAAGAACTCCCAAATATCTAAAAGAGCAAGTTTGTTCAATAACATGTTGGTCCAAAAACCATCTGTACCTAGGACTATGGCTGCCAAAAAACATAGTCTTAGTCTTAGAGTAGTTTATTGACAGGTCTTCATGTTTACAATAAGTGCTGAATGCCTCTAGAAGATTTTTCAAACCCAAGCGGGAGAGAGAGATATCATCTATATCATCTGCATACATCAGGAGAAAAATCTTTCTATTCATGATTACTGGGGAAGGAGAGTTTACTTGAGCGAAATATCTTCCAAATCTAGACCCAGTTGTTGCAAAAGGCCCTCTGAAGCTACACCTATTCGCACATTGAAGTCCCCACAAATTAAAAAAAAAATGCATTTGGAGACTTCTGAGTTATCTGTTCCAGGAGAAATGTTAAATCCTCCCAAATCCGATCAACCACAAGTGAGCATTTGGTGGCAGGGAAATAAGTGTTTATACAAAAGAGAGTATTTCCTTCCTCAGTTTTTATTTGTATTGGTAGAAGGTAATTATTTTGTAGGCCAACGTCCACCATCTGAGATTCTCCTGCCAATTCTACTGAAATGAAGGATGCTAATCCCCCACTTCCCCAGCCTTTCTTACATTTCTTTATGGCTGGCTGACTGAATGATATGTAGCCCTGGAGATATGGGGGATTGTGTTCATACAACCATGTTTCTTGCAGACAAATAATATCATATTTTTGCAGCATTCTGGCAAATTCCTTATCTGCCACTTTGTTTCCCCAGCCTGCCAGGTTCCAAGAAATTATATTGAGCCTTTTCCGTTTAATGCCTAGTCAGTTTTTAGATCTTGGCCATGATTTGAAGGGTTCTGAATTTTTAAATTTTGTTCTTCTATAATTGCCCCAATGTCTGAAGTTATCTTGAATAGCTAACCTCTGAGGGTCTGTCCAATTTCTATGAAGAGGTTTATTCGTGAAATGGCAATTTTGATTCTCAGACCTATTAGGGTATATCCCAGATCTTACCTTGGGACTAGAATATATGCTGTTCCTTCCATAATTCGTATGGTAGCGTATTTTTGATAAGCCACAGGCAAGTCTGGTTCTTCCAACTCTTACCACCCCAATTACCATCATTAAACTGAATTTCTGCTTCACTCTCCCTTAAAGAGAGCCAGTGTGGCGTAGAGGTGAGATTGTTGGACTGGGACTCAGGAGATCTGGGTTCTAGTCCCTGCTCAGCCATGAAACTCACTGGGTGACTTTGGGCCAGTCACTGACTCTCAGCCTAACCTACCTCACAGGTTTGTTGTGACGATAAAATTTAGAGGAGGATGAGGATTATGTAAGCCACTTTGGGTTCCTTGAAGGAAAAAAGGCGGGGTATAAATATAATAAATAAATAAAATTAATTAAAGGGAGTGTGGAGTTAATGTGCAACTGATGTGACTCATTTTGGGGTTGCTTTAGCTCACACAGTAGCTCTCTAATCCCCCTGTTCTCTGTATTTTTACATGCAATTAGTGGCCCAACACTCCCTATGGGAAGGGTGGGGGACTGCCATGAGATATCCAAAGTTTCATCTATTGGCATAAAATCAAGGTCTGCTTGTGTAGAATTTAGCTGAATACTGCAATCTTTTGCTTGAGTAATGGGGGAGGCAGTGTTGGAGTACTCATCGATTATCAGCAGCCTTGGATCAGATGGAGTAAGATTAAGAATGGAAAAGGAACTATCAGTGCTAGCCTCATACTCACTTTGGTTGGAATGATGGCAAATTTCTGAGTTAGTTTTCCAGTCTTGAAAGATATTGTTTAGTTCTTTAAGAACTAAATCTGTAGAGAGCTTATCAACCTTTGATTGATCCTTAACTTGGTGCAGCCAAGTCCTGTAAAGGAATCCTCTGATGTTTCAAGATAAATCCTCATGCCCGGATGAATTCCAGTGAGATGTAGCATCCAGACTTAGCCTCCAGTCCGACTCCAAGTGCGACGCTAAGTGCGCACTTAGTGTCACACTTGGCACGTTGCTCAGGCGGGCGCCAAGGCACTGCCTCTGGCAGCTCCGCCTAAAATATCTGATGGGACAGGGACAAGCACAGTCCCAGGCAGCAGTTCCTCTTCCCCTCCAACTCCTTCCCATTTGCATAAAGTAGACTGTTGCTACATTCTCACATCATGCTAAACATTAGCAGCACAAAGATGAGCTGCAGCACACCTTGGACTTGCATGCTCTTTTCCCCTCCCTGTTCTGCAGCTGTGAGGAGGAGACCAGAAGTGTCCACCTCTGTTTTAGATTAATCACAGTTCAGCATTATGTCTGAACCCTAATCTATAGTTAAGATTAACTATGGTTTCATGAAACAAACCAACTTAAGTTAACCATAGTTCATCTAGGCTTAGATGTCACAACAAACTGCGGTTAACCTAAAATGGAAGTGAAGGCTTCCAAACTCCTCATGGCTACACTGGAAGGGGAGCACATGAGCCCAAGATTCACTGTAATTCAGCCACATACTAAACTGTGGTTTAGCATGCGAGTGCAGACAACAATGCTTCCCTTTAAAAAAACACCACCACACAAATCTGTCTCTCCCTCCCCAGCTCTGGTTTGTTTCCCTTGCTGGCAAATGCAGCGATGTCTGTGAGGCCTGTTCTTCTTGGTCTGTATGAGAAGTATTTTCTCCCACTCCAGAAGTGCCTCCTGCCAAGTCTTCAAGCCTTCTTAATTGGACTTCTGCCTGGATTGGAGGAAGGATCAGATATCTATGACAGGTAGGTATCTCCTGCTTTTAGAAGAAATAAAATTGTGTTTTTAACACTTCCCTGTCTAGTGGGAATCCTCTACTTCCAAAAGTGGCTCATTTGTGTAGTGTTGGGATGGGGCTTGTCTTTCCAAGGCTTTTAGTGGTATAGGGAAAGATCAGCTACTGAAAGAAAAACAGGAAGGGCAGGGCCAAGTGGACTTGGAATTAATGTATCATTTTTTGTATTTGGCAAGGGACATGGTAGTTCAGCAGGAAATGCTTGTGGCTGCATAACTGTAAGTGCAAATAATCAGGTGCTCCCTGATTACGTATTTATCAGGGATATCCCTGCACCAAAAGTCTTCTGGGAACAGCATGGATAATTCCTTTCAGCTCAGTATTTACGAGCTTTATTTAAAAAATGAATACCCTGCCTTATTTTTTTTTAAAATGAACTTGCAATAATAAAAGATTGTACAAGATATAAAAGCCTGTGCAATGCATCAACCCACTTAAAACAAGGCTCATGGTGGAGCAGGATTAATATAGCAAGCCAAGAATTCAAGTGAATAGCAAAAACAGCAATTTAAAACAGTGATCGAGAGGGAACAGCATTAACATCACGCAACCTGCATACATGCGCAAACTCAAATACTCAGCTTAACGTCTTCTTAAATAGCCATGTTTTAATCAAGCACCTAAAAGCGTACAGTGCTGTGGCCTGACAAATCTCACCTGGAAGGGCATTCTACAAGTTAGGTGCCCCCATTGAGAGAGCCCTGCACCTCATAACTGCCTGCTGCATCTCAGACAGCTGAGGAATCTGGAGCAAGGCCTTAGATGGTGATCAGAGCATGCAAGAAGGAACATATGGGGAAGGCAGCCCCTACGTTACCCAAGTCCTAAGTTATTTAAGGCTTTAAATGTTAAAACCAGCACTTTGATTGGAGCCTGGAATCCAATGTAGATCAAACAAAATAGGTGTAATATATTCTGAATGCCTAGCTTCTGTCAACTTACCTTCATTTCCTGTTTGTTTTTTTTTAACAGAACAGATGCTTTGCTAGTGAAGCTGTCACTAGTAATTGGAAAAGAAGTGTTCTATTCAGCACTGTGGGGAAGTGTCCTAGTTAGCCCTTCTATAAGACTACCTGCATCCCTTTTCGTTGTTAGTCATATCAACAGAGAATTATCTGGAAAACAGCAGAAGTTTATGCTGGGCACTGATGCTAAGCTCACGGTAGGTTATGCAGCTGGTAATGTGGGTTTTTGTATGTGGTTGTAAATAAACAATGGAAGAAACATGGGCAAACAACATATTTAAAAATACACTCGGAAAATAATCTAGCCATCTTCAGATGTTGCATTTTACAGTATTGATCAGCAGCAACAAACCTACAAGTAATGTGAAATTTGTGGGGGTGGGGTCAGAACTATGGTGGTAATCCTTCCCCCTATTGATTGCTTTGGCAGGAGGCCTCACCTTCCTTTTGCTGACATGTCCCCATTGAAAGCAAGGAGAATTTAACAAACTGTAAATAGAGGAAATTTTTAGATTAAAATTATAAAACAATGGACCCAATCTGCAGTGCCCCAGTACTGTGGGGTTCTGTGCAAATGTCTCCTTCAGCTCTAGGCTGGGGTAAGAGACTACCTGCTAATGTGCTCCTCGCACCACTTGATTCAGGGAATGCACACAAGACAATTTTCAAAACAATGAAAGACACAGGACTTGCCCTTTCTATCTCATAGAGACCATCCATGCATCCTCATAATATCACTTGTGCCAAAATTTCGTGTTTTGGTTGACTTGTTATGCTTAAGTTGCTTTAACTGATCATCTGTGATGATGCACAAAGTCTTGCACATTAGTATAACTAAAGCTAGTCCCCTGTGAAAGAGGCTTACATTCACCCTATTAGTCGTATGTTTGCTCCTGTTCTTACTGCCAAATATTAGGGACCTACATTTGCACCCATGCAGGTGATTCTCTTCTGGCCCTTCCATCTCTGCCCAGTTGTGTCAATTTAGAGCTTTGCACAGCTGTGCTGCATTACATCTAGGAGTGGTAGCTGTTCCAGTTTAGTGGCAATGACTTGCTCTGTTATGAAATGTCCCTGGGTCAGCTCATGACAACAGCAGATTACAAGAAGTTATGACATACGTTAGGAAAGTGGCTGCTGTATTCGTTCTAAGCATTTATTGATAGCGCTTGGTGGTTATGTATTTGAAGCTGCACCTCTTTGGACATAGTTATCGCAAGAATGAAACTGTGAACGAATGTCCAGAAAAAACACCATCCTATTGTGTCTTGAATTGAGTGGGGGGCAAGATTCCTTTTTCTTCACTTAGATAGCAGCTAGTCAATGTTCTGTTATGTGGAAATAGAGACTGATAATGTAAAAGTGTTAAGAGTTTCTGTTTCCTGCCAGAGTAAACTTAAAGGCATGGAACCTTCAAATTTGCAAAGCAAAAGCAATAAATTGGCCTACTGTGGGGTGACAGATCAGCTTTGTGGCTTCATTGTTTTATCAAATGCAATTCTGCTATTTTTACTCTTGTTACAGATCAAAGCTTTTTGTGTGTCAATGATGGATTCGAATGTTCTCGTACAAAGAAACTCTTTGGAAGTGGTTCTCTTCTTCTTTCCATTTTACTCATCTTTGGTAAGCAAATTACCTCAGTTGATTTGTGTGCCAACCAATTCTAAGGCTTGCTACATTGACAAATACATGCTAGAAAAAATGTCATGTCAGTGTAGCATCACAAGGCATATTAAACTGCCATTGCAGGAATGCTGCTGTGGGATTTAGGGCTGGGGGATTATTATTTTTTTAATTGAGAAAGCAGTTGTTTACAGCATATCACTAACAAATCCTAATCAGTTTAATCCTACATATCTACACCTATTGGTGAGTAAGAGTTTCGTCACTGAGAGAACAAATTGGCCTGGACTATACTTTGCAAATGTTGTTTTGAGAATTTGAAGGAACCAAAAGGCATCCACCAACTCTCTGCTCCCAGATCCATTTATACAATCCAGACCACAGTGGTACTACAAATAGAGAAAAAGCTCTTAGTCATCTGGAGATATTTGCTCCCTGGCCTGAATACTCCAAGCCACGTTCTGCCAGGGAAGGCAACATTTCTCCAATAGCATTGGCCATTCTAATAGGAAAGGGGAGGGAATTGCTACCTGACTCCAAATATGCGCATGGTCAGAGACTGAGAAATACCTATTCATTGAGTCATCACAAGGAAATTTATTAGGCATAGAATTTTGCTCAATGTTGGCTGCCAACCTGTAGCCAAATGACATTCTCATAAGCACACATAGGCAATTTTGAGCCTGTGAGATAATCAGTACTCCCATTTGCAGGAAACCATAGAATCTGTTACTGAATACTTGATCTAATTAGCACTGCTTTTACTTGCATTAATTGCATCAGTGCCTTGTGCTGCATTTCTTCTCTTTGGTTATTCCTCTTTGTTCCAGTATTAGTCTTTATATATTTCCTGTACATACAAGGGAAGTCTAAGATTGCTTGTTTTAGGGTGCAGTCCTATCAATTGCATCCTCAATGAACAAAAGCCCCTGAACTCGGAAGCTTCCAATCATCCAGTGTAGGACTGGAGGATGGCAGATGCGATCTTTGCCTCCCTGTCCTCCTGCCCTGCATTTTTTGCTAGATGGGCTTTTTTGCCTGCCTAGTAACAGCGCTTCAGAAGGGAAAGGAAGGAGGCTGGAGAGACCTCAGGATAGCTCATATCCTGGCCTCTTTAGTCTCCTCTCCTTCCCACCACTGGAACATCCCCTTTTCCCTTTCTCCGAGGTCACTTTTCCAACCTTGGAAGGCAGCCAATGTGGGTCTTTCCGCACCAGCTGCGGGGGCACGGATCTCTGACTCACCTTCCAAGGTTAGAGCACTTTCTCCAGTCTTGCAGGGGGGAATCCCCAGTATCCTATGGTCCCTCAGAAAATGTCTAGAGGCCATAGGATTGCTCCCTAAAATACCAACCCTGCCTGCCCCCTCCACACACACACACACCCCACACACACCCCCCAAACAAATCCTTGGTCTGATTATGTGTGTTCTATCTTGATTGTTTAAAAGGGGGAGGACACAAAATCGTAGCATATTAGCAGCTCACTGCAACACCTAGTGCCTGAAACAGCATTTTGCATTACCTACATGTGACTAAATTTACTACTGAGTAGGCCCATGATAAAGGAAAAAGATCAGGATTGCCACTTTCTGGAAAGTTAGGGAAATTGGTCAAAAGTCAGGGAAATTGTGATTAAGTTATACTCGTGTAATGGATGTTTTGAGATGCCACTGCAAGAGGACAGTCTAAATTTGAGGCAGTTGGAGTAGAGAAGCGGCAGAATACAAGTGTAATGTAATGATGCACACATATTCCATAGTATGATTATATGATTTTGAAAATGTTTATTGGCTGGTGGTTGTTAACAGTAAAACAGAATAAAATTAACCTGCATGTGATAGCTTTATTTTATTATGGAGAAGCTGACTGGCTTCTTGCAACTGGGTAATTTGTGCGTTCAAACAAACTCGAATTGGTTTGAGTTGTTTTGAAGACGTGAATATTTTGACAGGGTTCAACAAATTGTGGCTGACTGGACTTAGTAGCCAGCCATTATTTCTTCTGGCCAGCTGTAAAATCCAGTCCTGCCACAGTGTGTCTCCCAGCAAGTGTAGCTGCCAAAAATGAACATTGTAGCACTTTGCAAAACCCACATTGCAAGTGCTGGGGGGAAAAGGTTGGGGGTGTAGGAAGGACGCTTAGCAGCTGAAACTCTGGGATTTTGGGGGGTGCTAATGTGCCCATGGGCTGCCCTCACATTTCCAAGTGTGGATAATCCAGGGGCACATGAGGTCCTCCAAAAAAAACCCAGGGATCATGCAGGTAAGGGTGTTTCGGGGCCACTCCCTCAATTGCCGCCCCTTTCCAGCAGGATCCTCGAGGGAGGTTTGGGGTGATCACAAATCCCAAGTGTCCCCTCAGTTTTGCCATTGACCCCAAGTTGCTAGCACCTCGGGGAGTGGTAAAACTTGGGGGGATTCTTAGTGCCAGGGATACATGGGTTTGATGTTACTTTGACACATGTCAAACCGAGCCCTCCCTCCTGTCGATGGGAATCCCCTCCAGTTTGGAAGGTTCCCCCAATGCTAGTAGCGGGGGGACACTTGCAAAACTGGGGGCCCACTAGGGACACCTGATCTCCCTCAAAGAAACTAGGGGATCACACTGCGAAAAGGGGGGAAAGAGCCCCTCTCTGCAAACTGTGAACTCCTGGGGCTTTGCAAGGAGCTGACAGGTCTGGACCTGTCAAACCTGTCAGCTCCTTGTGAAGGGGAGAAATACTTAACCTGCAGCCTGGGGTAGGCATTGTGCAGGGTAGGTGCCTGCTGGATTTGGATTTAGTGCCAGGGACCCACTGGCGCTAAATTGCCCTGCCCAATTGCACAAATTGGGCCAGTCGGGTTTAGAGCAGAATTATTTGCACACATTATTGTTACAATTTTTTTTTAAAAAGGGGGTGACCACAAGCAGCCCCTCCAAGGTACTGTGGGGAGTCCTTGGAGGGGCACCTTGTGGATGCCCCCTTGGGGATCATAAAAGCTTGTTTGACAGCTGGCTTCTGCGATCTCCTCCCCAAAAAAAGGCTAAAAAAAAGAAAAGGTCAAGCTGAGGTGACCCTGCAATGGGTCACGGTGGCAGCGCAGATGGGGAAAGCCTTTGCCAGCTGCCCCAAAGTGTGCTCAGGCACTTTTGGGGTGGCTGGCAATGGTGGTTGCCTGCTAGCTGATTGGCCACAGCAGCAAGGGGTTTTTGCTGCTGTTGCCAAGCAGCTTGCTTGTAGTCGGGGTTGACCCATGATGGGTCATGTCATCCAGGTTCAGATGCCATGACAACCCCCTCGTGGGTCAAACAGACCCTACTACAGGCCATGGCTTGTCAGGGTGACTTATAACCCCAAAATAAGCCACCCTGACAAACCTGTCCCAGGTTCACATGACACAACAACCCGCCTTATAAGCCACAGTGGGTTGTCATTTTGTCATGTCATGTGAACCCAGTCTCAATGTTTAAAGAAGCTCATATTGAAGCTCGTATCTTTACCAAAAAAATTGCCTTTCAGTACTTGTGTAGTTTTAAACCATTTAATAAAACCATTATTTGATGTAATGTAACCTATGAAATCTTTTAACTTGGAGTTATTTTTGAATGATGGTCATGGAAATTGACAAAAGTTGGTCAGGGAAAGGGAAAATTAAATGTTAGTGGCAACCCTGAAGTTGGCAAATGGCAATGTTCTTTTCCTTTCCCTTTTGTAATGTCTGCTTGGGAATGTTTAACAAATATTAACTACAACTTTTCCTTCCAGGAAAACCCAAAATAAAGCACACATTAAGGGCAGCTAGGGATTGGGATAAGGTACACGTGTGTCACTAGCATACATTTTACTATGATTCTGTCAGACTTGAACAAATTACAGTACTGAAGTGAGAGGATTCTTTTCCTAATGTCTTATTGCCCTAGTGGTTTTGTTACTATATTTTCTATCTTGTTTTTGTTTAAGGAAGCTTACTTGTTTGTCCTTTTTTTTTTTTTTTTTAGGATTCCAGTGAAAGTGCTCTTCCACTATCTAGGTCTGATGTCGTCCATCTTCTCTCAGCAGCTGCCCAAACTCTTTTAAGAAGAGATATGTCATTAAACAGAAGGTTATATGCATGGTTACTAGGTACTGTACAAATTATAGTCACATCACTTTTGTGTGCATTTTTGTGATTTGAATTTACACTCTTAAAATATAACTTTAAAGTGCTGCAGATTTTATCTGAGTTAATGGACAGCCTATTACAGAGTGAGATACCTTTAGAAAATGTTTGTCATATGTCAGGATATTAAAGTAGCACACTGTCAACCTCAAGCAGTGGTGTGTAGTACATTGCTGATGTACGGTAATTGCTTTTAGCAACTAACATAGGGGGATGCCCTAACAGTGTGTTCACAAAACAATTTCTGTGTGCACAAGGGCTTTCTCAATTACTTCAATGGAAGGGGAGTACCACACGAACAGCCCACTGTGTGAATAGAGCTGCACTCTCCAGTGCCACATGTGCAGCAGCTTGCTTACACAATAATTCTTTTGGGACAGTAGAGCTTTTCACCAGGAGCAACAAGTATGAAATCATAAATGAAGTCTTATGCCTACTATGTTATGAATCATTCTGTGAAACATTGAGTAAGTTGTAGTAGAACTGGATAATATCTTATTCACTTTGTAAGTGATTTGGGGTTTTTTTAGCCTGGCTTCAGGCACATTCTACAGCCAATTAAGCCGAAATAATTTGCTTTAAGCCAATTAGCCAAAGGAGGATTCACATATGGGGAACTGGCCATAGATCACTTGCAGAGCACCTGCTTTGCATGTGGAAAGTCTCAAGTTCTATCTCTGGCATATCCTGGTAGAACTGGGAAAGACTTCTGTCTGAAACCCTAGAGAGCAGCTGCCAGACAATATAGACTGTATGGAGCTTGATGGGGCTGGTGGTCTCACTCAGTATAGGGCAGCTTCCTATGAATATTTTTCCTACATGGATATCACTTCTACGTAAGAGAAAAGGGTTAGCCGCCATCATGTAACTTTTTCATAGCATGTGCAGAAATTTGGCATTTTGTTCAGGACAAGCAGGTGTTCACATGACGCTGAACATACAGTGTACATGCTTTTTCCTAATGTGAAAGTTATGACTATATAGAATAATAACACTTGTGTTGTTGGCCCTACATCTTAAATCCAAGGATTACATTTAAGATGGATCATGAGTTGACACCTTGGTATTGGTCAGTGTTAAATGCATTAAATGTCCTTGTTTTTTATGCCTCTTTTATCTATTCCTGTGTTTGATATTGTATTCTTTTAAATATTTTATATTTTTATATTTTATATTTTTTAACTGTTTGTGTTTCACTCTTTTTATTGTTGTAATCTGCCCAGAGAACATGGGTTACTGGGTGGATTAAAAATATAATAAGTAAATAAATAAATACCTACCTGACCAGGAGCAAGGGGCAGGGGAGGAAATGGACTAAAATCAAATTAACATACTTACATATGAGTTTGCTTCAGATCATAACCATAGCCTACTAGTGCTCCACTACCAAAGTTTTCTGGCATTTGGAATCACTGTTAAGCCTGCATGTCTAGCTTCTATATGTTTTGAAACAACCGGCAGGCACCTAGCTGAAATGTTAATCTCTGTTCATCATGGGTTTCCATAAAGGCATGTATGTGACTCTAGAGAAGACCGGAGAAAATTATAGGTGTGTCCTCCTGCCAAATGGAGCAAGGGGGTAATATCCAACTGTGCTAGAGTAAACCAACGCTTGCCCAACATAACTAGCACTTGGGGAACAGCAGTGGCACATTGCCGCCTTTTCCCCATTGCCCTAGCAAGTGCTAGTTCTGTTGTGCAAGCGTTGGTTTATGCTAGTGCAGTGTCATTAGTGCTAACACTGGGGCACAGTTGGATACTACCCAAGGATTCAAGTTCTACAGTGCACATAGCTGATACAACCATGATGGCAAAGAGTGCTGCTAAGGTGTCAAGAAGGAAAAAGCTGTTCAACCTTCATCATAATTCTTTATGCCATGAATTTGAAAACATACAGTATTACATTCAATATAATAGATAAACTACTTTAATATTTTCTGTATTTATTATGTTTAATTTTTAGGTTCTGATATCAAAGGAGGTACTTTGATACCAGATTCGTCTATTTCTATGTCTTCAGAAGACCGTGCCCTCTATTTTTTTGGAAAATATTCCAAAGATCTTTTGGTTGAGGTAGGTTTGTGCAATATTCCTTAAATAATGCAACCTATATTGTGATAGATTCTCTGGTAACTGCTCAGCATGTATTAATATTGCTTTTAAGGTCTTGGCTGATATAGTATAACACACTCCCCATGCCAGGTAGCTTGCATTTCCTTAAAAAGCAACCCAGCACACCAACACTACTCTCTCTTCTGCTCAGCAATATATAGGCATAACAACAATGGACTACTTTACAGGGCTGACAGAACCCATGTTCAGCTACAGTGCCCGCCTGCCCCCCCAAACACACACACAACACATGGTGGACTTTATTTGGAATGGCAGCGTAGCTTTTTAAATGTTTACTAACTCCAGTAAATAAAATCAATTGTTTCCTATGGACAGTAATCACTGCTTCACAGGGGTAGACCAAAAATGAGTTCTGTATCAATATTTTCATGTTGTTTAACAGGGCTTGATTGAAATACTACATCAGAAACTTGCAGAATCTGACTTGGAAGAACAGCATCATGCATATTTGAAACCGTTCCGCATTCTTATAAGCCTACTTGACAAACCTGAAATAGGTAAGAGAGAAGTCTCTAAAGAGAGTTAATACATAAGTTTACTGGGCTACAGTGTGGTGGAATTCAGGTGTCTCATGGCACACTGACCTGGTTCTCATGTAACAACTAACTATGGGTTAAACAACCCATCGTTAGTCAGGGTTACTCCAACGCACTCACCACTTCTCCTTTACATCCGCTTTTGTAAATAACCCAGGAATGCCTGTTCCTGGGATCTTCACTGTGATGTGTGAACCTGGAACTCTGGGTTGCTGAGGGAGAAACGATATAGTATTTTAACCCAGCAACAAACCATGGGTTCAAATTCTGGGTCGTTTGTGCCTCAACAATCCAGAATCCTGGGTTTGGACGTCACATCAAACAGTCCAGGGTTGGAGCATTCCTGGGTTGTTTGATGAACAGGATGCAAACCAGAAGTAGCAAGCACATGGGAGGCAGCTCACTCGCTCCAGTGCAACCCCAACTAACTGTTGCTAAACCCATAGTTAGTCATTACGTGCAAACTGGGTCATTGTAGTTTACTAACTCAAACAGCTAATTTGTAGCTCATTGACAGATGGTATCCAAAGCATGCTCATCATCCTAGACAGAACTGAAAATGGGATGCCACACTGCCACAGGATTCTGTCTTGGGCCCAGTTTCATATCTTTATAAATAACTCCAGTGAAGCAGTAGAAGTGATGCTCATCAAATTTGCAGATGATACAAAACTAGATGGGGTATGTAATACAAAAGCTTAAGAAGGATATCAACAGACCGGAATGTGTCCAAAGGAGGGTGTCAAAGGTCATGAGGGGCCTGGAGATCAAATTCTATGGGGAAAAATTGCAGGAGTTATGTTTTAGCCTGAGAAGAGATGATTAAAAGGCAATATGATAGCCATCTTCAAATATTTTAAGGGATGTCTCATAGAGAATGGAGCAAATTTATTTTCCATTGCTCCAGAGAATAGGAGCCAACCCAGTGGGTTCAAGTGACAAGAAAGGATTTCAGCTACACCTTTTGGAAGAATTTCCTGATGGTACAAGTTGTTTGATAGTGGAACAGGCTGCCCCTGAAGGTGGTGGGCTCCCCTTCATTAGAGGCTTTTAAGAACAGGCTGGATGGTCACCTATCGGTGATGCTGTAACTGTGAATTTCCTCCATTGGCAGGGGATTGTACTAGATCACCTTTGATGTCCCTTCCAACTCCATAATTCTATGAGTCCAGATAAAATGTTCTGTCCAGATCACTAGCCATGTGCTTCAGTATGCCTCCAAGAAATGTAGTGAACATCTTATTACTGAACAGACCTTTTTTTTTTGTCTACACTAGCTTTATGGCCACGGCAAGTCTTTATAATGGTTTATAGAAAGATTTTAGCACAGGATTATGTCTTGAATGCCTGCCAGCCTTGACTGCTTAGTACTTCTTCTGGATGCCTCCTGTAGTTCTCTGAACATTTAGAAGAAATTGCTGAGCTCATCTTGCATTTGCAGAGTCTCTTGTGGCTTAACTGTAAACTGCTTCATAATCCTGCTTTTTACTGTTCTCTAATGAAATAGGGAAGTGGATCCCATTGGAAAAAGTGAGATGCTGATACTTCACTCCTAAAAGCCTGCTATATATCACCCTTGAAAAATGCTACGATTATTTCATACAGCAGTGCAATATTTTAGTTGATTCTTAGTATAGTTGAACTTCTGATGAAACCTTGCTTGAAATTGGTATATATATGCTCTAGCAAGCAAGATTTTCTCTCAATCTTTAAAAACATATCTTGAAGAAAATAGATTAAAATTTAATGAAGTGTAATTCTTTGTTGTTCTCATAGCCTGACTGTGGATTTTGTAGGGGGGTTTTTTTTCCTAATGGACTAACATGGCTACCTTTTACTTTTCAATCAATCTCAATCAAAGTTTATGAATTACCTGCTTTAAGGAAGTGCTCAAAGATGTGGAAATTTCCAAGAGTAACCGTCATATTTCACCTTTACATGAAGATTCATATTACAGTAGTCCAGATTTTTTGTGCTCTCAGTGCTTCCTGTTCCTTTTTTCTCCTTTACAAATTCTCAGATTGTGACATGATTCTGTAAGCAATTAACGTGTAGCACTATACAAACAAGCAAAGGCACTTATTTATTTCACTCTTTTGATCTTCATGAATGAAGCGGAAGCTTGTTTATAATGTTAAATGGAAGTAAGTAACTTGCCTGCTTCTCTGTTTGTACTCTGGGTGCCAGTGGAGTGGTGCTGATAAATTGGTGGGGCGGGGGGTGGGTCATAATTAAAGTGACTGAAAATCTGTAGTGCACCATATGAATAGCTCCAGTGACCAGGGAAAAATTACAAGTGTTTCTAGAGCAATTACAGCAAGCCTTTCTGAAGTATAACATTGAAAAATATTTGTGTGATTCAAACAAAGTTCCAGAAGAATTGTTATTCGTCTGTGCCAAAAACAATTGGCAGCTTAAAGCTGAAGTAGTTTATTGCTGTGAGCATTCCAGGAAAGACCCTACATCAACTGATGAATGAATTAAGACCATTTCTCACTGAAGTAATAAATAGCGTGCAATTGAACAATACAGAACATTGACGTTTTGGGGTGCAAATTCTGATCACATTGTCCGGTTTTTAATCATACCAGTGAAACTAGAATAATGCTTGAAAATTATCTACATAGAATCATTAAAAAGTAGAGGTGGAAGGGGCCTATAAGGCCATCGAGTCCAACCTTCTGCTCAATGCAGGAATCCAAGTCAAAGCATCCCTGACAGATGGCTGTCCAGCTGCAACTTGAATGCCTCTAGTGTGGGAGAGCCCACTACTTCCCTAGGTAGTTGGTTCCACTGTCGTATTGCTCTAACAGTCAGAAAATTTTTCCTGATGTTTAGGTGGAATCTAGGTTCCTGTAACTTGAGCCCATTATTCTGTGTCCTGCAATCTGGGATGATCGAGAAGAGATCCTGGCCCTCTTTGTGACAACCCTTCAAGTACTGGAAGAGTGCTATCATATCTCCCCTCAGTCTCCTTTTCTGACAGCTAAACATGCCCAGTTCTTTCAGTCTCTCCTCATAGGGCCTTGTTTCCAGTCCCTTTATCATCCTTGTTGCCCTCCTCTGAACCCTCACCAGTTTGTCTACGTCCTTCTGAAAGTGTGGTGCCCAGAACTGGACGCAGTACTCAAGATGAGGCCTAACCAGTGCTGAGTAAAGGGGAATGATCACCACGCGATTTGGAAGCTATACTTCTATTAATGCAGCCCAAAATAGCATTTGCCTTCTTTGCAGCCACATCGCATTGCTAGCTCATATTCAGTTTGTGATCTACAACAATTCCAAGATCTTTCTCACTTGTAGTATTGTTGAGCCAAGTGTCCCCCATTCTGTAACTGTGCATTTGGTTTCCTTTCTCTAGGTGCAGCACTTGGCATTTATCCCTATTAAATTTCATTCTGTTGTTTTCAGCCCAGCGCTCCAGCCTATCGAGATCACTTTGAATTTTGTTTCTGTCTTCCAGAGTATTAGCTGTTCCACCCAACTTTGTGTCATCTGCAAATTTGATAAGCATTCCCTGCACCTCCTCATCCAAGTCATTAATAAAAACGTTGAAGAGCACTGGGCCCAGGACCGAGCCCTGCGGTACCCCACTCATTACCTCTCCCCAGTTTGAGAAGGAACCATTGATAAGCACTCTTTGAGTCCAATTCTGTAGCCAATTGTGGATCCACCTGATAGTTGTTCCGTCCAGCCCACTTTTAGCTAGCTTGCTAATCAGGATATCATTTATTATTTATTTATTATTTACATTTATTAATCGCCCATCTGGCCGGCAACCGGCCACCCTGATATCATGAGGCACTTTGTCGAAAGCTTTGCTGAAGTTCAGATATATTATGTCCACAGCATTCCCACAGTCCACAAGGGAGGTTACCCGATCAAAAAATGAGATCAGATTAGTCTGGCAGGATTTGTACATGATACGTGGAACCACTATGTTGAACCAATATGTGGGCTTTACATTCCCTGTACTTAAATTCTAAAATAAAATCTTACTGCTAATTATGATCAGACTTTAATTACTAGATTAATTTATTTTTCCTTTTGTTGCAGGGCCACCAGTTGTTGCCGATTTGTTCCTTGAAGTGATTAGAGCATTCTACAGGTATTGCAAGGATACACTGGGTTCTGATCTTAAACTCAGCTATAGTCAAACTGGCAATGCCCTTACAAGGTAAACCATAAAGCTTTAATGTTCAAATTGTCATTCATCTTGCTAGATAAATAAAACATTCATCTTCATATTTTCGTATTTGTTCAATGTATGAACAGAATGTTGGACTACTAGATAGATCCTTGGTCTGACCCAGCATGGCTCTTCTTATGTTCATTATTTGTGTTTATGGATATCTTTTTGCTGATTTTCTGCTGACCACAATTATTATGTCACTGAACAGACTCTGATTCTCTTATTTCAGTGCCCAGTTCTTAAGTGCATTTACTTGAAAGTAAATTCTACTTGATCCTGAACTGAGCTCAGTCCCGTTCCTAGCTAAGGTCCTGCCATACTCCTACTGATGTCACAGAGACGATTTGCTGCTGGGCCTCTGTTAGATCGTCAGCTGTATCCCAGTTGCAAGAGTCCTTTGGAAACATAGTTTCTATGGATTCTGATGGTCTACTATGGTTATTGGGATTCATGGGAAATATATTTCCCATGGACTCTTGTGGCTATGATGCTATGGTAAACATGTGTAGTAGCAACCATAGGGACATGTAGTTCCTCTGACTATTAGACTTCAGTAACCAATGAATACTTAAACCTGGAATGCTGCTGTGGCAGCGCTGGTTCAATAATGAAGGCTGACCTATCTTATAAGTCAGGCCTTAACATCAGAGGAGGAATGGGCTTAAGGTTTCACTTTAATGTTTGAACCCCTGGTTCCAAGCTTTGGCACCATCACATCTGAAAATTGATTTATTTGATGTTTTTCTTGTTAAAGTTACATTTTTTCTTTACAATATGAATTGGGTATTGGGGGAGGGGCTCCCACCCAGCTCGTCTCAGCTAAAGAAGTTTCCGATCGATCTCAGCGCAGGCGCAGAGAACCCATATGTGTGTGAAGCACAGAGACCACGAAGAAGAAATGTATTTGCTGTGTTACTCTTTCGTTTCAGTGCAATCAAAGAAAACAAGAATGCATCTGAGATAGTTAAAACAGCTAATCTGTTGATCACATCCTTAAGCACAGATTTTCTCTGGGATTATATGACCAGATGTTTTGAAGACTGCTTCAGGTAGCTTTACATTTTATACTGTTGCTTTGTAGAGATGGAGTTGAACTGAGGGAGACTGAAGTCTGATGAATTAGGAGAGCAAAATTAAATTAACACTTTGTTGCTTTGCTGATTTGCTGATTCTTCTTTAAATTGTGGGGGCTTTCTCCATAAACATACATTATCCTTTATGGGGGTTTTTAGTTTTCATAATATGCAGTTTATTATTTTATAATTCGGTATTTGTTAACTTGTCCTGTTCGTTTGGATAAAAGTTAACTCAGTGGGAGGTAGCCTTGATCCTGAAGGAAAATCAGCTTTTCTGCTTCTAGCCTGGTCGATCCTAAAATTAAGGGGAAAACTGACCTTATATTAAAATGCTTAATTTGCATAAAATATCTTCACATTTACATATAAACAGGCTTTTTGAAGGATATGAATTGGGGGTACATGAATACTGTCATATTTACTCCACTTTATAAAGTCTCTCTTTCCTCCAGAAGTCTAGACTTTCTGTTTATCACAGATACTCAGTTACATGATATGACCTAGTATATGAGATCGCTCCAGGCATGTGCACATATAATTTATAATAATAAATAATTTTATTATTTATTATAAATATAAATTTTAAATTTATAAATTATAAATTTTAATATTTATTATAAATTATTTATTTCTTATTATAAATATTACTTGTGCAGTTATTATTTATAACAGTGGTGGTTAGAGGTTTTTAATGCTAGCTGAAATTCTCAGGGTGCTCAAGTCTGTGCCAAATTCTGTGGTTGCTTGGGAGTCCCTCAGCGCTGTCTATAGTACTGAATGTTACCATTGCTTTGGGGAGGAAAACTATGAAAAATATACCTTGCTGAATTCTTTGATTAGCTAGTTGAAGTAAATGTGAAAGTGTCTACTGTCATCCCACCAAAATTCAAATATCAGCTGAAGGTCCTACCTCCCATGTTTTGTTAAACACATTGAACATCCAGAGTATAGTATTCCTACAAATTGTGACAAGTTTATCTATCCAGTAAAGAAATTATCTGGACTGGAAAATATCTAGAAAGGTTTATTTTTAAGAAAGGTCCAGTTTGGATATGAAAAATGTAACTCTTTCTTTTGGAGGAACTTAATGCCAGTTCTATTTCTAAACTGTCTGCATTCTGCTGTATTGTATATACTTGTAACATTTTTAGTTGCGTTTCTACTAAAAGTCACAAGCAACATAAAACAATCAATATAGTCAAATTCTGGTGAATGCTTTCCCTTTCATTGGCAGAAATACATCTATGCAGACACAGCATCTGGCTAAGAATGTTGCCACTCTTGCAACAGTTTCAGAACTCTGCACACTACTGGTATTTCTTCTAGACGTGATACCATTGGTAAGTGAACATTTTTAGCTTTGCACCTAGAGCCATGCAAATAGAATTCCTCAAAAAGCCCACATTTTTACTTGCCAAGTGTCATGTGTTTGAGTTTCCTTACTGTTGAGCTTCACACATCTATAAAGAGATGTAGGAAAGACTTTGCTCAGCTTATTACACATTTATGGGGATGTTTTGTGCCAGGAGATGGGCAATTCTGAAATAAAACACCTAGAACTTCAGTTGGAATATTCTAGAAATATTTTTATATGCTTGATTGATATTGCCTAACTGTGTCTAAACTAGGCTATGTTCTTTCATCATTCTTTTAGGCTAAAGTAAAGCAACTTCTGTAGGGTCTCTCTAAATTCGGGGAGATCCATCTTTAAAAGTGTATGGGAATCAGTGTCTAAATGAAAGGTACCACACTCTTAACTAATTATTTACTTGAAATGCCTTATTTTTGTAGGAACTATATTCCGAAGTGCAATCGCTGTATCTGCCACAGATGCTCAGCTGCATGGTGCAATCTCTCCTTGAAAACATGGAAACTCTTAGTTTACCAGAGCTCACCCATGCCTTAAGGACATGCTTCAAAGTGCTTAGCAAAGTACAGATGCCTCCTGCCTACCTGGGTACTGAAACAGGAAGCTCAGACACTGTAGGTATTAAAACATGTGTGTGATCTAATTTTTAACATGTTTGGTAAATGGACTGATCAAATCTTTAATGTGTTGATTTATTGAGACTACTCCGTAGTTATTGTGCTATAATAGGACACTTCACACTACTTTTTTTTCCTTCATAAGAATTAAACTGGGTATCAGTACTGTCTTGTTCAAAAGTATGTTTCTTGTAATGTGTGAATGGTGATGTGAATGTTCCGTATGACTTTACGTGTTGGCAGGCTGATGCTTGTGCTGGCTTCCTGGCACCTAGCCTAACATGGAAACAGTTTGCTAGGCCTCATACATTATGAGAGGTATTGGTGCTCCAACACCACATTTAGGCCATAATAATATTCTAGAATCTGGGAAATTATAATATACAGTGGACTGCTTAATAAAGTCTTCTGACTTTCTGGTGCAGCAGAATGTTTTTCATTTGAAAATATTGTCAATACTTGTTTCTAAATAAGTGTATGCTATAATGATTAGTGTCCGATTCTTCTTGTTTTCAGCTATTTTCTTTGTCAGTAGTCTCATGAAGGAAGAGAATTGACTTCAGAGTTAGAAATTAGATAGAAACAAACTGAGTCAGGTGGTGCAGTAGTGAAATATCAGAGCTGCCTATGCATTTTATTACAATGCAGTTTCAACAATACTTACTTTATTGATATGATGATGGCATAATATACAAATCCCTTTTTTACCCACCTCACTGATCTCAGGGCCAAACGGGATGTGACATTTGTCATGTAGTTTGGCATTGCACAGCTGTTTTTGTTTTTTTTACATAAATAAACAATGCAGGAGACCCAAGCTGGATCAGGACAGTGTGTGGGGAGAGGCAGGCTTTAACCCTTTGCCCCTGCTTCAATCTCAGTCTGAATCAGTTGCACACACATATCACTGCATACTGTTCACAATGGGAGGAAAGCTTCCATTGGTGCCAATGGAAACTTTCCTCCCATTGCGAGTGGGATGGGGAGGGCATTCTGACTTTAAAACAGACAGCTACACAACAGCAAGGTACATGACAAATGTCATTTCTAGTTTGTCCCTCAAACTACTTCATAGTCCTACTGTGTAATACTCGAAGCCAAATAGGCTTTAAATTTTGAATAGTAAAAGGTTAATTCTAGAGAGATTTAAAATCCAACTCTTCTCTGCCATCCTTCCATTCAGCTCATGTACATGTAAAGTTCCACTTTATTTATTTTTAATTTTAAAAAATTTCTAGGTCATTTTTAAGGGTAGAATCATTGATTTAATCCTTAATATAAATATCTTAATTTATTCTTGCTTATGTTATTTTTAAATGCTGCTATATAAAGTAATCCTCAAAATTCCCATTTAGAACCACATGTAACTTGTTGAATTATTTCAGAGTCCTGTAAAGGAAGAGAACCAGGAATTGAGTTCAGAATCCAAAGTGCTTCAGAATGAAGAGGACACTTTTTTTCCTCTACTTAAGTCTGAAGACAGTGGTATCGCTCTTAGTGCTTCATCCCCAGAGCTGTCCGAGCATTTGAGAATGCCTCGGATAATCCCTGAGAAAGATGATGTCTGGAAAAAGGGTGGGAGCATGCAGAATACCTTGCACTGTATCCAGGAGTTGGTTGCAAAGTTTGCCAGTAAATACGTATTTGGGATTCATTATTCCAGTAATGGCAGTGTGCCGACAGCTTGTATAAGACAAGGGGAGAACAAAGGAAATAAATACCAAGCTACTGCAAATACTGGCAAGAAAAAACACTCGTGGGACTCCAAGCAAATCACTGTGCCTCAGTTTAAGCAGATGCTATCAGACTTATTTACTGCCCGGGGATCACCATTTAAACAGAAAGGTCTGGAACCTTCATCTCCTTTGCATGACCTTGGTAGTCAAAGGGGAAAAGAGGAGGAAGAATGGGACATTGACCAAGTCATGCTTGACTTGGGAGATTTAAAAGAGGACTGCAGAGAAGCCTTTGCAGCAATGTGCTACCTCTTACTGGATTGTACCACATTCCCTGTCTATCTTTCTGAAGAAGAAACTGAACAGCTCTATTTGTCTCTCTTTCAAGTGCCTGGTAAGAGGAACATTCTCATTGGTCTAATATGCAGGAACCTCCCCTTGCAGAAGAATGTGAAGTAAGCATGTTTTGGGCAATCAGGAGACTTCCATGAGAACTGTGCACAATGTGGTGTGCACAATTTAAGTGTGCTGCGTGATAGGCCATAAATTTGAAAGGGCATGTTAGGCAGATTGATGTGTAATGGATCAAGTAGATGATATCTAAAATGTATCAATATGCCAGGAATGGGGTGTCCCTGAAAGTGGTAATATTCTTAGGCTGCAATCGAATGCACAGTTAACTGAGTGTAGGTCTCATTCATCATAGTGACGCTTACTTCTGAGTATACATTCCTGGGATTGTACTGTTTAGATGTACATTACAAATGTTCAGGGATGGATGTGAGATCTCACTGATCTGAACTTCCCATGCATAATTTAGTCAGTGGCTCTTTCAGATAAAAGATAAGCAATTAGGGAGGTTTCGGCATGCTTGGAGGAACCACAACATGTGCAGACATACATATATACTAGTTTAAAAAACCTGAGGAGGTAAAAAAAGGGGGTAAAAAGCCTCCTGTGAGGCTTTAGCGAAGCACTTCGCAGATAAAATTGATCGGATTAGGAATGGGATTTCGTGCATCGTGGACACGGAGTGAGTGGGAGGAGGCCAATGGCAGACCGGTTTTGTGGGATCGGTTCCAGCTTCTTCCTTCTGATGAAGTGGACAAGGTGCTTTCATCTGTGAGGCTGACCACCTGCTTGCTTGATCCTTGCCCGTCCTGGCTCATCATGAGCTGTAGGGAGAGACTGGGTGAGAGGATCAAGGCGGTGGTGAATGCCTCCCTTGAGAAGGGAGTGATGCCATCAGCCCTCAAGGAGGCAGTAATAAGACCGCTTCTAAAGAAGCCCTCCTTGGATCCCCAGGATCTGAACAACTTCCGCCCAGTCTCCAATTTACCATTTCTGGGCAAGGTGATCGAGGTGGGTGGTGGGTGCTCACTTGAAGGCACACTTGGATGAAGCCGATTACTTAGATCCATGCCAGTCGGGCTTCAGGCCTGGACATGGGACGGAGACGGCCTTGGTCACCTTGGTGGATGATATGAGAAGGACTTTGGATAGGGGCGAATGCTCCTTTCTAGTCCTCCTTGATCTCTCAGCGGCTTTTCATACCGTTGACCACGGTATCCTCCTGGACCGCCTGGAGGGGTTGGGCGTGGGAGGTACTGTATTGCAGTGGTTCCAGTCCTTCCTCTCTGGAAGGTACCAGAGGGTAGTTCTTGGGGAGGAGGCTTCGGACCCTCGGCCGCTCACTTGTGGAGTGCCGCAGGGTTCCATCCTCTCCCCGATGTTATTCAATATCTACCTAAAGCCGCTGGGAACTATCATCAGGAGGTTTGGGGTGCAGTGTCATCAGTATGCGGATGACACGCAGCTCTACCTCTCTTTCAAATCCTCACCGAGGTTGGCCGTTGAGACCCTGTCCAAGTGCCTGGAGTCAGTGGGTGGCTGGATGGGAAGGAACATGCTGAAGCTGAACCCCGACAAGACTGAGGTACTTCTGGTGGGGGACAAGGGGAGGTTAGGGGATGTTGACCTGGTGCTGAATGGGGTACATCTCCCCCTGAAGGACCAGGTCCGCAGCTTGGGAGTCATTCTAGACTCCCAGCTGTCCATGGAGGCTCAGGTGTCAGCTGTGAGCCGGGCGGCGCTGTATCAGCTCCATCTGATACAGCAGCTGCGCCCCTACCTTCCTAATCATCTGCTCCCATCAGTGGTTCATGACTTGGTCTCCTCTCGCCTAGACTACTGTAATGCGCTTTACGTGGAGTTACCCTTGAAGACGGTACAGAAGCTACAGCTGGTACAGAACGCGGCGGCTCACCTGGTTAAAGGCAGCCACCGGCGGGATCACATCACGCCAGTGCTCAAGGAGCTACACTGGCTACCAGTTGCTTGCCAAGCCGAATTCAAGATGTTGGTTTTGACCTTTAAAACCCTATACGGCTCCGGTCCAGTCTATCTCAAAGAGCGTCTCCAGCAACACCAAGTGGGCCGCTCAACAAGATCTGCCACAGACGGCCTTCTCCTTGTCCCTTCAGCCAGAGCAGCTGGACTGGTCAGGACGAGGAAGAGGGCCTTCTCTGTGGCGGCCCCCGTACTGTGGAACTCTCTCCCAAGTGACCTCTGCCATGCCCCCTCTCTGCTGAGCTTCCACCGCTCACTAAAAACTTGGCTGTTCAGATGGGAATATGGGGTGGGCTAAGATTTTAAAATTTTATACTGTTTTAATATATTTTATTCTGTTTTTATCTTATGTGCATCGCCAGGGTATCCGGTTTGCCGGCCAGATGGGCGATAAATAAATGCAAATAATAATAATAAATAAATAAAATTGCAACCCAAAAAAATGGCCCAGAGAGGAATAAGCATGTTCAGTAGCTATTAAATTTTAACTGTCAATTGGAAAAAGAAAATGGGAAAACTGGTGGGGAGGGGGAGGGAATGGGTGGCTGGCTAGAACCCTGAACATGAGTACTCCTGATAGGAGATGAGGATACATTGCAACATTTTGTTGCAGCTCCCACTCATATGTATTAGTCAGTATTTAACATGCGAACATCACTTTTTAAGTATTTCAAAGAGCCAAGTATCATTGCAAAAATGTAGCTAAACTATTTGATTGCTTTCCCCAGGAGGCTGTGAAACCAGTTTCCCCCTGTGGCTCAAATCCTTGATGACAATATGTTGCTGTGAAAATGACTGCTACATTCAAAATGTGTCCATCTCTGTACTGCTAGAAGTAATCAACCATTCCCAGTCACTGGCATTGGTTATTGAAGACAGAATAAAGCGGTATAAAATTCCTGGGCAAAACCCCTTCTTTGGAAAACTGCAGATGGTCACAGTTCCTCCTATTGCTCCTGGAGTTCTAAAACTAATTTCAGAAAAAACGGATTTCTATCAGGTGTTGTACTTTTTCCCCCCAATAAAAAATGTATACAAAGCCATAATATGGTGAACTTCCTTCAGATCCACATTATCTGTGGAACTGATACACTTGTCCTATTTACCAGCATTGTCATTATCTGTCCCACTGAATAGTGTTTCTTGTTACCATCTGTTGCAATATACTTTCCTAACACCTCCTAAATCCAACAAAATTGCAGCTAAGCTGCTGGAGGAGCAGCAGTAGTGGTGCTGTAGGTGCAGGGAGCAGTATCAAACCCTTCCAGATTGCCCTATTACTTGGTGCACTAATATTCTTACTAGGTGAAGGTAGCTAGGCATTCCAGTGGTCAACAATGATAACAGAGAACCATTGCATCTAGCTGAGAAAGAAAACAGAAACAGTACAGTTGTCAGCCATGTTCCCTTGCCAGTGTTAATTCTGAAAGGCACTTCCAAAACTTAGAGAACCTCCTCTGTAACCTTAGAAACAATATTTAGTAACAATGCACACATGAGTGTACACACACGTATATATCATCATCTTTTTCACCACCTGGTGCTTCAGCACCCAGGCACTGGGCCCCTTCTCCCCTTTCAGAGGCTCTTAGAACTAACTGCCCTGTGAGTAGGAGAGGAAGAAGTAAACTGTCACCATCACTTCAAATAGGTTATTGTTACTGTTTTAATTATATATATCCTCCCTTCTTCCCTATCCCTTATTCCTTGTGTATCATGTTTTGAATTTAGATTATAACCCTGAGGGCAGGGACTGTCTTGCAACTTATCTTTGAAAGGCTCTCTGGGAGCCTTTTTGGCTAAAGGGTGGGGTATAAATGCGGTAAATAAATACATAAATATACACAAATCCATAATTCCTATATCCAGTGGTGGCTTTGCCTTGGCAGAAAACACTTCCATTTGCACATATTGGGGCACCTGATTTTATTGTATTTTATTTACTTATTTATTTATTAACATTCATGTACTGCCTTATCTGCTAAAAAGCCATCAAGGTAGTGTATAACAATTTGAAACAATAACCATAACACAGTAAAATCAAGAACAGTAAAAGCAGTAAAAAATAAATAAAATTAAAACAATGTATTTGAAAAGGCTAAACACCCATTCTTTACACCCATTCAAAGTCTTTACACCCATTTTGAAGGCCAATAGAGTGGTGGCCAATTGTATTTATTTTATTTATTTGTGAACAAATGTCAGTGTACTGGAAGAAGCAAAGACTACTAGCATTGAAAAAATGATCCTTCAACGCCAACTTCAGTGGACCGGTCATGTTGTTCGAATGCCTGACTGCCGTCTCCCAAAGCAGTTACTTTATTCCCAACTCAAGGATGGAAAGCGGAATATCGGTGGTCAATATAAGAGGTTTAAAGATGTTCTTAAGGCTAATCTAAAAAAATGCAATATAAACATCAAAAACTGGGAAGCTCTGGCCCATGAACGATCTAACTGGAGGTTGGCCTTTCACAAAGGTTCTATGGACTTTGAAGAAGCTCGAGTGCAAGGTGAAAGGGAGAAACGTGCTAAGCGAAAAGCACGTCAAATGAATCCTTTACAGGACCATCTTCTATCTGGTAACCTGTGTCCTCACTGTGGGAAGCTGTGTGGATCTAGAATTGGCCTCCACAGTCACTTACGGACCCATAGCTAGAGTCTACACAATTTTCTTTAGAATTTTCCTCCTTTTAAAATCTCCTTTTTGTAAATTTTCTTTTTTATCCTGGAAGACAATCTTACTCGGTCACGAGTGATTGCCTGACTGATTTATTTATTTACAACATTTATATACCTCTCCACATCTACACAGATTCCGGAGCAGTGAACAATAAAGACAAAAAAGATAAACTAATAAAACACAATATTAAAAATGGAATATCAATAAAAACAATATCCATTGTAGTTCTTGAGGTATATATTCCATAGCTTGGGGCCAACACAAACTATTTCCACCAATTTCCCCCTACCTATTGCAGCCCTCTGTGCCATATATCTCATTCTGTTCTGGGTTCCCAACCCTCAGGAGCAGCTTTTTGGGGGCATGGGGGGATAGTGGCACTTAAGTGAGATAGGAGGATTGGTGAAAATTGCATGATCTTGACTTTCATGAGTGGAAGTGCTTTCCACCAAGGCAAAGCCACCACAGGAAAATATAGTAATAAATCACTATTTCTCAATTGTCCTTAAAAGATTTCCTGTCCAATAGTATTCATCTCTCAGATTATTCTGCTATCTGCTTTACAATTTCTTTGCATTGAGTTAATGTGAAATCTTTTTGCCATATCTGCTGCATGGCATAATTTGACTCAAAGTTAGTGCTTCTGTTTTCACCTTTTTTGCATGTATAAAATCATGCTGTGTGACCGTAAAAAACATGAAATATTTTCAGTAATACAGAGCTTCCTTTATTCTGTGTTAAACCTGCCTGAAATAGTTCATTTGGTTTTAATTTTACTACAGAGAGTTGCTCAAGTGCTTTGGGATCAGCTAAACAAAGAGACAAGAGAGCATCATAACACCTGTGTAGAGCTGTTCTATCGTCTGCATTGTCTGGCTCCATCAGCTAATATTTGTGAAGACATTATCTGCCTTGCATTACTAGATCACAATAAAGTAAGGCTTATTGTTCTGAGATCAGTACCTTATTAAAGGTTGCATAGTCTAATTCAGTATATGAACTTTTGGGAGCCCTAGATCACAATCCTACATCTATTTACTTGGATATAAGCTCCATTGTATCCCCTGGGGTTTACTCCCTAGTAAGTATGCTGAGGATTATAGCCGTAGTCCTATACATCCTCCCACAGTGATTTGTGGTAGTCTCTGCCTTTTAAAGCTTCAGCTCAATCTCATTCCTTCCCATAGTTCAAGTATTGTTCCCATACTCAACAAATCATCATAGGTGCCAAGTATTGAATTCCATTAAATGCTTATAAGAGTAAGAATTGTTCTTAAAATGGTTCATTGCTCAGGATGATTGACATTTACCAAACTCTGCACTTAAAAAACAACAACTCTACCCTTTGAGTTCAACTCTAAGGCCAGAATAAGGTAAAACCCGTTTCCTAAGGCCCAACTAAGGTAAAACCCTGTGGGTCTTACTCAAGAGTGATAAAAGTGGCTGAAATCTTCCCCCTTACACCAGACATGCTACCTGTAGCTCTGGATTGCCAAAAATCACTTTAACTTTTATTCTTCTCTTTTGGGTTTCTTTCCTGCTAGGGGACAAGGCTGGAGGCACTGTTCCGATTCTCTGTCATGTGGCATTTGACCAGAGAAATTCAAGGCAGCAGAGTCACTTCCCACAATCGATCTTTTGACAGGTATTGTTATTCTTAATTCGTATAGTTTGACCAACTATATGTACTTTAGTCAATTGAGCTAAAAAGACTAAGAGTGAAATCCAGTTGCGTCCATCTGCTGAAGGAACAGCATCCATCAACAGAGTGAATTCCTGCTCTCCCTGCAGCTCTCTGCTCCCCCCAAATCTGCCCCAGGGGGTTGGAGGACACTCTGAAACAGACCTTGAAGGTGTACAGAGGGGAAGAAAGTTCTGTTATTTGAGTAGATGTCACCCAGTGCTTTCACATGTACCAAAAATATACCTAAGCCAAAAATAATGTTGTTTGAGCAGCTTCAACACTACCCTTACCTTGCTTTTCCCTACAGCTCCATACATTCACCATGTACACAGCCCACGTATTTGCACAGTGAGATTTGCTTTCAGTCTGTTATTTCAGGTCAGGCTTAGTCTTTTCCCCACCTAATGCTAGGGACCATCTCCACACACCCACGCACATATATACATATACAGCACCATTCCACACTGCTAGTCCCTGAGAGAGGCATTCAAAACGGCAGAAAAAAATTACTATTAATGGGAAAAGCAGTATAAAATGTCCCTTTTAAACTATGCTGTAGTCTTCTACTTCAGCTCTGCTTTCTTGTTTTAATACTACTGTAATTTCTCCATGCAGGTCCCTGTTTGTTGTATTGGACAGTCTTAATTATTCAGATGGAGCAATTGGTGCTGCAGCACAGGGTTGGTTGATTCGAGCACTCTCGCTTAATGATGTTGCACGAATTCTTGAACCCGTTCTTCTCCTTCTGCTTCATCCCAAGACACAGCGTACCTCTATTCACTGTGTCAAACAGAAAAACTCAGCAGGTAAGATTGTATTTAAGAAGATGCCTCCTGGATCAGACCAAGGGTCTGTCTTGTCCAGCATTTTGTTTCTCACAGTGGCCAACCAGATGCCTCTGGGAAGCCTGCAACTCAGACTTCAGAGCAGTGGCTTCACCTGCTGTTGCTTTCTCCGTCCCACCAACAAGTGGTATTTGGCAGGGATGTTGAAGAGTCCTTGGTCTCGAGTCACGAGTCGAGTCACGAGTCTTTGGACTCGAGTCCGAGTCCGAGTCCTTGGTCCAAAATGGTGACTCACGAGTCCCGAGTCCCTCCCAAAGCTGACTCCACGAGTCCCTATTAAAATCAATGGGGTTTTTTCCCAACAAAATAAGGCTACTTCAGATGTGTGGCTTAAATAAATTATAGGCACAAGTGTGCCTTTTTATTTCAAAACTCTGCAACTGATTTTGGCAAGAACAGATCAGGCAGAAAAACCCAAAATAACCAGGCAGGCAGAGGAGGCAGGGAACCGGAACCCCAAAGCAGGCAGGCAGAGGCCTTTGTCTTGGACAATTCAACTGTTGAACTGGTCAAGAAGAGACCAGGCAGAGGCAGGCAGAGGAGGCTGGGAACCCCAGACAGGCAGGCAGAGGCAGCCAAACCCAAAATGTCTGAAAGGTTGCATTTTAGGAAAATGATTTTAAAAAATAAACTTGCTGTACTTCCTAAAACTTATCCATGTTGCATTTGAGGAACATGATTTTTTCTAAATGTTTGGCCCCCATTCTGGAACGGTGAGATCTCATCACAATTCCACCCTCACTGAACACCCGCTCCACTGGTGATGAACTTGCTGGAACCAGAAACACACTCAGAGCAGCCACACAGAGTAATCTCAGGTCCTTCTTCTGCCTCTCCCAAGTACGCAACACATCTATCAAAATAAATCTTGACACACTGTTGGGGCTGCACTCCTGGTAGCTGTCCATAGTGGCCGAGCAGCGGTGCACCTCGCTTCCATGCGCTCTTCGCCGGTGATCGCGCTCCTCTCCACTCCTTCTGGCACTGCCCAGGGATGTTGAAGAGTCCTTGGTCTCGAGTCCCGAGTCGAGTCTCGAGTCCCATTAAAAATATTGGGACTCGAGTCCGAGTCGAGTCAGAGGGGGGACTCAGTCCGACTCACGAGTCGAGTCCTCGAGTCCGAGTCCCCATCCCTGGTATTTGGTGGCATACTGCCTTTGAGCCTGGAGGTTTCTTTAACTGTCATGGATAATAGTCACTGATAGACTATTGGGTCTGGTGGGGCGGAAGGCAGGGCAGCTAAAGGTAGGTGGAGCCAAGGGGTCACAGTAGGCCCAACTAAATCTAGTTATCTCCCCATCCTCTTCCTTTGCAAAGACCCTAAGCACACTTAAGCAGTGCACTACAATTACATAGCATCTAGCTAAACAAGACTGGTTTCTTACCTTGGTTCAGAAAGATTGGGTGTGTGGCCTCCACCACCCCTTATGACTGCCCCATTTGTCCAGTTATACACACCACTCCTTGAACAAGGAGGTTGGCTCCAGAGATTTCAGAAGTATGGATTGTCTGGTTTTGAAACAAAGTTTGTCTGTAAAACTTGAAACATAAAACTTGAAAAAGGTGTTTGGAGCAGTTGATATTTGGAACCAAACAAAGGGTGGTGTGGGGGAAAAGAGATCTACATAGCAACACACACAGCAGAGGGTTACGGGGCAGCTGAGATCCACACAACACAATAAAGCAGTCCTTTGAACCCACATTTTTCTCTTCTATCAGCAACCCCACTACACAGGAAAAAGACAAACTGAGGCAAGTAACTTCAAGATCATGAGTGGAAAGCAGATTGAAAAATAGGGGAGGGATGAAATAAAAAAAGGAAAATGGCAAATGGTTGGAGATTTCTGGGACCGCACACACACCACGTAATTCCTCCCATACCCCCAAGACGCCAAGTTAAGAAACCGAAAAAATAGGAAAAAATGAAACATTGGAAAATAAAAATGGCAGCAGAGTAGGGGGATAGCAAGCAGCTGGGAATGCCAGGGAAACTCCACACATATCCAATTATCTCTTACATTCCCCCATGGCTCCAGTTTTACATAACTGTGTGTTTAACATTAAAGACTTTTTAAAAAAATAAGTTTTTGTAACATTTTATTTTTTTCTGAAAGCAAGAATCTTACAAAGCTCAGGACAGCGTATTTTAAACTCAGTGAAATGATGCATTAAGCAAGAGTTGCAAAGGCTTATGGGCTGACAATTAATGCATTTCCCCCTATTATCCATGACACACAGTGTGTGTCATTGAGCTATCCAGCATGACCCCAAGATCTTTCATGGTTGGGCACCACTATATCCAACCTTTGTTGTTTTTTTTGTTTGTTTTTTGCCCCAATGTGCATCACTTCACCTTTGCTGACTGTGGGTTGGCTCCAGACTTAGTCATACTTCGAATAGACCCATTGAAATCAATAGGACATGGTAGTCATGCCAAAGTCTGGATCCAACCCATTGAACCTCATTTGCAATTCTGCTGCCCATTTGCCCAGTTTGAAGAGATCCTTTTGGAGTTCTTCACAGTCCACCTAGGTTTTCATCATCCTGAATTATTTGGTGTTATCCACAAACTTGGTCACTTCACTGCTTACCCCTGATTCCAGAACACTTATCAACAAATTAAGTATCAATGGTCCAGTACAGACATTTGGAAGACATCACTGATTAATTACCTTCATTAAGCTGTCCATTAACTGTTTACCATCTGTTTCCTATTGTATAACTAGTTACAAATCCAAACAAAGTCCCCTCATCTTTTCCATGACTGCTAAATTTATTCAGAATCCTTTTGTTGAGCGACTTCATCAAAAGTGTGGGGGGGGGGGTGTTTAATCTAAGTATATATCAGATTCTCTCTATATACACACACACACACACACACACACATACTTGTTGACACTCTCTCCAAAGAACTGCAAAAGATGGGTGAGGCAGGACTTCCTTTGCAGAAGCCATGCTGACTCTTCTTTTAGCAAAACTTGTTCTTCTACATGAATGAAAATTCCATGTTTTAAAAATTTTTCCAGCAATTTACCTGGGCCAGATGTAACGTTAACTGGCCTATAATTTCTTCGCTCTCACTTGGATTATTTTAATAAAGCATTATGTTCAAGAAGTGAAAATAGCAACTTAAATATAACACTTATTAAAGCTGCTCTACATCATTTTTTTAAAAAGATTAAAAATTAGCAACTGTGAAGGACTGCAACCGGTCCTTTATCTCAAGACGAGAGATCAAAGGTGCCAAACTGCCAGCCTTGGCTCTGCCGTCTTGATACTGATTCTCTCAGGACTTTGCCCTTGGTCTATACACTGGATTTGAGCACTGAACCACAGAGGAACTACACACACTGTGTGGGGTAGAACCAGGAAGTTTATTTAAAGTAAACTGATTACAATAAAAGTTAAGAAATGAGGCAAATGGGAAATGAGGCAAGGGGAAAAGGCGGAGAGACACTTTGGTATATACAAGTAGGGCTACAAAACAACAAAACTAGTTCCTTTACTATATAAACACCCAGGCACTTACTCTTTGCCTGGGGGGTTGGTCTTCTTAGAGCCTACCTCAGCAAAAGCCCTACTCCGTGCTCCTTTGCGTCCAGAACAACAACATTTGTTTGTTTTTAATTATTGTTGTACACCGCCCAGAGAGCTTCAGCTATTTGGCGGTATAGAAAATGAATGAATGAATGAATGAATGAATAAATAAATAAATAAATAACCCCAAAAGCCACGGCTGGCAGTATCGATTTCCCCACCTCCTTTCGGTAGCCTGGCTGTCTTTGGCCAATCAGGATGAACTTCATCTGGGCTAGGCAGGCGAGGGGTGGCTCCTGTAGGGATGTAGAATCGAGCCTCGCCGGGCAAAATGAGGCCGAAATTGGCCCTGCTCACGCCCGGCAAGGCCTTACCTTATTTCTTCGGGGCGGCTCGCCTCTCTGCGGCAAGCTGCCCGCGCAGCCCGTTCCGTCCCGTCACGTCACTTCCGGGACCAGAAATGACGCGACAGAACCCTGCGCAGGCGCGCTGGACCCCTGTGGCGCGTTCTGTGCCTGCGCAGGGTCCCGTCGCATCATTTCCGGTCTCGGAAGTGACGGACGGGGCTGGAGAAATTCAATCGAGCGGCGCGGAGAACCTCTCCATGCCGCTCAGATCGGGTCGGGCGGCCGCCCCCACGGAGAATCGAGTCGGTGCGACCAGGTATGGATCCATCGCTACTCCTAGGTATCAGAGGGGTGAACTCTTGATCATGACTAGAGTGCTTGGGGAACATTTGCATGTGAATACATGGGAACTTTGAGGCGGGCACAGGGCCATCAGAGGAAACCATGTACATTTGCAGGAGATTCTGAGGCCCAGGGCCAACTCATGTACATTTGCATGAGTTTCCCAGCCTCCAGCTTGGGATTACACTTGTTTACATGTGTGTGGTGGAGAAGGGTCTGCTTTTCTTCACAGCAACATGCTAATGTTTTTAAAGTCTTATTCAGTATTTTTATCAAGACCATGGTTTTGACTTCTATTCTGATGGTTCAAGGCAGGTGGCAATATAAAAACAAAAGCCCATAATGTGTCTGTGCTATAACCAAATGATTGAAACATGCGAATAACCACAGTGGATACTCAGAGCAGATGGCATAGTTGAAGAGGAAGAACAACCCCCTGCAACCTAGTGCGCTACAGATATTTTGGTTTTATGAATTTTATTTCATTTCATACAAACACAAAAACACATATATAACAAACAATATACACAATTAAAGAGGACTTCCAATCTTCTCCACAGCTTAAGCAACCACAGTTATTCTTACAACATTCTCCGTTAACATAACTCACATTCAGTTACGGCAAACCAAAAACAAAACAACATTTTAATCCAATTTAAAATCCCATTATTAAGAATATTAAGAATCCCTCTCTAGTATAGTACATTTACTCCTTGTTTCTTTCTATCTATCCATAAACCACTTCACTTATAATTTTAAAGATATTTTTTTTATATACAGAAAAAATTTAAAAGTTAAAAAATAAGTAACAGCTAACAAAACAACAGAAGCACATAAGTCATCATTCTACTTGTAAAAGACAACAACAACAACAACAACAACAACAACAAAAAACCCTCCAAAAAACAAAAACAAAAAGCACAACCTTCCCCTTAATATGCTTATATCTTAATAATAATAATATTTTCTCTTACATCACCATTTATATTTGAAATCCAGGACAATCATATATGCCATCCCTTTTTAAATATTTAAAGTCCTTAAGTTTTATATATCGTATAGGCAATCCCTTTATCTGAATAATTCAATAAACAGCAGCCCTTCATCCTTTCCCAGTCAAAGCAAAATCAGATTTTTTAACAAAGCTCACATTTCCCTCTGTCAAAAGGATGATAACTACATTCCAGATTCTGAACAAAAAACAAAGCAAGCCTACTCTGGGGATCTTGCTCACCGGCTTTATGAACCTTCAGTCCAATCCAGATTTCAAAGCCTCTGTGAATCTCAGCATTCGCCATCTTGGGTTTTAAGAACTGCGTCATAACTTTTCTCCGAACCTTCTCCTTAAGCAAATTCAGTCCAGTTAACACTTCAACGCCTCTGTGAATCTCTGGAAAGTCTCCAACATCCTTAATTACTTCTTTCTCCTCCTGTGTACTGTCCGATTCCCGTCTTTTTTTTTATTACGTCTTCTTCAAAGTTTACATCCCAACCTTGGATTAACACTTCAACGCCTCTGTGAATCTCTGGAAAGTCTCCAACATCCTTAATTACTTCTTTCTCCTCCTGTGTAGTGTCCGATTCCCGTCTTTTTTTTGTTACGACTACTTCAAAGTTTACCTCCCAACCTTGGATTCTTCTTTCCAGTTTATTTAAGATATTATTTTCCAACTTTTTCCAAAGCAACATAAATGCTGAAGTCATATTGCCCTTGTACTTCCAAAATTCCACTGCACATAAAAGAATTATAGCCCTCCTTCCAATTAGCACTTCTTATCTTCTTTGCCTCCCAGATATACCCACATTCAACTTACAGTTAATTATAATTCCTACTGTGCTGTAGAAAGATTCCAAATCGGCCAGTCCAGATATTATCCATCATTTTGGAAGTGAACACGTACGCCTCTAATGATCGGTGCAAGCCGGTCTCCTGAATACAGCGCCGCTTTCCCCCACCTCAGGTTACAGCCACAATCTGTCCGCCGAATGACAAACATAAAGCGATTTATAACCCTGCAAGGTATTTTGGGGGTAACATCAAATCTTAGCTTCTTATCAGAAGTAGATTCCCCAGTCAGAATTTCTCTGGCCAGGAACGCTGTATCAGTTGTCCCACAGAGATTCTGTGTGACTTCAAGACTCCATGTTCACCCGGAAGTCCAGTGCGCTACAGATATTTTGGACTATAACTCCCATCAGTCCCAGACAGCATTGCCAATCAGGCATTATGGAAGTTATAGGACAAAACATCTGGAGGGCACCAGGTTGGGAAGGCTGAGGAAGAGGGTCACCCACTTTCATGGTCCAGGTTGTTGTAGTGTTCAGATAGTGGGACAGGGATGTAGTGGTTATCTGGAGACACCCTCCTTCATTACTAAATGAGTGATAATTTTTTTAAAAATGGTTGTGCTTTTTTCAGAAGGCATGCATCTCTGGTATAAAAAGAAAAAAGCCTCCTGTCAGGAGTCCTTGGGAGCCCCTGAACTACATGAAAGCAGTTCTGAAGAAAGTTTGCCATTGAGCCAGTTTACAGCTGTGGACAGGGAAGCTATATGGGCTGAAGTTGAAAAAGATCCAGAGAAATGTCTGCTAAATAATGAACTGTCTGTAAATGATCCTTCTCGGTGTGTGGAAACTCCACGAGAGATGGGTGAGGAGGATAACAGTGAGCACACAGAGTCTGCCGATACCAGCACTGGGCCTATTGACAGTGATAATACATCGTCCTTTTCTCCTCCTTTGGACCAGCAAGATATGAGCAATGAGGAGAACTATAGTTCCTCAGATGGCAAAGAAAACATGAAACATGTTGGTTCTTCTAATGTTTATCCTCCTGACAGTTCCAAATCCAGTACCATGCTAAACCTAGTACGTGCAGATTCTGAGAATACTCAAGCATCAGAATCTCTCTCAAGTGATGAGGAGGTGGATTTGGAGCTTCAAGCACTTACCACATCTCGGTTGCTAAAACAGCAGAAGGAAAAACAGGAGATAGCCGAGGCTCTATTTAAGCACATTCTCTTGTACTTGCAGCCATATGATTCCAAAAGGGTCCTGTATGCTTTCTCTGTACTTGAGGCAGTGCTCAAAACAAACCCTAGAGAGTTTATTGAAGCTGTAGCCACCACTTGTATGGATACCAGCTCCACAGCGCATCTGAATCTCATCTACAATCTTCTAGCTCGTCACCAGGAAGCACTTGTGGGACAGAGCTTCTATGGAAAGCTTCAGACTCAATCACCAACTGTGTGTCCCCATTCTTTATTAATAGAATTGTTGACATACCTCTGTCTGAGTTTCCTGCGCTCTTATTATCCTTGTTACTTAAAGGTGACCCACAAAGATGTGCTTGGCAATAGGGATGTCCAAGTCAAAAGTGTTGAAGTCTTGATCAGAATGATGACCCAGCTGGCTACAATGGCCAAATCGACAGATAGCAAGAACATAGAATTTATACAAAATTTGCTCGGAAGGTGCAAAATTCAAGAGTTTGTCCTTCTTTCCCTATCTGCATCTATGTATGTTAGTCAGAAATGCTATGAACATATGATGGCTGATAAGAGTAATGGTTTCAGTGAAGACCGCATCCTTGAGGAGAGCCTCATCAACTTTGGTCGTGATCAGATTTGGAGCGAGCACCCTTTACAGATTGAGCTGCTTAAACTTCTGCAAGTGTTGATAGTCTTGGAGCATCATCTTGGACAGACTCAGGAGGAACTAGAGAACCAGCCAGGCCTATCAAAGGAATGGCAAAGGGCTCTTAACTTCCAGGAGGCAATTGGTGCTATGCAGTATGTGCATCCACACCCTATAACTTCGCAAGGATTATTTGTGTCTGCTGTAGTCCGAGGTTTGCAGCCTGAGTATGGGTATGGCATGCATCCAGCTTGGGTGGGCTTGGTTGCGTATTCCTTGCCATACTTTGGGAAATCTTTAGGGTGGACAGTGGCACCATTTATTGTTCAGATATGCAAGAACCTGGATGAACTTGTCAAACAGTATGAACATGAAACTCTGAAGATGTCAACAAAAGTGTCTGTAAGGTAAGGGAATGCCTATTGTGTTCTGTTTCGTGTCTTGCTAATTTAGCTTCTGGCCAGCATGTCATTCCTTATTTGCATGTTTCCTTAGAAAATTAATTTTAGAGTATTCTAAATTATCTAGAGGAGGATGAGGATGTAGGAATATGGGAAGATTCCTTTATATCAGTTCAGACCAGTGCTTTTTTTCTGGAGAAAAAGGTACCGGAACTCTTGGATTACATTTCCTCGGGAATAGATGGCGATTAAATTGTAATGCAATTAATAGAAGAAAAGGTGCTGGAACTCAGTTCCGGTGAGGTCCACCAGAAAAAAAGCCCTGGTTCAGACTATTGTCTGCCTAGCCCAGTATTGTCTACTGTGACTTGCAGCAACTCACCAGGATCTCAGGCAAAGGTTTTTCACATCACCTGCTACCTGTTGCTTTTAACTGGAGATGCCAGGGTTTGAACCTGTGATCTTCAGCAGGCAAAGCTGTTCCATTGAGCTATGGTCCCTCCATGGATTGGATAGTTCCTTCCATCTGAGTCTGGAGGCAGGGCTTGTTTCAACTCTCTGTCTCCACCAGGAGGAAAAGCCCTCCCCAGTTCTTCTCCTGCCTTGGACAAGGGAATAGGATTTTGCTGTGTGTGTGTTTTTTAAAATCAGACCTCACTTTCTTCTTGCAAGGTTCTTTTGTTCTGTTATTTTCTCCTTGCTCTGTTCCTCTCCCTTCCCCCTTGGGAAGCTCTCCTGGCTTTCTTTTTGCTTTCAAGAGTTAGCCAGTGGAGGAATGATCCCTGGCTAGATCAGTAGCAGCTAGTTAGCTGGGTGAAGGAAAAGGAGTAGGAGAGTGTGGAGAAAAGGTTCTGGCTAATAGAGCTTAGGCCATCCCCTAAATTCTGACTGAAATAGCATATTGAATTATTAACTTTCTTCCCCCAAAGCATACATTCTAAAAGGGAGAATGTTACACCAGATTATCCTCTAACTCTTCTGGAAGGACTAACAACGATTGGCCATTTCTGTCTTTTGGATCATCCAAACCAAACCAAAAAGGTAACCATGCTTGTTTTTCTTTCTTTCTTTTGTCACAATGTGCCTAGTACATGCTTTTGATAGTTAATGCTCCCAATTATGGAAGCATATCTAATCAAATAACTATATGTGAACTTTAGGGCATTAGTGGATGGGAATTATGTGATTCACATGTCAGGAAAAAACAGGGTTAGCAGATGTCAGGCCAAGATAAGAATGGATTTTATCATCATCATCATCATCATCATCATATTTATATCCTACCTTTTTATACCAGCCCTGTGGTTAGGCTGAGAGTCAGTGACTGGGTTCGCACGACATGCTAAACCTCAGTAGGTTAATCCCTACTGAGGTTTAGTGTGTTGTCTGACCCCCACAGGGTGCTTTAGAAGCCAACCTGGTGTGGCTTCTAAACCACCCTGCAAAGCCATGGCTTGTGGTAGAGTCATGCTAACCCTAGTAGGTTTAGTGTGTCGCCCGAACCCAGACGACATGCTAACCTACCTGCAAGCCAAAAAGGCACAGAGCCCCATGGCCAGAGTGATGTTGGGGGGACCTTATTCTCTCTGTCGCTGGGGCACGCGCGCACCCCAGCAACAGAGAGACTCAGTGCCCCCCCACGGGATTCCCGATCTCGTGAGTCCCATGCTGGTGGGGGCGCTGATTCTCTCTGTCTCCATCACATGTGTGCACAGCGGAGACAGAGAGATGTGCCTCCCCCCCTCCAGCCCCCTTCTCCCACTGTGGTGTGGTGCCCACGGAGAAGGGGGACAGGAGGGAGGAGACGCAGTGGCAGGTGTGATGGGGGCTTGGTGCATGTGCACCAGACCCCCATCACACCTGCTGACGTGGCGGTGGTGGCCTAGTCTGCTGCACGCCCTCTTCCTACTTGGGAAGGTGGTGGATGGTGGCAGCAATGGTGGCAGCGGTGAGTGGGGCTCGGGGGGAGGGGGAGCAAGTGGGGGTGGGCCAGCTGGGGGGAGGAAGCAAGCTTTCTCAGCGCAGGAGCTACTCAGCTGAGCAGCAGCCATGCCAAGAAAGGGCAAGGAGCCTCTGACAGCTGGCAAAAAGTGCTGCTTGGGCACTTTTTGCCAGCTGTCATCCCCACTCTACCCTCAGTGCTTCTGCAGTGTCCCCTGAGGGGAGAGGTGGTGGAGAACAACCGTGCTTAATTTTTTAACAATATATTAATTAAGATTTTTTAACAATATATTAAGATTTTGAATATGGTAATTCTTTCCTGCATATCTGTAATGTGGATTTTTTGGTCTTCCTAGTCGCCCTTGACTGCTGACCCTACAAGTCTAAGAAATGCCAAGAATGCCATTTTGGAAGAGCTTCCCCGAATTATTAACACGATGTCTCTCCTTTGGAGTGTAATAAAAAAGGAAGATTCTCAAAAAAGACCAGCTGACTTCCTTGGAACAAAAGGCTCTTCTTCAGTTTACTTTAAGGCAACCAAAGTAAGAATGCTTCAGTAAACTTGGGTAACATGTAGGCAGGGTGCTCCACTGCTGGAATACTCCTAAAGATTATGAATGTTTTTAATTCAAAAGATTTTGGATAGTCGTTGACCTAGTTCGAATGTCACTATAAGCTTATGCTCAAGCAACATGCTCCTGCACTCTACCCTATCGCTTCCGCTTGGCTCCTAAAAGTGGGAGCTGATAATTAAACAAGACCTTCTGTCCATGGTTTGTTTATTGTTATGTGCAAACCAGGAACTCTGAATTGTTTCTCTCCAGGCAAACCAAACCAGAATTCCCAGTTCGCTCATAACAATAAATAAATTATGGGCGGAAAGATCCATGGTTAGCTTAGCTGCTCCTACTTGCAAGAGAAGCCAAGTGGAAGGAATCAGGCAGTGTGCACAAGCACACTGCCCGTAAACAGTAAGCCAGGGTTCCAGACTAATCCTGGCTTCTTCTTATGCCCAAACCAGGCTATTATGGAAATTATTGACAGTGTTTTCTGTTGGTCAATTGCAAAGGCTTACATTTCCAAATTTAAACATAGTAGCGCAAACAGATGGCTGTTTTAGGATTTGGAGTAATATAATTCCAGTTGTTCTGGTTTTTTCCTAATACTGCCTCTGTGCATGTACCTCATTCTTCCTAGAAAAATAAATCAGATATTTGTACCTATTGTGAGAGCTGGACTGACCCGGGTTCAAAAGCTTCCCTAGCCAGTGACCCTCAGTCCCAGTCACGCAGGCGGAAGGAGGAGATAACAGCAGTTAATAAAGATTAAAGAGTTTATTTGTAAGACCCAATTACATGGGATTAAGGCAATCAATGCATCTCTACTCACTACATCATTGCAGATACAAATCCAATACCCCAGTGGTAAGGCTAGATGAAGTGAAGTCCAAGATCAAGAAACATGTCGAGTCGAGACGAGAGACAGCAAGGAGAGAATGAAGCTATCAGCAAGTGTGTTAGCTTTATACCACCTATAAATAGGATATTACTCACCCCAGTTGTATAACCTATTCATCAACATGTTTACTGCTAAACCTGTCCAAGGTTGCTGAGTCATATCATCTTGAGACTATGTCTCGTGACCAGAGACCTTGTGTACTTGAACTCAAGAGACACCCACCAGGTCAGGTGATAATCCTGATGTCAGGTGGTAATCTCGTTCTGCCTATGCAAAACCCAACATCCCCCTGCTTTTGCATTTGCGCAGAACGTGGTTATTTACCTCATACAACAGCAACAGCTTTGTTGACATCTGATGCTGTTCTTTCATCTATGGACTTTGAAAAAAAACTTTTGCAGGAATGACTTTACCTGCCAGAAATTTGAACCACCATCAAATCACTTCTGATGTATCCCTCCTCATGACACAGTTTTATTTGCAAACCCAAAACATTGTGTATTGCTATCTGCCTGCAGCATAGCAATCCTGCCTTGGTTTCCTGAAAAAACTGTAATAGGTTTTTCACATCAATCTCAGCATCATTTAAACATTTTTTACAATTTAAACTATTTAAACAAATGCATTAACTATTCAAGCTTTACAATAGCATAATAGCACAATACATAATACAATGTATTCAGTTCAGCTTCAGTTGAACTCCAACTTTTAGATGATTGTTTCTAACAAAATCAATCAAACAAAGTATGATTATAAAAATATCAAACTTCAGGTGTCACAACCACAACTGGCATTTCTGTGAATCTGTAAGCCACCTGTGCTCTGACTTGTAAAGTAAGTCTGAAGTGTGATGTTCCCTCCAGATAACACTCAACTCCTTTTCAGAGCTCCCCAAGCATGTCCTGTTGGTCTAACAGTCTGCCTATTACACTGACAGCAATATCTGGCCTTGTTGCTTGTACAGTAAAGCTCAACAGCCCAATGCTCCTGTGTAGCATTCAAACTGCTTTTCCATCAGCATGTGCTTGAAAATCCTCAATTATTTGGAGTCTCTCACTGAGTTAACTATCTCCAAAATTCTCAATCACATCCATGATATTTCTCTGGTTTGTTGCAGTAAGTACTGCCCTCTTGGTTCTCCTTTTCCCTCAACCTCTATTTACAAATAAACAGTTGATCCACCACCAAGCAGTTTCATTTTAATGAAATTCCAAACCCTGGATCAATTATATCATATTGCTTTTATCTGTCCAGAAAAAACAATAGATCATCCAACTAAACAAGTACATACAGTCTATGTCCTTGTTCCTCCTGTCTAACAAACAAACATTGATCTGCCTCTCTGTGCAAATCTCAATTCAGCAATGTTTGAGTTCAAAACAGAATTCCAGCCTCCAGCTGATTTCTAACTTTTCTACAGAAAATTATTCTCAGTTTTCCAAAGACTTCCTCTCATTTAAAATGCTTATGTTCCAATATTTCCACTGTGAAATATTCATACATCTTCTCCATATTCTTAAACATCAGTCTAACTGTTTCCAAAACAAATTGTTGTTGCACTCATCTCATGATTATCCTGCTCCTTTTACTGAGCAAAAATCACAAGCAACCAATCTTGCTATTTGTCATATAACCTTTTTCAATCTGGTTAGTTTTCACCTAAAAAAATCTATCTGGTAACAATGAGTTCCATGGACTGCTGTTTGTTTCCCCAGCTTCCATGTTTTGTTCTTTATCCAAAGAATTCAACTCAGCTTGCATAGCCTGAAGCTATGGTTCAGCTTCCTTAACATACATTTTTTCACCTGTTCGAAATTTTGAAGTTTCAAATGGCTTTTCCTGCAAATTCATCCTGATATCTCACAGGTTGTTTGACTCACCTGTTCCTTACTTCATCAGTTATCAGGTTCTTGTTCCAATAAACTTGCACCAATGATGAACAATCATTTGTCTAGTCTCCACTAAATCAAATGTGTATCAGAGTTTGTCAAATTTACCTGACTGTCTTTTCAGCAAATGCTTTTCTATTCTGACTCTGACCTTGATGCATCTCCTGCATTAACAGAATTAATTTTGAAAATGATCTCACCTTTTCATTCAGCATTATACTCAACACTTCTAGATAATCTCACTATCCAAGTGTTGTTCATGTGAAACACAATATTCTCATTTCTAGAAAAATCTCATGTAAGCTCCCTTACAGATTTCTTCTAACTTTGAGGTGTATGTACCTACATATCAGATCCAAGATCCTGAAATGTTTCTCCAGAAGATTTCTCCCTATACACTACTTTCTATAAGGTGTACAGTTCAACACAGAACTAAAACTTCTATCATGTACATAATCAAAACATTTAAGAGCTTCTACCCAAACCTCATTATCCAAATTATTATCACCTCTTCTGAGTGTTTGTTTACTCTTCCACACAATCCATGTGTTCAATGTCACATCCTGTTAGAAATGCATCAAAAACATGCACTGAATTGAACTTCCCCATATCTTAAAAGAAATAGGTAACATGGGTAATATGCTTGTTTCCCACCCAAGCACAAAACACCTTGACTCTGTTCAATACTCCAGCTTTCTATCTAACATGTACACAACCTGTACCTCGTGTATTGATCAATTAACATCATGAAATAACGTGCCTTTCCTCTAAAAACCATCAGAGTTCCACAAGATCACCAAGAACAAATTTAAATGAAATGAACTGGTTTTTCAGCTTGCCTTCCAGTTTACCTGTTGAAGCTAGCATCCCTTGTTTATGTGCACAAAATTACCTTTCATGTGAAAATTACCATTTCCAAATGCTTTCCCCACCAAACAGTTTGCATTTTCTTTCACAAGCCTGTGAATCTAAATGATCAAACATCATGTCATACATATAAGCATTTAACCTTTTTTTAGTTGCATCAGTACAACTTTCCATTTCTTTATTACACCATTACAGTATGAAAGAAATAATCCATCTCTTAGCTTTGCCATATAAACATACCTACTAATTCAGTAGTTTACATTTTGCTACAGAAAAATCCACAATATACTCAAGTCATATATACATTCAGTACATTTCTTGACATTTCAAAGAGCACATATTACATTTTCTTGAGTTCAAGTTATCCAACTTTCAAGAAATACATTTCCAAAAACATGACTGTTAAACCTCTGACCATTTGCATAGTCCTCTTCCTGTTTATTTATGTCCAACACAGAAAGCTTCGTTTAAACAATCCACTGCTTCTGTTCAAACAAAATAATGTGCCCATTTTGTTATGTCCTGGGTTAAAACACAAAGTTTTTCCCATCAGCAGCACCCCTGCTGATTTCAAGCTCCTTTCTTCTGTGATCCCACATGAAGAAATTGAAGAACAGCTTCCCATTTTAAGCACAGCTTTCTCTGTTCAAAACTGCCGCACTGTTTTTCTCCTGCTGCTTTAAAACCACGCCTCTGCTGGTTTGATACAGCCTCCCGTGTAGTATCAAGTTTCCCAAGATACGTTCCTGTCACACGTGACTTTGCTGCGACATGACGCTCCAGACGCTTTACCCACGTCAGACGTAATCCACGTCATTTGTAATCCAAGCCACTTGTTGATACAATGCAAAAGATAGCTGATCTGCGGCTGTGTGAAGAAGCAAACTGTAAATGAAATATGATTCTCCTGCTGTAGCCTTGACTCAAATGAGTAGACACAGAGCCTCCTGGAGATATTTCTTTGCCCGATACAGCTCCTTGACAATCACTCCAGCAAGCTGTGGAAAACGAAATCCTTGTGTCCAGCGTTGTTCACTTTTCAGCCTAGTAGCTGCCCGAACCGGCACCCACGTTCCAGCTTCTTTCCACAGTCTGTAGCCTTGGAATTGCCAAGCCTGGCACCTCCGTTCCAGCTGCTTTCAAAACGAAAAATCCTCCGTCTCTCTGTCTCTGCATTCTTCAGTTGTGCTGCATTCCAAGCCGCTGTTATCAGCTCTAGCAACATTGCCTTCCAGTTATTTACAAACCGTTCTTACAAATAGTAAACAAATCCTTTAACTCTATAACTGCCGAATTTTTCCGAACTGCGTCTCTGTGGGCTTATCTGCCCATCTGAGATAACCATCAGATCCTTATCTGGGCCCATAACCAGATGTGAGAGCTGGACTGACCCGGGTTCAAAAGCTTCCCTAGCCAGTGACCCTCAGTCCCAGTCACGCAGGCGGAAGGAGGAGATAACAGCAGTTAATAAAGATTAAAGAGTTTATTTGTAAGACCCAATTACATGGGATTAAGGCAGTGCTTCTCAATTATTTTCTGTCATGCCCCCCCTAGGAAGAAGAAAACATTTCGCGCCCCCCGCGCGACTGTAAATAGTATCATTTGTCTATAAAATTGTTATAAGTACACCTCTGCATAACACTCTATCCTTATTAACGTATAAGAGAATAAAAAAAGAAAGAAATGTGGATCAATTTACAACAAAGAATAGCTTTATTAACTGTAGCAGAAAAGATTTAAAGGAGCACAGGATTTAAAGGAACACAATATTAAAAAAAACTTTTAACTGAGGTCAAACGAGCCCCCCTTTACGGAGCCTCGCGCCCCCCCTGGGGGGCCCGCCCCACTATTTGAGAAGCACTGGATTAAGGCAATCAATGCATCTCTACTCACTACATCATTGCAGATACAAATCCAATACCCCAGTGGTAAGGCTAGATGAAGTGAAGTCCAAGATCAAGAAACATGTCGAGTCGAGACGAGAGACAGCAAGGAGAGAATGAAGCTATCAGCAAGTGTGTTAGCTTTATACCACCTATAAATAGGATATTACTCACCCCAGTTGTATAACCTATTCATCAACATGTTTACTGCTAAACCTGTCCAAGGTTGCTGAGTCATATCATCTTGAGACTATGTCTCGTGACCAGAGACCTTGTGTACTTGAACTCAAGAGACACCCACCAGGTCAGGTGATAATCCTGATGTCAGGTGGTAATCTCGTTCTGCCTATGCAAAACCCAACACTTATATGCATGCAAGTTAGTTGTTGGTTCGTTGTCACTTGACTGAGGAGGCTGCTTGTTAAATATCTGGAAAGGCCATAATATTATTTTTTTCACTTAATTTTTGCTGGCTCTGTTCCATTTGTCAGAAGACTACCTGGAAAAGATAATTTCCTATACTAAGCATTTTATTTTAATAATATTAATTCTACAAATGTACAATGTGAACAACAAATCCAGTTTTGCAATAGACATAGAGCTAAAGTTGAGCCATCTACACAATTTTTATCTCCTGCTGTGGCTAATGGTCCAGTACCAGCGTATGTGGTAAATTACTTTTAGCACAGCTCTAAACATTCTTATTCAAAAGTCCTACTGAATACTTTTGAATAAGAATCTTTAGAGCTGTGATAAAAGTAAAATGTGCTTTGGCATAAAGTAACTCACTGAATCTGGGCCTATTTACTAACAACCTTAGTAAATAGGCCCAGAATCAGTGAGTTACTTTATGCCAAAGCACATTTTGCATACATGCAGCAGTATTCTTTTACATTCTCAACAGCAACTGGAACACTTAGTTTCAGAAGCAGCCTCCAATTGCAGCATGGAGAAACTGCTGTTCGATAAAGGGTATCGAAATTCCCACTGTTCATGTAGCTCTTGTTGTGGGAATCAGGATCTCAGGAAATTACAAGCAAGGATTTATCAATGTGAGAACAAAAAGTATGATTAGAAGTAGGCTTATTCCATTTTATCAGGATGCATAGCAGTTGGGGAAACAAATTCCTTGGGAACCCATTCTACAAGAAATATTTGATATTTTGTTTTTAATAGACATTAAAGAATAAGATCCTAGACTTCTTGAATCCCCTTACCGGACATCTTGGAGTGCAACTTATAGCTGCAGTAGCAGCAGTGTGGAACAGCAAAAAATTTCATAAGCGTCAAAGCAAAACAAAGGTAAAGAAGAAAAGTATAATGATAAATAGTTTATTCTACTGCTAAAGCTAAGGCAGATCATTGTCTACTAAATGTGAATGTGCAAGGGAAGAGTTCAGTTTACTGGACTCTATGCTGCTTAGTAGATAGGGAGCCAGAGAGCTTCGGCTGTTGGGCGGTATATAGATGATGATGATGATGATATTCTCATCAGCGAGGCTCCAGCTTTAAATGCTGAGAGCAGCTCAGATGCATTACCTGAGTAATCAATGAGTTTTCATTTGACTCACTCAGACAGCCGGTTCGCACGATCACCGCAGCCCACCACATGGCTTATTTTTAATTTGATTTTTATTGTGAAATTTTAACCCACCAAAAAAATTAGAGAAAGAAAGAAGAGAAGAATAAAAGAGGGGGAAAGTTATATACCCGTATTTTTCCGTGTATAAGACGCCCCCATGTATAAGACGACCCCCACTGGACAGTTTCACAACCGTGCGGTTCTCTCTTCGGCTTACTTCCGTGTATAAGACGACCCTCAATTTTTAGTCTAACAATTTTAGGAAAAAGTATAGTCTTATACATGGAAAAATACTGTACATACATAGATGTGTATATATCCATATCATTGAATACATATGAAATACAAATTTCTAGTAATATACATAAGCTTCAACAAAAGTGGACCAGATATCCAAATAACTATCCTTCGAAGGTGGCACTTATATGCCACCCGTTCAAATATTGAAAGCGTTGTAAGGTCCACAATTCATTGCATTATAGTAGGTGAGCATTTATCCTTCCAGTGTTGTAATATCAATCTTTTAGTTGTCAAAAGAGCCAGAAAATCCATTTACGCTGACCGTTCATTAATTTTCTCTTCATTTTCAATTGTAATAACAGAATTAAAACACCCTTTAAAAAAACAAGTGTGCCCCTTAATTCATGACCTTTCTGATTTAAAATTTGTCGTCTCTGATCAACCAAAGCTTTAGGTGATTAAAGAATCTAACAATTGAACTGATTAAAACTTAAATTAAACTGATTAATTTTGATGCAGAATTTCTTCAGAATAAGGAGTCTTTGATACTCTGTTGATGCCTCCTGTGGCTAGATTTTCTATGAAGAGCAGTTAAGTTGCTCTCTGTGCAGTGCTAACATGTATGTTCATGTCAGGATTTTTGGTACACCAACTTTACTTCTTCAAGTGTTCTTTAAAGCTTTTGTCAGATTTTTTCCAGAATCTAAGCAGGTATGTGTGGTTTCTTCTCGTACTGTGCCTGGACACCATAGGTTAACTATCCTCTGTATGCCTGCAACACTGAGCCAGATAATATAGAGCAGCCTTCTGTAGCCTGATGCCCTCCTTATGTTTTTGGTGTCAAAAACATGCATTCCTAACTATTGGCCATGCTGACTGGGGCTAATAGTAGTTGAAGTCCAAAATATCTGGAGGGCACCAGGTTGGAGAAGCCTTGCACAGTGACTACTACAGAAAATGCGTGTCACAGATCTGTGTATGGGGGTTGCTTCTTTTCTAATGCCCACTTTTGTTTCAGATTTCTCCTGTAGCTAGTACATCTCAGCTTATACTACTTGACCTAGTTTGTTCACTCAGTACTCTGAAGACTGACACTATATTGCAACTAGTAAAAGAAGTTGTAAAGAAACCATCCCAAATCAAAGGCGAAGAGGTAAGGTTATTCAGTTGTTTAAAACTGCAGTAAATAAAATAAAATAATCCTAATATTTATTTATTTTGATATTTGTATGCCACCTTTCAGGGCAGCTCATGTAAATAACATAAACACAATTTAAAAATATAGCACACATGCATACGATAATAAAACTAAATCAGCTGCATAAAACTCAGACCAGCAATCTGCTGAACACATAATATAAAATGATAAGCAGCAGCAGTTTAAAAATCCAGATGAAGGGGTTGGTGAAAGGGTGAAACAAGGTGAAAGGGAGAAATAGAGTAGGGGCTCTAGGCTTTGCCATTTTGTCACTTTTTAAACGATTATGTGGAGTATACAGAGCTGAGTAGTATGCAAAGTTTTTACAAATCCCATAGTCACTTGAGAGTTGTCCAAGATAGTAAACAAGAGGGTGTGTCTAAAACAATCTGGGATAAGGTGGCTAATTTGGGGTAGCCTTCCTGAACATAATGGTCTTTGAGGCAACTTCAGGTGTTCCTGATTTCTATTTTTATTCTTGGTGAACAATCTTTGAGAAATAAAACTGGGGGGAAAACAGTTTTCTCTCTACAACCTTGGGTCCCCAGATGTTGCTCGCCTACAGCTCCCAGCATACCCAGCCAGCATGGCTAATGGCAAGGGATTCTGGGAGCTGTAGCCCAGCAACATCTGGGGACCCAAGGTTGGAGAGCCCTGCTCTACACAATAACAACAAGCAAGCTTACTTATACGCAAGTCACCACTGAGTAAATGTGTTTAGGATTTAGCCTAAATCTGTGTAATACTTAAAGAATCTACATATATTTTGGTAATTGAATATATAGGAATTATACTGATTTTTTTCTTTTTTCTTTTCCAGAAATCTTCCCTAGTGGATATCCCAGTGCTCCAGTTCTGCTATGCTTTCATACAAAGGTAATCATATCTAGGCTGATACACTTTGCTTCCTCCTCTGGAATGCATTCCAGTAACTACTTGCATTTGCTTCTTTTCTTACAAAAAATATTTGGGCAGACTTTTTTTGTGTCTGGTGCTGCAGGAGACTAGAGCTGCTTTGATCACATAGCAGGCAGCTGCAAAAGGTTAATACAAATTGCCCCAAGTGCCCTATTGTTATGACATGATCTCACAAGCCACAACAGCAGTTTAATCCATTATACCATCAGGACATTGTCTGGTTATTTATTTTTAAGGCTATGATCCATATATGGATTGTGACTTCAGTTCCTGTCCATTTTGGAGTTTTGCAAATTGAAAGACTACTGGATAGGAACTGGCCTTTCTGTAAAGGAATTACAGAGACAGATATTAGTACAAAAATGCTGAAGTGCAATTCATCAAGAGATTCAACTCTATTTCCTGTGGTATGAATAAGGACAAAGGTTTTTTATTCACTCTTTATATGTTAAGTGGTGTGCCATTGCAATGATGTCTGTGTGATGGCCCAACAACTTTTGTAACTCGCAACTGTTAAAGTAATCATCACTGTCTTCTTTGCATTTCAGTTCCCTCTGACAACACAGTTTACATCTCCAGCCCTCCCCACAGCATGTGTATATAAATCTGCTAATTTGAGGTTAACACTTGATGCATCTGATGAGTGGGACAGTGTCAGAATAACCAGAATAATGCCAGAATAAATTTGTTAGCCTTTAAGGTGCCACAATTTTTTTTGTTGATTTTGCTGCAACAGACAACACAACTGCCTCTCTGGATAGGGACTGTCATTTGTATAATGCATAGATTCATAGATCATAGAGTTGGAAGGGGCCTACAAGGCCATCGAGTCCAACCCCCTGCTGAATGCAGGAAACTAGAGGAGGGGTCTCCCATCCAAGTAATAACCAGGCCTGACCCTGCTTAGCTTTCCACACTCAGACAAGCTGAGCCAGCGTGAGCCACAGGCCTGTGCATGTGACAGGCACATTGATAAATGCACAATAAATGCTGAGTGGAAAAGGGAGGGTGCTTTTTTCACCTTACATTGCTTTAAACATTTTTATTTGTGCATGTTAAACATATTGGGATATATCCAGCATTATGCCAGTGGGAAAATTATGGGGGGTTTGCAAGTGGTAGAAGCTTTGTACTGATGGAATGACAGCATTAGATACAACCCATTATACACGTGCATGACATGTACACACACACACTCACTGTATGAATGCAACAAACATGACTCACATGGGTACAACTCTCAAGGAGCTGGAATTAACCATCGCTCCCTATTAAATCCCTGGCTCCCTGTTCAACATTACATGTTTGCAACCACTTAATGGTGGATGCAACTCCAAATTTTTATGGCAGCAATGCTTTACCTGTTCTGGTCACAAGAGAGTCATAGTCCTTCAGTTGTATTTACATAGTCCATCATCAAATGTATTTACTTAGTGGGCTTTGTTTCCCCCACTTAATCATGAACGCTTCAGGCAAGTTGCAACATTTAGCTGTCCACTAAGGAATATGCTGCCAGGTTGACCAGTTGCCCCATAGCAGCAGTAGGTAGGAATAGTTAGACTCAACTAGAATAGCCTTATCTGTAAACCTCTATCTGATACTTCCTGTTGGTGTGGCTTCAGTATTTTCCAACAATGGATTTGATGGCTTTTTTCCAGACTTCCTGTCTTAGCCCTACAGGAAAACTTCCAGTCATTGTTAGGAGTGCTGAAGGAATCTGTGCAACTGAATTTGGTGCCACCTGGATATTTTTTGCTTCTCAGGTATGACAATAGCAATCATTTTAATACATGCACTAATAAGTATAATGATCATTTTGCTAAGTTGAGTTTATTCTTCTACAGCACCTTGAATGATTTTGTGACTAGAACTCCAAACCAGGAAAATAAGAAGGATCAGAAAGACCTTCAGGTACTCCATAATATTCAGTTCATATAGTTAGATCTTATGTTTTCCCAGTCATACAACAAACCTGACAACTAACTTAATAGTACACGGAAGACCTGTATTCAATAGCCTCAGTCTGGGGATTGACTTAATCTTCCTTCAGGGGGCAAAGTTCCAAGCATATCAGTGGCTGCACCCAGGGCTGATAGAGAGAGGTGGCTGCCACAGGCAACTGATTTTGGGTGTCATGAAAGGGCAGCAATTTGTTAGTTATTTAATTTATTATTATTGTATTACTACAGGGAGTGAGAGAGGTGCTTGTGAGGTTTCCTGCCTCAGGTGTCAAAATAACTTAGCTGGCCTTGGGTACTGTGTACCTTGACTTGGAGCAGTGGGGTGGCATTTGCAAGGCAGCAAAATGCCTTGCCCTGTTTATCAGGGAAAAAATGGGGAGGAAACTCCAGATGCTGAAAGAATATTTATTACACATTTCAGAAATTCTTCCTCAGGCATGTTTTCAACAATGGTCCACCAATGCAAGGGACACTCCAGTGGCTCCTATTGCAATCTTCTTTCAGTATCTGGAGTTTCCTCCTCCTTTTTCCTGTTTTTGGTGCCATCCTGTTTTTATCATTGTTTGGGGGGGGGGGGTGCCAACAAGAGATTACTGACCTGGGTTTGCCATGCCCCCCCCAAAAAAAAAATACTTGAGGATGTTCAGCCTTCTTGGAAGACAATTTGAGTAGTGATTGGTTTTGTTTTGCAGCTTTGACTCTTTTATTACAAAAAACAAATATTACTTTCACAGAACAAAACTTACTGTGTGTCTGTATGTATGAATTGCTTTTCTTTCTTAATGTGTTTGCACTTTTCAGGAGGTAACCCAGAAAATACTGGAAGCTGTAGGGAACGTTGCTGGTTCCTCCCTAGAACAAACTAGCTGGCTGAGCAGAAATCTGGAGGTGAAAGCCCAGCCTCAGATTTCTTTAGATGAATCCAATGCTGAAGATGATTTGTGTGGTAAGAGAAACAGAATAAAGTTACTTGGACCAGCTAGTGAACAAAATGCAGTAACACAAGCTTTTTAGTCACACAGTGTTGTGCCTCCAGTAGGTCAGACAGAGACCAGCCGTGCCTGAGTGTGTTTGGGGTGGGGTCAGGCTAAGTGCAGCCTGACCCAGCTGGGCAGCCTCACCAATCAGCGCCTGCTCAAAAGGCAGGTCCCAAACACACTCAGATGCAGGAAGCAATTGTTTGTTACAGCTACCGCCAGACGCTCCTGATATTCCTGACCTCAGACCTCTGTACCTTTGATCCTCGGAACGACCCTGACTACGCCTGTGCCTGAGCCCTAACTGGTTTACGTTTGCTCTGTTTTGGACTAATATATTCTGGCTTCGACACTCGGACTGTTATAACGACGACGGCTTATCTTGACACTGGGCGGATTTACGACAACTTGCTTCCAGCCCCTTTACTAAAATAGAAACGGAGAGCAGCAGCAGCAGCCGACAGAAGGAAAGAAAAAAACAAAACCCCATCCCAGATGGAAAAGCTTGTTCAAGACAACCTGCTGTTGCAGGGGCAGGTAACCCAACTCATAGCAGCCGTTCAGGGTTTGCAGGCCCAGCCGGCCCCTGCTGCCGCCACCCCCGTCCCAGTGATAAAGGAGAAATGCCCTTTAGCTGTGCCAGAGAAGTTTGATGGCACACCTGCTCAGCTCCCGGTGTTTTTGGCTCAGAGCCAGCTGTTCATGAGCTTGAAGGCCGAGGCTTTCCCCAACAATAAGACCAAAGTGGGGTTTCTTATCAGCCTGCTCACGGGCTCTGTGGCCAAATGGGTGACTCCCCTGCTGCTGGAACAGAGCCCGGTGTTGGGAGACTTGGCTGCTTTTACTCGGCAGCTCAAGGCCATGTACGAGGACCCTGTGAAGGCAGTCACTGCCAATCGACGCATCCGTGAGCTACGGCAAGGCCGGCGCCCCCTAGTGGACTATGTGACAGATTTCCGCCTGCTTCAGCAGGACTTGCAGTGGAACGAGGAGGCCTACATAGACCAATTCCAGGAGGGGCTGTCTGGGGAAATACTGGATGGGCTCACTTATGCGGACCGGCCTTCCACATTGCAGGACCTGATACACCTCTGCCTCAAGATAGAAGGGAGAGTGGAGAGCTGGCGGGCCCTTTTCCGCTCCAGACACAGCCTTGCGGGTCCCACTCCCAGAAACCGGCTGGGAGAGGTCCCCATTCCGAAACCCGCCTCACCTGAAGAACCCATGCAATTGGGGGGAGCTCGCCCCCGCTTGTCGCCCGAGGAGAAACAACGGCGTTTGCAACTCTGCCTCTACCTGTATTGCAGGCAGAAGGGACATTTTGCCGCTCATTGCCCCGCCAAGGTCCGAGCTAGCACGCTTCCGGAAAACTGCCGGGCCCCGGCCCTGAAGGGCCCCTAGGCCTGGGTGAGACCAACTCCACAGAAGCCCAACGCCCACCAGCCTCTCCCGCCAGCCATGTGATGGGGCCCATCTTCCTGACGGTTCCAGGGCAAGGGATCCTGCGAGTCCAGGCCATGCTGGACTCGGGCGCTAGCAGCAACTTCATGGATGCTTCTTTGGCAGATCTGCACCGTGTCCCACGCCAACTCCTGGAGCACCCTGTCCTTGTGGAAACTATCGACGGGCGGCTGTTGTCCTCCGGACCAGTGGTTCAACAGACAGAACCCTTGACCACGGACTTGAAAGGGCACCGGGAAACCCTCCAGTTGTATTTGGCCGCCGCTCCCCATTTTCCGGTGGTCCTTGGGTTGCCTTGGCTCCAGCGCCATGATCCTTTGATCCAGTGGTCAACAGGTCGTATCACATTTCCCTCACACTATTGCCGAGACTGCTGCTTGACCCAGATGGTGCAGGCCTGCTTGTCCGTTGAAGGGGAAGGACTTCTGGAGGGGCTACCCCTCAAGTATCAGGACTTCCGGGATGTCTTTGGGAAGAGAGGCCAACCAATTGCCGCCCCATCGGCCCTACGACTGTCCCATTGACCTGGTTCCGGGTTCCAAGATTCCGGTGGGTCGAATCTACTCCTTGTCGGAACCAGAGTTAGCAGCCCTGTGGGACTTCATCGAGAAGAACCTCCAGCGGGGGTTTATCCGACCCTCCACTTCACCAGCAGCTGCACCCGTCTTGTTCGTCAGGAAAAAATGTGGGGAGCTCCGCCTGTGCAATGACTACCGGGCCCTGAACCGCATCACTGTGCGGAACAGGTACCCTCTGCCCTTGATCCCAGAACTACTGGAACGGCTCCGTGCCGCTCAAATCTTCACCAAGCTGGACCTCCGGGGAGCATATAATCTGGTCTGCATTCGAGCAGGGGACGAATGGAAGACCACGTTCCGTACAAGGTACAGCAATTTTGAATATACCGTAATGCCGTTTGGGCTATGTAATGCGCCCGCGGTCTTCCAGCACCTGATGAACGACCTCTTCCGGGATTGTCTAGACCACTAGATTGTCTACCTGGACGACATTTTACTTTACTCCCAGAACCCGCAGGAACATGTCCAGCATATACGCACTGTCCTGCAGTGGCTGCGAGAGTCCCAGTTGTTCGCCAAGCTCGAGAAGTGCGAATTTGACCTCACCACCGTGGATTTCTTGGGCCACCGCATTTCCCCCTCGGGACTTCAGATGGATCCCGCCAAAGTACAGACCGTCCTACAGTGGCAGGCCCCAAGGAGTGTCAAGGGCGTTCAACGTCTCCTGGGCTTCGCAAACTACTATCGCCGGTTCATCTCCCACTTTTCACAGCTCACTGTACCCATCTCGGACTTGTTCCGCACCAAAGGGCCCTTCCAGTGGACGGAGGCCGCCCAACGGACGTTCCAGCACCTGAAGCAGGCCTTCACGTCAGAGCCTATCTTACAGCAGCCCGATCCGGCCTGACCCTTCATCGTGGAAGTGGATGCGTCCAACAAAGCCGTGGCCGCTGTACTGTAGCAACCAGTAGAGGGGGACCAGACCCTTCTCCCATGTGCATTTCACTCTTCAGAACTCAACGACTCCTAGCAGAATTACACCATGTGGGAGAAGGAGTTGCTGGCCATTAAAGTGGCCTTTGAGGTATGGCGCCATCTACTGGAAGGGGCCCGATACCCAGTACAGGTGCGCACAGACCACCGGAACCTCGAACATCTGCAGACGGCCCGGCGCCTCAACCAGCGACAGGTCCGGTGGTCCATCTTCTTCTCCCAGTTCCAGTTCATCGTGACATACTTACCCGGACGGCACAACAAACAGGCGGACGCGCTGCTGTCCCGGAAGCCTGAGTACCTGGCGGGGAAAGATGAGACCCCTTTGCGTTCCATCCTACCTTCTGAGAACTTTGCTGCCACCCTACCGTCCCAGTCCTTGGCGGACCGAGCGCGTGTGCAACAACAGCAGGACTCGTTTGCTCAGAAGCACATCCCTGCCCTGCGTGCTGGGAACTCGGACTCAGACACTCCGTTCTCCTTGCTGGAGGGGCTCTTGTATCACCGGGATCGTCTCTACCTCCCTCCAGGTGCTCTCCGGGGTGAGGCGCTGCATCTATGCCACGACAGTCGGCCGGCGGGGCATTTTGGGACCTACAAGACCCTCCACCTGCTGTTACGGGAGTTCTGGTGGCCACGAATTCAGGCGGATGCCAAGGCCTATGTGGCAGCCTGTGATACCTGCCGCCGTGCGAAGGCACACCCGGGGCGCCCACAGGGGCTCTTAGTCCCGCTCCCAACTCCCCAGGGACCTTGGCGGTCCGTGTCACTGGACTTTATCACTGACTTGCCCGTGTCCCGGGGCCAGACTTCCGTGCTGGTAGTGGTGGACCTGTTCAGCAAAATGGCACACTTCCTCCCGTGTGCAGGACTCCCCTCAGCTCGAGAGATGACTCAGCTGTTCATTGCCCAGATCTTTCGTCTCCACGGCCTTCCTGACTGCCTGATCTCGGATCGGGGGGCCCAATTTATATCCCGGTTCTGGCACGCCTTGTTCCGGTCTTTGGATGTCGAAGCACATCTATCATCGGCCCATCTTCCCCAGTCTGATGGCCAGACAGAACGAACAAACACGACACTGGAACAGAACTTGCGCTGCTACACCAGCTTCCAGCAGGATGATTGGGTGGATCTCCTACCCCTTGCGGAGTTCGCTTATAACAACTCGACACATGTCTCCACGCGGCTAACTCCGTTCTTCGCCACGTACGGTTATCACCCCAGGTTCTTCCCTTCAGTCCTGCCCCCGTCAGCGGTTCCTGCCGCAACTCTTGCTGCCCAGGAGTTGCATGCCATACAGGCCGTTTTGAAAGATCAACTAGACCTGGCCAAGCAAGCGTATAAGAAGGCGGCTGACCGCCACCGCCAGGAGGGTCCTCCTTTGCGAGTTGGGGACCGGGTCTGGCTGTCTACAAGGTTCCTCCGCTCCCAGAGGCCATCCCGGAAATTGGATGCACGCCATGTCGGTCCCTTCATCATCTCCCGCCAGGTCAACTCCGTGGCGTTCTAGTTGCAGCTCCCAGCGTCGCTCCATGTGCACCCTGTCTTCCACCGGTCCCTGTTGGTCCCTGCTGCTCCGCCACACCCCTTGCGCACCCGCTCCAGGCCCCCGCCGCCGATCGAGGTTGATGGGGAGGAGGAGTATAAAGTCGCCCAGGTTCTCGATTCCTGCAAGTTTCGGGGCTGGCTCCAGTACCTGATTGATTGGAGGGGGTATGCCCCAGAAGACCGCTCCTGGGAGGATGCATCCCAGGTGCATGCCCCACGTCTCGTCCGCCGTTTCCATGCACACTACCCGACTAAGCCAGGTCCCTTGCCACCGCCTGCGGGTCCCACAGACAGCTCCTCTACGGAGTCCTCAGACGAAGAGGAAGATTTGGAGTGGCCTGACCCAGATACCTCCAGGGAACTTCCAGCAGGGCAGTCTGGGCCATCTACCACCACCGAGCAGCCAGAGGACCCTACCCTGGGGGATCCTGTTCCACCCAAGGTCGTGCCGGACTCCCCTCCGCGTCCTGGGACATCTAGGCAACAGGACCCGGACACGGTGGTGGTGCCCTCCACCGACCCGGCTCTCAATTCGGACTCCAAACCTCCTTTGCCCCCGCAGGACCGCCAGCGGTGGAAGCAGAAGATCCAGCAAGAGGCCACCCGGAGGAGTGTGCGGCTGCAACAAAGGTCTGTCTGGGAGGAGCTTGGGGGCCTTCGGAAGCCACCCCTTGGATTTCTCTCTGCTCCCCCAGCCAACACCTGTCCCGGGGGAGAGGCCGGAGGGGGTCTGTCCTAGGGATGGGGGTAGTGTTGTGCCTCCAGTAGGTCAGACAGAGACCAGCCGTGCCTGAGTGTGTTTGGGGTGGGGTCAGGCTAAGTGCAGCCTGACCCAGCTGGGCAGCCTTACCAATCAGCGCCTGCTCAAAAGGCAGGTCCCAAACACACTCAGATGCTGGAAGCAATTGTTTGTTACAGCTACTGCCAGACGCTCCTGATATTCCTGACCTCAGACCTCTGTACCTTTGATCCTCGGAACGACCCTGACTACGCTTGTGCCTGACCCCTAACTGGTTCACATTTGCTCTGTTTTGAACTAATATATTCTGGCTTCGACACTCGGACTGTTATAACGACGACAGCTTATCTTGACACTGGGCAGATTTACGACACACAGCTCTTCAAGCTGAATCTATATAAAAGAAAGTGGACTGACTGACTGACTGACTCATCAACGCCCAGCTCAAACCATTTAATCTAGGAACGTGAAATTTTGAAGGAACATAGTTTTTACGACGTAGACACCCACTAAGGAAGGTTTTTTGGAAATTCCGTCCCTAAGGGGGTGAAAAAAGGGGGCAAAATCTCCCCACTCTCATATCTCCTATAAGCAAAACAACAGGGGAGCAGTTATGCAAGTCGACCTCACCTCATAATTGCTGCAGGAGGCAATAGGAGCAGTTATGCAAATAGCCCATAGGACACTTAGAATGTTCGTATGAATTCCTGCAGGGGCCAGTAGGGGTGGGTATGCAAATCTCCCCTCAGCCATTTAGAATGTTCTCTGAGGGGGTGAAAAGGGAGGGAAACTTTTTAAATTACTGAATGACTTGTGTGTGGGGTGTCGTCGCATAGGCTCCAGCACATTTTGACGGATCTACCCCAAACTTGGCACGTTCACGCTTCATCACCTGTAGACTCTCAGGATTAACCTGATTTTTCTTAAAGATCAGATATTTCTGTCAGAAAAGTTTCTGCTGCCAGAACTCAGCCTAAATGTTACACTTTCAGTCAGAGAATGACTGTTGTGTGTGGGGCATCCCAAATCCTGTGTGTCTGTGTGTACGGACATTTGCGTGCGTCACATAGGCTCCTACACGGTTGGACGGATCTGCCCCAAACCTGGCACGCATACTCTCCATCACCCAAGGACAAAGACTGGCGGGTTCAAATCTCCGAAAAACCCTCACTGCACCTGTACAGCCCAAAATAGATGATAGCCAATGGCGTCACTTGGAATGGTCGCAGGGACCATTTAGGAGCAGTTATGCAAATCACTCCAACGACATTTAGAATGTCTGTATGAACTGCCGCCACGGGCCCAATCAGGAGCGGATATGCAAATCTCCTGCGTCAAAACAGAATGTTCATATGCACTGCCGCCAGGGCCTACGGGGGGGGGGGGGGAGCTGGGATTTCATTGTTGTGTAGTCCTGGGGGGGGGGAAGCTGTCATTTCACTGTTGTGTAGTCCCGGGGCGGGGGGGAGCAGCGATTTCACTGTTGTGTAGTCCCGGGGGGGGTGGGAGCAGGGATTTCATTGTGTGGTCCTGGTGGAGCAGGGATTTCACTGTTGTGTAGTCCCGGGGGTGGGGGAGCAGGGATTTCACTGTTGTGTAGTCCCGGGGGGGGAGCAGGGATTTCACTGTTGTGTAGTCCCGGGGGGGGGGAGCTGGGATTTCACTGTGTGGTCCTGGGGGGGGGGGAGAGAGTAAGGCTTTCATTGTAGCAGGGATTTGATTGTTGTGTAGTCCCGGGGGCGGGGAGCTGGGATTTCATTGTGCAGTCCCGTGAGGGGGGGAAGAAAGCAGGGATTTCATTGTACAGTCCCGGAGGGGGGAGCAGGGAATTCATTGTTGTGTCGTCCTGGGTGGGGGGGGAAGCTGGGATTTCATTGTTGTATGGACCCGAGGGAGCTGGGATTTCACTGTTGTGTAGTCCCGGGGCAGGAGCAGGGATTTCATTGTGTAGTCCCAGGGGAGCAGGAATTTCATTGTGCAGTCCCGGGGGAAATGGAACAGGGATTTCATTGTGTAGTCCGTGGGGGGGAGCAGGGATTTCATTGTATAGTCCCCGGGCGGGGAGCTGGAATTTCATTGTGCAGTCCCAGAGTAGCTGGGATTTCGTTGTGTAATCCCAGGGGAGCTGAGATTCCATCATGTTTCTTTTAAAAACAATTGTACCTAAATTGTACCTAAATCCTAAAATCCACGCGAGCGAAGCCGCAGGCAACAGCTAGTGTTTGATAAAATGAAGTGGATGCAAGCAGGAAGAAATGGTTTTAGTGGTAGTGTATGTTGTTGTGCTTGGTTTAATTTATTGCCTGCAGACTTGTTTTAGTCTAAAGATGGGAGAAGTAGGAGCAGACAATGACATCTGCCATATATTGGCTGCGTTCACATGTAACTCTAAGCCACGGTTTATGTTAACCATGGTTTGTTGCTTTTAGCCATGAGCAGACAAGCAATCAAACCATGGCTTGTTTTCTCCATTTCTCCTTTGTTTCTCTCCTGCCCATTTTGCCAGCCTTCAGAGTGGTTTTGTTTACAGGCTGCTCTTACTGGGTACCTCTGTCTCAGGATGGACAGCAGTGTAAACAAACCAGGGAGAAGCCATGGTTCTCGGTTCAGACATTATGAGAAGCCGTGATTTAAACAAACCAGACTTCATAGGGCAACAACAAACCATGGCTTCTGTTTGTGGTTTGTAGTTGATTAACAAACCATAGTTTGTTTGCAGGGATGGGTTCAGACACAACAACAAGCTAGGTTTCAACAAACCACATCATGGCTTACACATCATGTACAAACACAAGCCAATGAGACTTTAAGATTCATAATGACCCCTTCTACTAGGAGGGTCCGTGACTCGGTGTTAGAGCATTGTCAGTTGTCAGTGCAGTTGATCCAGTGTAAATCTAGATCTATCCCAACATGCCTAAAAAACTCCAACGGCCACTTTTTTCCTAAGGAAAGCTGCTTTGGGAGGGACAATTTGGAGCAGATAAATGGCAGAAGACACTAATCCTTTCCCTGACATTCCACTTCTTTGCTCCAAATCTTTCCCCCTCCACACACACCCGCAGAGTTCCAAATGTCTCCATACTTCTACTAGACCCAAGTTTTTGTAGGTGTGTGGATCCCAGAAAACAAAAACAAGTGGGAGAGTACCTTGCATTGGACCATCTACAGTTCTCAAAGTGTAGAATACAAGCGTTTGAATTACAAAGAACTCTTCTTCAGGTTCGCATTACAGTAATACCTTGGATTGAGAGCATAATTCGTTCCGGAACTGTGCTTGTAATCCAAAACACTCTTATATCAAAGCGAGTCTCTGGCGGGTGTGAGCGGGGCCGATTTCGGCCCGCTACGCCCGATCGAGGCGAGCGGTTACATCCCTACACTTGTATTGCAAGACATTGCTTGTTTATCAAGTCAAAATTTATTTTAAAAATTTGCTTGTCTTGCAAAACGCTCTCAGACCAAGTTACTTGCAATCCAAGGTATTACTGTAAATGCTAACATGTATATTGTATAACAATGCCCCGTTTTTTTTTAAGGCCAGGATATGGACATTTAGCTCAGCAAAGCAGTGGGGAGGGAGGAGTACTTAGCTCTTTCTCTGTCCACTGCTTCTCTTATTCAAATGGGGCCTCCATGTGGCACCCCGGCACTGTTTTCAAATGCACTTTTCCCTGTGTTGGTTGTGGGAATGGTTAAGTACCCCTTCTTCCCCCCCCCCCCCCACTTCTCTGTGCTTTTCTGCTCTTAATTGTTCCTTGTAGTAAAAATGTCAGCCTCATTCTAAAAAAAGAAAAAGAAAAGAAAAATATAATTTTGCTTCTTCTACAGATACTTCAGCAGTACCTTCTTCAATGGTTTCTGCCTCTGCTCCATCAGTGTATAGTGTTCAAGCCCTCTCTCTCCTTGCAGAGGTGAGTCCCGATTCCTTTTTTCTTTGATAAGGCAGCAGTTTTGTAGCAGCTGCTGTTCATATACAGTAATACGTTGAATTGCAAGTAACTTGGTTTGAGAGCGTTTTGCAAGACAAGCAAATTTTTAAATATTTATTTAATATTTTTTTTACTTGATATACAAGCGACGTCTTGCGATACAAGTACTGTAGTACGGCTTAAATTAAAAATCTCTGTAGGAATTTTTTGGGGGGGATTTCGTTTTGATATAAGAGTGTTTTGGATTACAAGCACGTTTCCGGAACGAATTATGCTCTCAATCCAAGGCATGACTGTATATATGTCACAGTTGCAACCTCTCCATGCTCACAGTTTTCCTTAACCCTCTGTGACAGATGGAGCTCCTTGAGCATACACTACTTTTCATTTTTCCATAGCTCGTAATACGAATGCATCACTTGCATGCAAAGCTAAATCATAGCCATAGTAGTTGATCTATTGCTAAAACTAAAGAAGACACTGCTCAGTTTTCAGACCTATTCTGAAGTTCTGTTCCTTTTTAATGTGGAATATTGTTTCTCTAGGTTCTTGCTTCTCTCCTGGATATGGTTTATCGAAGTGATGAAAAAGAGAAAGCAGTGCCTTTAATCTCACGTTTGCTGTATTATGTGTTTCCTTACTTACGCAATCACAGGTAAATAACTTTTTCCATACGTCACATGCATGTAACTTTTACAGCCCACATGCTGTAACGGGACCCTGCTCAGGCAGGTTTCTTGCTGCAAGGTCTAAGCCACTCCAAGACTGTTAATCTGTAACATGCTTGGCAGATCAGCTGAAATTAAGTGATAGTACACATGTTGTATTACTAAAGCCTGAGAGTCAAGTGCATAATAATTATGTTCTTTTACACATTCTGATGGTGGGAAAATGAACATTTGGTCAGCATTGAATGACCCAGAATGTAGGAATTTGGTAATATGCAATATAAGAATTCAGGGTAATCTATTGAAACAGATATTCCTTTCTCGTCAGAGCTGACAATACCGAATTAAGATAAGAAACAATGGGTGGGTTCACACATCACTCTAACTCACCCACGGTGGGTGAGTTGTTGCATGAACAACTCATGGTGCACCCGACAGACAATCAGACTCACCATGGGTTGTCCCCCACCTTCCCCCTTGGTCTTCCAGCTGGTATTCCAGGGGACTTGGTGGCTGGAGCCACCTTGTCTCTCTCTGCCACGATCGTGAGCCCTTTTTGGCTTGTGCGGCTTTTTCCCCATTCCCCCCCCTTTTTTTTCTGGAGATCACAAATAGCAATCTCTGAATTGACAACCAGTGGCAGCCCTTCCAAAGTGTCCAAACAGCACATTGGAGGGGCTGTCACTGGTTGGCCACCTCTTTTTTTTTTTTAATTGTGCCACAAATGTGTGCAACTTTTTTTGTAATTTTTAAAAAATATTATTTTAGCTGGACTTGCACAACTGCGCAAGTGCACAATTCCACAGGTCTGAAAATAGGAAGCCTTGCCTAGGTGATGTCCTGGGGGGTACCACCTGTCAAAGTGCAGCAGGTACCAACCCTGGGCATTAACCCAGAGAGGCTCCAAATAGGGTTTTTTTCACTTTGCTTTCCCCTGACAGCTGTCAAAGGGTGAGCTATCAAGTCAAAGCAAAGCTGCAAGTGTTCTTTGCTGTATACTTCCCTGTTCAAACTACCCTGTATATTTCCCTGTCCAAACTACTGTGTTTTACCCTGCCTAAATCCCTGTTTTCAAAAAAGCACTACTTCTGACAGCTGTCAGAAGCAAGTGTTAGCAAAAAGGGAGGGTGCACTTTTCCACCTTTCTGAGCACCTAGAGTCTCAGAAATGGACAGAAAAGTTGGGGGCACTGGGACCCATGGGGGAGACACACTCAAACACCCTGAGGATCTCACTGCGAGGGGGGGAAGGCACCTACCCCCTTTCACAAGCAAAGATCACTCACAGCTTTTATCTTATTGGACAGCTCGCCCTTTGACAGCTGTCGTGTCAAAACAAAGTGGAAAAGAACTATTTGGAGCCTCTCTGGGTCAATATCCAGGGTTAGTACCTGCTGCACTTTGACAGCAGGTATCCCCCAGGACATTGCCCAGGCAAGGCTTCCCATTTTCAGACCTGCAGAACTGCACAGTTTCACAAGTCTAACTAAAAAAATAATTTTTAAAAAATGACCAAAAAAATTGTGCACATTTGGGCTGCAAAACAAAGGGAGGTGGCCAATCAGTGACAGCTCCTCCAATGTGCCACTTGTCACTTTGGAGGGGCTGTCACTGGCGGCAGCACAGGCAAGAGCGGCAAAGGTTTTTTTGTCACTCTTGTTGAGCACCTGGCTCACCACTTCCTGCAACCCACAGTGGGATCGGTTGCCTGGGTTCGGATGACACGATAACCCATCGTGGGTTGAACAACCCCTAGAACAGCCCATGGGTTCTCAGGGTGGCTTGTTGGGGGGGAAAAACAAGCCACCCTGTGGGAAGCGGTCCATATTCGGATGACACAACAGCCCACCGTGGCTAGTTACCCATGATGGGTTGTCATGTTATACGAACCAAGTCAGTATAAATTTAGCACCTTATATAAGTTAACAAAGCAGCATTTTTTGTTTCAGAAGTCTAAAGTCTAGGACAGGGTCTCCAACCTTGGGTCCCCAGATGTTGCTGGACTACATCTCCCAGAATCCCTTGCCATTAGCCATGCTGGCTGGGTATGCTGGGAGCTGTAGGCCAGCAACATCTGGGGACCCAAGGTTGGAGACTCCTGGTCTAGGAACATTAGAAGAGGAGCATAATCATTATCTGTCATGTTAGAACTGCTTGCTTGTTGGTACTGCTAGCTCCAGCTGTGGGTGTAGGGAAGTCAGTGCATTAATTTTCCATACAACTAACCAATAGGTATTCTCTTCCATAGCAACAAAGTTAAGTGGGTAATGTTCTGCAAGCTCTGGAATTTCTGGAGTGTGTGGCATATATATTGCAGAAGTGAATGATCTGTATATAGATATAGATATATTAATATATATTGTATGTGTTTACAGTGCCTACAACCTTCCTAGCTTCCGTGCTAGTACTCAATTGCTAAGTTCCCTAAGTGGCTATGCCTATACTAAGCGAGCATGGAAGAAAGATGTTCTAGAACTATATATGGATCCAGCTTTTTTCCAGATGGACACTTCATGCGTTCAGTAAGACATATGATGGGGCAATCTTGCGGTTGTTTTCTAAATGAACAAACTGGCAGTCTCTAGTGGATTATGATGAAGCTGTAATTCTCACTTGTATTTGCAATCTCTCTAAAAACTAGTTAGCAGTAAAATTACGAATTATCTAATTCAGAAAAGCATTGGGCTTTATTAAAGGAGTAGAGTTCCATCACTGTGCAGAGAAAGTATTTTTCTTCAAAATTTGAGTCAATACTTTCATAATTTGCATCCCCCCCCCCGAGGTATAATTTTAAAGAAGTGCAAACCATGTCTTACAACATTAAACTAAAAATGGTATCTCAGGAATGTTTTAAGACAAGATGAAATTTCCTAAAGAGAAGTAACTTCTATCTTGTGTAGGTAATTGTGTGAATTTTTTATGTAGCTTGTCATATGACAAATACGCATGTGTCTGTTTTGTCATGTATGCATTCATCACAGACCAGCTATACAAAGGATTTGCACTATTTCTCTGTATAGCACATGAGTTTATAACCTTCCTTTATGCTTGTTTCATACAAGATGATGGAGGGTTTATACTTATATTACACTAATCTTTATTTGTCATTTTTTTCAGTTGGCGAGCCATTATTGATCACCTCCTTACACATGAGAAAACTATGTTTAAAGATTTGATGAGTAAGTATTTTCCCATAATTGATATTTTTCTATTACTTTAATACAAAGTTTAAATCAACAAGAAGAAAACAAGAAATTAAATATGTTGCTTAATTATTTGCACCTAGGCTGCTGATTCTGTAATGCTTTTATTATTATTCTATTCCTTTACTAACCTGTTAAGGTAGCAAGTGTGTGTTTCATAAATGGTTGAAAGTTAATGTTAGTACCAATTTTGATCTTGATTACAGATATGCAGAGCAGTTCCTTAAAACTTTTCCCAAGTTTTGAGCAAAAGGCAATGCTGATAAAGCGCCAAGCCTTTGCAGTTTTCAGTGGTGAAATTGATCAATATCACCTTTACCTTCCTTTAATACAAGGTGAGTGTTAACTTTGTAATGCTTACAAATGTTCAACGATGTCAGTTTTAAAGCTAATCAAAATTAATTTACAATTTTTAGTTCAGAGATGCACATAATCAATAGCTCGTAGCATGAGATGATGGAAGTTGAGTCCAGAGTTGTGCACACGCACATCCAGGTTTTTTTTAATAGTGCATCAGAATCCATATGAAGTTTATATGTATTGGTGGCTGGTCTTCCTATTGGAGCAGCAGCAACCAGCCCAGCCTCTTAAGGTTCATCCTTCATGGAAACAAATGTAAGAAGACATAGACTCAGTTCAGATGTAGCACCAAACAATAGTTTGGAGTTAAAAGAATTAGTCTTAGGGTCACACCATCCTGCACTTCTATCTTTTGCATCAACCCCTAATTTGCCTCTACATTTGAAGTGGCAAGTTATAGTTTGTGCTTGCTCTCCAACCCAGAATTGCAAACCAGGATAAAACTGGTTTACAATTCTGATTTGGAGGGCAACCAGAAATTTATGTATTTTATTAATTGAATTTATATTACATCTTCCCACTAAAAATAGTGCTCAAGGCAGCTGAGCCAGCAATGTGATGTGGTTGCAAAAAAGGCAAATGCTATTTTGGGCTGCATTAATAGAAGTATAGTTTCCAAATCGCGTGAAGTACTAGTTCCCTTCTACTCAGCACTGGTTAGGCCTCATCTTGGGTACTGTGTCCAGTTCTGGGCACCACATTTTAAGAAGGATGTAGACAAACTGGAAAGGGTTCAGAGGAGGGCAACAAAGATGATCAGGACTGGAAAGAAAACCTTATGAGGAGAGACTGAAAGAACTGGGCATGTTTAGCCTTCAGAAGAGAAGACTGAAGGGAGATATGATAGCACTCTTCGAATACTTGAAGAGGACCAGGATCTCTTCTCGATCATCCCAGATTGCAGGACACAGAATAATGGGCTCAAGTTACAGGAAGCCAGATTCTGCCTGGACAGCAGGAAAAATTTCCTGACTGTTAGAGCAATACGACAGTGGAACCAACTACCTAGGGAAATAGTGGGCTCTCCCACACTGGAGGCATTCAAGTTGCATTTGGACAACCATCTGTCAGGGATTATTTGACTTGGATTTCTGCATTGAGCAGGGGGTTGGACTCGATGGCCTTATAGGCCCCTTCCAACTCTATTATTCTATGATTCTATGAAGTACAGGTGAAATAACAAAGTTAAAATTAAAACATAAAAACTAATCCAATAAAAACATATCCAATAAAAACAGATCAATTAAAAAAACACCACAGTATCCACCAGATTAAACCTGTTTCAGCAGTTAGTTTATTTATTTAGTCACAAAGTTTATTTTGCCAGCTCAGATGTAAAAGCAGTAATTTGCCACAAAAAGGAGGGAAATGGAACATGCAAGAGGAGGTGAGGTGAAGTGTAGGAAGGAGCATATGAGCCTGATACTTGCTCATGTAAATGCCAGACTACGATTTGGCATTACAAGTGAACTGGGTTGAGCAGAGGTTCCAGCCTGACAGTGAGCTGCATTGCTCATAAGAATGAAGTTTTATCCAGAGTTGACTTTCTCAGAACTGAGGAAAGCAAATTCTTTTCCCATGCTGGTTGTTTGTATAGCCTGGCAGATAGCCTTTGCCAGGACCCCACACATTTTGGTTGGTTCTGGTGGCCAACCAAAACTTGGTGGTCCCCAGGACCATGTCCCCACAAGGATGTTCTTGTTCCTTGTCTGAAACACAGCGTGAGGTCAACAGAAATTTCGCTGCTTGGAACTGAGGGGGTGGGATGAATCTGTGCAAGGCAAAAACAAGCCCCAGCCCCCTTCCCCAGCTTGGTCCTGGAGTGTCGCTGGCCGTGTGCTTGCCGTGTGCTCAGAATGTGATTTGACTGTGTGCTTGCCAGGTGCTCAGAATGCCACAAACAAATCCACATGCCTCCGCTTCCTTTTCCAGCTGGGACAAGGGAGGCTGAGGTGTGTTGGCTGGTTTTGTCTCTGAGCCTGCTGGGCTCTCCAAGCACCTAGCAAGTGCAGAGACAAGCTTATGTGTGTGCCTTCTCCCTCCACCTTACAATCTGGGAGGGGAGGCAGAGGCTTGTTTTGTCTCTGCGCATGTGCCCAGCTAGCACAGAGCAAAAACAAATATCACGGTGGAATTCCACCCACCCTCTTTCTATTCTTCAGTGCTTCTTCCAGCTGAGAGGATTGCACACCAAGCTTGCTAGTATGGGCAGAGCTAAACTAGAGGCCTTTCTGCTTATCTTGGGATCCATTCACTGAGTATTCCAGAGATCGTCCCAGTTCAGGGTCCCCAGATGTTACAGCTCCCAGAATCCCTTGCCATTAGCCATGCTGGCTGGTTATGCTGGGAGTTGTAGGCCAGCAACATCTGGGGACCCAAGGTTGGAGAGCCCTGTCCTAGATCAATAGCACAGCCTGAAAAATACACAACTATATGCATACATTAAGCTTTGTAATTTCATCCCCCATCTTCCCTCTGTAGTTTACTTCCACTGTCAAAAGTTTCCACCATGCTATGTTTTTTGCATCATTTGTCCATAACTTGCTTTATTTACATTGAGGGTGGGGAACTTTTTTCCAGTTGAGGTCTGCTTTACCTTGGCCAAAACCAGTCATGATCCATATTTCAATTGTGGGGACGGCCAGAACCAAAGTGGGTGGCTAATAAAACTAGGCCAAGTTCTGCATGTGGCCCTCAGGCTGCAGGATCTGCACCCCTGATTGTCACATTAGATTTTGTTTCCTGCTACATATATAAGTGTTAAATTATTCTTTATTAATACAAATTTAAAGGGAAGATCCCAGGCTTCCACCCAAAGTTAGAGCTGGGGAGTGGGTTTGAATCTTTCCTCCACCTGCAGCTCTATGATTGGGAGGAAGCCTCTTGCTCATCATGCACACTAGACTGGCTGATGACTCATCATGGTTAACAAAATGGTGGGGCACTAGCCATTACTCAGTTGATGTCACAACTTTGCTCTGTGCAGCATGTCACAGCAAGTGGTCTGGCCTCCTGGGTGTGTCCACTTAAACAAGTGAATTTCCTCCTAGTTCTCATTACTGGGAACCACCCATGAAGAAAGCCCCATGTTACAGTGTTGCTTGCACAGCTCTACATGTTTCTGCATGTTCATCTTCTGCATCAACTGACAGTTTATCACTGGGGAAAAAAAACACTTGAAGTGATACTTCTGGTAACAACCAATTTTAAGAAAATAATGCTTGAAATGACCAAAGGTCTATCTAGTCCAGCATTCTGTTCCCACAGTGGCCAACCAGATGCCCATGGGAAGCCCATAGCAGGACTTAAGTGTAATAGCACCCTCCTGCTCATGTTCCCTAGCAATTGGTATTCAATTCTGCTGAATTAGTCACTGGGATCCAGTTTTCTGGATTCCTGTCGTGTTCTATTATGATTTTTTTCCCGGTTTTGCCATCCATTGAGTTGTGTTTTTTGATATAGCAAAATGATACTAATTCAGATCTCCATCCTACATTGCTATCTCTCATCAACCAAGAGAAATAGTGATATTAATCTCCCTACCACTCTTGAGTTTGCAAAACATTGGGATGAGTGTGTGTGTGTGTGTGTGTGTATGAGAGAGAGAGGCAGAGTTAATGGAAGGAGGTAAAAAAAGTGAATTAAAATAATAGGGGTGGGTCACCAACTCAACATTACTCAACATTATTGTAACTCATCGTAGTTCAAAAAGGTGTGGTAATTTCCCAACAATGACAACAGAGCCCTGTTCAAGCATTTGCCTGAACATGTGAGAACTAAAAGTGGGGTTGGGGTGCAGGGGCACGTGTGCTAGCTCCGTTCCCAATGTCCCTATCTGCTCCACCACCCAGACCTTAGCACAGAGTTTTGAAGAGGGCTTCTACACATGTTCAGGTGAATGCACTTAGGAGTCTCCCTGTAACCAAGAACCCTTAAGCAGGGTTCTTGATTGCAGGAGGCTTCTATGCATGTTCAAACATGCATAGAAGCTCTCTTCAGACCTTCTCAATAAACATGCAAAGGTCAGGGTAGAGCAGATAGGAAGAGCACATGCAGGGATGTAGGAGGTGGGATGAGCATCCATGCCCCTGCCTTCTATCCCTCATGCGTTCAGGCTAATGCCTGAACAGGGCTTTGATCAATTTAGGATGATACAACTAAGCCAGTTATGTTTTGGAGCTTTTAATTTATTATATTTCAATACATGTGTATTAATACATTTTTTGTGTGTTCCAATTTTTATTATAGAGCGATTGACTGACAACCTGCGTGTTGGACAGACTTCCATAGTAGCTGCGCAGATGTTTCTGTTTTTCAGGGTTCTGTTACTAAGAATTTCCCCTCAGCACCTAACTTCATTATGGCCAATCATGGTGACAGAACTGGTAAGTAATTATTAATAACTAGACAGTAAGCTTCAGCAAAAATATCCTTCTTTTGACCTGAAGCTTACTGTTTAATGGAATGTTGTTGATGGTTGAGCCTTGTGATCTTTTTCCTCAAATACATAAAGATGCACAGTTCCTGTTTTCATAATACAATGCAAAGCATTATTCATTATTGAACTGCTTATACTAATACCCTTTTTGTTTGTTTTCCTCCATTTTTTCCACCACCCAGATTCAAACATTTATACAACTAGAGGATGATTTAGCTGAGGAAGAGGAACCCCCAAAGTAAGAATTTTTTTTTACTGTACATAATAAACATAAAAACAAAATCAAGTAAACAAGATGAACAATCTTAGTGGGGCCATTTGATATGGTGCTGTGGTTGTTGTCAACTGTGTGACCTGTTTCATAAGTCCCCCTGCTTTGGGAGCAAACCATAGTTTGGAGTATATGTTGTGTATACAGAAGGTCCCAGTTTCAGCCCCTGGCATCTCCAGTCAGAGGGATCTGGAAGCAACTGATGATGGGAAAGACCTGCCTGGAGAACCACTGTCAGTCAGAGTAGACAATACTGAGCTTGGTCGACAAATACTCTGGCCTGGTATAAGGTAGCTTCCTATGTTCCAAGTATTTCACTGACTAAGACTTCACCCTAGCTTTGCAAAAATAAAGGAGGGTATAAGTCCATTCTTTTGTAAGGATCAGTATACATAAGACAGTGGGCTGGTTCAGACATGCATGTACTTAATTTTATTTGTTGTCATTTGACAACTCAGCACTTGATGACTAGCAGCTGGCTGTGTGAATAGACTAATTTGAAAAGCATTGTATCTGAAATGATTTGAAGATTCTTCGAAGATTCTGTCTATGGTATTAAACCTATGATGGCTCATTTTGATACTTCAGTCATCAGTTGGTTGGCCTTCATCCAGCCCACCACTGCATCCAGGCACCAGTTCAGGTCTTGCACAGCCACACCTGATTCAGCTGTAACATGGAAATAGAGCTGGGTGTCATCAGCATACTGATGACACCTCATCCCAAATCCCCTAATGACCATGCCCATCATATAGATGTTAAAAAGCATTGGTGGTACCTCACAGGACAATCACCAAGGGGCTGAGTCACATTCCCACAATACCACTCTCTGAAACCAACTCCACAGATGTGAACAGAACCACAGCAATACAGTGCCTGCTATTCCAACCTCATGAAGCGGGTCCATGAGGGTACCATGCTCAACGGTATCAAAAGCCCCTGAAGGGTCAAGAAGAAGCAACAGAGTCTCACTCCCCATGTCCCTCTCCTGATAAAGGTCATCCATCTGGGTGACCAAGGCCAGGTCTGTTCCAAAACCAGGCCTGACCCCAGAGTGGAATGGGTCCAGATTCTCCATCTCTTCCAAGAGCTTCTGCAGCTGTGTTGCTGACACCTTCTCAAGCACCTTGCCCCAAAAGGGATTTTTGTAACAAGATGGTAGTTGTCATAAACTTCTGGGTCCAGGGAAGGGCCTTTTCAGTGGTCACATAATTGCTTCTTTAAAGGCAGCCAATACTGCTTCCTTGCATAAAGATACATTAACCACGCCCTGGATCCACCTGGCCAAACCACCCTGGCTAGTCCTAATGAGCCAAGATGGGCAAAGGTCAAGAGGGGACATAGTTGGCTACATCACTGCAAGTGTCTTGTTCACATCCTCAGGCCGCATCAACTGAAATTTGTCGAGAGGAAAAGAGAAGAAAAAAGTTGTGGGGGAAAATGCGTTAGTGCAACAATTATAATTCTAATCTATGATTGAAAGTTGCAATAATATTGAAAAGTAAAATATAAGGAATAGAATAATAATGTGCTCATTTTTTGTTGGATGGGTCAGAGTATTTTGGGAAAGGAGGAGGTCAAATTTTGCATAATCAGGAATTTACATCTTTTAATGGATACTGGTATTAACAGGAGACAGTTTTTCCTGCACTGTAGTAGTGTTGCCAAATGCACCATCCCATGAAAGTGAACAGCAACCATTTGCTAATTTGGGAGAAAGTAAACGTGTGTACTTGAGAATACTATTTGAATAGTGGCAAAACCACCATTTCTTGGGGGCCAGGGATTGCCTGCCTTTCAAAGCCTTGCCAAATGTAATAGCTGTTGGCTCTAAGTCAACCTTTCCCAGTTGGCCATGCTGACTGGAGATGATGGGAGTTGTATTCTAACACATCTGGAGAGCAGCAGGTTGGGGAATCCTGCTCTAACTCTTCAAAACAAGCTACAGGTTACACATAAATACATGTAATGAAGCCCCAACATTTTTAAAAAGGAAAAACAGCTGTGGTGTCTGTGATTTTGAATAGAGGGTGAGGTCCTTAGCCCTTTGCCAGTTTGCTGCCTTTCCCCTTAAAATCACCTCTCAGCTGTTTTTCTCTTATGGGGCTTCAGATGCACACCTAGCTATATATCAGGGTTTCATGATGTGCATTTCTGTATAGTTTGTGGTTTGCCCCTTTTTCAGTGATCACATTTTTAAAAGATTCTCCAGGAGTAAAAACATAGCTCACTAGGTTTGCTTTTCAATCCTTGATTTCTTTTTTTATGAATGTCACAGAAACAGCAGCAAAATAAGCAAACAAAAAACATCAGATGGCAATGGCCTGTTACTTGGTGACATACAGCAGAATGAACTGACCTTGTATTTATCAGCTTGTAAGTTTCTGGACACGGCACTTTCCTTTCCACCTGACAAGATGCAGTTATTTCAAATGTAAGTGTTCTAATTTTTATTCTTACGGCATTCAATTTTGAGATAGGAAAGCTTGTGAAAATCATCTGGTGAAGCCCTTTTTCACATCCCTTTGCTACAGGGACAGGTGAGGGCCTTTTCAGTTGTGGCACCCAGTATGTAGAACTCCCTGCCCCAGGAGGTCAGGCTATCTCCTTTACTAGTGTGTCACTACCACCTCAACGCTTTTTTTTTTTTTTTGCAGCAAGTCTTTCTGCTGCATAGATTTGTTTTGTTTAGTCCTGGCTCTTCTTAGGTTTGTTAGTTTTAATGTGTTGTTGCTGCTTTTTCTGTTTTAGTGGATTGTTATTTTTTGTGATTGTCAAGATATCCATTTTCTTGTTAAGATTTAGCTGCCTGGAAAGAAGCTGCATTTCATGAGGAGGGGTCTGCATGCATTTGTTAAAACCACATGTGTGCATTATCTCTTGCTGTTCTAGTCTCAAGGCCTTCAAGGTCAGAGCTGAATTCTTGCCGAAATTAGACTGACTGATTGTAGCTGGGCTGTGGTGAGAGCTTTTCACTCCCCCTCCCCCCTGGAGCCGAGGAAGTTACCCAGCCCGCCAGTGATTGGCTGTCTCGCCTCTCATTTGTCAAGGGCCTGGGGGATGGTATAAAGCTAGGAGGGCTACTGTTGCTATTCAGTCTTCATTTTCCTCTGATTTTCTTTGATATTTGTACACCATTTTACCCCTTTCCCCCTTCCTTACTGTAAATAAATTTCACATCTATTTCAAAGTTTGTGTGTGCTTTATTCCACTTAAGCCTCCATACTACCGTAAATTCAGAGACTTCTGTTTGGTCTTGCTTCAGTTTAGAGTTTTAGGTGTGGAATTTGAAATAGAGGGTGTCGGCTTGAACAAACCCTTAGTTCTGTGCCCCAAGTGTGTCTTGAAAGGTCTGAGAGTCCCCGGGCTCAGGCTTAGGTGGATGTAAAGGGGTGGTGGCAGTCTACTGATAATTTGTTTGCTCACTGCCTACACTACAGGGAATTGGGAGTTGGGCAACCCCCTACCCTCCCGCTCCCTTCACTGTGATGTTTTTTGTTTCCTCTTTAGTTGCTTTGTGGTACACCTCCATTTTACTGACCATGTTTGATCATGGGGTATGCTCTTTGTCTGAAAGATGTGAAGCAGTCCCAGTATTTTTCTGTAATTAGCAAGTGTGGTGTATGCCTGTTTGGCTTAAGGCAGGGTCCCAGCCAGGATGGCCAATGATCTGGGATTGTGGGAGTTGTCGTCCCAAACATCTAGAGGGCACCAGGTTGCCTACCCCTGGCTTATGTTGTTGACCCCAAAACCCATAGGAATAAGTTTCCCGTTAAGGTGCTCTGCACAGTGTACTGCCATGCCTACAGAAGTTGCTTCCATCAGAGCAGCATGCAGCATAGGCTCAGAGACATTAAGAGCCCTGCCTGTTTGAACATGTGTGATGGACATACAGGGGACAGGAATAGGTTCCCACTTCAGCAGGGATAGGCAACCTGGTGCCCTCCAGATGTTTTGGACCACTACTTCCATAATCCTTGATGACTGACCATGATGGCTGGGGCTGATGGGAGTTGTACTTCAAAACATTGCTATGAAGCAATGGCAAACTGGTATAGCCGTATTGACAGGGATTTCCTACAAGTGAGTAGCACAGAGAGATAAAGGCTACTACATCAAAGTAGCTACTGCAGTCCAAAACTAGTTTCTCATTGTGTTTCTATTCAGTGTGTTAAGACAGTAGAAATGCTAATTTGTGGTGTAGCAGAGTTTCTGGTTTGGAAAATGAAGGGCCAATATAGATTGTTCATGTAAATGCCATAGGGCAGGAGTGGACCGAAAGCAGATCTCCAGATGCTTGGGATTTCAGCTCCCAGCATTCCTGACCATTGGTCTGTTAGTTCAAGTCCAAAACATCTGGAGATCTACCTTCCATCCACCCTTGCCATTGGGTATCAAAATGACATCGCAAATAAACATGAAATTGGTGGAAATGTAGTTGTATAGATTATGTTCTGTATACCAAATTAATATCATGGGGAAGGGGACCAACGAGGCATACGATGCCTTACTTTCACTCACTTTCATAGTGGTCAGCTACTTGGCCTCTTCATATTAAACAAATCAGCTTCTTAGAACAACTGGACAGGAGCATTTCTTCTTCTCTATCTCTGTTAACCAAGTTTCTTAAGACAGTGCTGAATTTCTTATTTCAAAATGCCCCTGTTTTCAGGTACAGATGGGCATTTGTGCCAGAGGTGGACACACAGGCTTACAACATGACCTCAGACCTAATGGAAAACCACCAGGAATGCAAACCACATATTGTAAGAATCATGGACTTATTGAAGCTGAAATGTGAGGTAAATACTAAATTTCAAGTTACTTTCACAGTGTAACAATTTCACAATTTCTTACATTTATATCCTGCTGTTCTTCCATGATCCTGGGAGCATGCAGAACCACCATGCTCCATCATATTTAAAAGCAGGAGATGTGTATTCTAGTGTTGGAGAGGGCAAGTATATATCTTTCAAAGAAAAGAAAAATAAAGGGAAAGTATTTTTAAAATAGTTTGTTTATAGAGATCAGGAGTGGGGGACCTTTTCCAGTCCAGGGGCCAGATTGCCTTCCATGAAACTTCCTGGGGGCTACATGCCAGCAGTGGGTGGGGTCACCCCACATTCACACAGACATGCATACACAATTCATACACTCTTCTCTGTGCATATACATACCCTTCCCAGCCCCACATCCTCAGCTGATCCATGCAGATCAGATGGAGCAGGGGGAATTTTCCTTGCCCAGTCCTGTGAAAGGCTCCCTTTCTCAGCATTGAACAAGGAAAAGGTCTTATCTCTGATTAGCCGCTGATTGGCGATGAGACCATTTTCTTGGTTGAGGAGACAGGGAGAGGGCATGTGAATAACCAAACAAGGGGTAAACTGTTTATTCCTCAGCAATGATACCCTATATTTGCACTGAACTCACATGGATGCAGGAAGCACTGGGCAGTATCCAGGGGCACTTATGCCCCCACTGATTTTCTTGTGTCTGCCAATTCTGTTGCGCAAGCAGTGGGTCCCACCGATTTTGTGGGAAGAAGCTGGTGGGCTGGATGGGCCATGCCTGATTTAGAAAGATCATCTAGCTATATTTTGAAGCTTAAGCCCAGATTTGGTTTGATTTCTTACATTTATATCCTGCTGTTCTTCCATGATGAAACTCAAGGCAGCATAGATAGGATTCCCAGGAACTGACTGGACCTGCTTCACTTCAGCAAGGTTACGTGCCTCAAACCAAACCCTGGGGCTAGATCCGTATACTGCTGAGCACACAGCAATATGTGCAGCCATTCTGTTCAGTGGGAGGACGGTGTGTCCCAAGATCCAGCAGCCCCACTCCTCAGAAGCACTCCTCTATTTGTGTGAATCTGGGAAAGAAACTGCTGGTTCCTTCTATGGGGGGTGCACATGGAACCCATTCAGGATAATGGCCTAGCACAAAGCGTAATCAGCACAATGCATGCCCAAGCTTTATGCTGGTCTTGGACCGTAATAAAGATTTGATTTGATTGCATGCCCAAGCTCAGGAAAAGGGGGGAGGTGGTTTATAATGGCATGCAGGGATATCCTCTTGAGTGTTCAGCTTAATTGTTGTGTATTCAGGAGGGAATAGATTGTGCTACTTATTTGTCTTCAGAGTAAAACATTTTAACAGGGTACAGGTACAGATCACTGATGGGTAATGCATTAGGAGACATAAACCTGGTTTCCATATAATGGTGACCACAATTTGCCACAGCACATGCCAGGCACGTTCCATGGCCATTTTCAATATTCAACCCCTGATTGGGATTGCTATTGTTGCACAAATATGCTCTGAGTCCTCTCCCTAGAGAACCCAATACTTCAAGGAGAGGGAAGCAGCACACACCCAGTAGTGAGGTTTTTCAAAGCTTTTATTTCTGCGCAAAAAGGACCAGCAGGGGCGCATGCCCAAATCAGAGCTGGACAAAGAACAGTAGGGCATGCAAGCCTTCTTATACTTTTTACAATCATGGGTGGATTCACTCTCAGCAAATCAAATGCATTCGCTAAACCATGCCAACCTATTGAATACATTTCCCCGAATATGACGACAACCAAATACATTTCTCAAGACATGGCAAGTTTTAATCTCCAAGATGTTGTTTCTCATGACCTCTTAGGTCACCCAAGATATCAGGCCTGTTACTTTTGGTACCCTTTGGAGTTGGCACTCGGAAATAGGGCCAGGTCGCAACTTAATGTGAAAATATGATTATTAGACATTTTAGAACAAAGAAACATCATAACCAAAGCAGAATGCAACATGGCCCTCCAAGGTTCCTTGTCCGGAACAACAAAAGCAGATAAGCAAAGTCAAGTACAATAGGAGGTGGTATATGGGCAGAAATCTAGGTCATCCAACAGGGGTTCAATAGAGTTCATCAGGGCCTCTGGACTTTTACCTTAACAAGTGCCTATGGACAACAGGGTGATCCAAGAGATTGTTAGGGTCTTGGCCCTTGTGGACTGCTCCCTAATGTCACTCCTGCTGGCCAGGGAATGCTGGGATCTGCAGGACCCTTGTCTGTCCAAGTATGTGTAGGATTAGGCCTTTACATAGCTTTAACTCAGACAGATCAGCACAACTACTGATTGACAGTAGTTCTCCAGGGTTTCAGATTTAGGAGCCTCTCTCAGCCTGCATGCAGAGCAGGTGCTCTGACACTGAGTTTAAGGTTCTTTCTTATGGGTCCTATGTGAATATTTCAGCTTAGGACAATGCTTTTCTCACCTGAGGTCCCAAATGTCTTTTTCTTTACAGTTTCCAGTATTAGAACTCTCACTGTGTTAATTAGGGAACCATATTAAAAGATGGATCTCTTAAAATCCATCTTTTGTCTGTCTTTTGTTCAAAGCAGCCAGGGAGGGGGGTTTTCCAACTTGTCTGAGAGAGAGAAGCATTGTGTTTAGGAAGATGATATAAAAGGGAAAAAACCTTGGCAAGAAGAACAAATGATAAAGCAAAAGTATCCATATTGCTGGAACATGTCTGGGCCTGTCGCCAGCCGGCCGGACTTTCTCAGGCCAGCTTTGGCATCTGGCCAGGGGAAGGGGGTGCAAACCAAGAATTGTTCATTTAAGATGCACATTTTATACTTGGGCCTGTTTAATACACGTGTAAGGCTGGAACTCTCTGCATATGCACCATGCCCATTTTTCTAACACTATGAGATGCCCGAATGCTGTAGGTTAATCGTGAGTTAAACAACGCACAGTTAACCTACAATTAGTAGTTAGGTTAACTGTGGATTGTTTAACCCATGATTGGCCTATAGTGTTTGGGTTCAGACATTACATAGCAACCCCCAATTGGCCCAATATGGGGTTGAACATTCGAAAAGGTTTGCATAGATTAATTAACCAACTATTTGCCACTGTTACATGGAAACAGCCCCAATAAGGTGTACCAGGATGTTTTTGTTAGTTTGTTTTTAGTAATAGGAGAACATTTGCTTATGTTGCAGTGGACAGAATCCAGTGGGGCGCTTATGCCCCTGCCGATTCTCTTGAACCCTGCCAATTCCTGTCCACAAGCAGCACCCATCTTGTGGAATAGGGATTTAGCGCTTCCAGGAGCAGCCAGAAACAAGCGTTTCTCATCGTTTCTGGGCTTCCCCTAGGAAGCGTTAGATCTCTGTTGCACAAGCGGTGGATCCTGCTTGCACAACAAAATCGGTGGGACCCACTGCTTGCGCAACAGAATTGGCAGACACAAGAAAATCAGTGGGGGCATAAGTGCCCCTGGATACTGCCCAGTGCTTCCTGCATCCATGTGAGTTCAGTGCAAATATAGGGTATCATTGCTGAGGAATAAACAGTTTACCCCTTGTTTGGTTATTCATTTATTTAATAACTTTATATGCTGCTTAACAAAGGAATTTACCAAAGCAGTGTACAATACAAAACACAATTAACAATAAAATACAATACAATAGAAAAAAGTAACATGTCCACTTTAACATACACAAATCTAAACGCTACCAGCAGCCTACTTGACCAAAAAAAAATTAAGCTGAAAAAGTTTGGCTGAAAAGAAATGTTTTTAGAGTGCACCTAAAACTTACAATCGTTGGTGCATGCCTTATTCCAGGGGCACGGTTTTCCAGAGGGCAGGGGTCAACTACACTAAATGCCCTCTTTTGAGTGGCTGTCAGATGGATCCTGGGAGCATGCAGAACCACCATGCTCCATCATGTTTAAAAGCAGGAGATGTGTATTCTAGTGTTGGAGAGGGCAAGTATATATCTTTCAAAGAAAAGAAAAATAAAGGGAAAGTATTTTTAAAATCGCAAGGGACTTTTGCAGGAGAGGGGGAAACCCTGCTCATGGTTGCCACTTTAAGATGGAAAATAAAGGGCTATTCAAGCATTACTTTAGAACAACAGAGAAGTACTCAGAGAAGTATTTCCACTTGCGTAAGCTGGGAAGATGTTGCCAGTAAGCTAGGAGAATGTTGACGACATCCTGTGACAATTACACAGGATAACACATCTCTGTTACACATGTCTGTCTCAGAAATAACAATGGAAGTAACGAGGAGGGAATAATAACATTTGACCAAGTACACTGAACTGAAGCTGCATTGTTGGGTTTGTTGATAAAAACTATTGTTTAAGTCCTAGTAGAGTAAGCTAATTATATGGTTAAAAATGGTAGTGTTCAGATGGAAAAGGAATATCCAGCATATATTTCTGCTTATATTGTGTTCTTTTAAAAATCCCTGCAAATGTGTATTAATAATTTGAATTTTTATGTCTTTGCAGGAACAAAATACCAATGAGAGAGCAAAAAAACCCTATGGCTTTCCTCTTTTGGACCTTCATTCTATATCAACCATCACACAGTTAATGCCATTCTTCAGCATACTAAGCTGTGCTTTTAAAACTGAAAGTAATAGGTCACTAAACACACACAGCTCAAAGTCTCTCAAAATGGACTGTCCCATTGGCAGTGGCACAAAGACCTTGAAGCTACTGGAAGAGTGTGTGGAACGTGATTTTATAGAAAATATGGAAAGTTAGTTTTGTTTAAATAGGAAGTTTCATTGTATGAGACTTGTGGTCATCACCAAGTTTCAGGTTTATTAAAAAGATGTAAATAGTAGGATGAAATACTTTAAAGTTTACAGCTTTCAGCTCATTTTTACTTTTCCTACCGATGGAGTCTACACTGGTTTTATTTTTGTTAATTAGTGACATGTTGCCCTCATGTTTTGTGGGAGCAAATTAGCATAATAACTTGCACATTTCTTAAATGAACTATTTTTACTTCCAAAGTAAAACAGAAGCATACTTAAGTTGTTCATATAATGAAGGCAACAGATTTGTTGTTTATCTGATCAAAGCTGTTTTAAAAGACTTTCAGATTTGTAGAACTCTTTTAAAGGCAAACCCCCAAGGAATATAATGTTCCATGTGCAACAAACAGATTGGCAGATGGAGACACTCTTCTTTTTTTAGTTCTGAATGTAAACATCTTCTCTGTAGTAAGCTGGGACAAACAAAATAGCATGCTGTACAGGTATCCATAATGTATTCTTCTAACAAAATGTATGTGTAACCTTTCTAACATAACTTTAACAGCATAAGGCTGCAAGCATAAGTATACTTACTAGCAAGCAGGCCTCACTGAACTAAATGGGACTTACTTTTTAGTAAATATCTTTAGGATTGGGCTTTAAGTTTTTATGTTTGCACAGGATTTATAGAAGAATAATTCTTCTAAAACTAGGAAGGAAACTTTTTACTTGGAAGCTTTTTAGACTAGTTTTAAAGTCATTACTGCCTTTTACAATTGGTTGAATTGGAATTTAATAGTGGTAGACCTGTAAGAATCTTTGGATAATGTGTGCATCAGAACTGTATCGTTCTTGAAAGGTGTGTGCATGCGTGTTTGTGCGTGTGTGTGTGTGTGTATGCTGCATTAGAAGTACTTAATTTTCTAAGCAAATAATTTACAGTTTTGTGTGACAACATCTGTGCAGATATGGATATTTACTCAAAGTGTTGCATAAGATTGGAGACAACTCTTCATATTGTGACTTAATTTGAGGAGGGAGAGGCTCTTGGTTCCAGCTTGTTTACTGCACAATATTTGTAATGCATGAGTAGAATCGGGGGAGCAGGGAGGTGTTAGTTAGATGGGTGCCATGTCATGCCAATAGCTACAAATGAAAAATTGTCGAAAGAACAAATTGGTATATTAAACAAAATTGCTAGCCTGCTCTTTAAATGTATTGAATATTATACTTGCCTATTTTTATATGTTCTTGTAAAGAATACTGTTTCTTTAGTAGGTCTTTCTTCTCTCTCTTCCCAGCCCCCCAAAGACTGACTACTTGTGGTAAATCTAGCACCTTCACTTCCTAAAAAAGCAGACTGGGCAAAATCCAGCTAAACTTGACATTTCTATGTCCCATTTATTTCACTGTGAAAATTAGGCATCTGTTTAAATTTCTCCATTGAAATCAATGGGGCGTTTCAATCACTTAAGTTTGCCAAGCATTGTTTTTGTTTTTTGTTTTTAATTTCACTCATTGTCACTCTTTGTCTTAGTGCCCACCAGTACCACAAACAACTGGTGTATGGTGAAAAAATTTCTGACAAAATGGACAGACTTATTTTTCAACATTTTATATAGCAGGCTATCTGTGTATTCTTACCTACAGATTAGCAATGGGTTTTCTGTATTCATTTTGATACTGATGAAATGCTGAACACACATTATATAATTTATTATAATTACATTAAAAGGACTAAAATGAAGCATTATTCACTTGTTAATAATTTTGTAAAGCGATGCAATCAAGCTCATAAACTAACAGAGCAATCCTATGGCCCTCTAGACACAGTCTAGGGGGCCATAGGATTCTTCGGATTCCCAGATCCAAGGTCGGAAAAGAACTCTGACCTCAGAGCTGGGGATCCGCGCTTGGATCGCCCTCCCACTGCCTTGCAGTCGGCACAGAACGAACCACACCGGCTGCTTCTCCGAGGTCACAAGAGCGACCTCAGAGAAGGGGTAAAGAGGGCATTCTGGGGGGGGAGGGGAGGAGATCCGGGCTGCCAAGATATGACATATCCTGGCGGTGCTCCACCCTCCTTTGCTCCCCATCCGAAGCGCCACAGTTTGATAGCCAAAATCAGCATCTACCTGACTTGCAGGGCAGGAGGAGCACAGAGGTAAAGATCGCCTCTGCGCTCCTCCTGCCCTGTATAGGATGCCTGTAATCCTCTGAATTCAGAGGCTTACGGGCATCCCCATTGAGCTTCGCTTTTTCATTATGGTCAATGGTCTTTTTCATTATGAATGTGAAATTCAACTCTTCTGAATGTAAATTATTTCACACATTGTTTTAATCACAGGTAGTATGTAGTATCTATTATAAAGCATAAAATGCTGCTTATTGTGTATTCCTTACCATTTGGAATTTTAAATATTTTCAAAATGTAAGCAAATGTTGGTAACACTCAGGGAAACAGAATAGTCTTCATTTGCAATTCCAGTTGTATGACAGAAGTTCTCCATGTATATCAGTATATACCACTGAAACATTTTTTTAATTTTCTACCAAACTAGATCAACCCTCTTTACCAGACAATGGGCCTGTTTGCACACCACAACAAGCCAGCATGGGTTAATGAACCTGCAGGGCTTAGCAACACACACTGGCTGCCATTTTGAATATGCAAGCTGCAGTGGGCAGGTGCCATGGCTTATGTCGTGCGAACCTGGGCGGCCCGGGTTCTCACAACATGACCAGCCGTAGCATGCACCCGCCATGGCTTGCATATTCAAAATGGCAGCCAGCACAAATCACGAAGCCCTGCAGATTAATTAACCCACAGTGGCTTAGCATGACATGCAAAGCAGGTCGTACTGTTGCTTGATATCTGCAGATACTTCTCTAGCACATACTGTAGATCCCCATTCAACTTTACAAACAGCATCCGATCTTTGTTTCCTCTAGGCCATTCCTCCACATTTTATCTCACAATATGAATTTTGAGTATGGGAATTGTACCTGGGAAGTTGGACTCAATATCCTCTGGGCTACCATAATTCTGAGGGCTTGCTGTACATGGCTTATAACTGCACAATAACTGCACAAGAATATTAGCTAATTAACATGATTTAAACATTTATGTTTGCTTCTAAAACTTGAAAACAATATAGCCTGGTTTGGGGAAAACCTTTCATACTGCTATTTACACTTTTGTTTTCAAGGTAGTGATACAAAGTAAGGATAATACAAATTTGATTGTTGCTTTCAATGAATACTGCTACTTTAAAATTACAGATTTAGTGGATACCACTTTAGAAAATTTACTCTTTATGAGATTTGTTTGTGGTATTTAAAATGATTGCCAAAGAAGAGTCAATGTAAATGAGATAATGGCTGCTGCATAAGGTTATTGTGTGTTTTTTGAATGTAACTTTCATATTAAATAGTGTGTTGAATTACCTCTTGAAATACCAAGTGTTTGTTAATGCTGCTTAAGTTAGATACTTCAGTTTTCTTTGCATTTTGTGATTTATTTCTATTTCTAATACTTGTATCCCACCTTTTGAAACAAAACAGCTTAAAATAAACAATAAAACAGCAAATTAACAAATCTAAAAACAAAGTTATAACCTAGCTTTAAAAACAAGATTCTCAGAATAATTGCAAATGTTGGTTTGCATTATTTATTTACTGTGGGTTTCATTTTTAAAACATCTATGTATAACAAAAGAATGGAGGTATGGTTGACAGCAAGGGAGTGTGATGGGATGGTGGTTGGAGTTAGAGAGTGACAGATGGGAAAGTCAGAAGCAGGAGTAAGAGACAGAACAATGTGAGAGGAGTTAGGAGAGAAGAGGAGTTCGGTTTAAGTGTTAGGAGAAAGAGAGAGAAGGCATTCATCAGACTAAGGTGGGTCCCTTTTTTTTAGTTGATTGGAGCCAAGGGCTTGATTCCAGGTAGCCTATTCATCACTGAGGTGTTGCCCTTGTCACATTCATGACATCATCATGCTGTGTCATTTGTCTGATCTTATGACTCAGAATGTTATATAATCATGAGATTCCCAGAAAAGGAAGAGGACAGAAAGAGAGCAGAATTAGAAAAGCAGGAAAACCACTATCAAAGAGGGTAAAAGGTGAAAAATTGAATATGTAGGGAAATATACTTAAGTGCAGCGAGTGTTGTGTGGATAGTCCAACCACAGCATCACACCAACTCTTCTGGCGTTTGACGTGTGTTTAAACTACATGTGAGGGCACACTATGCCACCCTTCCATTGTCATTCTCATCGCGTTCTGCACATGGAGGGCAACTGTGTGCAGGGGAGAATCCTCTATCCATGGAGGCTCTCCCCGTGATTTAGAGTCCTGATTTTCTCCACTCCACTCCCTCTCCTCACACACATGTAGATTTACATGTGCACCAAACGTCTGAAAGAGGACTTTAGTCTTAATGGGTGCTCTGTTATTTGACAGATTTTCTTCATTTCCTCCTACTATAAGCCAGAATGTTTTATATTCATCTTGTATCCCAACACTTTAAACAATCTCTTTTCTAGGGATTGTTGGACTTTGCAATTCTATTAAGCTGCCTTGATTGAATTGATGGGATTGGACTTAGAAAGTCCTCTGTTGGCATCTCTTCTTTTAAAAGAAGTACATCTGTATAAAAGTCATTTGACATATTTCATTTGTTGTCCCTCCACTGTGCTGATACTAGGAAGTGGAACTCTATCCAGGTACAGGCTAATGCATAACTGAAGAGGGTGTGTACTCTAGTTACTGAAGTTTTGTTTCCTGGTTTGGGGTTTGTGACTTGTCATGGATAGTTCGGGCAGCAATCCTAATTGATTTCTTCTGGAGTCTTCTGGATATCCATAGTATTTACAAATGTACAATCTCCTCAAAATGCACTGACAATTGCTTTTAGATACCACTTTGAACACATTTACTCTTCACACACATGAACTACTACTTCACACAATTTATTTCTCAGTAAAGATATTGGAGCTGGAAGCTGATCAACATTCCAAAGGCTTCTTTCTGCTTAACCATAGTTCCCAATGAACAGATCTGCAGGAATGACTTGCATCTGCTTTGACTGACAAAAGACCTTAACAAGAAAAGGCTTGACAAAATATCAGTCTAGATTTAGTTCAACTGAAAGTTGAATGAATAATCTTACTATTTTTACCTAGCAGTCCCTTGATATATTGTCCTCTAAACCAGCGGTGGACAGAAACTCCCAGTATTACTGACCATTGGCCATGCTGGCAGAGGCTTTGGGGAGTTGAAGTCCAAAACATCTGGAGATCTACCTTCTGGCCACCCCTACTCTAAACTTAACATCAATTGCTCATGAAATTCAGGGTGTTACTTTCTAAGAGGAGAATACTCCTTCAGCAAGCTGTGAAAGGGGGAGGGGCATGGAATGAAGAAAAAAGTTGGACGTTAATTTTTTTAAAAGACTGTTGGAGCTGGGCAGGTTGAGGAGCAAACAGGAGATAAACAGGTGAAGGAAAAGCAGAGAAGGCCAAAGAGGGAAGAAGAGCAGGTGAGGAGAAGGTCAGGAAAAAGCACCGGAATCACTGAGGAGAAAGATAAAGGAAAGCAATGGGAGTCTGAAGAGAAAGGGACAGAAGGTGCAGCCCTTGGCCAGTGAGGAATGGGGAAACTCCACAACTCTTAATGTCATACTCATTGGAAATCTTACTGCTAAGTCAAAATTTACTTATTTGATTCCTTGTAATTGCCAATCTGCTCTTCCCCATTCTGAATATAAATGGACATTTGGGGTCATGCGCAGCATAGCGTAGTCTAAAAATAGAGAACAATAATTGCATAGGCACCATGAACCCATTTTGTGCTGAAGCAGAAAGGGTCCAGGTCCAGAAGACAGGTGGAACTCCATTAATATTACCCTATTTCTTTGGAGCACCCTGGCTGCCTAAATTCTCAGGGGAGTGTTTGGAGGAGAATAGTGGGGAATGTTAAAGCCACATTGCACGAATTGCCTGAGAGGCAGAAAATTGAGATACTGCCAAGTGGAAGGTGTAGAAAAGCAGGGTGTGGTCACTTCGCCATAAAATGGAAAGACAGTGGAACAAATTTTTTGGAGACTGGGATGCATGTTTGTTACATGTGCACCATCTGAATTGAAATAGATTTTATTCCAGAATTCAAGAATCTATGGAGAGTTGAGGGTAATTAGGGTAATATGCTCTGTGACTTCAAGAAGTGTTAATGGAGATTGAAAAGTTGGAATCAAGTTAGAACCAGGACACAGACCAGATTCTTGAGAGTTGTGGAAGGGTTATATGACGATGTTTTGCCAAAGAGACTTAAAATTGCTTCTGGCAAAATGGGGAAACATTGTTCTTGGATTTAAGGAGCATGCCATAAAATGAATGGGGAATCATGAATAGGATAGGGCAGCCTTTCCCAACCTGGTGCACTCCAGATGTGTTGGACTACAACTCCCAGCATCCCCCAGCCAGCCATGTAATCCACCCAGAGAACATTGGTGGTTGGACAGAATAAAAATATAAATAAAGCAATCTGGAGGGCACCAAGTTGGGAAAGGCTGGGATAGGGCTTTTGTGGAGCAATCTTGTCAGGAGTACAACTGAATCAGTGCCTTCCAGGCAAGGTCCAGTGAAGCTAATCCTGCACAGATAGGGAGGAGGATGGATGTTTGTATCTCAAAGGAAGAAGAGCTGAAGGAAAGGGGGGGATCAGAAAGAAAATGTTGTAAAAGGCACAGAGGAGATGCAAAAGGTGAAAGTAGATCTGAAGTGGAAGTGTATGAGGGCTGGAGGATGGATTCACAAAACACCATATGGTGGAAGGGACAGCTGATCACATGGCAGACCTATCTGCCAAAGATGTGGTATAGAGCACATTGCCAGAAGATGTATAGTGGAGAAGGATGATGTTGACAAGAGTGTTCATGAACTGGAAAAGTCCAAATAAGCCCTGGAGCAGCAGGTGGAAGAAATGAAGACTTGTCTGTAAGAGCTTGAGGATGAGCTGCAGGCCACAGGAGATGCCAAGCTGCAGCTGGAAGTGAGCCAGCAAGACATAAAGGCAACATTTGAGCAGAATCTCCAGGCCCAAGATGAGCAGAATAAAAGAAGAAGGAAGCAGCTGATGAGACGTGTGAGATGGAAGTGGATCTGGAAGATGAGAAGAAACAGCACTCCATTGTTCTAGATGTCATAAAGAAGCTGGAAATTTACATAAAGGATCTGAAGGCCCACACAGACTTGACTAAAAAGAATCAAGATGAAAGAAATAGCTCTGGAAGTTGCAGGCCCAAATAAAAGTTTTAAGTCCAGAAATGTCATTTAGAAATCTGCAAATGAATAAATAAGGCCCTGTACCTATCCTTCTGTTATTTGACAAGTTTCTTACTAAGGGAAACGTCTGCAATGTCTATTTTCATTTTTTAAAAATGCTCACAAAACCCTTCCACAAAAATCCCTGTAGCTATTTGTCTTAAATTTGCAAACCTTCACCCCCTCAAAAGAGTCTACTATGGCTACTAATTTAATCCAATCCAATTTTGTGGAGGGGCTGTAGCTCAGTGGTAGAGCACATGCTTTGTGTGCAGAAAGTCCCACGTGCAATCCCTGGTGTCTCCAGGTAAGGCTGGAAAAACTCCTGCCTGAAACCCTGGACAGCCACTGCCAGTTAGCATTGACAATACTGGGCTAGATGGACCAATGGTCTGACTCAGTTGAAGGCAGCTTCCTAGGCTCCTGTTAAAAAGTTTAAAGTTCTAGCCATTCGTTGTTTTCCAATGATCATCAATGGAAGGCACACAGCTTTGGATTCCCAAAACTTACTTCAGATTCAGCCCTGACTGGAATCAAGTGGCTTCTGAATCAGTCCAAGTCTAATTGGGCTGTTTTCTGAATTGGGGTCCAAACCAGATCTTGCAGTAGATACACACCCCTAGTAGCAGCTGATACCCAGACATGTTCCTGAGTTCACCAAATGGCTAAGAAAACCTTGATCTTGTACAACTAGGGTCACTAGGTTGTAAGGGATCCCTGAAAGCTCATTTAGACCAACTCCAGAGTCCAGTCTTAATACATTATGGCTTGGTTTGTTTTAGTATGCTGATGACCAGTTGATTTCTCATTGTGGATATGGTAGGATCATAGCACCCTTCAGACGTGGAAAACTGATATTCTGGGTACAGCTGTAAAGTGGTGAACTGTGTGTTGTCACCTTGTGTTTCTAATGGGGTCAGAACATTTAGGCCACTAGCCCCCATGCCAGAAGCATCCCCCTGTATGTGGGTCTAAAGGAGTACTTTTGTGTGGCTGTGAGATTGCCCCGCCCCCGTTTGCATGTTTTGTGCTTCAGTTTGCTCTTATTCATAGTGATATGTATCTCAACAACCACCTTTGGTCACTATATCATAAGCAAATAGATCAGGCTATCAGTTTGTATTTGACTGAACCGAAATGGCGCTGCACTTGCCCAAGCAGGAATTTGAAGCTGGACGTCCACAACACATTCTGGACAGGATCCCTGTTGCAACAAAAATAACAGAACAATGTTGGGGTACTTTCAAGATGTTGGGTTAGATCCAGACTTAGTCATGCTTATAATACAGTAATACCTTGGATTGCAAGTAACTTGGTTTGAGAGCGTTTTGCAAGACAAGCAAAATTTTAAATATTTATTTAATTTTTTTTGACTTGATATACAAGCGATGTCTTGCAATACAAGTACTGTAGTACGGCTTAAATTTAAAATCTCTATACAAATTTTTTTGGGGGAATTTCGTTTTGATATAAGAGTGTTTTGGATTACAAGCACATTTCCGGAACGAATTATGCTCTCAATCCAAGGCATGACTGTAGTTCCATTGAAACCTATGGAGGAAGTTAGTAATGGACTGGCGTAAGTCCTATTAGAACCTAAGAACATAAGGGCCATGCTGGATCAGACCAAAGGTCCATGTAGTCCAGCATTCTGTTTGTTGCAAAAATATGCTCAGAGTTCTTTCCCGGAGGGACCAATGCTCAGAAAAAGAGAAGCAGCACACTAGAGTGAGTTGAACTTAGATTTATTCTGCGCAGAAGGAACAACTCCCATGGCTCATGCCAGAAACAGAAGTTGAACAAAGAGAAAAGGGGCAGGCAGGGCTTTTTATACACTTTACATCCGTTTGATCATTCCAACCAATCAAATACATACTCTTCAGACAGGGTTTGACTTTGTTCCAGTTACTGAGTCAACTGTGGCACAGTTTATTTCCTCTTCTCCTCCTACCTCGTGTCCTGCTGACCCTTTCCCGTCCTTTCTTTATTTGACGCTTTTACCTTTGTTTTTGCCTCATATAACTTATCTGGTGAATTCTTCACTTTCACTGGGTATTTTTCCGGAATGTTTCAAGCATGCTTCTGTACGCCCCTTGTTAAAAAAGCCTAATTTAGACCCTTCAGCTTGTGTTAATTACCGCCCTATTTCACTTCTTCCTTTTCTTTCTAAGATTTTAGAAAGAGTAGTTCTCTCCCAATTGATGACTTATTTAATTAGATTTAATCTCCTAGATTCTTTTCAATCAGGCTTTCGTTCAGGCCACTCCACAGAAACAGCCTTAACTTATGTGATGAATGATATCTTAGTGGCGAAAGCTCAGCGTCAAACATCTGTGTTGATTCTGCTGGATCTTACGGCAGCTTTTGACACACTCGACCACCATATTCTGCTTTCAAGGTTGGCATCACTGGGAATCAAGGGCAATGCTTTATCTTGGTTTGGTTCCTTCCTTTCTAATCGCTCTTGTTCTGTTTTGTTTCAGGGTTCAGTTTCAGATGTTTTCCCGTTATTAGTGGGAGTTCCACAGGGTTCAGTCTTGGGTCCTCTTCTTTTTTCATTGTATACTTGTCCTCTTGGACGTTTGGTTTCTGATCGGGGTTTTCAGTATCACACCTATGCAGATGATACACAGATATATCGAAGCTTTGCATCCATTGATACTGCAGTGTGGCAGTCCGTGACGGAATGCCTGTCAGGCATTTCCTCATGGATGACCGCACATCATCTGAAATTGAACATAGATAAGACTGAAATTCTGGTATTTCAACCTGATCGTGTGTCAGCTCCCTTATTATGTCCTTCTTTGCATATCCAGGGCTCAGTGGTGGCCCCGGTTTCAGCTGCCAAGAGCCTTGGTGTTTTGCTGAATGACCGTTTGTCCTTGCATCCTTTTATTAATAGGACTGCTAAGGCATGTAATTTTCACCTTTTGAACATTCGCAGGATTCGCAAGTTTTTGTCTCCTGAAACAGCCCATCTGCTTGTTCAGGCTTTGGTGGTATCCCGCTTGGACTATTGTAATAGCTTAATAGCTGGCTTGCCCTCTTCTGTGCTTCTTCCACTGGTTCTGATTCAGAACAGCGCTGTTCATGTTGTTCTGAACTTGCCCCGATACTCCCATATTACTATGGCCCGTAGGAATCTTCATTGGCTACCCATTCGGACTAGGGCCCAATTTAAATTATTGGTTCTTGCCTTCAAGGCTTTGCGCTCTAATGTCCCTCATTACTTATCATCTAGGCTTTCCTGGTATGTTCCTGGTAGGAATTTAAGATCAGTGGGCCAGGGATTATTAGCAGTCCCACCGACACGCTCTGCCTTGGTCAAGGTTGCGAACCTTTCAGGACCTGGTTCCACTTTTGTGGAACAGGCTTCCCATAGACCTCCGATTGGAGGAGGATCTTTCCCACTTTCGAACGGGATTAAAGACTTATCTTTTTAGTCAGCCAAAATGAGAGGTTGGGCTGATGTGGTGGTTGCTGGGATTTGATACTGCATAGTAAGTGGTTGGTGTTGGTTATTTTATTGTATTGTTATGTACTGTATATGTTATTTGTCCCGCCCTTTGGTATAAGGGGCGTTATAAATAAACGTTTATTATTATTATTATTATTATTATTATTATTATTTGTTTGATCATTCTCATTATGCACAGTACATCATCCCAATAAATCAGTCCTTAATCATATAGAAGTACTTCATCATATCCTCCCTTCAGGTGGACTTGACAGTAGAAGCACTTCATCATCTCCTCCCTTCAGGTAGGCTGACAATACCCATGACCTCTAGGGTGCATGAGATATCCCAATAATGGGGCAGAGGGATTTTTCTAACATGTTCACACAATGGCCAACCAACTGCCTGTGGGAAACCCACAAGTAGGACATGAGTGCAAGAGCACCCTCCCTCTCTCATTACCCAGCAACTGTTGCACATAGGCATACTGCCTCAGACATTGGAGGTAGCATAGACAGTGGAGGTCAGTGGCGGAGCCAAGGGGTCACAAGAGGCGGAGCACTCTTTGAATCCCCAACAGACAGCAACCCATACCAGAAAAAGAGAAAACTGAAGCACAAAACATGCAAACGGGGGCGGGGCAATCTCACGGCCACACAAAAGTACTCCTTTAGACCCACATTCTCCTGTTCCAGCAACAACTCCAATTCCACAAAGAATCAAGTGACTCTAAGATAATTAGTGGGAGGGGAGAATCCACACAGTCATAATAACAATGATAATTAAAATAAGATGTGATATTCTCAGAGCTACACAGAAAAGCAGCCTTTGGAACACAAGAACAAGTTCTGAAAGCATCCAAAAATCCATGCCTTTGTATATCTATCAAACCAGGCTTACTCATAAGCAGCACAGTACAAAATTCCCAATTATGCGTATCTTGTAAGAAGGACTGGATTACATTATTTGCATGAAATAATAATGCAGGAATCCTTTGGAAAACACACAGACTGCACCCCCTTTCACACACACAGGCACCCCACCCCTTTCATTCACACACACACACCCCAAAATAAGAATGATCACGATAATGATAATTAAAATAAGACACAATATTCTCAGAGCCACACAGAAAAGCAGCCTTTGGAACACACACACCCACACCTTCAAAGATTAAACCACAGCATAGGAGTAATGGAGCTGCAGCTGTTCTGACCACCTCTGTGAGGAAAGGCAGGCTGCGCCTGCACTGGCTACTGGGCACCCCAATCTCGCCCAGAACAACAACCCCCTCCCTTGCTAACAACCTAAGCTGAGCCCATTTTTTCAAAGACTTCCCCTCTGATGAGGGGTGCTAGCACTGCCTGGCACTGGATGCCAGGCAGACTCTAAAGCCTTACTGCTCCAGGGGAAGGCCCTGGAGCAGCGGGAATGCTCTGCACATGTGCAGTTCTGTGCTGCCAGGAGCTCCTGTGTTAGCACAGCAGCAGCAACAGCTGGCCACCACGGAGAAGCAGTGGCCCGGCAAAGAAGAATTTTAAAAGGTACAAGGTGGGGGGGGGGAGAGGAGTGCAATGGTGGGTTGCTGCCCAGAGCACCCTCTAATTGGGGCCACTACTGAGCATACAGCCATCAGGACTGGTAGCCATCAATAGCCTTCTCCGGGAATTTATCTAATCCCCTTTTAAAGCCATCCAAATTGGCGGCCATCACTACTTCTTGGGGAAGTGAATTTCATAGATTAACTATGTGCTGTGTGAAGTACCGGGTACTTCCTTTTCTGTCCTGAATCTCCCACCAATCAGCTTCATATGATGACCCCAGGTTCTAGTATTATGAGAGGAAGAAAAATGTCTCCCTATCCACTTTCTCCACATCATGCATAATTTTGTACACCTCTATCATGTCACCTCCTACTTACCTTTTTTCTAAGCGAAACAATCCTAGATGTTCTAACCTTTCCTCGTAGGAGAGTTGCTCCAGCCCCTTGATAATTTTAGTTGTCCTTTTCTGCACTTTTTCCAACTCTACAATATCCTTTTTTTTTAGGTGCAGTTGTTAAAGAAATTCCCTCAAGAAGAGATGAGAGGCAAAAACAGGTAGTTCACTGGAAGCCATTTTTATTCAGAACTACGCGCATTGGAGAGTGAGCAAGCAAGGCAGGTCAGCTCTGCCATACAAAGGCAGCAGTTCACCTTATATAGACTTACAAAGTTGGAGTCTGAGCATGCTCAGTACTACAGTCCACTTCTTCCTGCTCAGTGCCAGTGGTCAGTACACCAATGAGTCATTCTTTACATTCCCTGATCAGGCCCTTCTTTCCTTGTCTATCATATTCTGCTCATGTGCTAATCTCCAATCAATCTGCTGTTAGCCAACCAATTACAGCAGCAAATCTTTTTAGTGCTTGCAAATTCACCTAAGTCAGTATGCTTTTCCTCATCTTGCTTGCAACTTCTTTGTTCTATCTCAGTCAGTCAGGCGATCACTCGTGACCGAGTAAGATTGTCTTCCAGGATAAAAAAAGAAAATTTACAAAAAGGAGATTTTTAAAAGGAGGAAAATTCTAAAGAAAATTGTGTAGACTCTAGCTATGGGTCCGTAAGTGACTGTGGAGGCCAATTCTAGATCCACACAGCTTCCCACAGTGAGGACACAGGTTACCAGATGGAAGATGGATTCATTTGATGTGCTTTTCGCTTAGCACATTTCTCCCTTTCACCTTGCACTCGAGCTTCTTCAAAGTCCATAGAACCTTTGTGAAAGGCCAACCTCCAGTTAGATCGTTCATGGGCCAGAGCTTCCCAGTTTTTGATGTTTATATTGCATTTTTTTAGATTAGCCTTAAGAACATCTTTAAACCTCTTATATTGACCACCAATATTCCGCTTTCCATCCTTCAGTTGGGAATAAAGTACCGGTAACTGCTTTGGGAGACGGCAGTCAGGCATTTGAACAACATGACCGGTCCACTGAAGTTGGCGTTGAAGGATCATTTTTTCAATGCTAGTAGTCTTTGCTTCTTCCAGTACACTGACATTTGTTCGCCTATCTTCCCAAGTAATTCACAGGATTTTCCGGAGGCAACGTTGATGAAATCTTTCAAGGAGTTGGAGGTGACGTTTATAGATAGTCCATGTTTCGCAGGCATACAATAAAGTTGGTAATACAATGGCTTCATAAACCAGTGTTTTGGTCTTCTTACAAATATCTCGATCCTCGAACACTCTATGTTTCATTCGAGAAAACGCGGCACTTGCGGAGCTCAGACGATGCTGGATTTCACTGTCGATGTTAGCTGTAACAGAAAGATAGCTGCCAAGATAGAGAAAATGATCGACATTTTCCAGTATTGTCCCGCCAAGCTGGATAGATGGCATCACCAAAGGGTTAGCTTGCACTTGCTGATGAAGCACTTTGGTTTTTTTGATGTTAAGTGAGAGACCAAGTTTTCCGTATGCTTCTGCAAAAGCATTTAGGATAGCTTGGAGATCATCCTCTGAATCTGCGGAGACCACATTATCATCAGCATACTGAAGTTCCACAACGGAGGTTGTAATTACCTTACTTTTTGCTTTCAGCCTGCTGAGATTAAAAAGCTTTCCATCTATTCGATATATAATTCCCACACCAGTGGGAAGTTTCCCCTCAACAAGATGTAAAATCATGGCAATGAAAATAGCAAATAATGTTGGGGCAATAATACATCCCTGTTTAACACCTGATCCCACTTTAAATGGAGCACCATGAGTATTTAGCAGCAAGTTCCTCATCTTGCTTGCAACTTCTTTGTTCTATCTACCACCATGTGTCTGCTACACACTTCTTAGTGAATGATTAGATGATCAACTAATCCCATCATTCAAATGTTTGCCTTATCTCATCAGGCCTGTGGCTCACGGTGGCTCAACTTGTCTGAGCGTGGAAAGCTAAGCAGGGTCAGGCCTGGTTATTACTTGGATGGGAGACCTCTCTAGTTTCCTGCATTGAGCAGGGGGTTGGACTCGATAGCCTTGTAGGCTCCTTCCAACTCTATGATCTATGAAATCTATTCCCCCCTTTTGTCCTATTCTAGCACAACTCACACTTGTACAAACATTAAACTTTCAATTTCTGACTTGTCTAGCTTTTTTTGTGCTGGTTTATTTTTGTAACATTTCTTTGCGTGAGTTTAGCAGTATTTTCGGGGCTATATATCCCTTTCTGCATTTTCTTAGCTGCATAAACTAAGCAACATTTTATGATCATTACAACAATGTATAGGCAAATGAGTACACCAAATAGCAAGATTACACCTTGGACAATTTTGGTTCCCAAGTTTCCCAAAAAAACCCTCTAAACCAACTCCATATGGTCCTGTCATTAATTTGATATATTTCTTCACATAGAACTTCCATATGTTTTACAACTTTAGATACAGCTTGTGAATTATCTGGGATATAAACACAACATTCTTTTCCTACTAATGTGCAAACTCCTCCTTTACAAGCCAGGATATACAGTATTTTTCCATGTATAAGACTATACTTTTTCCTAAAATTGTTAGACTAAAAATTGAGGGTCGTCTTATACACGGAAGTAAGCCAAGGAGAGAACCGTGCGGTTGCGAAACTGCCCAGTGGGGGGCGTCTTATACATGGGGGCGTCTTATAGACGGAAAAATACGGTAGTCTAAAGCCATGCAATTCTGTAAGGCCACCTGGTGGATACTGTTTACTTCTGTATTTAGCAGAAGGAAACCCATTTCTGTGTCATTTATCTATTTTTCAGTTACATTGGCTAACACATCAAATTTTTGTTGTAAGGCATATACTCCTAAGCCAGCTAAGATAACTCCAACAGTTCGGTGGAAACTGGTATCTTTTGAGTAAGATCTTATTTTATTTCGTATATACCCTGTGGGCAATTGCTTCTTAATGGAGTCACAGTTGCTAGATAGCACTTCCCTCCCCAATGTGGAGGAAGGTACAGTAATACCTTGGATTGCAAGTAACTTGGTTTGAGAGCTTTTTGCAAGACAAGCAAATTTTTAAATATTTATTTATTTTTTACTTGATATACAAGCAACGTCTTGCAATACAAGTACTGTAGTACGCCTTAAATTAAAAAACTCTGTACAATTTTTTTTTGGGGGGATTTCATTTTGATATAAGAGTGTTTTGGATTACAAGCACGTTTCCAGAACGAATTATGCTCTCAATCCAAGGCATGACTGTGTGGCGTAGTGGTGAGAGTGTTGGACTGGGACTCGGGAGATCCGGGTTCTATTCCCCACTCGGCCATGAAACTCACTGGGTGACTTTGGGCCAGTCACTGACTCTCAGCCTAACCTACATCACAGGGTTGTTGTGAGGATAAAATGAGGAGGAGGAGGAGGAGGAGGAGGAGGAGGACTATGTAAGCCGCCTTGAGTTCCTTCCAGGAAAAAAGGCGGGGTATAAATATAATAAATAAATAAATAAATAAACATACTTTCCACATACCCCAAATTGCCCAAGGTATGCCATTATACCGACTGCACAAAAGGTGCATGGAGTATCAGACCTAAAGTACTATTAGATTCAGAACGTGTGAAGAGATGAGGGATGTCTACTGATATGGCAGTCTCATTGGCAGAAATTGAGTAAGGGTGTCTCTTACTCGTGAGACCCAGATTTATTTCACAAATACTATTCCCTACTTTTACTATGCTATTGTATTCTAAACAGTACTTCCCTACTGTAGATTTTTACAATAAAGAACTTACTTCCTGTGTGTTTTATTTCCTGGCCAGCTCCAGTAGGAGATGAAGACATCATTTTGCATGCCAACCTACTCTTCTGTGTAGGTAGTGCCCAGAGGGTTGGATAACCCCATGTCCTGTCACTAGGCTGGTTCTATATGGGTACCCAACCTCTCCATTTTCAGGGATTTGACCAAAAAATCCAACATTTGGATACATTAAATGTTTGGGCTATTTGGACAGAAAAATTAAGAAACACATTGGTTTCCCATGCAAAGGTATCACTGAGTAAGGATAGGAAACAATTAAAAAAAAAAGATATCATGATTTTACTCTGTCACAGCCTTTCAAGTATTATTTGGCTTGCCTCTGCAGGCACTCTTCAAGATTTGTTGTCTAAACTTCTCAGAAACTGAAGCTCAGATCTCAACATGCTTTTTGGAGCCGCCTCCTTTGCAGATAGTCCCATTTACTGAGGACAGAGGTTACCAGCACTTATCCTCAGTATTGATGCTGTGGCAACTGGTTGATCATCTATCCAAATGACTGGATAGATGATCAACTAATCCTATCATTCAAATGTTTGCCTTATCTCATCACAGTGACCAGAACTGTACACAGTATTCCAAGTGTGGTCACACCATTTATTTATTTATTATATTTATACCCCGCCTTTTTTCCTGCAAGGAACCCAAGGCGGCTTACATAATCCTCCTCCTCCTATTTTATCCTCACAACAACCCTGTGAGGTAGGTTAGGCTGAGAGTCAGTGACTGGCCCAAAGTCACCCAGTGAGTTTCATGGCTGAGTGGGGACTAGAACCTGGATCTCCCGAGTCCCAGTCCAACACTCTCACCACTACGCCACACTGGCTCTCAGTGAATATTAATCTTTAGAATTGTATGCAAAATCTTTCCGCTTTTTTATGAACCTGTCCAAGCACCTTGTCAACATCCTCGAGCCGTACATGTGCACCACATGTGATAAAAAGTTGCTTCTTGCTGTTCACATTTCCAACATACACCCGAGATGCCATTATACATTTTTGCCAATTTCTCCAGGGACAGATAGCAAAGATATATTAACTAAAGGTTTTCTTTAAGACTAGAACATAATGTAAATTTCAAACCTTTTAACCACATATTTTCCCATTGTACCATTAATACATTATATCCAAAACTTTGGGCCCATTTTGTCATACATTCCTTCACTTGTTCTTCCTCAGTCTCAAATTTCAACAAGAGTTTATACATTTTTGCAATAAGATGTTCATCATTTACACATAATTCTCTTTCAACCATAGATTTGTATAGGAGCAGTATGATATTTAGAGTTTTATGTTCGATTCCTTTCCTAATTATGCCTAACATGGAATTTGCCTTTTTCACAACAGGGTCGACATTTTCAATGGGTCTACTAATTCTGCTGCTGCAATCTTAGCCACACTTACGAGCAAGCCTCATGAGAACGATTAAGTATTATTATTTCTTTAGTATGTATATATACACGATTGCACTGCATCAGATTTATTGTGGATTGTGGTAGAAAGAAGCTTTTGTGCAGTTGAGCACCCTTTGCCAGATGCACAAAGGGCTCGGCGGATTATACAGTCCCTATTACAGAGGCGCACAGAAAGCGAGAGCCAGCCGGGGCAGGTAAACAGCAGGAACAAAAGGCCCTGCAAACCCAGGCCTTGTCTGTGACGCTTCTTCAGATCAGCTGCCCTCAACGAAATCGCAGTGTGGTGTTCTCTGCGCCAGTCAGCGACAACGCACAGAAGGAAAACATAAATTTGCCTCTCTCTCTCCTGGCTCCGCCCCGGAAGTACCTCGAATTAGAGAAAAGAGCCTTGGGAAAGAGGAAGCTTGATTCCAGCTGCAGCTTTTGTATTGGAGCTAAAATGGCGGCGGCGCAAACCCAGAGCGGGATTCTTCTCAGTGCGGTGAGCGTGAACGGAGGCGCACGGGGCGGGGGAGGGTTCCCGCACAGCGCGGAGGAGGTTGTGCTCGTGCACCTTGTCAGGAGAAGTAACAGGCAAGACTTGGGGCGCAGCTGCGTATGTGCATTTCGCCCCGTACAGCGCTTGCACGGGGAAGGGGGGTGGTGGAGATGTTTGCTTGTGCTCCCTGCAATTCCCGCGTCCTTCTCTCGCGTCCTCACGGTTCCCTGCTGAAAATGAGTTTTGACTGTGAAGTTAAAAGGTTTCGTTTCTTTCTGCGGACTTCTGCCGTGGCAACGTGGTTTCTTTCCGTCTTTTGTTTTTGTTGTACAGAGCTGGATTGCTCTGCGGCTTATCGTTAGGAACCATCTTTTGCCCTTAAGGTTGATAAATCAGGACTCTGAGAGGACTTCTGTTCATTTAAGAATTGTGGGAAAGGGAAAATTATGTCGCGTGTGCATTGATCCATTATTGTAGGGCGATTAGTACAAAAGACACGCCTTGTAAAATTCTCTTATCTGTGTAGGTCTTAAAGGCACAAGAGCTTCCTCGTGATCGGGAGCTAGAGAGCCACTAGCTCACTATGGTGCTTCATAATGGTTTAGGGCCCAGTCACCTATAAAACATTGCTCTTCCTAGCGTTGTAAACCTGTCTGCTGTTTTTGAGCACTTCAAAGTGGCTCTTCCCTGACACAATATGGTGGTTTTGCAAGGAAGGGCAGCGAGAATCTCAAGAACATGAGAGCTATGCTGGATCAGACCAAGGGTCCATCTAGTCCAGCATTCTGTTTGCCCATTGGAAACCCACAAGCAGGACATGAGTGCAACAGCATCCTCCCACCCAAGTTTCCCAGAGAGGTGTACATAGGCATACTGCCTCCGATACTGGAGATAGCATATAGCCATCAGAACTAGTAGCCATAGATACCCTTCTCTTCCATGAATTTGTCCAATCCCCCTTTAAACTATGTGCTGTGTGAAGAAGTACCGGCACTTCCTTTTATCTGTCCTGAATCTCCCATCAGCTTCATGGGATGACCCCAGGCTCTAGTATTATGATAGAGGGAGCAAAATGCCTCCCTCTCCACACTATGCATAATTTTGTACACTTCCATCCTTTCTCCCCTTACTTGCCTTTTTTCTAAGCTAAACATCCCAGATCTTCTAACCTTTCCTCATAGGGGAGTTGCTCCAGCCCTTTGATAATTTTAGCTGCCCTTTTCTGCACTTTTTCCAACTCTACAGTATCCTTTTTTTATGTGCAGTGGCCAGAACTGTACATATTATTCTAAGTGTGGTTATACCACAGATTTGTATAAGTGGAATATGATCTTGGCAGTTTTATTTTCAATTCCTTTCATAATTATGCCCAACATGGAATAAAAAATAAATAAATAAAATTGCCTTTTTCACAGCCCCACTCACTGAGCTGACATTTTCATCAAGTTGTCCACCACAACTCCAAGATCTCTTTCTTGGTCAGTCACTGCTAGCTCAGATCCCATCAGTTTATACTTGAAGTTGGGATTTTTTGCCCCAACATGCATTACTTTACAGTTGTTTACATTGAACTTTGATGCACATTTTGGAGAGTCTGCAGAGATCTTGTGGAACTCCTTACAATCCCTTTTTCTATTAACCACCCTAATTTGGTGTCATCAGCAAAATTGGCCCTTTCACTGCTCACTCCTAATTCCAGTTCATTTATGAATATGTTGAAAAGCATTGGTCCCAATACAGATCCCTGTGGGGCCCATTGTTTATATCCCTGCACTGAGAGAATTTACCATTTATTCCTACCCTCTGCTTTCTGTTCTTTAACCAGTTACTGATCCATAAGAGGACCTCTCCTCTTATTCCATGACTGCTAAGTCTGCTCAGGAGTCTTTGGTAAGAGACTTTGTCAAAAGCCTTTTGGAAGTCAAAGTAAACAGTGTATACTGGATCACCCCTGTCCACATGTTTATTGACACTCTCAAAGAACTCTTAAAAGTTTAGTGAGACAGGGCTTACCTTGTGGAAGCCTTGTTGATTCTTTCTCAGCAGGCCTTGTCCTTCTGTATGCTTACTAATTTTAATAATGCTTGCAACCAATTTACCCAGAATAGACATTAAGCTAACAGGCCTGTAATTTCCTGGATCCCCCATGGATCCCGTATGGAAAAATTGGTGTTATATTGGCCATTCTCCAGTCTTCTGGTACTGAGGCTGATCTTAGGGACATGTTACATATTTTAATTAGAAGATAAGTGTGAAGGACTGCAACCAGTCCTTTGATTACGGACGAGAGATCAAAGGTTACAGATCGCCAGCCTTGTTTCTGTCGCCTCAAAACCAACTCGCTCTGGACCTGACCCCTGATCTCAGATGCTGGATTTAGCACTGACCCAAACAGAGAAACTCCACACACCCTGTAGGGGAAAGTAAGGTTTATTTGGGGTAGTCAGTTACAAATTAGGAGGAAGATAAGGAAAGGGAAATTGACAGAAGGAGATACAGTAAAACCTTGGATTTCAAGTAACTTGGTCTGAGAGTGTTTTGCAAGACAAGCAAATTTTTAAAATAAATTTTAACTTGATAAACAAGCGACGTCTTGCAATACAAGTACTGTAGTACGGTCAAGAAAAATGAAGACTTTACACTATCATTCTTTATTGCAGCTTAAATTAAAAATATATGTACAAATTTCTTATGGGGAATTTCGCTTTGATATACAAGTGCTTTGGATTACAAGCACATTTCCGGAACAAATTATGCTTGCAATCCAAGGTTTTACTGTACAGTTAGAGCTACAAAATAACAAAACTAGTTCTCACGCTAGAATACCCAAGCTCTTACACTTTGGCTTGGGGATTGCTCTTCTTAGGGCTTGCCTCAGCAACAGCCCCGCTCCATGCTCCTTCGTGTCCAGAACAATAACAATACCCAGAAGTCACAGCTGACCGTATCAATTTTTTCCCCTGCCCCTCCCTTCGATCGCCTATCTGTCCCTTGGCCAATCAGGATAAATTTGACCAGGCTAGTTGGGGTGGCTCCTAGGTGTCAAGACAGGTAAATTCTTGACCATACCTAGGGTGCTTGGTTGACATCTGCATACAAATGCGCAGCAGACTCTGAAGCGTCATGGGGGGGGGCTGGAGGAGATATGTACACTTCATAGGAGATTCTCAGCTTCCGGCTGAGATTATACTTATTTACATGTGTTTGGTAAGGAAGGACACGGGTAACACTGTATGCTTTTTCTTCACAATAAGCAATTTTATATTTGCGTTCTTTAAGAACTCCCGGATGGATACCATCTGGGCCCAGTGATTTATTAACTTTCAATTTGTCAGTAAGGTTGAGAACTTCATCTTTTGTCATCACTATTTGCCTCAATTCCTCAGACTCTTTTTTGGAAAACATCAGTTCAGGCACAGGTTTCTGTTCTATATCTTCTGCCATGAAGACAGATGAAAGAATTCATTCAGCTGCTCCGCAATCCCTTTATCCTCCTTTAGTACTCCTTTAACTCTGTTGTCATCCAACTGTACAACTGCCGCCCTAGCTGTTTTCCTGCTTCTGATTTATTTAAAGAATTCTTTATTCTTGGCCTTGATGTTGTTAACGAACGATATTTTATTTTTTTATTATATTTATGAATCGCCCATCTGGCCAGACATCCGGCCACTGAGCGATTTACAATCCAATAAAATACAGGGGGGGGGACGGGACACACACACACACACACACAGTATAAAACAATTAAAAACAGAACAAAACTTAAAAATCCTAATCCACCCCATATTCCTGCCTGAAAAGCCACGTTTTTAATGCATGGCGGAAGTTAATCAAGGAAGGGGCATGGCGGAGGAGAGAGTTCCATAAATTGGGGGCTGCCACAGAAAAGGCCCTCCTCCTAGTGCCCACCAGCTTGGTTTCTCTGGCTGATGGGACAGGGAGAAGGCCGTCTGTGGCAGATCTTGTTGAGCTGCCTACTTGATGTTGCTGGAGGCGCTCCTTGAGATATATTGGACTGGAGCCATACAGGGTTTTAAAGGTCAACGCCAACACCTTGAATTCGGCTCGGCAAACAACAGGTAGCCAGTGCAACTCTTTGAGCACCGGAGTGATGTCATCACGCCGGCGGAAGCCTTTAATCAGGCGAGCGGCTGCATTCTGTACCAGCTGCAACTTCCGAACTGTCTTCCAGGGTAACCCCACGTAGAGCGCATTACAGTAGTCTAGGCTGTAATGCTTTTTTGTATCTCTTATTGTCTGCTTGAATGTGCAAGCTCATACTCCCTTTTGTTTTCCTTATTTGGGCAAGACTTCCGTTTTCTAAAGGAAACCTTCTTTTCTCTAATAGCTTCCTTGACCTTGCTCATTAACCATGCTGGTGACCTCTTGGTCTTGGTGCTACCTTTCATAAGCTGTGGGATACATTCTAGCTGAGCTTCTATTATTGTGGTTTTGAGTAACCTCCGAGCATTTTGGAGGGATTTAACCCTCTGAACTCCCCCTTTCAACTTCCTTTTTACCAGTTCCCTCATTTTAGAGAAGTTTCTTCTTTTGAAGTAAAATGTGACTGTTGGATTTCCTTGGCAATTTTCCACTTAAATATATATTAAATCTGATAGCACTGTGGTCAACAACATTTACATCTTGTATTACGTCCTGTGTGACAGTATTTAGGATTAAATCCAGGGTCGCCATCCCTCTGGTCAGTTCCATGACCAACTGTTCTAGGGCACAGTCGTTTAGGGCATCAAGAAATTCAACCTCTTTGTCATGACTGGAATATTATCCAGTCAGTGTGGGAGTAATTGAAGTCACCCATTATTAGAACACTTCATCGTTTGGAGGCCTCTCTGATTTTGTTTTCCATCTCAGGATCACCTTGAACATTCTGGTCTAGGGAACAATAGAAATCATAGAAATCATAGAAAAGTAGAGTTGGAAGGGGCCTACAAGGCCATCGAGTCCAACCCCCTGCTCAATGCAGGAATCTAGGTCAAAGCATCCCTGACAGATGGCTGTCCAGCTGCACCTTGAATGCCTCCAGAGTGGGAGAGCCCACAACCTCCCTAGGTAGTTGATTCCATTGTCTTATTGCTCTGACAGTCAGGAAATTTTTCCTGATGTTTAGGTGGAATCTAGGTTCCTGTAACTTGAGCCCATTATTCCGTGTCCTGCAAACTGGGATGATCGAGAAGAGATCTTTGCCCTCCTCTGTGTGACATCCCTTCAAATACTGGAAGAGTGCGATCATATCTCCCCTCAGTCTCCTCTTCTGAAGGCTAAACATGCCCAGTTCTTTCAGTCTCTCCTCATAGGGCCTTGTTTCCAGTCCCTTTATCATCTTTGTTGCCCTCCTCTGAACCCTCTCCAGTTTGTCTACATCCTTCTGAAAGTGTGGTGCCCAGAACTGGACGCAGTACTCAAGATGAGGCCTAACCAGTGCCGAGTAAAGGGGAATTATCACTTCCCGCGATTTGGAAGCTATACTTCTATTAATACAGCCCAAAATTGCATTTGCCTTCTTTGCAGCCACATCGCATTGCTGGCTCATATTCAGTTTGTGATCTACCACAATTCCAAGATCCTTCTCACTTGTAGTATTGTTGAGCCAAGTGTCCCCCATTCTGTAACTCTGCATTTGGTTTCCTCTCCCTAGGTGCAGCACTTGGCATTTATCCCTATTAAATTTCATTCTGTTGTTTTCGGCCCAGCGCTCCAGCCTATCGAGGTCACTTTGAATTTTGTTTCTGTCTTCCAGAGTATTAGCTGTTCCACCCAACTTTGTGTCATCTGCAAATTTGATAAGCATTCCCCGTACCTCCTGATCCAAGTCATTAATAAAAATGTTGAAGAGCACCGGGCCCAGGACCGAGCCCTGTGGTACCCCGCTCGTTACCTCTCCCCAGTTTGAGAAGGAACCATTGATAAGCACTCTTTGAGTCCGATTCTGTAGCCAATTGTGGATCCACCTGATAGTTGTTCCATCTAGCCCACTCTTAGCTAGCTTACTAATCAGGATATCATGAGGCACTTTGTCGAAAGCTTTGCTGAAGTCTAGATATATAATGTCCACAGCATTCCCACAGTCCACAAGGGAGGTTACCCGATCAAAAAATGAGATCAGATTAGTCTGACAGGATTTGTTCTTGACAAATCCATGCTGGCTTCTAGTAATCACTGCATTGTTTTCAAGGTGCTTGCAGACTGACTTCTTTATAATCTGCTCAAAAATCTTCCCGGGGATTGATGTCAGACTGACTGGCCTATAGTTCCCAGGTTCCTCCTTCTTGCCCTTTTTGAAGATGGGAACAACATTTGCCCTCCTCCAGTCGTCTGGCACTTCACCTGTCCTCCATGATTTCTCAAAGATAATAGACAGTGGTTCTGAGAGTTCTTCTGCCAGTTCCTTTATTACTCTAGGATGCAGCTCATCAGGCCCTGGAGATTTAAACTCGTTCAGAGTAATCAGGTGCTCCTTGACCATTTGCCTATTAATCTCAAGCTGCAATCCTGCCCCTTCAGTCTGCACTTCAGGTTTGCCAGGGGGGTCATAGACCCTCTTTTGGGAGAAGACCGAGCCGAAGTAGGAATTGAACACTTCTGCCTTTTCTTTGTCTTCTGTTATCAATTTGCCATCCTCATTACGTAGTTGAACCACCAGTTCTTTCTTCTGTCTTTTACTGTGCATGTATCTGAAGAAAGCTTTTTTGTTGCTTTTAGCATTCCTCGCTAACCTTAGCTCATTCTCAGCTTTAGCCTTCCTGACACTATTCCTGCAGTTCTGTGCTACCTGCCTGTACTCTTCACTTGTAGCCTGTCCTTCCTTCCACTTCCTATACGTGTCCTTTTTTGTTTTCAGGTCGTCTTTGAGTTTATTGTGAAGCCACATTGGCTTCTTCTGTTGCCCTCTGCCTTTTTTCCTTTTGGGAATTGTTTGTAATTGTGCCTTTAAAATTTCCTTTTTTAAAAACTCCCACCCCTCCTGGGCTCCCTTTCTCGTGAGAGTCACTTGCCATGGGATCTTACTAATCATTGTTCTGAGTTTGTTAAAATTGGCTTTCCTAAAATCCAGGGTACGTGTTTGGCTACACTCAGCTTTTGCTTCCGTTAGAATCAAGAACTCAAGTATAACATGGTCACTTTCCCCCAGAGTTCCCGAAACTGCCACTTTATCCACTAACTCGTCTCTGTTGGTTAGAATCAGGTCAAGGATAGCCGATCCTCTAGTTCCTTCCTCCACTTTCTGTAGGAGAAAGTTATCAGCAGCACAGCTCAGGAATTTCTTGGAGGGGCCATGTTTGGCTGAAAAAGTCTCCCAACAGATATCAGGGAAATTGAAGTCTCCCATTACTACCACATTGTGCCTCCTTGAAACACTGGCAATTTGTTTTTCAAAAGTTCCATCCTCGTCTTCTCCTTGATTGGGTGGTCGGTAGTAGACTCCAACCGCCATGTTCGTTTTATTCTTTGCCCCCTTTATTTTAACCCAGATGCTCTCAATGGGGCTGCCAAGCTCCTCTTCCTGTATCTCTGTGCAGAGATACGTATTTTTAACATACAGTGCAACTCCACCTCCCTTTCTGTTGCTTCTGTTCCTTTTGAACAAGTTATACCCTTCAATTGCTGTATTCCAGTCATGGGAGTCATCCCACCAGGTTTCAGTTATCCCTATCAAGTCGTACTTGCCCTCATGTATCAAGAGTTCAAGTTCGTCTTGTTTGTTGCCCATACTCTGGGCATTAGTATAAAGACATCGAAGACTATGTGCTTTATAGTCCGACTTTCCCCCTACATTTTGTGGTAGACTATCAATGGGCACCGCTGGAGCTGTTCTCTCCATTGTGGCATAGAGGCCTTCTTCCATTGGTACCCCCGAGTTTATGTCTCCCTCCCCTGTTGGATTCAGTTTAAAGCCCTCCTGATTAAGTTCCTCATGCTGTGGCCAAACACATTCTTCCCAGTCCTTGTGAGGTGCAACCCATCCTTTGCCAGCAGTCCATCTTCCAGGAAGTGTAGCCCGTGGTCCCAGAATCCAAATCCCTCACGTCGGCTCCACCTTCGTAGCCAGTCATTCACTCGGAGTATTTTTCTTTCCCTTTCTATGCCTCTTCCAAGTACTGGAAGGATGGATGAGAAAACTATCTGGGCCCCGAAGTTCTTGAGTTCCCTTCCCAGCTCTTCAAAGTCTGCCGTGATTTCTTTGTAACTCCGCTTGGCAGTATCATTTGTACCCACGTGGAAGAGAAGAAAGGGGTATGTGTCGGTGGGCTGCATGAGCCTCGGCAGCTGCTCTGACACATCCTTAATCCGTGCTCCGGGGAGACAGCACACCTGGCGAGTCCATGGGTCTTCGCGACATACTTTGGCTTCGATCCCCCGCAGGAGGGAGTCTCCCACTATGAGTACTCTTCTCTTCCTCTTGCTGTAGGCCTTGGCTTGATTGCCTCCACTCGACTGACCCTCAGCCTCTTGCTCGCTATCACGTTGGGTGCCCGGTAATCCGTCCTCTGCAGGCTGTCCTCTGCTCTCGTCCTCAAGTACATGGAAGCGGTTCCATAGCTCCACTGCTTCCACAGGCGCAGAGTGTCTTGTAGTTCTTGTGCTCCTAACAGTCACCCTTTTCCAGGGAGTTCCCCCTGCGTTATTTTCCCTTGCCTCAGCAGTCTCCGACTCCGCCTCATCCTGCCGTTGCCCTTCTGGCTCCTGTACTGTGCTTTGGTGCTGTAGATCCACCGTTCTGTCTAAGAACTCCTCGCTTTCTCTTATGCTCCTGAGGGTTGACACTTGCTGCTCCAGTCCTCTGACCTTTTCTTCCAACAGCGTGACCAGCTTGCACTTGTTGCACGTGTAGGCCATGTCGATCTCCGGCAGGAAAACAAACATAGCACACCCCTTGCAGGTCACCACCACTGCTGAGTCCTTTCCTTCCATAGTGCTCGGTTTCTGTCTTCCTATATTTTTTTTTTTTTTTTTTTTTTTTTTTTTTAGGGACCTCCCCCTTGACCTCCCCTGCCGAACTCCGCTGCCAAACTCCTGTTTTCTCTCCCTGTGCGCTCGCTCTGTTCGCTCGCTCTCTGGGAGCCTGCTTGCCTTATCACAGCCCCAAAAACAGCTGGAGCCTCTCTCCTGTTGTGCTCCTGCTCAGCTGGGAGTCAGGAACAGAATGAGCTGTCAGGCCACACCCTTCCTTTTAAGCTCTCAGACCACACCCTTCCCTTTCAGCTCTCAGGCCACACCCTTCCCTTTCAGCTCTCAGGCCACACCCTTCCCTTTCAGCTCTCAGGCCACACCCTTCCCTTTCAGCTCTCAGGCCACACCCTTCCCTTTCAGCTCTCAGGCCACACCCTTCCCTTTCAGCTCTCAGGCCACACCCTTCCCTTGCAGCACTAGTAGTTGTTGTTTGTACAGCAGCACTTGCTGTTGCAGCACTTGTCGTTCTACTCCGCTGCCAAACTCCTGTTTTCTCTCCCTGTTCGCTCGCTCTGTTCGCTCGCTCTCTGGGAGCCTGCTTGCCTTATCACAGCCCCAAAAACAGCTGGAGCCTCTCTCCTGTTGTGCTCCTGCTCAGCTGGGAGTCAGGAACAGAATGAGCTGTCAGGCCACACCCTTCCTTTTAAGCTCTCAGACCACACCCTTCCCTTTCAGCTCTCAGACCACACCCTTCCCTTTCAGCTCTCAGGCCACACCCTTCCCTTTCAGCTCTCAGGCCACACCCTTCCCTTTCAGCTCTCAGGCCACACCCTTCCCTTTCAGCTCTCAGGCCACACCCTTCCCTTGCAGCACTAGTAGTTGTTGTTTGTACAGCAGCACTTGCTGTTGCAGCACTTGTCGTTCTACTCCGCTGCCAAACTCCTGTTTTCTCTCCCTGTTCGCTCGCTCTGTTCGCTCGCTCTCTGGGAGCCTGCTTGCCTTATCACAGCCCCAAAAACAGCTGGAGCCTCTCTCCTGTTGTGCTCCTGCTCAGCTGGGAGTCAGGAACAGAATGAGCTGTCAGGCCACACCCTTCCTTTTAAGCTCTCAGACCACACCCTTCCCTTTCAGCTCTCAGGCCACACCCTTCCCTTTCAGCTCTCAGGCCACACCCTTCCCTTTCAGCTCTCAGGCCACACCCTTCCCTTTCAGCTCTCAGACCACACCCTTCCCTTTCAGCTCTCAGGCCACACCCTTCCCTTTCAGCTCTCAGGCCACACCCTTCCCTTGCAGCACTAGTAGTTGTTGTTTGTACAGCAGCACTTGCTGTTGCAGCACTTGTCGTTCTACTCCGCTGCCAAACTCCTGTTTTCTCTCCCTGTTCGCTCGCTCTGTTCGCTCGCTCTCTGGGAGCCTGCTTGCCTTATCACAGCCCCAAAAACAGCTGGAGCCTCTCTCCTGTTGTGCTCCTGCTCAGCTGGGAGTCAGGAACAGAATGAGCTGTCAGGCCACACCCTTCCTTTTAAGCTCTCAGACCACACCCTTCCCTTTCAGCTCTCAGACCACACCCTTCCCTTTCAGCTCTCAGGCCACACCCTTCCCTTTCAGCTCTCAGGCCACACCCTTCCCTTTCAGCTCTCAGGCCACACCCTTCCCTTGCAGCACTAGTAGTTGTTGTTTGTACAGCAGCACTTGCTGTTGCAGCACTTGTCGTTCTACTCCGCTGCCAAACTCCTGTTTTCTCTCCCTGTTCGCTCGCTCTGTTCGCTCGCTCTCTGGGAGCCTGCTTGCCTTATCACAGCCCCAAAAACAGCTGGAGCCTCTCTCCTGTTGTGCTCCTGCTCAGCTGGGAGTCAGGAACAGAATAGCATGCTCCTAGCAATAAATTAGTTTTGGATCCAGTTATTGTCACCCACAGCACTTCTGTGGAAGAGTCTGCCCTTTTAGGTTTTCTAGTCTGCTCAACACTATGCCTCTTTGACGTACAGTGCAACATCTTCTCCAGTATGCCCTTCTCGGTCCTTCCTATAGTTTATATCCAGAGATGACCATATCCCACTGGTTCTTTCCATTCCATCAAGTTTCTGTAATGCCCACTGTATACATTTGGGCAATCGGAAACTTTTTCATCTTCATCCCCTAGGGATGATTCATCCTGAACCAGATACTTCCCAGCTCCTGTCGGCTTTCCCCCAGGGTTCAGTTTAAAAGCTGCTCTGCCACCTTTTTTATGTTTAGTACCAGCAGTCTGGTTCCATTTTAGTTCAAATGGAGCCTGTCCCACTTGTACCTGCCTGGCTTGTCACCTAATGTCCCCCAGTGCCTAACAAATCTGAACCCCTCCTCCCTACACCACATCTCATACACTCATTGAGACTCCTGTCCAGCTGGCCCTGCGCATGGAACTAGTAGCATTTCAGAGAAAGCCACCTTGGTGGTCCTGGGTTTCAACCTTCTATCTAGCAACCTAAATTTGGCTTCCAGGACCTCACAACTACATTTCCCCATGTCATTGGTACCAACATTGACCACAACCACTGATTCCACCCCAGCACTATCTACAAAGCTATCTAGACAGACAGTGAGTGATATCTGCAGCCTTCACACTAGACAGGCAGTTTACCATGCAGCCTGGGAAGCAAACTGTCTGGATGTTGGAACTAGCTCAATTTTTAGCTTTCGTTTTTAGGCAAGAGGAAGATGAGTCACTGTAATCTTGATTTTATTCAGCAGAAGTTTTGCCTGCTAAATACCAATAGTGTACTCTCTGGCTACTTTGAACATTTGTTGCTGCCTTATTAACCCACCTAGTCCAGTGCTGCCCGAGATCCTTTTGACATGAAAAGCCAGGGATTGAACCTGGGGTCTGAAACATTAAAGGTATTTGCTTTTCAGAATGTATGTACTATGCACCTTTTACTATACTGTTCACAGGAAGCTTACAAGTACTTTAAAACAATAAAAGCCCACCAATAAATCTATCAGCAATATAACAGTAAAAGTAACAGGGTAATAAACAGCAGCAAGATAAAAACCAATTCACAGTTTTGAAAACCTGGGAAAATAAAGACGCCTTTACCTGATGCTGATACAGCATCTAAGTAGGCGCTGGCCTGGTTCACACCTAGTGTGATCATGGGGTTTGTTGAAATCTGGCTAACCCATCCCTGCTGCTAACAAACCCTGGTTTGTTAACTAATTACAAACCACAAATAGAAGCCATTGTTTGTTGTTGACTTACAAAATCTGGCTTGTTACGTCTGAACCCGGAACCATGGCTTATCCCTGGCTTGTTTGTACTGCTGTCCACCCTGATACAAAGGCACCTGGCAAGAACAGCATGCAAATGAAACTGCTCTGAAGGTAGGTAAGAAACAATCCAGAAATAGGGAAAACAAGCCGTGGTTTGTTAGCTCATCCACAAGACAACTCATGACTAAAGCAACAAATCATGGTTAACATAAACCATAGCTTAGGGAGCAATCCTATGACCCCTAGACAGCATCTGAGGGGCCATAGGATAGTTCGGATTCCCAGTTCTGAGTTCAGAGACAGCACTCTCACCTCAGAGGGGGGAATTGGAGATCCGTCTCCCTTGCAGCCGGTGCAGAAAGAACTGTCAGCTGGCCGCCAGGGTCAGGAACTCAACCTCGGAGAGAGGGGGGAAAGGGCAATTCAGTGGGCAGGGAGGGGAGGAGACTGGAGAGGCTAGGATACAAGCTATCCTGAGCCTTTTCCAGCCTCCTTCCCTCCCCCTCTGAAACACCTTCACTAGACGGGCAAAAAAGCCCATCTGGTGAAAAATGCAGGCAAAGATTGCCTCCACAGCTCCTCCCATCCTGCATAGGCTGATCGTAAGCCTCCGAGTTTGGAGGATTACAATCATTGGGAGCGCAACCCAACCCATAGGATTGCGCCCTTAGTGTTACGGTATGTGTGAATCTAGCTAGATGGCATTCCAGAGATAGGGCATCACCGCTGAAAGTCTTTTCCTGATTGCCACCTACTTGATTTCAGAAGGTGAGGTCACCCAGAGAAGGACCTCCAAGGAAGACTTTAGTCTACAGGCAGATTTGTGTTGAAGGAGGCTCTCCTTCAGGTACCCAAGTCTCAAGCCATGCAGGGCTTTAAAGCACCAGCACTTTGAATTGTGCTTGGAAATGGAAGCTTTTAAAGAACCAGCAAGTTGTGTTACAGTTGGCTGGTACCCTTTGAACTACCTCTAGTCTGGATCATCTTTAAACTACGGTACCTCTAGTTTCTGGATCATCCTACATACAACAGATTTCAGTATTGAATCTGGAGGTTACTAAAGCATAGCCAGGCTATATCTGTCCAGGAGGGGCTGCAACTGGTGCACCAGCCTCAGCTGGTAAAAGACATTGTGTGCCATGGGCACTGCTTGGGCTTGCAGGAGCAAAGCAGGATGAATCAGCTCTTCTAGACTCTGGACCTTCTTTAAGGGATTGCAGCTCTGCCAGTACCGGTCAGGCATTGCACGCATGGGCGGAGAAACCACTTGCCACCAATAGTAATTCCATCTTGTCTAGGTTGAGGTTTTTCCCCCTCGTCCATTACTGTTCTTAAACATACATTGAGTGCTTCCATTGCTTTATCTGAATCTGATGAAAAGGACATGTAGTCCTCACTTAGCAGTTCCATGTATATTAGGAATGGGCAGTCCAAGGGCTACATGCAACCCTCAGATGCTACCGTGGGTGCTCAGTGCTGCCGTCACCCCTGAATTCCCACATACATCACCAGGGATAGGCAAGAGGGTGTGCAAGGAGTGTCATCCCCTCATGCCTTCTTTCCAAGTGTGATCGAGTTCCCGGTAGCCCCCCCCCCCACCTGCTGTTTGATGGGCTGCTGGATGCCTGATCACACTGGGACACAGGGTGCGCGGGAAAAGTCTTCTCTGTACATCTTCTTTCCCAGCAGGATAACTTGGAGGAGTGTGAGCTTAAAGCCTCTCCCTCCTCTCAGTGTTCTGGATCAAGAATGGTGGGGGTGGGGAGGCTTAGCCTCATCTCCTCCCAGCGAACCTGCTCAACATCGCTGGAGGGGGGGGGAGTTGCCCCCGCTGCCAAATTCCCTCACCTGGTGATCCCAATAGCAGCAGTGAGAAAAGAGTTAATCTGTATCAGGATCACTGGGGGAGGGGTGGAGAGAAGACTCTTTGCTCTTTCCTTGCTGTATGTTTGTGTATATGTGTGCATATATGCATGTGCATGTGTGTGGCCTGTGCCGCCCGAGCTAGCATTACATGCAGTCCTTGGGGCCAAAAAGGTTGTGCACTCCTGGTCTAGGGCTTCAAGAGGAGTGACAACTTGAAACTCAGCTAGGGGTCATTCCATGTCAAGTGGTCTAGTTTTTGGAAAGTGCCCCACATGACCATCATGGATTTTGATGAAATTTTGTGTGCAGAGTCCCACATGTCTCAAACGAACTTTGGAAAAGTTTTAGGTTTGCCGGTGGAATACTTGTGGAGAGATATAGCTGTTTGTTTGACCACATACTGCGACCATGTACAGTATGACTGTGAGACTTTGGCAACTTATCTCCCTTAGCTGTTTTTCAAAACAAATGAAACTTAGCTACCTTATACAACATTTTGCGCTCTATTTAGTGGAACTACCATAATAATAATTTTTGCTGAGCGCGTCCAGGGTGGGTAAATTGCAGCAAAGTTGGCCAAAAAAGCCTAGTGCTCCAAAAAAATTCAAAGTTTAACGTTGTATAGCTCCCGCAATAATTAAGTAATAAATGTGAAATTTAGCGCATAATATCTCAATATAACTTGGTTTTTGAATTTATTATTTCAACCTTCTAGCTCTTTCCATTAGTTTACAAATTAAGTGTAAAGTTGATTATTTTTGTTAAAAGGCCAAAAATAGGGTATTTTCAACCCGCTTTTACAAAAAAGTACCCTCTAGAAACGCTTTCAGACCAATCTCATTAGAAAGAGCATGTTTCAAAACCCCCCAGAAAAGTGGGTTTGATTTTCCAACGTGGGCAAACAGTGCCCGAAAAAGAGGGACAACTGGGAGTTGTTGCCATGGCAACGGCCTATATTTCAACATGCAATTCTGTCATTTTTCAGGTCGTGCTTATTTTTTTAACAGTTTTATACTGACATCATTATTACTAATCTATTGCGTTGGTCCATGGTGACATTGTCACTACCAGTTCAAGACCCCTCCTCTAGTTTCCTGCATTGAGCAGGGGGTTGGACTCGATAGCCTTGTAGGCTCCTTCCAACTCTATGATCTATGAATCTATGAACTTGAACCGGCAACCCCATCGCCGTAGGGGTCATGCCCGATAGCCGTGCAATACAAGCCACGGGTGGGTTTCTTCGTCCAGGTTCCCAAGCCTGTAATTTGGTTTCTTCGTCGAAGTTCCAAAGCTTTGTGTTCCAAAGAATCTTTCTGGTTCCCAAGCCAATGATTGGGTAGCTTATCCTAGGTTCCAAAGCCTAAATTTGGGTATCTTATATGGTTCCAAAGCCGAAGTCTACAGTTTGATTTTAACCACCAACAATCTTTTTTTTATGTTCTGTTACGAGCCACATTCTTCAATGCAGTTCTGGAAATTGATATTGTCGGCTGGACGATGTAACTGAAGGAGCAGGGAGCACGCAAATGAGGTGTTGCTCTGGAACCCAACAAACGTCTTGCCTTTCTGGCCAATAAAATGAATGAGCAGGACCTGGAGGATGCATAAATTTTATCTATGCATCATTTTGTTCAACCGAAACTTCAACAACGTTGCCGATCCACCATTTGTTGTAAATACAGGCAACATAACAACCAGGGAACAGTTCAGATAATTTCAAATACAGAATGGTGGTATCAGAAATTTTGGCAACAAAATTTATTGTGTCATTTGAAACTTTGCTGACACAAACCGAGTTTGAGTTAACTGGTACAAATTGGTGATGCTCTCTAGTGCCGGCTATTGTGCTGTTTTCTTGCCATCTTTCTTCCTGAATCTTTTTGCTCTCTTCAACTTCTTCTTTTGGAACGTATATATATTTAATACCATGTATATTTTGGTCGCAAAAGTTGAATAGATCTTTTGGCGTCAATATTTGGTCGGCTGATGGTCTTTGGAGGCTTGCTCGGGCGGCCAATCATTTAGTTGTGCCGCCAACTCCGTCGCACGGCGATTTTCCATGGCTTGTACCAAAAAAGTTCCATTCAGCCTCAATGTTGAAATCATTTCTATGGTTGCACAAATTGACAAAGTTCTTGTAGTTTTTATATTGCGCAGCTGAGCCGTCACTGAAGTAGTATATTTTGGTAACATTTGTTTGAGTCACCAAAAATTCAATCAACTTTTGAATAAACACGCGTATGGATACTGTATCGTGTTGCATATGATAGGAAATAATGCAACAGTTAACAATTTGCAACATGCCCACTTCGTCGACATAATAAGCAACGAACGGATGTATCGTGGCTTGCGAGTTTACCCAATGAAAGCCCTGGGCAGCATCTTGGACAACGAATGAGTAATTTTCAGCGAAATCCATCAAAACGATCAATTCCGTTTCTTTTAAGCCTGCCTTCAACTACTTCAAATATTCGCTTTGATGTTTCGAAACGAAATGGTGGCCTGTCAGCTTCTAAATCAGGGGTCCTCAAACTTTTTAAACAGGGGGGCAGTTCATTGTCTTTCAGACTGTTGGGGGGCCGGACTATAGTTTGAAAAAAATATGAACGAATGGATCAAGTTAAAAAAATGGACCTTTTTACTTGATTAAATGGAAAGTTATTATAAATTAATAATACATTAATTATAAATTAATTTGCTGTCTAAAATTGAAATACATTAAATTTTTAAAAGGTATAGAAAGGCTTGATTTGCACACTGCACATATCTTATTTGTAGTGCAAAAAAACAGGAAAAAACAGTACAATATTTAAAACGAACAATTTTAATCAACATAAGCTTATTAGTATTTCAATGGGAAGTATGGGCCTGCTTTTGGCTAATGACTTCCTGCATCTAATGCAGTGGACTCTGGTCCATGAAAGCTTGAGCCAAATTTGTTAGCCTTTAAGATGCCACAAGACTCTTGGTTTTGCTGCAACATGGATTAACCAAGGCTACCCCTCGCAAAATTAACACAGATTGGGATAGCTTTTCAGTTAAGGTTGCACTCTTGTTCTGTTTTTTAGGTTTGTTTGTTTGTTTTTACATGAACCTTGTGGATATTAGTAATAAATTTTAAAAAATCCCTGCAAGGATGAAGCCAGACTATCCCAGTTCCCGTGTGCCACGTTCAAGCTATCAGCTCTGTTCATTTTTTTTAGATGGTACAAGTTTTCTACACAGAAAGCAGTTCCACATAGGAAAAGCATGAGAACTATTGCCTTACCAAACTGACAGACAGCCGCACCCTAATGCATGCTTACTCACTGCACACAATGGTGCTTACAGCCTTACAGTGCACAATCTTATACATATCTACTCAGAAGTAAAGTCCAACGGGCTTACTCTCAGATAATTGGCTATAGGACAGGAACCTTCAGCACACACCAGACAGGAGCCTCATGTATGAAAATACCTTGATTCAGATCCTTCCTGTTGTTGAAAAAGCAAAGCTAGCTATGCTGGTCCACGAGAAGGCGGGGTGGTGTTGCAAAACCCGCAGTTGGGAAATACCATTATTATTAAATTCAGTTTGCACATTTTTGTGGATTTTTTTTATTGATCCCAATAAAGGCATTGCCCGACTGTGAATTTTGGATCCCCCCCCTTCCGCTCCCGGTCCTCTGTTTTTTCAACAAGTTAACTCACTGTTGCTAAACACAAGGAGGGAGAAGGGCTCGCGAGGTGGGGGCTGGCAGAAAGGAAGAGTTTGCAAAGGGGCGAGGTGGGGGCTGGCAGAAAGGAAGAGTTTGCAAAGGGGCGAGGTGGGGGCTGGCAGAAAGGAAGAGTTTGCAAAGGGGCGAGGTGGGGGCTGGCAGAAAGGAAGAGTTTGCAAAGGGGCAAGGTGGGGGCTGGCAGAAAGGAAGAGTTTGCAAAGGAGCAGGTGACTCAAGGGACAGGGGAGCAAGGGGCAGAAGAAAGGGCAGCTCGCGTTTCGAGTTGCACATTTTTGTGGATTTTTTAATTGATCCCAATAAAGGCATTGCCCGGATCTCCCCCCCCCCTTTCCGCTCCCGGTCCTCTGTTTCTTCAACAAGTTAACTCATTGTTGCTAAACACAAGGAGGGAGAAGGGCTCGCGAGGTGGGGGCTGGCAGAAAGGAAGAGTTTGCAAAGGGGCGAGGTGGGGGCTGGCAGAAAGGAAGAGTTTGCAAAGGGGCGAGGTGGGGGCTGGCAGAAAGGAAGAGTTTGCAAAGGAGCAGGTGACTCAAGGGACGGGAGCAAGGGGCAGAAGAAAGGGCAGCTCGCGTTTCGAGTTGCACATTTTTGTGGATTTTTTAATTGATTCCAATAAAGGCATTGCCCGGATCCCCCCCCCTTTCCGCTCCCGGTCCTCTGTTTCTTCAACAAGTTAACTCATTGTTGCTAAACACAAGGAGGGAGAAGGGCTCGCGAGGTGGGGGCTGGCAGAAAGGAAGAGTTTGCAAAGGAGCGAGGTGGGGACTGGCAAAAAGGAAGAGTTTGCAAAGGAGCGAGGTGGGGGCTAGCAGAAAAGAGTTTGCAAAGGAGCGAGGTGGGGGCTGGCAGAAAAGAAGAGTTTGCAAAGGAGCAGGCAATTCAAGGGACAGGGGAGGAAGGGGCAGAAGAAAGGGCAGCTCGTGTTTCGAGTTGCACATTTTTGTGGATTTTTTAATTGATCCCAGTAAAGGCATTGCCCGGATCCCCCCCCCCCCCCGTTGCAAAAATGCTGTGAGTCCTTTCCCTAAAGAACTCAGTTGCTCAGAGAAAGGGAAGCAGCACAACCCAGCAGTGAGTTTTTCAAAGTTTTATTTCTGCGCAAAAGGACCAGCTGGTGCGCGTGCCCAAATCAAAGCTGGACAAGGATCAGTGGGTCACGCAAGCATTTTTATACATTTTACAATCATGGGTGGGTTTACTTTCAGCGAATCAGATGCAGTCATTAACCGTGCCAACCAGTTAGATACAATGCCCCGTTTATGATGACAACCAATCAGATGCGTTTCTCTGAACATGGCAAGTTTTAATCTCTAGTTAGATAGAGGGCCACCTGGCCATCTTCTTGGGTTAAGACGTGGTTTCTCATGACCTCTTAGGTCACTCAAGATATCAGGCCTGCTACTCTTGGTACATCTTATCAATTATAGGGACCCTTCTCTCGCCTGTATTCTGGGATTTGGCACCCAGGAATAGGCTTTTGGGACTAGATAACAACTTAAGGCAAAAACATGGCGGCCAAACATACAATTCAGAACAAAGAATACAATACAACCAAAGCAGACCTTCAAGGTTCTCTGTCTGGAACAACAAAGTAGATAAACAAAGCAGGTGCAGTGGCAAATGGTATGCGGGCAGAATCTAGGTCAATTAACGGGGTGCCACAGAGTTCACGGGGCTTCTGGATCTTTGTCTTAACGAATGCCTATGGACAGCAAGGTGGTCTTTCAAAGATCTTTGGCCTGTGTGTGGATTGTTCCCTAATGTCACTCTTGCTGGTCAGGGAATGCTGGGTCTTGCAGGACCTTTCTGTCTGTCTAAACATGCAGGGACTGGGTCTTCTGTGCAGCTTTCTAACTCAGACTTCTGTCATGCCAGGTTGCACTGATCTTTTGGGGTTTCAGACTTGAAACTAGGACCCTTTGCTGTGAGGCAGGTGAATCTGGGAATCCGCTCCCGGTCCTCTGTTTCTTCAACAAGTTAACTCACTGTTGCTAAACACAAGGAGGGAGAAGGGCTCGCGAGGTGGGGGCTGGCAGAAAGGAAGAGTTTGCAAAGGAGCAGGCGACTCAAGGGATAGGGGAGGAAGGGGCAGAAGAAAGAGGGCAGCTCGCTCACCTGGTCCACTCCTCAGACATCCCCGCCTAAGGAAAAGGAGGAGGCCATGTTGCAAGGCACTCTTGCCCAGGCACACCCCTTATTCTCGTCGAGCAAGAGCCGTCTGATTCGAAGCTCTCCGCTCGGAGCCGCCTCTCAGACTTAGTCGCAGCTTCAAGCCCCCAGGGATAGTGTTCCCAACACGCTGGGTACCTCAAAGCGCTCCGGGGGGGCACCAACAGGTTAAAGCTGCAGTAGAAACCTAGAATGCGGGGGAAAGTCATGCCGTGAGTTCACAGCGCCTTAGCCCCGCTCGCATCTCCTGAGAACCGGAGGGGCGTGGCCAGGCCAGGCCCCACCAGGCCCCGCAACCCACTCCTGCGAGGTGAAGGGTTCGCCTGAGGGAGAAGGCAAGATGGGTGCACGCGTGCCTGAAGCGCAGTGGTGGTGGTGGTGGTGGTGGTGGTGGTGGGTGTTCTAACTCAGGAACTCAGCTGAACAGCGCACAGTTTTACCCCGCAGGGGGGGCGCCCCCCCCACTCCTCCCCTTCCCCCCCACTCCTCCCCTTCCCCCCCCACAGGAGATGCAGGGCGGCTGCCGGGCTGGATGAAAAGACCCGGCGTGTCGGATGTGTCCCGTGGGCCGTAGTTTGAGGACCCCTGTTCTAAATCTTGTTTGCGAGTTTTTCAATGAAGTTGTCCACCGTTAGTACACTTGTTTCCAACGTTTCGCGGTCAGTGTGGACTCACTGTTTGAATTCAGTCGATTCTTCCGAATCCCAATCCTTGAATAGTAGTCCTATTTGATATTAGTGACTTGTAGCATGAGCTTAACATTGTGATGTATGGTGCAGACGGAATGTGTGCCTGAAGCACCGATGGTTACACACCACTTTGGCCTGAGGTCACAGAATTTGGAGAAACCAATTTCAGCTCCATATTTGTTACGATATGCCACATACACCTCTTTCAGATTACACAACAGCAACCGCTTTTGTTTTTGTAACTTGACACCATCGAGCTGAACCAAAACACAATATTTTTTGCCAAGACACATTCTGCTGAATTCATCATCTTTGTAGAAATCTATCGGCGACTTCCTTTGGCAGTGGTTTGCCAACTTTTGCATCGGGTATTGCACCAGTGCCTTTCGCTTTCTTTACTTTTCGGGCTGTTTTGACCATGCACTCTGAAACGCCAAACTTCATTGCTGTTTCCTTTATTGACCAACTCTTTGGGGCCATAGTCAATAATTGAACTTTCGTCCATCTATCGGATATTTCAATTTTCGTTTTCATTTCTTCAATGAGGTCAATGTAATCTTTACATAACTTGCATTCTGCAGATCAACTAAATTGCCCAATGTCTTCAGCTGCTACTCCAGCGGCAGACGTTATCTTTTCTGCTATCATGTTCTGCACACATTCAATTTTTTGTTTTACATAGCCAGCTTTATCTCTACTGCTTAACCTTCGAATTTTCAACGGAGAGGTGCCTATAGCGGTCAAGCTATGATCAACAGCGTCCGAAATGTCCATATCAAAATCATTCGAAGATGAAGATGCTGTTGTTACAACCATAGAAACGTATTGGGCTTTACATTTAATGCAAATTTTCTGACCCGGCTTTACATTTAGTTTTGCCACCTTTTTTAAATCATTGGACATGGCAAGATCGACTTTCGACAATCCACTTTTAACGACGTGATTTTGCTTTTCAAACGGATTGCAACATGATTTTTGCTTCTACTTGTCGAGATACTTTGCTTGGTGATGCAAGCAGATTTGGTTGTCGTCTGTAAGCTCAACTTCTGATCGCCGAGTAATAAGTAATTTTTCGTCGGCCGACAAACTGCGTACAGAATTGAGCCCAATTTTGTTGGAATAAAATGAGCCGTGGTGGCACTTTGATGACCACTTTTGTCCAACAGCGCATTCGGGTATAGGAAGATTATTATCAACCAACTCATCGACATCCATTTTGAATTAAATTAGTTAATTTTATAACATACACTAATGTGAATCTGAAAAAGAAAACGGATGTAATTAGTAATCCACAATGCGACAGAATTATCACAATGCCACTTTCTGCAGTTAGGAATATTATAATAATCAATGTGCCTATGTGTGTGGCGATCCAAAACATAAAGTCCTCAACGGCAGAACAGGCGGAAGATAATTAAACCTAAATTACAACGGCTGTGAAGGCGGATGAAGGCTGCAGCAGAGAATGGTTTTCCAATCGTCAGGGTAACCGTGCCATTGGATCTCTGCCATACTCTGTCAAGTTTGTGTGGTGATTCGTTGTGCACCGATCTCCCCACATAAAACAGTTTCACGCACAGGCGTCTTCCAACCCAACCCACCCAACCCAACCCAACCCAACCCAAACAAACAAACAAACAAAAAAAGTCCCATGGCGACTGGCGAATGGCAACGGGGGCAGGACTGTGAATCTGGAAGCCCCTAGTCATGGACCAGCACATGGGCGGTGGATGCAGACTCAGTCGCCCTGTTCAAGGAACGAGGTAGTCGAGCAGCTCGGCAGCTGTATCCATGACTGAGCAGCCCTATTTAGGATCCACTCTGCTCACCCCGTATGGGGAGGGGGCTAGAAAAGGTGCCCTAAACATAGTCTACCTCTTTCTCCCCTGACTGGATTACCGCGTCCAGTGGGGTCACCATTTTAGCGGTCGAAAAAGACATTTGAATTTTGGAACATGGAATATACGGACATTGCTGGATAACATAGATAGTGAACGCCCTGAGCGTAGGACTGCTATTATTGCAAGGGAGCTGAGACGGTTTAAAATTGACATAGCAGCACTTCAAGAAACTCGAAGGGCAGGAGAGGGACAGCTGAAAGAAGAAAAAGGAGGTTATACCTTCTTCTGGAAAGGACTACCTGAGCAGGACCGACGAATACATGGTGTAGGCTTTGCCATCAAAAATGAACTAGTGAACTCTTTGTCAGAAGTTCCTACTGGCATTAACGAACGCCTGATAACTCTTCGATTAAAGCTCGCCAATAACCAACAGGTAACTATTTTGAGCGCTTATGCACCAACATTAGATGCTGACGATGACATCAAGGAAAGTTTTTACAGCCAGTTGGACACTCTCCTGTCAGAGATACCTAAGGAGGATAAAATTATCCTCCTGGGCGATTTTAACGCAAGAGTTGGGCGTGACTTTGATTTATGGCCAGAAACTATTGGAAAAGACGGAGTTGGTAATAGCAACCCGAACGGACTCTTACTTTTGTCTATATGTGCAGAGCATAATCTCACTATCACAAACACGCTCTTTCGACAAAAGAATAAGTTTAAAACATCATGGCAGCACCCACGGTCAAAGCACTGGCATCTTCTGGATTATGTAATTGTCCGTGTTAGAGATCGCCGCGATGTACTTCTTACTAGGGCCATGGTGAGTGCCGACGACTGCTGGACAGACCACCGACTAATCCGGTCCACAATGGTTATCAACATTGCTCCCCAACGTAGGCTTCAAGGAAGGAAACCAAGGCGTAAAATGAACATCCAAGTCCTTCAAGATCCTATTAAGCAAACTCGTCTTCAATCACTTCTTAAGGAACATCTACCTACGGAACCTCCTGACAACATTGAGGACCATTGGTCTAAGCTGAAAACCTCCATTACTGCAGCTTGTGAACAAACTATTGGATATGAAACTAAGAAACATCAGGATTGGTTTGATGAAAATGACAATGAGATTAAATATATAATTGACCAAAAAAGGAAAGCCTTCCAAATATGGCAAAATGATATTAACTGCGCTGCCAAGAAAAAAACCTACGCTAGCGCAAAGGCTGAGGTCCAAAGAAGAACAAGAGAACTTAAGAACGCTTGGTGGAAAAAGAAAGCTGAAGAAATTCAACAACTTGCAGAATCTCATGATGCACGGGGCTTTTTTAAGGCCACAAGGGCCATTTATGGACCAAAAACCTATGGTACAAACCCTTTACAATCAAAAGATGGCACCAAACTCTTAAAAGACAAAGAGTCTATTGCACTGCGTTGGAAAGAGCATTATTATGACCTTTTAAATCGTAAATCTAAGGTGGATAATGAGATTTTCTCGCAAATCCCACAAAAACAAATTAAAGAGGAACTTGCAATACTCCCCACTTTGGATGAAGTAAAAAAAGCCATTAATCAAATGAAGAACAACAAAGCTAGTGGACCAGATGGGATTCCTGCTGAAATCTTTAAAGAAGGGCCCCCCGAACTTGTACAACATCTTCATAAACTCATCGAAAAAATCTGGATAAGAGAAGAGATCCCAGAAGACTTCAGGGATGCCATAATTATCACCCTCTTTAAGAAGGGTGATAGAACAGACTGTGGAAACTATCGGGGCATTTCTCTCTTAGCAACCGCAGGTAAAATATTTGCTAGGATTCTCGCAAACCGTCTTCTATCTATTTCAGAAGAGATCCTCCCTGAAACTCAATATGGTTTCCGCCCCTCTAGAGGGACAGTAGACATGATTTTTACTGCACGCCAGCTCCAAGAAAAATGCCGGGAGCAAAATCAACCCCTTTATATGGCATTTATCGATCTGGCTAAGGCCTTTGATACTGTAGACCGTACAGCTCTCTGGACTATCCTTATGAAAATTGGATGCCCCAATAAATTTGTGAATATCTTGCGACTTCTCCATGACAACATGACGGCAACGGTTTTGGACAACAACGGCTCTCATGGTGCTCCATTTAAAGTGGGATCAGGTGTTAAACAGGGATGTGTTATCGCCCCAACATTATTTGCCATTTTCATCGCCATGGTTTTACATCTTGTCAAGGGGAAACTTCCCACCGGTGTGGGAATTATATATCGAACAGATGGAAAGCTTTTTAATCTCAGCAGGCTGAAAGCAAAAAGTAAGGTAATTACAACCTCCGTTGTGGAACTTCAGTATGCTGATGATAATGTGGTCTCCGCACATTCAGAGGATGATCTCCAAACTATCCTAAATGCTTTTGCAGAAGCATACGAAAAACTTGGTCTCTCACTTAACATCAAAAAAACCAAAGTGCTTCATCAGCAAGTGCAAGCCAATCCTTTGGTGATGCCATCTATCCAGCTTGGCGGGACAATACTGGAAAATGTCGATCATTTTCTCTATCTTGGCAGCTATCTTTCTGTTACAGCTAACATCGACAGTGAAATCCAGCATCGTCTGAGCTCCGCAAGTGCCGCATTTTCTCGAATGAAACATAGAGTGTTCGAGGATCGGGATATTTGTAAGAAGACCAAAACACTGGTTTATGAAGCCATTGTATTACCAACTTTATTGTATGCCTGCGAAACATGGACTATCTATAAACGTCACTTCCACCTCCTTGAAAGGTTTCATCAACGTTGCCTCCGGAAAATCCTGCAAATTACTTGGGAAGATAGGCGAACAAATGTCAGTGTACTGGAAGAAGCAAAGACTACTAGCATTGAAAAAATGATCCTTCAACGCCAACTTCAGTGGACCGGTCATGTTGTTCGAATGCCTGACTGCCGTCTCCCAAAGCAGTTACTTTACTCCCAACTCAAGGATGGAAAGCGGAATATCGGTGGTCAATATAAGAGGTTTAAAGATGTTCATAAGGCAAATCTAAAAAAATGCAATATAAACATCGAAAACTGGGAAGCTCTGGCCCATGAACGATCTAAATGGAGGTTGGCCTTTCACAAAGGTTCCATGGACTTTGAAGAAGCCCGAGTGCAAGGTGAAAGGGAGAAACATGCTAGGCGAAAAGCACGTCAAATGAATCCTTTACAGGACCATCTTCTATCTGGTAACCTGTGTCCTCACTGTGGGAAGCTGTGTGGATCTAGAATTGGCCTCCACAGTCACTTACGGACCCATCGCTAGAGTCTACACAATCTTCTTTAGAATTTCCTCCTTTTATCCCGGAAGACAATCTTACTCGGTCACGAGTGATCGCCTGATGATAAGATATTAATCACCATCATGGTAGGGAAATAACCAGTACTAGTAGAACTGTATCTAAGCTTAGGACATTCGCATATACATGAAAAAAATTACCTAACAACTCCAATAAGAATAAACAGGAAAAACAATCTGAAAAATGACAGAATTGCATGTTGAAATATAGGTTGTTGCCATCGCAATGTCTCCCAACTTTGTCCCTCTTTTTCGGGCACTGTTTGCCCGCATTGGAAAATCAAACCTACTTTTCTGGGGGGTTTGAAACATGCTCTTTCTAATGAGATTGGTCTGAAAGCGTTTCTAGAGGGTACTTTTTTGTAAAAGCGGGTTGAAAATACCCTATTTTTGGCCCTTTAACAAAAATCATCAACTTTACACTTAATTTGTAAACTAATGGAAAGAGCTAGAAGGTTGAAATAATAAATTCAAAAATAATAAATTCAAAAACCAAGTTATATTGAGATATTATGTGCTAAATTTCACATTTATTACTTAATTATTGCGGGAGCTATATAACGTTAAACTTTGAATTTTTTTTGGAGCACTAGGCTTTTTCGGCCAACTTTGCTACAATTTACCCACTCTGGACGCGCTCAGCCAAAATTATTAGTTCCACTAAATAGAGCGCAAAATGTTGTATAAGGTAGCTAAGTTTCATTTGTTTTGAAAAAGCAGCTAAGGGAGATAAGTTGCCAAAGTCTCACAGTCATACTGTACATGGTCGCAGTATGTGGTCAAACAAACAGCTATATCTCCACAAGTATTCCACCGGCAAACCTAAAACTTTTCCAAAGTTCGTTTGAGACATGTGGGACTCTGCACACACAATTTCATCAAAACCCGTGATGGTCACGTGGGGAGCCCTAGACCACTTGACATGGAATGACCCCTAGGGGCCTCCATTGGATCCCCTCAGCTTGTTGGGGTAGACCTCATTTAATAGCCCCACCACCCCAGCAGAATGGAATGGTCACTGAATCTAAACCTCATCAGAAATGTACGCGTGTGTGTGTATGTAAACATGTATGTAAATGTTATAATTGCCTTTTCAACTAAGAAGTGCAATGTGCAAAAATATAAATAATTAAACAAACATACACAGCAGTGCATTGTAACAACTCAATGTAAAAATGCATGGGTGAATAAAAAAGTTGTCATTATATGGTCTAAACTGTAACAATAAGGTGTCCTGACAAGCCTCCTTAGGCAGCTGGCTCCAAAGCTACAATGCTAGTACAAAGTAACAGTACCCCCAAGTCTTACAGGATTTTACTACATGCCAAGAACAGATCTAAAGCAACATCCTCCCATCAGATCTCAAAGAACAGAGGAGTTCATAACAAATGCAATTGTATCAGTTCTTCATTTGCTCAAAGCATCATCTTTGTCTTGACATCTTTATTGAAATGTGAAGGGTCCCTGTGAAGGATTTAGGCCTATACAAGCTTGAGTTAGGATGAAGCCTGTAGGCCCAAACATCTCCTGATGGGAGGGGGGCATTCGTGAGTTTCATTTTCCCCTAGAGTTAAGGTTTTCTTTTCCCCCAGATGGCGTTAGTCACCTTTCCCCCTTAATAGAATTAAGTACCGTATTTTTCGCTCCATAAGACACACTTTACCCCCCAAAAAACTAGGTGGAAATGTCTGTGCGTCCTATGGAGTGAATATAGTGTAAAAAAAAAATTTTTTTTTTTTTTTTAACTTTCCTCTGCTGGTCCGGAAGAGCGGAGGACTCCTGGATGGGGCGGGGGAAGCCCCCGCCTCTCAGCTGATTTTTTTTTTTTTTTTAATTTTTTGTACCATACAGTAAGTGCGTCTTATGGTCCGGTGCGTCTTATGGAGCGAAAAATACGGTAGCCTCCTAAAGTTGTGAGAGTGTATTTAAAGGAGAGAGGGAAGCTGCAGAGAGAGGAGAGAAGCTGCAGAGAGAGGAGAGGAGAGGAGCTGCAGGCACCGACACAGAGAAGCAGAGACTGAATATCACTGAAAACTGCAGAACAGCCATGGCGAGGCTGGGAAAGGAATCTCTTAACTGAGGCATATAGGTGAAAGAGTAGCTAGGTTACAGAGAACTGCATTATTGTTTCTTTTATTTCTATTGTACCTGCTTTTTGAAAGTATACAGCTCTATTTGTGTAATTACCTTAAGTTATTGTGAATCTACTATACCATATTTACTAAAGTAAACAGTTATTGTTACCATTCAGTTGTTTGGAGTGTCTAATCCCATGTTACTGGGAAGAGAAGGTAAAAGGTAGAGAATTGGCATCCTGATACAGGAGGGGCACTTAAAGAGGCAGATATCTTTAAGGAGCTGATCAAGGTGTCCTGGTACAGGTGGAACCTTGACAGTCCCATTCTGTGTTTTCCTGTGTTAGGCTATAGTAGTAGGCTAGATTGTAAATGAGAAAGAGTGGTTTGTTTTACCCTATATGATTTACAACTGAGCAGGAATTTTAATCTGGGTTTCCCACACTTAAACTGCACACCCAAACCACTACACCACTGTTACAGGGGAAGGCTGCAACTTCTATTCTAGCACTCCACTGATGATGCAGTTGCTACTTAGACCCCTCAACTATTACATGTTCATTTGGAGAATCAGAGTTGGACAGTGACGTAATGATACTCTCTTTACTAAAAGTGGATAGTGTGAAGAAGGGAGATGGGTGCAGTTAGGCGGCCTGGTTTTGCTCAGGTTTTCCCCTCTCTCCTCCTTCCTTGCTCCTGCCTTCCCCTCCCCTCCCATCTTCTTTCCCTTCTCCTTTGGAATTTTTCTCTGTCCTTGTACCAGCTAGAGAAAGGGAGAGTCTGGCAGATTGATGGCACCTGGGAGACAACGGTTATCTGTAGAGCTGTTATCTGTAGAGCTGTAACACCAAGGCCAGAGCTAATTGGTATGAAGTCATGCAAAAGTGCCTGCAGCTGGGAAGGAGGGAGGGCCCTGCTTAATGAATTAGGTGAGAGAGTCCTGCCTGAGCAGAATGATGGGATTGGTAGAAATTGGGCGGGAAATGGTCTCCCATTGCAAGATAAAAGAGACCTGTTAGGAGGGTGGGTTGTTCTCCTTGGGGCCTGAACGCTGCGGGAGTTCCATCATCTTTTATTTTATTTATTTATTTATTATATTTCTACCCCACCTTTTTTCCTGCAAGGAACCCAAGGTGGCTTACATAATCCTCCTCCTCTCAATTTTATCCTCACAACAACCCTGTGAGGTAGGTTAGGCTGAGAGGCAGTGACTGGCCCAAAGTCACCCAGTGAGTTTCATGGCCGAGCGGGGACTGGAACCCGGATCTCCCGAGTCCCAGTTCAACACTCTAACCACTACGCCACACTGGCTCTCAGCAAGTATGCCAAGATTTCAGGATAGCTTAGAGGGCTAGGCCTGGTTTGGCTCAAGAGGTTTCTTTGCAGACTTTTGGGGTTTGTTTTAGATGATCTTTTAGGGACTCTTTTTATTCCCATTCCCTTTTCCTCACAACACCCTACCTCGCCCCCTTTCCCTAGCCTCTTTTTAGCCCTTTCTTATAAGGGAATAATTTTTATATGAATTGGACAATTGGAGACCCTACACTGCTTAATCTTTAATTTTTGTTTTAATAAAGTTTCCATCTTAATCAACGTGTGTTCCTTTTTTGTCTGTAAGGCTGGGCTGCTACACCGGATGGGTGTAAGGGAACCAGGAGGTGGGCAGCAGTCCCAGGGAAAATTGGTACTGGGAGCCTACCTTGTAGGATTGGTGTAAGCAGCAGTCCTTCACAGATAGCTAGCATGCAGATGCACCGTGCTGCAAAACAGAGAAGGCAGAGTAAGAATGGCCCCCTGTACCTGCAGGAGGATTATAGATTTCATAGATCATAGAGTTGGAAGGAGCCTACAAGGCTCAATGCAGGAAACTAGAGGAGGGGTCTCCCATCCAAGTAATAACCAGGCCTGACCCTGCTTAGCTTTCCACAAGCTGAGCCAGCATAAGCCACAGGCCTGTATCACTGAGAGATTCAAGAAAGAACATAAGAGCCATGCTAGATCAGACCAAGGGTTCATCTAGTCCAGCATTCTGTTCACCCAGTGGCTAACCAGCTGCCCATGGGATCCCACAAGCAGGACATGAGTGCAACAGCACCTTCCTGCCCATGTTCCCCAGCAGCCGGAGTCCTTAGGCATATACCTCTGAAAATGCTGGTTTATTTTAAAACTGCTTCTTCCTAGCCTGCAAACCATAGGAGAGCTAAGGGCTTTGTGTATGTAGTACCCTTACACTGCCAGCAAATATTGGCAGTAGGGAATAGCGTGCAGATAGGAATCCTTGGCTGCCAGAGCTAGGAGTTATGCTGAAGGAAAGCAAGTGGCAGTCTGCTTGTATCCCAGCCCAGTGCCTTCTTTCCCAAAAGATCCCTGAGGCTTCAAGGAGAACTGCCCCTTTGCAGTTTAAAGGATCCCTGGGGAGGGGGTATTAGTCTGGAAGAGCACATTCTCCAAGCTCAGTTGCCACCCCCAGGAGCCTTTCATTAGAAAGCAGGCATGCCCTCACCAGAGAAAGGACCATTACTTCACTGTGTATGGGATCCACTTCCTCTGAGCCCAATGACTTGTAGCCCTTGATAGACTTATCCTTCATGAATTTGTCTAATCCCTTTTTAAAACCATTTAAGCTAGTAGCTATCATCACATCTTGTGGAAGCGCATTCCACAGGTTTACTATGTACTGACATTGTATTGGTTGCTGTCTCCAAACCCAGCTCCATGAAGCTAGGAACCTTATAAAGTTAATAGAGTATTGCAACTTTCTGCATCCCCTCCCCCATTCTTAGAGTATATTTTTAACTGGTAAGTTACCAAATCTAGCTAATAAAAAGTATATCTGTGATTATTGTCTAAAGATAAGTCCTTGTAACCTCTGAGCATCAGTACATCTGTTTATATTGCTGAGGGATTTGCAAGTATAATTGTTCCAATTTTAACACTTACATTTTCTTTTGTTTCAGTTGTGTCCAAAGTTTTTGCACACAAACTCAACTAGTCACACCTGGCCTTTCAGTGCTGTGGCCGAACTTATTGGTATGTGAACATTTTAGTTATTGAGTCCAAGCCATGCTTGTGTGGTGTATGTGTGGGCACAGTTTTTCTAATGGTTTTTCCTTACAGCTTTAATAAACTGCAATCCTATACCCACTTACATGGGAGTAAGCCCTGTAGCACTCAGTGGAACTTTGTAGACATACATAGGATTGTGCTGTGAGAACCGGAGGTGTGATTATTATTTTTTTTAAAGTATACTTAGGTCATGTTGCTTCATCTTTCTGAATTAACTCACACCTAAACAATAGGGCTTATTTGAGGCTATTGAATTAGAGTTGGTATCTTCTGAATCAATCCCCTTGTATATACCTTGTTGACTTATGGGTGTAACAAAAACATAATAAACTTGTTATACTCCAGTTGCCAGCTGTAGCAAGTCTGTACTTTTAAATAATGGTACAGAAAGGATCTGTTATGAGATACCTCTTTTTACCCATCATTACAGCACTGAATTGGGAAAACATGAACCTGGAGAAATTACACACTCTGACCTGGTTCACACATAATGACAACCCAGTATTTGGGTTGAGTATGGATTGTTGAATCCTGGGTTGTTTTTATTTGCAAACCCGGAACTGTGGGTTAACTATGGGTTGTTAACCACAAACAACCCAGGACAGAGAACCCATGGTTTGTTGTTGGGTTGTGAACTCTGGGTTGTTTTAACTATGGGTTGTCATTACATGCCAATCCAGAACCATGGGTTGTTTTCCAGGCTTGCATTCAAACACAGATCCATATAAGATACTTAATATTTCTAAAGGATGTACCAATCAATATAATCCCTGTGCATCTCTCACTCCTCTAAGCTGTACCCTAGCAATCAACACCAAGTATCAGTTAAGCTCTAGGGGTCTGAGCTGCTTTCAAGTCCCCAGTTATTGCTAAATGGGATATTTTTTTAATATGTTGATAACCAGTTTAAATGTTAACTGACCAATTGGTATGATTTAATTGGTTATTGTGTGATGTTTAAGAATATCCATTTGGAACTAAAATGGTTCAAGTGATACTATTTGAGTTGGTAGTATATAATACCTTTGAACTCCACAGGACTCTGCTTCATTTAGAATTAAGAAAGAAGAGATGTAATTGAATATAAATTCTTGAAGCCCTCCAACATTACACTGAATTGGTGTGTATTTGGAGTTGAATGTTACCAGAGAGAGGTTGAATTGTTGTATAAAACTCCATAGGGATTCAAGGTAATTCTAATAATAAGTTACTTTTGCGCTATTCTTTATTCCCAGATAATGCTTACGATCCAGATGTGAATGCAAAACAAATGTGGATTGACAAAACAGTTATAAATGAGAACATATGTTTAACATTCATGGACAATGGAAATGGTATGAATGCAGACAAGTTACATAAAATGTTGAGGTGGGTAAGGTTTTAATTGCATCTTCCAATCTCTCATTTTTGACTGCACATTCATAAAAACATTTCTGTAGAGAAATATTGATTGTGCTTCAATTTAGATGAGACATTTTATTTTAAATTATTTGTATACTGCTTGATATCCTAAGATCTCTTAAGTGGTTTACGTAAAAAGTACATAAAATACAATATAAAAACCAATGTAAAAACGGTATAAAATAATAATACATTAAAAACATTTTTATTCACAGAGTGTGGTAAGTCTCCATAATCAAGGCTAGGAACAGAGGAAAGGGCAACTAATTCCAGCAGCTCTGTATAATCTAAAAATATATTTTATAATAAGACAAGTGCAAACACAGTGCCCTGGATTGAAAGAATCCTTTGTACAAGTAGAAGTGCCTTCCATTTGCGCAGGGTGGGGGGGAAGGGAGGCGCTAACTCACTCTTCCCACTGCATGGAAGGCTCTTCTGGAGGGTCCAGGACACTTTATTTATTTATTTATTTATTTATTATATTTATACCCCACCTTTTTTCCCTGCAAGGAACCCAAGGCGGCTTACATAGTCCTCCTCCTCTCCATTTTATCCTCACAACAACCCTGTGAGGTAGGTTAGGCTGAGAGGCAGTGACTGGCCCAAAGTCACCCAGTGAGTTTCATGGCTTGAGTGGCTTTTGGGAGACACAAGGGGCTGCTGTGGGAAGGGGCTGGGAAAGCACTATTGCATGAGCAGAACTCCACCCACAGCAGTTCTTTGAATCTAAGCAGACAGCATCACTTTGTGCTCGACTGGTTCACACTGTGTTCTTGTGTGTAGATTCTGATATGGGGCAAGACATAAGCATGCAATTTCCATCTCCCCACCTATATAGCAAGTTTAATATTGACTGAGGCCTAGACACATACCTAGGGCCTGCTTCAGATTAGAAATGTATGGTGCTTCCAGACAAGGTTTTGTTTCATGTCATCACCCTGCCTCGTTCATGGAATTTCACAGAGGGTCCAGACAATGGCATCGTCAATTTATAACCCTCTGATGTTTTCCTACTGCTGCTTCCAGCCTTTTTCTTACCAGTGAAAATATATATTAAGGAAGAAAAGATGCAACAGTTTCATAGATTTCATAGATCATAGGGTTGGAAGGAGCCTACAAGGCTATCGAGTCCAACCCCCTGCTCAATGCAGGAAACTAGAGGAGGCCGGGTCTCCCGTCACAAGGCCTTTTTGATTGTTGTTGTTTTTTATTTAAAAATTTAGTTGAATTTTAAAATCCAAAAAAACAACAACCCCAAAACCAAACAAACATACGCTACAAAAGCAAAACAACATTAAACTAAAAAGGGCTTCCAGTTTTTCCACAACCAAGTATAAGTAACATCAAAGTATTCTATACAATAATGATAAAGAAATTACTTTTTTTCTCTTTGCAATAACAAAACAAACAAATAAACAAAAATTCCCCCCTCCCTTATTCATCAACCTCACAAGTTCACAAAGCCTCGAAATCTTACAACACTTTACTCCTAAACATAAATAAAAAATCCTCCTAATTGAACAATATTTAATATTTCTACTTATATTTAATGAAAATCTCTATCCTCTTTCCCTCTACTTATAAAAACAAACAACCTAGCTTTTGGGGGTGGGGGGAATACATTCACATTTCCACATTACTTCATGGCCCAAATTTTTAGCCCATATTTAGTTGGTTCCTTTCCATTACTCATTCTCAATGCTAAGTTTCATCCAGGCTCAATACATTTTTACCAATAATCAATTACTAGTATTCAGGGATTGGTTGTTCATTGAATAACCCACAGTATTCCCAACAGACTATTGGGCTTGCCAATTGCCATGGCTTGTTCTCCCCCTCAGTCCTCCCCCTGGCTCCAGCACGTATCCCATGCATCTTTGTGGCAGAACTCCTCATTACCTCGGTCCCTATGCCAGCACCTTTTCTGCAATTGGTCTGCAGGGGTTGCTGGCTTCCAAGGGACACCCCCCACCCCCGGCATCAGTTGCCAAATGGAATTAATTTTATGAGTGCTTATGAACGCAGTAACATGTTAGCCAGCTTTTTTCTTTACGGAGATTTTCGCTGTTGTGCAAGTCCACCTCTTAGATATTTAGCCAAACATCCCCATACTCCCTTCTTCCACTTCAGTGCTTTCATTGCTAGCTAGCAAACACCTTTATTTAAAAAAAAAAAAAAAAAAAGGTGCTTCACGTTACTCTAAAGCAGTGTTCTCCAAGCTTGGGTCCCCAGATGTTTTTGGCCTACAACTCCCAGCATGCAGCATGCTGGGAGTTGTAGGCCAAAAACATCTGGGGACCCAAGCTTGGAGAACACTGCTCTAAAGTAAGTACACCCACTCCAAAAGGCCTCTGCCTCTCCGATATTTACCCAAGCATCCCCGTATTCCCCTCTTCCACTTCAGTGCTTATATTGCTAGCTAGCTAATAACTTCTTTTAAAAAGGCTGCTTCACATTACTCTAAGCACACCCACTCCCAAAGCGCCTCCACCTCCAAGATTTAGCCAAGCATCCCCATATTCTCCTCTTCCACTTCAGTACTTCCACTGCTAGCTAGCAAACACTTTTTTTAAAAAAAAAAAGGCTGCTTCATGTTACTCTAAAGTAAGTACACCCACTCCCCAAAGTAAGCACACCTGCTGGGAAAGTGCCTTCTCTCCAGCCACTTTGGGCTCCCCCCCCCCACTTCCTGCTTGTCACTTCCCTCCATTGCTAGCGGTCACATCTCGATAAGGGTTTCAGAGCAGTCAGCAGGATCAGGAAATATACACAAATGTCATGGCAAAACTGTAACATAGAGAGGGAAACAGTGGAAATGTAAAGGCAGCTGTCAGCTGAGAAGGTATGAGGGAGGACGATTGTGGGAGTATGAGGGAGCAAGATTGTGAGGAGCACGGCAGGGGTTTTTGCCACTCTGGCTGGGTGGCTCTCTAGGCAGTCCTGTGTATTTATTTATTCATTCATTCATTCATTTTCTATACTGCCCAATAGCCGAAGCTCTCTGGGCGGTGTACAACCATAATTAAAAACAAACAATAAAATACAGTTAAAAATATAAATAATAAAACACGAAATTTTTAAAATCAATTTTAAAATATCTCTAAAACAAGTTAATAAAACACGACTGCAAAAACAGTTTACCACCCTACCATATACCATTTAATTATTAAAAGCCTCAAGGTAGAGTGCAGTCTTAACCTGGCGCCGAAAAGATAATAGAGTTGGTGCCAGGTGGGCCTCAGGGGGGAGCTTGTTCCACAGTTGGGGGGCTACCACAGAAAAGGCCCTCCCCCTTGTCGCTGCCCTCCGAGTCTCACGTGGAGGTGGCAGTAGGAGGAAGGCCCCCAACACAGTATTGCCTGACACTGGCCTGGCAGGGGCTTGTTTTGATCCCGTGGAAATGACAAGTCAGCTCCAGGATTGCTCACAAGAGACAGCTTTATTGAGTAACTTCAGCATGCATGCACACCCAAACAAAGCCAGGAACAGACCAGTGTAGCTTGCAGGTGGCACTCAAGGGTCCAAACACAGAACAAAGGAAGCAGGAGCTTCTTATACACTTTTGTTGTTTATACTTAATGCTAGCAGCTAAGCTATACATCATGACTGCTAGCCTTTGAAGCTGACAGTTAAGCACAACAATATTGCTAAGCTTATTAGCAAGGTGAGTAATGTTGGCACAGGCACTTGCAATTGGGGGCCTGGTCTACGCTCGGCCTTGGTTCTCATCATAGCTGGCTATGGGGCAAGCACACCTGGTGCCAGTTCTCAGCATAGCAGGCCCAAACACACGGATCAGTACGGACACTTCTCCTTCCCGCTTTGCATGCCAAGAATTCATTAAGGTAGCTTGGCCATTCTTTGACCTATCTCTTGGCTGGGAACTACAGCAGCTTCTCACGGGACAAGCATGCAGGGAAGAGAGATGCTAAGAGTCTTTCTAGGCCTCTCTCAGGCCTAAGGAATACGGAAGGCACTTTCTGGCTCCAAATGGATTCTCACAGGCCTCTACATCCTTGCAACCTGTAATAAAATATTTTACTCCACTAGATCCTGATTTTAGAAGTTGTTAACTTAAATCAACTCTAATATTGAGCAATATGGCACTTTCCCTCTCTCATCTTTCCAAATACGTGTGTTTCAGCTTTGGCTTCAGTGACAAAGTTACACTGAACGGTCGTGTTCCAGTTGGATTGTACGGAAATGGATTTAAATCGGGATCTATGCGCTTGGGGAAAGATGCAATTGTTTTCACCAAGAATGGAGAAATCATGAGTGTGGGCCTGTTGTCACAGACCTTCTTGGAAGTTACGAAGGCAGAACATGTAATTGTTCCCATAATATCATTCAACAAGAAACATATCCTTTTGGTAATTTTTCAAGCAAAAATGAACGGTCACATCTGTACACTTCAAAGTAGGATGTAAGCTTCTCAAGATGACCCCTTAAGGCTTATGCTAACATTACTTGCTGCATTATGGGCAGTAGGTGTATACATGCATTCCTGAAGAAATTTGTGTCTCTCCCCAAGAAAACTTGTCTGATGTCTATGCTGATGTCTTTAGTGCCAGACAAATAACTTCCCAGGCATTTATTTATTTATATTATACAGTCATGCCTTGGATTGAGAGCATAATTCGTTCCCGAAACGTGCTTGTAATCCAAAACACTCTTATATCAAAACGAAATTCCCCCCAAAAAAATTTGTACAGAGATTTTTAATTTAAGCCGTACTACAGTACTTGTATTGCAAGACGTCGCTTGTATATCAAGTTAAAAATAAATAAATAAATATTTAAAAATTTGCTTGTCTTGCAAAACGCTCTCAAACCAAGTTACTTGCAATCCAAGGTATTACTGTATTATATTTATACCCCGCCTTTTTTCCTGCAAGGAACCCAAGGCAGCTTACATAATCATCCTCTCCATTTTATCCTCACAATAACCCTGTGAGGTAGAGGAGATTGTCTTCATGCTGCTAATTTATCTGCTCTTGTCTGACTGTCTTGTTTTTATCCTATGATTTTATTGTTCTTATTTCCTATACATACTAATAGCAAACTCATGTACTGAGTTATGATGGTTATGTAGTCAAAACAGGTAGACTGAAAAATACAAGGGAAGTTTCAGCATGCTTTGGAAAATTCCCTGGCTTGAAGAAATAGAAAAAATCCTAAGTGGTGGGGAAAACCCACAACTATCCAATGAGGACTCTGCATGTTCTGGCCACAGAATGTGGAGTGTCGATTAGGGCAGGGGACAGAAAACTGGGGTGGGGGAATGACGTATCCTGAAAGAAGGCATTGCTGGCTAGGTGGAATGCAGAACAGAAACATTCCACACAACATCATTTTGTTGCCACTCCCACTTAAAGCATATGCATTCATAATGTAAAAATAAATTTTGTGAAGTTGCAACACACATGCATAGCTCTGATTACTTATTTAACATTTCCCCCTTCTTCCAGAGAGAATACTACACTTAATGCATATACATCCTGCTGCTGTCATCTTAGCCTCCTCTTCTCTTGATGGGCAGCTAAGTAGTGGAAGACAGCAGTAGAAATTCGGTTTATTTCAGGATGGGACCAGAAGGGTATTCTCCAGTCACCTGAACTCGGATATTAAATAGGAGCATATAGCATGGAAAACAGGTTAAAATGACTAAGCTGACAATAAATGTGTTGCAATAAATTGTATACTTTATGGTTAAAACACCGTACTGCCCACAGCCGATTACCGTTCACCACTTCATTTATTCCTCTGTCGTGATATTCATTTCTCAGAGAGCTGGGGATCTCTGTAGGACCAAGTCTTGTGGTGAGCCAAGGATTACCACACCATTAGATTTCCAAACTGCTGGAGGAGCATGGTAATGCTCTAGTAGCCACATAGTCACTGACTAAGATGACTAGTTGTTAATTGATTAAAGCTGTGAAACAGTGAGGGGGTGGAGTTTTTAAAGTGACAACCATGCAGTAAGTGGTCATCCGTTTCTATCCTCATTCAGGAAAGTTTTGGGTAAAAGGCTATAGCTGGCTGAACAAAACTTTTAAGATGTTGAAATGTGCTAAGTCCTTAATGTAATTTACGGCAAGTAATGAATCCAGATGAATCAGCAGCCAGCTTAAGGGCTGTTCTGGAACATTCCTTGTTCCCTACTGAAGAGGAGCTGCTTGCAGAGCTTGATGCCATTATAGGGAAAAAAGGAACAAGAATCATTATTTGGAATCTTCGAAGGTGAGAGAAAATCGTGGTGCAGGTAATACAGGTTTACTCTGTGTTGATTTGATACTGTTGCACAAAATAGGTAAGGTTGGGCCATTGTAAACAAAGTGTTAAAGTTTATTGCTTTTTGTTTATATTTCCTTCGATATTTGATTTCCTTTACTCCATCTATTTTGCGTCGTATTTTAATGATAATAACAATTCTAACTCATTGAGATGAGATATTTCCCAGATGACTACTCCCTTTCTGATTCTCTGGCCCAGTTGCTTTTGGCATGGTAAAGTGCTTGTAAGTTTCCTGTGCTGAATGTTTCCTATTTAGTACACTCTAATGTGTGAGATCCGATATCTGCCATGTCAGGGTGAACATGGAGTATGATATCTGCTGCCATATATATCCTCACATATCCCTATAATAATAATATTGTGTGTGCATTTTAATTGTAAGCCACTTCAGGAGCCAATCTGGCCTGAAAAGTGAGGTAGGGATTAGGGATGCTTGAGGAATTCAACCACCTGAATTTTAACCACTGAAAGGAAATAAAACAATCTCACAATGATATCACCATATCAAAAGTGAACATAGGAATGAGCTTGCCCAAATCTGTTTAGGAAATTCAATAAATAGCTCCTGCACTTGGTTAAGATTTCAAGATGGAACACATGTATTCTATATATTTGTATAGAAAGATATAATTTATACTTTAGAAGATATTGCTTTCTTAGGATTCAGTAACTCAGTTTATTTTAATTTCCTTCCACAGAGAGAAAAATGAACAAACAGAATTTGATTTTGACACAGATAAATATGATATTAGGATTCCTGCTGATTTAGATGAGGTAACAGGAAAAAGAGGCTATAAAAAACAAGAGAGACAAGACCAGATTATTCCTGAAAGTGATTATTCATTACGGGTATGTATACCATTTACATTTTTTACTATTATTGGTTGTAGCATTATGCTCTGCTATGTATTTGTAAGTCCTATTGTAATCAACTGTATACAAAGTCAGCTATTCGGTGAAATCCAGCTGGTGTCCCTCCACCGAAGGAAGGCTTCTGACAGCAGAATAGAGAGGGAGTGATTCCCTCTCCCCCATGCAGGTCTTGTGGCCCCCCTTAAAATCTCCTTCTGGTGGTTGGGTGACCCTCCAGAGCAAATGTGGAGGGCTGTAGGGGGAAGTAGGGGAAGGGAAATTTCTGTTGCATGAGTGGAAGTCTGCTTGTGCAGTGTTGGATGTAACCCATTCTTACTTATCAACTAAAGGTAAGAAATCAGTTAAATATTTCTGTGTTAAAGGATTGATTATTCCATTTCATGATCTTTAGCTATAGTGCTTTAAAAATCATTTCAATTGTGTTGTAAAAATTGATATTTTTGCTGGCTGTAGACTCTAGCAGTATAACATGATGCCTTGCTTTAGCTGCTAGTGACTTGAGGAAAGGAGTACAGATTAATTGGTTTGCTCTTTAATATTATCAGAATACTGGCCTACAATGCTTGGCCAGCTCCTGTTTCAAGTACCGTATGTATATTATTCTTGTCCATTTCTTTAGTATTTCTTAGTACACAAAATGCCCTCCCATTCTTACTTTTCTTCTCAATAAATGTGATTTAGATTAGGTTAGGACATAGTGGGCCTGTTCGCATGTCATGACAGCCCACTGTGGCTTAACGTACCTACCTACGGGGGCTGTTGAGTTGTGTCAGGCGCCTGTGAGCATCCTTTCTGAATGGTGCCTGTGGGCACCCGACTTGCCATATTGTGCGAACCCAGGCAACGAGGGTTGTATGAGGCCTAGACAATCCTCACATAACACTAAAACAAGCCATGGGTTATTTGAGGGTTGTCTAACCCTCAAACAACACCTACTGTCTGGATCTGCATGACACGACAAGCCACAGCAAGTCAGGTGCCCATGGGCACCATGCAAAAATGGTACCCGTGGACACCTGGCACAACACAACGGCCCCACGGGTAAATTGAGCCACATTGGGCTGTCGTGTCGTGCAAACCAGGTCAGTGAGTTGCCAAAGGCCATGGAGTTAAGTTATAATTATAGATGACAAGGCTTTAGAGAGCCAGTGTGGTGTAGTGGTGAGAGTGTTGGACTGGGACTCGGGAGATCCGGGTTCTAGTCCCCGCTCGGCCATGAAACTCACTGGGTGACTTTAGGCCAGTCACTGACTCTCAGCCTAACCTACCTCACAGGGTTGTTGTGAGGATAAAATGGAGAGGAGGATGAGGATTCTGTAAGCCGCCTTGGGTTCCTTGCAGGAAAAAAGACGGTGTATAAATATAATAAATAAATAAATAATGTCATCCTGTGTCTACATATAACTAATTCAGTTCTAACTAGAGCATCATTGTTAAATATATCTGCAGAATCTTGTGCAGAAATAAGGTAGACACATGTTTTAAGTGTCTCATGGTTCCAGTTTCTTTCTTACAGTTAAAAATTTAGACAGAACTCCAATTACGTACATATTTTACAAGCTTTATAATTATGGATGGTTTATTGCAAACTGTTTAGATTTTCTATAGCTTGCAATATATGAAAAAGTAACCGTAAACTTTCATTTGCTTTTCAGGCTTATTGCAGTATTTTATATTTAAAGCCAAGAATGCAAATCATTATAAGAGGACAAAAAGTGCAAACACAACTGGTTTCCAAAAGCCTTGCCTACATAGAACGTGATGTTTACAAGCCAAAATTTTTGGCTGTATCTTTTGTTACTGTGTGTTGTTGAAGATTGACTAAGAAAGGGTGGGCAACTATATTGAAAACCTGGGTTGTTTTTTCTTAGGCCATATTCACCACCAGATCTGGCAGAAAGTGTTGTCAACCTTTGTGTGATGGTGTTGCTTGAGGAAATATTCCTCCTTGGGCTTGCTGACTGGTTCAGAGACTGCAAACATCCAAGGTGTAACTCTGCATTGTGCATGCACATCTTTCTTTGGCAAGACCCAATACTAGTGCAGCACCACTTCTTGTATCTTGAACAGTGAACATAGTATGCAGTCCAGTAACTTAAATTCAGGGACTTACCTGCACAAAACACAAGAGCTGCTACTCAGAGCTAGAATTAAAAACATAATGACCAATCTGACCCTGTGAATGCAATGTACTTTGGGAACCTTGGACATACAGCCCTTCAGCTTTAAACTGGAATGTCTAGAGGAAGAGGCACAGGAAGTAGCAAAGGCCTCAAGAAGAGTAGTAGGACCAACTGAATTTAGCTGGCAAGAGTACTATGGTAGTGGCAGCCAGCAAGGGAGACAGATTGCTGAAGAGTTGCAGCTCTTGGAAAACTGGTTATAGTCACTGTGACGGAACCTCTAACAAGTCTGCCCAGCAACCAGGAAAGGGAAGAAACCCGATTGGTTGGGTAGTTTGTGTAATCAGTCCTATCTTGATACTTGGAAGGGGAGGGGTTAAAAAGGCTGAAGGGAAGAAACTGTTAGAGCTGTTTTTCCTTACCTGGTGTGCGGGGAGGAAAACTAAGAAGGGTCTGGGTGGTTTGGGCCTTTATTATTCCTACATATAGAGGTATCCAAGCAGTACCTGAGGTTGTGAGAATGAGATAACGGAAAGATATTTCAGTAACATAAAAGACAATAAACTGGAAGCTGTTAACAGTATAAAAATCCCTGTATAAGTAAAAGCTGTTATTTTCGTTGTTTTTCAACCGTGGCTAGAGTGCTTAATGACTTTGGTCAAAAACACTACTGAGGGTATTAAAAGGGACAATGACAGGTCTGGGACCAAGGCTTGTCACAGTCACTGACTTGAATTTGGAGTTAACTAAAGGGCTTTGCCAGTCATGGGTCAATGAAGAAAATTAAAGGCTTTTGACTCATGGACTGCCATTCTAAATGAAATTAGTGAGACTTACAAATGTAAGTCTTTCTTTAGGATTGCAATGCAAGCATCTTCCTGTGCTCCTAAATTTCATATTATGTAATCTGGCTAAACTCTGAACATCCCCCCTGACTTTGGACTCACAGGGCTTTCATCTGCTTACACAGGTGTGTAGTAGATCAGAGAATTAACCCATCCAGTATTATAAAACAGAACAAATATTTTTCCACAAATCATAATGCCCCTTATTTTTACTAAGTCATGATAATTCCTACTATACTCATTTCCCAATTATTTGTAATTGTCCTTTGAAAGTTCTTACTGTCATCTGGATTAATTGTAGGAGGGGGCGGTTTCCAAGAAAATCCGAGTACATTTGCAATTACAATGACCTCGTTAGCACGTAACGAAAACCCAGAGTACAGGTTGATTATTACCTGGTTTGTATGTAATGACATACATGGTTTAATTAACCATGGTTTGTTGAATCATGGTTTGTCATTACATGCAAACCCGGAACTATGGGTTAACTAAAGTGTGGGTTGTTATATGTGAACCCAAAATCATGGATTGTTCATGGTATTTTTTCGCAAGGCTACAGAGGTGGTGGGCAAGAGTGGTAAAAAACGAACCTCTTTACATGCCAGTATTCAGTGCTACAAAGGCAGTTGGGATACAGGGAGGGAGCGGGTGATAGAGGAGGGAAGTAAACATCCCAGGGACTGAGAAAAACTATGGTTTGTTTGATTATCTGCCAGACAAACCCTGAGTAGGGCTACAAACTCTAGTTTAAATAAACCATGGGTTACTGTTACAGTCATGCCTTGAATTGAGAGCATAATTCGTTCTGGAAACGTGCTTGTAATCCAAAACACTCTTATATCAAAATGAAATTCCCCAAAAAAAATTTGTACAGAGATTTTTAATTTAAGCTGTATTACAGTACTTGTATTGCAAGACGTCACTTGTATATCAAGTAAAAACATTTTTAATAAATATTTTAAAATTTGCTTGTCTTGCTCAAACCAAGTTACTTGCAATCCAAGGTATTACTACCTATGGGTCAAGTATGGGTTGTTGAATTGTGGGTTTTTGTTCTGTGCAAACTCCGCACTACAGGTTAACAGTATGAGTTGTTAACCACAAAGAGTCCAGAGTTCACAACCCAACAACCATGTGTTGTATTCCTGGGTTGTTTGTGATTAACAACCCATAGTTAAATCATAGTGCAGGTTTCACACATAACTACAACCCACAATTCAACCCATACTCTGGGTTGTTGTTAAATGCAAACCAGGTCATACTCTGGGTTATCATTACATGCAAACCAGTCCAATATTTTGTGTGTTTACAGTAATTTGTATTAAGCATTAAACCCCTTTAGCATGCTTAGAGGTTGATGGGAATGTTTGTTTAGAAAACTCAATTTAGAACGAATATTCAGTGTGAAGAAAGACGTATTTGAATATTTTTCCCTAACCTATATAAACAAGCCGAAAACTGTAAGAATTACCTTTGGATTCAACTGCCGAAATAAAGATCACTATGGGATGATGATGTACCACCGTAACAGACTAATCAAAGCTTATGAAAGAGTTGGCTATCAGCTAAAGGTGAGAACAAGTGCATATAGTATGATTTCATCTTTGTACATTTTCATTGGAATTTGTTACAATAACTAATAGGACACATGCTGCATCATTTTAGTATTGATGTTAAATCCCTTTATAGTTTCAAAGCAAGGTGGACTGAAATTTTTAGTTTCAAAGCAAGATGGACTGAATTTAAATTAAGGCTATCTTAAACCCACAGTTTAAATCAATGATTGAAACTTTCCTGTAGATTCTTCATTTGTTTCCTAAACAATGATGCATACTAATTAGTTAATCTAACCACTAAAATGTATGAATTTATGACTAAATAGACTGCATTTACACTATTTTGTAGGGCTGCTTTCTGTTACACTTCTGCTCCTGCTTCTGTATTACATAGCTTTCCTGCCTTGCCCCATTCTCACCCTCATCCAAAAACACACAATGCTGCTAAGCATCTGCTATTTCTCTTGTACCTGTGGCGGGACCCACCGGAAGCTAGCGCTTCCTAAAATAAGCCTGGAAACTAGCCAAAACTCTCATTTCCAGAATAGGACAGGTCAGCAGAGCTCCCTTCTGAGAGCTTTACTGACCTCCCCTATTCCAGAACTGAGCATGTCCAATCATTTGCAGAACTGCTAGCTTCCTGTTGTGCTAGTGGTGGGTCCTGCTAGTGCATGGGCAACATTGGATACTGCCCATGGTTGCTGAAAGTTCAAAATGTTTGCTAATTGCAGCCCGTGCATCCTTTGCAGATGCTTGTTTCAAGATAACAAAGAGCCCAGAACTTTCCAGATGCACGAGCTTGTGGGTAGTTACTCTGAAAAGTAGTGTATAAAAAGAAAAGACCTTTTTGTTGTTGTTGGTTTACAGGCAAGATGTGGCCCTTCAGAAGTTGTTGGATTGCAACTACCATCAGCCCTGGTTAGCATAGTCAATGGTGAGGAATGATGGGAGTTGCAGTCCAACATCATCTGAAGGGCCACACACTCCCCATCCCTGGTTTAGAGAAAAGAAATTCTCTATTATAATTCATAATTCAGGAGCTGAGCAAATAATTCAAGAACTGAGCTCAGGTAGTTAAAGAGCATAAGAACAGGAGTATAGAAGATCAGCCAGGTGGGGCATAGTGGCCTGTGACAACTTGTCAGTCTCTAGCCCCCAGTATCAATTCATAACAGCAATGTAGAATATGACCTACTGTGCCATATTTATAATGTTGGCCTCAAAAAGGTCTTTTTCACATGTTTATTTAACTCGATGTGTTCAATAGAGAGCCATAGATTGTGTTTTTTAAAAATTTATTCATTTAACATGCTTGTATTCAGATTAATTTTAAGCAGCCTATTTTTTTAAAAAAAGGAGAAACCTCTGATTTTAAAATTTGGTTTTACATTTTAAAAATCTATGTTTTTAAATAAAACATTCACATTTGTATCTAAACTTTTTCACACTTGTTACTGAGAATTTTTGAATGTTCTGTTGCCATTCTCTGAGGGGTTCATAATTGTAAACTTTCTGTGACATCACAGCAGCTCAGTTGGTAGCTTTCATAGATCATAGAATTGGAAGGAGCCTACAAGGCTATCGAGTCCAACCCCCTGCTCAATTCAGGAAACTAGAGGAGGGGTCTCCCATCCAAGTAATAACCAGCTGGGAAGGTCCTCTTTTCTTTGCAGTCACACACTGCAAATAGTTGCTGCCCTCTGCAGCTCTGTGATATTTAAGCTGGCACAGATATACCTGTGCCACTTCAATTCTATATAACTGCTTCACATGGAATGGTAGCATGCAGAGTGAATGACCCTTTTTTTGCTAATGGCTGGGTTCGGACAACAGAACAAGCCACCCTTGTTTGTTATCATAGGTGCATTGTCATGTCGTCCAAACTGGGTCCACCTCACCCATGCTGGCTTATTCTGTTCAAACAAGCCACTCTGAGAACTAATGGCTTGTTCTAGGGTTGTTGTCACCCACGGTGGCTTGTTGTGTCATCCGAACCTGGGAGAGCAGTTTTACCATGGGTGGGTGAAAAATGCCACAAAGTCACACTGCAAGAGTGGGAAGGGGGGGGAATGCTGTTCCATGTGAGCCCTCTTTTCTCCCCAACTCTGCCTAGCAACAGGCTGCATTGCCAAAGATTCCCTTTCCCCCTTGCCGTTAGGCTTCCCTCTTCCAATATTACCTCACTGCTGCAATTTCTAATGTAACGCATCCAGTATTTTAAGTTTGAATTAAGTTAACACACAAAGGTGCAGGATTCCCTCCTCCCCCCACTGACTCATGCTCCCTTCTCATGTAAATAAGATCCCTAAGCCATCTACTCTTCCCTCCCAATGTCCTTGATTTGCAGACCGGAGAACGGTGCTTCTCTGGCAGGGAAAGGGAGGGTGAGTCTTGAGACTGGGGAGGGGATTTGGGTACATCAGTTTTATTTCTGATACAGCTTTCTTGAGGTATCGATCTGGCTGAGCAGGATCTTGCCAGGAAGTGGGTGCTGTTTGTGGTAAAACAGCCCCTTCCCGGCAAAAGATCCCTCGCGCCTTTGCTTTCAAGGGGCAGTTCGCCTTCTACAAGCTGGTCATTGAGAACAAGGGGGGACGGGATTTCTAGCCTCGCCTGGGCAATGTCAGAGGGGTTGCCCGCTGCCCCTTTGCAGAAGGCAGCCCCGTGCACATTGCCCCAGCCGAGGCTGGAAATCCCTTCTTTGTTGTGATATGTATCATTTCACCAGCTGAAGCACATTGTTTACACATGGAAAGGAACAGAATGGCTGTAAACAAGTTTGTTATGTCTTTCTAGATTCCCGTGTTTTTCGCATGGGAAGCTAGACCGTGGGAGCAATATGAGCTAGTCACATGGTTTGTATGTTCTGATGACGTGCTAACTTGTTTTTCTGTCTGAAGCCATCTTAGAGAGAAGCTGGACTGCTTTCTCTCTTCTTGTTGTTCTTCTTGCTGGACTTTGTTACTGCAACAATGTAACGTCTTTGCTGAGGTGGAGTGAAGCTCAACTTACTCCACTGGATGTAATGCTTGCTATGCATTTATACTCTGCACATGGACTGTAACTAGGAAATGTATACTCTGTAGAACTTTACTTGCTAAGTGAATAAACAGGTAGAATTAGACCTGTGGTGTTACAGAGTGTTTCCTGACTCCATGGATTAATCTGCAACGGGGAAGCTGGAAGCAGTCTGACAAGGCCGACTGGGCTGGTCTTGCTGGCACAACACGCTGCACGCTGCGCGGGGGGAGGTGAGATCTGGAAGATCTGTGTGTGGAATTTCAGGCCTCTGCTAGCACACAGAGACAGGATTTTAATTCTCCCAACTCGCACACACTCTGCTCAAAGATAACACCAACATTCTTCCCCCACCCTCGCAGAAGGTGAGCCAACTGTTGAAAGCGAGGGATCTTTTGCTGGGAAGGGGCTGTTTTTTGCGAACAGCGACCCCTTCCCAGCAAGATCCTTCTCTTCTGGTGTTCTCCCCCTTTGTTCTCCATGGGGGAGCAACTTTTGCCCTACCTTCCGGGGGCTTGGGAAAGGGCAAAAGTGCACCCCACCCCTTTTTTAAAGGGGAAACGAAGTTAAAAAGGAAACGGAGCTGAACTGAAATTTAAAGGGACAGCCGAGGTGAGCCAAAATCAGGGATTTGGGACTGTCAGCCCTCCCAAATCAAGCTGGGAAGGGAGGGAGGAGTCAAGCACTTCTCGGGCAATGAAGGGAGGGTAAGTGGGGACAGGGCTTGGGTACGCCAAGTTATTAGTGAAACAGCTTTCTTGAGGTATCAGTCTGGCGGAGGGTGGGTGAGAAAAGTTTCCATGTTGAGCCATCAAAGTCCAATCATGTCCAGAGAAGTGAGCGGACCAGTCGCGTGAAGGCTGTAGACATGGGGAGGGAACAAAAGATAGTGGGATGGTGATTTCTGCACAAGGGCCCCTGAGGTACTAGCCTGAGGCAGGAGGTATGAACCACTCTGAAACAAGCCACCTACACCCTCGAACAGGCTGATCGTCTGTCGACACCATCGTGAGCTATTAAGCAAACAACCAACCCACCATGGGCTATTGACAGGGTGGGTTGTTGTGTCGTCTGACAAGGTCAATGTATCAGTCTTTTAAAAAGGTCTCCCCAATTTTCCTACCATGATTTCAAAATCTAATCATTTGCTCCTCCCATTATTGAGTTTTTGAAATGAAAATACCTAAGAGTCCTGATGCTTACAAATTAAAGTTTATTTTCAAGAAGTACTTTAAGCAAGCAATTCTACTTCATATAAGAGTTCTTCTGGCATCTTTTGGGACAGATTTGTGTTACATTTGTATAAATATTTGTTTAAAATATTGGCCATTTGTATTCTTGTCAACAATGTTGATATATGCACATTTGCCTTTTCTTTTTGCAGGCAAACAATATGGGTGTAGGTGTAGTTGGGATTATCGAATGCAACTTCCTAAAACCAACCCATAATAAACAAGATTTTGATTATACTAATGAATACAGGTAAATGTTTATTTCATCAGTGCACATTTAAAATACTCTTTGTATAAAAGTAGTTACTCCTGAATAATTGAGAGTTTACATGAATTGTTGCAAATATTTCCCAAAAAAGATAAAGCCTGTTACATATACTACAGGTCAGCATCTGACGTCCTCCACACAAAACCAAGCCACTCTGAAGGAGGCTTCTTCCTTTAGTAGTCCTTTAGCTCTATTATCGTTCAATGGTCAATAAACATGTGGACAAGGGTGATCCAGTAGACATTGTTTACCTGGACTTCCAAAAGGCTTTTGACAAAGTCCCTCACCAAAGACTCCTAAGCAAACTTAGCAGTCATGGAATAAGAGGGGAGGTCCTCTTATGGATCAGTAACTGGTTAAAGAACAGAAAGCAGAGGGTAGGAATAAATGGTAAATTCTCCTAATGGAGGGATGTAAACAGTGGGGCCCCACAGGGATCTGTATCGGGGCAAATGCTTTTCAACACATTTATAAATGATCTGGAATTAGGAGTGAGCAGTGAAGTGGCCATGTTTGCTGATGACACCAAATTATTTTGGGTCCTGAAAAGAAAAAGAGATTATGAGGAGCTCCGAAAGGATATCTCCAAACTGGGAGAGTGGGCATTAAAATGGCAAATGCAGTCCAATTTAAGCAAGGGTAAAGTAATGCACGTTGGGACAAAGAATCCCAATTTCTAGTATAATCTGATGGGATCTGAGCTTGTGGTGACTGACCAAGAAAGAAATCTTGGGGTCGTGGTGGCCAGCGTGATGAAAATGTCGACCCAGTGTGCAGCTGTTGTGAAAAAGGCAAACTCCAGGTTGGGCATACAGTCATGCCTTGGATTGAGAGCATAATTCGTTCCGGAAACGTGCTTGTAATCCAAAACACTCTTATATCAAAACGAAATCCCCCCAAAAAAACTTGTACAGAGATTTTTAATTTAAGCCGTACTACAGTACTTGTATTGCAAGACGTCGCTTGTATATCAAGTCAAATTTTTTTAAATAAATATTTAAAAATTTGCTTGTCTTGCAAAACGCTCTCAAACCAAGTTACTTGCAATCCAAGGCATTACTGTAATTAGGAAAGGAATTGAAAATAAAACTGCCAAGATCACACTGCCCTTTTACAAAGCTATAGTGTGACCGTACTTAGAATACTGTGTACAGTTCTGGTCACTGCACCTAAAAAAGGACATTGTAGAGTTGGAAAAAGGGCAGAAAAGGGCAATTAAAATGATCAAGGGACTGGAGCAACTCCCCTATGAGGAAAGGTTACAGCAGCTGGGGTTGTTTAGCTTAGAAAAAAAGCAAGTAAGGGGAGACATGATAGAGGTGTACAAAATTATACATGGTGTGGAGAAAGTGGGCAGGGAGACCTTTTTTCTCCCTCATGATACTAGAACCCAGGGTCATCCCATGAAGCTGATTGGTGGGAGATTCAGGACAGATAAAAGGAAGTACTTCTTCACACTGCACATAGTTAAACTCTGAAATTCACTTCCACAAGATGTAGTGATGACCACTAATTTGGACAGCTTTAAAAGGGCATTGGACAAATTCATGGAGGAGAAGGCTATCAATGGCTGTATGCTACCTATCAGAAGTAGTATGCCTATGTGCTCCAGTTGCTGGAGAACATGGGCAGGAGGGTGCTGTTGCACTCATGTCCTGCTTATGGGATCCTGTGGGCAGCTGGTGTGCCATTGTGCGAACAGAATGCTGCTAGATGGACCCTTGGTTTGATCCAGCATGACTCTTCTAATGTTATTATGTTCTGATCCCCCATTTGTTAACCTAGAAACAAGGGAGATATAGTTGGATGCACATGTGGTTATGAATCTTGCAAACAACTTGGGGGTGGGGTGGAGAGGGATTGCAAAGCTAATGTGTGCGTAATGTGCTTAGCTGTGATCCTAATCATACTTGCCCAGAAAAAAGGTTAAATTGATTTCAATGAGGCTTCCTTCTGCTTATATATGTTTAAGACAGGGGTGTTCAATGACTCTATCAGTGTTTTTTTTTTTTGTTCTTATTTTTTAATAGACATCCTGTTTGTTTATAGCTGCTATTCATCCCTTGGATTGGGTTTAGATGCTCCAGCATCTATCTTCCCCTGCCCTCTTCCTCTAGGATCTCAGTGGATCTCACCACATGTCTATAGTTCACTCCTGTGGAGCTGTTTGCACCTAATAACAATTCATTCGTTTAAAAACTGTTGGGTTGTCATGCATGAGCAGACATGCTGCCTGCAGCGTGCTCGCTTCTTCCTCTTTAGTGCGCAACCCACGATTGGCTCCTTCATAGGTTGTGCAGCATGACGTGCAAACCTGGACCGCTGGGTTATTTAGAGGCTAAACAACCCAGCACTTAACCCAACAACAAACCATGGGTTAACTGCTGAGTTGCTTAGTCCTCAAACTACCCAGTGGTCCAGGTTCACATGTCACGCTGCACAACCTGTGAAGGAGCTGATTATGGGTTGGGCGCTAAAGTGGAAGAGATGGGTGCGCTGCAGGTTTTTTAACTGATGGGTTGTTGTTACATGCAAACCAGGTCATTGACATCAGTTGAATTAAAACTTAACCCTTGTTTCTTGCTCTTAGCTTTATTTACAAAAACATTTTTTTTTTCATTTTTTAGAATATCTTCTTGGAAACACATTCAAGTCAAGTCAAGTCAAACTTTATTTGCATCTAGCCATTGGCCATTGCAATTTAAAACAAATTACAAATAACTCCTAACACACAATAAATATTCAATGTTCAGAGTAAAACAAATGCTTGCATAAACTCAGTATCACAGCTAAAATCCTTGATATTGTCTAAAATTATGTCTAAAATTATATCTAAAATTATATCTAAGATTATGTCTAAAATTATATCTAAAATTATATCTAAAATTTATCTAAAATTATGTATTTTGTTGAACTCTAGTTGCTGCCCTCATTTTGATCACAATAGCTATGAATTTTGCTGTATTTGCTGTCACCATCCTATTGCGGTCCTCTAAAAGAAAATTCACATAGTAATCGACTGGGCGCCCTGGATAAGGTGTCAATAGAGGAGTAATCAACTCTTCTCGGCTAGTTCTATACAGGGAGCAAAAGAGCAGCACATGGGCGATCTTGGAAACACATTAAATCAATCACTTAATTGATTTTGTACCATTAGTGCAAAGACTTGCCTGGAATTTGAACCATAACCAGAATCCTATCACAGACTTACATTAAGTTGTAACTTGCCATGAGTTTCTTTTTTTGGAAGGAAAAACAAGAAATAAATAGATTTCCATCAGTACATTTCTAATATATTTCACTTAAATGCATAAGAGACTTTTATGCTCGTTGGACTGGATCCAGACTTGCACCTGCAAATAGAACTCCTTCCATTTGTCGAATAGACTAAGATCTGGCAGAGGCTCCCACTGGAAGAAGAGGGAGAAGGTGATTTCCACCAATTCCCTCTCCCCCTACAGCCCCAATTCCACCTCAGGCAGTGTTCTGGGGGTCTCCCAACCCCCCAGAGCAGACTTTTGTGAAGTACAGGGGGCTGCGGGGAGAAGGAAGAATCGCTGAAAATTGTCTCCCTTCTATGGGTGGGAGTGTCTCATAAGCAGAGTTCCTCTTATAGGAAGTCTGGATGCAATCCATTGCTCTTTTGTATTAATATTTGCTTTCTGTGACAATTGATAAATTTATCTTTGATATTAAAATGTGTGTTTATGAGTCACAACATAGTATTTTTTGTTTGTTAGGCTTACAATACATGCACTTGGTGAAAAGCTTAATGATTACTGGAATGAGATGCAAGCAAAGAAAACGGAATTTCCTCTAGAAGTGCTATTTGAAGATACCCAGTAAGTTTTTTTTAAAAAAAACAACCTCCCCATACATCTATGCTTGGCTTGAATAATCCTAAACTTCAGATTGTGCTTGCCTAGTTTTCATGTAACTGATACTCTGTTACAGGAAGCGGCCTGATCAGACCTGGGTTCAGTGTGATTCATGTCTAAAATGGAGGAAGCTTCCAGATGGAATTGATCACTTACCAGAGAAGTGGTATTGTTCATACAACCCTGACCCTCAGTTCAGGTAAAATAGGTCGAAGTAAAGCAGCTCAGATTTCTCAGATTGTACTTACTTTAGCTGGATGAAAATCAAAGACGATTTGTCACTCTTTTTTTAAAATTAGAAATTGCAATGTACCTGAAGAACCTGAAGATGATGATTTAATACCATATGAGAAAACACATAAGAAAAAGTGAGTATTAAAAACTGGAACTTGAAATGATGGGTAACTTTATGTATTCTAACAAAACCAGTTTTGAGGATAGCCAGTAGAAGGCAACATCAGTGCAAAGTTTGTTTAACCTGTTGTGTTTTAAATTGGTAATAGGGTTCCTTTTGGCATGCCGGCTATGTAACCTGGTAAAATTTGTCCAGAAATCCTCAAAATAGTTCACTAGACAAAAACACATATTGTTTGACAGCAGAAATTTGAATTTGGTTGCCTTCATTGGTAAGCAGTTGGCATTGACTCAAGGATGTTTTAAATCAGTGATGGCGAACTTTTTGAGCTCGAGTGCCCAAACTGCAACACAAAACCAACTTATTTATTTCAAAGTGCCAACACTGCAATTAAACCTGAATACCGAGGTTTTCGTTTTAGAAAAACAACTCATACAGTTGTCTGAACTAATTAACATCTTTTGTCTTAAAAGAAAAACACAATAACAGAGCTTTCAATGATACAAACAGTTTTTTGTTGAAAGAAAAAATCAACTCAAAAAATTATTATAGTACTACATTGTACACATAGCCTGAAGGGAATTTATACAAACTTTTTAAATAATTAGGCACATAGATTTTTGGATAAGGGATTCTCAACTTGTAATATGATTATATGCCAGACTGAAATTGTATGGGGCAAGCTTTACCCCGGGTCCTTTCCCTGCTTCTACAGGTGTCGGATTAGTAAAAGTAAAAGTCAACCTGTACTAGGATGAGCAAGATAAACAAGAAAACTAAACATGCTTAACACATTTTAAACACTTTATGTCTTGGACTGCAAACACTGCATTAGGTAAAAGTTTGCATTGGGCATGCTTTTGCACAATTAATGTGATTTTTGCTATTGCATGCATGCTGATAATTTGTCAAACCTTGGCTCATACTCTGTTAGTTTGAGAGCAACAAAGGTCAACTGTTAGGGCTTTACATCCAAGCCATGCTCTGTGCATCATTCTTCAAAATCTTTTAAATGTGATAACAATGTAGAAAAGAATTCTGTAACAGGAATTCTAGAATAAAATCATTGTTCCACACTGTGGGAAAGAACAAAATCATTAGTGTTTTGCAGAAGGGGACAGTCTTTCCACTATCTGGTGACCAATGGCTCAAGTGCCCACAGAGAGGTCCCTGCGTGCCAGCTGTGGCACCCGTGCCATAGGTTCACCATCACTGTTTTAAATGAATATGGTCTGAGTAGATGTACATGAGAAAGGAGAAGCTATGTTCATTGACTGTTGTTTTTTTAAAAAACTGAATGTTAGCATTAGTTGGCATTTCTTAGGCAATTATCAGACTGGCCTGGTTCACATGTAAAGCTAAACCACAGATTAGCATTATGTGAACGAGCCTTGGGCTCATGTGCTCTCTCTCCTCTTCCGGCATGGCCTTGGGGGAAAGGTCAGAGATCAGAAGCTTTTGCTTCCATTTTCAGCTAACCATGTTTTTTTTTGTTATGTCTGAACCTAGACAAACTGTAGCTAGTGTTAACTATGGTTTACAAAAACAAGTCAAGATCATTAACCATGGTTTGAAGTTCATTTGTTTTATGTCCAGATTCAGACATAATGAAGAACTGCAGTTAGTTGAAAATGGAAGTGAAAACTTCCAGTCTCCTCTCCACAGCTGTGCCAGAGGAGGAGAGGGAGGTGCATGAACCTCTGTGCACAGCTGTGCTCTGTGGCTTAGCATCATGTATGAATGCAGCCACTGCTGAGATTACTTTTTTCTCAAAGATTTTGCTATGAAATTTTCTTGAAAAGCAACTATTCACAATTGCTGACCTCACCAGTAATTATCTGTATTAAACTGTTAGAGGTTAGAAACCAATAAGGATCTGAACAGATCTGTCCAGTGTACATAGTACAGTAGCCTGTGTGTGTTTATACTGGGGAATGGAGAGACTGGGATCCATATTGGTTGAGTGGTGGTCCTTTGTGTGAGACGTCTGGCTCAAAGGTTTCAAATCCCATAGGGACGAATAAAATTTAATTCTAAGTAAGTTAGCAGAAAAACGAGAAATCAACAAACTACAGTTTTGATCATGGTGAGGAGTAGATGGTAAGGAGCCAGGTAGCTGTATAGCCAACATAATCAGCTAAAGCAGTTAATAAACACAATTTCCTTCATTCATAACAAATTAATGTTAGAAAGCATATATATTATGAATATACACCATAATACTTCTCCCTCTCAATACAGAGACAGAGAGAAATTAAAGAAAAGACTGGAGTTTAGCCAACAGGTAGGTAACTGACTATCATGAAATGTTTGCTTGTTTGCTTTATGCAGTGCCATCAGTGTACATGGTGCATTACACAGTAAGAACAAAAAGATAGGTCCCTGCCCCAAGAAGCTTGCAATCTAAAATTCAGCACAGGGAAGGTAATAAAGAGAGGGAAAGAAGGATGAGGCGGGTGTAAATGAGAAAAAGATTTGTTCAGTTTGGTTACACATACTTTAGGCCCGGGGTGGCGAACCCTTTTCAGCTCAGGCGGCAAATTCCATCTTGGGAAGTGCCTCGAGGTCTGCATTCCAGCAGTGTAAGGGCATAGGGCAGGGACAAGGACAGATGTAATCCTTTCCAATTTGGACATTTTCCCACCAAGCATATGATACACAGCTCAGTTCTATGCATGTCTACTCAGGAGTAAGCCCCAGTGCAACAGCTTTCCGGCTTGCAAAAGTGCAAAGAATAAATGGAGGAGGTGGGCCATGGCTGAGAACTATAGGGGCAAACAGAAGTGAGGACAGGAATGAGATGAAAGTGCAAACTGCAGAGTTTAAGGAGTGGGCAGAAGCAGCAGATAATAGAAAGGAGATACGGTGATGGTCAGATGGAGAATTACAGAGCACAAAGACCAGACAGATAGCAGTCGACAAGATGAAAAGAGTGCCCAAGACAGCAACCTGGTTCACATGTAATGAGAAGCCACCATGGGTGAATTTCCTTGTGGGGCTTTTTGTTGCTGCAGCCGCCGCCATTTTGAATATTCGAGCCATGGCGAGAGCTTGTCATCATGTGCAAATCCGGTGAGGGAATGGTTGACAAGCCACCCAGAACCCATGGACTGTTTCAGGGTTGAAGTTGGCTTGTCAACCACCCCAACAATCCACCCTCACCAGGTTCACACGTAACGAGAAGCTACGGTGTGCCTCCACCATGCCCTGAATATTTAAAATGGTGGCAGCTGCCACAACAACAAAAAACCCACAGGAAAATTCACCCACAGTGGCTTCCCATTACAGGCCATAAAGTGACAGAGTTAGTCCAATGCAGCAAGCAAATGAGAAGGCTAGGGAAAAGAGCTGGGTCAGAGAGGTTATCAATATATGAATGTTGAAGTCAACAAAGAGCAAGGTGGGGATATTGTCAGAGTTGAACAAAGTGAGCTATAAGCATTGGAATCTGAGATAAAAGGTGGTGGAGGCAATACAAAGATGTAAATTATGAATGAATGAATGAACAAAGATGGAGAAGTAGTGGGATTTGGTGGGCAAGTAAAATGGGAAGAATTTGGAAAGAAGACCAAAATTACATCCACAGCCATCAGATTGCGGTGTGTGGGAGGAAAAAACCTCTAAAGAAGAAAACAATGTGCCGGGGTCAGAGTAGGAGGAGCCAAAACTTGGTAAGGACAAGTAGCCAGAAGAATTAAGAGACAAAAAGATCATGAAGAGTGACAGTTGTTTTCTGGGTGAGGGAGCAGCAGTTTGAGAGGGGGAAGGGCAGTGGGTGACAGTGAATTATGCGATTGAGAGAACAAGAACAGATGATATCAAGATGCTGGAGGTAACCCACCAGAGGTCTGATGATATACAAGGAAGGAGAGACTATAAGCCCTTGGGAGTAAGAAGGGACTGTAAAAAAAAAAAAAAAAAAAAAAAGAGTAAAATTGACTTTGGCAGAACTGTGAGAGTCAAAAATATTTAGGCGTTTCCATGATAATCTGTGAATAATAGCTTTCAGGATAGCAGTAGGATAATATTTTGTGCTGTTACCTCTGAATAAAAAGTAGCCTCTAAATAGATGAAGATATTCATAGACCTGGTTCGCATGTAATACTTTCTTTCCCTCCTCCTTCGCACACTCCCTCCCTGTAACCCAACTCCCTTTGTTGCACTGCAGTACTGCCACGTAAAGAGGCTGGGTTTTTTGACCACTCTTGCCTGTTGCCTCTGTAGCCTGATGAAAGAACCCATGAACAATCCACATTTCTGGGTTTGCACGTAATTACAACCTATGGTTTAAACAACCCACAGTTCACAACCCAACAACAAACCATGTGTTCTCTTTGTAGGTTGTTCACGGTTAATTACCCATTATTAACTGATCGTTCCGAGTTCTCACATAGGGTGTGTTTGCACGACCAGGAAACAATCGTGGTGCGTTACCACGATTGTTTGCCAGATCGCGCGAAGCAACAGCGATGAGCCCAACAGATGATTGGGCTCATCCTTGTTGCTATGCACCCTCTGCTCCTTCCCCCTCAGTCCTCCTAGCGGTATCCCATGATACACCGTGAGGAGGAATGAGACTCCTCTCCTTGACAGCCGTGCAGCTTGCAGAGGCTGCCAAGCACTCCCAGTTGCGCAAACAGGGCTCGTGCCCTGTAGCTCAACAAGGAGGGGAGAACCTTGCCCCACTACCCGATTGGCTTGCCCGCAGTGGGCAAGCCTCTCGAGCGGCGGAGCAGAGCGGCAGGAATTGCCCCCCCCCCACTCTGCCCTTTGCTTTCCCGGGTGGGGAAAGGGAAGGGTGGAGTGGGCAGGCAATTCCCGCAACCCTGCTCGGCCGGCGCAGAGGGTCAGGGTCAGCTCCTGTTAATGGCGTCGCCATCGAAGCACCATTGACAGGAGCGGACTTCTCCCCTCCGCGCCAGCCGAGGGGCAAACCTCTCAGGAGACGTGGAGGGGCACAGTCCACTCCTGCTAATGGTGTGGCGGCGGTGGCAGACTGCTGCCCCGCACCGGCCAAGAGGTTTGCCTCTTGGGTGGTGCAGAGGGGCACCAAGTTTGCTCCTGTTAATGGTGCGGTGGCAGCCACGCCATTAACAGGAGCAGACTCTGTGCCCCCCCACACACACCAGCCAAAAGGTTTCCCTGCTGCAGTTGACCGTGTCCCCAGCTACGGCGGGGAAACCACTTGGGCGGCGGGAATCCTCCCCCCCCCCATGCCGCCGCCCTTTGTTTTTCCGGGTGGGGAAAGCAAAGGGCAGAGATGGCAGGTGCTTACCACACTCACTGGGGGGCTACTCTGGTGACTGCGCGAAGCACCTCCATCCCCGTGGCCATTCAGCACACGGAGCAGCCACGGGAATCAGAGCACAGCCTCCCCCTGGGAGGAAACCTTCCAAGGAGGAGGCTGTGCTCTGATCCCTCTGGCTGCTCAGTGTGCTGGGCAGCCGAACAGAGCAGATCGCCGCCTCCTCTTCCAGAGGTCTACTCTGGAAGAGGAGGCAGGGTGCCGGATCCGCTCTGTGGCGGGGGTGGAGACAGCTGCCTCCTAGTGCCATTTCAGCGCTTTGGGGGCAGCTGTCAGCTGTGCTGTATGGCCAGCCACTTGGCAAGAGCGGCAACGTCTGCTCTTGCCAAGCAGCTTACTGGTACTAGGGCCTGTGCCACGATGGGTCGTGTTGTCCGAGTTTGGACGACACGTCAAACAATCGAGGTACAAACCCTAGTACAGACCATAATGCCTTATCGTTGTTCACAATAAGTCACAATGGTGACATACGGCGACTGGGTTCTGACGACACACCTGACAAGTAACGTTGCTTATCGTGTTGTCTGAACCTGCCCATAGTGACTACCCACAATTCAACAACCCATGGTTAATTAATGTTACATGCAAACAGTGTCGTAGTATGCAGTGAATACGTTTTTGTTAGAGGAACTCTCCTCTTCAAAATCCATAGAGGTCATAGAATCATAGAAAAGTAGAGTTGGAAGGGTCCTACAAGGCCATCGAGTCCAACCCCCTGCTCAATGCAGGAATCCAAGTCAAAGCATCCCTGACAGATGGCCACCCAGCTGCACCTTGAATGCCTCCAGAGTGGGAGTCGATTCCATTGTCTTATTGCTCTAACAGTCAGGAAATTTTTCCTGGTGTTTAGGTGAAATCTGGGTTCCTGTAACTTGAGCCCATTATTCCGTGTCCTGCAAACTGGGATGATCGAGAAGAGATCTTGGCCCTCGTCTTTGTGACAACCCTTCAAGTACTGGAAGAGTGCGATCATATCTCTCCTCAGTCTCCTCTTCTGAAGGCTAAACATGCCCAGTTCTTTCAGTCTCTCCTCATAGGGCCTTGTTTCTAGTCCCTTAATCATCTTTGTTGCCCTCCTCTGAACCCTCTCCAGTCTGTCTACATCCTTCTTAAAATGTGGTGCCCAGAACTGGATGCAGTACTCAAGATGAGGCCTAACCAGTGCCGAGTAAAGGTGAATGATCACTTCACGCGATTTGGAAGCTATACTTCTATTAATGCAGCCCCAAATAGCATTTGCCTTCTTTGCAGCCACATCACATTGCTGGCTCAAATTCAGTTTGTGATCTACAACAATTCCAAGATCCTTCTCACTTGTAGTATTGTTGTGCCAAGTGTTCCCCAATTCTGTGAAGGATGATGGAAAGTTTAGGTTGTTCAAAGGCTGTATATGTTGTCTGTTTATGTATAGAATTGTATTTGATGAATCTATATTCTGGTTCAAATCTAATTTTGATACAATAGTCAAAAGTGGTATGTATAGTAAGGCTGTACCTGAGCTGTCAAGGCTGTTTCTTCAGCTCACTTAGCCCCGTATTTCCTCATGGAGTTCAAGTGAAAAGTTTTAGTGAAAGAATTAAAGGTTTTTTTCCCCTCTAATTGTAATGAAATTATGCATTTTCTACAGATTTATCATGAAATGTATTTACAAACATCTGCATTGTCCAGTTCACCCTCAATGATGAGTGAAAGTGTCTCAAGATTGCATGTAGAAGTTTCAAATACTTCCCTTACAAGGTCTCTAAACACTTCAGATAACACATCAGTATCTTCTCCTCATTCTGATCCTGAAAACAGGTTAGCAAATATATTACCAGACAATTTCCATTTACTCTCCTCACTTAATTGAACTTTGCTTGTACACTTTTCTACTAAAATAAAGTTTATGTACCTTAGTTTTTCACAGAAAAAAATGTTAGTTATTTCTGTCTCTTTTCATTTCTCTAGGTTTAAACGAAAATCCAATTCTGAGACACCACTACCTTTTAAGATCACACGGGTGACTAGTCAAGCATTTGAAAATAAAAAGGATGATGATGATGATGTCATCATCTTGGAAGAGAGCAGTACTCCAAAACCTGCAGAAACAGAATGTGACATCAAAATAGTAAAAGTTGAAGGTGGTGCTGATTTGGATTATAATGGTGTTGAGACAGAATATTCCAAGAACAAAGATGCTTATTCAGAAACAAAATGTTCAAAAGGCACTGCAGCAACACAAACTGAAACAGAGCATCTTGTAGTAAAGAAGGAAAAAATGGAGGACAATTCAGATAATAGGCTGTCCAGATTAGAACCTGAAGTAACCATACTAGATCCTGATATAACCCTACTAGAACCTGCTCACATTTCAGACTCTGCTTTTGTGGATGTGAATATCAAAATAAATGAACTAAGCAATCAGCTGCAGTTAGCCAACAGTGAAAAAGAAAAATACCAAAACCAGTGTGATATGTTGTTCAAAGAGGTAAAGATGTTAGAGCAAAAGGTAGTGGAAATGAATGATAAGTATATGAAAAAGGAAATGTGCCATCAGTCGACAGAAACAAACAGTATACTATCAGAAGAACTAGAAAGAGTTAAAGAAAGATGTCCAGAAGAGGTACTGATTCTCTACGAACAGGCATTGAATGAGATGAGGAGGCTGAAAGAACAATGTGATACTCTGCAGAATTTAAAATCTGAATGTGGTAAATGTAGAAACAGTGAAAGTAAAAGTGAAGTAGATGATATGGCTGTGCAACTTGATGATGTTTTCAGACAGCTGGACAAGTGCAGCATTGAAAGAGACCAATATAAAAATGAGGTAAGTTTCATAAATCAGTATATAGAAAAGCCAGGTCAGTGTAAGTGAAGGATCTTAATTCTGCTAATCAGTTTTACAGCTCTATTGCAACATTAAATTCTTAGGCTTTGATTCTGCAAACATTTATTTATGAGTAAGTCTCATGCATTGTAGCTAAATTTAGTTGCAAAGTATCATTGAACTAGATTTAGCATTCCAGTCTGACACCTCATCTTAAATTCATTTACTTGTATGCAAATTGCATTAATTTTAATGGAATGTATATATGTTATATTCAGGTTTACAGCATACAAACTTTTCCTTGGAATTCAAGTGCCTGTGAAATCAATGGGCCTTAAATCTGAATTAAAATGCATTGGGGTTAAGACATTAATCAATGAGATCACCTTTTGACTTGAGTGAGTTTCTTTGTAAATTGCCAGATTTGGTGGAAATGGCAGGCTAAGCATATGAATACAGTAGCAAGTGTGGAAATTACCTTCAGACATCCTAATATAGTGTTCAGTTCTCTGATTTGTGCCAAGCAAATAAGTGTGAAATCAGACATACAGTTGCATTTGTTACTTCCTAAACAGGATTATTGATAGCAGTACATATCCTAGATATTGGGTAAAAATGGATATTTCTTAGTCCATCAACTCCTTGTTAGATTCTTTCAAAGATTAAGTACTAGCAAAGGCTTCAAGAATTGAACTAGCACACAACACACACACACACACACACACACAATCCTAAGCATGTTTCCTAGACAGTGCAATTCTAAGCATGTTTGCTAGATGGTAAGTCTTCACTGTATTCAAGGGAACTTGAGGTTGCACTCAAAAATCATATCACGTCAATGCTGCAGGCAGATATGTCAGGGTAAATATTTAGACCAGGATCCAAAAAGCGTTGTTGGGTTTGCCCAGTGGATTCCACACAAACCCCACCCCCACCTTTAAACAGTGGATCCCCATGCCATAACACAAACTGTGTTGGAACACCACCTGAGCTTCAAAAGCCATGTGGCATGGGGCCTGTTGTTTTGAGAACCCTCCTGGGTATACAGAACTAGATATGTAGTTCTTTGGATCTTGTCCTTAGGCTTCAAATATTGAGGTTGATTTCATATATCACTTAAATTGCTGACCGTCTGGTACACACGCATTTGATAGCACCAACACGATTTCCCCCAGCCACTGGCTGACAACAGTGGATTATTAGTGTATAAATATGTGGCCCATTTAGAAATTCACCTGAATTAATCTTGAAAAGGTTTGATAGAATACTGCAGTACTACACACTTATTTACAGTCTTCCACAAACGCAGTATTCAAAACTTCCTTCAGAGAGATCTTTTAATTAAATACATCTAGAATAATAAAATGATGTGCACAGACCCCTCCCTTAGGGAGCTATATGGGTGAACCATGGCAACGGCTGTGCCTAGGGGTGCCAGCGGACATGGCTTCACTCAGACAGGGTGGGCTCAATGTGTCCAACTCTGTCAGCTGTGTAAGTTTGCTTGAAGACTTTGCAGTATCAAACTAAGGTCTATTCTAACTCGGGCAAAGTCAAGTCCATTCACCAGTTTTAAAATAATTTAGATAAAGTTCAGTATATGTGGGACGTGTGGAAAACTTGTAGGACGTTTTATTCTAATTCACTTATCCTACCTTCAGGCCTCTTTGCTTCTCTCACATTTCAAGATATTCTTCCAAAAAGAACTTTTAGTTTTTATTTTCATGTCAGTCAGCAGAAGGCAATACAGGCAGCCATGAGGAAGCAAAAAGGCATGCTGAAAATTCAGGCCTTGTAGATTTTCTGCACTCCTTTCCACTAATAGCATATAGCCCATTCTGTCTACAGCTGCTCTACGCACAGTTAACTCAGCCAGTGGTTGGGAAGAACTTGTATCAAAAACTAGAAGACAGTGGTCTGATAGTTCTGATCTCTAGACTTTTACATATACATACATGCATGCAAACATACAGTTTATTTATTTTACTGTTAAAACCAGCCAAAGATGGTTTTAACAGTAGTATCAAAATTGTTAGGGTACATCTACACTACTTGGAAACCTGGAACTTCATACACCTGTAGTCCAAGCATGGAACCTTTATACACTTAAGCATGGAACATTATACATTTCTCTTTTAAAAGGAGGGAAGAAGTATATCCCCAAATGGTTGCGGTACTGCTGTACTTGCTACAAAACTGGAGTTATAATCCAAGGCACCTTGATTTCTATAAAAGCTGAAAGTGGGATGTCTAACAGTGAAAAGAACATATAGACTGGGCTATGGGAGTTCCATTGCCCCTTCACACACTTAATTAAGGCTTAGATTGGGCGGGGGGGTGATTTTTGGAAGAAGCACTGTAAATGAAATATATAATATGGGTTAGTTAAAAAATCTGTTTAAGAATTAGCATTATACAACATTTTGATATGTATTTTTGCTTAATGGGAATAGAGTTAACATTGTTAGGTGTGTTGTCAAATACTACAGTTTTGTTCAGCTTCAGAAATACAGTTATAGGAAGCTTTGATTTACCCCTTTCAGATTGAACTACTGGAAATGGAAAAAAATCAACTGCGTTTTCAGTGTGAAGAGCTGAAAGCTGAAAATGCACAGTTAAAAGCTTCGATTCCACAAATGGTTGCACATGCAAATAATTCTGTGGCTAGTAATCTCGAAGACCCTGTAAATTATTCTGATGGGGAAAGGTACACCTTCCTTACTATTAGACCAGATATGTGCATGGAAAAGCATGTTGGGACTTCATCTATCAGACACTCCTATCTACTCCATTATGATTTTCACCTAGAGATTTTCAAACTTCCTACCTTCAGGGAACCCTTTCTACCTTGATATGTAACAAACAAAATGACAGTGCATTGCAGGGAATTCTGGGGTGCACTCTCAAGCACACACTCAGTTCAGTCAGAGCACTTCCCAAGCTTGTTAGGTCTCCCCATTGCCCACTGTGAATGGAAATTGCAAACTAAGGCACACCCAACACACGCCTGTGGCTGTGTAAAAAGATTACATTGTGTAAAGGATGCTTAACTAGATGGGCCCTTGGTCTGATCAAGCAAGACCTCTCAAGTTCTTATCCACAAAATAGGGTTACATTTTAATTCATAACTTAACTGAAATTTGCAGTTCTCCAAGCTGCATTGCTGGTTCTGCATCCTAGCAAAACTCATATTTTCAAGCCTGTGATTTGCTCAATAAACAGAATAATTGACAAGGTGGGCTCTAATATAGCAAACATAATATACAGGAATAAAGGGTAAGAATGGGATAGGAAGGAATGAAGGGTTTGGGGGTGGTGATTTAAAGTACTGAACTTATATGCACAGTACAGAGAATTATAACTAATGTGTTCAACATTATCTTTCTGTAGCTTGAAGCTGCGATCCCTGCGAGTTAATGTGGGACTACTACTGGCAACAATAATGCCTGATCTTGATTTGCAACAAATGAATTACGACGTCGATGTAGTTGACGAAATTCTAGGACAAGTTGTAGAGCAAATGAATGAAATCAGTAGTGCTTAATTTTTCCCTGGAGCCATAATATACTTTGCTCAATCTTCTCGTTTAATGTGAAGTTTCCAACCTGTAAAGATGAGTCATTTTAGGACCAAACTAGATGGGATGCTAAATGCATCACTTGATGAAGTGGTGTGGTTGTTTTGTAACTATTAATAGATGCTGCAAGGGGTGGCTGTTTTTATCGGGACTGCAGTGTGCAAAGAAGAGAATTAAGCCTTTCCTCCCCTGTTGTGGTTGTGACAAAAATCAACCCTTCCCCACAGCAGCTATCTTCCTCAGAAGGCGCCTGTGGGACCTTGCTTTCTGGGGCCAATGCTGCCAAGGCGGCGGGGTGATTTTAGTCACAACTAGAGCAGAGGAGGAAAGGGTTAAGTACTGTACACTGTATTCCTGATGAAAATTTGGGCAGGGGGCACAGCTATTAACAAAAAAGGCACACCCATAGCATCATGTCTAGTTTCACCCTAATTTAAAGCATAATGTTTATGCATCAGATGTCATTACAGATGCGTTGTATTACCCCTTCCGAATTTTCAACATTACTTACTACGGATGCTTAATTTTTAGAGTGCATTCAAAAGTTAATTAGAGATGCTGTAAATGCTGTCCTATACTTTTTTATTTTCTTTTTAAAAGGAACACTGGCAATATTGACAAGTAGCATTTCCCCCAAAATACTAGTATTTTATAGTGGCCTATGAGTATTTCTAAACTTTGATACCTGATCACGTATTATATACTGATTAAGAGTATTGCAAAACAATTATTACAATATCATGTTATGTTTTTAATTCAAAGTTACAGATGTTTTATCAAAATCATGGCTTTTCAGGTATTATTTTTCCATACTTTTTCCCTAACTTTATATTTTTTATGTTTTCCATTTCTCACCATATTCTTCAATAGCTGAATGTACTGTAAAGTCTGAGTAAAAGAAATCATGTCTGTATGAAGAATATTATTTAAATTTATACTGTACATTTACACTTTAAATCAAAGTGAATAAATGGAAATAAGTTTTTATTTACATGAAATAAATCGAAATATGTATATTTTGTACTAAATGGGGGGAAACACATTTGGTTCTTCTGAGTGACAGGGGAAAAAACTAAATGGGCAAATCCAAATTTTTCCTAATAATAAAACATGTGCTTGCTTTTTCCTTCTGTTTGTTTTCTTCTAGTTATGAACACTTAGCTATGAGAACTGCACGACTAGCTCCACTTGCCTAGGAACGTGTTTCTCGACAGTAGCCTTCCAATCTGTAGACAGAATATTGTTAAAACTTTGGGTGAGTTTCAAAACCAGATTTTGATCAGTTAAGAGCTCTGCCACTAAAGCACAAACAGTTGGGTATACCTAAAGTAGCTTGCTAGATTATGATAATTCTTTCATAGGGATCTTCGCTTTCTAGTACACAATTGAAAATGGAAGCCTCCTAAAAGTTTAGGCCACTGATACCAAATTTGCATCAGATTTATATCTGATATATAAATTATAAATAGCTGAAGCTCTCTGGGTGATTTACAAAGATTAAAACCTTAAAAATTATATGTTTGTATGTATATGTTTGTATAAACATACAATACAGAGGGGGAGACATATATCTAAAAACAATTTTAAACAATCAAGAAAAATTCAAGTCCTGATTAAAACCTCATCATATGCTGCCAAATGCCTGAGAGACAAAGAAGGTTTTATAATCTGGTGACGAAAAGATAATGTTGACACCAGGCAGGCCTTGTTATGGAGATCATTCCATATTTAGGGTGCCACCACCGAGAAGGCCCTCTCCCTCATTGCCACCTTCCAAGCCTCCTTCAGAGCAGGCACCTGGAGGAGGACCTTAGATGATGAACCTAGTGTACAGGTAAGTTCATGCTGGGAGAGGTGCTCCATCAGGTATTGTGGTCCTGAGCCGTGTAAGACTTTATAGGTCAAAACCAGCACCTTGAAGCAGCCTTGGAAATGTATAGGCAGTCAATGCAAGTGGGCCAGAATTGGTGTTATATGTTCAAACCTTCTGGTCCTTGTTACCAATCTGGCTGCTGCATTTTGCACAAGCTGCAGCATCTAAACAGTCTTCAAAGGCAGCCCCATGTAGAGCGCATTGTAATTAGCTTGGAGGCTCCCAGAGCATAAACAGAGGCCAGGTTATCCCTGTCCAGATAGGGGTGTAGCTGGGCCACCAACTGAAGTTGATAGAAGGCACTCCATGCCACTGAGGCCACCTAAGCCTCAAGTGACAGATGGCTCCAGGAGGAATCCCAGGCTACAAACTTCACTTTCAGGGGGAGTGCAACCCCATCCAGAACAGGCTGAGTACCTGCCATCTGGTCAGAGGAACCACCCACTAACAGCCTCTCAGTCTTGTCTGGACTGAGTTTCAGTTTGTTAGCCCTCATCCAGTCCATTATTGCAACCAGGCACCGATCTAGCACATCCACAGCCTCATCTGATGAAGATGAAAAGGAGAAATAGAGCTGCATGTCATCCGCATACTATCAGCCATACCCTTCTAAGGTGCTTAAAGCCGTTTACATGGGTGGGTGTGCGTGTGCCCAATGTTATCTTCGCAACAGCCCTGCAAGGTAGGTTGGGCTGAGATGGTGACTGATCCAAGATCACCCAGTGAGCTGCAGGACTGAACAAGAATTTGAAAGGATTCCCCAGTCATATTCTGACACCAAGCACTACACCACACTGTCTAGTCAACTGCCTTAAGGCACTATCTGTTTGGGGACTATTGGAGCCCAATCTGTTTCTCTTCGTGCTGCATTTCTTGTGTGGCTTGGAATGTTACTGGGTTAATTTTATAACCATTGCCAATTAGCAGGAATAGCTGGGCTAGCCATCAATTTAAAGGGATTGAGACAATGGCCACGTTGACACATCACGCCAAGCCATCCTACAAATAAGCTACGCAGTGTGGGTTGTTTATGGAACAACCCATAGTGTGCCCAACATGATTTGGCTCAATGCTTGTTCTCCCCCTTCTGTCTTCCAGCCGGTATCCCAGTGTCCTCCATGGCAGAACCTGTCTTGTCTCCACCTCATTCGCTACCCCTTTTTGTTTACCACCGTTGTTTTTCAGAACCTCAAAGAAGTCCAATTGGGATTGATTTTCTTTTGTTTTATTTTTTGGCCCCAGAAAATTGTGCCAAATGTGTCTGTAGTTTTTTATCTTTTGTCAGTCTTTCACAAGTGTGTTCTTACGGCGATCCCATATGTTTAGTCTTGCCTGGTCAATTTTCTTGTCTATTTCAGCTGTCAAAGGGGGCAGCAAAGTGGAGTAAGTAACATATATGGAACTTGTCAAGGCGAGACTGCATATAGGGCTAGGCTAATTTGCACTCAGTTACCAAGGTCCAATTGCCAAGTTGTCAACTGAAAAGCACCGAAAATGGGGGCGGGGGGAGTAGCAGCAAAAGTAGGTGCACTAAAAAGGAAGGGGGAAATGACACAATATCTCCCCCTTAGCAATGTAATCCTCTCAATTGTAAGTGTTGAACTGGCACTTCTTAGTTCCCCCCACCTTTTCAACATTTGCTAGGCAAGATTAAACTTTGAATGGTATGGATCTTCGGGTGTGTTGTGCTTATGTTGACCTAGTTATACATGAATTACTTTTCTTAAATTGTAACCCGCCCTGAGCCCTAGGGATGACTTACCCTAGGAATTAAATTTTTGTTCTATAAAATAAGACACTTAGCATGCAAATATCCTGCAACATGCCTGTTTTTTCTCTAGAAACTTGCTCGTATATAGACATAGGGCACAATAAAGTGGATATAAATTTATTCATTTAATTCAGGGGTGGGCAACTGGTGGCCCTCTAGATGTTTTGGCCTACAACTCCCATCATCCTTCCCAATTGGCTATGCTGACTGGACCAGATGGGATTCCTGCTGAAATCTTTAAAAAAGGGGGCCCCGAACTTGTACAACATCTTCATAAACTCATCGAAAAAATCTGGATAAGAGGTCCCAGAAGACTTCAGGGATGCCATAATTATCACCCTCTTTAAGAAAGGTGATAGAATAGACTGTGGAAACTATCGGGGTATTTTTCTCTTAGCTACCGCAGGTAAAATATTTGCCAGGATTCTCGCAAACCGTCTTCTATCTATTTCAGAAGAGATCCTCCCTGAAACTCAATATGGTTTCCGCCCCTCTAGAGGGACAGTAGACATGATTTTTATTGCACGTCAGCTCCAAGAAAAATGCCAGGAGCAAAATCAACCCCTTTATATGGCATTTCTCGATTTGGCTAAGGCCTTTGATACTGTAGACCGTACAGCTCTCTGGACTATCCTTATGAAAATTGGATGCCCCAATAAATTTGTGAATATCTTGCGACTTCTCCATGACAACATGACGGCTACGGTCTTGGACAACAACAGCTCTCATGGTGCTCCATTTAAAGTGGGATCAGGTGTTAAACAGGGATGTGTTATCGCCCCAACATTATTTGCTATTTTCATTGCCATGATTTTACATCTTGTCGAGGGGAAACTTCCCACTGGTGTGGGAATTATATATCGAATAGATGGAAAGCTTTTTAATCTCAGCAGGCTGAAAGCAAAAAGGTAATTACAACCTCCGTTGTGGAACTTCAGTATGCTGATGATAATGTGGTCTCCGCACATTCAGAGGATGATCTCCAAACTATCCTAAATGCTTTTGCAGAAGCATACGGAAAACTTGGTCTCTCACTTAACATCAAAAAAACCAAAGTGCTTCATCAGCAAGTGCAAGCTAACCCTTTGGTGATGCCATCTATCCAGCTTGGCGGGACAATACTGGAAAATGTCGATCATTTTCTCTATCTTGGCAGCTATCTTTCTGTTACAGCTAACATCGACAGTGAAATCCAGCATCGTCTGAGCTCCGCAAGTGCCGCGTTTTCTCGAATGAAACATAGAGTGTTCGAGGATCGGGATATTTGTAAGAAGACCAAAACACTGGTTTATGAAGCCACTGTATTACCAACTTTATTGTATGCCTGCGAAACATGGACTATCTATAAACGTCACCTCCAACTCCTTGAAAGATTTCATCAACGTTGCCTCCGGAAAATCCTGCGAATTACTTGGGAAGATAGGCGAACAAATGTCAGTGTACTGGAAGAAGCAAAGACTACTAGCATTGAAAAAATGATCCTTCAACGCCAACTTCAGTGGACCGGTCATGTTGTTCAAATGCCTGACTGCCGTCTCCCAAAGCAGTTACGGTACTTTATTCCCAACTGAAGGATGGAAAGCGGAATATCGGTGGTCAATATAAGAGGTTTAAAGATGTTCTTAAGGCTAATCTAAAAAAATGCAATATAAGCATCAAAAACTGGGAAGCTCTGGCCCATGAACGATCTAACTGGAGGTTGGCCTTTCACAAAGGTTCTATGGACTTTGAAGAAGCTCGAGTGCAAGGTGAAAGGGAGAAACGTGCTAAGCGAAAAGCATGTCAAATGAATCCTTTACAAGACCATCTTCCATCTGGTAACCTGTGTCCTCACTGTGGGAAGCTGTGTGGATCTAGAATTGGCCTCCACAGTCACTTACGGACCCATCGCTAGAGTCTACACAATTTTCTTTAGAATTTTCCTCCTTTTAAAAATCTCCTTTTTGTAAATTTTCTTTTTTTATCCTGGAAGACAATCTTACTCGGTCACAAGTGATCGCCTGACTGACTGATAGGAGTTGAAGGCCAAAACATCTGGATACAGTGGACAGCCACAAGTCGCTCACTCCTGATTTAACTTAATTCACTTAGGGTGCAATCCTATACATGTGTAGACTGAAAAAGGTCCTACAACTCCCAGCATTCCCCAGCCAACCCATGCTGGCCGAGGAATGCTGGGAGCTGTAGGGTCTTTTTCTGTCTAAACATGCATAGCAGTGTGAAACTGATGGCCAAAACAGGTATTGCTTTAAATTTGTATCTAGCAGCAACTATGTCGACTCTTCATTTTTTCTCTAGAGCAGTCAGTGTTCTCCAACCTTGGGTCCCCAGATGTTTTTGGCCTACAACTCCCAGCATGCCCCAGCCATGCTGGGAGGCCAAAAACATCTGGGCACCCAAGGTTGGAGAACACTGCTCTAGTCTACAGTATGTGCGGCGGGGGGGGGGGGGACCGATCCATTCTACCATCCCAACCGGCAGGAACTGTCTTGCTTTTCCTGATTGTAAGTAAGCGGCTCTGGGAGCCTTTTTTGTCTGGAGCGCGGTGTCAAAAATCCTTTACATAAATACAGATTGCAAATTACTGCTCCTGAACTAAGCGCTGTTGCCGTAGAAGCGTCAGCTTCCGCTGAGGCAACTGCCTGGAAACAATAACATGCCTTTGGGCACTGATTACATTTGTTCGTCTTTAAGGTACCACAAGACTTTTGCTTTTCCTGCAACCCGCTCTGCAAATACGTGGCGACGTGAAACAATAACATGCCTTTGGGCACTGATTACATTTGTTCGTCTTTAAGGTACCGCAAGAGGTTTGCTTTTCCTGCAACCCACTCTGCAAATACATGGCGACGTGAAAGGGGTGGGTCGTGGGTGGAACTTCTGCGAGCCAGGAGAGGCTCAGCCCAACAGGTGGCGCCTTTCGTCTACGTCTACGACGAGCGGAGGAAGCGAGCCGGTGTCGGGCTCCTCCTCCAGGACGCCTGGGGTTTCCAGCGCGCAGACGCGAGCGCGGGAACCGGGAATTGGCTTTGAGCTCCTTCCGAACTTCGCCGGTGCTGGCTGAGCGCGCCTCTTGGGTCTTCTTGCAGGTATGGGGTGAGGAGTGCGGGAACGGGGAGAAACCAGACGGACAGAGATGTCTGTCCCGGGTTGGCAGGCAAGGAAGGAAGGAGTGAGTGAGTGAGGCTCCTGCTAGCGGGGGGAGGGGAGGAAGAGGAAATCTTTGTGTGGAAGCTGTCACGAAAGGAGGGCGAGCGCCCTTCGTCTCCTGGGTGCGTTTTCCCCCTTGCATGTAGCAGGCAGAGATGGGCACAGGGAAGCCTGCTTCCCTCAGTTGCAAGTGGAGAACAATTCTGGAAGCTTACGCATGCACGGGGTTCTTCTATTCTGAGGTAGATTGTCACCCTAGTAAATAGCGTGATGAAGTCATGTCTAGACTTCTCTTCCTCTTCTCTGGGGCATATGATAAAGTGTGTGTGTGTGTGTGTGTGTGTAACTTACGTATTGCCATTATTCGTGTCTCTCGGCTTTTGGAGCCGGGGGGGGGGGGTGTCTACACCAGGGGTGGGCAGCGAATAGATCTCCAGATATTTTGGACGTCAACTCCCATCATTCCTAACCATTGGCCATGCTGGCAGGGGCTTCTGGGAGTTACAGTCCAAAATATCTGGAGATCTACCTTCTGCCCTGGTACACTTAAGGAGATGTGGGTGGGTGGCATTGAGTTATATGTGAAAGGCTTGCTGGTATAGTAGTTAAGAGAATAAGGTATAATTGGAAGGCCTTGGTTAGAATCTCAACTCAGCCATGCAATGGTGTGTGGGGTTTTTTTCCTAGGTAATACATATCTCTCACCTACCAGTGCCCCTGCCAACCCCAGTTGCTATATGGGGATTATATTTGCCTGCTTTAGGGTGCAATCCTGTGTGTGTTTAGACAGAAAAAAGTGGCTGAGGCAGGCTGGGAGTTGTAGGACTTTTTTCTGGATTGCACCCTTACAGGATTTTATTGTGCTGAGATAACATACGTGAAATGCTCTGAGTACCTTGGGAAAGTGCTGCTTATTAATACTGCAGTTCCTAGCTCAGGTTTGCTTCAGTTATTGTCTTGCATTTTGCAAGTGTCCCCTTGCAGTTTCTGCAGTCTCTCAATATTGGTTGTTTCCGCTGTTGTTGTATTAAGAATATATAATTTATATGTAAAGTTATCTCAACTCTTTCAGGGTGTTTCTAGATGGAGAACTCCTAGTGTTACCTATTATTATTATTATTATTATTATTATTATTATTATTATTATTCCATCAGGTATTACAGTCCCAAGGCTTGTAGGGCTTTATAGGTTAAAACCAGCACCTTGAATTGGGCTTAGTAGCATATAGGCAGCCAATGCAAACGGGCCAGAACAGGTGTTATATGTTCAGACCTCTTGATTAGAAAGCATTGTGCAGCTATTCCATTTTTTCCTTAACGGATTTTCTGCGATAAGAAAAAAAGACTGAAGAATGGTGGCAAAATACAGAAGTGTTATGAGTAGATGACAATATCTGGACATACTATTATTATTATGTCCATTTCTATGCCGCCCAATAGCCTCTCTGGGCGGTTTACAACAATTATAAAATTACACAATAAACTACAATTATACAATAAAAATACAATTTTACAATAAAATACAGTATTAAAAAATACAAGCAATAAAAACATCAAAAAATTACACAAACATTTTAAAAACACTTTTAAAATTACTTATAGCTCAGACAGATGTAAAAAATAGACTGGATAAAAAGATGACATAACCACCACCCCATGTGCTATTTGCAGCTATTAAATGCCTCAGCACAGAGGGCAGTTTTAACCTGGCACCGAAAGGATAGTAAAGTTGGCGCCAGGCGGGCATCAGTAGGGAGGCTGTTCCACAGTTGTGGGGCTACCACAGAAAAGGCCCTCCCCCTTGTTGCCGCCTTCTGAGCCTCCCTTGGGGGCGACAGTCAGAGGAAGGCCCCAGATGCTGAGCGTAGTGTCCGGGTAGATTGTGGTTGGGAGAGGCGTTCCATCAGGTATTACAGTCCCAAGGCTTGTAGGGCTTTATAGGTTAAAACCAGCACCTTGAATTGGGCTTAGTAGCATATAGGCAGCCAATGCAAGCGGGCCAGAACAGGTGTTACCTATATGTTCAGACCTCTTGATTAGAAAGCATTGTGCAGCTATTCCGTTTTTTCCTTAACGGATTTTCTGCGATAAGAAAAAAAGACTGAAGAATGGTGGCAAAATACAGAAGTGTTATGAGTAGATGACAATATCTGGACATACAACCCCCCCCCCCCCCATAAAATTCCGTTAATGAGGCAGGGCAATGGTGCAAAGTCCCTGGGAAGTGGTGTAATCTCCCCCCTCCCTTTTGCACCATTACATCATCTTCTGTAAATTTATCAGTAGCTGCATTAAGAATGTGTGCATACATAGGGATAAAAATACAGGAGTGACTAGCATTTAGAAAAAGGCTATTTGTATGTATATTCTCAGCCATTGTATTTATAGTTGCACTGTGTTATAATTTAATAAAATGGTGAGCTATTATATCTCTTAGTTCAGGGTGTCTAAGATATTATGGCTGCTGTAAACCATAGTTCTTGAAAACTTGACATCTGTTGCTTGTGAAAAGTATTCAGTCTGTTATAATTGAGAATTATGTGCCATCTTTGAGTTTCATCAAAGTAAAAGGCAAAAATGTCCCCCAAATTCTGCATTTGCTTTGGAAAGGATGAAGGTAATCACTTGTGAAATTGCATGGCACAATAAAGAGCCAGTGTACAGCTTAGACTTCCAACATGGAACTGATGGGAAAATCAATAGACTGGCCTCTGCTGGAGTGGACACCACTGTTCGTGTGAGTTATAAATATTAATTTATGGTAATATTCCTAAATCTTCTACTTGAACAAAGATTTGTAACAAGAAGGATGCTAATTCTAGGATGTGAAGAAGTTTGAATGTTAAAATAAGGTTTCTTTTAAAAGCAGCCTGTAGAGAAATTATTCATTTAAAAGTATGTTTAGGGTGTAGACAGCAATAGAAGAGTAACTCTTATTTCTGTAGACATTTCAAGCAAACCTTGATTTTGATATTATAAAGCGTTGTAGATTTTGAGTTTCAAATGTAACTTAACTACAGTATGAAAATAATTGTAGATTAGATATTATATTGGATCACAGTAAATGAAGCAGTGGTCTTCTGAGATACAGGGTTCTGTTTAAGAAAGGATTATTTGCCTAGTTGTAAAATGGGTTGTCTGAAGTTAATGGCTTAATGCTAATTATGGGTGACAATCATGAACACAGTATGTAAGTTCTCAGAGAAATCACTCGGACCCATCTGCATGCAATTTCACTAGGTTTTTCTGTGACTGTCATCTTTTATTACTAGATATGGAAAGTAGAAAAAGGACCAGATGGGAAAGCAATTGTCGAATTCCTGTCCAATTTAGCTCGCCATACCAAAGCTGTGAATGTTGTACGTTTTGCTCCCAATGGTGAGATTCTAGCATCTGGTGGAGATGGTGAGTATAAATTTGTTAATATTTTGTAAGAAAATAGGTGGGTATACTATATGCATACATATTCACAAAGAACCACATAGAGTTCAATAGCATTTCAGAAAATGTATAAAAAACAAGCTTAGGTGGCAAGAGGATAAGACATACTATAGTAGGGGGTGAGGGTGGATATTCTTTTTTTTTTTTAATTTACTTTTCATAACAAAATACAATAACACAACAATTTAACTTAAACTACATACAATAAATCATAAAGTGCACCCACCACCACCCTCATAGGGACAAGTTTATATACTTCTATCCCCTTGATCAAATGAATCCCAAAGTCCAAAAATATAACATATCCTGACAAGGCATACCCCCTTCCTCTTTATTAATACATAGTCTAATAATTGGTTCCATATATCCATAAAATTATTATTCTTTAACTGTCCTTTTTTGCATTTGATACTACAAGTTAGTTTATCGTTTAGGGCTATATCCCAAACTTCCTTATACCAATCAGTTATTAGGAAAACATGTTGTACTTTCCATTTTCTCGCTATCATTAGCCTAGCTGCAGTTAACAAGTTTACAATTAATTCCTTCGTATTTTGGTTGCAAATAAATTTCTCCGTTATTGATAACAATGCTAGTTTTGGACAGACCTCTAAGTTAATACCAATAATTTCCGATATTTCTGTAAAAACCTCTCACCAAAAAACCAGTACATTTTTACAACTCCACCACATATGAGCATATGTCCCTTTTTCCTGACATCCTCTCCAACAAAATGCGGAACAATTATTATCTATTCTATTTAATCTTACTGGATTTAAATACCATCTCCAAATTAGTTTATAGAGGGTGGATATTCTTAACCTTAGAAATTAAGTACCGGTACCTTTTTAAAAAATGAATAATATTGTTTACATTAACATATAAAGTTACCAAATCATACAGACAGAAAAGGACATTATAGTAATATAAATTATATCCTTAATAGTTTAAGTAACTTCAAATGATAATTAGAACCTCGTTCAAAAAAGCTTGCTAATAAACTCTTGATTTAATCTCTTGAGTTGTACATATTTTCTCCTGTGTATGATCATCCATCATATGAGGCAAGATAATGTTGTTTTGAAAACTGAGCAGGTGAAACTCGGTGATTATTCCACTGCAGTCTTCACAGTACATGTGCAATGGGAAACATTTTAGCAGTTTGAAGATGACAGACAAAACAACTTGACCAGAAACATAAAAACATCTTAAAAAATCACACTCCACCTTTTAGCTCTGCTGCTAGGGTTAAAATTTTTTAGGGTTATGTATGTTGTACAGCCCGATCCTATGCATGTCTGCTCAGAAATAAGTCCCACTGAGTTCAATGCCTTATTCCCAGGTGAGAGTGCAAAGGGTTGCAACCCAACTCCAACTTTTATTGTGGCTAAGGAAGTCTTTTCAGTGAAATTAATTTTTACAGATGCTGCAATTCTGTTGTGGAAGTTGAATGACAACAAAGAGTTAGAGCCAGTTGCATTTCAAGATGATGATGATAACCAGCTTAATAAAGAAAACTGGACAGTAATGAAAACGTTAAGGTAAATTTTCTTCTATTTTGGTTAAATTTAATTGAATAATATGTTAAATTTCATTAGTCTCCTGGAAGATCACCTGAATACTATGTCCTTTTTTCCCCTTTCTGATACAAAAGAGTGCGTTACAGAAATTGTAACGAAATATTTGCTGAGATCAATGACAAAATAGTCTAAAATATTATCTAACGAGTAATTTTGATGTTTTTGTACTAATAGAGATAACTGACCTATGTTAGCATTTTACTTTTTTAAGTTAAGTGGCGCCTTTGTATTTTATTCTCCTGTGTTGTATACATTTTATTGTGAGGTCTGTGGACTAGATCAATAAACTGCTGTAACATTAGTAGCTGCTGATGCCATTGTACATAACATCTTTTATGTTTATTATAGCTATAAACTCTTATTTGAGTATGCAAAAATATGTGGTTTATCTTCAGGACTTTCTAGGCTCCAAGAACCATCATAATTTGAATCATAAGTCAAAAGTCAAAAATTCTAGAGCCAGAATAACCCTCTTCTATGCATCACAATGACCTAATTCTGCATATCAGTTTTCTAGTATTTCTGTATAGCAAATTTGGGGTCAATGAGAAATGACTGCATGTTCCCTGTAGCTTCTTTGTTGTAGCCTCTTTGTGTGAATCTCTTCCAAAAACATTTATTGAAGCATCTCAAAGCAGATGTTTCCTGTTGCCACAATAACATAAAAGCCATGCTGGATTAGACCAAATGCTGAATAAGTCTAGAATCCTGTCTTCCCCCAACACTTGCAGGGGCCAACCAGTGGGGAGCCCAAAAGTAAGGCATGAAAGCAACAGCTCTTTCCCACTGCTGCCCCGCAGCAACTGGTATCCTGTGGTATTCTGTCTCTCAACATGGAGGTTCCATATATTCATCATTCCCAATAGCCATTAACATACCTATCCTCTATGAATTTGTCCAATCCCATTTTTAAAGCCATCTAAGCAAGTGGCCATTACCACAACTTGTGGCAGTGAATTCAATAAATTGCATTTTGTGCAGAAGTACTTTCTTTTGGCTGTCCTGAATCTGCTGTCAATCCATTTTATGGAATAATTGTCAGTTCTAGTATTATGAGAGGAGAAGAAGAATCTCTGCTTTCTTCACACCATACATAATTTGATAAACCTCTGCCATATCTCCATTTACTACATGTTCTTTTCTAAACTAAAAAGCCCCAAACACTTGAGTCTTTTCTTTTAGAAAAACTCCTCCAGTCCCCTAATCATTTCAGTTGCACCTTCTTCAACTCTACAATATCCTCCTTGAGAAAATATTTTCTCACCTTCTGTAATCTCTCTGCTAGCTAGATAAAGACAATACTGCACTATGGTAGCTGCTGATCTCTCCCCTTCCCCCAAAGTGTATGTCTTCTGTGTTGTCCTCTGGCATTAAGTTCAGAAAAGGGTGGTGAGATTGGCAGCTGTTGTAGCATAGGTTACCCTAATGCAGTGGTTCCCAACCTTGGGTCCCCAGATATTGCTGGACTACAGCTCCCAGCATCCCTTATCATTAGCCATGCTGGCAGGGTATGCTGGGAGCTGTAATCCAGCAACATCTGGGGACCCAAGGTTGGGAACCACTGCCCTAATGGGTGACATAAGGCTCTGTGCTATGGGAGTGCCCTGGGGATGGAGGGAAATGCACCTAACTTGGAGCATTTCTTACTACTGGTGACTACACAACTATAATTTTAACAATGGAAAGCATTCAGATGGCTGGAACCTTAACAACACTCTTGTGCCTTTTATGTTCATAACCGTCTTCCTCTTTGTCAGTCCCTCTACTATGCTTAATTCCAGAGGTCACTTAGAAGATGTATATGATATTTGCTGGACCCCTGATGGAAACTACATGGCATCTGCATCAGTTGATAACACAGCTATAATGTGGGATGTCTGTAAAGGTAATTATTAAGATTATTTTTTAATGTAAAAGTACCTTTCCTCCATTCTATGAGCTTTTTCTGGTTTCAGGCCTTAGAACTGCCTGAGGATGTGTGCAGCCATAAGCCCTGAAACTAGAGAAAGCTCAGTTATTAACATTCCTGTCATCTATAAATTTGTGCTCAAACCTACTTACACTTTTGAATGTCATTGCATCCTATTTCAGGACAGTCCAAAAGGCAACATGCGCAAAGGATGGGGGGTGAGCAGCAGTGGCCTTCCAGTTTGTGTGTATGTAGTGTGGGAAGCATGATCTGATTCATTACAGGGGTGGTCCGGTGCTATTGTGCTCATTGTATGGCCTTACGCAAGTCTTTGGGCTCTCAAGACTTAGAGCGCAATCCTATGCATGTTTAGTCAGAAAAAAGTCCTTCAGCTCCCAGCATTCCCCAGCCAGCCATGCTTACTGGGGAATGCTGGGAGTTGTAGGACTTTTTTCCATCTAAACATGCATAGGATTGCACCTTTAGTGTACTAGTTGAAAAATTGGAAGAATTGGGGTCTGCTTGAAGGTTGGCTGTTAGGATAGACACAATAAAGGTTATGTATGTATGTATTATTGTGAAGAAGGGACATGGCAGCAGTTAGGCTAAGTTAGGCTGCCTGGTTTTGCTCCTGCCTTCCCCCCCCCCCATTGCTCCTACCTTCCCCCCACCCCTTCCCTTTCTTCTTTGGTATTTTTCTGTGACCTTGTACCAGCTAGCGAAAGGGAGGAACTGGCAGATTGATAGCACCTGGGAAGCAACGTTTATCTGAAGAGCTGTAACACCAAGGCCATAGCTAATTGGTATGAGGTCATGCGAAAGTGCCCGCAGCTGGAAAGGGGTGGAGGGCCCTCCTTAATGAACTAGGGGAGAGAGTATTGGACAATTGGAGACCCTGCACTGTTTTATTTTAATTTTGTTTTAATAAAGTCTCCATCTTAATAAACGTGTGTTCCTTCTTTGTCTGCAAGACTGGACTGCTACACCAGTGTGGTGTAAGGGAACCAGGAGGTGGGCGGCAGTCCCAGGGGAAATTTAAACCTACCTGTAAGCCTACCTGATAGGGCTGGCATAAGCAGCAATCCTTCACATTTATATCCCGCCTTTTTCCTGCAAGGAACCCAAGGTGGCTCACATAAGCCTCCTCCTCTTCTCCATTTTATCCTCACAACAACCTGAAGTGCTTTGATAAATAATAGTTGTTTACTGGATGGAAAATAGTGCTGTGAATCATAAATAAGTGATCTGTCACTAGCTGTTTCATATCCATCACACTTTGGGATGTAAGACATGGCCTTGCTGAGTGACAAAGTGCAGTTTAAGCAGATTTGTAGGTGGGATAGCTTGGCTGTGGGTTGGCACAAAGCCCTTCCCCTGTCTCCTCAATCCTTGTGACAAAGCCTTTCTCCTGTCTCCAATCCTTGTAAGGTGCACTGTCCTAAGAAAGAATATTTGCTACTAAAAATACGCCAAAACTTCTATTAAAAAGATATTGTTGTCTATTATGATTCTTGCAGATTTCTTGCATATTGTAACCCTTCCAAGACAGTGTTTTAGTATAATCAGGAAGGAAGTGTTAGTTTTAGGAATGCCCATTTTACAAACAAACAGTATTTCAGATGTATCCTTAATTTCTGTGTTTCTACTGAAGTAAATAATAATGGTCAGAACAGATGCTTTGTACTGATCAGCTAGTTAGGTGGTTTCTGATAATTACAGAAATGTACAACTTAATCCATTAAAAATAAAACAAACCACTGTGCCCACATTTTATGAACTGTTATACTTTGGTTTAAAATTTTATCTATATAACAGTTAGTGTTGCCATACAGCAGCCTTCCCTAGTCTAGTGCCCTCCAGATGTTTTGGGCTTCCAACTCCCAGCAGCCCCAGCCAGTATGGCCAATGTTCAGGAATGCTGGGAGTCGATGCTTAATACCTATCCCTTGTCCCGGGCCTGCCCAGAGCCAAGGGATAACTGGGGGGGGGGGTGGCTCCTCCCCATACCTTGCGTTTGCTGTTGTGCAATGCCAGGTCCGTTACCCAGAAAACATCTCTCATCCATGACTTGATCCTGGATGAGGGTGCGGACCTGGCATGTATTACGGAAACCTGGCTGGACGAGGCCGCTGCTTCAACTCTGGCGGCCTTGTGTCCGGCTGGTTTCTCGTATGCCCAGCAGCCAAGGGTTGGGGGACGGGGAGGGGGAGTGGCTGTTATCTACCGGGAGTCCTTGGTCCTTACCAGACTCCCTCTCCGGGAGACCAAGTTTATTGAGTACATGTACTGGAGGTTGGGTCCCAAGGGCAGTCTGGGGATCCTGCTAGAGTACCGTCCACCCCGCTGCACGACAGACTCCCTGGCCGAGGTGCTGGAGGTGGTCTCTGATGTGCGTGTGTTGTCCCCCAGGCTATTGGTGCTGGGGGACTTCAATGTGTATTTGGGGGCTGTCCTCACGGGGGCACCTCGGGACTTCATGGAGACCATGGCTTCCTGGGAGCTGCACCCTGTATTAACTGGACCTACCCATGTAGCCGGTCATGCACTGGACTTGGTTTTTGTTTCTGGAGAGGGGGGAAATGATCTGGAAATCGGGGGTATATCCGCCACCCCCTTGTCATGGTCAGATCACTATCTGGTGGGGTTGGATTTCTCGATGCCACAACCCCTCTGCAGGGGTGAGGGACCTATTAGGATGGTCCGCCCCAGGCGTCTTATGGATCCGGATGGATTCCTGAACGCGCTTGGGGAATTGGAGCACACAAACGGTAGCTCGGTCGAGACCCTGGTGGACGACTGGAATGCTGCAATCACCAGGGCATTAGACCGAGTTGCCCCGAAGCGCCCTCTTCGCCTAAACAGAGCTCGCGCGGCGCCATGGTTCACTCCGTCGCTGTGAGCTCTGAAACAAGAGGTGAGAAGGCTAGAGCGCCGATGGCGTAATTCCCGCTCCGAAGACAATCGAACACAGGTTAGAGCTGCATCTTCAACCTACCGGGTGGCGGTGAAGGCAGCAAAAAAGAATTTCTATGCTGCCTCCATTGCGTCTGCGGAGTGCTGCCCCAGGAGGCTGTTCCAAGTGGTCCGGAGTCTGGTCGGTCCAGTCGCTCCGGACCCATTGGAACAGTCTAAAGCCTCCTGTGAGGCTTTAGCGAAGCACTTTGCAGATAAAATCGATCGGATAAGGAGTGGGATATCGTGCGTCGTGGACACAGGGAGTGAGCGGGAGGAGGTCAATGGCAGACCGGTTTTGTGGGATCGGTTTCGGCTTCTTCCTTCTGATGAAGTGGACAAGGTGCTTTCATCTGTGAGGCCGACCACCTGCTTGCTTGATCCTTGCCCGTCCTGGCTCATCATGAGCTGCAGGGAGAGACTGGGTGAGGGGATCAAGGCGGTGGTGAATGCCTCCCTCGAGGAGGCAGTGATGCCATCAGCCCTCAAGGAGGCAGTAATAAGACCGCTTCTAAAGAAGCCCTCCTTGGATCCCCAGGATTTAAACAACTTTCGCCCAGTCTCCAATTTACCATTTCTGGGCAAGGTGATCGAGTGGGTGGTGGGTGCTCAGTTGAAGGCACACTTGGATGAAGCCGATTATTTAGATCCGTGCCAGTCGGGCTTCAGATCTGGACATGGGATGGAGACGGCCTTGGTCGCCTTGGTGGATGATATGAGGAGGGCTTTAGATAGGGGCGAATGCTCCTTTCTAGTCCTCCTCGATCTCTCGGCGGCTTTTGATACTGTTGACCACGGTATCCTCCTGGACTGCCTGGAGGGCTTGGGCTTGGGAGGCACTGTATTGCAGTGGTTCCGGTCCTTCCTCTCTGGAAGGTACCAGAGGGTAGTTCTCGGGGAGGAGGCTTCGGACCCTCGGCTGCTCACTTGTGGAGTGCCGCAGGGTTCCATCCTCTCCCCGATGTTATTCAACATCTACCTCAAGCCGCTGGGAGCTATCATCAGGAGGTTTGGGGTGCAGTGTCATCAATATGCGGATGACACGCAGCTCTACCTCTGTTTCAAGTCCTCACCGAGGTTGGCCGTTGAGACCCTGTCCAAGTGCCTGGAGGCAGTGGCTGGCTGGATGGGAAGGAACATGCTGAAGCTGAACCCCGACAAGACCGAGGTACTGCTGGTGGGGGACAAGGGGAGGTTAGGGGATGTTGACCTGGTGCTGAATGGGGTACATCTACCCCTGAAGGACCAGGTCCGCAGCTTGGGGGTCATTCTAGACTCTCAGCTGTCCATGGAGGCTCAGGTGGCAGCTGTGAGCCGGGCAGCGCTGTATCAACTCCATCTGATACGGCAGCTGCGCCCCTACCTTCCTAATCACCTGCTCCCATCAGTGGTTCATGACTTGGTCTCCTCTCGCCTAGACTACTGTAATGCGCTTTACGTGGAGTTACCCTTGAAGACGGTACAGAAGCTACAGCTGGTACAGAACGCGGCGGCTCGCCTGGTTAAAGGCAGCCACCGGCGGGATCACATCACGCCAGTGCTCAACGAGCTACACTGGCTACCAGTTGCTTGCCAAGCCGAATTCAAGATGTTGGTTTTGACCTTTAAAACCCTATACAGCTCCGGTCCAGTCTATCTCAAAGAGCGTCTCCAGCAACACCAAGTGGGTCGCTCAACAAGATCTGCCACAGACGGCCTTCTCCTTGTCCCTTCAGCCAGAGCAGCTAGACTGGTCAGGACGAGGAAGAGGGCCTTCTCTGTGGCGGCCCCCGTACTGTGGAACTCTCTCCCAAGTGACCTCTGCCATGCCCCCTCTCTGCTGAGCTTCCACCGCTCACTAAAAACTTGGCTGTTCAGACGGGAATATGGGGTGGGCTAAGATTTTAAAATTTTATACTGTTTTAATGTATTTTATTCTGTTTTTATCTTATGTGTATTGCCAGGGTGGCCGGTTGCCGGCCAGATGGGCGATAAATAAATATTAATAATAAATAATAATAAATAAATAGTGCAAAACATCTGGAGGTCACCAGATTGGGGAAGGCTGCCATACACTCATTAGATGATCTTGAGCAAATCACATTGTTTCATTGCTTATTTGAAAAATGGGAAGAAAAATTACTTGTCTATCATAGTAAAAATACAAAATACTTGTCTATCATTGTGGAAGTGAAAGAGAATGTGAGGCACTGATCACATTAAAACTGCTATAGAAATAATCTTGACTTGTTTTGTACTGAAAAGCAATTAATTCTTAGTGTCATTTCTAGGGCAAAAGGTATCCATTTTTAATGAACACAAAAGTTATGTGCAAGGAGTAACATGGGACCCTGTAGGACAGTATATTGCAACTCTTAGTTGTGATAGGTAAGTTACTACTGCATTGGAATATATTGTTTTTGGTATTGCTGTCTTTGAGAATGTTTAAAATAATTATTTCATTGTTTAAATCAGGGGTGGCAACTTGTGGCCATCCAAATGCTGCTGGACTGCAACTCCCATCAGTTCTCATCAGCACAGCCAAGGCTGAAGGAAGATGGGGGTTGCAGTCCAACAACTTTCCCACCCCTGATTTAAATGCTATCCTTCAAGAATAGAATCATAGAAAAGTAGAGTTGGAAGGGGCCTATAAGGCCATCGAGTCCAATCCCCTGCGCAACGCAGGAATCCAAGTCAATGAATTTATATGCTTTATAGCGCATGTCTACTCAGAACTAAGTCCCATTGATTTCAATGGAGCTAGCTCCCACATAAATGGGTATAGGATTGTAGCCTTAAGCATCCATGTCCCTTAAATGCTGCTGCTGTTTCCAGACAAATTAGACCAGTGCTATAGTTGCTATCCTGTAAAAGAAGAAGTAGGAAACTGTCTTTTAAAAAAATGATTTACTATCCTGCAACCAAAGAACTCTAGCTTTATCTATCTATCTATCTATCTATCTTTCTACAACAGTTATATACTGCTCCACATCTTAAACAGATTCCAGAGTGGTAAACAATAAAAAGAATAAAACACTATATTAAAATAGAATATCAGTTTTTTAAAAAGTGACTGGTCAACCAAGGAAGGCTTCCTGAAATATGTTTTCAAAGGCAGATGCCATAATAACTATACGACAGGGGATGCCGGCCAGATGGGCGATAAATAAATATTAATAATAAATAATAATAAATAAATAGTGCAAAACATCTGGAGGTCACCAGATTGGGGAAGGCTGCCATACACTCATTAGATGATCTTGAGCAAATCACAGCAAATCACAGGGGATGGGCAATTCATTGTTTATAGTTAAGAGCTTCCTTTTCGTTGTAGGGTACTGAGAGTATATAACACACAGACCAAACGAGTGGCGTTTAATGTTACCAAAATGCCATCAGGTGGAGGATCTGAAGGAGAGGTGAGAAACCTTCTTTCTTTAAAGGGTTTTTGTCTCAAAATGAAATTTTTGGTGAGGGAATCATCTTTGGAAATTGGATCTCTCTGGCTGCAGTTCTGAAATAATGATCAGTATACACATGCTCTTATCATTGGAAATGTATACTCTAGCACATCATTTTCAACCTTGCTCATAACCTAAGCAACTTCTGTCTTCCTGTGCATCATTCTGCTGTTTTCTTGAGGCTGCTTTGCCCCTACAGACTGGAAAGGGAGTGGAATTGGGAAGCCTGAGAAAGGAAGAGACTTTTCAGACACTGAGCCTACTCTTCTTGCATGGTGGTGTATTGTCTGTCATTTGTTCAGACAGACATACCAACTATTGGGGGCAAGAATGAGTCCCATCTCCCCTCCTCCACACATACCTTATGGCTAGGACCATTACTTGTGCAAAGGAAGGTGCAGGATAGGCACCATGTAAATGGGGTGTGAAGGAAGACAACAGGAAGGCCGATGGTAGACCATTTTCATTCAGGGTTTCTTCACACATTTTCCTGTTAGGACATAATCAGTGTGCTCATAGCATAAAAAGATCTTGAGTCAGCACTTCACACATTGTGGTGAACATCTTTCTATTATTAAATTTTTCATATTCTTCAGGTGAAAAGCTATCGAATGTTCCATGATGACAGCATGAAGTCATTCTTCCGGAGACTGACTTTTACCCCTGATGGCTCTCTGCTTCTTGCTCCTGGTATGTGCAGATATTTTAGTTCCTTCATCTAGATCTGCAGTAGAGAATAGTAACCAAATAAAATACTGTGAATGAAATACCTTAAGATGAAGTGTAAATCATACGTGATATTTTTTTTTTTAAGTCAAACATGTGGATCTGCCTTTTTGACCTTTGTCTTGTATCTTTATCATGATCTGTATGAAACAGTTTGGGGTGACTCCTTGTTTGTAAACCTAATTCATGCTTCATTGGACTCTTACATTAATTATACTTTTCCTTGTTTGGAAAAGGATAGTTTATATACTTTTCCCTTTTTTTGTAAAATGAAAAACTTAGAAAATATTTTAATTCAAAAGTCCCACTTGAGCACTTTCCAGTCCATGGGGCACATCATTTTTGTAGCTTGTGCTACCTGAGAATGTTGTTGCCAGTTCCACAGCCACTTACTGTTTGACTTTCTCAAGTCCCATTTACCAATTGCTAGACCATGCCACCCTATTTGAATAATGTTGGCAGAATAGATACAGTCTACCCTTCCTGAATCCCACATTGTTTTTTCTCCTCTTACAAGTAAAAGAAAAACACTTTACACTAAGACCAGGTTGTTTAACCCAGGAATTAGCCAGACAGGGAGCAAGTGCACTGCCTCCTGCACACTCGTCACTTTCGCTTTCAATCAGCTGTAATGGACAACCCAGAAATGCCCAGTTCCTGGGCTGTTATCATGATGGTCGATCCCGGAACCCTGGGTTGTTTAGGGTTAAACAACCCAGAGTTAACCCAGCAATTGCCCATGGTTTGTTGTTGGGTTAACTCTGAGTTGTTTAACCCCTAAACAACCAAAAGTCCCAGGTTTGGACGTCACAATAACAACCCAGGAATGGGGGCATTCCCGGATTGTTGATTGAAAGTGGACGCAATGAGCTGCCACACAGCCACGACTATGAGTTAAATAACCCATAGTTAGCTGTTCCATGTGAACCAGGTCTAAACCTTTGAACCAAGAAGGAAGTCTTGGTTTAATAAAACAACTCCAAGTTTGGTAAAAATACCAGACTCAAAGAACTGTTTCTCAATAAAGCTTTTATGCAAACTGTTGGATAATTAAAAAAAATTGGAGTCAAAACCTATGGCTCATGTTTCACCAGGTAGTTGGGTGAAATAGTTAAGATCACTGGTATCTTCTAGTGTGGATTCACTGGAAGATACTCATTGAATAATTAACAGCCTGAACAGGAAGTGGGCGTAGCTCTCAGCTTCTTCCTCTTTCTGTTCAGACTCTTAGTGAGTGTAGCACCTTCTGTTGTTGTCTCCACGTGGTCCTTGCAGCAGCATGTAACCAGAGTTGCTGGTCTGAACTCCACAAGTTCAGACCCCAAGTAACTACAAATGTACTTGTACCAACTGTAAGAAACCTCTTTTAAGCCTGCCTGAATGAAACTGCATAATCTGAGTGAGTAAATGTTACTTTTAACTTTTACAAGACTGTGTCTCTGATTATTGTTCTGAGGGAGAGAAAAGGGGACAAAACCAGGGAAATCCAGTCTGCCTTAAAGCATCCTGGATTACCAAATGCTAACTGGCTAACACTAGCCAAATCTAAGCTTCTTTTAAGCTGGAAAGGGACTCTGCTGATCTCACTAACGTGAGATAGGAAAGATATTACTCCACAATATATCCTCTCCTAGTATCTTTTTCAAGTCCCAACACAAGCTACCGTATATTTGTGTCCAGGTTGCAGTCACCCCTCAGAGTAGCTCACGCTGGCTCAGCTTGTCTGAGTTTGGAAAGCTAGGCAGGGTCAGGCCTGGTTATTACTTGGATGGGAGACCCCTCCTCTAGTTTCCTGCCTTGAGCAGGGGGTTGGTCTCGATAGCCTTGTAGGCTCCTTCCAACTCTATAATCTATGAAATACTATGAAATAATTCATTAGCCAGTCACTGAATTAAGTTAATTGCAATTCTTGCCTCCCTTGCAGCTCTTTAAAAGGGCTCATTTTGCTGTTACCACATCCTAGATCCAAGAGAGTGTCTTACTTTTTTCTTGTTAGTAATGAGCTGTGAATGAATTGTTTTGATATTGTGGAACTGTTTTGTGCTTGATAGGGAGATTAGTATGGATGATTATGTATTTTTGTTATGTTTTTGTGCGTTGTGAATCACTTTGAAAAGTGCAGCTAAAATGATCAAGGAGCTGGAGCAACTCCCCTATGAGGAAAGGTTACAACATCTGGGATAGTTTAGCGTAGAAAAAAGGCGAGTAAGGGGAGACATGATAGAGGTGTACAAAATTATGCATGGTGCAGAGAAACTGGATAGGGAGACATTGTTCCCCCTCTCTGAAATAGTAGAACCCGGGGTCATCCCATGAAGCTGATCGGTGAGAGATTCAGGACAGATAAAGGGAATTACTTCTTCACACAGTGCATAGTTAAACTATGGAATTCACTTCCACAAGATATAGTGATGGTTACCAATCTGGATGGCTTTAAAAGAGGATTGGACAAATTCATGGAGGAGAAGGCTATCAGTGGCTACTAGTCCTGATGGCTATATGCTACCTCGAGTATCGGAAGCAGTATGCTTATACCCATCATTTGCTGGGGAACGGGAGGGTGCTGTTGCACTTATGTCTTGCTTGTGGGTTGCCCGTGGCCACCTGGTTGGCCCCTGTGTGAACAGAATGTTAGACTAGATGGACCCTTGGTCTGATCCAGCATGTCTCTTCTTATGTTTGCGTGTAATGTATGTAGAAAAATGATTTATAAATAAAGTGACTATGATGCTTTGTTCAGAAGTAAATCCTACTGCATTCAGTTTCAGCCTTCATCATTTCCATTACTAACCTGATACAAAATGTATTGTTTCCACCTCATGCACTGTTTCTAAACTTGTTTGGACAATAGAACTAGCTCCCAAACATCCTTGCAAGGTTGCTCCCTATTCCAGTTTTTTATGACTGGAAATCTTCCAATTTTAGCACTTTTGTGATAAGACTTCTGTTGTGTGCTTGAGTCCAAAGTTAATCTTACCCCTCAGTGATATCAAGTACACAGCTTAACATCAATAAAACTCTAAAATAAGCCTCATCAATCACCCAGGCTTGGCCACTGTGTCCCATATATTTAATTCTAATTTACTTTAGCTTGTATGGATAAATGCCTGTATGAAAATGTACCCAGTTCTGTTAGTGATTTCACAATGCAAGCTCTACACAGGAGACAAACAGTGCAAAGTGTGCAGTATACCCCAAGAAACTTGGGAAGATAGCCCATGTATGTTCATAGACAAGTTAAAAATACAAATTGATTACAAGTTGGTAATATGCAACACACATTTGGTGTTGTCCGATATTGGACTCCTAACTACATTCCTGGGGGTTGCACTGTGAATGGTTGGAAACTTATGGTCACAGTACTAGGGAACCTTGGGTTTTTAGGCTTCTTGGAACTTCTAGATGAACTGTAGCCTGAAGAATTAAGTGCAAACCTAACATTTTGTACTGCTTTAACTTTCACAGCAGGCTGTGTGGAATCTGGAGAAAATGTAACAAACACTACTTACGTTTTTTCCAGAAAAAATCTGAAAAGGTAGGTTCTTATTGGATGTGTATTTGCTCATATTTTAAATGCATATTGCAAATGCTCTTTGGCTAAAAACCTACTGTTTCTTATTAGGCCTATAGCTCATCTACCTTGTCCTGGGAAGGCAACATTAGCTGTTCGTTGCTGCCCAGTCTACTTTGAGCTGAGATCTGCACGTAATGAAGGTATTGTAAATCCTGTGTAGAGTATATTGTATTGCAGGTTTGTTGAAAGTATATTAAACTTAGCTATGTCAGAGGGTATACTATTCTATTTCTTAATTTTTTAATGATTTGGGGTAGCATTGTATAGTGCTACATCATAAATGCTATTTGTTTAATCTGTAAGGCCTCCAATTCTCTTTTACATGCCTTTATATTGTTTTGGTACAGGGTGGAACAGTGGCGACGTTTGCACAACATGACAACCTACCCTGTGAATAAGCTACGCAGTGTGGGCTGTTTGTGGAACATTTCATGGCGGTATATGTCCCCATAAAAAAAAACCTGATTAATCCTGTCAAAAACCTCATTTTAAAAAGAAGCCTGAGTTTTGACAGCTGTCAAAGCACCGTGCTCCCGTAAATGGGGTGGATTGCACTTTTCCACTTTCCCAAGCACCTAGAGTCTCAGGATAGGGTGGGAAAGGTGCAGGATACTGTCAGTGTCCATAGATGGTGCTTCCTGTACTTTGACACGGGACACCATCCTGGGCATTGACGAGGCAAGGCTGCACATTTGGGATAGTCGGAGTTGCGCACTTGCACAGCTCCAAACTGCTAACAAGTTTTTAAAATTGCACAAATCTGCTCAGGGGCAAATAGGGGGTGTCGAACCAGTGACATCTGCTCCAAGGTGCTACTTGGACACTTTGAAGAGGCTGTCAGTGGCTGTCATTTCAGAGATTGCGAAAAGCTATCTCGGGTGGGTGGGTAAAAGGGGAAACAAGCCCACAAAAGGGGTTGCAGTCAGCGCAGGGGAGACTGAGCCAGTGTGCTCCAGAGTGCTGCTTGGGCATTTGGTGGAGCGGTGGTCACTGGCGATGGCCCAGGCAAGCTCAGCAAGAACAACAAGGGTTTTTTGCCACTCGTGCCAAGCAGCTCGTTCACTGCTTCCCTGTACCCATGATGGGGTCAGTCGGCTCGGTTCCGACAACATGACACCCATCGTGGGTACAATAACCCCTAGAACAAGCTGTGAGTTGGCAGGGTGGCGTGTTGCCCACAAACAAGCCACCCTGAGGGAAGCTACCGTAGTTACCCACGATGGGTTGCCATGTCGTGCAAACCCAGTCATTCTGTTCAGCGTAGTATAAATATAAAAGACTTGGTTTGTTATTAAAATACTGTCTGAAACATTTTATCTTGAACTGGAGCAACCCATATTGAAGATACATTACAAAATATATATAGGGGTTTGGGATCTAAATGATGAGGAGGAAGTTTGTACAAACAAATTGCATTCATTTAGTAAAAATTTTAAGCAAATGTATATGAGGTCTTGCTAAAAGCCTCCAGTTTTCTCAAGTTTATTTTGGGGGGAAGGGGCTTTGTACCCTTTTTGTATCACTGCAACATATTCTACTTTTACAATGTCTTGTTTGAAAGTTAATCTTTACAGTTAAACTCACTTCTGGGCATATTTGAATTTTTATAAAATGAGAAACTGAACTTGAATGCAGTAGTTCAAAAAATTATTTTGAGTTTCCAAACCTGTGCATGAAGGAATAGTGGTCCAACTCTTTCTTCCCAACCATATGCTACATTCTGAAAATGCTGGGAATTATAACCCCAAAAGCATTTTTAAAATTCATATTAAAAAAAATGAGGAAAGTGTTTTCTGCATAATTTGGTGTCCTTAACTATTAAGTGTAGCCTATTTGTACATGTGGTTGCCTGAAACTTTGAAATTAATTTTACTAATGGGGGGGGGGGGGAATTGATTACCGTAAATAAAAAAATGATTTTTTTTTTTTTTTTTTTGTAAAAAATAATAATCATGTTTTGCAACCCTGGTGTTGTGCTACGAAGTTGGGAGCTTTTCTTACCTTTTCTGCAATGGGAATGGGCGGGTTCGCATAATCCTGGAGGATGCATGACGGTCGTGAGCCACCTAAGTAACATTATTACCCTCGCCGGGCACGGGTTGTCATGACGTCCGAACCTGGTGGGGGTGGGTCGCTGGGGTGGTTTACAAACCACCCTGAAACTCAAGAACAAGCTATGGGTTTCAGGGTGGTGTGTAAGCAACTCCAGCCAGCCAGTCACCCTCACTGAGTTCAGATGTCACAACAACCTGTGCCAAGCGAGGGTAATTATGCTAATTAGGCGGCTTATAACCTGCATGCACAGGGGGGGAAAATAAACCACCATGGCATATTTTCCCTCTGTGAGCACATGAACCCAGTCAATAATTTAGACTTATTCCTGTATACATGTTGAAAGCATTTTTATTTAATATTCTCATAGCTTCTCAGTTCCAGTGGAACTACAATGGCATTCAAAAGAGGTCCTCAAAATCTTTAATCATGTTTAAATTACTGTAGAGATCATAGTTCTAAAAGCTTGGTAGTCTAAATAAATATTTTTAATATGAGAAAACTTCATATTTTAGAAGATGCTTCCCCGAAGACTGGTCTGATAAATCTGCCCTATCGCTTGGTTTTTGCGGTTGCTTCTGAAGATTCTGTGCTATTCTATGATACACAGCAATCCTTTCCTTTTGGTTATGTATCCAATATACATTACCACACTTTGAGTGACATTTCATGGTAGGTAATTCACATGCTTGTGATTGCTTGTCCCAACTGGCTGGACTATCTTCAGTATACAGGCAAAACCACCTAGTAAAGATCCTTCTAACTGTCTTAGCTTGCATTCTCAGCACCCTCAAGCTTCTTGTAAATCTAATTTCAGGGTTTGTTGGAGCATTGACTTAATATTAGCAAAGCAGTATATGTACTGTAAAATGGAAAATATTACTTCCATATTACTTGATTGAACATTTCTGTGCAGAGTAATACATTTACGGATTTATGTTGAACTTGGTTTTAAATATTACTGCAAGCCTTTTGTTTTGCATAATTTTTGGACACTGTTGCTAAAATTATTTTTGGCACTATTTTGAAAACAATCACTGTGTTCAGCAGCCACATAATTCATCTAAACTCAACAACAGGAAATTGCTTCCCTTGAATATAGACCTAGGAGTTGAGACTATGTTTCGTATTTGGGAAATTTCCTGTCCCCATTCACTGAGCAATGTCATTTTTGACCTGAGTTCCAAACACTTCTATGATTATATGAAGCTCCAGAAATGTTTCCTTGCAATCACAGAAATTGCCATGACTGAGATCAATGGCCTCTAGCTCATACATTGCACCTCTATTTTAATATTATAGCTAATGTTGGATAGGTTCCAGCACATTCAGAAAATCTGCTGAAAGCACTGGTAATCCCAAATTAAAGCTGGCCACCACGCTGTTTTGGTATTCAGCAACATTAAATATAACCCGCTTTCCCCATCCTGAGTCCTGTATGGATTATTTTTAGAAGTACCAACAGGAGTCAGTGACTTTTTCATGCAAATTTTATGTGTATATTTTTATTATTGGAGAATATTGAGGGCAATTAAACAGCTTTTCTATTTCCATAAATAAACACCAGGTCTAGTGATGGATCCTTCCTTGCTATTTCTTCTACGGATGGATATTGTTCTTTTGTGACTTTTGAAGAAGATGAACTTGGAATACCACTGAAAGAGAAGCCAGTTATAAGTGTAAGGACCCCTGGCACAGCAGAGAAGAAACTGAAAAGGGGTCAGTCTCCCAGTGTTGTCTCCCCAGTTCCCAAACCAGTGGATAGCACTCCTAATAGAACCGTGGATCCAAGCAGTCCAACTATGCAATGCAAGACTCCACTACACAGTAAAGACTTGCCCTCAACACCTGTTGCTGTTAGAAACATCCCAATGTCTTCCTCGGAAGAGAAGAAAGCCATGCAGCCATCAAGCCATAGTTCAAAAGTAAACCAACCCAGGATTACACTCAATACATTACAAGCATGGAGTAAGACACCAAGGTAAGCTTAATGTTAAAGTTTCCAGGAAAGAAAGAAACAGCCTGCTCAGGCCCTTCTGATATTCTTGTTCAGTTCATTTTATTGCTCGATAGCCAGCCAGGTTTTTGCATATACATTGAACTCAAAACAAGAAAGAATAAAAAGTGTCAACATACAAGGAAATCAGACTAAGCATTATAGGAAAATTAGAGGAAAATTTAACAAACTGTTCACAACCAATTTGTATACTATAATTATTAAATTAATTAAAATAGCTCAGTGTCCTGTGTTCTCATCAGTCAAAATAAATGACTTCATCTTCTCTAGAGCTAGCTTAACAAGTGTGATATGTCCCACCCAATAGGAATACAATTTTGTTTAAAAGGGAGTTATCTCTAATACAAGCAGTGAGGGGGTCAAGATACCGACTGGGTTCACACAACACACTAAACCTCAGGTTCAGTGGCAGTGTAGCTTGTCGTCTGAACCCTGTGCGGTGGTTTATAAGTCAACTTGGTGTGGCTTATAAACCAGCCTGCTAAGCCATGGCTTGTTGTAGGATTAAGAAAACTCTAGTAGGTTTAGTGTGTCTTCTGAACCCGGACGACACACTGGCTCTCTGACAAGCCAAAAAGGCACAGAGCCCCTTGGCCAGAGCAGCAAAAAAGGACAGCCGCCCTGGCCAAGAGGCTCTGGCCAGTGACAGCCAGCCAAGTGGCACTTGGTGTGGCTGTCATCAGCTTCCCCACACATTCCTGCCGATGTCCTGAAGTGAGCACAAGTGCCTGGATCCCGCCCGCCCCTGTGGCCACACGCTCTTCCTCCACTTGGGGCTCGGGATTCTGTTCCTGACTCCCAGCTGAGCAGGAGCACAACAGGAGAGAGGCTCCAGCTGTTTTCGGGGCTGTGATAAGCGGGCAGGCTCCCAGAGAGCGAGCGAACAGGGAGAGCAAACAGGAGTTTGGCAGCGGAGGTCAAGGGGGGAGGTCCCTAAGAAATTTTCTAGGAAGACAGAAACATAAAGGGAACAGAGCACTATGGAAGGAAAGGACTCAGCAGTGGTGGTGACCTGCAATGGGTGTGCAATGTTTGTTTTCCTGCCAGAGATCAACATGGCCTACACGTGCAACAAGTGCAAGCTGGTCACGCTGTTGGAAGAAAAGGTCAGAGGACTGGAGCAGCAAGTGTCAACCCTCAGGAGCATAAGAGAAAGTGAGGAGTTCTTAGAACGGTGGATCTACAGCACCAAAGCGTAGAACAGGAGCCAGAAGGGCAACGGCAGGATGAGGCGGAGGCGGAGACTGCAGAGGCAAGGGGTAACGTAGGGGGAACTCCCTGGAAAAGGATGACTGTTAGGAGCAGAAGAACTACAAGACATTCTGCGCCTGTGGAAGCAGTGGAGTTATGGAACCGCTTCCATGTACTTGAGGACAAGAGCAGAGGACAGTCTGCAGAGGACGGATTACTGGGCACCCAACGTGACAGCGAGCAAGAGGCTGAGGGTCAGTCAAGTGGAGGCAATCAAACCAAGGCCTACAGCAAGAGGAAGAGAAGAGTACTCGTAGTGGGAGACTCCCTCCTGCGGGGGATTGAAGCCAAAGTATGTCGCGAAGGTGTGCTGCCTCCCCGGGGCATGAATTAAGGATGTGACAGAGCAGCTGCCGAGGCACATACAGCCCACCGACACATACCCCTTTCTTCCACGTGGGTACAAATGATACTGCCAAGCGGAGTTACAAAGAAATCACAGCAGACTTCGAAGAGCTGGGAAGGGAACTCAAGAACTTCGGGGCCCAAATAGTTTTCTCATCCATCCTTCCAGTACTTGGAAGAGGCATAGAAAGGGAAAGAAAAATACTCCGAGTGAATGACTGGCTACGAAGGTGGAGCCGACGTGAGGGATTTGGATTCTGGGACCACGGGCTACACTTCCTGGAAGATGGACTGCTGGCAAAGGATGGATTGCACCTCACAAGGACTGGGAAGAATGTGTTTGGCCACAGCATGAGGAACTTAATCAGGAGGGCTTTAAACTGAATCCAACAGGGGAGGGAGACATAAACTCGGGGGTACCAATGGAAGAAGGCCTCTATGCCACAATGGAGAGAACAGCTCCAGCGGTGCCCATTGATAAGTCTACCACAAAATGTAGGGGGAAAGTCGGACTATAAAGCACATAGTCTTCGATGTCTCTATACTAATGCCCAGAGTATGGGCAACAAACAAGACGAACTTGAACTCTTGATACATGAGGGCAAGTACGACTTGATAGGGATAACTGAAACCTGGTGGGATGACGACTCCCATGACTGGAATACAGCAATTGAAGGGTATAACTTGTTCAAAAGAAACAGAAGCAACAGAAAGAGAGGTGGAGTTGCACTGTATGTTAAAAATACGTATCTCTGCACAGAGATACAGGAAGAGGAGCTTGGCAGCCCCATTGAGAGCATCTGGGTTAAAATAAAGGGGGCAAAGAATAAAACGAACATGGCGGTTGGAGTCTACTACCGACCACCCAATCAAGGAGAAGACGAGGATGGAACTTTTGAAAAGCAAATTGCCATTGTTTCAAGGAGGCACGATGTGGTAGTAATGGGTGACTTCAATTTCCCTGATATCTGTTGGGAGACTTATTCAGCCAAACATGGCCCCTCCAAGAAATTCCTGAGCTGTGCTGCTGATAACTTCCTCCTACAGAAAGTGGAGGAAGGAACTAGAGGATCGGCTATCCTTGACCTGATTCTAACCAACAGAGACGAGTTAGTGGATAAAGTGGCAGTTTCAGGAACTCTGGGGGAAAGTGACCATGTTATACTTGAGTTCTTGATTCTAAGGGGAGCAAAAGCTGAGTGTAGCCAAACACGTACCCTGGATTTTAGGAAAGCCAATTTTAACGAACTCAGAATAATGATTAGTAAGATCCCATGGCAAGTGACTCTCACGAGAAAGGGAGCCCAGGAGGGGTGGGAGTTTTTAAAAAAGGAAATTTTAAAGGCACAATTGCAAACAATTCCCACAAGGAAAAAAGGCAGAGGGCAGCAGAAGAAGCCAATGTGGCTTCACAATAAACTCAAAGATGACCTGAAAACAAAAAAGGACACGTATAGGAAGTGGAAGGAAGGACAGGCTACAAGGGAAGAGTACAGGCAGGTAGCACAGAACTGCAGGAATAGTGTCAGGAAGGCTAAAGCTGAGAATGAGCTAAGGTTAGCGAGGAATGCTAAAAGCAACAAAAAAGCTTTCTTCAGATACATGCACAGTGAAAGACAGAAGAAAGAACTGGTGGTTCAACTACGCAATGAGGATGGCAAATTGATAACAGAAGACAAAGAAAAGGCAGAAGTGTTCATTCCTACTTCGGCTCAGTCTTCTCCCAAAAGAGGGTCTATGACCCCCCTGGCAAACCTGAAGTGCAGAGTGAAGGGGCAGGATTGCAGCTTGAGATTCATAGGCAAATGGTCAAGGAGCACCTGATTGCTCTGAACGAGTTTAAATCTCCAGGGCCTGATGAGCTGCATCCTAGAGTAATAAAGGAACTGGCAGAAGAACTCTCAGAACCACTGTCTACTATCTTTGAGAAATCATGGAGGACAGGTGAAGTGCCAGACGACTGGAGGAGGGCAAATGTGGTTCCCATCTTCAAAAAGGGCAAGAAGGAGGAACCTGGGAACTATAGGCCAGTCAGTCTGACATCAATCCTCGGGAGGATTTTGGAGCAGATTATAAAGAAGTCAGTCTGCAAGCACCTTGAAAACAATGCAGTGATTACTAGAAGCCAGCATGGATTTGTCAAGAACAAATCCTGTCAGACTAATCTGATCTCATTTTTTGATTGGGTAACCTCCCTTGTGGACTATGGGAATGCTGTGGACATTATATATCTGGACTTCAGCAAAGCTTTCGACAAAGTGCCTCATGATATCCTGATTAGTAAGCTAGCTAAGAGTGGGCTAGATGGAACAACTATCAGGTGGATCCACAATTGGCTACAGAATCGAACTCAAAGAGTGCTTATCAATGGTTCCTTCTCAAACTGGGGAGAGGTAACAAGCGGGGTACCACAGGGCTCGGTCCTGGGCCCGGTGCTCTTCAACATTTTTATTAATGACTTGGATCAGCAGGTACAGGGAATGCTTATCAAATTTGCAGATGACACAAAGTTGGGTGGAACAGCTAATACTCTGGAAGACAGAAACAAAATTAAAAGCGACCTCGATAGGCTGGAGCGCTGGGCCGAAAACAACAGAATGAAATTTAATAGGGATAAATGCCAAGTGCTGCACCTAGGGAGAGGAAACCAAATGCAGAGTTACAGAATGGGGGACACTTGGCTCAACAAGACTACAAGTGAGAAGGATCTTGGAATTGTGGTAGATCACAAATTGAATATGAGCCAGCAATGCGATGTGGCTGCAAAGAAGGCAAATGCAATTTTGGGCTGTATTAATAGGAGTATAGCTTCCAAATCACGGGAAGTGATAATTCCCCTTTACTCGGCACTGGTTAGGCCTCATCTTGAGTACTGCGTCCAGTTCTGGGCACCTCACTTTAAGAAGGACATAGACAAACTGGAGAGGGTTCAGAGGAAGGCAACAAGGATGATAAAGGGACTAGAAACAAGGCCCTATGAGGAGAGACTGAAAGAACTGGGCATGTTTAGCCTTCAGAAGAGGAGACTGAGGGGAGATATGATCACACTCTTCCAGTATTTGAAGGGATGTCACACAGAGGAGGGCCAGGATCTCTTCTTGATCATCCCAGTTTGCAGGACACGGAATAATGGGCTCAAGTTACAGGAACCTAGATTCCACCTAAACATCAGGAAAAATTTCCTGACTGTCAGAGCAATAAGACAATGGAATCAACTACCTAGGGAGGTGGTGGGCTCTCCCACTCTGGAGGCATTCAAGGTGCAGCTGGACAGACAGACCTCAAGTACATGGAAGCGGTTCCATAGCTCCACTGCTTCCACAGGCGCAGAATGTCTTGTAGTTCTTCTGCTCCTAACAGTCACCCTTTTCCAGGGAGTTCCCCCTACGTTATTTTCCCTTGCCTCTGCAGTCTCCGACTCCGCCTCATCCTGCCGTTGCCCTTCTGGCTCCTGTTCTACGCTTTGGTGCTGTAGATCCACCGTCTGTCAGAGATGCTTTGACCTGGATTCCTGCATTGAGCAGGGGGTTGGACTCGATGGCCTTGTAGGGCCCTTCCATCTCTACTTTTCTATGATTCTATGAGGTGTGCAGCAGTGGCGGAGTCTGCCACATGCCCCCTTCCCAAGTGGGAAGAGGGCATGCAGCAGACCCCGCCACCACAGCGCTCCCGAGCAAGGGTGGGTTAAACCTGCCCTTGCTAGAGAGCACGGCAGTTAGGGGGTTGGCTGTGTGCTGTCCTGGCCATGCGCCCCTTGCTGTGGTGGCGGCACTCCCTAGTGCAGCCAATCCCCCTTGCTGCAGCAACAGGGGTTTGCCACGTGTGCAGCAAGCCCCTGTCAGAGCCACTGCAGCGGCGCTTCCTAGCAAGGGTGAGTTAAACCTGCACTTGCTAGGAAGCACCGCTGCAGCAAGAGGGATTGGCTGCGCACTGCCTTTCCAAGGCAGCACACAGCCATTCCCCTTTTCTGCTGCTGCTGCGCTCCCTAGCAATGGTGTGCACCAGTGACAGAGAGAATAAGCCCCCCCGCCCCCCAAGTGGTGTTCCCCCTGCCCTCATTTCCATTCCTCCCGAGTGCCACTGTCAAGCGATGCCCGAGGAGAAGGGGATAGAAGGGCGAAGTGTCCCCTCTGCTGAGCTTATGTAGGAGCAATCCCAGCAGAGGGGAGCTTTTTAAATCCCAGCCAGAAAAGCAGTCGCAAGCGGCCCTTTTCAACTGCTTGCGGCTGCTTCTCTGGCGACGATTTAAAACACTGCCTTCTGCTGGGATTACTCCTACGTAAGCCCGGCAGAGGGGATTGTTCATGGTGCTGCCAGGGAGAATCAGGTCCCTCATCCAACTCGACTAGTGAGAGCCGCTAGTCGGTTTGGGAGAGGACCTGATTCTTCCTGGCAGCACTGCGAACAGCGAGGGAGCCCATGACACTGACAGCTGCCGAAAGTGCTGATTGGACACTTTTTGGCAGCTGTTTTCCCTGCTCCGCTCCTCTCAGTGTTCCCACGGTATCTCCTGGGATACCTGGAGTACTGAGCGGGGGAAGAGGCAGTGCCTCCGGACCCCCACTGTGCCCAATCAGTCAGGCACAGCCAGAGCCTGGGGCAAGCCTCTGTGAGCTTAAAGTGTTGTGTGAACCCGCCCATTGAATCCTCAAATCTAAGTGTAATGGACACTCCAAAAGAAAGTGAACCAAATCCTGGCATCCCAACTGGATAATGTCTATCCCCCCCATGCTGGCCAGTATAGTGTCCCCTAACCTCCATTAATTGCAGGAAGTTTACTCTGCATTTAGTTAAGAGCCATCTAAAACCATATGGGCAAAGACAAATATGGGTGCAGTTTTCTGAGAGGAGCTGCAAAATCTTTATGCAGCAAGTTGGAATGGCACTTGTCCACTAGTACAGTAATCTGAAAATCAACATCAATTAGACATCTTGAGACTTCCAGATGAGCAGTGTTGTAGCCCCTTGCAATCAAATAGTCCATTGAAAAGCCCAGTTTAGAGTTGATTTCATGTATTTTGGTGGCCATGATTCTGCACCCATGTCTTCATATGCCAGTAGGACAAAAAGAGAGGCCTATTGAAAAATTATCTTAAGTTAGAAATAGATAGCTGCCTTCTGAGCTAAAGTTCCCACTGAACAACAGGCTGTCTCCCTTTGGACAATTGTCTTGGAGGTGGATCTAGGCACATGCAGGGCTCTAGGCAAGAATTTATGCTGTTCCGATTCCAGGGCTGCAATATCTGACTGAACCCATACAGGAGCCCCATATGAAAGCTGGGATAAAAAAGTTCAAGCAGGGACATCGCTAACTTTCCCCTTGGTCCAGCCGAGAAACGAAAAATAGCATTAGCAGTTACATTAGCCGCCAGTGCAGTGGTTTTCAAATGAGAGGACCAGGATCCAGAGTTTTTAAACATCACTCAAATATTTATATGAATCAACTTGCTCCAGCAACTGATTATCCAATTTCCACCAATGTGTCTTCTTTCTCTTCTTAAACATCAGTATTTTAGTTTTAGAATAAACATCTTGTAAACATTCCCTAGTACAATATAAGTTTAAGGCTCTCAGAAGTCTGCACATTCCCAACTGGGTATAGGACAGAAGAACAACATCATCAGTGTATAATAAAGAAATACTGTTATCTCTTAGTTGGAGAATAAAACACTACACTAAAGAGAGAGAAAACTATATCATTAAGATACCAATTAAATAAAAGCAGTGCTAACAGACACCCCTGTCGCACTCCCTTATTCATTGTAATGGTTTCAAATAAACTGCCCCCTGTAGTTAACTTTGACACGTATACTAGAGTTATCATACAGCCCCTGAATTCTCCTTAACAAACTTCTAATAGCTTTGAGACGGCCTTGAATAGGAATCGAGCTTTCTGTCAAATGTAGTGTCAGGAAGCTTCTTAGATTTCTGAGGATTGGATGCCTTTGCTCAGAATATATGATGGGTCTGAGCCCCAGCAGGGAGCCAAGGGAATGAAGGGTAGGAAGAAGCAAGGAGCCAAGGGAAGGAGAGTTGGCACTGAGGAAAGTGGGGACTGGGAAAACTAAAAGTTTTTGGATGTGGAGACGTGATTTCCAAAGTGATCTTGATTTTTATTTCTGGTACTTATTTAGGAGAGTTGCCTTGATTCCTCTAAAACCAGATACTCCAGACCCAGCACCTTCAAGCTTAGTCTCTACAACTTCTTCCACAGAAACTATTCAACATGGTAAAATATCTTACTGTTGATATTTATCAATTAGCATCAGCTGAGTGGTGTCTAACTGATTTTTGCCTCCATAGCTCATGTTACCCATCCACTGTCAGTGCTGTAGCATGGAAAGGGATGATGGGAGTTGTAGTTCAACAATATCTGGAGGGCCACAGGTTCCCCAGCTCTGCACTGCACTAAGTCATGATTGCATTTTGGGTTGGTAGTCTATGCATAGATGACACAATAAAAGTGCCTCAGCTATTGTCATAAATTTGGTGGGAAAACATGTTTCATTACTCTGAAAGAATTTTGGCATCTTTGTAATCTCAGTATTTTTAATATTCTCAAAAACTAAATGTTGGCTTTCTTCAATATTTCAGAGAGACCCTCACCACCTGAGGACCCTTTGCAAAATCCACCATCACCTAAACGTCTTAGAATTGCTGAAGCTCCAATTGTTTAATTACCTGAAAATGAAAATAAGATGTAAAACCACTGAAGTGTTGGACTGTAATAGATGCCTTGCCTGCAACACACCCAGAGTTGTCCAAATAATACTCTTGGAAAAACCATCTGAAATAGATGTTGCTCCACAGAATCGCATCTACATAAAACACTGCTTTCTGGCAGGGAAGTAGCTGTAGTACTCTTTGCCCAAACATTCTAAGTAAATCTTGGTTATGTGATAGCCCATTGACAATTTTTAGGTCTGAAAGTGCCTAATGGTTTAATGTGTGTCTTATTTCAATAACCATTTAAGTGCTCATTTTTTTCCTGGTTCCTTTTCAAAGAATGGTTATATCTGCTTCATACTTTAGCTTCACAAGCTAATTTGGACAATGCAATCCCAGAGAGGTTTATAAATCAAATACATTCCTTCTGCCTTCTAGATCATTCATATGGGCAGAGGTTACATGTAAATACAAATATCAGAAAATCCAAAGTTTTCACCTACATGCAAGTAAAAAGGTGCCAGAGTTTAGGCAAGTCTTCAATGGACAGTTATAGAAGCTGGATTGAAAAGCACACACTGCTTAATTTCTCTACATTAAATGTAGTCAAGTTCATTAAAGGCCTGTCACAGGGTTTCTTTGTTGCGCAAATAGATATGTTCACACTTCCTCTCTGTGTATATGTGTGCTTCAAGTTTTTTTTAACAGGGTTACAATATTAAAAATAGATAAAAGTTTATAATTTGCAAGCATTTTGTGTTTAATGCTAAGAATACCAATGTGCTGCTGTAGATGCAGTGTATAGAATAAAAAGTTTGGCATTCATATTTTCTGCCCATGTTTGGTTTCTCTCATTCATTTTTAAAATATTTTTAAATTGTATCTCATACCTCAATTAGGCTGAATTCAAAATTAAGCCAGTTGGAGTGAGAAGTCATGTGGACAAATACATTCTGTTACCATTTAAACAATACATGCAAATATTGTTCACAAATTCTGTTGCAGTCTGAACCAGATCTTGAATCAGCTTCTCTGCGCAAATTATAGAAGCAACTGCCGTGGTGATCTGTGTTGGAGCAAAAAGACTGTGCTGTGACACTTTAGACTGAAACATAGAGCCAATTCTGTGCATATTCATGTGGAGATCTGTTGCAGTATGAGCTGAGAAGGTAGATGGAAGCAGGAAACCATCTTGTGCAGGGCATTAAATACCAATTGGCCACTGGATGTCACTGTTTTACAGTAATACAGCTTGGGAACAGAATGTTGTGCTGACTGGTATGAAGTGCTTGCATCCTTGACATACCAAATAGGAAGGCTTAGCAATATAAGATTGCTACATGTAGTTCTTCACTGTATTTTGGCTGCAATTTTAACTGGAAAACGAGCAGAAGGACATCTTAACCCTTTCCCTTTGCACTGCTGCAAAAGGCCCTTCCAGTAACAAATGGCTACCACACAGTATTGTCCAAACAAACAATTTTTATTTTTATTGCACAATTGTTCTGTAATAAGATCTATAGTCTTTGTTTCCCTAGCTAGTAACTGATGTTCAGGCTGAATGTTTTGAAGGCTGTGGTCAACATGGTTGCTAGGAAACCAGTTGTATGTTGGAAGCTTTCAGAAAACTAGGAAGCAACAATTACTCCCATGTAGGCATGACCAGGATAATAGGTTGTGTGAATTTAGAAATATGTGAGTCTTGACTGCAAAGGCATTTTTCTTCTAGATGGATTTCATAGGTATGTTAGTGTCACAACATGTGTATTGCCAATTCACATACTTTCCCCCATGTTGCATGCAAAGCATGTATAAAGCATCTCTTAAGAAACAACTCTTGTGCAGACAACCTTAGTCCTATGTTGTGCTTGTGCCTGGAAGAGGAGGTGGTGGTGATTATAGCATCATGGTCCTCATTCTGTTAATTCTATAGTGTTTTTTACAACAGAGCCCTAGGCATGTCTGCTCAGGAGTAAGTCCAAGTATGTATAGGATTGCAGCCTTAGATGTCTAAAGATAAGCAAGTTGGGGATACCTATTCTGAAGCTTAATGGCTCCAGTCTAATAGGTTGAATTTCCCCTGTACAGTTGCGAAGGTTCACATCCTTGAACCATCTAGAAACTCAATACTTTACTGCACATCTGGCCATTGATACATCTTAATCTTTCAGATCAAGTTGTTGGCCAAACTATAATGCCTGGATTAATGTTGGCCAATCTTTAACTCCCAGATTTATTTTGAAGTAATAAACATAGAATTAAAGCATGAACCTGGTATGAATGTGTGCTAGACATTCAATACATTTTCGCTCTCCCTGACCTCTTCTAGTATATATATGTAGTCGGAGTCTGGCATATAAAGAACTTATAGCACAATGCTATACATGTCTGCTCAAAAGCAAATCCCATTGAGTTCAAGAGGCCTTGATCCCAGAACCCTGGGAACCATCAGGCCCAGGGTGTGAGTGGCATGTCTCCTAGGCTGGAATGCCAGGGCCAGGGGTGATAGAGGCGGAAGCGGGCCAGAGACACAGCAGAGTCCAGAGATGGGCAGAGGTCTAGTGTGCACCAGGCAAGGTGGAGTAAGAAGCAGAGTCCAAGAGCAAGCAGAGGTCAGGCAAGGTGGGGCCAGAGGCAGGAGCAAGTGCAGAGATAGGCAGAGATCTAGCACATACCAGGAAAGGGGCCAGAGGCAAGAAGCAGAGTCCAAAAGGAAGCAGAGGTCAGGCACAGATCAGGCCAGAGGCATAGGTCAGGAGCAGAAGCAGGTCAAAAAGGCAAGTTAAGGATCAGAGTTGGTTGCTAGAGTCAGGAACCAGCTGCAGCAAAGACTTGAGTGAAAAGGAAGCCCTTATATAGGGCTTCCTGCAGCTGCCAGCTGGTTTGCATTAGCAGGCCTGAGAGCAGCTGGAGGTAGAATTCTGCAAGGATAACAGAGTGGGTTAGGCTGTTGTCTGGAAAGTGGCCACCAGATGGAGCTGTGGCGCTGTGCTGGCTGAGCAGATCCTTACAGAGAACAGCCTTAGAGCTTGGAAGGGCATGAATCAGCATTGCAATCTGCAGGTATTCAAAGTAAGGGGAGGTCCCCAAATGATTATGGAATGGGCTTGAGCAGGAAGCAAAGCACTGGTCTGGTCAGAGGCTTAGGCTCCAAACAGCTATTACTTCAAAACCATATTGATGTCTTGTTTTCATTTTTACTCTCGAGTAGGCACAGGGGACCTGATCTGGATCTCAAAAGCAGCCCTACCTGCCATGCTCTGGTCCCAATCTGCACCTACTCTAGAGTAAAAATGGGGGGAAAGGCATAGCTGCTAGGTACAGATTTAAAGTCATGTTTCTTTTGGTGTATGGTTTATAACCCTTGTATGGTTTATTGAAGAGGGACTAGTGCCAGGTTGGGGATCCAAGGTGAGAAACTGAAGTGATGGAGTACAAGTAGTGGCTTTGTGTCCCATGGCTTTTAACTATGTAATATTGTGACAAGCAACCCTTAATTTTGTCCACCCCTGAACTTACATAAATGCCTTGATGAGTTGTGTTGTGAGTTCTCAGTTCATATCATGATGCCATCTGTGTACTTAAGACTGGATCCAGAATAAGTGAGTTATGTTTAGGTCCCACAAATCAGTGTGAAAAGTTACTTATGATTTAACTTAAACCCCATTGATTTCAGTGGGAATGAAAGGCAACTAATATAGCTTACAATCATTTACCTGGAAGCAAGCCTCATTAATCTCCATGAGGCATATTTCTGAGTAGACATGCATAGGATTGTGCATTAGATTGCAATCCTGTACACACTTACCTGGGAATAAGTCCTATTGAATGGGATTTACTTTTGAGGAGAGATGTATAGGAATGCATTGTTAGTCTGAATCCCCCCCGCCCCCGTGCTTTGTAAAAGCCAGATCTGATAGGTCCCATTTCCAAGGGACAGTTGAAACAAAAATAAAACCTATAAAATTAAAATATTAATTGGACTTGCTGATCTTTCAGCCTGCCTAGAATAGCAGGCACAGAAAAGTGCAATATTATTCCTTCATAGACTAAGGTATGCCCTGTACAAATGGGGCGCTGTGAGGGAACCAGATAATTTGCCAGGCAGTTGAACCGTAACTGTTAAAAATAGGAACCAGCAACATTTATGTATCACAGTCCATTTCAAGCAAGGCTCTCCATTAAAGGCTGGTAAATAGGGTCCATTTTTGATGGATGCCAGGCAAGGGGGCATTCTTCCTTTTTCTTTTTTGCCAAAGGTAATTATCGTCTTGACAAATTTTATGCAGGGCTATTTTCTCAATGAGCACATTTAATATAAAACATGCAACTTTGCTCCAATAAGGGCGCATTCATATTTTTAACACGCTAGTCTTGTCCAAAATGTACTTGGCTCAGCTCCTGGGCAAGGAGTACTTTAAAGAGGAAATTTCAAGCTGCAATTATAGTTGGCTAAAGTATACTAGACAATATGAACAGCTGTGGGATGCCTGTTCCTTGGCAGTAAGGAAGGTTGTTAAAATTTTGACATTACTTTGATACTTTTAATTTTCTTTCTACAACAAGCCCAAATATTCTGTTAATGAATTTCATACAGTTATTTATTTTAAGAATAAGATATCAGCCAAACACAGCAAGTAGCTAGTGCTCCATCCAGATTGTTTGCCTGCTGTGTTGAAACAGAAAAGGAGGGATTGGCTACACATTTTTGGGATTCTGTGACTAACCTACTGCTTAATCTGTGATTAACCTATTGTGAATGTTCACTACTATTTAGGAATAAATTTATATGATAAAAAAGAAATCCCAGGTAATTTAGCTTACCTTCTGAAGAAATAACTGCCTTAGTGTAACAGATCTAATGATCCTTCTTAAAATATTTACAGTCATTTATCACAAGGTGAACACAGAGATGAGGCAAGAGGCTCTGATTTTATTTATTTTTATTTTTAACCAGTAAGTCAGGGGTGAAGAACCTTTTTCAGCCCAATTTCAATTTCAGAGAAGCTCTCAGGGACCACATTCTAGTGGTGGGCATGATGGAAGGGAAAAGGGACGGGGCTAAAAAAAAAGCATATTGTAACTGAAAGCTCTTACTGCCTTCAGGGAGGCATTTCAACCTTTCAGAGGGGGTGGGTTTCAAATACCATCTGCCTGAACGCAATGAAATCCCCAAAGTTAGCATTGCTTATAACTTCTGTGGGGACCATTTCCCACATTCAGCTCTTTGATATCTGATGAGTGTCAAACTAGCACCATCAGAAACAAATACTGCTATTAACCCAGATGCAGTCTGAATATCTGTTCCTTTCACCAGTACTTGTTTTACATCGATTCTCTTGCTCTTGAGTTTTATTAGAAATTTACCAGCATAGCCTGGGAATCATTTCACTTGATCAGACAGACCAAACTAGCAATTCCAGGGGAGACAGAGATCCCTCTTTTTTAATTTTGTAGATGTTTCCCATTTTCTTCCTATAACGTTCACATGTTAGGGTCCGCAGTGCATGCACTCTGTGTGAGATGCAGTGAGGCAGTCAGGTAATGTTAGACTCCCATCCTGGGGGGGGGGGGGGGGCTTTAGATGTCCATGTGTATTACTCCAGGTGTGAAACATACAACATTTCTCCCCCCCACTCCCCATCGCCTGCAATTCCATGCTTTACAGCGGTTTCTACATTCCTGATATGGAAGAGGAGGTGGAGAAGGAGGGAGGTGGAGGAGGAGACCACCACCACCACCACCACTGTTTGTTAACTCTGGTTTTTAAGAAACCCAAACCTAAGCATGTGAAGGTTTGCATTTTAAACCCATTTGCATCATAGCACCATCATGACTACAGGTATAAAATGGAGTTGGCTTCTACTGCCCTGATTACCTGCTGCTTTCTGGGTGGTCATTTGGGGCCAGGGACACCAGCTGCACCACTGGTGAGACATAATGTCTGAGGACTGCTGAAGCAGCATGACTGCCCCAACGTGGCTTGCAGGATCCTTGTGTTGGACCTGGCAAACCTATCATTACAAGGTGGCATTTCCTGATGGTTTTAATAGGTGAGATACCCATGATAGTATGGTAGGAAAGGGCTTTCTAAATGCCATTCCACCTTTCACTCTGTTATGTATGACCTCAGCCACAAGCATGACATAATACTCACTCATTGGCCATTACTTTACTCAGTCTTTCTATTTCCCATATGTTAGCACACTCAAACTGAGCTTTTGTTTTTCCTATACATTTATTTCCAGGCACTGGCAAGTCTACGCAACCGCCCCATCATCATGCATGGTTACATTGCTTTTTAATTTGTTTGGAGAAGCGAATGGCCTTTTGCACTGTTGCACTGTCATGCACAGCTAGCACTTTTACAAGTGTGGTTGGGACTTATCAAATCTCTTTTCCAGACTTATTGCATTCATGATGGATTAGATCTCAGTCACAGCAGGACTTAATTCTAAGTAAACACGCATAGGATTATGCTCTACTTCTATCAAAGGCACTGGGATTTTTCTAGATTCATTTTAAAAGGGGGAAGAGAGAAAACCTCACAACCCTGAGATTCTTGGAAGAAGGGAGGGTACAAAAGTAATAAATACATAATAAAGGTAGTGTTCAGCCTCCTGATATCAAGGAGAGAAAGCTATGAATGCCACTAAATCCCCTGAGATATTTGTGTGGTTTTACCCTATCTTTATTCTTTAGCCCTTTATTCTTCTGTGGGGTTTTACCCTTTCTCTTGTCCCAAATTCAAAGTGGGGTGGGGTGGGGGTACTGCTTTTCTACAAGCTGAGTCCTTGCAATGAGCAAGTCTTCTACAAGAACAATGTTGGAGGACTGCTGAGTCTGTCGCAGAAATGCCTGGGACTGGGAGCTTTTCTCATTTTCAGTTCAGCACTAGCTACAGAACTAATCCAAAATGATCAGAGAAGACCTGTGAAGGAAGCGTCTCCATCCGTCCTGCAATGCAGACCCAACTGCAACACGGTCCCTATTTATTTGATACTGCTCCACTCTCTATATTCCAAGCCTTGGGTTGAGACAAGACTTGTGGATTAATTTTCGAAGAAGAGGGGAAGTGATGTCTTAGCAAACTTTCCTGGTCACTACCAGATAGACCCTTGTCTGTTGCTTCTGTCACCTCCCTTTAGCCAAGCATGTAGGATGGACGCAAGCAATCTGGCATGCAGCTAAGACAGATCCTCAGGCTGTGCAAAGCATCCAGTCAACTCCAGGTTCCATTTTTTTTAAAAAGGGTTAACACAGAGGTGGAGAACTTGTGGCCCTCCCAGATGTTGGACTATAACTCCCTTCAATCCCATTCAGAATGGCCAATGGTTTTATGGGTGTTGTAGTCCAACAACACCCATAATCTAAATCAGGGATATACCATGTAGTGCCCCTCAAATGTATTGGACTACAAATCCCATAATCCCTGACCATGCCATCTGGGGCTTATGGAAGTTGCAGTCCAAAACATCTGGAGAGCACCAAGTTGCCTAGTCTCACTTGAAATATCCCTAGGTTGGGCAAACGTACTTGCAAGGTGCAAGAGTCCCCCCCCCCAGATGTTAAAGAGTAGATGACATTCATAGCAGAACAGTTCCCACTTTATCTCCTGCAAATCGGAGCAGAGGGAAGATTGCCAGGCAGAAGGAAATCCCCCCAGTCAGGATTCATTCTTGTGGTTTGCCATGTCCAACACTAGACATTGAGATCACCTATTAAGGGTGCAATCCTATGCATGTTTAGACAGAAAAGGCCTATGTGGCGGAGAGACAGGCAGAAGCCCAGGGAGGGGCCAAGCTGAACATTCCAGAGGCTCTGATTGGCTGAAGCCCAGAGCATAGAACCCCAGGGAGTTGGCAGTTAAGGGAGTCGGTTGTCAGTTGGGGAAGAGAGTGGGTTGGAGTGAGAGAGGGAGTGGAAGGTTAGTAGAGTAGGCAGGGAAAGGTGGTACTGAAGAGAAGAGTTCAGACAAGAAATCTAGGACTAAGTTGTGAGAAAGCAAACGTGAAGGTGTTAGTGTAGAACAATTCACAGGAGTCTCCACTTAGGGAGTGAAGGACCTTCTGTCTGAGGAAGAAGGAGAAACTCTGGACTAGTGTGAGGGACAGTTAAGTTCCCTAGTCTGATACTGTAACTTTCAAGTAACCAAGCCAAGTTGATACAAAGAGCACTGTATAACATCTGCCTGCCTTTAACCTGAATCTAAGCAAAGAACAAGTTTGAATGTAAATTCCAAGTTATCTGTTCCTGAGTTGAATATCAGTTTAGAGACTTTGTTAGAACAATAAATCAACCTTTTTATTCAAAGTTCTAATTCTCCAGAGTCTGACTGGTGACAGGAAAGTAAGAAGCGAATTAACGGAGGGGCACCCTACTTCAAGTAATCAAATAAAACAAACTGCTTAATAAAGACAAACAAACATGGGTGAACAGCTACATATAAGACCTAAGACACATAATCGGCTAACACAACTTTAAAAGACAGCTTAAAGTCTGAAGTGACCAATACAAGGTGGCACTTGGTGAGAGCGAAGTACACATCGAGGGTGTGGGCTTTGGAGCGAGGGGTCCCGTCTGCTACAGCCTACAACTCCAGCATGCCCCAGCCAGCATGGCAGTCTGGGGCACGCTGGAGTTGTAGGCCTTTTTTTCTGTCTAAATATGCCTTAACACATTTTCAACTCTGGGAAGTTAATTAACAGGTGATAACTGAGGGGATGTTCCTCCCTCCCTCCCTGTTAGCATGTGTGTGTTTCGATGGATGCTTATGTTGTCAAGGTCAGGTCTGACACTGGGAAATGGAGTAACTAGTCCATTGACAGTTAGAAGGATTCTTAAAGAATCTGCAGATCAGAGCTGTAATAAATCTGCTTCAGTTTAATGCCCCCTGTTGTGTAGATATTATTAGTGTAGATAAACCAAAAATATATTCTTTCTCCTTAAAGCACCTTACATGCAAATCTTCTTATTGGGACTTTGTCACCTGGGCTCTGTGCTGGCTCATGACAGCCAAGTATCTTTCCCACCTCATTGATCTGGGATGTCTCACAGTTAATTTTCTTGTAAATGTTTTTGGGTTCACTTTTAGTGGATCACCTGATACTTTTCCTCACTGCACAATAATGACACTCACTGTGTGAGCAAATGTTTTTACAAGTGGGCCACATTTACCAGAGCATTCCTTCACCCCTAGAATTTCAGCAGCTATGTCCATGTGTGTATTTATTATGCTAATAACCCGTTTCAGCTACATTTGAAATATATAGTATTAGCTATAGTGTTTCCGGCATGTGGCTCATAGGTATAGGCAATAATGTTCCTGAAATTATGGATTTTCTTTTCACTTAAAAAAAAATAGTGAAATAGCTGTGCAATGTAACTTTTAAACCTGCAGTCTACCAAAAGCAGCTGAAGTTAAAACAAAAGAGAAATTGCAGTCCCTCTGTGTGATTTTAATGTGAGGAGAATCAAAAGTAGAAACTTCCCATTGTACCTTGTTTGTTCATGTAAATATTGCTAGGGTAAGGATCCCCCCACACTTTCTCAGAGTGCTTCTGTCCACCACCCAAGAGAGAAGAACCACCTCCTGCCTCAAAAGAAGAGCAGATGAGAACTCTGGGATATCTAGATTACATGGTTTTCCTAAACACAGTCTTCCTTCAGTAACCAGTATAAAAGGAATATCCTCTTGAATAACAGAAGTCTGTAATGCTGTTTCCCTCTTTGATAATATGAATGCAGCTGCGCACACATCTTTATCATAGACCAGGGTTGCAGAATTATTCTTGCACACTTGCTTTCTCTTCCAGTAAATAATTTTTTAAAAAAAAAAAACTAGGAATGAATGAATGAAACTGATAGGAACTGGCAAACCAGTTTAGTTGAGTATAATGATCTATAGGATATAGTTATGGGAATGAACTTGGTCCTGCATAGAAAGTCATAGCTTGGAACAGATATGAGCGGTGGATATAATGGCTAGTTTACTGTATCTCACATGGCTTGTTTCCTTCTAGGCAGTGGCACCACTGCATGCATTAAATATTTCATTCTGGATTGATTTCTATAGGACAACATAAGCATTTTTCCTGATAATATTCTTATACTCAGATATTGCATGTGACAAAAGTACAGGATTCACATTAAAGTTGACTGGAGATATTCTGATTTTTCACCGGATGAGAGTTAAGCCTAATACATCAGCCACCACTGCTTGTATCATTGGGAAGGCAAGTGAAGAAAGGCAAGTTGATATTCAGTTCCAAGAGATGCTTCAGATAACACTCACCCCCACACCAAATAAAGCCCACCCTGAATCTCAAAACATTCATCAGATATGAACAACCGTATTGCCTTAATGCCACTATTGTGTTTCCACCATCAGTTTCCGGTTCACACACACACACACACACACAGCATGATACCACAAATCCGAGGAGGAAAGGACGACGCAGTCACGCAGCCAAAAACGAAAGAGGCTGAGGGCGGGGAGACAGGGTCTTAAGTGAGGGTCCCAGCTCCCCGCCCCCGCCCCCCGCCCCCGCCCCGCTTAAGCCCATTGGCTTAGCCTTAGCCGGTGTGGCCTGGCTGTATTCCATCCCTCCCCCATGCACAAACTTCTCCCCGACCCCAGAAGGCGGGGCCAGGGGAAGTCCAATTTCTGCCTGATGGCATTTTAATCAACTCACCATCATCCTTAAGGCTACAGTCATGCCTTGGATTGAGAGCATAATTCGTTCCAGAAACGTGCTTGTAATCCAAAACACTCTTATATCAAAACGAAATCCCCCCAAAAAAATTTGTACAGAGATTTTTAATTTAAGCCGTACTACAGTACTTGTATTGCAAGACATCGCTTGTATATCAAGTTTAAAAAAATTAAATATTTAAAAAATTGCTTGTCTTGCAAAACGCTCTAAAAGCAAGTTACTTGCAATCCAAGGTATTACTGTATATTAAATATACAGTATGTGTGAACATTTGAGCTGAAGTTAAACAAATATAATTTGTTCCCATCAATTCAGCTTGATCAAAAAGTCAAGCTGAACTATAATTGTAAAATTGATTGTAAATTCCAGTGCACCCCCCCAAAAGAAACTAATCAGATCTGAATGTATAATTACTGTATGTTTTAAAATGTGTAGAATAGGGAAATCTAAGCACAAAAATGGTACTACTACTACACAGTTCTATTCCTGTTGCCTAAATGTTTTGGAGACAGAAGAATGTATCAAAATATTCTATTCACGCTGAATGATGACCTTAACATTTGCAGGTTGATTTTGTATGTACAAGATCAAAGCCCCTTCTTTCAGACTGATAAAATACAGCAGATAGATGTGGCACTTCTTTGCATGGCAGAGGGAAGGTGATGGCCGCTGCTATGTTGGCACCACATCTGGGTCTCACTCTCACCACCACCAACTGTGCCTTCATGCCAACACTGAAACCCTTATGCCCAGTAGTATATGCCCCAGCAGTCTAGTCTATATTTATGGACTAAAACGACAGGGCAACATTGTAGTAAGTAAAGCAGACACCAAGTTTTCCATTTGCTTTTGCCAAAGGCAAACAACCCACTAAATGTATAAGTAAATAAAGTTGCTGACGGTATAATTTACGCATTAAATATGATTTAGAGAAAGGAGGGAAATTAGGAATCTATTCTTAACCTTTTGGAATAAGAAGAGTTGGACAACATGTGCTTAGGAATTTATTGTAGTACTGGTTCTTTTCGTGGGAGCTGCTTTATTCAGACTATATATTATTATTATTATTATTATTATTAGTATGTGTATGGAAAATGTTAAAATTTGAGTGTATTTTTTTAAAAGAAAGAAATTTAAACAGACCTATATTTGACAGAAGTTACTTGTTTATATACTGATCTTAATTTCACACATGCTGAAGATGGTATGCTCTGGAATACTATTTTAATTTCAAAGCACCCTTTTTCAAAATTACATTCATTCTTCACATAAAATATAGAACATTGGTAAACATTGTATGAAAATAACTGTACATTAATAACACCTTCTTTGCTATATGTCACACATACATCATTTTCTTAAAACCAGCAGCAACATACAAGTAAATCCCGGAGAACTCACACATAGTCATTTAACCTGTAACCACTATGTGAAGCAGATGTTAATGATGAAGTGTGGTTTGCCTTGTAGGCCATTGGTGGTCTGTAGGATGGAGCTGCCCTTGTACCCCTTGGTTGTGGGTGGTAGGTTATGTTGTTCCCAGTACGTTGGCATGAGGTACACAGGATAACTCCACCGATTATACTCAATGAAGCACAGACAAAGCCGAGGTAAAGGGCCTGCCCAATCTCATATTTCATCCCATGGGGCAACAGCGGGTTGTAGAAATCAGTTACTACATCATTAGTTGACCAAGAAACAGGGATGAGGCATATGAGCCCAGCCAGTATGAAAAGGACTCCACCCAAGACGGCAAATACATTTTTGGCAGAGGACCCTTTGGCGCATCGGGTGCACTTCATGCCAATGACAGCAATCACACATGCCAGAGTGGAAAGAACACAGGAGATCACCATCATGGCACGGGCTGCTTGTAGGTCACGAGGCAAAGCGAGTGGAGAGCGGTGGAGCTGACACTGGTAGATCCCAGTGCTATGCCAAACACATTCCATCCAGAGACCCTTCATGTAGGCTACGGCGGTGATGATGTTGGTTCCCACATGTGCCGTTTTCCACCAGTGAGGCAGGATGGTAGCGGTGATTGTTCCAGCTAGACCAAGAAGACTCAGGAAGAAACCCAGTAATTGAACAGCCATGCTGGCCATGTTAATGTTTGTCTTGGCTATTCTTGCTTAAAACAGTATCTTTGCTGGGGCTCCTTCAGAAAGCACAGCCACTCCTGGGAGATAGATGGCAGGTTTGCTTTGACACCTTCTGGATGCCTAATAAAGAAGTAATTGCGGAACAAGAAGTTAAACATTATCGGAGTGTATTACTCCAGTGACCAGTAAGGTGCATTCCAGAGGCAGTTAGGGCGATTATTAGCATATTTAACCTACTTTAATGCACTCCATGAAAACGGTGGGAAAGTAATTGCTCCTTGTTATATACACTAACCTTGTCAGCTCCAAAAGGAAGGGCAATGTAAACAAATGACACCGAAGAAATGTTTTAGCATATATATATATATATATATATATTCTTAGGAGGCTTTGTAAAATACTTTTCCTTTTATCATCATCAACAACAGAACAATTATAACATTCACAAGTATTAACTCACAAAACAGAAAAAGATTTATGAAATAGGTGCCTGAAATCTGCTTTGCAGGATGAAAACACTTCCAAAAGGTCATAACGGGATTACAGAAACAATGATACTGTGTTTGAGCAAACTGAAAAGCAACTAGAGGGATTTTATTATTTTTTAATTTATTTATTTTTTAAACTTCCAGAAGAGGGTAACAAGCAGTGGATTAAAGTTGCCTTTCTCACTTGCCAGTATTTCTGGAGGTGTTGTTTTAATAAAGGAACTTGAAGGGGAATAATTTTCATTTGCCCCTGTGGAGACTTGGGTTATGGCTTTCATCTAGATGACAGCATGTGAAACCAGATGTGTATCTTGCAGCTTCTGAGGGGGTGGTACCGTCACAGTTATAGAAAACATCCTATCATAAATTCAAGCTGAAACACCACAAGAGAAACAGAGACCCTTCCACCTGTGTAAATCTTTCAGTGATCTCTGCTAATGGCTGCTTTGCAAGGTGCTTGCAATAACTGTGTGTGTGTACCCACATGAGTGTGGTTAAGAACCTTCAACATTAAATTCATGAAGTAACTGTTGAGTCAAAAATCCAAATAAATTCCAAGGAAAAAAGAAACAAAATTAGGCCCTATGCTGTGCAAATAATACATATGCATACAAAGAACACATGAGGTTAAAATGGCATGAAAAACAAGGAGTAACCTGGAGGCAAATTGTCTCATACTAAGCTCTTGTTTTTACTATCAGGAACAGCCCCTTAAAGTGTTTCTCTGAGAGCTGTTTAAAAATTAAGACATAAATCCAAGATTGAAGTCAATTAGGTTGCCATGGGGGTGGGGGTGGGGGGTGAGGTTTTCCAGCATCTGCCTTCTGTTGATGGAAGGAAGGGCTCTGATCACAGAAGGTGCCTCAGCCTGATTTAGGGGATCCCCTCCTTTGCAGCACAGCTCACCCCATTCAGCAGGGTCCCCTGACCCTTGTGTAGCATTTTCAGGGGGCTGGAGAGGCTGCCACAGGACAGGGGAGGTGAAGTTGTTGCATGCACCTAAATCTGGATCCAACCCAGGGTCTTTTTACTTTACTTCTATTGATAATTACCTCAGGACAAACAGTACTATACAGCAAGTAGGTTGCAGGTGGAACCTTCCTTTCAAGATGTATGGAATCTAGAAGCATAATAAGTGTCTCCAGTTGTAGGGAAATGGGGTGCCATATTTAGGAATACAAAGTGAAAATCTGTAGAACAAATCTCCTCTTCCATTTATAGGCATGGTGGCTCCAGCTAGACTGAGACGGGAGGTTTCAATTCAGGAAGCTCAGCAGGAAAGACATATCTGAAGATTGTTTCACAAGTCTTACTGTTTCTTCACTCTCGATGACTGTAAATATCACACCGTTTGTACGGACGTTAGCTAGAGTCTTGCTAGACTATTCAGTCTAAGAGCATGTGTTATTATGTAGTATAAATGATACTGCAAATTGTAATACAAGAACGGTGAATTTGCCAAAGAAGATTGTGATGGGAGGATTCCCCTCAGGACTCACCACAGAGACTTATTTAATGGCCCCTCACTTTGCTTTGTAGAGTCAGGTACTCTACAGATATCTGTTACAAGCTATATGTCCTTGCATCAGTTGAGAATGGTGCATAAGCTTTAAGCTGCAGGTGAAATAGACAGATATAGCAAATAGAAAAGACTTGCCTTCTGCTTCGGTGCATTTTCTGTGCACTTGTGCTACTTTGTTTTTCTTTTTTTAAAAAAAATTACATATTGTACAAACACAAATATATCTTGGTAAATTTTGTAAGTTCAATAACATTTTACAAGATTGGAAAATATTCCAATATATACAGTTAGTAACATGACTAGTGCTTCTACACAATGCTTTAAAAAAATACTATATATACTATTTAATTACTATCAATGCATAAGTCTAATCCTATTTTAACCATACATCTCATCTTTAAATCTCACCGTTCCTTAATTTGTCTTATATTTACTAATACCCAAATTGTATTTTTGACTCATAAACACTAAAGAATGTTTCCAGTTATTTGGGGTGGGGGGATACCTCCTCTTTTTTCTCGTCTGTAATCTGTACAAATTCTGTTAATTTTACCATTTTTGAGGTTTCCTACTTTCAATAACCACCTTTTAACAGTGGGTACCTCATTGTTTATCCATTTGGTGGCTATAAATATTTTGGCTGCTGTAAATAAATTCCAAGCTAACTCCTAATGTTTACTTAATAGTACCTCTTTCACATATCCTAATAATATAACAATTGGGTCTGATGGCATCTAATAACCTAACTGTCTTACTATATGTTCCCCATTTGTTTTGCTCTTCCCCTTTCTGAGTGCAATACCTGCGTCCCTTATTGTCATTTGTCAGCATGGGCTTAGAGCCTTTCTGCATGAGGTACTGTGTGCTCATGATTCCTCACTCACAGTATTTTGTAGGTGCTTTACATGATATCATCCTCCAGGGCCTCTCCCATTCTTTGCAACCATTTCCAAGGCTTTTTTTTAGATCATGGAAAGTGTGGTATTATCTGTGAATGGTGGGATGACACCCTTGTGTATTTGCACAAGTCTGCTATACCACAGTGCCACCTAGTGGTTGTGTAATGAATCACAGAATCATCGAAAAGTATCATAATGGAATACATAGAAAGGCAGAGAAAGAAAACCCCGGGGGGGGGAAACATGTGTAAAGGAGCAGATCTTAATCCCACAAAGAATCCAGAAGTAGAAGTCTCAGTAAAGTGGTGAGTTAAAAGCCTCATGAAGAAAAGCCCTTAGCGCCATTGGACAAAATGGGTCTTAACTTCTGGGTAAAAAGTCATAAGATCGCACTGTTAGGTAGTATATAGGATAACTTTAATTATCCCTTGAATGCACCAAACCAGTAAAGTTAATCCAAATGTAACATAAAGAGAATAGGTGTGACGGCTCCATTTCTGTGGAACTCCTGCCTCTGGAAGTGAGGCAGGTTCCGACATTGTGCTGCTTTCAGAGCCTGCTGAAGACCTCCTTGTTCCAGGAAGCTTTCTCTGCTCTTCAGTCACCAGTGTAATTTTAGTTTCTTTTCAATGTATTGTTTTTGTTTCTTTTATCTGTTTTTGTCTTTTTAGTGTTCACCGCTCCGGAATCTGCTTGATGTGAAGCAGTATACAAATACTGATGATGATGATTATGATGATGATGATGATGATGATGATGATAATAATAAATTTTATGAAATATATAATAAGGGATACAGATAAGATTTCTTTAAAAATTTCAACTGCTGTGAAATAGTGAGTAACTTATGCTAAGTGTGTTTGAGGAAAAGTGTTATATTTCATTATAAATCTGATGCTTATGATATTCTTGGTGTCCTTAAAGAAAAACAGGATTAAATGTCATTAAAGTGTTTTCAAAAACAATTTCCTAGTTTGTCCCCATTGTGCAGGCTTTGTTATTCTTATTGTTTTTCTGTTCATTTTTATGAGACATTTCAGTTTTAAAGAAATGACAGTTTATAAAGGTTTTGTCATTTAACTGTTAAATGGATTGTATATTTTGCTTTGATTCTTGATGCTGAAGAATACACACAAGACTTGAAACACATTTAGCCAAATAAATTACTCTTAGGGTGCAACCCTATGCATGTTTAGACAGAAAAAACTGCTACAATTCCCAGTATTCACCAGGCAGCTTGCAGCTTAGTGCACCTTTGAGGTTTCTCTCTTCTCCCCTTTGTACTGGTGCCCTCTGTCCTTCCTTGGGCAGACTAGGAGCAATGTTTGTTGAATAGTCTTGACATATCCCTCATATTGGCTATTTCATTGTCCATTCCACATGGGTGCCATTTCACAGAAACAAATAACCATGCACAGCAGTACTCATACGGGATGCATTCTTACAGCAGCAATACTGCTAGACGCAGGGTTCTCCAACCTTGGGTCCGCAGACATTGCTGGACTACAGCTCCCAGAATCCCTTGCTATTAGCCATGCTGGCTGGGTATGCTGTGCTAGAGTAACTACAGAGCAAGCTTTATTCAAAGTGATCATAGCATGAAAATATAGAGATGGCAAAGCAGTCATGTTATGTTGAGACAATTAATAACATTTCAAAATGTTATTCCAGAAACTCATGTCACTCGTGCTTCTGTTGCAAATCCTTATTACAGGCAGTCCCCATGTTACAAACGAGTTCCGTTCCTAAGAATGTCCTTAAGTTGAATTTGTATGTAAGTCAGAACAGCATAGCGTTCTATTGGGGGGGGGGATTGGCATTTACGCAAATTGCGTAACTTACACAAATTGCATAGTACAGTATACTATGTTATGTACACTACGTAAACGAAGTAGCGCCGGGAGACCCAGAAGTCCGTTCTTAAGTATGGGTCATCTGTAAGTCGGATGTTCTTAACTCGAGGACTGCCTGTATATGTACATCCCATTCCTAAAGTGTAGTATACCTCATGACTCAGGTGGGATTAGAATTCAGAGAGCTCAAATCTAATCTGTTTTTGGAGTGGAGCACTGAATATTGCTACAGTGTATGAGGTAGAACCACATCACATGGCACATTTCGCTTTCTGTGTTACAGAAGATATGAAATAATATTAGAGTTAAAAGTCATGATCCTAGTCATGCTTCATGAATAAAATGGAAACATCAAAGTAAAATATATTAATCACTGGATATTATGACTTATGTACATGTGAACTGAAATTTCCCAGCTGATGGTTTTGCTTTCTGTATAGCATACTTTATGTAATTGAAGCATGATAACATTTGCAAATTTGAGAAAATATTGTATTTTATATTCCTCTTTGCACTCCTACGATATTTTTTAATTGTGGATGGACATGCTAATTCTGGCTCCTCTGCTTTTGATTCTACTTTCTTCAGCCTCTCAGGGGCTTCTTTACCTTATACTGTAACAGAAAAAATAATAATCATACCTCTGTCTGTACATGATGGTCATATTCTAGTGCACAATTAGGCACACTTCAGTCCTGCTGAAATCAATAGGATTTAAGTGTACAGTCATGCCTTGGATTGAGAGCATAATTCGTTCCGGAAACGTGCTTGTAATCCAAAACACTCTTACATCAAAACGAAATTCCCCCAAAAAAATTTGTACAGAGATTTTTAATTTAAGCCATACTACAGTATTTGTATTGCAAGACGTTGCTTGTATATCAAGTCAAATTTTTTAAAATAAATATTTAAAAATTTGCTTGTCTTGCAAAACGCTCTCAAACCAAGTTACTTGCAATCCAAGGTAGTACTGTACCTAATGCTGCTGGATTGTGGCCTTTATATTTTACTACCTTTTAATATTCAAATTATATATCTTGGTTCCCATTCTTTATCCCACCTTCATCTGCACACCATTTGTCTAAAGCAGGGGTGAGCAAAAGGTAGATCTCCAGAACTTTGGACCCCAGAAGCCCCTCCCAGCATAGCCAATGGTCAGGAATGCTGGGAGTTAAAGTCCAAAACATCTGGAGATCTACTTTCTGCCCAACCCTGGTCTAAAGTATCAGTTTCTTTCAAACCAAAAGTACTGGACTCAGATAAAAATGAACAAATGCAAATACAAATGAATAAATATAAATAATTATATAGGAGAAGTGTTAACTCCATTTCATATAACCCTTGAAGAATTAGATGACTTACCCACATTAACACAAGAAGCTTAAGGCAGACCTGTGGTTTTTGTTTTGCATCCTAGTCCAGCGTCTTAACTGCCAAATCATCCTTCTCACCTTTCAGTCCCATTTCCTTAATGATCCAGTTTCTTCCCTTGGCCTTTAATCATGTACGCTCACCCTGGTACACTCCTCATTTTCAGGTCTCCTAATTAATCAAACATTATATCATACCTGCATGAACTGCGTATGATGTACAATTTGAGAGCTCATCTCAGGTCCCTATGAGGAGGCCTTTCAAGGTCAGGCCTTAAGCTTCAGTGCTAATCCCAAAGAGAATAGAATCTAAAAGCTAAATGCGATTTACGCCATTAGTCACAGGAAACAGACTCCAAGTTTAATGGAGGTCATGATACTCCACGGCTAGGCAGCGACTATTTTTAGAAATCATTAAGGTGTTATTTTTACTTTCTAGCTATTGAGGTCTTTCTAATTTGGGAAACTGGTGTTAATTAGCCTCACTTGTTTGACGTCATGTTTTCCACAGTCCCTCCTTACGGACCCTGCCAGCTGCTACTGGCATTAAGAATGGCTTTGACTGCCGAGGAATGGCTTTTCACCTTCTGCTTAATAGTGTCAAAATAACTGTAAATTAACACATGTATCTCAAAGAACATCAGTGCCTTGTAAAAGCATTGCCATGTGTACATTTATTTGCAGCCACCCATGTTCTCAACATGGCTGCCAGAGTTACTGCAGTGTGTTGGTGCTCATGGCTAAAGACACAGTGCAATGAAGGCAGCTCATCAGTGTTAACAGAGAGCAGATCTACACAGGTAAGACAGAATGGACAGAGAAACCATTTATTTGTTCAGAGTCAACCGTAGCTAATAACAAAAATGAGAATTTAATATACAATATACAGAGGTCCAAAAGTGGTGAAGTGCAGTCATTGATCATTAAAACAATTCACTGCATGCACAGAAAATAATATCTTACACATCCACTGCAAAGGCACGGAAAGCCATATTTCCAGTTATGTATCTGTTCCATTTGCTAGCAGGAATTCAATTCGACCTCCCCCAAAAAAACCCAAACCAGTGCCAGCAAGAAAGTGTTCTAGCCATCTATGTATTATCTCCTCATGGTATAATAAGGCAACTCGACAGATAATGGGATAAATGTTCCAGCATGCGACACACATGTAAACAATTTTAAACTGAACGGACTGTCCAGATGCTATACTGGTGCTTAAAGAACATAGCTGGCTACCAGTCCATTTCCAAGCACTGGCACTTACCTTTGAAGCCCTATATACAGTTTGTGACCCTCGTACCAGGGTACTGAGGTCACCTCTGGAGGCTTTACTCAAGGTGCTCCCACCATCTGAGGTAAGAGGGGTGGTAACCAGATAAAGGGCCTTCTTGGTTATGATGCCCTGTTTATGGAATTTCTTCCCCAGAGAGATTAATCTGAAGCTGCATTACTATTTTTTTTAATGCCAGACAAATACTTCTTTATTTTCCCAGGTTTTTATTTTATTTTAAATATACTATTGTTTCAGTATGCCACTTCTCTGTGGTGGTATCCACTTTGTGGAATGCCTTCCCCTTGATATGCAGAAGGTGCCAACCATGGCATATTTTAGGTGCCAGCTAACAGCCTACCTTATCACCCAGGCCTTCCCTGACTGATCGTGCTGCCCATTTTGTTGACTGTTACCATAGATGGGGACTCGGACTCCAGGACTCGACTCGTGAGTCGGACTGAGTCCCCCCCTCTCTGACTCGAGTCAGTCTCGAGTCCCAATATTTTTAATGGGACTCGAGACTCGACTCGAGACCAAGGACTCGTGTTCCAAAATCGTGTTCCTCAAATGCAACATGGATAGGTTTTAGGAAGTACAGGAAGTTTATTTTTTAAAATCGTTTTCCTAAAATGCAACCTTTCAGACATTTTGGGTTTGGCTGCCTCTGCCTGCCTGTTTGGGGTTCCCTGCCTCCTCTGCCTGCCTGGTCTCTTCTTAACCAGTTCCACAGTTTGAATTGTCCAAGACAAATGCCTCTGCCTGCCTGCTTTGGGGTTCCCTGCCTCCTCTGCCTGTCGGGTTATTTTGGGTTTGTCTGCCTGGTCTGTTCTTGCCAAAATCAGTTGCAGAGTTTTGAAATAAAAAGGCACACTTGTGCCTAGAATTTATTTAAACCACACATCTGAAGTAGCCTTATTTTGTTGGGGGGAAACCCCATTGATTTTAATAGGGACTCGTGGAGTCAGCTTTGGGAGGGACTCGGGACTCGGGAGTCACCATTTTGGACCAAGGACTCGGACTCGAGACTCGGGTCCAAAGACTCGTGACTCGACTCGTGACTCGAGACCAAGGACTCTTCAACATCCCTGACTGTTACTTCTCTGATTTTAAACATTTTAATTGAGAGTGGTGTTTTGTTTTTGTTTTAATTTTTTTTTAATTTTTATTTAAATTTTTTAAAACAATATATAAAACAACAAAATAACAAACATACAACTTATATAGTGTTCCCGTCACCACGGGACCATATAGTACATTCTATCTCTATAATCTATAATAATTAATTATTCCAAAAATACAACATATCTTGACATGGCATACTCCCTTTCCCCTTATTTAGCACAAAATCCAAAAATAAACCCCAAATATCCTTAAAATTGTTTTTCTTTAATTGTCCCCTTTTACATTTGATATTGCAAGTTAACATATCATTTAAAGCCATATCCCAGACTTCTTTATACCAGTCAGTGATAGAGAAAACTTGCTGAACTTTCCATTTTCTTGCTATCATTAATCTACCCACCGTTAACAAATTTACAATTAATTCTTTAACATTTTGACGACCAGCCACCTTTTCGGTTATTGATAACAATGCTAATTTAGGACAAACTTCTAAATCAATACCAACAATTTCTGATATTTCTTCAAAAATCGTTTTCCAAAAATCCAATACATTTTTACAACTCCACCACATATGAGCATACGTACCCAGCTCCTGACAGCCTCTCCAACACATTGGAGAACATTTATTATCTATTTTGTTTATTCTCACTGGAGTCAGGTACCATCTCCAAATTAACTTATAGAAATTCTCTTTTATCCTTACTGACATATTTTTCAATATTCGCCTATCCCATATCTTATTCCACTCTTCCTTTGCTATTTCCTCTTCAAACTCTACATCCTAAACTATCTTAAGATTTTCCGCTTGCTCTTCTGATTTCTGCATCATTTTATATATCATCTTTGTATGCATTCCCTTCTATAAGTTCTGTTTTTGTTTTAAATGTTTTTAACTAAGACATATTGTATTCTCTGTTTTTAAATAATTTGAACTGTGGACATTTTGTATTTTAAACTTTTTATGTTGTAAACCACTTCAGATATGTTGTTTTGGATATAATCAAATGGACTATACATTGATTATATAAATAAAAGCAACAATAATATAATGATTTCTTACATTTTTTTTTTTAATTTTATCATGTTTTTGTAAACTGCCCAAGGAGCATTGCCAAAGGGCAGTGGTATATAAATCATGTAAATCCATTCATTAATACAAATTAATGGCAGACTAAAACTGCAGAGGGCAACTGTTGGAACTGTTAAAGGGTCAGGACTTTCCCATTTGGAATCTTCATAAGGTCTATGTAATCATTATTAAATTTAAGCATGTAATACCCGGGGGCTTGTTTTGACTTTTGTTTTTTGTCTTGACTTTTGGAAGTGTAAGCAGATGCACCACAACATCTTCCATTTTGTTTTAATATATATATTTTACCCACTGCCATTCGGCCCCCACCCTACTCCCCAAAAGAGTGGGGAAAGAAAGCCTTGAGGAAAACAATACAACTGCAGAAGCCATTCAGTCCAATACAGGCAAGGTGCTCCTTCCAGAATACTAAATGTTTTGTATGACAGGCTCAGAAGTCCATGTTTCCACCTGATCGTGAAACATAGCTGGTAAGATTATTTGCCTTAACTGCTTTTTTTTTTTTTAATGCTATACAAAATGATAAAATGGCCACATTTGAGGGCTGGAACTTATTTGCCTGGACTGGTTCCCCCAATGCCTTGTGTTCTGCTCATTTGTCATAATATCAGAGAGACATGTGAATATATATATATATATATATATATATATATCTACATACACACACACACACACACACACACACATATATATATATATATATATATATATGAGATAATTATTTATGTTAGAGGTAGCCAGGATCTGGGGTTATGGGATGCTGGTACTTTTGTAATATTTAATACAACAAAACCATCTATTCATTTTGTAAGAATTTTATTCTTAACATTCAGTTGAAAACTATTAATAAAAAAAGAAGAAATATTTGCTTTCATTTTTTTGTTTCTCTCCTCCGATCCTGTTCTTATGCCTTTGGTACCAGTCTGATAAGTAGAAATTAAGCAGGTGACACTTTCTTTCTTTTTGACCTGGAGATACAGTGATGGGGAAAAGTGGGGACTCTACTTAGAGAATTCTTGGATAAGTTCCATTCCTTTTCCACCATCACAAAAATGTTTGAAGTAAAGTGTTTTGAAAGTCAGCAGAATGTTCAAAGGTAGTCATACTTTAAATAAAGTTCCACTGAGCTGAGTATGGTTAAGTGATGGATAACACTGTGGCAGAGGTCATTTGGCTTTTGTTGGTGGTGGTGGCGTGTTTTTTAAAAGACTAGACCATGGAAACAAACAAACAATTTGAGTAGCATTTTACCCAATTAAAGAACACATAAGACCCATGTATTCAGAATGGCCACCAAAGCCATTATTTTCCTAAGGGATTATGAACATCAGACAGGTTTTCATTTCACATGGAGAAGCCCATTTAAATCTGGTCCTTTCAAAGCAGTTGGGATTAAACCCCACTACCAGACAGAGACCTTCAGTATGTCTTTATGGTTTGTCTGCTTTTCACATGGTTTTGGTAAACATCTTACAAGGCTGAAAGAAGCTCACAGAGTAGTTTTGCCCATGGTGGCATTATGTGTGTGCACGAGAAGAGCAGACACACAGCTGATGACAAAATACTAAGAATGTGCATGGACAAAGGGCTGTCACGCACATATAGAAACTACATTCCCTGTCCAGCTAGAGCAGTTGTGCTGAACTGAAAGAGAAAATGTGCCAAAATAGAGTTACTATGGATTAAATTATCATCATTTTTGGTTAGCTACTCTTTTTCTTCAAGGTAAAGGTCCAATAGCAACAGTTGTGGATGTTTAATATTTTATTAGTTTATATCTTATCATACTACATTTTATTATTATGTTTGATGATGTACATCTGGTTTTCAGGTTGGCAGAATCTTTTTTTTCCCCCATAAGAAGGATGGCCTGATGCAAAAGAGGACAGGGCACATGCTCCTTTAATAGTTGTGTAGAAGAGGGAATTTCAGCAGGTGTAGTGCATCTGGCCATTCTGGCCACCCTATTTTACCATTTTACCAGTCCCTGTCCCTGTGCCTTTAACAGCAGCTTGATCTGCAGACATTAGAAGAAGATAATGCTTATCCTCATGCCGCAAAAAAGAAGAAAAAGCCTTCATCTGGTAATTCCTGCAGATCAAGCTGCTTCTAGTACAAGTTCAGGACAGGCCTATTTTTTTCATGGTCAATTGGCAATCCTGGTTGGGTCAGAGAATAACCTACAAGACTCCGTTTTACTACCTCAGTGAACACTTTCAACAAGAACTCCTTTGAAACATTATAGTAATATATCACGCACCAGACCTTGTCTCAAAAATTACACAATTTATTTATTTAATACATGTTTATACCGCCCAATAGCCGAAGCTCTCTGGGCGGTTTACAACAGTTAAAACCATAAAATACAATATAATATAAATATAAAATTTAAAACCACAGATTAAAAACAAACAGCAGAGCTAGCAGCAGTTACAATAACAGAGTTAAAAGCAACTACAAGATTAAAATGATTAAGATGATTAAAATGCCTGGGAGAATAGAAAGGTCTTCACCTGGTGCCAGAAAGAGTACAATGTGGGCACCAGGCAAACCTCTTTGGGGAGATCATTCCACAACAGGGTGCCACAGCAGAAAAGGCCCTCCTCCTGGCTGGTAGCCAGCCACCTGTTGTGATATGTATCACATTGACCAGCTGTAGCACAGTGTTTACACATGGAAAGGAACAGAATGGCTGTAAACAAGTGTGTTATGTCTTTCTACTTTCCCGTGTTCTTTCTCATGGGAAAGCTAGGCCCTGGGAACATTATGAGCTAGTCACATGGTTTGTATGTTCTGATGACGTGCTAACTTGTTTTTTCTGTCTGAAGCCATTTTAGAGAAGAGCAGGACTGCTTTCTCTATTCCTTCTCTCTTCTGGCTATTGCTTGCTGGACTTTGCAACAATGTAACGTCTTTGCTAAAGTGGAGTGAAGCTCAACCTACTCCACTGGAAATAATGCTTGCTATGCATTGTACTCTGCACATGGACTGTAACTAGGAAATGTATACTCTGTAGAATATTACTTGCTAAGTAAATAAACAGGTAGAAATAGCCCTGTGGTGTTACAGAGTGTTTCCTTGCCACTTGGATTAGTCTGCAAACCGGGGAAGCTAGAAGCTGGAGTCGGATTACAGGCAAGCTGGCTGGCAGCTTCAAACCGACACGCTGCATGCTGCGCAGAGGGGGGTGAGATCTGGAAGATCTGTGTGTGGAATAATGGGCCTCTATGCACAGACAGGATTATAAATCTCCCATCCAGCATACGCGGGGCTCTGCTGTCACTCACGCACCATAAATTACACAATTTATTTATTTATTTAATACATGTTTATACCGCCCAATAGCTGAAGCTCTCTGGGCGGTTTACAACAGTTAAAACCATAAAATACAATATAATATAAATATAAAATTTAAAACCACAGATTAAAAACAAACAGCAGAGCTTGCAGCAGCAGTTACAATAACAGAGTTAAAAGCAACTACAAGATTAAAATGATTAAGATGATTAAAATGCCTGGGAGAATAGAAAGGTCTTCACCTGGCGCCGGAAAGAGTACAATGTGGGCACCAGGCAAACCTCTTTGGGGAGATCATTCCACAACCAGGGTGCCACAGCAGAAAAGGCCCTCCTCCTGGCTGGTAGCCAGCCACCTGCCTTACTTCCTTTGGCAGGGGCTCTCCCAAGTTGCAATATAAATAGGGATGGGGGAGGGCTATAGCTCAGTGGCAGAACATGCCTTGCAAATCCTGACATCTCCAAGGCAAGGAAAGACTTCTGCCTAAAACCATGAAAAGCTGCAGCCACTTAATGTAGTAGACAATCCTGAGCTAGCTAGCTAGATCAATAGTCTTGACTTGGTATAAGGGCTTATTTATATGTTACCATCTGTTTGTGGCAAGACTACTGTGCCTTTAACAGCTGGGTGACAGGTGGAAATTTAGCATAGAAAGTGTTTCCTATGCAGATAGGAAAAACTTCAGCTGCTGAATGTCCTCCTTTTATGCAGCTGTTGAAGGCACAGGAGCCCTACTAGAAACAAAGTGTATGGTCCCACAATAATCCAGGAGGGGTTTTTTTGCCTTCAGAAAACTCATGATCCTTGCAAGAGATTCAGTTGCTGCAATTAGGGTGGTTGCAAGCTCTGACAAGAAGGCAAGGCGTGAAGAGAAAGTTTCTTTATAGTAAAGCAGAGGCTTACCATCATCAAGGGCTTTCACTGAACTGAACTAATCTCTAGCATGGCAACAGACACACATATACATATACATATACATATACATATACATATACATATACATACACATACATATACACATGGTGGCCAAAATTGTGGACACTTTTTGAAATTTTCATGTTTTGAAACTTTGCATGCTTACAGAAAATGTTCTGTTTCACGGAACTCAAGTGTTTATCATTTGAAAGAGAATTTAATGCTGAATTCAATACAAAAAACAGAATGCAAATATCTGCAGTACAAAAAACGTTATGCTGCGAATACTACGAATCCTCTAGTGGCAATTTTCATTGCCATCCTTAATTCGTGCAATACTGCCAATGGGGATCCTTAACCTCCATATGATTTCAGTTGTTCTACGTCTCTGCTTCCTCCCATGGAGGAAAAAAGTTATATTGAAATCAGCTTTTTATTACATATGGCCCCATATTCTTTGCCATTTTCATTTATCTTTCTCTGTAGAGATATAATGTACCTTTATATCATCTGTCACAAATTCATTCATCTTTCCCATAACGTTTGCTGAGTGCTGCCATTATTTAACTACTTAAAACTTTCACACTTTTATAATTCTTGATACTTTAGACCCAGCTGTGATGATTTAATCTCATTCGGGTTTTTCAAAAGCCACACAGGGGAAAAAATATCCCATCGAGCAATACAGCTCATTTATAAGGAGTGGCATTTTTACAATACCGAGACAGCATTGCTCCATACGTCTGCCTTATCTAAACACTGCCTATTTAAGTTTTTCATGGTAAGTGAAACCACAGCATGTTTATTTGAGAAAGACATACATCTGGCTTAGAAGCATCACCCTGTATGTTAAACATTCTACGAAACAGCACTATATTCTTAATTCAAGTAGATCACTTTTTCCTTTTAATGGTGGTTGGTTTGGCAGAAAGGAAAGCACTAGGGGATTTCTTTGCCACAAAAGTATCTAGTTCCCCAAACTGAAAAACTGAGTGGACATTCACTAACCAAACACATCAGATACGCTAACAAACACCATGTACTGATTTGATGTGAGTTTTGTGGTTTTAAATTCATTTATTCTCCCATTTTCAGAAGGCAGGTTCCAGTCTACATCTACTTTGTGCTTGCATGCCATACGAAGCAAAATTTAAAATGGAATGTGAAAATGACACTCTCCTGCAATTTCCTCCTACTCCTTATTTTTGTGAGAAAAAATTGTTGAAATCATACTTTCTAATATCAAGCAATGAATATGATTTTCAGAAGTGGCTAAGGATAGTCAAAGGGATCAAAAACAGCAACATTCAGACCATTTACTCCAAATTAGTTCCACTGAATTCAGTTAGACCACTTCTGGATTTTCCAGTTTGCAGATGAAACCAAGAAGGTAGTTTACAAGCATTAGATATAGTGATGACTTATTGCTGATGCAGACTTTTTATCTGCTCCGGGGCTGCCTCTGTAGGTGTGGAGGTTTATATTAACTTCAGAGCTTGTAAGTGCATCAGAGCCCAGGGTAGATAATGGCTGGATAATAATCTTTTCCCTGAGCAACAAAATGTTGGGAAGTTATTCTCCTTCCCCAAAGGTAAAGGAAGCTACCCCCAGAGACTAAGGGCAACTTTGTGCATACATTTTGGGGTTATCTTCTCTTTGCATGGTAACCACCACTTGGTAGAGAGGTCTCTGTGCAAAGAGGGCTAGCACACAGATTGCAACGGCCTCCACACTGCATGTTAGCAAAAAACATCTACATAACTGGCTCATAATCTACAGCTTCATCCTCCTTGGTATGGCTAAGAGTTAGTAATATGCTGTTTTGGATATGATATAGCAGGGGTGTTTCATAGAATTTCATAGATCATAGAGTTGGAAGGAGCCTACAAGGCTATCGAGTCCAACCCCCTGCTCAATGCAGGAAACTAGAGGAGGGGTCTCCCATCCAAGTAATAACCAGGCCTGACCCTGCTTAGCTTTCCACGCTCAGACAAGCTGAGCCAGCGTGAGCCTGTTGAACCTCTTTCAGCCTGAGAGCCAAGTTCAATTTCAGAAAGCTCTGTGGGGGGGGGGGTCGCATTCCAGTGCTGAGCAGGGCCAAAGACAAAAGGGGTGGGGCCCAAATACTCAAAATACCAGCATATATTTTAGCTTAAAGCTCTTTCTGCCAGTAACTAAGGGGGGGGATCCACACCAGGGATGGGGACTCGGACTCGAGGACTCGACTCGTGAGTCGGACTGAGTCCCCCCTCTGACTCGACTCGGACTCGAGTCCCAATATTTTTAATGGGACTCGAGACTCGATTCAGGACTCGAGACCAAGGACTCTTCAACATCCCTGGGCTGTGCCAGAAGGAGTCGAGAGGAGCGTGATTGCCGCCGAAGAGCGCATGGAAGCGAGGTGTGCCGCTGCTCGGCCACTATGGATGGCTACCAGGAGTGCAGCCCCAACAGTGTGTCAAGATTTATTTTGACTGATGTGTTGCGTACTTGGGAGAGGCAGAAGAAGGACCTGAGATTACTCTGTGTGGCTGCTCTGAGTGTGTTTCTGGTTCCAGCAAGTTCATCACTAGTGGAGCAGGTGTTCAGTGAGGGTGGAATTGTGATGAGATCTCACTGTTCCAGAATGGGGGCCAAACATTTAGAAAAAATCATGTTCCTCAAATGCAACATGGATAAGTTTTAGGAAGTACAGCAAGTTTATTTTTTAAAATCATTTTCCTAAAATGCAACCTTTCAGACATTTTGGGTTTGGCTGCCTCTGCCTGCCTGTCTGGGGTTCCCTGCCTCCTCTGCCTGCCTGGTTATTTTGGGTTTGTCTGCCTGGTCTGTTCTTTGCAAAATCAGTTGCAGAGTTATGAGATAAAAAGGCACACTTGTGCCTAGAATTTATTTAAACCACACATCTGAAGTAGCCTTATTTTGTTGGGAAAGCCCCCCATTGATTTTAATAGGGACTCGTGGAGTCAGCTTTGGGAGTGACTCGTGAGTCACCATTTTGGACCAAGGACTCGGACCCGGACTCGAGACTCGGGTCCAAAGACTCATGACTCGACTCGTGACTCGAGACCAAGGACTCTTCAACATCCCTGATCCACACTAGGATTTTTTTACTGGCATTGTAATGCCTAGCTCACTGACATGTCACACGACGACACCCCCCCCCCCAACCGACCTCCTCATGCTATTTCTGCCATTATAGCCTGGATTTCTTCTGACCAGTTATATCACGACTTTTTCATATGTTGCATTTTTTTTCTGTGTTGCATATATTTCAGTGTATGCTAAACTTACGGTACTGTTCTGGGGGGAGGAAGAGGAGCTTCAGTGGTGTGGTGGGGTGTGGTGGGCTGGGAGGGAGTGACGCTGCAATGAGGAAGTGTCCTATTGGGCTTTTTTTTTTGTGCGTGACAGTATTTGCTAACGCACACATGTGGAGGTGTGAATCTGTGAATAACAACACAAACCTCTTGCATTGCTTCAAGTGCTGGGTGAGGGAGGCTGTTCGCTCCTGCCAGGTCTGCTCAGCATGGGCAGCCTCGACAAAACAGCAGCAACTCTGAGGAGGAGGCAAGTCCAAATCAGCCGTTGTTAGTTGCTTTCCTGCCTCCCCGCCCCCATGGCTTTCCTTCTTTGCCCAGTGAGCTGGAGAGTAAATGCAATGCTGCCTGCTTACCCCCTCCCCTGTCCTTTGAAAAAATAAAGTTTGGGATGCCTTTTCAAGCCTTCCCAATTGTCTCCTTTGTCCTTTTTAAAGTCATCATGGGTGGGGTTCTTTGGCTTTCAGGAATTGCTTTTTTTCTGGGGGGGCAGCAGGAGGAGCTGTGAATTGCTTTTTTAAAATCTCCACGCCTTCGCGCTAGCCAAGGTGCACATAAGCTTAATGGATGTAAAAAAAAGAAAAGAAAGAAATTTAAAGGGCCATCCCCTGCACACATCACCTTTCCAACTCCTCCCGCACTTGCATCTGTGTGTGACCCAAGATCATGTTTTCAACACAGTGGAAACTGCACTGTGTTCATTAGCGTGTGCCCCAACAGTGGTAAATGTGTTTTGCATAAATACTGTGACAGCACTTCCTGATACATGGAAGGGGCTCTAGTGTTGATTAGCTGTAAGGCTTAGGAGAAGTATTTCAACCTTTTAGAATGGGGAAAAGCCAGGCAAAATCCAAGAAACCACCAAACAATTGGCATTCGGGGAGGAAAGGGGGGGGGTGTCAGAGGAAGGGGGTTTTATCTAATGAGCAAAGCCCAATGCAGAAAGCAAGAGCCACAATATACACAGGCCTGACTGTCAGTTTGCCTGCCCCTGGCAGCCACATTTACTCCGTTGTACTTCCCAAAAGAAAATGTGGCTTATAGTTGTAAAAGGAGCCCTGCAAAACCTGTAAGGCTGTAATCTTATGCACACTTACTTGTGTAAGGACCACTGAACACAGTGGTACTTACTTTCAAGTAAATATGCACTGGATTGCATTACAGATGTTGCAATTAAGGAAAATTTATATGAGATAGTTTGTCAATGGTACTATACGACTAAAAGAATGAGAACAATGTATAGAACTGCTAGTAGCAGCAGGTGTTGGTGATACCAAGCTGAAGAAGCCAGTTTCCTACATGTATGATGGAAATGTAAAATTATGAGAGATTAGTGGAAGGGATAGGAATCATATGGAACATAACCAGTAATAAATTGTCATTTACAGCAACAATTAGTTCTCTTAAATGTCTCCAGGAGATGTCTCATAAAATAAAATAGAAAAGCCAGTAGGATGTTAAGAGCAGCCAAAATGCTTTTAGCAGGAATTGGAAAAATAGTAACAAACCATCTCTTGAAGAATGGCTTTGGAAAGATTACGATATGACCGTAATGTGCAAAATTGCAGCAGTTATATAATAAATGTGTGTGTGTAGGGGAGGGAAAAATCTATGCAGATGCGTATGGCAAATTGCCAATTATTTAGTCTTTGGAAATAGAAAAATATTCAACAGATATGGTGTGTTCACAGGTATTGTCAATGGAATGAAAATATAAAATATTTATACAGAAGTAGCAATAGGTGTACATTTAATATAATGGATAATGTGTGGTGATTACTGTAAAATGTTGTTCTTTGTTTTGTCCATATTTTTATATCATTTTAAACAATGTAATTGGATGATGGTGATCATAATCATCATACAGAAAATATGATACATAATCTGCCATTTGATCCTCCTTGGTACACCCAAGACTTAGCAATGTGCTGTTTTGGATATAATGTGTTACGCTTGTTCTGTTATTCTGGCAATATTTTTCTGAATCAAAGTGAAGCCAACTTGGAGGATTGAAGATACTGGCCAGGGTTAGTGAGCTGTGTAATGTGGGTACCGTATATGATGAGACATCATGCAACCTTGACAGAAGAAGGGTTGGATTGCAAGTGTAATCATGGAAGGCATCCGTGTTTTGTGTGAAGCAATGGTTGGAGCTCTTCAGAGGACAGTGGGAAGGAATGTTAAATTGAAAGATATATGTGGAAAGTAATAGGGTAAGGGAGAAAAAATCTGGGGAGAGTTTTTTAGTTTTATACTTTATATAACAACGTTTGTCTTCTGTCTTCCTCTTGGAATCATAGAATCATAGAAAAGTAGAGTTGGAAGGGGCCCACAAGGCCATCGAGTCCAACCCCCTGCTCAATGCAGGAATCTAGGTCAAAGCATCTCTGACAGATGTCTGTCCAGCTGCACCTTGAATGCCTCCAGAGTGGGAGAGCCCACAACCTCCCTAGGTAGTTGATTCCATTGTCTTATTGCTCTGACAGTCAGGAAATTTTTCCTGATGTTTAGGTGGAATCTAGGTTCCTGTAACTTGAGCCCATTATTCCGTGTCCTGCAAACTGGGATGACCGAGAAGAGATCTTTGCCCTCCTCTGTGTGACATCCCTTCAAATACTGGAAGAGTGCGATCATATCTCCCCTCAGTCTCCTCTTCTGAAGGCTAAACATGCCCAGTTCTTTCAGTCTCTCCTCATAGGGCCTTGTTTCCAGTCCCTTTATCATCCTTGTTGCCCTCCTCTGAACCCTCTCCAGTTTGTCTATGTCCTTCTTAAAGTGAGGGGCCCAGAACTGGACGCAGTACTCAAGATGAGGCCTAACCAGTGCCGAGTAAAGGGGAATTATCACTTCCCGCGATTTGGAAGCTATACTTCTATTAATACAGCCCGAAATTGCATTTGCCTTCTTTGCAGCCACATCGCATTGCTGGCTCATATTCAGTTTGTGATCTACCACAATTCCAAGATCCTTCTCACTTGTAGTATTGTTGAGCCAAGTGTCCCCCATTCTGTAACTCTGCATTTGGTTTCCTCTCCCTAGGTGCAGCACTTGGCATTTATCCCTATTAAATTTCATTCTGTTGTTTTCGGCCCAGCGCTCCAGCCTATCGAGGTCACTTTTGTTTCTGTCTTCCAGAGTATTAGCTGTTCCACCCAACTTTGTGTCATCTGCAAATTTGATAAGCATTCCCTGTACCTCCTGATCCAAGTCATTAATAAAAATGTTGAAGACCACAGGGCCCAGGACCGAGCCCTGTGGTACCCCGCTCGTTACCTCTCCCCAGTTTGAGAAGGAACCATTGATAAGCACTCTTTGAGTCCGATTCTGTAGCCAATTGTGGATCCACCTGATAGTTGTTCCATCTAGCCCACTCTTAGCTAGCTTACTAATCAGGATATCATGAGGCACTTTGTCGAAAGCTTTGCTGAAGTCCAGATATATAATGTCCACAGCATTCCCACAGTCCACAAGGGAGGTTACCCGATCAAAAAATGAAGCCAAGATATGATGAGCTCCACCCATCTTCTTCCTATCTATTTACTGTCAGTCACCCTGAGATAGGGACTGTTGTGTTCTGAGGCCTGGAACTCTTTGAAACAAGAGTTTTATTTTATAGTTCCTTCCTTGCATACTGCCATGTAGGGTGTCCACATGTGCTATTTTACAGAGGACAATCCTCTATTTGAAGATGTTTTCTATTTGAAGTCCATGTCCGTTTTATACATGATAGAGCAGTGAGCACCCAGACAGCAGACTGAACAGGTATGCAGGTCACCTGGTCGCAGTCTACCCCACTACAGTGAGACATAAGTTAGCATATGCAAATGTTATGCAAAGCAGTATCCTCTTTTGTTCTGTTTTGGTGATGCATAAGTGACCACCACAAGCAGACTCCTCTCCTTCCTTCCAGAATCACGCTTGCCTTGCTAGTTTAATATAACTCCTGTGGTGGACTAGTCTGTGATTAACACAGGACATTCTGAAATCCTGGCCTGATCATGAACATTATTTATTTATTTATTTATTTCATTTATATACCGCCCCACAGCCGAAGCTCTCTGGGCGGTTCACAATACTTTATGCATAAAAACAATAAAAACATACAAAATAGTTTAAGAATTAAAAAACCAAATTTAAAAACACAGTTTAAAATAACAGTACAAAAACCAATAAAACTGAGCCTACAGGTGACAATCCCCCCCCCCCCCCGTGCTATTCCAAGTCCTAACTAAATGCCTTGGCATAGAGGGAGGTCTTAACCTGGCGCCGAAAAGATAGTAAGGTTACAGGCTCATCTATAAGTAAAGATATATGTAGTGCTCCAATTGTGAAACACTCTCTGAAGAAAGGTTCACCTGGTACTTACATGATCATCTTTTCAGCTGCAGGCAAGGACCTTCTTTATTTTCCCAATTTTTTTAGTTTTAATCTTGCTGGTAGCTTTATGCTGCTTTTGTGGGTTTGCAGTCTTTTAGATCATTATATTTTGTTTGTATTTACATTTTAATTCTTTTATTCTGTCTTGTGAACTGCTCTGGGATTATGATCAAAGAGGCAGTACAAAAAATACCTTATTAAATAAATAAATATGTGGTTGAGATACCAGGGTTGCCGTCTTACCCACACTGTTTCTAGGGTAGGGAGAGAGGCCTACCGTATATTGAACACAGTTGGACTTACTTCCATTCTAAGGATGATTCCAGATGAGGCTTTTATTGGACAATTGTCCTGCCTCATTCACATAATTTTATGGAGGTCCAGATGACAATGCCTTCTATTTGTTTCCCCTCTGTTTTCCCATCTCTTCTTCTTCTTTCTGTTTACCTATCTGTTCCCACAGAAGATCCATTCAAGAGGAATACAACTGATTAGCCGCCCAATATCCTTTGACTGGAAGCACTGGATAGCGCTTTATCTTAGTTTTATTATGTGCTGATTTTATTCATTGTTTTATTGTTTGTATTCTGTGTTTTTAATGTATTGTACACCACCCAGAGAACTTGGGTTATTTTGGGTGGTTAAAAAGTATAACAATATAAACAAACAAATAAATGGGAGCCATCCATCTGGAAGCACCCTAGGTAAACATGCCTAGAATTGAGCTGTAAGGCTGCGAACCTATCCACACTTACCTGGAAGAAAGCTGCCATGGAATACAGCAGGGCTTACTTCCAAGTAAACACACACAGGATCCGGTTATAAGAGCTACTCTTTGTGTTACATTAACCCCATGGGAAGCTGCTTCCACATGGAAACTCTCGCTCTGGCTCTCCTCTTGTCTCATGCATTGAGCCACATGGGTGCTCCTAATTGCGTGGAGAGGTTCCAGCCTTAACCCACAAGGATAAAGTAACATGTAGAGTTCTGGCCCCGAGTTCAATAGTGCAGCTGGTGAGCTTAGGCCCTCTCAGCCCTGCCGAACTAACATTGGGGGAGAAACCTTACCTTTCTAAATTTCCTGACTTTTATGAGTGCTTGCTACTACAACCATGACGTTACCTTTAGTGCTTGCTAATGCTTTTTTATTTACTACTGAGGTTTGCTTTGCCTGACATTAAAAAAAAAGTGAATTATACATGCACAAAGAAGGGGGGGGGGACCTGCACAAATATGTTTTTAATGCCAGGAGTAGTGATGTCCTGGCTTTTCGTATTCACAGGGTATACTTACTTGGACGTTCAGTGACTTAGCTGTTATGTGTTATGGCCCTGATCCAGGAAAGCACTTAACTATGTGCTTCACTTTCACAATGACATCACTTGGACTACTCCTATGCTTAAAGTGCAGCCTGTTATATTAACTGTTTTCCTGGATTGGGGCCTAGGCTAGGTTCCCCCACCCCAGAGTTCTTTCACAGATATTTGAGCTTGAAAGGCAACTGGATTTATTCTACCACTAGCCCATGTGGGATTTAAACAGATGTCTAATTAAACCTAATCACAGTCAGCGTTTTAATCTCCTGGGTCTGAATAAGAGTAGAAATCTCAGTGACTGTAAAGGCAGCCTGACAGGAAAAAATAGCTGGGGAAGGGGTTTGTCCAGCTGAGGAAAAATACAGAGCATGCTAGGATGTTTGTAAAAGGGAATTGCTGTCAGACCCTTGTTAAATGTTAACCTCAGTAGGCCACTCTGGGTCAAGTTAGGACCTGCAACTAGGCCGAGAATATTTTTCACCTGCCCTTGAGTGGGCTTCATTCATTCCTTTGCCGAGGTGTTGCCTATGCATGCTTGGCTTTATGTGATGTCTTCTACTTAATGCAGACAGAAAGTTCTAACAGATGTCACTGATAAGTGGGACTTCTAATTCTCATCATTACTGTTACCAGGGGCCAGCCCACAACATTTTGCTAGCAGAAAATGGTGCCCTGCCCTTCCACATCAAGGTGCATAGAACCCCAGAACATGGCTTTAAAGGAACTTTTTATTTTAGATCAATAGATAGAGCAAACGTAATCCGACCAATGCCACATAACCCCCCTTTCCCCATAAGGCTGACTATATGGGTCCCCAAACCCCAGAGAACTGAGGCGAGGCCAGAAATAAATATTTGCTGTGTGGTACAATATAATCTATGGGTTTATGCATGCTTCCCTCCCCCTTTTGCTACATTTACCCAGGAGGAATTACTTGAGAAGCCTGATTTTATCCATGTTCTCTCAGCGGCTTTTGATACCGTTGACCATGGTATCCTCCTGGACCGCCTGGAGGGGTTGGGCATGGGAGGCACTGTATTGCAGTGGTTCCGGTCCTTCCTCTCTGGAAGATACCAGAGGGTAGTTCTTGGGGAGGAGGCTTCGGACCCTTGGCCGCTCACTTGTGGGGTGCCGCAGGGTTCCATCCTCTCCCCAATGTTATTCAACATCTACCTAAAGCTGCTGGGAACTATCATCAGGAGGTTTGGGGTGCAGTGTCATCAGTATGCGGATGACACACAACTCTACCTCTCTTTCAAATCCTCACTGAGGTTGGCCGTTGAGACCCTGTCCAAGTGCCTGGAGTCAGTGGGTGGCTGGATGGGAAGGAACATGCTGAAGCTGAACCCTGACAAGACCGAGGTACTTCTGGTGGGGGACAAGGGGAGGTTAGGGGATGTTGACCTGGTGCTGAATGGGGTACATCTCCCCCTGAAGGACCAGGTCCGCAGCTTGGGAGTCATTCTAGACTCCCAGCTGTCCATGGAGGCTCAAGTGTCAGCTGTGAGCCGGGCAGCGCTGTATCAACTCCATCTGATACGGCAGCTGCGCCCCTACCTTCCTAATCACCTGCTCCCATCAGTGGTTCATGCCTTGGTCTCCTCTCGCCTAGACTACTGTAATGTGCTCTACGTGGGGTTACCCTTGAAGACGGTTTGGAAGCTACAGCTGGTACAGAACGCGGCGGCTCACTTGGTTAAAGGCAGCCGCCGGCGGGATCACATCACGCCAGTGCTCAAGGAGCTGCACTGGCTACCAGTTTCTTGCCGAGCCGAATTCAAGGTGTTGGTTTTGACCTTTAAAACCCTATACGGCTCCGGTCCAGTCTATCTCAAGGAGCGTCTCCAGCAACACCAAGTCGGCCGCTCAACAAGATCTGCCACAGACGGCCTTCTCCTTGTCCCTTCAGCCAGAGCAGCTAGACTGGTGGGGACGAGGAAGAGGGCCTTTTTTGTGGTGGCCCCCATATTGTGGAACTCTCTCCCGAGTGACCTCCGCCATGCCCCCTCTCTGCTGAGCTTCTGCCGCTCATTAAAAACCTGACTGTTCAGGTGGGAATATGGGGTGGGTTAAGATTTTTTTTAAAAATTATACTGTTTTAAATGTATTTTATCTTGTTTTTATCCTATGTACATCGCCCAGGGTGGCCAGTTGCCGGCCAGATGGGTGATTAATAAATGTAAATAAATGAATAAAATGTTGTGGATAGAATCCTACCTCCTGCCCCGCCTAGCATCTGCTACCTAAGGCAGCTTCCTCAGTTTGCCTAATGGTAGGGCTGGCCCTGACCGTTGCAACAAAAACAACAGAGTCCTGTGGCACCTGAAAAACTAATAATTTATTGTGTCAGCATAAGCTTTCAAGGCCATTATCTTGACAGGAGGCTAAGAAATGCATTAAATAAATAAATAGCCTACAAAAGACCACAATAAATTCGTTACAGACATTAAGATGTCACAGGACAATTTGTTGTCACCATTGCTATATTCTTCCCTTGGAATATACCTTCTCTATACAAATAGGAAGTGGTCCATGAGCAGACATGAAGCAATGAGGCATGTTCCTTTTGCCCTTGGCCTACTGTCGGATTATAGATCCTTTTACTTTCATTGTGCTTTCTTTTTGCCGCCATCGTGGGTCGTATGCATGCTCCAGGAAAAGGCTTATCCCAGTCAGCCTTGCCTTATAGGCGAAGTGTGCCTACACACATGGCTGAAACTTTTACTTACTTTCATTGTTCTATATAAAGTTCTAGTCCTTATGTTTCTGAAGGAAATATAAATTTACTGTTTACTAAAAGCTTAGAATCCGAAATTGGCAATAATTTCTAGTAAATATATAGTTGGCAAACTCTTGATGACTGTATCTTGCTGAAAAGCTTAGCTAGTGAGAGAGGCCTTGTCACAATTCCCAATATGTTAATGGTCACACATCCCAGTTATGCTAATAGACATATGCAGAGCTGAACAAACCACTTTGACAAAGCAGCCCTTTAGTGCTCAGAAATTTTCCCATCCCTTCTGTACAACTGCAGCTGAGGAAACCCATCAAGCGCTAAACCTGCATATCCTGTAATCATTTGTTAAACGTAAATGACACACAATCCTTCCCCTCTAAGCAAATTTGTTAACTCTGTTAAATCACCTGCGCAGACACAAATGGGGTCGGTTGCCATGGGAAGCCAATAACATTTTAAATGATTCTGTATTAAATAAAAGGAAGTGTTTGGAGCTATAAAAAGAACTGGCCCTGGTGAAAGCAGGGGTCTTCCAAAGGACTTCGTGCAGTACATGAGAAAAATTATTCATACTGCTTCCACCTTGGCCTTCAAAAATATATACAGTGACAGGGGTATTTATTTAATTTGGAAAGTATTGGGTAACATAGGCCCATTTCCTTTGAATGCACGTCTCCTCAAACCATATGCCAATGCCTTTTCATGAGCTGATGAATGTATCTAGTTTAGGTGCTGAAAGGAACAGGAGACACTTTTACTGTGTTCCACAGAATGGGAAAAATATGGTTTCATACGTTTATTTTTCATTCATTTAAGTGCAGTCCGGTTGACTGCCATGGATGCTTCTGTAAATATCTGCAAAGGAGGAACCTTTCGGGGAAACTACTGATATGCCAGGACCAGCAGACCGAGCCAATAGCAACACACCCGGTGTTCTGTATCTCTGTTTTCCTTTCCTTCTTGTTCCAGTGATGTGGTGGGGTTTGTTAAAGGTTAGTGGTAAGAAAATGCCAATGCTTGGTGTGCATTTCACTTTTACAGAGAGTTTACACTCACACAGGACCCTGCCCTGTTGTCTCCCCCCCCCCTTTATTTTTGGAAAGGAAATTTAAGATTCAAAGCCACTTCCTACCTGCATGAAGTATGAAAGGGAAGTAGTTCTCTTCCTTGTCTTCTTCCTAGCTTCCTCCTCCTCCAAAACCACCCCACAAAACAGCTGGAGGCAAAGTCTCAACTGGCTTTTTGTTTGTGTCCAAGGAAGGAACAATCAAAACAGACTCCCTCCCCGCCCCGCCCCAGCTATGGAAAATGTTCCACCTTCCAGTTGCTGTTGGCTGACAGTAGACGCCCATGGCATTGGCAGTTCCTGAAAGGAGGAACTTGATGCCCATGTAGGATGGAATATGAAGGTCAGCTAAAAAGGAAGATTATTTTGCTTCAGTTTGCCAAAGTGGCAGAAAATAGTTATTTTCCCCCCTTGTCTGTATTTAAAAATTAAAAGGGGTGGATCTCTCTCAGTATTATATGAAAGGTTGGATCATGTGATCTATGCTGGCTCAGCTTGTCTGAGCGTGGAAAGCTAAGCAGGGTCAGGCCTGCCTGGTTATTACTTGGATGGGAGACCCCTCCTCTAGTTTCCTGCATTGAGCAGGGGGTTGGACTCAATAGCCTTGTAGGCTCCTTCCAACTCTATGATCTATGAAATCTATGATAAAAGTAAGCAAGCGAGGTAGTGGGTGGTGTAGCGGATCCAGGGCTTCCAGGGTCGTCGTCACTGGTGCAATGGATCGGGGGCTCACAGAAGCACCAAGGCTCTTTGATTAGCAGCGATGATTGCACCATCTGCCACCCACCTCAGGCTTAGGTGTTCCCTCTGAGCTTAGTTGCAATCTCCACAGCAGCTGGAGGAAAATAGATTTTCCCAGTAAAAATATATTGTTGTGAGCTGTCCCTGTTGTAATGCAATTTTGCAAATGCAAATGCAATTTTGGGGTGGCTTGGGCTGGAATGGGCAATGAAGATCCATTAACTTTACAAACCACACACACAATACAGAGGGAGAGAGATAAATGGATCAACACAGTTGCCTGCATTTTTGGACTATCCTCGGTGCCATGGCTATGGGGAGCGTCATCATGATGAATGCCTGAACTTCAAAATGTACCACTATAGCACTGAACACAATACACCATGCCAACCAGACTGAGCCAAATGCGACAGATCTGGTCCTATATTCTCTGCATCCTTCCACTGCATGACTGAATTAACCTCTAATCCTATCATTGGCCCACACAGGTGTGTAGCCTGGACTTCAGCTCCATGTTGGGTGCCATCCGCCATTCACTGGCACTGTGCAGCCTCTGTAAATACAATGTGTGTGGGAGCCCCATGCAAGCCCAATTGAAAAGAACAGAGGATGCCCAGCAAGAGTGCTCTGTGAATTAACCCTGTTGTCTCTTGGTATTACAGTTTGGCATTGTAGTTATTATGCAGTAAATGGATCTTCCAAGAACCTTCCTGCTGCTCATTAAATTAGCAGGGAAAGCCCCATGTCATACATAACATATCCCATTTTTATGAAATGGGACTAAAGCTTGTATTGCCACAGCAATTAGTCCATTGGAGGTACCCTGGCACAACCAACTACAGATGCTGAAAAGCTCTAGACTAGCTGGCTCCAAGGAGTTACAACAACTGTATCAGCTTTTCACATACAGCCGCATGAGAAACACAACCTATCACTGCAGCAACAGGTTTCATAAAGGCAAAAGACTTCTCGGCCCCACAGATGCGATTCAGGGAAATAAGGGAATGAAATCATTTAATGGGAATGTGAAACACAAAAAAATCAATAAATGTTTCCCAGGAGTTACCAAAGATTGTTTAATACTTTTTGGGCCTAAATGATCTAATCCCCCTGCCCTCTCTGGTTTATACATCCTCAAGTCTATCACATCCTGTGAAGATCACAGCAGCTGCTCAATCCTGGGGTTCAAGGTACAATGAAAGGATCAAGTTTTCTGTATGTTGTATATCAGATTCTCTATAAGAACTCTTTTGTTTCCCCCAGAACTAGTTATTTCCCTTATTCAAAGTATGAAAGCCAACGCATTCCCACAAAAAACAAAAAATTTCTTCCCTTTCAGGGGCTTGATAGTGGAACAATATGAAATGCTCATCTGGTGAAGCTAACCAGTTAGAGCATTATAAATTGATGCTATTTGCTAAAAGATGAATATATTGATAGTGGTAAATAATTCTAAGGGAAATAAGATGCACAAATGGGAGATGTGAAAATCTGCAACCTTATTCTGCTCTCTAGTGCTATGGCAAACCTCGGTACAACCCAATTTGGAAGCACACTCTGTTATAAGTTAAAGGACACTTTCAAATTTAACTAGTTTCCATATAAGTAAGTGAATATGAACCTAGAAGCTTGAATTCTGAGCATAATAATTTTTATGCATCATCCAAACCTCCCTGTATGATACTGGTAAACCTAAATGACATTATGGAAGCATGTATGTTATTTAATTAACATTTTATCTTAGAAAACATTGTGGCCCATGCATCGTATTCGCTGATGCAAAGCAAATACAACTTGACCAGTTGAAACTAGGCGAGTATTCCAAATAAGTAAAAAATAAAACAAGCTTGTCCACTTCATAAATCCAATCCAAAGACCCATTAAACACATATAAAACATTTCAAATGACGAAGCCTAAAGTTTTTTGTTTTGTTTTGAAGTTTAAAATTTAAACAAGGATTTTATTAGATTACCCTGCTGTTGGCTGTGCATTGGTTTAATTATTAGTTTAATTATTTTATTGGGCAATAAAGCTGATAAAACTATCAGATCTTAGCAAAAACAATCTGCCTCCCCCGCTTGGGGTTTGTTGTGTTGTGTGAACCCAGCGAACATGGGTTATGTGAGGGCTAAACAACCCTCACATAACCCACGCTTGCCAGGTTCATGTGACACAACCTCTGAGCAAGGGTTGGATATGCAACATGGATGGGCATCATTTTAAATCACAATATTTTCTCGAGTGTGAAAGTGGCAGTGGGCTGAACCAATCAGATGCTGCTTTGGGGACACAGCTGATAAAGGCTCTGAAGCAGCAAGGAGGCAAGCCTCTAACCATTACAATGCCCCCACTGGCAGCACATACACCCAGTTAGTGAGCTGATTGGTTCCACTCTCTGCCTCTCACACTAGGGAAAATATTGTGATTTAAAATGGCACACAGCTGCAGCCTGTACTGGACCATATAATGCTTTTCTTTAGATTTCATAGATTTCATAGATCATAGAGTTGGAAGGAGCCTACAAGGCTATCGAGTCCCACCCCCTGCTCAATGCAGGAAACTAGAGGAGGGGTCTCCCATCCAAGTAATAACCAGGCCTGACCCTGCTTAGCTTTCCACGCTCAGACAAGCTGAGCCAGCATAAGCCACAGGCCTGTTACTGCATGCAATGCCTTGCACAGCCACTATTGCTGCTGCCTGGGGGGTTGTTTGGCACCCTGAATCTCTTGGTGCCTTAGGCAACCACCCACTTTGTATGTGGGTCCCCATCTAAATCAGCCTGACCCACCTCTGTATTAGCATTATGTGGAAACCCTGTGTTTCCTTTGTAAAATCTAGTTCTTACCTAAAGGTCTATAGACAGGGCTGCTTTAACTGATAGGGGCTGTCATTCAAGTATGGGGGCAGGGTGGGGTCAGACGCTCGCTCTGGCACATGCCGAAACCAGATATCAGCTTTATGTTATTGTTTAGTTGAAAGGTAGGTTGAACAGTGGAGTGATTAACTCAAGCCACTTGGCAAATCCCCATTTAGTTGTACAAGACCGCAGCATGGACTCAAATAGCAGCGTGGGCTAGGATAGCTCATCCTGGATTTCCCTGATGACAGGTAAGTGCTTCTTTTGTCCCTCCTGTTTTTACTACATTGGCTCCTGAGCTATCATACATTCTGGGATAAAATGAGAGATTCTGACCATCACTCTTTCCACAGATATGTCAGTGATATAGGTGGGAGAGTATCCGTTTTGAATGCAAAGTGCAGCAGAAGGCACTTCATGCAACTGTGCTGAACGCATCCACAAAGTATAGCCCACTTCGTCTGTGTCTATGTTAGTTGGTTTGTTAAAACAAATGTATATCACACTTTCCGCCATCTTCAAGGCTGCTTGCAAACATGCTTGAATAAAGCTATTTACAATAAAGCTATTTACAATCTTTAATCTTCCACATTCAGCAGCTTTTAATTTATGATCTGTTGTTTTAATTTATTAATCCTAGTTTTATGTTGCTATTTGTTTTAATATTTCAACTCTTGCTATATGATGATGATGATGATGATGATCATGATGATTGATTTGTTGCTTTTACTTTTGTGTTTATGTATTTCGATATACCGTACTTGTATGCCTACTTCAATTGTTCCACAGAAAAGAAGGGTATAAATATTAAACTAAAGTAAACTAGATTACATAGATCTTCCATTCTAGAACAAAGAAGCATATTCCATCACCCTTCACCTGATGCCTACTTAGGTTCTAGCCATCTTGACCTGACCAGTGGCACGAAGAGCCCCTGCTCTCCAGGAATGCCCATCCCCTGGACCAGATTCAGGAGCAGATAATAATGTCCAGGTCAGGATCCCAAAGCTCCTCCTGCCACACAGGTTTTCCCATAGAGAGCTTCGCCAAATCCACACGCACAAATATCATGTCAACTGAAAGAGATACTTTGACTGGGTTCACATGACACGACAACCCATCGTGGGTTGTTACCCACGGTGGGTCACTGTGTCATGCGAACCCAGACCGATACCCACAGGGTGGCTTGTTTGAGGGCAACAAGCCTCCCTGACAACCCATGGGTTGTTCTAGGTGTTGTTGTACCCACAGTGGGTTGTCGTGTCATCCGAACCCAAGTGACCAACCCCATCATGGGTACTGGGAATCAGGTAGTGAGCCGCTTGGCCAGAACAGCAAAAACTCCTTGCTGCTCTTGCCAGGCCTGCCCAGGCACCCACCAGGGCCTGCCACCTTTCTTGTGGATCCATTCTATCTGGCATTCCACCAGCATAATGGTACTTCCGTCAAATCCTAGACCCCCTCAGCCAGTGTAACTGAAGTATAGGATTGGGCCATTCGTTATATTAAATATATAGTTATATTAAATATAATTAACACAAATTCAAACATTTTACTTGGATAAAATTTGCTTCGGAAATTATGTATTAGACTGTTCAAAACACAAGTCAATTACTATTTCAGATCTGAAGAATTGCTCAACTTCCACGGAATTAATAACCCTGAAACCTGACCAGGCACATCTGTATAACATGCCATTTGGTGAGTACTGTTTTTATTACGCTACTTATTGTTTTGGCTTACACCAAATTGTTCAGAAGAAGAAGAAAATTATGGGCAGCAAATGAAACTGGGAGAGGGGAGTGGGGGAGGAAGGTAAAACAAAGTACAGAGAAATCCAGCAATAATTATACATGTAATGCTTGTTTCCATACATGCCACAAAAGCAATCAGAAGCCCAAACTCCTGTCATTACATTACTCTGTTTCCACATGAATAAAGAATTGTGTAGTAAACTTTAAAAGTTTCTGGGTTTGCCAGAAACAGAAAGAAACTACTGGGGTGGGAGGTGAGGTGGGGTTGGGGCAACTGCCCCAGGAGGAAGGAGGAAATCCAGAGCAACTGCCTCAGGAAGAAGAACATTTTAAGGTGCAATCCTATGCAAGTTTAGACTGAAAAAAGGCCTACAGCTCCCAGCATGCTCCAGCCAGCTGGCTGGGGCATGCTGGGAGTTGTAGGCCTTTTTTTCTGTCTAAACTTGTATAGGAATGCGCCTTGAGTGGAACACACCCTCAAGCACAAGTCAGGAAGGAAAGATGACTGTATGAGAGACAGAAACGTAAATCTTCCTGTACAATACCATGTGTTGCTACAGTTATGGCCATTAATTAATTAATGGCCATAACTGTAGCAACACATGGTATTGTACAGGAAGATTTATGTTTCTGTCTCTCATACAGTCATCTTTCCTTCCTGGGATAAAAATATTAATTAATTGGTTAATTAATTAAATATTTTTATCTCATCTTTTTGATGAAGAAGAAAAAAATCTCCAAAGTGGAAACCAATAATTTGAGAGAAACAAAAAACAACAATTACACATCGAATCACATAAAAAAGCAAAACCAGTAAAGGCCAATAGAAGGAGCAGAAGCCAACAGTGTGGTGTAGTGGTCAGAGTGTTAGACTGGGGCTCGGGAAGCTCACTGGGTGACTTGGCGTCAGTCACTGACTCTCAGCCCAGCCGACCTCACTGGGTTGTTGTCAGGGTGAAATGCAGAGGAGGAGGAAGATCACGTACGTCACCTTGGACTCCTGGAGGAAAGACAGGGTATAAATGTAACTAATGAAATTAATTAATTAATTAACAGTACAAACAGAATGAAACAGATTTAAAATAGTTAGGATACCCATGGCATCTATGCCTGACTGGCATTCCACAGCCAGCCCAGTATTTTGTCAGGCCATGGAGAACCATTACCACAATGCTTGAGCCCCTGCCCCCGCCAGGCCAGCTCCACAGCTAGGCCAGCACCCTGCCAGGCCATGGAGCGCTAGTAGTGGATTGTATTCTGTTTTGCATGAAATACAGCAGCCACCCACTTCAAATAAAAGGGCAACTGAGCAACAGCAGCTCCCAAGCTAGGCTCTCCATGGCCACCAGATCTGGTAGGGCAGTGGCTGATTGTACTGTGCTGATTGGCTGGCACCTGTGATGTCACCAAGGCACCACACATACTTTTGTACCCAAACTCTGGAACAAGTCATGAGGGCTAGGATACAACAGGTCCATAGCAAAGTGGTTTGAGAACACAAGGCAATTTGTTAATCATTTAAAATGGAGTAGACCCATTGAGCCCGCAGTAGGATTAAGTAGTGAGCATCTCCTAAAGGGGCAACCTTGGTGTTCAGGAGTGATGATCTAATTCCATACCCACTTCTACAAGTGCCTGTTTTCAAGCCACTGTCTCTTATCAGATTTGTGAGAACCAGCACAGCGCTTTCCTTACCTCACCTTGTGTTTCCTTTCCAAGAACCAGCCACCGGGTCTGCTTAAGCTCATCTTACTGAGTGACATCAACTCTATAGCTTGCTTACATGTCCTGCGGCAAGTGAGCAGTGGGGTCCGTCCCAAGCTTTTAGCATCACTGGATCTTTCATGTGTGTGTATATGTGTTTAATGTAGTCTGCCAGGCGAACAGGAATCCATGTTTGGATGAGAGGAAAAAGCAGCAAACAGTTTATTGCTGTCCAGCATATCTGGGCACACTTGATAATGAACAGAAAGAGAAATTCCTAAATGAGAGAGAGAGAGAGAGAGAGAGAGAGAGAGAGAGAGAGAGATTTCTTCAATGGACAGTGTTGATGCTATATAAATAAAGAATGCATATATTGGACAGTGATGGCATTATATGATATATACATTGCCGTCCAGTGTTACTTTGCAACAGAACATTTCTTCATGCTCTTGCACAGATCCTGCTTATTTCAATGGGGCTTCTTCTACAGGGGAGCTTCCCAGTGGAGTCTACTCTGTATTAATGAGTGTGCGTGGATATTCTGCCCCAGTCTTGGCCTGACCCTGATTATACCCAGATCTCAAAGCGCTTTATGAAAGAAACCAGATGCCAATACTCGCCACGAAACTGCAAGCCTTGCCCAGGGTAAAAGCAGGTCAGGGGGCTTCCAGCTGATATGGGACGTTCCAGCTGATGACTTATCTGCAATCCTAAATAGACTAAGAGCGTGAAGGGGCATGCTGTCTGCCACTTCTAAAGCCCTTCTGCCTTGCACTGGCCAGAGCAGGAGGCCGGGGGGGGGGGGGAGAAGACTTAGTTTATCTTTATTCCCCCCCACTGGACCCAATGGGGGGATGCCAACTCCAGGCTGGCAAGGAGGGGGGCAATCTTGCTACGTCCCCAATATATGAAGAGACTTTGGATCCAGCAGATCCAATAGATCCAACAAATCCAAAGACACCTTCATTCTCCCCTCCCCCCCATCCCTGGAATACCATTTCAGGGCTTTCTGCTGCCTCCCACCAGCAGGGACACCCCTGGCAGTAGATTTCTGCCTGCATAGCTTTCCAGGGGAGTAACTGGGGCCTCCGAGGAGGACTCTTCCTCTCCACTTCATCTTGCCCTCTCTCAGACTGTGAGGGGGTTAAGATTGCTCTGCCCATTGTGCAACAAATTTGTTGTTGGTGTGTGTGTGTGTGTGTGTGTGTGTGTGTGTGTGTAATCCAGATGCCTTCCTTCAGGGTAGTGCTTCTGTTGGAGGGAAATTAAGGGCATAAGAGCAGCCTTGCTGGATCAGATGAAAGGTCCATCTAGTCCAGCTTCCTGCTTTACACAGTATGACCAAACATGTGTCTCTGGGAAGCCCACAAGTAGGGTTGGAGGGCAACAGTCTTTGCCCACAGTTGCTCCCAGCAACCAGGGCTGGCTTGAGACATTTTGCTGTTTGATGGCACCCCTTTCCATTTCATGTACAGAAGCCAACTATATTGCCTGTTGAATCTTACTTCCAACACTGGTGACTGGATAGTGGCCTCCACCACACCTGAGGGCAGCAGGCTAGCTTAGAGGGTGCTGGACAGGCCATGTGGCACACAGAGATCTGTCCTCCAAGAGAAGGAATGGTTCGGGGAACCAGGTGGAATGGTCAGGGGGTTGCCTCTGCTGCCCCTGGGCATCTGCCACCTGAGGCGGTTACTTACTCTGCCTAATGGTAGGGCTGGCTCTCAACATGAACATTTCATATAGACATCACGACTAATAGCCATTGACAGTACTCAGTAGCCATTCCACAGTACTCATGCCACAAAACGTTGCCAGTGAGAAAATTCAGGCTTGCTCACATTGAACACTGTATCAATTACTTGTGGGATGGCAAACACTGCAAAAACAATGCAGAAGTGGAAGATGGTGACCTCCACGCAAACTTCTGTCATTTCCTTTTCCACTGTAATGATAGAAAGTTAAATAACTTTGGTCTGCAAAGCCCCTGATAGCGGCTTTCACTGTTGCCAGGTACCAAGAGGAACACACAGAAGTACATGAAGTACCCACAAAGACAGGAAACATTTCTTTCTTGGGTTTGTGACAGGAAATATTTCTTGAAACTCTCTCAGAAAGGTGTGTTTTGATCACTCACCTGTATAAACACACGAGATGGATTTTCAAACCAAAAGAAGAAAGAAATATAATCTGTCTTGCTGTTCCTAATCCCTCTTAGATAAGGTTGGTATAGAATCTAACAGTACTGCATAGATTAAATTAACATTCCTTCTTCTCCATCCTGTTTGGTTAGGACTCTTCTCATGATTCACAACTCTCTCGGGGTGCAAAGGGCATGTCAGCAACTTCTTTGAAATAATTTTAGGGAATCAATGCTTAAACACGTCTTCTCTAAAAAAAAACACCAAAAAACAAAACAACCCTGGACCAAATCACACTTCCTGCTGTTCCGTACATGATCGATGGAGTTTGCTGCTCTGATCAAGGCAAATGGAACTTGTTATGGTCAACAGTGCACCTTATAAATTTCAAATCTATGTTACTAATTTATTATAATTCTGATGCCATCAACAATGTCTTGTATTTTGTTAACTGCAGCAGATACAAGTCACAATTATCTTTTAATTTAATCTTTTCCATTGACCTGGCTTCCATTTGGTTGAGGTTTTATACCTAATAAACCTACATATACAGCTTTGTATAAGCATATTTTCTCCTTTTGTAGATGTGGGGATATCTTATGGTGTGAAATGAGCGAGAAATGTAGAACATTTCTAGATGCCTAATTTTATTTTATTTTTTAAAAAAAAAATAATATTCAACATTTTGCATAGGTTTGAGTAATTCTGCAACTGTCCACTAGATGCCACTGTGATCTTAGCTCAATTATCTTTTGTGCCTGTATGGAGGCCCTCGTGCATTAAAAAAAAAGTTGTTTTATTTTATTATACTTTCCTATTCTGTAATCATGATTTTCCTCACTAATGAACTGTTATGATTCATTCTGCTGCCTGTCAGAAAATGTTTTGGAGATGTAAAGTATTGGGAATTGTCAGACTTGCTGAGTATTTTACATATCTCAGAAGGGCCTAATTTGTTTGTTCTCCTTTTAACCAGGCAAGGGGAAGAAATTTAGAAAGTGTCTGTCACTTGATTTCTAAAATGAGAAGTGTTGGCACTGAAATATTTGAAGTCACACTTTGAAGCTTCTGACTAGTAGCCATTGATAGCCTTATCCTCTGAGAGGATAACCATGAGGATAACATGCAGATTGAATAGCAAGGGAGCTAGCAAAAGTCTCTGTCTCACCCCTCTGGGAGAACTTACTGGGTCTATATTTATTTATTTATTTAATACATTTTTATACCGCCCAATAGCCGAAGCTGGGCGGTTTACAACAGTTAAAATCATAAAATACAATATAATGTAAATATAAAATTTAAAACCACAGATTAAAAAAAAAAAAGCAAAGCTAGCAGCAGCAGTTCAAATTACAATAACAGAGTTACAAACAACTACAAGATTAAAATGATTAAAATGATTTAAATGCCTGGGGAAATAGAAAGGTTTTCACGTGGCGCCGAAAAGAATACAATGTAGGCGCCACGCCAGGCGAGCCTCTTTGGGGAGCTCATTCCACAAAAACCATTCAAGTCCATCCTCATCCTAATAATAGGATCCTGATAAAGAGCCCGAATTACAAGAGTAAGCATCTATCCATATTCAGTAAAGCAAATTTCTGCCACAATTTATCTCAGTTTATATGGTCAAAAGCTGATGACAGATCCATGAATGCTCATATAAACACTGACACTTGATATTCAAATATTTATGTACAAGGTGGTTAAGGGCATAACAATGCTCAGTGGTGTACCAGTGAGTACAAAAGCCAGCTTGTTTGTCCACCAATATTATTCAGATCAACCTATCCAGGAAAATACTGAGTGTAAACCTTTGTGGTGAGTATGAAGCTAACAGATTGAGGTAATCAGAGGCTAACAGATTAAGAATTAGCTGGCAGTTTCTCCTTTTTTGGAGATGGGAACCTCTACTGCACTTTCCCAACCCTTCGGAAAATTCCCCGTAGTATTGATTTGCACTAATAAAGTTGCTAACATCCTGGGCCACCAATCAGATTCCAGTTTGAGTGGTTCAGCAGTTATGATGTCATCTCTTGGTGCTTTTATTATTTTTAAGACTTGCCAAAAAGTCTTGCTAACAGTGCTGACTGGGAGCCAATCTTGAACATTTGCAAATGTTAAATCATGTACAGTTAAGTGCTGTGCATGTTTACTTGGAAGTAAATCTCTCTTGAGTTCAATGGGAATTACTCCCAAATAAGTTTGCATAGGAATGTAGTCCTAGACAACAAGCGGGTCAATATTTGAAGAGGCAGTAATAAAGAACTGAAAGATATGGTTTCCACAGCTTAGCTTGGAAATAGCCATTGACCTGCAAATGCTCTCCCTGCCAGTGATATGTTTCCAAAAGTGTAAAGACCTCTTTTTTAGAACAGGGTTTAACCAACATTTTTGTCCCCGTAGGCACATTTGGAATTTCGAAAGTGTCCTGGGTTCTATCACAAGATGGCTGTTCTGGGGGTATGGACGGTCACAAAATGGGGACATCCCCCCCCTTTCTTTATGTACATATATGCATGCACATCCATGCATGTGCTCTCTCTCTCTCTCTCTCTCTCTCTCTCTCTCTCTCTCTCTCTCCACACACTTCCTATTTCTCTGGCTGCAAGTGCTCTTTTGCTCTTTGGCTACTCCTCCTTCTCTCTCTCTCTCTGGCTGCTTTCTCTCCCCCCCCCCCCTCTATAACTCTCTCTCTCTCATTGTTTTTTTTTTTCTCTCTCTCTCTCTCTGCTTGCTTTGTCCTGATGGCCACTGTGACATCTCTCAAGATCTTCCAACCTGCACAAAATCTTGGAAGACCTCAGAACTAGCTGAGCCAGCGTAAGCCACAGGCCTGTATTTGATGAAAAGTTGTGTAGAAATGTTTTAAATAAATACATATAAATTCAGGCATGAAGTCTCATGAGATCTAAGATTTCACAGAGGCTGCTTCCTTATTCAAAATTATGGAGAGACAGAGCAGAGAGGACTCACGGGCATCATTGGATGTTTCCTGGGTTGTTCTGGTACCCGAAAATATTGCATTGGGGATTGCATATTTACACCACTCTTAAACCCTGGGTTATAAGGTTTTTAAAGCTGCAATCAGCCTTTTGTAGGCCTTTCATTGGGTAGGGATTGAAATGAGCATCTGTTTGAGGGGGGTGTTTTTAAATGCTTAGGTAAGGTATATAGTGAAGTTTTGGCCTGTCTCTACTCCCTCTCATACCATCCTATTGTGTGTGGGGGGGAGGGCCTTAATGGATTGCATAATATGGCTGCATTCTTGCAAATTATCAAAGCTGATCTTTATGTGGTTTTTGTTTTTTTTTAAAGCCTATCTGAATGAAGATGAGTTGAGATGGAATATGCACCAGAAGGCACAACCCTTTTACTCTGCAGCATGTAACTGCTTCAGTGTCCTCTAAATTGTAAGTATACCTAAATGGTAAATGCGTAAACAGTAACATGTAATGTAAGTTACACTTTATTTACATTAGTGTAATGTAATGTAAATGGTAAAGTGTAAATGCAAATGGCTCAGTGTCCTCCAAAGAAACTCTGGGCACAATAAAAAAGAGTCTCAGATGACAAATCAAGACTCATTCCAGGGCTTGCATCACCAGGAGTTGGCAGTCACTGACAGCCCAAGCCCTCAGGACGGCCCTCCACTGATTCAGATCACCAGCTACAGCTACCCAGGTTCAACACACCTCTCAGAACTGGGCAGCAACCAGTCTTCCTTTGCCCAGAACTGAAGCTTAAGTGGCTCTAGTTGGTACCCACCATTTTAACCTCATACACACAATGCTTCTGGGTACCAGTGTAGCATCACTCCACACTACATCAAGGCCCAAAGTCATTGTGGGGGAATGGTGAGCACCAGCAGCACCACTTGCTGGTAGACTGTAGGGTGGCCACTTATGAATCGCCAAAAAAGAAGAAATCACCAAAGAACATGGCAAAAGGGGACACTGGCTTGCATAAAATTTGCATGTGCTGATTTATATGTATACATGCAAATCTAGAAACAATTATTATAACTTAAATAGAAATACAGTACATCTCACCATAATGTGGAAGGCTGTGATCAGGTGACCTCTGTGCCTTGCTTAGTCTGCTGTCCAGGTGAGGTGCTAGTAGGCAACTTGAAGGCCCAGCTCTTCCTTCTGATGGTTCTTTGTACTGGACTGGACAGACCTTCAATCAGAGGACACCTTCAAAACAGAGGACAGTTCTCTGGTAGCCCTTCAAACAAAGGACTGTCCTCTTTACAGAGGACACATGGCCACTCTACTAGACTGCATTTTGCTGGTGCTGCACCTACTGCTATCTGCAGGGGACAGGGCAACATCACTCTCAAATCAGCTTATTGTGCTGAAAAGAAATAAGGAATTGGCTGGTACACACACACACACACACACACACACACACACACACACACACACACACTTACCACTGCAATGCAAGTTCCCACCACCACTGTGACCACAACAGCTATAAAACAATATCAAACACATACCAGCAGTCACCAAGGTAAAGGGGGGGCCCCCACCACAAAGGGAGGGGAGGAGGGTTATCTGCAGGACCCACCCAGGGTCCTGCAAAACCTGGTGGGGGCCCCGGCTTATTCTGAATAGCTCACAATCTGGTTCTAAAATAATCCTAAAATCTAATCATGATGATTCCAAAGCATGTGGAAATTGCTACATAATCTATAACACTATGTCCCCTAGTTACAAAGAAGTGAAATTCCCCCTCATAATCTCAAGGGAATTTCTCGTTGAGCAATCGCATCTGGAAATCAATTTTGTAGAAGGTGATGCCTGTTGTATTTGCCACATAGTCCATAGATTTCCTTGGAAATAATAATGGAAGAATTTTCAGGTTTGCCTGAATTTATATGTATTTATTTAAAACATTTCTACACCACTTTTCATCAAATACAGGCCTGTGGCTTATGCTGGCTCAGCTTGTCTGAGTGTGGAAAGCTAAGCAGGGTCAAGCCTGGTTGTTACTTGGATGGGAGACCCCTCCTCTAGTTTCCTGCATTGAGCAGGGGGTTGGACTCGATAGCCTTGTAGGCTCCTTCCAACTCTATGATCTATGAATCTATGAAATCAGATGCCAGGGTGGTATGAAGTATCTCTCGATAATGAATTATTTTAAACCTAATACAGTACAATAAATAAATAAAGCACGAACATCAGGCAACCATAATAAAAAAAAAACAGGAAATAAAGATTATGAAGCAGACTGAGGCACTATATACAAACTGAAATGACTGGGTACATAAGTACATCTTCATGTGGCATTGAAAATATTGTAAAGTAGGTACCATGTGTATTTTTTATTTTTTTTATTTATTATATTTAAACCCCACCTTTTTTCCAGCACATTCCAAGGCCAGGGCACTACCCCTAATAATAGCTACTAATAAATCAGCTTGCTTATTCTCTCCTATTTGAACATTAAACGTTTCCTGCCAATATACCCTGACCTCTGGGCAAGTACTTTCTAAAGAACTAAAAAAAGGCAGCTAGATCTGCCAAGAATAGTAGGAATGTGGCTATCTCCCTGTTTGAATAGGAGTGGACCCAACTGCATGTGAGTCAACCTACCCAGTTTTAGTTGAGGCTCATACCTCACCTCCACCATTTGCAACCAGAAATTGTGGGACTCACCAGGAGAGGTCCCCATTCCGCATGGGGCATTGGCATTATAGTGAAATGTAAAACCTATATATTATTTAGGGCCAAACTAGATGTGATAGAATGAGTGGTCCCCAATCTGGATTGGGATCACAGTACTGGAATAGAGCAGGAAGGTAACCCTTTCCCCTCCACCATTTTCCTGAATTGACCCACCCTCTAGGGTAAGGATGGTGAACCCCTGAACCAGGCGGTGGATATGTCCCTCTTCTTAATTTCAACTGGCCCTCAGAGCAGATGCCAGTATAAAATGAAATAACCCCATTCAGGAGGAAATGAGGTGGTGCCTGGTTGAGGAAAATGCTTGGGACCAGGACCAGCCCACCAGTAGGGGGAGCAAAATGAGGAAAGGACAGAGAAAGAGGAGATTGAGAAGCCACAGCTCTTGTGTGGGTGAAAGTGTGGAGCCCAGGATGGTATGTCTGAAGTCTGCAGAGCCAGCAAAGCTACCCATTCTTTGTCAGGCAGTGGCACAACAATCTCATTCCCTCCCACGCATCAGTGTCCTAGGCACCTATCACCAACCAGGAGCTCTGCTGCTCCATGCACCATGAGGTGTGGGCCATGACAGATTGTTGCTTCTGTCCCTCAGTTCGGTGGCCTGTCTTCTCCACATTGACTCTGCCATTTCATGAGGTGATTGGCGAGAGTATGGCGCATCTGAATGCAGTAAAACTACTTCTGGGTAAACATGCATAGGGTTAAGCTGCTAAACAGTAATCCCAACCCAATCTACCTGGAATTAAATCCTACTAAAAAATAAAAGGCCAACAACTTGTTTGTATAGAGTCCAGTGATTGGTGCCACTTACTCCATTAAAGCAAGTTGGAAATCTTTTTCATTTTAATAAAATTATATTCCCTGACAGAAGGTGCAAGTGTGTGTCTTCACCTGCCTCCCTCTCCAGGAGTAGTTTTAATATGGTTCCTCTTAGTCAGTGGATCCTAACCTTAGCCAGAGCCCAAGCATAGACAGTTGTGAGACTCACACAGTCTACCCAACTTCTGTTGTTTCAGAGCTTTTTATTCTTCTTCCCCAGGGATGAAAGGGAGAGTTGTCCTTAGAAAATAATGAAGAAATCCAGGATTTTAGTGTAACTATGTTTGGGAAGCAGTGTCTCTTCCCCCCCCCCCCGCCCACCAACCGAAAAAAGTAGCAAGAAGGATTACTTTCCATATGAACCCAGGAGTCGCCTCTCCAGACAATGAGATGAGTTACTCTAGAGTTTTCTTATCTGCATGCCTTCAGCATGCTAGGCCCTGGAAGCTCACAGTCCCCAGAAGTGCACAGAACCATTTTGGTGTGTGCGTGTGTTTTAAAACAATGTATTTTTCTTTTAATTTACAAAGTTATACAATTTTGCTTACCTAGAGAATCTCCCAACTATGTAGAAACCACTACCTCATTTTCAGGTGGCATCATTTTGCTTCCAATTGATAGGCAGTCAACCATCCAAGTTCATTATGAGAGAATGATAATGATAATTATGAGAAAATTATGAACTGGTTATAACATCTCATACAGAGGATAATTGGGTTGCAGAAAATTGCAAGGTTATGTACTATTAGAAATAAGATACATTTTGGCTCTCACTTCGCTGCAATTCCTCTGGAAAGAATCTACTTTAAGAATATGCAATCTCCTTTCATAGCTTGGCCCTACAATATCAGCCACCACAGTTGAATTTGTGGATGAATTTGCGATAACTATTTTGTCTATCTGTAATGGACAAATGTCCAAAACACTGTCTACAGGGTCCGAAGAATTCCTTTCCCTAGAACAGGTGCAAAAAAATAGAATTATGGTCTACATTTTATTTTATTTACGGTATTTAAAATTATTTTAGGCCACCTTTAAGGGTGGAACCTAACTTCCTTTAGCAAGAGAGAAACAAAATCTATTAATGTAGGCACTTCTACTATAGATCTGTAGGTCTGCTTTAAAATTTGGAACTAAATCTCTGACATTGCTGATATTGGCACTGGGTTCTGGCAAACAGAGGCCCTCACATGTTTCTGGACAGTAGGAAATACCTTTCCTGAAACCAGATTTTTTTATTTGTACCAATCGCAGCCAAAGCCTTTGAAATAATCTCTACTTCTGGCATTTTCTTTGTGTTGCGATAGGTACTGGAAAGACTCTACATCTGTAAAAATATTCACTTCTGAATATCTGGTTACAAAGTTGAGGCCATTGGTTCTCATATATGTATGAGAAATAATACATAATAATCATGTATCATATGATTATTTTTTTACTTGAGTAGGTCTTCATGTCCAATGCACTTTTGATCCTGTCAATTACAGCATATAGAAAACTGCAGCACAGAGCTGAACAGACAGATCCATCATGTGAGGATGGCTGTTTCCCTGAGCGGGAGCAAATTTTCATCTGTTCTGGTCTTTACAGATACGGGTTTAGCGTGGTGAAAATTACTAAATCCCACCCCCAAGCACAACTGACACGTCAAGCCTGACCTTTGGTCAAAGTCTGTCATTTTGACAGCAAACGGATAGCTTTCCCACTGTGAAAGCAGACAAAAATGAAGGTCAGAATGAAAATGGGACACCCCCCATTTAAACATAATGACAATATAATGTCTCACACTTTATTAGCTGTCTGTAGGAGAATCTTTTCACAAAGGTCACGGGAAGGATGAATATGGTATGGGGTGGTGGTGGTGGATTTGCAAAAGGGATGGATGAAATTCCAGAAGGATGAACTTTTGGGTGATGCAAGCAAATTAATGTTGGCAAGCAAAATCAAACCTCATGCATTTGAGAGTTTGCATGCTCATTATATTTTCCCTTTTGCTGCTGTACAAAAGTTAGCTGTTGTGCTTACATCTACTAGGCAGCTGCAAGGCTTTTAAAATCTTCCACAACCTGGTTCCCTCCAGATGTGTTGGACTACAACTTCCATCATTCCCAGGGATAAGAGGAGTAGCCGAACACATCTGGAGCACATAAGGTTGGGGAAGGCTGCTGTAAGCAGTTACAAGAGTTAAGGAAAATGCCATCGTGAATAACATTTGTCTACCTACCTTGGCTTTCCCCAACCTGCTCTTCAGATGTTGTTTGACCACAATCCCCACCATCCCCAACCAATAGTCATGCTGGCTGATGGGAGTTGTAGTCCAACATGCCTGTGGCTTACACTGGCTCAGCTTGTCTGAGCATTGAAGGCTAAGCAGGGTCAGGCCTGGTTATTACTTGGATGGGAGACCCCTCCTCTATTTTCCTGCATTGAGCAGGGGGTTGGACTCGATAGCCTTGTAGGCTCCTTCCAACTCTATGATCACAGGCCACTTCATTTTATCTGTCCTGAATCTCCCACCAATCAGCTTCATGAGCTGACCCCAGGTTCTAGTATTATGGGAGAGGGAGAAAAATGTCTCCCTGTTCACTTTCTCCACACCATGAATAATTTTGTGTACCTCTATCATGTCTCCCCTTACTTGCCTTTTTTCCAAGCTAAATAATCCCAGATGTTGTAACCTTTCCTCTACATCTATCATAAAGTCTACGTCTATCATAAAGTCTACGTCTATCATAAAGTAAGGGCAGATAGTAGTTACCCAGGAAAAATTATTAAAATAACATGTTCACACCTAGGCCCACAGGATACATTGTAATACACCCCAAATTGGCTTTGTAGTTGACCATTAGCATTCTACTACAAATTTTCACAGATGTATGCAAAGAGCAAAACAAAGGAAGCAAGGTGGCAATCAGGGATTAAATGAGTATGATGGATTATCCCCCCCCCCCCCGCAATATGGTTCACTTTACAACACTTGCCATCTAACCTTTTACCATTTTGCTGTGTGTCTGCTTGAAAATGCATCAAGAAATTGGTAAGTATCTTGTGTGCCCTCTGCAATAGCCATCCTGGAACCAATCTATGGCTACTTATAGCCATATGAATGTTCTCTGGCTCTTTATTTGAAGAGCTGGTTAAAATAAATATATTAACAAGTAAATATATTACAGGGTGTTGAACCTCAAATCTGCCCCACCTGGAACCCCAGTCTGGCCCTCCAGGGTCCCTACTTCCCCTGGTCACACCCCCTTCCCCCTCCCCCAACCACCTGGTTGATGGTTTCCTGGCTTTTGTGCAGTTTTCCTCCATTCTCAAAGGTTGAAATGCCTCTCCTAGGGCTTAGTTATGGGCAGTAAGAGCTTTAAGCTAAAATACGTGGGCATTTTTGCCCCATCCCTTTTTGCCTTTGGCCCAACTCACCACTGGAATGTGGCCCCGATGCTTCTCTGAAATGGAATTTGGCCCTCTGGCTGAAAGAGGTTCTGCATCCCTGCTTTAGTAGGTACTTACAAACTTTCTCCCTTCTGCGGGATAATATCAGTAGGTGATGGCTTGCTCCAGATGTTCTTCCTCCTCTCTACGGATCCTCACATAACTTTTTCTGTGGCACTACATTCATGGAACTCATTCCGCAAGGAGGTCTGCCTGGCACCATCAATATATATATATAGACAACGAACACTTTTTTTTTTTTAATTCAACAGGTGTTTGGAGACTCATGTAATGTGCTGCTGTTAGTATTTTAATACTGGATTTTATGCTTTGGTTTTTTAGTACTCTATTCTATTTTGAAGTGAAAACCACCTTTGAATATCAGTTAGGCAGAAAGACAGGTTTAATTTAAAATAAATAATCATTTTCTGCTTGGTATAGCTCTCTTTTGAAAACATATTTCTGGGTACTGTGTGTGTGTGGTTTTCATTTAGAATTTTCTGTTGATTATAAATGTAACTAAAACGTCAGACAAAATATTGAATAGAAACAAAATAATTCACAGATTCAATATATGTATGTTCTGTTCTTGGGGAGAAACCGAGACTTGGAACTGATTCACACATCCTGGACTTATTTCTGAAGTGATTCACACATTCTTAATTTGTACAATAAAATGGGTTTAAAATATGTTACATGTAAGTTGGTAGTGTGATGTTTTCCTCCCTAGGGATTTAAAGTATAACACAATGCTGTGTGTATCACTAGAGGGCAGTGAGGCAGGAGGTACACACATGGAAACAGCTGCTCCTAATAATCACTTGGAAAAAAATAACCATGCAAGAACAGGAGAAACATCTGTAGCATATTCAGAAGACCACCAATAGTGAAGGGTGGAAGAGGTGGGAAATGGGGTAGCTCTGATCTCAAAGGAATAGCGTGACCAGTCTCTCCTTATGTGCTTGAAAACTTTACTCACAGCCAGTTTCACAACTCAGCTATGCTAAAGTATATGGATTTAAAATGATTTGGTTGACTTCCATGGCATCAGATTGGCTGAAATCCAAATACTGCAGCTGACCTGGGCTGTGCATCAGGCTATAAGTCTCTGATTAATTTGCTGCAAGAGGCAGCCAGAAGTGGATCCACTTATTTCAGCTAAAAAGAAAACCCTCAAACCTTGTGTTGTTTGTGATTGTAATACTGCGCTACAGGTTTTTTTTCTATCTTTGGGTTGTATCCAGTGTGTCCGTCCACCAATGGAACAGCTTCCATCAGCGGAACGGATTTTCCCCCCTGCAGCCCCCTCCAAATCTGCTCCAGAGGCTTGGGGGGCCCTCCTGAGGAGTTCAGGGGTGTGTGGAGGATTTCAGGTTGAATGAGCAGAGCAGGCCTGTGGCTTACGCTGGCTCAGCTTGTCTGAGCGTGGAAAGCTAAGCAGGGTCAAGCCTGGTTATTACTTGGATGGGAGACCCCTCCTCTGGTTCCTGCAATGCATTGAGCAGGGGGTTGGACTCGATAGCCTTGTAGGCTCCTTCCAACCCTGTGATCTATGAAATGAATGTTCCACTGCGCAAGCGTATGTCTGCTTGCACAACATTGGATGTCGCCCTATATCAGCCTTCCTCAACCTGGTGCCCTCCAAATGTGTTGGACTTCAGTTCACAGCATTCCTCACCATTGGCCATGCTGGCTGGGGATGCTGGGAATTGCAGTCCAACACATCTGGAGGGCACCAGGTTAGGGGAGGCTGCACTATATGCAGGGGAGGCTGGTGACTCCTGTGTCGGTGGGTCTCCTCATCCATTGCCGCTTTTATTCTGAGCTTTATAGGATCTGTCCATGGTGGTGTACTCCATCCCCAAAATAGGTTCTATTCCATCCCCAAAATAGGTTCACCGCCATGGAGCACCAGGGATAGCTGCTATAAAGCTCAGAATAAAAGCTGGAATGGATAAGGAGCCCCACCAACATAGGGGTCACCAGCCTCTACGGCACTATATGATCATCCAGTAATGCCCTCCTGCACCAAGATACCTTGTGTGTTCTTGTTCAAATGCACCAACTTCATACAAAGCCATGCAATCTTTGTCCAATAAAGTAATGGCCACCTTCAGCTTTCAGGCCTGGAGCCAAAGCCCGCTGACATCATTTTGGGGGTCTATATGTGGGTCTATATATTTGATAGGGAGCATAAAGGAAGGATATCCCTATGTGTCTTAGTGTGGAAACATCAATTACCAAACATAAGCAGCCTGTACAGTAATACCTTGGTTTGCAAGTAACTTGGTTTGAGAGTGTTTTGCAAGTCAAGCAAATTTTTAAATATTTCTTTAATTTTTTTTGACTTGAGATACAAGCAACGTCTTGCAATACAAGTACTCTAGTACAGCTTAAATTAAAAATCTCTGTACAAATTTTTTTTGGGGGATTTCGTTTTGATATAAGAGTGTTTTGGATTACAAGCACGTTTCCGGAATGAATTATGCTCTCAATCCAAGGCATGACTGTATTATGATAATCATACCCCAGAATTTCCATATTCAGCATTGATTTAGCCATGATTGTGAGTATGCTTTCATTTCCACTTGAACATCAGGCTGTTTAAAGATGTATTCAAGTGTAGCCATACTTCCTGAACTGCTATATATATATATATATATATAGTCATGCCTTGGATAATTCGTTCCGGAAACGTGCTTGTAATCCAAAACACTCTTGAACATCAGGCTGTTTAAAGATGTATTCAAGTGTAGCCATACTTCCTGAACTGCAATATATATATATATATATATATATAGTCATGCCTTGGATTGAGAGCATAATTCGTTCCGGAAACGTGTTTGTAATCCAAAACACTCTTATATCAAAACAAAATCCCCCCAAAAAAATTTGTACAGATTTTTCATTTAAGCCGTACTACAGTACATGTATTGCAAGACGTCGCTTGTATATCAAGTCAAAAAAAATTAAATAAATATTTAAAAATTTGCTTGTCTTGCAAAACTCTCTCAAACCAAGTTACTTGCAATCCAAGGTATTACTGTATATATATCAATAGAATCGCAACAAGTTATACCTGATTCACAAAATTAATTTCCCCAGCTTGTAATGTTCTGCTGTACTCTGAACAAAAATCTTACTTTCTCACACAATTCTTGTCCACCTTGGATTATATTTGTTTTTTGTTTGTTTAAAACATTTAAACACCCTCTTTTCATATTAATTTCAAAAGTGGGTCACCAATGAGAAAAACAATAAAACCTCCATAAAATTATAATCTAAATCAACCAATTAACAAGAGAAACAAAAAAAGAAAGAGCAAGAAACAACACAGCATGATCATCTATATAAGGGCCAGAAAATAGAGTAGTTAATTTTCAAAGGTCAACAGAAACAAAAATATTGCCAACATTTGGAAAGTTAGCAGGGTGATGGATGGCTATCTGGATCTCTCTTGGTAGAGAGTTCCACAGCATTGGGGTCACAGCAGAGAAGGCCCAGCAGCTCATAACTAAGGCTAGCCTCTTGTCCTCATAGGATGAAATTTGGAGCAGAGGCTTATCAGAAGATCTTAAATGCTGGGGAGGGGAGCTTCCCTTGGTATATCATAACCAATCATCAGAACTTGTAATTGTGCCTGAAAATGAATTAGGAGCTAGTGCAGCTGTTTCAAAACAAGTGATATATGTCTTACCTGTCATTCACTTTTATTTTGGTTTTTATTCTTTAATGATCTGATTTTTTTTATTTTTAGCCATATATCTTCCATTCTGCAGTAGCTGAAGTTTAAGGACCACCGGCAATGGCAGCCTCAGAGAGTACGCATTTTAGTATGTGCTCAAGTCTAATCTTGAGACCATTAAAGCATGAATAGCATGATCTAAGATGGTGTGTATTCCAGGCAGTGTCCCAGGTGCCAGAGACCCTGGGAAATGTAGTTTTCCCAGACCACCTAAGTCCTAAGCATGAACTCCAGTCAGGTGCCTTCTCACATTGTCCCAGGTCTCCTTGCACTTGGAATGCATGCTCAGATGTCCATATTAAGGACATTGGTGCCTGGGAAAACTATACTTTCCAGGGTCCCCGACACCTGGGATACAGACATTGCAGTATTCCAAACATCTAGGAGAAAGACAGAAAGACTTCCAGCAAAACCTTCCCACCTCTGCTACCATCATCACCACCAGATAAGTAATAAGGGAAGGGGTAGGGATCAGGGACCTGGGAGGGAGCTCATGTGCAGGAAGCATTTCAACTCCATAAAACTCCAGACGATGTTGTCAGGAGGGAAGGACTGGGAGAGGCAACAGTAAGACAGGGTGGATGTGATCAACAGCAGTTACATGTTGTAATTACACTTCACTGTGGCAGGGGATGAAAACTGAGGAGGTTATCTTGGTAATAAAACCAATCTTCATCTGCCAGTGTTAGCTATGTTCCATGTTACCTTCAAAAAGAATGAGTGCACTCCAGGAATTCCTGTGGTTTAAAAAACATGAAAATGTAACATCAGAAGTGTTCTGTTTGCATTTCAGAGAGCAATGCAAACTTCCACAAATGTGTTGTATCTGCACTTTGACTCAGAACTAGATGTTTGTATCCCCCCCCCCCCCTGCATCATGCTTTCACAGTCTTGAGACATGGCTGTGATTCCCAATGAGAACGAAGAAAATATCCTCAACCTTTATTCTTCAAATACAGTTGGACTGGATAATGAAAATACAATGGGTTGGATCCAGACATATTTATGCTCAGAGTAGACCCATGGAAATCAACAGGAAGAGTTAGTCATTATGAATTTAACATTAAGAATTTAACACCCATTGATTTGGGAGGCTCTATTCTAAGCATGACTAAGCCTGGATCCAACCAATGGTGCTAAACTACTAGTCAGTTGCTCTATTGCAGCCTTCCCCAGCCTGGTGTCCTCCAGATGAGTTGGACTACAACTCCCAGAATCCCCCAGTCCAACACATCTGAAGGGCACCAGGGTGGAGAAGGCTGCTCTCTTGCTTCTCCCACCCTGCTTTGTACATAATCATAATATGCCTACCTAGCATTTCTGCAGGATCCAAATCAGACTGATTCCCTCTGGGTTCCGCCTGAGATTCCCAAGAGACCACCTAGCGAAGCCCTTTCTTAGGAGACATATTGTGACAGGCTAGAATGGCTCAACATGAATAAGTGGGTTGACAGCCCATGTTCCACTTGTAATAGCTAGTGAAACAGCACACTCTTAATGAGCCTGACAACCACTCGGCTGCCACTCACTAAATAAAATCAGGCCATTCCACCTATTACGTGCTAAATAAAATCAGTGGTGGTAACCAGAAATGAAACGACCATGGACATTCTTGCAAGTGAGACGATGAGTAAATTGCAATGTGCAGAGAAAAGCTGGTTGTTCGTCACAAATGCAATAATGTTCCTAGCCTGGACCACCCTGTCAGCATGTCAACTTTAAAATATTACTTTTGGAATACATGAAAAATTGCCAACTTCTCACCATGGCCTTTTGATTTATGGCTGCTTCCTCAGAGATTGATTCATTTATTTATTTTGTTGCCTGAAATGAATGATAGATTGGGGGGGGGGGGACACACTTAACTTTGGATTCACTGCAAATAAGATAATTTTAAAGGGGCTTGTTTGGTTGTTACCCAAATAATTGGACATTATTATGATTATTATTACTAACTTCCCATTATGCATGAATGATGGGTCTCCAGAGGGCCTAAATGGCTTCAGATGATGTTTCTTTGGTATTTCAGTGTTGTTCATCTGCACTCTTCATACAGGAGCTTTTACCAGATGGTCCACCAGCCTTATAATGACATTTCACATTTCCTGTCTATTAGTTCACCAATGGGGAAATTATTCGATTTGAAATTGCTCCCATGTAAGTTGCTTTTGACTAAGTAATTCCTTGACCATACTTAAAGAATGGGGTCCAAATGATGCAAAACACAATTTTGCCACAGACATTTCTGCAGCCAGTATTTAACCCTATAACCTAGGTTAACACATTGCTTAATATGCCCCCTTAAAAAAAAATACAAAGGCAAGCAGAAGCATAGACAGACAGTAAAAAATGCTGGAGGCCCCTTGCTTATAGCATGAAAGGGTTCCCAGAATTGGGTAGACAGCTTCAATTCATGAAGAAGTAGCTGGGGGCATTTTTCACAGCTGAATTGTTAATCAGATTTTCTGTAATGCAATCTGTAATGCAAATGTAAAACCTTTGATATTTCTTCTGCTGTCCATGGTACATTAACTGCTGCATACATTAAGAATAGTTTCAATAGAATAAGAGAGTTTCAAAGGCACATTTTAGGCTTATGTGTGAAAACGGTGTGAGTTTTAGGGGTCATCAATATTATTCCCATTTGAGAGACCAGGAAGGCTGTTTCAGCACATGTAATCCTCAACTGCACTGGCCTCCAGTCCATTTCCAAGCCCAATTCAAAGTGTTGGTATTGACCTTTAAAACTCTAAATGGCTTGGGACCACAGTATCTAAAGCAGGGTTCACCAACCTTGGGTCCCCAGATGTTGCTGGCCTACAGCAAGGGATTCTGGGAGCTGTAGTTCAGCAACATCTGGGGACCCAAGGTTGGAGAGCCCTGATCTAAAGGAATGTCTCCTCCTGTATGTACTTGCTCAAACCCCTAGGTCATATTTGAAGGCCCTCTTCTGGCTGCCCCTGCCAGATGAAGCTAGGTGGGTAGCTACAAGATAGAGGGCCTTCTCAGTTGTGGCACCCTACTTATGGAATGCCCTCCCCCTGGCACCTACATTGTTATCTTTTTGTACTGGTTGTGGGCCTCCCAGAGGCATCTGGTTGGCCACTGTGGGAACAGAAGGCTGGACTAGCTGGATCCTTGGTCTGATGCAGCAGGGCGTTTCTAATGTTCAGGGAGAAAACATGTCCAGCCGTGGAGCCCTGTTTATGAAACTTCCTCCCCAATGACACTCAGCACCTTCTCTGATATCGTTTAGGCACCATGTCAAATGTCTTTTTTGCTAATCTTGATTTCTTATATAAACACCAAAGGCAATGGACAGAGACCTCTGGGTCTGAGAGACTACCACAAGAACCAAGGAGGCCATCCATGAATAGACATAATGACGAGACTTGACTCAATGGCTGTGTACCTTCTTTCTTCTATGAATGTACCCTGTAAAGACAGAAACAGTGTGAAAATACCTAACATTAGTTGTACTGTTGTTTTAAGTGTTAATAAAATGGTATGTGTTGTATCTATCTCTCTATCTATATTTCTGCCTATATCTCTATCAATCAATCAATCACCTTTTTTGCCCAAGCTTTTAAGATGTGTGACTGTTTTTATGGTTGACTTGCCATTTTGCTCTTTTTACTTTCTGGTTGTCAATGTTTTATAATTTATTGTGGGTTTATATTGTTGCAGACTCCATTGGAATCCATTGATGAAGACTGATATATACATTTTTAAAGTGAACAAACACACAAATTGCAGAACAAGCATGGCCAGGGCTGTGGAATCCATACTAGTGGTTTCCCAACACCTCAGAGATTCCCTTTCCTTGAGAGACTTCCTGAGCTCTTACCTGAGTGCTACTATGTGAAGCAGAAGTCTGAGAAGATACTGGGTTTATACCAATGATACGTTTTCTGAGATACGGACATCCCCTTGCACTACGCTTGCTGCAATGCAGGAGGCGGCTACAGCATCCCTGGTAGATGGCCATCCAGACTCTGCTTAAGTACCTCCAGTGAAGGAGAACCCACCAGTTCCAGAGGCAATCTGATCCACTGCCAAACAGCTCTCACTGTTAAGAGGTTTCTCCTAATGTTTAGCTGAAATTTGCTCCCCTGCAACTTCTGAACATCGGTTCTATTCCTGCCTTCCGGAGCAACAGAGAACAAGTCTGCTCCATCGTATGCTTGACAGCTTTTCAGATATGTGAAGACTGCTATCATGTCTCCCCTTAGTCTTCTCTTCTTCCAGTTAAACATATCCACCTCTTTCAACCATTCCTGATAGGAATTGGTTTCCAGACCCCTCACCATCCTGGTCGCTCTTCTCTGGATATGCTCTAGTTTGTCAATGTCCTTCTTAAAATGTGTTGCCCACAACTGGACACAGTACAGTAATACCTTGGATTGGAAGTAACTTGGTTTGAGAGCGTTTTGCAAGACAAGCAAATTTTTAAATATTTATTTAATTTTTTTTTACTTGATATACAAGCAACGTCTTGCAATACAAGTACTGTAGTACGGCTTAAATTAAAAATCTCTGTACAAATTTTTTGGGGGGGATTTCGTTTTGATATAAGAGTGTTTTGGATTACAAGCACGTTTCCGGAACGAATTATGCTCTCAATCCAAGGCATGACTGTACTCCAAATGCGGACCGACTGGTGCAGAATAGAGCAGAACTATTACCTCCTGTGACCCAGAGAGACTATACTTTTGTTAAAGTAGTCCAAGAGTGGCATTCTGTAATACACTGTGCATGAGGTTGCTTTTGAAGACAATTCAGAAAATTCAGATAGTTCAGAATACAATATCCAGATTGTTAACAGGGATTTGCTGAGGACATATTTCATTTCTGCTGAAAAATCTGCACTGTTTCTCAGTTTGTTTCTAGGCACAATTCAAAATGCTGATTTTAATCAAAACAGCTCCAAAGAAGCCTGACTAGAGATTCCAAAGCATGTTTTAAATAAAATAGATAAATAAAAACACTGTCTCTGGCCTACCTGTGAATAAATGTTGAGGGATGAGATCTTGAACAAGCAGAGGGACCTAAAAATCCCAACCAGGACCTGAATAATTATGGAAAATATAGACAGAGTAGGAAAATGTTGTCGTCCGAGGTGCACCATGTTATTTTGATATCATGGCATCTTTCAGTTGAAAACCAAACCCTTGCATTCATAAAAGGGCTGCTTTGCCAAGAAGGGGGGGGGAGAACACTTCCCCCTCCTCTATTGCATGGAATATATAAAACTTGAGCAGGAAGGAGCTAGCAAGTCACATTAATCATGTGGGCAGGGATATATTTTATTTCGTAAATTGTTTTAATAAATCCAAAAAACATTCAACACGACCCTAGTTATTAAAGGAGTTTTTATAACATGGCACATACACATTTATTTTTTTTCCTTTAAAGTCCTGAGTAGTTGGTAATGGTGTTGTTTTTTAAAGGGTGGGTTAGGTAATTCGTGTAAGATTAAGAGCTTTTTATTCCACAGTCCATAGCTCCATATGGAGCCTCATCAACCTTGTGTAAAGGCATTACAGCCCAGGAGGTCAAGCTGCAAAAACTCCCCTAGTTTTAGAGGTCTCTTGGTCAAGTCCTCTGATGGTGGCCTGGTAGCTAGTGTTGCCTAAGTGCTTTGGTATCTGTGTAATATTAGAGGTGCTACTGAGTCTAGCGGGACACCTGGCATGTTCATGTATGTCTACGCTGTCAAATAGTTTTTATTAGCATTACTTCTCAGGGGAAGCCCACCCATTAGGCAGTTGCCTAATATTTCAACAATGTTTTTACCCAATCCCACCCATTTAGCTTGTACTTGACTGGGGGTTGCAGGGAGAGAAGCATTACTCTTGCAATGCCTTAGAACAACCTTCCCAACTCGAGTTCCACGGAGTACCCAAAACCTGAATCCAGTGACACCAGCACTTTCTCTCTGGCTGCTGGAACAGGCGGAGCAGGGCAGGGCAACACTTCCTTGCTAGAAGTGGTTCCTGTCTGCAGCTTATAATAGGGGGAGACGCTAAAGCTCCGGGCAGCCGGGGTGTATAGCTGCGGGTGGGGTGAGAACTGGTCTTGTCAGCTGGGCTGCTTGCTCTGATACAAAGAGCAAGAAGGACACCCCCTCTCTGCCTGAAAGAATATAAAGGGGAGGGTGCTCTGAGGGCTTTACACACAGGGTGGGTTTATACCAGGGTGGGAAACTTCAGGCAGACAGGGGCCAATTCCCCCTCCCCCACTGGATGTGTTGTGGGCCACACAGTCCCGGCTGCCCTGCACAACAAAAAGGGGGGGAAGGGAAGTCGCATTTAGATCATAGCTATGGAGGCTTAAAACAGACAAATTTAGCTTGCTTTCGAGCTAGATTTGTTCAATCTAAAGCCCTGTAGTGGTTTGCTGCCAAATTTCAGTGGTAAACCATGACCTTTTCTCCCCTTTTTTCCAGGTAACAAGAAAAAAGTAGGCACAGCACTGGGGGGTGCACTTGGGGGCAGCAGCAGCAAGGGCCACATGTGGTCTGTGGGTCATGTGTTCCCCACACCTGTTTTTGATGCACAGTTGCTCTTAATGTAAAGCCACAGTGATAAGTTGAAATGAAAAGCAAGGACAGACATGCACGTGCACACACACCCTGCCTGAAAAAATAGGGAGATGGGAGTGCTCTCTCAGGGCACAAAACACTCTTCTAGCACTGTGTATGTGTGGCCAGTAGAGCCAATACTGAGATATGATGGCAGTTGTAGGACAACACATCTGGAGGGCCAAAAGTTGCCCACCCCTGCTTTTAAAGACTCCCCTTCTCTATATTATATAGTGTGGACAAGGACTAGATAGTGCACATTCCACCTCCTTGAAAGATTTCATCAACGCTGCCTCCAGAAAATCCTGCGAATTACTTGGGAAGATAGGCGAACAAATGTCAGTGTACTGGAAGAAGCAAAGACTACTAGCGTTGAAAAAATGATCCTTCAACGCCAACTTCAGTGGACCGGTCATGTTGTTCGAATGCCTGACTGCCGCCTCCCAAAGCAGTTACTTTACTCCCAACTCAAGGATGGAAAGCAGAATATCGGTGGTCAGTATAAGAGGTTTAAAGATGTTCTTAAGACTAATCTAAAAAAAATGCAATATAAACATCGAAAACTGGGAAGCTCTGGCCCATGAACGATCTAACTGGAGGTGCCTTTCACAAAGGTTCCATGGACTTTGAAGAAGCCCGAGTGCAAGGTGAAAAGGAGAAACATGCTAAGCGAAAAGCACGTCAAACGAATCCTTTTAAGGACCATCTTCCATCTGGTAACCTGTGTCCTCACTGTGGGAAGCTGTGTGGATCTAGAATTTGCCTCCACAGTCACTTACAGACCCATTGCTAGAGTCTACAAATTTTTTTTTAGAATTTCCTCCTTTTATAAATTTCTTTTTGTAATTTTATCCTGGAAGATGATTTTACTCAGTCATGAGTGATCGCCTACTACTACTAGTGCACACTTCCATATATTTTCTTCAGTGAATTGTCATCCGTCCACTCCAACAAGGATGAAGCACTGTCTGTTATTTTGCTGCTAATTTTGAATGGAAAAGAAGCCTTGAACTGTTTTTCATTCAGCATCCTTAACCCCTGCATGTGTCTGAAATTTTGCAGATTACATACCATGGGGCACCTCTACAATGTATGCTATTGTAGGGGTAGGGCTTGTGGAGGGGGATGGGGCTTGAAGTGCTGAGGGGCTGGGACCCACCGAAGTGGCACAAGCCTCCGGGGGCCAGATGCAGAGGCTCTGCAGGCCAGATTAGGCCCACGGGCAAGAGTTTCTGGACCCCTGCTCTCAAGACTACTTGCACAACAATCCTTGTACCTACTTGGCTAAAATTTGGCAGAATTTCTCCACTCATAAGGGGCTACCATGCCTGGAAAGGTTATCCAATTTTATCAAAAACTAAAGAAGTTATAGCCATTGGGTTATCTCCATGTTAGTCATCAGGGAGACGCAAAGCTTTGGATTTTCTTAAATTAGGGTCTGGTTTGGACCTGAGGCAAAGCAGGTCTCCTCTGAAATGGCCTGAGCTGAACCAACTGCTATCCAAACCAAATTCTGAACCAAATCTTGTCTTCTGTGCGTATCCCGAACAGCTATGCACAGTAGCCCAAAATAAAACTAGGAGTAGGACCCATTGGTCCAATACTGAGTAAGTGGAATAAATATATAGATAGGATGTATCAACTAGGAAACTATTTGGATGGGACTGAGTCCTCCCTGTATTCCTTATAGAGCCCAAGATTTATTTATGCTCCTTCAGTGCCAGTTAAAATGGAGATTAGATGTTTTAAAACATCCTACTTAAATTTCTGTATTGAGTAACTGTCCAAATAAGGCTCAACTAACTTGGCAACATGGGTTTGAAGTGCTGTAAAATGAGAAAGATGAATATGATGTTGAAATATGAATGAGGAGGAAAGCCTGGCCTGAACGCCATCAAAAGAAACATAGGTTTTCTTTAAGCAACGTAAACAGCGAGTTCTCTCATAAATGATTCAGACTACTTTTGAATGGCTTCTTTCTTACCTATTTTGTTTGTTAATTTATTATTAATAATTTATTATTAATAATGAAAGAACTGGAGATCCACTGAGAAACATATCAATTAAATGAAATGCCTGATCCCATGCAGGTTTTTCTCAGAAGTAAGTCCAATCCAGTCCAATGGAACATGTCCCTATAAGGGTGTATAATATTGCAACCATAATCTCATGTCTCAAGATGATCTCTACTAATGTATCTACTGGACCTGCATTTGATCATAGATTTAAGAATATACAACAAACAGGTTCAATATAACACAGTCATTTACTGTATTACATAGTAAATTCATCGGGCTGGATCCAGAAACCTTGTTCCACATGCAGAAGGATAACGCTGGTGGAATGGGACCTACATGTCCTCTCCTCCCCACCTAATCTCCTCCAGAGATCCCCTAACCCTCTGGAGCAGATTTGGAGGATATGGAGGGCTGCAAGAAGAGGAAAGGATGTAGAAGTCTGGTTCAGCCAGCAGTATCCTTCCATGTGTGGAACAAGGTTTCTGGATCCAACCCGCCAACTTTTTTTTTCATGGAAACTCCATGTCAGAGCATAGAATCATAGAAAAGTAGAGTTGGAAGGGGCCTACAAGGCCATCGAGTCCAACCCCCTGCTCAATGCAGGAATCCAGGTCAAAGCATCTCTGACAGATGGCTGTCCAGCTGCACCTTGAATGCCTCCAGATTGGGAGAGCCCACCACCTCCCTAGGTAGTTGGTTCCATTGTCTTATTGCTCTGACAGTCAGGAAATTTTTCTGATAACTTGAGCCCATTAGTCCGTGTCCTGCAAACTGGGATGATCGAGAAGAGATCCTGGCCCTCCTCTGTGTGACAACCCTTCAAGTACTGGAAGAGTGCTATCATATCTCTCCCCTCAGTCTCCTCTTCTGACGGCTAAACATGTCCAGTTCTTTCAGTCTCTCCTCATAGGGCCTTGTTTCCAGTCCCTTTATCATCCTTGTTGCCCTCCTCTGAACCCTCTCTAGTTTGTCTACATCCTTCTTAAAGTGTGGTGCCCAGAACTGGACACAGTACTCAAGATGAGGCCTAACCAGTGCAGAGTAAAGGGGAATGATCACTTCACGCGATTTAGAAGCTATACTTCTATTAATGCAGCCCAAAATAGCATTTGCCTTCTTTGCAGCCACATCGCATTGCTGGCTCATATTCAGTTTGTGATCTACAACAATTCCTTCTCACTTGTAGTATTGTTGAGCCAAGTGTCCCCCATTCTGTAACTCTGCATTTGGTTTCCTTTCCCTAGGTGCAGCACTTGCCATTTATCCCTATTAAATTTCATTCTGTTGTTTTTGGCCCAGCGCTCCAGCCTATCGAGATCGCTTTGAATTTTGTTTCTGTCTTTGTTCTTGACAAATCCATGTTGGCTTCTAGTAATCATGCATTGTTTTCAGGGTGCTTGAAGACTGACTTCTTTATAATCTGCTCCAAAAATTTCCCAGGTATTGATGTCAGAGTGACTGGCCTATAGTTCCCAGGTTCCTCCTTCTTGCCCTTTTTGAAGATGGGCAAAATTGCACTAATCACCAATTTTCTCCTTTGTAGGCAAAAAGCTCCTAATTTTAGGTGGCTTTATGAGTCAGCTGGCTTTTGAAACAATTGGAAATATTTCAGTTACAGTTCAACTTGGACAAAGCCTTACAGATGAATTATCATGAAGGGAAAAAGCAATTTCTGGGAGGAGGTAATATCTATCAGGATATATTGGTAGGAAAAAATGGGATTCTCAGATTTGTTCTCAGAAAGTCTTGATATCAAGCCTCCCATATTTCCCCCTTTATGAAAGGACACACACACAGACAAGCATATAGACAGAAAATGTAGACGATAAAGATAAAACAGTATTAGTTTTATTCTGAAGTAATCTGCCGCAGATATAGATGGCAGAAGATCCATCGCATAGGCTTATATATAGGCTTTGAATCACATGTCAGGTTTTTCAAGTTATACACTTTTTGGATAAGAAAATACAAATCTGTTCATTTGAAGCAAACTTGTAAGGATTCTAAGTAGACTCCTCCATTCCTAGATCTAGATGCCTATCAAACTGGTTTTCACTGACCTGATCAAATGTGAATTATGTGACTCTAAGGTCATGCCAGCAACAAATAAATTCTTATTGTCAGGGCCGGATTAAGAGCATTATGGGCCTGGTGCTGAGGATTTTGGTGGGCCTTTTTATGGAAATAAATAAAATGAAGACGCAATTTTATATTAAAACAAATTAAATATTTTAATTACCATTAAAGTGCCAAAACAGAAACATATTGAAAATATTTCTTTTTTTGTAAACAATAAGCTTGTTAACTCAATAAAACCATTCATCACATATCGTTGATGATAAGTACCTCCACGTTTTTTAACCTCTAGGGCAGTCTTCCCCAACCGGGGCCCTTCCAAATGTTTGGGGCCCCAGCTCCCATCTTCCCCAGCCACTGGCCATGCTGCCTGAGGCAAATGAGAACTGTAGTCCAAAATATCCAAGAGGGATATTTGGTGAACTCTGTTCTCTGGGGTTTTTCAAAATAAAACTTAAAATGCCACACAATTCCCCATGAAAGCGCACACACACACACACACACACACACACACAGTATTAGCCAAGCACACACGTACACACACACACACACACACACACACACAGAACTCTGTTCTCTGGGGTTTTTCAAAATAAAACTTAAAATGCCACACAATTCCCCATGAAAGCGCACGTGCACACACACACACACAGTATTAGCCAAGCAGGTGACATTTTGCAGGCGGCAGGAGGATCAACACCCCCAAAAGGCAGACACATTCACATAAATAGAACATTCACAACAACCATTTTTAAATAAACATAAACCATCTTCCCCAGCCACTGGCCATGCTGCCTGAGGCAAATGAGAACTGTAGTCCAAAATATCCAAGAGGGATATTTGGTGAACTCTGTTCTCTGGGGTTTTTCAAAATAAAACTTAAAAAAATGCCACACAATTCCCCATGAAAGCGCACGTGCACACACACACACACACACACACAGTATTAGCCAAGCAGGTGACATTTTGCAGGCGGCAGGAGGATCAACACCCCCAAAAGGCAGACACCCACACCCACAAACACACAGCCCTTACGTTCAGTTTGGCTCACAAAAGAGGGAAAGCCCTTTTACAGAAAAGAAGGAGAAGGAGAAGGAGAACTTGCAGATCAAAAGAGTCAAACTTTTGAACCTTACCTGTGCAGAGGAGGGCCATCAGGACCAGCCGGAGCAAAAACTCAAAAACTCCTGCAGCTCATCAGTAAGGGTCTTCCCAATTTCCCCCAAATTATTTATTAAAAAAAAAAAAAAGCAGCCACAACAAAAAGGCAGGAAGCTTTGCTTGACCAAGAATAATTATGTTGTTCTTGTTGCTTTTTGTGTGTGTGTGTGTTAAACTAGCATTTGGACAATTGAGCTGCGAATCAGAAAGATCTTTTGCTCGAGGCTGGAGAGAGAGGTCCCTTCTAAATCTGAATATTACAGACCCTAGCAAGCCCCCCATGTGCTAGACGTTCTCACAAAGAAATGTAGTAACAGTGATTGAAATGCAAAGATACTGAAATGCTAATTTGAGAACAACAGTTCTTGCTAGGTCTTGCCTCAAGCCTGTAATGCAGATGTGCTTAGAACACCTTTCTAATCTTGAAAAAATCATTAATTATGCTGAATGATAACGATCAGAGCTAACTCCAAAGGGGGGGAAATCGCTGCGTGTCCCTATAATTGCGGGCCGATTATCTGTTAAGGGCCTGGAGCGGCCGCTCCCACAGCCCCTATCTTAATCCGGCCATGCTTATTGTGATAGAATTGGCAAAATATGGCAACCTGATGTTAAAAGCAGACCCATATGTGAAAGGGCAAGGGATATCTGTGTAATGGCAAAACTCATTGGTTAAAGAAAGTACACAAAACAAAAAGCCAGCCAATGTGGTGCAGTAGTGAGAGTGTTGGACTGGGACTTGGGAGATCCGGGTTCTAGCCCCCATTTGGCCTAGAAGCTCACTAGGTGACTTTGGGCCAGTCACTGACTCTTAGCCTAACCTACCTCACAGGGTTGTTGTGAGGATAAAATGGAGAGGATTATGTAAGCTGCCTTGGGTTCCTTGCAAGAAGAAAAAAGGTGGGATATAAATGAAATAATAAATAAATAATAAATAAGTAAAAGATTAGTCAGGTCTGGAAGGCAAAGGCAGATTTGATGATAGCAGGCATGAACTTTGATCAAGAGGAAAACTGACATGAATACAGAGTGAAGCATAAATCATAACTCCTCTCTATATAATTCATATTATTGAGTCAAACCTACTGACTCCATCAAATCTACAACTGTGTCAACCTGAGCCTTTATCATGCAATTCACCACCTGCCTCATTCATGGAATTTTATGGCGGGTTCAGATGGCATTGTCTTCCAGTTGTAACCCTCTTGTGTTTTCCCATCACTCCTACTGTCTTTTATCTGATTAATTAACGTATCCAATAATAAATGTATCCAATATGAGAAAAGGAGTCCAAGATGGGTGGGAGTTCTTTAAAAAGGAAATTCTAAAGGCACAATTACAAACAATTCCCACAAGGAAAAAAGGCAGAGGGCAACAGAAGAAGCCAATGTGGCTTCACAATAAACTCAAAGATGACCTGAAAACTAAAAAAGGACACATAGGAAGTGGAAGGAAGGCCAGGCTACAAGGGAAGAGTACAGGCAGGTAGCACAGAACTGCAGAAATAGTGTCAGGAAGCTGAGCTGAGCTGAGGCTAGCGAGGGATGCTAAAAGCAACAAAAATGCTTTCTTCAGATACCTGCATAGTAAAAGACAGAAGAAAGAAATGGTGGCTCAACTACGCAACGAGGGCGGCAAAATGATAAGATGATAAAGAAAAGGCAGAAGTGTTCAATTCCTACTTTGGCTCGGTCTTCTCCCAAAAGAGGATCTATGACCCCACTGGCAAACCTGAAGTACAAGCTGAAGGGGCAGGATTGCAGCTTGAGATTGATAAGCAAATGCTCAGGGAACACCTGATTACTTTAAACGAGTTCAAATCTCCAGGGCCTGACGAACTGCATCCTAGAGTAATAAAGGAACTGGCAGAAGAACTCTCAGAACCACTGTCTATTATCTTTGAGAAATCATGGAGGACAGGTGAAGTGCCAGATGACTGGAGGAGGGCAAATGTTGTTCCTATCTTCAAAAAGGGCAAGGAAGAGGAGCCTGAGAACTACAGACCAGTCAGTCTGACATCAATCCCTGGGAAAATTCTTGAGCAGATTATAAAAAAAGTCAGTCTGCAAGCACCTTGAAAACAATGCAGTGATTACTAGAAGCCAACATGGATTTGTCAAGAACAAATCCTGCCAGACCAATCTGATCTCATTTTTTCATCGGGTCACCTCCCTTGTGGACTGTGGGAATGCTGTGGACATAATATATCTGGACTTCAGCAAAGCTTTCGACAAAGTGCCTCATGATATCCTGATTAGCAAGCTAGCTAAAAGTGGGCTAGAAGGAACAACTATCAAGTGGATCCACAGTTGGCTACAGAATCAGACTCAAAGGGTGCTTATCAATGGTACCTTCTCAAACTGGGGAGAGGTAATGAGCGGGTTACCACAGGGCTTGGTCCTGGGCCCAGTGCTCTTCAACATTTCTATTAATGACTTGGATGAAGAGGTGCAGGGAATGCTTATCAAATTTGCAGATGACACAAAGTTGGGTGGAACAGCTAATACTCTGGAAGACAGAAACAAAATTCAAAGCGATCTCGATAAGCTGGAGTGCTGGGCTGAAAACAACACAATGAAATTTAATAGGGATAAATGTCAAGTGCTGCACTTAGGAAAAAGAAAAACCAAATGCACAGTAACAGGATGGGGGACACTTGGCTCAACAATACTACAAGTGAGAAGGATCTTGGAATTGTTGTAGATCACAAACTGAATATGAGCCAGCAATGTGATGTGGCTGCAAAAAAGATAAATGCTATTTTGGGATGCATTAATAGAAGTATAGCTTCCAAATCGTGGGAAGTACTAGTTCCCCTCTACTCAGCACTGGTTAGGCCTCATCTTGAGTACTGTGTCCAGTTTTGGGCACCACACTTTATGAAGGACGTAGAGTCTTAGACAAACTGGAAAGTGTTCAGAGGAGGGCAACAAAGATGATCAGGGGACTGGAAACAAAGCCCTATGAGGAGAGACTGAAAGAACTGGGCATGTTTAGCCTTCAGAAGAGAGACTGAGGGGAGATATGATAGCACTCTTCCAGTACTTAAAGGGTTGTCACACAGAGGAGGGCCAGGATCTCTTCTCAATCGTCCCAGATTGCAGGACACGGAATAATGGGCTCATTAAAGGAAGCCAGATTCCACCTAAACATTAGGAAAAAATAACACAATGGAACCAACTACCTAGGGAGGTAGTGGGCTCTCCCACACTGGAGGCATTCAAGGTGCAGCTGGACAGCCATCTCTCAGGGTCCAGGGATGCTTTGACTTGGATTCCTGCATTGAGCAGGGGGTTGGACTCAGTGGCCTTATAGGCCCCTTCCAACTCTATTATTCTACGATTCTATGATTCTAAGTACAGACTGCCATTTGTCTCCTTCGACCCTTCTGTAAGGATCTCTCATTGCGCACATCACCATGTAAGTTATAGATGACAAGCTAATTGGGGAACAAAATAACACTGTAATAGCAGGGTCACAGCACTATCAAATGCTATGGGCAGGATTTAAGCAAAAGGTAGAGAAGAATGATACAGAACTGTTTTATACATAATCAGTGGCTGGGGAGAATTAATATTGCATGTTTCAGTGGGCCTGTATTAGTCGCTGCAACACATAATTAAAACACTATGGGGGTTTCTGTTAAAGACATAAGAAAAATGCATGTGCATAGAAAAGAGGAAGGTATTTTCACAGTAGGGATTGGGAACAATAGACATTTTACAAATATTATGGATAGTGGCAATTTATAAGAAAGTTCAATGCCACTACTGTATATATCACTTGGAATAGACAACTAGCAGCTGGTTTAATCATTTTCAAATATTTTTTTCTAAAACAGAGAATGTGGCCTTCCTTGGAATTTCTAAAGTTTGCTAATGGTAAAAAATGGAAGAAGTGATAAAGTTACTACATTCATCAGTCATCCACCCCAAAACATTTGCAACTGATTATATTTTTCAGAATTGGCACAGAATCATGAGGCTCCCTATAAGCAACTTTATGTTCAGTGCCAAATAGAAGAAAACTAGAAGGTAATTCTGAAGTATGTGCTAAAAAAGAAAGAAAGAAAGAAAGAAAGAAAGAAAGAAAGAAAGAACACACACACACACACTTCCATATAATGAAAAAGAATGGGGAGTAGTAGTATGTTTGGTTTGGTTTTCACTAGTCATAAGGCATCCAAGGAGGACCGCAAGATTACAGTTTTAAGATTGTAATCAAATGGCTTATATGTGTTCTGTTCCATATTTTACTGTCTACTGGGTAATGTTAAAATGCATTTACTTTGTGCCCTGTCCTGTTCTGAGTGTAATATTGATTGTAAAAACCGGGAGCCTATCGTATGAGAAGGAATAAGAAACCAGTGTTTAGTGCCCAAAGCTTTTGTTTGTTTATTGTTAAGATTTCTGTACTGCCCTTTAGTTAAAAAGCATGCACAACAAAATAATAAAAGCAGTCAATATAGTCCACAGAGTTCTTGGAATCATGGGATCCTAGAGTTGGAGGGGGTCCTTGAAGGTCATGTAGTCCAACCGCCTGTTTGGTGCAGGAAACCCGGTGCTAGAGCATCCCCAACAGATGGCTGTCCAACCTCTACTTGAAGACCTCCAACAAGGGAGAGCACACCCCACCCAGGTGACCACCTTGGGTGCCAATATCTGGAGGTGGCAAATGCAGCAATGGCCATGTGGTTGTGGTGGCAGCAGAAAAGTGTCCGGGGAGACTGTCCAGAGGGTCCACCCGGTGGCCCAAATGCCTCACTCTGAGGGGGCCCTTCCTCAAAGTGAGACATTCTTGGTGAGGTGGCCTTGAAGATTGCCTGTGCTGCCATGGCAGAGGCGATATCCAGGAACACCTCACCTAGAATGCCTCTCTAGCAAGGACCATTCATGGTGAGTGAGAAGGTCAGGTGGCAGCTAGGGGAAAGATGGAAGAGTGGAGGATGGTGGTGGTCAGGGGGATGGGGAGAAGGGAAAGAGAAGAGGAAGAGGAGGAGGAGGAGGCAGCCAGGGAGGATACATGGGGAAGGGAATGAGAAGAGGAAGTGAGGAAGAGGCTGCCAGGAGGTAGGTGGGTAGGGGGAAGGTGGGTGGTTGTGGCAGGAGCAGCTGGGGGCAGCTGGGGGAGAGAAAGTGGGTGGTGATGGTAGTGGCAGCAGATGCTGCTGGGGCAGACAAGAGGGAAGAGAGGGTGGCAGCATGTCTGCCTGTGGGGCGCCAAAATATCACCTTGCCTAGGGCACCAAAATAGGTTGAGATGGTCCTGTCCCCATCCCTAGGTAACTTGTACCATTCTCAAACTGCTCTTACCATTTAGAAATTTCTCCTGATGTTCAACCAAAATCTACTCTCCTGTAACTTAAGCCCATTAGATCTAGTCCTGTCCTCTGGGACAGCAACGAACAAAGCTTTGTCCTCTTCTCCAGTGGCAGCCTTTCAGATATTTGAAGAGTGCTATCATGTCCCTCTACAGTCTTCTCTTCTCCAGGCTAAACATACCCAGTTCCTTTAACCTTTCCTCATAATTTTCCATACACTTATCATCTTCATCACCTTCTTCTGAACCAGTTCTAATTTCTCTGTAACCTTCTTAAAGTTCAGAACTGGAAACCGCATGCTTGCCCGCATTGGACACAGTACTCCAGATGAGGTCTGACTAGCGCTGAATCAAGTAGGACAATGGCTTCCCATGCCTAGGACATATTCCATCCTTGATGTACTCCATTTTCATTTCTCCTTGCGAGCACCAGTGGAAGGTTTTAAACTTCAGGGAATCCAATACCTTGAATTTTGAATGCCTTCCCCCACTTACGAGTACCATTCCTCAATACCCCCATTATGGGCCATTAACATAGCTCTTGCTGAGGACTCATCTCATCATTGATAGGGCTGGTTTACACACTGCATTTTTAAAGCATATCTATCAAACATGTTATGTGTCTCTGTCATATTCATACATGTAATGTGTGAATATGACAAGCACTGGTTTGCAAAATGGGTCAAGAAGCTGACTGAGGCTATTTTGGTTTTGCCGCCATGTCATTTGTGGAGTTATCCTTCCTGTTGTCTCACGCACAGATTTCTTTGAAAACTGCACAACGATCATGCCCCATGACTACCCTCAATATTGCTTGATATATACTACAGATTTTCCAGATGCAACACACTTCTACACCGGAAATTATGGAAAACCCATGATTAGATTGTAATGTGTGATATTAATACTACACACAGCTTTCTTGTTGCCTGTACACACACAGTGAGAAAACCACATGTGTAGTATTGGCACATGTTACAATCTACAGATGTGTTCCCCATTATTTCCTACACAGAAATACCTTCCACGTGAAACATCCATAAAGTGCGAGGCAGCTGTGTTTCCTTCTTTAACCAAGGAAATAACTGAAATTTAGTTGGCCCTAACTACTCTGCGAGTTGGCTTATATAGAAATGTCTCAAATATTAATACATTAAGGGTGCAGTCCTGTGCATCAGGACCAGATTAAGGCCAACTGATGCCCTAAGCACAGCCCAATAATGGTGTCCCCTCGGCCCTTCTGTTGTTTAGCTGGCAAGATATTAAGACTCAATAAGTGCTGAAGGTGAACTAAGACATTAAAAACTCAGTTTTCTTCAAGGCCATCCCCCATGCCAGAACACACAATTATATTAAATATAAACTGTTTTTAATTACATTTATTTAACACTAAATAGCAGCAAGCAATATAAGCCAATTACTCACTTATATAACTAGGGCAACAGCATGATACTTGGATATGGCTGGCTGGGGAATGCTGGGAGTTATAGGACTATTTTCTGTCTAAACATGCACAGGATTACACCTTAATTATATTAACACTTCCTAAGGGGCAGTGACTCCTCCATAGATCTTAGCTCACTTATGATATACAATTATATGTAACATCTTAGGGTGCAATCCTATGAATATTTAGACAGAAAAATGTCTTACAACTGCCAGCGTGCTGGCTGGACATGCTAGAAGTTGTAGGCCTTTGTTCTGTCTGAATATACATAAGATTGCGCCTTAGGGCTGCAGACCTATACTCACTTCCCTAGGGAATAAGTCTCATTGAACTCAATGGGGCTTATGTCTGTCTGAGTAGGTAACACGTTATAGGATTGCGCTGTAATCGATTTTTATTTCTACATACCAGAAAATATAAACCTTGGAGATGTGTTTCCAAGCCACATCTTTGCATTCTTCTTTATGTCCTCCTTCTTCAAATTCTCCTCCTCCACCACCACCACCACCACCACCACCACTCCATCTTCACTTGTTCTTCATGTGTCATTCTGTTCAAATTTATTTATTTAGTTATTGTATTTCTAAATCGCCCATCTAGCCGGTACCCGGCCACTCTGGGCGATGTCTAAACATGCACAGGATTGCACCTTAATTATATTAACACTTCCTAAGGGACAGTGACTTCTCCATATATCTTAGCTGTTAAAATGTTAAATGTTATCCAACTCTATGCACACACAAAAATCAATCAAGGAAGGTAACAGAGAAACAAATCCTCTCTATAACCGGGAAATGGTCAAGGCCGGCCGCACCAGGCGCAACATCTGGGGGGGCGCGCTCGCACTCGCAGCTCTCTGCCCCTGCCTGGCTCACTCACTCTCTCTGCAGTGCTGGCTGTGCGAATCCGATCCGAGCCGCCGGGTCGCCGCCCACTGTGGAGGGGGGGTGCCAGGCGTGCGGTGCGGTGGGTGCGAAGAGAGAGCGAGGGACTATCTGGGGGAGGGACAGTGCAGCGGCCGACCAGCGCAGCGCTGAGCGCGGGAGAGAACCACACCAGACCAGACCAGGCAGCAGCAAGAAGAAGCTGGCAGCGGCGGCAGGTGACACAGGCCAGAGAGGAGAGAGGGAGCCAGTGGTGACAGACGCTGCAGGAGGAAAACCTAGGAGGACCTGGAGGAGAAAACCTAGCCTGCTGACTGCTGTGATCGGGTCCGGGACAGCCTGAAGTTCCTTTGGGATGTTCCCGGTCTGCAGGTCAAGACTGGCATGTTGAGCTGACCAGATGGATTGAAGTTTGGTTGGTTCAACAGTGACGAGACAGATTTTGATCCATATGTAGCTGCTCCAGCTCAACATAAGTTGATGTAAGCCAGTGGGTCTAGCAACCTTTAATTTATTTATTTATTTTGCTGAAAGAGTAAGGCAATAGGCATGAAGGTGAATAAACATTATGTTAAGAGTAAAGAAATGGTTCTACAATGAAGGGGTGCTAAAAGTGCAGCAAGGCAAGAAAGTGATTTTCTTTTTTTTCTTTTTTTAGAATTTTAGCAGAATACTACACCTATATCATGCCATACAAAAAAGAATCTGGTGCACAAGGCAAGAAAAGGAGAAAGATAGAGACAGAGCAACAAGCTAAGTTAGCTGGAAGCCTTCACCGGTTTTTGGTGAGTACTGCTGAAATTACAGCAGGACCATCAGCAGCACCACAGGAGACTCATAATCCTGATCCTGTGTCAGTAGACATTCCTGTTCCTGCATTAGAAGCAGAGACAGTTTCATCTAAGGATGTTTATACTCAGCCAAATCTGCCAGAAAATATTGACCAAAAAGTTTATACTGATATTGGCTATTGGCCTGAAACCATGAAACCTTGAAACCTGAACTTGTCAGGCGAGGGACAGAGGAACTGCAGAATAAGGATGCATGGTTTCCAAGAGACAGTAATGGCAGGTCATTTTCCAAGGATTGGTTCTACATACATTTGGAGAATGGTGAGACTATGTTAAGGACATTGTTGGTGTTTTCTCCTGTAAACAATGCTGCATATTGCTTTCCTTGCATGCTTTTTCAGAAGGCTAAAGGGAAAAGTTCATTTGGAAAGTCAAGTGGATTTAATGCATGGAGAAAGTTAAGCCCTAGATTACTAGAGCATGAGCGCAGTTCATATCACTTGAGTGCATTTACAATATGGAAAGAATTAGAAATGCGGCTGCATAAACAGGAGACTATTGATGCTGCTGCCCAGCTTGCACAACAGAGGTCATTTGAAAAATGGAAGGCAATCTTAGTCAGAATACTTGATTGTGTTCTGTATCTAGCCAGGCAAACCTTACCCTTACGTGGTCACTCTGAAGATTTAAATACAGATGGTAACTGTGGAAATTTCTTAGAAACTTTCAAGTTACTCGCCAAATATGACCCAGTTGCCAAACAACATCTTCACAGAGTACAACGCACAGCTGGTTACATTGTGTCCTATCTCTCTCCACAGAGCCAGAATGAGTTTATTAGCCTGCTCGGCGATCACATTCGAACAGTCATCTTTCAAAATATCATAAAGGCCAAGTATTTTGCTATAATGTTTGATAGCACTCCTGATATTTCACACACTGACCAAATGTCCCAAGTGATTCGATATGTGCATATTGAAGATTCAGGAGTCCATGTGACAGAGTCTTTCATTGACTTTATTCAGTTATATGGGAAATCAGCTGATGTCATTACAAAACAAATTTGTGACAAGTTGCAAGCTGATGGCCTTAAACTAGAGCATTGCTACGGCCAGGGATACGACAATGCTGCGACTATGGCTGGACACATTAGTGGTGTACAAAAACGTATTTTGGATATGAATCCCAAAGCAATGTTTGTGCCATGTAACAATCACTCGCTCAATCTTGCTGGGATGCATGCAGTTGGTGTTGGGACAAAGTCTGTTACTTTCTTTGGCACTGTGGAAAAGGTGTATTCATTTTTCTCAAGCTCCACCCACAGGTGGGATATCCTTAAGAAACATGTACCAATTCGTGTAAAGCGATCGTGTAACACAAGATGGAGTTCAACGCATGAAGCTGTATGCGTACTTGCTGAACACACTGAGAAAATAATAGACGCTTTGGAAGCGTTGAGAGATGGGCCGGAAGAAACCTCTGAAACCAGGGGTGATGCAGGAAGTCTTTTAGTTTGCATAATGACATATGTTTTTTTCTCTTTCTTGCATTTTTGGAACCCAGTACTAACCGAAGTAAATGATACTCAGATCTACCTGCAGCAAGAAGGACTTGCGCTTGATCAATGCGTGCAAAAGTTAAAAGCATTGACTTTATTTTGTCATGAAAAACGTGATAGTCTAGTGTCAAAGGCAACTGAGAAAGCTCTGCAGGTATGCAAAACCTATTGCATACCTACAGAGAGAAGAGTTGGAAGACGCAAGAAGATGGATGGTGAGAACAGTCGCGATGCTGGCTTGACCTTAATACAGGAAACAAGCAGAGAACAACTGGAAGCAATTGATCAGCTTCAGGCAGAAATTAAAAAACGTACTAAGCAGATGAATACGCTGCACCAGCGATTTGCTTTTTTGCAAATCCAAACATTGTTGGATACTGGAAAAGATGATTTTATTAAGAAACAAATTCAGCACACGTGTGCTCAGTACACAGAATTGAATGCTGCATCTATGCTCACCGAAATAACTCGACTTCGGCACCACATTATCTTGTATAAGGAGGTCAATCCTGATGAGCAGGTTGCAAACTGGTCAGCTTTAGATTTGCTTCGCTGGGTGTATAAGTGGAAGCTGCAAGAAAGTTTAACTAACTTTGTTGTCACATTAAGAATCTTTCTTACTATCACTGTTTCTACAACGAGTTGTGAAAGAAGTTTCTCAAAACTTAAACTAATTAAAACATATCAGAGATCTACAATGAGCCAAGAAAGACTGAGTAATCTAGCAATACTGTCCATTGAGAGGGACTTTAATGTAGATTTCAATTCCGTTGTTGAAAAATTTGCACTAATTAAAAGCAGGCGAATTTAAATTAATCTGTATATTATATACAGATTGATATCTTGCACTTCTATTAAAGAATTACAATTAGAGGTACAGGATTGAGGAAGTTGGCTCCATCTAGCCCAGTCTTGGATCATCTCCAGGGTATGGTTCCATTTTGATGTTTAGTTTTTGTTCTTGATATTTTTTGTCGTTTACGATGGTTGTGAGACGACATATAATAGCATGGCCCATGCTAGGTTACTACATTTGTAGATTTGTATTCATAGACCTGCTGAAAATGTGGAGAATGTGTAATGCATGTTCGCACTCAATAAAGTGTTTGAAAATAAACTTGTACAGTAATACCTTGGATTACGAGTAACCCGGTGTGCGAGCATTTTGAAAGACGAGCAAAAAATTTTAAAAATTTTTGACTTGCTGAACGAGCGAGGTCTTGCAAAACGAGCACACCGGGTTACTCGCTGCTGGCTCTGGGCGGCTCCACGCTACATCCTGAGTGGGCAGGAGACGGGGGCTTACCTGGAGGCGCAGCGCGCCTGGGCTCGCCCACCGCCTCGCGCTGCTGCGCCAGCCGGCCGAGAGTCCAGGAGGCGGGGGCTTCCCGCGAGGCTCGCCCGGGCTCGCCCACCGCCTCGCGCTGCTGCGCCGGCCGGCCGAGAGTCCAGGAGGTGCATCTCCCTGCCAGGGAGCCGGCAAGTGCTTTGCCGGCTCCCGGGGAGATGCGTGGAGCCGCTCCCGCTGCTTCCTACCATTCTAAAGAAGCGGCAGCTCACCTCTCCGCTGTGAGCCGCCCGCGCTGCTGGCGCTGGTCCCGTCGCACCTGGAAGTGACGCGACGGGACCGGCGCCAGCAGCGCGGGCGGCTCACAGCGGAGAGGCGAGCTGCCGCTTCTTTAGAATGGTAGGAAGCAGCGCGAGGCGGCAGCCGAGCCCGGCCGTGCCGCGCCTCCAGCTAAGCCCCCGTCTCCTGTCCACTCCTGGCAGAGCAAGTGGAGGCAGCCGAGGCGCGGCCAGGACCCCGGGAGCCAGCACATCAAGGCAAGTTTCCCCATTGGAAATAATGGGAACTCCACTGATTCATTCCACAACCATTTAATCACTGCTTTGCCGGCTCCCTTCATGGGGCAAAGCAGTGATTAAATGGTTGTGGAATGAATAATCTGAGTTCCCATTATTTCTAATGGGGAAACTCGCTTTGCTGTACGAGTATTTTGGATCACGAGCATGGTTCTGGAACGAATTATGCTCGTAGTCCAAGGTACTACTGTATTTAGATGCATTTTACTTTAATTACATCAGTATTTTCATAACAAACAATACATGTGCTTAGGGGGTAAGGGTTTCTTTAACTAATCTAGTGGAAGAGACTCGAGTGCTAAAATCCACGGGTTAGGGGGCGCAAATTACTTGCCTTGCCCCGGGTGCTGACAACCCACGCTACGCCACTGATATGCTATACCCCATCCTGAGATTTCTTTGGCACGGAGGGAGCTGTACTGGTTGGATGGAGTCCATCAGATGCAGGCAATGTTCTGTTCCGACCTCAATGACCTACAAAGGGCCCTGCTGGAACTAGTTCCGGGCAGGTGGGGGAGAGGTGACTAAGCTGATGCTCGTCCCTCTCTGTGGCGTGTAAGTGCGGGTTCGGGGAATAGATAGGGTCCAGTGAGCATCCATAGCACCTTTTAAGTGACAGGCGATATCTGAGGCTTCACGTCGCTGGGTCCTTAGATTCGGTCTGTTGGAGATCAGGACCGCCTGTGAGGCCTTCGTAACTCACCAGCTTGTTGTCATGTGACTCCGAGAGGAGGCGATACTGCGAAGGCCTCCCAGCACTGTGATGGTGTAAAATGGGTCGATGGCAAAATGCAGTGCCACCCTTCCAATTTTGGATGCATCGCCCAATGCAAAGCTATACCAGCCAGGGGGAGCCGGATTTTAGAGTAACCCGCACTCCATCCCTTTGCAGGCCCTTGAATATCAATAAATGTGGCCCATTTCAATCCCATCTTGTTGTCTCGACTCTTTATTTCCACCTTTACGCCCGCAAATCCTAAGTGGCAGCCTAGAGCAGGGGTGAGCAGAAGGTAGATTGGGATCTACTGGTAGATCTCTGGGTGATTTGCAATAAATCAACAAGGGTTTCTGACTCCCATTAGTTTAACAACAAAAACTAACTGAGCAAGTAAAATTAAAAGATTTTTTAAACAAAATCTCTGCCATTGCTGGCCATGCTAATTATCATCTTTTAGCCTCAGTGTTCCTCACCTGTAAAATATGAGTATTGATTGGTTGCTTTTGATCATGCCTTCGGGCAATTCTACTCTACTAGCTGCCCCCTCCCCACAACTAATTTGTACCTGTCTCTGATTACTGGCCCTTGAGGTTCTAGTAAAAACAAACAAAGTAGATGCAACAAGTCTGAAGACACAAAACGTTTTGTTTTTTGTTTTAAAAGTTTGAAGTTTAACAACCCAGGAACCAGATCAGACTGTTTGCCCACCTAAACCAATGTTGTCTATTCTGAATAGCAGCAGCTCTCCGGGGGGGGGGGGGGTCTCGTGTAGATTTGTCTTTCCCTACACCTGCTACTTGATCCTTTTGTAAAAATGCCAGGGACTGAACCTGAGACCTTCTGTCAAGAGAGGGCTAAACCAGGGAAAGAAAATAGGTCTGCCCATTCTGTTATTTATTCATTCATTTATTACACTTCTATACCATCCAATAGCTCAGTGCTTCTCAAATAGTGGGGCGGGGCCCCCAGGGGGGGTGCGAGGCTCCGTAAAGGGGGGCTCGTTTGACCTCAGTTAAAAGTTTTTTTTAATATTGTGTTCCTTTAAATCCTGTGCTCCTTTAAATCTTTTCTGCTACAGTTAATAAAGCTATTCTTTGTTGTAAATTGATCCACATTTCTTTCTTTTTTTATTCTCTTATACGTTAATAAGGATACAGTGTTATGCAGAGGTGTACTTATAACAATTTTATAGACAAATGATACTATTTACAGTCGCGCGGGGGGCGCGAAATGTTTTCTTCTTCCTAGGGGGGGCATGACAGAAAATAATTGAGAAGCACTGCAATAGCTGAAGCTCTCTGGGCAGTTCAATCACAACAAATATTAACTTTTCAGAGCTGTTGGCTACATACCTTCCTGCCAGACCTGCTCAAACCCCTGCTCTGTTTCCTGCCTCCTGGAAGATGAGCTCCTAATTTCCCTTATGCAGAAGGGGACTCCTCCATGAAAAGCCTGTGCTGCCGCTAAGAACTGAAACTGCACTGTCTCAAATGAAACAAAACAAAACATTTTGCAGCAGCAACACAAAAGCAGCAGAGGTGGAGCTTCTGTTCTCAGCAGTTTGCTTCAACTGCTGTTGATTGGGAAGTTTCTTAAAGCAAGCTCCTGCCGCACACAGTTTGGGCGCCCTTTCTGCTGAGCTGAAGGGATGGGCCCCTCTCCCTAGTTCCAGGGGGGGGAGGAATGGGGACACTGGGAACACAAGGGGGGGTGCTGTTGCACTCATGTCCTGCTTGTGGGCTTCCTGTTGGCATCTGGTTGGCCACTATGGGAACAGAATGCTGGACAAGATCTGGTCTGATCCAGCAGGGCTCTTGTGTTCTCAGATAGAAAGATAATAGACAAACAGACAGACACCATGCTTTTTATGTATGCTGGACACGAGCCTGCCAAAGGTCAGCATTTTTCAAGTCTCATTAGTTTTTCATGGAGTGAGCAAAGCATGGGCTTAACTGTCCTGCTGAAATCCTTGACACTTAAAAAAATGCCCTGGCTGCATGGCTGTATTGTGCCCCCCCCGGGGGGGGGCTGTTGAGGGTATTTATTTATTTATTTATTTATTTATTTATTTGACTTGAACCACCACCTTTCTACCAAAAATGGCATTCAAGGTGTGTCCCCCCATTCTGTTGAAAATGTATGGAATCATAGCAATTGTTCTTTACTAATGTTATTTCAGAAAACGTATTGTATGATGAGTCTTCTTGCTTTATTTACACCATACTTAACTAAGGCTGAAAGTCTGTGTACATTGAACATCATGGGACTTACTTCCCAGTAAACATGCATAGGATTGCACTGTAAATTAGTAAATTGTATTTTGGTCAAAGATCCCTTCACAACTTAATGGGGTTTGCGTCATTAAAAAAAGAGGAGGTGTATTTACACAAGGAAACTTCTTTTATTTTACCATGATCTTAGTGACTTGAGACTTGGGAGATTTTAATACACTATCCCCCAAAACATAAAGCAAAATTAAAGCATGGCAAATCACTACTCCTTTGAGACTGGTGCCAAACGTCTTTTGTGGTGTTCCAGTGAAACAGGAGACTTCCACCCCAGTGGCTAGTAAAGTCACACAGAAAAGAAAGCAGTTATGTGACCAAACTTTTTATTTTTATTTTCAGAGCATAGCTGGAATTTCAGCCTTTCTGCACAAGCCCTTACCATTACAATTTATTAGCAATTTTATGTAGTTGGTTTTATTGAATGATTTAGATAGCCCCGAGTCCCCAACTTGATCTTTTCCAAATGTGGTCCACAAGGTTCAGCAACACGCTCAAGCATTTTTATATTCTCACTTTCATGCAACCAGAACTTTGAAATCTAGATGAGGCTATGCAAGTGCTTGGTATATAACCTTTTGCTTTCATTTGAGAAGCCATGTTTAGCCTGGCCTCTGCAACCTTTCGGAGGGGATTATAAATGAGGGGTCTTATGTTCATCGGCACTGAAAGTCGGAAGACATATGTCTGCCATCAGGAAGAAGGGGGATATTGGAACCACCAAGCTGACTAAGAACTATTAAGCTCCTGGGAGTGTGAAGGTTAGGACAAAAGGAAATAGAGAATATTAAAGATGCAGGAACTACATTTTCCAGAGCATATCTTGTTCCCATTGTGAACTGCACTGTAGACCTGGATATCATCAAGTACAATAACTCTACTTCAACAAAAACAGGAACATTGGAGAATAACCACTCCACTAGGATAGATAGATAGATAGATAGACAGACAGATAGATAGATATGAACTTTGTTCCATTCAAATTTATTGAAATGATGATGATGATGATGATGATGATGATGATGATGATGATGATGATAATAATAATAATAATAATAATAGGAAAGGATGTGTTATAAGAGAGTGGGCTTTTACAAAATAAAGAAGGTTCCTTTTGCCATAATTCTCTCAGGCATACATTTTCAATCGAGAATCCCTTCTGGGACAATGTAGATGTTCATGTGTAGCCAGGAGCAGATTAATGGATGGAGAAGAATGTGCCTCAAAAGATCAGTATATGCTGATTTATATGTAGTTACTTATTTTGAGTCATTTAACTTAAGTTAGCTCCTAAATCATAGAAAAGTTACACTCAGATTTAGGTCTGTTTTTCAAAACTTCTTTAGTTTTGTTGTCACTTTAGTGAACCACAACAGAAATAAAACTTAGTACATACACAATAATAGCTTATATGAAGTAATCATCATATATTTTTAGATATCTCTATGATATCTCTATAGTCCCATGTAAATGTTTTTCCCCTACCATGGTTTAGTTTTATAATATTTTCTTTGTTGTTATTTTATGGATTTTAGTTTAATGTTGATGTCTACCTTTCAATATATGATCCAGTATGTCAGAAATTTGGTAAATATTGACATTTATTGGTAATGCTTAAAATTTTGAGAGACTGAGCAGAAAATGTCAGAAATGTTTGTGACTTTGACATTTACACATACTGACCACCTAGATTTTTTTGACAGCTAAGGATATACATTGTTTGAAGTATTTTTATGCTGTTGCTCAGCCAAAAAGGCTCCAGAGCAGCTTATATATATAATCAATTAAACAAGATCATCCCTGTCCGCAGACTTACAATCTAAAAAGACACGACACATAAGGAAAAAGAAATGGGGGTGGATGAGGAGAAAAATCCATTCTTTCAGCAGGGCTGGTGGCATGGCCCTGCTGCTCTTCTCTCAACTCCCTCAGTACAGCCTGCTGGAATGGGTGGTGGTGGTGACAGCTGAGGAAGGAGGAGCATTCATGAGGGACACCTTTCAGCAGGGCTGGTGGAATGGCAATTCACATCAGTTATGTGAATGAAAGCGGGGGGGGGGGGAGAATAAACGAACAAACAAGCTAAAAAATAAATTACATATGCAAAAGGCCCTTTCCCCGGAACATGCGCAGCTGTGGACAGGGAGAATTTTGAGGGCGTGGGGGAAGGAGGACAGACATACCTAAACATGCAGGCAGGACCGGTGCAAGGCAGTTTGGTGCCCTAGGCAAGATCAGATATTTAGCGCCCCCCCTTCCCACTTGAGAGCGCTGTATTTTTTTCCCAAGGTGTTTCTGGGGGGCCCTTTAGCCCTGCGCCCTAGGCAGCCGCCTAGTTGGCCTAATGGTAGCACCGGCCCTGCATGCAGGTGTCACGGCAGATAAATGGGGCGAGGCTGCAGGAGCCAATATTAGGCCTGGCAGCCCCACCCACCACCTCTTTGTTGTTCTGCAGCTCCCTCCCTCCCTCCCTCCCTCCCTCCCTGTATGCAGTGTGGATGGGCTCCTCTGGTCATCATTAAGGGGCCAGTAGGATTTTTGGCTCATCTCTCAAATTCAATTGGCCTAGAGAGATGTGCGTGTTTCGCCTACTCCACACTGTTGCAGGATTAGGGAGTTGTTTGCACTCTGTGTACATAGTGATTCAATTCGGTCACATTTGGCCAGTAGGCAGGTATGTGCAGGTTAGGGAATTGATAGGGTCTGGTGAGCATCCCTGGCACCATTCGGGTGACAGGCAATTTCCAGAGGCCTCACATTGCTGGGTCCTTAGACTCAGTCAGCTGGGGATCAGGATCGCCTGTGAGGCCTTTGTTCTCGCCAAGCTTGTTGTCTTGAGACTCCGAGAGGAGGCGACGCAACAAAGGTGTCCCAACACTGTAAAGTGTAAAAATGGGGCAGTGGCGACAACAGCACCACCTCCCGGTTTTGGATGCTTCGTCCATTGTACAGTGTTACTGGCCAGAGTGGTGCTCGAGCTCGGCTTCGCTCGCATGGCGGCATTACTCGGCTCACACACCACAAGTCAAGTGCTGGGTGGATCGCCCACCCCTACTTTCCAATGTGACCCTAAGAAGCACATCTGAGCTTTACTCACGCTTGTTTGTGTCACACATGAATGCTCCTAATGCCATACAGAACTCAGAGGGAAATGGAATGTATATTACAGCCAACACAGGTTTTTCATTCACGTTAGGAGCCAATATAAAACAAAGCCAATTTCAGCTTCGTGTATAAAAAGATCTAAATGTACTTTTAAGGCCTCTTCAGTTGCAAGCGTCTCCTCTATAGGAGTGCCTTTGGGATGATTCCCATGGAGAAATACCCATTCAAAGTGTTGCATCAGAAATGAAACATCCTCATAGATGCTTCCAGGAGATTTGCAGCTGGGACTTATCATGAACTGTAATGAATTTTGGGAGGCGTTTCTTTAATTGTTAGGGTTGGGTGGGTTTCTCAAAAAAATTTCCAAGCTCTGCAAACATTTTAATTTGTGTTTTCCTCATTTAATCCCACCCCACAACATTCCCAGTAATGGGAACAAGGTTTAAAGGCACTGAATTTGTCAAGGGGATACTCAATATTATTCTCTTACAAGCAATGAACAAGCTTTTAGCTTTGTTGTCATTGCTGTTGCTGTCGCTGTTGTGGTGGTTGTTGTTTTAAAACCCCTAAACACCTATTTCAGTGGTGACATTTGAAAGATTTTGAAATCCGAATATACCAATTTGAATTCTGAAATGTTGCTGAGCTTCACATTGCTGAATTTCATTTCAGCGCTTGTCAGAAATATGCTGCCCTGCTCACCGCCCTTTTCTGGAAAACCCATGTGGAGTCTGAATTCTGACAAAACATTCTCCTCATGTATCCCTCCTGAGGAATCATTCCCAAAGGAACCCATTCCAGCAGCACTGGCCCTTGAGGCTGTGCCTATGTTACCATTCCCACAGAGAGATCACCAAGTGGGTACTGCAGGGGTGGGGAGTCTTTTTTTTTTAATAAATGGTTCTTATGGCTTTTAAAGGTTGTTTTTAATGTTTGCCATGTTTTTATTTGATTATAGTTTTTATTTTCTGAAATCTTTGTAAACCACCTTGGTTGACTTCAGAAAGGCGATATCGAAATACAATCAATCATTGAATGAATCCATTATTTTTCCCTCCCATATAATTTGCCAGGGGCTGCATGCCTGTGGTGGGTAGAGCCAAAGCTAGCAGTGGGTGGGTCCAGAGCCAAAAGTGGGTGATGCCACCACCTCTTCTCTCTTTTTCTTTCTCTCTGTGTGTCTCTGTCTCTCCTTCTTCCTCACCACCCAGTGGGCAGCCCTTGAAGGGACAGATTGCCCTTGCGAGAGGTCTGAAATGATGGTTTTCAAAGCACTTTTTAAATTAGCCCAGGGGCCACATGAAATTAATCCAAAGGCCACCCATGGCCCTAGGGCCGCAGGTCGCCCACTCCTACGATAAGGACTAATGACATCATCAACCTTTTCTGGGTACTGCTAGCCGCTCTTCTGTTGGGTGCCTACATTATGCAGCCTTATATGGCCCCAGATGGTCCCCTGCCTTTGCCAAGTAACGCTCTCCTGTTATCTCTGTCTTTCAGTCGCCAGCCACTTTGCAACAGAAATTGAATAAGTCCCCCACTACATGCAGCACCGTTGACTTGCTGTTCATGTTCATTTTGCTTCTTAAATACTATCTATATAGAGATATTGAACTTTCTTATTTTCACCTTTATTTCAAAGCTCTTCTTTTCAGCATTGTTCAGCTGACGCTCCAGAGTCATTGGTTTCGGATCTTATCATCGTGATTCTTATTTGCTTAGAGCTTTACGACTTGAAGAGATCAGATTTTTTTTCCTTAAATGAAACAGTCCTCAGCTTAATGACATGCCGTACTTCTAGCAATTCCGGAGCAGAGAGCATGCCGAACGACACAAAGGGCAAAAAAGGATTTAGTACACAAAGCTAATTCTAGCCCAGATAAGCAGAGTTCATTCTCAATAACGTTCTCATATGAGATCTTGTAACAAGGCAAACCAAATATAAAAGTGAGGCCTTGCTTTATATGCAAATATATATAACAGTTATTAAAGCGAAGAATGATTAAGCATTAGAAGCACTGCACTATGGAAATTAGCAGGTCCTCCATCCTTCTCTAGGCTGAAAAACCCCTTTCTCTCAGTGTCGTTGCGGTGCCCCATCACACACATTTCATTGGGGCTGTGGTGTGGAATGGCCCTTAAAACAAAAGCTTTAAAACAGCATCAGACAGTGGCACTGCTTGTACTAAGGTGGCCTTCCCCACCCTGCTGCCCTCCAGTTGTTTCGGCCTACTCCCGAACATCCCTGACCATTGGCTATGCTGGCTGGGGCTGATAGGAATTGAAGTACAAAACATCTGGAGGACATCAGGCTTAGGACGGCTGTACTAAGGCAATACCTGCGTAGATCATAGAGCTGGAAGGGGCCTACAAGGCCATCGAGTCTAACCCCCTGCTCAATGCAGGAAACTAGAGGAGGGGGGTCTCCCATCCAAGTAATAAGCAGACCTGGCCCTGCTTAGCTTTCCACATTCAGACAAGCTGAGCCAGCTATTTCATTGTTTCCAGATAACCTTTATGGGCCAGTCACTGACTCTCAGCCTAACCTACCTCACAGGGTTGTTGTGAGGATACAATGGAGAGGAGGAGGATTGTGTAAGCCGCCTTGGGTTCCTTGCAGGAAAAAAGGCGGGGTATAAATATAATAAATAAATAAATAAATAAATAAATAGCTTGGGCAACTTGTGGCCCGCCAGATGTTTTGGCCTGCAACTCCCATCAGTGCTAGCCAGCATAGTCAATGGTGAGGGATCATTGGAGTTGTAGGCCAAAACATCTAGAGGGCTACAAGTTGTCCACCTCTGATATAAAGCTAAGTGTTTAAAGCTGCAGTCTTATACCCAAGTATGTGGGAATAAGCCCATTTGAAGTCAGCGGAACGTACCTCTGAGTAGACATGCGTAGGATTGTACTGTAAGGGAAGGATTTTCAACATTGGTTTAGCTAGCCAGTCTAGTTCTACTATAGATTAAGTTGAGAAATCATGCCGAACCCTTACTTCACCCTAAAGTATACAGAAATGAATATGTCATTCAAATAAGATGAAGCACTGCTTTTGTATCTATAATCTGCTGAGTTATGAGATTATGCTTGTAGTGCAATCTTCTGCTAGAGGAGCTCAAGCCTGTTTTAACTTCTTAATACGTACTGGAACTTTCCTCACGGTGGACAGCAACAGTTAGGTGAACAGCTGGAACACAGCCCAGCTTTGGGGAGGGGCTTGTTTTGATTAGAGACTCCATAGCATTTTATAGGAAGTCTCAGGAGATCCATAATGTCCAGGTAGAGCAGATGGGAACTTGGCTTCCATCAGCAAATTTTATTGGATTCTTTCCTTAAAAGGATAAAGTACTAATTCAATTCAGCTGGAATTTGAATCTTTTGGAATACCCCACCCTAAACCGATACAAGTATTTCAGACCACTAATTCACCTCATTTCATATTTGAATGTTGTATTGTCCCAGACATGTTTTCCAAGGCCACCAAAAGCTCAGCTTTTTGCTCTCAAAATAAGTTTGCTTCAACTCCCTTAGAGTGAAAGATGAACTTGTGATAGAAGTGAGTCATCAGGAGACCTTAGTTCACCACATTTCCTGAAACTCTGGGCAAATACATTCCCTTGGACCTAATCCTAAAAACAAATAAATGGCAGAGGGCTGAATTAAGATGAATGATATTACATTTATGTTAATGGGTATTAACTTGGTTCACGTGCAGAAACGTTTGCCAGATTGGAGCCCCAGTGTCTGTAATTATTGTTGCCTGAGTGCATAATCTACCAGGACATTTTCCGTGTTATTGAGGAGCTCCTACTGGTGGATTGTGCCCTGAGTTTCTGCACATAAAATACTGGCAAAATATCCATGCCACTCAAGAATATTTTGTGGAGACACATTTTTTGCTCATTAATTTTGCCATGTGTTTCCTTCCTTCACAAAATAGAAGAAAAGTCAATATGTACTGTTCTCTTTCTCCAACCTACCAAAAGACTGAATCTTTCCTTAATGGACTCAGCCACCTTCAGTTAATTAGCCAATACTATCATGTGTACGGTACATTCTATCTTCATTTTGAAGTACAGGGAATAAACTGAAATCCTTTTTCTCTTCTGTAGAGAACATTCTCTATTTCAGTTTCCCCTCCAAAATTCACAAAGGATCATTCAAAGCCAAGATCTCTCACCTATATTTCATTTCCTGCTTTCTTCTTCACATTGCTTCACTGGGTTTCAAACAGTGTTCTTGAGAAACTTACCAAGGCTTCCTCAATGAGAAGAACAGTCGTGGAGCTCTCCTGAGAGACAACTTACCCACCCCTACTTGTCTTGCCCTGTGTGCAGCCAGAGCAGAGTGCACACTCAGTTCACACAGGGCAACAGTGAAGTCCAACAATATGTCATGTACACACACGTATTTAGGAGCCTGAGCCATTGATTCAATGGAGCTTACTTCCAACTTGGTGTGTGTGTTTAGGATCAGGGTGGAAGATTAGGGGCCAGTTCACAGATTCGTCAACCTGGAGGTTTTCTACAAGGGTTTCTTCTACACATTTTCTACACATAACTGCCTGCTATTTTTGAACATGACATGCAGAAGTAACTTTTGATGTGCATAGATTTTTTGATGTGCATAAATTGAAAGGATCATAGACACAGGGAGCATCAGACACATGGGCATCTGTCTGATTCAGATGTCATTTCCTGCTGGTTCTGCGAAGTCTTCTGGACTTAAGCAGCTTCATCAAAATGCAAGCCACCCTATTATTGACCTGAAATTAAAATGAAATAGAAATTAAATGATTGAAATGAAGTGCACAGCTCAGAAAATGTTTTAAGCCTCTTTGGCTCATCCATTCTTTCAGGGTGCTATTTTTGCAATGAAGTCTAGGGACTCCGAATCATAATTTTCTTACAGTACATTCCTATACATGATTACTCAAAGTAAGTTCCACTGAGTTCAGTGGGGCTTACTCCACACGTCATCCCCACTGCGGTCTTAAGGTCTTTCTCCTTATATAACAGTTAATTTCCCCCTTTTAACATTTAGGGATAGGGTAGCCATATTCTAATAAGAATGGGGCTTCTGTCCCCTCCTGGACACTGAAATCGGAAAAAGGCTGCCTCGGTCAGAATGGAATATGTTTGCTCAGATTATGGAGCAATTAGTCTACACAGCTGTTCTGATTCAGCTTGAAATCCTTAATTTTTCTTATTCTTTATCACATTTATATTCTGCCTTTCTTCCACAGAAATTCAGGCAAAACACATGAGGTTCCCACATAATATAAAAAGAAGGAGGAGAAAGGAGAAGGAACCGCACCAATATGCCCCCCCCCAAATAAAGTGGCAAACCCCTAGGTGATGAATAACATTTATTAATTTAAAAACACAACACTCCAGTATGATATAACTTTTTAAACTATAGTCCTGTGCTTGCTTTGAGGATGGAGGTATCTCCTATATCAAATCTTTCATAGATTTCATAGATCATAGAGTTGGAAGGAGCCTACATCTTGGAATATATTATTGCCTCTAAGGAAGAGCTATAACTTGAAATGTATCAGATATCATAAATAATTACTGGAACTTGTTTAATAATAGATTTTATTCACCACTTTGGTGAATTAAGTGGGTTGTTTTCCATTTTTGTTCCCGTATCATCTCCCATCTAGGTACTAACCAAAGTTGGACCTGCTTGACTTCGGCAAGATTGCTGCTCCATGTGCCTTCAGACCATGCCCTGAGACCTAGGGCTTCTCTACACAGGGAATTTATTGTGCGCTCATGGTCCCTCACTCACGGAAGTTTGCAGGTCCTTTTCATGATGTCATCCTCCTCCAGGGCCTCTCCTGTGCTTTCTTTCCAGCCATATTTGCAGCTTTGTTTAGAGCAAGGAAACTCAGTTATTAAATTTTAAACTGGAATAAAAGCCTCATGTAAAGTCAAAAATCCGCTATATTGCAGCTATACCATAGCGCTGCCTTGTGGTTGATAGAATATATAGAAAGGCAGAGAAAGAAAAAACCCGGAAAAAAGCCACGTGTAAGTGAGGCAGTTTTACTCCCGCAAAGAAATGGAAGAAGAAGCTTTAGAAAAGCAGCGGGGTAAGCTCCCTACTTGTGTTATGGTAATAAAATAATCTGGTCAACAGTGAACACTTCCATTTATCCCAGAATTCTCATCCTCTCTCTGCCAAACACTGGATGACATCCACACAGGTTTTAAGATTCGCATATGTATCCCCAAAGTAACAAAATAAGTTGATGCAGAATAGTCTCTCTCATACTAACAACTGGGTAAATTGCTTGCCAGTTTCCCCCCACAAACAGATTCCACTGTGTACTCATTCTTTATGGAGATATTGAAATGAAAAAAAAAATGCTTTAAAGAATTCTATCTTATTCAAGTTTTCTCGAAGCATTGGTGGGTAGATAAATTGTGGTTTGTTTCTATCGCATCACAAGACTGTGCTTTAATCCCATAATTAACGAGCAGTTAAGGGAGATGTGCATATTATTTGGGGAGACAACACAAAAATCTGACATTTTAAATATATCTCATGACCCCTCTACCACCACATGCAGACGGATGTATTTGTTAACTTTTCACTCTGGAAGAAAGCTTGTCAATGCTGTGCCCCCCCCCCAAAGCACCCCTATGTGTTGCTGGAAGTGGCAGGAAATGGCCATTTCATATATGTGTCTCTGTGCAAAGGACGGTGGGGAAGGGATAACAACTCCCATAAGCATGATTACCCACCACCAGCTACAGCAGAGTGGATGAAAATGTGAATCCACTCTTACTCCCATATATATATATATATATATTTGTTGAAAAGGAAAATATAGTTAACGAAAGTTAAGAAAGCAACTTGTACCAAGAAAGTGGTCTAAGTTTAGGTATGGTCCAAACTGAAAGACAACCAGTATAGAGCAAAACCCATCTCTGGAGGACACAGCCTGAGGTAACTTGATATATTCATTCCCAGCGCAGTCTCCTTCTCTGCTGATTACAAGTCTCCACTAGTGTTTGCAGGACAGATTAGCCATTCTCCTCATATATAAGAGACACTGTTCAAAGAGCTTGGAACGCAGCTGCCTCTTTACAGACTTTACCTAGTTTTCAAAAGGACGGGGATCATGTGACTGAGGGATGTATGCCTCTGCAATAGAAAATCTAAATTAATCTTCATAGAAAATGGAGGGTCTTGTTTTGATCTAGCAGAAAAGAAGAGCCACTTGTAGGTGAAATCTTCTTAAGACCAAAGTGAAACTTTCAGAGAATCCTGTGAAAATTCGGGACTGCAAGACTTCCTAGGCATGGCAGACAAAAGAAATTAGCTTTCCGGATAAAAGGTTCTTGGTTTAAATTTAAAAGTTTTTTGCCTTAAGAGCCACTGCACTGCCAAATGTCTGAGAATGTAGCATCTAATCCTCCTATCTAGTTACTCCAAACACTCTGGCTGCTTTCTGTGGTTTTTCCTTATAGCTTTCTACTCCTTTATATCCTTTCCTTTCATTCTCTTCCTTGTTGGGGGGGAAAAACCCAGGATAGTACATTTCATCTGGGAAACAGAAAAATAAATAAGTGTGGATTCAAGGTTCATAAGAAACATTTTCAACAATCCTGCAGTGCTTATTGTTCTTAGGTTTTTAAAATCTCCATTCCTCCCCTCTGAAATTTTCAAATTGACACACAAATACAGAATCTGAACTTAGATAGCAGGAATCAAAAACAGCACCGGCTAGTTATCCTGGTATGAGGGATCAGCCCTGAATAAGTCTGCTGATGCCAACATGTCCAATACTTGAACTTCCATAGGCTATAATCAAGCAAACAGTTGAGTGCACACAAGCCCCATTAGAATGGATGGGCCTCCACACACACGGGATTGCAATTTTGGTCCTGCAGAGAATAACAATTCCTTGCAAGAATGTTGGGTTGACACTGTGACAGATACAGCTCTGCTTTATTAAATCTCTGATGACTATTAATATCTTTTCACTCTTTGCCAAGCACAATAAACCAAATGCAACAACAACAATGATGTCAACAGGAATCCTAAGACAAAGGCATAAGACAGGAGCAAGAGAGGGGGTAAAAGAAGCAGCCATGGCTTCTGTGGGTTGTTGGAAGCATGGTGCATTGAAGCACGGAGTGGGTCGTCAGCTCAGGCCAGCCTGGACATTCAACCCCCAAGCGGAGTGCCTGGGTATGCTGTTGTAAGTTCTTTAGTTGCTAGGTTAGCCTAGTGCAGTTATGGCGAACCTATGGCACGCGTGCCACAGCTGGCACGTGGGGACCGCTGTGCTGGCACGTGAGCCATAGGTCGCTTTAACAGAGATCGAGAGCAGGGGGTGGGGGCAAAGCGGCCGCTCCTGGCCAGTCTCTCCCAGCGGGCTTGAGTCAGCGTCACGCTGCTGGTGAAGGTTTTTTGCAGACGGCAGCGGAGGAGGCAGAAAGAGATGTAAGAGGACCCGAGTGAGGACGCGCCACCGCGGGCGCGGAAACCACGCCGCGCCGGCCGGGCCAACTCCAGTGCCCGGCCAGCAGAGAAGAGGGGCCTCTGTAGCCCCTTCCTAATCGGTGCGTGGATGCGCCGCCGCCAGCCTGGGCCCGGGCGGGGAAGCCCCGGCGCTCCTGAAGCAGCGCCGGCCGGGCCAACTCCCATGCCCAGCCGGCGGAGAAGAGGGGCCTTTGTAGCCCCTTCCTAATCCGGCGCGAGGACGCGCCACCGCCGCCAGCCTGGGCCTGGGCGGGGAAGCCCCGCTGCCCCGCCCGGCGCTCCTGAAGCAGCGCCGGCCGGGCCAACTCCCGTGCCCAGCCGGCGGAGAAGAGGGGCCTTTGTAGCCCCTTCCTAATCCGGCGCGAGGACGCGACGACGACGCCAGCCTGGGCCTGGGCGGGGAAGCCCGGGCACTCCTAAAGCAGCGCCGGCCGGGCCAACTCCCGTGCCCGGCCGGCGAAGAAGAGGGGCCTCTGTAGCCCCTTCCTTAACCTGGCGCGATGACGCGCCACCGCCAGCCTGGGACTGGGCGGGGAAGCCCTGCTGCCCTGCCCGGCGCTCCTGAAGCAGCGCCAGCCGGGCCAACTCCCGTGCCCGGCCAGCGAAGAAGAGGGGCCTCTGTAGCCCCTTCCTAATCCGGCGCGAGGACGTGCTGCCGCCAGCCTGGGCCTGGGCAGGGAAGCCCCGCCGCCCCGCCTGGCGCTCCTGAAGCAGCGCCAGCCGGGCCAGCCACCTAATTAAGCCTAACCTACCTAATTAAGCCTAACCTACCTCACTGGGTTGTTGTGAGGATAAAATGGAGAGGAGGAGGATTATGTAAGCCGCCTTGGGTTCCTTGCAGGTGCTTTACAAAAAATGTGCTTCAGTGATTATTTAAAAAGTTTATCTAAATTACCTTCAGGCAATGTCCTAAGCATGAAGGTAATTTAGATAAGGATAAGGGGATTCTCAATCTTGTAATAAGATTATATGCCAGACTGAAATTGTATGGGGCAAGCTTTACTCTGATGCTTCTACAGGTGTTGAAAAGGTGTTTTACAGTTAGTAAAAGTCAACCTGTACAATGTAGTACTATTTTAAAAAATCGAGTTGATGTTTTTTTCAATAAAAAGCTGTTTGTTTCATTGAAAGCCCTGTTATTGTGTTTTTCTGTTAAGACAAAAGATGTTAATTAGTTTGGACAACTGTATGAGTTGTTTTACTAAACTAAAACCCCGATATTCAGGTTTAATTGCAGTGTTGGCACTTTGAAATAAGTAAGTTGGTTTTGTGTTGTGGTCTGGGCACTTGGGCTCAAAAAGGTTCGCCATCACTGGCCTAGTGTATACTTTCTGTTATTAGCTTAGAATAGCGTAGATTCTCTGCTGTTATTTTGTAGTTCTGACAGTGTGTAACAAGGTATTTCCTTTTGTCAATTTCACTCCCCTTATCTCCCTTTCCAATTTGTGCTTGTTTACTAGTCAAAGCCTAGTTTAGCTTTGACTCAGTACTAAATTCCAGTGTTTACGACCTGAGCTGAGCCAGGGATTGCAAGCAGGAGCTCTAGCCTGTCAGTGAAAGCTGCAGAGCTCCCATTTTGCAGGAAAGGACCAGTGGCGGTCCTTCACAATTTTATTTTAGCAAACTTGGGGATTAGGTTTGGATGGTGCAGTGGGGGTGCAGGAGTCAAATGAAGCCAAATTGGGTCATGTTACCCGGTGGGATTCTGTAGATATGCATATCTAGGGAAGGAAGAGCCTTCTGTTCTCCAGGTATATTTAATATGCTCTCTATTACTTTGATCAGTTTATTTTGACTAAATGAAGACCAGATAGCAAACTGCATCTAGAATTACACACACACGCACATGCACACATGAAGAGATCCTTTATCATTGTAAAGAAGGAGGATTTTGTTTTCCAGGTTTATTTTACCTAGATCTCTCATATGCCACAAGGAGGCAAGATTCCTATCTTGTTTTAAACCTTCAGTTCAGATAAAAATGTATGTACAACATTTGTTTTCTTGGGCAGAATAAACCAAGGATGGGAAACAGAGCACATATAAATATACAAGTAAAATACATAATAATAAATAAAAACAATAAATTAAAAAAACCAGCCCACCGTGGCTTATTTAAGCCACGGTGGGCTGCGGCATGTGCCAGGGCATGCAGGCAGCCATTCTGAATATTCAACACCCAGCCACAGTTTGTCATGTCACGCAAACCCAGGAGCGATGGGTTATGCTATGCGAGGGTTAAACAGCCCTCCATAAGCCACGGTCTGTTTAATCCTCACATAACCCATGGTCCCCGTTTCACACGACATGACAAGTCGCAGCTGGGCATTGATCTCACCCGGCATACACTAATACGCACCACCAGCACACATCACAGCCCACGGTAGCTTAAGACATGGCAAGCTGTTTTGATCATGCGAACTGGGTCAATCTCTCTTCTCTTTTCCCTTCAAAATGAAAGGAAGCATTGACTATCTAGAGGAGCCTTCCACAATCTTGTGCCCTCCAAACGTGTTGAACTACAATTCCCATCTTCTCCCATCCAACATGGCCATTGGCTGGGTTGGGGGAGGCTGATCTGGGCTGGCTCTAGACTATTATTGGGACTTTTTTATTATTTTATTTATTATTATATTTATACCCCGCCTTTTTTCCTGAAAGGAACCCAAGGCGGCTTACATAATCCTCCTCCTCCTCCTCTCCATTTTACCCTCACAACAACCCTGTGAGGTAGGTTAGGCTGAGAGTCAGTGACTGGCCCAAAGTCACCCAGTGAGTTTCATGGCCGAGCGGGGACTGGAACCTTTGGTTCCACGGAAGTAAATTGCAATTTTAACATTTATACAAATGAGAATAATGTTAGTGCTGTCTGTTCTTTACAATCCCACTGATTGCCATGCTCTACACAGAGATCTGCTGCAACTAAAGCCATAGGATGATGACTAGGAGGAGGAGTCTGCCCACCCCTGCTTTACATCTCCTTCCTTCCAAAAACAAAGTCAGCATTCAGGTCATGGACTGTATTGGGCTGAAACTTTCCACCCACTCCTAGCAATTAAGATAATCACCAAGGGTGACCCTGCCACAGGGCCCAAGGAAGGTTTACCACAGGGTGGTCAAGTGTCCTCTTTTACTGAGGTTTTAAGGGCTGCCAGAGGACCATCCTCTGTTTGAAGGGCTGTCCAGTCCAATTCTGTTTCAGGATAAAGAACCATCAGAACTGTTGCCCATCAACACTCAGCACCCGAACAACCGGCTGAACAGGCAAAGCAAAACCATTCTAAATCTCCACCTATACATATAAATTACCACATGCAAATTTTATGCAAATCACTGTCCTCTTCTTCTCTTTTAAGGTGATGTGTTTCCCCTTTTCTGGCAATTCATAAGTAACCACACTAGGTGCCATTGTTATTGATTCCCTTCACAAAAATTACCATCAAGGTACAACAGTACTGAGTTTTAAGAGACAGGTAAAGAGTTGCCTATTGTGCCATGTCTTCTGGGAGCCAATTCTGCCATGGACTGCATTTTTTTTAATGGATTTGAGCCTGTGTTTTCCACCATGGCTTTCTGAGTTCTTTAAAGTTCGGGAACAAGTGATATTTCATTGTTTATTTTCTATTAAACAAATATTGTTATTTTTCTGTGGAAAGGCAATTTACCCAAAATAAATATAAATAAATATATATATTTTAACAACATGGAGAGCCTGATTCTCCTAGGCCTTATAGGTTGCTTCTTTTATTTTCCTTCAAATTCCAAAAGAATTTCACCTTAGTTTTCATTGGAATTGCAATATATAGTGGGTGGTTTTGAGTTTGCTGAAGGCAAGATTGGGCCAAATTCATCATGGTAAAAAAAAATAAAAAATCCTGCCTATTTTAATTCTTAGACCATGGGCTTTGATCTTAAAATCAAGAAAGGGTTTCAAGCCCATAAATACCTTCCCTATGAACTTGTATTTTTCAACATAATTGCACAGACAATAATACCATATTTGGCATTGTTTCGTGTATTTTGGGCTTTGACCGCCATGTGGGGGGGGGGGGGAGGGAGGAAATGTTTTTCTTTCAGGCATGCATTCAGTATGGCCCTTTAACACCCCCTTAAATCCTTCCCTATTCGGTAAAGCACTTGCAGAAATGCTCGAAGTTGAGCAGGCTGCTTAAGTGCTTTATTAAAATGTGAGCCGTTAGGGTGTCCACGTGTCCTACTTTATAGAAGGCAGTCCTCTATCTGAAGGTGTCCTCTCTTTTGCAGGGCTGTCCAGTTCAACTCTGGTTTAAAGATAGAGAACCCTAAGGAGGGAGAGCAGGGAGGGTCCTCCCAAGTGGCCCATCATCCACAGTGAGCCCCTGGACAGCAGACTGAGCAAGGCACACTGGTCATCTGGTCAGAGTCTTCCCCACTACGGTGGGATGTACTGTATTTCTATTTAAATTAAAGAAATTCTTTCTAAATTTGCATCTAAACCTGCAAATTTCATGCAAATCTGTATCCTATTTTGTCCTCTTTTTTTCTTTTTTTGGTGATGCATTTCCTCTTTTTTGGCGTAGCAGAAGTGGCCACCCTACCTTACAATTTCAGCCCCGGCCCCTTTGATTGGCTTTCCCACTGCTACCCCACAGGCTGCCAGAAGTTATAGACAATAAGACAAAGGACAGTATCTAATCGGACACGAGAGGTAATGTAAATTATGTTGTGCGGGCATAAGAGCCAGTGTGGCGTAGTGGTGAGTGTGTTGGACTGGGACTCGGGAGATCCGGGTTCTAGTCCCCGCTCGGCCATGAAACTCACCGGGTGACTTTGGGCCAGTCACTGACTCTCAGCCTAACCTACCTCACAGGGCTGTTGTGAGGATAAAATGGAGAGGAGGAGGAGGGTTATGTAAGCTGTCTTGAATTCTTTGCAAGAGGGGAAAAAAGGCAGGATATAAATGATATACTGGTGGTGGTGGTGGTGGTGGTGGAGGAGGTGGTGGAAGGGACCTCTAACACAATGCCACTAGTGTCAGCTGTCATGACGGGACTCCCCGGAAAACCCATCGTGCCTGCTAACGCTATTGGCATTGCACCAGAGGCCCCTTAAACTGGCACAACGTAACTTAGCACTCATGTCCAATTGGATACTGCCCAGAGACAGTAGCCCTGCTCAGTCCACTGAGTCTGTGGATAATGAACATGTGAAGTGGGGTAGGGTTGTGCCCACTGACGCCAGCCACAATTTCCACCCATTAATCGGAGCCTCTGCCAGGGCTGGCTCCAGGTTTTGGGCACGACGTGCTCAGTGGGACCTTCTCCTTGAGTGGTGCCACCACCTCCTCTTCACCGCTGTCGCCTCTATGCATTCGCTTACCCTCTGCTTCTGGGCCCGCCCTTCCACACAGCCAAGAAGATGAGGTGAGTGGAGGAGGCCGCTCCTTCTCCTCGCTCCTGTCACTGTTCGCTCACACAGGGAGAGCAAGTGCTGCTGCTTCCTGTTCAAAGAGGAGGAGTCAGTATGCTCAACTGGGGGTTCCAGGGTAAGTAGGTACTGGTTGGGGTGATGGGAGCTGTAGTCCAACATGACTGGCACGCGCCAGGTTGGGGGTGGTCACCCTAAGCCTTGCAGAGTGGTACCAACATGCGTTGTTTACTTCTTAATCGTCTGGGGAGAATTGCAGCTCAGCTATCAAAAGAAAATACAGCCAGAGTGCCTGCATTGTAGGTGGAAGCAGAAAAGTACGGAAGCGTGTGTTTAAAAAGAAAAAAGAAAAGAAACTTCCTTCATGCACGCAGTGAATGGAATTCTGGGGCTCTGCTTTTTGACTCAGCAGCCCAGCTCTTTGAAATCCAGAACACTCCCCCATCCGAAAGATTAGGGCAAATATACAATAAAAGGTTGATGAGAGATAAATGAAGACGGCTGTTTAAAATGTCTAAGCTGACTCTGAAGGGTGGAGAATTGTTTTTTTTTTTTAGACAAAAGCCACAAAAAGCAAAATGTAGAAATTCGTTGCTGATTTGTATAAGAGCATTACAAAAACAGGTACATTAGCGGGATAACATAATGCAAGTGACTCAAGCTATTCAGGCACATTGCAGCAAAACCCTTTATTTGTTTAAAGGAAATTCTCTAACAATGGCTCTGCTTGCTTCAGCAAGCATGGCTTACTGTTTAGTAAGGCCCGGGTCTTTTAATTATTATTTCAAATGCAGGTTTTCCCCTTCTGACAATGTTTGAACAGATGGTATGCACTGCAGCACCTACCAACTTTGCTATACTTACTTTATTTCTGGAGAAGAAACACATTGGGGGGGGGAGGTACATATGATAAAATACTGCTTTCCAAAATGTTGCTAGGTGCTGCTACCAAAACAAATAACATTTCATGAGAGAATTGCAAAAATGCCATTACAGAGCAGTCTGATGCAGACTACAATAGTGTTCTGTTATTGGATGGGTTTTGGTCAAGATGATCCTTCAGGATCCCATCCAACTCTGTGATTCTAAGATTTCTGTGAGTAGAGCAGTCAGTGTGAGTTGCCGGAGGCAATAAGGAGGGATGATCACCTCCAGCCCATGAGCCTAATCCAGCGGGTAGAGGGTTTAGCAGCCTCCATGAGCCCTGCACCCTCCCCAACTATCAGCTCCCTGTGCAGAGGGATACCCATGTTATCTCCAATTGGAAATAACAAAGGGATCCCCCCTTTGTGCCTCTCACCCTCCATCAGAATCCCTCTGTTATCTCTGATCAGAGATAATGTGGAGTTTCCCCTGCACCGCTTGGCCAGGGTTTGCATTGCAAGCCCTTTTTCCATGCAGAGAGCGGCATGGAGTTCTGTGTGTCTCTGTCTCCACAGAGGGGGAAAAATAGTTCTTAAAATTGTTTTTAAAGTGAGTGAGATGGGGTGGAGGAGGGGAGGGGAGGGACTTCAAGGTGGGGCCCTGTCATCTGGCCCATCCGCTTGTTCCGGGGGAGTGGGGGGGCGGGTAATCTGGCCCCTGGACCAAAGGTGGTTGCCCTTCCTCTGCCTATAATAGTCACATGATATGTTTCAGTGGGAGCTAAGATGGCCCAAGAAGGTCAGTGATGGGCATTGATGACTCGCCCTTCTTCCCCACCACAAGACTGGGAGACTGGGTGAGTTTGTCTCCTGATTATGTGTAACCAGGAGACAAAGCAAAAGCCTGCAGCTATGGAGTAAGATTGCAAGAGAAGGTGGGGAGTTACTGTTTGCAAGAATCCAACAGTGTTGGCGGTTCACCTAGAAACATAATGGGAGAGCAGTATCTGCTGGAGTATTCATGCTGTGAGCTTCCACTTATGCTCAACCTGTCCTGTATATATGTGTAAATAAACCATATATTACAGAAATGCCATAAGCCTCCAGTGGCTACATTCCAAGGAAACAAAACTCTGGATTCGGGGGGAAAAAACCAAAGGCAGCCGTGTGGGCCATAAGAAAAATTCCAAAATCCATATAGTGTAATACCTTTATTAGGCCAGAAATGTGGAAGCTTTTGAAATCTCCAGATCTCTTGATCAGGCAAAGTATTACACTGTATGGATTTTGGAATTTTTCTTATGGCCAACACAGCTGTCTTTGTTTTTTGTATAACTTGGAGAATACCAAATTCACCCATTCAACAGTGAGACCCTGCCCTGGAGGAAGAGGATTTTACACCACCCAAGCTGGGGCTTTATTCTCTGAGGGTTCATCCCTTCCAACTACTACGTAAAACTACCCAATTTGGCTTCTATTGATCTCTTTTTTACCTAGCACGGCATCTAAATTTATCTCCAGCTGTGTTAATATAAAGACTGCCTCATTGATCTCTATACCAACCAAGGAACCTGTCCAGTCACCCAGGATGGAGACAGTTTTGAGTTAACAGCTGGATTTTATATTTTCAAAGTGGAGGATCTACAGTTGTTTCAGACTTTCTTCTACCCAGTGGTACCTGAAACCATCACATCACCTGGCAGAGCCCAATTTGAGTGTCTACAACCCCTCCTCCTCCATATCACCTTATGACTCTGACCATGCAGGCATTCAGACTACAACATCTAGTCAGCTTTCCCACACCCACACCCACTGCCAACCTGTTTTTCATAATATCTTGCCTGATGAAGAGATCTGGAGATCTCAAAAGCTTGCACATTTTTTGTGATCTTTGAGTTGGCCTAGTAAAGGTATTACACTCTATGAATTTTGTCGGGGATGGGCTGGGTAATGCTCAAACCCCCAAAGTTCTCACTGCTTGGAGAAGTGGAATGTGAGGGCGTGACAATATTTTTTTCTGCTATATGTGAACCAGGAGTTAAGTCCTCACAACACACCTAAGGATGTCTGGGTGCCCCTGCCATCTGAGGCCAGGGAGAGCGCCGTATTGGTGGTGACACCCTGATGGGGGAATGTCCTCCTGAGGAAGGCTCATGTGGTCCCAAATCAGTTGTCATTCTGGCACCAGGCAATTCCCCGACCCACCCATAAGCACATTCTTTTTAACCCTTTAAAACTGTCGTGAGTCTTCATCTTCTGTGCTGCTGGTTTATTATTGTTGTCATTCTAGATGTCTTTTTCTGTAATATTGTATTTATATTCTTTCTATAAGCTGCCCTGGGGGTGCTGATTGCCACTGAAATTGTGGGGTATACATTTTAGAAATAAATGGAAACATTGGGGGTGGGGTGGGGTTCACAACTGTATTTTCCAACAAAGAATCCAGCAAGGACTATTTCATACATACTTATTTATAAGGGAAACTTGATCCATTTTATTAGCTGGTTTTACCATGTACGCCTGAGGAATCTTGCTGCTAATGCTACTGCTTTGCTGTGCTGCAGAATCTTGCATACTGAAATATAATGCAGTATCAATAGCCTCTAATAGTGTTGTAAGGCAATATATTGTGTTCTGGTAAGAGTAGAGCCCAATGTCTAACTTTAGTTTGTGTTTCCCATTCCCAATAGAAAATGAACACATAATGCAAACATTGTGTGTCCCGTTTATAACAGGAGCTGTAAGAAAATACTTGCTACCTGAGATAAAGTTTCTGTAAGTCAGTGAAGCAAACAGGCCAACATGTGGATTATGTTACATTCAGAGCTGATCCTAGTTTTGTAACACACACTAAACAGCAAAATGCAGGAGTCTCGGGTTTAATAAAACACAAACTTTCAGCCGCACATATAGCCAATAAAGATTTGAGCATCCTGGACATGATCAGCATACTAATTGCTGCATGAATCAATCCCCTGGCTTGGCTGTTTTGAAAGGCAAACAAAATCTTTGCGGAAGCCAGAAAGGGTATTTACTAAGAAAACTTAGCCTGTGTGTACCTGTAGCAGCATATATATGAATGTAAAATATGCATCTTGTTGATCTCTCGTGCTTGATATTAGGTATACAAGAGTGTTTTGGAAAGTTACAGCAAAATGAATGCACACACTGCATGTAGAAAGTTACCATTACCTTCCAATATTAGGTTATTTTGTTATTACTTCACACTAATGGTACTGTGGACTTCAGTTAAACCTTTCGTAAAAGGAATCACTGTATAATTTCATGATTTATTGCATTTCTATACTGCCCAATAGCCAAAGCTCTCTGGGCAGTGTACAAAGATTAAAACCCTAAAATTACAATATAACATAAAACCAACATACAAAAATATAACCATTTTAAATAATCAACAGAAATCTCAATACCCATTAAAAACCTTCTCCTATGCTGGTAAATGCCTGGGAGTAGAGGCACCAGATAGGCCTCACTGAGGACAGTGTTCCATAATCAGGGGCCACCAGCAAGAAGGTCCGATAGAATTGGAGGTGTGATGGTGGGAAAACTTTGCACAGACATAAGCTTTTGAAGTTGCTTTATGATTATTTTGGCAGGAAGTACTCAGGGGTAGCTTGATGGCTTGCGGGAGGGGAGGGTGGCCATGTGTCCTACTCTACAGTCTTCTATTTGATGGCCTGTCAGAGGGCAGTCCTCTGTTTGAAGGTATCTTCTATTTGCAGGGCAGTCCAGGCCAAGCCTGGTTTAAGAGAACCATAACAATGGAGAGCAGTTCTGACACTGGCTATCAACAGTGAGCACCTGGACAGCAGACTGAAAAGGCAGGCACGCGGGTCACCTGGTCACAATCTTCCCCACTATGGTGAGATGTATTTCTATTTAAACTATAGTAATTCTTTCTAAATGTGTATCTATACTTATAAATTAGCTTGTGCATATTTCATGCAAATGTGTGACCTCTTTTGTCCGCTGTTTTGGTGGTTCATAAGAGGCCACCCTACCATTTAACATTTTCATCGCACTAACAGTGTGCTCAGTGTACTCTCTACATTTAGTGCTTAATGCCACAAGAACAAGAAGATCATTACCATCTCATAGATTTCATAGATCATAGAGTTAGAAGGAGCCTACAAGGCCATCGAGTCCAACCCCCTGCTCAATGCAGGAAAATAGAGGAGGGGTCTCCCATCCAAGTAATAACCAGGCCTGACCCTGCTTAGCTTTCCACGCTCAGACAAGCTGAGCCAGCGTGAGCCACAGGCCTGTATCTCCACTCTCTATGCTGCTGCACAAGAGCTGCCCTGCATGCATATTTTTTCTGAGCTTGGAGCCCACCCACCCCAAGTTTGAGGAGGCTTTGGATTACATGTGCAGGCGGGGGGGGGTGAATGCAGCGGCTGAATGAGAAGGAGCTTTGGGGGCGGGTGTAATTACTATGGGAGTCTGTGAAGCCGATTTCTGACGGGGCAATGTACAAAACAACTGTTCAAAGCAAGCATATAAAAAAAAGAAAATATGCACTGAAGCAGTCATTTGAACCTGCAGACTTACGCAAGTGCAGCAGCGGGGAATAATAACTTTAAAAGGAGGTCACTGTCAGGGGTAGCACCAAAGTGGAGTAGGTAATTCTCAAGTGCTATTTCAAGACATAGGAAAGGGACAGGGGGATATCGAATGGGGGCTGCTTTTCCGACAGGAGGTGGCAAAAAGTTTCACTCCAGAGGCAGCAGCTGCAAAACAAGGAATCATGCCGCAAAGACCCCTAGGATACGAGCCAGGAACAGGCGGGAGGACCAAAGGGGAAACAAGCCATGGTAAGCCACAGAATGCCAGATCATCTGTTGGGAGTAATGTGGCTTATTCTCACTGTGGCTGATCATAACATGTGAATTTGCCGACTGTGTCAATGACATTGTGGGAAATCTCAATAGTGGTCACGTGGCACCACCAGTCAAAGGAGTGCCAGTGTGGCCACTAGGTAAGCCCATCGGGGGGTGTCACTAGCATAGGAGGGGACCCACCAGGATGCTCTGTTGAGGGCCTTCTGAAACCTGGAACCAGCTGTGGTGGTATATAGCTTTGGGGGTCACAGGTCATGGAAGACTGTGGAAACCCTATAAAGAGCAGTGCAATTATATCCTTAAAACCTCCTTTAAAAGACTAAAAATTAAAACAAAAAAAACTAAATTGAGGGAAAGAGCCTTCTCTACAGTGGCGCCCCACCTGTGGAATGCCCTTTCCAGGGAGATCCACCTGGCATCTAATTGTATACATTTTGACATCAGGATAAGACCTTCCTGTTCCAGCAGGCATTTAATCTTTAATCTCTTGCTCTTGTTATTAATTTTACTGCTGGCTTCTCAATGTTTTTAATATATTTTTTAATGTTTCTTAAATTTAATATTGTGTTATTTTGATCTTTTTATTGTTGTATTGTGTGTGTGTGTGTGTGGTTATTTTGTTGTTGTTTGATTGTTTTATGATTGTAAACCAGCCTGAGGGCATTTGCCCATTGGACAGTATACAAAACAAACAAACAAACAAACAAACTAATTAATTAATTAATTAATTAAGCACTTTCCTTTATTTTTCAAACCAAAATGCCAAATGCCTATAAAAATGTCCTTTTCTATTTCATTCAGAAGCTGCCTAAAATGGCTAAGGGTGCAATCCTATGCAAGTTTAGACAGAAAAAAGGCCTACAACTCCCAGTATGTTGTCTGGGGCACGCTGGCTCAGCTTGTCTGAGTGTGGAAAGCTAAGCAGGGTCAGGCCTGGTTATTATTTGGATGGGAGACCCCTCCTCTAGTTTCCTGCATTGAGCAGGGGGTTGGACTCGATGGCCTTGTAGGCTCCTTCCAACTCTATGATCTATGAAATCTATGAGGATTGTGTCTTAAATAAATGTTTGGATTGCAAGTGACTTGGTTTGAGAGCGTTTTGCAAGACAAGCAAATTTTTAAATATTTATGTATTTATTTATTGTACTTGATATACAAGCGATGTCTTGCAATACAAGTACTGTAGTACGGCTTAAATTAAAAATCTCTGTACAAATTTTTTTGGGGGGGACTTCGTTTTGATATAAGAGTGTTTTGGATTACAAGCACGTTTCCGGAACGAATTATGCTCTCAATTCAAGGCATGACTATATATGTCTTTCCTGGAATTGTACAGATATCGAAAGATATCATGAAGAGAATAAAGCTGCTGTTCCTAGGATCTGGCAGCAAACAGCCTGGTGTGCTTTATCAATAAATCAACACAATAAACATGAGGAATATTATGGCTAATAAAATTGAATTGGCTACTTGACTCAGCTATACTGAGGAACTATAAAGTAAACCCATCGTCTCTATGTGTGTGTCACTCAGTCACCATCATCTAAGAAGGACCTCCTCCGCAGCTATCACGAGAGCCTTCAAAACAGGGCGCGTCTTTTGAACTGAAGCCAATTTGGTTACCAGATACAGCAAACGTATGCCTGGACAGCTTCATATACCTGTGGGTGCAAGCTAGAAAGCTTTAGACATGCCAAAGTCATGGAACTAATCCAACAGTTATGTGTCATGTCCAATTGATTTCAATGGGACTTAGGTGTGCCCGATTGCACCCAGTTTTGTACATACATTACTCATATGTACACACAGACACAGACACACAACACATAAAGACATTATTTATGTCTAAATATAGTTAGATACTTTGAAGAAAATCGTGGAAACTGCCAGTGTTTGCTCTTCAGGGGCTGATGCTTCAAGCATCATTTACAGCAGCATGAAAAGATTAGAGAGTCTTGCTATGCCTCTCTAAGGGTTTCTTCCTAAAAATGAACATTTTCTCCAGTCTTACTTCATAATGTGTGAGTGAAATACAGTGCAGAATGGATTGATGGGGCTGTTAAAAGAAGCCTTTGTCAAAGCACTGCACTACGCACAGCCAGCGTCTTTAGCACTAAGCTCTAGCAGAAATCCAACCTAGATTTCCAGCGTGAAGGACAAAATGGCTTGGCATAAACAGCAGCAGATCTACCTATGTGTGTCCTGATGGGCTGTGAGTGTTCTCTGAGCTTCTACTCCACTTAAAAGGGCACATGATAAAATAAAATGCAGTTGGAAAACCAAGAGAAAATGTTCCAGTGTTCCTAACAACCTTGTTAATATAAGACTCCTTAGATATGTATACACATACATATGTCTTTATATATTGGCAATACAGTCATGCCTTGGATTGAGAGCATAATTCGTTCCGGAAACGTGCTTGTAATCCAAAACACTCTTATATCAAAACAAAATCCCCCCCAAAAAAATATGTACAGAGATTTTTAATTTAAGCCATACTACAGTACTTGTATTGCAAGACGTCGCTTGTATATCAAGTTAAAAAATAAATAAATAAATATTTAAAAATTTGCTTGTCTTGCAAAACGCTCTCAAACCAAGTTACTTGCAACCCAAGGTATTACTGTACTGAGAAAAGAGTTCAATACAGAAAAAGGTTTTTTCCTACCCCCAAACTGAATATTGCCTGTAATAATAGCTAACGCAAATCTCACTGATTTCAATTAGTCTACTCTAAATATGAGAGTACACTTAGTCTGGATCCAACCTTTTATGTTGCTCTTTGCATTTCCCACATCTGTCCTGTGAATCTGCTTTGGTTGGAATATATATTTGATTTTAAATGTTTATCCTTCATTAACAAGATCCATACATGTACACACACTGTGTGAGACTGGCTCAAAGGATGACACCATTAGACTTTCCAGAAGGTTAGCCATGTTAGTCTGTTTTATTTATTTAATTTATTTATTACATTTCTATACCACCCAATAGCCAAAGTTTTCTGCGTGGTTCACAACAATTAAAACCATAAAATGCAACATAAGATACGCTATAAAAGTTTAAAACTACAGTATAAAATAGAAGTAAAAACCAAAGTAAAACCTAGAAGCAATGCAAAGATTAAAATACAGTAACAGATTCAAAGCAGAAACTGAAAGACTAAAATTCCAGGGGAAATAGGAAGGTCTTCACCTGGCTCTGGAAAGAGCACAACGTAGGTGCCAGGTGAGCCTCTCTGGGACGTTCATTCCACAACCAGGGTGCCACAACAGAAAAGGCCCTCTTCTTAGTAGCCACCCACCTCACTTCCTTTGGCAGGAGCTCCCATAGAAGGACTGCTGAGGATGATCTTGGGGTCTGGGCAGCTATGTATGGGAGGAGATGATCCTTCAGGTAACTTGGACCCCAGCCATTTAGGGCTTTGAATGTTAATACCAGCACTTTGAATCAGGCCCAGACTGGCAGCCAGTGCAGATTGGAAAGTACTGGTATAATATGATCATGTCGGCCAGTCTGCATTAACAATTTCACAGCCCTATTTTGGACCTGCGGAAGTTTCCAGACCTTTTTCAAAGGCAGGCCCACATATAATGCATTGCAGTAATCCAGACAAGAGGTTACCATAGCATGGATAACTGTAGCTAGGTTATTCCTGTCCAGATAGTTGGTATATCAGCCCAAGCTGATAAAAGGTGCTCTATGCCACTGTGTCCACCTGTGCCTCTAGTGACAATGCTGGATCCAAGAGCACCCCCAAACTATTAACCTGATCTTTTAGGGGGAGTGCAAACCCCTCCAGAACAGGTTGAGCATCACTCATCCGGGCAGGCGACCCACCCACTAACAGTACCTCCATCTTGTCTGGACTGAGTCTCAGTTTATTGGCCCTCATCCAGTCCATTACTGATTCAGAACAGGCACTGCCTCACCTGGATTTGATGAAAAGGAGAGAGAGAGAGAGCCGGGTGTCATCTGCATATCGATGGCAGCTCAGCCCGCACTTCCGGATAACCTCCCCTGACAGGGGAGGCCGGTGACTCCTGTGTCAGTGGGGCTCCTTATCCATTGCAGCGTTTGTTCTGAGCTTTATTGGAGCTATCCGTGGTGCTGAACCCCATCCCCAAAATAGGTTCACCACCATGGAGCACAATGGATAGCTCCTATAAAGCTCAGAATAAAAGCTGGAATGGATAAGGAGCCCCACTGATATAGAAGCCACCAGCCTCCCCTGCACTCCCCCAGCAGTTTCATGTAGATATTGAACAGCATGGGGGATAGAATAGAGCCCTGTGGAACCCCATAGCATTGCGGCCAAGGGACAGAGCAATAATCCCCCATCACCACATTCTGGAATCAGCCATCCAAGTAAGAGCAGAACCACCGTAGTGCAGTGCCCCAAACTCCCAGCCCGGATAGCCTTTCCAGAAGGATACCATGGTTGATGGTATCAAAAGCTGCTGAGAAGTCCCAAGAGAATCAACAGGGTCACACTCCCCCTGTCCCTCTCCTGGCAAAGGTAATCCAACAGGGTGACCAAGGCAGTTTCCATGCCAAAACCAGGCCTGAAGCCCGATTGAAATGGATCTAGATAATCCATTTCATTCAAGAGTGCCTGGAGCTGACCGGCAACCGCTGGCTCAAGCAACTTGCCCACCTTTGCATTTTGCACCTTTGCTTTTTGATGCAAAAACAATTAAGAGTCTTGTGGCACCTTAAAGACCAACACATTTATTATGGCATAAACCTCTGTGGACTACCGTTCACTTCATCAGCTGCTTGAATGCTTTCCTGCATTAAAAGTATATATACACACAGTTGGGGGTGGGGGTGGGGATTGTAAACCATGAATTCAGAGGGAATTGAAATGCAGAAAGTACAGATATTTTAGATGTGAATGTCAGTCTAATGCATTAAAAATACCAACCTGTATTTAAATTTAAAAAAAAAAAAAAAAAAAACCAGCTCAGCCACAGACTCACAGGGTAGCATTCAGCAAGTCATTGCTTCTCAACCTTAGTTCACCATCTGTGAAATGGGAGAATATACAATTTACCCCAGAGGACTGTTGCAAAATCAGATAATGGTTTTTAAGTATTCTGCACACTAAGCATTCTATAAAAATGGAATTGGGGGGAAACAACTCAAGGTTATTGTAGCCAACTAGCTTTATTTTGTACCTCAGATTCGTCTAATATTAAATAAAATTGGCTGAAAGTGAAGAAATCATACCCAACCGGCATATTTTAAAAAACAGAATAGTAAGACTAAAACAGACCCACGTCCCAGACACCTAAGTTAAGTATTCTCCAGTTAAGTCCCTCTCAACTCTTCCCAATCATGTGCAACACAAGCACAAGAAAAGCGTGCAATTAAAAAATTGTGCCAGAATACAAAGAGCAATATGATACATCATATATATAATTATGTTTAATTTGCATTGCCTCAGATAAACTCTGGCCAAGCACTAATGATTCAATCTTGCTTGCTACATTGCCTTAGCTTAAAAAGTAAAGAAATATCAAACTGGGCAATTAAGCTATTACGTTCTTATTCACATCTGTTTTGCATAGAAGGATCCACATGTAACTGTCTTCTGTTGGGAGACCACACATTTCATGCAGACTCATCCTACAGACTCAAACTGAACTCCTGCTATTCTTTCCCCACATTATTCAGCATTAAGTCTTTTGTCTGGTTTGAAATGTAACTGAAACATTTTACTCACAACCACCTGTCCCATGAGGTCCCTGGCTTCATCTAGACTAAAAGATTTCTCTTAATATTCATTCATTCATTACATTACATTTCTATACCACCCAATAGCTGAAGCTCTTGGTCAAACTACAAATGACCCATAAGATCTGTGATTGGAGCTCCCAATTTTTATTTATTTCTTCATTTCAGCTTTAAAGGAGCCATTGAGGGCTCCAGCTTTGATCAGAGCAGTTGGTCTTGTGAGAGAGGTTGTAACCCTTCCCCCTAGCCAATTTCCTGATCTTAATTGACTTGCCTCCCCAAGTCCCAAAGAAGGGGAAATGCCAGCACCTACATTATTTTTCTACTGTGGGGTTAGCTTTCAGTGGTAGGGGGAAATGGCCCATAGGGAATGGCATGGGGGGCGGGGAGACTTAAAGACTCCTCCCCCGATGCTACTGTTCCATTAAAAACTGGAGCATACCTTTGAAGTTTGAAAAAAAAATATCATCAGGTAACCCAGTCACAGATCTCCTGGATCATGTGGCTTTGGCCCTTATAAAAGGGGGTGCAGCTTTCCATTGCTAGGAGTTGCTTTTGGAGAATCCAGCTTGCTCTACTATGGGACAGTCAATGACTTGTTTGGGGTCTAGGCTGAGATTTACATGCCTGAAATGGATTTTATGCTACATGCCTGAAACGGATTGTATAAGAATTGTGTCTTGTTCTGAAGCTTTTCACATGGGGGGGGGGGGGGCACTGTAAATTAGCTAGTGTGCTATTTTCTTCTTCTTCTTTAATGTCTGGTTTTACGTTCTGGTTTCCCAAATAAAACATCTCCTTGTTTCAGAATATTCTGGAATGTTGATTGAGAGATTCAAATAATCTCTGTGGCCTAAACCTGTCAAGTCTCTATCCCTTTGGACTCTGTGTTACCTAGATAATATTTGTTGATTAGATTTACATCCTGCCTTTCTAAATATTTAGGGCAGCATTAGGAAGGTGGGTGGTGATCTTGGACCCTTCCCTGTGTTAAGATAGAAAAGTGTGTTTAGAATGCATGAGAGATACTCCTGTTTCTTTTACCTACCTGAACCTAAATATGTGGTAATAAATAGCAGCCAGTGCAAAAGCTGGCTGATCTGCTACTCTACTGGAATATTAAAAGTCACCCTGATACTAAGTCTGCATGTGAGAAATGTGTTGGGTCATCTAGTTCAGAGAGGGTAGAAAGTGATCTCCAGATGTTTTGGACTTCAACTCCCATTAGCCACAGCCTTCATGGCCTGGAAAGCTAGGAGTTGTAGTCCAGAAATGGTCAGGAAAGCTAGGAGTTGTAGTCCAAAACATCTGGAAGGTACCAGGTTGGGGAAAGCTACACTAAACTGTTTTTTTAATTATTTAAATTGTTTATTACATAATTTTATTATTAATGTTCTGGTTGTATAATATAGTTTTATGTTTTATGATATATTTGCTCTTCACTACCCGGGAATCAATTGGATGAAGGGCAGTATACAAATATTCATTATAATATTTTTTTTAAAAAAAACATGTTGGGAGGTACTGATGAAGTGAAAGGAAATCATTATTGCAGGTCTCCCATAAGATTAATATTTGTAAAAATATTTGTTTAATATTGTCCGTGATCTCTAGTGTTTTATTTTCCCCAAATAACTGTATAGTGCAGCCTTCCCCCGCCTGGTGAACTCCAGCTGTTTTGTACTTTCACTCCCATCAGCCCCAGCCTACATGGCCAATGGTCAGGAATGCTAGGAATTGTAGTCCAAAACAACTGGAAGGCACCAGGTTGGGGAAGGCCTTCTATACATTGGAAAAGAGGTGTTCGGCTGCCATTTTTTAGTGATCATTGTATTTTTGAGACTCAAAGATAGACTAGCTCCTGCGTCCTGCCATTTAAAGCTCCTGTTGCAAGAGGAGGAATGCAGAAAGTACGTGGATTCCAATTTGCATGCTTTGCATTTTCTCCTTCTTTAAATATCATACTTCTAAGTTGCACAACAGAATAAAGGGCCTTTCAATGGCAGGCTGACCTTCCTCTGGCTAACTCCTGCCTGAAGCTGAGCCAGCATCTGCTGCTTTCCAACTTGGAAACCTACAGTTATATCATTCTGGTTTAAACAAACAGGATGTGGTTTTTCTGGATGCATTGACATGATCAAGAAAATGCATACTTATTTAAAAACATACACACATAACCCTATAGTCTGCAGTTAAGATGGCCAGCGGTGAGGTAGTGCCCTGTAGTATGGAGATACTTTATGAGCATGGGCCCATTACCATCTATATCATGAGGTTAATATACATAAGTCTAATTACCAGGAAGGAGATGCACAGTTGTCTGATATTTACAAAGATACGTGGGGACTGTGGAACAGTTTACATATAGGAGTGTTAATACACTGTCAAAGTCCTAGGGTTTATTACTCAGCAACAGAGTACATTTCCATCATGAACTACAAAGCAGCATAATTACCATCGGTTCCAAAAGGAACGTTGTTTTCTAAAAGCTCATGTATATACAGCAAAGCTTGGCACGTTGATCCAGTCACCGCTACACCATTTCTCATTACTTTCTTAAAATAATCACAAAATAAACATCACGGCATTTAACCCATCATATAACTATATCTTATCTAATCTAGGCAAAGCTGATGCCATATGGGCTGGGCAAACATTTTTTTAAAACACACACACACACCTCATTCTAAGATAAGTCTAACAGGAAATTGAAGGTTCTAATATCCTACTAGAAACTGAGATCTAAGTGGAAATTTGAGGAGTGAAGCCACTAAGTCTTTTTTTTTTCTTTTGATCCATATAGTGTATTTCTGGGATATGTTTGGTGCTTTCATATGTAGCTTTGTTCATAGGCTCAGGCTACAGAAATAATCCTATTGCTTTGTTTTTAGCCAGCTCTTGCCTGCCCTTCCAAAGATACTTTGTTCTGGCAGCAGAAACCTAAACCTACTTGTATTCTTCTTCTCTCAATTTTGGCTTCCAGTTGTACCTATTATTGTTCAGACAACTATCATACTGATAGATGGGGAGGCTAAGCAGTTCATATTTGTTCCAATGGTTGTCTAGCAGCCACAACAACTCCACCCAATCAAATGCTTTCTGTTTGCTCAGTCCATTTAATTTAAAAATTGCCGTAGCAATTTAGTAGAGTGCAATAGTTATACAGAATAAATTTGTCCACTCTGCAGAAGGCCAGAATTAGGACTGCCGCATAACTCCTATATCTGGAAATTATTTTTGACTCAGTTGTAAGGACCACAACGTATTATTTTTTTTTAATGTAAAACATATGTAGACTGCCTTTAAGGGCAGAAGCCCACTCAAGACAGCTTAAATAATAAAGTCCTATACAGTAATAAACCAGCAAAAATTAATATAATCAATAAACAAGAAACATCCAACCCAAATAATACTAAAATCTAACACACAATTGCAGCTAAAACCCAAGAACAGTCTAATAAAACACAATTAAGAAAAGGGAAAAGAAAACAGATGGATCTTCAGAACTTTCCTAAAAGCATGTAATGATGGTGCCTGATGGAACCCAGATGACAATCCATTCCAGATGCATGGGGCCACTGCAGAAAAGGCCCTCTCCCTTGTACTTGCCAACCTAACTCATTTACCTAACCATTTACTCATTCCTTTGCAGGAAAAAAATGTTTTTCCTATATAGAAAGCACTCCTATATAATGAAAAGCATGAAACACTACAGATTGCACATGTACACACGGCAGAATGTATGCACCTGTAGTCAACACACATGGCAATCTATACATGGAAGTTTCAATATTGGAAAGTCCTATAGGAAAATCTTATAAGACTTTCTGTTTCAGGAATTAAAGCTGCAATCATATAAATACTTCCCAGGGAGTAAGTCCCATTGAATTCAGTGGGGCATACGTCTGAGTAGACATGTATAAGATTGTGGTGTAAATTAATATGGGGTGGTCATATTGGCTATTGGGTACACTATTTATCATGAAATATAAAGTTATGCTGATGTTTAGGATACAGACATTACAGGCAAATACAAATTATTTAAAAGTAGGTGATCAAGTTGTAATGCTCCTGAGCAAAATCCAGACTCTGTTCAAATCAACATTTAGATTCCTAATGATTCCCAGAAGTCCAAAAGTGCACCCTAAGATAGAATACAATACAAAATTGGATGGTCCTATAAGAGGTGTCCCCTAACTAATTTGAGCTGTTGCAGGTTTGGACAAGAATATTGGAGTCCAATTCCAAAGCAAAACATTGTATGTGAACCAATTTCTCCCTGTGGCCCTGATTCAAAAGATCAGTGCTACCATTTTCACAGTTAGCAAAAATCTTTGCATTCCACACATAAACTAAAACAATTCAGAAGTAAGCCTCCCTGAGGTCAATGAGACTTACTCCCAAGTATGTGTGCATAGGAATGAACACTTACGTGAGAATAAGTCACACTGATTTCCATTAGACTTACTTCCATGTAAAGAGGTTTAAGATCAGATTTTTACTCTCAGATGAAACAGGGTCATTTGGCCAGTAGCTTTTCCACTCTCAAAAGTGTAAACCAATCAATTGGAGCTTCATAATGGGATTATTATATTCCCGGATAACTATCCCACTTATCCCCACATATATTACAATGTAGTATAAACAGGCCCTCCACCACAAACCCATCTTTCTCTCTTGCCAAGTATTACTGACCTAGTAAGATAAGCATCGTGGGATTCGTGGCTATTTCTCAGACTATGGAAAATAAAAATATGCATGAAAACCATGCCTAACAACTCACTTTACTTTTTATTCTGTCCCAATGAATGGAATCTTTACATGTCTTTTAATGTATACAACAAATGGCATAGCTGGGGGAACAATGACTTTTGGGTACCTCCTACCCCACCCCCTTATGATTCGGTGGTCAATATAAGAGGTTTAAAGATGTTCATAAGGCTAATCTAAAAAAATGCAATATAAACATCGAAAACTGGGAAGCTCTGGCCCATGAACGATCTAAATGGAGGTTGGCCTTTCACAAAGGTTCCATGGACTTTGAAGAAGCCCGAGTGCAAGGTGGAAGGGAGAAATGTGCTAAGCGAAAAGCACATCAAACGAATCCTTTACAGGACCATCTTCCATCTGGTAACCTGTGTCCTCACTGTGGGAAGCTGTGTGGATCTAGAATTGGCCTCCACAGTCACTTACGGACCGACCCATCACTAGAGCCTACACAATCTTCTTTAGAATTTCCTCCTTTTATCCTGGAAGACAATCTTACTCAGTGATCGCCTGATGATGATGATGATGATGATGATGATGATGATGATGATGATGATTCTTATACCCCTTTTTTTCTGGATGAATCCTTGACAGCTTCCCAGTTTAAAGCTTTAAAATATCTGTTTACAGAAGTTGACAATTCCGTCCTTAAATCACAGAGGCCATGACTTGCCAACCTAGCCCTACAAGAGTAACTCATTAAAATGTTAATGGCTTCTGTCAGGATGTATTGATCCTGATGTCAGCTACTCTGCCAATAATAAAATTGTTGGTTTTTACATTGTCTTCTGAAGATAGCAAATGATGAGTGTTGAAGAACAATAACCGCCAGCACCCAAGCAATGCTGGATAATGGCAAGTGATCTCAAGATGCAAGGGAAGGATTTTGATTGTGCTGGCTGAATATCAATTACTGCAACAACAGAAGCAAAGATCAAAAGTGATATGGTTAAAAAGTTCACCATTAGGATGCTTTTTTTAAAACATGTTTCACCTTTTGCCAACAATTCGCTATCTTTCAGAAGAAGGAACTAATTAAACTGTTGCTGTTAAGTGTGACCTGACTGTCCTTGACTGTGAGGGCTGTTTTTTATTGAAAACATTCCCCAAACAGGGCATCCCAAAGCAGTTACCAACAAGATACAATGAAATCATTAAAACATCTCTCATAGCAATCAGTACTGGCTCCAGGTGTTTGAGGGCCCTTGGGCAAGACACCCTCAATGGGGGCCCTCCCTCAGTGAGCCTACCTTCTCACCACCATTGTCATCAGCTGCTATTGCTCCTCATCCCCTTTAAGAACCTAAGAAGACCCCTGCTGGATCAGATCAAGGGTCCATCTACATAATTCAGCATTCTGTTCACACAGTGACCAACCAGCTGCCCACGGGTCCCACAAGCAGGACATGAGTGCAACAGCACCCTCCCGCCCATGTTCCTCAGCAACTGGTGTACATAGGCATACCTCTTAGGTAGCTCTCCAAGGGTGCTGATTTTGTGTGCGTGTGGGGGGGGGGTATTCATCAGCCAGAGGTGAACTTGAATTGTAGACAATGTGGGAACCAGGCTTCAGCCACTGCAGCTTTTTAGAAAACCATGGCCCTTCAGTGGGCACAAGGAGATTTATGGACTGTTTTGTTCTATCCCTCCTCACTGTGACTGGTCCTTGCACTCTCCTGTTGTGCTATATAACTTTCGTTTCCCATCAGACAACTTTATACAAACAATTTAATACAACAAAACACCTTCAGATCACAGATTCTAGGTTAGATCTAGACTCAGACAGACTTAGAATAGACCTAGTGAAATCATTGGGACTTAAGCTAGTCATGTCTAACGTTCCATTGATTTCAATGGATCAACCCTAAGCTTGATTGAATCTGGATCTAACCCAATGCTCCTTTGTCTGATCCTGTCTGTTCCAGCTGTGCTTACGTGGCCTTACAACAACTCTTTCCTGGTTCTGCAATTGTGCCAGTCCCACTACCTGCTCCCTTCTGCACACCTGCCTAACCTGTCCGGATTGCCTTCAGGGAACTGATCTTGGCAAGCTCTGATCTTCAGTTTGATATTTCTGCCTGGCACTGCAGAGGAGGACACAGAAACCCCATCCATATGTGACCGTTTCGGTGCTAATTTCAGTGAGCGCACCAGTAAAAGGGGTCACTCACCCCTACACAAAGTAGACCTGGTAGCAATGTTTTGCAGGAGCATGGGATTCCACCTGCAGAGCTTTATCCCCATAGCTCTGCGCAGCACTGTTACATTATGATTGCTCTAGCTGTTTGGTGCAGACCGGTTGTGCTTCAAGTGTCAGGCTGCAGATCTGATCAGATGCGCATGTATTCCCAAATCCAAATTCTTTCATACATGAAACCATTCACACTATCTAGTGATCAGTAAGCATCTAAGAAGAATAAACACTGTAATGTCAAAATGCCTTTAGTCTGTCTTGTCAAAGAGCCCATTGAAATCTAACTTCACTTTCTGCAATATTATTCTTAATTCTTATTCATAGGGTAGACATAATGGAGGTTTCAAACAGTATTTCTTTGTGTACGGAATGTAAAAATAAACTGCATAGTAAGTATATTTAGCATATATATATCAGAAGGTCATGGTGCACATTTGGAAATGTCTTGTCTAAACTGCTGTGGAGATCAGACAGAAGACAACAGACACAGGCAATTACTTCAATTTTACCAAATAATATGTGGTATAATTCTATTCATGATCTAGTACTGTATATGTATTTTTCAGACACTAAAAGGAGCCTGCATGCAACAAGAGAAGTTTAATCTAAAATGGAGGCATTCACATTCCTGAGAAGGCACCATGAAAACACTACAGTCTATCCTAAATATGTTCTTAAGGCTGCCCTGAATGTACTTTTCCACAGTCCATCAAGCATTATGAAGGCCTCAAAGAGGAAAGTGGAAACGGGCATTATATCTCTGCCTTGGAACCTTTATGTGATGATGGACAGTTTCATAGATCCTTAGATCCTAACTGGTCAGTTTCTTCATTGAATTTGACTTTTTGAAAATATGGACCAGCCCTCCAAAGTTGTGGACTACAACTCCCAGCCTTCCTGACCATTGGCCATGCTGGCTGGGGCTTAAAAGAGTTGAAGTCCAAAACATATATGGAGGGCACCAGGTTGGGGAAGGCTGATACGGACATGAGTATTATTACTCCTGGTTTATTACTCACTTTCCAGACCTCGGAAAGCAACAGGTGGGGTTCTTTCCATACCAGCTGTGAGGTGGCGGGGAGGGGATCAGAGCTCCAATTCCCAGTTCTGAGGTCCGAGCACAGTTTCCGACCTCAGATCTGGGAATCATAAAAATCCTGATCAGATCTGGAATCAGATCTGGGAATCAGATGCTGTTTAGGGGCCATAGAATTGCTCCCTTTAGCTATTTTATATGTTGTATGTTTTAATAATTGTGTTATAAGTCATCTTGGATCTTTTTAAAGAGAAAGGCTATTAAGAAATTCTGTTGTTATTATTATTAATAATAATAATAATGATACCTGATAGACTAATGATAAAGATATTAGTGAGAAGTCATATTGATTTCAATAGGATTTCCTTCTACCTAATGTATTTAGAGGTGAATACAACTTTTAAGGCAGCCTTCCCTAACCTGGTGCCCTCCAGATGCATTGGACTACACCTCCCGCCATCCCCATGGCAAATGTTGGCTGATTGGCATTGTAGTCCGACACATCTGGAGGGCACCAGGTTGGGGAAGGCTGCTTTAGGAAATGATGACTATTCCCACGTGGAACGGAGCAGAGAACCATGGAAGATTTGCACACAAATGCTTGGCTCTTTATCCCTCTTCTTCATCCCTTAATTTTAATAGCATCCAAGGGACAGACAAACCAAGCCAGGAAAGCTGATTGGTTTAGGTTACCAGCTATCCCATAAAGAATAGCAAGTGATATTTTTTAATGTATGACAGGTTACATTCCTTCATAATGCTACAGTAATTGAATACACATGAAACTCTGGTGCACTGTGTGACCTTGGAGTGTGCCACACACATGGGAGCAGAAAAGTTCAATTAATGTGTCACTGCTACTAATAATGGATATTAGTGAGAACCACCAGCCAGTTGCCACACAAAAGGAAACAGTAATCCTAGTATTTAGCCAGATAATAACATGCAGTAAACACCAAGAAGCCATTGTTTACATGTCAGACTGTTCTGGATCAACCGATAAAATTTGCTCCCACAGGAAGCTACTTTTTATGATTATTATTAAATGGCCATACAATTTGCTTATTTTCTTTTGAGTTGTTGAATAGTGGATCTTGAACCTGGACTGGGCAAGGCTAAGGGTGGCTCAGTGGTAGAGCACATGCTTTGCATGCAGAAGGTCCCAGGATCAATCCACGGCATCTCCAGGTAGGGTGGGGGAAATTCCTGCCTGAAACCCTGGAGAGCCATTGCTGCCAGTCAGTGTCGACAGTACTGGGCTAGATGGACCAATGATCTGACTCAGGATAAGGCAGCTTCCTAAGTTCCTAAGGTTATGTTTGTGCATGCACATGCTCTCATTTACATTCTATGTACTCAAGCTACCGTGAATGAATATGTGCTATTTGTATTTTTCATATGATGTATTAATAGGTACACATTTATTTGTATAATTTTAAGGAAATACAAAAAGGTGTTTTTTTTTTTGTTTTAATTAAAAATTGACTCCATTTCATCCATCCACCTCTCAGCCTGCCCTGCTCTAGGATGGGTAAAAAGCAATGGATACTAAACAAAAGTTCCAGTGAACGCTCTGGGAACAGCTGATGCTGCATCATTGCTCATCCATTTTGGTGAGCAATGTAATATGTGAGCAGGTAACCCACGGATCTCAGCTACAGCCACTGTACTATGCTTCTTCAACATACATTTTGGAGCACTGAAACATCACAGAAGTCGCTGTGCCCAAAATTAATTTGCTACTAGGTCATACATTATATTTCTCACACAAATCCAACAGATGAAAGTGTACTGACAGTGGCAAATATCATATTTACTGGAGATCAAATATTAAATTGTTAAAGTAGAAATATCTGATAAAGATTTAGTATATAGCAGAAATGTAGAAACTAACTTTTAAAAGGGCCATGAACATGGAGGGATTCGGGACTTGAAAATATTTTCTAAATACTGGTCAAGAGTTATTGGTTGTTGGTTTTTTTATTATTATTATTATTATTATTATTACATTTTCATGCCACCCCTCCTCCAAGGAGTTCAAAGCAGCATACATAGTTCTCTTCCCCCTTTCTTTATCCTCACAACAACCCTGTGAGGTAGGTTAGGCTGAGAGATTGTGACTGCCCATGGTCACCCGGTGAGCTCCACCATGGCTGAACAGGGATTTGAACCCAAGTCTTCCTGGTCCTAGTCCTACACCACACTGACTTTGTGTTTTAGCCATATGCCAAAACAATATTTTGCAACTTGTGTTGAAATTGAAGAGTATTACCCATACATTTCTCTTACCAGATATATGGAAAAGGCATCTCTTTTTTCATTTATAATATTGTCAACAGTCTAGGTGATTGTTCTGATTTTATAAATAGGCCTCTACTGTGATATCTGGTAGTGTAGTATTGTATTCTGCTTTATGTTACCTGTGTAATTATTTTTGGCTATACAATTTTTTAAAATGTGTTTGTGGAGAAAAAGCGTCAGAGTTTCCTGAAACACACACACACACACACACCTCCACAAGTGTAAACAAGTATAATCCCAGCTGGGGGCTAGGAAATGCAAATGTACATACGGTAGTTTCTCTGATGGCTCCTGACTTCGCAGAGTCTCCCATGACTTTAATGGCGGGTGCCACAGCTATTTGCATGCAAATACGGCAAAGAGCCACCCCTCCCCTGCCTGGCCCAGATGAAGTTCATCCTGATTGGCTAAAGACACCTAGCTACTGAAAGGAGAGGTGGGGGGAAGAATCTATACTGCTGCTGTGGCTTTTGGGTTTCGTTGTTGTCTGCACGCTTTCGCGGGAGTAGGGCTTTTGGCTGAGGCAGGCTCTAAAGAAGACCAACAAAGGGAGTGCCTGGGTATTTATATAGTAAAGAACTAGTTTTGTTGTTTTATAGCTCTACTTGTATGTACCAAAGTGTCTCCCCACCTTTCTCCCCCTTCCATCATTCCCCACCTTTTATTGTAATCTGTTTAACTTAAATAAACTTTCCTGGTTTTTACCCCACATGGTGTGTGTGGTTCCTCTGTGGTTCAGTGCTAAATCCAGTGTATAGACCCAGGGCAAGGCCCTGAGAGAATCAGGTCAAGACGGCAGAGCTAAGGCTGACAGTTTTGCACCTTTGATCTCCTTCACAGTGTTGCTCTCATAGGAAGCAGACCCCATATAATGTGCATCTTGGTATGTCTACACATGCAAACTTAGAAAAGCAACATCAGAACAGTATGCTCTGGAAGAGGGTTATAGCCACAAGAGGGTTATAGGGTTATAGCCACTCCTCTAAATGTTTAAATTGCAACCATCACAAGGAGTGAGTTCTTTGTAGCATCAAGGTCCATTGTGTAAACTGTGCACAGAATTGCAGCCTACTTCAGTGAGAGTTAAACAGTGTAACTGTGTACAAAATGTTAGCCTTTGTCCCCATAAAAGTTACCGAACCCATGGTGGTGATGGAGGGTTTTGAGCAATAATCCAACTACTTGATCAGCACCATTTTTTTAATTTTTTATTTTAAATAGTTGGCAGCAACACAATTATTCTTTGATTTGAAATAACGGTATCTCTGCAAGATGCACTTTTTAAAAGATAGCATCCATTAATTTTTTTTTTAAAAAACATGGTAAGATGTGCTACAAAATCCTGTGGACACAGGCATTTTAAAACATTTGATCAGGCCATTATGGCAGCCTCTAGCTGTAATACATTTAATTCTTTATTAATGTCCTCGAAAACATGGCAAATCAAGCTATGATCATGTGTAAACAAAAGTTTAAATTCATCATTTCTAAATCATGAATTTAGAAAGTTGTGAAGGTGACCTTTATTTAAATGCCTTCCAGGGTTCCTATGACAACCATTGCATAATGCCTCATGATGATCATAAATTGAGAGAGAAAAAAGTTTGTATTAAACTGTCTGTATTCCTTAAAGAACTATTTCTCATTCCCACTAGATTAGTCACAGTGTACGTTCAAGCTAAGGGTGAAAAAGAAAAAAGGGGGGGAAAGAGCCTCACATAAGTCACTTAGAAAAATACGTACATTGATTTTCATAGTGTTCAAAGGTTTTCAGACAAATGGAAGAAAAGTACTCTAGTGTGTGCTTTTTCAAAGTAAGTTTTTCCTATTTCTTCAGCATGGAAATTTCCTCCCTCTGATTGATATATTGCTTCTCCTTCTCCGAAGGAAGGCTTTCACCTTTTAAACTATCTACTCCCGCTAGGAAGGGGGAAAATGTTTTGCAGCCTGAATGGGCTAATGTTTGCTCATGATAATTAATATTAATGTCCCATTTTGCAATACTTTCAGAATATTCATCATGCACCAGACCTAACTGAAACAATCAAGTTGGCCCAAGCAAGCAAAACAGTATTACTTTGATTTCAGTGCTGAAATGTAAAACTAGAATCAATTGATGAATTTTGGGCTAAGAATGTAGCACTGAATATGTATGTTATTTGCACATACTGCTGATACTTCCCTTCTATCTGTGGATGGTGCTGTTAGGGCTACATAAAGATACACATTCCCTAGAACTTTGGAAATAGAAGAAATGACTTACAGTGTTCTCCAACCTTGGGTCCCCAGATGTTTTTGGCCTACAACTCCCAGCATGCCCCAGCCAGCATAGCTGGCTGGGGCATGCTGGGAATTGTAGGCCAAAAGCATCTGGGGACCCAAGGTTGGAGAACACTGACTTAGAACAAGGCATCTCAGACTCCCTCCTAAAACCAGCCATCCAAGGAAGGATGGGGAGAAGCTACTGTGGCCAGGAGCTTCAGTATGTGTTCCTTGCCTCCCTGCAGTTTCCACAGTTAGCAGAGCAGTTGGTTCTGCTATCACCTCGGTCTAGCGAGAGAGCAAGCATGGCCATCTCAATGGCCTACTGATACATTACCTGCAGGAAAATCCAGTCCTTAGCTTGGGGCTAGCCAAGCATAGAGGGGCCAGCCTTACCACAAGGCAGAGTGCGGGTGGCGTCCAATGAAAGCAGAAAAGGTTGGGTGCCATCGAAAGGCAGAAAATTCACAGTCACTCTATTATTATTACTTTTAAGTCATCATTATGGAGGAAGCCATGTGGCTTTCCCCCCATCATGGGCTGATCCGGATCGTCAGTCAAGTCTCCCGCCCAGCTATTGGCCCACCACCACCACAAATCCTGCAGGATTTTCAAGCACACTTCCCACTGCTACCACACGCCCAATGGCTGTCTGCAGTAGGCCCAAACAGGTCTGTCATGTCGTGTCATGTCGTTTTGTCATAGGTACGCCCGGGGAGACGGAAATCATGTGGCTTGACTTAAGTAGGCGCACTATGATCGTTTTGGAAAACCCCCATTTTACATTCCTCAGGCCTAACATTTTGAGCACTTAAACAGCTGCGATCACTCACTAAATGCCAGCCAGTTTTTGGATTGGTACTACATGGCACTCCAAATTCTACCACCTGAAAAGTAGCCTTTGGTCGATCTGAAGGCCTCCTTCCTATGCTTCCGTTTCAAACTCCCCCTGTCTGGAAAGTGCTACAGGCTGAATCTTCTACTGATCGAGGTGTGCCTAAGTCCATTGGAATCAAAGAGCTCAGGCACACCTTGCTCGGAGTAGGATTGGGCTGTTGTTGTTCACCCAAGGCAAACTTAGCAAGGTTAGGGAAGCATTACCCAGTTTTATGGAGTTCCAGCAATCTCAATGTAATAAAAACAGAGATAAAAAGGAGTAGCCAATTAATGCTACACTTTCACCTCCCTCCGCTTTCCAGATATAGGTTGCCTCAAGAGGCAGGCAGAGCAATTTGCTTACCTGAAACTGATTGGCAATTTCCTGAGCATTATTGAGGTTGCACTTGGTGGCTCTGCCCCAGAGGTCACAGCCTAACATTGGTCAAAGGAAGAGTGGGAGGATGGGGGGGGGGGGGAGAGAGAGAGAGCTGGCCAGATTTGGACCTATGAAGTATGGATTTCAAATCAGTTACATGTGCGAAGGATTTCCCCAGAGACACACACTACGACTCAGCCCTCTACTTTTCCCTTTCACTCACTCAAGCTGCAACCTACAAACTAACATACAGTCACAGATAAGCTTCTCTGTTTCCTAAACACATTGATGCAGCTGGGTGCTACTGGGGGATTGAAGGAAATGGGATATTCTTTCCAAAAGAATATTGCTAACCCACAAAGTTTAAAGATTTACTTTTTTAATTATTTGCTTTAATGTGTCTGCAAAGAAAATGCCATTTGAGATCCACCCACCAGTTACCAAGCAAATCTGCTCTGCACTGAGTGCTAAAGGGAGATCAGAAAACATTTTCAAATTGGCAACTGTAGACTAAACACATTTACCTGGAAGTCAACTGCGTACCATGTGAATCCTGAATACAGTCACTTCGAAATTAATTCCACTGACATAATCCGATATACCAGCTTTCTCCAGCCTGGTCCCCTCCAGATGTGTTGGACTACAACTCCCAGCAAGGCTGGCTGGGGATGCTGGGAATTGTAGTCCCACACATCTGGAGGGGACCAGGCAGGAGAGGGCTGGTATAAACTGATAGCAGGCTCATTCTCCTAGTTTCAATGGCATCATGATCCATGCACAAGAAGGAGGAATCAACAGGCTTCGGGATAGCCCAAGTTCTGTGGAAGTACAAAAAGTATTTGGGGGGGGGGACCTGTGGGAACCCCAAAATAGCCCAGTGAGGACTGAGTATGTTCTGTGGCCAGGAATGCTGGGTGGGTGGGTGGAAAGGAGGAACAGGAATGGAATCGAGGGAGCTTTTCCTCCCGCTCTCATAATACTAGAACCCAGGGCCATCCCATGAAGCTGATTGGTGGTTCAGGACAGATAAAAGGAAGTACTTCTTCACACAGCACTTACAGTAGTTAAACTTTGGAATTCGCTACTGTAGCGATGGCCACTAACTTGGACAGCTTTAAAGGGGGATTGGACAAATTACTGGAGGAAAAGGCTGTCAATGGCTACTAGTCCTGATGTCTATATGCTACCTTCCCTAGCATTATACCTATATACACCAGTTGCTGGGGAACATGAGTGGGAGGGTGCTGTTGCACTCATGTCCTACTTGCGGGTTTCCCACAGGCAGCTGGTTGGCCAACAGAATGATGGACTATTTGGACCTTTGGTCTGATACAGTAGGGCTCTTCTTATGTTCTTAACCTGGAAGAAGGCATGGCTGGCTGGCACCCTGGAGAGGAGCACTCCATACTGTAACATTTTGTTGCAGGTTCCACTTTTTAACACCTTAATATTATTATTTATTTATTTATTTATTTACATTTATTTATCACCCATCTGGCCAGCAAACTGGCCACCCTGGGCGATGTACACAAGATAAAAACAGGATAAAATACATTTAAAACAGTATAAAATTTTAAAATCTTATCCCACCCCATATTCCCACCTGAACAGCCAAGTTTTTAGTGAGCGGCAGAAGCTCAGCAGAGAGGGGGCATGGCGGAGGTCACTCGGGAGAGAGTTCCACAGTATGGGGGCCGCCACAGAAAAGGCCCTCTTCCTAGTCCCCACCAGTCTAGCTGCTTTGGCTGAAGGGACAAGGAGAAGGCCGTCTGTGGCAGATCTTGCTGAGCGGCCTACTTGGTGTTGCTGGAGATGCTCCTTGAGATAGACTGGACTGGAGCCGTATAGGGTTTCAAAGGTCAAAACCAACACCTTAAATTCAGCTCTGCAAGCAACTGGTAGCCAGTGCAGCTCCTTGAGCACTGGAGTGATGTGATCCCGCCGGCGGCTACCTTTAACCAGGCGAGCCGCCGCGTTCTGTACCAGCTGTAGCTTCCGAACCGTCTTCAAGGGTAACCCCACGTAGAGCACATTACAGTAGTCTAGGCAAGAGGAGACCAAGGCATGAACCACTGATGGGAGGAGATGATTAGGAAGGTAGGGGCACAGCTGCCATATCAGATGGAGTTGATACAGCACCACCCGGCTCACAGCTGACACCTGAGCCTCCATGGACAGCTGGGAGTCTAGAATGACCCCCAAGCTGCGGACCTGGTCCTTCAGGGGTAGATGTACCCCATTCAACACCAGGTCAACATCCCCTAACCTCCCCTTGTCCCCACCAGAAGTACCTCGGTCTTGTCGGGGTTCAGCTTCAGCATGAAGCTGCCTTGGAAATATTGCCTTGGAAATAAGTTTAAATAGGAAGTGGGGTGGAAGCCAGTCAGAGTCCACACTCCCAAGCACACGCACAGCTCGCACAAAGTGCGTGGCACGCACGACAGTCTTAAAAGCAGTTTGGGACATAGCCCTAAATGATAAACTAACTAGTAGTATCAAATGCAAAAAAGGATTGCTAAAGAAGAATAATTTTATGGAGATATGGAATCAATTACTAGACTATGTATTAATAAAGGGGAAGGGTAACATGCCTTGTCAGGATATGCTATATTTTTGGAATTTAGACGTTATTTGATCAAGAGGATAGAAGTATATTAATTGGTCCCTTGGAGGGTGGGGGGGAGCACTTTATGATTTATTGTATGTTGATTATGTTATATTTGTGTGATAATTTTGTATTTTGCTAAATATATTTTCTGTGTTATAATTTGTTTTGAAAAATAAATAAAATATTTTTTTTTTAAAAAAAGACAGTCTTAAAAGCACTGCTACAACAACTTCCGTAGGAAAGGCTGGTGCAGGCGCTTAAACTCTCCCAGTGAAATCGTTGGGCACCAGAAGTGCTTCACTTTGACTGGGCCCTGCCCGCCATTACTTGGGAGTGAGCCGCACGGAACACAGCGGGATTTGCTGAGTAAACACAGGCATAGGATCAAGGCGCAAGCGGGACCCTCAAACCCCAGAGACGTTTCGTAGGTCTCCAATCAAATCGACAGTGATCTGAGAAGACCGAAAATGATATCCCCAGGCCCGCCACAGCAAATCAGTTAGACGAGCATAGTGGAAAGGAGGACTCTTCAGTTCAGCTCTTCTTCAGCACCTACTCCCGATGTTAAACGCTCTGGGAATCAGTTCCATTGGAACTGACTTATGATCGGGATGGCACGGCAGCCCCAAGCATTCCGGCGTCCTCGATGTTTAGTACTGCGGCGTCCGTTTTCTGAAACAAATTCCGTAGTAGGTCTTCAGTGAAGGCTGGATTTCCCCTCGGTTCTATTTCTCAACAGAGGCCGCTTGAATGGAGTCCCTTCCCGCGCCTGCAATGCTAAACACGGTTACACTTACACACAACGGGATTCAGGGTTAGAACTGGTAATAAACATCACACCCGCAGCACTTCCAGCCCGATCCAGTCGAAGAAAAGCCAAGGGCGTTCAAGGAGACTGACTCCAGTCTTCCCCCCCCCCCCATGAATGCACCCTCTAGGAGGGATCCTGATGATTTGCCCTGTGGGAAGGTTCCTGGTGGTGAATGTTTTCTTCGCTTTTAATGCTAACATTGTTTGTTGCGATTCATTTTATTTTTTTATCTTACTTGTAGCCGCCTTGCTAGGATTTGTATCAATAAAGGCGGCATATAAATAATAGTAAATAAATTGTTGGGACTTGAAAAAGATACTAGGAGAGGATATATTGTGGAGTAATATCCTTCCTATCTCACGTTAGTGAGATCAGCAGAGTAGAGTCCCTTTCCAGCTTAAAAGAAGCTTAGATTTGGCTAGTGTTCGCCAGTTAGCATTTGGTAATCCAGGATGCTTTAAGGCAAAATGGATTTCCCTGGTTTTGCCCCCTTTTCTCTCCCTCAGAACAATAATCAGAGACACAGTCTTGTAAAAGTTAAAAGTAACATTTACTCACTCAGATTATGCAGTTTCATTCAGGCAGGCTTAAAAGACGTTTCTTACAGTTGGTACAAGTACATTTGTAGTTACTTGGGGTCTGAACTTGTGGAGTTCAGACCAGCAACTCTGGTTACATGCTGCTGCTTGGACCACCTGGAGATAACAACAGAAGGTGCTACACTCACTAGGAGTCTGAACAGAAAGAGGAAGAAGCTGAGAGCTTCCTGTTCAGGCTGTTCATAATTCAATGAGTACCTTCTAGGAAAACCACCCTAGAAGGTATCAGTGATCTTAACCATTTCACCCAATTACCTGGTGAAACATGAGTCATAGGTTTTGACTGCAATTTTTTAATTATCCAACATAAATAAATAAAAACTTCCGGGGTAGCCTCCAGCTCCAGCACTTCTCTTTTAGAAATTAAAGGCGCAATCCTATGCATGGGGAGGGGAGTCCTACAACTCCCAGCATTCCCCAGGCAGGAATGCTGGGAGTTGTAGAACTTTTTTCTATATAAACATGCATAGGATTGCATGCATGTCCCACTAAGTAATTCAGTAAAATCAAGGAGGATTGAGTGATCTCGGTGACACGATCTGCAGTATATTCTGCGATGCAGCTCCTTCCGAAGAAAGGCTTGTTCTGGATTCTGGGTCGCTTGTCCAGGAAGAGTTCCGTCAAGAAGCATTTTTAAACTGCGCCGCAAGCGCCCTGAACTGACGTCAAGTCTTTTGAAATTGACGCGACCGAAATACTAATCGCTGAAAAGCTAAGGAAGGTTGCAATCCTATGTACTTACGCGGGAGTAGATCTTTTTGAATTCAGGAGCGCTTTCTTCCGAATATAAGTGCATAGGATCCGGCTTTAAGTGACGTTCGACAGGTTTTAAAGGCCCTTCCCTTTTCAAGAAAGGGTGCCTTGGAATGGATCGGAGCCTTGGTGGTCTCGCCGATTCCGAAGGGAGTAGGTTAAATCCGGGTTTAAAAGGTTTGTGGGTCCAAAGGACCCTGGGCTGGTTTAACTGATCCAGCCAAACGCTCAGCACTTAACGCAGCCGGATCCAACGCAGGGTCACTCGGGGAGTAAATCCCACCGCGTTCCATTAGACTTAATCCCCACTGATTGAAATGGAGGGCAAGTTAAGCAAATATTCCATGCTTTCCTTTTTGAAATCGTACACAAACCACACACATACCGCCAACAGCCGAAAGCTTGTTCTCTCGGGTATGCAGTGCGTGGCCTTTTTATCCATTCCCTTTTCTCCTCTTCCTAAGAGATCCTTCCTTTCATTCTACATACCACGCTACGACCTGGGGCAGATTTCAAAAACGGATCATCCAAACGGAAGCAAAGTGAAGGAAAGGTGCCTCGCGTGAAGCCGGGTGGGGCAGAAGACCCGGGAAAAGGAGAAGAGGTGGGTGGGTGGCAGAGAGAGGTAGCGGAGAAAGAGCGTTTTCAGAACATAAAAGCCGGCTCCTTAAGCCTTGTAAAGCCCGGCTCCTTGTTTGTGCAGGCTTTGTACAAACATTGTTTCTGTTACATTGAGACATGGGTTCCCAAGAAGAAGAAAAGAAATGAGGAGTGGAAGAAAAATAAACAGGCCCCGCTCCCGGCACTTTTAAAGTCTTCACGTTTCTCCGCAGAACTCTTGGGCTGGCTTTCCCTTCGATTAACGTGCTAATGTGGAGGTCAAATCTTAGCTTTCCCGGGTCAGGAGAGGGAGAGCGCGCGCGCTGGAAAGCATCTGGGACTCACGTTCTGCTCCGGGTCTTAACAGCGCTGCGTTGTAGAATCGGGGGGGGGGGGGTGTTTGGAAGTGGATGGGTGGATAATAAATATGCAGTTCACTCTATGGGGGGGGAAGAGTTGTGACTCCCATCACCCGCCCCATTCTTTTGTTCGGCACTGGGGCACAGAAACCCCCATCAAAGGTCCTGATCCACCGCCTAGTTATGCTAGCCTGGCGTAGTAGTGAGAGTGTTGGACGACTGGGACTCAAGAGATCCTGGTTCCAGTCCCCGCTTGGCCATGAAACTCACTGGGTGACTTTGGAGAGTCACTGACTCTCAGCCTAACCTACCTCACAGGGTTGTTGTGAGGATAAAATGGAAAGGAGGAGGAAGAGGATTATGTAAACGGCCTTGGGTTCCTTGTAGGAAAGAAGGCAGGATATAAATATAATAAATAAATAAATAAATAAACCAAAATTTCTCATAACGGTACTATCCAACTGTGGATTAGGGGTCTTTATTTATCCTGGACCAGCATGGCTACCTTTGTTTTTGGTTGTTGTTGTTTTTTAATTACCAGAGTTATCAATCCCCAGGTTTCTCTCTAGACCCAGATATTGGAACTATCTTCAGGGCGGATAAGGCAAGTTGCAGCTCTGCACACATTTACTAAGGAATAAGACTCCAATCCTACACACTTACCTGGGACTAAATCCCATTGAACTCAGTACAACTTACTTCTGAGTAAACATGTTTAGGATTACACAGTAACTTTGATGTAATCCTGAACATTTTTCCCCATCCACAGATCTCTCTGCACCCCCAGTTGTTTCCATACCTCACATAATTTCCTGTATCATCTCAGCTATATTTTCCCACCCCACAGGTCTCTACAGCCACATCCAAGGCTGGCACCAAGACATAGATTTTATAGAGTTGGAAGGAGCCTACAAGGCTATCGAGTCCAACCCCCTGCATTTTGCTGCCTGAGGTAAGAGCAGCAAATGGCACCTTTCCCCCAAATCCCAGGCAATGTGCATAGTAGTACTCAAAGCCAGTCAAGTTGTTTTGGCCCCTGAGGCAGAAAATCCTACAAGCACCTCTCACTTTCCCTGGCAGTGAAAATACAAATAATGAATAATTTGCTGCCTTTTCATGACATCCTGAATCAGTTGTCTGAAGCAGCTGCTTCAGACTCTAAAGTGTGTGTGTGTATGTGTGTGTGTGTATGCTTGTGAGTGTGTGTGTCTTTAAAGGACCCTGTCTCCTAAGGACACCCCTATTTGGCAGGGGAGAGAAGGGCATTTGATTTCAGGAATAAACCTCGGAAAGATTCAAGGGAGGCAGCGGGAGGGGAAGCACTTGTGGGCAAAAAGCCAGCTAATCCAGGGGGATCAGATGCAACAGAGGTCATCAGGGTCCCAATACCTTTATTTCAACAAGTGCCATTTTTTCCAGTTACATGAAAAGCAACATTTCAGAACAATTTTCTGTACAGTGGACTCCTGTCCATGAAAGCTTATTTTGCCACAGTAAATGTGTGAGTCTTTAATGTGCCACAAGGCATTGTTGCTTCTGAACACAGAAGAGCAAGAAGCCCCTATCTTCTGCCCACATCTATTCACTTTTCTCTAGCCTAGTGCAAACCCCTGATGCCAAGGAGGACCATGCACCCACCAGAACTTGGCCACATGGATCATGCAAAAAACAGGTGCACTCCAGAAAGATGATTGCAGAGCCAAGGAGCTCCAGACACTCTCAAGCAAGCCAGCAAGCCAGGGCAAGCCGTATACATTACCGTGCCCCAAATTCAGACACTGTTGTTCGTTCAAACCCTTTTGCAAGCAAACCCACTTCCATTTTCCCCCCAGGCAAGGGGCCTGGGCCAGCTTGGAAGAAGTGACAGACTAGGAAGGCCTCTGGCACTCCATCTGATATGTGAGCAGCCAATGCGCCTCCTCTTCCTCTTGTCAGGGCCTCACTACCTACAATGGCCCAGGGCACAAGTGCAATTGCCCAGTAGCAATTGGCTGGGCAGGTCTCTGCTGAGTCAGGCACACTCTGAAAAAGCTGGGTGACAGTGGTGCTTTTAGGTAATTTTGGACTCCGGATTTAATGAAAATAATGAGCAGACTGTGGAAGGAAAGGTGGCAGTCTCCCCTCTAGTTTAAAAGTCTGGTGCCTTCATGCTACACTCAGTCTGCTAAGGGCATGAGTCCTAAGGTCTCCTAGTAATTGCAAGGCTACTGAGTTCAGAGGGAAGAAGCAAGCTTGTATTAAGGCAGATGGTGGCAACTGGGGCAATTCTAAAGATCCAGAGCACAGCACAGAAGATCTGGGGCCCATACCTAGGTGGGCCTCTTCCTAACACTGCCCATGGGACAAGCTTCCATCCTATTCATGTGTAATCAGAAGTAAGTCTCACTTCTTAGTTCAATATGGGACATTCCCAAGACGTAGGATTGAATCCATGTATGTTTAATCACAAACTAAATCCATTGTTTGGCTTTTCTCCAAATAAGCATGCATGAGATTATAGTCCTAGACTGCAATCTTAAGAATTCTTACCTGAAATAGGTGCTATGGGACTGACTTCCCCAATACAGTAGGGTTCTAAGATGGGGTTGTTACTTAAAAGAAAGTCCCATTGATTTCAATAGAGATTGTGAAAAACACCTGATCTTCCCCATGTTTGCTCTAAAGTCAGTCCCATTGCACTCAATGGGACTTATTTCTGAGTAGACATCCTTAAGTCGCGCTACATCCTGCAATGCATTTCCCATTCATTACACTGGGACTTATGCAGAAGAACTTCCCAAAGGATTGAGACCCGAACTTGGAATGACGTTGCTCGAAAAGGAATTGGCTTTTTATTAACAAGCCAATGTGTGCTAGGGCTGGGGCATTTTGTTTATGAGCAATGTATATAGAGGCTTCGACCACCCGCCCTCAACCCGGTGCCCCTCCAAATGCGTTGGACTACAAATCCCACCGTCCCCAGCCAGCATGACTCATGGTGGCTTGGGGACGATGGGGTTTGTAATCCAACGCATCTGGAGGGGCACCGGGTTGGGGAAGGTGTAAGACTGGAAAGAGTAAGCTCCTTCTTCCTTCGGAAAATCCGGCAGGAATCCTCGAAACTCGCGCGCAGTTTTCAAAGAATGAAAGGTTTGGCGTTTGCTTAAAGTAACGCAGCAGCCTCGAGAGCTGTACGCTTCTCTCCTCCTGCTTCTCTTTTTTCTAATAATCATCAGGTAGCGCGTATTTGTTAGATTATGCCTTAGGTCTCCCGGGGGAAGAAGGGGAATCCTTCGGCGGCTCTTGTCGCATTTCCTAGGGATCCGGGAACGGGATCCTGCACCAGCAACCCCGATTCCAAAAAACACATACATCCTATGTATGTTTAGGCAGAGAAAAGTCCTCCAGCTCCCAGACCCAATTCCAGCATACCTGAAATTGTAGGGGGGGTTCTGTCTAAGCATGCATAGGATTGCGCCCTTACTTGGAAAGATAATTTACTTCTGAGTAATATGTTTAGGGTGCAACGTCGTCTTTTCTCTCCATCCCCCCCCCCCCGTTTCTTCCCTTCTCTTTTTCTTGTCCTATCCCGGAAAATATTATTTATTTGTTTGTGAATGTATTTTTAATACACCAGCCAAATTCTACCACTCAGAGACCGATTCCGCCTTCCTACTCACAAAGCAGGAGCGGAAAACGACTCCTTCTGGATGAGCTTCGTTCCCGTCTTCGGAAAGGAGGCGGCTTAATAAACTCTGCGAAGAGCCGCTTCGTCGGGTGCCGGGAGGGCAGCCGCGGATGTCTGGGAGATCAGCGCCTGACTTGGGACAGCAGACCGTCGGGCAAAGAATTTAAAACAGCGGCCGCCGCGGGGACCAGTATCCGCAGCCAGCGAATCGTTCCTTGGCCCCGACGTTGAGTTCGGATAGGCGGTGTCCTCACGGAGGCGTTTCGGCTGGCGGATCCAGCCGGTTCGCGGAACACCGTGGATTTACGACACGCTATGAAAGGGCAAGCAAGGGGAACCACGGTTTCCCACAGGAAACGGGCGCTTATTTATTTGCTCAGTTAATTAGTTAGGTGATAATTGGTTATTGACTAACTAATTTCGACAAAGGGACGTGCCTGGCTGCTTGGGAGGGAGGGAGGAAGGAGCCTTGAATGCAGGGAAGCTTACTATTGAGTAAACATGGGAAGAGGGAGAAATCAGACTAAACAAGGTGCTTAAATTGGGTCGGATCGTGCCCAGCATTTCTCTGCCGCGCACCTCTCCACAAAGTTGCACCCCAGGCGGCCTACAAAACCATCCCTTTCATGGCCCCGATTCTCCTCTGACTACAGATAATTGAACTCACTCAGTCAGGAACTCGCTGACGCAGCCCTTCCGGAAGAGCTTGGGATCTTAGCAGAGAAATCGGAATGCCTCGATTGAATAGGAAAGCCGTCCTCGTCCATTCAAATCATATGTAAATTGAGCAGTAAGAGCTCCCCAGTTTAATCGCCCACCCCACCCCACTGGAGTATTTGTATTAATTGACTGATTGATTCATTAAACGATCCATTAGATTTTACAATTTGGCAGCGATATCCAGTTGAATAATCCCCCCACTATTTCTATCCACTTTCTGGCCAAGTCCGCCGGGAATCAAATCAAAAGAAAACCCTGCGTGATTCCTCCGATGGAGTCACAAATTCCGGCGATCGAGGTTCAAAGGTCCTCTCAGGAAGGAAGCCAAAGGCTGTGGTGGGGTCGAACTGCAGGTTGACATTTATTTTAAGGTACAAGCCATTAAAAGGACAGCTCAGCGCTCAGGCGAAGTTTTAACACGCGGGTATGGGAAGGATACATCAGATAAGAACAGCGGGGAACCTGGCATTTGAATGTATACTGAAATAGTAATAACAGATCTTCTTGACATCTCAGTACTAAAACACACTTGGCTTCAAATGATAAAAATTATTACTGGTAAATTCAATGTCGTCTGCGCAGGGGACGTCAGCCTTTTTCTCCCTTGTTTTCAGTATAACCCTTCATTAGTCCGGCGACTCCTACAACCCGATCCACAACCCGGTTAAGCCCTGTTCAAAGGGATCGCCTCCCATTTACTTCCACGGCACGAAATCAGTTTAATTCGGACTCGGAGCACTCTGGTTTAGCTGTTCAGGCCAATCAAGCAGAAACCTGCCGCCGCTCTCTGTTTTCCGGATCTTTTCCTAGTACTGCTCATTTGATTCGATTTTAACAGTCATCTGCAGCCATCCTGTGCAAAAGTGAATTCCTTCGGCAGGTTTAGTTCCAAGGAAATCTCTTTGGAATACTTTGCTAATATGTGATCACCCAGAAAATGCATCGTCCTGCACCCCGAAACTGGGACAGTCAGGACACAGCGCTGGGTATAAAGGAAACGTTTGGGTAGGTGGGTGCATTACGGCAAAACTTTGAACCAGCAGTTTATTGGGGAGTTATCTCTGTACCCAGCAGATTATAGTTTGCATAAGGTTTGCTTTTTATTTAAACAAAACAAACTCTGGTTATGCAAAGGTATTTAACGAACGCCTAATGTGGAACGCCTCGATTTACACGACTCCTTTTCACACGACCTTAGAACCTCTGGGCTGGATCCAGACTTAGGCTGCAATCCTAGACACACTTTCTTGGGAGTAAGTCCTATTGAACTTAATGGGACGTACTTCTGAGTAGACATGCATTGGATTTCGCTGTTGGCAGTAAAGTTTAAACCCACTGAAATCAATGGGACTTGTGCATTTCAATGGGTCGACCCTAAGCATGACGGGGTCTGAATCCAGCCCCCTCTCTCTCGCTTTCTGGGCGAGTTCCTAAGGGGAAGAGAACCATTTCCCCATCGAATAAGTTAGACATTCCAGTCAGCCGCTGCAAAGGGGCAGTTTCCATTGCAGACGTGGGGAATATGGAAAGCGTTTTAGCGCTCTCCATACATATGGACATTTCGAAAGCGAGCAAGTAAGAAAAGCCCTATTTGTGAAACCGCCTGAGGATTTTTGCTAGCGAGTCGCCCTCCTCCAGCCGGATTAGTATCAAAATCAATAGAGTTCATTTGCAGTTTACTGAAGAGAAAGCGGCTTAAACCCGAATACTCCATTCCATTTCCAACTGATTAAGTAATTTACGAACTGTGTGAATTTGCTCGCCTGCTTTCTTTCCATACGAAGGGAAGCCATGCTTGCTGGACCGGCTTCTGTCTGTAGAGAACTAAAGCACAAAAAAGAAGGGCTTTTATTGTTCCGTGTCGTCTTGTAGATATGTTGGGATTGTCAAGAGGAAGCGGGAAGCTTCCTCCGCGATGGCCCCCACTTTTAGGTGGAAGCAAGTCCCACCGATCTGAAGGTGCGACTCGCCTCCAAGGACTCGGATCCAGAGCACAGTTCTGCAAACAAGAGCCGCATCCCGTTCTTTTTCTTCCCAACTGCTCTGCCCTGTTGGTTTTGTTCTTTACACCCAGGAGGATCCTAAACACAGTCCCTGGAGAAGGAATCCAGTTGGTGTCTAATATGACAGTGATTGCCACCCAATGGGCGCGATCCACAGGGGAGTTCTCCTGTGTCAGCCCCATTGAAATGAATGGGAACTTCGCAGGTACACGAAGTGGAGGGGGGGAGCGGGGAGTCTGCTTTCAGGATGACCCTTCTGAACAGTTCCGACCCGCTCATAACAGCCTGATTTTACGCCAGTTAACTTCGAAGCACGTTCCGTTCACGTCTATAAGACGCTCTTGGAGTAAGTCAGCCTTCGCCAACCTGGCAGTGGACTACAACTTCCAGCATCCCCAGCCAGCATAACTCAGAGTTGTAGACCAACACATCTGGAGGGCACCATGTTGGGGAAGTAAGCTGAAGCCAGGCTGCAGTAAGCGGCACGCCTACCTAGGATGGCAGAGCCCCAGCCTTTTCCCGAGAACCAAGGAGATGAATTCAATAGCCGCTTCTTTGAAAGGGTAAAATATTATTGAACACGAGTCCGGTTGGGTGAGAGGCCCACAAGAATGAAACAAGTGGCTTGTTGTGTATCAAGTTAAGTGGCCGGTACTTGGACTCTCTCGATCTCAGAAATAAATGCAAGAACAGCCCCCGCCCCGGCTGCCATATTCAAACCTTAAGCCCTCCTGCTGGCACATGGTAAAAGTGTTGGAAGCGAATCTATTTTAAGGGTTTAACAACATGATCCATCCAGGGCATATTTACTGTAGTGGTTAGTGTGTTGGACTGGGACTCCGGAGACCCGGGTTCTAGTCCCTACTGAGCCATGAAGCTCACCAGGTGACTTTGGGCCAGTGAGGATAAAATGGAGGAGGAGGAGGAGGATTATATAAGCTGCCTTGGGTTCCTTGCAAGAGGAAAAAAGGCGGGATATCAATATAATAAATAAATAAATAAAAATATTCAGGGGCGTTTACTCCCTAGTTACTCATAGGATTTTGCAGCCTTAAAAGTGTCCCCCTTCCCTTCCTCCCTAGGCCTCCTAGCAGCAGGAAGCCTCCTTAAGCCCTATCCCTGCAGACTGAATTAGCATAGGAAGCTGCCTTCCAAGTTCCACTGCGTCAGACTATGGGTCCATCTAGCCCAGTATTGTCCGCACTGACTGGCAGCGGCTCTCCAGGGTTTCAGGCAGGAGCTTTTCCAGCCCTACCTGGAGATGCCGGAGGTGGAACTTGGTACCTTCTGCATACAAAGCAGGTGCTCTCCTGCCACTGAGCCAGGGAGCGGTGGTGTGCAGCGAGGTCATTTTAGACCTCGGGCGGGTTGGTTTTATGGGGGCACCCCTTTGGACGGCCGTGTGCAGTACTTCAGTTGTGAAACACACCAACGCGAACATTTCTCTTGCTAACCACGCCCTCCACCACCATTCCATCCTTTACAACTGCTTCCCCATCCATTGCTGATAGGTTAGAGCACAACAATAACAACAGCAACAATAACTGTTGGGACTTGAAAAAGATGCTAGGAGAGGATATATTGTTAAGTATTATCCTTCCTATCTCACGTTAGTGAGATCAGCAGAGTAGAGTCCCTTTCCAGCTTAAAAGAAGCTTAGATTTGGCTAGTGTTAGCCAGTTAGCATTTGGTAATCCAGGATGCTTTAAGGCAAAATGGATTTCCCTGGTTTTGCCCCCTTTTCTCTCCCTCAGAACAATAATCAGTGACACAGTCTTGTAAAAGTTAAAAGTAACATTTACTCACTCAGATTATGCAGTTTCATTCAGGCAGGCTTAAAAGACGTTTCTTACAGTTGGTACAAGTACATTTGTAGTTACTTGGGGTCTGAAATTGTGGGGTTCAGACCAGCAACTCTGGTTACATGCTGCTGCTAGAACAACGTGGAGACAACAACTGATGGTGCCACACTCACTAAGGGCCGGTTCACACGACCCAGGCTGCTGGCGGGGGAAGAACCACAGTCCCCGGGGTCCGGAGGGGCCTCGCACACAACCGGCGCCCGCACGCGTGGGCAGACCCTGTAGTCCCCTAGTCCCTGCACAGCAATGTGGGCCTCCTGGCGCTAGGGGGTGGGGCCCCGGATGCCCAGAGGGGCCGTTGGCTCCAGCCGCTCTGGGCTGCCGTCTCTGTGGGGACCCTGCAGGACGGACGGCCGCTTACCCCTCTACCGACCATGGTCACCTTGCGTGTGTCCCGCCCGCAGCTGTCCCACGCGGGGGCACCCCCCAGTCGGCGTGCACACGACAGGGAACCGTGGGGGACTTGCGGTTCCCGTGTCAAGCGAACAAGCCCTAAGAGTCCCAGCGGAAAGAGGAAGAGCTGATAGCTACGCCCACTTCCTGTTGGGGCTCTGTTAATTATTCAATGAGTATCTTCCAGTGAATCAACCCTAGAAGATACCAGTGATCTTAACCATTTCACCCAACTACCTGGTGAAACATGAGCCATAGGTTTTGACTGCAACTTAATTATCCCACAATAACAACAGCAACAACTTCCATGAGAGCCAGTGTGGCCTAGTGGTGAGAGTGTTGGGCTGGGACTCGGGAGATCCGGGTTCTAGTCCCCGCTCGGCCATGAACCTCACTGGGTGACTTTGGGCCAGTCACTGACTCTCTCAACCTAACCTACCTCACAGGGTTGTTGTGAGGATAAAATGGAGAGGAGGAGGAGGAGGAGGAGGATTATGTAAGCCACCTTGGGTTCCTTTCAGGAAAAAAAGCGGGATATAAATATAATAAATAAATAAACAAACTTTTTGCCAATCCAGAAAAGGAGGAGAAGACTCTGAGTATGTGGAATTTAGCATTTTAAACTCACTTAATCACAGCACCATCATGACTACGGAGGGGGGGACCCAGTTTGCCAGCGCAGGTTTGCGGCTGACCCCAATCACCTGACATTCTCTGGGTGGTCATTTGGGTGGTCCCCGAAGCTGTGGGGCCCTGGAGCTTGGCCCCAACGACCCGCTGCACCACGATGCCCCGTGGATTTCGATAGAACTTCCTTCCAAGTGCGGATGTTTGAGATCACAGCCGTAAGGGAGCGATCCACGCTGTTCGCCATCCTTAGGGCGCTACCTCAAATGTCTTGGTGGGGGTGGGGGGGTGTCCGCGAAGTTACTCAACCAGCCACTTCTCTCCTTGCTGCCTCTTGCCCAGGCCAGATTTTCAGAATAGCTCCGCTCTAGGGCCCTGGCCTGGAAGTCAAAAGGCCGCAGCAGGACTCAGACTGGGGGAACAATTCGATTCGATTCCCTGTGCTTCTCAGGAGCAGAGGTGCACTAGTATATTACTTCCAAATCTGGGAAGCCAACCCTGCTGCTGCGTTTGGGGGCCCTCCTGCTCATTCTACTGACTGGGGCCCTGGACTTCTGCCCCAAAGCCCTGCCCCTGCCGGCACCACATTACTCAAGAGAGACGTTTCAAAGACAAGCCCGAGCTTGGAAGTAAACACCATTGAAATCTCTCGGTGGAGAGACTGTCTTCCAAGAAAACGTGTAACACGGGGGTGGTAGATCGGGAGCTCTGCAGGTTTTCCTCCGCTTCCTTTGCAGGCGTCAGAAAACACTTCGGAATCCCCCTGATGAAGTCGGTGTGTGCATGAATTCACAAAGCAGAGCCATTGTCAGAGGCTTGGAGAGTAGCGGCAGCGGCGGCAGCAGCAGCGAGCTGACGGGACAGAATCCAGAGCCGCAAACCACAACCCCGCTTACTCCGGAGCAGTTGCATTGAATTTAAACCCAACGGGATATACACTATTTCCCGAAGCTAGTGCCTCCGAATATGTTGGGCGGCAACACCCAACCAGCATGGCCACTGGTCATCCTGGCTGGGAATTATGGGACTTGCAGTCCAACTCATCTGGAAAGCTGGTATAGATAATATCGGGTTTATACAGCACCCTGATAACGTAGTATATTACATGCTGACTGTGGTGTGCAACATATAGGACAAAGATTAACATATCTACCTATCGTGTAAAACTCGGGAGATGCTTCTCAGTATCTTCCGTTGGAATCAGGATGCAACTCTTTCTATTCTACCTACACGTACTTGGGAGTAAGCTCCACTGAACTCAGCTGGACTTAGTTCCAAGACTACCATCTGGTCCCACGCCTTATTGATTTCAGTGGAAGTCACTTGCAAGTGATGTGGTCTTTGGGGTCCGGTGTCAGTGACATGATCGAATGCAGCCCAGTGGATGCTTCTCATCAGAGCTCGAGAAATTCGATTGGGTGTGTGTGTTCTGTTGTGTGGTTAGTTACCTACTAAGGACTAATCGAAAAAACTGCCTCCACTTCTGCCTTTTCTCCCCACAGTGGCTGATGCCATGCCCGATTGGGCTGGCCCTTTGACAATGTTCCTATGAGTAGATATCCGAGGGTTGCCGCGGCCGAGCGGAGACCTTTCCAGCCTGCCGCCGCTGCTTAGCCTGTACGCCTCAATGAATTGTGCGGCCGCGCCGAAGTGTGTGGCTCTGTTTGCTTAGCCGGCTCGGGGCTCGATCTGCGACACTTGGGGGCACGTCGCCTGTCGCGTGTGACTTCGGTTCACACGGTCATTTGGCGGCGGCGGCGGCAGGAGCTCCCACTGGAGAGGGCTGCAGGCGACTGCGCGTAGGCCTTCTCAGGCCTCCTCTTTTAAGCCAGGCTACTGGATTCCCTGCACTCGGTTAGACCCCTCTCTGCCTCTTCAGCGGCAATAGTCTCAGCGCCGTTGCAGACCGCTCAACCCTATCATCGGTAGTACACTTAGATAATTGTGGACTCTGGACTTAACGGTTTTAGCCCCCCAGCTCACGTTTAGATATGGTGATGCTTACCAGCTTCAAATCTGGTAAACCAATCCTGCTGCGTTGGGGGGGGGGGCTGGACTTCTGCCCCAAAGTCTTACCTTGATGAACCCTCTTCGCAACCAACTAACTACATGGGGTGGGGATAAAACGGTGGAGGTCGTGTACTTGAAGAAAGGGCATGATTTATTTTTTTTAAAGAATTAATTTATTTTGATCGGCCCTTTTAATGCATGCGCTAGTAAAGAGGAGATTCTGCAACCCAAACCTAACTGTGCTTACTCGGAAGCAAATCCCGCAGGTTTAATGGAATTTACTTGCTAAAGTCAGTGTTTATTAACACAGAAGGGGAGGGCTAGTTGTGCTAGCTAGTCTAATTAACTAACGGTACAAACCTATAACATGGCTCCTCCTCCTAAGTAAGCCCCATTGAGTTCAATGGGACATGCTGCAATCCTGTTCATACTTGCCTGAAAGTAGTTACAACGGGACTTACTGCAATCACACTTGCCTATTCACACTTGCTCTTCAACACTGTTGGACTTACTTACTTCCCAGTAATCATCACTAGGACTGATCTACAATTGCATGATTCTATACATGCTTCCTGAAAAGTAAGTGACACTTTTCTGGGAGGAAGCTCCGCTGAACACAATGAGACTTACTTCTTAGAAAACCGGCAGAGAGGTCTACGGGCAATATGAATGCGTTGTGGATATAAATTTGGAACAGGACATCTCCGTTTCTCGTGCACTGGCACAGTTCATCAAGGTACTTGCATTTTAGCCATGTTTCAGCTCCTGTAATAAGCCAGCCCGGATCCACTTAATTGGTCAGTTAAACCAATGCGGTTGATCAGAAACCGCTGAAGCCACGCATTCATTTCAATAGGAGAGAGAGATTAATCCGCAACTCGGTGAAATGGAATGAAAACAACGGGACTTCACGTCATTTTTTAATTGAGAAAAGTATCTTGACTTACAACGCTATAAACTGGCCTACTCAGAAGTACATCCCATTGACTTCAATAGGTCTTACTCCCATGAAAGCGGGCATAGGACTGCAGCCTTACAGCGAGATCTGAGCAAGAGTTCATATGGGACCTACTCCACAATAAGTGCTTTTTAAGGTTGCAGCTTTAAGTAGATTGTCTGGATCCTGCGCAGTCTATTCCCAGCGGTTGACAGGGCACTTCTGATTTGGAAAGTGGAATCTACGCACGGATTCCGTTGAAAGCCGTAGAACCCTAAAGAAGGCAACACATTTATTTGAAATTACCTTCTATGGGGAACTCCGTAGGACGTCCTTCCAAACACCTTTATTGCTGCTAGGGAGCTAAAGTTACTCTCCCGGGCCTGGGTTGTATCCCATGTTAGTCCTACTTAGAGTAGACCCATTGAAATGAATGGGACCTAAGTTAGTTTAACACTGGATACAACGCACTGAAAAGGGCGACTCCCAAGTCACTTACTTAACAATCCATTGAGATCAATGGATTTGGTACCAAGGCAATGCTAGCTGCGTGCGTCAATAAGGGCTTGCGGGCCTGAGGGTCCCTTGACATAAACACCCTCCACTCCAAATTCCTTGGAGGCGAATGCTTTACCGGAGAGCAAGCCCACTGACTTCTATACATGTTTCTCAGGAAGCATGTATAGACTCATGCAATTGCAGATCAGTCCTAGTGATGTTTACTTGGAAGTCAAGTGTTGAAGGCCTCTTTCAAATCGGTACAGACCTAGGCAGGCCTTGGTGGGAAGTCGGAGCGCCTGAAATCCATGGGATTTCCTTGAAGGTAAAACGGATTGAAAAAAGGGTGGCTGTCAGAAAGCGGATCGAGAGGGCCGCTGCCTCAGAGAACGGGCAGTGTGGCTTCTAATATATAGTGGCTGCAGCAAGATATCGTAGGGGAAATAGGAACGATCAATCTGAGAAGGATCTAGGAGCCCCCCCTCCTTCCCCCTCCCCTGCAGCCAGGCGAACCTCCTCACTAACCCTCCCCCTCCAGTTCGAGAGTTAATTGGGCCTCTTTCTGCATCAGGGTGGCTTGGATGGCGCTGCGGCTGCCGCCCTTGGCAGACGCGCACGTCACTCGTTGTATTTTCTCCTCCCCTCGGGTCGCTTTCAGCCTGGGAATGAAGAGCGAGGCCACTTCAGAGCTTCTTTTCTAGCCCTGCAACTCAGAGGAGGAGGAGGAGGAGGAGGAGACAGGCGAGCTCTGCTGCAGGCGGATCCGGAGCCTCCTCCTCGCCTGTCGGACCGGGAGCGGGAGATTTGGCTTCTGCTGCTGCCGCCGCTGCTCCAGTCTCCGCTGTGCGCGGCTCTCTCTGATTTGAGGAGAAGCGCCTTTTCGCTGGGAACCTCGACAGGAGGTGTGGACTCGGCTTTCGCTCCTTTCTCCAGCAGAAGGAAGGAAGGAAGGGGCCATCATCGGGCTCTTTTCTTGGACCGCAGAAGCCACCGAACTCTTCCCTACGACCGAGAGCCGCTGCCTTGAGCAAATCGGCTCCCTCGACGAGCTCCAGAGATTCTCTCCGAGGAAATGGGAACACCCCACCCACCCCACAGACACACGCACGCGCGCACACGCTAATTTGACTTCTCTTCCGCCCCCGCGGGGCCCCACCCCGCGCCCCAGTGCTGCAGGACCGAGCTGAGCTGCGCCTGCCAGTAGAGGAGCGCGAGGGTCTGGTGTGACGCACGAGACAGACCAGTTTGGCCCGAAGGGGTCTAAAATAAACACAGCAAGTACACACGAGTTAAGGTAGGGGAGAGAGAGGGAGGAACACCGATTCCTCTTAGCTGGGCCTCCGATTCAGGGGGAACTCCAGTCTCTGAAGGGGTACGGAGGGGGGGAACCCAGTCCACGCGATTCGTTGTAGCTCCTGCTGTTTCTTGACTCCGATTCCCCAGCGTGGCTGGATCCGTTCCTCTCGATCCGAGGTGGGGAAGAGTCCACCGTGTCCTCCCCCTCATTCACAGCCTGCCGCTTTCTTTGACATTGATTTGAAGGCTGTACGTTTCTTTTCTTTACCCCCCCCCCTTTTTGTAAGAGCGGGAGAAGGGAAGGGAAGAAACTCTGATGACCTGGGAGACGGACCCTCTCAAGCCTGCCAAAGGTAGCCCAAAGCTTGGCCGCAAGTAGGGATTGCTTCTTCCGGCCGTGAGAGACCCAAACGTTAACCCAGCGGCGGCGCCTCCCCCCTCTCCTCCTCCTCCCCCCCGGACTCTGTGGCCGGTCCTCCCCACACACACACACACCGCCGCCGCCCCCCCTCCAGAGCAAGCTCCTGCGGACCCGGAGTCAAAGTCCATGCTCGCGGCGGCCACCCACCGGGGTCTACTATGCCAGTGACACCCTCCGCGTTTCCCTGCAAGAGCCGCGAAGACCATGAAGGAGAAGTCCAAGAACGCCGCGAAAACGCGGAGGGAGAAGGAGAACGGCGAGTTCTACGAGCTGGCCAAGCTGCTGCCGCTGCCCTCGGCCATCACCTCCCAGCTGGACAAGGCGTCCATCATCCGCCTCACCACCAGCTACCTGAAGATGCGAGCGGTCTTCCCAGAAGGTGGGTGAGTCGTCCCCGGCCTCCAGGGAGCGCCTGCAGGGGGGCGGAGGGGGTCGTGAGAGGAGGCGGTTGGGTGCCTTTTCCCTCCTCTTGCCGTGTCAGGCTGGCTTTCGGGCGGATCCGGACGAGAACGCCGCGCTGGATGGACCTTCGGTCTGCTCCAGCAAGGGGAGATCGTCTGGGTCTCCCTCCTCGACAGTAAAGACGTTCGGGGGCAGTTAGGAGCGCTCAGGGTTGCCCCTGGGAAGCCGTTGTTTGTTCTCCCCCACCCCCAACCTCTCACACGCGGGCATTAGAAACAAACAAAAAGAAGACTCTGGGCGTGTAACTTTTGGGGAAATCGCTCTTTCGTAGCCGCAGCTAAATTATCTTCCTTTCAGTCGATCCCTCGGACATCAAAAGGTCTGCGCATCGGGGGCCTAAGATTTGATTTCCGGTTGTTCCTAAACACGCGAGTTGGAATGAAATCGTATTGATTTCAATGCCTCCGCTCCTGGGCCGTTTCCTTGACGTTGATGGGACCATTCTGGAGCTTAAAAGGTTGAGGATTGCGGCCGAGGTCGCAAAGTGTCTCCAAACGCTTTTCTTGAAAGTTATCTCCGTGGCATTGTGGATTGTGTTTTATAACATCGGAGTGATAGTCCGTAATATACCTGGCCTGTGTGCAGGAATAAGATACAGGCGCTATAGTCCACAATGCATTTGAAACTTAGGGTCCTCCGTCCTATTTAAGTCAAAAGAACTGTAGGAGAGCAATTGTCTTTGTCGCCGGGATAGCGAAACACTTTCCCACGTTAATAAAAAATAGTGCCCTTCCAAAAAGTAATAGATGCGTATAAACCTTGATAATGTCCCATCTGACAGGACCATGAAGTGGGGGGCGGATTTGTAAAGCCTCTTGCTGTATATAATAGTTACCATCCATCACAAAGAGCAGCAAAACACCCCTTTAAATAAAATATATCCCCACTGCCTCCCCTATTGTGTATATAGTAAACCAGGCTCAGATAAGCAAATCAAGGCTTAGCAAAGATGGCTAAGATCCACCTATTTCCCAAGGACAGGATACAAAATATGTATAAGGGAAGAGTCCCTAGCAGCAAGTCCTTTTTAAAAAAGAAAGGCCTACCGACCTAAATATTTACTTACATGTCTGCACTGTATAAAACCTTGAGGAAATCGTCAAGGTAAAAACCAATCCTGTTTACCCTTACCTTTATCAGAACAAATCGAAACTGATACTATGCAGGGTACTCAGAAGTAAGTTCCATATAGCTTACTTACTCCGGACTAAATATGCATAGGATTACAGCCGAATGTCCTTCAACTCCAAGTTTAATCATACTTACCTGGAACAAAATAAGAAAAGCAATGACACTTGCTCCGTAAAGATGTTGGGGATCGAAGTGAAAAGAAGCCTGTTGAAATTACTTAAATTCTTTTATTTGAAAGCAAGACCCAATGGGTTAGATCCAGACTTTGTCATACTTATAGTACACCCATTTAACTCCATGGGACTGAAGTTAAATAATCGACAATGGGTCTACTCTAAGACTGGATCTAACCGACTTATTTCAATGGAATTTCCTTTTAATGTAAATGTGCTTACATTATAGACTTCTATTCAGATTAACCCGAACACAATTTTGAAAACCTGCGCAAAGCAAGAATACAGATCCTAAACCCGATGATTTTAAATCAAGCCGGATTGATTTCAATCTAATTTACTTCCAAGTAAATTAAGGCCGCAGAGCTGCTATTCTAAGTCGTTTTCCTTAAAAATATGCCCCTGCTGAAATGAGTGGGACCGAATTTCTAAGTAAAATGTGTTCGGGAGCAGATCGAGAAGAGTGCCAAACGCAAAAGAGTAAAAATAGCTGTCAATGTAATTGGGATTTGCCGTCTGCTCTTGAAGCTCGAACGGTTACGATTCGGTTCAAAAGCCAAGTGGATCTCCCCAGTTTTCAGTGAGAGTAGTTTGCCTTGAGGAATATATTTAAAAGTAAGTAAACTCTCCTCCAGTGGCCTGGCCCCCAAACGAACACCCAGAGAGCAGACGTCGGTGGGGCGGGAGGGCATTAGCATTAGCAGCCGTAGCATCCTTTCTTCTCCTTTTAAAAAGATCTAAAGTCAAGGGGCAGCCAGCCGGGCAGGCACATGGTCACAGGTGCTCGCTGTATTGTTTTTACTTTTAATATAGAGTATGCTTTTCTACAACACAATGGTCCTTATGCCCAGCTAAATCTGTAGTATAGCATCAGGACAGCAGAAGCACACTCCATCTTATCCCCATAGTCATGAGGTGCTTTGGTTTAAGCGAGTTTAAAATGCGAGAGGAGGGCACATGCTAGGAAATAATCCCCTTTTCGGATCACGGTTGCCAAACGGTTTGCTTCGGTTTGTTCCTCGCTCTATCGTATCAGGAGGAGCGTAGAAGCAATTGCAAAGCATGGAAAGGCACTGGAGGAGGGGGAAGAGAAATGTGGGTTGTGTGCTTCGCAGCTGAAGTAATACACATGGCATCTCAAGGGAGAGGGTAGGGGGGCTCGGAAGACCGTGAAGGCCAGGGTCTAAAATGACCTCGCCGCACCACTGCCTCCGTCCTTCTCTCTAGGCTCCAGCGCAGTTTCTCCCGCAACCGAACTGATATTGCTTGTTCTTCCAGACCACACGCCGGGTCTTTCTCTCGCCCGCCCAGCAGCTGCCTGGAGCTGCGCTTTTCGGCTCGCTCCCCCCACCACAAACCAGGGTTGAAATGGACAGGAGTCACGGGGCGCTTTGCGTCTTCGCCTCCGCCGTAAACAAACGCCGCGTAACCCGATTTGGCATGGCGGCGACGGCGGAGGCGGCGGCAGCGCCAGCCGAGAATCGCGTGGTTGAGTTGGGTTGACAGCAACAGCAGGCGATAGAATGAGTTCCACCCAGCGCCGCAGATGGCTCTTAAAAGCAACCTCAACGCACAGCAGACTCCCGCTGATGGCGTGGAATACATTTATTTCTCCTGAGAGAGAGAGAGAGAGAGAGAGAGATCCTCACCTCCATAGCCTCCATAGCCCATGGAGGTAGGGGGAGATGACAAGCCCCCAAAGGCAGCTTCAGCGTCCGCTGTCTGACTGACAGACGGGAGTCTCTCCCTCGATTCATCAGACTGACTGATGACCCCACCGGTGACCGTAGCGCGTGGCTTGGCTCACTCGCTTGAGTCATCTGCGTATGATCCCCGCACGGTGTATGATCCTTTCCTCCCGAATTCGGAAAATGGACCTCTTCCGTTCCTTCCTGTTCCGTTTTACAGTTCTGGCAGTCGCAGGGCCTGAAAGGAAGGCACTCCTACAACGGAGGTCCCCTTCGATTATGATGTTTGCACACGCTTTATTCGTGCCAGCCTCACCTGGGAAATCGGATCTGGAAAGCTTTGACCGCGCCTCGGCTTTGAATAGGCTGTCTGATTAAGTATGGTTTTCAGACGGATTTTGTCACTTTCTCCTTAAGGCCGAAGCCCTATTCATACTTAATCACACAAAAATCAAGGGGGCTTCCTTCCGAGTTAACTTGGTTAAGAGTGTACTATAAGCGCAAGACATTAATATTGTATCCTCCTCCTCCTCCCCCTCCCCCTCCCCCTCCCCCTCCTCCTCCTCCTCCTCCTCCTCCTCAGTGTTCGTGGTGTCTTCCCGAGTAACAAGTAGACAGGTCCCTGCCCAGTTTACAATCTAATGTATTGATAGATATATGCTATCCCAATTCTAAAAACACGTATACTGTATTACAGGGATTGACCTCTTCACTCCTGCTTGTGGACAACTCTGGCCTGAATGGGGAGGTTTTTTGGGGGGGGCTGCTGAATTGGGTGGTCTGCCAACTTTTCTCCTCTAGTGTTTTCGTTTATGCCTGGTGCTTGGAAAGGCGTGGGGACTTGGAGAGGGGCGGGGTGGGGGCTTTTACGTTTGATCAAGCGTTTGCTATAGGTTGTACCAAATGAGTTCTATCCAATGTTAGTCTACATCCCATTCATTTCAATGGGCCTACTGTAAGTAGGACTAACTTTGGACAGAACCCTATAATTGTAATATCCACCACCACTGTAGACAATTTCTCAGTGAGAGATAAGATCCCCTTGAAGGGTGCTGCTCTGTTCGCTGCAGACTTTCTTTGGAGCTGCATGTTGATCGTTAAAAATTAGCTGATCCTAGCGTGGGCTCATTCAAGTCAACGGGACTTCCCCGCTAACAAATAGCTTCTGCGTTGTTGCCTTGGCTTCTATTTACTTGAGTCAAGAAGATGAAAGTTCCTACATTCGCTCAGCCGAAGGGCCTTAGGCAGATTTCTTAAGGCTCACCAGCAAGATCATCCTAGCTTTTGAGAAGTTCGAAGCTCAGGTAAAGCTGGGTTTCCTTCTGAGCAAGAGCAAAAGCATAGCCTCGGTTCTCCAGTCCTCAGCATTTTTACCTGGACAAGTCTCATTCGTTTTATGGGACTTGAACCCCATGAACCCCTTCTCCAGAGGACTCTACAATCCTACTTGGAAGTCAGTCGTTCCGCTGATTTCAGTCGAATTTATTATGAAGTAAGGCTGCGATTCTATACTCACCTGGCCGGAGTAAGTCCCATTGAAGTCAATGGGGCTTACTTCTAAGTAGATGCAGGATTGCACTGTAAGTATATTTAAAGATCACAGCCACATATTGCGCATTAAAGGCTTTGAAATAACTGCAGACCTTGTATCTTAGTGGCAATCTCTAGCACAGCTTGGAATGATCAAGTCAGTGATATATTAACATTTTTAAAAGTCCATAAACCCCATTCTTGTATCACTCTTTAATCACCCTGACTGAGAACAGGACAAGAGAAACTACTACAGGGTGCAAGGGGTAACTAATCCCACTTAAGGCTGTATTCCTATACACACTTACCTGGGAGTAAGTCTCATTTAACTCAGTGGTGCTTACTTCTGAGTAGACTCCCCTAGGATTGCGCTGTATGTGAGTTTGAATAGGTTCCCTTGGTCATCAGTGGTCCAGTCTTTGTCTCACTGATACGAGGCCTGGGACGGTACCTCCGAATCAGCACCTTACCCCATTGACTTTGCGGGTAACTGACTGCAGTTGTAAAACCGATCAGGATCTCGATCTCGGCTTTCGGAAGTTTTCTCGATCTCGGCTCTCGGAAGTCTCCAACGACCAGCTAAACTTACTCAAGATACCTGAACAATCACCTCCGTTCCTGCCCACTTGAACTTTTAGTTGTTTATTTTAAGTCAGAGGAAGTGGCAACCGGACATGCAGTTGTGGGGCCCTTCTTGATAACCTGTGGCAGCTCCTCTGAGAAATGAATTTATATGCTAGTTAATATATGGACAGGTTAAAAGCTTCTAATATCTTTTTTCAGATCAAGTTGAAGTGCCAGGCAATTCAGGGTTGGAACCAGACTTAGTCATACTTAGAGGAGATCCATTGAAATGGGGCAAGTTAGTCATTCCTAACTTAAGTCCCTCTGATTTTAATCGGTCTACTCTGTTGGGCCTTCTCAGTAGACATGTATAGGATCGAGCTGTTAAACTCCGATCCTCATACTGCTCATTCTGCATTTCACAGAGTTCCAGAGTTCTGGAGTAAGTGTTTTGAGGATGGCAATTTAAGGTGCAATCCTGTGCATCTCTAATCAGAAGCAAGTCTTACTCCCAGATAACTGTGTCTAGGATTGCAGTGCTAATGCCAGTAGACTGTCAATCTCTAAGGACCTTCTTCAAATTAAGTACCAGAAAAAAGTGTGGGTGTTGGGGGCAGGGGGGAGACCTTAGGTGCAGCAAAGAGCTTGAAAATATATAGGCAAAATCTAGCTCCAATTAAGACCCAGCAAAAAAAGAAAACTTCTTCTGACCTTACAAAAGATAACTAACACTGCAGTATGAAGACATAAATCATACTAGCGAGTAAATCCCACTGAACCCAGTGGGACTAACTTCCCGGTAAAGATGCACAGGATCAGGCTGCACAATGTTTGCTTTCTGCATTATTTCATAAAATAAACGTATCAATCCCGATCGTAATACAATATCACGAAGTCCAGGTGTGTGATTCTAGAATCCTGTCCCTCTCGCACAAGGTGACTGCAAATGCTAAAAAGATTTCCCAGAAATTTTTAGGACCGCGATGAAATCATTTTGACCCATTCTTGTTCGTTTGAGTCGCTTCCCCTAAATATTAACCAAATTCCATATTTTGAGAAGAGTTCCTGTGAGTGTGTAGTTATGAATGGAGGGAGAGAGAGAGAGGAGGCTTTTAGTTTAGGTTCACGTAGATCCATTATAGTTCCCTCTCTCAGGCCCAACATTATACTTCCTTGAGGCTGCAAACCTATACCGCTTGCCTGGGAATAACCGCTTGCTTGGGAATAAGACCCATTGAATTCAATGGGACTGACTTCTGAGTAAACTTGCATAGAATTGCGGGGTGGACCCATTTGAGAGAAAAGAACTGCCTAAGGCAGAACGTTTCTATACAAGTGGGAGTTCAGTTATAGAGCAATCCAGCCATGTTTACTCAGAAGTAAGTCCCCCCGAGTTCAATGGAGTTTACTCCCAGGTAAGTGTGCGTAGGATTTCAGCCTACGGCTTCGAATGCTTGGATTTAGGAGGTTGTGATGGGTGGCAACTTTACCCCCTCCTAGACATTTTTATTTTTTAGTTCTGTAGGATCAGGTTCTGAAATCCCGGGAGATGAACTGTTTACGACCCTGCTTATAAATAAATGTTTGTCCTTCAACGCAGGACTGAAAAACACCCTTTGGAACCATTGTATTCGGGTTTATGAATTGTATGCTATTAGTACTGCCAGGCGTTCCTTAAGAGAGGAATTCTTCAGACGTTCGTTTATCAGTCATTCCTCTCCAAATTGTGGGATCTCTGACTGCACCGAAACCCTGAAACTTCGGGACAATAGTAATCCATGCTCCCTTTGCTACTACGACCTCGGAGGCGTCTTCCTCCTTAATCCTTATTCTCCCCAGAAACCAGGGCAGACCAGGCTAACCATTGCAAAGGGTTACTCTAGAGACCGCGGCTAGTAACTTACAACCGTTCGGGGGCAGAGTGGGACGGCGAATGTAACCTGGGCTGGATTTGCCATTCTTAAGCAAAATCTGAAAAATAACTCGGAGGGCTTCCGCCCGGGTTTCACCCTTCAGGGCTCTGGAAACCTTTTCTCTCCGCCCCCTCTGTCCTCTGCAGCTTAAGGATTTCCAACGCTTCCTCTCTAGAAGGGACCACGCATTGTAGGGAGAAGAGCACTCTGAAACTGACCAGACGTTTTAATGCGCTGACTTGGAGTAGGAATCCAAGATTGGTTTGCCCTCCAAATCAATCGCGATTTGTAACCGGCAGCAATAACTGAAGAGTTTGGCCCAAATGAAAACCCACCTTTTTGTAAACTTCTGAAGGCTGAAAATAATAATAATAATAATAATAATAATAATAATACAGACGCCACTGTTTGCATTCTGTAAGTGACAAGTGCAAAAGAAATCATATATGGAATATTAATTTAGATTTGCCGATATGTCAGCATTAATGTCACGCGCTAAGAATCGTCTTACTCTCCCTTCCCCCCCTTTTTGTCTCCTCCTCCTCTTTTTTTTATTTATTAAATCTGTAAATTAAAATCTAGAGTTTTCAAATATATCTGCCGCACTTCTCTTTCTCTTTCCCCTGGTTGGGATAAGGAGACTTCTGTGGCGCGGCGCGGCCTGGCCTAGGGCGAGAAGAGAAGAGGTGGATACTCGTTTCCCTGTGCTCGATCCACCCCGAGCTTCCCTTCCCTGCCCGTTCCTACAGGAAACAGGTGGGCGTTAAGGCCGCAGCCCTAACAGAAACGATCAAGGAAGTCTGTCCCACTGAAGGCCACCGGTCATCCTTCTAAGTAAACGCGTTTACGAGCGGGCCCTTTACGTACTTAGCCTCGGGGTGCCAACCGGCATATAAACCCTAGTCCTTCAGTTACAGATCTGAGGATCCGATCGAGAGGACGTTGAACAGATGCTGGCGCGGTTTCTAAACTGGCCTGAAAGAGGCACCCCACCCCCAAGCCCTGCATGAGAATTCCCAGCTGGTCCCCAGGAGCGAAAGTCAAACCAGGGGCTCTGTTGAACTTGCAAAGAGCTAATCTTCGGGGATAAAATATCGCGCTCGGTTCTGTGTCCCTTTGGCCTGCCTGTTTTCCTCCTCGTTCTTGCCCCTTCGGTTTTCCTGTGACCTTCATGATTCATGAATTTAAAGTCCAGGCAGGAGGCAGCGACCCGCATTAGATCCAGGCTCTGAAACATCATCCGCTGCTGTGTTTTGATTTTTTGCCAAGCTGTTTATTGCTGTAGAACAAAGATACGGAACGGCTTCTCCCCACCCCACCCCACCACGCCCCCTCGCACCATTACCTTCCCCTCCCTCCCCTCTTCCTCTCCTTGGCTGTTGATTTTCTTTTCTTTTCTCCACCACGGAACAAACAGAAAAGGAGAGAAAAAGAAAAACATTCTAGAACTGCAGTGCTCCCGTCCCGAAGGTTGTGACACTACAGTTAAACTGTGACTCCGCGTAGCGTTGAAAATGGACTTTTAAAACGATTAGAAGTAATGATTAAACTAAAAAGGGAGGCGATGTGTTTAATGAATGACTTAAAAAAAACAAAACACCCACGGCCAACACCCTCTTTTGCCTTAATTGTAGAAAGAAGGAGAGAGAGAGAATCTGGAGAAATATCCATTTCCTTATAAATCTGTGTAGCTTCCAGCACAGAAGCTGCAGCATAATGTGCTATTATACAGCTCAAAAACAATTGATTATAATTATAGTTTCTTCTTTTAACAGTACTACTAAAGGCACTATCCTATGCCTGTTTAGACGGGAAAACGCCCTACAACCCCGAGCCCGAGCATTCCCCAGCCAGCATTGTAGGGCTTTCCACGGTCTGAACAGGCTATAGGATTGCACCCTAATAATGCTCTTTTACTATCTAGTGCCAACAGTGAGCTGGCACTAACTTCTGTCTTATTGGCCAGTTCACTAGGCGAAATAGATGGGTGATTCTCACAGTTCCTCTCTAAACCCTGAGCAGTGGAAATTACTTCCAGAGATCTTAGAACCGGGGTACCAAGATGGGAGGGCGAACCCACAACCGGGTTAAGTCAGAGGACGGGAATAAAGCCTATTTACTAAATAAATAATAGACGCTTTGTGCAATCGTGAATACAAGTTATTGGGTAATAACTTTAAAAAACAAAACAAAACCTATGATTCACTCCCAACCCAAATCAATACATTTAAGATCCTGAATCTAGTTCGATTTCAGGACTTTCCCTCGATTGGTACAACTGAAGGACCAATGGAATTCACTTGGTGTATATATTACATTACATTATGATATTCACACCACGCTTTTCTGCCTTTCATGTTAAGCCGAGCATCAGAATCCTAAACTCCTCTGATGCAATTGTGGGTGGCTTAAATCAAAGCAAGTTAGCTTAATTGGCTTGTGGATCTCAAGGTTATTTATTCTCTCTCTCTCTCTCTCTCACCCTATTCTTCTGCGTGCAATTAGAATTAAGAATTTGGGTCTTGACATTATCAATATAGATTTTATTATGAATACTGAATGATTAATTACATAACTCCTTTTATTGATTCATAATTTCTCGATCAGATTAAAGCAGCAAACCTAAAATTATATAGTAGGCCCTAGTATAGTAACCAGCAAGTCCAATAGGATTTACTTGTGTGTAAACATGCTTAAGATTGCCTCCAATGTTGCAATTGTAAGGCTGTACTCCTTTACCGGTTTACCTAGAAGTAAGACCCATTGAATTCAATAGGACTTAATTTTGAGTAAACGTGGATAGGATTATACTGAAAGGCTGCAATCCCATACACACATACCTGGGAGTAAATCTCATTGAATTTAATGGGTCTTACTTCTGAGCAGACATGCATAAGATTGCGCTGTCAGTATACTTGATGAAAGTAAGTCCCAATGAACACATTGGGGTTACTTACAAATAAATGTGTTTAGGATCGGGCTGCCAGCAAGCAGCGTGTTCTACAATAACTGTTCCCCAAACATTTTTTTAAAAATAGATATTTCACACAGCGGAGAAGATTTTGTTGTCCATTAGTATGTTTGGGAGACTTATGTAGGACTTGCAGTGCAATCCTGTGTATAATCTACTCAGAAGTAAATCCCTTTTGAGTTCAAGCTTACTAAGTAAATGTGTATAAGTATTGCAGCCTTAATTTTAACTGGGGCTCAGCCTCGAACCCTATTTTCAGCCAGGGCTCAAGCCTGAGGTCAAAATAAAGAGGATAGTGCCTCCAAGCATGTGTAGAGTACCACCGCCTCCCTACTGAGCAATCGCTACCACCAGCTCCTACTAATCTGAGAGGCATGCGGACAGACAGGTTTATGCCTGACGCAGTATTTTAGAATCTGTGTACTGGTTACTTTAATGGAAAGGGTTGGAGGAAATGTACATAAAATAGCAGGGTTCAAATCCAAGCAAACTCCACGTAAAATCGGGTTACTTTTGAATTTTTTTTTAAAACCAAGCATATTTTAATTACACAGGCGAAAATGTCCCTTGCGCAGATATAAGTGATGGGTAAAGTTTCACCTGTTTAGTTCTTGCTTGTCGGGCTGCTGGTCAAGGCCCAGAACGAGAGGGCCATCAATTAAAAAAAAAGCTGGCAAGTCTAAATAAAGTAGGTCTAGCAAAGCCTAGAAAAGATGTTTAGGACGTGGGCTATCCAGGGAACTAGGAGGAAAAAGCACACTATTCTTGCTTGCAGCTCTAAGGATGCCCTCATGCTGAGGTCTATCCTAAAAAAAAAATTGCCACCCTAACCGCCCGATGTTCTTTTGAAATTGGATTGCCTTTTTTGCTTGGCAAGACTTCTGTGTCTGTACATGGCAGGCAGAAATGCAAAGGGTGAAGCCTTTCCTATCACTCCATGCCGCTGCTAAAGGTGTGCCAGAAAAACCGCCGCAGCCGCAGCCAGGAAGCTGGTAACCCTAACTGAAATATGCCATAAGCCGTGCTTAGGATCAAGTGGCACTAATAATAGCTGCACTTTCCCGTCGGATATAACTCACTGTGGGTGATACCTAAGTGAGAAAGGCGCTCGGCTTTCCTCCTGCCCCACCGCGACACCCAGCTGCTTTGCTCTCCCGCTTCTCCTGCCATCTTGGATCCCTTGAAGGGCCGCCATAAGCCAAGGGAGGGCAAGAAGAGACGTCTGGTGCAAGGGACGTCTGGTGTAAGAGGAGCCCTCGGCCTCGCAGTCCCAGCCATGGATCCCAGACTTCCTGGGTCGTTCCCTTGGCCAGTCTAGCTATTGGACTTGGCAACCTTTTGGCTCTGTCTCTTTACAGTTGAACATCATCATCACCGCCTGACTCCAAACAAAAAGGCACAAAATGAAAGCAGGTTAGGAAATGTTAATTGACGTATTTATTTGTAAGGGCACCATCCCTCGGCGAGCAACCCCTAGTCAGCGGGGTGAGCAGGGCAGCGCAGAGCAATTACTGCACGCGTTTTGAAAGGAAAGGAGTTTATTTTTCTGGGGGTGGGGAGAGTTGTGCTTGCTCCACCAGGCGATTTTCCTTAGAGAGCAACCCTTCGCTATTGCTGCTGCTTGTTCTCGCCGCTCATCCTGCAAACAATCCGGAGAGAGCTGCGCGCAAATTTTGCTGACGCTGGCTTTTGTGCGCTTGGGGGGGGATATAGAAAGGTGTAATGCTTCGTTTTTAGCTGACCAACGCACTGGTCACAGTAGCAGCACCATCGAAGAGGATTGATCGCTCGCACAGAAGGGAATGCCTCTTCTAAGATGGCGCTTGCCACGTGAAATTTTTAGGAGCCCTAGCGCTGGCATTTTTTAAATTTAAAAAATCTGCTGACCGATTAATAGGGCATCATTTTAGTGGATAAACGGGTTCAATCAATTAATCGACCAAATGTTGCCACCTGCAAATACGCAGGCGACAGGGGCTCGTGCTGAAGATTACTTAAAGTGGATTGGGAACTACTTAACACACTTAAGGGGCTCATAATCATCACCATGGGATCTCCCACCCTCTTAGGGGCGTTGGCTATAAAAAGTTTAAAAGGCTGAGATAGCTAATGAATGTGGACCAATTGTAACTGATTTTGGTGGCAATATACTTCCGGGACTAGAAGATTGGCCTTCTCTTCAGTCTCCTACTTACCTTTCCCACAAAACATCCTTTACCCCACAATTTTCTTGATTTTAAATCAAGGATCTACTCAAGTTAAAGACAGACAAAATCTGGGATGGATCGGGTGTTACTGATTTTCGGTGGTGTCTGTTTGACTATATTTGTCACCTCTACTAAATTTCTGGATGATCGTGAGTCTGACTAGTTATTTTCTAAATAGCATCCATTATCGTCCTACGCAGTTTAAGATACATATAGTTTGGATTACAGTATGCCAGAGGTGGAGACGATGAGTTAACAAAGCGTACTATCGAGGTGCTCACAGAACAGGCAACTCCGGTAGACGGAAGGAAGGAAGGAAGGAAGGAAGGAAGGAACCCAGAGCCACTAGTCAAATTATTACACCGTGAGATATGATGCCAATTGGCTGCTGCCAGGCCCAGCTTAATTCTCACTGGGATGGTAAAGCTGACTAAGCAGTACTACTTCAGACTGCAGATGGGGGCTTCTATAACTGGATGTTCCTTCCTACAAAATAAACTCCCTAGATGTCAGGGAGAAGGGTTCTAGCCAAGCCTTCTCCCTGGCATGCTGGGTTTTTTTCTCCCGGGACCTAGAACCTAATCGGAACCACGGAACGAATCCTGTGGTTTGGGGCAGCAGTATTATTTCGAGGCTCGCTTCCATCCGACTCCCCCCACTGTGAAAAAAAGCGAAGTGTTCCAAAGGAGTTGCTATAAAAGAAGCCTTTTCGTGCGATGTTTACTTGTGAGACAGACCCAGCTCTCTAGTTCCTGCCTAAATACACATTTACCTGTGAGGAAGCGAGCAGCTGGGGGATTCTCATAGTCTCCCTCTAGCAAATAGCCCCTAGTTTAACAACGCAGAAAAGGTGTTTATATTCAGCGGGGGGGGGGGGGATGTTTTTAGTGGTTGTTTTTTTGCCCCAAGGGAAGAAAGATCCTGCACCGAGTGTTTGAGAATTTTAAGCAGGGGTGCGTGGAAACTGTGGCCCTCCCGATGTCGTTGGACTACAACTGACCACTGGTGGGGGCTGATGGGAGTTGGAATCCAATGGGATCTGGAGGACCACAGGTTCACTACCCCTGCTGTAAAAGAGATCCAGAGTCTTGAGTACTTGGATGAAAAGTAAGCCGATCGACTTGTAGTACATTACTTAGAAGCAGGTTGCACCAGTAAATCAAGATGCGCACTTCCGCAATGTATTTCGAAACGCTAGCCTGGGTCCGAAGGATTGCTCTGTTATTTATTTGATGTATTTTTTGGATGTATATACCGCCCTAGCCCGAGAAGGCTCAAGCAGGATTAAAAGCAATTTCGCTGTATTTATGTGGAGCCATGTCCGTCGAAGGACACGCGCGCGCGTGCGCGTAAATGGTCCCAGGAGGAGAGTGGAACAGGGAGAAATACAGACTTAAACCTTCCCCCCCTCCACTCAACAAAAATCCTCCCCCACACACGTGGAGAACGTATCAGTTCTTCTGGAAATGGGGGGAAGGAGCAACAGTAGGAGCATCTCCGCTGATCTTACAGTAAGTGAATTTTCAAGTCAGTTTAATTTAAACAAACCGGCTCTTACTTCGAAGCAAAGTGCTTAGGATCGGGTCCTGTTCCTCATTATGTCACAGACATGCAGGCCCTGGCAGTCATTTTTAAATTGTGGTTGCACTCCTATACATATTTACCCGGGAGAAAGGCCAATTGAACTCAATAGGACTTACTTCTGAGTAGACATGTGCTGTAAGGGTCGTAAATCGCAAACAGAACTCCATCCGCTTAAACCCCCAGCATTTCGCCTTCGTTGTTTTGTGGATCGAGCTCTCTCAGGCGGCAAACACTCGGCTTTACTGGTGGGATTACACCAGAGAATGTGGTTGGAGGGTTTCAGTTTTATGTTTCATCCAGATTGAATGGACTCTCGCAACTCTTAAAAAAAATCCTGGAGGACGGGGCGCTGCTTCTGCTACAACAACTAATGCCCAAACAGTGTAATGAAAAGGAGTCAGCCTGGTGGATTCGGGGCGGGTGCTTTGCTTACGACCATTGGTTCAAAGAACAAACGTGCTTTGTATTTCTGATCGTCAGCAGACATATTAGACATTTACACACACATCCTATACAAGCAGTTGTGCATCCTTAAATCTTTAAGCCTGAACGCATTTCAATCGGTAAATCGAAATGGATCATTCTTATTATATTCAGTCAGGGTTCCCAGCATGTGCACCAAATGTGAACTGCTGAAGCTTTAATTTAATAGCCTGCTGAGGATGAAAACTGACAATCGTTTGGTGTGTTCTTCAACATTTTTCCACCCCGAAGGAGACAGCATTTTCTGCGGAGGAAGGTCCAAAGGGTGTGTGCGGGGATACAATTTGTTGTAACCTCTGGAAAAGGCTTTGCTATAAGTAGCTGGAGAGCAGTGCCAGTAACAGATAAATCTACATTCTGTTTCTTAGCAAATGCAACGACTGTAGTTTCATCAAAGTGCAGCCGAGTCTAGCTTGATTCTTAAAACCAGAAAGATTTGCCTGTAGAGAAAAGTTTAAGGGGTTCTGAGATAGCCTTTACTGAAGCCCAGGCGACGCTTATTCAGACATGAATTCACACCAAAGTGTGATCGGGGCAGACTACAGCGAAACAGACATGCAAACAGACAGTGAAGGCGAGCACAATCACCTTCTTGTCAGCCAACAGACGTTTAATATGAACCTATGGATTTCTCGCTTTACTGCCTCCCTTATTTGGCAACTCTGGGGTTCGATCTAAAGTATATAGTCGAGTCGGTGGAAGGACTTTGATTCATTTCGATCAGAACTTGTTCCGAGATCGGTTTCATTTACTTTAAAATAAATAAATAAATGAACGCGAGGCTCTTCATTTCTGTGTTTTTGTTGGGTGAATTGTCCAGGATACGGTGTTAAAAGGAAAGTCTTGCTTCTCTCTCTCCCTCCTATTTCCATTGCACGCAGTTCCCTTATTACCAGGAAAAGTGGAAGGGACACAATCTGCACATGGCTCTGCATCAGCTTGTTTCATTAGCAGGCACGGCGTGGCCATAGAGACCGTTAGTGCCAAGCCGCGCGCGCACCAGGCATAGAAAATCCATGCAAAAATGGTTGGCTCATCTGCTGGACAGGCAAGCCACATCATCTCTCTGAGTGTCCGGATTAGGGCTTATGCTTAATGTCAGGAAGACTGCAATACAAAATCTGTTAAGTTAATACTTATCTTATACTGACTTGACTTTATCAGTATACGATTAACTTAAACTGGAAAAAAAAAAACCCGATTTCCGATCAGTTTAGAAGCGGTGATTTTAAACCCAACTCATTTCCTCTAATGGTTTAAACAGTCTTGCAGTCTAATACTCCTCGGAAGTAAATCCCGTTGATGCCACACTAGGATTTACTTCTCGAGAAGCACATTTCCGAAGGCGAAGTAGGGTGCCGCCAACCTCGACTCTGGGCACGTCAGCGTGCATTTTCGCACGGATTTCGCCCAGACTACGTGATTCATAAACCACTCGCAGTCAGATATATTCATTTTCAGCTCAGATCCCTAGCCGACGAGCATCTAGGCTCGAAATGCCTCAAGCGCTGGGTCCCTGGAAACAGGTGCAGCGGGAAAACACTCGGTGCACTTCGCTTTCCCCATCCGCATAAACCAAGGAGCCCCACAACAGCAACAAACTTAGGGGGGGAGAAAAAAGGGGGGGGAAGCCTAGTGAAGAGGAGTAGTCGTAAAGTTTTGTCTGGACCACCAGAAAGAATGTGCCACTTAGTTTCACCCCGCAGGGAAGGGCAGATCGCGTTTGCCATCTATTTACTGAGACTGGGGTCAGGGCTGGCCCTCCAGTCTCCGGAAGAGGAAAGAAAGAATATGACTCGGACGGAGAGTGACAGGGAAGGGAGGGAAACACAGCGATGGGCTCTTCGCAGCTGTCTGCTTTGCATTCTGGGAGCCACGTGGGATCCAGAGCAGGATGAAATGAGCACAGCTAGGAGAGGTTATCCGACCCTTCCACTGGCTCAAGAGCCCAAGGCAAGGTGCCGCGTTCCTGCTGGTCTTGATTACTGAACGTGAATTTGTTAGTACCGCCACATGAATACCCTTAGGCCATTCTTAATCGGACGGAGTTCACCTTGATTAAACTTGTAGATTCCCCACACCACACGCATGCTCTTTCTCGACATGCTCCGGCCACATGTGCAAGCTCACACTCTCACCGCCATAAGCGTTAATTAATCCGAAATAATTACAAGGTAGGCTTGGGGTCTGCACACGAAGGTAGATTTGAATTCCCACATCGCCCACAATCATGCAGTGAAAGGGCGAAAATAAAAATCCACACCCTGATTGTAAGTTCGACTGGAAGGTTAAAACTGGTGAAAGGTAATTAAACTGAGTACTATAGAAGGGCGAAGAGGGAATTGTGTTTACATGGTTTGTGAACAGGGAAGGAAACAGACAGTGGTCCTTACCCTAGAATCCTAGTTAAGACGGTCAGCTCTCCTCATTCCTAGTAAGGAAGCGGAATAACATTCTGCTGCCTTTCTGCTAGGGTTAGCAGGACAAATTCTGCCTTTCTCAGGTGGTTATTATTAGTCCCTTCTGCTATGAAGCTTTTGTCCCTCAGAGGGTGCTTCCAGACTAGGCTTTTATTGTGCAGTCCCACTGTCTGCTTCACAGAATATGAAAAGGGGAGGTGTTTCCAGAAAATGCCATCTTCAATTTGTAGCCCTCCTTTGTTTCCCACTGCTTCTTCCATTTTTTAAAAAACAGGAACACACACACACCCCGCACCCCACCCCACACCTGTTAAGGAAGAAAAGCAGAAATAGCTCCACAATGCCTTCTTATTATTGGCACTAGGAGCCCTCTGCCTGGAAGCAACCAGAGAGATTATCTAAGCATACTTCCCAACACGTATGGACAGAGAAAAGGTGTACTTGCTCTGCTTAAGTGAACCTGGTGCAAAATTGGGTGACTCCACAAGGATTCTTGCTTAAGTTGTTGTCTTGCTTAAGCAAGTTATCTCTTCATTCCCCAAAAGCACACAATGTGACATCTAGATGTCTCAATTTTGTACATGTTATAATGCCTGTCTCTCCAAATACAAAACCAAGAAGGGTTATATTAAACGTTAGTCTAACTTAAGTCCCATTCATTCCAGTACATCTACTCTAAGTAGGACTAACTGAAGAAATTTTAACCACACAGTAGCAAAATTATGAGAACCAAGTTATACTGACAATCCTGTGCCAGCAGCTGGAAAGTATACAGTTGCATGTAAGCTATAGCCAGTTCAGTATAACAGCAAGGAGTTGAGGTGTTCAGAGGAAAGAGGTACCCAGGGGAGAGTATTGAGACTTCCAGGCGTCTCTGGTGTCCCATCCAAACCTGATTAACACAGCCATGCTATGCATGTGTACTCAGAAGTAAGTTTCATTGAGTTCAATGGGGCTTACGTCCAAGTAAGTGGGTATAGGATTGCAGTCTAAGAGAAATTTAGGCCTGGATGGATGAGTTATTTGGACCACTTTCAACCAGGCACTCATGCAGATCTCTCCTTCCCTGTGACAAAAATACCTGCAGTAGAGAATTGGGTGGGATTGGGGGATGGGTCTAAGAGGGAAATGTATAACCTGTGTATAACCATTATATCTACTATGAGTTATGGTTAATACAGCCAGATCACAATTTGAATCAAGGTACAGTCCCAGAACATGCTTTAAATGTCAGGATTTGGTTCAGGAAAATCTAAAGAAGTCTATATGATGTCTTTCAAGATTAGAGTACCCTTTCTGGTCTTGAATGCCAAAAACACCCAAGCATGTGCAAAGCGCTTTCTTTCAAGACTTGAGTCGCCAGGGATGTCATTTTAGGGGCTAGGATTTCTAGGGTCAAACGGAGTTACTAGACGTCAGGCAGAGCCCCATTTTAGAACTGAACCATTGTCCTAGACTCCTAGCGAGTGGCTTCCAGAAGGGAGAGGGAAGAGACATATGGACATAAAGGAAAGCGCTTTGGGCGTTCCTTTATACAGACAACACTGTGGGTCGGTCACAATTTCGACGGACAAGAGAAGGGATAATGTCAGGGCTACGGTGTTGTGGGCGCAATCCTATGCATGTTTACACAGAAAAAAAGTCCTGCAACTCCCAGAATTCCCCAGCCAGCCATGTCCAAGAATCATGCTGGCTGGGGAATGCTGGGAGTTGCAGGACTTTTTTTCTGTGTAAACATGCATGGGAATGGGATTGCGCCCTGTGGTACCTTCGAAAGTTGAGCCTCAGTGGAGGGATTTTCTTATCTACTCAGGCGGCGGCTAGTTGCCCCTTTTGTAACCTATAGATCCGCTTTACACTCGAAAGTTGCAGTTTTTCCTACGACCATCACCCCATACTACTACGGTGTTCATTGGACAACATTTGAGATTTTAATAGGCCTTTTTTATTAAGACGGTGATATTTGAGTGGGCTTCGAGCTTAGCCGAACGGTAACCCTCTCAAGGACAAAGCAGTGCGCCGAGCCCCAGCCGGCCCTCCGTCGGCAAGTACTTCCTGAGAAGCGATCCGCTGGGGGAAGGCACTTCCTGAGAGGAAAAACGGGGGGTTTGGTGTGGCAACAGAAACTCTCACTCGGAGCAGAAAAGCTGGGAAAGCCCCAGAAACGGCCTTCTTTATATCGATGCCACGAACTTGGCGAATACATTGTTTTCGCCCGAAGTCGGAAAGCTCTATAGAGGGAAAGGGCTGGAGTTGATGGCTTTGTGAAAGAAGGTGAAGCCGCAACAGCCGCAGTGAAGGGACCAAAGGGTCTGGTTCGCGCTCTGGCTCGATTTTGCCTTTGCTCTCAGCAGCAGCACCTAACAGCTCGCTGAGGCCTCTTCGCAAGGGCTTGTGGGAGCTTGGAGACCTCGGGAAAGTCAACACACACACGCACACAACTCTGCAGGCGCGCTTGGCGAGGTCCTCTCGGGCAATTTCAGGGAGGCTTATGTGACTTTGTGTGGGATTTCCCCCTCAAATGGCAGTTGAACCCCAAGGAACCTGTGGACCAGCCGGACTCTGTCGCGGCGTGTCAGGCTTCAACCAGTCCTGAACGTAAACCCAAATGCCATGGAACTAATTTTCCTGAGGGAAAGACCACCTAACTCGCCGAGAAACAGGCTCGGGGGGCGAAGTGCACAGGCAGGGCAGAGAGGCCCCAGGTCCCCTCCCCACCCCTCCCTAGAAATCCCAGGCAGCGCTGAGAAAGAGGCCAACTGGTATCCGCCCACCGGTTCAGATATTGTCTGTGTGTTAATTGAGGCTTCTCGGTTCCTTTCCAGGTTTGGGAGATGCTTGGGGGCAGCCGAGCAGATTAGGCCCCTTGGATAATGTCGCGAAGGAGCTGGGCTCGCATTTGCTTCAGGTAGAGTCTCTGCGATTCGTGCTGCTTCCGTGCTTTTTGTTTTGTTTTCACAAGTTTGTTGTGTTGTTGTTAATTCCCACCGAATCCCCTGCCTCATGATGACACCTGCCTGTGGGGAGAGCCACGTTTTCTTTCCAAAGGCGAAACGAAAAGAGACATGGTGTTGGATCCAGGCATAATCATACTTCGAGTAGACCCACCGAAATAAATGAGACTTAATTTAATCATAACTAACTTAAGTCCCATTGAAATCAATGGGTCTCCTCTAAGTATAACAAAGTCTGGAACCAATCCAAGGTCAACATGTCTTTGCTCATGTTAAGTGCACATAATGCTTAATTATTCAGCTGACAACACTGTTGTAATTAAATCGGGATAGATATATAAAATAAATGGGCAGATGCTGCTCCCTCCCTCTGTTATCAGTTCATTTTTATGGACAAATTGGGGTTTCTCATCTGCATTTATGACTGGGAGTACAGAATCGGGGTAACCATGAATGGGTTAATGCAGAGTAAAAGAGTGTAATAATCTTGCATATGCAGCACAACCATAAATTATGTAGCATAAATAGGCACGAAAGCTTAGTAGGTTGCAATAGTAAATGAAAATATGTGCAAGTGTGCATGCGCCCGTTCACACAGGCAGGCGATATATATTTACTGCAACAGCCTCTGGTTAACAGCAGCAGATCTATGTCAGTAGCTGTACACTCATGCATTTTAAATGGGAGATTTCAATTCATTGGATTGCTCAGTTGGGAAAACCTTTAAGAACTAATGGCTCCTGTGGTGGGAGGAGAACATCTGGGTTAGATCTCACATTGACGTTAGCACCTGAAAATACAGTTGTTCAAAATCTGGTTGATCTGCTTTGGAATTCAGTTGCTCCCCATTTTGTGAGTCCCAATGCAGCAAAAGATTTAGATATGCATGTGCCCCAGTCTCACAAATGTTTTTTGCCTAGTAAGCCTCCCCCTTCCCCTCTGCTCCTAATTTAAAAGAAAAAAATTGTATAATTTTCATTCTGAAAGGCTGATGTTCAATAGCATAATCTGTTTTTAAAGGTTTACCAGGTTAGAAATAAGATCCAAAAGAGAAATACAACTCTGAATAAATTAAATTGGAAAATAAAATAATAAATAAACTGTTTTCCAGAATTCCAGAAACCCATCTTAAATTCACACTTGTCACCTTGTGGCACAGAGAGGCACTTGGATAGGGTTGGGAATTCTGTTTTCCTTGAACTTTAGTTCTTAAACTTTTCAACCACATTCAACTGTATGTCACTAACTGCTGGCAGATAGATATTTGCAGGGCCTTCTACAACATTTATGACCAACCCGAACAACATTGTATGATAACAGTTACGGTATTTCCGTTTCTTAATCATTATTTTCATCCATTTCTGTAGAAAGGTGGAATATGAATTACTGTAATAAATAAATTTACACTCGTGTACAGTGAGGTGTATAATGATTTGAAGTGCTTTCTTTTTGCTGGAGCAGATCCTATTCTGAAGGTAACTTTAATGAAACCTGCAATTTAATCTGTCCTTAAAGCCTACTTTTTTCTTTTGTCACAACATTCTTACATAAAAAGTAAAGTTCATGAAAAATAGTGTGTGTTCAAGAAAAACAGATCTTTTAGAATAGGGTTTTGAAACAACATATTAGTTTACAAAAATCTAATATATATTTAGGCAAGATTTGATAAGCTTCTTATCTCCTTGGAAAATATATTTTGGCACACAGTGAAAAGCTTAGTGATATCTTTTAATTTATTATTTAAAACATTTATATCTTACTTCTCCTATTCTTGAGATGTCTTACAACATTTAATACAATATTCCACCACTCCAGAATTTGCTTGATGTGAAGCGGTATACACATACTGTAAACAATAATATCTATAAAATATTCTTGACCTATAGAATAGCTACTTAATTTACCACTCTTCTCATATTTTGCATAATACAAACCCCATGATTTAATATTTCACTTATTTCTGAATTATGAATGCTGTTTTAAGACTCCCAGCTAATCTGCTGAAAATATGTATGCTTTCACCGCTGAGCAAAAAAACAAAACAGTGATATGCCTTTAAAGAACCAGTAAAAGTAAGGCTTTCTAATGGAAGTGCTGATGCAGCCTAACTATAACATTGAGGAACAAATTGCTAGTTTATGAGGAATGTTTTAAATCAATGTTTTATTTAAGAAAGCAATGATTTCTTCCCCATGTTAATACCACTACAAAGTTTTGTTTATATTCTGAAGGGGGGGGGGGAGGAAACCAAAGAGTAATCTGGTTCCAATTACATGCTGTAAAAGTAGGGTAGGCTAGAGAATAATTTGGAATATTTTTTATTGGGGTAACATTGCACTTGCCCCTCTGTTACAGCCTTTTATTACTTTCCTCCAGTTACAGCATCTTAAAATATGAATTAGCAAATATAAAAGGCAATTGTTTTATCTAGGTATTCAGAAATTAGTTTTCCTTTTTAAATGTATACCTCTTTCCCTCCACATGGATAATACTTAGGGTCATATTTAGTCGAATCACATATTATAGAGATGGGTTCCAATGAAATGAATATATTAAGCTGCCTTATATTGAATCAGACTGTACATCTATTGCCTCTGCTGATGAGCAGCAGCTTCTAAGGCCTTAAGCAAAATTCTTTCCCATTCTTGCTACCTGTGATGCTTTAACTAGAGATTGAACTGGGGACCTTAGGTGCTCTGTCACTGAGCTGTGGCATTTCCCCCAAACTGTTGCTCTATTCTGACTGACAGTGGCTCTCCCAGGTATCAAATAAAGACCTTTACCTGCCTTGCTACCTGAGAGTCTTTATCTCAGGGATAAAGAATGTATGGCCCTCCAGATATTGTTGGATTGCAACTCCCCTCATGGGCCTCACCCCTCACCATTGGCTATGCTGGCTAGGGCTTATGGGAGTTGCAGTCCAACAGCATCTGGAGGGCCACACATTCCCCACCCCTTTTAACTGGCGATGCCAGGGATTGAACCTAGAACCTCCTTCATACAAAACAAATGCTTTACCACTAGGTCTCTGATTAGTGGAGCTTGCTTCCAAGTACATGTTTCTGGGACTGAAATGGAATACATTTACTATTAAGAACATTGTGACTCATCCTGATAATCAAAATGGTGTTTGGAAGCAGATCTCATTTATTTAATTTGAACCTGCTTAAATGTGTTCAACACTGGTGTTTTTAAATTACAAGGTACACTTTATTTATTTTATCTTATTGGTGAGAATATGCAAACAATCATTATGCAATAGGCCAAAGTAGCATATTGCAGTGGTACATGTGAAGGTAGTTTTAATAGTCAATGCATTTCTTTGTTATGATCGTTTCATAACATTTATTTTATTCAATATTCATGTTCTTCCCCCCCCCCTTACAAGTTTCAAAAGAGTAACTTCTCAGTTAATCCTCTGCTCACAAAAACCTTAATGAAAAAAGTCAGAAGAATTTAAAATAGCACTCAAAACAGCACTAAAAATGTAAACAGTGATAAGCTATTTCTGCCAATTAATTGGGATCGGTTTCCCCCCAAGAACCACATAACTCAAGATTTGTGCTAAGTACTAAAATAACCCATATCAACATGAGATTGTTAACTTAAGTGCTGCTGCTGTAAAACTAGCATATGTAAGAGGAGAATGAGTTAGAATTAACGTTTTTATAGTGTTTGTATAATAGTCTTCATCAGGGCAATATGGGTAATATATTTTTAATATATGTTCTTCTGTAGGGGGAAATTAAAAACTTCTCACAAGGAACTTGACTATAAATTGTAAGTGGTAAGATTTTACTCTATTTCTTTCTCTCTTACAGACTCTGGATGGGTTTGTTTTTGTGGTAGCATCTGATGGCAAAATAATGTATATCTCAGAAACAGCTTCTGTACATCTAGGTTTATCCCAGGTAGGAACAAGTTTCTGTCCCTCTGTTAAATGCTGGTGTTGGAGTGGCATATGGTGATATTATCTTGCCAGCGACATAAAGTTTCCCCTCTGAACTGGCTGTAGGTTTTTTTTTAAAGAGTTAAATGCTTCACATAGTTTGTCGCTCTATGAAAACTGCCTTACATTTTTCTTGTTACAGTATATATGTTTAGAAACTAAAGGCATAACCCACAAAAGTGCTCTGCTAACTCTATCTTCTCCTGCCTAGTAAATCCCAGGCATACCTGGAAGCTGGATACAGCATGGCTCACCCATCATACAGTTATAGCAAGTGCTGCCCGTTCCTGGCTGGGTACTTTTGCAACTGACCATAGCAGTAATGGTTTACATGGGGGGGGGGGGGAGATTTCCAGTCTGTGCTTTGGATTGTATGCAGTAGTGTTAGCCGCTGTGAAAATAGAGGAAACCCGAGTTTTATAGTAAATGTGCTTTAGGAAAAAATTAAAAGGGGGCAGATTTATGAGTGTTCACATAGAATTCAGGGTAATTTTTCTTGAGTTTTGCCAGCCTCGTGGCCTTTTCAGTAAAGCATTTTATATGTTTATGGTAGAACTCATAAAACTGGGTTTACTACTGTTCTGCTCAAGAGTTAGTGTTTTGGGTTTTAGTGCACTACTACATTTGTTCCTTTTAAAAGTAACTCTAGCTGTGATCCTAAGTACAATTTCTTGGATGTGTGTTCAATTAAAAACAACAGGACTTACACACATTCTAAATACATACAATTGAAAGTATCAGACAGCAAATAGAATTGGGATGTGATCTAGCATTTTGAAATATGAACTGTGCCCATAACTCATAATTAGTTAGTGATGAATTATTACAGGTTTATAAATTTAATTGATTTTTGATATTCCTGTTACCTTGGGAATATATTTTTCTGAAACCAGTACAAAGTACTGTTGATCATTCAGTAAAGAACAAAGATTTTGTTTATTTTCATATGTGGAAGGGCTCTTGAAGAATGTTCCCATGTAGTCCTTAAAGCATATGATGTGTCAATATTGGCCTGCTACCTCCATTTTGTAGGCTTCCTGTCATAGGCTCAAGTTGATATTTACTCTTTGCTTTGACTTTTATTACTTATACTTGCAGATGATTTAAAAAAGTAACATTGAACCCCTAAATCTATCTGCCTATGCCTAATTGCAGGTGGGTGTATGCTGATCTGAGGTCTGTGGGGTCTGGGCAGCACCCTTCCAGCCTCTTTTAACAGGGGTAGGGGAAACCGGCAATGGTAATCTTACTTGTTATTTTCTTAGGGGCAATTGGCACTCAGGTGAGAAGGGCTGCAGGGCTATTGTATGGGCCTTTCAAGAGAGTCTCTTTTTCTGGAATGAAAGGATACATCTATACTAGCACCTGCCACATGGTTCCAAGTTCACCAGTTGTTATGCCTATGCTTTAGGATCTGCCAGTACCACAACACAAAGTCCCAGTTTCTAGCAATTTTCTTTGTGGCAGTCTCTTCTTTTCTTTAAAGAAAATACTTGGTTTACTCTGGTGGTATTTGTTTTTCTCTGACAGCTCTCAGAGGAAAGCTGACACCACCAGAATTAATGAGTTCTTATGGGAGGGGGGAATAGAAAGAGTAAAAGAGAGGAGCAAGAGATTGTTGCTAAAGGGAAGCTGGAATCTTTGGTGGTAGCAGAAGATCCCTAAATGCAGGCCTGGCAAGGAGGTATGTAACTATGGGACGCACTCTCAAACAACTATTGCCTACTTTGGTATTGAGGGGAAGGAATTCCCCTATACTTTTTCTAGAGGGCAGTATAAGCAGGGAGGGGATTCTGTACATGGGGTGCCTTGAGAAACTAATGTAGACTAGTTCCTTTGTCCTTTTCTTCCACAAATTCTTTTTTCCAATTCCAGTTTCTATTATATCCTCCACCTCTTCAAACCATCTACCATTTATTTATTTATTATATTTATACCCGCCTTTTTTCCTGCAAGGAACCCAAGGCGGCTTACACAATCCTCCTCCTCCTCTCCTTTTTATCCTCACAACAACCCTGTGAGGTAGGTCTTTTCACTTTCCAGTATTTGTTGCTCCCAAAAACCTTTTCAGTGTACAAACTGTGTGTTGCCTTCTCCACTCTTCTGGGTTGCTTCCATCTGCAATCATTCTGCCGCATTCTTGGAATTTTATTGGCGGGGGGGATCCAGATGATTTCATCTTCCACCAATAACGCTCCTATGTTTTCCCACTGCCACTTCCATCTTTTTTTCTTTCCACAAAGCATCCGTTAAGATGGAACAACTGCATGATGTCTTTTGATTGGTAGTGCTAGGAGCCATCCATATGGAAGCACCCCATCTGCAAATACTCTTCCTTCTGGTATGGTCTTTCTATGTGGGGAAAGCTATGCGGGAAGGAGAATTTTTGGTCAAGTAGTGCCTCTTTGTTTTGCCCCTCCCCCTCCCAAGAGGGGGAGTTAGGTGGTAGTTATTTTTAGGATGTAGAGATGGGAACTGGTGCTGTTCCTTGTACCTATGTGGGTGGGTTGCCCCTACCTATGCACTGCTTGTATCCACAAAACAAGAATTATTAAGGCTCACAGAATAGGCCAGAATTTTACACATAACTATTACGTAAACTTTGGGTAAACATTAATAAGCATTCATATACTTGTTAGCTAGAGGAAATACTGTATTCTCTGGCTTATAAAATGTACTGAGCAACAGCCTTTAAAATGTTAAATTGGGCAGAATTCCAACTGCTGGATTCATCTCAACCACATGTTTAAATTTGGGCCCCTTGTTAACTAGTTAGTGTTACAGAGAACTGTGAATCTGCAAACTTATTAATAGCGCACTTGGATTTAAACTGCTTTGCTTCCCAATCTTAAGTGTCCCAGTTCTGGTTGGAACATATTTTTATGTATGCTGTTTAGGATCAGAGTGCTAGTTTCATTGATTTTACTGATTTGTGGACTGCTGCAACCATAAATGTAGTCAGAGTACTTGGAGGAATGCAAACTGTTATTTACTTTAAAATAGCAGTTCATTTTTAATTAGTTCAGTGAAAATGACTCCAAATCATTCACAATTCTCCCCACTCTGCTGTATTGCTGAATTCTTTTGAGTAATGAATTGGACATCAACAACTTATTAGACATAAAGTAGTCCTGGTGACCTTGCGTAGAATTAATAGCTTTTGGTGAAAGCTTCTGAACTCTTAATTTTTGGCACTCATTACCTGGGATCAAAAGTCCAGTGTGCTTTCAGTTTTAAATTGTCCTATTCAGTGGCCAGACATTCTGGGATTCCAAAGATATCGGAATTGCATAGGAGAACCTGCTAGATATCAGCTTCCCCTGATGCTTCCAGAGTGAAGGCAGTTTAATTCTACTTCTGTTCTGCTAAGGAGCCAGTGACAAAGGGCTTTACATACTTGGCAACGTTCCTGTTGATTGTGATGGTGACTAAAGAGGGGGCTCTTCCTTTCTACCACCCAAGGTCTTGGAATGGTGAATGGCCATGCTACTGGGTTAATTTATTGTTTTTGTTTGGTCATTTCTCTGTGACTGATTTCAAGATCTTTTGTAATATACAGTCATGCCTTGGATTGAGAGCATAATTCGTTCCGGAAACGTGCTTGTAATCCAAAACACTTGTATATCAAAACGAAATTCCCCCAAAAAAATTTGTACAGAGATTTTTAATTTAAGCCATACTACAGTGCTTGTATTGCAAGACGTCGCTTGTATATCAAGTAAAAATAATAATAATAAATATTTAAAAATTTGTTTGTCTTGCAAAACGCTCTCAAACCAAGTTACTTGTAATCCAAGGCATGACTGTAAAAGTAATATTATGTACATTGAGACTTCAGTGCTCAAGCTACTTTAGAAAAGTCCTATTAAACACCAGAGTTGCATAACCTTTTCAGCCACAAGAACTACATCTGATGCTGGCTTGGGGGCTGCACGCACACACATATACGCCTGCTCACATGCATACACACACACACACACACATCCTGGTGATCCTGATACAGATCACAAAGAGTGATCTGTATGAGGATCACTGTGGGAATAGTGTAAGCCTTCTCTTCACCCCTCCCCCAGTGATGAGGGCTGCAATTAAGGCATTGGGTGCTGTATGTCACCATGGGGTTTTGCACCATTGTATTAAAGGGGTTATTTTGGAGATTGCAAACTGATTGTGTTATGTCACCTCTAAAACACAGTGGTCTAGAACAGTGGTTGTTAAATGTTTTTTTCCCATGGACCACTTGTAAAGTGCTGTGAGTCTCAGTAGACCACTTAATAAACATTTTTGTTGTACCAATCAAGGCGCATACACAACTCATATTTCAATAACAGTGCTATTGCTATCATCATCATTAAAATGACCACTGTACTATGAAAACCATGGCCCCTAGGCCAGTGCCTTGTTAGCTTATTTGATAATCTGGCCCTGGTCAAAACAGCCATCATCAGAAAAAATCAAGTGTAGGGCCAAGTACAGATAATCTTGACTGTTCCACAACTTTTCCAAGGATCACACTTTGAGAACCTCTGGTCTAGATAGCTAAGTGTTAGCTACTAGGGAAAAATGTAATGCTTAGCCCTACTCTTTGTTGGAAGTAAGCTTCTTTGAAAGTGATGTGAACAAAGTTAGAAATAGGAGGCTGGAAATTCATATGTAGAGACATTTCATGAAGAATGCAAAGAAATGGAAGAAATAAGGCATTTTCTGCAAATGTACATTTTTTGTGTGAAATGTAATTTCCTTTATTCATTTTTTAAAAAAGGATAAACTGCATATTTTAGGAAATCAGTAGGACTGGCCCAGAATAATAGGTGGGCAGCGCAATCCTATGAGGGTGCCCGCAACCCTCCAAACCAGGAGGATTGCAGGCATCCTATGCAGGGTGGGAAAAGCGCTAAGTATAGGATATCTGCCACGCTCCCCATGCCCTCAGAAAATCTAGACAGCTGATTTCAGCTGTCTAGATGTTTTTTCTCTCCTCATGAGGAGGAGAGGCTGAGGTCCCGCCTAGATTCCTCGGAATCCGGCGGAGCCTCGCTCCTCCCCTTCCTGGCCCCAGGAACCATCTTCGGTTCCCTGCTGGTGTGGAAAGAACTGCACTGGCTATGGGGGGGAGGCGCTCCACAGTGCTGTGACCTTGGAAAAGATTTCCGAGGTCACAGGGGCTTCCAGCCCCAAGCCTATGGTCCCCCAGACAAGGTCGGAGGGACATAGGATTGCACCCTAAATTACTTAGGGTGCAATCCTATGCATGTTTAGACAAAAAAAGTCCTAAAACTCCCACTGGGAGCTGTAGGACTTTTTTCTGTCTAAACATGCATAGGATTGCACCCTTAAGCTCTTGGCGCCCTCTCACTGTTGTGGCTCAGAGCAAACTAGGCTGCCCTGAATAACTGGACAACTTGATGATTATTGTAAATATAGACTCTGAGTATTGCATCTCTGTCTATAACAAGTATTGCATATGTTTGGAAACTTTTTGTTGATAGACATTTAAATGTGTCAAATAAAAATTAGCAAAAAAAGACGTACAGTTCACAGCTGTTAATATGGAACTCTCAAGGTATTGTATTCATTATGTACACAATTCTAGAATGAGAACAGAATGTGACAATTTATGCGAAGGTAGGCTGAAATTCAGAGCAAGAGAGAAAAGATACATATTATGCAAAGAAAAGACTTACAGGATAATTTATGCAGAACTAACCTTGATTCCCCCCCCCCCCATATTTGTATTAAAAAAAACCCCAAGACATTGCCACTGAATTCATATATTAACTTTTAGATGCAGACACATTGGTGATAATAGGCATTTCATGAATCCTTTTATCTTTAAGAAAGTTTATGTTAGTATGAAACACTTTTATGAACCCTTGTAAGAACATCATATATGTCAGATGATAGCATCAAATATTATGTATCATTGCTAACCATTGCCTTCTGACTTAGTAATTTTGGGATTCAGTACTACATTTGCTGGAGTCAAGCGGGGTAATAATCTATTGTAACTCATCACTAGGATGACTGATGCTAAAGTTTCACATATTCAAGTTGCATTCAGGTGATCCTCTAAACCAGTGCTTCTCAATTATTTTCTGTCATGCCCCCCCTAGGAAGAAGAAAACATTTCGCGCCCCCCGCGCGACTGTAAATAGTATCATTTGTCTATAACATTGTTATAAGTACACCTCTGCATAACACTGTATCCTTATTAACGTATAAGAGAATAAAAAAAGAAAGAAATGTGGATCAATTTACAACAAAGAATAGCTTTATTAACTGTAGCAGAAAAGATTTAAAGGGTCTAAAAGTCACACGGCAGGTTTGGCCAATCAGGCGAGCCCCCCTTTATGGAGCCTCGCGCCCCCCCAGGGGGCCCCGCCCCACTATTTGAGAAGCACTGCTCTAAACCATGGTTTGGAGAAACAGGAAGAAGCCATGAGATCTAATGTTCCCTCCTCCTTCTGCATGTATATTCCTAGTTCATGGGAAATCAGGAGCACCAATTGATGGTGTATACATAGTTTTCAAGCCTGATCTAACAGCCAGGGCTGTGTGAGCATAGTCATTCTAAAAAAGCCAAAATCCAGCTTATTAGCTGTTCAGAAATGGTGGGAGTGATGACTATTCAGTTCTTCCCTGTACTTCCCTTTCTCCACCAAACAGCTGTGGTCAGATCTACTTTCTCCCCCCACCCTTTTTTTTAAAGAAAGGGCTATGTGGCCCAGAACTAATGTTCTGTTGCTTCACTCACCATCATTTTTTATCTCCTTCAGCAGCAACTGTGAAAATAAGCACCAGAAATAGCTATAGAAGATCAAAATGGGCTAGTTCTTAATATCAAAGGAGTTAATTTTTTTGCTGTAATTAGTATAGACCACAGTCTTCAGGCCTTGTATTCTGCAACTGAACTATTGTTGTCCATGGTAAGATGAAGTGGGTTGTAGATTATAGTCCTTGCTTGACAGCTGCTTTTGGTCCAAGGAAGTCATGTGAATGTTAGAAATGCAATGGGGTATGTGTAAATTGTAGGTGGTGATATCTGAAGAATACTACTAAAAGAAAGAAATTGCAGTTCTGAATTTAACTATCTTCTTGACAGGTAGAACTCACTGGTAATAGCATTTACGAGTATATACATCCATCAGACCATGATGAAATGACAGCAGTTCTAACCGCTCACCAGCCTCTTCATCCTCATCTCTTACAAGGTACTTCCATGAGACGTGACCATGTGCAAATAAAAAAGATGACGAGATGTAGGACTGTGCTTGGCATGCTAATGCTTTATCTGCTGAAATTTACAAATGTAGAATGGATACCTGGCCAATATTGTCATATTTAGCTACACTGATGTAGCAGCTTTAATCTTATCCTAAACTCTGAATATATTTGTCTAGCACTACTTTATATATGCCTATATACTTCATACTTTATATATGCCTTGATTATCTATTTGAAGTGCAATTTTAGGTTATATACCCAAGTTATAGCAACAGGTATGAAGTACGGTAATAAAGGACTTTGCTCTATAGAACAGTAATTTACAGGGTATGGAGTTGTTAAAAATGCTTCATGGCCATTTCCCAGCTGGCATGTTGAAGATCATTCTTCAAAATACTTGAAAGATAGGAGACAGGAAGGAAGACTGAATCATTCTATCACCTCAGGGATGATCATTCTGGGTTGCATGAAAGCTAAACATAATTTCAGAGAAGTAACTAAAGTCATGTGCAATCTGAGTGAACAAACACAAATTCATTACATAAAATAGCCAACTCCTCTCTTTTTTGTACTGTAATAGAGCAAGCCATTTAAAAGTACATAGGACATTTTATTAAAAAAAATTTTTTGGAAATATCTTCCAGTATCAGAGGCAGTATGCCTATGTGCACCAGTTGCTGGGGAACACAACGGGGAGGGTACTATTGCACTCATGTCCTACTTGTGGGTTTCCCACAAGCAGTTGGTTGGCCATTGTGTGAACAGAATGCTGGACAAAATGGACATTGGTCTGATCCAGCATGGCTCTTCTTACGTTTTTAAATCAGACATGTTGTCTTTGAATCATCAAGAAAAGGAGGGAGATAATTTAGGAGAGATACTTAATCAAAACAAATAATTCATTTGGGGGGGGGGGGCAGAGCCACGCCGGATATGGAGTAGCAGCCTTCCCTAGAGCTCCCAAGAAAGAACTGATTAAAAGCATAAATCACCATTAAAAAAATGAGAGAAATGTGAGTGTTCAACTTTCCTTATTGTTTTCTGCCTTTTCCTTCGTCTAACGAGGTTTGTGGGGGAAGATCTAAGTGGAGAAAGTAGTAATTAGAATGAGTTACTGTGTCTCTCCGGGCTGCCAGAAGTCTTTATGAAAGCACGGGATAAAAAACAAAGTTTAATTCCGCACTGGAAGAGAGAGAAAAAGCACCCGTCTGATGTTAGTGTATCCAGACTAACTAGATTGTCAGCCGATACTAGTTTAACAACAGAATATAATTTACAGTTTAAATCTGGTCAGCCGCAAAAGGGAAATATAGCTGCGTCACAGTCTGAAGCGAGGAAGACTAAGGGTGATAGTATGGCCGATCCATCTGGCAAAGGGCCAGGAGCAAGGGCAAAAATCCCTGGACAGTCTCCAAGTAAAATACAGCAGACTTTACCAAACATAGATCAAATGTTGACGCACCTGACAGCTCTTATCACGGAGGGAAATGCTTCACTTTCAGAGAAAATGGATAAAAGAGATGAACAGCTGATGGCTTGAATAGACACAATGCAGGAATCTCTTGATTGTGCTTTGAGTCAAATAAATAAGCTTGACTTCTAGAGTGGATGACTTGGAAAAAACAACAGCTCAGTATGATATGAGATTTAATGAAGTGGAGACACAGATGATTAATTTACAGGACAGACAACGCCGTCTTAATATTCGGATTTGTGGTTTCCCAAGAGAGGCAGGGGAGACTGCAAGCAGTTTAAGGGCTTCTATTTTGGAATGGCTCGGGGGGGTTGCCCCCCAAGAACAATGGTCGGATCAAGATCTGGAGAGAGTACACCAGGTGGGTGCTTTTTGGAGAGGAATGACAAATAGAGATATTATAGTATGTTTCTCCAGTTTTTATAAGAAGAATATTGTAATGCAAGCACTGAGACAGAAACCAGATCAAATAGTATACAGTGGATCTACTTTACAAGTTTATAATGATTTATGTCCTCAAACAATTGCCTGGAGGAGAACGGTGAAACCTTGCACTGAAGTGCTGAGAAAGAAAGGAGTCAAATATAATTGGGGTTATCCAGTATTTCTGTCTTTCGTGTTGCATGATAAGAGATGTAAAATTACATCATATAACCAAGGAATGGGCCTGCTTGGAGAGATGGGATTGTTGGATGGACAGCCTGGAGATCGGAAGAGGCCAGAAGAAACATTTGGAGCTGTGGGAGGAGTTATTTAAGTCAAGATTTCTGGAGTAAAAGGAGAGGAGTGGTGGCAGAGAAGAAGGAAGAAAGAAGAGATGGAGCTGTTTGTTTTGTCTTTGTTGTTTCTCTTTGTTGTTATTTGTCTGTTTCTTTTTTTCCTTTTTGTTTTTTTCTTCCTTTTTTTGTTTTTTTGGTGGGGTTCTTCCCCCCCTTATGTATATACATATATATATTTATATATGTGTATGTATATATATATATGCATATGTATAATTCCCCCCCTCTTTTCCTTGGTTCTTGTTCCTTTTTTGTTTGTTTGTTTCCCCCCCTCCTCCTTTTTCTTTTTCTAATTACTCTTAATACTCACTTCTCTCTTGAAGGAAAATAATAATAATAATAATAATAATAATAATAATAATAATAATAATAATAATAATAATACTAAATAAAATAATTTACTTTTTTTTCTTTTTCTTTTTCTTTTCTTTTCTTAAAAAAAAAGATTTCTTAAAAACAAATGAAAACAAGGTTAAGATGGTGAATGAGAGATAAATTTGTGGGAGGGTCTGGGAGGTTGCTGTCCTGAAGGGTTTGGTTTCGTTCCCCTGCCCCCCCTGAGCAGGAGGGTAGGGTTAGAGCGGGGCATGTTGCCCCGGCATGGTAAGGGGGGAGAATTGTATAGATGTGGGATAGGTGGGGTTTATTGTCTTCACTAGAGGGGGCCAAAGATTCAGTACTTTTCTAGTATTTGATGGATCCTAAATTGAGAATTTCTACATTGAACGTTAAAGGCCTGGGAACTGTTATTAAAAGGCGGCGCATTGAAGCACTCCTAAAGAAAGACAAGGCGGACATTATTTTTCTGCAAGAAACGCATCAGTCAAAGAAAGGGGAGAACGAATTAAAGCTGAGGTGGTCCAGTTTGTATGAAACGGCATTTGGATCTTCTAATTCAAGAGGAGTGGCAATTATTATTTCTAGAAACTGTGGTTTTGGAGTTTTAAAGGTTAAGAAGGATGCCAGAGGGAGATATATTTTAATTAATGGTATCATGGGGGGAGAATAATTTGTATTAATTAATGTTTATGCACCAAATCAGAATCAAGGGGAATTTTATCAAATGGTGTTTAAGGAAATGGGTGTTATAAAGAACCAGAGGGTTATTATGGCGGGTGACTTTAATATGGTGATGGATAAAAGGATAGATAAATCAAACCCCACGGATGGGGAGAGGAGGAATAACATCACGTTTTGGAATAAGGCGATCACAAAGGAAGGGTTGGTAGATGTTTGGAGAGAAGTTAAAGGGCAAGATAGAAGATATATGTATTATTCATCAGCCTTTAAACATTTTTCTAGGATAGATTATATATTTGTGTCTAGGAGCTTGGTCTCTAGGGTCATGAGTACTGAGATAGGTATTATAAAAGTTACGGATCATGCGCTGGTCAATATGGATTTAAAGATAGGGAAGGATTATAGAGAGGCTAGAAGATGGAGGTTGAATTGTAACATTTTTAAAGCAAAACATATAACTGAAAAGATAGAGAAAGAGATGATGGAAATTTGGGAATTTAATCAAACAGAGGATTGTAGTCAAGCTATAATATGGGATACTATGAAAAGTGTTATGAGAGGTATAGGAATAAGAGAGGGAGTTAATTTAAGAAAACAACAGGAGGCTTTTAATAAACAGATAGAAGAAGAGATTAGGGAGTTAGAAGAATCTTTTTTAAAGAATAGGGATAAGAAGGTATTTGCTGAATTGCAAGCTAAGAGGAAAGAATTTGAGAATAAAGATATAGACAAAGTGCAAAGGAATTTGATATATATGAAAAGAGAGTTTTTTGAGAATAGTAATAAAAATTCTAAAATGTTAGCTAGATCTGCGCAAAAAAAAAGGGAAAAAAATTTAGTGGGGGTGATTAAAGATAAGAAGGGTAAGGAATATAATTTAATGAAGGATAAATTAAAAATATTTCACGAATTTTATTCCGAATTGTATAAGGCAGGTTTATGCTCTGATGTAAGGATTAAAGAATATATTGAAAAAAAATTGAAAAAAAAAATATTAGAAGAGGATAGAGACTATATGGAACAACCTTTTACAGAGTTAGAAATAGAGTTTGCTATGAATAAATTAAAAGATGGTAAAACTCCCGGAATAGATGGCTTAGGGGCTGAATATTATAAGGTTTTTAAGAAAATGATAATTCCCAAGTTTAAAAACTTGTTTAATGATATTTTACAGGGGGGAGAGATTCCTCCTTCTTGGAAACAATCTTTGACCATTTTAATCCTGAAACCGAATAAGGATCCGGCAGACCCAGGATCTTATAGACCAATTTCATTAATTAATCAAGATGCAAAATTAATGTCTGCAATATTAGCTAGAAGAATGAATAGTTTTGTTAGTAAGTATATTGGCTTAGACCAATGTGGTTTTGTACAAGGTAGACAAATGGCAGATTTGACTAGAAGAGTGTTAAATATAATATATTTAATTAAGAATAATAATTTGAAGGCAGGGGTTTTAGCATTAGATATTTTCAAGGCCTTTGATTGTGTGGAATGGCCAGCAGTAAAGAGGATAATAAAAACTATGGGGTTTGGTGAAAAGTTTTGAGGAGTTATTGATCAATTATATGCTCAAAATATGACGTCGGTCGTAGTAAATGATGGTATAACAGATCAAATTTTTCTAGGCCGAGGTACCAGACAGGGCTGTCCCCTTTCCCCAATCTTATTTGTGCTAGTTATGGAGGTTTTGGCAAATGTAGTTAGAGAGGATAGTAATTTAAAAGGGATAGGGATAAAGGATAAGATAAAAATTAATCTTTTTGCAGATGATACTCTGTTAACAATTGAAAATCCCATGGAAATGATGGATAGGCTAGAGAATCATTTAAAGGAGTTTAGGGATGTTACAGGGTTGCAAGTAAATTGGGATAAATCTGAGATTATGTTGTTTAATTATAGTAAAATAGAGGAGCTAGAAGGGATTAAAAAAAGATCAAATATTAAGGTAAAAAGTATAATTAAATATTTAGGTATAGATATATTAAAAGAGCTAGAAAAAATAGGAGAACAAAATTTTAGAAAGTTAAAGAATGAGGTAAAAAAAAAGATAGAGGAATATAAAAAAAATTGGACTTTCATGGTTTGGTAGAATAGCTTTGATAAAAATGAAGATATTACCAAAGATATTTTTTTTATTTAGAATGATACCATGTTGTTTAGCAGAGAAGGAAATTAAGGAATGGCAAGCAATAATTAATAATTTTTGTAATGGGGGGAAAAAGGCGAGGATTACTAAGAGTAAATGGTATAAATCCCAAAAAGAAGGTGGGCTTGGCCTTCCTAATATAAAGTGGTATTATATAGCTAATCAGTTAAGGTTTATAATGGATATTTTAGTTAAGAAGAATATTTTGTGGTTAGAAATAGAAACGCAGGAAATAGAAATTGGGATGGAAAAATTTTTATTTTCAAAAAAAAACTAATAGTAGGGTAAAAAGAATAGAAAATCCCTTCTTGAAAAATATGGTAGGGATTTGGAATAGTAATAGACAGATTTTTATACCAGGGATATCCCCGTTAACTCCAGTGGTAGCAATGGAGGACTTTCCAGAAAATGCACAGCATTGGGAAGCTATATTTAGGGAAAATAAGGTTATCAAATTAATGGATTGGATGGGAAAAATTGAGACTAGACAACAAATATTGGAAATGATTGGGCCAGATAGAATTTCGTGGTTAAATTTAATGCAATTAGATCAGTGGACTAAGAAATGGAAGAAGAGAAATGAGCATGAAGAGGGAGTTTACTGGATTTGAAAAGAAAGTGTTGTCTAGAGAACTTATAGAAGGGAATGTATCTTCCAGAGGGTTAACTAAGGAGATATATAAAATGTTTCAGAGGATTGAAGCGAAAAAAGATAACCTTAAGATGATATGGGAAATGGAATTTGAGGAGGAGATATCGAATGCGGGATGGAGAAATATTTGGGGCAGACGTATATTAAGAAATATGTCAGTAAGGATAAAAGAGAATTTTTTAAAAACTGTTTGGAGATGGTATCTGACTCCAGTAAGATTAAACAAAATAGATAGTAATTGTGCTCCATTGTGTTGGAGAGGATGTCAGGAACTTGGAACTTATGGTCATATGTGGTGGAGTTGCAAAAGCGTATTGGATTTTTGGAATAACATTTTTGTAGAAATTTCAGAAATTATTGGCATTAATTTGGAGGTCTGTCCAAAATTAGCATTGTTATCAATAACGGAGAAACTTTTGTGCTCACAAGAGAAAAAGGAATTAATTGTAAGTTTATTAGCGGCAGGGAGATTACTGATAGCAAGGAATTGGAAAGTTCAACACCAGTACTTAATAATAGATTGGTATAAAGAGGTTTGGGATATTGCTTTAAATGATAAACTAACATGTAGTATTAAATGTAAAAGGGGACAATTAAAGAAAAATAATTTTAAGGATATATGGGGACCATTTTTAGATTATGTTTTAGTAAAGGGAAAGGGGAGTAAGCCATGTCATGATATGATGTATTTTTGGAATATAGATTAATAATGGATTATGTGGATAGAATTGGTTTTGGCCCCGGGGTGACGGGTGCACTTGGAGTTTATGATTTGTAGGTTTATGTTCTTTGTATGTGTGTTCATTTAAAAATATAAATAAAAATTTAAAAAAAAAAACAAAAAAACAAATAATTCATTTAAAAAAATTGTATCGATGCCTGCTCTGTGAGCATAGTGTTGCTTTATTACTTATTTATTTTATTATATTTATACCCCACCTTTTTTCCTGCAAGGAACCCAAGGAACACTGTAGTGTTCAGTGCTGGCCCAAGCCATTTTGCTGCCTGAGGCAGAGCAGCAAATGGCATTCCCCCCACCAGCCTTTCAAGGTACATTGTAACCAAGGCAAGCCAAACACCTGGTGGTGTTTCATCAATTGACATCTTGGTTCAAACTGGATATATAAATAAATATCTGACTTTGGATGAGTCTATTATGTTCTTTCTTAGTATCTAAATTGTCTGATCTTCAAATAAAGTACCTGCAATCTATTTGATGTTTTCAATTAGAGATAAGTTCACAGAAGACTTGGAGCATGATCCCTTTTGCAATGTGCAGAGAGATTCTCATAAGGCCCAAAAGATCACTCTTCTCTCCTTTGCTCTCCTTGTCATACACACATCTGCCATTACTCAGCCATTAAATTGGTATTGAGAGGGAAGGCTGATGGGCAAGCTGGAACCATGCTGGTTTATAGTTGTGGGTAATAGTCAGTGTATATATGTGGAGAGGGAAAGGTACTATTGAGCCTTATGGCAATCCCTCTGGTGGTGGCTGCATCCATATGGAAATGAATTGTGCCATTGATTTTAATTAAATAAATATTGCACGTTGTCCAACAGCAGGGATATGTATTTGCGGGAAATACTGCTTAGAGCCTTGCCTGCTACTTTACTTTTTCTTTTTTAAGTGCCTAATTATTCATATAGAATAGATGTTTATCCAGCCACATAGATATAAGCTTTTGTGGAAAGAAATGATCTGAGTAGTAGCAATTTAGGAGGAAGAATCATTATTGATTCATGTATGCCAGCCTCAGGAGGGCTCTAATTGCATATTGGGAGGGATTACAAAAAAGTAAATAAATAGGAGTTAGGATTTGGAGCAGCAACCTGTCCATTTAAAGTTAGATGTAATCTCTGTATAGCAAACTGTATTTGGGGTGTTTGGAATGTAGTTCACCTTCTCAGAGGGGGATCTGCCTGAGGAAGGCATAAACTACCTCATAAAGTAAACTATCCCTGGGAGGCAAGGGGGAATGTTATTGGAAGCTTTGGAGGGGAGGGCTTTCTTGTTTTGTCCCCAGGGATGCTTCCAGATTAGGCTTTTATCATGCAGTTCCCCATTCATGGATTTTTATGGGGGGTCCAGGCAACATTGTCTTCCACTTGCAACCCTCCTGTGTTTTTCCACAGCTTTTTCTGTCTTTTTTTTCTTTTAAGGAGGAAAAGACAAAAAAGCTGCACAGTGTCTTTTGATTAGTGGCACTAGGAGCCCTGAACATCTTGTTTAGACTTTTAATTTATTTATTATACTTTTAATCCACCCAATAACAAACGCTGGGCTGGTTCACACAATCACCACAGCCCACTGTGGCTTATTTAAGTTACAGTAGGTTGTGGCACATGCTGTTGGCCATTTTGAATATTCAACCCCTGGTGGGGGGTTGCCATGGTTTGTCGTGTCAACTAAGCCTGGTGGCAGAGGTTGTTTGACCCTACAGCAGACATCCTCTCTGGGAGGACTGCAAACAGTTAAAAGATTAAAATACAACAGAAATAGTTAAAAATATAAAATACAATGCAATACAATACTATTTAAAAGAAAAAATACAATATAAAACAACAAACAGCACAGGAATAGATAAAAATATATATAAGAACAGCCATAAAAATGGCAAAATATATATAGGATATTTTCAAGGACTGTTGTGAAACTGCAATTAGTGCAAACTACAGCAGTGTTTATTAACAGATTTTATCTTGCTAATTCTTAACATAGTTACACTGACTTTCAATCAGTTTCCGAGCACAGATCAAACTGCTGGTTTTGATCTGTCCTATCTAACAGAGAATTCATTCACCCCAAGGTTTGTGAAAGTACCCCCACAACCCTGCCCCCACAACCAAACCCTACTGTGGGGTTGAGGAAAGATACCCAGAACGGTCCAATGAGGACTGGACATGCTTAGTAGTCATGGAATGCTGGCTGACTGTTGGAAGGGGGGAAATGGAAAACCAGGAGGGAGAGGCAATGGAATAGAATGGAATATCCTGGAAGAGGATATGGCTGGTTGGAACCCTGAACAGGAGCACTGCACACTGCAACATTTTGTTGCAGATCCCACTTGTAAAGCCTTAAATAGCTTGGGGCTAGGGTACAGTTGCCTGAAGGACTTGCCTGAGTGCTGAGCTTATGCTTCTGAAGTAAGGCATGTGATTTTCAGTTGTGGTACCCTGCTTCTGGGAGGTTTTTAAAAATTCTGTATATGTTATTTTGTGCTGATATTTTATTTTTGCCTCCTGTGATTTCTGAATTGTTATTTTTATTGTATGCAATTCTATTGTTTTATTCTATAAGGCGCTCTGAGAGCTTAGGACAGCCTTTTACAACCACATTCTCCAGATGTGTTGGACTACAACTCCCAGTATCCCCCATGCTAGCTGGGGATGCTGGAATTTGTAGTCCAACACATCTGGAGGATGTCAGGTTGGGGAAGGCTGGCTTAGGCTGAAGAATGGCCAAATTTTTCATTTTGGAACAATTTGTACTTTCCAGATTTTATTTTTTTATCATGTAGGTAACTATGGGCGGGTCCTTACTTAATTCATTGGTATTTCATCCTCAAGAAAATTGGTAGCATGCGGGGAGAGGGACAACACTCTTTTTTCCATGTGGATGCATATTCAGACTTGGCCCCATTCATAAATTCAGTCAAAGTGAAACTTCAAAAAGTGTGGTGGAAGAGTAGCATGAATCCTTACCCTTCATCATGCAGAGAACTTCCACTATTAATGGGGTCTTCTGCCTGAGCATCCAATTGTGTAAATGTAACCTGCATTTTTGAGGCGGAGAAATCATGTGGGGGGGGCGGAGCCACGCCGGAGATGGAGTAGCAGCCTTCCATAGAGCTCCCAAGAATGAACTGATTAAAAGCATAAATCACCAAAAAAAATTAATGAGAGAAATGTGAGTGTTCAACCTTTCCTCTTGTTTTCCGTCTTTTCCTTCGTCTAACGAGTTTGTGGGGGAGGATCTAAGTGGAGAAAGTTGTAATTAGAATGAGTTACTGTGTCTCTCCGGGCTGCTAGAAATCCTTATGAAAGCACGGGATAAAAAACAAAGATTAATTCCGCACTGGAAGAGAGAGAAAAAGTACCCGTCTGATGTTAGTGTATCCAGACTAACTAGATTGTCAGCTGATACTAGTTCAACAACAGAAGATAATTTACAGTTTAAATCTGGTCAGCTGCAAAAGGGAAATTTAGCTGCGTCACAGTTTGAAGCAAGGAAGACTAAGGGAGATAAAATGGCCGATCCATCTGGCAAAGGGCCAGGAGCAAGGGCAAAAATCCCTGGACAGTCTCCAAGTAAAATTCAGCAGACTTTACCAAACATAGATCAAATGCTGACGCACATGACAGCTCTTATCACGGAGGGAAATGTTTCACTTTCAGAGAAAATGGATAAAAGAGATGAAAAGCTGACGGTACGATTAGATAAAATGCAGAAATCTCTGGATTCTGTTTTGAGTCAAACGATTAAGCTGACTTCTAGAGTGGATGATTTGGAAAAAATAACAGCTCAGTATGACATGAGATTTAATGAAGTGGAGACACAGATGATTAATTTACAGGACAGACAACGTCGTCAATATTCGGATTCGAGGTTTCCCAAGAGAGGCAGGGGAGACTGCAAGCAGTTTAAGGGCTTCTATTTTGGAATGGCTTCGGGGGGTTGTTCCCCAAGAACAATGGCGGGATCAAGACCTGGAGAGAGCACACCGGGTAGGTGCTTTTCGGAGAGGAATGACAAATAGAGATATTATAGTATGTTTTTCCAGTTTTTACAAGAAGAATACTGTATGCAAGCACTGAGACAGAAATCAGATCAAATTCTATACAGTGGATCTACTTTACAAGTTTATAATGACTTATGTCCTCAAACAATTGCCTGGAGGAAAAGGAAAACGGTGAAACCCTGTACTGAAGTGTTGAGAAAGAAAGGTATCAAATACAACTGGGGTTATCCAGTATTTCTGTCTTTCGTGTTGGATGACAAGAGATGTAAAATTACATCATATAACCAAGGAATGGGCCTGCTGGGAGAAATGGGATTGTTGGATGGACAGCCTGGAGAAATGAAGAGTCCAGAAGAAGCTGTGGGAGGAGCTATTTAAGTCAAGATTTTTTTGGAGTTTAAGGAGAGGAGTGGTGGCAGAGAAGAACGAAGAAAGAAGAGATGGAGTTGTTTGTTTGTCTTTGTTGTTTTGTCTTCGTTGTTTTGTTGTTGTTGTTGTTGTTGTTGTTTGTCTGTTTCCTTTTTCCCCTTTTTGTTTCCCCCCTCCTTCCCCCCCCCTTCTAATTGCTCTAAATATTCATTTTTTTCTTGAAGGAAAATAATAATAATAATAATAATAATAATAATAATAATAATAATAATATTAAATTGAATAAGTTTTTTTTTTTTTTTAAAGAGAAGAGTAGAGATGGAGAAAAGGGGAAAAGAAGTAAAGTAGAAAAAAGAGAAGGAGGGAAAGGAAAAAAGGGAGGGGGAAAATGAAAATAAGGATAAGATGGTGATTGAGAGATATTTTCTTTTTTTGGGGGGGGGGGGAGGGCCTTGGAGGTTGCTGTCCTGAAGGGTTTGGTTTCGTCCCCCCCCCGAGTAGGAGGGTAGGGTTAGAGCGGGGCATGTTGCCCTGGCATGGTAAGGGGGGAGAAGTCTATAGATGTGGGATAGGTGGGAGGAGGTGTTATGTGTTTATTGTCTTCACTAGAGGGGGCCAAAGATTCAGAATTGTTTTAGTAATTGATGGATCCTAAATTGAGAATTTCTACGTTGAACGTTAAAGGCCTGGGAACTGTTATTAAAAGACGGCGCATTGAAGCACTCCTAAAGAAAGACAAGGCGGACATTATTTTTTTGCAAGAAACGCACCAGTCAAAGAAAGGGGAGAATGAATTAAAACTGAGGTGGTCCAGTTTGTATGAAACGGCATTCGGATCTTCTAATTCAAGAGGGGTGGCAATTATTATTTCTAAAAACTGTGGTTTTGGAGTCTTAAAGGTCAAGAAGGATGACAGAGGGAGATATATTATAATTAATGGTACTATGGGGGGAGAAGAATTTGTATTAATTAATGTTTATGCACCAAATCAGAATCAAGGCGAATTTTATCAAATGGTGTTTAAGGAAATGGGTGTTATACAGAATCAGAGGGTTATTATGGCTGGTGATTTCAATATGGTGATAGATAAAAGGGTAGATAAATCAAACCCTACGGATGGGGAGAGGAGGAATAACATTACATTTCTGAATAAGGTAATCACAAAGGAAGGCTTGGTGGATGTTTGGAGAGAAGTTAAAGGGCAAGATAGAAGATATACGTATTATTCATCAGCTTTTAAGAATTTTTCTAGGATAGATTATATATTTGTGTCTAGGAGTTTGGTTTCTAGGGTCATGAGTCCTGAGATAGGTATTATAAAAATTACGGATCATGCGTTGGTCAATTTGGATTTAAAGATAGGGAAGGATTATAGAGAGGCTAGAAGATGGAGGTTGAATTGTAATATTTTTAAAGTAAAACATATAATTGAAAAGATAGAGAAAGAGATGATGGAAATATGGGAATTTAATCAAACAGAGGATTGTAGTCAAGCCATAATATGGGATACTATGAAAAGTGTTATGAGAGGTATAGGAATAAGAGAGGGAGTTAATTTAAGAAAACAACAGGAGGCTTTTAATAAACAGATAGAAGAAGAGATTAGGGAGTTAGAAGAATCTTTTTTAAAGAATAGGGATAAGAAGGTATTTGCTGAACTGCAAGCTAAGAGGAAAGAATTTGAGAATAAAGATATAGATAAAGTGCAAAGGAACCTGATATATATGAAAAGAGAGTTTTTTGAGAATAGTAATAAAAATTCTAAAATGTTAGCTAGATCTGCGCAAAAAAAAGGGAGAAAAATTTAGTGGGGGTGATTAAAGATAAGAAGGGTAAGGAATATAATTTAATGAAGGATAAACTAAAAATATTTCATGAATTTTATTCTGAATTGTATAAGGCTGGGGTATGTTCTGAAGTAAGGATTAAAGAATGTATTGAAAAAAATTTGAAAATAAAAATATTAGAAGAGGATAGGGATTATATGGAACAACCTTTTACGGAGTTAGAAATAGAGTTTGCTATAAATAAATTAAAAGATGGTAAAACTCCCAGAATAGATGGTTTATGGGCTGAATATTATAAGGTTTTCAAAAAAATGTTAATTCCCAAGTTAAAACATTTGTTTAATGATATTTTACAGGGGGGAGAGATCCCTCCTTCTTGGAAACAATCTTTGACCATTTTAATTTTGAAACCGAATAAGGATCCGGCAGACCCAGGATCCTATAGACCAATTTCATTAATTAATCAAGATGCAAAATTAATGTCTGCAATATTAGCTAGAAGAATGAATAGTTTTGTTAGTAAGTATATTGGTTTAGATCAATGTGGTTTTGTACAAGGTAGACAAATGGCAGATTTGACTAGAAGAGTGTTAAATATAATATATTTAATTAAGAAAAATAATTTGAAGGCAGGGGTTTTAGCAATAGATATTTTCAAGGCCTTTGATTGTGTGGAATGGCCAGCATTAAAGAGGATAATAAAAACTATGGGGTTTGGTGAAAAGTTTCGAGGAGTTATTGATCAATTGTATGCTCAAAATACGACGTCAGTTGTAGTAAATGATGGTATAACTGATCAAATTCATCTAGGCCGAGGTACCAGACAGGGCTGTCCCCTTTCACCAATCTTATTTGTGTTAGTTATGGAGGTTTTGGCAAATGTAGTTATGGCAAATGTAGAGGATAGTAATTTAAAAGGGATAGGGATAAAGGATAAGATAAAAATTAATCTTTTTGCAGATGATACTTTGTTAACAATTGAAAATCCCATGGAAATGATGGATAGGTTAGAGAATCATTTAAAGGAGTTTAGGGAAGTTACGGGGTTGCAAGTAAACTGGGATAAATCTGAGATTATGTTGTTTAATTATAGTAAAATAGAGGAGAGAAGGGATTAAAAAGAGATCAAATATTAAGGTAAAAAGTATGATTAAATATTTAGGTATAGATATTTTAAAAGAGTTAGAAAAAATAGTAGAACAAAATTTTAGAAAGTTAAAGAATGAGGTAAAAAAAAGGAGAAGGAAATTAGGGAATGGCAAGCAATAATTAATAATTTTTGTAATGGGGGGAAAAAGGCGAGGATTACTAAGAGTAAATGGTATAAATCCCAAAAAGAAGGGGGGCTTGGCCTTCCTAATATCAAGTGGTATTATATAGCTAATCAAGTTAAGGTTTATTATGGATATTTTAGTTAGGAAGAATATTTTGTGGTTAGAAATAGAAACGCAGGAAATAGAAATGGGGATGGAAAAAATTTTATTTTAAAAAAAAAGTATTACTAGTGTAAAAAGAATAGAAAATCCCTTCCTGAAAAATATGGTAGGGATTTGGAATAGTAACAGACAGATCTTTATACCAGGGATATCACCGTTAACTCCAGTTGTAGCAATGGAGGACTTTCCAGAAAATGCACAGCATTGGGAGGCAATATTTAGGGAAAATAAGGTTATCAAATTAATGGATTGGATGGGAAAAATTGAGACTAGACAACAAATATTGGAAATGATTGGGCCAGATAGAATTTCGTGGTTAAATTTAATGCAATTAGATCAGTGGACTAAGAAATGGAAAAAGAAAAACGAGTATGAGAGGGAGTTTACTGGATTTGAAAAGAAAGTGTTGTCTAGAGAACTTAAAGAAGGGAATGTTTCTTCTAGAGGGTTAACTAAGGAGATATATAAAATGATGCAGAGGATTGAAGCAAAAAAAGACAACCTTAAGATGATGTGGGAAATGGAATTTGAGGAGGAGATATCGAATGCGTGGTGGAGAAATATTTGGGGCAGACGTATATTAAGAAATATGTCAGTAAGGATAAAAGAGAATTTTTTAAAAACTGTTTGGAGATGGTATTTGACTCCAGTAAGATTAAATAAAATAGATAGTAATTGTGCTCCATTGTGTTGGAGAGGATGCCAGGAACTTGGTACTTATGCTCATATGTGGTGGAGCTGTAAAAGCGTATTGGATTTTTGGAATAAAATTTTTGGAGAAATTTCAGAAATTATTGGTATTAATGTGGAGGTCTGTCCAAAATTAGCATTGTTATCAATAACGGAGAAACTTTTGTGCTCACAAGAGAAAAAGGAACTAATTGTAAGTTTATTAGCGGCAGGGAGATTATTGATTGCAAGGAATTGGAAAGTTCAACATCAGTATTTAAGAATAGACTGGTATAAAGAGGTTTGGGATATTGCTTTAAATGATAAACTAACATGTAGTATTAAATGTAAAAGGGGACAATTAAAGAAAAATAATGTTAAGGAAATATGGGGGTCATTTTTAGATTATGTTTTAGTAAAGGGGAAAGGGAGTAAGCCATGTCATGATATGATGTATTTTTGGAATATAGATTAATAATGGATTATGTGAATAGAATTGGTTTTGGCCCCGGGGTGACGGGTGCACTTGTGTATGATTTGTAGGTTTATGGGTTTTTTTGTGTATGTGTGTTCTTTTAAAAATATAAATAAAAATTAAAAAAGAAAAGAAAAGAAAAAAAGAAATCATGTGAACTGGGCCTAACAACCAGACACTCATGCAGAAAGCAGGTTTCATACAGGAAGCTTACTGCATTATGGAGGGGAGGGCTTGTGCCATTCCTCCATCACACTACCGCAGAGCCAACTCATCTAAATGTATGAACTGGAGGCATACTTTCTTTGAGTTCAAGGTGAGCTGTAACATGTGCACTTCCTTCATGCTTCCTAATTATTATATTAGCAAGCTTTGGCACCAACTTGAACTTTCAAGATGAGTGAGGCTGCAATCCTGTGCATACTTACCTGAAAGTAAGCCCCTTTGAACTCACTAGGACTGTCTTCCAAGTAAACATGCATAAGATTGTACTGTAAGTTACCTGAAGAATCCAGTCACATGTGGTGATTCTGATGCTAGAGTGATGGCAGCAAGTATCTGTAACAAGGAGATCATATGGATTTTAATCTGACATCTATCCATATAACTGATTCTCACTAAGATTAATGACACAAATATCAGAACTTGTCACTGTGGTAACTAGGAAAATTTTCATTCATTCTCATTCTCTAACACACACACAGAGCTGAGAGTATCATGATTTTATTGTTTTTTTTATTTTTAGAGTTTAAAAATAAAACTATCCTTAAAATTATAAATGCATTAAAACAAAATATGCACTAAAATCTTCATGCTGTCTTTTCTTAAGGTATTTAAGAATAATAAAACATTTTCATTGCTATGGTATTAGAAAACTATGTTAAAGTGGCAAAAGGAGTATTGTGGAGAATCTTAATATTTGGTTTTTGTTTTCAGAATATGAAATAGAGAGATCTTTTTTTCTGCGAATGAAGTGTGTCTTGGCCAAGCGGAATGCAGGATTAACATGTAGCGGTTACAAGGTAAAGTGCTCAGATTTTTGCCATCTTCACAGAACAACAGATTTTGATTTTACAAGCTCACTTCGGGCAAACATGTATTCTGCAATTATATAGCTGTGACTTATTAATGGAAAAGCTAAGTCAAAGTGGTGGTGGTGCTGGGGGTTGTACAAAATATAACTCACCCCAGCAAACGTTGTGATATATGGCATGTTGTGAATATGGTAAAAATGTTTGTTCATTGAGAAAGCATTCAGGAAACCCTCATTCTGATTTAGCTTCATGACATCATAAAGCAACACTCTATTGTCTATGTGACATCATCATGCCTGTTATGATTGACTGGGATTGACTCAGGAAAAATCCCATGGGAGGGGGGTGCATCTGAGAACAGTGTATTAAAAAAAGCTCTGTATGTGTGAGACAGAAACTACCCCCCCCCCATCTTTGCCCTGTAAATGTTCATGGGTGAAAATTCAATGTGGTCTAATTAATAGCATCTATACCTACACTGACTTGCTATAAGGCAGCTTCCTATGCTGTATATGGTGTTTTGTTGATTATATTGTTCTGTTTCACATTTATGTTTTACTGTCTCTTACTGTAAGCAACTCAGATAACTTTGCAGTGGAGCAATATGGAAATTAAATAATTAGATACTGTCCTAAATTCCAATGCAACCCTTCCCCTTCTCTTTGACTTTCTAATTAGTAGACTGTTAGAGAATTTCTCTCTCTCTCTTTGTTTTTCCCTCACATGTGTCTCTCCTTTCCCACCCCATCTTCTTCCATGTCCCTTGCCTCTTATGCACGTGATTCGCAATAAAGCCTATAGCCCGATCCTATGCATGTTTGCTCAGAAGCCCCCAGTGAGTTTAGTGGGGCTTACTCCCTCTGTAAACAATCACAGTGTTACTTGTTTACCTTTGCCACCTTATGCTTTGTCCTATGAGAAGCCACTGTTGTGCCCCTTGCTCTCTTCAAATCCAGTCCTCAGTGGTTGTAGCTATCTTGGCAGAGATGTCATTTATTATTTGCAACAGCCCCTGTAAGAACGGCTTCTAGCTTCTTTGCAAGGATAACTGCAAAGACTCAAATCTTGAAGGACTGATGCAGGGAAGGGTGTACCGCAGCAGTTCCTCCTCCTCCAAGAGAGAGTATGAGGAGGCAAAGGACAATTAGGGATGTGCAAAGCACAAAAGACTATAATGTTAAGCCGAAGATTTTATGGTCAGTTTCCTAAATATTATTTTTGTGTGTGGGCCTCACAAGGCATTTACCATTGTCAGGAAAGAAAAACAACTTCTCTCCAAAGACACAAACCAATGGAATGTCTTGCCCAGACTGTTGATGGCCTATGCACTACTCAGTTCAATGGTGCTCACTGCTCAGATCAACTCAGGTTCAACTCAAAAGTAACTCAGGGATTTACCTTTGAGTAAATATGAATAGGATCACTCAGAGAACACATTATGCTAAATGTATGTAGAGGGGAAAGGGGATTGCTCCCGCTCCCTATGTGAATTTAGCATAACTTGTGAAAGAACCTCTGCACATACAAACTGTATGTACATAGTCTGTTTTCACAATCAGAAACCCTGGGCAAAGCAGGGTCCCTAATTGTGTGTATAGATCCTACATACATAGGGTCTTTCACAAATTATGCTAGATAAGGGGGCAGCAGGAGAAAGAGGGCAATGCATGCAATCCTGTTCTGGCTCTTGAGTATGTCTGTCTGTTTGTGTGTCTCCCTCATGTACCACTCATTTCTGGCCCCCTCCTCCAAGCTGATACATAGCCTGTTCATGGTAAGGCTTCATTACAAACAAACACCAAACACAGAACAATGTAAGATTAGCACTTTAACACACACAGAGAGAAATCTCTAGATAAAATGTGATTTCTATTATAAAGATCTCATTAAATATGCATATATACACATTTTGTGTTAGAAAATGTTTGAGTTTAAGTTGGAACACTCTTGGATGGAATCCCTGGATCCAAATTGGGATTCCATACAGAAGTTGAGGTAAGATCTTAAGCTTAAATACCTGGACAGCAGGTTGGAACAATACATGTTGTAGTGCCAATCTTACGTTGTTCTCTCTTTATGATAAAATAAAATATATATTAGGAGAGCCAACATGAAATACATGTATCTATGTAGATCCAAGATCTTTGCACTTTAATGTCAAATTAATAGTCATACTGACCCAGTTTGCACGACACATTGGGGTTTACCATGGCTTATTTAAGCCATGGTGAGCCATGGCATGTGCTGGGTGCGATTTGAATATGCAACCCCCGATGGGGTTGTCATGTCATGCAAACCTGGCCATTGGGATTCTCATGACACAGGGGGTTGGACTCGATAGCCTTGTAGGCTCCTTCCAACTCTATGATCTATGAAATCTATGAAACCTCGCATAAGCCTACAACAAGCAGAAGATAATGTGAGGGTTGCTTAACCCTTGCATAACCCCCAGTGGGGTTTGGATGACACGACAACCCCGATTGGGGGTTGCATATTCAAAATGGCGGTCAGCACACACCACGACTCATTGTTGGTTAAATAACCTATGATGGGCTGTCATGTCATGTGAACTGGCCCACAGTGTCGGCATACAATATATGCCGTATGTTCATCTTTTCTTACAAATTCATCAGTCGCTTGTAATCAGTTATCTTGACAGACTACTCAGCAAAAAAATATGTTGTTATTACTCAGTGTGTACTTTTTGGTAAACAATATTGCCAATGCCAAAAGGCAATCTTGAAGTCTCTTCTTCCTTCACAAATGTCCTTTCCCCCCATACCATACTAGGTGATCCACTGCAGCGGCTATTTGAAGATACGGCAGTACATGTTGGATATGTCTTTGTACGATACCTGTTACCAAATTGTGGGGCTGGTTGCTGTAGGTCAATCATTACCTCCTAGTGCAATCACTGAGATCAAACTTCATAGCAATATGTTTATGTTCAGAGCAAGCCTGGACTTAAAACTAATATTCCTAGATTCCAGGTAAGTAAAACACTATTTTAAAAAATGTTCTTCATATACTTGTGGCAACTTGCAAACGATAGTTTTAAAATATAAAGCTAAAAAACAACAACAAAGGCATAATACAAATTATACAAAACTGCAGCAGCAATATTCTCTTTGAATTGTTAGAACATTTGAAAATTAAACTTTGCTGTAAATCACAAGGATTTTTAAGAAACATCTAATAATTCTTTACGGAGGGAAAAGAGAGAGTTAGCTATTATGCGGGTAACTTGAGCATGGGGGTTAAATGAGACTTTAATTATCGCTGTGAAGATAAGGCAATGTTCTATCTTTAATATTATGCAATGTTTTATTCTGTAATATCTAGCAGTCCTGGCTGATTGAGTTAACCAGAATGACTGAAGGATTGGGTTTTTGTTTTAAGACTTGACATTCTTCTAATTATGCAAAGTTGCGATTGGAGGAGTACTCTATGGCAAAGTTGACAAACAAGGGAGAATCTTAGTAGTCTAATACAGAAAGGAATCCTTTGGCAAAGCTTTTCACACAGAGACAGACAGACAGACAGATACACACACACACACACACACACACCAGGACTCTTGAAGTTCTTGTTTTGTACTTTAATTGCAATACTGTCTTCTTCCCATCATTTGCTCCTAAGGCTTTAGTTTTAAGGACTGGGCTGCAACTTTGTTGGTATTGGTAGCATACCATAATATGGGAATGCCAGTTTAAATAGCCATTTGTAAGAGGTAATGTTCAACATTGGCTTGAGTCCTAGCTAATGCAAAGTAGGCCTTTTTTACCAAATTGCCAGAATGAATTCCTGCAGAAATAATAGGATAGAAAGGTCTTCATTGGCAATTCTTGCCATGCAGTGCACACAATGCCCAGCACTAAAAAACTGAATGTAAAAAAAAAACCATCTGCAGGTGCTCAAACTCATACTAGTTTATTAGTTATTGTTTTGTCAGTAGCTAAACAGCCAAGCTGAATATTTCTTGCACATGCTTGGTTTTATCTTTACAGAGTTTTACCTTTACAGGGTTAAATGTGATACGGTTTTGTATTACTCCCAGTTCAGTGTAATTTCACATAAATTGTTTAATTTAAAAATAATGAGGGAAGGGTCATAGAATCATAGAAATCATAGAAAAGTAGAGTTGGAAGGGGCCTACAAGGCCATCGAGTCCAACCCCCTGCTCAGTGCAGGAATCCAGGTCAAAGCATCCCTGACAGATGATTGTCCAGTTGCACCTTGAATGCCTCCAGATTGGGAGAGCCCACCACCTCCCTAGGTAGTTGATTCCATTGTCTTATTGCTCTAACAGTCAGGAATTTTTTCCTGATGTTTAGGTGGAATCTAGGTTCCTGTAACTTGAGCCCATTATTCCGTTTCCTGCAAACTGGGATGATCGAGAAGAGATCCTGGCCCTCCTCTGTGTGACATCCCTTCAAGTACTAGAAGAGTGCGATCATATCTCCCCTCAGTCTCCTCTTCTGAAGGCTAAACATGCCCAGTTCTTTTAGTCTCTCCTCATAGGGCCTTGTTTCCAGTCCCTTTATCATCCTTGTTGCCCTCCTCTGAACCCTCTCCAGTTTGTCTACGTCCTTCTTAAAGTGTGGTGCCCAGAACTGGATGCAGTACTCAAGATGAGGCCTAGCTAGTGCCGAGTAAAGGGGAATTATCACTTCCCGCAATTTGGAAGCTATACTTCTATTAATGCAGCCCAAAATAGCATTTGCCTTCTTTGCAGCCACATTGCATTGCTGGCTCATATTCAGTTTGTGATCGACCACAATTCCAAGATCCTTCTCACTTGTAGTATTGTTGAGCCAAGTGTCCCCCATTCTGTAACTCTGCATTTGGTTTCCTCTCCCTAGGTGCAGCACTTGGCATTTATCCCTATTAAATTTCATTCTGTTGTTTTCGGCCCAGCGCTCCAGCCTATCGAGGTCACTTTGAATTTTGTTTCTGTCTTCCAGAGTATTAGCTGTTCCACCCAACTTTGTGTCAACTTTGGGTCATTTGACAAAAAGATGGAAAGGTCTGGCGGGTACATTACTAGATTACAGGGTCAGAAAATTTTAAAAGCTCAAATGAATTTGCCCTCGTAAATAGTTCTGAGGGTGCAATCCTATGCAGGTTTAGACAGAAAAAAGTCCTACAACTCCCAGCATACCCCAGCCAGCATGCTGGGAGTTGTAGGTCTTTTTTCTGTCTAAATCTGCATAGAATTACACCCAAAAAATCCTCTTCTGCAAATTGTCAACTATTTGGTATCTGTATGAAACTGAAATATTGCTACTAACATCTGCTGATGATTGATTTCAGTATACAGTAATACCTTGGATTACGAGCATAATTCGTTCCAGAACCATGCCCCTAATCCAAAACACTCGTATATCAAAGCGAGTTTCCCCATAAGAAATAATGGAAACTCAGATGATTCGTTCCACAACCATTTAATCACTGCTTTGCCAGCTCCCTGGCAGGGAGCCCCATGGAGGGAGCCAGCAAAGCAGTGATTAAATGGTTGTGGAATGAATCCCCGCCTCGCCTCCATGGGGATCCCTGCACTGCTTTGCCGGCTCCCTGGCAGGGAGCCCCGTGGAGGCGCCTGCTGCCTGCCCGGCACGGCAGTGCAAGGCGCCCGCAGAGCAAGTGGCCTCGCCTCCACGGGGCTCCCTGCCAGGGAGCCGGCAAAGCAGGGAGACAAGTGGAGGTGCCCGCCGCGCGGCCGCTCGCTCGACGGGCACCTCACACTGCTTTGCCGGCTCCCGGACAGCGCCTTCACGGGGCTCCCTGCCCAGGAGCTGGCAAAGAGGCGCGAGGCGCCGAGCGAGCAGGTGCACGGCGGGCGCCTCCACTTGTCTCCCTGCCTGGGAGCAGGAAAAGCAGCCTGGCAGGGAGCTGCATGGAGGGAAGGCACAGCGCAGCCGCTTGCTCTGCGGGTGCCTCGTTGCTGCCGTGCCGGCTCCCTGCCCAGCACGGCAGCGCGAGGCGCCCGCAGAGCAAGTAACCCGGTGTGCTCGTTTTGCAAGACCTCGCTCGTTTATCGAGCCAAAATTTTTGAAAATTTTTGGCTCGTCATGCAAAACGCTCGCACACCAGGTCACTCGTAATCCAAGGTATTACTGTATTTTAAAATAGTAGTAGTAGGCGATCACTCATGACTGAGTAAGATCGTCTTCCAGGATAAAATTACAAAGAGAAAATTATAAAAGGAGAAAATTCTAAAAAAAATTGGTAGACTCTAGCGATGGGTCCGTAAGTGACTGTGGAGGCCAATTCTAGATCCACACAGCTTCCCACAGTGAGGACACAGGTTACCAGATGGAAGATGGTCCTGTGAAGGATTCGTTTGACGTGCTTTTCGCTTAGCAAGTTTCTCCCTTTCACCTTGCACTCGGGCTTCTTCAAAGTCCACGGAACCTTTGTGAAAGGCCAACCTCCAGTTAGATCATTCATGGCCAGAGCTTCCCAGTTTTCGATGTTTATATTGCATTTTTTTTTAGATTAGTCTTAAGAACATCTTTAAACCTCTTATACTGACCACCGATATTCCGCTTTTCATCCTTGAGTTGGGAATAAAGTAACTGCTTTGGGAGACGGCAGTCAGACATTCGAACAACATGACTGGTTCATTGAAGTTGGCGTTGAAGGATCATTTTTTCAACGCTAGTAGTCTTTGCTTCTTCCAGTACACTGACATTTGTTCGCCTATCTTCCCAAGTAATTTGCAGGATTTTCCGGAGGCAACGTTGATGAAATCTTTCAAGGAGGTGGAAATGACGTTTATAGATAGTCCATGTTTTGCAGGGATACAATAAAGTTGGTAATACAATGGCTTCATAAACCAGCGTTTTGGTCTCCTTACAGATATCCCGATCCTCGAACACTCTATGTTTCATTCGAGAAAATGCGGCACTTGCAGAGCTCAAACGATGCTGGATTTCACTGTCAATGTTAGCTGTAACAGAAAGATAGCTGCCAAGATAGAGAAAATGATCGACATTTTCCAGTATTGCCCCGCCAAGCTGGATAGATGGCATCACCAGAGGGTTAACTTGCACTTGCTGATGAAGCACTTTGGTTTTTTGATGTTAAGTGAGGGACCAAGTTTTTCGTATGCTTCTGCAAAAGCATTTAGGATAGTTTGGAGATCATCCTCTGAATGTGCGGAGACCACATTATCATCAGCATACTGAAGTTCCACAACGGAGGTTGTAATTACCTTACTTTTTGCTTTCAGCCTACTGAGATTAAAAAGCTTTCCATCTGTTCGATATATAATTCCCACACCAGTGGGAAGTTTCCTCTCAACAAGATGTAAAATCATGGCGATGAAAATAGCAAATAATGTTGGGGCGATAACACATCCCTGTTTAACACCTGATCCCACTTTAAATGGAGCACCATGAGAGCCGTTGTTGTCCAAAACCGTTGCTGTCATGTTGTCATGGAGAAGTCGCAGGATATTCACAAATTTATTGGGGCATCCAATTTTCATAGGGATAGTCCAGAGAGCCGTTCGGTCTACAGTATCAAAGGCCTTAGCCAAATGAATAAATGCCATATAAAGGGGTTGATTTTGCTCCCAGCATTTTTCTTGGAGCTGACGTGCAGTAAAAAATCATGTCTACTGTCCCTCTAGAGGGGTGGAAACCATATTGAGATTCAGGGAGGATCTCTTCTGAAATAGATAGAAGACAGTTTGCGAGAATCCTGGCAAATATTTTACCTGTGGTAGCTAAGAGAGAAATGCCCCGGTAGTTTCCACAGTCTGTTCTATCACCCTTCTTAAAGAGGGTGATAATTATGGCATCCCTGAAGTCTTCTGGGATCTCTTCTCTTATCCATATTTTTTCGATGAGTTTATGAAGATGTTGTACAAGTTTGGGGGGGCCTTCTTTAAAGATTTCAGCAGGAATCCCATCTGGTCCACTAGCTTTATTATTCTTCATTTGATTAATGGCTTTTTTTACTTCATCCAAAGTGGGGAGTATTGCAAGTTCCTCTCTAATTTGTTTTTGCGGGATTTGCGAAAAAATCTCATCCACCTTAGATTTATGATTTAAAAGAACATAGTAATGCTCTTTCCAACACAGTGCAATAGACTCTTTGTCTTTTAAGAGTTTGGTGCCATCTTTTGATTGTAAAGGGTTTGTACCATAGGTTTTTGGTCCATAGATGGCCCTTGTGTCCTTAAAAAAGCCCTGTGCATCATGAGATTCTGCAAGTTGTTGAATTTCTTGAGCTTTCTTTTTCCACCAAGCGTTCTTGTTCTCTTGTTCTTCTTTGGACCTCAGCCTTTGCACTGGCGTAGATTTTTTTCTTAGCAGCGCAATTAATATCATTTTGCCATATTGGAAGGCTTTCCTTCTTTGGTCAATTATATATTTAATCTCATTATCATTTTCATCAAACCAATCCTGATGTTTCTTAGTTTCAGATCCAATAGTTTGTTCACAAGCTGCAGTAATGGAGGTTTTCAGCTTAGACCAATGGTCCTCAATGTTATCAGGAGGTTCCGTAGGTAGATGTTCCTTAAGAAATGATTGAAGACGAGTTTGTTTAATAGGATCTTGAAGGGCGTGTATGTTCATTTTATGCCTTGGTTTCCTTCCTTGAAGCCTACGTTGGGGAGCAATGTTGATAACCATAGTGGACCGGATTAGTCGTTGGTCTATGAAATAAAATATTTCATAGTTGATATGCACTGGTGTTTAGCATTTGACGGTATTTACAGTTGATATTAGTCATACAAGTTAAAGTTTTCTGAAACCACAATGAAGTGAAAAGGAAACATGCAAGTTGTTAATCCAGCAGTTGTTTGGCCATACAGTGCACTGGGGGTGAGAGGGTTGATGATATCTATGCTTTATGGAGTGAGAGAGAAAATTTTGCTCACAGGTGACCTTTCCTTTGATGTTCAACAAAGTAGTACATAGACTTTGTAGAGAATGCCCTTATTTTAAACTACTAAACAGACCTGGTTCCACCCAGATTGGAATAGCCTTTAGATATAGCAAAACCTTCAAACTTACATAGCTGTCAGAGTTAGACACATGTGCCTGCCCTGTCTGAATGAAGCCATGCCCACTGACATCCCTACGCACCCCCCTGCCATGGTGCACCCCTGTAGGCCCCAGTGGGAGGGGTCTGTCTGCTCCATTCCTCCAGGAGAGGAGGCAGCCACATAGCTCTGTCCCTTGGACTACTCCCCCCCCACTTCAAACTGTATCAACTGCAAAGCTATGTGTTAGCTGAGGAAGTCTGCCACCTAGTGACCTAAGGTGGTACTGCAGGCTTCAAACATAGAAACATTAACATTAATTAAAACCAATGGGCAGCGCCATCCAATGTGGCTGCCTGTACCCCTCCAAACTCGAGGATTACGGGCACCCAATCGAGCGCAGGAGGAGTGCAGAGGCAAGGATTGCCTCCGTGCCTCACTCATCCTGCAAAAGGCATAGGTGGCTGATTTCAGCTGTGTCTTTTGCCTCTGCTCCTGAGGAGGAGGAGCTGAGGCTCTACCCGAATATATCGTATCCTGGCAGAACCTCACTCCTCCCCACCCCACCCCCCAGAACCCCCTCCCAGCACTGGCTCTGAAGTCACACTTGTGATTTCAGAGCTGCAGCCAGCGTGGAAAGAACCACACCAGCTGCAAGGGCAGAGGGAGGGCGCTCCGCAGTCAGAGTCCCAGCTGCGACCTAAGAATGTATTTCTGAGGTTGGAGCTGGGACTCCAACCTATCCTATGGCGGTCTAGACAGTGTCTAGCAGCCGTAGAATTGCGCCCTAATGCATTTTAAAAAACAAATAATGCTGAGATGCACACCCCTAGAGTCTCCTTAGTATGCATGCCAACTTTCAGGTGTCTAGGTTTCATGGTCTTGGCACTATGCTGCTGACAGACACACATGCTTTTTTATTATGATAGATTATCACCAATGCTGGCGGTCACACTGTAGGACTTCTAGAGAAGAAATGAAAAGTTATGGGGGTGTGGAATTGAAATGTGTGTGGGGGTATGGATACATGAGTATTCTTGATATTCTCTCTCTTCCTCTCAGTATTCAAAAAGAAGCTGAATGCATGGAGCTAAAATCCTATTTCCCACTATTAGAATTCTCCGAAATTGAACCTAAGAGATAAATTATAATCTGCTGCCTTCACAACTAAACAGCAAACTCATGATGGCAGTGGTAGAGGAAAATGTATGCTCATTATTTGGCTTCGGTCTCTCTATTAACTTATTTCCTCTTGTATTACAAAAAAGAGGAAATTAGTCTGAAATAATGCCTTTGTAGATAGTTGTATATTATGCTTTTGAATAGAATGCCCTACTGCCAAAAAGAATAAAAACTAATGCCAAAATTACTTACAGGAAAACAAAGTTTATCAGTATTTCCTTGGTGAGCTTTTATTTAATTTGCTTCATACAAAAATGTTTCTGGGTCCAGTCTGTAATTGGCAGATGTAAAAGGCCTGTATGACTGTTGTAAGTAGTAGTAGCACCTCTCTGGTAAATAGCTTTTGCTGGTCAAAGATTTAGGTAGCGAAACAAGATAGATCGTGTAGATAGGTTTAGCATGCTGATGCCTAGATAGAGAATCTGAGCTGCCTTTAAAGGCCAGTTAAGATTAAATAACTTTGCCTTGTGGTGGGGCCAACCATATGTTCACATAATGCCTGCAGACATGGATCCACCCGCATATCCTGTCACATGACCTAGTGGTATTGCAATGGAGATTGGAACTCTCAGAATCTTGTGCTGAAATGTTAAAATGGTCACACAATCATGCAATGCAGGAAATAAAAAGTGTATTATTTTATCCTCATTGGTAGTTTCTTTAATATCTTTTCTGCAGTGCAGTTCCTTGTGCTAAAGTTTTCACTGTCCTGTTATTTTGTAATCTCTAATTTAAATGTTCTTCTTTCATCCTTTTCAAGAATACTTCTATTTGTTGTTTGCTCTCCTAAGACAGACTAATATCTAATTTCTTTTAAGCTGTCTTAAATTTATAAACTGATAACAGGCCCCATAGACTGATCACTCCAGTTACACCCATAAATCCTAAAAGAGGTACCGTAAATGAAAATTTGTCAGCAGCAAAGAAAAATATCTTTATTTACTATTTTCTTGAGTAGCTTACTGTGTGCATGAAGGAACCATACAAGACACTAACAGCTTTGAGTAAAAAACTGACTGCCACTTGATTGAGTGCATACCCTTGGGTACACATAGGATATATCCCCCCTCTTTGCTCAGACAAAAAAATAGCATTACTGCATCTGGATCAAGGCATAAATTCAGTGTGTTTTCATTATCCTAAAGAAGGAATAACGATCTCATCTGAGCCAGTAATGGGACTCGAATAACAGCCATCGGCTGCTCTGGTGGGAACCTAGTTCCCATTCTCCCTGTACCCTTGTAGGTTCCTAGTATTGTCCCCCAAACAGGTAAGAACATAAAAGCCATGCTGGTCAGATCAAGAATCCATCTAGTCTAGTGTTCTTTTCACACAGTGGCCAACCAGTTGCCTGTGGGAAACCCGCAAGTAGGACATGAGTGCAATAGGACCATCCCACCCATGTTCCCCAGCAACCAGTGTACAGAGGCATTCTTCCTCTGATACTGGTGGTAGCATATAGCCATCATGACTAGTAGCCATTGATAGCCTTATCCTCCATGAATTTGTCTAATCCCCTTTTAAAGTTTTCTGAATTAGTGGCCATCACTACATCTTGTTGTAGTGAATTCCATAGTTAACTGTGCACCATGTGAAGAATCTCCCACCAGTCAGCTTCATGGGATGACTGTGAGTTCTAATATTATGAGAGAGGGAGAAAAATGTTTTCTATCCACTTTCTTTACACCATGCATAATTTTGTATTCTCTATCATGTCTCCCCTCACTTACCTTTTTTCTAAGCTGAACAATCCCAGACATAACATTTCCTCATAGGGAACTTGTTCCAGCCCAGGTATCAACAGTGCCTCTCATCTGTGTCAAGAATCCTGCCTGGAGTTCTGCTAGTTATATCCTTTAGTTAATTCTGGATGTGAGCAAACATTCATCCTCAGTCCCATTAACCAGTGGATATAATTGGCCTGCAGGCTGCAGCACACTTGTCCATTATCTTACCAAATGGATGTTCTATCCCTTGCATGTCCACAAATTGACTTCTCCTAGAAAGTGAGAACTGCCATTATTGAATTCTCATGTAGAGACTCAGTAGGTGCTATGTAGTGCTTGACACAGTTGAGTATAATAATTCATTTAATACAATTAAATATTTATAGCGCTACTGCTTATTTGGTATATTTTTTCTTTTAGAGTGACTGAATTAACTGGATATGAACCACAGGACCTGATCGAGAAAACTCTCTACCACCATGTGCATGGATGTGATGTATTTCATTTACGATATGCTCACCATCTCTGTAAGTAATGGAAAATAAATAAAATGATTCACTAGTAATATATGATGATGGCACATAGGTTTTCTACTAATGCTTTGAGCAAGGGCAAGCAGTAGGAGACCTGAACCACCAGAATTCAGCTTTCACTAGTTATAGTTGTACTGTTATTTTATTGTTGTTTTGATATGGTTAGCCACATTGAGTTTCCACTGGGAAAGAAAGAATAACTTGAATGAATGAAATATGGGTAACTGGGTTTTGAGGTTGCAGTCGTTTGGTGGACATGTGGATGAGCAAAGTGCGGCATTTAAGAAAACCAAGTAGAGTCAGCAACAAGGAGGCAGTTGGGAAGATAAGGCATGTTTGATCAACAGATAAAGAAGTGTTAAGATAGGGTTAGGCAAGATATCAGGTAATCCAAAGACAGTGACTGACAACTGACTGCTAGCGTAAGGCTGAGGGAAAAATTATAGGAGTTTCTGACCACTCAGAAGGCTGGTTGGAGATCAGTCAGAAGCTGATTAATGGTATCTGCATATGGTGCTTCAGAGGATCAAAGAGGTCTGTTGCTTCTTTGAATTGGGTAGGCACATCTGTGAGGTAAAGGCCTCTGCCCACAAAGCTGGAAGCTCTGTTCTTACACACTACAGCACCTTTCTTTTGTGTGGAGTGTCTAATTTAGAATTAAATCAGAGTAAGAGAGAGTTCATGGTAGCCAAAGAACTACAGCTAGTGAGTGCTGACAGACCCAAGTCACTAAGCACATATGGTACTGCTAGTTTCTGTATGAAGTGAACCTCGTTACTGAATGTGCTTCCTTTTGTGTAGACACGTGCATACCCTTGTTCATGTTCCATGGCCATGCATTTGTTAAACCAAACAGGGACCTTTAGACATTGATCATAGAGCATCTATGGCTAAGAGGAAATCTCCCAACCCAAGAATCCATGCACACACACAAGATATCAGGATAATGCCACTTGGCACATTTATTGATTACAGACAAGAATTTAAAATGCACAAGTTGATTATAGGAAATATGATAATGAACTGCAACCCTTCCTTGAGAACTGTACTCTGCATGGGAAATTAGCTTCGTTCTTGACAAGGCCAGTTCCTGAAACATAAAACAAGACTGTGGGCATGTGTAAACAGTCCATTCTGCAGGGGGAGGGGTTGGATTGGAATGATAGCACAAGAAGGTTGGGATTGGGTAATGCAGAGTCCCTAACACTCATGAAAGTAGGGAGGGAAAGGGCATTTGAAGAAAGGGAAGTAGAGTGAGGAGAATAGGTTGGAAGGAAACTAAGCCAATAGGGAAGGGGTTGTGTTCTGCTATACCTGGCATTTATTTACTGTAGTTTACAAGGCTATGGGTAGGGGTCTACCTGGAGCTTGTAACATTCACATACTCCATTTTGTATGCCTTTCTGGTGTCCCTTCCTTGTGAAAACCTCTGAACCACTGGTGGAGCTGGCCATGTTTTCAGACATTTTCTCCAAAGAGTGTGTCTGGAGTGCACAGGAGGATTTCTGGCAGGGGACACCAGAGATACACCAAACTAAACTGGAGCCTCAGCTGCGATCCCTGCCACCAGAGCAGGCTGCACAAAAGTGGCTGGGGCTCTGACCAAGTACCAGTTAAAGATTAGAGCCAAATTACACACACACATCTACACATGCTTACTCAGAAAGTGTGGATAAAGGGTGTGGAGGTTACATTTTTAGCAGGATCTCAAAGAGCTGTATACCTTTCCTGAGCTGAAGCCCTTTCCTGTAGACTGGATACTAGGGTGTGTTGAAACGCCAGCTGAGGTTCTTAGAAAGAGCCTTGTATTCCCTGGCAGGAGACATGGACCTACCCGGCCAAGCCACTACTTGTTCAGGATAAACCTAAGCTAGGGAGAGGCAGAACCTCAATATCCATGCCTTCCATGAGAGCCCTAGCCTCCCACAAACATAGTGAATAGGATGCTGGAGTCTGCCTTCTTGGAGAAGGATTGTCCCAGAGTAGGGTAGCAGATCTGCAAAAGACCCAAGCACCCAAGCTTGCCTGTGGTGACAGCAGATGAAATTTGCTTGTCAAACCACACCCTGGCAGCATTCAAAGCTTGGCACCTTTTGGTACTGAAAACCTTAACATTTTAAACCTTTACCCAAAAGGATGGATGTCCTGCTTGTTGTTGTAATGTTTCAGGTTTCTATAACTAGGATGAGGAGGGCCAGATTGCAATCACTTCAGAGACAAACAAATAAATATTTAACAGTATTTACTTAACTTTAGAATGTTTGGTAAATACAAATATTAAGAAAATGAGTAATAGAACTATAAACCAAATGTGAGCAACTCTTAACTTTTAGCAACAGTTTACGGTAAAGCACAGTGTTACTGTTGTTAGACCAACAACAGTTGCTTATCTCAGTTCCTTTAGTCTTTTGTTGCCAGTCTCTGTTGTGGAGGTTCACTCTTCTTCTATCTGAAGGCTGCTTTATCTGCTTGTTTCTCTTCTTCATCACGCTGCTGGTTTCTCTGAATTTCCTTCTCCGCTCTCCTCCTTCATTCTCCTGCTGCCTCCTCCTCTTCTCTGGCACCAACCAGCTTCTCTTTCAAACTGGCATTTTACTCTCTCCTCCCTCCATGCCATGCCCCTCCCACTTTACACAGCCCACATTCCAGGGCACTGAGAGGCAGGCATTACGGTACATACTGACAATCCTTGCAAAACTGGTTTAAAGTGTTGGAAATGTGGTACTTATCCTCAGACAAAGGACTTGATCCCTCTTCCTGAAAAAGCTATTCCTGACACAAAAAGAATACTTGCTGCATATTGTTGTCCTAATGATGCACATTGGAAATACCTATTCATAACACTTTGCAATATTCCAGAGAGAAATCACTCAATGTGAGACCTGCATACCTTGCTCAGTTTATCCCCTCCTTTTCATTTGGTGCATATGCACATTTTAAGAGTTTTATTAGAATCTGATGATGTCTGATCTAGCCTTGTGTACATGACATAGCTGCTAAGGCTTATCCCCTGTCTGTGTTTTCCTGGCTTCCCAAGGTCTGTTCTGTAGCCCAGGTGGGGTCTGTTTGGTTCACTCTAAAACCGAGCTACTTCGTTACAACTTGGAAAAGGAAACATGGTAGGGCTAGCAGTTTTCAGGGTACACACTATATGGTGAAGTGCTGAAATAATGCTAATGCTAGAGAAAGCAGTGACCCTGCTTTAACTTTGGTCATTGCAGAACTAAATGTGACAACAAAAAGTATACTTTAATCCAGTTTTCTAAATAGGATGAAACTGGAATGGTCATAAAACTTAGAATACAAACACATGTGATAGATGAAGACAACAGAAAAGAATATAGTTTGGAAAATTTCTGAATTGTAAACAGGAAGCACTACAAATGCTATATCATGTAAAATATGTACAAGAAAAAGCAACGGAATGAAACAAAGGCAATAAGAAAAAAAATGAATATGTGAGTAGCAGAGGACAAAGATTTAAGAATAGCCTATCATAAGAATTGTAAAACAAAATGTACAGACTGCTGTATTTCTAGAGTTTTGTTACAACATTCTGCCACTCATCAACAAATACCTTGACTAACATGAATATTAAGAGCTTGGCAGTCTGAATACATGCTGCATAGTCTGATGATTGTGGGCAGAATCCAACGGGACGCTTATACCCTTATTGATCTTCCAGCCTGCCAATTGTGTCCCACAAGTAGCCTGCACCACTTGCACAACAGCAATTTAGCACCTCCAGGGGCAACCCAAAATGAGCGAAAACACTCCTTTCTGGAAAAAGGCAGGTCAGCGGAGCTCGCATAAAGGGCTTCACCTAGAAAGTGCTAAATTTCCCTTGTGTAAATGGTGGGTCCCACTTGAAGAATGGAATTGATGGGACCCACTGCTTGTGGAACAGAATTGGTGGGGCGGAAAGGAATCGGCAGAGGGTTGAAGCACCCCCTTGGATTCTGCCCTTTTTGACAGCTTGACATTGAAATCAGAAGAGAAAGATCTTATACCTAATAGGAGAGAAGGAAGGTATGATAAAACAAGTTCCCCATAAAACCAGAGTCTCGCTTGGAAAAAGGTTGGAGGATAGAGGTAGTGTTAGGGATTTCCTACAAACTTGTACAGACAGCACTTTTGGTTCCCTCTTACCAGCACTGATGCTATCTATGTCCAACAACCTGACTGCAGTGCAGAGATCAGTGGAGGCTGGTGGCTCCAATGTCAGTGGGGCTGTGTATCCACCCTGGATTTTACTCCGAATTTTTAAGAGCTATCCATGGTTCTGAACTGTAACCCAAAATATGTTCAGCACCATGGATAGCTCCTTGAAAAGTTCAGAGTAAAATCCAGAGTGGATACACAGCCCTGCTAACATTAGAGCCACCAGCCTCCACTGGCAGACATGTTAGGTGCCCAACATATTGTAGAGATCCTGCAGGCTGATTCGGGGCAACCTGAAGCGAGTCCTGACTGGCACTGTTCCTATTAAAATAGTCAAGAGTCTGTCTCCTGCTTTGGCTGATAATGGAAAGCAACTTCGTAGATACAATCTTAGATTTACAGGAAGTTGTTGCATAGACAAAAATTATACAAAATAAAGCATAACAACTGATGAACGTTGTTATAGACAAAGGGTCCCTAGTGCTAACGATCAGAAGGCATTGTGCAGCTATTCCAGCTTTTTTCCTTAATGGATTTTCTGTGGTAAGAAAAAGAGGAGCAAGTGGAATATTTCAGAAGTTGCCCTGACATCAAACAAAAATTCCTGCATGCTATGGTGCCACTTATCTATCAGATTCTCTCAAGGATTTGAGAGTGTTTGCATCAGTATTTTCACATGATCTTACAGTGGCTATTCACCACTGTAGCAGCATTGGATCAATTAGAATAATCTGCCCCTGGAGGGTGATGGATTTGCATGAATTCCTGAGAATTTAGGGAGCTTACAATTAGCATGACTGGCTCTTTTGTTGCAGCCCTGGTCATTCTGGGATACAGAGAAGACTTTTCACTCTGAAGTGTCTTCTCCCAATAAGCAGAGCCCACTCACTCTCTTGGTGTACCAGGGAGCTGGGCACATTTAAACTGTTTGGATGACTGCTAAAACATCTGGTGGAAAACTCAGGATGAATCCAACTGAACACAGATCAGGGTACTTGTAGATAAAGGGTCCCTAGTGCTAACGATCAGAAGGCATTGTGCAGCTATTCCAGCTTTTTTCCTTAATGGATTTTCTGTGGTAAGAAAAAGATGGAAAAACAGTGGGAAAACACAGGAAAGTTATGAGTGGAAAGCATTGTCATCTGGACACACACACCCCTTTAAAATGCCGGGAATGGAGTAAGGTGATGGTGGGATAAAAGCCTCATCTAGAAGCATCCTAAGAGCATATCTCAAAGCCTATAGTATTCTGTGGAAGTATGGCAGTGAAGAAACATCCATGCAGGACCATCCAGCGCAGCTCTTCAAGTGGTGCAGGGCTTTCTCTAGTATGGCCTACGGAGTGATCTTAAGGCTCCAAAGACCCATTATAATTTGTTTGCGAAGCACTTTATGGATAAAATTGCTTGCATCTCCCTTGGTTTAAATAACATACCGTAGATTTCATAGTTCATAGAATTAATTTGGCAATATTGTCTATGGTTATTGGGGTGTGTTTTGAATTTGGCGAAATCCCTAACCAAATTAGGCTGATTCAGAAAGATTTGGGAGATGTCCAAATTGAAGTGGAGCTTCTCCAAAATGGTCCAAATCCAAATCTGAACCCTCCTGAACCTTCATTAGCAATTCGGAGAAACCCAGACAGTGTGTTTGCAAAAATTAATACATTTCTCTCCAAACTCTTCATATAATGAAAATGCCAGGGTGGGGAGGTGTGTGTAATTGGTTTTATCAGGGCTCTCCAGTCTCTGGTTTGGGGCAGGGTTGTTGAAGTAATATATCGCAGGACTCTTTCAGTGTTCAGTGCTCTTTGATCTCTTTCCCAGGAGCAGGAATATTAAAAGAGTTTTTGCGGAATCTGTGGGACCTGGGAGGGTGTATCATTGGGTGCTTGCTGGAAGAGTGCTGGATATTCTTCTGCCTCTGCCACTGTATGTTCTGCATCCCTCATTCACCCTTGATCTATTGCATTTTCTGTGACTTTGGTGCTAATAGAGCAGAAATCAAAGAAGTTTAAACCGCTTTTCATCCCTCATAACTCCCTAGCCCCTGCACCCATACTTCTGACATTTTTTGGGTTTCTTGCCTATGGAGATAGATTTCATAGATCATAGAGTTGGAAGGAGCCTACAAGGCTATCGAGTCCAACCCCCTGCTCAATGCAGGAAACTAGAGGAGAGGTCTCCCATCCAAGTAATAACCAGGCTTGACCCTGCTTAGCTTTCCACGCTCAGACAAGCTGAGCCAGTATAAGCCACTGACATCTCTGATGTACCCATTTTCATACAAGTTGCCCCAAAAAACATGATTCACTACTAATGATTATCTGGACTAAGAGAACATTTGATCATAATAACTCAAATACATAATTGTATACGTTCCTTGCACAATGCCCTTGCTTGGAAATTCAATTATAGGGATTGAATTCTACTTGCTTCTCCTTTTTAAACAAGTAAAGCACAATGGTATGATCTGAAAGGACATGATACAGTAACATTACTTAAGTGAAGCAGGGCTAAGTCAGTATCTGGTCAGGTCAGCTGGGAATCTTATATACACCACCTCATGTTCTGCAGAGGAAAAGCAGAATACAAATGTAATGAAATTATTTTCATGTTATGTTTTATAGTGCTGGTGAAAGGACAAGTCACAACCAAGTACTATCGGTTGCTGTCAAAGAATGGTGGCTGGGTTTGGGTCCAGAGCTATGCCACCATTGTACACAATAGCCGTTCATCACGACCTCACTGCATAGTGAGTGTCAATTATGTCCTAACGTAAGTCCATATTTCCCACCATTGTATGTCGCATTCATTTTTCTCACTGATGTTGTGTATTTATAACTGTAGCCATTTCTTCCATCTTACTCTGTTGCTTAAAAAGGTTGATCATTAAAAATACATTTGTTGTTATGCTTTATACCATCATATCCATTGCTGGTAAGGTTGCTGTCTTTTTCTAGACAGGGACCAAGAGAAAAATACAGCATCTTTGGTATGACCAATATAAGGATGAAGCTCATCTCACTTGTGGGTCTCAACCCACCATTGAAGACTTGTTTTCCAGTTAATCCAAGAATAAATATGTTTCAAGTTACTTTATAATGGAGTTAGTCCCTATAACCTTATTAAAAACCCTTCTTAGAGACCCTCTCCCAGGGCCAGACCAAGACATTTTGTTACCTGAGGCAAAGGACAAGATAGTCCCTCCCCCTGGCATTCCATGGACTAAAGCTGACTCTTTAACACTGGTGGTGAAACAGGCTTTTCACTGCACCTGGAGGAATCAAAGTAGTTTAGGGGGCACAGGGCAGGCTGTGTGATATACAGTACAGCTCTCCCTCCAACAGAGGGGAGCAGCTATGGGTCTTACGAAGAATGGCTGGCCAATTGCTCCCGCACCCCAACATTGGCTGCCTCAGTCTGCCTAATGGTAGGGCTGGCCCTGCTCTCTTCCTGAACTCTTCGGAATTATGTGCTTGAAATGAACTCAGATAAGATGGAAGTTTAGTTACTTCTTTTAGAGAGAAGAAAGAATGCAACTGTTTTCTTGCTGCATTCTAACTGCATTAGAGAAGAAAATGCAACTGCAGCACATGCCCTAGTGGTTAAAATCCCAGGCGGCGATCTAAAAGAACCCTAACCTCAGTAGGTTAAAAAACCCCGCATGACATGAAAGCAGATGGTATGACTTTAGGAGATTCATGAAGTGGTCATATCTGACTCACTATATCCAGCAGCAATGCAGCATCTTGGGCCTACATCCTACTTATTACCAAATGTGCTCCTCTAGACATGTGTACCAACTTGCACACATTTTCAAGACACATGTTTGTTAAGGGACCTTTTATCTTTGGCAATAATGCATCTTGGCAGAACGGACCCAGTGATATATATACACACACACTGGTTTCTTCAGAACAGGAATGAGAATTTAAATTGTAGAGTCAGTGCTTGGGGAAATTAGCTGGTAGAGCATTTGTTACAGAAATCCCAAGATATCAACAGATTACACACACAACATGCAGAGCACCAAACATATTCAAAGTGTATCTGGTGAGGGTCCATGTACTGGGTTCAAGGTGTGGGGAAATTAGCTCAGTTCTCTCAGAGCCTAAACTGAAGGCTGCAGTGCATGGACTAGATTGTGGACACGCGTGTAACATCTGGGCTGATCTGGACAGGACTTCTGAATACAGAGGCTGTGAGAAGGGCAGGGCTAGGCAAAATGGGAGCCCTTACACTACTACAAGGAAAAGAGAAATGTCTGAGTGAGCTTGCAAGAGCAGGGAGGAGAAAAAGGATTTCATGGAGGCTTGTCCTAACAGCAGGTCGTGTGATCAGGCTTGTCCTGCTGCACAGTATTTATTATATATTTAATCCGCCCGAATGTAATCTGAGCAAATTACAACAATTGCACAGTTGCAATAACAAAAGGGGATGATAGGAAGGAGTTACTTATATAGCTAACACACTCCCAATTTCTAGCCTCTTGAGTGTGCACCCCCTCTCATTATTACCCATAGGTGGCCAGAAAAATGGTTGGGTGCTTAAAACCAGAAAGATGATACCAGGGCAAGCTCATAGATTTCATAGATCATAGAGTTGGAAGGAGCCTAGAAGGCTATCGAGTTCAACCCCCTGTTCAATGCAGGAAACTAGAGGAGGAGTCTCCCATCCAAATAATAACTAGGCCTGACCCTGCTTAGCTTTCCACACTCAGACAAGCTGAGCCAGCATGAGCCACAGGCCTGTATAGTATAACCAATTGACAAATCTTAATTAAATGAAAGATGGCCAAGTTACTCCTCTGTGACAATAAGTGTGGAGTTTAACTTTGAGTGTTTTGAATTAAACTCCAAGTAAATCTAACTTCACAGGTATCAACATCTTTCAAGGAAACTCCTTCCTCTCTTTTGTGGGCTCAAAGGACTTAATACATAATGACTGTTGCTTGTTTGATAATATTCTTAATGCTACATTTATGCAGATGGGGATCATACTGAAGAGAGAAGAGAAACTGGTTTGAGAACCATTCCTCTGTTGCAATGTTGTTGTTATTTTGCAGAGATATAGAATATAAGGAACTTCCATTATCGCTGGACCAGGTCACCATTTCTAAATCACAGTTTTCATGCAGAAACTCAGTGTCTACCTCACAAGAAACAAGAAAAGCAACAAAACCTAGAAGTAATAAAATGAAGACAAAACTCAGAACAACTCCTTATCCACAGCAGGTAAACCTTCTCCAGAACATTTCATGCTTAAACAGTGTGACAACCTATAGGTAACAGTAGCTTTGTAACCAGTACCCTATGAATAGTCACTGGAATCTCTTTGCAATTCAAAATATCAAATTCTGTTCATTTTACAGCCCAATCTTACAAGCTGCTGCATGCACTGCTCTGTAAGTAATAATGATCAAGAATAAGGACTACTGCAGCAGTGCAGTGTTATAAGTTGTGCCATTGCACTAAAGATTCCAATCAATCTAGGGAATTGCACTGATACATCATTCCCTAGCCTGGTTCCCTCCAGATGTTTTGGACTGCAACTACAAACATTCCTGACCATGAACCATACTGGCTGGGGTTGATGGAAGTTGAAGTCCAAAACATTTGGAGGGACCAGGTTGGAGAAGGCTGCACTGATACATTATGTTGCACCAGCAACACCCACCCTTGTAGCAGATGTCCCAGCAGCAGTTTGCAAAGACATTACATAGTACACAAGTGGGCAGAGAGGAGACAGGATATGGCCAAGTCTGGAAATGATTTCTGTGTGCACTATCAGCCAGTACAAAGTAATTTTTGTTGCCACATTACATGCCTTGTGTATTATAGTAATATGCTGTAATTTGATTTAAACGAAGTGGCATAACAGTTTGGACACGCAATACTTAAGATGCCTCTATAGCAGTTAAGGCACTGTTCAGGTGCACTTTGTGTTAAAACTTTTTAAAAGTGAAGAAAATCCTTAAAAATCAGCAAGCAAATGTTTGAGCTGATAAACAGGCAGGCACTTGGGAAAAAAACAAACTAAAAAAGTGGACAGCCTACCTGAAACATGGAAGTAGGAATGACAATCAGCCTTTGATCTAGAGCCAAGTATGTATGTCAGTTCAAGTGTGAAAAAGGGGGAAGCAGAACTGCCCTGCAGCACCCTCCCCACCCACATCCGCTTCTCTTTGCAGGCACATCTGTATGCAACAACTCCAAATGTCTCCTTGTCTTTAACATAGTCAAATCATAAAGCCATTCATTGCTTCCTGCTGCTCTGTCAGTTCCTGATAAAAAATAGCACTTTTCAAATCTGTGGATCATAAATCAATTGCAAATGGAGCTCACTCTAGAATGAAAGTGTGGAGGAAGGGGGGGCTGGCTGGCCCGCCACACCCCCACCCTTTCCTACCCCAAAGGAACCAAGACCCCCAGAAATCTCAAGGTACCAGATTGCCAGCCTCAGCTGTCTGCAATCCTACTTGAATCTCTGTTCAGGGACTCGCCTTCAATTCTGTAACCTGGATTTAGATACTGAAGCCACAGAGTACTACAAAACCCATGTGGGGTAAAACCAGGACAAGGTTTATTCTGGTAGCATTTTACAACAAGATTAGGGAAATGAGAGAAGCACACAAAATAAAGAGAGAGACACTTTAGTACACAGAAATAGAGCTAAAACACAATAAAACCTGATTCCTTAATAACTCTCAGGCACACACCAGTTACCTGAGGGTGTTCTCTTCAAGGGTTAAATCCAGCACAGCCTTATTGCCCGAGGAGAACTACTCCATCTACCCGCAGGTCTGAGATGGGTGAAACTCCCACAAGGCTTGCCTTTACTAGAGCCCTCAATCCAGCTAATTTTACCAGGAGCTGCCTGGGGTCCTTGGCTTTCCGCCATTACCACAGCCGGGTAGAACAAAGACAAAGACAAAGACCAAAAACCACGCCTTGGGAAATATACCTTCCCCCCCCTCCTCTGCTGCCTCTTAGCCAATCACCATGCACCTCACCTGGCCAGGCAGGGGGAAGGGAACTCATGACTCATGGCTTGAACTACATTTACATATGAATGCTTTCAGCCTGACTCCTCCAGACCTCCAGGCGCCAGGCCCCATCTTATGTTTTACACATGAGGAGGCGTGTGTGTGTGTGTGTGTGTGTGTGTGTGTGTGCATGCATGCAGGAACCCCCAAGGGCCCCTCTTTCCACACGCTAACTATGCACACCCCACCCCAGCCGGTTCACACCTGAGGTGTGTGTGTGTACCCCAAAGGCTCGTTTCTCCACAGAAAGCATGCTTGGTTATACCATTTTCCTTTGTAATATCTGCCATTTCTAGTTAAAACAGGGTGTTTTACATTAAATACTTAACACATGCTGGCAAATGAAACAATGGGAGTTATATCAGCTGCACTTTTGAACATTGTTTAGGAAGTCCTGCTTACTTAATGAAAAGAAAGTAATATATCTGAGAAGCACTCCCCTGCAGTCCCTGGGTTCTCCTTGCAGCCTCCCAAGTTCATATGCTTTAATTTGTAATAGGGCTCAGTCCCAGAATCTGTTATCCATGTCAGAGCTGAGTGGAATAGGTGAAATAATCAAAGGTGTCTTTGAGCATGTGCAGAAAGCTCCCACCACCACTGAGGAATCACTGCTTGCCCTGCAAACTTAGGCATAAGGAGCACAACTTTAAGGGCAAATGGCAGGGGTCCCAGAAAGGTCTGAGCTTTAGTCCCTTACTTTAGAAACTAAATAGTGCCAACTCCTCTTAGTTTATATGAACTGGTGTGACTGTAGTTCAAGGTGGTACTTGGCTGCAGTGCACGCTGTTAGTCTGTTATACTGACAGATTTCAGAGTCAGCTATTAAACACTTTTCTTTCTTTTTATTTGCTTTTTCAGCAATACGGCTCCTTCCAGACAGACAAACTGGAATGTGGCCAGGTTGGAAGCTGGAGATCCAACTCCACAGCAAATCCTGCCACCATCCAAGAACAAGCCTTCCATTCAGAAAACAGCGAACTTTTATATACCCCATCATACAGCTTACCTTTCTCTTACCATTATGGACACTTCCCTGTAGACCCTCATGTATTCAGTAGCAAAAAACAAATGCTGCCTTCTAAATTTGGGCAGTCTCAAGGAACACCTTGCGAAGTAGCTCGATTTTTCTTAAGTACATTGCAGACAAGTGGAGAGTGCCAGTGGCACTATGCCAATTCTCTTGTATCAGGCAGCCAGTCACCATCTAAAAGTCCTTCTGATCAGTCAGCAAGCAACATACGCCATAATCTCTTACAGGGCTATGAAGGTGTGTATTACATGAACAAATCTGAAGCTCTATTGTACTCCGGAAAAACTTATATATTCTAAATATTTTCAGATATTGAAGGGGTGTATTTTGAGTAAAGCTGGATAAAACCTTTGCTAACAAAACTAATTTTATAGCAATTTATTCAGATTTCCTCATTACTATTTAATCTTTTTGAGCAATCAAACTTGTTCTTAACTTAAAGGTTGATGGGTTGTTACAGAAAGACAGGACAGGATCCAATCCTGGATTCAAGACTCCATGAAAACAGTTGCAACTTATGTTGATACCTGATTTGTTGAAATTTCTGTCCAAATTTCATATAGGAATAACATTTAAGATATAAATCTAATGTTTTGTTACTGATGTAACCCACATTCTATACCAAAGACAAGTTAAGAAGGGGCCTAGATTTAGCTTTATTTTTCTTAGGGTTTATTCAAACAACCTGTTAGAGGCTGAGATCTTATCTTGTTTTTTCCCCAAAATATCAAAAACACCTCCCTGATAAATCAAATGCACAGCCTTTTCATGTGTTAAGTCTGACTTAATTGGTAGGTTTTCAAAGTTGCCGATTTGTAAAGGTATGTCCCCACGGATAAAAATAAACCCAAACCCATCCAAACATTTATGTTTTTAAGAGTTCCAGTGAAGTTCATGTCCAGTTGCCTGAGAAGGTAATTAACTATAATTTGATTCTTTAGAGATTCTGAAGACCTGTTTAAACTCCATCTTGCAATTTGATATGGAACAGGGGTGGTGGAGTTCCCCCTTACAATTCCATTTGGAATGCTGCTGCTCACTAAGTTTCACAAGGTTTACTGCCAACAGCTGCATTTATCACATCAAAAACTCATGAAGAAGTGGACCCACTCTAAGCAGACCTTACTGTATTCTATTCAGAAATAAAAATGACAGCTTCTATTTCAACTCATTATTTGAGCTGTTTCTTTTATATACCTAATTTATTTGTTTTTTTCTCCCCAAGTGCCGCTACCAAATAGAAGATACAGCCAAGAAGGTACATCTGACAGCTTTGCAAGCTGTGCTACTCTAACACCAAATAGCAGATACAAAGAAGATATCTATGATTCCAGCAGTATAAAACACAGCAAAATGGAAAGCAGAATATATCCAGCACACCATCATCTCATTAAAGAAGAAAATAAGCTAGTTTTCAATAGAGACTTACAAGAAAAAAATAACATTAGCGAAAAGCCCTTTTCAAACTCCTTAGCTAACTCCTTTTTGTCGAAATCAGAATGTTTCCAAACCAAATCAATTGGACAACTTAGCCACCTTCTCCCAGTTCCAACAGTATATGAACAAAGAAGAATTTGCATGAAAGAACCAAAATATGAGCACATTGCCCATCATGCTACAAATCTGGGTGAGCTGGAAACTGACGAGAGGATGACATTAAAGCTTGATCATGATTCTGAAAATGATCATACAGTGGATGTGAGACATACAGGGCAAGTTCCTTTTGTTCTTCTGAACTACCACCGGGTTTTAGCCAAACATGGCACATTTCAAACCTCTTCATGTACTGCCACAGGACATGTAGCAGAAAATTATGGACACAGTTCTGAAGAAGTAAATATGTTTTACAAAAACCAAAGTCCTTTATCAGTCTCTTCCCCTGAAACTCACAAGGACACTGCACTTCCCCATTATATTGGAACTTCTGTAATAATAGCCAATGGAAGGTGACAATAATAGAAACCTGTTTTTTTAATTAAAAAAATAAACTGGAATGGTTTCCAAAAAGCATAAGAATACATGGGTGCAATTAGTGAGCATGGTTTTAAGGTCAGCAAGACACAAACTCGCATGCATTCTTGGCATGCCATGTGGAGCAGTATCTTTAAGGTCAGGAAAAAATGTATCTAGCTTCAGTGCTTCATTGTTACCGATTAATCTCTGCAGTTGATTCTGCCAGTAAGGAGCCATGTAACAGTTCATATTTTTTGTTATTTTTACTGTGTACAACTTTAAAGTATAAGAATTTATGTACTGATGCAAAGATTGACTTCATTTTCCTAAAAAAACAACACCCCCATTTCCACAATTTTAATATTTGAATGCCATAGATCACCTAACAAATGGACAGTATGGCATGAGACAGTAATTACCACAATTATTTGTGGCAGTCTCTTAAACTGTCTTCAAATACATTACCCTGGGGAGATGTTAGGTTTTCAATCCCTGAAGCTGAACCATTAATTTTGATTTATCTGACTTGGATATACTGTATCAATGCAGTCAAGAATTGCAAGCCTGCATGACTACTATGCATCTTCAAACAATGAAAATCTATCAGCCCAATAAGCTTGGAAATACCTACCAAAGAGTTTATGATTTTCACACTGTAGGAGAACGTTTTTGGTAAGAATCTTATTAAAGAATCTCTTTGAAACAACAGGAAAGGGGTCGCCCCCCCCCCCCCCGCATTTGAAGAAAGTAGTGAAGTTGTGTTCATTTTGCTCTGGCATCACATTTGAAATCTTTTGTTTCAGCAATCATCGTTTTCTATTTAGACAGTATATGTTCTTAGCTCAGCAAATTATAACACTGTTTTTAGTTAAGATATGATAAAATCCATTACCAAAATAACGATTAGATGAGAATCCAAAGGCACTTAAATTTTATTTTGCCTTTGCAGTAGAGCATACAGTAGATTAATTTTTGCCTTTCTGTAATGTCAAGTCTGGTAAGACAAGCCAAGTATCTGCAAAGGTTTTATGCCATAAGTTTATAGCCACTGCTGTGAACCAGTTCTTTGTGGGTGCTGTAACACACACACAGCAATAGCACAAAGGAGTACACCTGTTATTGAATGGAAGGGGGGAAACCTTGCATACATAAGCATTTATATATGCATCAGAGCTCTTTTGCATGCAAGGAGCTACTGGAATGTGGTGGTTTTCATCTTGACATAACTGATGAACCATACATATTTTCTTACTATTGATAACATGACAAAAGGCTCCCTAATATGAAAAACAGTATATCATGCAGATAAACATTAAAGCTCATGAACTGTGGAGTCAGGTGTATATTTTAATTTGCATTAAATATCTCTTTTTCTTAGGTTTGTTGAAGGCTGAGCTACACTAAAAAGCTTCTAAAATGTCCCACAAGTGAACTTTCATTAGAGGAGTGGAAGAAATTCCATGTCCCAGAAAGGACGTGGCCGTTTTGCCACTGCCTTGAAAACAATTAGAACCAATTTAACACAATTCCCCAAGAAATCATATCTAATGTATCTTGTGCAATATAGAAAACAACTTCATTGATGGCATCTTTTCAAATGTCAAATAAATTGAAATACAATAAAACAGATATTTTCATAATTAAACAATTTCCCTACATTTAGGCATAGCAATACAATTCATCCCCTTTTCTAGTTTTATAAGAATGTGTTATTATAAGGAAACAAGTTTGTTTTAAATTTATTGTTTGTGCTCGGTATTATCCTATTAAAAGGTTAAGAATGCTGAGCATGCACATTTTTAATTAGTGCCAAAGCAGTGGGCATCATAATCCAAATGGAGTTAAACTGTGCCTTGAGTTGAAGCCACTGGTTCCCAAAGTGTAAGGTAGGCTTCTCTAGGGACACATAGTTGCTAGGGAAGGCAAAGCAACTTACCTTTATCCCATCATTCACTGTTCTCAATCAACCCCCAACTGTTTTATGGGGCACTGGGTCGTTCCGCTTCCTTGTGTACCTTTTTGCCTGAGTGTTCCTTTCTGTGGCCTTCTTCCTTACCTCTTGCTTGATCTTTCACAAAAGTGAGTGCTTCCATATGAACTACCATTGTTTGGTCTTGTCTACATTTGGAGAAATGCTTATAGTGTTTTCTGAGTTAGGGAGACTTAACATTGCATACCTTGAATGGTTTTAAGTTGACAGGCACTTTGCACCAGTAGTTTGGGTCCTATTCTCATCTATGGTATTCACCACCATGAAGGGAGATGCATGTCTGAAGAGGTTAAATATGCACAATGGTGGTAACATCTTTGGATGCCATTATTACAAAACACAGACCTGTAGTTGACTGCTTATCATTGGCATGGTGTCTCTTAGATGTATTACAATAGGGGAACACCCCACACATGAAAATAGGTCCCAAATTGCACACGTGAAACTGCTCTAAATTCAGGTGACTTCTACGAGACAACACCAGTTTAAACTTGAATACTAGTGGGTTGGGAGTTAGGTTATTTCGAGCATATGGTTTCAGTGCTCAAAGTCAACAGGAACACTTTTGAGAATTAGATTGCCTGAATATTTGCAAAACCATCAAGACAAAAATCTCTTTTAGAAATGGGACTTCAAACATAAGGTCCTACTCCATAAATCTTTTGCAAGTTAAGTAAAGCTCACTGAAACAAATAAGGCTCATATTTCGAAAACCTGTTTTGTACTACGTAACTTGAGGATCACAGCCTGAAGATCTGAGCTGCTGTCTCTGCAATACCAGAATAATATAATTGTGTACTAGTGCACAAAAAAAACCCAGTTGTACTATCCTTTACTGATGCATCAAATACTAGGAACATGCTTAAGTTGCTTATGCAATTTAAACTTGCCAGAGACATAATTTTAGAGTTAAATTTATCTATTAAACTTACATTGACAGAAGTGAACTTTTTTTTCCTAATGGCCAAACAAAAATATTTTCCAGCACATGTAAGTAAAATTCTTTGAATGTTGATGCCTTTAGTGAAGTAATTACTAGTGCTGGAAACAGCAGGCGCACTCTTAGTATAAAAGATGTATAAAGGTCTCGGCATAAAGGAGCTTTTGTGAGTGATTCCTAGCACAATACCATTATATGTATTATCAGATACAAGTTTGTTTTACAGTGTTTCAAACTATTGCCCATTCCTGTGTTCGTTCAGGTGCGATCTTGGAAGAATACATTTATGCCAAGACACACATCATTATTTTGTTACAAGAAAAATACATTTCATCACGAGATACTGGCAATTAATTAGCTGCCTCGTAAAAAGAAATCTGATAGATAACTGTATCATAGTATTCTACTTTATCTTCTTCAAAGTGACTATATACATACTAGGTCTCTCTCACTTTGTAAGAAAGCTTTTTGCGAAACTCCACATTTTAATTCTGCTAAATTGCCCAGTGTTGTACAAGCAGTGCCTACCTGTTGCTTAAGGTGAATTGTTTTAAATAAATCTGCAGGAAAATGTTCTATTCCAATATAATAATGTGACATGGTCACAGTTGGAATTTGAAAGAGGAATTCCATACAGAAATGAGAATTCAGACAATGATCAACATAGAATCTACCACTATCCACAGTGTGTAAATTACTAAATTCATATAAGAATTAAAATTTACTGAATAGCATTTACATGCAGCAGAAAAGGAAACCTGGGAAGAAAGCATAAAGTGGGAGACTTCTTTACACTTTGCCATTTACTCAACTGCTTGATTATGAATCATAAGTACTTTATCATTCAACGTTGCAGGGTTCTACACACGTTTACTTGGTAAAGAAATGCGTGTGATAAATGGAAACCATAATCACTCAACATTGGCTTTCTTTCATACCAATAGAAGTGTCACACTGTAACATGCCTGGTAATACACTGCTCTGCTGAATACAACTTTATAGGTTCCCCCCCCCTCCCTTACCAATACTCTACTTCCCTTTTAAAGCTCAGCCATGTATCAGCAAATTTTAAAAATTTTAAAATTTGTGCAGCACAATCATATGCCTGTTTACTTGGAAGTAAGTCCCACTATGTTCAGTGGGGTTTAATCACTAGTAAGTATGTTTAGGATTATAGCCTCACTCTCCTAAAAATAGGGACACTATAGTATGAATGGAATGCCTACTATTTCATGTCCAAAATTACAGCAGATGCCATTTTCCAGCTATTCTTGGGAGGAAGCTAAATAGTTTTATTTCCCTGTTCTGGAACTTTATAATTAGCTTTTTTATATGATGCAAAAATTAATTATTTGACAAAAGGTATGAGGAAAAAGAAACACACACAAACAAATACATACAGCCTATTATTGCTTAGGGTTATATATTTACTCCCTTAAATTGTAAGGCTTCTTTTGCTTATTTATTATGTAAGATGAAAATGTTAAATAAAATATTGTAGCCAAAGGAATAAATGGACTTCTATTATTTGGTTGGTTTTTCTAGTACAAATAATGCACTAAATACGTTTTTCATTTTTAATATCAATTGGTTTAGATAGCGAAATCTTTTATTTACAGAATTATGTTTTTTCCTCACTCTGAATAGCAGTTCTAGAAAGTCGTATTTTAAGAACTGATCCAGAGCTTTTGAATGTAATTTTATTGATATTCTGTACGTCTAAGCGCTGCACAACTTTAAAAATGTGCTAGCTTTAATTATATGCTAAGAATTGCCACCTACACACTTCTTCGCACCCTCAACTCAAGCTATAATCCAGTGTACACAGAACAAAAGGTGCTAATATATGAGGCTTTTATCATGCAGCCACCCTGCCTCATTCACAGAATTTTATGGGGGTCCCAGACTTTGGCCGTGTTCCCACATCATGCTAAGCCATCCTGCAAATAAGCCACAGTGGTTTGGTTGTTCATGGAACAACCGATGGTGTGCCTAACAGAAGATCAGGCACACTCTGGCTTCAGGGCCGGATTAAGAGCATTATGGGCCTGGTGCTGAGGAGGGCGCGCGGCTGAAAAGGGCGCAGAAACCTGCGCTCCTCTTCGCTGCCGCTGCGCTGCCCCCGCCAGGCCTCTGCCTCCACTGCGCCGCCCCCGCCAGGCCTCCGCCTCCCCACCCTCCCGCCGCTGCACCCTCCCGTCCCGCTCGCCGCTGCGCCTCCCCCCGCCCTCCCGCTCGCTGCCGCTGCACCTCCCGCCGCCGCCGCCATCACCCCCCCCGACCCCCCGCCACCTACCTTCTCCGTGTCGTGTCGCTTCCAGAGCCCCGCCCGCGTTGTTTTGTTGGGAGGAACCAGGGCAACAGGGCTTAAACAGCCCTGTTGCCATGGTTTCCCCGGCAAAAAACAGCGCGGGGGGTCCCGTCGCGTCACTTCCTCCTCCTCCTCCTCGGCGGTGGCGGCGGCAGCGGCGGCGGCAGCAGCAGCAGCCGCCAGGACGGGGGGAAGGTAGGTTGGTGGTGGCAGCGCAGGGTTTTTTTTTTTTTTTTTTTTGCAGAGCAGGGCTGCTTTGGAGAGGGCCCCCCCCTAAATATTATTTCGCCTGGGGCGCCAAACTGCCCTGCACCAGTCCTGATTGTGGGCCTGTTTTGGGGTAGGGGCCTGGAGCTGCAGCTCCAATAGCCCCTATCTTAATCCGGCCCTGTCTGGCTTGTTCTCCCCCCTCCTTCCTCCTTGGTCCTTCAGCCAGTATCCCAGTATCTTTTGCAGCAGAACCCGTCTTGTCTCCCCCTCCTTGCTCCAATTGCTACCCCTTTTCATTCACTGCTGGTGGGGTTTCGGTGCCTCAAGCACAATTCGGTGCTTCATGCACAATTGGTGTTTAAAAAAACGGTCCCTGAAAATCGCGCAACCGTGTTCGTCAGTTTTTAATTGTGTGTGTGTGGTCTTACCTTGTCAATGGCCTTGTAAGTCTCAGCTGTCAAAGAGAGCAGCAAAGTAGAGTAGGTTACATGGAAACTGACAAGGCAAGACTGCATATAGGCTAATTTGCACACAGTTGCTTGCTGTTAATTGCCCAGCTGTCAATTAAAAAGTAAAGGGGGGAAGCAGTGAAAGTAGGTGCACCAAAAGCAGGTGGCAACAATATCCCCCTTAGCAATGTAATCCTTTGTCATTTAAGGGTTGAACTGACAGTTCTCAGTGCCCCCCACCTTTTCAACATTTCCCTGAGTCTCTAGCTGCTCCAGAAAGGGGAGATAATTCCCCTGCAGGCTGCCTTTTTGAGTCTCCTTTTTGAAGCACTTACTGCTGCGGTTACTGCAGTTCCCTGACAGTTCTAAAAATGCACATTTTATTTGGAATGGGAAAATACACAAATTTAATAGCTGAGAAGTAAATAGAGGGGGAATTTGCGCACCTGCAGTAACTGTCCCTCCATTCACTGCCCTGCCCTTAAATTGATGCAAATTTCCCCTCCATCTACTTCCCAGCTATTAAATTTGTGTATATTTCCTAGTCCAAAAAATGCACATTTCCGACAGTTAAAAACAAACAAACAAAAACCTTAGAGGTGGCAGAATGGGAGGAGCAAATGGGGACCAGCACCAGTGGTACTTACAGCTGTGCACTCCCAATGGACCCACTTGGTCCATTCACTCGAACCCATTTTTTAGAACTGTCAGAGACCCTCAGTAACTGCAGTGGTAAGTGCTCTGAAAAAAAGGGGGGTGGAGTGAATATCTCCCCTTTCTGCAGTAGCTGTAATTTCTATTTGTAACCCTTCTTTCCTCTTTGCACACAAAAAATCTGTTAAGGAAGACAGAATAACTCTTTCCCCAAATGATACATTAGAAAGTGATGCAGAAACTTTAGTGAGAACATACCCCAAAGTTCTTCTTCCTCTGAATTAATAAACTTTGACTTTCTATACTACAGAGTGATATGATGAACCTGAGAATCATAAATAAATAAATAAATAGTATTTTGAAGATTATTTACAGTAACGAACTGGTTGAAGTTTTTCCAAATGTTACTATAGCTTTCTGCTTTGATCTAACTGTACATTTCAAATTGTGAAGGAGGAAGAGCATTCTCCAATCTCTCCTTTAAAAAAAATATATTAGTCAACAATGGTACAGTCAAAATTGTTCTCTCTATAGAATGGGATCTTTCAATACAAATTACTTTTGATAATCTTTTATCTGAATCTGTTTAGCAAAAAGACATACATTTACAAATTACAATAAGCTGAACATAGTTTGTCATTATTAGTAAACATTTTCTTTAACTTTATTGATATTTATATACCTTACTTGGTACCTGCCAGGCTCCCGGTCCCTCCTGATTTTTATTTTATGGAATTTAAAAAAGGCATGCTCCAGTGCCATCTTTATTTCCAAGAATGCCTCTGGGTCTCATGTGGTCAGTGGCTGCCACCCAGTGCTTTGTATTGAAGCATGCCCAGCCACCCAGAAAAAAAAAGATAAATGTAAGCTGGGGGGTGGTAGGTCACATCCTGGGGAGCAAGGAAGGGAATGCTACCTGTTCTGTCTGTGTCTTAGCTGGTTTGTTTGTTTTGGCATGGTGTGCATTTTCTGTGTGTGGTATGTTTTGCTTGGTGTTTTGGGTGGTGGTGTTGATGTGTGGTTTGTGTGTGTTTCGCCTGTGTGTTTCTCTAAGCATCACCAGTCTGCCTTCTGTGAAATGGATGCTGGAGCAGAAAACTGTAGGTTCAAAAGAGTGGTTTTGTATTTTACTGATCAAACCCACCTCTCCTCCTTTGTATTTATGTTTTTGGGCAAGTTACTTTTCTTTCAGTCTCACTAGCTTGCTTTCTGGATGCCATGACCATCATGGTAGCCATTTTGTGAGAGTGCCCAAGACACTCAAAGTTCCAAATGTGCCACTAAAAAGGTTGGGGATCCCTGACATATGCAGAAGAACTGAAGGAGTGCTCTACATTGCAACTGAATAAAATATAGTTTTAAAAATATCTCTCAATTTTAGAGATCTTAACATACTTTTTCTGATGTCAAATACAGTCCTTATTTTTTAAAAGACTACCGGTATATGCATATTTAGGTCGTCCCCCCCAGAAAGGGAAAAGTAACATTGATACAATGTGTTGTGAGAAGGGGGTGCTCAAATCAATACTCGTTCCCCTGGGACCTCTCAGTCTCAAAAACGGCCTGATCAAGGTGACTTCCCCCTTGAAAATGCCTGAATGGCAAACTGGTTTTACTTGACTTTGCAGTACATCTTACAGTACTTGAGTTCTGTTGATGGGTGAAGAAACACCTGACAGGGCAGAAAGAAAGGAGAGAAGAAAAAAAAAGAAAACCCTCTAAGGTAGGAGAAACATTACAAAAACGGAGGAGGAAATAATAAAATGGACCGATTAGCCTATCTTTAAATAGAACTGAGTTGTGCTTTGTATGCCTGAAAGTTGTTCAACTAGGGCTTACTCCTGAGTAGACATGTATAGAATCTGGCCCCACCCCCTGTGCCCTTATTAGCCCTGTCCTCTGCTGGAATGTGGCCCCCAAGACCCTTCTCCAATTGGAATTTTCCCCCTATGCCAAGAAAAGTTCACAATACTGCTACTACACCCACTTCAGCTTGTGCCCGACTGTTACTGGCTTATCTCTAGAAGGTTGCAAATGCTGTTTCGCATAGGTGCAGAACCCATATGTGGGACTGCACAGAGATAATGAAGAACGACTTTGTCCTGCTTTTCACTTTATGGGTTGGATCCAGACTTAGTCCTACTTAGAATAGACCCATTGAAATCAATAGGACTTTAGTCATGGGTCTACTCTAAGTAGGCTTATGTCTGGATCCAACCCTATTATCATCATCAGCACTTCTATTAGCAGTAATATGATGTCAGAACAATGCAAGTACATTTTATGGCTGAGACAAAACTAGTAAGCTGTATTCTATAATCATGTATTTTCAAAAAAAATAATCCTGTAAAAAGAAAATCCTGTAAAAGGCAAGTACATTTCATGTTACTTTTAGACAGTTGAGATATATTAACTTATTAGGACGTGTACTTCAAAATGCTATGGAGGGTTTATAAATTACTAATGTAAGCCCATTCTTAATTCTGAATGTCTAGTGGAAATTGTATAACTCTGCAAAGGTCATCAACTTCTGCCTGGATAGAATTCTGCTCCTCACTCTTTTCAACTCCATACACCAACACACCAGATTTTCTTAAGAAATTTTGCTATCAATAAATAATCTGTAAAGATATTTTCTTAATATGTAATGAGGCGTTTTATAACTCAGTCCAGAAGAAAAACTCATATTGCAAAAAATATGGGCACCATAATGAAATATTTTTGAAACCACTTCATCAAGCGTACAGTCTGAAAGGTGACATCAGCTACACAGTGGAAAAGGTGTTTTACTAACCTGGACATTTTAATAGCATTACACATTTTCAGCAGGCTGCTTCTGGATTCCAGGATGCCTGGCTGGCTCCTTCAGACTCTGTCCAGACACATTTTGCTATATTATAAGAGTCACAAAGACTGTTCTAAAATGCTTTTCACACAGAAATAGTGAACAGTTGCCAAGTTTGATGCAGAAAACAATGTGATTACCAGCTGTACTCCCCACATACACCTTTAGTTGAGTGTCCTATAAGAAGAAGGCCCACAGACATTCTTGACTGCAATAACTGCCAGTCACACCTTATTTAGCTTTTGTGTAAGAAATGGGATATTTTTCTTGGATGCATCTGAAGCAAATAAAATAAAGTCAGGTATAAAACTGTTCACAATTGATGCTGTTTCCTTTCCCTTCATTCAAGACAATATATTGTCTTGTACAGACAGGAACAGGCCATTCACAAGGCAAAGGTAAAAGTGATGTTCCCACCTAATCTACTTGTGCTTCTCAGTATGTCCACACTTCATCAGTTTTCATTTAAGAAAAGGAAATTAAACGAAGGAAATTTTCCAGTGCGAACTTTTCCAGAGTATAGCTTGAAATAAAATAAAATAAACCGTAAGGGTTTTTTTTGGTCTTTTGTTAGTTTTTCAAAGTTTTACATTCTTTATTATTCTGGTAAGAAAATCTTACATTTTATTTGTTTATTTACATGCTTTTCTACTCCAATTTTCTATACAAGATATTCAAAGCAGCTTACAAAACACCACAGTAGAAGAAAAACAATTCTAACACATATAAAAAAGAACAGCATAAAAAATATAGCAACATCAGAAAAATATCATTAGACCAAGTGCTATTCAGTCAATAACCAATGCCTGCTGAAATAAACAGGACTTTAACCTATGAAAGACCAACAATGGAGCGTGTCAGATCTCCCATGGGAGGGAATTCCAGCTCAGGAGACCATCACAGAAGAGGCCCTGTCTCTCATGCCTACCTATCATCTGATGGTGGCAGGACACAGAGCATGGCCTCTGATGTGATTTTAGTACTTGTTGAGGCTTATATAGGATCCAACCGTTATTTACAGAATCTATCCTTAGACCAGGGATGAGGAACATGTGGCCCTCCCGATGTTGTTGGACTAGAACTCCCATTCATCCCTCACCATTGGCTATGCTGGCCAGGGCTGATGCAGTCCAATGACATCTGGATGGCCCCATGTTCCCCACTCCTGCCTTAGACCATATAGGGCAGGGGTCCCCAAAGCGGCATGTGTGGGCACCCAAATTATTTATTTAGGGTTTTAAAAAATATATACGTACATGGATTTCTATGAAACGCATACCACTTCCTAGCAATTATAAATGGGCTTCAACATAAGTGGACCAAATATCCAAATAAGTATCCATTTGAAGTTGGCATCTATATGTCACCTGTTCATATATCAAAAGCTTTGTAAGGTCCTCAATCCATTGCATTATAGAAGGTGAGTGTTTATCCTTCCAATTTTGTAATATCAGTCTTTTGGCTGTCAAAAGGGCACAGAGAATCCATTTCCACTTCCATTTGTTAATTTCCATGAAGCACGTAAATAATTTAAAGAGGTGTACATCAGTGAATATAGCCTAAGATCCATAGATGCGACAGACTCCAAAGTGTCGATCCACTGATTAGACGTTTTGTGGTGGTGCCCACAGCAGTTTCTCAAATTCCCAAATGTGCCCATGGGTACAAAAAGGTTGGGGGGCCCTCATATAGGATGTTAAAGGTAAAAAGGTGCACCTTGAATTTAGCTTGGAAACAAGTTGATAGCCAACATACATGATGTAGTACCAAGGTGATCCGTTCTGATCGGGGGGGGGGGGCAGTTAAACCCTTGCACTACATTTTAATCCACCTGTCTTCAAAGATAGCTCCACGTAAATTTCATTTATTTACTATAAATGAAATTATAGTAATCTAATCTGGATGTGACTAAGGCATGAATGACCGAGGCCAGGTCATTTCTCTAAGGCAGCAGCAGGCACACCACCTAAAGCTGGTAAAAAGCACTCCTCACCACTGCCACCTGGACATCCATTACAATGAGCATGAGCTTCTCCAACACTATCCTGAAGACCACTGCACCAGTTCAGATGAAGGGGTGGGTAGTACCAACAGCATCCCTAGCCTGTCTGGAGAGTCCAGCATCATTTGTAAATGCTCGAAGTCACATGATTGCTGGACAGAATGCCTTGAAAAAGAGATGGAAACCTGATAGCCTTATGAAAGGTCATGATGGACCTTTCTCCTCATCCACTGAGGTTAAGTTGCTGCTGCATCAAGAATCTGGGTGACACAACTGGGAGAGGTTACACCTTCCCCTTTCATCCAGACCAGTCTGGTACCGTAATGCATGCCAAGTTGGCATTCTCATCCAGGATCAAATCCCAGATGGCAGCTGATTTCATTCAGCAGCAACCCAATTAGACTTGGTGGGCTGTTGGTAGTATGGCAAGATAGTATGAAGTTGCTCCATCCCCTTAGCTTGTCTGAGCGTGGAAAGCTAAGCAGGGTCAGGCCTGGTTGTTACTTGGATGGGAGACCCCTCCTCTAGTTTCCTGCACTGAGCAGGGGGTTGGACTCGATAGCCTTGTAGGCTCCTTCCGACTCTATGATCTATGAAATCTATGAAATCTTACATGACCTGTCTGAACTCCCCCATCGCATCACCCCATATTTCAAATAACTTCAATAGCAGTGCCATACTCTAGCTTCCCTGGCTCTGCCTGACTTCCCAAACACACACTAAAAAGCAGGCAGAAATTAATATGCCAAAAGGGCAGAATAAAAGTGTAGCAAATTTAGAGAGCTTCTTGGTGTTTCAACTAAATTACATTTCACTGATTCCTAAATGCTTGTTATGAACTTTAAATAATAATAATAATAATAATAATAATAACAACAACAACAACAACAACAACAACAACAACGCAGTTTTGCTTAGCACAACAATTGCAGGGACAAGCCCTTCTACACATGGTCCCAATTAAGTCAATAAAACTCTACTGCAGTAGGAGCAGCCTGTAACTACCTGTTCCTTCACAGAATTAGGTCTTAAATCCTGATTCTGAAATTGCTACATTTGTGATTCACACATATTTTAACAATAGAATGCATCCTATGCTGTGCTCACTTTAAAATGGTTTTTTTTCATGCTGTCATCTTTCAAACAGGAGTTACTTTTCAAAGTAGTTATGGCATAGAGAAGTAGTATTAGTAGAATATAAGAATTTTCATGCAGGTTCAGACCAAAGATCCATCTAGTCCAGTACACTCTATAACACAGTGGCATACCAAAGATCTTTCTCGGAAACTTTTCAAGATCTCAGGCAGTGGTCTTTCTCAGCCCCACTCCTAGAGATGCCTTTTTAAACTGGAGATGCTGAGATTGAACTTGGTACCTTCTACGTGCAAAGCATGAAGAAGATAGCAAAGCCTTGTCTACCCCCAGCATTTTGTAAATTAAAAGGAATGCTGTTCTTGAATACAGAAATTTAACATTTAGCCATCATGACTAATCACTGACAGACCTATATTTCATGAATTTGCCTAATTTAGTTGACATCACCATATTTGATGGCAAAAAAAAAACCCCTGGTCTGCTTCATGAGCCTACTGACAATCAATAAGTATAATTCTTTTAGTATTCTGAAAAGAGGGGTCTATGTATATATGTGTGTGGGGAAGCGGTAGCCCTCCATACGATTAATAACTTTATAAACCTTCATAAGGCTTCTCCTTTAAGGCTGGTTGGTGGATAAAACAGATCTATCTACCGGTATCTATCTATCTATCTATCTATCTATAATTTTTCAATCTCTTTCCCAATAATGCATAATACTAGTGTAACAGAGCAATCCTATGGACCCTAGACAGTGCCTAGAGCCTAGAGGGCCATAGGATTTTTCGGATTCCCAGCTCCGAGGTTGGAAAACAGCTCTGACCTTGGAACTAGGGATCCGCGCTCGGCAGCTGGCATGGAAAGAACCGCACCGCTGCTTCTCTGAGGTTGGAAAGTGACCATGGAGGATTTTAGGGAGCAGGGAGGAGGAGATGCAATGTATGCTGACGGGCATCCCCCAACCCCCAGCTGGAATACCTCTTAATGGTGCCTGTTGCAACACATGTGCAAAAATATACTTTTTCTTCAGGAATATTGTTTGTGCACATGCATATTTACACAAATTTAATCAAATAATTGATCCATATATCAATCAAAGCTTGTAAGATCAAACAACTAAGGTTTTTTTTTTTAACCTTGGTACCAGTACAAATATCCATCAGCATATATGTGAAGTTAGGATCTTTTATTCCAGTCACTTTGTACTTAATCTCATCTGCCATTCTGTTGCTCAATCACCCAGTTTGCAAATATAATTTGGAGCACTTTACAGCATAGGTAGAATTGGAATTTTACCCTTCTGAATAATTCTGAGTAATCCACAAACTTACTATCATTTATCAACATATTTCCCATTATTAAAATAGTGCATTTGTTCCATCTTCTCTTTCCTGGTTTTTAGCCAATTACTGACCCATAAGAGGGGATGTCCTCTTGTCCTATTACTGATGCAGTTTTTAGGGAGCCTTTGATGAGCGATTTTGACTATCTCTAAGAATTCTAAAAGGTTACTGAGGCAAGGTTTCCCCTTTGGAGCAGCCATATTGACCCTTCTTTAGCAAGACTTGTCCTCCTATATATTTTAAAAATGGAAGACATGGCAAGGCACTTTCCTATGTTCTATTCTTCAACAACAAGAGATTGCATCCTGAGGGGGAGGAAAGCCAGAAAGTACAGACATGCTATTCTGAAATTATCCTAGATGCATAATAATGAAGGTGTATGCCTTTCAATAGGGCCATGTTTGCAGGTAAGCAGGAGAAACTGGGGAATGGATTGTTACTTGGACCAAAAGTTCAGGCTGAACAATGCGTTGCCTCTCTGCCCAAGAGTGGCATAGCCCTGCCTCTAATTATTTTGCAGCTAACAGGCAATAGCATGAATCATGTATTTAAAAGTGCTGAGGTAAGACAACAGGACAGAAGAATCCCATCGGGATAAAAATGGAGTCCAGAGTCCAAAGAGTTTCCATCCATTTATTTATTTATTTATTTTATACCCCCGCCTTTCTTTTCATTATATTAGTTCAGGCTTAAGGATCACTTGAGTTATTAAATCTGTAAGAATGTATATAAATGAACACAGGATTTTTAAGGTTTGCAGAGAGGTTTGCAAGTAACTACTTCTCACTACCGTATTTAAATTAGCTGCTTAAGTTAGCTTAATTGTTTTACTTTTTTCCGTTAGATAATGCATTATGCAAGAAACAGTTATAGATACCACAGTGTGGGAAACTTCATGCAACAGAGGTCAAAATCCTCACTTTCAATGAAAGGACAACTTAATCTCCAGTAATTTATAGTCAAACTACTCAACCTCCAATATGCAGGGATTATGCTAATCCACCATTACAGGCCAACTTCTTTGCTTTCTTTAAGGCTTCTTAGATTTATATTTGAGCCAAGCTACTTAATTTCTGATTTTTTATGCAGTGAACTTATGCAGGGGGGACGGGGACAGGACACTTTCTTAACTGCACACGAGGGAGTCTGTTAGAACCCATGGCAGTTCTCACTAGGAGGTCAGGTTACATACAGTTCCCTGACATGCAGGAATTGGTTTCAGGCTGCAGCCTGGGTGGACAGCGCTGCAAGCTTGAGTTCTGTGAGCCTAAGCAGCAAAGCCTAGAAGCAGTCATGTAACTAGGAGCTTTGGAAAGCACTGCAAGAGTCTGAACATATCACATGCCCATCTGTATTTGCATCTGATTATGAAATTATCAGTAATGATCAGAGCATCCGAGTATCCAATTAGGTGATATGATGTACATCATACAATATGAAAGAGCTTTGAGTTTAATGCATAAAGTAAGGGATACCACAGGGAAATTGGTTCTGCTATCCATTAAGGCAGGTAGATGTCTCTGATTCATTTATAGATAAATCCTATTTGTAGGAACTGCCCTTTGTGAAATGTCCTAACAAACTGAAGCTGCAAAGCAGTACAGTGAAACTGAGAGACCTACATCTAAATAAGTGAAAGGCTCTAGAGTCATATTGGAATCAGGGGAAATTACCAGAATCCTATTGTTAGAAAAAATAGCAAATCAGTGGTCAGTTGTGAAAACGTTGCATGGGCATTAAGATTATGAAAGGCTTTGGCTCCAGTACAATACAACACATGCAGAGCCCATTCTGAAAGCTAAAATCCCTTTTGATTATTGTTCTTTGGGGGAAAGAGAGCAGAAGAAGGGAAATTACTTTAATAATTGTACAGCATACTCTACAACTGATTTTCAAAAAAGCATAATTCAACTTTGCATATAGCTCTTTACCTACATTTTAAAAAAACCACAACCCTACACCAAACAAGGGCATTGTTAACCCAAACTATTCTATTCTATCACCTTAACATACTGAATATTATGTTGCAAAATACATTCCCTCCTGTAAATGAATATAAAGCAAAGTAATAGTATTAGTTTTAAAGGTATAAGTCAGAGATGAGGCACATGTGGCCCTCCAGATGTTGTCGGACGCCTCCAATTGGCTCTGCTGGCTAGGGCTGCTTGGAGTTGCAGTCCAACAACATCTGGAGGGCTACACATTCCCCACCCCTGGTGTAAGTGGAAGCATTAATCATCTGTAGTAACAGGATAAAACCATCTTCTGGGGCAAATTCCACATGAGTGATCCATGCCAAAAAAGCTAGAGCTTTTCACGCTGACCATAAGGTTTCCCTCACATCTACATGAAGACTGGGAGAGAAAGAAAAACTTGAAACGCCCCCTTGATCCAGGGTCATTGGATCAAGGGCCCAGGAAAATTAAAACATTTAAAAGTCAATGTTTTGCTTGGTATACAGTGCTTTTATGCTTCAACCTTAGATAATTTTAGTTTAATAAACTGTCTCCAGCCAAGCTCTAGCTGTAAGTGTTGAACACAAATTGGTCTTCTAAGTAAGCAGCTGTTTCATCACACTGAAACACTACTGCTGCTTTGGAACTATAAGGTTTCTCAGCATATCAAAAGAATTGCCATCTGGGTGCACTGTCACTACATCTTTGCCTTCCTCATGAACTTGAAGGAATCCAGAATCATCTATTCCAACAATCCACGCCATTGGTCCTTCATCATTTTCGAGCTGGACTTTCTTACCACTGTAAATAGAAAACCGGAATTGCTCACTTAATAAAGCCAGCAGCATCAAGTTTCATAAAGCCCTTATACTAGTTATAAATGCCATCAAAATATATTAAATATTTGATTATATAGATTCACTTTGTGGAGCCCCTTAACAATCAAACAATCCTATATAACCATTCACATTTAACCAAGCATCAAAATATAGCACCAATGCATAAAGTAACATAAGCATAAAACAAGTCATTGCCCAAAGGAGCTTAAACATCTGAATAGCTATGTACTTTAGAGTCTTTTCATGCAATTCGAGTAAATGACATTGTAGGAAAAATAATTTCATCAGAAACCCATATGAATTCTACATAGCTTACACACAACAGAATTTACTAATAGTTTACCATCATAATGAACAACACAAGTAAGAATTTCCTGCACCCACCTGTTACCTTTCATAGCTCTGCTTGCTTAGCTATAGCAGAACTAATCTGTTTCTTCTCCAGTACTTTGCAACACTCATGGTTAATACACAATCTGTTTATAACACTTCATCTTAAGTTCCTAGGTTGAAATGTAGCTTCATGAAATAACTCATGTGTAAATATTCCAATATACTTTAATATATGCATAATGTAATATAAGATTCAGTTAAATTTGCCTAAACATAAGCAAGTACATATTGAAAATGCTTTCCGTGTTAAACAGAAATAAAGCCTGGTCAGTCACTATTGCTTTAAGAGACTTATGTTACATCTTTTTTGATGGGGTTATTTCCATTCCTAAATACGACAATTATGTTAAGAATATTAATAGGACAAATTTACTTACCTGTGTACCCAGTACTTATAGTACATGGGAAGAACTCCATTAGGTCCTTTCTCTTGAAAGGTATTGATCAGATTTTCCAGCACAGTCACACTTCTTGCAATCAGGCAGTTGGTACTTAAGGGCTTTAACTTTGTATTCTTTGTCTTATTGTGCTCCATAATGAGATCATTGATGCATATAGTAGGGTTGCTGTTATTCACGTTAAATCCACAGCCTGGGGAGGGGGGAGTAATCAGAAAGGTGGTGTAGGAAAAGTTGTTTCCCTGCAGAAGTCTCTCTTTTCTTAATGTAATACATACAAACCCATTCATCTAGACAGCTGTGAAAATCCTTCTACAGGTTTCCAGAAGATGTTTTGTTTACAATAATGACGAAAGATGAGACAAGCTCATATAAACTCAGATCCATCTCCTCTGCTAAAGACAAGACAGCCTGGCTGACGTTTATGACAGCACTTGCCCTTTCCCCCCTCTAATAAAAGTCAGTTCAAACAGTCCAAGATCAGCCACATTCAGATATACAAGCTTCATTTAAAAACAAGGACATTTTTGTGCAATAAAATTGCTCAAAGTAGTAGGAATTCTGCCAGCTGTTATGTGGCAAGAAATTTTCTGTCTGTAGATAGTAGACGTCCCATCCTAATCCAGTCAGTTTTTATGGGTATAGAAGTTTTGAAATAGATGCACTGCTATCCCACCTGAAAGGACTGCCATGTTAAATTTCAATGAAGGATGCAGATCTGCATGCACATTCTTTGGTCTGCATGTGTAGATGTGCTCCTTATGTTGAAATGAATGGGCCATTCCACAGGAACAATAGTTGTGTATGCAGATTAGAACACAGACAGGCTCTGGATACAGCCAAGATAGTTTTAATCCAAGAAAGCAAATTGTGGCTATGAAATGCTGCTATTTTCCACAATTCTAAAACTAAAGCCTTCCCCACAGCTCAGAGGCAGCAACTGGCTTCTTGGAGAAAAGCCTAGAGGATTCCATGTTCAAGTCAATGTTCAGATTTCTAAGGCTCTCTTGCCAGACTCTTTCTTTGAAGACTAATTTCTCACCCAGCTCTCTAGCAGGGGAAAATATTATTGGCAGAAAGCCACCATGTTTAAACACAGCTCTCAGGACTCTTGAACATGGCTCTGCAAAATGTACACACAAATCTTGTACTACCTGTTTACTTCCCCCCGCCCCACCTTTCCTAGCAATGTAGGTTTTCCACTCCCTATGCAGGTGATGGCAGACCCAGACTTGTCAAGTGTACTCATGGTTAGACTTCCTGCTTATCCATCAAGCATTACTCCAATAATTTATTACTAAATTTGGAATTACAGTCATGCCTTGGATTGAGAGTATAATTCATTCCGGAAACGTGCTTGTAATCCAAAACACTCTTATATCAAAATGAAATCCCCCCAAAAAAAATTTGAACAGAGATTTTTAATTTAAGCCATACTACAGTACTTGTACTGCAAGACGTCGCTTGTATATCAAGTAAAAAAAAAATTAAATAAGTATTTAAAAATTTGCTTGTCTTGCAAAACGCTCTCAAACCAAGTTACTTGCAGTCCAAGGTATTACTGTAATTACTTGGTAGCGTTCATAAATTGACTAAAAAGGATTAGTTTTCCTTGACATTTAAGAAGGGTGGAGTGATGATTCTAATCCATGTTAGTTATTGTAAGAACATTCTCTGTTATCAAAACCTAGATTAAACACAGGATTTTGGAAAAATTAAAAATTTAATAAAAAACAAAAACAAAAAAACAACAACACAGGATTTTGGGAATGCTCCTATAAACATGCCATGAAGTAAATATAATATTCCCAACAGTGTGAAGAAGAAGTTGGCTAAAGGCAATTAATACATATAAGTGATCTTGAGTATGTATCAGGCCATGTGAAGAGGTGAATTTAATCCATATTTATCACTGTCAGAACAAAACTGAGGGTGCTAGCTTTTCCACATCAGCTTTATGGGGTGGGTGGGTGTAAGTGTAATTTTGGGATTGCTGTTGATAGATAGGCTTCTATTTTTTTAACCCAAAATATTTAAGTAACTGCAGGGTGAAAATTGTGAAGGGCACTGATCCCAAAGTCTCTCCATCTGGATGTGTGAATGGCATGGAACTAAAAAGATTTTCCAGTTCCAAACGAGATCCCCAAGGTTCAAGATCAGAAGGAGCTAACACACACAGAGCTTCAAACTATATATTTGCTTTTGTGTGATTATCGAAACACATGGTAGAGGTACTGGCCATGAGAATCAAAACAAGGTAGTCCTGAATAAGAGGAAGGGCTGTTCAGATGATATACTGATATACAGGCCTGTGGCTTACGCTAGCTCAGCTTGTCTGAGCGTGGAAAGCTAAGCAGGGTCAAGCCTGGTTATTACTTGGATGGGAGACCCCTCCTCTAGTTTCCTGCATTGAGCAGGGGGTTGGACTCGATAGCCTTGTAGGCTCCTTCCAACTCTATGATCTATGAAATCTATGAATGATTACCAATATGATGCTATCTTAAAGCAAGGGAGGATTTTCTAGCTGTAAAGTCAAACTGCTAGCAAAGACATGGTGATCCAAACAGGACAAATTTGGCTTCCTAGCATTCAGTAAGTACCCCTATGCTTTGCTAAGGAACTTCTGAGACTAAGGGGCATTTTATTGCTTTTCCCCTCTTGGGAACTTAAGTTATCTCTTCTCCCATCAGTTTGACAAATCAGTGAACTCTCCTGTAAGTTGCAGGTTGGGGAGACAAACACCATTCCTATAGTTCAGTGGATCATGACCAGATTGTTTATTTTGCTATGGATTTATATTGTCAATAATGGCAAAAGTAGCTTTAAATGAACAAACAAAAATATTTGAAATCATGTTCTTACCAATAAGTATGTGAAAAATATCTCCTGCTAGTGTGGAATTCACTAAAACACCCCCAAGCTTCATAAGGTCACTGTAGTAAATATCATTTGGCCATTTCACACGGAGGTCAATATCCTAGGGAAACAAAGATGCATACTGATAGCTCTATATTATTGCATCCTAAAAGTGTACAGCAGCACAGGGCTCATCCATTGTCTAGCACTTCCAGTTCTTCATAAACTTTTCCCTGACTGAGAATAAACGTTAGTGAAGGTTGTTCACATTCATGATTTCTTGATGTCTTCTTGATGTCATCGCAAATTTGGATAAACATAGCACAGATCAGATGTGCTATGATCCAAATATGTTTGGCTTATTTTATATATTAGTTTTACATACCCTCCAACATTTCACAGATGAAAATAGGGACACACATGTGAATTTGTAAGAGGTATTGTTAAGCAACATGAAGGTGTGATCAAGAGGGTGTGGCCAGGCAACATGAGGGTGTGGCCAAGGGTATGGCCAGGCAACCAAAGGGCATGGTCAAGTACAAAAGTTATTAGAGGAAACACACAAAATCTTATATATTATAATTATTACATTATTATATTATATATTATTTTATAATATTTTATAAGTGGCTTTTGTAATTTTTTTTAACCTTACTTAAACCATTAATGGTTGAATGATATCCGGTGTTTTTCATGGGGGTGTGTGTGTGTGTGTGTCAGTGCTTGCAGGGCAATCTCTTTCTTTTTGTTTTAAAATTGTCAGGATTGGCACAAATTCAACAGGTGAAGCTTACCCACCCACCCACCCCACACCCCCAAACATGGAGCTTCAGAGAGAAGGGGAAGTTTCTTGCATTTCCTTCTGACACTGTAAACTCACCTGTTAGAGGCAAAGAGTCAGCTCTGTTAGGAAATAAAATCTTTGGCAATATAAAGATAGGAATCATGTGATAAATTCCCTTATTCACCTCTCCCTCGGTCCAGGCTTTCACCCAGCTAATCCCTTTCCCACAGCAACCTGCAGCAGAGGCAGCAGGTACAGCATGTGCACGCGTGCGCACAGACGTGCACACACATCCTCGCCTGGCCCTCCCAGCTTAGCAGCGTCTGTTCCCTCCCTGCTTACTGCGGCTATTCGAGCTATCTTAAACGGGCCATGGACAAAATTGCAGCTAAGCTAAAACTGCAAGGGGGGTATAAATATAATAAATAAATAAACTAACACTAACATTATTAGGTATGTATAATAAGTGACTGAAGCATCCCCATAAAATATTACTTCTCTTTTTGGGGACTCCTACATTAAATAGTTAATGCTCTAAACCACAGAGAACTATATTTTACTTAAATTCCACTGTGAAATATTTTTAACAGTCAAGTTATGAAGTCCTGAAGTTGGGAAGTGTTAATAGAAGACAAACCTTAAACTAAATGAAAGGCTACTGGATACCACTCTAATTAAATTCATGTGTAAATGTGAGCAAGTAACTGGTTTTGTATAATATAGGAAACATATGTTTTTGTTAACTAGTCCTGTAAAATACCAATGTTTTACAGTTTGCCAATATTAAGAATTGGTTACATTCAAAGGAAATGAATGAGGTGCTAAAGAAGATTGGTTTGTAATTTGAACACTGATGACAGGACACTTGATTCTCTCCTGAGAGGATATGGTTAGCCTCTTGCTTCAGAGTTTGGAGCAAACATTTTCAACATTAAACAAGATGTGGAAAAATAAACTTTATAAAAAAGGGATGGAGTGGCCAGTGAAATTGCTCCAACAATAATCTAAAAAGAAATTGTCAATTTTATTTTATTTTTCTTCTTTTCAGTTTCCCTCATCAGTTTTATAACCAAAATAAAACAGGCAAAAGGCAAATACATCTTCATTACAGGAACTCAGTTACAATGCACATTAAATCAAAATGGTTTGATAGCCTCAACTTACTCAATCATGTGTTTTGCTTTGTTTTACTATTGGAATACTAACCTTACAGATGAAGAGATACGAATAAACCTGGGGGCAAAATAAATGAAATTCCTATAGTGGAGGCAATGTGATGCTGAGGAAGTATGTCAATTATATAGACCACTCCAGTCATCTTAGGTCAAAATAAGTTGAAAAATAATGAGACATGAACAGAAACATGCAAATGCAATACCTGGTATTCAGGTATGGATCTAACAGATTCCACGACTGCTAGAGAAACCAGATGCTGAATAAATGAAATCCTTTGTCCCAGTTGGGAAGATAAGGGAATTGTGATATGTAGAGTATATAAAGCAGCTCCCATGGGACTCAGCCAGGTATTTCCACCACGACCTTAAAAAAGGGAACAAATATTAAAAATTGTTTACATGCAAATTGTATTTTTCAGATGGAAAGAATGTTTCACCAGATTATTGAGAAAACCTTATTGAAAAAAAAATTGTTTAAAATTCTCACAGTTTCATTTTGCCTTTACAGAACAATATCTATACTAACTTCACAAATAAAAAATTATAATCAGAAACATACTTGCTTATACCATAAGTTGTAGCAATAAGAAAACATACATCAGTCACTGCACTGCCAATCTGATACAGTATGTCTACTCTGTCCAGAAGACAGATCAAGAACAAATACAATAATGATCTGGTCAACAGATTATATCCATGTTTAAATACTTTATCCCAGAGGATAATTTTTACAGTTCATCACATTAAATCCCCACTAGTTTTAAATGCTACTATAACAAGAACAACTTTATGTATTATATCCTTCATAACGAACCAAACAAAATTGTAATAAAAGGGACACAAAAAAGAGATTACACCTAGAATAAACAACAACTTCTTTCAAAAGGAAGAACATAAGAGACATTTGCAGTAAGCAATGCAACACACTTCCCCAACCAGAGCTTGTGTTCTGCATATAAGAGGAAGTCCCCAGGTTACGAACGAGTTCCGTTCTTAAGAATGTCTTTAAGTCAAATTTGTATGTAAGTTGGAACAGCAGAGCGTTCTATATGTTAAAATCGGCATTTACGCAAATTGTGTAAATTACGCAAATTGCGTAGTATACTACACTATGTACTGTACGTAAATGACGTAGCACTGAGGAACCAAGAAGTCCGTTCTTAAGTATGGGTTGTCTGTAAGTCGGACGTTCTTAACTCGGGGACTGCCTGTATGAAGTTTCTAACTATAAAGATCATTATTCACATCATGACCACGTCATGGAGAGGGCTAACTGAAAACAAAGGGTTGTAAATGTCCTCCTAAGGGTTCCATTTATCAGGTCTTACATTCAGCTTTCCAAGCCATAACCCAGCTTGAAAAAGCACATCTAAGCAGAGTAATTTAAATACACCTTAAAGCCACATTTTGCTATCAAACCACATCTTGAATTAGTGGCTTGATTTTTGGTCTAGTGACACAAGAATTTTTTTTTCTTCTCTATTTCACGTTGCCTGAAAAACTCTTTTCTCTGCAAAGCAGGCAAAAGAGCAAACAGTAGCTACATAGATTTCTTCTAGACATTTCGGCAGTAATCTGATGGTGATTTTAGTCATGCAGAAGTGCCGCAGGCATTGTCACTTCTGCATTCAGTTGATGGTACTTGTTTGTCATAAGAGCTTTCACATCTGATGGGGAAAATACATATAGCTTCCCTGCAAAAACCTGTATGAAAACACAATTACATTTAACACAGGGTGAAAAGTGCTAACAAAGAACTTGGGATGCTTTCACACTACGAAGCTATAGCTCTTTTAGCTACTCAAAAGGACAGGTTACTTACTTGCAACTGTGGTTCTTCGAGTGGTCATCTGTGAACTCACACATATGGGTTATGCACCTGCACAGAACAGTCACTCAAAACATTCTAGAGCTGAACAGAGTCTAAGGAATGAAGTTTGACCTCCAACTAGGAGGCAGGCTGAGGAAGGAAAGATGGAAACACTATGTCTTGAGCTAGATGGAATTGTGAGGCTATTTTGGGAAGGAAGGAGCAGTCTGTGCACAAGGCTACCCTATCCTTGTGGAATACCAGAAATGGTTGCGCCAAATATGTGCTGAAGTAATGGCAACTAGGAAGGTCACTTTCATGGTGAGGAGCCTTAGGTCAGCTGTAGCCATAGGCTCGAAGGGTCTTCAGTCAGTTGAGCAAGAACCACCAACAGGCTCCATGCTGGAACAGGTGGGGAGACTGGTGGACAGAGGTTGGAAAATCCTTTAAGGAGACATTTAACATCAGGATGCGAGTAAAGAGAGTAGCCCTCTATGATTAGCTGATAGTGCAACTAAATAAACCTTAATAGATGAGAGTGCTAAAACCTTAGTCTTTAAAGAGAGAAGGAAGTCCAATATGTGAAGGAGACTGCAAGACTCTGGATCCTGTCCAATAGGGCCAAGAATACTGCATGGAGAGTGTATTGCCATTTAGTGGCATGTGAGGCCCAAGTGGAGCATTTGTGGGAGGCAGTCATCACCTCCACGTCTTCTGCGGAGAATTGGTTAAGTAGCCCACTCTCCATGCAGTGAGGCATAGGGTTTCCAGATCTGGATGTCCAATCTTCTTTCCATCCATTGTGAGCAGGTCCAGACAATGAGGAAAGTGTAGCAAAGTGTGACCAGACAGTAGGAGTAATGTCACAAACCAAGGTTGTCTTGGTCACCACTGGGTTATTAGGATGTAGTAGACCCTATCATCCTCTAGTTTGTTCACAATGTGTGTGATCAGAGGGAAGTGAGGAAAGGCTTAAGTCATAGTGCTTCCACACTGGAAGAGGAAGGCATCACTCAGCGAGTCTGGGTTGCACCCCACCCTACTGAAGAAGGGTAATTTCAAACTTGACGAAACAGCCCCACTCGACGATGGTAAGTATTCACGTGCCTGTGGTGATGGATTCCCAGGCAGCAGGGAAAGGTCTGAGTCAGTCTGAGAGAGGGCCAGTGATCTGAGCCCTCTGTAAGAGCCAAAGGCAACATTTGTATTGGTTGGGGTGTTTACCCCACGTAGATTGGTGGTGCTTGCCCTGAAAGGATTGCCTAGACTGAAAAGAAGTGTACAAGCTTGGTTTAGAGGGTCTGTTCAAAGATGTATTGGTTTGGCATCAAGTTGGCCATTGGCATTGCCAGTATGGACATGGATGGTTTGTGGAGGCTGAAGAGGATTGGGATCCCATTCCCATCTTTTGTGCAGATCTTTTCATTTTATGGACATGGTCCAAGGTCTTATCTGTGGACATGCTAAAGAGGCCTTCACCATCGAACGGAAGGTCATCCACTCTTCTTGGTGAAGCTCTGCCGTACAAAGGCAGGCATGACAGCATAAATATATTGCAGCTGCCATAGCCTTGGAGCCGCAGTCAGCCCTGTGGTGACTGGTGAGCTGTGTTGATTTGTTGCCCAGCAAGCCTATGAGCTTCAGCTTGAAAAATCATAGCCAGGTTTTTCATGTCCTTCAGGAGGTGGTCAAGGGAGGTTGCAGCTTTCCCCCACAAAAACTGTTTGTAGGCTGCCATGCAGACCTTGTAGTTGGCTACTTGCAGTGCTAGCGCCACAGGGGAGTAGATTCTCTAACCCATGGAGTCTAATTTTCTCCCCTCTGAGTCAACGAGGGCAGAGTGAGGTTTTTGCTTAGTTTTGGATCAGGATGCTTCCACAATTATGGAGTTAGGAGTGGGAAGCTTAAAGAGAAAGGAGCAGTTGTTTTCTTGAACCCTGTATAGGCTTTCTATCTTTCTAGATGTAGGAGGGATCATAGAAGGTTTTGACTATGACTGCTTGATGACGTGTAAGAGTGTTGGGAGCACAGGGTGTGGCAGCTGGCAGTGTCTGTTTTGGGAGTTTTGGCATGACTATGTCCTGGAGGAAGTTGGCTGGAAGAGTAGAACAGAGAACAAGTGGTAAGCTGGTAAATGTACGTACCATGCCAGTTTGCTGTAGCTACGTATCAGGTGGTTTAGACATCATGTGAGTAGGCAGTACACTGGTAGGAAGTGCCTCCAATAGTTCCACATAATGAGGGCACGAAGACGCAAGGTTTTAGTCCCTCTGGCCAGTTTAGTAAAGGCCTGCCAGTTGGTGCAGGAATCCACCACATGCACCTCTCCGAGACAGAGAAGACATTAGGAATGCCCGTCAGTTAAGGATATTCTCCTGCTGCAGCGGGTACACTTTTTGAAGAAAGCCTTGGAAGCCAAGGCTTCCCAAGGAGCAAAAACTGAAAGGGGGAAGAGAACTCGGAGAAAATAGGAAAGAAAGAACTCCGTTCAGCATCACAGGAGGGGACGAGAACAATTTTTAATTATTATTTATTCAGTTTTTTAGAGTAATGCCGTGAGGCAGAGAACGTTCCAAATGCTAATAAGCACTGCGGTGGACAAAAAGGAACAGAGAAGCAGGTGGGAGCTGCATCTGGAGTATGCGCAGAGAAGGTGGGTGGGATTCCTGCCTAAACTCTGTTCAGCTCTAGAATGTTGCAAATGACTGTTCTGAGCAGGCACATAACCCTGTGAGTTACAGAAACCATGAAGAAGAATTATACCGTATTTTTCTGTGTATAAGACGACCCCCACTTTTCTTACCCAAAATTCAGAAATCAATATTTTGGGTGGGGTGTTTGTGAACGGGCAATTCAGCCCATGTTTGGCTTCCCAGAGGGCTGCTCGGGCCAGCCTGTTAGTCCGGATCCGCACGGCTGTTGGGGATCTGCGGCAGGACTGGGCTGGGCCGGCGGGCGGCTCGTGCCGGCTCAGTTTTGCTAGGGGAACCCTGGGATTTCTCATGCCAGTGCCAGTGCTAGCAAGGGAAACCCTTTCCTTACCTCTGATCTCTCAGGAGAGACAAAAGATATGCTTGCTAGCCCTGGCAAAGGAAATATCTCTCTCTGTGTGCGTGCATGTGTGTGTGTGAGAGAGAGAGAGAGAGAGGAGAGAGTGTATGTGTGTGAATGAGTGAATGTGAGAGAGTGTGAATGAGTGTGTATGTATATCTATGCGTGTGTGCATGCAGGTGCAAGCCGGCCTCAGCTGCCCCTCCTCCCCTTCCCCCGCAGGAGACGCAAAAAAAAGAAAAAGAAAAGGTATGGGCAGTTTTGCAACCGCGGGTTCTCTCCTCGGCATACCGTACTTCCGTGTACAAGACGACCCTCAATTTTTCGACTATCAATTTAAGGAAAAAGTATCGTCTTATACACAGAAAAATACGGTAATTATTAATGTATAGGGTTATCTATAAGATGAGAATTTGTGCTGTTGACTACATGTCATCGAACACCTTCTCTCCACTAACACTGGAATTACATCAACTTACCTCTGCCCTGAGTTTGTTGAACTGCAATTGCTATCAGACCTATTTCCTGTGGCACCTTGTACATTAACCTGCAAATGATAAAAAAGACAGAATTTTTATTACAACAGTGTGTAGCTTTCATAAAAATACTGTAGAGGTTTTTACATTATTGTTTCAGCTATTGGACAAAAAGATCACAGAAAAATAGAAAGGTAAAATGTACAGAAAAAATTCAAAAGAAAATATCAAACCTATGATGATAGATGAGAGATCATTTAATACAAATAACTGCATTTCCTACACTTCTTTTTGAAGTGCTTATTGTCACTAAAGTGTGTCACTATCTTCCATAAGTGACAACTGGCAATTCCAAACATTTGTTTCTGCTTATAGCAAATTCATGGCTGTACTCTTGAATACAGAAACAGCAGCAGTTTCTGATTATTTAGAAAATCAGTATGGTGGCAATAAAACAATTTAAAAGAGACACTATCCCTTGAGAACTAATTATGCTTTAACTACAGTAAATAAATCTACACCTTCTGAGAACTCTAGAGAACATTGGCTTATTTTAGGCGTGTTCTGCTTTTAAAATTGCTTGACTTTAAAGAATACAGCTTTCCTTCTGGGGATAAGTAGAAACTAATGTGTACTCAAATGCCACCAAATAAGTCAGTGTTAACTTAAATAAATATTGTGAGAATATTCTTTAAGCTACCTTGATAATATTTGAATGGTGATAAGATCCCCCCCCCCATCTTATGTTTCTTTGAAAAACAGGGAATGTATTGGACAGAAAAAAGATGGTATGTTGTTAGACATATTGGTCAGGGCTTAAGATATGAAAGTCTGGAAACTCATTGTAAAGCAAAGATTTTGCACTTAATTTAATGAGAGATACATGCCACAAATTGTAGTGGAGTAACTACAGTATTTTTCCATGTATAAGACTATACTTTTTCCTAAAATTGTTAGACTAAAAATTGAGGGTCGTCTTATACACGGAAGTAAGCCGAGGAGAAAACCGTGCGGTTGCGAAACTGCCCAGTGGGGGGCGTCTTATACATGGGGGCGTCTTATAGACGGAAAAATACGGTAGTACACAAAGTAACTTTTTCTGGATTTTGCAAGATTCAAGGACGGGTAGAATTAAGCTAGTGACACTGAGGTGAAGCAGAGTTGTAAGCACAAGTGCACCCTCTCCAATGGTTGGCTCCAGTGGTTACCTAAGGTACTTCCTAATTTACTTCTGCCTGGGCTTGAAGAGTGATATTTTATAAATAGTTTTGGCTAGATAAAGGAAGTATAAAGAACGCAGAACATGGTCCAATATGTTTTTGAACATCTCTCCATAATGGCTCAGTTGTTCATATAACTGTAAAAGGAGTAAGTTATTCTGAGGGCCAAAAAGAGCCGTTAGTAACTACAAATACTTGAACCACAGGAGTGGTATTGCAATGTTTTCTCACTTTAATACAAATATCAGTGAGAATCATTTTTCTAAGCAATGGCCAGAAGATCTCTTTGCCAGTCCCACTTCCATTATACATTAAATACAGCTTGATAATTGTTTCTCTTGGCCACCATGAATTGCTTATTGAGACCATCTACCATCAACTATTGCTGTTAAAGTATATTTTGGTTGTGCTGGGAGCTGGAAGAAAGATTCTGTGAGAGGTTCTTTGTATCCATTTAGGTTTAATATTGTCTTCTAGAAATTCTGCAGGTTAGAGTCACACACTGCTTCAACTTCAATGCCACATTCATGTTACAAGAAAGGAAACCTAATTTAAATGTGGAAATGGTGCTATGGACAGATTATAAATATAGCTGAAGCAACTGGCAATTCCTCCACCTTCTGTCTAGGCTCTACATAACAGGCAAGTCATATGTTACACATCTGAGGAAGAAAAATCAGGAATGGAAAACAGTTAGTTATGACCCCAAACACAGGACTGTAGAACAACGATGTGATTAAGGAAACATATGCATGGGGTTGTTAAGTGGTTTGGCTGGAGTTACTAAACTATACTAATGACAAGACTGAGGCCCTGTGCTGCTATTGAAGGCCAAGAGGAAATTCTGGAAGGAGGGATACAACATAAAGAAGTTGCTAATACCTAGACTGAGACTACTGGAGACAGACAGATTTATTTATGCTATCTGAGATAACTCTAGGGGCATTACAGCAGAGTTCCAAGACCATAATAAATTACTTGTGAATTTTATTTTTTTAAAAACACACCCCAGGTTTCAGAAAATAAAATTTAAGGTTTCTGTAATAGAAAGAAGCAATTGTAAACAGTTTTACATTCTAAACTACCTTAGTTCTATAACTGAATCGGTACAGAAAAGAGAAAAAGAAAGATACAATCTTTTCCTTTACTAACTTTAGCTAGCAAAGTAGAATACAAGCTTTTGAGCCTCACAGGACTCTTATTCAGGCAGAAATGAAAAGCAGAGAAGATAGGAAAAAGAATCAACACTGGTATGTAAGCTTAGATTTAACTTATCACATTAATTAAGAATGGAGATACTGCAATCATTTCATGTATATGATGAATTAATGCCACATCTTTAACACATCCAAGAAATGTTATTTATGGTCCATGGTTCAATATGTGACAACAATAATGATACTATACAGTCATGCCTTGGATTGAGAGCATAATTCGTTCCGGAAACGTGTTTGTAATCCAAAACACTCTTATATCAAAATGAAATCCCCCCAAAAAAAATTGTACAGAGATTTTTAATTTAAGCCGTACTACAGTACTTGTATTGCAAGACGTCACTTGTATATCAAGTAATAAATAAATAAATAAATATTTAAAAATTTGCTTGTCTTGCAAAACACTCTCAAACCAAGTTACTTGCAATCCAAGGTATTACTGTATATTGAGCACCTAAACACTGCACAAGAATAAAACAGGCCAGGTTCAAGGCTTATTATTTTTAAAAAGACACACTAGAAAAGGAGAGTGACATTAAATATACCCTCATACAATTCCTCTGCTTACTTAATTTTTATCTTCAAAGTTTCTGCTATCAGAAAATATTGCATTTTTCAAAGCCCATACACAACAGATTATCAGAAAAGCACAATGGTGTGCTAGATGTTATGCATACCCTCCTGGGAATTTCTATTAAAGGACAGTATTGAAACTGTACTGTAGTAACATTATTATTATCATCATCATCATCATCATCATCATCATCATCATCATCACCACCACCACCACCACCAAGTGGGAGGCTGACATCTTTGATACTCAAAATGGTGCTTTAGCTTAATCTCCAATTGCCATTTCACATTAAAATGTTGAAGCATTAAGATTTAATTTAAACTTCTATAGTCAAGGGGAAATAGTTAAACCAGGAAGTAATTCTAAAATGGTGCTGCACCAGCCCATTAAGCATTTTTTAAAAACAAAAATGCTTATAGTATAGATTGAAAATGGTATTAGTTTAATACAAAATAGTTAATTGAAATTTCATCAAGTCCAAAGACGCTCAGTCCTCATAGCCAGTAAATGACTTTTATTATACCTACTTAAAATTGGAACTAAAACCACAGAAACTATGTTTGACTAATGTTAATGACCTGACATCTATAAATTTCATTGATGTTGTGGTTTTCAGACTGAAAATCTCATTAATGTACCCTGCTGTGTTATGGTATTGCAGAGAATTACAAAAAAGCAACATTACATTCCAGATGTTGAAAAACCTGGGGGTCAGAATTAACTTTTTTTCATCTTTATTTTGGGCAGTTTGAAAACTATTCTCTTCATATGACTTGCTTAAAAGACCCTGTGCTTCCACTTACAATGTATGTTTCAGGACTAGAGGCATTCAGATCAAATACATTGTATTTTGTTTATTGAAATTTTTAAAAAGGTCATTCCAGTTATATACATAGGACTGGCTTAAATATTACCGTACATTAATGTTGCAATCCTAAACACACTTATTAGAAGTAAGCTCCACTGAACATGAGACTTACTTCTGGATAAAAAAGCACAAGATTCCACTCTGCTATGAAGTACGAGTATACCAAACTGGGATCCTAGGTATAGTTTAATAATCCAAGTGTATCTGTGTGGAATGTGTTTCACCTTACTGCATCAGGCTCTTAAAATTCCCCACAGCTCAGTGCACGGTGATTGCTTCCTTGCAACCTGACAAGTAGCAGTGGCCATATTCCCAAGGGTGAGGAAATTTAAAATATGGATAGCAACCCAATACAAGGACCAGAATTTCCATACTTCTAATTTTGTGACAGATTTCAAATGTGGGATTAGCATGACAAAGGGTATCTGTCTCTCCAACTGCCTCCTAATGTATGCACAAGAGCAGCGGAGGAGGAAGCAAACAATGCAGACAAGAGAGTTGTATCAGACGAAAACAACAGAATGAAATTTAATAGGGATAAATGCCAAGTGCTGCATCTAGGGAGATGAAACCAAATGCAGAGTTACAGAATGGGGGACACTTGGCTCAACAATACTACAAGTGAGAAGGATCTTGGAATTGTGGTAGATCACAAACTGAATATGAGCCAGCAATGCGACGTGGCTGCAAAGAAGGCAAATGCTATTTTGGGGTCTTGCGGGAAGTGATAATTCCCCTTTACTCAGCACTGGTTAGGTCTCATCTTGAGTACTGCGTCCAGTTCTGGGCACCACATTTTAAGAAGGACGTAGACAAACTGGAGAGGGTTCAGAGGAGGGCAACAAAGATGATAAAGGGACTGGAAACAAGGCCCTATGAGGAGAGACTAAAAGAACTGGGCATGTTTAGCCTTCAGAAGAGGAGACTGAGGGGAGATATGATCGCACTCTTCCAGTACTTGAAGGGATGTCACACAGAGGAGGGCCAGGATCTCTTCTTGATCATCCCAGTTTGCAGGACATGGAATAATGGGCTCAAGTTACAGGAACCTAGATTCCACCTAAACACCAGGAAAAATTTCCTGACTGTTAGAGCAATAAGACAATGGAATCAACTACCTATGGAGGTGGTGGGCTCTCCCAGTCTGGAGGCATTCAAGGTGCAACTGGACAATCATCTGTCAGGGATGCTTTGACCTGGGTTCCTGCACTGAGCAGGGGGTTGGACTCGATGGCCTTGTAGGCCCCTTCCAACTCTACTTTTCTATGATTCTATGATTCTATGACATTTGGGCCTCACAGATTGACTGACTGACACATTCATAACAGTATCAAAATTGTTTAGGTACTTCCCCAACAGAAAGAAAGCTACAATTTAGGAGACATATCCAAAGACACCTTAAGTGCTAGAAAACTAGAGTACCTTGGACTATGGCCAAAAACGAGATAATAGGGAGGGGAAGGATCCCTGGAGGCAGCTAGAAATATATTCGCGTTGCAGAATGCAAGCTTCATTTGCAACTGTATATAAAGAGACATATGGGCCTCACCTATGTACTAACTGGTCACAACATTTTAAAGGAACTTCCATGACGGATATAAAAGTTAAAGAATTCTAAAGCTTATATAGTTCAAGACATCCATTACAAAATGGGACATTTTTATACCAATCATGAGAGCGAGACATTACATTTGCCTCAAAATAATGGTCAGAACTTCAGTAAAGAGCAAGCCAAATCAGAGTGCAGGGTGTATGGAAGTTGTCACTTCATATACTTCTATCTGCCTCAGATTGGGGAAGGCAGGATTTGCAGTGGCAGTCTGCCATGGAACAAAACGGCCACACATGGCCGAATGGGAGGGCATGGCAGCTCTTCCTTCACACACTTTAACAATCCTGCATGGGCAGCTGGACTCTCCTTCCAACTGCTGAACATATTGGCAAGTATTTCCAGAACACTTCAATGTTTGTGTCTTAGTATAACAAGAAGAATATTGTTGACCTAGTCTGAAATATTAAATGTTTGTTTTCTACAATACCTATCTAATAAAATGTAACAGACATGGGTGCCATTTAGGGAGGAGGGAAGGAGGTGCAGTTACTCCCCCCACCTTGTGCTATGTTTCTGATCACATGTGACTATTCTCAGGAGCACCTACATCTCTAGCCAGGGCAAGGGTTCCACTTTTAATATATAAATATATATATATCCATTTTCCCAATGTTGATAACAATGCTATAGTTCTTATGAGGTATACAAAAGAAAAGGACAAATGCTTTAAAAATATACTGCCATTCATTTTGACTATATCCAACAGCAGGCTTTTGAATCCTAACTATGACGAATCTCTGCACAACCGCCAGCACTCAATTCTCTTTCCCATCCCACTTGAAATTACACCTCTGGTAATAGTATGGGGTCTTTAAAGATGGACTTTAAAGGCTTTTCAACAGTACGCATAAAGCAAAGGTTAAGCAAATGAATTTAAGCTATATTTGAAATGCAAAATCTTCTTATTTTTGTTCCTGTTAACCCCACTGGCTTTTGGCCAAATGATTGCTTCCTATATTCATCAATGTGTGAAAGTATAGTATTTCTAACAATTTAACAGCTAAGAAGCAATTTTAACAAAGGGAAATTATGGGTTGTAGTCAACATTAGGTGAGTAGAAAAAGTACAAGAGGTGGTAGCGTAGCAGTTTGTAGTGGTTGTGTTTTGCACTTGTTCTGCACTAGCAGAACAAATAGCACAACTAGTGCAAACTACACCTAGTCTAATCAGTTGTGCAACAGCTTGTGCAAGTGGAATCAAAATATTGGATTTGACATTTGCATAAGGGTTTCTTCAAAACAGGATTTGCACTAGCACATCCCTCTCCAACTGCCACCCTTCAGATGTGTTGGAGTACTACTCCCATCATCCCCAACAAGCACAGTGATTGGTCATGCTGGCTGGGGATGATGGGGAGTTTTAGTCCAACATGTCTGGAGGGCACTAAGTTGAGGAAGGCTGATCTAGCGAAATGACACCATTGGATTCAACTCCATTGAATTATTGTTATATTAAGCAAATGAATAAAACAACTTAGTGTTAGGCAACCAAAGCTTCCAGGAAATATATTCAAATAGAAAAAGGCTCAAACTGATTTGCCAACAAAATGCCAGTAAAATCTGAAAGGTTAGTTCAGCCTCATTGGTAAAATTCCAAAACTCCAAACTTAAAGAACCTCTTTATTCAGTAAATCCATTTCTCTGTTAACATCGTCAAGACCACAACATTAAATTAACATAGGGAGTTTCCAACAGAGATGAGAGAGAATGAGGACTTCAAATCATTTTCATAAAAAAAAAATCTTTCTTGTTTCCCCCCCTTTAATATACTTTCTTCATGGCCATGAGTTTTCCTTACTTAAATCATAATGGAAAATACATGAAAACACACACACACCGTTATTTCAATAGTAAGATCTACGAACTAGTACTTGTTTACTTTTTTCCTTCTCCATCCCAATCCCTTTTCCTTTTGTGGTATGCCTTTTTAGATTGTAAGCCTGAGGGCAGGGGCTGCCTTATTACTGCTCTTTGTAAGTTGCTCTGGGAATCTTTTTTGGCTGAAGAGCAGGGTAAAAATGTTTTAAATAAACAAATATGTATGAGATTGAATAGAGTTGTAATAAAAATAAATGAGTGTTAAGCTGCTATGAACTGGTCACATAGACTGAGAAATGGCAACACTGGAAGGATAAATGCTCACCCCCTACAATGGATTGAAGACCTTACAACGCTTTCAATATTTGAATGGGTGGCATATAGATGCCACCTTCAAATGGATACTTATTTGGATATCTGGTCTGCTTTTGATGAAGCTTATGTATAATTGCTAGGCAGTTGTAATTCCATATATATGCATTTCATATGTATTCATTGCTATGGATATACACAAATTCATGTATGTGTACTAAAAAAACTGGGGCGTAAATGAGAAAAAAGGAGGAAAAAGAACGAGAAATAGCACAAGTCAAAACTGATTGAATTGAACCACTGAGTTAAAACATTGTAAACAATCTTTCAAATGATGTTATTTGCCAACTATAAGGTGGCAGGCCTATCCGGCAGAATTTTAGGATGCCTTTAAGATGTTTTTAAGATGTTTTTAAGATGTTTTAAGATGTTTTAATAGTATGTGTTGTATTGTTTAGTTTATGTATTTTATATTTTCTGCTGTTCTCCGCCTTGATCTAGATGGCGAGGCAGGTAATAAATACATTTTTTATCATCATCATCATCATCATGGTGTCCAAAGCAAAATAAAATAGATGCATACAGTAATACCTTGGATTGCAAGCATAATTTGTTCCGGAACCGTGCTTGTAATCCAAAACACTCTTATATCAAAGCGAGTCTCTGGCGGGCGTGAGCGGGGCCAATTTCGGCCCGCTATGCCCACTCGAGGCAAACAGTTACATCCCTACGACTTGTATTGCAAGACGTCGTTTGTTTATCAAGTCAAAATTTATAAAAAAAATTTGCTTGTCTTGCAAAACACTCTCAGACCAAGTTACTTGCAATCCAAGGTATTACTGTAAACGTATGGCTATGGGATGTGCCTGCCATTCTTTAGAGCAAAGAAACAGGTGGTTAGAGTAGACTACATTAGTTAGAATTACAGTTACTTCTTGCACAGAGAAGTTTGCATAGGTTCTGAAGAGACTGAAAGTGTGAAGAAACAACAATAAATGAAAGCATGACTTGAAAGTAAAGTATTTGTCCATCTCTAGTTACATAGAACCTGTGTACAGAACAAAATAATATCCAATCCAGCATGTGTTTAACTCTCTCACTGCAATCAGTGGTGCTAAAAAGTGCTTAATTTGAACCAGTATTTCTGTTAGCAAAGTTGCAGTTAAGGGGTGTAGCAGGGTCTATATATTGCATAGATAACTTGATAGTATAGTGTTTGTGTGCTCTAGAGACAGTGACACTACACCTTTGCATAATTCCTGTTTGTGTGGGACAGCCAAACAGCATCAGGAGTGGAAGGCAGGTTTTGCTTTTACTGCAACAGCATCCCCAGCTTTCTCCGTAGGAGAGAAGGGTAACCATGCACTCCTCTGTGGAAAAAATAAAAGTGTCTCTTTGTATATAAAACTATTTTCATCAAATCTTAAAATGTACATCAAATTTATGTACATTTTACATAGGACCAGCCTGGCCACAGTGATCTATGTATTGGTAAGCTCAAGATCAGACTATTGTACTATGCTTCATGTGGGGATGCTTTTGAGACTGGTTCAGAAGCTGCAGCTGGTGCAGAATTTATTTATTACATTTCTATACCATTCATTAGCTGAAGCTCTCTGGGCAGTTTACAAGACCTTACCAACCTGCTCAGTAACTGAGGTCATCGGAGGACATTCTCCTGCTGGTTCCACATGGACCTATGGCCCGACTGGAGTCCACCAGGAGAAGAGCCTTCAATGTGGCACCTCCATTTCAAAGGAACTCCCTGCCTCTGGAGGTCAGGCAGGCTCTGACACTGTGTTGCTTTTGGCGCCTACCGAAAATATCCTTGTTTCAGTAAGTTTTCCTTGCTGAACAGCCATGGTTTTAATGTTACCTTGTTTTTAATGCACTGTTTTTACTCTACCCCTCCTCTAGTTTCCTGCACTGAGCAGGCGGTTGGACTCAATGGCCTTGTAGGCCCCTTCCAACTCTATGATCTATGAATCTGTTTTTATCTTTTTATTGTTCACTGCTCCAGAATCTGCTTAGATATGGGGTGGTATACAAATACTGTAAATAAAATAAATAAATAAATAAAATAAGACAAAACCATAAAATAAAATAGTAATACAAAATATAATATAAAAGTCATAAGTTTAAAACAGAATAAAACCAAAGTAGTAACCAAAATAAAAGCCAGCAACATTGCAAAGATCTAAAAATGAACTAACATAATTTTTAAAACTGAAGTGCTAAAAAGCCTGGGAAAATAAAAAGGTCTTCACCTGGCACCAAAAATACCACAATGTAGGTGGCAGTTGAGCTCTTCTGTGGAGGGCATTCCACAACTGGGGTGCCACCACTGAAAAGGCCCTCTCCTTAGTAGCCACCCACCTCACCTCCTTTGGTGGGGGTACCTGGAGAAGGGGCTCTGAGGATGATCTTGGGGGTCTGGGCAGGTACATATGGAAGGAGATGATCCTTTAGGTAACCTGTCCTTAAGCTGTTTAGGTTTTTGTAGGCTAATATCAGCACTTTGAATTAGGCTCAGAAATGGACTGGCAGCCAGTGCAGATCATACAGCACTGGCATAATACGATCATACGGAGAGCTTCAGCTATTGGGCGGTATGGAAATGACATGAAATAATAATAATAATAATAATAATAATAATAATAATAATAATAATAATAATAGTGGAGAGAGAGCCAGGCCAGGTACACCCCCCCCCACTGCCACCGCCAGCAGGGCTCCTGCCTAGGGCAGAAGCAGATCAGTTCCGAGCAGTCATTTGCATCAGCCTTCATTTACATTCACCTCAATGGGACCCATCTACATACCCCCCAGTAACTTGCCCTGACAGCTCGCAAAGAGCTGTGAAGCACCCTCAAGCACTGAGGGGCGCCAGGATGCCCTAGCAGTCTCAAAGAGCTGCCAAGTACTTTCAATCACCCAGGGGCACAGAGGATCTGGCAGGAGGAACCGGTTCTTCCCGTCAACAGGAAGGGGGGAGGAGCGAGAGAGGAGGTAAAAGAGGGACACCAAGCCCCGGTAGGTTGCTGAAAGCTGGGTGCAGGACTGCATGGACCATCTCCGACTTTGGTCAGGAATCAACCCCAGGTAACACTCCTGGTAAATGGCTAGAAATCGGCAAGGCTTCTAGGGACTCGCTTTCGAGGAAACAAGGTATTTTCAGGACACTGTTATATCTGCCTCTCTGCTAACTCCGTTCATATGTGTATTGAGGCTTGCACGCCTCATTAAGTTTTATGGACTCCACTGTGTTTATAGTAGAGTTCTTATCTGCTTGTTTTGATACGCCTCATTAAACATACTATCAACAAGCTTGGTATTCTTGTCAATTTCACTTTCATTCAGCACCAATTGTAGCAGTTACATTTTAAGTGCACGGGAACCGCTTGAAGGGAGTTTTCTCAGCTCTGGTTAATTCCAGAACTCACGCAAAGGACTGGCGGCCTTCACAACAACAACAACAACAACAACCAGTCCCCGTTAACAATCTTGCTGACCTATTTTAGACCAGCTGAAGTTCCAGGACCATTTTCAAAGAAGCTACACATTTACCAAATTGCAGGAGTCCAAACAAGAATTTACTAAACTGTGGATAACTGCAGCTAGGCTACCGTATCTCTGTTCAGATAGGATCGTAGTTGGTATATCAGCCTAAGCTGATAAAAGGTGCTCCATGTCACAGAAGCCACCTGTGCCTCCAGTGACAGTGCTAGATTCAAGAGCACTCCAAACTACAAACCTGATCCTTTAGGGGGAGCGCTGAAGTGGTCACCCTTTAACTCAGACAAGGACAACGAGGACCAACTCGGGTTATTGGAAAAAGGTTTATTGTGCACAATTGGTCCTGCGGACTGTGTCGCAAAGCAGAACCCCGGGCGGGGCTTTTACAACCACTTTTATAGCATACCTAAGTCTGGTCATTTGGCAACAGTTCTTACATTGGTCAGCAAGGTCAAGACAAAAGGGGGTTTGCTTTAGGGGAGGGGGATTTCCTTACAAGGAGACAGGAAGATGATCTTACAATCAAGCAGCTGCTAGGTATTTTCTTATCTTGGTCACATAGGCAGGGTGAGACAACAAAACACCTCAACATTTGTGAGTCAACAACAGCCATTGATGGCCATTGTCAGTCATTGCCACAGTCATTACCAGCCATTGACTACATTCTTTTAGTATTAGTCATCACCCTGGCAATCTGTCCACATGCCTGGCTAGAATCTCTTGTAAGGTTTTCTTTTAACTATTTCGTTTCCTTCACTGCAACCCCCTCCAGAACAGGTTGAGTATCACAGTGACTAGAACGCAGCACCTAGATTGCTTCTTACTGTGTACATATTACTCCTGTGCTTAAAGCTCTGCACTGGCTGCCAATTAGCTACTGAGCCATGTTCAAGGTGTTATTACTGGTTTATAAGGCACTAAACAGCTCAGGACCAGGTTAACTGAGAGATCGCCTTCTGTATAGGCTGCCCTAGTCTCTACATTCTGAGGGGGAGGACATGCTGACCATACCGCGATGTACTGAAGTTTGTTTGGCTGTGGTGTGGAGGAGGGTAAAATGATCTCCCCACTGATATTAGGTGGGCTCCTAGTGTGACGTGCTTCTGCTGACAACTGAAGACACACTTGTTTGCCCAGGCATTTCCCTGATGACTTGCATGGTCAGCTAACCCTGGTTATTTTAATGAGATGTTATTGTTTTTATCTTTGTTTTATTGTTTTAATGATTGGTTTTATTGCATTTTATCTTGTAAATTGTTTTGTGATTGTTAAAAAAAAAAGGAAAAGAAAAGCAGTATAGAAATTATCTGAAATACATATGTGCATATATGTGTGTGTGTATGATCTATCTATCTGGAGCAGGCAAAGCAAGGTTTGCAGACTGTGCTCAACCCAAGCCTTGTCTATGGAAAAGCTTTCTCTTCTTAATGATTGCTCTATCTATAGCTTACAAAATTACTGTAAAGTCTCTGTGCTAAAACTTTGACATCGGTGTTCTACAAGCAGGCCATATAAAATTCATAAGCCTTTTTTTTTTTAAAGGTAGAATAGATGTATAGAGATATAGTGCATATGAAATTTTCTGTGCCAGTCTCGTAAAACAGTATTTCAACAGAGAGCTCAACTTTTGACAACTTGAAATATCCCAGATAAAGCTCAATCCCTTTATCTATCCTTAACTGTTTACAGTCATGCCTTGGATTGAGAGCATAATTCGTTCCGGAAACGTGCTTGTAATCCAAAACACTCTTATATCAAAACGAAATCCCCCCCAAAAAATTTGTACAGAGATTTTTAATTTAAGCCGTACTACAGTACTTGTATTGCAAGACGTCGCTTGTATATCAAGTAAAAAATAAATAAATAAATATTTAAAAATTTGCTTGTCTTGCAAAACGCTCTCAAACCAAGTTACTTGCAATCCAAGGTATTACTGTACTTTCTTCCTGAGACCAGCAATAAAAGACATCCATAGTGGCTCTTTCTACGATGAAAAGATCTTTCTAATGGGAAAAGGTAGTCAAGATGGTCAATTTTTTTCACACAGGCCACAAAGAGATCTTCACGTGCTAACAATTTCTCATTACTACAAATCTAAGCTGGATTCAGTTTAATGATCTAGGTCAGAAACTTCATATCATATTACCAATATATTGCTTGCAATTTTTCAAATTAGTTTTAGAACCTCATTGAACAGAATGGCTTAGGACACTGAAATCCAGCTTTGCTTATATGTAAGACCAGTCTCCTTTTAACACATGTTTTTCTTAAACCATTACTATATACCTTTTCATAATTTCTGGCATTTTTGATTAATTTTGAAGAAGGATTATATATCATGAACCTTGAAGGAAAAAGCAATAGAAGAAAACATGAATCTAACATTGTGGATGCTATACGCTTAGTAATGCCCTAATTCTAGCATATTCAGTGGGAAAAATACAGCATTAAGTCATAAGGTTAAGTCAACTGAAATGGGAAAAAACAATAAAATGCAAAGCTGAGTATTTCTTGACCTCAGTGACTCGTATGATTGCTTTCATTCTGCACTGAAATATAAAGAAGGAAAAGAATGAGACACTCAACACCCAGTGCCACAAGTCATTCATTAATTGGCCCACAGTTAAGAATTACAAATTGGTCTATAAAATGACCTATGAAAGCATAAAATCATTTTCAATAGCCTTCCCCTCAAAGAACAATAGCAATTATTTATCTTCAAGTTTGGTATTTTGGACAAGATACCCACATTACTAGAGAAGTCTGAAACATGGCATTTGTACATCTCTCCCACAAAACAGGGGCCTTTTACAGTAACTATTTTGGGGTACACTTCAAGCTCCCTGCTTTGTAGTAGAAAAGGTCTTGCTTTCATACTTCTCTGGTAACTGCATTGTCATGGACTGCATATGTACCAAATTCCAGCTTTCTCAAATAGAGTGGACGAATTGTACCCCAATATGGTATTACTATTTCCACACTATCTAGAATGATGGAATTTGGTATTTAATATAGAATCCAAGGAAAGTCTGAGAACTGTACTTTTTACATCTAACTATTAAAAAAAGGACAGGTTGCTTACCTGTAACTGTAGTTCTTCGAGTGGTCATCTGTGCATTCACACACATATGGGTTCTCTGCGCCTGCGCTGAGATCGATCAAAAACTTCTTTAGCTGAGCTGAGGCGGGCGGGAGCCCCTCCCCCTCGCGTGTGCTCCTTAGCGCAGCTCCCGCCCGTCTCCTCAGTTCCCTGAGACCGCCTATTGCGACCCCCGGGATCGAGGATGATTCAGAACCTTAATATACTTCTACGACATCAATACCTTCCTTCGAGCCCGATGAGGATCGAGCCCGAAAATCAATAGTAAAACAATTGGCCCATCCCATTTCCACTTGGGTATCCATCGAACTCGATGCAGACACCGAGAGGGGAAGGAGGGCGGGTTGTGTGAATGCACAGATGACCACTCGAAGAACTACAGTTACAGGAAAGCAACCTGTCCTTCTTCTTCGTGGTCTCTGTGCTTCACACACATATGGGTAGATTAGCAAGCTGACTTACTGGAGGTGGGTCGGTGTCGGTAGTCAGATGGTGACCGATGATAGGACCGCTCTGCCGAATGCGTTCTGCGCCTTGGCTCGAACATCGAGGCGATAGTGCCGTATAAAGGTGGAGGGTGAAGCCCAAGTCGCCGCCCTGCACAAGTCCAATAGTGAAACTCCCCTGCCGAATGCCGTCGAAGTCGACATGGCCCTAGTAGAATGGGCCTTTATGGAGTCCGGCAAAGCATGATCGGCAAGTTGATATGCCAGCTTGATAGTGTCCACTAGCCAGGAGGACAGTCTTTGCTTCGACACTGGAAGGCCCCGCTTTGGCGGGCCGTAACAACCAAAAAGCTGCTGCGTAAGTCTTATGGGCTCCGTACGCGCTTTGTAAAAGGCTAGAGCTCTACGGACATCGAGGCTGTGCATAAGTCTCTCGACATCCGACGACGGTGACGGTGACGGAAAAAATGCCGGGAGTATAATGTCCTGTCCCAGATGAAATTCAGAAATGACTTTCGGAAGAAATGATATGTCTGGCCGCAAAACAACTTTATCCCGATGAAAGGTTAAATATGGAGGGTCAATTCTGAAAGCGGCTATCTTGCCGACGCGTCTTGCAGATGTTATTGCTATGAGGAATAGAGTCTTCAACTAAAGAAGGCATAAGTCCGATCTCGCCATGGGCTCGAATGGCGCTTTTGTTAATGCCTTCAAGACCAGTTGCAGGTCCCACCCAGGTATAACATTCCTCGTTGGAGGACATAAGTTCTTCAAACCTTTTAGAAATTGTTTCACCAAGGGATGAATAAACAAAGACGTTCCAGCGGAAATCGTCCGATGAGCCGTAATTGCAGCCAAGTATACTTTTATTGATGCAAAGACCCCGTGCCATGAGCGAGTGCAAGAAGTCAAGGACAGTCGATATCGAGCATGTTATAGGGTCTTTACCCAAACTCGATACAAAGCTGGAGAAAGCCTGCCATTTCCTTGCATAAGAAAGCCTCGTTGAAGACTTACGTGCTGCCAACAAAACATCTCTAACTCCCTCAGAGAGTTCTGTACCCATCGTTATCTGATTCTCCATGCTGTGAGGCTTAAGGAATGCAGATTCGGATGAGGTACCTTGCCTTGATGTTGCGTCAATAGATTGCCTTGCAATGGCAATTGGAGATAATCCCCCTGGGACAAATTGAGTAGGTGGGAAAAGCAAGGCTGCCTCGGCCACCACGGGGAAATCACTATGCAATTTGTCCTGTCTAATGATATTTTGGCAATTACCCGTGTGAGGAGTGGAATTGGAGGAAAAAGGTAGTAAAACCTGTCGCTCCGGTCCAGCAGGAACGCGTCGGATATCGACTTCAGGTCCGACGCCGCTCTGCTGCAGAATAGGGGACAGGCCGTGTTCTCGCTGGTTGCGAACAAGTCTATGTCCGGCCGACCCCAACGTTGGAACAGCGATGCCAATACTCGCCGGTCCATCCTCCATTCGTGGGATTGAAGAGACACTCTGCTCAGAGTGTCGGCCAATACGTTGGTTTTCCCCGCGATGTGAATCGCTACGAACAACATCCGTCGGGATAGAGCCCACTTGTAAAGTTGCATCGTCAGCCGTGTGAGACGCATAGATCTTGTGCCTCCTTGCTTGTTCAAATATGCCACCACCGTGGTGTTGTCTGCTACGATCTGAATGTGGTGGCCGGCTAGATGACGGTCCAGCGCTTGCAGCGCTCTCCAACCAGCCATCAGTTCGAGCCAATTGATATGCTTGGAGACCTCTGTTGAAGTCCAGGTGCCCTGCACGACCTGATCGTCGGAGTGGGCTCCCCATCCTAGTAACGACGCGTCCGTCGTTAGCATTCTGCTCGGTACCGGCGGTTGAAATGGTACACCGTCGAGTAGATTTGACTCCTGCTGCCACCACCTCAAAGACTCTCTTACAGCTTGTGGAACTAGTAGACGGAGGGAGGGTCTGTCCTTTTCCGATTTGAAAACCCGGACGAACCAGGTCTGAAGCGGCCGCATGCGAAGCCTCGCATAACGTACGACTGCGATGGTCGAGGCCATGTGCCCAAGAGTCGCTGTATAGTGTGAGCTGACGATATCGATTGCTTGAATACTTTGGTTGCAACGGAAATTAGATTGCTCGCTCTCTCGTTTGGCAGATACGCCCGACCATCGAACGCACTTAGCATCGCACCTATGTACTGTATCTCCCTCACGGGCTGGATGATTGATTTCTCCACGTTCAGGCAAAGTCCCAACTCGAGCATGAGACCGAGGGTTTCCTCGAGTGCGCTTTGAAGCTAGGCCCTCGACGACGCCACCAGTAACCAATCGTCGAGGTAGGGAAACATGGTGATGCCTCTTGCCCTTAGACTCATGCACACCACCGCCACATACTTCGTGAATACCCTCGGCGCGGTTGAAAGTCCGAATGGAAGCACGACGAACTGGTAGGAGTTGTCTCCCACCCGAAACCGAAGGAATTTCTGGCTGCCCTCGTGAATGGCGATGTGGAAGTATGCATCTTTGAAGTCGATGGATGCGAACCAATCGCTCCTTCGGAGTAGCAGAAGGATCGATTGGAGCGTGACCATGCGGAATCTTTTTGGTGGGATAAAAGATTTACAGTCCGAAGGTCCAGGATCGGTCTGAGTCCTCCTCCTTTTTTCTTCACGATGAAGTATTTGGAGTATAGCCCGTCCTCCAAGCTTTCTGTGGGAACCGGCTGTATCGCCCCTTTTTGAAGGGGGGTCGAAACTTCGTCCAGCAGCACCCGAGTTGGAGGGGTGATCTTGATCCCGAGAAATGGGGGGAGGACTCCGAACTCGATCCTATAACCGTGCTCCACGATGCCTAGCACCCATCGATCCGTCGTGATGGTCCTCCAGGGTTGGAGGTGGTGGTAAAGTCGAGAGCCGAAGAGAGTAGTCTGAGGTGGTGCAGAGGTGTCGTCGAGGTGAAGTGTCGGTGGCACTACGGTCGGGCCGGCAAGGCAGTCAAAGACGCCGCCGGCTGAAGTCGCCTCCTCTCCTGCTGCCCCTGGACCACTGTTGAAACGGCCGCTGTGGCGCTTGAGGCTGCGGTGCTCCGGGTCTTCGGCTCCCGCCCCTGTATTGGCCCGACGGCTGGTATTGCCTGGCCGGGAACGGGAACCGGGACCAACGCCGTGGTCTGAAGCTCTGGGATGGTTGCTGGCGAATGAGCCCCATCTTCTTCGCCGTCGTCAGAGCTTTCTGGGCAGAGTCGAGGGAGTCATCCGTGGAGGCATTGAATAGGCCCTCGCCGTCGAAAGGGAGGTCCTGGATCTTCGCCCTATCATCGGGAGTCAGGGCGGTAGAGCGAAGCCATGCGTGCCTCCTCAAAGCCACGGAACCGACCATCGACCTGGCGTGACTGTCGACTTGGTGCCTTGCTGTATTCATTTGCAGGGTTCCGATGCTAGTCGCCTCCTTTAGAAACTGAGCAGCCAGGTCTCTCTTGTCGTCCGGCAGATAATCACAGAGGTCTCCCAGCTTCTCCATGATGTACATTTGATATCTAGCTAACAACGCCTCGTAGTTAGATATCTTAAGTCCGAGGGAAGACGATGAATAAATCCTACGGCCGTAGGAATCTAGTGTCTTACCCTCTTTATCTGCCGGAGTGGTGTGCTGTTTTCCCCCACGAGACGGCGCCGATTTGACTATGAGCGAGTTCGGGGTCGGATGAGAAAACAGGAATTTTGCTCCTTCCTCCTGGATTTTGTACATCGACTCCAGGCGTTTGGCCGTCGGTTTAGTTGAGGCCGGGGCCTTCCAGGTTTCTTGCACCGTCTCCAACAATGTCGGCAAGAATGGAAGGAGCAGCTAGTTCGACTGCGTCGTCCTAAGGACAGCATAAATGTCATCCTTGGCCTTCCCCTTCGACGACTTCGCCTCGACTCCCAGAGCAGTCACCAGCCAGCTGACATGCTCCGCGAAACTCCCCATGTCCTACGACGGAGAGACCGCATCTTTAGACTCCACCTGCGTATCCGGCGAAGTGGAGTGGGAGGAGGAAGCCGCCGAGTCGGAATCCGACAGGTACGCCTATCCCGACGAGGAGTGGTCAGCAACAGCAGTCGCAACCGGTAGACCTACGAGAGTTTGTAGTTGAGCCGTCGATGTCAACGCAATCGGCCCTCCAACAACTTCGGCCGGGGCACGAGACACAGCTGCATCTCGGAGTGGCGAAGGAGAGTGCTTTCGGTCACGGTGCCTATCCGGGGAAACAGAACGCTGGTAGTAATAATGGCGTTCCGATCTCTCGTGTCTTGGTGAACGTCTCGACCTCGAGTAGTAGCTCCTAGAACTCGATCCCGACTAGTAGGAGCGCGACCTCGACCTCTCATCTCGGTATCGGGAGAGTCAAGATCGAGGGCTCGAAGCTGCGGAGACCGATTCACGAGCCCGACAGTGCGGGGATCGTGACCGGCGGTGGTATTCTCGACGCTCCTCTGCGTGTCCAACCGATGGAGACAGTCGTGGTGGAGGACCCCTCGAGCCCGAACGGGGTCTATCCAGTGTCTTCTGGTCCTCTAGCTGGACTGGCGAAGCCACAAGCTCTCCCTCCGACGGGGAAGCTGCCGCAGTTACTGGCTCTTTTTCGGTCTCTCAGCCTTGAGGAGACGTAGTCGAAGCCGGAGCAGACTGGTGGGCAATCGGTCCCAAAGCTCGATCCGGAGCACCAGTCAGAGCCTCAATCAGCGCCACCGTACGCTTCGATACCACCACAGTGGACGAAGTCGACGGGCCCGCCATCTCGCCAGTCTCAACCGCCATTTTCTCTCTAAGGCGTTTCGCCTTATCCTTACGAGCCTTCTTGGCGAGTTTTTTAGCCGTTAGATTGTCGGTTAACGGTTTCTTGGCCGGCTGGGATCCCCCAGGCCGTTCCTCCGGAGCGGGGCCCTTCGCTGAGAGAGATTGCTCCCACAAAAGGGCTCTCAATTTAGTCTGGCGGGCCTTCCTGGCCTGTTTAGTGAAGGCCTGACAATGTTTGCAGGACTCCACGACGTGCTCCTGCCCCAGACAAAGCAGGCAGAGCAAATGCTTGTCCGCGGGTGGGATTTTAGTCCCACACCGCTGACACTTCCGAAAAGGTGCCTTAAGAGGCATAGTTAGGAAAATAGAAATTCAGAGATAGGATACAACTGGGATAAGAATGGGGGAGAGATACGGTTTTAGGTAGGATTTTTTTGAAGATGTTTTTTTTTTAAAAAAAAAATAAGAGCAAGGATTGAAAGAGGAAGAACAATAAAAGGTTTTATGAGAGAAAAAAAGTTTTAAATAGCAGTAGAAATACGAACAAACTCAGCTTCGATTTGGAAAAAGTAGAGAGAAGAAGAACCTAGTGACTCGTCGCAAAGGTGGTCGAAGAGGAACTGAGGAGACGGGCGGGAGCCGCGCTAAGGAGCACGCGCGAGGGGGAGGGGCTCCCGCCCGCCTCAGCTCAGCTAAAGAAGTTTCCGATCGATCTCAGCACAGGCGCAGAGAACCCATATGTGTGTGAAGCACAGAGACCACGAAGAAGAACCAGGAAGCATTTCAGCATAGAACAAACCAAACCACACATGAAATGGAATATTTGGCTATAGGAGCTAATTTATTTCTTTAATCCATCCATCCATTTCTTAGCTGCCTTTCAAGACCATAGTCTTCTCAAAGTGGCTTACAGTTCCATTGCCCCTTCATACACTTTAATCAGATTTCCAGTAGTGCTAGGAAAATGCATGTGCTTTTTTCTAGCACTAGTGACTTCTAGTGACTTCTAGCGAAGTCACACATCAAACAAAATACACACGTATGGAAGCTTTCCTTCAATACACTTACACCAGCCCTTAGCCTGGAGAAAGGAAAGGTTTCTGGTGGTAGCCAGGAATGCTTACAGAAGGAAAATTATATTTTCTACTACTTTGATATCTGATAGCACTTTTTAATGTGAAAATTATTTTACAGTTATCTCATTCTTCTTTATTACGCCATGGTGAGTTTGGCCATTAATTTCACATTTTACAGAGAGAAGCGAAGGCTGAGAGAGAATTACTTGACCAACACCAACTAGAGAGCTCATAGGTCTCCAAATCCAAAGTTGCACTGACTCCACTGCATGGTCTGGATCCAGTCCATTATAAATTAGTTTCACTTATTCCCATTGAAATCATGTTCAATTTGTGCAGCTAGTCTCTCTACTGGCTGTGCTGGATTACAGCCCTTCCATTTTTGCAGCATCTACACAGGGATAGTTACCCTCTGTCTACAACTCTACTGAAAAGTAGAAGATGAAAACCTGCTGCTGATACATCCAATTCAGCTTTCAGTACCTTTTCCTTGAAAGAACACCTTCCCCATAGATTTCCCAGTCAGTGTAACCATGACAGCTCAAGCTACTGCCCAACACACTAATTACAATGTTGCCTCCTGGATGACATTTAACTGACTTGAGGAGCACTCAGGGGTGGTGCTAGGTATGCCCATAGGACAAAAAAAGAAAAAAAGAAAAGAAAAGAAAAAGAAAAAAAGAAGAAAAAAAACACAAACATTTGCACATGCTAATTCACTTATGGCGTAGTGGTGAGAGTGTTGGACTGGGGCTCAGGATATCCGGGTTCTAGTCCCCGCTCGGCCATGAAGCTCACTGGGTGACTTTGGGCCAGTCACTGACTCTCAGCCTAACTTAACTCACAGGGTTGTTGTGAGGATAAAGTGGAGAAGAGGAGGATTATTATGTAAGCCGCCTTGTGTTCCTTGCAGGAAAAAAGGCGGGGTATAAATAAAATAAATAAATAAATAAATAATTTAAATTTTATAGAAGGAAAACTAATTAACCTCTTGCTTGCTTTCAGGACAGAATTGTGCAATGTCCCAAATTGTGCTTGCTTAAAACTTACCCTCCATGCACCCACACTTTTCTTTGGTCTTTCAGGCCCTAATCTGGATGGAGCACCTGGGAACAGCAAATAACTGTTTGGCACCTTAAACATTTACCAGTTAACTGCAAACTGAACATGCCACACTGGCAAGAGAGTGTGTGGAAATGTGTTGTAGACTATAATAATCTTCTATGCTCTTAGGCTACAAACTTACACAATTGCTAGGGAGTAACCTCCATTAAACATAGTGGGGTTTACTTCTGAGTAAATCCTCACTCGCTTTCCCTCCCCCGCCCCTCACCAACAAGCACAACAGCACTGGACAGAGACCTCAGGACTGGTGGATGTTGCTTTGCTGCTCCTAGTCCCTGGATCACGTGAGGAGGCAGAGAGAGTCGCCACCAAAGGTGGCTCCTCATTTTATCTCAAATACTTTATTTTGGTAGTTTTTGGGATTCTAGAACACATTTTTTTTTTACAGTATTTGGGTTCTAACTTCTGGACATCCAGAAATCTACACCAAATGTTGCAATATTAAGTTTCTAGCAACCTCATCATCATATTGCTCTTAAAAGTACCAAAAATGCATAGCTGGATACCTTTATTAGGACCAACTAAAATTTCTCATAAAGGTATTGTCCAACTGTAGATTTGGGGTCTTTATTTCTCATGGACCAGCATGGCTGCCTTCGTTTTTGGTTGATTGTTTTTTAAATTACCAGAGTTATCAATCCCCAGATTTCTCTCTAGAACCAGATAGTGGAACTATCTTCAGCGTGGATAAGGTAAGGTGCAACTCTGAGCACATTCACTAAGGAATAAGACTCCAATCCTACATACACTTACCTGGGACTAAATCCCATTGAACTCAGTACAACTTACTTCTAAGTAAACATGTTTAGGATTGCACAGTAACTTTGATGTAATCCTGAACAAGTTTCCCCACCCATAGATCTCTCTGCACCCTCAGTTGTTTCCATACCTCACATAATTTCCTGTATCATCTCAGTTATCTTTTCCCATCCCACAGGTCTCTACAGCCACATCCAAGGCTGGCACCAAGACATTTTGCTGTCTGAGGTAAGAGCAACAAATGGCACCTTTCCCCCAAACCCCAAGCAATGTGCATAGTAGTACTCAAAGCAAGTCAAGTTGTTTCGGCACCTGAAGCAGAAAATCCTACAAGCAACTCTCACTTTCCCTGGCAGTGAAAATACAATAAAAATGAATGCATTAAATAATGAATAATTTGCTGCTTTTTGTCCCAGATCAGTTGTCTGAGGCAGCTGCCTCAGGCTCTAAAGACCGTGTGTGTGTGTGTGTCTTTAAAAGACACCCATTTGTAAAACAGGATGTATCGGAAAGATTCAAGGGAGGCAGCGGGAGGGGAAGCACTTGTGGGCAAAAAGCCAGCTAATCCAGGGGGATCAGATGCAACAGAGGTCATTAGGGTCCCTATACCTTTATTTCAGCAAGTGCCATTTTTTCCAGTTACATGAAAAGCAACATCTTTCAGAACAACTTTCTGTACAGTGGACTCCTGTCCATGAAAGCTTATTTTGCCACAGTAAATGTGTGAGTCTTTAATGTGCCACAAGGCATTGTTGCTTCTGAACACAGAAGAGCAAGAAGCCCCCATCTTCTGCCCACATCTATTCACCTTTCTCTAGCCTAGTGCAAACCTGATGCCAAGGAGGACCATGCATCCACCAGAACCTGGCCACATGGATCATGCAAAAAGCAGGTGCAATGCAGAAAGATGATTGCAGAGCCAAGGAGCTCCAGACACTCTCAAGCAAGCCAGCAAGCCAGGGCAAGACGTATATTCATACATTACCGTGCCCCAAATTCAGACACTGCTGTTCATTCAAACCCTTTTGCAAGCAAACCCACTTCCATTTTCCCCCCAGGCAAGGGGTCTGGGCCAGCTTGGAAGAAGTGACAGACTAGGAAGGCCTCTGGCACTCCATCTGATATGTGAGCAGCCAATGTGCCTCCTCTTCCTCTTGTCAGGGCATCACTGCCTACAACGGCCCAGGGCACAAGTGCAATTGCCCAGTAGCAATTGGCTGGGCAGGTCTCTGCTGAGTCAGGCACACTCTGAAAAAGCTGGGTGACAGTGGTGCTTTTAGGTCATTTTGGACTCTGGACTTAATGAAAATAATGAGCAGACTGTGGAAGGAAACATGGTAGCCTCCCCTCTAGTTTAAAAGGCTGGTGCCTTCAAGGTATACTCCCTATTAGTCTGCTAAGGGCATGTCCTAAGATCTCCTAGTAATTGCAAGGCTATTGAGTTCAGAGGGAAGAAACAGGCTTGCATTAAGGCAGATGGTGGCAATTGGGGCAGTTCTAAAGATCCAGGGCACCGCTCAGGTAATCCAGGGCCCATACCTAGGTGGCCTCTCTCTAACCCTACCCACAAAAGCACTTTATAATGACTAAGCTGATAAACCTAAAGTGTATCCACACATCTGCCTCCCTACATGAACTCACAGGGGCAGTTTCTAATGTAATTTTTTCCTCTTCAGAGGAGTGCATGTGAAAAAGGCACAATGGAATGAGAGGAATCATAGAGGTTCTGCATGCCAATGTTACATTTTCACATGTATTTCTCCACTGCAGAAATGTTAAACACTGGACGTAACTCCAAGTAATTTTATATAGACCCAAAGACACTGAACATACACTATAGTAGTAGTAGAGCTCAATTCAAGACAGTCCCACATATAGTAACTATACTACTAGTACTTTTGATGAGCCTCAGAAAGGCTAAGCCCCATTTTCCTTATAATGAGTTTACATAAAATTAAAGTATTATCTAAAATAGCAACTGAAAATAAATGAAGACAACGAGAAGAACTCCACAAATACCCAGCATTCACTCTTGTAAGGCAGATAGCAAACAATCTTTTCCAAAATCCTTATTTAACAGATACATTACATTCTCTCAGGCTTGTGTAAAACCATCAGAACAATGTGGGTGCCATGATAAGCATGTATGTACAAAAGGATTAGCATGCCATCCTTCCAACTGCACAATAAGACGAAAAACATTCCAATGTATTTTCACTCTGAAAAGGGTAAGGCACCCTTTTATAATGCACAGGGGTTGTGTCAACAGAACAGTCTTAGCAGTCATCCATCTTTTACAACTATGCAGCTGTTTATTAGTCTCCAGGCATACACTGGGTTTTTCACCATTTCAATTGCGAAGACCAATGAAAACTGCTAAAAATACAAATAATCATTCATTTTATATAGGTCTCTTATGATTTGTAGCATCTTTGTTATATAAGTTTAAAAAGAGAACATTAAAGTTGCAATTCTGTACAAACTTACCTTGGAGTTACATCCCATTGACTTTAGTGGGATTTACTTATAGCATTGTGCTGTAAATCTGTCTAAATGCAATGGAAATCTTTGGAACTTAAATTCTGCACCTTTTACTGGACTAAACTCTGGCATTATGGCAATTCCTTATAAATGAAAGAGCTCCAATATGAACAAGAGGGGTTCAGGATTTGACAGATTCTGATTCTATGCTTTGGAAAACAGCCCAATTCTGCTTGGAACAATTCAGAGGCTGCTTCAACTTGAGTACTGAACCCAAGTCGAGATTTGGAAATCTGAGGCTCCGTGCTCTCCACTGACTATCATGGGAAATAATAAAAAAGGTATAACATTTTGCTTATTGTCAGGCGTGGAGGGAATTCATAGGCATAGTAAACCCTTAGGAGAGGATTATGCCTGCCAAATTTCAGAAAAATAAGTGCAGTGATTTTTGTGCTATGCACCTTTATATTTTGATTTTTTTTTAAAAGCGAACTGCCAGTATCTTTTTTATTTCTTGGCAGAATTATATGATATTTGCAGTAAAAGTTGTCCTTTCTGAGGGGATCAAACCTGCCAAGCTTCAGATGAATAGGTGCAAGTGGAGTTTTGTGCAAGAGCAGCCTTTACATTTTGAGGATATCCAAAAAAAGGATGCCGTTGTTCCCTTATGTTCCTTGTGAACCATTCTTCTGAAAATGACAGACATCTTAGAAATGGCCGAAAGAAAATGGCAATGTTTCATAAGGATAGGTGCAGCAGTTTATATGGAAAGAGAGTTCTCTTCGGAAATTTGTATGAAAATGGTACCCATCATACAAGGTGTCTCCAGGCAAGAAACCTGCCGCCAAGTTTCAGAAGGATAGGTGCAGGGGCTAGGGAATTATCATCACTGCAGACCAGTTTAAGTTTTTTTTTCATAGTGAAGCCTGGTAGAGTTGGAAAACTAGTCATTTCAAGGATCCATTCCTGCCCTCTCCAAAGCACAGTGATTGGAGAGTCCCTGGAAAAACATACCCTATGATTAGAAGGGGGACCTGTCAATCACTCAACTCCACTCCCCCCGCATCAGCGTTTAAAGCAGAGGTAAGCAACATGGAAAAATATGTGTAGCCGCTACAGAACACTGAAAGGGTCAAATTTAGCTTTTTTGCAAGCTAAATTTGACCCTTTTGGTGCTTCATAGCTACTATGGATGCAATCTTTAATTTTTTAGAATTATTTTTTTCCTTGCTGCCCGCAGTGTGTGTGTAGCCCATGAGAAGGGGTCCAAGAGGCAAAAATGGTTCCTGGAGCTCCCGTAGTTGCCTACTCCTGGTTTAGAGAAATGAAAGCAAAAGACATTAGTTTTGGAGAGACACTGTTTGCCTTTCCAAATCCAAATTACAAATGACGCCTCTTGCAGGGTCCAGCTTCAGTTCTGGTCACTTTGGAAGAAAGTCTGCTTTGCTTCAGGAAGAACTAGAATTGGTCTGAAGGGGGCCAATTCAGCTCAGGTTTCAGCTAAATCTGATGCACATTCCTAATATAAACTTGGAGCTCTCCTTTACAAAAGACCATTCCTGCTTACTTCAATTTTCTTCTACTTTTAGAGAGTGTGCAAAAATATAACAAATATAATAGTCTTCCTTTCATACTGCATTAATAAAAATATACATTCAAAGGAAAAATTAGAATCATAACAAGGCAATAACGTGACATGTTACTAAAAATGCTGTATCCCTGTTTTGCAGAATTTAAAAATGTGTTCTTTAAAAAGATGTTTTTGTTCTGTTAATTAAGAAGTCCCATCATTTACTAATGTATGTCTCTTACATGATTTTGAAAAGGTGTACCACACATTATTTCGGCATAATCTATCTGCTGATATGTACAGTTCCATGGGCAGAATCCAGTGCTGCCCATCCGCTAGCGGAGATGGCACCTATTCTGGTCTGCTCATGGCCAGCCCTGCCAATTCTGTTCCACAAGTGGTTGCTATGGAATGCCAACTTAGTGCTTCAGGGGGCAAGCCCCCAAACAAGCAGAAACACTTGTTTCTGGAAGGGGGCAGGTCAGTGGAGCTCCCTTATGTGAACTCTGCTGACCTGCCCCTTCCAGAAATGAGCATTTCTGCTCATTTTGGGTTGACCCAAAAACGTTAAATCGCCGTTCTACAAGTGGCAGGAGCTGCTTGTGGAATGGAATTGGCAGGGCTGGCCGCATGCGCAAGGGCAGTGTTGGATTCTGCCCTATGTTTCTTAGAAACTGTTTCACACTACTTGCTTATAAAACCAGTAATAAAATATACAGTTTTGTTTTAGTTTACATGTGAAGCTTTCAATACAGAGGTTTGGCCTACCACAAAAATCACTAAGGGGGATTAAAACAGTTTTCTCACCAAAAATGTTATGTAGATATTTGAGGCTGTTTTCACAAAAAGGCCAGGAGGGGCAGGGAAAGACAAAACAGAATCTGAGAATTTCCCACTAAGGATATAGCACTGTGATTGGCACTTTTGGATATCAAGTGCAAACAAATCCAAAAATCTTGGCTGGGTGTGAAACAGCATCTTGGATGTCATGTAAGGACACTTTTGCAGAGTCATTCTCCTAAGTGACTGTTGGTGAAATGAAATCTCGCTTTAAACAAAACAAATTTTTCCTCAAACTGTCTAGCTCAACTTGAGATACCTCTGGAATTAAATCTGTTAAACATCCATTGAAGAGCAAGAGTTTTTAGAAATATGGAAAGGGCATTTGTGTCTTCAAAATAAGTAATCCTGGCATTACACACCTTTCAAATGACTACGTAGAAAGGTATCTTCCTAGCTGGTCAACACCTTCTATAAGAACAGTTATTTATACAACTGGTATTAAATAGGATGGTATTAAAATGCATAAGCAGGTTGTGAAGCACACAGTTAAAATTACACTGAAAAACTAATCACTTTTTTCTTCTACAATTACTTTTCTGTTCTATAATTTTGTCAAGCATACGAGTTCTCTCCAGAACGGGTATACTGCATTGCATACACTCAAAATTAAATGTATGTGCTCATCTTAGTCTTCAAAAATAAGATAAAAAGCAGCTGGTTCAAACTACCATATTTACGATGGGCAAATAAAAAGAAAAACATCCTTCACAAATTCTCTGGAACATTTACAGATGATGAATTTTGTTTTTCAAAGCACATACACAGCCCTTTGGACAATTCTGAAAAGGAGTGCCCCACACTATTCTGGGATCAGTTTCCTTTAGCTACTATTCTTACAGTAAAAGAAACATTTGGGGTCTGTTCTCGGGTATTTTCTGTTGGCAATGCCGCAGGAAGGAACATGACCTCCTCAGCTCTGTGGCAGGTTAAGCAGCCTGATTGAACATTGGTGCTAATTAAGAGCTCTTGTTGTTTGGCAGGACCACCAGAGTACCTTCAGCACTTGTTCATGACAGCAGTACCTCTTTCAGAAATTAACACTTGATGAGTGCAGACAGGGAGCCCAGCTGGCTCTCCTGAGTCCTTCAACTATATAAATGAAGTGTAATAAGAACACTGGTGACTACCAAGGGAAGAAAGACTATTCGTGACCTCTCTGTAAAAAAACAGAGTATACTTTTACATCGACTTAATTTTCTTCATTGGGGTTAGATAATGCAGCTGGGGACTGTACAAATAGAACCAAAATAACAGGAGGCAGCACTAAGTTATTTCCATACTAAACATTTGGCTTTATTATTAAACCTAAAATATTATTTTGCTTCTAATATCTGCTGCAAATGAAGAAATTACAGGGGAAATATATTTTGTAACAAATATTTACATATGGGCTTTAAAAAAAAATCAAAATGGGTACAATATTTTAATGACAACTGTGATTGTGAGCAATGTCATATATCAAACATCTTTTTAAAAATATAATTTAATATTCCCAAGATTTTAGTGAGTTGATAGCTATACTCTATAGTCACAAAGCTAATTCTTATTCTTGCATTACTTTCTTTCTTACTCCTACTTAGTCTTAAGACAGTGTCCTGGGCAATGCATGTAGCAGAATGAGATGTGAATGAAATGGAAGAGTTCTGAGGTGGAAGAATGGACTGCGCCACTTCAGACTGCAGGTGGGGCATCACATTTTTGATCACTGTCACACTACAAAAAATCCAGCTGGCTAAAAAAAGAAAACTAGTACAATAAAGAATGGGTACACTAGAATCTCTCTCCCTGCTGGGCTAGCCTTTTGTTTTTTGTTTTTAAACATGACATTGTCAGCAACAGTCTGAAGTGTTATCATCTTTTCTGCCACTTTAGGGTTCTATCATCTATTTCTGCTGCATGTGTAGGTGAGGTCTAAGTCTATACCTCTAGGAAAAGAGGTCACAAGGTAGTTTTATCTTTGAAATCAGAAACTGTGTGGGCTAAGAGGACTTGGTAGCAAGATCTCACTGGATCCCAAACAAATCCCAACAATTGGATTTACACTACTGGTCACACCAAACCATTAATTGGGTTCCCAAGATTGCATTAGAAATCTGATGCAGAACCAGTGTCAACTCATGGTGTGGTGCTGATCACACAGCTAATGCACAACTCACATACAGCTTTGTATAAGTTTTGACACACAACCTAGCTCTAGCAGTATCTGTTGTTCTACGTTCTAATGGTTAATAAACAGTGTGGAGGAAAACACTTAAAAGTGCACAATCGTAAGTATTACCCTATTTCAAACTAACCAATCAGAAAAATTATACTACACACAAACTTTTCTTTATGAAAATTTTGCGTAACAAGGTGCTAAATTTAAAAAAACTCATGTAAGGATATTTTCAAGCCTGAGTTAATAACATTGTGTATGATTTGTGTACAATCAAAACATGTCTTTATATAGTCTTCTCACCCTTTTCTATTGTAGCACCCCATGCTGTGAAGCTCCTTCTCTTTTAAACTTCAGGTAAGCTGCTTATTTTGTTGGGCTGCTTTCATGTTAAAATTGTTTTGCCTTGCTCTAGCTTTTATTGAATTACATTTCTTTTAGTAATTAGGACTGTTTTTACTAGTGGTGTGCACTGACCACAAGATCTGACTCAGGACCCCAATTTGGTGCTTTGGAAAATGGCCTGATCCTGCTCAAACCAAATTTTAAAATCCCATGGGTGCTTTGGCAATTTGTATGAAAATGGCACATATCATAGAGGTGTCTCCGGGGGGGGGGGGCTTGCATAGTTTCAGAAGGATAGGCACAGGGGTTAGGGAGTTATGATGACTGAAAACCAGTTTAAGGCTTTTTTTTCATAATGAAGTCTGATGCCATGGGAAGAATGGCCATCTCACGGTTCCATCCATGCCCTCCCTCAATGCATAGTGATTGAAATGCCCCTGGTAAAACATGCCCTATAATTAGAAGGTAGAAGGTACTTCCTCCCCATCCCATCAGTGTTATAGAAAAAGCAGACGACATCTATTTTAGGAGGACCATGGTCTGCCTTCCTGAAGCAGATTTGTGAACGAAGCCTTGTCCAGGGTACAGCTTAGGTTTTGGTCACTTTGGAGGAAAGCCCACTTCACCTCAGGAAGCAGCAGGAGGCCCAATTCAGCTCAAGCTTTGGCTGAATCTGATGCACATCCCCAGTTTTTTTTACTGTGTTTTATGTACATCTTTTATTTATTTATTTTATTTATTTATTATATTTATACCCCACCTTTTTTCCTGTAAGGAACCCAAGGTGGCTCACATAGTCCTCCTCCTCCTCTCCATTTTATCCTCACAACAACCCTGTGAGGTAGGTTAGGCTGAGAGTCAGTGACTGGCCCAAAGTCACCCAGTGAGTTTCATGGCCGAGCGGGGACTAGAACCCGGATCTCCCGAGTCCCAGCCCAACACTCTCACCACTACGCCACGCCGGCTCTCTTTGTGTTTATTGCATAAAGAAAAGTGGGACATACATTTTTAAACACATATATATGACACAGACTCTTCATATAATTTGGAACCTCATTCACCAACAATTTTTACTAGCAGGCTACAATAGGCTTTCCCAAGTAGTTTGGTAGAATGATAAAATAGTAGTTCATTCCCCTCACATCTCTTCCTTTTTCCTTAGCAGTACCTATCCCGCATTTTAGCACTTAGATTGATATAGGCACTCCATACAATATAACCCTCCCTACCTATTTGGCCTTAATGAATCTCTGTGATGCAGGCAGCCCCACAGTGAATCACTTTACTATGGGAGTAAACGACTGTTTTTTTCTTAAGTTTCAGTGAGGTTGCAGCCACAAACTGGGAGCAAACTGGGAAAGATGAGTTCCAACATTTTAACAAATTAGGGGCACAATCCTATGCATGTTTAGACAGAAAAAAGGCGTACAACTCCCAGCATGCCCCAGCCAGCCATGCTGGGAGTTGTAGGCCTTTTTTCTGTCTAAACATGCATAGGATTGTGCCCTTAATTAGTTTTTACACAGGGAAACAGCTGTATTGAGCTACACGATAACATGCTTTACAATTCTGGTCTGTAGACAAAAAAGTAGACTTAAAGATGGTTATTTTTTAACAAGTGTATTAGTGACTTGGAGTACTACGAGGAACATATTTATACCAGGGATTTCTCCATTAACTCCGGTGGTGGCTCTAAAGGATTTCCCCGAAAATTTAAGATTGAATTTGGAGGGTAAACTAAGAGAAGAAAGGGTTATTAGATTATCCAATTGGGTGGAAAAGATGGGGACTAGAGACCAAATAATGGAAATTGTTGGGAGAAGAAGAGTGTCATGGTTAAATTTATTAGTTAGAACAGTGGTCGAAGAAGTGGAAAAGGAAAACTGAGTATGAGAGAGATTTAACTAAATTTGAAGAGATTGTTATGTCTAGAGATGGTCTACAAGGCAATGCATCAACAAGAGGTATAACAAGAGATTTATATAGATTGATTCAAAAAGCAGAAGAACAAGATGACCAGCTAAAGGTAGTATGGGATAATGAATTTGAAGAGGTGATCTTGAAGGTGGGTTGGAACAACATATGGGATAGATGGATTGTGAAAGTGATGTCAACTGGGATAAAGGAGAATTTCTATAAACTAATTTGGAGATGGTACTTAACTCCAGTAAGATTAAATAGAATAGATAATAATTGTTCTGCATTTTGTTGGAGAGGATGTCAGGAAAAAGGGACATATGCCCATATGTGGTGGAGTTGTCAAAATGTACTGGTTTTTTGGCGAGAGGTTTTTACAGAAATATCGGAAATTATTGGTATTAACTTAGAGGTCTGTCCAAAACTAGCTTTGTTATCAATAACGGAGAAACTTATTTGCGACCAAAATACGAAGGAATTAATTGTAAACTTGTTAACTGCGGCTAGGCTAACGATAGCGAGAAAATGGAAAGAACAACATGTTTTCCTAATAACTGACTGGTATAAGGAAGTTTGGGATATAGCCCTAAACGATAAACTAACTTGTAGTATCAAATGCAAAAAAGGACAATTAAAGAAGAATAACTTTATGGACATATGGAATCAATTATTAGACTATGTATTAATAAAGGGGGAAGGGGAGCATGCCTTGTCAGGATATGTTATATTTTTGGAATTTGGAATTCATTTGGTCAAGGGGATGGAAGTATCCCTTGGAGTATCCCTGGCTATCCCTTGGAGGGTGTGTGGGGGGGTGCACTTTATGATTTATTGTATGTAGTTTACGTTATATTTTTGTGTTATTCTGGTATTTTGTTATATTTTGTTTTGAAAAGTAAATAAAATTAAAAAAAAAATAAAGATGGTTATTTGCCACATATGAGTTTGGAACTGTAATGTGGGAAACTTCATAACTATGCTATGATGTTGTACACGGCTGGAGAAAATAACACTATATAAATAATTATTCCATGAAATATACCAGACATTACAGTGGGCCATTTCTTACATCCATATTGTACTTGGAACAGTTAATCTAACATGTGCTACTTCCGAATTAAATCATGATAAGTAGTAGTAATATGTTTAATAAATAATAATAATAAATATATTTCTGCCACAGTGGACAGCCTGGGAAACAAAGTCTGTAGTAAAGTCAGGAAAGGTTTAATTTATTTCATGAGTTATATATTTTTGAAATTTGTTGATGAAAGACTGTGGAAACTAGAAGAATGCTTAAAAAAATCATGAAAGGCAAAATCTCTTGCTGTGTCACAGTATTTGCATACTTTGTTCAGAAGCCCTGGTTCTAAATCTATATCCTGTCACACTCCTAGGATCTGCTTCTGTTTTGACATAGAGTACCTGTTATGTACTCTATTCTGAACCTGCATATATTCAGTAGGTTCTAATTCTAAGTGGACCTTGTCATGTATATTCCATGAATTCTATACAAGCACTCATGCTTATATAAGAATTATTTTAAAGTTCAGTCTTCATGGAATAGCCCTGACATACAGTGGTAGAAAGGATCTACTAGGCTACCTAAACCAGTAAGTTGTAAAATGTTGCAGGACCAGAAAGTTCAGGTAAGGAAGAGTCTGCTCCATAATATCTAGACCTGAAGGCTCACCAATAAGGAGATGAAGCTAGATGTATGTTAAACCAAGGGTGTCTCTGGATGTCACAAGAAGTACTGACAGGCAATGTACAAGTGCCTTGTACATTCCATTATTTATGCTTCCATTGTAAAGTCCTAAGGGGAACATCTGAGTAGCAGATCCAAAAACTTCAGGTTGTGCATCCCCCTTTGTAAGTTCCTAATGGCAATATCCAAAGGAGTCATGTTCATGAGGCACTTGCACATCCACTTTCTGGCACTTCTTGTAATGTCTAAAGCCCATCCAAGTTGCCACTGTTCCCTTCCTAATTATATCACTCATCTCTGAAGTTTGGGAAGGGAGGGAGAGACTAAGGGCAAGTTCGTACGACACGGCAACCCTGCGAATAAGCTATGCAAGATTGGCCTTACCGTGGGCTGTTCTCCCCCTCCCCCCCTCTTGTATTTTATTGGATTGTAAATCGCTCAGAGTGGCCGGATGTCTGGCCAGATGGGCGATTCACAAATATAATAAATAAATTAGCATACATGTATGGCAATGCTATTATCAATGAAATTCCCTACTCTGTGTTAACAGTTCAGTTGCATACTAAAGATATCAAGAGCGTCGAGAGCACATAATGCAGGCTACATGCTGAAGCTAAGCAGGTATGAGCCGGGTCAGTGCTTGGATGGGTGACTGCCTGGGCTGCCCACATCTGTTCTTCTGCATTGAGCAGGGGGTTGGACTCGATGGCCTTATAGGCCCCTTCAACTCTACTATTCTATGAAATATGCAGTCAGTTGTTACAATCTGGCTACAAGATATATTTGAGAGCCAGTGTGGCGTAGTGGTGAGAGTGTTGGACTGGGACTCAGGAGATCCGGGTTCTAGTCCCCGCTCGGCCATGAAACTCACTGGGTGACTTTGGGCCAGTCACTGACTCTCAGCCTAACCTACCTCACAGGGTTGTTGTGAGGATAAAATGGAGAGGAGGAGGATTATGTAAGCTGTCTTGGGTTCCTTGCAGGAAAAAAGGCGGGGTATAAATATAATAAATAAATAAACAAAGAGATTCTTTATCTCTAACAAGCCAATATCAACTTGCAGCATACCGTTATCTTCTTGCTGTGCATGTCTACTTTCTGTTTTAGCAACATACAACTAAAATACAAGAAAGGAAAGTCATAGCACACAAGAAAAAAAAACTAAGGACAAGTTGTTTTATTTTTGTTTAAGCTCTATTTATGTTGTCATTAAAGTACCATTCAACTATTAAGATTTATGGTCCGAAGAAGACTGGACAGTCTATTATATTGTAGGCTTTCAAGTATAGTTGTGCAATTTGCAAACTGCAATTGGTTAATGAAGCTAAACTTAATTAGTTCAACTTTCTGCAGCTCACATCAAACAATGCTGTTTGATATTTTCTGCAAGAGGACCAAGTCTCCTACAGCTGGCTAAGTGCTGCAATGAAAAGACAGCTATACGTAATTCTGGGAACTGAAATGAGCTGTTTTAAGTAGAGCTTTTCTTCCATTTTCTGAGACTGCTCTACTCTGACCTTCCCAAAATCAATCCTTTGTGGATTAACATGTAAAGCAGTGTCGAATTAATTTCAGAAAGCGAATATGAGATCAGCCTAGGATCATACAAAACATCTAACTCCTAAATACACTAATGCTTCTAGGCGCTCAATGAAAAGCTGTCAATAAAAAAGGGAGGGGGGAGTTAGGAGGATTTGAAGCATGGAGCAATCTATCAGGCTAGTTAAAGCTTTGCCTACTTCTGTGGCATAGCTAATGCATTCCTCTAGAAGTTAATCCTATTTCTAAAGGCCCTCCCGTGAGGAGCACATAGGCCGTGCCGAATGAGAACTAAAATGCATTAAAATTCTAAACAACGTCACCAAAGGCACACTATTGGATTCTAAATGTCGACAATAAGATGGTTCATTAAAAGTGCAAGGTCTTAAAAGGACCATTTTTAAACATGTATTTGTCAGGAAAATACTGACACCTCATTCAGAAACACTAAAAACTTTTGACATGAAAACTGATAATTAAAAAACAATAATGAAACAAGTTTATACAAAATCATAAGAATCCTAAGAACAGAAAACAGGCTCTATAGAAATTTATCATAATAGCATAATTAAACCTACTACAATACCCTTAGGATATATTTTATTCCCTACAGAATTTTAAAAATAAAAATATCAATTATTCATAGTTCTTAGCTAAGAAATTATACTAAAATGTTAGCTCTTCCTAACATGTGCATTCTTAAATTATTGCAATATTATTGCATGTACAGCCCTGAAAATAAGACACATACATATACTGTATATACTAAACACTGATGTGTTAATGCTTGGATTTGACATCTTATCCTGGTTCCTGGCTAGCATTTATTCTTAGGTTCATGAATTGGACAACAGCCTGGTTCAGCCATAACATTTCCGGACCAACAAACCATGTTGGTCCATGGTTTGCTGGACCAGGAACAAGCAACAAGTTCAAATGTTCCCTCCCCACCCCTTCCATCTTCTAGCTGTAGAAGAGACCCCTGGTTTGTTAAACCCCAGTTTCCCCATGAGGTTCAAACCAGGAAACTTTGATTTAAGTGTTCTGTACAAACTACTACTTGATCCCAGTTTGTAGAGAGGCCTAGTGCTAAGCTGAAATGCCCCCTATTTTTGCTGCCCCATTCATAGGTGGTAAAATTGGGAGGGGAGGAGGGACACATCCTGTCCATTGTTCAGGGTGCCAAGATAAACTTTCTGAATGTTTTGTGGCCTCCGTTGTCTTTGGCAGCAGTTTCTTTTATTCACCCCCTCCACCTTTAAACATATTCTTTTGGTGATGGATGACAGCACTCTGGACATTATTTTCTCCCCCTGGAATTACACTTCTCCCCCACAGAGAATGGGGGGGGGGAGAAGTATCAACATCCCAATACATCTATCAAGGTAAGAACAGTACTCAACCATATTAGAACATATCACATGTAAGAGTCAAGCTGTTCATACAAAGTTTAACATGGGAATCAACCCTGACAATGCAAATGATGTTATACATGAACACAGTACAAGAAGCTTGGGAATTCAGAGATAATCCAAACTATTCAGATACATGTGAACTCAAAAGGGCACATAAATCTCTTGCATGTAAAGATGGCCCCATTCATTTCAGTGAAAGGCTGTAATGCAGGCACATATCAGTGCCTCTACTGAAATAAATGAGAAAGCCCTAAATGATAGCAGAGCTGCATCAGAACTCCAGCAGGCATATGAATTATGTGTATCCAGATGAAAATAAAAGAGTAAACCCTGTGTAATATCATGACATTTTAGAGGAGCCTCCACATGGCCATATAATGACCTCATAAGTAAAGTACCAAATAAGCCAAAATATATTCATGCTACAGTGATACGCTAGCAGATAAATACATTTACTAAGAAAAGCATTTGGAATGGCAATTGATGAAGTACTGTTCCTCTTAAGATAGAAATTAGTGACAAGTTCCCTAATCCGAAGGCAAAATAATAACATGAGAAAATGGTAATTTGGCTAGAAGCAATGACTTAGAATTTAGAGAATATTCATAGCAAACTTGAAAAAGCATCAGTGTGTTCAGAATAACACAGACATACACATAGACAGGAATGGTTGTCATCTTTCCTCCTGAATGGTAGCAAAGTTTGCACTTGATTTTCCATAGCAGAATATCAATTACTATCAGGTTGCCAAGGTAAGCCAATTAGAGAATAACACTACATTCAGAGTGGCTAAGAAAGGGGTCATCATAACCTACAGAGTTAAGTGTTATCGAACTGTATAAAGATGGTCACATATTACAGGCATGAAATGTGTCATTTGTGCTGATAAGACATTTTTATTGTTTACAAAGTTCTTCAGAGTATTAACACTTCTGTAGAACTATACTCTAAACACATTTTTAACACATATGTATAAAACAGTTTAACATTGCAAATTTTCTAGTTTTATGCTACAGCCTTACTGTAAAACTTTGCTATGTATTCTTCTTAATATTATTGAGTTGGATCCTAACAACTGTGATCTGGGTTCTGCTCACAGAATAGGATCTGCCCGTCCACTCCTTCCTGCTACAGCCTCTGCACCCCTTGAAAAGCCAGTCTTGCGGTTTAGGGATGTTAGGGAATGGTATCGGATATAGCACAGGGGACAGCAGATAAATGCGGGAGCCAGTAGAAATCATGGATCCTGCCTTACGTGAGCAAAAGTGCCTTTCCTTTCGTACCACACTATGTTGGATTCAAGCTATGGCCAACTAGAAGGAGGGTTGCTAGAATCAGTTTTGGCAGCCTGGCGCCTCTGCAAAAAAGGTAGGGCTCCATTTTTCCAGTTGCATACTGCCAAATTGCAGTTGAAAGACAATAATTCATTCTTTTGTAAAGTATTTGGTGATGAATTCTGTCAATATTCAATAAATGTACTGAAGAAAAGTGTACAATTAGAGGGGATTCATGGAAGGCCAGTTGTTCACGATGAGCAAGGCAGTGCTCTCACACCTGCTAGAGAGCCCCTGCAGCCCAATCCCCCAAGCTGCCTGTGATCCTGTGCAAAAATGTGCATGTTTGCAGTGAACTTAAGCGCTTTCCTGCCTTGGCTGTGCATGCATCTCTCTCCTCCTCCTGTCTGGCTCTCGTCGTCCTCTGTGCGCAAGTGCAGCTCAGCTCCAGGAAAACAAAATGTAAACAAAAAAACACCTCCAATTCTAATACTTAGGTAGGATGTCCAGGAGAACTGCTTTGCCTGATTTCCCCCAGGTTCACTGTGATTGGCTGGTGTTATAAACTGGGATGGTGAAGGCCACTAAGTGGAGGCTGAATCCTGATAAGATGGAGATCAGCAGGAGGGTGAGGCGGGCGGAGATCTGGGAAAGGTTTACTTACAGCTACTAGGTTGTCTTTTGAAAATAATCCACTGCAGCCTCTCTTCTCTTCAGTCCCAGTTTATTTGAACCTGAGACAGATGTTCAGCAAGAACTAAAAAATAATGCTTTTTGATGGATCAGAAAACATTTTTGTAAAGCAGATTAAAAGACTACAGCAGTCAAGCTGCTGTTATTTATGCTTCAAACAACAGGTGTTTTTTTTAAAGGGATTGTGTTAAAGCTGTTGCCATGGTGCCTATATTCTAAGACTGCATGTGGACAAGTATGCTCTTAAAATACAAGCAACTCCTCTTATGTAAAAGACTGTCGTTATCAATAGTGATAACCACTTTTAGACCAGCAATCTGAATGCACGCTCAAATTCTAAGCTACTTCATAAACACTACTAAAATCTACACCATTATGCTTAAGAGAAATGTAGTCAACTAGGATAGTGCTTCTTTCTAAGTATAATCTACACAACTGGTTTATAACTGCATGAGTGCTAATCAAAAGAGTAACCTAAAACCTTTCAAAATATATCTGGATATTCCCACATTATGCATATAACTCTGACAGGAGCTGCTAAGCAGACCAATTCAAGTGAACTCAAACAAAGTTGGAATTAGGTCATATCTTAGCAGTTTTGTACCAAATCCTGCAATGTGTCAAATACTAAGAAGGTATTAAGCAACTTGCAGCTTCAATGGAAGCTTAAGTCTCTCTCTACCTCTCAGATTCAGAATGCTAAAGCTAATAAGAAGGCAGTACATATTGCACGAGCCACAGCTGTAGATTTACAAAATCCAACAGACTGAAGCAAAATGTGAGTTCAGTACTACTTTGATGTGGAATGACAAATTCACCCCTACATACCCTCCAACATTTCACAGATGAAAATAGGGACACACATGTCAATTTGTAAGAGGTATGGTTAAGCAACATGAAGGTGTGATCAAGAGGGTATGGCCAGGCAACCAAAAGGCATGGTCAAGTACAAAAGGTATTAGAGGAAACACACAAAATCTTATATATTACAATTATTACATTACTATATTACCGTATATATTATTTTATAATATTCTATAAGTGGCTTTTGTAATTTTTTAAAACCTTACTTAAACCCTTAATTGTTGATATCTGGTGTTTTTCATGGGTGTGTGTGTGTCAGTGCTTGCAGGGCAATCTCTTTTTGTTTTAAAATTGTCAGGATTGGCACAAATTCAACAGGTGAAGCTTACCCACTAACCCCACACCCCCAAACATGGAGCTTCAGAGAGAAGGGGAAGTTTCTTGCATTTTCTTCTGACACTGTAAACTCACCTGTCAGTGGCAAAGAGTCAGCTCTGTTAGGAAATAAAATCTTTGACAATATAAAGATAGGAATCAAGTGATAAATTCCCTCATTCGCCTCTCCCTCTGCACATGCATGCGCGTCCTCCCGTCTGCTCCTTCCCTGCTCTTTCTCTCTGTGGGCAGCCGTTTGAGCCTAGGCAGAGCTATCTTAGAGGGGGCATGGGCAAAATTGCAGCTAAGTTTCAAGGATGGGGACTCGGACTCGAGGACTTGACTCGTGAGTTGGATTGAGTCCCCCCCCCCGACTCGACTCGGACTCGAGTCCCAATATTTTTAATGGGACTCGAGACCAAGGACTCTTCAACATCCCTGGGTTGTGCCAGAAGGAGTCAAGAGGAGCGTGATTGCCGCCGAAGAGCGCATGGAAGCGAGGTGCACCGCTGCTCGGCCACTATGGACGGCTACCAGGAGTGCAGCCCCAACAGTGTGTCAAGATTTATTTTGATTGATGTGTTGCGTACTTGGGAGAGGCAGAAGAAGAACCTGAGATTACTCTGTGTGGCTGCTCTGAGTGTGTTTCTGGTTCCAGCAAGTTCATCACCAGTGGAGTGGGTGTTCAGTGAAGGTGGAATTGTGATGAGATCTCACCGTTCCAGAATGGGGGCCAAACATTTAGAAAAAATTGTGTTCCTCAAATGCAACATGGGTAAGTTTTAGGAAGTACAGCAAGTTTATTTTTTAAAGTCATTTTTCTAAAATGCAACCTTTCAGACATTTTGGGTTTGGCTGCCTCTACCTGCCTGTCTGGGGTTCCCTGCCTCCTCTGCCTGCCTGGTCTCTTCTTGACCAGTTCAACAGTTGAATTGTCCAAGACAAAGGCCTCTGCCTGCCTGCTTTGGGGTTCCCTGCCTCCTCTGCCTGCCTGGTTATTTTGGGTTTTTCTGCCTGGTCTGTTCTTGCCAAAATCAGTTGCAGACTTTTGAAATAAAAAGGCACACTTGTGCCTAGAATTTATTTAAACCACACATCTGAAGTAGCCTTATTTTGTTGGGGGAAAACCCCATTGATTTTAATAGGGACTCGTGGAGTCAGCTTTGGGAGTGACTCGGGAGTCACCATTTTGGACCAAGGACTCAGACTCGAGTCCAAAGACTCGTGACTCGACTCGGGACTCGAGACCAAGGACTCTTCAACATCCCTGTTAAGTTTGCAGTTTTAGCTTAGCTGCAATTTTGCCCATGGCCCCTTTAAGTAGCTTGCAGTTGCGGGAGGCAGGGGAATTTGGGACTCTGCATAACAAAGTGAGAAGCTGTGATGGCTTTAGGGTTCTAGCATTTTCGGGGCAGTTGGAGACTATGCCCCTATCACAAATATATCCCATTCACCTTGGCTTCAGTGATTAAGACCCTTGCAATGAGTGCTTCAAATTAAAATCTATACAGAAGTCATTGTCATGCATACTAGTAAAACTAAACCTCTCAACCACACTGGCCAAGTCTTGGTGTTGAGTCGGGGAATGGTACAATTGTTTTGTGACCAAAAGGAGCACTGAGATTTAGAGGTAATACTTTGTTATATTTATACATAATTTGCTTCATGCAAGTAATGGTGTGATAAGGTCACTCTAATAAATTCAAACTGCTCTAAAATATTATTTTTTTATCATTGCATACCTCATATACCTATTCATATTAGTGCACCCTTATTTCACTTCTTAGTTTTCTTGTTATCACACAGAATGCTGTCTAAGATCAGACAGAAAAGGTGACATTAAAAAGTAGCAAGATAGCACAGACATTATGACAATCCATGGTAGACAGGATGTTCCACACCTATGATGCAAGGACCACACATTTCTTGACCTAAGAGGACAATCTCAATAGAAGGACAATATACACACACTCTGGGGAGCTCTACAACTAAAAGAAAACCAAAATGGGTACACAGTTCTTAGCCTTTGTTCTGATGAAGAAATGCTTACTTTCAGCAGGCAGTATCCAGCGGGGCACTGCGCCCCTGCCTATCCTGTTACACCTGCCAATTCAGTACCAGAAGCAGCCCCTCTCATTGATTCCATTGCATAAGCAGGGCTTATTGCTTGTGCAACTGAGATTTAACGCTTCCTTTTTAAAAAAAATACATTTCATTATTTTTTTCCCAATCATACATCATCATCTAAAAGAAAATACAACATAAACATACATCGTGCTCCCCCCACCTCTTGGGACCAAGTTATATTCCCCCCCAAAAAAAACCAAAGAAAAATAGAAAATCAGATATTATTCTATGTTCCAAAAATGTAACAAATCATGACAAGGTTTGTTCCCCTTCCCCTTCACTAACACATAATCCAGAAATTTACCTCAAATGCTCACAAAAGTGTTTTTCTCCAATTGTCCTTTTTGGCATTTGATATTACAAGTTAATTTATCATTTAGCGCGATATCCCATACCTCTTTATACCACTCGGTAATTGAAAAGACATGTTGAACTTTCCATTTTCTAGCTATCATTAATTTAGCTGCTGTTAACAAATTCACAATCAGTTCTTTAGTATTTTTTAAACAAACTATTTTTTCTGTTATTGTTAACAATGCTAATTTTGGGCAGACCTCTAATTCCATTCCGATTATTTCTGATATTTCTGCAAACACTTTCTGCCAAAATTCCAGAACATTTTTGCAGCTCCACCACATGTGGGCATATGTACCTTTTTCATTACACCCTCTCCAGCACAATGCGGAGCAATTGTTATCTATCCAATTTAATCTTACTGGAGTTAGATACCATCTCCATACCACTTTATAGAAATTCTCTTTTATCCTAGTTGACATAACTCTTACAATATGTCTATCCCAAATATTCTTCCAACTTTGTTTCGATATTTCCTCATCAAATTCATTATCCCATAACAATTTAAGAGAATCTTTATGTTCTTCTATTTGTAACATCATATATAAAACGTTTGTTGTACCCCTTGTTGAAACATTACCTTCTATAGCTTCTCTAGTCAAAACTGTCTTTTCAAAATTGGTTAATTCTCTTTCACTATCAAATCTTGTCATCCACTTCTTTAACCACAGTTCCAGTTGCATTGAATTTAACCATGAAATTCTCCCTCTTCCTACTGTTTCTATTATATGTTCTCTAGATTTAACGCTTCCTCGAGGAAGTCCCAAAATGAGCAGAAATGCTTGGGCAGAGCTCCACTATGCAAGCTCTGCTAATCTTCCCCATTCTAGAAATGAGTTTATAGAATTTTCCCAAACCATCTCAGCGCAGGCGCAGAGAACCCATGTGTGTGCGATGCACAGAGACCACGAAAAAGAACAGAATTGGTGGGGTGCAGCACCCAATTGAATACTGCCTACTGTCTTAACAATATATGAAAATATACTTTGGAAACAATGACATGGTTCGCTTAATTTACTTGGGGGGGCTGTTGTGTTGTGTGCCTATGGGCACACAGCTTTCCAGGCAGCAGGGGTTGTTTGACTGCTAGACAATGCTCAAATAACCTATGGCTTGTTTTAGAGTTATTTGAGGATTGTCTAACTCTCAAACACCACATGCTGCCTGGATTCACATGACACGACAAGCCACAGCAAGCCATGTGCCTGTGGGCGCCATGCAAAAATGGAACCCGCCGCCTCGAGGGCCGAGCCAGGAGCGAGCCCCGAGCCGACTCCAGGCTCGGCCCCACCACTACCTGAGATTACTCTGTGCGGCTGCTCTGAGTGTTTCTCTGGTTCCAGCAAGTTCATCACCAGTGGAGCGGGTGTTCAGTGAGGGTAGAATTATGATGAGACCTCACCGTTCCAGAATGGGGCCCAAACATTTAGAAAAAATCGTGTTCCTCAAATGTAACATGGATAAGTTTTAGGAAACTTATCCATGTAGCAAGTTTATTTTTTAAAATCATTTTCCTAAAATGCAACCTTTCAGACATTTTGGGTTTGGCTGCCTCTGCCTGCCTGTTTGGGGTTCCCTGCCTCCTCTGCCTGCCTGGTCTCTTCTTGACCAGTTCAACAGTTGAATTGTCCAAGACAAAGGCCTCTGCCTGCCTGCTTTGGGGTTCCCTGCCTCCTCTGCCTGCCTGGTTATTTTGGGTTTTTCTGCCTGGTCTGTTCTTGCCAAAATCAGTGGCAGAGTTTTGAAATAAAAAGGCACACTTGTGCCTAGAATTTATTTAAACCACACATCTGAAGTAGCCTTATTTTGTTGGGAAAACCCCCCATTGATTTAATAGGGACTCGTGGAGTCAGCTTTGGGAGTGACTCGTGAGTCACCATTTTGGACCAAGGACTCGGACTCGAGACTCGGGTCCAAAGACTCGTGACTCGACTCGTGACTCGAGACCAAGGACTCTTCAACATCCCTGTCATAAACCACTGACAAATCACAATTAGGGCTATTATTCTGCCTCAAGAGGCTGCTGCACCATGGAGAGAGGAGTTAACTTCTGAAGCTGAGTGCTAAGCAGAGAGAAAATGGAAACAGAAAAGCAGCTGTAAACCATGGTTTGCCGGTTGTACATCTGAAAGTTCAAGCCATAGGGCTGATTTGGAAGTCATGAGCAAGTGTGCTGGTGAATGCTGCCCGATCGCTCATGCTTGGCTCTAAACAAAGCAGGAAACTGCTGGCTGTGGTTTGTTTAGCACTACATCCAAACTGGGATCCCTGTCTTGTTGCTCTCCTAACAAGACAGAATCACAAGCCTAGCAATTGTGGCTTTATGATTCCAGCTTGTTAGGAGAGCAACAAGACAGGGATCCCAGTTTAGATATAATATTAAACAAACTACAGATGATTTCCTGGTTTGTTTAGCCACTCCTACTGGAAGAAAGAGCAAAGCAGGAGCAATCAGACAGCATGCACCAACAATTTTTATTGGATTTATCATTACACTACATCTGAACTGGCCCCATATAGTGTGGGTTCATAACTATGGTTAGCACAAGTCATGATCTGAGCCTGTGTGTGGAAAAGACTCCAATCCTAAATTGATGTGCACAGATTCTGCCTTAGTGGAGTGTGCAAATTAAGGCAGGGCAAGGCAAGAAAATCTGTAAGAGATTATTAAAAAAAAACTCTCTACACAGTCATGAACTATTAAACCGAAGAGGGTCTTTCAACTTTCAGCCATTTCATTCACAGCTAGAAAACTGTTATTTGGCTTATATATGGCTTGAATTTATATTATAATAAATTCTCTTGCCAATGAGTACTTTTTTTTTTTAATGAAAATTCACTTGCCTACTCAGTTTACTTCTACAAATGCATTTAGCGACATCAGAAAGTGCTTCACAGCTCCAAAAGAATTAAATTCTATATTAGTAAGGATTATACCAATGTTACATTTTTTAAAAGGATTAACAATTAAAGATTTAAAGTACATTACCATTGATCTTCAGCATAAAATAGTTGTGATCAATAAGGAGCTAATCTGTAAATTTGATTGAGTAATCCTGTTTACTATAGTACAGCATAAGCATAATTTACAAAAATAAGAATAACCACTCCGGGTAATAGTTTGAAACACTAGATCAGCATTTTTAGAAGCATCTAAAGAATCTAAATGTTTTTTCTTAGAATCTGAATTATGTATATTTACACAACAAATCACCGAAAGCATATAAGACTTTACTACACAACAAAACAGGCACATTTCAGCTTAGTTGAAGAAAAAACAGTAAATACATTGAATTTAGAGTCCCTTTTAAAAAACTAGACAATGATTTACAAATCTAATAACTGACTGAAACTTTATGGGTATTTTGCAAAAGCTTGAAATATGAAGAATGGTTGGCAAGACAACTGAAAAATACTGTTGTCCTGCCCCTGTCCAACCAACTTTAGGGAGTGGACCCCACAGTGAAAAAGGTATGCCCACAGTCACAGCCCTGTGCATACTTTGTCCTTGTGAGTACAAATCTGGAGCCCCACTGGCAGGGGTGTGGGTGGGGAGCAGATGAATGCAATTTTGAGCAGAAAAGGGCAATACAGAAAGTGTTAAGCACCCATTCTTTCCTTCCCATTGCATCTCCACTCAAAACCACAGTTTCCCTAGCTGTTTTTCTATTAAAGGGTTTTGTTTCATGCATGTGTATGTAATGTGTAGTTTGCCCCACAGAGTACTGAACTATTTGTACCAATGTTCTGTTTTAGTATAAGACAGAAACATGCATTCACATATAACACACCTATACACACTAATAGGGCTGGTTTGGCCATGGATCTAAGCTGCAAGTTCACGCACATCCTCTCTGATTTGCTGGTTCAGGTAAACCATAGCTTGCTATTGACAGTCAAATTGGCAAATTATACTTCATTCTTGGTTTCTAATTTGGACTTGCAGGGCAAGGAGAAATCATAGTGTGCCAATCTGATTGTCAATTAACATAAGAACATAAGAAGAGCCATGCTAGATCAGACCAAGGGTCCATCTAGTCCAGCGTTCTGTTCACACAGTGGCCAACCAGCTGCCCAGGGGATCCCACAAGGAGGACAGGAGTGCAACTGCACCTCCCACCCATGTTCCCCAACAACTGGTATACATAGGCATATGGGAAACAATGGTTGACCTAAACTAGGAAGTCAGGGAGGGAATTGGGAGTAAGCAAGTCTCAAGAGAGGGAGGTCAGAACCAACAATCAAATCATGTTTTGTCTAGTACATCCAAGCCAGTATATGCAGAGTCCACATACACATGCATACATTTGCAATTACACATATACAGGAATACAGCCAGGAGAAGAGACAGACCTCCCATAGACAGACAAAAACATGGGAAGCAAGGGGCTCTTCTTTTCCCTATATACCAGCAGGAGGTAGTGGGCTCTTCCACACCGGAGTCATTCAAGGTGCAGCTGGACAGCAATCTATCAGGGATGTTTTGACTTGGACTCCTGCACTGAGCAGGGGATTGGACTCAATGGCCTTATAGGCCCCTTCCAACTCTACTATTCTATGATTCTCTGTAGTGAGCTGAAGCACTCCCCAGCCAATGAAGTGGTTCTAGCAGACTTTGCCCAACAGGAGGCCTAGCTAGTAGCTCTAGGTCCATCTGAGCTGGGTTTTGTCTCCCCAAATCACGAAGAGTTGCACCACCCTATCAAAAAATATCTTCCTACTGGAATGGTTGAAAGGTTTTTAAAAAAAAAAAACTTTGATTTTTTATTAACATTGTGTAAATTACAACATGAACCAGGTTTTTTTTAATAAAGCATATGAACAAAATATGCAAGGAGCAAGATACAAAATGAAGAACTATTAGGTTGCACAACTGTTCTAACAGCTAAGATGTTTAGATTTTGTGTCTCTGGATTAACAGGTTAAAACTGCCAAGTAATGATCTGGGAGTCAATGTTCTGGAGAGTTCAACAATATGTTTTTATTCAGACAGGCCTTTGGCATGTAAGCTGGTTTGTTGCTAAAGGGGTTTTTAACTGTTTGGGTGCTGTCTATTTCTTTTTATTGTTGTGGGTTTTACTTGAAATGTTTTTACCTGTATTTGATTATTGTTAGCCACTTTGAGCTCCAGTTTTGATGGAAAGGCAGGATATAAACTTAATACATACATACATACATACATCTGGCTTTGTATTGGTTTTTGACCAGCTTAATTTGGTGTGCAGGTTTCTCCATAGTAGGGCAGTCCCATAGTTCCTAATACCATAATGGTATCGGTAATTTTTTTTTCAATTCATAGTGCAATTTGTATGCCATAATTTGTTCTTATTCAGACATACAGATGATTCTGTAGGGAATACTCCTACCATGCAAGCATAGTATCTTTAGCCACTTGCTGATCTGTACTGTTGTAAATTGCCTCAAATGCATTATTCCAAAACTTAGCAATAGATGGACAAGGCCAGCATATGTTACTTAGGATACCATGTTGGTGTTGAAAGAGATTTGTAATCCGTGTTCTGGCCTTGCCAGGCATTCCACACACAGCAGCAGAGTATCTCCCACACGGCAGCAGACCCAACAGCACAGCCACTCCGATTGCAGATTAATCCAGGACACAGGAATCACTCTGTAAGAGCAACAGGTCTATTCTACCCATTTATTTACTTATTCCAAGTAAGCACTACAGAGTATACATTCCCTAGATACAGTCCATGTGTGCAGAGTATAAATGCATAGCAAGCATTAGTCCAGTGGAAAGAAGTAGAACTTCACCCCACCAATACAAAGCGTTACATTGTAGCAGTTGCAAGAACAAGAAGAAGAACACAAGAGCAAAGCTAAAGTTCTTCCCCTTAAAATGGCTTCTGTCTGGAGCAGTTCACTACGTCAGAGAAAACAAACATGTGACAGTTGGTTTGTTGGTTCCCAGGGATGCTTTCCCAGGCTGGTCCAGGAATAACACCCTCCTGGCTGCAGAGATAAACAGAACTGCTTGAGACAGCCACTGTTCCAAAAACATTGCATATCAAACAAAAGCACCCAGTTTGCAGCTGATTCCACAACATACCAGTGGTATCACACCCTCTCCAACAAATATTGGAGGTCAATTAAAAAGGTGGTTAATTAAAAAGACCTTTGGGGCTTTAAGATGACTTCAAAATTAACTCCTAAGTCCTCATGCTTGTTGACTTCATCAGGTCTGGTATAATATACTTTCCTTAATGCTTGCCATCTTTGCTTACCTCTACATCTGCTTCCCAGACTATTTTCAGAGCCTCTGAAGACCCACAAAAGTTTGTATAAAAAAGAAGATTCTCCCCTTAACTACTAGGATAGAGATATATAACTGCTTAAAGGCTATGACAGGATGCATAACCCATGACAAAATATATGGGAAATGAAGAAAGCGTTGGAATTGTTGAATGCAATAACCTCCTAGAATCAATTCATCAAACAACATACTAAATATTTTTCCTTCCCTGATTTATAGATGATGCCAGGACATTTACACATGAATTCTGGATGGAATTAGAAAAACAATGACAATAAGATGGGTGGTGGTGGTAACTTACATACCTATCTGTTTCAATAGATGTTTCATTTGTGTAGGAATTGTCAATTAAATACGTAGAACTGAGAGCAGGTGTGTGTGTGTGTGGGGGAAATCCTGCATTGGTATTGCTTGAATTTCTATTAATTCCATTGTGATCCTGTCTTGGAATAAAGTTTATTCTGATATACGTCTTTCGACTTGGTTTCATATCAAGAAGGCAGCAAGCAAGTTTCTAGTCCATATATTGGCAGAAGAAAACATGAGCACTCATTACCAAGCTTTTGCTAAAAGCAGAGAATAACTGGCTAGGCTCCCATTGTTCAGAAAGTAGGTCTCATCCCTTGGGACTAAAAAGGGCTGAAATCTGGAAATCATCAGATTCCTATATGGATGTATGCAGGTACAATAATGACAAAATGTTTTCTGAAGCTTCAAGAGTACGAAGGAGAATTGTGTTCTCAGATTATTTGTATGCACACAGATTTACATTGGGCAAGGAGCGTAGATGTGCTACATTCACAGCAGATAATGTACTCACATTTTAATCCCTTCAGAACAACCACCTTCTTTTTAAATAACATCAAATCTCAAAAGAATTTCCACTCTTCATAAATGAGCTCAACTTCAAAATGTATCTTCACCTTTACCTGTATAACCACCTAACTTTAAAAATTGCCAGTTTTTAGTCCTCAATTTACTTCTATTCCAAATTTTGAGATCAGGAACACTGGACAGCAATACCCAGGGTACAGTGTAATTCCTGGTGATAACATGCCTGTATGAAGAACCATCAGTTACGCATAATTCACACGTTTCATGGTGAGGAACATTTCAGATTTTGGGCACAATAATGGTTCCATTCATAGGTGCAGCCAGCAGTGAGAGAACTACTTCCACATGGTGTTGCAGGAGAGTGAATGGGAATAACACAACTATGTGAATCTTTCCCACAAAATCAGCTCTCCACCAGGACGGAGGGTGCAAATTTGTGGGGAAACCACCTACACAAATCAGCCCAGCCAAAGGTTGCGTTACTTACACATGCTCTTCTGCTATGAGGGAAACCACTCTCATACTGCTGTCTGCATGTGTGAAGGGGGCTAAAGATGTTGGAACAAAACCAGACTCTGGAATAATCAGGTGATCAACAGCTATTTGAAAACACAAGTCACTCAGGCTGAAATCTTATACACACTTACCTGGAAGTAAGTTCCATGGAAAAATGTTCAGGGTCCCTATATTAAATAGGCAGCTGATAACCCAGGAGCACAATCTGGACCCAGTACAGACCAAGGGCACTTGCTGTTATTATTATTCACCTCAGCCACTGAGGATTCTTCTCAGTGTCAAGCGCAACAACAAGGCCTCCCTCTTATGCATCACTTTTGCTCAATTCTAGTTGCCATATCTTGGCTCACAAATGGCAGCCAGCAGCGTAAGTGTATAAAAAGGGGCCCCCTGACAAAGCTTATACTGCTGTTTACACCATAGAAGAGCGGTTAAAGAGCTCTATGTCTGCATCTCAACTTGTATGGCAGTGAGTCAGCAGGTAGAGCAATGTTGCTGGACCTTCAAACTCTTGCTCAATTCAATTTTTATCAGGGTCCATATTTTAAGTGCCACCGTTTTACAGCCTCTCACACTTTTCTATGAGTTCAAAACTAAACAAAAACAAACTAGGCTACTATGTAAATTATGTGAAACAAGAAAATTAAGGAAATGTTTGCAATTTTCTCCCAAATTAGTCTGATTCATTCCAGTTGAACAACTTGGAATTGTGATTGCATTATTTGGGATTTTTAATACAGAACTTGGGAATCCCTACTGTCAGCCATTTTAAAAATAAAACAAAATGTGCCATCCAGCACATACTCATGGATTTAAGCTTCTGCAAATGCAGGCAGACCTACAGCCCTTCTACCTTGTTTTAATTATTTTCAGATTGCACACATACATTCATTTAAATGATATAAGAAGCTTCCCACACACTGTTTTAATGCTTTGTTCCATTCTGACAATTTTAGAACACAACAAAAGTCTGTACTGACAATTTTTCTGAAACAGATTTATTCCAAAGAGAATTAAAATGGCAGAGTAATAGAATGACTTATAAGATTTATAATAGGAGAGAGACTTGCACCTTAACTAATAGGAACTGTTGCAACTCTTAAAAACAAAATACTCTCGACATCTCTTTCCCATCCCTCCTAACAAGAATGTAACAGTTTTTAAAGCCCCCTTTTCCTCCCAGCAAAACTGTAACATGTGAGAGTAACTAAATATTAGAAAGATCAACAGAGGTCAAAGCCAGAAGAATGAATGGCAATTTTTACACATTGAGGGGACTGTTTTCCTTACTAAGTATAATTTTAGACAAATCTGCAAGTCATCTGCAATCATGGACATTTTGCCAAGCTATAATGACTGCTACTGTGTACACATAGCCCAATGTAAATCCATGAAATTCTAGTCATGTACACCTTTTCCCAAAACAATTACATAGCAAATCTTTTTAAAGGAGCATATATTTTGAAAATAATAACCATGTCCTCTAAAATAAAGAAAAAAACTTTAAAATAAACTAAGTTAATCTACACATGTGACTCAAAATGATTGTGTGAACCTGCCCAATGAGCTGACCTGGTTGGTAACCATGTAGGCTATGGTTACTTTCACCAGCAATGTCACTTGCCTTCAGGGATGGGCAATGTGTGAGCATGGAAACCTAGGATGTCGCCTTATACCAAGTCAAACTGGCATTATACCATCAGTATCGTATCGTCTACACCAGGGGTCGGCACCATGGTGCCTATGGGCACTAGTGTGCGCCCTGGACACCTTTCTTGGCATTGGCCAAGGTGCACTACCCTCACACTTTTTATATTTTAAATTAACAAATTTTCTTACCAATAGCTGGGATCACTTCAAAGCAAAGTGTGTATGTGAATGGATGAAGGTGTGTGTGTGTGTGTGTGTGTGTGTGTGTGTGTGAGAGAGAGAGAGAGAGAGAGAGAGAGAGAGAGAGAGAGAGAGAGAATGAATGAATCTATGGGTGATGAGCCAGGGGGAAACAGAAAAGAGATAGGTGGGATGAGTTGGCAGGCAGGTTACTTGTCCTTTGTGACTAGCCAAGCTTCTCATGGCAGTCATTTTGTGGTGGTGCCAAGGTCTATTTTTCGAATTGCCAAATGTGCCCCACCCTGGTCTACACTGACTGGCAGTGACTCTCCAGGTTTTCAGACAGAATTCTTTCAGCCCTACCTAGAGATGGCACGGATTGAATGTTGAGACTTGAAAAAGATACTAGGAGAGGATATATTGTGGAGTAATATCCTTCCTATCTCACGTTAGTGAGATCAGCAGAGTAGAGTCCCTTTCCAGCTTAAAAGAAGCTTAGATTTGGCTAGTGTTAGCCAGTTAGCATTTGGTAATCCAGGATGCTTTAAGGCAGACTGGATTTCCCTGGTTTTGCCCCCTTTTCTCTCCCTCAGAACAATAATCAGAGACACAGTCTTGTAAAAGTTAAAAGTAACATTTACTCACTCAGATTATGCAGTTTCATTCATTTCATTTCATTTCATTTCATTTATTTCATTTATATACCGCCCCATAGCCGAAGCTCTCTGGGCGGTTCAGGCAGGCTTAAAAGTGTTTCTTACAGTTGGTTACAAGTTCATTTGGAAATACTTGGGGTCTGAACTTGTGGAGTTCAGACCAGCAACTCTGGCTACATGCTGCTGCAAGGACCACGTGGAGACAACAACCTGGTGGTGCCAAGCTCACTCCAGTCTGAACAGAAAGAGGAAGAAGCTGGGAGCAACGCCCACTTCCTGTTCAGGCTGTTAATAATTCACTGAGTACCTTCTAGGAAAACCACCCTAGAAGGTATCAGTGATCTTAACCATTTCACCCAATTACCTGGTGAAACATTAGCCATAGGTTTTGACTGCAATTTTAATTATCCAACAGAACTGGAGACCTACATGCAAAGAATATGCTCTACCACTAAGCTATGGGCTTGACTGAAAACTCCATGCTCTCTTCCCTCCATCTCACTCTCTGTGCAAGATCTGACACTATCAACCCATTCTTTTTATTCCACTACCTTCTACCATGTTACGTCCTATACATTAACAGCCCCTCCTTCTTTAATTGGCTTATTAATAGAGTAATGTGTAGATGCTAATTTTAACAATTGAGGGCAAATTTTAATTTGTGGGACAGTGAGTTAATAGCACCCTGAAGCTATTTCTTATTGTATTTTACTGTAACAGGGAATGATATAATAGATTGTGTTTTCTTCTAATAATGAATAGCAGCTTCTGTTGATCACATTTTCTCTCTCAGTTCCTTCAATACCTCAAAATGTGCTTATACTGAAGTTTTGGTAATATGCAAATTTATTGAAAATGTACTTGACTGGATAGTTAAAGCCTTAACTCAGAGGGGAGAGATATGTAGTTAAAAACAGCAGCAGCATTGGGGAAAGAAATATCTGATCATTCTCGTTGGGAGTTATGTTTACTTTGTCTGCTTAATTCTGTCACATGTAAAAAAAAAGTAGTACCGGTAAAGAAAAGCATGTATTTGATGGTTCTTTACATTTTTAAAAATGGTAGAACTCAGTTAACACTGCTGTTCTGTAATGATAGAAATGATGGGCAATATATTTTTAAAAAACAGCCAGCAAGATTCTATTTTAAAATTCTGGAAAACAAAAATATTCAAGGCCAGTAAGAAAAGATGCATGGACTACCCATATAATTACAACTGCTTTGGTGGGCAATATTGCGGGTGAAACAGATGTTAGCAACCAATTAATGAAGGTTTTTCAAACATCTGCTTACAATTTGAAGGCAATTGTAAATACAGCACAGAAGGTCAATTGGGCCAATTAAGGTCTATGTGCAAATCTACTGCTGCAGGTTTCTTTTCAGCTTATGCTGACTCTCTTTTAGCACAGGAAATAGTATTTAATAGCAGCTTTGTCAATTTTGATTGTGATTTTATACAACAACAAACACTGATCACATGCCCTATGTTTTACCAAATAACCCATTTTCCTTCCTCTGTTTCCTCCGTACCTACAGCACACCAACAAATGTACTAAGATGTGGCAAAAAGTGGCAGGACAAGTTACAGGAAAATTTATTATACACATACGGTAAATGCTTGATTTTGCTTTAAACAACCAAATCAGAAACTCTGCTAAAGAATCTTCAGACAGTTTCTAGTAGTCTTACATAATTTAGAGTAATCCTAACTTGTAACTTTAACAACATTTAAATGGCAAATGAATGGGATGCTACTTTTATAGGCTTCAAATCATGACATTACATTTTTGTACCTTGCTTTTGTTTGAAAGAGCTCAGGTTAGCATACATGGGGTGGGATTATCCCATTTGATCCCAAAACTAACCCTTAGATAGGTAAGCAAGGCTGAGAGATGGTAGCTCTCTAGTCCCCCAGACAACTTAATGATAGAGCCAGGATGTGATCTCACACTTCTGCTTTCCAACATTCCACCCACTACATTTCTAATTCAGGAGGTTTGGAGCTGAAAGAAGGGAGCAGCAGCCAGTCCCAATATTCCCCTCTGGAGGTAGAGGGATAGGCTGGGGTTTGTCTGGAAGATAGGCAGCTGAGGCACTCTGAGCAGCTTGACTGCCTACCACCTGAACAGCTGGCCCCAAACTTTCTCTCTTATTTGGAGCTGGAGAGGGGGGCAGGGATGATCCTTGTTCCCTTTTCCAGCTCCAAGCTAGAAAGAAAGGCTGGAGTTCCTCTTGTCACAACCGGCATGGCTAGGATGGCAAAGGGAAATGAGGACTCCTGAATGTAGTCCTGTAAGTAAAAAACAATACAGGCCTGTGGCTTACGCTGGCTCAGCTTGTCGGAGTGTGGAAAGCTAAGCAGGGTCAGGCCTGGTTATTACTTGGATGGGAGACCCCTCCTCTAGTTTCCTGCATTGAGCAGGGGGTTGGACTTGATAGCCTTGTAGGCTCCTTCCAACTCTATGATCTATGAAATCTATGAAACCAGGGAGCTACCAAACATGTGGTGGGGCTAAAACAGATGTTTTTCGGGACACCACAAGTTCTTCCCTTAAATTGGCACCATCTAAAAAGGCTGAAGAATTCTTATTTACTTGATATAGCATATGAGGAAGAAAGTACCGTAAGTGCTTTCTTCACTCTGGAAAGGCAATATTTACTGAAACAGTTATGTATGAACATGCCATATAGACCTTATTTCAGGCTTCCTGTGGTCTGGCAGCCTTCCCCAACCTGGTGCCCTCCAGAGGTTTTGGACATCAACTCCAATATGCTCCAGCCAGCATGGCCAATGGTCAAGAATGCTGGGAGTTGCAGCACAGAACGTCTGGAGGGCACCAGGTTGGGAAAGGCTGGTCTAAGGAGTGTTAATTCCTCACAATTCCATTATACATAAAGACAGACTAACATGAATTTAGCTCTATCATATAAAGAATGAAACAATTATTTGCCCCATCAGCATCGCCATATTCAGTCTATGACACTAGGATCACCTTCTTGGGTTGTGTTCCTATGATCTATAACCCTAAGAACACTTGTCTCTGGACACCAATGTACCAGTCAGAGCCAGTTGACTGTAGCAGTCAACATTGTCAGCCCCCTTCAATCTGTTCTGTATTTCTATGTTTGTGGGAAGAGCTTGGTCACAGTAAATGGTTCATCATAAGCATGGCTGACTCCACCAAATAGGCAAACTAGAAATAAGTGGGATGACAAAATTAAAAAACCTAGCACACTTGCCCCACTTTTAAGATTTAAACTTAGGCACCTAAACATTTGGGAAGGCTCTGGCTATAAAGGAGGTAAGAAAGCTAATTTCTGCTTCTAGCACCTCTGAGGGAGGAAGCTAGCCTGGCCTAATTCCATAAAATCTCAGGCCTTTTGCAACTTGCCATTTTATATTGAATTATGACACACTGATGTGCACACCTGTCAAAATCTTTACAAGTATTCTGCCAGAAGATTAAACCAATAAATTGATGTCACTGTCAGAAAATACTTTAAAACCAAGCACTCCTACAAACTCCTTCCTAACCTGGTACCCTCTAAGATGTACCGCTTCCAAACTGTGCAGCCTTACCCCATACCAAGGAAAATATTAACAAAGCACTTAAACTTTGTAAGTTTCTGAAGTGCACTGTGGCTCCCAAAACCAACTGAAAATCCAATTATATTATCTAAAGAAGATATGTATTCAGGAGAATAAATAAAAACAGATTTGAAAATGAAACAAATGCACCAAGCATTATCTAATACAGGCCTGTGGCTTACACTGGCTCAGCTTGTCTGAGCGTGGAAAGCTAAGCAGGGCCTGGTTATTACTTGGATGGGAGACCCCTCCTCTAGTTTCCTGCATTGAGCAGGGGGTTGGACTCGATAGCCTTGTAGGCTCTTCCAACTCTATGATCTATGAAATCTATAATACTACATATTTTCCATTTAATTTTCCATGAAATAAAAAGGCCAGGGTACAAGTTTATTTTATCCCATAGATTTTAGTTAACCTTTTTCTGTCTTCTTTGCAGAAGCCTCTAGCATTATATTCAGGATATTTTAGTCCTCCTCTCTCATAGAAATAATTTTTGTGTTCATTGGATGGGCCAGAATTAGTCAGCTATGATATCAGAAAGCATGATAGTGAGGGTAGGGGTGGTTCTTTCATGCTAAAACCCCTGCAAAAAGCATGAACTATAGCCTGCTCAGAGAGGACAGAAGACCCAGAAGAAAGGAAACCTATATGTAAACATGTCTCAGCTGTCAATCTAAACCATCTTGGCGCCCATACAAAAGATCCAGACAACCATTTGAATTTATACCAGCTGGATGTACAGACTGCGTTTGGGAAACTGTAACTGATTTTATGTGGATTCCAAGAGAGCTGTATCTTGATAAAAAAACATTTTTGTCCAGTGACACCATGTAAGCAAAACATATTAAAACATATCACTCACTTTTATCGAAAAACATGATTATCCATATGTTTTATGTCTGCCAGAATATTAAAAGATGAGATTATACTGTACTTTTTTTTTTTTTACAAGGAAAAGCTAGATTTCCAAAAATACTGTTTCAGATGATAATAAATGACATTTTTAAATAGAATTTGCTTGTGAAATACCATTATTGAATAGATTCAGTAAACCAGGAGTGATATATAATGTCATGCCTTAAATACAAGGGACTTTTTAACACATGGAACAAGTACTGACAGTGCTCAACCCTTGGTGGACCCTTGGTCTGATCCAGCACGGCTCTTCTTAAGTTCTTAACCATCTTAAAAGATGGTTGTAATTTCTTGTAATTTGTAACCTTGAACTATATTCACTAACATCTGAATGCGGAACATAAGGCCTCCTTGACCAAACAGTTAAATCTGAAAGCAAACATCACAACTCTCAGAAAACATTCCCATCAATTAGGAGTTGTCTTTGCTCAGCTTGGCCAATGTCACTTGCTTTGAAAATTTAGCACCTCATCCATCTTGCTTGTAACTTATCAGCAAGGATATCCGCAATGTCATAATCTGTTTCCAGATCAGTTTCGTACATATTAGTTAGCAGAATTTGTATTACTAGACAAGTTGTTTTTTCCAAGCACAGAGCTGATAGAAATCAGATTTTAAAACACATTTTTAAAAGTTCATTTACACACATGTAAACACTTTATTTTGAAGTATTTATTTCAAGTAAAGCAGTAGCCTTAAACCCAGAAAGTCTGAGGACTCACCATTATCCTGATATGTAATAAGGGGCCCATTTTTATTAATTTGTTTACTGTTGATGTTTTTCGCAAAGGATAACATAGCTCCTTTATCTCTGATAGCTTTAGAAAATCAGACAGCAAAAAGAACAGCTGCACCTGCCAATCTTTCTTCTTCAACACCACTTTTTAAAATGTTGTAGGTCTGTCCTTTGCAATATGGTCTCCTTATCTTGCTCCTCCTCTTTACGGTAAGAAAATGGTGATAGTGGCATCGGTGGAACACTTTAGGTAGGTCCCAGCCTACCAATGGAAGATCAATAAACTTGATGAAGAACAAAATTAAACTACAAATCAAGGCAAACTGAGCTGAGTCAAGAAAGTAAAAGATTTCTCTGTTCAGCTTTATTGAGGAGCTATACTAACTGAAATGACTGAAAGTTTTTATTCTATAAGCTACATACTTCTGAAGCATTTTTTATTGCAGGAGATACTACATAAATGTTTTCTCCCCCACCCCACAAGCTTTCCTTCCTTCCTTTTTTTTTTTTTGCAGGCTTCCAAAAGTCCTGTACCACAGTACTCTGTACAAAATTAGTTTCACTAAAAGGAAAATTTGATCTTTAAATATATAATCTGTTTAAACAAGTGGGGCCCTACAACAAAATGCTGCAGTGTGGAGAGCCACTATTCAGGATTTCAGCCAGTCTATTCCATCCCACCCCTTCCAATTGTCAGTCAGCATTCTTTTCCTTCTGAGTTTTGTTTCCCCCCCCCCCCCATGTACTTCTGCAAACCTCAGGGTTCTCCCCAAGCCTGCCAATACCTTCCCTCCCTCTTGTGCATGGGTGCTACCATATACAGGCCTGTGGCTTACGCTGGCTCAGCTTGTCTGAGCGTGGAAAGCTAAGCAGGGTCAGGCCTGGTTGTTACTTGGATGGGAGACCCCTCCTCTAGTTTCCTGCATTGTGCAGGGGGTTGGACTCGATAGCCTTGTAGGCTCCTTCCAACTCTATGATCTATGAAATCTATGTTGGCAAATAATGGTGGGCGCTTTTCCCTTGAGGTTTGGTATGTAAATGATGATAATGGTGGTGGTGCATGGTATTACAACAGTAACTCCAACAAGAAAGTTATCCACAGGTGGGATGCAATCGAATAGAGGGTGGGGTCCTTACAATAAAAAAACCACAATTTTTCAGAAAACCCAAAAAGAAATAGAAAGCAAATACTAGAAAAGTTAAAGTAATTAGGTATTTTAATAGGATCGAATGAAAGGCATTTAACACTATGTGAGAGTGGAAATAAAGGAGCCTATTGGTAAACCACCCGCCAATTAATAATGCTTCACTTATTTAATTGCCTACCTTTTGCAAGTGGCTATACAAAAAGTTTGAAAGGATAATTTTATACATTTAGATTGTGAGTGGAAGTTTTTTTACAAATTCATAAGAGTTCTATTCAATAATATAAATATAAAACTCCCAATAAAGGATTTGCTATTCAGGTTGCAATTACTGGAATTTGCTTTCTGCATTTAAATTAACTTTGCTGTTTTTACAGAAGTGTCGACAAATTCTGAAAGGCTACAGTTAAGCCTCAGTTAGTACACCAACTTTTCCAGCTGAATGTATGGCTCTTACAGAAGCCATATATCCAGAAGTCTAAATAAATGCTATATTTGTTAGACTCTTAGCAGCAAATTGTTCAGATCAGTATTCTTCAACCTTTTCTGATTCAGGATAAACCTGCAACATGGGACCCACTTTTATTTATTTTTTTACTTTATGTGGCAGTCTCTCTCTCTCTCTCACCCCCCCCCCCCCGCTCTGTCTTTATTTCTTAAAAGAAAAAGAGGAGGGGGAACTTTGTGGCAATACCAGTGCTGCAACCCACCTTAAGTTAAGGAGTTACCCAATTGTGTTTTGCAATCACCAGATGAAAAACAATGGTTTAGAACAGGGGTGGGCAGAAGGTAGATCTCCAGATGTTGGGACTTCAACTCCCAGAAGCCCCTGCCATTATGGCTAATGGTGAGGAATGCTGGGTGTTGAAATCCAAAGCATCTGGAGATCTACTGTCTACCCCTGCTTTAAAATGCAATCCTAATTAAGGTGTGGTATGGTAGCAAAGTGGCAGGTCACCCACCACTTCCAAAGCCCAGTCACATTAGCCATGGCTGGAGATGGGCGACTTTACTTGCCTTTTTAGAACAGCAGATCTTGGGGGGGGGGGATCCTCTACTTCCCATTGAAACCAATGGGGAAGAAATTAGCTATATCAGCTCCAGGGTCACGTAGCTGAGGGTTCAATCTGGGCCCCACTCAAAAATGGAGGGGCTTTGGATCCAACAGATTCAAAGCTACCCCTGGAACACCCCATTCTGGGGCTTACCACTGGCAGGAATACCACTAGTGGGAGTTTTACACTTGCAGAACTTTTTGTGGGTGCAGCTGGATCCCCTGGGGCAGACACTGGGATCCCCCACTGGTGGAGCTCTTCACCACCAGCAAAGGGGCACTTCTGCCCTATCCTAAACCCCGCCAGTCAGCAGATCTGGGGGTTTAGGATTGCCCAACATTATAAACAATAAATACCGGTAAACCATTTCAGACTTTGAATAAGATGGGTTTCCTAAGCCAAGCATCAACCCTTTTTAACAGGACTTCTGATTTAATACTACTACTTCCTAAGATATTTAGTCTCTAGATATCCTTGAGTAATATTTGGAACAGTGGTATCTTAGTGCACAGCACCCTATAGTCTAGGGCATATTATATAATATATTATATAATATAATTCATATAATAAAAGGCAGAAAGAGAATATTTATTTAAACTCTTTACAGTGATCTTAAGAGAACACAGGTGACCAGGACATTGGTCATACTCTCAGCCAGTAGTGATTCACTAAAAGCAGTCGCCCAAATTGAGACAGCTAATTCTGACATTGACATAGTAGACATAAATAGTATTTAAAAATGGATTAAACACATTCATGAACACCTGAAAATTATCAAATCAAAATCCATGTGAGCTAAATGCAAATTAATGTAGAAATGTTTTACTGAATTGCCACAAATAGCCAACAATGTGTGGCTTGAATGTACTAATGCTCAGTCATTTATAGTTATTTAAATATGAAAGTTTGAAATTCCAAATTCATAAATGAAATCTGTGAAGGCAGAAGTACAGGAAATATACAGATCTGAACTGTAGAGTGCAAGGGGAGAATTAAATGTTGTTATATGAATTGATTTCCTCTGGAACGTAAGGTATTAAAACATGGAGCTAGAGACTTTTAAGGGTTCATATGCCCACTGCAAACTGAACAAAATGCTCCAGTGAAAAAGCATTTGGCAAACATTGCGATTATACATGCCAAATATGTTCCTTAGTTTGAAGGAAAATGTAGCTACAGACAGAGTTTGTTTTGGAAGGAACTCTGTGGCTGAAAAAATTATTTGGCCCAACATTATTTTTAGGGAAGCTTGTCACCGAGCAAGAAAAAGAAAGCAGTGATTAAACCCAGCTAAAGATTTATCACAGAATTAGATTTAGTGCAAGAGTAAATTCATGGATTAAGGATTGGCTGAACAACTGTGAGCTCCTTCCTCTGACATCCGCCTTCTGGTGCAAACCCCCCCACACACCCCGATTTGGCATTAACATGCAACTGTCATTGAGCTGGTTAAATATTTTATTTTTGCCCATGTGCTCTTGTAGTGGCTTACAAACCAATAAAAGAAATACAACACATAGTGCACCCCTAAACTCAATTTGAGTGCCTGTTTTTAATCAGATATCTCAGAGTGATTTCAGGAGTGTCCCACTGATCAGTTTAACCCAGTTTGGGAATGATCAAACACAACACTGAGCCTTGGATAAAGACAGATAAAATTTGCATGCAAGTTTGTAAAGAGCACATGATGCCACCGGTCATTTCTGATCTCCAACCAATTTGAGTGTGCATGCACTGAGCCACAGAAATTAAAGGTTAGAACTCAAAAATCTGCTTTATTTCTAATACTGCCTCTTTCCAAAGGCTTAGGGTGGATGGTGATTTAGAAAAACAGATCAAAACAAAACAAATATTGATGTTATATGGGTTCAGTCATAACTACAGTTTGTTTGTTTTTTAAAAAAAGAGTTGCATCACTTATAATGTTGCACATTTAGCTATATCATAATAAAATCCAGAAGCAATTTTTCCACAGTTCAAAGCAAACATTTATTAAAAACTTTTATATCCTTCCTTTTCATTACAAACTAAAATGCTCAAGGCAGCTAACATTATCAGTTAATAAAAACAGTTGCATTTAGACTTTTGCAATGTGCTCTGCCCCTGAAGAGTGACCAGAAGCTTCAACTGGTGCAAAATGCGGCAGCTAAGTTGCTAACCAGTGCATGGTATCAGGACCATATTACACCTGTCCTAAAAGACCTGCACTGGTTACCAATTGCTTTCTGGGCTCAATTCAAGGTGGTGGTCTTAACCTTTAAGGCCCTAAATGGCTTTGGACCTGGCTATTGAAGGGACTGCTTGTCTTGCTATGAATCTGCCAAAGTACTAAGATATACAAGTCCTTTTGAGAGCACCATTACCAACACGGGCCCGTTAGTCAGGCACACTTGAAGGGTCTTCTCCTGTGTTGCCCCCAAACTATCAAATGCGCTCCCTCAAGAACTATGATTGCCCTCACTGACCTGGTTCACATGATCAAATCAGTTCACTGCAAACTGAACAAAATGCTCCATTTTGGGCTGCAGCACGTGCAGGTACCTCTGGGTGTCATTTTGCATAATGAACTCTTGCAAACTACCCTACCACTATCCCACCAGTTTTTAATATTATTTTCTGAATGGTTAGGGTTTTTTTTTTCAATAGTCCAACCAATCATATCCCCCTCATTTAATCAGAGCTCTTGCCCAATGTACTGACCTGGTTTGCACAATCGAACAGCCCACCTGCAGCCATTTTGAATATTCAGTGACTATTTTGAATATTCAATGCTTGGCCATGGCTTGTCATATCATGTGAACCCAGGGACTGTGGGTTATGCAAGGGTTAAACAACCCTTGCATAACCATGGTCTGCTGTTAGGCTATGCAAGGGTTGCTTAACCCTCACCTAACCCACGGTCCCTGGGTTCACACGACACAACAAGGCACAGCCAGGCATTGAATATTCAAATAGCCACCAGCACATGCCACAGCCCACTGTAGCTTATTTAAGCCACAGTGAACTGTTCAATCATGCAAACTGGCCAATTAGGCCCAAACCAATGTATCTCGCCACCTCATGCAAGGCAGCAGTACTGCTCCTGCTGCCCACCCACCTGCTCGCTCAACCGGCATACCTGCTTGGCTGTCCAGCTGCTCCCTTATTTGCTCAGCCAGCTGACCTGGATGGCTGCTCACTCCTGCCCGTCCAGCTGCTCCCACCTTGTATGCCAGCCACAGGGCTCCTGCGGTTGTATCGGTGGGCAGAAGAGAATAAGTGAGGGAGCGTCTAGTCAAGCGGGTAGGTGGGTAGGCACCGGCAGCCACCTGCAGTAAGAAGCAGCAGCAGCTGGCAGTGCACTGAGCAGGTTGCAACAAATGCCACAGTGGGAGAGCAACTGGTGGGGCTCTCCAGAGCACCCACTGGAGGAGGTGAGGAGGCAGTGGTGGGCCCTCCTGGCAGGGGCAGGGGCAGGGGCAGGGGCAGGGGCAGGGGGGGGCAATTTGCTGCTGTTCCCGCTCTGCAGCTTGATACAGGCACATCAGCCTGCATAATGGCAATAGGCCCTATGGCCTATTGCCTCTTTTAAAGATGCCAAGCAGTCAAGAGTTCAACGAACCTCCCATTACATGTTAATAGCTTGGAGTTAACCAACTTTTATTATTAGCCATTCAATATTACCATTTTTTTCTTGACACATTGTTAGTAAAATCTTGCATAAACCAATCCATGAGAATGATGAAGTTTCCAGTGCATTTCTATACACCATACCAGCCTAGAAAGGTATTTTAATATCATGATTCTAGCGGTTATTATGCTAGCTTCCAAAGACATTTGTTACTCTGTGATGAAATGAAGACTTAAGTCATAATGTGTAGAAATTCCACACAATGCTCTTAACACATTTAGCAGACCTCATCTACCAGTAAGTTCTGCATACCAAAGGTAGAGAAAATTGTTAGTGATAAAATAGAATTACTTTTTATTATGTCTTACAGAAACCTGGGATTGTTACCTTTTATGAGCCATGTCTAATTTGTACGTGGCACATCTGGCATAACAGATACTAAGTATAAACCAGGAATGCTTGCAATAATATGTTTCCCAGTGTTAAAATAAACACCTCAGCACTTTACACTTTGGCATAGCACTTTGCCACAGTGGGGAAGCACTTATCTACTTTAACACTTTGCCACTTATAAATTACCACTCAATTATTGAAAAGGGTTTTTAATCCAGGGGACAACAAAATGGTTTCATATTTTGTTTGCATTCACATTTAAGGGATAAGTAAACATATAAAAGTTCCCTTTATTCTCCCTCAGACTTCCAAGAATGATACCTAACAGTTCTCAATTCAACATACTAATAACGAAGACTGCAGAAGTCATGCATCTGCACAGACCGCAAGTTCTTACAGTCTCTCATCATGGTCTCTTATTCAACAGAACTGTCCAGCCTCCTAGTAGTACTCTCTTAAAGGAAGTATATCCAACAAGACTGGGAATATGGCCACTTAAGCTTGGCAAGAGACTCCAAGGAATGAGAGCATTGCTTACACGGAGCTGCACTAGTCCTAAAAATCAACCCAGAGGGAAGACCAAGATATTCCCATATTGAATTGATAGGAAGGAAACAAAAATTGGTACTCTCCCTCTTAGCTGAAAAGCCCCTTTGTATGATCAGGGGGAAGTCCTCACAAGCTCTACCTCACCATTGTGCTAGTTTATTTATCACTTGAATCCCCTAGGAGCAAGCTGTGAATCACCTTTCCAGGTCACTCCCAATATGGCTCACTGATGAAGACAACACAACACAGGCAAAATAAGCTCTTTCCTAATTAGTAGCTTCCTAGAAGGGAGAGTGCACTTCCTAGGTGAAATGGCCAAAGATGGATTAAGTCAGTCTTCCCCAACCTGGTGCCCTCCAGATGTGTTGTAGTACAACTTCCATCATCCCCAAGCAGAAAGGCCATGCTGTCTGGGGATGATGGGGTGTAGCCCAATACATCTGGAAGTACCAAGCTGGGGACAGCTGAGTTAAGCAAACTTGTGTTCTAACACAACGGCTGAGAAAATAAAAATGAGATGTTTTAGAGAGTATCAAACAAGTTTTTTCCACTGTATCTCAGGACAGATTTGTTTTTCATAAAAAAATAAAAAACTACTTATGGTGCAATCCTTTGCCAATTTAGACGGAAAAAGGTCCTACAACTCATGCTCATTGTGGAATGCTGGGTGTTGTAGGACTTTTTTCTATCTAAACATTCATAGGATTGCACCCCAAATCTCTTTTAAAAAAAACAACAAAAAACCCCACACTGCTAAATTTCTAAAATGGATGTTCCTTGATGTTAGAAATTAGCTGTTCTTTTAATCAAAAGGCTAGACTGGATAAGCCATACTTAGAGCAGATACTATATTCACTCAGCTTATTACAACTGCTGTTCTAATACTGACTGTGGTTTTATGAATTGCTGCTCTTGCTGCTTGATGAAATCCATGGCTTATGTCAAATTCTGCTTTACTGCGATAGTTGTTTTAAGTATTGTAATTTTGTTTTATATATTTTGATATTTGATTATCTAAGTCACCTTGAAATAAAGGCAGGGTTATAAGTTGGGTTTTTTTTTTACTAAATAAATAAAACTGTTTTATGGTATTTCAAAATGGCTTTACAACTGAAGGCATAAACTCTTCATAAACTATTTTCAAGCATTCAGTATACGTAATTGATGCCACACTAATAGCTTACATGGCTGGATGATGTGGAAGGTGGTTACCTTTTTGGTTCTTCTGTGACTGTGAAAAGACATACAAATCCTGTGTTGGCATTATTTATTTATTTACATTAGCATACCCTTAGGGGTCTTGGCCTCAAAACACTACTACTTCCTCCTCTCTTGAGCAGCAACTTCTGATCCTTTACCCAGGGATGTTGAAGAGTCCTTGGTTTCGAATCACGAGTGGAGTCACGAGTCTTTGGACTCGAGTCCGAGTCCTTGGTCCAAAATGGTGACTCATGAGTCACGAGTCATGAGTCACTCCCAAAGCTGACTCCACGAGTCCCTATTAAAATCAATGGGGGTTTCCCCCCAACAAAATAAGGCTATTTCAGATGTGTGGCTTAAATAAATTCTAGGCACAAATGTGCCTTTTTATTTCAAAACTCTGCAACTGATTTTGGCAAGAACAGACCAGGCAGACAAACCTAAAATAACCAGACAGGCAGAGGTGGCAGGGAACCCCAAAACAGGCAGGCAGAGGCCTTTGTCTTGGACAATTCAAACTGTGGAACTGGTTAAGAAGAGACCAGGTAGGCAGAGGAGGCAGGGAACCCCAAACAGGTAGGCCGAAGCAGCCAAACCCAAAATGTCTGAAAGGTTGCATTTTAGGATAATGATTTTAAAAAATAAACTTCCTGTACTTCCTAAAACCTATCCATATTGCATTTGAGGAACACAATTTTGGAACACGAGTCCTTGGTCTCGAGTCCCTGGTCTCGAGTCCCGAGTCGAGTCTCGAGTCCCATTAAAAATATTGGGACTCGAGTCTGACTCGAGTCAGAGGGGGGACTCAGTCCGACTCACGAGTCGAGTCCTGGAGTCCGAGTCCCCATCCCTGCCTTTACCACAAGATGTACTGATGGCCACCACCTTGGATGGCTTTAAAAAGGGATTACACAAATTCATGGAGGAAAAGACTATCAATGGCTACTAGTCATGATAGCTATATGCTACCTCCAGTATAAGAGGCAGTATGCCACTTAATACCAGTTGCTGAGGAACATGAATGGGCGGCTGCTATTGCACTCATATCCTACTTGTAGGCTTCCCAGAGGCCTCTGGTTGGCTACTGTGTGAACAGAATGCTGGACTAACAGGCATCTGGTCTGATCCAGCAGGGCTGTTCTCATGTTTGTGATAAACCATAATTTGCCATTTCAATTTAACATGCAAACTACAGCTTGTGCTTTCCTACAAACCAGGATTAACCCCTAGGTTGAGATTTTGGTTTATGTGCAAGTGATAGTTTGCCTGTTTGCAGGCTGGCAAACTGGTTTGCCACAAACAAGGATTGGAATGTGGAATCACCACATGTGAGGAAAGGAGGGAAGGAGAGCATGCAAGCCCAAGGCCATTCAATGCAGAATTCCCTTTCAGTGTAATATACCGTAATTAAAGAGAATTTCAACTATGTAATGGTCTAGTGATTTCCTAAGACAATTACCACAGGGACTAGTTACTGTATGAATTAAAACGTGAGGGCAGTACTTTTATATAACAATATCATCTATCCAATTCCTTTTTAAAGAAATTGGGCAAAATATTAATAAGTTTATCCTTCTTCCTGAAAAATAGATGGGTACAGAGGGAAAGAGATGGAAATGAAATGGAAAATGCTAACATTCCAATAGCAGTGATCCTTAGTAACCCGCCATTGTCTACTAACTTAGAATTATTCATTATCAACATGCATCTTCTATTACATCAGAAATCATACAAAGCTGTAACATATAGCAAACAGGTGGCCACCGACTACCGGTACTCCTTCTATATCTCAACATCTGGTTATATAGCACATACAAGGTGTTGAGGGTTTGGCCTTTTAAAATTGTTGGCCTCTTAAAATAGCATACACTGTAAAATTACAAGAAAAACATTTTTATGCTGCTGTATCTGCTTTCTAATTTAGAAAAATCTAGTTTTAAAAAGCACTCTCTCTACCATTTATTCAATGAATAGTGGTATAAAGTTTTATAAAATATGATAGTTCTGTCTAAGAGATGACTCAGATTCACATTCTCATTCTTGGCAAAATTAGTTTGGAGGACAACAGAATGAAGAAGATTTGGGGGTAGAGTGATCAAGAAAATAACACTTAGCCACAGTGTTTACTCCTCTCTTAGTGAGGAATCATGATGACCAGGTGGAATGGGTACTTTATGAAACTTTAAAAGGTGAGGTTTTTAGGTTCAGGCTGCTCCTGCTACTCTTAGTGATCTATGTATTGTGTAAAAAGTGCACATTCTAGCATCTCAAATACTAAGAACAAATTCAGCTCTACATTATGTATGAATGACATTAATATTTCTGGTGTGTGATGAAAGGTCCAAATAAGAAAAAGACTATTAGATGGCCAACATTTATTCAGGATTATCACAAACTGGGATGAGGGGAAGAGGAAACACAGTACAGCATAGTTTCAACATGGCTGTCGCTATGGTTCAACTGACTGGATTTACTTGAGCCCTGTTGCCCATACCACACATTAGTCTTTTATTTAAAAGTAAAAAAATTTTTTAAAAAAATTATGTTAATTCAAGGTTCTAATTAAAACTGTGACCAAGCCATTTTATTTATTTATTTATTTATTTATTTATTATACTTATTAATCGCCCATCTGGCCGGTCACCCGGCCACCCTGGGCGATGTACAATTAAAATACAGTAAAAACACAATAAAATATAATGATTAAAACAATAAAACAATTCTTATTAAAAACCTAACCCACCCCATATTCCCGCCTGAACAGCCATGTTTTTAATGCACGGCGGAAGCTCATCACGGAGGGGGCATGGCGAAGGTCACTAGGGAGGGAGTTCCATAATGTGGGGGCCGCCACAGAGAAGGCCCTCTTCCTAGTCCCCACCAGCCTGGCTGCTCTGGCTGATGGGATAAGGAGAAGGCCATCCGTGGCAGACCTTGTTGAGCGGCCCACTTGATGTTGCTGGAGGCGCTCCTTGAGATAAGCTGGGCCGGAGCCGTGTAGGGTTTTAAAGGTCAAAACCAACACCTTGAATTCGGCTCGGCAAGCAACTGGTAGCCAGTGCAACTCTTTAAGCACTGGCGTGATGTGATCACGCCGGCGGCTGCCCTTAATCAGGCGAGCCGCCGCGTTCTGTACCAGCTGAAGCTTCCGGACCGTCTTCAAGGGTAACCCCACGTAGAGCGCATTACAGTAGTCTAGGCGAGAGGAGACCAAGGCATGAACCACTGATGGGAGCAGGTGATTAGGAAGGTAGGGGCGCAGCTGCCGTATCAGATGGAGTTGATACAGCGCTGCCCGGCTCACAGCTGACACCTGAGCCTCCATGGACAGCTGGGAGTCTAGAATGACCCCCAAGCTGCGGACCTGGTCCTTCAGGGGTAGATGTACCCCATTCAGCACCAGGTCAACATCCCCTAACCTTCCCTTGTCCCCCACCAGAAGTACCTCGGTCTTGTCGGGGTTCAGTTTCAGCATTTTAGCTTCTTCTCTCTCCCCCTTTGACCAACAGTCTGTATATACATATCTGACAATTTAACACATAATGATATTCTTCACTCCAGTTCTTCTAACCATTCATTTTATGCATATTAAAAGTGAACAATATCCTTTTGCTAGGCATGACATCATTTCCCTGCTCATCTGGCAATTTGTGTTTGAACATTTTGTGGAAGAAAAGTCACAGAAAAAAATAGTGCAATAAAAATGCTGAATGCCTCTTCATGCAATCCCTAAAATCATGCAGAACTTGAACAATAATCCAACATTTTCATGTAGAAGACTGAAACAAACGTGTGTGTGTGTATTTATTTGTTTGTTTTACAAAATGAGAATAGTTTTAAGTATACAATTTGCAAGCTTAAAGAGAATTATTTTATAATGCAAGGAACAACAATTTAATAATCACATATCATGGGAGTCAATGGATCTTGAATAAAGCTATCTGCTCCAGTTCCACTATTTGTAGTGGAATGGATATTTAATATCCATTCATTCCAGTCACTAAAATAATTTTAAACACTAAAATCACATGTAGTATTATGACTTTCATATTTTTGAAGCTGCTCAAGCCAATAGTACCTCACAAGGTGAATAAAAAGAGATTATTTTTAAGTTTGAAAATGAAGCTTAATTTAGATCAGATTTAGATTTTTCTTATTTTTAGATTTTCAGTTATATTAATTTTTTGTTTTCGCAAGTCACCTGTTTTAAAATAAATTCTACACGTCTATTAAAACTGAATCCATGACCCTCTTTCAAACACACTGACCCAGTTCACACATAATGGCTAACTATGGGCTAAACAATGCATAGTTAGCCGTGGCTGTGCCAGAACAAGTGAGCGCACTGCTTCCCGCATAGTTGCCACTTCCACTTTTTTTCCAGATTGCCACACAACCCAGGAATGCCCCATTCCTGGGTTGTTGGCTTGACATGTGAATGTAGCACACTGAGGGAGAAACAACCCAAAGTTTCATCCCAACAACAAATGATGGGAAAGAAAGTGGAAGTGGCATGTGTGTGGAAGACAGCTTGCTTGCTCCGGCACAGCCATACCTAACTATGAGTTGTTTAGCCTATAGTTAACCAGGTCACTGGTTTGTATCCAGTGGTGTCATTCTGCGAGGGCAAAGCTTCTACTGCCTGTGGAAACACAACTTTCATTCTTATGCAAGTGTCAAATCCAATACTTTGATTCTGTTTGCACAAGCCATTGCACAACTCATTACAATTTTAACAGGCAAGATGTTGCTAGCGTTAGTTGTTCCGCTAATGGCTGTACAAGAGTTAGCAGAACAATGCCACCTCTTGTACTTTTTCTAAGAGCCTAACACTGGATACAGCCCATTGAGTTAAAGCCAGCTTTTCTTTGTAAAGGATTGAATTATTGGACGGGGGGGGGGGGAGTTAACAAGATCAAGAACTAGAAATATGACATAAGACATGTATTCTATTATTGGAGGAATTCTGAATACTTATGAATCTACCAACTTCCCATGGTGTTGTGAAACACTTTGCTGCAAGAAAGTTCTGGGCCCTCAGGCCAGGATCCAAAAAGCTGTTTAATCTGATACAAAGGGCTTATACTAGCGCAGTGGAAAGTTTTACTTCGTTGCTTTGAACAGCTGACTCCTCTGCCAACATATCACAAACTGCTTATAAAGCTCAGCTCAGTTTCCAAAGCAGTTTATGGGGCAATGGGGGAAAGGAGGGTGATGTCTGATAACCTAAAAACTCCTTGGGCTAATGGAATCAGTTTCAGGATTCTTTGGACCCTAGCTTTAGTCTACAAGTAAGAGATTTGCTTAGTGTCCGCTTGCACAATTAATCTTTCCTGCCCCCTCCTCCCCCTGCATGCCCCAAGAAGCGTCTCCAGAGGGTCAGGGACCCTCCTGAACACTGTAGCCTGTAGTATGAGGTGCTGCAGGGGGTGGGGGAACCACCCAAAATTGGGTGGAGACACGTTGCACAACTGAAGCTCCACTTACTTTACAAGGTACTTCTGCCTGATTTGGGGCTATTATCCCCTCCCACTGCAGCCCCCCATATCCTCATAGTATTCAGAACGATCCCCCAACCTCTGATGTGGCTTTTCAAGGGACGCAAGTGGGGGGGGGGAGATCTGTTGCATGAGCAGCTTTCCACTGGCATAACTTTGGATCCAACCCCTTGTGTTTGTATGGAGAGAGCCAAGTAGAAATAGATTAAGTTCACAATTTTCCCTCTTCAAGCAGATACAGGCCAGGATGTAAAGAACCATGGAATTAGTTCTGTGAGCCCAAGGGGCTTTGGACTTGTTTTTCCTCATAACAGCTATCCTCCCTCCCCACATGCTGGATGGTGAACTGTTTTTGTTCATGGGCAGTTTCAAAAGCAGTGTGTAATATGGAAAGTGTGTTTAGTATTCAGAGTAAAATAAATAAATAAATCCAATGTGGCCTAGAGTAAGCCTGATGCATGAGTCTAAGCAACTCTTGGATTACGTCCATAATTCTGTATTGCAAAAAACATGTGGGCTGCAAGACCAAATGTTCTTGTACATGCTCCCAGCCAATATAAAGACTGTTTTGTTGCAAACCAGTATGTTTCAATTGTTTTAGCATGCCTGTTCTGGAAATCTATGAAACTACAAAATGGACATCTTTATTCCTGCATTGAGCAGGGGGTTGGACTTGATGGCCTTATAGGCCCCTTCCAACTCTATTTTTCTATGATTCTATGATTTATATAACTGATTGATATTCAGATCATTTGTTAATCTAATCACAATTTAAATCAATCCACCCTGACACTTGATCTATTTCTTGAACAACCCTTAAATTATTCCCAACCTCCAGCAAATGTGTGATATTCAGCTAAATTCTTAAGATAATGAGTGAACACATACAAGTTATGTAAGGAATCTGACAGTGCTAACTTGTCCTAGTTACTGGTAACATGTCTGACAGACACACTATAATGTGAGAAATTTTACTTTTAACTTCAACCATGACAATGACAATTTTGAAGGTATTATTCCAAAATGATAGTCCCAATGGATTTAAACAATTCTGTTGTAAAAGTCATAAAGTATTACTGATCATTCCAAATTATTTAGTATTTAAACAAATCTTTATTTTACAATTTAACTAATACCCCTTAATTTAAAGGTACTAATAGAGGTGTTCACACTTTGCTTGTTAGTTGTACATGCAAAATACATGCCAACAATAATACAGCTTGTATAATAATATGTGATACATCAATACAGGCCATCTGGAGAACTAATGAATAATCAAGGGACTCCAAATTAAACTACACAATTTTTCTTAGAATCTTTAGGACAACACTGTCAAGTTCAATCTATTCATTTAGACTCCAGAATCAATTTTTCAAACTTTATGACAGGTCTAATAGTTCCCACCTGTTTCTCTTGCTTGACTTTTGACTGGCAAGTTACCAGCTAGAGTGGAAATGTAGACAAAGACCCCTATTAGACTCCGGCTGTTTCTCTACTGTGAGGTCACTCAGCCATTAAATTAGTTCCAGCCCACTTTCTACTATTTCTTAATTTTGGGGGGGATATGTAGATTTGGGATAGAAAGTTTGGTATTCAGCTTGTAAAAGATTTGGAGGCCTATTAAATATAAACATTATATATGCAGGATCTGACTATTAAATGTTAACTACAATCTCAAGTGAAATCTCACAATTTGATTTATTACGGTAATTCCCATTACATTTTCATATTTATTAAAAGATTTCCAACCCTAAAAAAAATCTATGAATGGAAAACCCTAACAGTATATGGCAGTGTTTTAATTAAATCATACTTGTTCAAGATAACATATTTGGATTCTTTTTAACCTTGTAAAATTACTCTGGAATCAATTTCGATAAGAGGTACAGAAATGTTTTAGATTAATATGAATATGCTTCAGACTACAGCCTTAGTCCTTACTGAATTCTATGAATGTTATACTTCCGCTACAGCTCTAGGCCAAAATCCAAAGTGCATAACTAGTTCTACACAGCTAAATAAGGCATCTTTGTGCTTGTATCTCTCAAAAGCCTCATTCACTCATGATACTAAACTATGGCTTTAATGTTATGAGGATTAACTGCAGCAAGACTTGTGTTCACTTGCTCCCCCCCTCCCCTCCAGTGTGACCACAAGGAGGAGAAGTTCAGAAGCTTTTGCTTCAGTTTCAGACTAACTGTTGCTTGGCAGGACGTCCAAACCTGGACAAATGTCAGTTAATCTTAACTATGGTTAGTGGAAACAAGCCAACCTCAAACCACAGTTTTTGAAGCTGGCTTGTTCTCACTAACTATAATTAAAACTAGGCACAGTTTAAGGTTTGGATAGAATTCCTTCAATTAATTAATTAAATGTCTATAATAGCCAAAGCTCTCTAAGTGGTTCAAAAAAAATTTACTATCCCAAAATACAACATAATAAAATCATAATATAAAATATTTAACATACAAAAACAAAACAAAGCAAAACCATTTAAATGCTAAAACAGTTAACAATAAAATAGCGGGACCTGATAAAACAACTAACGTGTGGTTAATCTAAAAAGGGAAGCGAAAGCTTCCAATCTCCTCCTCGCAGCCATGCCAGAGGAAGTGGGCGGAAGCATGTGAGCCCAAGGCTCATGGCTTATCCTCATAATACTAAACCATGGTTTGTGTGAAATAGGCCAAAGAGTAACCCCCTCCCCATGCCACATAACAAGCTGCTTTCAAACCTGAGAGGCGTTTCAGAGGCAAATTGTGATATGGCATATGGGGGCTCTGATATTCAAAGAAAAAAAACCAAACAAAAACCAGTGGTCATATCCAAGTCCTCAGGTGCTCCTAAAGTAGCTCTTTGGATCCCAGATTGAACTCAAGCTACTCACAGAAATATCTAATAGTCATATTTAAACAACTTACACAAAGAATCAAGCCAATAACCTATTACTAGAAAAATATATTTGTAAGTGTACATACTGCAAACCCTGAATGATTTTTGTTTTCCATTTGAACAAGTGTATCATTCAAGACTGATCCACAATGTAAGCAATTTCACTAATTAATCAGTATGTTATTTGGATGTTTTGGACTTCAACTACCATTAGCCCCAGCCAGAATGGCCAAAGGCCAGGGATGCTGGGAATTGTAGTCTGACAACATTTGGAGGGCCACAGGTTTCCCACCCTTGATTTAAAACTTGCTGCTGTAACTGAAATACATTTGGCACTTGAGCTAGTCTAGGGGAATTGAAAACTAGAATTTTTCTTATAGTTCTCCTTGCTGTGGACAAAAGTAAAAAAAAATAATCAGAAATTTCTGTTGCTTTTGAAAGAAAAAAAAAAAAGAGGGTGCAATGCACACTCAGAAAGAAAAACAACATCTGAAGATATTATCTAGTTAGGCTAAATCCATCCCTTTGGGGCACAAAGGCCAAAGTGCAAAGGATCTGTAGGTGGAAAATGGGAAACTGGTAGACCAAGGGAGGCCAGGATTGGTCAGCCTAGTTCCCCATTCCTTCTCTTCTTTCACACTGCTCAATCATGGCACTTGACAGGTGAACTCTTTCCCTAGGTGAATACAGGCTCCTTTGTGCAGACACCAAGGATTACTTTCATGTGTGGTCTTTGGTCATGGAAGGAGTGCAACTGTTAGGTGCTGTGTGACTAAACAATGAGAGAGAGAGAAGGGGCAAGCAAGAGTGAGGAATACAGCAGGACTGGCCAATCCCTACAGTTCACTTCTTGTTCTACTGGTTTCCCATCTTCTGCCTACACAGAGGATTGATCATAGGTTTATTTATTATACATATATCACTTTCTTTTGAGAAACTTACATGGGGCTCACAAATAATCTCCTAGTCGGGTAGTGGCCATGCAAATATCTGCGTAGCTTTACCAATGTAACAACATCATTTTCCATGCGCAGAAAATGACACATTTTCTTGAGCCTTGACACATAAAAATGTGATAAAACTACTACTACACACTACCCTTAGGTATAGTGACTGAGGGCGCAATCCTATGAATGTTTAGACAGAAAAAAGTTTTACAACTCTCAGCAAGCTGATGGAGGAATGTTGGGAGGGTTTTTTTTCTGTCTAAACGTGCATAGGACTGCGCCTTGAGTAAACAATAACAATATTGTGAATATTAGTTTCACAGACTCATCAGCACGTGTACACACACATTTATAGTTCTTTTAAATTGTTTCGGTAGTTACTTTGGATCAGCATTAATATTTAGTGCCAGCTTTCATAAGACTCAGGGGTTTATGCATATAAAGAACTTACCCATTTAGCAAGGGAAGATGAAATAAACAGCACAAATCACACTAGTAAATCTGTTAACTAAACTAACACCCAAGACTTCACACAGGTAGGTTTTGATGCATTCTGGCTTTTCTGTAGCAAAGATAATTAAATAACTAAGTCTTCTATTGTACATTTCAAGTGTATCTCAATATTAAAGCAACATCAGACCATTTAACACACCCTTAAAATCAATAATCAGTGTGTGTAGTGTGGCATAGTGGGGAGAGTGTTGGACTGGGACTCGGGAGATCCGGATTCTAGTCCCCGCTCGGCCATGAAACTCACTGGGTGACTTTGGGCCAGTCACTGCCTCTCAGCCTAACCTACCTCACAGGGTTGTTGTGAGGAGAAAATGGAGAGGAGGAGGAGGATTATGTAAGCTGCCTTGGGTTCCTTGCAGTAAAAAAGGTGGGGTATAAATATAATAATAATAAATAAATAAATAAATAAACCCAGTACAATTCCATTTTCGGAATCGCTGAACGTAAATGACTATGCTCACTTATTACAGAACTCAACCGAGAAATGTTCTATGCTTAAAGTGAGTGCCTAGCTTACATGATCAGTGTTGTGGTGTTTGAAACTAACATACTGCCCACATGGACTCTTGGTCTAACAAAATATAGTGCAAATATTCATACTAAGCACCAAGCTTTGATTTTCTCTGTTATGATGACAAATTCCACTTGCATTCAAGATATGCAATTCTTTGAGAGAGCACTTCTATACTCACATTATGCAGAGTGGGGAGATACGCCATTAGTATGCTAGCAGAGTGGCTACCATTTCCAACGTGTGCTTAGCCCCAGGAAAAAGGGAAGAACACACAACTAGAAAATACAAAATGATGGAAAAACAGCACCCACACCAGTATCCACCAATCAAGGACTGTGCCTCTGCCACCCACATACTACCCACACATGGAGGAAGCCAATGAACTCACGGCAATGTAGACATGCCTGTAGCAGTCACCCCTGCATCATCATCATTACACAATATGATATCAGAGCACCCTCAAGCCATCAGCCCAGTGGCACAGCCAACAACAATCCCACTACATGCTACTCCCAGGCATCCCTACAGGCATGGGTTCAAGTCCACTTATGCTCCTCACAACCACTGTTTTGGAGCACAACACACAAAGGAAAGGAAGGCTAAGCCATGTAACTCAGAACCCACATAGCTCCCTCTGTAGGGAGCCTCCAGAGAATAGGCATTTTATTTATTTATTATATTTATACCCCACCTTTTTTCCTGCAAGGAACCCAAGGCGGCTTGCATAATCCTCCTCTCCATTTTATCCTCACAACAACCCTGTGAGGTAAATTAGGCTGAGAGTCAGTGACTGGCCCAAAGTCACCCAGTGGGTTTCATGGCCGAGCGGGGACTAGAATCTGGATCTCCTGAGTCCCAGTCCAACACTCTCACCACTACGCCACACTGGCTCTCTTGGGACAAGGGTTCAAAGATCCATGCAGGGAAGGAAAGACTCTTTTACCAAGCAGCCAAGGGGAGGAATCAGGACATGCAACAAGGGCACTCACAGACACATGGTGTTATGAGGAGATACAGTTATAATCATTTGGTTATGACTATGGCTCACAAAGAAGACCACAGGCGGCCTCAATAGGAGCTTGGGTAAGTTTGGGTTCATGAGGAATGAGCAACCAGACTGGCAGACAAGATGCAAATGAAGGCTTGAATGAAGAGTGATTGAGATCTCGAAAGCATGAATGGGCAGTAGATGGAGGCTTGCAATGATCAGATTAACATGCATGGCCTGAAGGGGTGAGAGAACAACTCTTAAAAGGGAATTGAGACAATCCTGGAAACAGGATGGCCCCAATCCCGGACAGGACTCCATCAGGATCCTGAACTAATCAGGTGGGGGGTAACTATGAAGGCTTCCCCATATGACACCCATCAAGAGCCATAGCTTCACACAAAGGCCACCATAGGCACACAAAGGACAGAATGATTAACGGTGATTAAAGAACACCAGGGAGAAAAGGACAGCCCTTGCCACTCCCAAGTAGCAAGAGATTCAGAGGAAAAGTATAAGAACTCAGACTTAGCCCATAGAAGTCAGCAAGCAGGAACATGCACACCTCTTGCTCCCCTCTGCCATGCAGGGGCCCCTTCAATGCAGGACCAACAACAAGACAGGTAACTATGGATTATTTCCTTATTCTTTCCTTGCCAGCGGGGGGGGGGGCTCCCCCCCCCCCCCGTGGTCTATAGGCTACCAGGGCACAGGGATCCTTTCTATCCAGATTATAGAGTATGATTGGAGATGCAGTAGGTATATTTTTCTGCCTAAATTTATTGTGAAAGACATTACACCATCAGAAACCAAGACACTGTACCTACTCCATATTTCTTCTTGAATAAAAAGCTCTTTTCCTTCTAAACGTGTTGTGTCTCAGTTTAGTGTTTATATGTTGTATCTCAGTTTAGAGTCAGTATGTCAAGTCTGTATTTAGTGTTAAAGGGCGAAGCGTGCACTTCATCCAACTGCATGCGTCTTTACCCCAGCCAAAGATCCCAAACCTTTTGCAATAGGGTGGGGTTAGCCTTTCTTCTCGAAGGGAATCTAATGCCCAGATTATCTGTCCTAACAACAGACAGCAGCAATATCCAGTTGATCACCACATAGGATTGGGAAATAGTAGATGGGAGTTCAAGCCCTATCAATTGAAAGGTGGGAAATACCCCCATTCACCTTTTGCATGCCTGGAAAAATCATGTCAGAAAGGGAGGTCCTGGCACTCAAACCAATAGAGCAAACCACCACAGAGCTGTTCCCTAACCACTCAGCCACAGCAGCAGAGAGGAATCAGATATATCATAGAGCATTTGTCTTCCCTGCACAGCCGCAACAACCAGTCATAGATGCAAGGAGTGCAGGGGCTGCAAGAGGAGCCCTACCTGGGCAGGAGAGCTTATGTTTTACATGATGGAAGTCCTTGGTTCAAATCCACAGTACAAGCCTTACACCAGGGTGGTGTGTTCTGTCCTGGCACCTCTAGTTGTTGGAGTGGAGTGGGATTGGGTGCTTGATTCTAAATTTTAAAATAACTATTGCTAGACAGAAAACTTACTTTCAGAAAGGAAAATAAAATTTAAGCAGACCAAAACAGCCACATGAAGTATCCAGTACATTAGCCTGCTCACAAAAAAAGTGTTAAGATGTTTTACAAGCTCAGTTTGGAGATAGGGCCACATTGGTGGACAAAAGGAGTGGCCTTTTAACCACTACCACCCTTGCAATCTAATGTGGGCAAAAAACCGCACTACCCTGGAACGGTTAAACCTGCATTCTTGTATCGATTGCTATTATGTCATGAATTAGGGCTTTTACTGCAACATCTGCAACTCCTAAGATCAAGGGCCCAAAAGACAGAGGCACTGTACTATAATAATGCATATTATAGAAAATTATTCAGAAAAATACATGATTTGACAGTTTATGGTTCTGAACATCTGTAAACTGCTAGGGTCCATCCTCTCCTATGCCAGAGGTGATCCTTGATCTAAAATGCTGTGCGGTTACTGGAAGCACAGATGTCTTCAATGGCTAGGAGTGCCTTTTACCAGCTTCAGCTGGTATGACAGCTACTGGTCATTCCTGAACAAGGATAGCTTGACCACTATGGTCTACGCATTGGGAATCTCAAAATTGGATTACTGCAATGCGCTTTATGTGGATTTGCCCTTAAGGCTGGTGTCAAGGTTCCGCTACTGCATGGACCCCTTAACCTTCCTTTGGGAGATCTATGCCTCTCCTCAAAGCCCCTCCCATTCCAGGAGATCAAGTCCTTTTACAGCTTCTAATAGCATGGGTGTAGGCTGTAGACGTGGTGAATAAGTCACTCCAAACTCCAGGGTAAACAACAGCACTTTACTTATAATATTAGGGTTTTTACTTAATAGAGTGGTTATAATTCAAAAGCAAGTATGATAAAATAAAACAAACAAACAAACAATCCAATGTTCTCTCGTTTTACTTCAGACTACCTATTTGCTATGCAGCCAGTTTCTCTTTCTCTTTCTCTCTGCTGTTTCTGTGCTTCTGCTTCTAGCTCTCTCCCAGCACACACTGACTGCTAGCTGACCACACCCCACATATATAGCCTTCCCAGGAATGGAAGGTTATAATCATGTGACCTTGAATAGGATATCTAATTCTTAACTTCTATTGCGTAACTTAAAACTCTCAAACTCCCCCTCCCATCCAAGTGTTTGGGCCTTCAGGCTTCACTACTTGAGGGAAGTGTTTGGGCCTTCAGGCTTCAACAAACTCAATCCTGTGTAGGCCTCAATCCCTCACAGCTGGTCTGGAAGCTGCAGTTGGTGCACAATGCAAGGTTGTTAAAGGGAGCGGCTTATCGCCAGCATATTACACCTATGTTGAGGGAACTTTTTGGGCTCTGGACAAAATTAACACTAACAATGAAAAACAATTATTAAGAAGGGAAATACAGTGGATAATTAAATTAAATACTTTAAAACCAAGAGGTCTTAATGAGGATTTGGAACTGTTCCCATTAATGTGACTGCAAAATCACTGTAGTGCTTTAAAACAAGCTGTGTCCTGACTGGGTGTCCTTGACATTTTGCCAACGAGATAACATCGAGAAAAAAGAAAAAAACTGTACCATAATATAATCATGTTCAAAAAGATCCATTTTTTCAGTCGCCACTGAAACAGTGAAAGACATTAGTTGTTTAAGTAATCTGCAGACTCTTTTACAAGTAAGTTATAATTTATATAAAGAAAATGTATTCCTTTTTTAAAAAAAGCAGTACCGGTACTTGTTTCTCATTTTTAAGAAAATGTTTTGAAATGATTTCTATTAAGAATGTAAAGAAATTCCATATACAATGAGAAAGTATTTTTATTATGTGTTGTCCTAACCATGTTAAGTTAATTTAATGTATGTATTTTGAATATTCACAGCCCCTTGAGGAAGGCCTTGAAAAATACACAGGCCGAAACGCGTCGGGCTCCTTTAATAAAGATTTTTGCATCCTGAGAACCTAGTTCTCTCCTTTTTTCCGTTGCATTTGGATGCTTATCTCCTCCTGTTTCTGTCATTATGTTACTGGGCCATGTTTAAGCTTTCCAAAACCTTAAACAACTCAGGACTAGGATATTTAAGAGATTGCCTGACTCCCTCCCTACTTGCCTGTTTGGTTGCTGTGCTCATCAGGAGATACCCTCCTAGTAGTGCCTAAGATATTGGAAGTCTGGTTCATGATCACTCAGAATAGGGCATTTAGTATCACAGTGTCCCCTCTCTGGAATGCCCTACCAGTACAAATCAGACAGACATCGACTTTTCTGGGTTTTCAGCTCAAGCTGAAAACAAGCTTTCCCAGAACAGTGATCTTGTATTCCATGTTGTCATAATATTGTCCCCTCAAAGTTTTATTCAGCTTCATACAGTAACACCTTGGATTGCAAGTAACTTGGTTTGAGAGCGTTTTGCAAGACAAGCAAATTTTTAAATATTTATTTAATATTTTTTGACTTGATATACAAGCTTGTATTGCAAGCGACGTCTTGCAATACAAGTACTGTAGTACGGCTTAAATTAAAAATCTCTGTACAAATTTTTTTGGGGGGATTTCGTTTTGATATAAGAGTGTTTTGGATTACAAGCACGTTTCTGGAATGAATTATGCTCTCAATCCAAGGCATGACTGTATTATGATTTTATACTGTATTGTTTGTATATCGCTTAGAAATGCCTTTTTAACTCAAGCGATTCATAAATATTGGTAAATAAAATAATAAACAAGTAATGTTTCACATGCAGATTTCCACTTATGCAATGGAACTTCCCTATCCTCTCCACCGCCCTACAGCCTGCTCTGTACCCCTGAAATCTGCTCCAGAGGGTCACTGCAGGAGGGAGAGGAATCCACTCCACTGGTGGATGTCATTCCATCAGCAAGTGGACACAACTGGATTTCACCCTGGGAGAATGGGAAATCCAACAGAATGTATTAACTTTCTTTTATTTTTGCCAAGCAATATATATAATACATATAAAGTAAAATTATCACTAGCATGAACTCTTACCCATCAAGAAGATTCATTGTGGTTGATGTAACTTCAGCAAACAGAACCACTTTCCCAAGTTTCTTTGTGTGTAGATTTTCCTTATATCTCTCCAGGTTGAAATGTTCAGATGAGAAAGCTGCCACCTCAGTAATTACTGGCATGAGTGAGGGTGTTACTTCTGTCCCTTTGCTGCAAGATGATTGAAACTTAAGGGACACCTTGCTGGATGTAATTAATCCTTCCGTATTCACATTTCTTCTAAGCCACTCCAAAAGAGAACTATGGAGTTCCTGTTGGATATAAAACAAAATTATATGACAATATGCTAAAAATCTTATCCTTTTCAGCTTAGAGCATATTTTTTTTTAAAAAATGGGCACTTTTAAAATGATAGTCGCTGTGCCTTTGCCTACACATGCTGATCGGCACATCCAGATTTAAAGCCAATTTGAAACAGTTCATGCCCCACATTTTGATGCAATAGCCATTTATGTATTATGCCACAACTCATACAAAAATCCTCTTTTACTCTATCAAAAACAACAAGAAAAAAACTTTTATGAAAAGACTCTTCATGTCCATCAATGTTAATGCCTCAGTACAGCTGCTGTCACAACAGGTGGTAGCTTAGAAAAATGCAGAGGGACTGAATCTTTTTAAAGAACTGTTCTATACTTAAGTTTAAAATAAAAAACCAACAGTTGCTTCAAAGTAGCTTTTTTCAGCTAGATGGGCAAATGTCCTTTAAGATTTTAATATGTTAAAGCATTCTTTGTTGTGGTGGTAAAGCTTATAGCATACAAAATATATGCTATGTATAAAAATAAGAATGTAAAGTAGTTCACAAAGTGCATTAAACATATGAGAGTATTCTAACAGTGGATATTAGAGGCAAAACTGAACCTAGCCTAACACAGCACCACTAGCTCTTTATTTTCCAATAACTGCCTTCTCCCAACTATTTTTATATATAAGAAATGTCTGTTGTTCTCATGAATGCATCATCACATTTCTTTTGCCTCTCCTCGATAGATTATTTCCCCCTACTAAATTGATAAGAGCATATAGATAAGACACAGATATTAATAAAAATGAAACAAATATACATGCCTGTGTTAACTAATTTTTCAAGCCTATGAATCAAAATAATGCAAACTCAGCCCTACCGCTAACTGCTTTGATTCCAGGACTTGGAACTTAACACTGTTTACAAGCTATAGACTGAGACGTGTGCACTGTTTTGTGACAGCCTCTAGTGGCCACTTAAATGGAAGGTGTTGGTAGTAATGTTCAAGTATCTGACCTTATATTCCCTTGAGTCCTTGTCAGGAATACTACATAAAGCAAAGAATTGTGAGACTGAGGTGGTGATACTACTTTAAAATCCCTGGCAATGATTACAGGAACTAGCATCAGATCATGGGAAAGAACCCAAAACATCAGTAGCCATTTGTGTTAAAATTAAATCATACTTTAATTAGCTAAAGTTGCATATATTTGCTTGGACTGTATTTTACACAGACACCTGCAGCCATCTGAAAGTGCCATCATAACAAATATCTTTATTTATTTCATGATTTGGAAGGTGGCACTCTGCAAACACCTTATTAAAGTATTGCTATTAAAACTGCATAGAAGTTAACATCAATACTAATCTATCCTCAAATTGGTAAACTATTAGCCAATAATACCTCAATTTAAGCAAGTAGGTATTAAACCAAGCCCCTGCAAAGAAGGAATCTTAATTTATAATTTTCAAGTGTAACATGGACAGTTATATGCAATCCCCCACCGGTTGCACTGCGTGACGTAGGGGCTCCCACTTTTTCAATTTTACTTTGCTTGGCTAGACTGCTTTCTCAGGCCCAATTTCCATTTTTATTTTTGATGTAATAGAGGCTGCTTTTCATCTCACTGGTTTCATGTGCTACTATTCCATATTAGTGTATCCCCCTCAACAGAACTACTATACACATTCAACAATTCAGGTGGAAAGTTAGAGGACATCAGGTTCACCAATATAGTAGTTATCAGCTAGCATCACATGGCATTCATCATGTGAAATGGAAAAGGTAAAAATTCTCCCATGATTCTGTCAAAGAAAATATGACCATAAAAATCAATTCTGAAGGATACATTATGCCACATACTTATGTAGCCCTGCGTCCCTGCCAGGGAGCAAACCAAAGCTATTTAATTTGCAGAAACTCACTTTGACAAACTTTGAGGCATCCCAGTTTCCAAATTGAATACAAATTTTATACATAATAAGGGTTGGTTCAGGTGCTACTTTTTACTTGGCACAGATTTTAAATCCCATCCATCAAGACTACAGTAATACCTTGGATTGCAAGTAACTTGGTTTGAGAGCATTTTGCAAGACAAGCAAATTTTTAAATATTTTAAATAGTTTAAAAATGGAATCAAATGTTGAAGCTTATTTTTATTTCCTAAAAGGAGATTAATTTTCCAGAATTTAGGAAACACTCATGTAGAATAAAAGTTTAAACCTCATAAAACAATTTTAATTTTAACTTTTACAGAGCAGATCACTGCTGACTTCGTGTAGATATGGATTCCTTGTAATATCCAATACTTTTAAGCTTATAGAAACATTGGCAAGGATCTATAAAACTTAGTAGACATATTGCTTGAGCTTAAAGTAAATTCTATAAGGCAGAATGTTTATTAAAATTTGTTAACTGCCAGTTGAAGACTATACACAAAGGCAGAGGTGCAGTAGTTTAGTGAAGACTATGAATAACTCGTTTCTAACATGGTTGATTTTATAGATGTCACACCTTCATATAACTAAACTGTTATTTTTGTAGCCTATTTTCACATGTTTAAAGTTTGGTTCAAGAATCATCCTTTTTCAAATTTAGAAAGGGGTATACATTTATCAATAATGTCTTTGATTAGAAAAAAAAGTACTACATTTTGGGTCTGAACACCATGAAGACATTAAAATGCTACACATACTTAACTTGCTATATTACACCCAGACATATAAAAGTGAAACTGTCAAATGTCCTTTGGAGACCTTCCATGTCATTCTTCCAATCCAAAAGAAACAAATTGCCTTCTAAAATGGTAGTAATAGAAATCTAATGTTGGCCGGGGCGGGGGAGACAGATGGACAATGGAAACATCAGCAACTAACACAGGCAATACTTGAAACTGACAGTGGTAGAAAAAGTGGTCTGCTGACAAAAAGGAGTGACATCTGGATATGATCCCAGCAATGAGACAAGAATATTTATTTTTTAAAAGTTTCAAGAGCAATCCTATGCTCCCTAGACAGTGTCTGGGGCGCCTGGGATGCTGCAGATCTCCTCCTCTGTGCCTATAGTCAGAGCTACAAGCACGGAGAAGATCTGATTTATTTATTTATTTCATTTCTATACTGCCCCACAGCCGAAGCTCTCTGATTGTGGATCTTCCCTCCGCTCCTCTCCTCCCTCCCAGCTGCTGTGGAACAAGGTTGCAACTGGAGAGGAAGGAGGTGTGCCGGTGGGAGGGGAGCAGCAGGGATGTGCAGTATCTTATGGCCTCTCCAGTTCCCTCCCACCAAAAGGTAAGTCAGCTACTCAGGTTCAGATTCCTGTTTTTGTATTTGGAATGGAGGTGAAACAGTCTCTGTACTCCTCTCGCCCTGCCTGGCTCTTGCTAGGGCATGGAATAGGCACAATCCATAAGAATGCACCCTTTGTTTCCAGCATGGCCAATGGTCAGGTATGTTGGGTGTTGTAGTCCAAAACACCTGGAGGGGACCAGGCCGGGGACGGTTGCGTTATTAAGATCATCAGGAGAAGCTCCTTTGAAGGCACCCCTTCTTGCTGAGGCCCACTTGCTGGGCACATGGGAAAGGCTTTTCTCCTGTGTGGCTGTGAAGGATTGAGGCCTACACAAGCTTAAGTTATGTTGAAGCCTGTAGGCTCAAACATCTCCTGATGGGAGGGGGGGCATTCGTGAGTTTCATTTTCCCTCATGGAGTTAAAGTTTCCTTTTCATTGAGAGAAGTCTCCTTTCCCCCCTAACGGAGTTAAGTTTCATTTCCCCAGTTTGAGGTCCCCTGATTGTAGCCTCCTAAAGTTGTGGGAGTATATATAAAGGGGAGGCAGAAGCAGCAGAAAGGAGAGAGAAGCTGTGGAGGAGAGGTTTTGCAGGCACCAAGAAGCAGAGAGCAGACAGAGAAGCAGAGTCTGAATATCACTGAAGAATGCAGAACAGCCAGGGCTAGGCTGAGAAGGAATCTCTATTAAGGTTACAGGTGAACAAGTAGCTAGGTTAGAGAGAACTGTGTTATCATTTCTTTTATTTCTATTATACCTGCTTTTTGAAGGTACAGTAATACCTTGGATTGCAAGTAACTTGGTCTGAGAGCGTTTTGCAAGACAAACAATTTTTTTTAAAAAATTTTGACTTGATAAACGAGCAAGGTCTTGCAAGACACTGCGTAGGGATGTAACCACTCGCCTCGAGCGGGCGTAGCGGGCCGAAATCAGCCCCGCTCACACCCACGCACACCAGACTCACTTTGATAGAAGAGTGTTTTGGATTACAAGCACGGTTCCGGAACGAATTATGCTCTCAATCCAAGGTATTACTGTATACAGCTCTATTTGTGTAATTACCTTAAGTTATTGTGAATCTACTATACCAAAATTTACTAAAGTAAACAGTTATTGTTACCATTCAGTTGTTTGGAGTGTCTTTTGTACCACGCCTAAAGCCTAATCCCACGTTTCTGGGAAGAGAAGGTAAAAGGCAGAGAATTGGCATCCTGATACAGGAGGGGCTCTTAAAGAGGCAGATATCTTTAAGGAGTTAATCAAGGTGTCCTGGTACAGGTGGAACCTTGACAGTGGCTCCCACATTCTGGAATACACTCCCCCTGGAGCTGGGATTGGTCCCCACTCTCTCTGCATTCAGGAAGGGGGTCAAAACACATCTTTTTAACTTGGCTTTTAAAATTGTTTTAATGGTTTTTAATGCTGTTTTATTATTATTTTTTATCAGATTATGCTATATTTTGAATTTTTTGTACACTGCCTTGGTCAGTTTCAGAAAGGCGGTATAGAATCAACTTAAATAAATAAAAAAGTAAATAATGACCTCTGAAGGAGGCACTCTCTCTGAAGGAGAAAGCAAACCTAGATAAATTTGGGGATCTAACCTGTATAACATGTCATAACATTATCCAGGTTAAATTTTAAATAAAGTTAACAGACATACTTATATTGAAGCAATAAAAGGCAAACATCAGTACTCACTTCTTTTAAATTTTAAGGTGGGCATAAGCTATAGCTACAATGCAAGAAGTTTAGCTTCTAAGGATTCACAAAATACAAGCTATGGAACCATGCCCATGACTTGGGAGATCTGGGTTCTACTTGGCCATGAAACTCACTGGGTGACTTTGGGCCAGTCACTGACTCTCAGCCTAACCTACCTCACAGGGTTGTTGTGAGGATAAAATGGAGAGGAGGATTATGTAAGCCGCCTTGGGTTCCTTGAAGGAAAAAAGGTGGGGCATAAATATAATAAATAAATAAATAAATAATCAATCAATCAATCAATATAATGTTAGCCTCACAATGCTGCATATGTTGCATTACTACTGTGGGCTGTCATTGGAAATTAATGTGAAACAGAAGTGAGCCTAGGGACCAACTGAACACTCTCTAAGCCTGCAATCCTATACAAATGTACCTGGCTAGTAAGGTTCATTGAACTTAATGGGACATACTTTTGAGTAGACATGCATAGGATTGTGCTGTAAGGCAGGGAAGCATACCTCAGCCCCTTACCAACTAAACAGGACAATTTTCATACTTCAGGAGGAAATCTCAACCAGAGTTCATTAGCAAGTCAAGCTGCCACTGAAGATCTGTAGTTCTGCTTGAGATTCTTAGCAAATGTAAAGATCTTTCCCCAATGGAAAGATTTTGAAGATACAAGATTATGCTATTCTATATCATGCTATGGAGTATTTCAATGCATAAAAACGTGGATGTTAATAGAACCATAGTAAAGATGATTGTGCCATGCCTGGCCTTTTAAAGGTGCATTCCCCTTTATTTTCTCTCACTTAGTGCTGTGAGAACAGTCTGGAAGCAATCTTCCTAGCAGCTGCTCTCATCAACAAACTGTTTATTGTAAGAAAGTGGTTAGGTCAAAGGCTAAACATCATCCTAAGCTGAAAACATACATTATAAAAAAATTAATACCGTTCATGCATAAGAAAACAGTCTCTCATACAAAGAGAGAACCATGTTCATGTCAGCAATGCCCAAAGTCTATTGAAACAAATTTTCTGGTATTGAAAGAGTAGTACTTTAAAATGAAAGCAACTGCTAATTTCCTTTCAACATTTCATAAACAAATAATTTTTACCAAGTATCAATAAAATAGCATATAACCTGTGTTTTATGCTCTAAACCATACCTTGATTTTAGAAGTTTAAAACTTTTTGGCAATCTGTTGGTGATGTCTCTTTCAGTCACAAAGACTGTAGACTTGCCGCCATGCAGGATTAAGCTTGCCACAGCTATTTCAGCAAATTATAATAGCATTTCACAGTACTGAAAAAGTTATCAGTCACTGACAAAAAACATAGATACTGAATATTTTACTGCAGTAATTTTAATGACATCATAGACAGTAAGTTGTATCGGAACAATTCAGTATGGCAATATATTTAGAGTTGTGCTTTAAAAATACTTCCAAGATAGGATTTGGCTGCAAATGTATCATAGGGCTTTTTCTTAAAGCACATCCAAATAATGTGCCAAAGAGAAGAAGGAGCAATAGAAATGTTTTAGTATTTGATATCTGCCAATAATATTATAGAATACCAGGAATTTAAATATAGCACTTCTTTTCAGTTAAACCTTAAATTAAACCCCCTTAATTTTTCAGATAAAGCATACATTCCATTATTTCAGTGATACACAGTGTAATTCCTCAGTGTAAAGCACACTGAGCAATACCAACTGAAATTCATTGTAGAAAAGTTTGAGATGAGGTGGACTATAATAATTCAATGCCTATTTACATAGCTATGAGTATATCCAAATTGGCAGGTTTTCGAACAATCTGACCTTTACAATTGTATGAAGATTTTGTATATACCACGTCTTGCAATCTGTCACCTATTGTTCTTTTTCATCCCACTTTCAGGGCTTTTTGCATGAAAGCACGTGCTGTGTTATAGAGCTATGAACATTTGGTCTGGATAGAAGTCTTACATTGTTCCTTTTGCTGGACATTTCCTGCCCCCTCTCCACTTCAAGATCCTTTTTCTTTTTTACTGTGAACTTGCACAACTGCATCTGTGCACTCATCCCCCTAGTTTCCTCACTAATTTATTTTAGCACACTGAATTGGCTACTTCATGATCCCAACTCTGGATTGTCTACCTTTTTAAAAGCCTATAGAATCTAATAAATTGAGATATATGTGAATGCGCAATAAGTGCTACTCTACTAATTCTACTGTCACCACCAGCAGCCATTCCAGCAGGCTGTGCAGAGGGAGAAGAGAGGGAGTGCAGGGCCATTCCACCAGCCCTGCCAGAAGTATTACGGTAATTAATATTCCCCCTTCTTCCCTCCCCGTTCCTTTTTCCTTGTGTGTCGTGTCTTTTCAGATTGTAACCCTGTGGGCAGGGAATGTCTTGTTAATTGCTGTAAGCCGCCCAGAGAGCTTCAGCTATTGGGTGGTATAAAAATGAAATAAATAAAGGCTGATGAAGTGATTTGCCAAAGTAGTAACGAAGGACAGTTTCTAGTTGCCCACTCCTCCTTCACTGGGTTAAAAAGTCTAGTAGTACTATAAAAGCCACTATTAGCTCTCTAGTACCTAGTTATAATATATTCCACAAACAGCTTCCAAATTTCAACAAACCATACAGAGAGTTTATGATATACAATATTGAGAAAGGATTACATTGTATGATCTGAGTTGTGCCACAACTCAGAAGTTCAACCTATACCTCTGCAGAGATGCAAAATTAATATTCCATGTTCTATGTTCCACGATACAACATATTCCATATAGCTTTTTAAAAGTACATGTGGTTAAATCAAAGGTGGATTTTAAATTATATGAATGTTATTGTATAAAATGATATTTTCAAAATGCTGTTAGAGGAAGTGTACACTTGTTCTATCCAAAACTCATATATTTATAATCAGAATTATATATGTAACCATAGTCAGTTTCCATCTATAAAATACTAACAACATTAATAATTTTTATAATGGTCACAGTATTGAGGACTAACATATAATCCTCAGACACTGTTGTGAAAATGAGTGAGCTAAAGTTTGTGTTAAACACCTCACTCACTCATTCTATAAAAATAATTGAAATGATGAAATAAAGTTATACTACAATAGTTAATTATTAATGCTCTGTAATTGTATTCTGACTAATATAATAAGGCATATTTCATGGAAATAAAAAGTATAATTTAAACATGATACACTTAGTATTTCAAAGCATACTTGCTAATTGGAATAGACAATTGACATAGCTTTATATTTCACAGCTGAAGTACAAAATTATATATATTTAATATGAATAGAAATCCAAATAAGGAGATGACCAATGAAAATGAAGAGTGGGGGGCAAGCACAAGTGGCTGCCAATAAGCTCTAGAGTCTTTTCTCAGTTTCAGTATCTGGACTAACAGTAGCAATTTCATTTAAAAAACAATAATTTATAAAAACAACAACACATGCCTTTATGCAATGGCTCTTTGACTGGTCCATGCATCACCAGTGGTCACTAATAGGTGCCCATGAAATCAAAACAAAAATTAAAAAGGTGGTTTAAACCATGTTTCCACCATGTGCTGAAGAGGCAACTCGCACAGTTTAAATTTAACTTCCCAATTCAGCATTTCACACAGCTACACTGGAAACCCAAATAAACTCCTGTTTTATTAAAGGTTTATGTCTTCAGACTATGGTGATCAAGTTGTTTTAATTTTGAAGGCTTTCACTTGTCCTGCTAGTACTATCGTTGCAATGCAAATAATGTTGTTGATGATGATGAGGTGGTACACAAAGACCAAATAAACCAGAACAGTGGTCATTAATAGAACAAAATTTATGAACCACTGCCATATGTAATAAATATTAAAGATGCAAGACTGCTAAAGATCTACTATAGCAGGAAGTAGAAAAACTGCTACAGTACTTTTATAAACGATATAAAATGCAAAAATCGCTACCCTCGAACATCAAAACAATCACTAGTATAGCAAGAATATTAACAAGAAAAACTGAATGTGAAAAATTTGCCTGTGTTCCCTTTGACATACTTCCCCTATTATTGTGGCTCTTCTCTCCTCCCCTTCCCTCCCCACCATATGGGAACCTTGATAAGCAGACTCCTTCTGCCAGCAGCTGCCAAAGAGAATCCTGGATACATGGTGGCTGTTTGTGGCAGTAGCCGGCAAGAGAAGTACAATTATTTTAATTTGATTCTAAGTAAAGAGGCTGTCTGGTTGTTTATTTACTTTGCTGGCAATTTGGAAGACAGGAAAGGTGGTTTCTTGCCCAATTGGTTTACCTGCTCTGGATGAGGTGGATTTCTTTCATCTTTTATACAAATTAGTTACAGCTCAGCGTTAGTGTGGATTGGTTTTTTAAATAGGTTCAGCTATTTTAGTAGCTTTTGAGTAACCATTATATATTCTACTTTTTAAATGTTTCCGTTATATGCAGGAGGGTAAGACTAAGAGTCCTTATAGTTTTTGTTGGTTAACAGGATGCTCATCAGAGACTACTTCAGCTGGACTGTCTCTCCTCTCCACGAGGCCAACTACTGTTGGTGTTGGAAGGATCCTGATGAATGGGTTACGTGTGCTTTTTTAATTTTGTGTTTGTAACTAAAAACTGGGGGCTGGATTATGTTTTTCCTTCTGCCTCCCAATCCCTTTTCTTCGTATGCCGTGTTTTTAGATTGTACGCCTGAGGGCTCATTAATGTCTTATTACCATGAAAGACTTTATTTTTTTGGCTGAAGAGTAGGGGGAAACCCGTCAAATAAATAAACAAACAAACAAGATCATTTAAAGACTTAATTACATTGATTTAAATATGATTGACTGTGGTCCTGACAAAAAGGCAGTAAACACTGGATTCAGTAAGATGATTCTTCTGTTAGTTTGATAAAAGCTACAATTTCTTGTGTTCTTGTGTTTGATTTTGTATTACTTTTATTTAAATTGTACCAACTAGTACATATTTGTCAATGGTTTTATTTTTATTTAATTTTTATAGTGTAATTCATCTGGTATAGATGAGTTATAGTGCAATTCGTCTTGCTATTTATGGTTTATGTGCCAATATTTCCTCAGTAACTTGTAAAGGACTGTGTCTAAACATTAAGATAGTCACTATGCTTTCCCTTGCAAAAAAAAAAAATGAAGTATAAAAACAGTATTTCAATTTTAGTATGTATTTTTAATGCATATGACATTCAAAGTAGCTCTGAACTACACACTTAAGGTTTGAATGATGTGCCAACAATCAAATGTATCCATAACTGCGCTCTTCTCTTGCTGCTTTTAAAGTTTAGCTTCTTCTGCTGGTAATTCTGAACACAACTAGCCACCATCCAAAACCAACCTCACAAAAGGTCACAAATGAAACAGCTTTTAGGAACCTAGGTTTCCTCCCAAAAGCCTTCCCACCAACCCAGAATGCACACCTACATCAGCTCCTACATCCTAGGCACATCCACCAATGGACAGAAAGTTTGAATATCATGTATGCCTGTAAAATTCAAAATATATCTAGTGATGTGGATGAGCCTCCCCTCTCTCCCAACAAATCTGGTAATCAGTCTTGTATAATGTACAAGTGATTCAAACATTATATCCTTACATAGAAATCTGGGGATTTTGGAGACAGGTAGGACATGTGCAACAGTTGGGCAGGGTAAGAAGGTGTGAACTTGCTACTCCACTGCACATATGGAAAAGATAAAGGAAGTATCCTCTGAATCAGGCATCTACACTTCTCTATCAGGCGAATCCATTGGAAAGTTAGCATTAAAACTTTTGAGCAGCAATAACAACTTTATAATTCAATTTACACCAGATAGATAGTATAAAACATGTTGTATTTCTCTTCTTACCAAGTTTAGGAATTCCTCTTTATAATTGCAATTTATTTATTATATTTATACCCCGTATTTTTTCCTGCAAGGAACCCAAGGCAGCTTACATAATCCTCCTCCTCCTCGCCATTTTATCCTCACAACAACCCTGTGAGGTAGGTTAGGCTGAGAGTCAGTGACTGGCCCAAAGTCACCCAGTGAGTTTCATGGCCGAGCGGGGACCAGAACCTGGATCTCCCGAGTCCCAGTCCAACACTCTCACCACTACGCCACACTGGCTCGCAGATTGATGCTCAGATGCCCAGGCGTAGTTTGAACTGGGCTATACACAGAGACAGCCCTATGCTAAAAAAAAGTAAAATTAAAAAATGGCAGATTACCTAGCTCAGGGGTCTCCAACCCTTTTGGACCCATGGACACATCTAGGAATCTGAGAAAGTGTTGAGAGTGCCACCACAAATAGCTCCCATGGAGGATGTGGCTAGTCACATAATGGGCGTGTTCGCATGTCATGCCAACCCACCCTGGCAATAAGCCACAGTGGGTTGGTTGTTGGCGAAACAGCCCATGATGTGCCTGACAATCAGGCTCACCATGAGTTGTTGGCCCACTTGGTCCTCCAGAGGGTTTCCAAGGGGACACTGTAGGAGGACCGAATTATCTCCCACCTCCCCACCGTGATTGTAAGCAGTTTCGGGCTCGTGGTGGCTTTTTTGCAGTTTAAACCTTTTCTTCTTCTGGAGATTGTTAAAGTCAGTTGTCAAGCTAGCGTTCGCAATCCTTGTTTTGACAGCTATGGACAGTTTGTTTGTTTGTTGTATTTATGAATCGCCCATCTGGCTGGCAAACTGGCCACTCTGGGCGATGTACAACATGATAAAATATAAAATACATTTAAAACAGAACAAAATTTTAAAATCTTAACCCACTCCATATTCTCGCCTGAATAGCTATGTTTTTAGTGAGCGGTGGAAGCTCAGCAGAGAGGGGGCATGGCGGAGGTCACTAGGGAGAGAGTTCCACAGCATGGGGGCCGCCACAGAAAAGGCCCTCTTCCTCGTCCCCACCAGCCTAGCTGCTCTGGCTGAAGGGACAAGGAGAAGGCCGTCTGTGGCAGATCTTGTTGAGCGGCCTACTTGGTGTTGCTGGAGACGCTCCTCAAGATAAACTGGACCGGAGCCGTATAGGGTTTTAAAGGTCAAAACCAACACCTTGAATTCTGCTCTGCAAGCAACTGGTAGCCAGTGCAGCTCCTTCAGCACTGGAGTGATGTGATCCCGCCGGCTGTGGCACCTTGGATGGGCTCCCCAAACATTTTTTAAAAAAATTCTCCCCTAATTTTCGCAAATATTTGCGATTGTTTTTTAAAATTTTACCTGCACTTGAGCAACTGCAGAAATCCACAGTTGCAGGAATGGAGAAACTCAGGTGGGCCTTGCTGGCTAAGTCCAGCAGTTACCCACCCTGGACATTATTCCACAGAAGCTGCAGGTAAGTTTATTTTCCCCTTTGGTTCCATCTGACAGCTGTCAAAAGGCGAGCTGCCAAATGTAACTAAAGGCAGGAGTGATCTTAGCTCATAAAAAGGAGGTGGCGGCTCGTTCATCCTCTTTGCAGCAAGATCTTCATGAGGTTTTTTGTTGGCTCATGTGTCCGAAGGTTGCCCACACTTTTGCACTTGTTCCTGAGATTCTACCACATTAGGAACATTCAAAAGTGCAAGCCACCCCATTTGACCTCTCAAAAGTAAAGCTCCATTTTTAAAGTGAGATTTAGAAAGGGTTAAAAAAAATTGGGGGGCGGAAGACACTATGCAGATATATAGACTCTACACAGACATATGTCCCAGTCCAAAACTACCCAGTTCCCACTCAAAAACCCCTTTTTAAACGGACCCAGAGTTTTGACAGCTATCAATGCTGTCAAAACTCATTTTCTTCTGAAAGAACGGGGGAGTGCACCATTGCACTTTCCCAAGCACCTAGAGGCTCAGGGCAAAGTGCAAAATGTGCACCCTGGTGGGAACTAAAAGGGGGGGGGGGATTAAGGATCTTACTGCAAAGGGAACTGAAATCCCATTAAAAAAAACCCTTTTCACCGCTAAAGATCACTTGTGCCTGTGATTTTTCTTTACAGCTCGCCTTCTGACATCTGTCAAGAAAAACCATAAGGTACTTGGAGCCTCTTCTGGGCAATGTCCAGGGTTGGTACCTGCTGGCACCCCCTGGACACTGTCCCAGCCGAGGCTTCAAATCCCCACAGTTGCTCAACTGCAGCTAGAAATTTTTTAAAAAAAATTCTTTGTGTGCACAAGTTTTTGCACAAAACTTTTTCAAAAAAGGGGCTGGACAACCACAGGCAGCCACTCTAAGGTGCCACTGGGTCACTTTGAAAGGACTGATCGTAGCTGTCAAAATGGAGATTGGGGAAGCTGGTCTCACAGTTGGGTCCCCTGATCTCGGGGGGGGGGAGGGTAAAAAGAAAAAAAGCTGCAGCAAGTCCAGAACAGCTCACAATCATGGAAGGGAGTGGGGAAAGCCAGTGCCAGCTGCCCCCAAGTGCCTCTTAGGCACTCTAGGGGCAGCCGGCACTGGCACTTGCCTGGGAGCCCCATGGCAAGAGCAGCAAGGGTATTTTGCTGCTCTTGCCATGGGGCTCACTAGCTGTTTACCCCTACCCACGATGGGATTGGTTGTCTGGGTTAGGATGACACAGCTCCTAGAACTCGTGGGTAGAACAGCTCCTAGAACAAGCCATGCATTGTTGGGGTGGCTTGTTGCCCATGCACAAGCCACTGCAGGGAAACTGATCAGGGTTTCAATGCACGATGGGTTGTTGTATGGTGCAAACCCAGCCACAGTGAGGCTTGAGGCTGGGAGGGAGAGGGAAATAGCAAGGCAAAGGTGTAGAGAAGAGAGAAAAGTGAGGGAAAGGGTTGGGTGGAGAGAAATAGCAAGGCTAGGAGTGGAGAAATAGAGAAAGCGCGAAGGGGAAAGGTCTGCAGAAATAGAAGATGATTAGGTGAGGTCAGAAAACAACTCTTCTCTTCTCTTCCTGCCTGCTGAACAGCTGATCAGCAGTTGGGTCAGGAACAGGAAGGAGAACCTCATGCCCTAATGGTTTTCTAGTTTTATATTAAAAATAAATTTTTGAAGGGGGCAGGGAGTGGAGGTCCCTGAGGGTGTCATGTTGGGGACCCCTGACCTAGCTCTGTGAGTCTCCAGAAAGAAGTCCAACCAGTTTTGCATAATACAATGACATTACAATTCGGTATGAGGCTATATAGAAAAATTGGGAAAGGCCTGACCAGCACATCACCATATTAGAATGGCCATTCCCTCAATCTATTACCAGTTGAGCAAACTGCTATTTTCCACTCAATCCACCAATTTCGATATAGGAAGTTTATGTCTGAATCATATGGTGGTATGTGAGTGGATTTTAAATATATATGGATTAGATTACATCTGGACCCTTCTGAATCATTTCAATCCAATGCAAATTCTCTCAGAAGCAAGCCCCACTTCAATGGAACTTACTGCCAAAAAAGTGTGAAGAGGTTTGCAGTCTAACATTCTGATCATACATAGTTGCAAAGGTTTGCTTTAATTTAAAAGCTGACATTCAGTTGTTATTCACTGCAATGCCTCTATATCAGCAATAGGTAAGGTTAGTATATCTGCACATCAATGATTTCCTTAGCTTGCTGAGAAACCTATATAATAATTAGGCAGTAGTGGGATGGATGAGAAGCCAATAAAACAACACTGAAACGCAATAAGATGGAGGTACTGTTGGTGGGCAGTTCCCAGGTTCAGGAAGTGGAAGATAGCCTGTTTTGGATTGGGTTGCACTCACCCTGAAGGAGCATGTGATGTGTGTAGCTTGGGAGTACTCCTGGATCCATCATTGTCATGTGAAGCCCAAGAATGCTTACTTTCAGCTCCAGTTGAAATGCCAGTATGGCACTTTCTGGCTAGGGATAAACTGGTTGCAGTGACTCATGCCTCAGTAACCTCATATCTGGACTATTGTAATGTGCTCTATGTGGGGCTGCCCTTGAAGACAGTTTGGAGGCTTCAGCTGGTGCAGAACAGCACCGCTCGGTTACTAAGCGGCGTGCAAAGCTGGAGTCATATTACACCTATTCTTTATGATCTGCACTGGCTTCCTATTTGCTTCAGAGCTTACTTCAACTATTAATGTTGACATATAAGGCCCTAATCACCTTGGGGCCCAACTACTTGTTGGATAGCCTCTCCCAGTATTTATCAGCTGGGCTTTGAGATCTTAGGAGGGGCCCCTGCTCCTGTTCCCATCTATGAGCAATGCCAAGAGAGCAGTGACCCAAGTGAGGGCCTTTTTGGTTGTGGCACCCTTATTGTGGAACTCCTTTTCTTTGGAGATGTGTTAGGCAAGTTCAATAACTCAGTTTCGTCAGTTGCTTAAGACATATCCCTTTATACAGACATTTGGTTCCTTTTGATGAGATCTTTGAATCTTCTGTTTGTTGAACTGTTTTTGGTATGCTTTATCTTGCTGCTGTTTAGATTTGATTTGATTTTTTAGAGTTTTAAAAGTATTGTTTATTATTGTTTGTGTTTTGTATTGTTATTTTATTTGTAAACCACTTTGTGAATTGTTATGAAGAGTGGTGTATAAATGTAATAAACATAAAACTTCTTAACATCAGCCTTCACATGACTGATAGCATTTATTTCATGTTTTTAAAAATACTATTGGAAGCCACTGGTTACTTAATCATGAATCAAACACTTCACCATATACTCAATATGAGAACACCATCAGAAGTAAAAGCATCTCATTTTCAGACGTTCAGCTTCTATAAGACAAGCCTGACTTCAAGTAGCAAAGACAAAAAACACTGAAGTCCAGCTTTAAACTCTGACAGTACTTTAATCAGAGTTTCTGATGTAAGGACTTGAAGTTGGATTTCTTTCTTAAAGCAAAAGACAAAAATTATCATACTTGGCAAGCATAGTACAGAAATCTTCTCTGGCTATAACTGAGCAATGTCAATGTGACATTGTCAAGAAATCCATTTTGTTTCTGTGTTTTAGCAGCCTGTAAAAGTTCCATTCTGTGAGGCTGGGCTATCATTGGTTTTATCTAGTATCATCCCTGGCTTCAGGGTCAGAGCAGAACTCTCACTAACTGGGTTGAACAAGTTCAGCTGAGTGTTGGTGGGAACTTTCTGTCTCCCACCCCCACCCCAGAAAGCCTTGTAAGACTGTTTCAGCTAGCTTGTGATTGGCTAATAAGAATCACCTTAGTTTTGCTAAAGACTTTTGGGTATAAAACCAGGGTGGGGTGGGTCAAGCTGTCTTTTGTCTTTGTCTGGTTTCATTTTGCCCTTTCCATTGTCTGCTTTGGATTGCCAGCAATCTCTCTCCTGTTCTATAGAAAACCCATGCTACTGGTATGCACAGCCAGGTTTAGTCAGTTTGTTGCTTTTGCCCTGTAAGTAGTGATTCTAAATATTGCTTTGTTTATTGTATGTTATCCCCTTTCCCTTTCTATAAACAAACTTACCACCTATTTTAATTGGATATGTGTGCTTCATTCCAATTAAGCCTTGGTACTAGGTCCAGAGCTTTCCTCTTGGTTATTGCTATTGTTTAAAGTTTCAGGCCTAGGGCTTTGAAACAGAGAGCACCCTGGACTGCTGGCTTTGGCTGGATGCAGGGGTGGCTGCAGCCTGCCTTGCTGGCTTGGTGCTCAATCTGAGCAACCTTTTGTCCCTGCCTACATTGCCGGGAGTTAGGGCACCCCCTTCCTCCATTCACAAACAGCATTTCACAAAATTCAGGATGAAGCCACTTTGTTACTTTCCAGGTCTCTTACATACATTAGCTAGAGGCCACACTGAAGGGGTAAAGAACCTTAAGTCTTTGCAGATTTGGAAATATTCCATTTTTGCCAGATCTTTACTGCTGATGTCATACTTATGTAAACTACTGCCAAATTGAAAAAGGTTCTCCAGAGCATTCTTTATAAGACAGAGAGTCTATATATTTAAAGCCACCCACCTGCTTCACACCAATCCCCTATAACTCTGAGACCCAAAAGGATATTTGCTATGACATTTTCTAAGGTTGTAACTGAATCCAAATCAGTCACTTTCTTTAATTACCCCAAGTACAGATGGTTCAGGCATCATGTACAAAAAAGGCAATCATATTGTTGCTAGACTTCAGATGATGTTTCAGTCTTTAGATTCTATTCTAAAAATATGAGAATCAAAATATCAAGAGTATTGCAAGAGGGAAAGTCAAAATGATTTCATGTAAGCTGAGATCTGGAACAAACTTACCTTTAACACAAACTGAAATCAGTAGGACTTAATTCCAGGTAAATGGGGTCAAGACTGAGGTATAAATGCCCTTTCCTACAAAGCTTTTGCAGCCTATAATCCTGATGGCCATGCATTAGTGGACTTATCATAGCTTGAACAGGAACCTTATTCAGACATTCAATTCCTCGTGCGATTAGAATAGTGTGAGAGAGAACAGGGCCACACGCACTGGCCTGCCCTCTCCATCATGCCCCTGCCACCCTCCATGCGTTAGAGAAGATGGCCTGAAACAGGGAGCCTGCAGGCTCTCCACACAGGTTCAGAATCATGTACACAGCAGGCTCCATGTTTCAGACTTTCCACTGCAATGCATGTGGGTGGGATCTGATGGTAGGGCCAACAAGTACAGGCACAGTTTTCATCTCATGAGATAGTAATTGTATAAGTATGGGTGCGTGAAAAGGGCCAAGAAACATGCAGAATATTTGTTTCCATTTCTAAAAACAACTGTGGAAAATCCTGTGCATATACGGTCCACAGTACTGGAGGCCAAGCTTCCAGTTTGTTTACTTAACTTAATTTTTAAACCACTTCACTTATTATCTGGGCAGTGTACACCTTGAAAACATAACATACAAAATGGCAATAAAACAATAAGCATTTTTCAACTTGTGAATGTAATGCGAGAAAAGCAGCACAACAGAAATCTCACTCAAATGGCACTGACAGCTCAGCCATCCTTACCTTCCACATTTCCAGTCTTATTTGCAACTGGGATGAGGAAATGGGTCAAACACAACACATCTACTTCAAAACAAAAACCTTTCCAAAAATTAGACACAAACAACCCCTTAATGCAGATGATGTTGTAGGCATATGTTATGACGACAAAGGATTTTACTACAGAATGGGATCATCATACTCAGCTCTCTCCTTTTTATACAATTTACAGGGGAAGTTTACAAAAATAAGTTGAATTGTAGCCTAGAGTTAAAGTTTAAAGAACAAAGACATACAATTCAAGAATTATTTGTTATTATCTTCATGTCCCATATACATGAATCAAGAGAGCACAATAGAGTATAGAGGATTGCCACAAAGTGGCAAGATATACCAATCCTGGATGTAGTATTATAGCCATTATCATGTCTAGTAGATATTTATAGTCCTATGGCATCTTCCATTATCCCCCCCCCCCCTTTTAAAGCCATCTTAGCTGGTGGCAATCAAATTCTTGTGGTAGCAAATTCCATAGTTTAACTATGCAATGTTGAAGAGGTACTTCCCTTTGTCCATCCTGAATCTCTCACCATTCATCTTCTCTAGCAATGTGTATGAAACATGCTATTTTTTGCCAAAGATTTTGGGCTACACATCCATACTTTGAGGGTTTTAAGGACAAGTAACAGCATTGAACAAAAAGCAATACGAGGGTTATTAGAATTTGGGGAAATGACATCTGGTTTAAAAGACATACATTTGTAAAACTGCATTATTTACTCTAAGTCTTTGGGAGAAATACCAGTTGCAAACTACTCCACAGTCCTATTTCTGAGAGTGAGGGGGGAAGTATAGCAGAGTGATATGACTGCAGAAAGGAAGAGTGGGGGGAAATCATACAAACAAAGGGTGTGGGGGTCAAAAGTTTAAAAGGAATAGAGATGAAAACATTATACATCTAAGGAAAAAACAAAAGGAAGAAAATAAGGCAATGGCAATTAGAAAACTGCAGATAAGTCATTCAAGTTAAGAGAGTAATTAATTAATCCGTGAATTGCAGGGATGTGCACTGTGCGCAAGCCATTTCCAATTTCCAGCAACAATATCTGAATATGGCATTTGTAGGTTGTTTCCGTAACATCCAAACCCTGGAACATGAGACTGAGGGTTAAACAACCCCAAGTTAACCCATGGTTTGTTCGTCAACAGAAAATTGGCACAAGGCCCTTATACAGATCTTGAGCATTATTTGTATCGGGGTCCTACAACTGCTTTTTCTCCAAGATAAAGGTGGCCAGGTTAAGCACAGTTGTTTAAATAGTTTAAACTAACAAATAGTTTAGCTCTCAGTTACAAATCCTGTGAAATTGACTACAGTAGAACAGAACATAGCCTTTAAAAATGAATTTAATGCAGCCCCCCAAAGCACAATGCTGAGATTCTGGATTTTAAAAATAAGAAGCATCTATAAGCCCCAGGGCCCTGCCTTGAAAAACCCTGTTGTCCCACAATTTTTCGGAAACCTGTCCCTTAACCAAACTACCACCTCCATGAACAGAGAACAAAAAAATTCTACCAAAAGAAGCCAACACAAAATGCAGAATGTTTGCCAGGTGTACAAATTCAGTAAATTTATGTAAAACTGTTGTATGTATTTTGAGTTTGTTTGTTGGCTTCAGACTAGCACACAATGTTCAGTGCAATTTGCTGCAACACACCTTCTGACATTCTTGAGCTGTTTAAGATTATTTTTAAACCCAAAAAACCAATGTCTGACCAAATGTTTTGAGGCTTTTTGACACAATCACTACAATGAAGCCTCTAGTTCAACAGTAGTAATCACAAATATTAGAAACCCATGTCCTATGCAGAACATAAGCTCTAAGGTAGCTCAGAAGTGCCATCTTGTGGTAATTTTTTTCAGTAATGAAGTTTAAATGACTTTCTGAAAAAATAAGGATTATATCATATTGGAATATTCTAAAAGTTCCAATCACATCTAAAAGCCAACATGGGTGGGGTGGGGTGGCAGGGAGAATTAGACATGCACACAAGTTGTGCTCCGAAGAATTTACAGTTGAAAGGAATGCACTGCGTTTAATACAGATATCAGTTTTCAAAGCATGATTGAGTTAGAAGTCAGACAGACAATAATAGTTAATAGAACAACAACAACAAAACCATTTTCAGTTAGAGGGAGGAAAATCAGAAACAGCAAGGGCCGTCAGAAAGCTATGCATCCAACAAGACAGTAATATCCAAGGAAATAAGATGTATCTTTTTTTCATGAAAACATGCAGGTGTGCACACAGCATGTTAATATATTATTTGTAATGCTTGTTTATTTTATTCATGTCTTTTAAAAATATATTTAATGTTATCTTCTGTATTGATGGTTTACTGAAACCAAATTAAGGATGGACTAGAATTCCATAATCACATTTAGATTATGTTGTTCAAATATTTTTACTTTTTAAAATGCACAGTTGTAGTGATACTGTGATAATATAATCTGCAGTACCTTTTTACTGCTAAACTATCAAACATAAACAAGAAATCAGTTCAAAAGAACAATAAATGAAATTTGCAAATTGCTAACATGCTGCTCTATAAATTACAGAACCCAGGTAGCTCTAACTGTAATAACACAGTTGCTATGTTTTTCTAAAGGAATAGCCATCTTAGTTTGCTGCAGCGAAAACAGAGTTTTGTAATACCATAAAGGCTAAAGCATTTATTACAGCATAAGCTTTTGTGGAGTAGAGTCCACTTCATCAGTTGCAAAATAAATTTGCTGAAATGGGCTCTAGCCCATGAAAGCTTATGCCATAATATATTTCTTAGTCTTTAAGCTGCCATAAGACTCTGTTATTTTTGTTCACTTCTGCTTATTAAAAGAGAACACTGGCTTATACGGTTCACAAAATTCTTCTACAAAAAAAAAGAGTATTTTTGCCAAGATTTCACTAGTTATTGGTTAACATAAGTAAATGTGTTTCTTAAATTCGGCCATATAAAAAGTAGAGGCAGTTCCCAGGTTACGAACGAGTTTCGTTCTTAAGAATGTCTTTAAGTTGAATTTGTATGTAAGTTGGAACAGCATAGTGTTCTATACGTTAAAATTGGCATTTACACTGCGTAAATTACTCAAATTGTGTAATATACTACGCTATGTATTCTATGTAAATGACGTAGTGCCGGGGAACCCAGAAGTCCGTTCTTAAGTATGGGTTGTCTGTAAGTCGGACGTTCTTAACTCGGGGTCTGCCTTTATAAGGATAGTCTACACTATGGACTTAGCCGCAGTTGATGAAATGGGAAGTATTGGTTGGGCAATGTCGGGTACCTGCTGTCAAAGTTCACCAGGTACCAACCCTGGACATTGCCCCAAAGAGGCTCCAAATACAGTTCCCCCCCCTTTCCTTTCCCTTGACAGCTGTCAAAAGGCAAGCTGTCAAGGGAAAGCAAAGCCGTGAGCGAGCTTAGCTTGTGAAAGGGGGTGATGTGATTTATACCCATTTATACCCCCATTTTTATTTTTATTTTTTTGCCCTTATAGTCCTCAGGGCAATGCACATTTTGCACTTTTTCCTGAGACTCTAGCTACTTGAGAATGTGCAAAAGTCCATCCCACCCACTTTCCTGGAAAAAAGGAATTTTCACAGCAAACTAGCTATCAAAACTCTGGGTAGCCTTTAAAAGGGTTTTTTGACAGGGCACCGAGTGGTTTCAGACTGGGACATATGGCTGTATATGTCCCAGTCAAAGAAATCCCATTGCCCTGTTGGGCAACTGGTCTGGTGGAGCAGCAGTCACTGGCGGTGGCTCAGGCGAGCTTGGCAAGGGATTTTTGCTGTTCTTGCCAAGCGGATTGATCACCACTTCCCTGGACCCACAATGGGGTTGGTTGCCTGGGTTTGGACATTACAACCCACAGACTGGATTTGTACAACAGGAGTACCCATCATGGGTAACAAGGCATGATGGGTTTTCGTGTTGTCTAAACCTTGACCACTTCCCGCAGAGTTGCTTGTTTTTGGGCAACAAACCACCCTGACAACCCGTGCTTTGGCTTGTTGTCGGGGCTGTTTGACCTACGATGGTTTGCCATGTCGTCTGAACCCGGTAGAACAATTTCATAATGGATTACAGGGCTCAGCCAGCAAGCCGCTCAGCAAGAGTGGCAAAAAACCCTTGTCACTCTTCGTGATCTTGCCTGTGCCACCACCAGTGACAGCTCCTTCCCCGATGCCCAAGAGGAACTTTAGAGTGCCCATTGCTGGTTCACCACCTTCCCCCCCCCCAGCCCCAGAAATGCACGCAAATGGGGTTTTTTGGTGGGGGGGAGGTTGCCGGTCTTTTGCAGTTGCACAAGTGCGGTGTTATGGCTGTCAGAAATATATATAGTCTTGCCTGGTCAATGCCCTTGCCAGTTTCAGCTGTCAAACAGTAACAGATTGACAAGGTGAATCTGCATATAGGCTACACTGCGAACAATTGACAGCTGTTGGTTGCCTAGCCCTCAATTGTAAAGACCTGGCAAAAAGGAAAAAAGTGACAGAGTAGGTGCACCAAAATGGGGTGGGCATTAGTTCTTCTTCTTAGCAATTTAATCCCCTTGATTTCTAATGTTGAACTGACACTTCTCAGTGCCTTCCACATGTTCCACACTTCCCTGAGTCTCTAGCTAGCCCAGCAAGGGGGGAATCTTAAGGCCATCCCCTTTTTGCAGCTCCTTTTCCAAGCCATTACTGTGGTTCCTGTCAGCTGTCAAAAAAACCTGAGAAGGTGCTGAATGGGATGGAGTGAATGGGGCCACATTGAGGGGGACGCCCAATTTGATCTGTCCTGTTGTGTCACCTCAAAGGTTTTTTTTTTTAACAAACTCTCTGGGAAATTTGCACATTTTGGGGGACAGGGAAAAATACACAGATTTCAGGGCTGGGAAGTCAATGGAGGGGAAATATAACACAAAACCGATGGACATTTTCTTCAAAAATTAAGTACTTATCTATGCTGTAAAAAATTCAGATATCCACCATAGCAAACAGATTGTATTTGCCTGCCCTATAACAGACTACATTCTCCTCCTACAGCACATTTGATAATTTGATTTCTTCTTACCTCTTATATCACAGTTTCCCCCTCTTTTGCTGCCTAATATAACACCCCCTATTTTCTCAGAGAAAAGAACTGCAATGTGTTTATATTAATCTGGATAAAAGGTTTCAGTAACAGTTTGATTTAGGGTTGAGGGGGCTCAGTTTTCAAAATGCCTCTTGTTACTAAAAACAAATAAGAACGGAATAAATTAAGTGAAGCACTACAAAAGCACAAGCCATTATTTGGACTTTATTGTTCCAATTCAGATATGCTTTGAATCTACAAAGTACTATCTAGGTAATATGTAAAGTTGGCAATTGAGTGGTGGACAGCTATGGACGCTCACTTTGTGATAGGCTCATTATTTACATTTATCACTCAAACGCCATCTAGCCATACCTTTTGGTGAATATAGAAACCATCAGGCCAAGAGCAATACTAATCAAGGGCAGTTATGAACATACTCAAATATATCTGTCTGATAACCACCATCTTTGTGAAAAATAGACCACAGCAATGTTAGAATGATGGTATTTTTGAAAGCTGCCTTTAAACCAAATAGAGGCTCACCTTATCAGACGAGAGCAGGTGAATAGGAGTTAATGGGGGAACTTTACTTAATTCACAGCTCAAGCCAAGTAGTGTCAGGATTTCAGTAAGAACATCATATCTTCTGGGATTGCTTATTTTGAGCGAATTGAAATCATTATTTGATCGACTGGACAAACTTTTGGCATCTACTTCCAAATGTACCTGTGAAGGTAAGGCAGAAAAATGACATAATCATGATTAAAGCCCCTTTTAAAAACTTGTGTTTGATATATTAACTAGTAATCAACTATTGTGTTACATCCTAACAGTAAGCATTTTGTTTTATGCTTATCCTTTATCACCGGGCACTTCAGTTATTTAAGAATGACTACATATTAAAAACAATCCAGAAGGCAAAAATAACAATCCTGTGACAAGGAATATTTACTAGATGATATAAGTTGGAATTGGATATTACCTTTTGTATCAACTGAAAAGACTGTAGTATGGAATTACAACAGAAGGATCAGTGGGAATGCTGTAGCACAGACATCCACTCAACTTACAGCATGAGTTTGGATCCAAAGAATTACATAGAAGATGAGGCTTTCCCACTCATCCCTTCCCACTACAGACACTTGTAATGCCCAAAGGCCACTCCTGAGGGTCAAGGGACACTTCAGAGTAATGTGTAGTGTGGTGTAGGGGACTGCACCCGGGATGGGATGGACTTATAGTCCACCCCTGCTGTTCAGAAGTATCTTCCACTCACACAAAGAGCATTTTGGATTCAAACCATGCACAGCAACCAAAAAACACTCATTAGTTTTATAGTATGAATAAGACACAGCTGGTATGAGCTATCATTCAAAGTCACAACACATTCCTTTGCTAAAAATCAGTTTGCCTACGAACTGCCATTTTTCTGTAAATAACTTTTTAAAATAATATATTGGAAAAACAACAAACAAAGCTTTTGTGCACCATACCTGACAAAGAATAGCTTCTCCTCCACTATTTCCATATGGCAGATGGACAACCATCATATCTTTATCGGGACTGTCCAAGTAACATAGTGGCTTCACTGGAGAAAGTTCTTCTGTAATTTCACTTTCAAAAACTTTTCCACTAGCAAGAAGATTTAGTTTAATCTCATTGTCCTTAGCTTTTGAAAACACAATGGCCTGTATTGTGTCCATCAGTTCATTTTTACTCTTTACTTGTATCCCACCAAAAGTGAAAGAAGCAGAAAGTCCCAAAATCTTCCCACCTTTGGACATGAAAGCTAGAAATTGCTTGGACACAGCATCTGAAATGGGCTGTGATGTAGCAATGATCAACAGCAATGCATTGTCAAGCCAGGGCATGCCCAGAACATGTTTCTCTAACAACTGGTAGACAGTGTAAGCATTAAAATCAACACATTCCATGATGAGTGATTTTATTTCTTCAAATTTCACTTTTTCAGAGTCAGAACCAACATAAATTAAAACATTAGGAGGTTTCCCAGTGAGATTCACTCTGTTTCTTGTCAGACAACCACCATCCTCCAAATTGCCACTGTAATCATCAGGAAGATCTGGAATGTTTTCTGCAGGGGCAGATTTAACCGATTCAATTGTGCTATTCTCCAGTTTCAAGCACTCAACACAACTGGAAAGATGCAAGTGATGATGTTCACCAGTACCCATTTCCTTTGCAGATACTTGCTCAAGTTGTTCATGATGTTCATTTACTTTTTGCAGTTTGCATTTCTCTCTTTGCACTTCTTGATCGCCACCTCCTGCACAATCAGCAGCTTCCAGATTAGCAGTAGTCTCCAAAGGAGAATCTTGAGTCAGTTCACCAAGATGCATCTTATTAACATTTTCCTCTTTTTTGGTACCAGGTGCCACTTCTAACTCTTCCAATCCTGACTTCTGTAGGTGTACAGCTGACACATTTTAAAGTAAGTTATTAAACAAAATATACAACAGCACTGTTGAATAATGCTGCCTTTAATATAAGCTTAAAATACTATCCTAATCCAGTCTCTCTCAACTGGTGCCTTCCAGATGTTTTGAACTACATCTTCTACCAGCCTCAGCTAGCATGGCTAATGGCCAGGATGATGGGAGTTGCAGTCCAAAACATCTGGAGAGCACCAGGTTGAAGAAGGCTGCCCTAACCCTACAAAAATTGTGCAGGCACTTCTGCATTGTACTACCAGCATGTTTGCAATGCAATATAACATTAAATTATAATGATGCTACAACTGCACATCTGTGAGTGTACCCCTTCTTTTTCTTCTAAATAATATGTACAGGCAAAGCAGGTCTTCAATTAGGCTGTTGATGACTAAAACACATCATTTACAATAGCAACAAATGCCCATGTTACTTAAATCCTATGCAAATAAGCCCTGTACATGTTCAGAAAAGAAAAATGTCTAACAGAGCAAGGATCTCCCAAACTATTAAGTGGTCCAAAACAAGCAACAAAGATATGATATGTGTTAGTTCTGGTGTCTCAGATTTGGGTACCCGACTGAAGACGCTTCAAAGCCTTGATATTCAGACAAAATGAGCAATTAAAAGTCAAATGCCCCAATCCAACACAGAGCTGTGTGCAGTGCATGGATAGTGGTTCAATGCTCATTGTTTGGCACTTTAGACTGCATGCATGGTTGCCAAACTGGGAAATAGGTTTGCAATGCTCAACACATGGTTGGTACTGATTGGATGCAGATATACATATTGTGGATGTAATTCCCGTCGGTACTGCACACTTTAAGAATGTACCTCCCCCTCCGCGCCTGTCTTGTAATACATATACACTTTCCCATCAGCTACTGTCAGTGGCAACTGTGTTTAATCAGAATTACCTTTAAGACATGTATAGGATTGTACTGTTAATAAGTTAACTCAATAGTGACACACATCAAGTCCAAAGTATGACCGTATGCCATTACAGCAAGCACTAACGTACATATGTGCCTTGGAGTAGATTTGCCTCTAGTTTACTGAGCCAGGGAGCAGATTCCATCACAGTGGTGGAAAACATATGATGGTATGGAGTATATGATTATTTTCTATTATACCCAGTTTCAGGCCCTCCACTCTTATCCAGGTACACCTGTGGACTCCTAATGCCTCTGCAGTTTATGACACCCATTCCATACGCTAGTCACCCATGAGTTATATATAATGTATTGAATATATTAAAAGAGCTCCAACCCTAAACACTGAATTCAGTGAGATATTAGTCTTGCTGAATTCAACAGGTACATTTCCAGGACTCATGTCTAGCACTGTCATAAGTATGCTATACTGAAGCTAACATCACATACTCTTGAGATAGTGATTGTTAAGACTAGACGTTAAATTCACAAACACATATACTTCATAAAGAGTAGTAATAATGGAATGGCAATTTTTAGACAGCATACTAAGAGGGATTTTATCCACTTTCTTGCACAGAATGCTGAAGCTATGTTGGTACAAGTCACTGTGTCATTGCAAATATACATATTTTGAACTGCTGTGTCCAAAGTAATGGCACACTTTAGTTGTAAAGATACTTACACACAATTTTTTGAGGCACCATTCCGTTATCCATTTGGAGTTTATCTTCCATAAATGCTATCCCAAGGCTACTGAAGTGATCTATGCTGGCTTCAGCTAATAATATGTAAGGTTCTCCAGGCTTGAAGGCCAAAGGTGAACAATAGTCTGACCACTTCACAATCTGAGGAAAAACACACAGTATATTTTCTAGATTAACTGTGTAAGCATGCATATTACATATGTGTGGCATAGTGGTGAGAGTGTTGGACTGGAGCTCGGGAGATGCGGGTTCTAGTTCCCGCTCGGCCATGAAACTCATTGGGTGACTTTGGGCCAGTCACTGACTCTCAGCCTAACCTACCTCACAGGGTTGTTGTGAGGATAAAATGGAGAGGAGGAGGAGGATTATGTAAGCCACCTTGGGTTCCTTGCAGGAATAAATAAATATATAAATATAATAAATAAATAAAATATGATATTGAGATTCAAAATATTGATGGAGCATTTGCAAAATCAAACTGACATTCTAACCTTTAGAAGTGTATAGCTATAATTTATACATTCAGGTTGATAGACAAGTATATCCTCCAGAGCTAGGAATTTTATGCAGGAATCAAGAGAGACACCCACAACCTAGCAGATTATATTCATTTCTACTAATAAAAGACTAAGCAGAAGCACTAACAAATTCCAATTATCTTGACAAAGGTAAATGAGAACTAAGAATGCAATAAATTGTTAGTGATTTGACATAAAACTTACATTAAAATTTCCTGTGCAAGCTCCACTGAAAATAGAGGAGTCATGAAAGAACAGTACCAAGCTCTTGTGTTTATTTCAATGGCGCTTGAATAGGAGAACATTCACCATCCTTTTAACCTGAAGCACAGATATCAATAGCGTCGAGAGCACATAATGCAGGCCACATGCTGAAGCTAAGCAGGTATGAGCCGGGTCAGTGCTTGGATGGGTGACTGCCTGGGCTGCCCACATCTGTTCTCCTGCACTGAGCAGGGGGTTGGACTTGATGGCCTTATAGGCCCCTTCCAACTCTACTATTCTATGAAATATGAAGTCAATTGTTACAATCTGGCTACAAGATATATTTTGTTTTTCCCCCTCATAAGCAAAACAAAATTATCATTACAAAACATACAAACTTTCAAGTTCTCCAGCACTCTTCTTCAGGCTAGGTGGTACAAAAAACAGGGGATGGATGAAGAAAATGTTCCTCTGCACTTCTGCTCTATGCTAAGTGGGAAACCTGTGTGTTTTGCCCAAGGCAGGCAGTAGATTAGAGTTATAGCCAGCCTTTGTGCTTTCAGAAATGGAGATCAGCCATTGCTGTTAGCTGTAATCTTACAACACCTTCCACTGACTAATTCATTCAGACTGGAAATCTCCATTTTGAGTGTGGATCTATCTATACTGCAAACCTCAGGGCCACAATACCTGGCCACATTTTTGGACTTTGCTGGTTCTTCCCCCGTCCCCTGATTTTTATAGTATAGTACGCGATCACTCGTGACTGAGTAAGATTGTCTTCCAGGATAAAATTACAAAAAGAAAATTATAAAAGGAGGAAATTCTAAAAAATTGTGTAGACTCTAGCGATAGGTCCGTAAGTGACTGTGGAGGCCAATTCTACATCCACACAGCTTCCCACAGTGAGGACACAGGTTTCCAGATGGAAGATGGTCCTGTAAAGGATTCGTTTGACATGCTTTTCGCTTAGCTCGTTTCTCCCTTTCACCTTGCACTCGGGCTTCTTCAAAGTCCATAGAACCTTTGTGAAAGGCCAACCTCCAGTTAGATCATTCATGGGCCAGAGCTTCCCAGTTTTCGATGTTTATATTGCATTTTTTTAGATTAGTCTTAAGAACATCTTTAAACCTCTTATACTGACCACCGATATTCCGCTTTCCATCCTTGAGTTGGGAATAAAGTAACTGCTTTGGGAGACGGCAGACCTCCCTATACCACCTAGTCTAGAACTCAAAACCTGGCATATTTCTGTGAAATTTTGGTTAGTCCTAATAAAAATATTGCCCAACTGTGAATTTTAGATTCTTTTCTCATGGACCAGCATGGCGATCTTTTTTTTCTTTTAAATCACACATACTCACCTTTTCTGTAGAACAAGTTATAGCCTCTGAACTTGCTTGAAAGGAAATACTTTCAGTCACAAATGTGATGTGTTCTGCTTCAAATATTTTGTCCAAATAACTAAAAGGTGATACAATAAGCAATGTCCATTCGTTTAAGTCAGCAAGGGACTGGAAAGAAAGAAAGAAAGAATGTTTCAAAAATTTCAGGAAGTTTACTTTTATTTTCCCTGAGGTCAACGCTGATATGCAATTTTAGAAAAACACAAGTTAAGAAAAACTTCATCATACTTTCCTTTACCTGGACCCTACTAACCAGGATCCACTTCTACCATATCATTTTTAAGCTGCCCGTTCTAATAAAGGCATCTTTTACAACACCTAAAGTACGGGCATGTAGAGGAAGAGAATCTATTTAAAATATATTTTAAAAAGTTCTAATGTTCATCAAGGACATTCCATAGAGAGAGAAAAGTATTAAAGTCATACACAATCTGAACTTTAAGAACTTAAAAGCTATTACATAAGAGTCTATAGCACTGTTGGTCCATTCTTGCACCTGTATGGTTAAATCCCTATTTCCACTGCCAATTAAGAGTGGGAAATAATTTTATTTAATACTAGCAGTGCCAATAAGGACAGTGTTGGTATTGTGGTCTCTTGTACTTTACAGTTGTCTAAAGATCACAAAATCAAATAGGGGTTGTGTTATAAAACCAAAGTCCAATTAGAAGTACTCCTACCCTTTCATCAACTATTTCCTAGGAGATCAGCCATCTGCGTAATTATCTGCTCCTTCCATGTCTTTCATTATCATGTCCCTAAAGCACTTCCAATTGTGAACCACAACCAATATCCCTACTCTGCTCCACAGTCTGAATATTCAAAAACCACCTGGTATGTGCAAGCATGCACCAGGGCTCACTGTGGTGATCATGCGAACCGGGTCTTCAGCTTACTCTTAATTTTTAAATATGTAACATTTCTGAAGCACATGGTTGTCAGCTGCAATGGCCTAGTTTTCTGCTACATTATACTTTTAATAGTTATTATTTAATACATTTATTTATTCATTCATTCATTCTATTTTTGAATCGCCCATCTGGCCAGTCATCTGGCCACTCTGAGCGATGTACAGTCTAATTAAATACAAAAACAAAAAAACAAAAAACAGAGCATCAGTTAGCCCGGGGGGGGGGGGCAGTCCAACCAGATACATAATACAAAAACATTTCTAAAAATATTAAAACCAATACTGACACCACCACAATTAACAAAACAAACTGGGCAGCTCACTCATTCAAGGAAGTATCTCCTGAATGCCTGCACTGGTTGCCAATTTGTTTCTGGGCCAAATTCAAAGTGCTGGTTTTAACCTATAAAGCCTTAAATGTCTCAGGACCCCAATACCTCACGAACCCCTCATCCCCATATGAACCTACCTGGTCATCTTCATAGGCCCTTCTCTGTGCCCCCATGAAAGAAGCTCCGGGGTGGGGATCAGTTCAGGAACAGGCCTTTTCTGTGATAGCCTCACATTTATGGCACTCTCTCCCTAAGGAAGCTTGTCTAGAGCTGACACCGTTATCTTTTCAGCACCAGGCAAAGATGTACTTATTTTCCCAGGCATTTGGATATTAGTTATGGCCCAATTGTTGAGAGCTGCTTTTGTGATGTTCATTCTAGGGGTAGATTTTGTGTATTTGTGGGTGAATGCTTTTCATAATGTGTTGGTTTTAGATTATGTTTTTATGGTATTTTTATTTGTATTATTCCCCACCCTGCCCTGTTATATTAATCACAGATGTCTGTATTATGTGTGTAAGTCACTTCAAGACTGCTTTTTGCAGTGGGAAGCAATAAAAATGTAATAAATACTGATACTAATAATAGGTAGCCAATGCAGTTGCTTCAACACCAGTGTAATATGTGCACGAACAGGCATCCCACTCAGCATCCTGGCTGCCGCATTCTGCACCAGCTGTAGCTTCTGGATCAAGTATAAGGGCTGAAAATGACTGACATACTAATTAATTTTAGCAACCCCCCAAAATTGCATGATATACTGACAAACATTCATCTATTTCAACAGAGTTTAGCTTTCTTCCACTAAGGTTGTTGGGGCACCTTCAGTATAGCTGTCACTATTTATTAGTTCCTTTTCACTTTGAGACATACTGGTATATGTATTTCAATGACATATATGTATGCTTGGAATAATAACCTGAAAAACATTAATTACAACTCTGAATGCCAACCTCGCCTAATATTGTATTTGCAATTGGCATACATTAATTTTTACTAATGAACTTAGAAATGGAAATTTTTCCATGGAAAAATAAAGCACTGGAAAATTGTCCTCCCCACATCACTGGTAGCCCCACATACAGGGCATTACAGTAATCTAAACATGAGGTTACCAGTGCATGGACTACAGTGTCTAGGCTATCCCTATCCAGGACATGTCAGTCTTGCAATCCTACCAGCCACTGTGTCACAAAGGACGATATACAGTGACCATGCTCACATGTCATACTGCCTGATCGCTCTTGCTGCAAGTGGGAGTGGCGAGTCAAACCATGGACCTTCTGTCTGTGGTTTGTTTATCATGATGTTTGAACCTCTGGCTTGTTTCTCCCCCAGACAAGGCACAGTCATCAGCCAAGAACAAATCATGGAGAGAGACAAGCCAGAGTTCCCAATTGGCATGTCATGATAAACAAACCACAGACAAAAGGTCTGGGGTTTGTTTCGCCACTCACACTTGCAGGAGGAGCCAAATGGGAGTTATGAAGCTGCATGCATTAGCACACTGCCTCATTCACAATAAACCAGAATTTAGAATTCTGGGTTATTGTAACAGAACGTGGCCACTGCATAAGAGGAGTCACTGCTGCTGCCATCACACTGAGGAGTAACTGCTGCTGCCATCATACTGGTGAGAGCCAGTGTGCCATAGCGGTTAGAGTGTTGGGCTGGGACTCAGGAGACCTGGACTGAAGTCCCCACTGTGCCATGAAGCTCACTGGGTGACTTTGGGCCAGTCACAGACTCTCAGCCTAACCTACCTCACAGGGTCGTTGCAAGTATAAAATGGGGAGGAGGATTACGACTTGGGTTCCTTGCAGGAAAAAGGTGAGATATAAATATAATAAATAAACAAATGCCGTCAATACTGCGCCAGCATAGCAGTGTAGGCAAAATTTTAAAGTTCTTAGTTGGTACATCATTGGGCAGAGAGGGAAGGGCCTGGGCAGGAGACAACTAATGTGTAACATTTGAAAGGCATTTCATTGCTTCAGAGCCTGCTATGCCTGTGCAACCCTACTCAGTTCACCACTGGTAAGGGAACTGCAGCTGGTGTCAAGTATATGATGCTGCTGGGATGCTGCAACCCATTCTGCGTGGAAGTCAAACCTATAAGACTGAGGTGTAATTCATAAGTAAATTTCATAGATCCTCTTGAGTTACATGTGTGTGTTTTAACAGGTGCCAGAATTCCAACTTTATCAAGCTTACCCAAATAGTTATGATGTGCTTGAAGTGAAAAATACATATACAGTGATGTTCCTTAGGGTTCATAGCACTTCCCATATCTCACTCCTTCTAACAACAACTTTGTAAGGTAGGCCATTATTTCATATTACCAAGGGGCGGGGGAGAGAAGGGAAGAATATGAGAATACTAGCTTCCTAATGAGCTCTTGTATATGATGAGATTTGAATCGCCTCAAGTATTTCCATGCTCACAGCCTTTACCCATTTCACCATGCCAATTCTGCAAGGGAAATGATCTCAGTGATTCATACGGAGGTTCTAGACTGCTGTTTTGAATGGAAATGCATTTGCTATTGAAGAGGTTGTACAAACACAATTGTAAGGGCCACGTCACATATTACAGCAGAATAGTTTCCCTCTCTCGACTCGGGAGATCCGGGTTCTAGTCCCCGCTCGGCCATGAAACTCACTGGGTGACTTTGGGCCAGTCACTGCCTCTCAGCCTAACCAACCTCACAGGGTTGTTGTGAGGATAAAATGGAGAGGAGGAGGAGGATTATGTAAGCCGCCTTGGGTTCCTTGCAGGAAAAAAGGCGGGATATAAATGTAATTAAAAAAATAAAAATAAAATATGAACCAGTACTCAGAGCACCATAACTAATGTTCTAAATCTGGGGGGAAATCACACACAATTCTACCTATTTAGATGTTCAAGATGCAAAATAAAAAGGAGGAAAATAATTTGGAAGAGCAGCTCAATGATTTATTTATTTATTGTATTTCTATACCACCTTTCTGAAGGTAACCAAGGCAGTTCACAGTGCAATCCTAGGCAGGTCTACTCAGAAGTAAGCCACATTAACTTCAATGGGACTTACAAGTAAGTGTATATAAGATCTCAGTCTTAGTGTTCTGGTGAACACCTAGGCTCTACACCTTTCAACCTAACAAAAAAATTATGGTGAGTTCATGCATTATATTTTTAAAAATTGTACATAAATTGTATTAATACACCATACATATGTGCAGACAAACATGAATTTACCATCATATGCATCTCACAGGTATATGCACCAGGAAACTGGGAGTGGTCACAGCTCCCCATTACATCTATGGGTGTATATAAAACTTTGACATTATGTAATGTGTGAAGCACCTTTTAAACAAGAAGTTTAAAAGGTGTACTATCCCTCATCCCCATCACTCCCCACAAATGCAGTTTTGGCACCTACTCTATTGTTTAGGCACCAGATGAAAACTGTTTCCCCACCCCACCCCAGCTTTCACCTAAAAACATTATTAACTTGTTACCTTATTGCTGCTATTGCTAGTTTTACTTAGTTACTTGCTTTTTAATATTTGGAAATAGTTGTTTTATATGAATTCCTTTCAAATTCTGATATGCTAACTTGTAAACTGCCTTGAGAACATTTTAGGTGGAAAGGCAGGCTATAAATACAGCCAAGCAATAAATAAAATATCACTGCCTCTGTACGTCAGGAAAAGCTGCACCTGTTAATTTCTGCTTATCACGCAGCTGGCAAAGGAACAGTCACTCACACAAGGAAAAAGGTACTAAGCTGCCTAATAAACACCATACTCGTGTGAGATATAAGCCTCACCCCTATCCTTTACAACAGCCCCAACCTGGAGCCCTCCCGGTGTTTTGGACTACAATTCCCAGGATTCTGACCATTGGCCATGCTGGCTAGGGCTGGTGGGAGTTGTAGTCCAAAACATCGAGAGGCTGCCAAATTGGGGGAGGCTGCCCTTACTTACACACGTTTTTACACACACACACGCACACTTCCTACACGCTCCAATGTAAAATAGGCCCCGCCTCTCCCCGACCGAGTCTCCGCCGCTTCCATATCATACCTGAGTCTCGTCCGTGAAGAAAACCTTGTCCCCAGTCCTGAGGCAGATTCTCTCCTCGGAGTCGTGGGGATCCCCCTGCTTGCGAGGCGGAAGGTGGGAGGGCTGGTGGCGCAGTGTTTGGCGAGAGCACGCGAGACTGGAGGAAGAGCAGAAGGTGAAGGAACAACGAGTTCGGTACAGCCTGCGCACAGTGCGGCGGATGAGTCCTGCCGAATAGGCCCCCCAGCGAGCCCACAGATACAAGTAGCACAGCGTGATCAGCATGGTGCGCGCGGGCGACACGCCGGGGGGAGCTCTAACCGCCACTACGCGCTGCCTTCTGTCCCAGCATCAGCAACGGCAGAAGGGCACCGAGAGTGGCGGTGGCGCCGCTTCCTGATTGGCTGCCACGCCCCCCCTCAGGCGAAGATGATTGGTCAGGAATATCCGTCCCACCCGTCTGCCCTTTTCTCGAACTTGGTACCCAACGGGAGCAGGCGCAGAGAAGACGGAAGCTCCGTGCGTTCAACTGACCCACCTCGTAAGCCAACACCAGTATATTCTGTGCTGCGAACTCTCTGGCTCTTCGACTTTGGAAGGAGCATTTATCGGCAAAAAAAAAAGCGTTACATATCCAAGAATTTCTGACCATTGGGCCATGCTGGCTGGGACGGAGACGGAGTTGAAGTTCAAAACAACTGAGGGCACCAGGCTGGGGAAGGCTGAGTTAGACCAGGGCATTCTGGTGTTCTACAGATGTTTTGGACTACAACTCCCATTAGCCCTAGGCACCATGGCCAATGGTCAGGATAGTTAGGAGTTGTAGTCCAAAACATCTTAAGGGCACCGGGTTGCCTACTTTTCCTTTCTCTCCTTCGCGCACATACATGCAAGCCACTCCGTAACCCGCTTCTCCGGTTAGCCACCGCTCAAGAGCCCCATGCTCTGCACAGTTAGGCGTACGTAATGAGCTTCTGAGCGTGCCCAGCTGGATTGGAGCGGGCTGCGGGAGATGCTTCGTGATTGTACTGAACTGAAGATGGCGGGGCCGGCCGGAAGGATATCAGAGATGAATTGGAAGTCCTCTTAAGGTTACAGCCCTACAAAGAAAGCCCATGGGGCTCGACTATTAAAGAAATTCTTTCAGATAATCAGCCCGTGCGCGGAGCAAATGTTTCGTGTCTAACGCAAACCGGGTGGGAACAGATGCCTTGCAGCTCAAGTTTCTCTTGAGGCTGAATAAAGCCATTGGAGCCAACTACTCCCCTAATATTCGGTAATCTCACATGCGCAATTCATTATTCCGGTATATTGCTCAGCCGTGTTTCCCCATTCCTGCCACAGGCATTTGCTGGTGCTAGCCCAGCAGGATTTCTAGTGCAGAAAGCAAAATGGAACCGAGTGCGGGGTTAGGAGAATGAATGTTTTATAAATACGCAATCAAAGGTGCAAAACCGAAAGTGGAATGTATTAGAGTGGTACTTCAAAACAATATTCTAGAAATCAGAACCTTGCAATAGGAAGAGGTTATTCCCAGAAACCACTTCCATGTTTCAATCTTATTTAAATTAATGTTATATAAAGATACAAAATGAAGTACATGTTTATATTTATAGAAGAAACTCAGATGGCTCAAAACTTCCCTAGAGAAAAAAATAATTTCAAGGCACGCAATGAGCCTCTCCCTAAGAACGCACACCCCCTAAGGATATGGAGAAATATTCTGATCACACACATAATACTAAACGGGACCTGCTCGTGAGCTTCCTGATTATGAGGGTATCTTACCTTTAGCCAAATATAGGAAGGCAGTTCTGGTAGAGGGTAGAAATTCCCTCCTTTCCTTCTCAACGCTAGCGTGTTTTTAACGTTAAGAAAAATGCAGGTCCCTTTTGAGTCTTGCTTCTCAGTGCAGATTGGGCAGGAAAATTGCCAAAAATGAATTCTGGGGCTTATTTTGGATGGTGGGAGAAAGAGAGTAGTCATCCGGTCATGACTCATGCTCTTTCAAAGAAGCTGGACCATTTCTTATCAATCACAGTAGTTCAAGAAAGGGAAAATGAAACCTCTGTGAACGATTACGGCGGTACTGTAATTCACGTAAATCATCTCACCGCCTTTGTACTTTCACAAGCTCTTAGGCGGCAGACAAACTAAGCAATCTCTATTAAGCAGGCAAGTTAGATTAGCTTGGAAATTACCTATCTACAAACACTAAGCATTACAGTGCTGGGAGCAATGCCCCCCCCCCTTAACACTGCTTTTTAGAAGGCTCCGAGAACGGCTTACAAAGATCAGTATTATGACAACAAGTTCCTGTTCCTGCCCTCAGGCTTCCAATCTAAAAGACATGGCACACAAGGGAAAGGGATGGGGAGGGAGGAGGAAAAGCAAACTCAGGCACAAGTTTTTAAAGTTTATCCTTTTCCTCCAAAATTGAAATTTGGCTCAAATTTGCTATTTGCTTCACAGGGGTTAAATCTGTTAGTTATGACAGAAATATTTTTTGTGTCTTAGTGAAGCAGAGTAATTGGTTTATAAGATCCAAGTTTTCTGTCCTTGTGGAATTTCAGAATCACTTTTATTCTGACTGAATGCCAAGTGTTAGGTGAATTTTATTTTTATATTTAATATCAATCCAATTTTTCCTGTAAAAAATTGAAGGCAGATACATGGGTCTCCTCCTCATTTTATCCACACAACAAGCCTGTGAGATAGATTAGGCAGGCAGAGAGTGGGAGAGATTGGCCCAAGGTCATCCATTGAGCTTCATAACTGAGTGGGGAATTGAACTTTATTTGTCTCAACTAAATCTAATTTGTGAAGAGTTGTGGTCATCCAATGATATACTTGTTGGTGTTGAAAGAGTTTGTAATCCGTGTGCTAGCCTTGCCAGGCTGTCCACACATAACAGCAGAGTATCTCTCACACAGCAGCGACCCAGCAGCTCAGCGACCCCAGTTGCAGATTTATCCAGGACATAGGAACCACTATGTAAACAGCAACAGGTCTATTCTACCCGTTTATTTACTTATTCAAAGTAAGCACTACAGAGTATACACGACACATGACAGCTTGGTTCCCAGAGAGCCTTTCCCATGCTGGGTCAAGAATAGTACACCACCCCATACATCTGGCTGAGACATAAACTGCCTGAGACAGCCATGTACCAAAACAAAAACCAGCTTTCTGCTGATAACACAACAATACTGAGGACTATCAGGACTGTTTATGTTGGGGGTATGCAAATTGTGGCCGTCCAGATATTGTTGGACTACAGTATCCATCATATCTGATGATTGGCCATGCTGGCTGGGGCTGATGGGAGTTGGAGTTCAACATCTGGAGGGCTGCACATTCCCCACACCTGTTCTACATGTTCACTATGTCAATTGCACAGGAGTCCACATGTGTATACCCTTTATGGATGGGGAAGGGGGATAACTTTTACTTCTGGTGGACCCCTTCTTTACAAGAACTCCCCAGGAAAAATAATTACTGATACACAAAAGCACTCTTCTGAACCCACAGTTTTTTGCTACTACACCCATTTCACAGATGGTAAACTGATGAGTCTCTGAGACAAGAACTGAGCTTTTTGGCCAAGTTACAAGGCAGAGGTGGGGGGTCCGAGCCACAAATACCAAATCACATATTTGCCCCCATAAAGAACAGCAAAATACCATTCTCATAGAAGACAAAATGGTGCTGCTCAGAGGAAACACACACAAACACCCACCCACCCCAAAGCAGGCACGATACTCACAAATCACACACCAAATAAAGCCCCCAGGAAATACACACACACACACAAAACCTCAGGCAAAACATAATACATTAAAAATAAGCAAACCACACATACACAGCACACACAAGACATCCCCCTCGCTCTCCACCATCCCCTCGCCTCTCAGGATGCTCTCCGCTACCCCCACCCAAGGTGCCTCTTTCTTTTTGCTTGGTGTACTTTAAAACAAAGCACTAGGCTGCAGCCACCCACTATTTTTATTACTTAAGTATCCATCTGGGGCCCATGTAGGCCCAGAGGCATGATTGGAAACAAAGATGGCACTGAGGGCTGGTGCTTTTGCTTTCCAGTATGCCAGCCTCCCAGTTAAAAAATGAAACCCTATTAAAAAATATAACAGGAGCAGGGAGCCTGGCTGGTGCCAAATGAGGTGTCCACAGTCACAAGTTGGGGACCTCAGGGCTAGATGGTAGACAAAGCATGGGGGAGAAAAAAGTTGGCTGATGTTGAAGTCTGCATTTAATTATAGTCTTAAGACAGAATGTGGGAGGAGGTAGCAGTCACCCAAATTAGGCTCTACTAGGTGCCATGATGCTTTCAGTTCCACCTAGGTCTGCTGGCATGAAGACAATAAAGGTTGAATCCCCCATTCTTTCCAATCAAGGGGCAAGAACAACTTCCCTATAAGGAGACGTTTTGCAGTCTAAGACTGTTTAGTTTAGAAAACGGGCAAGTAAGGAGGGGAGCACATTAGAGGTGTATACAATTATGCATGGTGTGGAGAAAGTGGATAGGGAGAATACTAGAACTCAGAATCATCTAATTAAGCTGAGTGATGGGAGTTTTGGTCAGATAAAAAGAAGTAATTTCTTCCATACTGCATAGTTAAACAATAGAACTCACTTACCAACCTGGACAGCTTTAAAAGGGGATTAGACAAACTTATTGAGAAGGCAATCAAGATCAATGCCTACTTAGTCATGAACAGCTCTCTGGACTATCCTTATGAAAATTGGATGCCCCAATAAATTTGTGAATATCTTGCGACTTCTCCATGACAACATGACAGCAACGGTTTTGGACAACGGCTCTCATGGTGCTCCATTTAAAGCGGGACCAGGTGTTAAACAGGGATGTGTTATTGCCCCAACATTATTTGCTATTTTCATTGCCATGATTTTACATCTTGTCAAGGGGAAACTTCCCACTGGTGTGGGAATCATATATCGAACAGATGGAAAGCTTTTTAATCTCAGCAGGCTGAAAGCAAAAAGTAAGGTAATTACAACCTCCGTTGTGGAACTTCAGTATGCTGATGATAATGTGGTCTCCGCACATTCAGAGGATTATCTCCAAACTATCCTAAATGCTTTTGCAGAAGCATACGAAAAACTAGAGTCTCTCACTTAACATCAAAAAAACCAAAGTGCTTCATCAGCAAGCGCAAGTTAACCCTTTGGTGATGCCATCTATCCAGCTTGGCGGGACAATACTGGAAAATGTCGATCATTTTCTCTATCTTGGCAGCTATCTTTCTGTTACAGCTAACATCGACAGTGAAATCCAGCATCGTCTGAGCTCCGCAAGTGCCGCGTTTTCTCGAATGAAACATAGAGTGTTCGAGGATCGGGATATTTGTAAGACGACCAAAACACTGGTTTATGAAGCCATTGTATTACCAACTTTATTGTATGCCTGCGAAACATGGACTATCTATAAACGTCACTTCCACCTCCTTGAAAGATTTTATCAACGTTGCCTCTGGAAAATCCTGCAAATTACTTGGGAAGATAGGCGAACAAATATCAGTGTACTGGAAGATGGCGTGTGAGTGACAGCAGAGCCCCGTGCGTGCGAGATGGGAGATTAAAAATCCTGTTCGTGTGTAGAGGCCCATTTATCCACACACAGAAATCCAGATCTTTCTCCCCCTCTCTCTGCGCAGCGTGCAGCGTTTCGGTTGCAATCAGCCAGCCAGCTTTCCAGCCTGTAATCCAACTCCAGCAGCCAGCTCCCCCGTTTGCAGATAGCAAGGAAAAAAACTCTGTAACTCCACAGGTCTATTCTACCTGGTTATTTACTTAGCAAAGTAATATTCTACAGAGTATACATTTCCTAGTTACAGTCCATGTGCAGAGTACAATGCATAGCAAGCATTTATTCCAGTGGAGCAAGTTGAGCTTTACCCCACCTCAGCAAAGACGCTACATCGTTGCATAAGTCCAGCAAGCAATAGTCAGAAGAAGAGTGGAGAGAAGAACAGTCCTGCTCCTCTCTAAAATGGCTCCAGACAGACAAACAAGTCAGTACATCACCAGAACATACAAACCATGTGACCAGCTCATATTGTTCTCACACTTTAGTAACCCCTGCGAAAACACGAGATTCTAGAGACATAATAAACCTGTTTACCCGCCATTCTGTCCCTTCCATGTGTAAACAATGTGCTCCAGCTTGTGAATGTGATACATATCACAACAGCAAAGACTACTAGCGTTGAAAAAATGATCCTTCAACGCCAACTTCAGTGGACCGGTCATGTTGTTCGAATGCCTGACTGCCGTCTCCCAAAGCAGTTACTTTATTCCCAACTCAAGGATGGAAAGCGGAATATCGGTGGTCAACATAAGAGGTTTAAAGATGTTCATAAGGCTAATCTAAAAAAAAAATGCAATATAAACATCGAAAACTGAGAAGCTCTGGCCCATGAACGATCTAACTGGAGGTTGGCCTTTCACAAAGGTTCTATGGATTTTGAAGAAGCCCGAGTGAGAGGTGAAAGGGAGAAACGTGCTAAGCGAAAAGCACGTCAAATGAATCCTTTACAGGACCATTTTCCATCTGGTAACCTGTGTCCTCACTGTGGGAAGCTGTGTGGATCTAGAATTGGCCTCCACAGTCACTTACGGACCCAGTCTACACAATTTTCTTTAGAATTTCCTCCTTTTAAAATCTTTTTGTAAATTTTTATCCTGGAAGACAATCTTACTCGGTCACGAGTGATCGCCTGATGATGATGAGTCATGATGGCTATATATTACTTCTAGTATTAGAGACAGCATGCCAATGAATACCTGTTGCTAGGTAACATGAGCAGGGATGTGCTACTGCACTCATCCTGCTTGTGGGGTTCCCGTAGTCATCTGGCTGGCAAATGTAGGAACAAAATGCTGGATAGATAGGCCTTTGGTCTGATCCAAGCACAGCTCCTGTTATGGTCTTAATTAGAGTTTTTATATTTAAAAAGCTGGAGATAATTTAAGCAGGTGGAAGATGGTTAAAAAAGCCAATAAAATCTCATCTTCTGGTGGTATAAGATCCTCACATTCCAGTATATGAACCCACTGCTATACAGCTAAATTCAGAATTCTCCAAAAGAAAAAGTTTTGGCCATAGGAAAAAAATAAAAATCCGTATGAGCAATCCCTTTATTAGGCCAGTCAAAGTGTCACAAAATAGTGTGCAAGCTTTCAAGTTCTGCAGAACTCTTCATCAGGCTAGAAGGTAAACAAAGCAAGATGAGGGAAAAGGAAAAAAGCTGGTTGATGCTGAAGCCCCCTCTACACCTGAGTCTGTCTGCAACTCCTTTGAAATGTCAAGTATAACAGCAGTAGGTAAAATAATCTCAATTTCTTTTAATTTGGACCTGATAGTTGACTTGAATTTGTGATAAGCCTAAGGAAACAACTTTCCCTGCCAGCCTGCCTAGCCACTTGGAATTCAATCCTTCATAAACAAATGGAAGAACTCTCTCAGGTGCCTTCTCCCACCCCCTCTAAGGCTTGGGTGGGGCTGGTTGTTCTTTGACATAACACCGACAGTGTGACATCTCCCTTTGTCCAGGGAAAATTGGAGGGTGCTGGTAGTTTAAGGTGAAGGCTAGTGAGTGCACAACATAGTCTTAACAAGGCTGGTGTATGCTCAATAACCACCACAGTATTCTTTGTCTTTGCCCCCTGTTTTCAATCCCAATGTCCCATCATCCCTACAGCCTTTTACACATTTGAGCGAAGTATCTGCAGTGGGGATCCTGCTGTACTTGTAGGCTTCCAGGGAGATTTTGAATCCTGATTGTGAGGGCAGACAAGAGAACAGGGCTGTTACTTGATCTCTCAGCAGCTTTTGATATCATTGACCATGGTATCTTCCTGAACCACCTCCGTGAATTGGGGTTGGAGGCACTCGTCTACAGTGGTTTGACTTGTACTTGCGGGGTAAGTTCCAGAGAATAGCATTGGGTTACTACACCTTGGCCCCATGGCAGCTGAACTGTGGGGTGCCACAGGGTAGCATCTTCCCCCAATATTATTTAGTATCTATATGAAGCTATTGGAAGCAATCAAAAGATTTGGGGCAAGGTGTCACCAGTATGCTGACGACACCCAGCTCTATTTCTTTGTAACATCTGAATCAAGAGAGGCTGTGCACGTTCCAAACCGGTGCATGGATGCAGTTATGACTTGGACGAGAGCTAATAAACTGAAGCCCAATAAGACAGAAACCCTATGGGCTGGCAGTTCCCAGATCTGGGAATTGGGCTATTTGCCTCTTCTGGATGTGATTGCACTACCTCTGAAGGAGCAGGTACATAATTTGGGGGTGCTCTAGATTCATGTGTCACTGGAGGCCCAGGTGACCTCGCTGGCCCAGAGTGCCCATTACCAATTTTGGTTGGTGTGCCAACTACACCTGTTCCTGGACAGGGATAGTCTAGCCACGGTGACCCATGCACTGGTAACTTTACTATTAGATTACTGTAATGTGCTCTATGTTGGACTGCCCTTGTGCCTGGTTCAGAAGCTGTAGCTAGTGCAGAATGCAGCAGCTAGGGTGCTCACTGGGATACCCAGCTATGCTCACATAACATCTGTTATGTGAGCATAGCTGCACTGGCTGCCTACTAGCCACCCAGCCATGTTCAAGGTTATGTTATTGTCATACAAAGTCCAAAACAATTGGGGACCAGGATATCTAGCAGACTGCCTTCCCTTATATATACCCAGCTGACCTATAACCTAGTCAGAGGCGGCTTCACTGGTCATTCAAAAATAAACGGAATGTCATCACACAATACCTTGATGGCGGGCCTTCAAGGTAGCAGCACCCACATTTGGAAAACCCTTCCCCATGCAGTTCAGGGGGCAGAACATGTGACGTTTCAAACGCCTCCTGAAAACGCACTTGTTCACCCAGGCTTTCCCTGGCTTGTAATTAAATTAATCATGCTGATCCATCTTACTGCTCCTTGGATTGCTCTGTACTATTATGGTAATTGGAATAGTTTTTAAATTGTATTGTATTTGAAATGTGATTTTAATATTTATACGTTAACCACTTAGGGATTTTATTATATTTAGCAGTATACAGTCATGCCTTGGATTGAGAGCATAATTCGTTCCGGAAATGTGCTTGTAATCCAAAACACTCTTATATCAAAACAAAATCTCCCCCAAAAAAATTTGTACAGAGATTTTTAATTTAAGCCGTACTACAGTACTTGTATTGCAAGACGTCGCTTGTATATCAAGTCAAAAATAAATAAATAAATATTTAAAAATTTGCTTGTCTTGCAAAACACTCTCAAACCAAACTTGCAATCCAAGGTATTACTGTATAAGTATCACAAACATTTGAACTGTATATGGGGGCGGGGGCAGCATGGACCAAGCACAAATGGCATCTGGCTTGTGGCGCTAGGATGCACTGAGAGGCCATCCAGGTGCTGAAAGATGCATACTAAGTATTCCAGCCTTATTTTAGAGCCACTTTCACATAATCTCCCTGAAGTTTGGCATTTTGGCACTTCATTGTCAATATTTTCAAATCAGGAATTTAGAACATTTTCCCATTTGAATAGGTTAAAAACAAAAGGTGTCCTCTTTCATCAGTTTCTAGGACAATCCTCTGTGCCAGTCAAGAAAAACATTTTGTTTACTTCACTAATAGAAATATCCCTTAATGTAGGGATAGCCTCTTCTTGTGGTGTCGTCTGTTTCTGGTTTTTTGCATAGTGATCTGTAAAAAATGCAAGGGGAGAAGAGATATAAAACTGGCATCCTCTCTTTGCTTAAGGCAACACATTTTAATGAGGGTAATTTTACATCTAGATATAGTGATACACTTCTAATAAACTACCATACCCATTCCAAATTCCACAAAGAAAGCCAATAATAATAATAATAATAATAATAATAATAATAATAATAATAATAATTATTATTATTATTATTATTTATGTCTTACCCGCCTCTCCATCTAGATCGAGGCGGGGAACAACAAAAATATAAAATACATAAACTAATCAAAACACAACACATACTATTAAAACATCTTAAAACAACTTTAAAACATTATAAAACATCTTAAAAACATCCTAAAATTCCATTGGATAAGCCTGCTGGAAGAGATCAGTCTTTATGGCTTTTTTAAATTCCAAGATACTGGTAAGTTGACGAATCTCCTCCGGCAGGCCATTCCATAATCTGGGAGCAGCAGAAGAAAAGGTCCTCTGGGTAATACCTGTCAGCCTAGTTTTGGCTGACTGAAGTAAATTCTTCCCAGAGGACCGGAGTGTGTGGGGCGGATTGTACGGGAGAAGGCGATCCCGTAGGTAGCCTGGACCCAAACTATGCAGGGCTTTAAAGGTAATAACCAACACTTTATACTTCGCCTGGAAACTGATTGGCAGCCAGTGGAGTGCTTTTAAAACTGGTGTGACGTGGGCACCCCTAGGTGTACCAGCAATGAATCCGGCTGCCATATTTTGCACTAGTTGTAGTTTCCAGACTAGGTATAAAGGTAGTCCTATGTACAGCGCATTGCAGAAGTCGAGCCTCAAAATTACCAGCGCATGCACTACTGTCTTTAGGTCCTCCAACTCTAGGAAGGGGCGCAGCTGGCGTATCAGCCGAAGCGGACAATAGGCACTCCTATTGCTTTATTTACCCATTGCTTTACCATGCAAATCCTAAAAAATAATGGCTGATCTATACATTAAAAAAAAGCAAGTAGCAGTATCCTTTTGGAACTGTCTGCACCACTTCAAAATGCAGACTGGGAAATTGCATAATTCAGGGTGCAATCCTATGCATGTTTAGACAGAAAAATGTGCTACAGCTCCATGCCGGCTAGGGAATGCTGGGAGTTGTAGGACTTTTTCTGTCTAAACATGCATAGGATTGCACTCATAATGTTCCATTTCCAAGTTGTCAAAAGCTAGCATGTTCTAGTCTAAGAACATGCAAAGTACCTTTCTGATACACTAGTTTCTACATGGAAGGTCATTTCTAGAGCAGGGAAGCAACATTCAACACCTCTCCTTGTATGATCCCATTTGCCTTTTAAGATCTTCCTGAAAGCACTGCTCTAAATGCCCTCTTTTTTGGAAGTTATCAAGGGTAAAAAACCTGGGCTTTCCAAGTAGTTTCTTTGTTGAATGACCTCCGCCTAGATGTTTCCCAATATTCTTCCTCCTGGTCTTTAGATACGGTTTCAGAAGGCCTTTGGCTAGATTAAGAAAGCAAACCTATGGTCCCTAGACATCATTGGGGGGGGGGGGGGTTAGGATAATTCGGATTCCCAGATCCAAGATCAGAGACAGAGCTCCAACCTTGGAGCAGGAAATCTGCACTCCAATCCCCCTCCTCACCCTGCAGCTGGAGTGGAAAGAGCCACGCTAGCTGCCTCTCCAAAGTCAGAAAGGCAACCTCGGAGAGGGATTAAAGGTGGCGTTTCAGGGGTGGGAGGGGAGGAGACTGGGACCGCCAGGACACGAGCTATCCTGACAGTGCTCTAGCCGCCTTCTCTCCCCCTCTGAAAAGCCTCAACTAGACGACCAAAAACAGCCATCTAACTGAAATGCAGAGTGGGAGGTGCAGGGAGGCTGAGATTGCCTCTGCCGCTCCTCCCGCTCTGCATTGGATACCCTCAGAGTTCAGGGGGTTATGAGCATCAAGGGTGCAATCAATGGGACTGCACCCTAAGAAATAATTATATTGAGTTCATCATTGAAAGTTCTCATACAAGCGTTGCCCACTGAGGTGATGTGGATGACAACCAGAGAGAAAGTCTTCTCAGTGGTGGTGCTCTGTTCACAGAATTCCCTCACCAGGGAGGCCTACCTGACACCAAAATGGTCATCCTTTTGGTCGCAAGCAAAAATGTTTTATTCCCAGAGCCTTTTAAATTATTTTAATGCATTTTCTGTCTTTTAACATGTTTTATGTATTTGCAAATGGTGGCGGGGGTGGGGTGTGTGCGCATGTACATACACACACACACACACACACACACTTTTAAATATTATTTTAAACAAAATAAGAATGCTTTGGTTTTTCTGTTTTAGATTTGAATGTCCACAATTTTAGTACTTGCTGTTAAGTTTGTTTGCTTTGCCCAAGCTTCTATCTGCTTTGCCCAAGCTTCTATTCATTTTGTGTTAATGAATTATGGTTTTAAATGCTGCTGCTTTGAACTGTTGTAACTGTTTTTATCTTTTTTGTTCTGTGGTGTAAGTTGCTTTGGAATTTTTTAAAAAGCAGCTTATAAATTTGAGTAATATATATATACAATGTATGATGAATGATGCAAAAATGGGCAATCAACTCAAAACACCTCATAATTGATCAAGACCTAGTTGTATTTAGGGATGGAGATGCTAGTCCTACAATAAAAGTAGTATCGCAAGGTAAAAATCACACTGCAAGTGTATTAATTGCAATTCTTGTCAACATGCTTACCTGTAATGCTGTGTGTGGAATTCAGTGGAGCAGTACTGATCATGTTAATACCAAAGAGGAGTACATAGCCTATTCCCAAACTAACTAAAAGGTATACAGGCAAAGCAACAGCCCAGAACCTGTGAAGCAGAAAAATTATCTTACAGTTGTGTTGCATACACATGGAAAAGTACAGAAGAGGGCAGGCAAAATGAAAAGGGATCGGATCAACTTCCCTGTGAGGAAAGGCTAAAGTGTATGGGGCCCTTTAACTTGGGAAACAAATCAAAGGGGCTTGGGGACAGAAATTTAAAAATAAGAATAGAATTGCAAGAGTGGAAAGATAAATGTTCTCCCAGTCTCATAAAGCTAGAAATCATAGTTGCCTTCTCTGCTCTTCAACCACTAGTGTAATTTGTTTTCAATGCATTGTTTTTGTTTCTTTTACCTGTTTTTGTCTTTTTATTGTTCACTGCTCCACATAACTTACGGAATTTACTGTCACAGAATGTGGTAATGGCCACTAGTTTAGAAGACATTGAAAAGAATTAGAGTCTAGATGAATTCACAGAGGATAAGCCTACCAACAGCTATTAGCCATGATAGCTAAATGAAACTGGGGACATGCTATTGGGGTGGAGAGGCTGCTGTGTTCATGCCCAGTTAGCTAGCCACTGTTAGAACTGGATGCTAGACTATGTGTAGCCTCTCAAAAGCCTGATCCAACAAGGCTTTTCTTATGTGAGGCTATGTTGTAAAAGTAATTTTATCAACGTGAAAGACAGCATCGGGGTGGGGTGGGGGCATAGGATAGCTCAGATTCCCAGATCTGAGGTTGGAGACAGTGCTCGGACCTTGGAATCAGAGCTCCACCCTCCTCCAGTGCAGCTGGTGCAAACAGCTGTGCCGGCTGCTCTCTGTCAGGAAAGCAACCTCAGAGGGGGGAAGGGGGTGTGGAGAGGAGGAGACTGGAGAGGCCAAGATACAAGGTAGCCTGCCACTGCTTCAGCCTCCTTCCCTCCCCCTCCGAGAAGCCCCAGCTAGATGGGTGAAAAAGTTCATCTAGCACAAAAAGCAGGGCAGGATGATGGGGAGGCAAAGATTGCCTCCGCTGCTCCTCCTGCTCAGCACTGGATGCCCATAAACCTCCATGTTCGGGGGCTTACGGACATCGCCATAGAACTGCACCCTTAATGGGAGAGTTATTCAAACTTACTTTTGGGGCCAGTATGTTAACCCCAATGAGAACAGCCAAGATTCAGGTATGTAGGCCCACACAAGGTACAAAACTGCATACATAAAACAAGGAGGAAGAAAAATTAAGTACAATGGCAAATATGATACAAGTTCCTAGGCTAAAAGGGCTAAGCTTGCATTTGGCCTGGCTGTCACTGGAAGGATTGTTCTTCCTAGCTATAAAATAAATTCTACATCCTATCTGGAAAGGTAAGCAAGCCTAGACCTGGCCAATACATGGATGGGAGACTGCCTGGGAAGGCCAGGTGCTTCAGGCAGGGGCTGGCAGCCTCATTGTCCTGAGCGAGCCTGATCCCATCCAAAAAACCAACAAACGTTTGAACAGTTTAAATTCAAAACATAATTTGGTAATAGCCAATTTAAGAAAATGTTTTTAACCATTCCTTAAAGGGTGTTCACTGAGCACAGCCAGTTGTTACCAAAAGTGATGTGCCAGGACAAAAAAATTCAAAGGTAATTCAAATTTAACTGATCATATTTGAACTAGCCAATAACACTGCAAGTTTTGAGCTTTGCCACTACTAAGAGCCAGATTAGTCCAATGTTTTATACAGGCATGATATCAGAAAGTTAATCCGACAGTCCTGAAATAAATTAGTAAACTTCCCTCCTATATAGCTATGAAGTTGCATAGCTATTTTTCCCCACATATCCAAACAGGAACAGTATAGTCCACCAAACAGCCAAAAATATCGACTTTCCTAATGTAAACACATGGGCCACTGAGCTGTCCAGGTCAGATTTTAGGAGGGTTCTTGTATCCTAGTTGGAGTAAATATCACCGAATTCAGGGGGATCTACTTCCCAGTAAAAATGGATAGGATCAGGTTTTTGCGCATAGAAGATGAAAGTCTGTCAAATATCTCCTGTCACTTCGGCTCTCTATTCCTAGAAGCTGCATAAATTATTCAAATAGCTGAACAACAGGACAATCCGGAAGGATTTCTCCTCTAATAAGGATAGAAAATATTGGTCAAATGCTTTCAAATCAAGGCAAACTACAACACACAAAATAAAAGATTCAGGGACAGGCCCTGCCTGCAGGCTCAGAGGCAAACTGCACATCCAGATCCTTTACAGGTTTACCTAGAAATAAGTCACACTGAGTTCAATCAGATTAATTCCCAAGGGTGTTTATGACTGCAGCCTTAGGGCTACAACCCTATACTTACCTAGGAGTAAGCCCTACTAAAATCAATGGGACTTACTTTTGAGTAGATATGTATAGGATTGCTCTGAAAGAGGTACAGGAGCCCTTGCAGGGTCCTAACCCAAGAAGTTTAATTAGTCATGATCCCCAAGCACTTTTGTTTTAAATACTAGCTTTCTCCTCCTCACGCCCCTTCATTTAAAGTCCTGGAGCTTTTAAAAGGTTGAGTGGTTAATTATAGGATGGGATATTATTGAACAGAAGATATAATGAAATGAATCACCCAGCTTGCACATGGTAACTTCTGCATGAGGCACATCAGTGTCCTAGTTAAATTGCATACACTACATTGGAAAGAATACCGGTTTCAATGGGTTACTCAGTAAAGAAACATACTCACTAAAGACAAACTGGGAGCCTAAGTAAAGAACAAAACCATATATAGCTCTTTCAGGCAGTGGGGCTGGTGAGTTTTCAACCATGCTGGTGTCTTCTATTTATCTTGCAGGAGGAAGGAAAAAAAAAAGACTATTAGCTTTACATTGTCTTAGCTTTCTACAGTCATCAACAAGCTTTACAAAGCACTGCTTTCAATTAAATCTTCCCAACAACTGAGGAAGCGATACATAGTAAAGAATATACAGTAATACCTTGGATTGCAAGCATAATTCGTTCCGGAACCGTGCTTGTAATCCAAAACACTCTTATATCAAAGCGAGTCTCTGGTGGGTGTGAGCGGGGCCGATTTCGGCCCGCTATGCCCGCTCGAGGAGAGCGGTTACATGTATTGCAAGATGTCGCTTGTTTATCAAGTCAAAATTTATTTTAAAAATTTGCTTGTCTTGCAAAACACTCTCAGACCAAGTTACGTATAGGCGGTATTCAAGAGATACAAGCTAGGCTAGGCAGTCTGCTCCCTTTTAGCAGGCAAGTATTTGGTCTGGCTTTTCTTGGGAGCAAAGATTTCAGGTTACAAAGAACACTTAATCAGACATATTGAAAGTTAGCTTCCTGCACAATCCTATACATGCCTACTCAGAAGTAAATCTCACAGTTAAGTGAGGCTTACTCTCAGGTAACTGTGCATAGGATTGTAGCCTTACTCTTCTATTGTAAGTCAGCTTGAGCCTTGTTTGAGAAAGCCATCTATTATTATTATTATTATTATTATTACATTTATGAATCGCCCATCTAAGAAATTTAAGAACATAAGAAGAGCCATGTTGGATCAGATCAAAGGTCCATCTAGTCCACCATTACACTCACACAGTGGCCAACCAGCTACAGCTGCCCCTGGGAAACCCACAAGCAGGACATGAATGCAACAGCACCTTACTGCCTAAGTTCCCCAGCAACTGGTGTACATAGGCATTCTGCCTTTGATACTGGAAGTACTAGATGGCACATAGCAACCGACAGCCTTATTCTCCATGTTCTCCTTATTCTCCAATTTAAAAAGCCAACACCTGCACCTAGAACAGTCTTGATTCCAAATTCAAATAGTTTAGTCACTTCAGATAGACAGTAGCGTACAATCACAAATCATTTAACCTTTTCAAACACACAACACATTAACAAGGAACTATAAATTCTTTCAATGGCCTGAAGATCTCTTTATCGACTCATTGCACTTAGTATTAAAAACGAACAACTTTCTGCACGAATTCTGAGATGTTTTCAATGGCCACGAGCTGGATACGTGCGAGGGAGACGGTGACTGTAGAAACACGCCGAAGGCCAAGGCCAAGCGGGGGTAGGAAATCAATCACTTCCCGTTCAGGGCCAAAACTGCATTTCCTTTTTAAAAGAGTGGAGCGGGGAGAAACAAAGCCCTACCAAAACCATGTATACCGTTAACCTCCGGGCGATTAAACAGTGCTTTAAATGCTACAGTAGAAATACCGAACAGAACACCCAATCAATTTCTATCGGAGGCTGGTTTAAATTTCCAGAAGACCCCCCCCCCCCAAAAACACAGCTAGAACTGTAGGCCTGTCTCCTTAAACAGCCCCCACAGGCAACCCACCCAAATGCAGCATTCAGCCGAGGCACTCCGGCTGCCCTCGCCATACGCGTAGCCACGCCTTGCTGCTTTTACCCTTAGCAAAGCGCCAAATGAAAACTTAAATGTCCAACCGGAAGCTGGGCCGAGTGCGCGAATCTACCCAATCAATGGCTTCGGCACATAGAGTTGAAGCTTTAGAACTCTACGCATCTCCTTATTGGCATTTCCCATCTACAATTTGAACTCTCTACCCACCTTTTATTAGCTATGCGATATATTGCTGTGGCGGCGGACGTGTGTTCCCCATAGAGATACCAAACTGTAGAGCGACGCCACTTTGTGCACTTAGGAAACATGGCTAATGGTGGCTTTTAATTTTTACCGGAAATTCACGCCGTGTGTGATGCTGAGTTTATAACTCTATACTCTGGAGAACTCGAAGGCTTGTTCAGTATTTTGTAACGTTTTGGTTGGCCTAATAAAAGTATAGCCCAAGTGTGGAGTTCGGGTTTGTTTTTTTGCTTTTGGGTCCACGCAGCGACCTTACCTTTTTTTGTAATATATACATTCACACACAGTTTCAGAATCTAACAGGCCAATCCTATGCCCGTTTACTCGAAAGTAAGTCCTACCAAGTCCAACGAGGCTTACCCTCAAATAAGATTTTTTAAAAACTCCTGCTACCTTTCATTTTGGTGGATGCACTGCTGGCCAATCTCAGCTGGGCTAAACGCCTGAATTTCTCCATCGTTCCCCATCGCGTCCTGAAGAAGAAAAAATCAGGAAAAGGAACCAAGACATTCTCAGACTATTGAGTCGTCCCTCTACATTTCTTCTCTATAACATAGCCTCCCCCAGGCCGATCCCCTTCAGATTTTAGGACCACAATGGCCAATGCTCAGGGATGAGGGGAAGTATAAACATAGGGTGGGAGGCACCAGACTGGGGAAGACTGCACAAAGTCTATGGGTGTTTTGATTCCAAAACTTTATACAACAAAGAGTCTTGTGGCACCTTAAAGACCTTAGGGCTTAAAGCAGCCTTCCCAACCTGGTGCCCTCCAGATGTTTTGTAGTACGGGTCCTAGCATCCCTGACCATTGGCCATGTCGTCTGAGGCTAGTGGTCCACGAAAGCTTGTGCCAGAATAAACGTGTTATTCTTTGAGGTGCCCCAAGACTGTTGTTCTTGCTGCAATCGCTAAGTCCTACTTAGAGTAGAACCATTGAAATGAATGGATTTAAGTCCCGTTCATTTCAATGGATCTACTCTAAGTAGGGTTTCGGTTGGATTTCACCTCTTCTCTTTCTATGGCGGAAGAACCACAGGGAAGGAATTGAGGCATCTTTTTTGGGTTTTTTTAAAGGTTGACGTCACCATAGCGAGTGGCCAGTGAGGAGGCACAGCAAGTCGGAGGCGGGCTGGGCGGTGGTGGCTGCAACGCTGCTCGTTAAGAAAAAAAGCAGTAGCAGCGAAGCAGTGGCGAGGCGCGGAAGGGGAGAAGCTGCACAAAGACTCGGCTGTCCGCTCGCCGGTGAGAAAACAGTCTGTGCGCGACCGAGGGCGTGGTTGGCCCTTGGGCGCCGGCGTGGTCTAGCCTCTTTCCCCGGCCTAGCCTAGCCTAGCCTGGGCCACGAACTCTTGGTTGGCTCGCTTCCCCTCCCTCCCCCCGAGGCTGAACTCCGCTCCCCCGCATTCACACTGTGCGTGGGAAGGCCTTTGGGCCGTTTTTATTGTGTCTCGGTGAATCTATCACAAGGGGAGGCGGGATAGGAAAAGTGTAACTCCGAACACCGCGAGGGGAATCTCTTCCTTGCATCCATACCCGCGCTCTCGACTCTAAGCGAGGCATCCTCTGAATAGGCCTGTTGGGGAGTGGCGCAGCAGCCTTCCTGCTGGGTCTACTCTGAAGGCGCCAAACTCTCTTCTCTTTCTCTCTCGGCTACCACTTAGGTGCCTTGGAAGTGGGCTGGGCCTCTCCGGGATGTATCCTGCTCCGGGATGTATCCGTCTCCCGCTAAATCGCTTGAAGTGGTACAAATTAAGACGGGCTAACCGACCTCCCTCGATTTGAGAGTCACAGTGTTTTAACAGCTGCCTGACTGGCTGGAATGCATCAGATCCAGTTTTTCGCAACGTGGCGATCTAGCAATAGAGAAACCTTCAAACTCTCGTTTCCTGCCTGTCAGGCAGCTGTTAAAGAAGAATCAGGGTTAAGTTGGATGTAGTAGAATTGTTGGATGTAGTAGAAAAGCCTACACACACGCACACCTCCTCATGTGTGAACCGGCGGCTGGGGGGGCGGGGTGTGCATGGTTCCTCTTGATGGCCCCTGGCGTCTCAGTGTCTGCTAGGCCCTTTGGCATGCAAATGGGGTTCAAGCCCTGTAGTCATTAGTCACGCAGTGGATCATGGCAGCAAGCTGGCCTCAGGATCCGGCCCTAGGTGGCTCCTGGTGAAATTAGCTGAATGAGGGCTGTGGCTAAGGCAAGCCCTGAGGAGGGCTACCCACCTCGGACCTTAGGGTGGGCATGGTAGTCTCCTCGGGTGGCATGGCTGTGCTGAAACCAACCCTGAAGAGAACCGGCCCCCAGGTAACTAGTGTGTGCCTGGGAGATATAAGGAATCAGCTTTTGTTATTTTGTAGCTCTATTGTCTGTACCAAAGTGTGTCTCTATTTTGTCTCCTTCCCTCATTTCCCACCTTTTGTGGTAATCTGTTTACCTGAATAAACCTTCTTGGTTTTTACCCCACATGGTGTTTGTGGTTGCTCTGTTGGGTCAGCTAAATCCAGGTTATAGTCAAGGGCAAGTCCCTGAACAGAGATTCAAGTAGGATTGCAGAGCTGAGGCTGGCAGTCTGGCACCTTGAGATCTCTGGGTCTGGGGGTCTTTTGGGTATGATAGGGTGGGTTGGCGGGCCAGCCAGCCCCCCTTCCTTTACAAGAATTAACACACATACTCTTGAATTTGCTTGATTTTTACAGGGAGTTGCCCCCAACTAATAAATCTCAAATCTCAACCATGTCTAACAGCTGCACCGTAAAAACCACAGATCTGGTGCTCCATGGTGCTGCTGTGACATGAAAACAGGGATCCAAGGCATGAATCCTTGTGAATTTGCATGATTTTTACAAGGGATTCCTCCCAAACTGCTATCAAATGGACATCCATGTCCATGGACTGCATGAATGCTAGATGCAACATAAGTACATGATTTATTTGAAAAGAAAAATTCTAAAATCCATATTAGTGTAGTAACTTTATTAGGTCAACTCAAAGGCCACAAAATACTGTGCAAGCTTTCCACTCCTTCAGACATGTTTATCAGGCAAAATGGTAAACAAAGCCAAAAGGAGGGGAGGAGAGGAACGAAGTGGCTGATGTAACCAAATGCAGACTCCATGACTTGAATTTCAGCCACTCTCCCCCCTCCCCCTGCTTGGTTTGTTTACCTTCTTTCCTGATGAAGCGTTCTGAAGGACTCTGAAGGCTTGCCCAGTATTTTGTGACCTTTGAGTTGTTCTAATAAAGATATCTGGCTCAGCTTGTCTGAGCGTGGAAAGCTAAGCAGGGTCAGGCCTGGTTATTACTTGGATGGGAGACCCCTCCTCTAGTTTCCTGCATTGAGCAGGGGGTTGGACTCGATAGCCTTGTAGGCTCCTTCCAAGTATGAGTCTATGAATTACACTTGTAGTATCTTGTAGGTCTTGTAGACCCTGTGTCTAATAAAGGAATTATGCTAATATGGATTTCAAGTACCTTCGCTTTTTGTATACTAATTTATTTGGGATGTTGCAGGAAGACAAGGATTCATGAACATCTTTATCTCAAATCTAGATTATTGCACAGTAGTGGAACCATGATGTGTTGGACGCATTATATTTATGGTGCAGTTTGGACAAGGATGTGAACTTTGATTTACAGTCATGCCTTGGATTGAGAGCATAATTCGTTCTGGAAACGTGCTTGTAATCCAAAACACTCTTATATCAAAACGAAATTCCCCCAAAAAAATTTGTACAGAGATTTTTAATTTAAGCCGTACTACTGTACTTGTATTGCAAGACGTCGCTTGTATATCAAGTCAAATTTTTTTAAATAAATATTTTAAAATTTGCTTGTCTTGCAAAATGCTCTCAAACCAAGTTACTTGCAATCCAAGGTATTACTGTAATTGTGAGTTTAGGGTGCAATCGTATGTCCCTTGGACCTTGTCTGGGGGGACATAGGATTGGGCCTGGAATGCGCTGCAACCTTGGAAATCCCTTCTGAGGTCGCAGTGCTGGGGAGCGCCCACTCGCCCCACTTCGTAGCCCATGCGGTTCTTTCCGTGTCGGCAGGGAACCAAACACGGAAGACCGTGTACGGGGTCCCCCCCCCGTGGGTGGGTTGTTCCTGGGGGAGGGGAGGAGCAAGGCTCCGCTGGATTCTGAGGAATCCAGGTGGCGCCTCAGCCTCTCCTCCTCATGAGGAGAAGTAAAACATCTAGACTGGTGAAATCTGCCATCTAGATGTTTTTACGGGCGAGTGGAGCATGGCGGATATCCTATCTGCTGCACTCCTCCCACCTTCAGTAGGATGCCCATAATTCTCCGGGTAGGATTGTGCTGCCCGAGTATGTAAAAACCTCTATGTAAAACCTAGAGGATCCATATTGTGTCATAGCAAGGGTTGGCTCCATGATTTTTATGGTGCAGTCCATGAATACAGATCACATTCACAATAACCCCAAATTCTGTGATTTGATGGTGGGTTTTGGCAGACTTGGTTTAAAAATTCATAGAATCTGTGAGGATCCATGTTTTGTGCCATGGTGGTGCTTGGAAGTGCTGGACCCATAATCTTTTCACTTCTGTCCATGGAAATCAATATGGTGGATTTGGAAGGATTCTATATAGAAATCATGAGCATCTATGCTTCAGATCCATGTTTTTTGTGTCATGATAGTAGCAATTTTTACAATGCATTCTGTGGACCCAGATATGATCTGTTGTTTGATGGCAGTTTTGGGAGACCCCGTTTAAAAATCAAGAGGTTTTTGTGTCATGGTGGCACACTGTGGCTTAATTGGTGCAGTTCATGGATGCAGATGTGACCTGTGATGTAATTTGGTAGTGGTTTTGGGAAAACCCTGTATTAGAATCCAAAGGATGTTTTTGATTTCTGGCGGTGTCAGGCAAAAGATCTGATTTTTATGGTACAATCTGTGGCATAGCTGTAGATTGTGGGGAGCCCAGGTAACAATTCACAAGATCCGTGAGGATTCTTGACTTGGGTCCATGGTTTAGCACCATGGCAGTGCCATGATGGAACCACAAATCCAAAGATGTAAGTATGTTCTGCGATATGATGGAGGACTTGGAGGGAATCAATATTTTTAAAAAAACTGGATTCATGAGAATCTGCTTCAGATCCATGTTTCTGCACTGGGAAGTACTGAACCTATGATTTTTATGGTACAGTCCTAGATGTAAACTTGATTTGTAATTGATGCTTGGTAGGGGGACCTATTTAAAAATCCAGACTATCCTTCAGGATCTGTGTCTTGTGGTACTATGGAGTGATGGATCTGTGATTTTTCAGTGCAGCCCATGGATAAAATGATGATCTCTGATTTCGAAGGGATTTTGTATAAAATTCATGAGGGTTCATTAGAATTCATTTTATTTATTTATTCAATTTATATCCCGCCTATACATAAATGCCCTAGGCATATTGTGTGTCCATATTTTTGGGCCATGACAGCACCGGATCGATGATTATTATGGTGCAAACTATGGACAACAATGTGATCTTTAATTTGATAGTGGTTTTGAGAGCAGAAAAATCATAAGGATCCAGGTTTTGTACTATTGCAGCTCCTGGAAGCTATGGATTTTTTATGGTGCAATCCTTGGAGATAGATGTGAGCTGTGATGTGGAGGATTTATGTATCCTTGTCACAGATCCATGTTTTTTGCCACAGTGGCACCATAAAACAATAGATCCATGATTTGAATGGTGTAGCCTATAGACATAGGTATGAATTATGATTTCAACATGGATTAGGGGAAATCCATGTAAAATTATGAGAATCCATGCCTTGAATCTGTTTTTGTGCTATTGCTGCACACAAAATGCTGGATCCATTAGTTTTGCTGTTCATTCTGGTGATTATAGATTTGGCGGTGGGGGGAGTGTCCATGTAAAAATCATGAGGAACTCTGTAGAAGCGACTCTTACTTTTAACATTAAAATAGCTTTGCCAATTCACAAAGGTGGTAACCCTAACTGTAACTGGATATGTTTATCTTGTTTGTGTAATTTTAGAGGCATTGGCTAAAAGAATAGTATATTTCTACTTTCAGGATTAGTTAGAGAAACCCACCCTTGTTATAAATTATACACTTGCCCACCATAGGTCCACAGGCTTCCAGTTACAGGCTGTATATGAATGTATACCTTGGATATACCGTATTTTTCCGTCTATAAGACGCCCCCATGTATAAGATGCCCCCCACTGGGCAGTTTTGCAACCGCACGGTTCTCTCCTTGGCTTACTTCCATGTATAAGACGACCCTCAATTTTTAGTCTAGCGATTTTAGGAAAAAGTATAGTCTTATACATGGAAAAATACTGTACTCAGTTGCTAGCTTCTGGGTAGCATTCTTTCTTTTTAATTCAGCAAAATAGACATGTAGAATGTACCATACTAGCATTACAGAAGCAAAAAAAGCAGGAGGAGAGGGCTCCAGAAGTTATAATTCACAAAATTCACACAAAGGCACAAAGCACAGGAACTCAAGGATGGTGATATATTATAAAGAACTTTATACAGAAATGAAAATACTAAATCACAATTGCCAAAAAATGTACAAATACAAAATGTAACAATAGTAGATGCAAAAATGAAATGAACGGAATATATTATTTAACTGATTAAATAGTTAATCACGTGGATGATTTCACTGTTGCACTATTTTTGTTTTGAAGAAGAGAATTATTTGAAGAATTTTTGTTCTGAAGAAGATAGTGAAACAAGTACTCTTGTCAAGTTTATATTTCTTCAAGTTTTCCAGCACATTGGATTACTTTATGCATTTGTATTATTGGCATTTCTCATTCCGTTCATATCAACATTTACTATTGTTACATTTTGCATTTGTGCATGTTTTGACCATTGTGATTTAGTATTTTCATTTCTGTATAAAGTTCTTCACAGTTCATATATATCATCATTCTTGGGTTCCTGTACTTTATGCCTTTTTTGTGAATTGAACCAAATTAGCATCAGACCATTTAGGACTATAGCAAAGTTGCTGGTCCATTTAGCCCAGTACTATGTGTTCTGACTGGCGGCGGCAGCAGCAGCTCCTCTTGGTCTTAATCAGTTCTTTGCCAGACTTGATACTTCTGAGGCTTTTAACTAAGATGCCAAGGATCAAACAATTTCCAGAAGGTTCATCTGTTGCAGCAAATCAACAAGGAGTCCTGTGGCACCTTAAAGGCTAATAAATGTATTATGGCATAAGCTACAGGCACAGTTTCAAGTAAGTTAGGCAGCATCTCCAAGTTAGAAAAAGATAATCAAAACCCAACTTCTGTAACTCAGTTATGAATTTTTAGAGTGTTTTTATAAACAAACATTTCCAGAAGTTCAACTTCCCAATCCTGTTTTAAGATAGAGGCCAGTGCTGAAAAATTAAGAGTGTTCTTGACATTCAGGCTCTTGACTCTCTGAGTTTGGCCTATGTATGACCTTCACAAGGAGTGCGTGGTCAGTTGTAATAGTAATGAGTCCTTTTGATGTGCGAGGGTCAACGAACATGGGGTTTCTTCCATTTTGAATTCAGGAAAGGATTTAGACCAGACCTACACAATCTAAGGCCTGTGGGCTGATCAATGCCTGCTTCTTTGTGGTCCCCTGAGATAATTTTCAAATGCCTATTATTTGAATCCTTTTTTCACCTCTTTCTGGGAACATCTGTGGCCCATACCATCAAGGGTGGTATGAATGCCTGTATTGGTGGGAGAATGCCTGTATAATTGTTATGCATTGTTTCTTTCTGTATATTCAGGTGTCTGGTGAGTTGGTAGCAGCTTCCAGTGTGTTGCAGCGAGGAGGTCTTGATGCTCCAACCCTATCATGTTTACTCAGAAGTAAGCCCCATTGAGTTCAGTGGGGCTTACTTCTAGGTAAATGGGTATAAGATTGCAGCCTGAGACTTAATCCTGATCAGTTCATGAATTAAGGTTTTCAGGTGAACATCTAAAATTGTAGTTAGTGAATTATACAGATATATAATTGGAAACATATGTATCATATAGGCATTAGGCAGCTTCCTGTCAAGTGTACACTCAATTGCAAACTTGGGTTTGCTGCCAGGTAATATACAGAAAGGCCCTTAGTGTGTGAACTGCTGGAGAGTGAAAGCCTTGTGTGCTATTGCCAGTGAAATGGGGAGGAATGACACGGACAGCAAAAGTTCAAGAGAGACTGGGTTACAGAGAAAGGGGGTTTGTTTGCTTATTTTATAATGTTTATACCCCAATTTTTCTGCTAAAAAACAGGCCAACAACAAAAATATACATTAAAAACAGCTAATAGAATAAAGAATCCCACAAGTATTTGAAAAACAGCTAAATAGCAGAGCAGATAAAATTACGAGCACAAACAAGACATCACATTCAAAAAGTGCTCTCCTCAAAAATCTGTTTTTCTGAAACAGAAAAATCTTTAACATTATGTCAGAAGGCCAGGAGCAAGGGGCCAGATGGAATGAGTTCCAAAGCCTGAGTTCCAGGAACCTGTTCTGTGTACCCACCTGCCTGACCTCAGAAGGCAGGAGGATGAAGAGCAGTGCCTCAGCGAGTGACCTAAGAGGGTGGGCAGACTTGTTTTAAAGCCATAAACCAATAGCAACATTTTGAACTAAGCCCTGAAGCAAATAGGGAGCCATCACAGTTGATGCAGTATTGGTGTTGGGATTTTCTGACAGGGAAATATACAGATTTCATGGCTGCATATTTCCTTGTCAGAAAACCCTATTTGACCCTGTGAAAAACCCTGTTTTAAAAGAAACCCTTTCTTTTGACAGATGTCAAAACTTTGTGCTCCTGTAAATGGGGTGGGAGGGATGCATTTTTCCCCTTTCCTGAGCTGCTCTAGGCCCTAGAGTCTTGGAAAGGGGGTGATTTATTGACTAGAATTGCTTACTTTCTTGGTTTGTTTTTGTTGCAGCAGACTTGACACAGCTACCCCACTGGAAGTTCCTTCCAGCTGTTACTGAAACGGAAGTATTGTGATTAGAAATCCTAAATTTCCAGAAGCATTTTTCCAACTTTCAATGTTTGATGGAAAAATCCCCCCCCTGGAATTTTGGGGAAAATTGAAATATATGCAATATTTTCTTATCAAACCTAATATTTTTAAATTTATTTATTATATTTATACCCTGCCTTTTTTCCTGCAAGGAACCCAAGGCGGCTTAAATAATCCTCCTCCTCCTCCATTTTATCCTCACAACAACCCTGTGAGGTAGGTTAGACTGAGAGTCAGTGACTGGCCCAAAGTTACCCAGTGAGTTTCATGGCCGAGCGGGGACTAGAACCTGGATCTCCTGAGTCCCAGTCCAGTACTCTCACCACTACACCACACTGGCTTTCCTACTTTAACAACATAACATGTATTACTTATAATTTAGTTAGCATATAAAATTGTTCAATTTTTCCAGTTTTTGTCTAGGACTTCACATTTCTAATTTTGATTACATTTTTCAGGTTTACAATAGCGCTATTCAGGAGTTAGCATTTGCATGTTAGATCAGTGTGTGAGCAAGGCCACACCAACTAGCCCTGCCTGTGATGTCACAAGTACTGACTAGCCCTGCGGTCTGGAATCCGAGCATAAAGAGCAAATATCTGCAGAGATGGAGCCTTTGCATGTATACTTGTACGAGCGAAGGATTCCACACGATCTGGAATCATGAGTGCGCAAGGTTCCGTATCTCATGGAAATCTTCACATATGGTATACTGCTGTGGTTGCAAAGTCTCTGTCCCTGCAGATGGGTGCCAAAGATGGGGCTAGTCAGTGCAGGTGATGTAGGGGTGGGGCTAGTCAGCACAGCCCCACTCATGTATTGGGTCTAACAATTTCTCAATAGGGCTATCGACTCATTCACTCGAGAGGAGTTCAAAGACTTATTTCACCAGTTAAAGTTTCGGTAGTCATTCCCACAGTACAAAAAGAACAGAGGCAATTCTTTGTTTAATCATATGATTCATGTTGAAAATACTGGAAGCATGGGCTTTCAAGTTATTAAATGCTTTTCTAGGTTGAAGTTTTCAAAGATCCATCAATGTACATGTCACTCTACAGTCTAGTAGTAACATAAAAGGCAGGTCACTGCCCTAAGGAGCTTAGAATCTAAATACATGGTAGGTAATGTTATCCTAGTACAGTTGAGTGTTCTTTGGATTATAAACCCTGGTGTTGCTGGAGGGGCATTCTACATCTGCCACATGAAAAAGATAGCAAAACATGGTATGTTAAGAAAGCTCCAGGAAATGTGTTCCAGTAAGGAAATTAAAAACTTAGATTGCAAGCAAGTCCTTCCATATCTGGTATCGTTGAGCCAATAGAGCCTCTGTAAAGCCACAAGTCTCTTGGTTGTTTTTATAAAGTAAAGAGTATATATTGATAAACTAGTCATTATGTTAGCAGAACTAGAGATTTGCTTGGGAAATGTATTAAGCAGTTGTCAGGATAAGTCAGATTCAGTGGTTTTGCCTAGTAATTTGAAGACTCTGGGCAGTATCCAATACTGCCTGCGCACCAGGGGGACCCACTAGCACAACGGGAAGCTAGTGGCTCCTGAAGCAGCCAGGAAGAGTGGAAGAAAGAGAGCTCATCTGACCTGTCCTGTTCTGGAAACAAACAAGTGTTTACAGACAAGTGTTTCCGGGATTGCTTTTGGAAGTGCTAGTTCCTGTTGCACTATTGGTGGATTCTTCTGCAGGCACAACAGAACTAGCAGAGGTACAGCAGAAGTATTGGATACTGCCCAGTGTTAGTATCAGAAATGATGAATGTCTTTCATAACTGTTTCTGGGATGACAGTCTTGAAAACTACCTTGTACAGTAATCCACCAAATGCAGGCTTATGACCTTAAGCTACTGCAGTATAAAAGATAGTAAAATATCTGTTTTGCCCAAGATCTGAATCAAATACTTTTAATTGTTATAGCTACTTTTTAATGATTTGGTTTTGTTCTTGCTGGGAAAAGTGTCCCCCCCCTATTTTTAACCTGTACTAAAACCTTCAGGGATAGGCAATGTTTCTTAATGTTTGCTAATTTAATTTCCCCCTCAATTATATCCTCGTGTTTTCTTTTCAGGATCATGCAGTATGGAAAATTCTACATTTGAAGATTTCAATCACATCACGTTTTATAATACTTATATTAGACCATGTTGTGAATTGGTAAGTGGCTTAATAAATAATGTCTAGTTTTCTTGCTGTCTGCTGGCACTTATTAGCTATGACGCACAGAGATAGAGTAGCCTTAGATCAGGTGGATTTTATGTTGTCAGTTTGAGATCTGCACATACTTTATTCGTATAATAAAGACATTTGTATGTCAAGAGATATTCTAGAAAAGCAACTTATTTGGCACCCCCGGTAAAAGGCATGCAGTCAAACATTTTAATAAATATGTTGTTAATTTTGAACACTGACAGCTGTAGGTTTATATGGCAGCGAAGAACTATCAATAATGCTCTTTTAGTTGTTCTGTGATGGAGATGAGACAAAAGAAGAGGGTGTAAACTGGTACTATGCAGCAGTTTATTATAATATGCTGTAATTAGTGCTTTTGCAGTAGAAATTCTTCTTTGTGGGCAACTCACTCTGTTCAGTTCGGGTAAAAGGTAATATCCCTCATGTTGCCTCCTTAACAGGAGGTTTTCTACCTGAAATGCTTTGAGCTGCAGTGTTTCATATAGTAACTGGCTCCTAGCCCTCATTGAGGTAAGCCTGTGGTTTACGCTGGCTCAGCTTGTCTGAGCGTGGAAAGCTAAGCAGGGTCAGGCCTGGTTGTTACTTGGATGGGAGACCCCTCCTCTAGTTTCCTGCATTGAGCAGGGGGTTGGACTCGATAGCCTTGTAGGCTCCTTCCAACTCTAAGACCTATGAAATCTATGAAAATCTTTCCTGGTTCTTTGATGCTGCTCTTTATCCGTCCCATCCCATATTGTGTGTTTCAAAGGGTATTTTGTATACCAGCATATTTTAACTGTTCTGTCATAGACTATTTTATGTCACTGCATAACAAGGAACTTGACTCATCTTCCTGCGGCCTTTCTGTCTTTCTTGTGTAGCAAACAAAGTCCTTCTGTTCCAGCAATGAAATGAAAGCTCAGCTTTCCTATGTAATGTATAACAGGCTGTTCAGAGCTCAGCCTGCACTACACAACTAGTTGTTAGGAGGATACTGTGAACACAGAGCACATTTTCATACTTGATAAATTTGTTGTATTGGTTGAGCTACTTTCAAAATCTGCAATTGAATCAGATGGTTCACTATTGCCTAAATGCGGGCTATTTTTTAACTTTTGCTTCACATTACTTACTTTCAGAGCAATAATTATAAATTTGTGTGTTGTTTTGTAGGCTCGTGCCAGATTTGTAAAGTGTTCTTCAAAGAAATATAAACCAGGTACATAAACTGTCAAGTTAGTAAGAACATGTTTTCCTCTATAGTTCACTTACCTATGTTGTGTAATAGCTCAGTCCTGGGCTTTGCTCTGCTGCACAAAGGCAGGGCAGCACAAGATACTGTGTTGTGTTGGTGCCCTAGCACTGGCGCAGAACTTCAGACTTGTAGAACTACTAGAGCTTTGTTTTGGATCCTTATCTTTGTCTCTCCTCCCCCACTTCCCATTTCGTTCCACAGGTGATATCTGTAAAATATGGTGCAGTAAGCCAGTTCGTGAGCTGCACAAATATTGTGATGTGATTAAAATATGCACCTTTAGGCCACTTTTATTTGTGCCTGGAACTACCGACACAAAGAAATACGATCCCAGGTAAACAGGCATTTTTTGGTGTTCATTAAATGTTTGCTTTGTACTCTTGTTTAAAGGGTTAAAAATAGAAGACTTGTGTATGTTTTGCAACATCTGCTCAGAGAGGTTATAAAAACAGTAAGGATGTTAACAGGTCATTGGGAAAGTGACAATAAACTGGAATGATTTATTTAGAGTGGAATGATTTATTTAGAGTGACACTGGGAGACTTAAATCCTGTAAAGCAGGATTGGGCAGAAGGTAGATTCCAGATGTTTTGGATTTCAACTGCCAGAAGCCCCTGCCAGCATGGCCAGTGATCAGGAACATCTGGAAATCTACTTTCTGCCCACCCCTGCTGTAATTGCGTAAGTCTGCAATTCTAAAGACACCTAGTAGAGAGAAAGTCCCTAAGAATTCAGTTGATTTACTTCTGAATAGACACACTTCGGATTGCACCATTAGTTGATTATGGATGTATATTAAAGTGCAATCCTGTGCATGGTTAGACAGAAAAAAACATGGCTGGCTAGAGAATGCTTGGAATTGTAGTTTTTTTGTCTCTCTAAACATGCACAGAATTGCACCCTGTATGAATTAGGAAGGCCTGGGGTTTCTGGTACACATACAGTTGATAGACTGAATTAGATATTTGTCATAATTTGTAGTTTTAAGATTTGTACATACGTAGTTCCAAGTGCTGGTTTATTTCAGTCTTTCTTAATAGTAGCACAGAAAGACATTGAACATGGATCGTTTTGTATTTAAGTGATTGTCAATTTGGTGAGCTAAGTTGGGAGAAACTGAATCAAATTGAGACTTTAGAAGATGTTACTGATATAGCCAAGAAGTTTGCGGTAAGTCTTTACTGTTTTCATTTTATCTGAAATGTCAATGCTGCATTAGCCCTTGAAGGATAACATAAATACTGGCTGCATGGAATTTTTTTTAAAAAATATGGTAGCTTCTGTTTCAGTGGTTTGTAAATAATACTGTTGCCTTGCAGATGTCTGTGCCTTTATTTACTCCCCATGCTCAGTTGAAGTTAGAAAATCCTTTGTGTCACTGACTTAGGCTGCAGAATTTTATTCTACAGCCTATCTCATATCACTTAGTGTGTATTGAAAATAGTGTAATCCTAGTACTGTCTATTACAGTGTCCTTGCTTTGAAGAGCAGATGAGAAAATATTTTTTAAAAGGAGGGTAAGAAGAAAGTTGAATGATTCCTTGGTATTCTTGATGATGTGGTATCATTCATAACAATCAAACATCACTAAAGTTATTTCTTTGCTGTTGAAAGTTAGGTTCTGTAAATTCTTGCCATTGTGTAACTTCATATGCGGGTCATTCCATGTAAAATCAACCAATGAATTTACCTGACCGTCCCCGATTTTGAAAAAACTTGGTGAACTTGTTTGTTCTGCTGAGAAAATAAGCTGCTCCAAAAATTAGACTTCTGGGACAAAAACTTTTGGAGATATGGCAATCAAAAATATGAAGAAAAATGTTAATTTTTGTGTGTCGGACAACATTAAAATTACAGTAATTCCAGTTCTACAGAACCTAGAAGGTTAATCATGGTGTTGATGGAAAGCCTTTGAAATGCTCTTTCATTTGATATGTAACATAAGTGGTTTTTGGGAATAAATATATATTCAAGGTCAAATAGTAAAATTTGACCTTGAATTCTGCAAAAACTAAAAAAAATTTCTCCATGATTTTTGTTTTATTATTTCATCTGACAGTGCTTAATACATGTACCAATTTTCAAAACGGGGTTCTTAACAGAAAACGAGTTACCGGTACATCTTTTGGGGTGCTCTGTGTGTATGCGTCATAGTTCATATGAATTGCTATCTCACTGTACGAATCTTAAGAAAATATGCATTATCACTTAGATTTTGAATAAAACATTGTGCACAAGTACAAGCTACCCTGTCATAATTGTGCAGCTCTGAATTAGGTATTCTTCTTCACAATAGCATACTTCTGACATTTTGTGTAGAATAATGATACTTCCTCTGGGTGGTCATTCTGGTATGAAATCAATCAAAGAATGTTTCCAACTGAAAGCAAATTGCTTAAGATTTGGTGAACTTGTTCTGCTTATTAAAAAATAAGTTGCAGTGCCTATTGTTTTCAGAAGAATGAGGTTTAAAATATATACTTTAAAAAAGGTACTCACCAGTATGCTTGGGGAAAACATGTTCATTTTATTTTTTTCAAATAAATATACAGAAGTTTGACCTTGAATAATGACAAAAAAAACTCCTTTTGTTTTAAATAACGTTTTAACATCCCTGGAAACATGTACTTGATTTCAAAATGGGACTCTTACTAGCATAGTTATTTTCCAAGACCGCTATTTACTTAGATGTGGGCTTGAAAAACCATTATTGTGCATAGATGAGATTTTCCATTTTACTTTTATATATACTGATCAGATTTTATGCAGTTCAAATATTACTTGCTAACATTTTGTTAACAAGTCTTAAATTAAGGAGCTTTTCATAACAGTAGTTTCTAGTCTTGAAGTTGCTGCTTAACACTCTTTGTCTGTTAGTGTATAGAAGTGCCCTGTTGGGCAACAAGGATCAGCTTTTGTCAAAACATCTGAAGATGGTATCCATAGGACATCTTGTTTATCTGGATACATAAATGATTTTGCTGGTCCAGCTGGATGAAGAAAGCTCACTAACACTTCTGCTCTCTGATCATCTGTTTTTAAAACACAACCTAACCACCATTGTGAGATATAAACACATGTAACAAATCCTCGTATTTCTTGCAATTCCAGTTCTCCTTCTTTAATAGTCACTGTCTCTTTTCTGGATTCGCATTGAAATGAATATATTTTAGTAGCAACAGTGTGTTTTGTTAATGGAATTACAGCGTGAATTTTCTGTGTCCCAGGAATCGTCTTGAATTCTCGAAGCGACATTTCAGAAGCTTTTCTTCCAGTTCATAATCTTTACTTGTGGTGTATTGAAATGCAACCTGTGTGATGTTCTCCTTTGCCCAATCAAAGAGCTGACGAGGGGTCGATTTGTTTTTCATACGGATGCTGCAAAGTTGCTCGAGCTGCTAACTTTTTCACAGTGCCACCCAAACCATCACAAGGCCCTTTTCCATACGATGTGGCAAAGAAGTGCCATTCTGCATCGATACCGAAATCTGACTTATGCTTACTTAAGTTGTTGAAGTTTTTATACTGTGCTGCTGCACCATCAGGGAAATAATAGATCTTAGTTATGCTACCTGTAGAAATGGTGTGCAGGAATTCAACAATTTGAAAAGTCATGAACACATTGCAGCAGAAGTGGGGTCGGCACTTGTCACGGCTTCAGGCCTGCCTTTTTATTTCTTATCAGAATCTGTGAATAAAGCTTGATTTAATGTAGACATCCAAAGAGATATATCTCTGTGAAGGTTTGAGGCCTACCCATGCCTGGTTTGGTTTCAGCCTGAAGGCCCCGGAAGCTCCGGAAGGGAGGGGGCGGGCTTAAGTTTAATTTCCCTCCAAAAAAATTCTGTTTTAAGTGTGTATAATGGGGTGAAGTTATTGTAGGGAGGTACTGTGCATGTATAAGAACATTCACATCTTCTGAACTGTTTGGAACCCCGTTCTGGAAATCGGTACATATACTCAAGGTAAACATGGGTTATCTGAGGAAAAAAATCAGCAAAAAAAACCATTTGGTTTTTTTGGAATTCAAGGTCAAATTAAAGAAACTATGAACTTGAATATTTTATTTCACATGCATGCTTCATGTTACATATCAAATAAAAGGGTAGTTCAATAGCTTTCATATGGCACCATGATTTACTTTCTAGGTCAATTCTGAAGGACGTTATGATACTTTTTGTATAGTCACAAACGCTGAAAAATCGTGTTTTGGGCATTTTTTGAGCACACTGTACTTTTGAACCGTGAGGTATAATGACCTATAATTTGGTGTATGTTCATTTCTCATGCTGGTCAACCAGTATGCCAGTTTTTTTAAAAATTGCAGATGGTGAGGTAAATTTTTCATTTTTTTTGTTGATTTTACATGGAATGACCCAAGCAGGGCATTTTAGCAGAAAGTTAAAATCAATGTCGCACAATCAATGTTGTTAATCCTTTGTTCTTTATTCTCCCTTGTCCCTAGAATGATCAATTTTTCATTAATGGATTATTGAAAATTGGAACTGAAATAGATAATGTAAGTTTGTTTTCAGCTCTGTGTTCAAATACTGGCACCTTTTTGATTTGTCTGGATTCCATGCCTCTTTTTTCTTTTTCTTTCTTTGGAATGAGGCTCATTTGTAGTAGCTGCAACCTTTTTTGTTACATAGGATTCATGATCTAATATTTGATTTGTAGATCATGGGGAGCCTACTGAAAGCCAGTATTTCTCCCCTGCCAAGCCTGAACAGCACTACAGAGCTGCTGTTCCAGGCTGGTTGGAGCCCTGAATAGGATCCCCATTCTTACAGAGTGGTGATACATAACATTTTGTTTTCGGTCTGACTTGTTCCATCTACAATGACCTCTCACTTAAATGACCCCTCACTTGCTACCCTGCCTGGAACGTCCACTCACCTGGCCTCACCCACCCTGTCTCAGCCTTTCAGTTTTTAACAGTATAACCACCCCCCCTTTTTTCCTTCCTCCCAGTCCCAGCACATACCTGGTCATAGACTGGCCTCTAAAGTGGAGATAAAATGAATGGATATTTGTAGTGTTAATTTTTGTCTCAGTCTCTTCTTGGGGAGGGAGGAAGATCTTGAGCCATAAGAACATAAGAAGAACCCTGCTGGATCGGACCAAATGCCTGTCTAGTCCAGGATCTTGTTTCCCAATAGATGCTGGAGCCTTAGCAGCCTAAGAGGAGGGCTTTTGGTAGGACCCAAGCTAGGAGAGGAGGTAGAAATGGAAGCCTGAACTGAGTTGTTGCAAACAAGCCCATCATCCCATCATCATGAGGAGTAAATGGAAGCTAAATTTCCAGAACCAACATTCATCTGAACAATAGGCCTGTGGCTTATGCTGGCTCAGCTTGTCTTGAGTGTGGAAAGCTAAGCAGGGTCAAGCCTGGTTATTACTTGGATGGGAGACCCCTCCTCTAGTTTCCTGCATTGAGCAGGGGGTTGGACTCGATAGCCTTGTAGGCTCCTTCCAACTCTATGATCTATGAAATCTATGAATGAACTGTTGGCTTTGACTTTCTTCCAGAACAGTGCAGCTAGAGTCTTCTACTATTCTCTCACTAGGAATGTTCCCTGCCCTCTTTTGGCTAGAGGTGGAGAACCTGTGACCCTCCAGATCTTGTTGGACTCCAACTCATCAGCCCAATCCTAGGGATGATGGGAATTGTAATCCAACATTAGGAGGACCACAGGTTCCCCACCCTTGCCCTAGGCCTCCTACTCCTGACTAATTTTCATTAATAATAATAATGATAATGATAATGATAATAATGTACAGTAATACCTTGGATTGCAAGTAACTTGAGAGCGTTTGAGAGCGTTTTGCTTTTTGCAAGACAAGCAAATTTTAAAATATTTAATTTTTTTTTACTTGATATACAAGCGACGTCTTGCAATACAAGTACTGTAGTACGGCTTAAATTTAAAATCTCTGTACAATTTTTTTTGGGGGGATTTCGTTTTGATATAAGAGTGTTTTGGATTACAAGCACATTTCCGGAACGAATTATGCTCTCAATCCAAGGCATGACTGTACTTCCCTTCCTCCCAAGGGATATAGAAAGTATATAGACTCTCCCCTCGTGTTCTCCCATGTTTGGGATGGTTCTTTTTTTGTTCAATTGTTTTTTGTAGTCTTCACAATTTTTTTTATAGAAAAAATGCTTTATCCATGGGTACAAATACGATAGGGTAGAGAAATTAAATTCAATGTGGGAAATAAATACTTTTGATTATTGCTGTACAGTCTACTGAGACTGTTGATATTCTATTATGAACAAATTAGACCATTTGATATTCTACTAGAAAGTACATAAGCTAACATAGTGAATTGGTAGTGAAGACTAACAATGGTCTAATGGCAATCAGAGCTTAGAATAGAATAGAGTTTATTGAATTAGACCATATCAAAAGAGAACAAAGTAAAAGTTAGAAATTTGACATCTTAATTAACAATGTTTACTACTGCAAAGTGTGGTAGCCACCACAAATAACTTAGGATATACTATTGTAGTATTTTAAAACTTTTGAGTAGCTATTTTATTATTTATTATTATTATTTATTTTATTTCTATATTACCCCATAGCTGAAGCTCTCTGGGCGGTTTACAACAATTCATAAAAACAATGATACTCATAATAAAATACAAATAACAATAAAAACATACAATGTCATTACAAAAGTTTAAAACCAAATTTAAAAACCCAATTTAAAATGGCAAATGCTGAACAAGTTAATAAACTAAGCCTGCAGCTGACATAACCCCCTGCCCCAATGTGCTATTTTGAGCTGTTAAATATTAAATGCCTTGGCATAGAGGGAAGTCTTAACCTGGCACCAAAAAGATAGTAAAGTTGGTGCCAGGCGGGCCGCAGTGGGGAGCTTATTCCATAATTGTCTTGCTTGTGATTGGTATAATCTTTTGAAAGGGTAGTAGGCTAATTATTGTTCACCATTCAGGAAACTTGATAGATACAGAGCTGTAGATAAATAGATACAGAGGTATAGATAGATAAATAGATACAGAGCTGTATATAAATTCTGTAAGTAAATAATAATTAATTACTGCTGCTGTTCTTAGATGTGATATTAGATATCAAACACAAATCACGTTTTCCTTTCTTAAATGAATATGGGTTATTGATTGAAAGCATTTGTGAAATATATAGAAGTATTAGTTTTGTAGACAAATGCAGGCACTTTACAGATGAGGGCATTAATTGCCAATAGATGAACAAGGCAAAATTTGTATGGGTTCCAAACTGGATTCTCAATTACTTATTTCAATTTAAATATTTCACATAATGGTATTTCACATAATGATAGTTAAAGTGACACTGACCTTTCCTTCACTTAAAATAGAGAATCTTCTGTATTACCGAAGCTCTTGACTGGATAAAATATGCGGATGACATTGGTATTTTATATAAATTAGAAAAACTTGGAGATTATTGTTGGCCTTTCCTGGAAATTTTCTTTGCTGAATGTAAGTATACAAAATGCTTCATTGAGTGGTTTATGGGGGAAATGGTGTATAAGTATACCTCTCTTTAATCTTAGTTTTGTAGAATCAACTCTTGTTTCATTGCTCCAGTCTTAACTGAACGTGATTTTTTTCTAGCCCGTAATTTTTCTTGCAAGATATGGCTTGTCCTTCACATTTATTTTGGGTTTTTTTCTTGCTTATTTTTTCTTTCTTGGATCCAAAGATCCATCCACAGAAGGGGATGGGTGGAAGGTAACCTTTCTGCTCCCTCCTGGAAGCCTTCCTGAAAACATAACATAACATTTAGCCAGGATATTTTAGTCTAACTGTGGTTTGTTTGAACATTTGAACCCAGACAAGGGGAGGGGCTGTGGCTCAGTAGTAGAGTGGCAGAACATGTGCTTTGTATGCAGAAGGTCCCAGGTTCAATCCCCAGGTAGAACTGGGAAAAGTCCTGTCTTGAGTCCCTGGAGAGCTGCTGCCAGTCAGTGTTGACAGTACTGGGCTAGGTGGGCCAATGGTCTTACTCCATAAAGGCAGCTTCTTGTGTTCTTAAATAATGGTTAACTTTTGGCAACAACACCCAATTTGAAGCCATGGTTTTAGTTTGTTTATAAATACTGGAATTCCCTCCCCAGGGAGGCTAGAGTGGCGCCCTCCCTGGTAAGCTTCTGGAGGCAGGCAAAGACCTTCCTGTTTCGGCAGGCATTTGGGACTAGCCTGTAATGCGATGGAATGCTTTGTTTTTACTCTACATTTTATATTGTCATGTATATTGTACTGTTTTTAATTATATATATATATATATATATGATTTAATTCTATTTTTAACTTTTCTATTTTTCTATTTCTATTTTAATTGTATGAGTTTTAAAGGTTGTGAGCCGACTTGGGTCTCAGTGTTGGGAAAAAGGAGGGGGGATGATGATGATGATGGTGGTGGTGGTGTTTTTAAACTGCGGTTTATCGTTATATCTGAACCCAGAATCCTGGTTTATTCCTGGCTTGTTTCTGTGCCCCTCCCAAGACTTGCCAATCAACAGAGCTGAGATGCAAGAGCAGCTTAAAAAAGGAACCACTCTTCAGGCTAAGCAGCTCTTGCTTGCTTTACCCCCAAACTCCTCTTTCCTCTTTCTTCTTCCTGGCAACAGTCTTGTTTCCATGCCCAGCTCCTGCATGAGCACAAGGCAGAGGTGGGTTCTGACCTCCAAATGCCAAACCACATATTTGCCCCCACAAAGCATTAAAAAGCACAATTCGACAGAAGGCAAACTGGGTGCAGAAAAAAAAAACCATGGACAAAATACACAACCCCTTCCCAAATACCTAGAAACACACACAGCCCATAACCCCCTCCCTACAAAGACGCACTCTTTACTATTGCTAGGGCATTTGGGTTACCATCTGAGTACTGGCAGAAGAGGCAGGGGGAAAACAAACCAGTTGTCTAAACAAGCTGTGATCACTTTGCTCGTCTGCATAACTGACTCTGGCATGTTCAACAAAGCATAGTTAAAACAAATTTGAGTGTAATGTCATGTGCGAACACAGTCTACTGCCACTCCCCATATTGACTCATATCCTGTCTACTATTAGAGAAAGATCTGCACACTGTTCATTAGATCAAGCTGAAGTGATATCGTATCACTACCAGGTAACATTTAAGAATAGATCAAGCTGAAGTGATATCATGCCACTACCAGGTAATATTTAAGGATAGGAAGACACTGTCAAAATGTCAGTAGAGACACTAAGTTGACTTCTTTCTGCAGCTGAAGACTCTAAACATAGCGGATGTTGTGCCTGGTAAAGTAATTTAGCTGGTAAACAAATTTATGGACTTGGATCCAAAGTGCTTCATGCATCAGTGGAAGGCACAATTTCCCATGCATGGGGAATCACGGATTTCCTGACCTCCCAGGTGCAGTGCCCCATGCCATATTGCATGCCATTCTGGAGGGTCTCCTAACTTTCAGGAGTAGCTTTTGTGGTGGCACAAAGGGCTGCAGTGGGAAGGTGGGTAGAAGTACCAGTGCCTGCATGGAACACTATGTGGTTCTTTAGAGCCAAGCTGTAGTTAGAGGAACCATTAGATTACTTGCTCTTTGAAAGATCAATAATACAGTGAGCTTTGGAAGCAACAAATTTCAGTGTTCTTTGTGGTTTATCTTCACAAGTTAAAATCTGCTCTTTTTGAAGCTGTCAACATATTCTGATTCACATATTCTCTCTTCTTTGTATAGCATGGGGTAATCGTAAACATGAGTATACCTATACCTGAGAGCTACATCTCAATCAGTGGTAGAATATAATTCCTTTCTCCTTCTGAATCTTGGTTTTCCAATCAAAAAGTATTTAAAAGAAAATAGAAAAGGATTGGGCTATGGAACTTTGGTTAGTGTACAACAGATTATGATACCTATATAGTTCCAAAGAGTGTTTTTGGCCCAGAGACAAAGAGGAGAAAGCCGCACATAAACCCATGTGAGCAGAGCAACTTGAGCTTCACTGGTTAAAGAGCTTTGCTGGTTGCCAATACATTTTTAGGCCCAAGTCACGGTTTTGGTTCTTAGCTTTTAACATCCTTAGCATAACCCACGGGGGTACAGTAAGCATACCTTTGTTAGATAGCAGTGCTTTTTGGCATTTAAGTTGTGAATGCCAGGAAGAAGATTTCTAATTTATTCTTCCCCAGGGTTAGTCTAGCCAGGAATTGGAAAATTCCCTTAGGGTGCAATCCTATGTGTGTTTAGTCAGAAAAAAGTCCTATTCCCAACATTTCCTAGCCAGCCATGCTAGTTGGGGAATGCTGGAAATTGTAGGACTTTTTTCTGTCTAAACATGCATAGGAGGATTGCGTTCTTGAAGTATTATAGGATACTTCAAGGTGCTTACGTGTGAATAGAGAGCCATTACCTAGGTGGCATAGCAGGATCGTCACCTTGAAGTGGTGAGTGGGCTTGCGTGTTCCGATGAACCCTGCGAGCAATGCCATCGGGAGCTATGTACTCCAGTAGGGTCACCCATGGTGGTAAGGTACGGGGAGAGGAACCAGACAAAGAACGATCCAAAACATAAAGTCCTCAATGGCAGAACAGGCGGAAGATAATTAAACCTAAATTACAACGGCTGTGAAGGCTGCAGCAGAGAATGATTTTCCAATCGTCAGGGTAACCGTGCCATTGGATCATTGCCGTACTCTGTCAAGTTTGTGTGGTGATTCGTTGTGCACTGATCTCCCCACATAAAACAGTTTCACGCACAGGCGTCTTCCAACCCAACCCAACCCAATCCACCAACCAACCAAAAAAAAAAAAAAAAGTCGCATGGCGACTGGCGAATGGCGATGGGGGCAGGACTGTGAATCTGGAAGCCCCTAGCCATGGACCAGCACATGGGCGGTGGATGCAGACTCAGTCGCCCTGTTCAAGGAATGAGGTAGTCGAGCAGCTCGGCAGCTGTATCCATGACTGAGCAGCCCTATTTAGGATCCACTCTGCTCACCCCGTATGGGGAGGGGGCTAGAAAAGGTGCCCTAAACATAGTCTACCTCTTCTCCCCTGACTGGATTACCGCGTCCAGTGGGGTCACCATTTTAGCGGTCGAAAAAGACATTTGAATTTTGGAACATGGAATATACGGACATTGCTGGATAACATAGATAATGAACGCCCTGAGCGTAGGACTGCTATTATTGCAAGGGAACTGAAACGGTTTAAAATTGACATAGCAGCACTTCAAGAAACTCGAAGGGCAGGAGAGGGACAGTTGAAGGAAGAAAAAGGAGGTTATACCTTTTCTGGAAAGGACTACCTGAGCAGGACCGACGAATACATGGAATAGGCTTTGCCATCAAAAATGAGCTAGTGAACTCCTTGTCAGACGTTCCTACTGGCATCAACGAATGCCTGATAACTCTTCGATTAAAGCTCGCCAATAACCAGCAGGTAACTATTTTGAGCGCTTATGCGCCAACATTAGATGCTGATGATGACATCAAGGAAAATTTTTATACTCAGTTGGACACTCTCCTGTCAGAGATACCTAAGGAGGATAAAATTATCATCCTGGGCGATTTTAACGCAAGAGTCGGGCGTGACTTTGATTTATGGCCAGAAACTATTGGAAAAGACGGAGTTGGTAATAGCAACCCAAACGGACTCTTACTTTTGTCTATATGTGCAGAGCATAATCTCACTATTACAAACACGCTCTTTCGACAAAAGAATAAGTTTAAAACATCATGGCAGCACCCACGGTCAAAGCACTGGCATCTTTTGGATTATGTAATTGTCCGTGTTAGAGATCGCCGCGATGTACTTCTTACTAGGGCCATGGTGAGTGCCGAAGACTGCTGGACAGACCACCGACTAATCCGGTCCACTATGGTTATCAACATTGCTCCCCAACGTAGGCTTCAAGGAAGGAAACCAAGGCGTAAAATGAACATCCATGCCCTTCAAGATCCTATTAAGCAAACTCATCTTCAATCACTTCTTAAGGAACATCTACCTACGGAACCTCCTGACAACATTGAGGACCATTGGTCTAAGCTGAAAACCTCCATTACTGCAGCTTGTGAACAAACTATTGGATATGAAACTAAGAAACATCAGGATTGGTTTGATGAAAATGATAATGAGATTAAATATATAATTGACCAAAAAAGGAAAGCCTTCCAAATATGGCAAAATAATATTAACTGCGCTGCCAAGAAAAAAATCTACGCTAGCACAAAGGCTGAGGTCCAAAGAAGAACAAGAGAACTTAAGAACGCTTGGTGGAAAAAGACAGCTGAAGAAATTCAACAACTTGCAGAATCTCATGATGCACGGGGCTTTTTTAAGGCCACAAGGGCCATTTATGGACCAAAACCTATGGTACAAACCCTTTACAATCAAAAGATGGCACCAAACTCTTAAAAGACAAAGAGTCTATTGCACTGCGTTGGAAAGAGTATTATTATGACCTTTTAAATCATAAATCTAAGGTGGATAATGAGATTTTTTCGCAAATCCCGCAAAAACAAATTAGAGAGGAACTTGCAATACTCCCCACTTTGGATGAAGTAAAAAAAGCCATTAATCAAATGAAGAACAACAAAGCTAGTGGACCAGATGGGATTCCTGCTGAAATCTTTAAAGAAGGGGGGCCCGAACTTGTACAACATCTTCATAAACTCATCGAAAAAATCTGGATAAGAGAAGAGATCCCAGAAGACTTCAGGGATGCCATAATTATCACCCTCTTTAAGAAGGGTGATAGAACAGACTGTGGAAACTATCGGGGCATTTCTTTCTTAGCTACCGCAGGTAAAATATTTGCTAGGATTCTCGCAAACCGTCTTCTATCTATTTCAGAAGAGATCCTCCCTGAAACTCAATATGGTTTCTGCCCCTCTAGAGGGACAGTAGACATGATTTTTACTGCACGTCAGCTCCAAGAAAAATGCCGGGAGCAAAATCAACCCCTTTATATGGCATTTATTGATCTGGCTAAGGCCTTTGATACTGTAGACCGTACAGCTCTCTGGACTATCTTTATGAAAATTGGATGCCCCAATAAATTTGTGAATATCTTGCGACTTCTCCATGACAACATGACGGCAACGGTTTTGGACAACAACGGCTCTCATGGTGCTCCATTTAAAGTGGGATCAGGTGTTAAACAGGGATGTGTTATCGCCCCAACATTATTTGCTATTTTCATCGCCATGAGTTTACATCTTGTCGAGGGGAAACTTCCCGCTGGTGTGGGAAATATATATCGAACAGATGGAAAGCTTTTTAATCTCAGCAGGCTGAAAGCAAAAAGTAAGGTAATTACAACCTCCGTTGTGGAACTTCAGTATGCTGATGATAATGTGGTCTCCGCACATTCAGAGGATGATCTCCAAACTATCCTAAATGCTTTTGCAGAAGCATACGAAAAACTTGGTCTCTCACTTAACATCAAAAAAACCAAAGTGCTTCATCAGCAAGTGCAAGCTAACCCTTTGGTGATGCCATCTATCCAGCTTGGCGGGACAATACTGGAAAATGTCGATCATTTTCTCTATCTTGGCAGCTATCTTTCTGTTACAGCTAACATCGACAGTGAAATCCAGCATTGTCTGAGCTCCGCAAGTGCCGCGTTTTCTCGAATGAAACATAGAGTGTTCGAGGATCGGGATATTTGTAAGAAGACCAAAACACTGGTTTATGAAGCCATTGTATTACCAACTTTATTGTATGCCTGCGAAACATGGACTATCTATAAATGTCACTTCCACCTCCTTGAAAGGTTTCATCAACGTTGCCTCCGGAAAATCCTGCAAATTACTTGGGAAGATAGGCGAACAACAAATGTCAGTGTACTGGAAGAAGCAAAGACTACTAGCGTTGAAAAAATGATCCTTCAACGCCAACTTCAGTGGACCGGTCATGTTGTTCGAATGCCTGACTGCCGTCTCCCAAAGCAGTTACTTTATTCCCAACTCAAGGATGGAAAGCGGAATATCGGTGGTCAATATGAAAGGTTTAAAGATGTTCATAAGGCTAATCTAAAAAAATGAAATGTAAACATCGAAAACTGGGAAGCTCTGGCCCATGAACGATCTAACTGGAGGTTGGCCTTTCACAAAGGATCCATGGACTTTGAAGAAGCCCGAGTGCAAGGTGAAAGGGAGAAACGTGCTAAGCGAAAAGCACGTCAAATGAATCCTTTACAGGACCATCTTCTATCTGGTAACCTGTGTCCTCACTGTGGGAAGCTGTGTGGATCTAGAATTGGCCTCCACAGTCACTTACGGACCCATCGCTAGAGTCTACACAATCTTCTTTAGAATTTCCTCCTTTTCTCCTGGAAGACAATCTTACTCGGTCACGAGTGATCGCATGATAATGATGATGATGATGATGATGGCATAGCAGGAGTCTTAGGCTGCTTAAAACAGCAGTTTGAAAAAGTTTTAATGTTGTCTCCTGGAATTTTTTGTTGGTTTTTTAATATAAAATGCAATTGTTTATTGCGTGGAAATAGCACTTTCATTTTTTAAACAATATATGATTGGCTTCATTCAACAAGATTATTGAATCCTCCATTCTTTTTGATACATCTTAATTCAGCTCTAATCTTCTGATTTGGTATTGGAATATTGTATTACAAAGCAGTTTACTTGTCAGGTCCTAGTAGATGAAAAGGAGATACTTCCTGTTATAGCAAATACTTGCCTAGAACTTTCTGGAACTGAGCTGGAACCCAGGCCCTGCAGCCATTGCTTGCTCTGTTCATCTCAGTAGATCTCCTGGACCCAAATCACTTTATCAGCTCATCTTGCTCTGTCCTGCACCATCATCACAATTTGTTTCTGTCCTTATATTAGTTTTCCCTTCTTGTGAATTCTTTGTGCAACAAGCAGTGTACAGGTGTGCAGCCTTTGGATCCTGGTTATCCATCTGGCTCTTGCCTGTTTCTGCTCCTTTCCTTTGGCCTTGGAAGCCTCTTGGCTCCCCCAGTCTGACTAATGCAGCAGTCTGTTCACTTCCTGCCTGCTCACTTGCCTGCCTTCACTGGATTCTGATCTCTTCTCTATTTTAAGCAAGATGCCTTAGTTTACCACTCAAGGAAGGGACTCTCCAGCACAGTTGGTAGCAGTAAATAGTTAAACCTATTGCCTTAATTGTGCTTTATTTCTCCTCGTAGACAAGCATCATATAACTAAAATTGTATTGGAGGACTATGATTTAGTAGAAGCATTTGAATCTCAGTACTGTGAAAATTGTATAAAGGTAAGATTTTAAAAAGTTATATTTAGAAACGTTTTAGATGCTAGTTGTAATAATGAAACACGGGGTTCACATGACAAGACAACCCATTGTGGGTAACAAGCCATGGTGGGTTGTTGTATTGTGCTAACCTGGACTGCTTTCTGCAGGTTGGCTTGTTTTTCCCCATCAAGCCACCCTGACAACCCATGGGTTGTTTTAGGGGTTGTTGAACCCACAATGGGTTATTTTGTCTTCCAAACCCAGGTGGCCATCCCCATCATGGGTTCCAGAAAGCGGTGAGCTCAGCAAGTGTGGCAAAAAACTCTTGCCGAGCTCGCCCGGGCCAGTGACACGTGCTCCCTTTTAAAACAGGGTTTTTGACAGGGATATATACAGATTTCATGGCAGCATATGTCCCTGTCAAACCCCCCCCCCCCCCCGTTTAGCCTTGTCCAAAACCCTGTTTTAAAAGAAACGCTTACTTTTGACAGCTGTCAAAAGTAACTTCTCCCGTAAATGGGGTGGGTTGCACTTTTTCCCTTTCCCAAGCGCCTAGAGGCTCAGAAAAGGGTGGAAAAGGTGGAGGACACTGAGAACTGTCAGGTCCAAACTTAAAACCTAGAGGATCTCACTGCAAAGGGGGTGATCTGCTTGCAGCCCTCTTTCACAAGCAAAGATCTTGTGGCTTTGCTTTGCGCTTGACAGCTCACTGTCAGGTGAAAGCAAAGTAACATGCCTGGCTCTGTCAAGGTCCATGGATGTTGCTTGCTTTGACAGCAGGCACTTACCAGGACATTGACCAGGCAAGCCTTCACATTTCAGGTAGTTGGGAGTTGCACACCTCCGAAATACGTACAAATAACGATGTAAAAAAAATTAATGCAACATTTATGCACATTTCTGGCACAAAAAAAACATGGGTGGTGAACCAGTGACGGCCACTCCAGTGTGTAGCTTGGGCACTTTGGAGGTGCTCTCATTGGCTGTCACTTTGGAAATTGCAAAAAGCAATCTCCAAAAAAATAATAATGAGAAGAGGCCGCAGCAACCGCAAAAGGGGTCATGATCAGAGTGGGGAGAGGAGACAAGATGGGTTCTGCCACGCAGTTCCCTGGGATACCTGTGGGAGGACTGAGGGGGAAGGAGGGTGGGGGACAACCCACAGTGAGCCTGATTGTCCTTTGGGTGCACCGTGGGTTGTTGTGTCTTGCAAACTTGTCCGCTGTTGCTTTTCTGTTTTCATATGGTCTTTTGCAGCACCATGGGGCTTTATAAGAATATACAAATACTTTAACATAAACACGCATGGAGGGTAAACCAAACCATCTGAACCAGCTGAGCTGGTCACCCTGATGCAGGAATAGTTTTTCTATTAATTTAAGTGGAAGGTGCTAGTCCTTTGCACTGATGGCTGACTACCTTTTTGATCTGAACAGGGACCCCTGTTAGTCTAAGAGATCCACCTGCATACATAGAATCATAGAAAAGTAGAGTTGGAAGGGGCCTACCAGGCCATTGAGTCCAACCCCCTGCTCAATGCAGGAATCCAGGTCAAAGCATCCCTGACAGATGGCTTCTGAAGTCACCGCCTTAGAATCATAGAAAAGTAGTTGGAAGGGGCCTACAAGGCCATCGAGTCCAACCCCCTGCTCAATGCAGGAATCCAGGTCAAAGCATCCCTGACAGATGGCTGCCCAGCTGCACCTTGAATGCCTCCAGAGTGGGAGAGCCCACCACCTCCCTAGGTAGTTGGTTCCATTGTCTTATTGCTCTGACAGGAAGTTTTTCCTGATGTTTAGGTGGAATCTGGGTTCCTGTAACTTGAGCCCATTATTCCGTGTCCTGCAAACTGGGATGATGGAGAAGAGATCCTGGCCCTCCTCTGTGTGACAACTCTTCAAGTACTGGAAGAGTGCGATCATATCTCCCCTCAGTCTCCTCTTCTGAAGGCTAAACATGCCCAGTTCTTTCAGTCTCTCCTCATAGGGCCTTGTTTCCAGTCCCTTTATCATCCTTGTTGCCCTCCTCTGAACCCTCTCCAGTTTGCCTACGTTCTTCTTAAAGTGTGGTGCCCAGAACTGGACGCAGTACTCAAGATGAGGCCTAACCAGTGCCGAGTAAAGCACCATTCCCCACATAGATATCTTTGAAGTAGAAAGAGAGTGTTCATAATCTTTGCATGCATTTTTAAATATGCAGGACTGACTGTAAATACTCTATTTTATCATTGGCTGTTCTTGGCATGTTTTGATTACTAACACTAGGGGTTATGTAACACATGACTCTTAAATATAATTTAAAGATATTTTCATTGTTCAAGATGCATTTGACACACTAAATTTTCTATATGCCCACCTGAAAATACCTTTCAATTGATGTTAATTTAATTTGTCATGTGTTATTATTCTGTCACGTTAGTTATTAATTTGTCACATTTTGTTTACTACAGAAAAGTGAGAGTATGAAGAAGAGGGGAAATGAAGCATTTGCCAAAGAGAAGTTTGATATTGCTGTCATGTCCTATACAAAAGCTATAGAATTGTGGTAAGGGATACATCGCATAAGTGAATAAAGTTATAGAAATGTGCATAAATCAGAGATTACAAGTTTCTTGTATGAAGGAGAGAACTGCAAGAATACAGTTCTAATGTAAGGTAAATGAACTGCTTTAAAAGGTTGCAGGTTTTCCTTGCATATCTGGAATCTTGAATAGTGACAGGTCTTGGCTTGGTTTGAAATGTTCTATTTGCTTTCAGATGGTTTAATTTTGTTCCTGGCTTTCATTGTCAAATGTTTGAGTAGTAGCATTTTTTCAGTGGAACAGCTAATTAGCCATGTTAAATTGAGACTGGAGTTGTCTAGTTCGGATTTTTAAGCTCCAGTAGGACTTCTGAATATTTAACAAATTGGGAATACTCCCCATGATTGGTCACCTTCATCTGGATTATACTTTAATCTTTGCACAAATAAACAGTGGATTCCCGTTTTTTCCTTTTGGCAGCCATTCCCCACTCAGTCATACACGTGTGCGCACACAGACGGTGCCAATCAGGTGCATGATGGAATTACTGAGATCCCATTGCGTGCCCGCATGCCTATTATATGCAATGAGTTCATTCCCTGATAAGTATGGTTAAGATTGAAGCCTAAGGCATTTTGAATCAAGGGTGTGGTGCAGCAACAAAGGAAATGGTCACCATTCCCCAGGATTGCTAACTGCAGGCCTGTGGCTTACGCTGGCTCAGCTTGTCTGAGTATGGAAAGCTAAGCAGGGTCAGGCCTGGTTATTACTTGGATGGGAGACCCCTCCTCTAGTTTCCTGCATTGAGCAGGGGGTTGGACTCGATAGCCTTGTAGGCTCCTTCCAACTCTATGATCTATGAAATCTATAAGATATCAAACTTAAGTTCAAATAAATCCATGACTAAACTTTCAGGAGAGCATTTAAATTCATAGCTTTGTGCTTTACAAACTAAATGGAATCTTAACTTTTTTAAGGCCTGAAAATCATCTTCTTTATGGCAATCGGGCCCTCTGTTTTCTCCGAACTGAACAGTATATGTAAGTATATATTTTCCCATGGAATTCACTTAAATGAAATCAAAATGTAGTGCTTTGTTTCTTAAATCCAGTTGCTTTTAAAGGTAGAATTTGCTCAGTTACTCAGATTTAGTCTTGCAATGTGAAAATCTCTTCATTTGCATAAGAACATTTTACTTACCGTAATCACTTTTAACTTAAACTTGATATTTTTGTTTTTAGTAAAGCCCTGTGGGATGGGAAAAGATCCATTGTTTTGAAGCCCAACTGGCCAAAGGTTAGTACATTTATTTTGTAGATTTATTGTTGCTATGACTCAAGTCTGAGAACATTGGAACTTTGCAAGCATTTAACCATTCTGTAAATAGGAAGCTGGTAAACTTCTAGTTTTGAGCTAGTCTTGCTAGTAATAAATCACTGACAAAGTTGTGGTCACTCTAGGGCAGGGGTTCTCAACTAGCGGGAAATTTTAGGGTTTCAGATGGGGAATTGGGGACCACTGACTCAAAATTGTTGGAATACTGATCTTTCTACAAATTACAGTTCTACAGATTGTACATAATCTACAGGACATCACACCTTATTGTATGGCACAGATTAAATTAAAAATAAAGATAAATATTTCACTTGTTATCTGTGGAAATAATCCATTTATACTATAATGTATATATACCTTTATATAAAAAATAAAATATTTTCAATATTATATGCATATTAACTGGAATGCAACGTTTGAGTCAGACAATCATGGAAAGGGGGGGAATGACATTCTGACATATGGTGAAAAGGGTGCATGGGGCAAAAAAGGTTGAGAACCACTGCTCTTCCCACACAGTTGCAGAGGGTCCCCCCCTCTACCCCCTTGGTAGTAAGTCATCTACCATTCTGGTAGTATGGATGGTGGGTGGGTGGGTAGGATGCAACCTTGTTGGTTTTCCTCAACCTCTCAGCAGCTTTCAGTAACATCAGCCATGGTAGCCTTCTGGACCCTCTCTTCACGTTGGCTCTGGAAGGCATGGTGTTACAGCGATATCAGTCCTTCCTAGATGATCAGTCTCAGAAGGTGATGCTGGGAGAATATTGCTCTATCCTGTGGGGTGCCACAAAGTTTTGTCTTGTCCCCTATGGTTTTGGGCTAAGAACATAAGAAGAGCCATGCTGGATCAGACCAAGGATCCATCTAGTCCAGCATTCTGTTCACACAGTGGCCAACCAGCTGCCCGCAGGAAACCCACACGCAGGACATGAGTGCAATAGTACCTTCCCACCCATGTTCCCCAGCAACTGGTGTACGTAGGCATACTGCCCCTGATACTGGTGGTAGCATATAGCTATCAGGACTAGTAGCCATTGACAGCCTTATCCTCCATGAATTTGTCCAATCCTCTTTTAAAGCCGTCCAAAGTGGTGGTCATTGCTACATCTTGTGGAAGTGAATTCTGTAGTTTATGCACTTTGTGAAGAAGTATTTCCTTTTATCTGTCCTGAATCTCCCACCAATCAGCTTCATGGGATGACTCCAGGTTCTCCTTCGAGGGTCGGAGGCCAGCAAATATGGGGAGTAGCCCCGCCTCCGGGGCTGGAAGGCAGACTTGTTCTGAGCTTCCGGTGGAGGAAGGGCCTCCCCAGAAGCTCCAGTTGTTCTTCCTGCCTCACAGTGGGAGGCAGACTTTTCGCGCTCCTCTGAGCGCGAGCAAAGAACAAAGAAAAGAAGAGGTGGAAAAGGAAGAAAACGAAGCCTCTTCGCCACACCTACCAACGGTAGGAAGGAGCCAGCCCCTCGCCCCCGCCTCTGGCGGTAAGACAGGCGGCTGGACTCCGGGGGGACCCGAGACACCTTGCTGTAAGGGAACCGGCCTCCCCCCATGGAAGCCAGCGCCAGGGGGGTGGGAGAGCCCGCTGCAGTCTGTGCCCTTCAAGGGGGGGGGAGGGAATCGCGGCCCAGGCGTCCCGGACCTCCCCCCTCCCTCCCAGCCCCCCCTCCATCTCAAGATGGGCTTGAGCGGCTTCCTCGGCCAGCAATCGGCCGGAAAGGCACAACCCCCCAGGGGATTACTTGCTGCCTCTTCCCTTCCCCTGCTCTGCTGCGCGTTTGGCCGTCGGGAATCCCAGCCTCAGTCCAGCTCCTCCAGCAGCAGCGTGGGCAACGATGGCGGCCGCCATCTTAAGTAAGGGCAATGCCCTGTTTAAGTCAATCAGCGAAGCTGCGTCCACCATTTTGGTTGTGGGCGCAGCCATCTTCGGGTGCCATGGGCGCCGCCATTTTGATTAAGGGCAAGGCCCTTGTTATATCAGGCTGTGAGGTTGCGTCTGCCATGTTGGTTGTGGGCGTGGCCATCTTATGAGGCCACATGGGCGCCGCCATTTTGGTTAAGGGCAAGACCCCTGTTAAGCCAGTGAGTGAGGCCAGGGCCGCCATCTTGGATGAGGGCAAGGCCATTCCGGAGGTTTTCTTTTGCAATTTCAACTACAGCTCAGCTGTTTGCTGGCCATACAGCCACAATCGGGTTCCCCCCGCGTTCCCTCCTCACTGGCAAGCGGCAAGCCCTACAAGCCTTGTGGTGGGGACACCCAGAGGCTCAGCCCAGCCCAGGCCTTTGACCGGCTAGGCAAGTGGGGACCTGGAAGCACCACAGGGGTCCTCAAGTCTGCCAGATTGGGGGGGCTTAGACCCCCCGGCCAAGACCCCCAAGGACCCACAGCCCCAGGGTAAAACCAAGCATACAATGGCCCCTTTTCACGCCACCCATCTCTCCTTTTTACCAGTGCTCATTCCATAGCAGCCATGGATCCTGCGCCCACCACCAATCCCTCCACCTCTCCAATGAAGGGCAGCAGCATGCTACCAGACTCGCCTTCACGTGTGATCCCAGTTACAAACCCGGTTCGTCAAGAGGGTGTGCCTGAATCAATGTACCTGCTAATGAGTGAAATGTGGCGTGATATCCAGAGCCTCAAAGGGTCCCGGGGCAGGTCGCCAAACCGCCACAGCTCCGAGCATGCCTCAGTTTCCCAGCCGACCGTGTGCCAGCTGAGGGCCTCACCTGCAGGCTCAAGCAAAAGCCACAGGTCAGCAAGCGTGCTCTCGAAACGCGCCAGCGTCAGTCCCACGGCTGCCAGCAGAACCAAGCGCCGCCGCCCTTCTTCCGATTCTGATGACGGCTCAAGAATGGCATCCCCAGCCAGGTCACAGCGCACCCAGTACAGCAGTAGAACTTGTACAAGTGCAGGGGCCTCAGCTTCCGATTTTGAAGATGGCGAGCTGCCTGAGGACAGCAAAGACGAGAGTGAGGCCCCACCCAGAGGCCGTCTGTTCGCAGCGGAAGCCTTCCCAAAGATGATTGCCAAGGCTCTCTCACATGTAGGGCTGGTAAGCAAATATAGCACCCCAACCGTTACTGACCCGGAATCCTTGGGAGACCCCATGGCCTTCCCTCCTATCCAGCTTCAAGCCAATCCTGCAGTCCCGGTTCCGTGGAACCTTCAGGTGATACTGCAGCAAGAGTGGGAAAAGCCAGCTATTCCAAGGCCCCCACATCGCCTTTGTGACAAGCTATATCGCATAGCTGAAAACACCATGCAGGCCCTGACAGTTCCTCGAGTAGATGACCCGGTGTCAGCCCTCACCTCAAAGTCGTTGTTGCCAACAGAGCGAGAAGAACTTCCCGATCACCACGACAAGCGGGCAGATGCAGCACTGCGCAGGGGCTTCGAGACCGCCGCCACGGTAATCAAGATTGCTAACACGTCAACCATAGTGGCCCGCGCTATGCATGTAGGAGCAAAAAGGCTCCTTCAAGGCAATCCAACACCTAAAGAGATGAAGGAGTTCATTAAAGAGTCGTCCTCTGCGGCAGCCTTCCTAGCAGATGCATCTCTCGATTCCTTTCAGCTGGGAGCGAGAGTCACAGCTTCCAACGTGGTAGCTAGGAGGAACCTATGGCTCCGCAATTGGGGGGTGGACGGAAAGACGAAGTCCAGCCTGGCAGGTGTCCCCTTCGCTGGCAAAAGGCTCTTTGGCGAACCCCTAGATAAAGTCCGGGTGGAGAACAAGGACAAGAAGAAAGCCTTGCCAGTCCCCCACAAGAAAGACACAAAACGTCCTTCTCAGAAATACGGCTCCTTTCGGAACTACAAACCCCAGCAGCCTGCCTCATCACACGGCGGCTCCTCATCCTCCACGCGCAATTTCCCCTCAGGGGGACACAAGCCCCGCTGGCAGCGTGGCTCGGCCCAGAAAGGAGGCCAGCACAAAGGCTCATCTGCCCAGGGAAAGAAATCCAGCTCCGCCTGACAGTCCTCCTCCCCCAGTGGGGGGGAGGCTACGCGAGTTCTCAGAAATTTGGAAGAAATACTTCTCGGATCGATGGCTCCTAGAGACAATTCAGCAAGGCTACTCCCTGGAATTCAGGAAGAAGCCCAAAGAAAGGTTTTTCAGGACCCACTATCTCAGAGATCCTGCAAAGCACCTGAGAACCGTAACAGCTATCCAACACCTCCTTCAGATACGCGCAATAGAAAAGGTTCCCCAGAATCAAAGAAATCGTGGAACATTTTCGGTGTTTTTCACTGTTCCCAAAAAAGACGGGAAAGTGCGTCCCATCCTAGACTTGAAAAGAGTCAACCGCTCCCTCAAGAAGCAGAAGTTCCAGATGGAGACACTCAGATCCATCAAGGAGTGCCTGCAGAAAAAAGACTTCCTGTCATCGATAGACCTGACAGAGGCCTACCTGCACATACCAATCCGCCCTGCCCATCGGAGGTTCCTGCGTTTCAGCTATGGCATCAAGCAGTTCCAGTTCAGGGCCCTCCCATTCGGTCTTGCTACAGCTCCAAGGGTCTTCTCCAAAGTCCTCCTGGCACCAGTGGCGCTTCTGCGTACAAGGGGCGTGCAGCTACACCCCTACCTGGACGACATCCTGATCCGTTCCCCGTCCCTCAGCCAGAGCCTCAAAGACACCTCACAGGCAGTGACACTGCTAAACAACTTGGGGTTCCTCATCAACGAGAAGAAGAGCTCCCTGGTTCCGTCTCAGACGCTCACTCATCTAGGCGTCTCCCTGAATACCATCAGGGACATGATGTTCTTGTCATCAGACAGACAGACCTCGACAAGCCGACTGGCGGCACATCTGCGCTCGAAGGACAGAGTACCACTCAAGGACTTAGCCAAGCTCCTGGGGATGATGGTCTCGTGCCAGGACTCAGTGCAGTGGGCCAGGTTTTACTCCAGGCCACTGCAAACCTTTCTCCTGGACTTCCAACTAGAGATTACGTGCAACCACAATCCACTTCTCACCATCCCACCCTCTGTCTCTCGCTCCCTAAAGTGGTGGTCTCACCCAGCACACCTTTCCCAGGGAGTTCCGATTCAAGCACCGACACGCATCACGTTGACAACAGATGCCTGCCTGTCCGGATGGGGAGCGGTTTGCCAAGAAAAACACACACAGCGACTGTGGTCCAAAGAAGAGACCAAGCTCTCCATCAACCTCCTCGAGCTAAGGGCAGTGAAGCTAGCCCTCAGAGAGTTCAGCAAACTCCTGGAGGATCAACATGTGCTGGTGATGACAGACAACGTCGTGGCCAAGGCATACGTGAACAAGCAAGGCGGAACAAGATCCGAAGCCCTACAAAAGGAGGCGATGTCCTTGTTCAGATGGGCCCAGCAACACCTCCGCTCCATCAGAGCAGAACACTTGAGCGGGGTAATGAACATTCAGGCCGACTGGCTCAGCAGGACAACAGTGGACCAGAGCGAGTGGTCCCTAAACCCAGAGGTCTTCGTCCTACTGACCAAGCATCTAGGCCGACCATGCATCGACCTCTTTGCGACACCACAGAACACGAAGTTGCCACGGTTCGGAACGCGATACCGAACAGAAGGGGCACAGCTCACCGACGCCCTCATCAGCCAGTGGCCAGTAGGCCTCCTCTACGCCTTTCCCCCGCTACCTCTGATCCCGAGGGTAGTCCAGAAGGTCAGAGACCAGAAAGCCCAAGTCATCCTGGTGGCTCCGCACTGGCCACGCCGTCCCTGGTTCCCAGACTTGGTGAACCTCTCGAGGGAGAAGCCGTTCAGACTCCCCCTCAGGCACGACCTACTCAGTCAGGGTCCAATCTTCCACCAGGACCCCAGCTTCCTGAAGCTAACCGCGTCTGGAACCAGTGTCTGGAGGTGTTTCGGGGAAGGATGAGCGGAGCCTCCTAACAAGACGTGGTTATTCCGATAAGGTAATCTCCACCTTGCTGGCCTCCAGGAGGCCGTCCACGCACAAAACATACGACCGCACCTGGAGGGCCTTTCTCCGATGGTCCAAGGCCACTGCGAGGGACCCTCTAGATGCGGAGACACCAGACATCCTAGAGTTCCTCCAAGAAGGCCTGTCCTCAGGCCTTAGTCCTAGTACCCTCAGGCGGCAAGTGGCAGCACTAGGGTCAGTGTTAGGCGACTCCAAGGGATCACCATTGGGAGCACACCCACACATCAAGAGGTTCCTCAGGGCGGCCACCCTCGTCAGCCCCCCTCCCACCCGGAGGTTCCCCACCTGGAGCCTCAACACGGTCCTTAGGGCCCTCACAAAGCCTCCTTTCGAACCACTAGGGGCTTCCAGCCTCAAGGTGCTGACCTTGAAAACCATCTTTCTAGTTGCAATCACCTCAGCTAGAAGGGTTTCAGAGTTAGGGGCCCTCTCCTGCAGTAAAGAACTCTGCACGTTCCACAAGGACAAGGCAGTGCTCCGCACAGACCCGTCCTTCATGCCCAAAGTCAACTCTCCTTTTCACAGGTCCCAGGACCTGGTAATTCCTTCTTTCTGCCCTCGTCCTGCCACACCTATAGAGAAGGAGTGGCACTCACTTGATGCCATGAGGGCACTCAAATTTTATTTAGACAGGACCAAGCCCCACAGGCAAGCTAGTTGCATGTTCGTGTCCTTCAAGCCCTCCTCCCTCGGGGAAAAGGTTTCCTCAGCATCCCTGTCTCGCTGGCTACGTGTCTGCATCGCGCTGGCCTACACTTCAGCAGGTCTGACAGTGCCTGAGGGCATAGTTGCTCATTCAGTGAGAGCGATGGCTACCTCAGCGGCATTCAGCGCAAGGGCGCCCCTAGATGAAATCTGCAGGGCAGCCACCTGGTCTTCGGTTCACACCTTCACCAGGCATTATAAAATTGACCTGATGGCCTCAGCAGAGGGCGCCTTTGGGAGGCGCGTTCTGCAGGGAGTCATTCCGTCTCAGTAGGAGGCCGGCTGGGAGGGAGGTTTTTCCCACCCAGGGGATGGACTGCTTTTTTACATCCCCATATTTGCTGGCCTCCGACCCTCGAAGGAGAAACGGAAATTCTTTACTTACCGTGAATTTCTGTTCTCCGCGAGGGGAGGAGGCCAGCAAGGCCCGCCCCGGGCCGGCCTCCTCCTGGACACACTCCGAGCAAGTGGGAGGGAGTCTCTCTCTTTTGTTCCCACAGGCTTGTGATCAACGGACCAGACAGAGTCCCTATCATAGATAGCAAGGACGTCTACACCTAACGGTTCCTTTGGAAGTGTCAACTGGAGCTTCTGGGGAGGCCCCTCCTCCACCGGAAGCTCAGAACAAGTCTGCCTTCCAGCCCCGGAGGCGGGGCTACTCCCCATATTTGCTGGCCTCCTCCCCTCGCGGAGAACAGAAATTCACGGTAAGTAAAGAATTTCCGTTTCTAGTATTATGTAAGAGGGACAAAAATGTCTCCCTATTCACTTTCTCCATACCATGTATAATATGGCAGATGACACTCTGCTCCACCTTTCATTTCCATCTACTCATCCCAGGGAAGCTGTGAAACTTTGGAACCAGTGTCTGGAGGTGTTTCGGGGAAGGATGAGGGCAACGAGCTGAAACAGACCTTTAGACTTACCTATAATTGAGTTAGGATTCTACTGGGGCTGTTGTGTATATAGTGCTGACTAGTTGTAACTATTAATTCTGATGTTATTGTTGTTATTGATGATGATGTTCCTCCTATGTTTTTTATTTTATGTTTTGTTGTAGACCACCTTGGGAAGATTTAAAGCTGATTATAAATCTTATAAATAAATAAATTCATACTAACTGGATAGATAAGATAGTACTGTATTCAGGCTGCAATCCTACGCACATTTACCTGGGTGTAAACTGTATTGAACATAATGGGATTTCCACCTGGGTAAATGTACATAGGATTGGACTGTTACACTGTTATCAAGAGACTACATTTATTGTTGTATAGCAAGCTGTTAGATGTTATTTATTTATTTATTTATTTATTATATTTATACCCCACCTTTTTTCCTGCAAGGAACCTGTGGAGAAAGCCTGAGCACACACACAGTGACATAAACCCTGACACAGTTTCCCCCTTGGTAACCACACATAGTTTTCCCTTGGCAACCCCTGAGTTGCGAAGTATTCCCTAAATCCAAAGGCGCCACCTTTTCCCCCCGGGCAGGAATAAGCCCACCTGATCGCAAGGGGCAGGGATAAGCCCACCTGATCAGCAGGAGGCGGGGAGGGGGAGGATAGGGGTAGAAAACCCCTCTACCAACCCTCATCCGGTTGTTGGGAATGCGGGATGGGCTGTCATCTTCAACCCTAGCTTCGGCTAGCTCAAGCAATTTCTTTCCCCGGGCAAATACGGGCCCGGAGTCAGGCTAGGCAGAGCTGCTACGCAAACTCCGTAAGTGTAAAGTCTCCGATGCAAGGTTATTCTGTTGCTGCAATACGCTAAGCCTGTAAAGTGAAAGCTTCCAGGTTACGGCCTGGTTTGTTTACATTATAGTATTCCTGGAAGTCTATTCCGCTCCATTAATAAAAGTCTATTCTTGATTTATATGGTTGCCAGTGATATTTTAGGTCGCGGTTGGGGTTAAATCGCCTGATATTCCTTTGAAGGGTCATATCTCAGTGCCGGTTAAACCCGTTAAGTGCCGAAATCGCGCAGAAGACCCAGTTGTTGGTCTTCCACAGAACCCAGGAAGGCTTACATAATCCTCCTCCTCTCCATTTTATCCTCACAACAAACCTGTGAGGTAGGTTAGGCTGAGAGTCAGTGACTGGCCCAAAGTCACCCAGTGAGTTTCATGGCCGAGCGAGGACTAGAACCCGGATTTCCTGAGTCCCATTTGGCAAAACTTACTATCTTAGGGACAGCGTTAAGCATTTTGTTCATTGCTTTTTGTAGGGACACTATCGATTCTGTGATGCTTTATCGCTCATGGGGAAACTCAAAGAAGCACTAGAAGCCAATGAGAGAGGTCAAGAGCTATGCAGAGATAATCCTGAAGGAATTAAGGATCTTATTCAGCAACATGAGAAACTTAAAACGCAAATGGAAGAAATTGGAGGTTTTCCTTTTTAAGATTGTCTCTAAATATACAGTAAAATGCTTTGTATGATAACATTTTTTCAGTGACTTGAGTGGTGTTTTTTCTTTGATTTTTTTAGTTGTGAAACAAAATAAACACAAAATGAAGAAACCAGTATTTCAGAAAAAGTAAGTTTAATTCCAGATGACTTCATATATCAAAGTAAATAAAAATCAAACAATGACTAGTTAAATACCGATTTCTATTCCAGTGCAGATTTTGACAAACGCACAGGGTATATAAACACTGACTGGGTTTGCATGACATGGCAACCCGTAATGGGTAACTAGCCGTGGTGGGTTGTCATGTTGTCTGAACCTGGACCACTTCCTGCAGGGTGGCTTGTTTTGGGGCAACAAGCCACCCTGACAACCCATGGCTTGTTCTAGAGGTTGTTGAACCCACAATGGGTTCTCATGTTGTCGGAACCTGGAAGACTGATTCCATCCTGGGTTGCAGGAAGTGGCGAGCGAGCTGCTTGGCAAGAGCAGCAAAAACCGCTTGCCGCTCTTGGTGATCTCACCCATGCTCCCGTCAGAGACAGTCTATCCAGCTATGCCCAAGAGGCACTTTGGGGCAACTGTCACTGGCTCATTACCCTTTCTTTTTCTTTGTGTGTGTGTGTGTGGGGGGGGGGGGGGGGCAGCAGAAATAAGTGCAATTTAGATGGCAATTTTTTTGTTTATTTTTTTCCCCCTGGTCTTTCGCGGGTGCGCACTTACAGCTGCCCAAAATGTGGAGGCTTCCCTGGCCAGTGTCCTGGTAAATGTCTTCTGTCAAAGTGCAGTAGGTAAGATACATGGACATTGACCAAGTGAGGCCGCATATAGGTTAATTTGCCCATACTTGACAGTTGTCAGATGGCAAGCTGTCAGTTGAAAAGCAAAGCGGCAAAGGGGATTTTGCTCTGAAAGGGGTGTGTGTGAGTATATCTCCCCCTTAGCAGTGTGATCCTCTAATTTTTAAGTATTGCCTTGACAGTTCTCAGTACCCTCCACCTTTTCCACACTTCCCCAAGCTTCTAGGTACTCCAGAAAGGGGAGATCTACACCCCACCCCCTTTTTGTGAGCACTTGCTTTTGACAGCTGTCACAGCAAAGAGTTCTTTTTTGAAAAAACCTATCTGGCAAATGTGAGCATTTTTTTGGGACAGGGAAATATGCAGCCATGAAATCTGTGACTATTTCCCTGTCCCAAACAATAGTTCAAATTTGCAATCTAAATTGTGTACATTTCTGCCACCCACCCACCCCCAAAGGGTAAGGAGCCAGTGACATTCACTCCAAAGTGCCACTTGGGCATTGGTTGAGTGGCTGCCACTGGCGGTAGCACAGGGCTCCGGGGGGGGGAGGGGGGAGGAATGACGAAAGAAAACAGGGTCACGATTGGAGCAGGGAGGGGGAGACAAGATGGGTTCTGCTGCGCAGGACCCTGGGATAGCGGCTGGAGGATCAGAGGGAAAGGAGCAGGAGAACAACCCACAGAGAGCCTGATTGTCTGTCTGGTGCACCATGGGTTGTTCTGTGAACAACCCACACTATGTAGCTTATTTGCAGGATGAATTGCTGTGTCGTGCTAACTTGCCCGCTATATGCTATTGATTAGAATGTTTTGGTGTGCATCTGCTTTGTTTCTGCAAGCCTTAGGCAAGGGTGCATCTGCAAGATTATCCCTTTTTAAAATTTAGGATAAATTTAAAACACTACCACCCTACTGCCTTCTGGTTCAGTTCTCAGAAACATTGATATGCATTAGAACTGTTACCCGCATATAAATATACCTTGGAGAAAGACACCTTTTTACTGTTCTCTAGACATGTGGATTTTAATTATGTTAAGAGGAAGTCAAGAGTGAATCCGCATGAAGTCGTGCTGACAACATGCTCTTAAGTACCATAGAGGAAGAATACTCCAATAGTATTTTTAGTATTTTATTATTTTATTTAAAATATTTATATACTGTCTTTTAGCAGCACTTCCCAAGTTATTTACAAAAACAAGGTAAAATACATAAATAGAATTGAATAAAAAACACTGACCTGGTTTGCATGTAACACCCAGTTCCTGAGTTAAACAATCCAGGAATTGGCGTGGCCATGCGGGAGTGCTACCTCCTACCTGCTCGCCCCTTCCACTTTCCGAAACAACCCAGGAAAGCCTTGTTCCTGGGTAATCGTGATGTCTGAACCCGGAACTCTGGGTTCTGTAGGGGTTACACAACCCAGAGTTAGCCCAACAATCGCCCTAACACAGCAGCAGCCAGTTAAGTTATTTTACTGCTGGCAAGTGTTGTTTCCACTGACCAGTGCCAGTCAAAACTTTCCCCTGCTTCCTTCATAGAAGGCAGGAAACTCGTGTGTGTACTGCCATAAGATCCCAACTGCCCTCTTGCTGTTTTAAAGAGGGGACCTGGGTCCAAAGGAAACAAGAGCCCTGTTCGTGCATTCAGGAGACAGCGTGAGAGGTCAAAGTGTCCTGGGACGGGGCTCTGCATGCTGGCCTGCCTCCTGCATGTCTGCATGCACCACCCTGCCCCCCTCAGTTCAGATCTAGGATAATTTTCTTAGCAATGTGTTCTACTTTATTTGTGTGGTAAAACAGTATCTGTACTATCCCTTGAATGATTTGTTTAGCTCTTCAGATTCTGCTTCAATCCATACCCCAAAATCAAAGAAATCTGACAGTGAAAAGAAAAAGCAATCTGACTCTCACCACCTTTGTCAGCAGAAGCAAACGAAGGTATGTTTTTGTTGTTGTTAAATTGTTTGTATTACTGATAGGTAGGCTATTTAGAAGACAGTATTGTTAGATTCTGTCCTCCAGCATGAATATTGTTTCCAGGGCTTACTTCTCATTCTGTCATCCACAACACTGCTGTGCATTAACCTTCTGCTACAGTATAGGTTAGATTTGTTTCCCTTTCTCCCATTTACATTTAAAGCTCTCTGAACTTTGGAGGAAACCGTCTGCTACGGATATTTCAAGGGACTGTGAACATGTTACTGGGGGAAAAAATAACAACTGTGCCCTCTCCAGTGCCGTATGAGAGGCTCTATAGTTAAGGTGTCTCACATTCTCTGTTAAAATCATGAAAATAGTCCTGCTGAAAAAGTGGGTTTCGCTTCCAAATAAATAGGCATAAGATTGGGCTATAACAAGTACTTAGAACTTTCCAGAAGCAAGAATTGTAATTACTGGACAAAATAATGTTTCTCTGTATGAGATTGAAAACAAATGTCCATCCCATTAGATTGGTAGGTCAAAAATATTCATAATTTGATAACATTTCAGAACATTTTATTGAGAACATTTCAGAACTCTGATAGCAGGAGGGCATAAAGGGGAAGTACAAGCTCATCCACATAGGCTTAGGGCACAATCCTATGCACATTTAGACATAAAGTCCTACAACTCCCAGCATTCCCAGTCACCCATGCTGGCTGAAGAGTGCTGGGATTTGTAGGACTTTTTTCCTGTCTAAACGTGCGTAGGATTGTGTCCTTAGTGAATGACCTGAAAAGAGATAGGATGTTATTTCCTGGATTCTAGCAGCTGTGATAAGTGGCTGGACCCTGGATCCACTAGAGAGCCCACAATAGTAATTATAATACAAATGAGATTTCTGTTAATGGCTTGTGATGCCGGTTTGTTCAGGCCAGTTTCTTAGGTTTGGAGGAAACAGCCAACTATGTTTGTTACAACCTTTTCCTCAGTGGCTGGGAAAAGGGAAGAGGGAGCATGTGAGTCGGAGTCTCTTGCCTGCTTATTCTATTAACAACAAGCTGTGGTTTGGTGCTATGCAAGAATGTGTAAAAGGAAAACTTGTTTTTTCCTCTTTCTGAGTAACGTGCCAACGTGCCAATTAAGTGTGAACTTTGGTAGGATTTTTTGTAACTCTTAAGAAGCTCACCCTGATTCAGGAAAGTCATAGCATGCTGTTCTTGTGTCTGTTTTCTTATCTGCCTGATGTTATGCTCCCTTCTGTTTTCACTAAACAAACATTTTTCGTTATTTAAGTTTTTAGGCTGTCTTTTCATAGGCATCCAAGGCAGCTCACAAAGTCAGGCACACCCCACTCAGCTGATCAAAATAGTAGTAGAAACACAGAAATGTCAGATACTCGTTGCAATAAACTGCTCTCTGGGGTGGCCACCCCGTGTTCCCCCCAAGAGACTGGCCCTGCTTGACGTTCTTTCTGAATAGTTTCCCTTTCTGTCCCAGCTGCTCCTTGGTTTTTTCTTTTCCTGGAGGTCACTCGGTAAATACAGTAACAGACGCTCGCCCCTACCACCAGGCCCACCAACCCTGTTCTCACCACCGCCCCGCCCCCCCGGAGTCCCTCATGGTAGGCAGAACAGGCTTTCGCCGCTCTTGATCTGTTAAAAAAAGCCTGGCAAGAAAGGAATGTCTTCATCTGGCAGTGAAAGGACAACAGATTTTGTTCTAGCCAGGCATCCCAGGGAAGAGCATTCCATAACAAGGGCAATACTACTGAAAAGTCCTTCTCTCCACTCGCCACCCTCCTTACTTTGACAGGTGGTAGCACCCAGATCAGGGGCCCTGATCCAGATCTTAATGAATGGGCAGGCTCATACTGGTTTTTTGCTCCTGGTTATTTATAAAAATTTTGCCTCCCAGTGCTCTTATCCACCTCATGTTAAGTTACCCAGTTATACTGATCCTGAAGATGGGGCTGATGAGATTGATTAATCCTTTGATATAAACAGAACAGGGTCACATGTTGGTTTGGGAGATGGTGTCCTATTTGGTGTTTAATCAGGCCTCTTTACCTACGTGGACAAAAATTATGTAGTAGAGCGCGTACTCTGGATTAATCACCAATGCGAGTTGGATTATTTTCTCTGGTATTAAATGTCATGCTGGAACTGGATCTGAGTATGAGAAGCCGAGTGACTTAGCTTGATCAGCTGGATCCAAGACAATGAATATGAAAGTAATTCTTTAAGGGTGGGGTTAGAGAAATGAAACTAAAGAGAAAGTATTAGGCTCAAGCTCAGTAATGTGAGAGTGAACTAATAGCAGTACGTCTTTTCAATGGGAGGAAAGTTCTGCAAAGGCAAGAATAAGCAGGTATTCAATACTAGGTTGGGTTTTCATTAGCCAGTTTTGTGGATGCAGAACAGGTCTTGAGCCAATAAAACAAGTAATGCTTCCAGGCTCTGGAACTCTCTGCTGAGGCCAGGTTTGCCTCTTTGTTGTCCGTCTGCCATCAGACAAAGATATTTTCATTCAGGCAGCACTTTGGCAAATAAGCTGGTCTGTTGCTGATTTTAAGGGGATTTTAATCGGTTGGGTGCTGTTTATTTTATTATTGTGTTTATTATTGTGTTTTTAATTTATTTGTTCTTATGTTGTGTTTAAATTAAGGTTTTGTTCTTACCGTAATCTATATTTTACTGTTAGCTACCTTGAGCACCATTTTCAGCAGAAAGGCAGGCTATAAATAAATTTTTAAAATAACTGGGAAGCTTTCTTCCGTCACTAGCTTGCTGTGTGCATAAATGGCTGATTGGGAGGTGTCTTATTTAGAAGCAAACGTCTCTCTGCTTTCTATCAATCAGCAGCAGAGAAGCTCAGCTCCACGTAACCTGTTCTCTGTTTGAGCCACCTGACTTTCCTTTTAAGGAAGCTCAGGAAGCAAGAGTTGTGGCAGGCTCTGTTCCTTTTGGCAAGGATCACCTTAACAGTACCTTCTGTAGCTAACAAGTAGCGAACAACCTTCCTGCCAGAAGCATTGGTACTGGCCAGAAAAGAAGAGGAGAATAAATCTCAGGATTTATATAGTGCATTCAGATACTCAAAATGCTTTCATATACGCTAACCTGTAATTATTACAACATCTCTGTGATAGAGTTCAGTATGCTTATCTCCATATTGCAGGTGGGATGGTGAGGGGTGGGATGTGCTGAGGCTGAGAGAGATTGGCTTGCCTAAGACTTCCTAGTGAGTTCGTGACAGAGGTGAGATTCAAACTGGGAACATAGAATTGGAGCTTGGTCTCTTAGCCAGTATGCTCCACCAGCTCTCACGTTACCGTAGTTTTTTTCTGGACCAGGCATGTGAACCTTACAGAAAGAGAACCTTTTAATTTGTATTTTTTTATTTTAAAACTCTGGTCAGGCAATGGAGGAATTCTGTTAAATTTGAGAAAAATGCAGTGAAGGCAAAACCTGCCCTCCACCCTTGATACCAGATGGCATGGCTTCCACTGAGTTTCATTGAATAGTGCGCAGAGATGCTTTGCATTTTCCCCAGAGATCCTTGCAATATACAAGTTTGTAATGGCACAGGCGCTGCAAGTATTTAAGTGTTTCCAGTCTGTTCTTAAGTTTGAGCACAGCTAGAACATTAAGGACACAATCCTCAGAGGTTCATGCTCATCCAATGCAGAGCGGGAGGGGCAGCGGAGGATCTTTGCCTCCCTGCTCCTCCCTCTCTGCATTTTTGCTACCAATGCCATCTCAGGGGGAGGGGTGGAGGCTGGAGCAGCTTCAGGATGCCTCGTATCCTGGCTGCTCCAGTCTCCGCTCCCCAAAATGCCCCCTTTATCCCCTCTCCAAGCTTGCATTCCTGACCGCAGAGAACAGCCGGCACAGTTCTTTCTGTGCCAGCTGCGAAGGGGTGAGGGAGATTCGAGCTCTGAGCTCAGAGTACTGTCTCCGATTTTGGATCTGGGAGTCCGAACTATCCTATCCCCCCCCCCCCGCCCCCGATAATGTCTGGAGGCCATAGGATCTTTCCTTAATGTAATTTGGAGCTTAAATCTCACAGGGGGATAGTTCTTGGTGGAAGTATTTCAGACCTTCCATTTCTTTGGGTGAAGATGCACAAATCTTGTTATCAATATACCATGCTCATTTCTCATCAAACAACTAATAGAAAAATACACTTACCAGGATGAAAAACCAATACTGTGCAAAAAAAAGAAAGGTAATGGGCATTACCTTTCTTTTAAGAAAGAAAACACTTAAACACTTAAAAGTTTAAGTGTTTCTAATGCTTGGCTTGATATATTTTTTTGTAGCTGCAGAGTATCAAATACATTTCTGTCACAATGGTGGACAAATTTACATTTTATCTTTTAACAGGTAGCTGCTAATACACTAACTAAAGAAAACAAAGACCGGCTTTCAGATTTTACCTCAGGTAAGTTAGTAAAATAATTGGGCCATATGTGTTTATACTGAGGGCATCCCAAAGCATTTTGGGATACAGTGTGTAATGGGCAGATCTTACTTCCTGAAGTAAGGGCTGCTGGCTGGGGAATGCTAGGAGTTGTGGGACTTTTTTCTGTCTAAACATGCAGAGAATTGCACCCTAAGTTGATATGTCTAAATGCACATGGAACTGGTCAATCCCTGAGATGGAACTGGTATCGTTGGCTATACCAGTTATAGCACACAATACATTTCTACTGATTTGGTTTCCATTATTTAACTTGAAATATTCAGATTGAAACATTAACTAGCATTTCCAAAAATGATTAGGGGTGTGTATGCTTTTTTTGAGTTGTTATTGTAGAAACAAAGGTCAAATGGGCCTTCATGGGGGAGCATAATACCAATAAAATACAAGGCTATGTAGAAAATTTGAGATGATCTTAAGTGTAATGCCAGCCAAACAGGAAACATTGCCTTGAGTCAAGGTTCTCTAATGTCTCTCTATTAAAGAGATCCAGAGAGGTACTTGAAAGCATCTCCTGTGTTAAGGTGACTACGGTATATCCTTAAAGCTAGTGGAGTTCTGTAAATAAACGAATATTTAGGGATTGGGAACTGGCTGCCATTTTGCATGCTCCTTCCTTCATTTGTGAATTATGTGACTGTCTCTATATTAAATTCAACTTTGGTACACCCTTAAACTTATTTTGAATATTCTGATCTTAACTGTGACCTACTTGCAATCATTAAATTCTATTTCTTTTATATGTACTGGGTTTTCATTGTGACAAAGTATCAAAGAGATGGTGTGGAACTGGAATCCCATGTTCTGTGGGAGTTTTCTATTGTAGCTGTCTGCTAGAACTACAACAGATTATTTTCATTTTTTTCTGCTCAACTATCATTTTATTGCTTCCTTATAACATATAAGATACTTGTATTTCTGTCAAAAATCTGTTGGCTCTGAATATCCTCTGCTTGTGGCAATTGAGGTTTTAGAGCATAAATAGTTTTGACAATCTCTTGGTAAGAACAATTAAAATCTTGGCCTCTTTATGATGCTACCTGATGAAAAGGTTAAAAACTTCTTGCAATAACTTCTGTGAATTCTAATCAGAAGATTTTAGAGTTTTAGAATAATCAGCTAAAGCAACTTTGAGTGTATTTATTTATTTATTTGCCAAGATAGCTTCCATGTGAAATAAAAAAATGATTTCAATTATAGGTCGAATGTATGCTCACATTTTGGATTAGCAGAAATGTAACTTGTCAGGACTGCAATGTTATTACATAGCTCAAGATGCCAGCTCTGTACAGTGTTGGGAAAATATTCAAGATCCTAAGCATCAGTATAAAATTCCTAGTTATCCATGTGTCTAGATGACTTTTATCAAGCCTTGTCAATTACTCAGCGTCTGTATATCTTTTTGTACAGTTTCTTATTTTTTCCCTTGAAATGTTTAGACACAAAGCTGATCTCCGAGTGTCTCCAAGTTATTTTTTAGATAAATAACCAGGTTGAAAATGATATTTTTCTCACCATAGGGCTGAATGAGAATCCACGGAGCAAAATGGGTGATTCTGAGAAGACAAGGTAAACATCTTCTTTGCATTATATTGTTCGAGCTGCACTGCCTATGACTTTGTGTGAGATTCAAAACTTTCCTTTTGAGTGTCTTGGGGTTTTATTTTGACCATGTTATTGGTCCAATGAAGTTTTAAAAATTAAAGGCAAGCATTTGCGTATTGAAGAACACTTCAGGTACAGGTGATCAAAGCACATGTGCAAAAAGGTTACATACACAGGCTAATGTTAATCCAGTAAATTTGAATGTTCTTTAAAACCAGAACAGTGAGAAGGCTTACAAACTAGCCTGGGTGGATAGGGGTGGTCAGGTTATGTAACCTTCAAACATAGGAGTCCACAATATCGGGCTGGTAGCTAAGCTAAAATTGATGGTTACCAAGACACTGGTTCCTGATAGTTGTGCAAGTTCAGGGACAATCCCTGCTCCTCTACCCACCTCCTAAGTTTGGAGCTGAAAGTGGTGTCAGGGCCCTTGTCTGTTAGACCTCTGTGCTGCTGATGTGCTTTGGGTGCCTTGACAGTGCAGTGGCCAAAGAACCCCAACATTGGAGCTGGGGAGGGGATGAGGATTTCCCTATTACTTCAGAGACTATTTCTGCTGCTTCCTGCAGAATTTGGAGCTTGCCATGCTTGCCAGCGGGACAGTGGCACATTTGTCATGGTGAGTGAAACTGTGGGGCTCTGCTTAGACAGACAGGTGGTTTATATGGAGCTGGTAATGAACTTGGAAAGCTCATGAAGTCAAGAGTCAGTTTGGGTACCAAATCCCAAGAGACTCAGATATACCGCAGAAAGATCTGTAGACGCAAGCTCCCCAATTTTTTGGAGCATGAAATAGGTGTGTATTCAAACCATTGATGACAAAAGTAACTATCATTTTTAATTGCAGAGACCAGCTGAACTTGAGAATTGATTCTCAAAAAGGTCTAGACAAACAAAATACTCCATGTGGTACTGTGGAACAGGTAACAGAATATGTAAATAATACATTTTTATGATTGGTTAGATCAGGGGAATGTGGCAGTGCAAACATATGAATTTGTTGAACTTATGACACCTTGCAGCTAAAGTTGATGAAAGGCATGCTGAGTATTTATACTGCAGCAGCCTCCAGTGAATAATGAAGCTCAGGCAGTTTGCACTGGGACTTCTACCAGTTTTTGTGGTGTACACTCAAAGCACCTTGTAGATGAGTGTGTGTGTTTTTGGACCAACTAATGTTTAAAATATTGTATAGAAGTTTCCCAGTTACAGAAGGGGGTCTCTTCTTAGCCTGAAGTCCAGGAAAGAAAACAGATTATATTATGCCAGCTATGCTGCATAGATCTTTACCCACCCGTATCTGCATTTTATGTTCCTAGTAGTCTTCAGACCAGCCTGCAGTCCAAATTGAAATGATACCTTTAAAAGCAATAGCCAATTTTGCCATATTTTCTATGTAGACTGAAGATTGTACAATAGGATTGTTCTGTAAGGAACAAGACCAGTTTGTCTTACTGGGAGTTGGAGAATATTGGGTTGATATATTGAATTTATCGTGTCACGAAGGTGTTTTCTTCTTAGCAGACAGTGACATCCAGGCCATCCAGGTTGTCCCCTGTTCTTGTTCCTGGAGGCAAGGGGCTAACAGATCCCTAAAGAAAGAATGATTAGATCGTGGGCATGACGTGTTTCATTGTTTTCTTGACATTTCAATTAGTTTTGCCACCGCTGCATAATTTGTAATTTGTATGGCTTATTTAGATTTAGTCTCAAGTTATCCAGAGGCATGTTGCTGTTTTCTTACAGTTTGCTAGTGGTTTGAGCTTTGTAAGGTGGCTACAGAACTAAACTTTGGTAACATTTAAAAAAAAAGAAATACACATGTAAAACATTAAAATCAAATACCATCTGTTTGTGTTCTGATAAGCTAAATAATGTTTCATTAAAACAAAGACAACACTTGTTTGCTCCTTGTTGGTTTTACAGGTGGATGTATTACCTTCACTAGAAATGTTGAAGACTTGTATAAAAAACGGAGGCTCATCTTTGATGGATCAACGTTTTCACAGTGCTGAACAGTCTTTTGCACTATTATTGAATATTCTAGATCCATCCCAACTACAGGTAATAGGAAGGGTGTTATGGTGTGTTATGAACAGTTTTAGCTTCTTAATACAACTAGTCTTTACACCAGGGATTGCGAACCTTCTGCCTGCCAAGCCTCCACATCCAGCCCACAAAGACCCTCTTGTATGGTGCCAGCCCCTCCCCAAAGACCCTGCCCATGCAGAGAAGGGAGCCGCCCACTTTGTGTAGCTCCTGGTTGGGAAAGGCAATGTCCAAGTGAAGCTGGCTCAGTGTGTGTGAGCGAATGGGGGTGTGGGAGGATGTATATGTGTGTGTGTGGAGGGCATACCAGCAGTGGCTCCACCCATTTTGTACAGTTTGTCCCTCCTACTGCTGGCACGTGGCCCTGGACAGCCATACCTAGCACCAATTTCACTCTCAGGCCAAAAGACATTCCCTCCCTACTTTACACCTTTTTTGTGGGGTGGGGGGTTAAAAGAGCCATAAGCATATAAAGAAGTGCTTAAATTGTACTAAACAATTGATAAAGCCAGAAAACACAATAAGGTATTAATGAAATTGTGTTTTAGTGTATGAAAGAAGTGTCTCTGGAATATATCTTCCAGATTGTGTGTATTTTGAGTAGACAGAGGGAAAGCATCTTTCTGTTTTCTAGCATCATTGTAAATTATAACTTATTCATAACTTATTTCTAAGATTCAATTTTCAGAAAGTCTAGCTACTTTGCAAGACATGGGGTAACAAATAACCTGGCTATAGTTGGGGATTAGATGCAGCTGAGCAGACAGTAGCTCAGAATGTAAATAATTTTGGGACGGAAACAGCTTTGGTTGCCCTTGTTAATAAAACTTTAGAGAATGGATATGGAGAGGGCAAACCTGTTAGTTCTCTTGGACCTCTCAGCAGCTTTCAGTACCATCAACCATGGTATCCTTCTGGGTCACTTGGCTGGAGTTGGACTAGAGGGCATGATGTTATGGTGGCTCTGGTCCTTTCTGGAAGGGCAAACTCAGAAGGTGGTGCCGAGTGGACTCCTGTTCTACCCCATGGCCTATGGCCTGCCTCGGGGTTTCATTCTGCCCCCCCCCCCATGCATTTTAACATCTACATGTGAGGAACCTCTTTCACCCGAAGGGCCAAATTCAATTTTGGGAGAAGCTCTCAGAGGCCACATTCCAACTGTGGCTGGGGCAGAAGGGATGGGCCCCCAAAACCAGCATATTTTAGTTTAAAGCTCTTACTGCCAGTAACTAAGCCTTAGGAGAGACATTTCAACATGAAGCCATTGGGAGAAATCATCCGGAGGTTTATTCTGAAATGCCATTGGTATGCAGAGATGGCATGTGGGTCTGCCTCTCAGTTCCACCAGCTAGTCCCAGGGAAGCTGTAGAATTCTTGAAGAGGTGTCTGGAGGCAAACAAACCGAAACTTAAACCAGGTATAATGGTGTTGCTTACCTGCTCATCTAGATGGAGGAGTGCAACCAGTGCTGGATGGGGTCGCACTCTCCCTGAAGGCTCAGCTGCGCTGCTGGGGAGTTCTGGATTCTGTGCTATCAGTAGAAGTGCAGGTGGGGTTGGTGGCCAGGAGTGCCTTATTTCAGCTTCAGTTGATTTGCCAGTTGCCCCACTACACAGAGACAGCAGACCTGCCACAGTCATTCATGCCCTAGTTATATCCAGACTAGACTAGTGTAACACGCTGTATGTGGGGCTGTGTGGAAGCTTCAGCTGGGGTAAAATGCAGCTGTCCAGTTGTTCGTGCCAAGCAGTTGGTGTGCACTAGTTACCAGTGCACTTCCAGGCCCAATTCATAGAGCTGGTTTTCCCTTTAAAGCCCTAAATGGTTTGGGACCAAGTTATTTGAAAGACTGCCTGCACCTGTATGAGTCTGCCTGGCAGCTGCAGAGCCCCTTCTTATGTGCCCACCAATAAGATCCATCAGGCTGGTAGGAATAAGGGACAGGGTCTTATCAGTGGTGGCCCCATCATGGAATACCTTTCAGTGGGCACTGCAGCTGGCTTCCACACTGACACTCTAAAGACCTGGTTGTTTACATCCAGTTAGTTGTAATTTTAATTCCCACTGTTGTTTTATTGCTGGCATTTTGACTGAATTATGTTACTGTGGATTTGTATGTTATCTTTTTTATGATGGTTTTTTTCTTTGTGCACTGCCCTGAAAGTGCTGTTTTAGCTCTGAAAGGCAGTATAGAAATATTTATATATAAATTTTATTTGTGTGCGCGTGTGTTTTTTGCACACACATTCTCACTCACACATGCACATAATGTGTGTGTGTATATACAGTGCCTTGCAGAAGTATTCACCCAACACTGTATTCATTCAACACTGTGAAGGTGCAAAATATTTTTATTGTGGCAGAAAAGTTAAGTAAACAAAAACAAACTGGCACTTGTTGATTGCATAAGTATTCACTCCCTTTGCTGTGACTTGCCTAAATAAGCTCTGGTGCAACCCACTGCCTCCAGAAGTCACATATTGTAGTTGAATGGAGTCCACCTGTGTGCAATTCTAGTGCCACATGATGTCAGATTAAATACACCTGTTTCTGGAAGGCCCAAGAGTTTGTCGGTGAGCATATCTGAATAAACAGCATCATGAAAGCCAAGGAGCTATCAAAACAACTCCGGGATAAAGTTGTGCAGAAGCACCAATCGGATGGGTTACAAAACATCCTAAACTATGAACATCCCCTGGAGCACCATTAAATCCATTATTGCAAAATGGAAAGAATATGGCTCAATTGCAACTCTGCCTAGAGAAGGCTGTCCACCAAAGTCAGTGACCAGGTAAGGAGGGCATTAGTCAGAGAAGCAACTAAGAGGCCAAAGGTAACTCTGAAGGAGCTGGAGAGATCTGCATCTGAGATGGCAGAAACCGTCCGTGGGACAGCTATCACACAGATGCTCCACAAAGCCAGGCTTTATGTAAGAGTAGCAAGAAGAAAGCCATTGCTGAAACAAACCCATATCAAAGCCCATTTGGAGATTGCAGAAAGGCATGTGGGAGGCACAGCAAACATGTGGGGAAAGGTTCTCTGGTCTGATGAGACCAAAAGGGAACTTTTTGGCCTTGCTGCAAAATGCTATGTGTGGCACAAAGCCAACAGTGTTCATTGCCCTGAGAACACCATCCCCATGGTGAAGCATGGTGGCGGCAGCATCATGTTGTGGGGATGCTTTTTTGGCGGGGACCAGGAAACTGGTCAGGATTGAGGGCAAGATGGATGGAGCCAAATACAGGGCAATTCTAGAGGAAAACCAATCTCAGTCTGCAAGGGACCTGGGACTGGGGCGGAGGTTCACCTTCCAGCAGGACAATGGCCCAAAACACAGAGCCAAAGTAAAGCTGGAGTGGTTTAAAAACAAGAACCTGAAAGTCTTAGAATGGCCCAGTCAAAACCCAGACCTCAATCCAATTGAGAATCTGTGGCAAGATTTGAAAGTTGCTGTTGACCAACGGTCCCCATTCAATCTGACAGAGCTGGAGCAATTTTGCCTGGAAGAATGGGCAAACATTGCAGGATCCAGATGCGCAAAGCTGATAGAGGCTTACCCAAGAAGACTCACAGCTGTAATTGCTGCCAAAGGTGCTTCTACCAAATACTTTGCTACCAAGGTGCTTCTACTCGGTGTGTGTGTGTGTGTGTGAATACTTATGCAACCAACAAGTGCCAGTTTGTCTTTGTTTACTTAACTTTTGTGGCACAATAAAAATATTTTGCACCTTCACAGTGTTGAGTATCTTGTGTACACCAAGTGGTAACAATGCCAATTAAATACATTTCAATTCCAGGTAGTAACACAACAAAATGTGGAAAAGTCAAAGGGTGTGTGTGAATACTTCTGCAAGGCACTGTGTGTGTGTGTGTGTGTGTGTGTGTGTGTGTGTATACAGGCAGTACCCAGGTTACGAATGAGTTCCGTTCTTAAGAATGTCTGTAAGTCGGTACAGCACAGCATTCTATTGGTTAAAATCGGCATTTACGCAAATTGTGTAGTATACTACGCTATGTACACTACGTAAACGATGTAGTGCCAGGGAACCCAGAAGTCCGTTCTGAAGTATGAGTTGTCTGTAAGTCGGATGTTCTTAACTCTGGGACTGTGTGTGTGTGTGTGTGTGTGTATGCACACACACACATATATACATATACATATAGAGGTAGGTGTGAAGCAGCACAACAGCAAAGCAACAAAGAGGCTCTGGATCCACTATGGATGCAGTCAGTCACGTTAAAATATAATTCCAAGATGCCACTCTTGGTATCCGTTTAACATCACAGTTACTGATGAGGGCAGAAGCCGAAATGTTTAGCTCTAAATATATTTTGAAATTACTCTGTTGTTAGTCTCTCTCTCTCTGTCTCTCTCTCTCTCTCTCGCACGCACGCACGTACGCACGCACTCTCTGTGTAACATTTTCAGGGTGCTGGAGAGGCTACTGTGGGAAGGAGGGGGTAAGTCCACTTCAGTCAGCACAGTTGACTCAGTAAAATGTCCCTGCCCCTTCCTTCCCACGGCAGCCTCCCCAGCCCCCTAAAAGTAGTGCAGAGTCAGGAGACCCTGCTGACTGGGTTGAGCTGTGGTGTGTGTGGGAGGGGGGGATCCCCCAAAATTGGGCAGAGGGACCTGCCATGAGTGGAGCCCTTCCTCTTGCGGAAGGCAGATCCTGGATCCAACCGTGTGTGTGTGTGTGTGTGTGTGTGTGAAACCAGCTGTTATGTTCCTTTCTTGAAGGTAACATCTTTAATGACACAAATGTTTCCTTGTCTTCTATTCAATTCCCACCCCCACCTCCAAACTTTTTGCAGCAACTAAATCTTGCTCTTGTTGATTATGTTGTAATTATCTATGGATATGCCACTGCTCTCCTTGGAATAGGGCAGCTTGAGGTAAGACTTTTAAGTTATTACATATTTGACAGTTTATTAAAATGACAGTGAAGATGGTGGATGAATTCTGACTTAAATTTACTGGCATAGTTGTTGATAACTTATTCTCTTCTAAGCCGTATACTACAAAATATGACTGAAGGGAGATCTCAACTTGTTTCATATTATCTGTAACAATTTTCAAATACCGAAGTCTATATTTGAAATCCTGTGATTAACATGCAAATATGTTGTACTATCTTTACTTTTTTCTTCTGTGATTTGAATATTTTAACCATATGCTGTGCATTCATCGGGGCAAATATTTTTAAAATAATGAACATTAGAATTTAAGGAGTCCAACAACCTGTAGGCACAGAGTCTAGAAATCTCATGGCTGCTATCCTGGTGTGCAACACAGAATATGCCATCTGGCACAAAATTCATTTATAATGGTGATAGTCAAATGTTTAAAACTTAACGTAGGTGTAGATGTTGCTTTTGCTTTTAGTGGAATTCCATGATCCCTCTGACATATATGTGTCATGACTGCTAGACACTTTACCTTTGCATGTTTCCCACAGCTCCTTCCCTACTTTGGAAAAAAACACACCAAAAATATATGCATCCAAGCGGCAGGACTGTGCGCACTCATGAGGTTCTCTTACACTGCTGAAGAAACAAGTGCCTTTTTAGTTAGAATTTTAAATTGAAATGTGGATTTCAGTGGAAGACCGACAACCTGGTCTTCTGCGCGGGTTCAATGCTAAGGGGGTAGCGAGTCCTGGGGTGGGCCTTCTCCGAGGTCCCCAGCGCCTCACCTTAGCCCAGAACAAAGGGATAATTTATAGCCACAAAAGTATCTTTTAGAAAACAAGTTTATTTACAAAATTACCTTCACAAACTTAGACCCACGCCAGCAATACAGCTTATCAGTATGGTACAAAGTAGCAAGCAGAAGTCTCAAGGACCACGTGATTTCAGGGCTCTCAGCTAGTTAGTTTAGCTCGGGTCCCGGCAGAGGCCCGGTCACCCGCACGCTGCTAGCTGGGTTCCCGGCGGAGGCCCGGTCTACCCAAGCGGCTAGCTGGGTTCCCGGCGGAGGCCGGTCTACCCAAGCGGCTAGCTGGGTTCCCGGCGGAGGCCCGGTCTACCCAAGCGGCTAGCTGGGTTCCCGGCGGAGGCCCGGTCTACCCAAGCGGCTAGCTGGGTTCCCGGCGGAGGCCCGGTCTACCCAAGCGGCTAGCTGGGTTCCCGGCGGAGGCCCGGTCTACCCAAGCGGCTTGTGAGTGATTTCAGCTTGGTTTCCCGGGGGTCCGGTCAACCCAAGCGGCCAGTGATTCTAGCTAGCTGGAGCGCGCCGGATTCTGCTACCCGGGGTTGCTGATCCTTCGTTCCCTTACCCCAGGCATGGGCAAGATTGCTGATCAGGTCCAACAACAAAAGTTCCCTTGTGCAGGGTGTTTTATACCTTGGTGTTTCAGGTAGCCCTTCCCTCCGTGATCAGGTGGGTTGACACCCTCCCTGAGGGGCGGCCCTTTGGGTCAGGTGGGGTGACGCCTTCCCCCCCCCCCCCCCCCGTGGGATGGGGTCCCTTTGAAGCCACTTGCTTAATGGTCCCATCCTATGGTGTTGAGTGGCCATTTCTTAGGGGTGCCGAAGTGTCTGCTCTGGAGAGGTATTCAAGTCTTATGTAGATGGGGCTGATATGCAAGAGCATTGACAAACCTGGTGATGCTTCCTGCCTTTCCCCCCTGGGGTGATTCTATGTAGATGTTGTTTGTCCCCTTTGGCATCTGTGGAGACTGGCTGTCTCCCCCCCCCCCCCCCCGGGTCTCCTTCCCCCCTCCTTGGTGAGTGTGTGTGTGTCAGGCAGGGGGCTTAGGTTGGCTTTCTCCACAATTTCTTCTTTAGCAAATGATAGAAACTTCAGAAACGGTTGAAACTTCAGTTATATTTATTGCACTATTTCCTGAGAGAAGCTACTTTTGAAGCTAAACAGTGGCTTGTCTCTTCAGCAGCAGCAACTGGTGCAATTAAAACAGCAAATCTCTCTCTCTCTCTGGTTCTTCTGCATGTGTTCACATTCCATAGTTTAAATCTATGCATTAATCATTGTGCACTCATATTTATCCTAAATGCTGTGTCTTTTGCTGTTGTGTGTCTGTGTGTGTTTGAAGTCATTCTCAAACTGTTTTTCCCCCCAAAGGAACTAACCAAAGCCAAAGACCATTTTAATAACATAATTGAGCAGTATCAGAAAGTGAGATTTGATTGCTTAGCACATTATGGAATTGGAAAAGTATATTTGAGGCAAAATAGGTGAGTAGTCTATTTGTTTTAAAAAAAGAGAGAGATCTGATTTCCGTAATTAAGGCCATTGGGTGTTCCTTAACAAGTTATTTAACAGTTTGCTTTTTGAATTTGTCTACTGCTACGTATATACTGTGACAGTACTAGAGGAAAAAAAGTTGGGGTTGGGGCAAAAAAGGACAGTAGGTTCTGTGGTGGGGCTTTGGTTTCATATGCATGTATTCTTCGGATGGAATGCAGAAAGCTCATTTGCCTATTAAGTTGTCTACCAATACTGCTCTTCTTGGTGGGAGATCTGCTCACTGTTGTCTCCCTGTAACTCCACCTATGTATGTGTGAGATGAAATAACAAAAGGATGTGATTAGTGAGAGATTTCAAAGCATTTCAGTGGTCTTGGTTCAATCAGGAAAGAGATGTGCTGGCCAACAGTTGCATCTGATAGCTTTGGACTGATACATGTATTGTCTTTTTAATTGTGGAGCATTTGTAATCAAATTGCCTCCTTTCTGTGCTAGACCCTGGAAGAAGAGTCTGGTTCATGGCATGCAACATAAGTAGCAGGGGGTGAAGAAGGCCTCCAAGCTGCCCTTGCTTTGCCTGCCTCTCCTGGCAAGGAGTGATTCTCTGTCCCGTCAGTTCATTCAGCCTGCTGCAGGGGCTGTTTTTGCTTCCCACTTGTTCTCAGTAGTTACTTTTCTCTCAAGGAAATGGATGTGTTCTCCTACTCCTGATAATTTGTGAGAAACTGCCTGGGGGATGGAGGAGTCTGCCCGTTTGCCCAAGGGAAGACAGCTACTACCAAAAGGGATTAGGAAGGAAAGGGAGCTGGTGAAGCAGGATGAGTCATGGCAGTATTAGCAGCTTAGAAGCACTTCCTGCCAGAAGCATTGATTCTTCACCACTTTGAAAGGGTGGGTGGAGTCTGGAATAGACTCTGTCGTTCTAAGGAGGAAATTGTTAGTTCTGTAACTAGCCAGAGCTAACAATTCCACAGATCACAATTACTTTCCATTTTCATACTATGTTAAATTGCAGGGGGGAATTACATTCAGTTGCTTTGTATTCCAAAGAATGAAATACGACAGGGACAGTTCGATACATAGAATGAGACATGTGACATGAGTCTTTTTGCATACACACTAGGTTTTCAGAAGCTCTAGACCAATTCATGAAATCAAAGACCATGGTTAGTCATAAAATTGTGCCTGGCGTATTGACGTGGCCCACAACTTCAGTAGTTATTGAAGAGACAAGGACCGAGAAATTAAAAGTAAGTAAGAATGCTATCCTGTAAATAATTTTTTGAAAACCTGTGATCCTAGGTCACTTCATGTGGTCACTGTCCAGGATAGACCCTGGCTTCATCATTAGGATTGCATCAAGAAGAAAATCAGGAAAACAGAAGATCTTGCATTCTTGCTCAGTGGCAGCAGGCATCCTCAGATGGGTGATTCTGTCTGTCCACTTCAGTAGGCAGTACTGGTAGATACTGTTTTCTCCCCTGGGAGGAGTCCCCTCCAGTTTGTCTGCCTCTACAGAGTAAGCAGGCGGTAGTTAGACAAAGAAATGCTGCCAGGACTGTGCCTAGCTGCAAGAAGCATAAGAGCACTGTTGGATCAGAAGCCTAGCCAGAGGTTTTCTGAGAACCACATGGAGGGCCAGTGCTGTGGGGTTCTTCAGTGCAAGAGGGTTGCAGACTCCTCTGTGGGCAGACATCCTTTCCCCTGGGACCAAACACAGGAAAATGATTGCAGCAGCTGCCATGTTTAGTGCCAAAGAAGCAGAAGCTGTGTTTGCCAATTCCAACATCTGCACAAGCAGGTGTCTTCTACATGGTGCTCCAGGATGCTTGGCAGAAGACTTGACAAAACACAGCTTCCTATGGGAATGGGCTACTTCTCCCCACACACACACACTCCCCCCCCCCCCCCCAATCATCACTTCCTCCCAATCATCCTTTATGCCAAAATTCTGGCTTAGACCCAATAGATAATGGTCAAAGACTTCAAGTACTGGCGAACACAAATATATGGTTATTTGCAGGGTGGCCTAGTGTGACGTGCAAACGCGACCAATAAATTGCAGAACCCTTTCCATTACCAAAGTGGGAGTCGTAGCCATTCTGTAAGAAGGCCTACCATGACATCTGTCTTAATTTGAATAGAAGACCTCATGGTCAGCTCTAAAACATCTAGATGTAATTAGAATAATGTAGCAGAGCAATCCTATGACCTGTCTAGGGGGCCATAGCATTGTTCAGATTCCCAACACTGAGGTTGGAAAATCGGTCCGACCTCGGAGCTGGGGATCCGCCCTTGGTTCCCCCTCCCCTGCTTTGCAGCCAGTGTGGGAAGAACTGCAGCAGCTGCTTCTCTGAGGTTGCAAAGTGACCTCAGAGACGGGGTTTAGTGGGCATTCCAGGGGGCAGGGAGGGGAGGAGACCAGTGCTGCCAAGATATGACATATCCTGGCGGCACCTCATCCTCCTTTCTTCCCCCTCCGAAGTGCCACAGTCAGACAGCTGAAATGGGCTGTCTAGCTGTTTTGCAGGGCGGGAGGAGCGCAGAGGCGACCTTTGCCTCTGCGCTCCTCTCGCTCTGCATGGCATTCCTGTAATCCTCTGAGTTTGGAGGATTACGGGCATCCCCATAGGACTGTGCCCTAAGTGACCTGCTTCTATTTTCTGATCAGGTGTAGTTAGATGTAATGGTTGGTTATGTAATGACATATGCTCTATGCTAAGTATAAAGATTACCTAGGTTATTAAGGAGTTAACAAATACCTGTACAGTTTCCCTAGTGGGCAAGGAAGACTTTTGAATAACTCACCAGCTATACTGAATATAGAATCCTTGTAAATTAGCTTAATTGGTCTAGTACTACAAATTGTGTTTGGGTTAATTATCACTCTCCTTCATCTTTCACGCACTGGGAACAAAACCTGAACTTGAATTCTTTTTTGTACATATTGTGATACATAGTTGATTCAAGAAGTACATGCTAGTTGTCTTTTCAGTCTTTAGACATTTGTATGAAAGAAATGTCTGAGCTGACCATAAAATATCAAGTGGGGGGAAATGCACCCATTCTGCTTAATCCAGAAATCCCCTTTCCTCGACCACCAGAGACATGATTGGTGAAGCAGGAAGGGGACCTCTGAGCATTCTTTCACATGCCAAGCTGAAAGGAAAGCTTGAGAAGCTCCATAAAACATGTGGATTACTAGAATAAGCACAGGATCCCCATTTGGGAGACAGGATGTGGGGGAAGGTTTCCTCCCTAAACAGTAGTTTTATGCATCTTTATGTAACCAATCAAGTAGCTTTATTCACTGTGGCAAAGGTCCTCAAAACTGTTGCTGTAAGCTGTGCACATGATGAATTGATTTGATTAGCTTGTTCAGTCTTTTTTTTATGACTGTCATTTTTCTCATAAAGCTATAAGAACCTATGCTTATATGCAATAACATTGACTGGCATTACTGAGGGATAATCCTACACATTGTGAAGGATTTTCTGTGCCTGAATCATCACACATTATGTTGATCATGTACAGAAATCATGGAAAAAGTAGAAATGACAATACTCAGTTTTTTGCATGATGAGGCTGTACATTCATAAATGTGCTAATGAAATGTCATTGATGTGAGATGTAAATGGAAGCTTGTCAAGAATTACTTTTGGCATGAATTTAGTGTTTCAAAGCTGGTTTGAATTAAGAAAAACACAACAACTTGGTAGTACAAAAACTCCAGAGAAAAAGCAACGATATTTGCCTTCGATTTTTCTGGTTTATAGGTTATATTGGAAGATTGTATCGAAGAATGCAAGTTTCCTCCAAATCCAGATGCAGTTTGCCGCTATCAGCAGTGCCAAGCGCATAAAATCAAAATATATTTTAGTGACCCAGATTTCAAGGTAAGTATGAAGGGATGTTGAATTGGAACTTAAAACTTGTTTTGTTTTATATTGACTTTTTCTCAAGAGGCCTATGCCAAACATGGTTTGAATATTACAACTATAAAACAGCACTTTACTGATACTTTCATAATACTAATACCTGTGATCTCCAAATTTCAGGGTTTTATACGTATTGCTTGCTGTGAACAATGTATAGTGGAGTTTCATGTAACCTGTTGGAAGAAGCTGAAAGCAATAAGATATAGCGATAAAAACGACAAGGTAATGTCTAGTGCTTCACTTCTGCTTGGAGGTTGCTCAAGTCGGTGTTGTACTGAATGGCATTTCACAATTTTGCTGTGAAGAATAATGCAAGAATTAGACACACTAAGTAGTGCATTCGTTTGATACTTTCAGCATTACTCTTGAACACATTTCCCCTTGCTGTACTAGCACTACAATAAGAGGAATTTTTGGATGTTGAGACACACAGACTTCAGCCAGTCAAAGAATATAACAGGAAGCTAAACTGCCAGCATAGCTATAATCTCTCATGGGTGGGGCAATTATTTCTTTTGTGGTTCTTCCATCAGTTTATTCTGATTGCAGTGATTGCACAGATTTTGTTTTTTTGAGTACTCAGTTTGAAGTTAATAAGTATTAGCTGCACTGAAGTCAATTGCTTAAGTTGGTTGTTCCAAAGATGTAAATTCTCTATAACCTTTCCTTACTGAAAAATAAACCCAAGAAGTGTTTGAATTCAAGTTGCTAATTGCAATAAGTATTAATGGGTAAATATTTAAGGCTCTTGAAAGTGCAGTGATCAAAATTGTGCACTGATTAACTATAGAAATAAGTACTTCATCTTTCATTTTTTCTCTGTCAAACTCTAGAAGAGTTGGTGACTGTTTGGACTTGTGTTAAGCCAGGAATCCTGGCTTAATAAACCATGATGTGAATGAGCAGGGTGTTGGTACATGCAGCCTGTTTGCTCCTCCCTTTGGGCAAGTAGATCAACAAGGAAAGGATAGCTCTGAATGAAGTCTGAACCCAGGATTATGATTAAGTTGAACGCAAACAAGCCAGGGTTCGTAAGGCAACTTTAAACCGTTAAAGTTGGTTTATATGGGCACATGTAAGCATAATCCTGACATTATGCGAAGCTATTCCTTCCTGGTTTGTTTACCTGTTCACATGAAGAGAGGAGGGAATGGGCTGCATACACCAGCACCCTACTTATTCACTTTGTGGTTTATTAAGACAGGATTCCTGGCTTGACATGATGTCCGAACATGGCTCTGTCTATAGCTTCTGCTCTTCAGTCATTTATAAAGATATTCTGCTATATACATAGTTATTCCTGGTGTGTCTGTGTCTAAAAATTCTTAGCATAAAATAAACTCAATGTGATTACCATGTGTTTCTGCAATGCTTTTATGAGAAAGATGGGGGATGGTTTTCAGTTTCCAGTCCAGCATGAAGCAGAACCAGGGGGTGGGGTGGGGAATAAATCTATTGACTCCATGAAGTAAAAATAATGGATTGGATCCAGGCTAGGTTAGTTGAACTCAGTGAGGCTTATCTTTGAGTAGACACATATAAGTTTGCACTGGAAGTCATGATTAAGTCCGACTTGATTTCAATTTCAACTAACTTAAGTCTGGATACAACACAACTTATTATGTCGTTTAGCTAAGATATAGTGATAGTAAATGTGATCATAAAAACTTGAAAGGAAAAAGGAGCAATGTATTCTGTTATTTGGCCATTCATGTGATGCTTAAATTCCATTTTTTTAAAAATAAAATACAAATTCTGTAGTCCTTGAAGTGAAATCCTACCCACAGACACATTTTCTGCTAACACCCACAGGATATTCTTCGAGAGCTATGTTTCACTTCAGATTGTAGAGGCCTCATTTCTAAAATTGTTGTCTTCAGCTCTTGTGGTCTTGTCAAATGTGAGGTAAGAATTCATTTTCTTTTAGTGTTTTTAAGATAGAGCCAAAGTGCTGTGTTACAATTCTGGCAGTTAAGAGTTTTCCAAGTTCCCATAATCCTGTCGGTATTATTTGTAGGAGAAATCCAGTATATTGTTTTATTTAAATGTTTTTTAACCTTCATTTCTTAAAATCAAGGCAGCTTACGTTCAGATAAAATAATAATCCCTAGTGCATAACATAAAACAGGCAACACGAAGAGGTCACTGAGGGTTGTATCCGGTGTTAGTCTAACTTAAGTCACATAATGTTAACCCATGATTTATTTAACCCATGGTTTGTTGCCCCACCCAGGGTTTGTCTAGCTAGCAGATGATCGAACAAACTGTGGTTTGTTTTCTCAATCCCTGATTGTTTTGTTTCTCTCCACTTTTGCTCTATCCCAAAAGCCTTTGGGGTGCTGTAGTACTTGCATGTAGAGTGGCTGGTTTTTTTTACCACTCTTGCCCGCAGCCTCTGAAGCCTCGTGGAACAACCCACAGTTCTGGGTTCACGTAATGACAACCCATGGTTTAAACAACCCAGGGTTCACAACCCAACACGATTTGTTGTTGGGTTGTTCGGCTGTGTTCACACATCACAACAACCCAGAATTCAATAACCCAAACTGTGGGTTAGTGTTATGTACAAACCAGGCCATTGAGGTCAGTGTAACTTACTCCCAGGTAAGTGTATGTAGGATTGCAGCCTCAATCTCTGTTGAAACAAACAGGCTTTGTTTGCTTCTGTAAGGTTATGTCCCTGTTGCAGACAGTTTGGGGCTCTCTGAACTGCAGTTAATATGCATATAGTGCAGCTTATGACTAAGAGAGGTAGAGCAAGTAAAATTGTGCACTCCCTCCACCACCATCCTTCCTCTTTTGTCTCCAGGGGGAATTCCTCCTGTCGTAACTACCGTTAAATGCTGGTGCCAATGTAACACTTGCCAGGAATCAATTCAGTAGGGGGGCTTCACTCCGAAGGGGGAAACAGGTGGTGGAAGGAAGTGCATGATCCTTTAGTTTGTTCTCAATCCCTTTTCCACAATTAAGAGAACCCTGAATATTACAAGAGAACCCTGAATATTACAACAGCACTGGCCTGTGGCGCTAGACCCTAGATTAACTTTTCCGTTAGAGAGGCAGTTACCGTATTTTTCGCTCCATAAGACGCACCCCCCCCCCCCAAATAGGGGGAAATGTCTATGCGCCTTATGGAGCGAATATTGGTGTTTTTTTGTGTGTGTTTTTTTGTTTTTTTCCCCCTTGCCTCTGCGTGCCTCCAACTGGTCCGGGGAAGAGCGGAGGGCTCCTGGGTGGGGCGGGGCAAGCCCCCGCCTCTCAGCTGATTCCCCGCGGAACAGCTGATATAAAAAAAAAATTTTTTTTTAACATGCCGTACGGTAAGTGTGTCTTATGGAGTGAAAAATATGGTAATAAAATTGAGGCTGCTGCTGAGAAGGCCCTATTTTGTGCTCTAGTGGATCTAATTATCAAGATGCACTCGTTTTTCAATTGATTTTGGAAGTCTGTCAACAAAAGAAGATGGGGCAGAAGGAGAAGGCAGAATACTGGTAGCTCTAAAAATGGGCTTGGATGAAAAGAAACCTCTGTTATACTTTGAATAAAGAATTTCTAAGTTTTGTATTCGACTGGATAGGTTTTCTTTTTATGTCTTGATAAAGTATCTTGGAGCGCAATCCTATGGCCGCTGGACAGTGTCTAGACAGCCATAGGATATTTTGGAGTCCCAGCTCCGACCTTGGAAACTTGTTCTGAGGTCGGAGCTGGGACTCTGAACTTGGAGCGCCCTCCCCCCACCCGCAGCTGGCACAACCGCACTGGCTGTGACTTGCGACCTTGGAGATGGGTTTAGGGGGCAGGGAATGGGGTGGGGAGGGGAGGAGGCAGGTGTAGCCACGATAGGAAGTATCCTGGCGGCACCTCAGCCTCCTTCCCTCCTTCTCCAAGGCACCTCAGGTAGATGGCTGAAATGGGCACTCTGGTTGAGTTGCAGGGTGGGGGGAGCACGGAAGCAGCTTTCACCTCCACGCTCCTCCCGCCCTCCATAGGATTCCCGTAATCCTCTGAGTTTGGAGGGCTATGGGCATCCAGATTGGATGGCATCCTGAATGTGCATTGATCTAAGGAGCATTATCTCTTTTGTTTTTACAATTCTGATAAAATACTGTTTAGGAAAATAAATCTTTCAACTTACTATTTTCTCCTCCCTAGTTTGAACATAAAATAAAAACCAAGAATCCTCCAAGGCCCATTGTCAAACAAAAATGTTCCAGGTAAGTTTCCTAACTGTCCAAATAGCAGAAGCAATTAGTTTTCAGAGCCGTGGGATTACAATAAGACCATATGATATTCTCTCTGAAAAATGCCGTTTCCTAGAATGGAAGGCCTGTGGGTGCTATTCATAGTGTGATCCATCTATGTCAGTGTTCTCCAACCTTGGGTCCCCAGATGTTTTTGGCCTACAACTCCCAGCATGCCCCAGCCAGAACACTGATCTATGTCATCCAGGCTGCTTGTCCTCCAGACATAAGTGAACAGGTCTCTGCATGTCACATTTGAGGTAATGGTCAGTAATGAGTTACAGTTTCTCAGCACTATGCATGTCAGGGGATAAGTCGTGCTTTTAGTTTTTAATTGGATTTTTATTTGAATATATCTTTTAGGTTTGAATGGATCCCACAGTTAGAAATTGAAATAAATACAATTACTTCTCAGACAGATTTGTGACTCTTCTAAATGATTGTCAAGTCATGCTGCAAACTAATTATACAAAAGGCGCAATACAGGCTAAAGCTCAAAATTGCTTAGACATGTTTAATTCTCTTGAATACAGTTGGGGTAATTCTTTGTAAGAATAATGGGCAGTATCCTATTGTGCCCATGTGCCAGCAGGAGGGACAGCTGGGAATTGTCCTAAAAGCAACCCGGAAGAAGTGGACAAGCTTGTTTCTGGAACAGAGCAGGCCAGCAGAACTCTGATCCGGAAACACACACTTCTGGGGTTACTTTTAGAATCAATAATTCCCTGTTGCACTAGTGGTTGCTCCCACTGGCCCAACACATTCAGCGGGAGCACAGTGGCTCAGTTGGATATTCCCCACTGTAATCATACTTGTTTCACATAGAGTACATATTGTAAATATTGATGATTACAGTTATAACATTCCATTGCTCATTCTGATGGCACTTTGATCAAAATCTTATATATCTATCTCATCTCTTGAATGAATTCACTTTGTTCATAGTGGAGAATCTTAAATATCTGGGCTGCAAAGTTGTGAGCTCAGTGTAACATTTTGCTGTGCCAAAACTGGCTTATGAGGCAGACCAGGTGTGCATGCTTTTTACCTAATCAGTAGGATGCTGTGACCACCCCTTTCCCCATCTAAACCTGAGTAGGGGTACCCCAGAGGTATCAGCTAATTATCTGCCTAGGATTGAGGTAGCAACCAGCAGAGGTCTCCCATCACCACAGGCAGGCAGCCTGCTTTCATCTCACCTCCTTGTAGGTGCAAATGGGTAAACACAAGTAGGTGAGCCAAGTGGCTAAGGTGGGAAGAGAAGCCACACTCGAAGGTCAGGTCCTAATTGAAAGAAGATCTATATTAAAGGAATATAATGACAAAATGGGAAAGCAGTGTGGGTACTTGAAAATAAAGTAAAAAGCATGCTAACCTACAGTAAACTCTTTGAGTTAAAATACTCACAATGCAGAGGTCACCAGGAGAATTTAAATATGCACAGCATCTCCAGGTGGACAAAGGAGGAGGGGACCAGAGACCAGTGTGACAGAGTGACCAAGTGACAATGGAATAAAGAACCATATTTCATTTTCATTTTATGAGGCTGAGGGGGATGGGGGGCTACCCAACAGGTTCACCAATCAGTGGAGTGGCATATAAACAGGAATTTCCTCTTCTCACCTTCTGGGTCTAGGAGTTGGACTAGAGAAGTGTTAATTAAAAGGGAGATGGCTTTAGCTATTGTTGACAGACTTAATACATCAAAAGGCTTCCTCTTTTGTGGATCTGGAAGCCCTGGGAAATAGCTGTGATATTCCAAGTGGGCTATGGATGCCAGCATTGGGGTCAAGGATGCCTCTCAGTTGCACAGGATACAGAAGTTCATGTTCCATGGTACTTCTTAGTCAAATGCTTAAGATATATTTTGATACTTGAAGGTCAGTTCACATGGGCCTCATGTGAGAGCTGCAGGAGCATATGAGATTGCCACTGGATTGCGTCTTCACCTGTGTGTCTACTATGATTTATGCACTCAGGCAGCTCATTGAAGGGCCTCCACAGTTGCCAGGCTCTCTCCTGGGGACTGCTCTCAAATATGACTTTGTTTACCCAAAATATTGGTAGTCTTCTTGATCTTTTAAGTTAAAATTAGATGATGGAGAGCTATCAGCACTTTAAAACTGTATTGCAAAGTGTCACTGTTACTTGTTTGAATCAGTTCTAGGAATCTACAAGTAAAACAAGAGAGAAAATTGAGGAGAAAATTTATGATGAAAGAAGCAGTTTTGGCCAAATTAACAGATCCTGCAGAAGTATTTCACAGAGATAACTGTGTACCAAAAGATGATAGTCATAAAGGTATATGGATCCTTATTTTGAGAATATCTTCATATTTCTTTATACATGGTGTCCTGTGTTTCTCTATGGAGCCTGGCAGTTATTGTATTTGTTTTATCTTAGGAAGTCTTCAGAAGAGGTATTTTGCTGGGGATACAGTCCTGCAGCTTATTGTACAGCATGCTGCAAACATACAGGCAGGGGTACATGATACCTTCAAACTTCTTAATGAGTTGTTTTCATGGTGGGTACTTCACAAAGAGGATTATGCACGGTTTTCTTCAAGTTGTATATTGTCCGTTGATGTAATGGACCAGATCATAAGCTTCTTAATTGCTAAAAATGATAGAGTGAAGACAAGAATTTTTGTTCACATTTTAAGTGAGCTTGAAGAAGTGGATCCTAAACTACACGATTGGATGAAACATCTCGACAATAACAGTAAGGCCATGTTTTCTGTGGCTATACAATAACTTAAAGTAGTTTGGTTTAGTTCCATTGCAGGGCTTTAACTCTCAGCACTTATGTATTGTTTGTTGACTTTAACTACGAGAGTGGGTTGTTGTTGCTGCTGTTCTGAAAAATAAAAAGTTGGAAATAATTCTGATCTCCAATTCCCCCTCTGTTATATTCATAATTATGTCTTAAGGTTATGGTTTAAATACCAGGAGCAAAGATAAATGAAATTAGGAAATTTATGCTCTCAGAGGGCAGCACAGCGTTAGGATTATTACATTAAATAACATTGTCAAAAATCTATCCCAAATAAGCTACGTATTCAGGCAAATGTGGATACACATAAACACTTCCTGAAATGTAAACAAGGTTAAATATTGTATATGCCCAGCCTTTGGGTAAAAGATAGTCTTTAAGTGAATCTACTTTTTCTGCTGTAGTTGTTGTTGATAATTAATATTATTATTTGTTATTATTTTGCAGGTTTAAAAGCTACAAAATTATTTGTTGTTGAGCATGAAACTTGCTTTCTAAATCTTGATCTTAGCTTAATAGCAGATCTCTGGAATGAGAAATACGGTATTAAACTAGGCAAGATGTTTACCTACACATCTGAAGATACGTTTGAAATACTAGACTACTTTAGAGAGCTATCATTCATGGAAATTCGTTGTTTTCTATGGATGTTAGAAGAGAACAGAGAGAATTTCCCATTTCTTCATCAGTTCTTAGATGACTATTTTGATAAGTTGGGTAAGTATACTAGGATAAGCAAATGAATGGGTTTCCCCTTTAAAACTTAATCACTACGCACTGATATAAGTGCATATCTGTCTGTCACACATTTTGTTTATAATGTTTATTCTGATAACAAGTCTCCAGAAATAAACTCCCAGGAGTCTGGTGTAAAACTTGGAGAAGAAGGAGCAGGTGGTGCCTGTGTTTGTAAAAGAAGTTCCAGCTTTTTATGTTCATGCATCCCTATTAATTACTCTAAGAACCTACATGACCTCATGAGATGTTTTTGGGGTAAGGTGGTGGTGGACTGGGATGCATTGAGTCAGACTGGGTGAACTGTAGGTTCTCTGCAGATGGTTGAGTCTGCATAGCGAAGGATATGCAAAATCCCATGTACTATTATACCTTTACTTGCTGTGTGTGGGTGTAAGGACACTGCTTTCTGGATTAGCTGAAGTTTCTGTGGAAACAACTTCTGAGTAAGTGTCCAAATAATGCTTAGAAGTCACTTTGTTCCAGTTCGCACATAATGACAGCACATGGTTTAAACATCCCATGGGCTGTTGTGGATGAACAGGAGTGTTGCCTGCAACGCGCCAGCCACTTGTGCATTTAATCAACAACCTATGATTGGCTTGTTCATAGGTTGTTGAGCATGGCATGCAAACCTGGTCCATCAGTTAACCCAACGACAAACTGAGGAAAATTGAATACCTTTATTATAAAGACCTAGTCCTCTCACAGTTGTGCATATGCTTAAAACTATACTATAAAGTTATGGTATTGTTGTTAAAAAAGTTTGGAATGATCTCTGTACATTTTTCTTACTACATTTAAAATGTTTTTTTTTTAAACAGATAATCCTTTTACTGTAATAACGAGGGAGGAAACTGAAACTATTTCAGTAAGTTTGATTTTTCTGTTGATCTCTTTGTTGAAACTGAAACATGAATACATTTTAATAGAAGTTATTTCTGATAGTTTTGGGAGAAGTAGATGATTGCCCTTCTATGATATGACTACTTTCAAATATTGGCTCCTTGACAACATATATTTGTTGTAGAGTAAATGTCAGTATATGTGAATGTTGATGACTGAATGCATCCAATGACTTAGGCTTGCTAAAGTGGGGTACTATCCTCTGCAGCCCCCCTGTACCCCCTGAAAAGTTGCTATTGAGAGTTGGTGGACCGTCTGGCACAGTGTGAGATATGGCATGGAGGGCTGCAGAAGGTAGTGAGGATTGGCCACAATCTGGTGCCTTGTCTTGTGCACGCGTAAGTGCTTTCTACTAGCCCAAAGCCACCATTGGATATAACTCTGTGTAAATATTCTAATTTCCATTATTTAAAGGTAATGAACACTTAGCATGCCATAGGTGTATAAATAAAAAAACAGGTTCATGGCATTTCTCATTATTAAAAGACTTAAACCTCAATATTCACCAAATGTTTGACATTTGGCTGTACAGAGGGAGAAAAGATTGTAAGCCTGTAGGCAGGGATTGTCTTGTTTTATTGATTATATGTAAGCCGCTCTGGGAGCCTTTTTGGTTGAGGAGCAGCATAAAAATATTTCAAACCCTGTTTTTAAACTATGATTAGTGTTGGCATCAGTGCAGAGCTCATGCAACACCATGAGCTCTATATAAATGTTGCTTTCGGGACTGGAGCCGCACTGCTGACATCACATGTCATGTTGGCCCCACCCCCTCTTATCCACAAAAGGGAGCCTATACACGTATGCAGCAACTATTTTCACTTAGCAGGTCTAATGTTACATTTCTATAGAAACAATTTGTATGTGAAATTTGGCAAAGTAGCGGGCAGAATCCAGTGGGGTGCTTAAGACTCCATCTATTCCCTTGTGCCCCATTGAGTCTGTTGTGCAAATGGTGGGTCCCACTGATTCTGTTGTGCACGTGGGACACACCGCTTATGCGATAAGAGATTTAGCGCTTCCTAGAGGAAGCCCTAAAACAAGCAGTTGTTTCTCAATTGGGACAGGTCAGCGGAGCTCCCTTATACGACCTCTGCTGACCTGCCCCATTCCAGAAACCAGCGTTTGGTAGTTTCTGGTTGCCCCAGAAGCACTAAATCTTCATTCTGCCAGCGGTGGGAATTGGCAGGGTGTAAGGGAATTGCCGAAGGAATGACTCCAACAGGCAATAAGCTATTAGAAACATTATCAGTGAGGTGGCCAAGTTTGCTGATGACACCAAATTATTTAGGGTGTTTAAAACAACAATTGTGAAGAGCTCCAAAAGGACCTCTCCAAATTGGAGGAATGGGCATTAAAATGGCAAATGCGGTTCAGTGTAAGCAAGCAAGTAATGCAGGTCGGGCTGAAAAATCTCAGCTTCACATATGCAGTGATGGGACTGACCAAGATAGGTTGATGAAAATGTCAACCCAGTATCAGACTGCTACCAAAAAGGCAAATTCCATGTTGAACATAATTAGAAAAGGAATAGAATTTTTTTTTTCAATATCATGTTGTCCTTACACAAATCTATGATGCGACCACACTTGGAATACCGAGTACAGTTTTAGATACTTCACCTCAAAAATGATATTGTAGAGCTGGAAGAGGTGCAGAAAAGGATAACCAAAATGATCAAAGGGTTGGAGCAACATCCTTGTGAAGAAAGGCTGCAGTGCTTGGGACTGTTTAGCTTAGAAAAAAGGTGAGTAAGGGAAGACACGACAGAGGTGTACAGAATTACGTATGGTGTGTAGAAAGTGGTTAGGGAGAAGTTTTTCTCCCCCATAATACTAGAACTCAGGGTCATCCCATGAAGCTAAATGGTGAGGGATTCAGGACAGATAAAAGGAAGTACTTCTTCATACAGCACATAGTTAAATGATGGAATTTGCTACCCCCAAGTAGTGATGGCCACCAGCTTGGATGGCTTTAAAGAGGGATTAGACAAACTCATGGAGGATGAGGCTTTCGGTGGCTATTAGTCATGATGGCTATATATTATCTCCAGTATCGGAGGCAGTTTGTCTCTGCATACCAGCTACTAGGGAACATGACCTGGAGGGTGTTATTGCACCCAGATCCTACTTGTGGGCTTCCCACAGTTGGCCACTATGTGAACAGAATGCTGGATGAGATAGGCTTTTGGTCTGATCCAGCATGGCTGTTTTTATATCTGAATTACAATCCGTTGAGGGGAAGGGGAAGTTAAAGGGAACATAAGCAGGAGGGTGTTATGGCCCTCATATCCTGCTTGCGGGTTTCCCATTAGTTGGCAATTGTGGAAACAGAATCCTGGACTAGATAGGCATTTGGTCTGGTCTAGCAGGACTCTTAAGTTCTTAAAGGCGCAATCCTATGCAAGTTTAGACAGAAAAAAGCCTACAACTCCCAGCATGCCCCAGCCAGCTATACTGGCTGGGGCATGCTGGGAGTTGTAGACCTTTTTTCTGTCTAGACTTGCATAGGATTGTGCCCTAAGTCATTTTCATTTCTTACTAAGAGAAGTGATACAGAGCCAGCACCTTTATCTTTGGCTGTTCCCTTTCCACATATAGTTGTTTATTGCTATTTTTTGTTGAAATTGGTTTCTGCAGCCTCATTTGTTCTGTAAAACAAAGAATAGAAATTGGGAAACAGATGTAAACCCTGTTTCTTTTCTGATGAAGATATAGAATAGAAGAGAGAAAGTGCAAGTAAAATTAAGCAGGATTCTAATTTTTTTTATTGCAAACTGTTGATGGTAGTGATTGGTGCTAAACATTTAACTTGTTCTTGCTTCTATAGAATAATGCTATCAAAGTTAAAAACAGAAACCGAAAGAAGGCAAAGGGATCAAAGGTATATCTTTTTATTTTTAAAGATAGTCTATGCTGTTAGAATGTAACAACAGAAACAAAACTAGTAAATTCTCATGTACCTATTCTTTCTTATCTCCCTCACATTCCTTATGGACTTTCTCTGAATGCCATTCTGAAAATCAAAGAAGGGTTTTGTTTTTCCTCCCCAAAGCAGTGTACTTCTTATTTGTCAGTTTCTAGTCTTGAGATACAGTAATACCTTGGATAGCAAGCATAATTCGTTCCGGAACCATGCTTCTAATCCAAAACACTCTTATATCAAAGCGAGTCTCTGGCAGGTGTGAACGGGGCCGATTTCGGCCCGCTACGCCCACTCGAGGCGAGCGGTTACATCCCTATGTGACTACTTGTCTTGCAAGACCTTGCTTGTTTATCAAGTCAAAAAAATTTAAAATTTTTTGCTTGTCTTGCAAAACGCTCTCAGACCAAGTTACTTGCAATCCAAGGTATTACTGTATTTTGTAGCTTAGATCCCATGTTGAAGTCAGTCGGGGGTGGGGTGGGTGGGTGTCAGGAGAGTTTTCTTGCCGGGTTTTGGGAGAGTAGGGTATACTGTTACTGATTAACTATATGGTTTTTAACCAATTGATTTTTAAAATATCTACACAACTTTGCATATGAATCGAAGTGTAGTTTTAGAAATAGAAAAAGCATACTTTGTTTTTAGATGCTGCAGGTATGTCTCAGCAGGCACCATTTTAGAAGAAGCATTCCCTACTTTGTGTGAGAGAAGTGGCAATGCCCCTTCAGAGACCTACACATTTCCCCCCAAATTAAAATAGAACAGAATATGCATAATTTATATATGATTAGCTTAATGAAACTTAATATACAGAAATAATTGGCAATGTTAACATGCTGTGCTGGCTCCAAACTGACAGAGCAATCCTAAATACATTTACTCAGAGATAAGCTCCACTGAGTTCTGTGGGATTTACTCTCTAGTAAGTGTGTTTAGGATTGCAGTCTACGTTAGCTGAAATTAGTGAGATTTCAGTAATTAAAGGTGCAATCCTATGCAAGTTTAGACAGAAAAAGGGCCTACAGCTCCCAGCATGCCCCAGGCTGGCTGGGGCATGCTAGGAGCTGTAGGCCTTTTTTCTGTCTAAACTTGCATAGGATTGCACCTTAAGTTGTCTGATTGATTTCAGTGCAATCTAAGTTCAGCTAACATAGTATGGTTCCAATGCCAATGTTTAACAAAAGGAGACAATACAGTGTTTTGTTTGTTAAAATATACTTGTATGTCATAGATTACATGAGGAGAATACTGTTGAATTGAAAAGGCAATAATCATAAAAGGTCATTTTGACCTGAGTAATGTTCTCCCTGCTCTGTACATCTAGTTTTGAATAATACATTATTTTGTCTAATTCTGGGGATATTCGTGGAGGGATCTAGTTTCCATATAATCACTTTGTCAAAACTCATGTTTTACAGGGCATCTGAATAAATGTGAGCTAGGGAGGAAGCATTATGTAAATGAGAATGTTAAATTCTAATGATGGATTACTTGGTTTTAACGTTTTTACATACGTTAAAACCTCCTCCCCAAGGTTTTTATATACCTGACATTATGCAACAAGTTTCATTTTCTTTTATTCTTGCTCTAGGCTATTTTAGTTTTGTCTGGTGGAGTTGGTACAGTAACTCGAGAAGAAGACAATATATTTTCAGAAGAAAATACATTGTAAGTTCTGGCATGAAAATGCATACAGCACAATCTAACCAAAATTAAGGATGTTTAATTCCTCTTGGACCCCTTGGTTGTGAGGAGCTATGCACACTCCCATAACTTTTTAAGGCACCTGAAGCATGCAACTGGCATATCAAGTACAGGATAGATAAACCTTTGGCTTAAAATTGTAACAGTGGGTTATATCAATAGAGGGACACCACTGGATACAACCCAACGCATTTAAGTAAAAGTAAACTTGTAAAAAATGAAACTGCTAATCAGACAGTGGGTTTCAAAATAACCGTTTTGGCTTGGGAGCATTGGATAGGAATATCTTAATTGTTCACTGTTACCAGAGAGGGGCAACGTGTATGCCATAATAATGGCATTTCTCTGACAATTTAATCTCAGCAGTTCTTGCACTGAAACCCCTGTACCTCCTTTTTAGAGGAAGTAGTTGTGTTCAGTCCCAGGCCACCTACTTGCATAGGGTGACTTAATTCCAACACAATTAAGCAAGATAAACATTATCTAAGGATTCAGTTTTCTGGGCCTTGTAGTCACAAAACCCACCTTGACTAATCCAAATTAAAGGTAAATGAATCAGTTTCTGGTGTCTTTAAGATTTTGGAGAACACTCCAGGGAGTATGCAAGTCCCACCTGCCTGTAACATTTTAGAATCTAAATGATAAACTCCAATTCTTTCTGGATTGCAGCTTTGCCCATAAAACTGTTTGTTTTCCAGACTAAAGTCTTAAGATATATAATAGCTGAAACTGGAATTCTGCCTGTTTGAAGAGTAAACTTGAAACTGCTTAGGGCACAGTCCTATTAATTGCATCCTTGATGATCAGAAGCCTCTGAACTTGGAGGCTTCTGATCATCCAGTGCAGGGCGGGAGGAGCAGCGGAGGTGATCTTCGCCTCCCCATGCTCCCACCATGCCTTTTCCGCTAGATGGGATTTTTTACCCATCTAGATGGGGCGCTTTGGAGGGCGGAGGAGGGAGGCAGGAGAGGCCTCAGGATAACTTGTATCCTGGCCTCTCCAGTCTCCTCCCCTCCCCGTCCACCAGAACGCCACCTTTTCCCCCTCCCCAAGGTCGATTTTCTAACCTCAGCTGGTGTGGTTCTTTCCGCACTGGCTCCGGGGGGGGGGGGGGGAGATTTCTCAACTCCCGAGGTCAGAGCGTTGTCTCCAGCCTTGGAGGTAGGAATCCCCAGTATCCTATGGCACCTCAGACAATGTCTAGGGGCCATAGGTTTGCTCCTTTAATTACTTATCCTAGTACAATTTATATCTGAGGATATTATCTGAGATTAGTTGGACCAAACTATTACAAATTCCCCCTAACTGATCTGGGGGTGAAAATAGACAGTTGATAAATTTGCTTTATCTATTGACTAATTCTGAGAAATTAAGCCTGATGTCACTAAAAAAGATTAAGAACAGAGAGCATGACAGGAGAACATGACAACATTATTAAGTATGGTTTCTCTTTGTATCCAAATCCCAAGATGGCTCCATGGTGTGCCATCATAATGTTTAACAATGGAGAATTTTGTTTATTGGTTCTCTGTCCTTTTCTCTTGGGGAAAGCCTTTACTTTAGGAAAATGTTTATCTGCCCAGAGAACATTTCTTATTGGGTAAATTGAAAGTATAATAAATTAAAACAACAACAACAACAGTAGTAGTAGTAATAGTAGTAGTAATACTGTACTCAGGATTCAACAAATGCCGTCAGCAGTCCCATACAAGCATTGTTGTAAACTTCCTTTTAATCTCTGCCATTGCATTTTTGGAGAAGGTAATACTGAGAATATTTATATGTTCCATTGTTCCATCTCAGAAGAGGCAAGATGGAAGTTTCATCCCTAATTACTGGTAGGATGAGCTCATTGGTTAAACCGACGGAAACTAGAATAGTTCATTTTAATCATTTTCTACTCAAAGTTTGTAATTTTCCCTTGACATCTGCAAAATAACATCCAAACTCTTTCTGTGCTCATATTTTAGATAATAAGTTGGACAGCTATAGTTATCATTTTTGTGGTTTCGTAAATTTTGTCCTAATTCTATCTAAATTTTTGTCTTAGGGTTAGATTGTGTGTTGTATTTTATTATTGTTTTTATGCCCCATGGTTAAAACAAACAAAACTGAATTATGAACTGTTGAGCATTTTATTGTTTGCTATGAATTCTGTACTTTCAAATTATAAGGAACCTGCTCTTCTTAATGCCTATTCTTTGACTTCTCAACAGAAGTTTTATGAATCCACGTGAGCCTTTCAGAATCCCAGATGGTCTTCATGAACAAGTGGAGATATTTGAAGCTTTGTATAATAATGTTTCTTCCAGTAGCAATTATCAGAGAATTTTGGACAATTACCCAGACTCAACTTGTGAAAGCTTATATGAGTATGTTGCTATGTCCTCCTTTATTGTATTTTTTTATTTAATAAAAAAAGTAAAGCAAAACAAGGAGGGAGGAGTTGGGATGAATAAAAGTTCTAATGCTTTTAACATTATGCCTTGGATAAGCATCATCTGCATGCCCACTAGCATTTTGGGGAGTTTTGCTTCTCACATTTTCTGTTGAGGCCCCCAAAATGTGTCTTAAAACTCCCTTGGGTTTCAAAAGTGGCGTGATGGTTTGGCACATAGCTGCTAACAGTAGAAATAGCATGTGTTTCAGATGATCCTAACACTGAAAGCGTGCTTTATGCCAGTCATGGGGAACCTCTGGCTTATAGGCCTAACCTGCCCTGTGAGGTTCCCCACCCAACCTGCGGAGGCTTGAGCTCCCTCTGTGGATCCCTGCTGGAACCCCGCCCCCTGGCCTGGAGACTGCCAGGATGAATGTGTAAATGTTGAGGTATGTGGCCAGCGGCACCCCAATGTCAGAGGTAAGACCAGCGGGCCCCACTCCTTCCCCCCCCCAACACATTCAGTGGAAATGTAGAGAGACTCATCTGTGCAGCCCTATTCTAGCACAAAATTATTTTATCAACTTCCATAAAATATATTTAGATACGAAGTTCATATTGCAGTCTGTAGATGTGTTCCTTATTTGAAAACCTATTCAGTTTTCTACTGGATTTCTTAAAATTGGTCATGTTTTGTAATGCTCACATAAACTGATAGCTGGTAGTAAATTAGTAGTGATTGCACAGCTTCACATTGAAATTAGATATAACTTTGATTACTTTCACAGCTATTTTTCTCAAATCTTGGAAGAATATGGCCCTATGGAAATTGATAATCCACTGTTAGTTGGAGAATATGAACACTTTCCTGAACAAACTCGAAAGATTGTGGAGGATGCTGGTGGCCTGAAATCTTTTCTGTTGGAATCTCTACGTTTTGTTATGATGGGCGATCTTATTGGATTGATGAAACATGCAGTTATGCTGAAGGAAAATGCAGATGTCACTGGAGTTGATGAAAGAACTAAAAATGAAGAAAATTACTCAGCCTGCCTACATAGTCAAGAAAACAGTTCCCAAAACAAGCCACGTTTGAACCCAGCTGCTAAGGAATTCAAGCCCATCTCCTACGTTAATAAACCATATGTGCCAATATCTACTAATACAGCAGTAGCCAGCGATACTCTCGAATATATGACTACCAGCCATTCCTCTTTTAGTCCTTTTGTTTCCACATTTTCTAGTCAGACAACTGATGCAACAACAGCATCGTTGCCTGTGTCAACAGTATCCTTGCCTTCAACTATACCTGAAAACCATCCGTTATTTCTGAATGAGATTCTGTCAGAGTATCAGAATGAGAGAACGTTTCCAGTGCTTATGCCAGATATTTCGGAGCAATCTGAATATATATGTGCTGATTATAATGCTTACCTTGATATTGATCCAGGAGCAATATCAGGTAGCAAGTACAGCGTTGGTAATCTTGCAGCAGGTGATGAAATGCAAATGTTCCAGACCTCTCAGTGCATATCAGTGAAGTCTGACATTCACCCCTGTGAAAATAATCCTGATCAGGTTGAGAATCATAGTAATGAAGCCGAGTGTAGTTCTGTTACCAAAATAGAAACTGAGAATAAGTCTGTAGCAAGAAACAATCCCCGTTCAAGGATGATCGCTGTTCAGGTGAGAACAGTACCTTATTGTGTATCACTAAGTTCCTCAAGTAGTAGACCGTGCTCCTTTTGTTTTTTCATGTTGTATATAAGTGTTACACTGTACAGTGTTATAGTGGGTTTGATTGGCGTGGACTATCAGTTTTGTTCTTTCAGGACCTATGCACTATGTAGGAAGTAGTACTATTTGATAAAGGGTTGAATGTTTGACGTTACATCTAGTTTGATATGTTCATCACAATATGTAAAGAAATTGCTACCTCTAAAGACATGAGAAAACTATATACCAGTGATGGTGAACCTATGGCATGGGTGCCACAGCTGGCACGCAGGGACCTCTCTGTGGGCACTCAAGCCATTGGTCACCAGATCGCGAAAAGACCGTCCCCTTCTGCAAAACACTAATGATCTTGTTCTTTCTCACAGTGTGGAACAGAATGATTTTATTCTAGAATTCCTGTTACAGAATTCTTTTCTACATTGTTATCACATTTAAAAGATTTTGAAGAATGATGCACAGAGCATGGCTTGGATGTAAAGCCCTAACAGTTGACCTGAGTGCTGCATGTGTTGCTCTCAAACTAACGGAGTATGAGCCAAGGTTTGACAAATTATCAGCATACATGCAATAGCAAAAATCACATTAATTGTGCAAAAGCATGCCCAATGCAAACTTTTACCTAATGCAGTGTTTGCAGTCCAAGACATAAAGTGTTTAAAATGTGTTAAGCACGTTTAGTTTTCTTGTTTATCTTGCTCATCCTAGTACAGGTTGACTTTTACTTTTACTAATCCGACACCTGTAGAAGCAGGGAAAGGACCCGGAGTAAAGCTTGCCCCATACAATTTCAGTCTGGCCTATAATCATATTACAAGTTGAGAATCCCTTATCCAAAAATACATGTGCCTAATTATTTAAAAAGTTTGTATAAATTCCCTTCAGGCTATGTGTACAATGTAGTACTATAATAATTTTTTGAGTTGATTTTTTTTCCCAACAAAAAAACTGTTTGTATCATTGAAAGCTCTGTTATTGTGTTTTTCTTTAAAGACAAAAGATGTTAATTAGTTCGGAGAACTGTATGAGTTGTTTTTCTAAAACTAAAATCTCGGTATTCAGGTTTAATTGCAGTGTTGGCACTTTGAAATAAATAAGTTGGTTTTGTGTAGCAGTTTGGGCACTCGGGCTCAAAAAGGTTCGCCATCACTGCTATATACAAACTCCCTTCCATCTTTTAGATTTCATTGAAAAGGGGGGATTTTAAAAAAAGTATATATTAGACTTCAGCATGAACATGTATTTCAAATATTGCATCCAGACTTAAATGCATTGGCTGGAAATAAGTGGCGCTTACATATTTTCCATGTGCAGGAATATATTGGTGTGTGTGCGTAGGGGGGAACCCATTGTGGATAAAGATCACATACATTACTATTTTGCCAGATCTTCTCTCACTGGAAAGCTATTGTCAATCTCAACTTCCTGAGTGATAACTGACAAAATAGCACATGATCTTCACATATGATAGTACATATTTCTCTCTCTCTCTCTCTCTCTCTCTCTCTCTCTCTCTCTCTCTCACACACACACACACACACACACACACACCAATATAAGCCTATTTAGGGGAAACGTGTGAAGTGGCTCAAAGGTGAAGAAGTGAATCTGGAATTAAATGTGCATAATTCAGTCTGTAATTGGCTATATTGGACTCCTGTTGCTGTAGTACCAAATGAGCTCAAATGCAGCAGGTTCTCATACAACAGGTGGGCAACCTGTGGCCCTCAGTCTAGTTTCAAAAGATCTCTGCAAGCCATCAGTTCAGACCTCGGGGTGGGTGGGGAGACAGAGAGAAAAAGGGTGGCAGAAAGATAGACAGGTGACCCCATCTATTGCCTCCTTCAGTTCTACCCATTGCTGGTGTGTGGGTCCAACAAATTGTCCTCCAGGGAATGCAGCCCTCGACAGAAAAAAGGTTCTCAAACCCTGTTCTGTAAACTACACCCTTTAGCAAGGGCACCTTTGTACCTGACACAGGGTTGGGGGAAGGTGCAAACAGGGAATGTGTGGCATGGTTGTGGCTGCCTAGCTTCCTGTGCTACTTGATAGCTCTTTCCTTTGGCCTGCTAGCCTGGTGCTTGGCAGGCCAGGGCAGACCAGAGGGAAAACATCTCTCCTCTGGTTTGCTCTCAGACTGTAAAAGGAGGCCTGATCCAAGGGCAGGCTCGGTGGTCTTGTTACCTTCCCTTTTTCCTACTCTGTTTTACAATCATTGGTCTGTTGCACCAATGATTGGTGTGTTTGCTTTGCTGTGGACTCTAGTTGGCCAAGGAGGGGGGCAGGGCTCGTGAGCCAACTCACTTCTGCTGACTGTGACACACACACACACACACACACACACACACACGGTGGTTCCAGATAGCAACACATGGTTCACAGGTTGCTTTTGTGGATCTATTAGAAAGCATTTTCATTCAAAATTAGCTGCTAGTGTGGACTATCAAACTCTTGCTCACTTTATTGAACAGAACAATATGGTATTAGCCAGAGAGCACTTGCTTGTCCCTGGCCCTTCCCATTCTCCCAGACTTCACAGGATGAAGCCTTTTATAGGGCTCAGACTCTTCTCCTCTACAGGTGCTTCTAGGGAAGAAGTAAGGCTCTTTAACAGGCTCTTCTCCCTAGTAAGTACTAGTGTTAGCTCTGCTATGCCACACAGTTGCTTTTGTTTATCCTGCTAGTTTTGAGCATTGTCATGTCACTGTTACAGCTCTGAATATATTCTATAATAAAGATCAGACCTGTTGGAAAACACATGCAATGATGGGAGGTATCCTCTATTCAAACTGTTTCTGGCTCTTTGCATTCTAGGTAGATCAAGAACTAATGGACGAGGGAGTTAATACTTTGCCTCTTCATCCATATGAAACTCAACAAGTAAGTGAATGAGTGGATGTTCACAACTGGCCCAGTGAGAGAGCAGAAACATACTCGGAGTAGGAGCTACTCTAGTACTAAAGAAAGCGATGTTGCTATAAACATCCTAGCTGCAAACAGGCAGTATCATCTCTTCTTCATATATATTCACATTTACTTCGTATGCTCTTTATTTTAGTTGGTTTTCCAGTTTGACTAAATATTAACTTTTGAGGCCTGGGTATCTAAGATTACATGCAATGCTGTACTTCCATTGGTTTAGTGTAGGGATGCAGAACCTACAGCCCATGGAGTTTCTGCATCTGGCCTATTGGGTCTCCTTGTATTCCTCCAGGGCTGTTCCTCCAGGGACCTGTATGCCCTCCAAGCCCCACCCCCTGGAGGAATCCCTGATGTTATCTCTTGATGTGAAAAATGAAAGAACTCTGTAGAAAGGAGCATGTTTAGGTCTTTGTCCATCATAGCAGCAGGAACAGTCTTAAATCAGTTGTTGCTGTTTGTTATACAGGCTATGACTTCAGTTTTGTAGCATTAAATACTTGATAATATATGCTTTTTCAGGGAGATATGTTACGTATGGAAAAAGAGCACCAGGTACTACAAGAACAACTTAAAGAAGCAAGTGAAAAATATGAACAACTTAAAAGTCGAAGCTCCAAAGAAATCAGTGATTTAGAAGATGAGTTATTACGTCTTCTTGAAGGAAACAAGGTAATATTCTTAAATGGTTAGTGATTATGCATATAAAGGGAAGGAAAACTGGCCATCAATACAGTTCAAATTTAAATTTGAGTTGGATTGAAAGGTGCCCTTCTTCTCACAGAAAGGCTGTTTTAAACCTTACATAGAACATTATGTGAGTGAACTGACACTAAATGGACAGGCTATGAACTGCTTGTGTCATCTTGTCCACAAGCATATTGTAACACTGTGTAGACATGTAAATGTTTGCAAAACAGTGTTAGTTCCTTTTCTCCTTTCACTCTTTGGATCTACCCCATATACCGTAGTTTGGATCCAAAGCATAATATGGAAGTACGTTCCACTAAAATTGCTGGGATGTATGTCCCCCATAATGGACATGGTTCAGACAATCCAGTATAGTTAATGCCTTTTTGACTTTCTGCCGAACAGAATCTCCCCCAATTATAGGGTGAGCTGTATTTGAAATGAGTGGCTTCAAAAGCTTTTTTACAATGCAACATGAAGGACAGTTTTGGAATGAAAAAAATCAAAAGCATTGTACATAAGTCTCTATACGCTGGAAAGGGCTCTGTAGCCATTTGTATTCAGGATCATTAGTGTCAGCTGCAAAGCCTAACTTCAGAAACATCTTTTTTTTTTTTCTTCTGGTATAAATCACCATTTTAAGCTTTACATTATTATTTTCAAAAGTTAGAAACATGTATTCAAAACAATTCATAAATACTGTTTCTGAACTCCAAGCCCTATCACTTAAATATCTTACTCTTTCAAGAAAAGTACTTACCGGTAATTTATTGTTTTATTTTTTGGCACTTTTGCTTTATAGCTCACCAAGAGAGAACTGGATTGGTTCCACCAAGACATAGAAGTGGAGTTGAAAAGATGGCAACAGGAGAAAAAAGAAAATCAAGAGGGATTAAAAGTAGGAAAGAATAAAATAAGGAAGTTAACTGAAACTAATGAAATGTAAGTTTATTCTGAAAATAAAATTATTTATTTATTTATATTTATACCCTGCCTTCCTGTAAGGAACCCAAGGCGGCTTACATAATCCTCCTCCTCCTCCTCTCCATTTTATCCTCACAACAACCCTGTGAGGTAGGTTAGGCTGAGAGACAGTGACTGGCCCAAGGTCACCCAGTGAGTTTCATGGCCGAGCGGGGACTAGAACCTGGATCTCCCGAGTCCCAGTCCAACACTCACCACTACGCCACACAAAATGGGTTTGTGGGGTGTGGGAGGGGGGATGGATACAGGGAGGGTATGTAAATCCACACATGTTTTGCAGGATCTTAATAAAAGTGTTGCTTCTGCAGTGTTCCTCTGGTGTCCATTTCTGCTGTAAAAGCCTAGCATTGATATGTAGATTTAAATTTGCTTGACATTGGTGTTCCCCTTGTGATTCCAGAAGCTGCATCTAAAGGATGGGCAGCCTCCAATACACATACAGCCAGCTTAGACAGGTTTTCTGTAAGGTGTGTAAATTTTAATGGGGTCCCACTCTTGTTTTCACCTGTTGTAGTGGTGAATTCCTTAATAATAATAATAATAATAATAATAATAATAATAATAATTGTGGAGAAACGAGCCTTTGGGGGTACACACACACACCTCAGGTGTGAACCGGCTGGGGTGGGGTGTGCATAGTTAACGTGTAGAGAAAACAGTTTTTAGGGTTCCTGCATGCAGGAACAAACAAACACACACACACACACACACACACACACACACACACGCCTCCTCATGAGTAAACCAGGTGGGGGCTGAGAGGAAGCAAAGGGTGCATGGAACATGAGATGGGGCCTGGCGTCTAGAGGTCTGGAGGAGCCAGGCTGAGGGCATTCATATGCATAGTTCAAGCCATGACTCAAGAGTTCCCTCCCCCCTGCCTGGCCAGTTCCCTCCCCCCTGCCTGGCCAGGTGAAGTTCAAATTGATTGGCTGAAGCAAGAAGGTTACAGAAAAGGGGAGGGGGAAGAGCTATTTCCCCACGTGTAGCCTTTGTTCTTGGTCAGTCCTTTTGGTAGTGTGCCCGGCATGGCAGCGCGCCAGCGAGGGGCCCGAGCCTTTGGGGGGGGCCCTCAGGAACCGACCCCAGGCAGCCCCTGGTAAAATTAGCTGGTTGGAGGGCTCTAGAAAGGCAGGACTGTGCTGGATCTAACCCTTGAAGCAAACACCCTCAGGTAACAGGTGTATGCCTGAGAGATCTTAAAGAATCAGGTTTTCTTATTTTGCAGCTTTACTGTGTACCAAAGTGTCTCTCTATTTTGTGTGCTTCTCTTATTTCCCTAATCTTGTTGTAAATTGCTACCAGAATAAACCTTGTCATGGTTTACCCCACATGGGTTTTGTAGTACTCTGTTGGTTCAATATCTAAATCCAGGTTACAGAATTAAAGGCGAGTCCCTGAACAGAGGTTCAAGTAGGGTTGCAGACAGCTGAGGCTGGCAATCTGGTATTTTGAGATCTCAGAGGGTCTTGGTTCCTTTGCCAGTAGGCAAGGGTGGGGTAGTGGCGGGTCAGCCAGCCCCCCCTTCCGGGCCACATGGTGGCAAGTGCTGGTTCCTTTTGCAGGGAGGAAAGGGTGGGAGTCTTGCGGGCCAGCCAGCTCCCCCTCTTCCTCCACATGGTGGCAAGCGCTGGGATTCGAAGCTGAACCATAGAGTGTGTGCACGTGGGCAAATGAGAGAAATTTGAGAGACTTTAGTACATGGTAGAGGGTTTGTTATTTTTTAGAAATAACATGTGAGAATGAGCCTTAGAAAAACGTTCAGATTGCTAGAAGGGGAGCCCCAGTCAGGGGAGCCTAGGAGCCCAGCAGAGAGCGTTAAAGGCAAGAAATCTTGATGTCTGTAGAAAAGCAAAGCTAGTTCAGGAAACGAAATAGTTAAAAGAAAAACTTAGCCAGGCATGTGGACAGATTGCCAGGGTGATGACTAATACTAAAAGAATGTAGTCAATGGCTGGTAATGACTGTGGCAATAACTGACAATGGCCGTCAATAGCTATTGTTGATTCACAAAGGTTGAGGTGTTTTGCTGTCTCACCCTGCCTACGTGACCAAGATAAGATAATACCTACCAGCTGCTTGATTGTAAGATCATCTTCCTGTCTCCTTGTAAGGAAATTGTCTTGAGCTTGCTGACCAATGTAAAGAACTGTTGCCAAATGACCTGACTTATGTATGCTATAAAAGTGGTTGTAAAAGCCCCGCCCGGGGTTCTGCTTTGCGACACAGTCCGCAGGACCAATTGTGCACAATAAACCTTTTTCCAGTAACCCGAGTTGGTCCTCGTTGTCCTTATCTGAGTTAAAGGGTGACCACTTCATCTGGCGACCACGAAGGGACAAAGAGGAAGCTTTGCAGCTTGCTCGGGGCACAGCCCACCGCTGCCCCCTAAGGGGAGAGGCCTTGCGGAGCTCCCAGCGCGCATCACAGCACTTGGCTGCGAGGGAATCCGAACAGGGGCCTGACGGGGCAGTGGTCGGACGGTGACTCCAAGAACCAACAAAACTCGGTGCGGAACTAGGACCAAGGGGTCCGGACCGGCGGAACAGGCAAGTATACTCTAGGGTTCCTACAGGAGAGAATAGGAACAAGGGGAGGAGGATTTGGCCATCCTCCGGGGATTGGGCCTACGAGGCAGCTGAAAAAGGCTGAACTGGTTCTTTCCCTTTTGGTAAAGGAATATAAGAGATCTCGGGAGGGAATGTGTTGGTATGTGTGGTGAAGTGTGAATGCCGCTGCAGTTCCCGTAGGTGACCGTGGAACGTCCGGGGCCGCGGGTCAGCGGAGCGTGTGTGTGAAATCCCTTAACGTCTAACAGGAGAGACCCCTTACTCTCCTGTCCGTACCCCACCCTTCTGTTTCTGTTCTTGTTGTTAGTCTTAGAATTAAGAGAATGGGGCGGGGGGAAGCAGCATCCCAAGGACACAGCTTCAATGCATAGAAAGGAATTTCAAAGCAGGGTTTGGGAGAGACTACGGGCGAAAACTTGAACGCCAAACTCTCCGGACCCTGTGCAAGGTAGAGTGAGTGGCCATCCATGGGAGTGGGGTGGCCAGCACAAGGCTCCTTCGACCTCAATATCATCGAGCAAGTACACCAAAAGGTGGCTCAGACTCCAGGAGGACACCCAGACCAATACTCCTACGTAGACCAGTGGCAACAAAATGTAAAAAAAACAAACCACCCCATGGTTAAAAAGGAGTGCAAGATGGAGGTGGCACACATAATGATTGCCTGGAAAGGGACCCTGCCCTGGCCCAGAAAAGAGGAACGTGCTAGACCAAAAGAAAGGCAGAAGAAGAAAAAAAACAAATAAGTGAGTGCAGCTGTCCCTTTAAAGTAAAACCTCTGCCTGCTCACCCAGTTGCCTAGGAAAGAAAAGCACAGGCTAGCTAATCGCATTCCTAATAGATTAGAAGTCAAATATAAGATCTAAGAATGGCAAGAAGTACCGGTACTCAAAGAACCCTGTGTTGTGTTAAAGAAATACAACAACAACAAAAATGTTTGTGAGCTTTTTGTGCAAAGAGTTCCTGAGCATACGCAAAGTTTTGGTGCCTTTTGGAGTCTCCACCAGTCCTGTGTTTAGTGAAAAGGAAAAGAGTGTGCTCCTAGGACCTAACCCAAGCACATACTTCCTCAGATCTGAACTAGAGGCGAGAAGTCCCAAAATGAAAAGAAATATATATATATATATATATATATATATATATATTTGTTATAGCTGCTAGCAAAATCAAACAGTTCTCCAAAGAAATGGGCAAAAATGAATTGAAATACCTCCTTTTAATTTTCTTCTGGTTCTTGATTATTGCATTTTGTTATTGATATTGTGTTATTGTTATTGATGTTGAAAGGTTTAAGGTTTAGAAAAGAGGGAAACCTTCAATAAGGGTAGTATACATGTGCGTGTGAAAATGTCTGTGTGTGCATGAATGTTGTTAGATTTATAAGCTGTTGAAAGACAGACAGGCCCATCTCTCTCTCCTTCGCTTATTAGAATTCATAAGCTGTTGAAGCTGGGGATTGTGGGTTCGAGTCCCACCAGAGTCAACAGACAGGGACACCCCCTCTTCTTTCCAAACCTCCCTGCTGATTAATGCATATAAGTCGCTGAACAAGATCTGGGACTAAATCAGGTCAAGACGCCCTGATCTCTGTTGCGGCAGAGTTTCAAAAGCAAGTGGGCCTGATTGAACCCCCCCTCCCATGATCCAGTGACATGCGAATGTTGTGTGCCTGTTTGTGAATTAAACCAAAGCACTACACACACAGAGAGAGTGAGGAGCTCAAAAAGGTAGAATTCTGTGCCACAGTACATCATAGGTGGGAACCAAAATGCTCCAAAAGGGGCACCTTTAGCAATAGTACTCCAAGAATTTGCCTCTTTACCTAGAAGTAAGACTTTGTCAAAAACATGGTGGCAAACTCTTTGTACTGAAGAGGAATAGCCATGCAGAGAGAGAAGTACTTGGCCCAAAAATGGGTCCTGAGAAAAACAGATCCTGAGGGACCTTCTGGTGGCCCTAGAGAACAAATTCCCAGGACAATTGGATGATTGGTATGTTTAGACAGAAGTGAGATTTCAAAAGGGCTACCTTAAGCCTTCTGAAGTAGGTTCACCAGACAAAAAGTGCTTCTTCAACCAGATACTCGTAAATGGTAAATAATGCTTTAAGAACTCAAGCAATTGAAAAACATTTAAATAATGCTTGCAGTTGTCAGCAGAATCTCCAGCACAATTTCTGTACTGCTGAAAACAACAAATCCACTTGTTTAGAGGGGTAGATCCTGAGGGCCCAGCAAAATGAGTCTTTAGTGATATCCATTTGTAAAACATTCTCAAAGGGGGAAGAAAAAACACATAAATGAGATTCTGGCTACTGCAAGCCATGTATGTAGCCAAAAAGAAAAAAGAAGGTTTATGTTCAAGTTAAATGTTTATTCTTCCAAGTGGGGCTAGTTGATGGTGTAAATTGAAAAAGTTTTTATTTTGTTTTGAGTGTGTGTTGAATCTCTGAAGTAAGCAAAGATAGAGAAAAAAAAATCGTTGCTCCTGGTTATGCAATTGCGAAGTTGCTTCTTCTTGTATGGCAAAAGCGACTGGAGATGTGAAAAGATTAAGGTAGCAGCCACGAATTGCAAAGATTTTAAAGGGGGAAAAAGGTTAAGAAAAAAGTTTCTCCGTTGCACCTCGAAAACAAACAAAACTCTCAAGTGACTGCAGGTTTCCTGGTATGCAAGAATTGGCCAATCACGCTCCCAGAGAATCAGCAGCTAACCACTAGAGCGAAAAACGATACTAAAGTGTTTTTTTAAGAACTGTAATTGAGAGAGTCTTGAGTATTGAAAATGCAGGTTTTCTGAGCATAAGCAAAGTGTTAGTACCTTTTGGGAATTGAACTGTGTTAGCTTTAAAAGGTCAGAAAGAGTCTGCCCCTGATCAAGGCAGGCTTTTTCTCTGAGACTACAGCTGATGCAGGATAAGCTCAAAAAAAAATGGTTAACTATTTTTCACAAAAGATTCAAGAGCTTCACCAATGAGTGGAGCCAAAAGGTTTTTGAAAAAAGAAAAGAGATGATTATTTAAAGGCATGTAGACTGTCCCCTCTGCCCCGAGGAGGGGGGGGGGGAGAAGAGAGCCGTAGAGAAAGAGATAGTAAGTAAAAAGTTTAGGAAAATGTAGAAAAGAAAAAAAAATAAGGAAAAGAAAGACTAGGCAAAGAGAAAGGTTGGACAAGGGCAGATGCAAAAGAAACATTAGAGTTGCAAACAAAGGGCATAGAAAAAGAAATAAAACCCTCTCTGCCCAAGTTATGCAGGCAAAAAGAAAGTTGTAAAAGATGTGATAAGAAGTAAAGATTTTGAAAAAAAAAAGCTATTTGAAAGAAAGTTGTGTGAAGCATTGTCAAAAACATAAACAAAAAAGAGAATGCGTATCTTTAAATATATATATATTGAGAAGTAATGTGCAGTTCTGTTCTTAACAAGACAGATTAGAAATCAAAAGTTTTCTTGTCTTCTTGAAAAAAATGAGAAATGGTTCTGTTAAGTCATGATGGATTGTGTAAACTAAGGGCTACAATAGAATGTAGTCCCAATTCTCCTGGCATTTGCTGAGTCTCTGGGGAATGAAAAAAAACAGGGCTTTCCGCCAATATTGGCTTTGGTACCAGCAGAATATTAGGCGGAAAACTAAAAAAGAAGTGAGACTCGTAAAGTCTGCTTCTCTGGTTCAAACAGAAGAAAAAAGAGATATGCTGCAATATCCCCTCCCTCGAGAAGCAATAAATGCTATAAGGCTCATTAAGTAACTTTGAGTCAGTCACAGACTCTCAGCTGTACCTACCTCAAAGGGTTGTTGTAAAGAGAAAAATCCAGAAAAATTGTAAAATGCTGTGTCACTTGAAACCTTGCCACCTTGCTGCTGCTCCCAACAGAAGGGAAGGGTAGGCAAGGGGAGGGGGGGCATGATTATTTACCAGCAATAAAAGAAGTGATAAATCTAAACTACTAACTCAGTTTCTGTACGTTTTAGTGCCCAGTTTTGTTGAAATGGGCTTTCCTGAAATTTTACCCTCTTTATTGTCTTTTTTAAGATGTATGCTTAGTTAGTTTTTGCCAAAGGCAAACCAACAGGGCAGCTTTGGTAAATTTGAACAGTTTAGTTGCAAAATGTATGCTTGTCTAGTGGCTTTTATAGCAAGCTAACAGAGCACTTTTGTAAAATAAGTATTTAAGTGTAGCATAACACAATGGCACCAAAATACCAAAAGAATTGCAATCCTTCTGTTGTTGTTAAGTTAGTTTTCAAAAAGTTGTACAAATGACTTGTTGTGTTTTATGTGATTTTCAAAAAGCTTGGTTTGCCTTGCTAAAAATAAAAGTCTGTGGCTCATGCTGGTTCTCAGCTTGTCTGAGTGTAGAAAGCTGAGCACAGTCAGGCCTGGGTATTACTTAGATAAGGAACCCCTCCTCTGGTTTCCTGCATTTCCTGCATCACAAGGCTTGATGGCCTTGTGAGTCCCTTCCAACTCAAAACAAGTCTGTTTCTCCTGCATTCTTTATAGCAAAGTCACAAATTAGCAAGTTGCTTTCCTGCTAAAGACTATGTACAGCGTCAGTCTGAAAAGCAGATTTAGTTATTGGTTTGATTGTTAACAAAAAAAGTGGTTTGAATTTAATTTTACATCTGCAGTGACTCAGTACTTTGCCCAGTGTGCAGTGTGCCAGGCTCATAATACTGGAAAACCTGTGAAAGACAGGGTGAGCATACAACCTCACCCTGGGGACCTTTTTGTAGTGTACAATTTGATTTTGTTGAAATGCCTAAGTATTGTTCCTATCAATATGTGTTTGTAGTTGTTTGTATGATTCTAAGTAAGTAGAACATGCCCCTGTGTGAAAGCTAATGCCACAGCAGCGGCGGCGGGGGGGGGGGGAGAATCCTTTTTGCTAAAATATTAGAAGACAAGCTGGCCAAAGTATGCACAGAGACGAGACTGATGTGGCCAGATGCACCTCCCATGGCCCTTGTGTGTGTGAGATCCAGGCCAAGTCGAGTGGCAAGACCTGACCCCTCGTGAGATGTTGATGGGACATTCAATTCAGAATTACTGCAAGGCCCTGGTGAGATGTGTGAAGACTCTTCATTCACGGGTGAAGGCGGCTCAGCACCAGCCCAGCATGGAGGGACACTCTGTCCCAGGTGACTAGATTCATATTCAGGTACAGCGAAAAAAATTATCGCTGGATTCGAAGTGTACTTAACGCTGTGAAGTGCCAAGGACTTCAGCCATAAAAAGCCTCTAACCCCTAACAAGAATGAGGACATAATAACGCCTCCAACGATTCGGGGTGAACGTGCTAGAAACCTCTTCCCCTGAAACAGAAGAATTTGTGCCAGAACATCAATATCATCTCAGACCTCGGACGGGACGACCACAACACCCAGAGGATCGGACGAGATGAACTGATGTCAACTCCAGCTCAGTCTGAACCAGCCTTACCTATCAGCCCTTAATTAAAAGTGACCCTCAGTGTGCATTCACTTAAAATCAAAAGGAGAGAATGTGGTAAAGTGTAGTTTCAAAATGTATTTCTATATTGTATAAACGCATAATAACCTGTAGCCAATGTTTACTATTGTTATTCTGCTTGAATGTAATCCTATGGCTTACATATGCATCCAGTCCAGACCTAGAAAGGGCTCGATCTAGGAGAAGCTTTCTCTAGATGGTTCCCCAAGTTACCAGGGTTGCAAGCGATAGGGCTAATCGCGATGGGTTGCATCCTGCTCCCTTGTGTCCTCCCTATTGTGGTCCGGACAATCCAAAATAGCCTGAGCCTATTGGCAGAAAAAAGGGCGGCTGCCCAGGTCCTGGCTATGTGGGAATATCGCCCCATCCCCCAGGTTGAAACTCCAGATAGGTGTTGAAGTTTCAAAGGGGAGGAGTGAAGGAAACGAAATAGTTAAAAGAAAAACTTAGCCAGGCATGTGGACAGATTGCCAGGGTGATGACTAATACTAAAAGAATGTAGTCAATGGCTGGTAATGACTGTGGCAATAACTGACAATGGCCGTCAATAGCTGTTGTTGATTCACAAAGGTTGAGGTGTTTTGCTGTCTCACCCTGCCTACGTGACCAAGATAAGATAATACCTACCAGCTGCTTGATTGTAAGATCATCTTCCTGTCTCCTTATAAGGAAATTGTCTTGAGCTTGCTGACCAATGTAAAGAACTGTTGCCAAATGACCAGACTTATGTATGCTATAAAAGTGGTTGTAAAAGCCCCGCCCGGGGTTCTGCTTTGCGACACAGTCCGCAGGACCAATTGTGCACAATAAACCTTTTTCCAATAACCCGAGTTGGTCCTCGTTGTCCTTATCTGAGTTAAAGGGTGACCACTTCAGTTCCCTTTTCCAGGCGTGGAGAGGCCAAGGGGACAAGCAAAGAAAGCAAACTGCAAAAAGTTCCAGAACAGCCTATGTGCCCCAGTCTGGAAAGCCTAGGAGCCTAGCAGAGAGCATTGGCTGGGGGAAGGCTGCTGTGATCCAAGAGAACCAGGACTGGAGGGGCCCTTGGCAGAGGGCTAGAAGCAAGAAAAAAGTGTGCGTGTGCGTGTCCCAGAGGCTGGGAGCAGCGGTTGCCAGTGAGAAGCAAGAGATCCTACCCATCAAGTGCAAGAAGCGAGTAAGCAGATGGCGGCTGTGTGATCCCAAGGTTTGGGGGCTAGAAGAGCCTGAGAAGAGAAGAAGAAAATAGTGTGTGCGCGCGCACGGGTGCTCCAGGAGGAGGGAGAAGACCAGAAAAACCTCTCCTAAGAGAATGGTGAGCAAAACGTTGAGTTTTGGGACAGCGTTTGATGAGTAATTTTAGTTGTGCTGTGTGCCCCAGAAGAGTCAGACTTTGGTGGGGGGGAGGACACAGTCCTGCCCTACATCTCTCCCACGGGAGAAGGACTGAAGATTTTGAACTTAAGACTGTCCATTTGCTCTTGGGGGGGGCATGGTGAATGGCTTGGCTGGGCAGCAGCGAGCAGAGGGGGGGCGGACATCAGAAACCCCCCCCCCCAGAAAAAGAGACTTTGTCCTGTGCTGCAAGAAGCGGGCAGAGAATCAGCAGAAGAAAAAAGGAATTCCCCCCCCCCCCAAAAAAAACATTTTCTGCTTACACTTGGAAAACAGCGGACTCTGACTTGTTCCTCGGAGGGGGAGGGGGAACAGGTGATTCAAGTTGTCTTTGTGTTGTTGCTGGGCGGGCGATCCCAGTGTGGGCGGTGGAGAGCTGAAGAGAGCGGAGAGAGAAGGGGATCTCCCTTCTAGCTGACAGAAGCCCAGACAGAAAGATCTTTTTTCTTCAAGTGTCACCCGAGAAGAAATGAAAACTGTTGAGTTGTTCCTCGAAGGGAGGGGCGGGTGATCCGTGATCCAAATGTAATTGTGTTATCTAGATAGTTGCTAAGGGGCCCAAGGGCCAGGTGCTCCCAGTGTAAGCAATTGAAATATTTGTTGTCTTGTGTTTTGTGCAAAGGTCAATTTGAAAATGAAGATGATGAAAAATTTTGAATGTAAAAGGTCTCAAGAGGCCAGAGAACTTAGAGGCAGGAAAGTCCTCTAGTGGCCGAAAGCAAAATTACCAGACTGTGTGTTCTGAAAAGAGCCTTTAGAAACTGAGTAGAGCCTCCAAAGCTAAGCATTCAATGCTGAGGGAAAGTCATCCCGTGCAAGTTTGGGTGGTGGGCAAAAAGAGCCAAGCGCAAGAGGCTGGAAGATTGTCAAGCTGTGTGTTTTAGAAAATGCAAACCTTTGGGAAAAGGGGGGTGGTGGGAAGCCATCCCATTCAAGTCATTGTGTAGAAAGTGCCAAATGCAAACCTTTGCGAAAAGGGAGTGGTATATTCACGTCATTAGGTACAGGGTGGCAGAAGCAAGCCTGTAAAAGCAAACAAAGGCGAATTGAAGAGTCACATTTCAGTCCATAATCTGCCCCCTACAGGCTGTGGGAGAAACAGCAACCCTAAAAAAGTTTTTGTTTTGTTTTGTTTTTTAGACAAGAGTGCCAGACAGGCAACAAAGGGCTGAGGGTTCTCATTTGAATTGTAATTGATGTTTCTTGGGTATGCAAACCTGTAAACTTCTGATTGATAGTTATTGCTTGTGTTTTGATGTTTAAAGATTTTTAGAATTAAGATGTTAAAGCTGTGTTAAGACTATAGTTAATGTGTTTGATGTTTTGATGCTTGCTTTTTTGTTCTGTTCTGTTTTTGTCTGTGTGTGAAAGAGAAGAGGTGCACTAGTGGTAGGAAGCTAGCGCAAGCTCGTTTCTCTGTTTTTTGTTAGTATAGATGAAAGGAGAGGGTTAGCCCCTCTTTTCATCTTTTCCCAAAGGAAAGGGTGTGGAGAAACGAGCCTTTGGGGGTACACACACACCCCTCAGGTGTGAACCGGCTGGGGTGGGGTGTGCATAGTTAGCGTGTAGAGAAAAGAGTTTTTAGGGTTCCTGCATGCATGCATGCAGGAACAAACAAACACACACACACACACACATGCCTCCTCATGAGTAAACCAGGTGGGGGCTGAGAGGAAGCAAAGGGTGCATGGAACATGAGATGGGGCCTGGCGTCTAGAGGTCTGGAGGAGCCAGGCTGAGGGCATTCATATGCATAGTTCAAGCCATGACTCAAGAGTTCCCTTCCCCCTGCCTGGCCAGTTCCCTCCCCCCTGCCTGGCCAGGTGAAGTTCAAATTGATTGGCTGAAGCAAGAAGGTTACAGAAAAGGGGAGGGGGAAGAGCTATTTCCCCACGTGTAGCCTTTGTTCTTGGTCTTAGTCTTTTGGGTGCCTGCCTGGCGGTTGGAGCCATGCTAGGCCAGCGAGGGGCCCGAGCCTTTGGGGGGGGGCCCTCAGGAACCGACCCCAGGCAGCCCCTGGTAAAATTAGCTGGTTGGAGGGCTCTAGAAAGGCAGGACTGTGCTGGATCTAACCCTTGAAGCAAACACCCTCAGGTAACAGGTGTATGCCTGAGAGATCTTAAAGAATCAGGTTTTCTTATTTTGCAGCTTTACTGTGTACCAAAGTGTCTCTCTATTTTGTGTGCTTCTCTTATTTCCCTAATCTTGTTGTAAATTGCTACCAGAATAAACCTTGTCATGGTTTACCCCACATGGGTTTTGTAGTACTCTGTTGGTTCAGTATCTAAATCCAGGTTACAGAATTAAAGGCGAGTCCCTGAACAGAGATTCAAGTAGGGTTGCAGACAGCTGAGGCTGGCAATCTGGTACCTTGAGATCTCTGGGGGTCTTGGTTCCTTTGCCAGTAGGCAAGGGTGGGGTAGTGGCGGGTCAGCCAGCCCCCCCTTCCGGGCCACATGGTGGCAAGTGCTGGGTTTCTTTTGCAGGGAGGAAAGGGTGGGAGTCTGGCGGGCCAGCCAGCCCCCCCTCTTCCTCCACAATAATAATAATAATAATAATAATAATAATAATAATAATAATAATAATAATAATAATAATAATATAATTATTATTATTATTATTATTATTATTATTATTATTATTATTATTATTATTATTTCTTACCCGCCTCTCCGTCTAGATCGAGGTGGGGAACAGCAAAAATATAAAATACATAAACTAAACAAAACACAATACATACTATTAAAACATCTTAAAAACATCATTAAAACATCATTAAGCCTCCATTTGGAGGGGGGGTGACACAAGGCAGTGGGGATAATAGGATTATTACGTGTGTCTGTACTCCCTATGTAACAATGCCATCATGGGGCTGTAGGAATACTTCATGAAGACAGTGATGCCACTCAACTTCCCCCACTACACTTATACTTGCTGCTATTGATCCATGACTGCTTTTTTATCTGGTCTTCCTGCTTGATTCTCATGTAGCTTCCACTGCAGGCTGTTTCACTTTCTGTGGATACACTTTGTAGCAAATTTAATTACCGTAGTCCATTATTAAACTGGCTAATTCAGTGCAATTTGCAGAGCTATTCACCAGTTCATAATATGCAGCATCCGAAGCACTGGTGTTGTTCTGAAGTGGTTTGGTTTTAGTCATTTTCTAGTCTGAATCTTTTTAAGGCCCCTTTTTATATCCCAACTTCTCTTAACAAATCCTAGCTATGATCCGATTTCATATCCCTGTATCTTACTCTGTTTGTGACCCCGTTCTGGTCTGTTAAGCCTTCTCCTATATTATGTGGCTTGTATCACACCTCTTGATACAGAGAACTTTGTCATCTAAAAAGAATGTTGAGTTTTGGGAGAAAAATAAAATGGCTGCCTACTACTAAAAAGCTGGAGGTTGGGTATGGTTCATATAGTTAAGCAATCTGTTTTTGTATGGTGTTTTTTCCAACTTTCTTTTTCCTAAAAATTGTCTGTATAACTAAACAGATGCATGAGAAATACTGATGAGAAGGATAAGCAATACAAACGATATTTGGATGACTTCCTTGAGACCAGGTAAGCTTAAATTTGCTTTGTAAGTAATCTTCAATTGGACATTAGAAGCCCTTGCATCACTGTTGGGGGCGGGGACGGACGGACTGTATAGCCCTGTTTGAATCTTCAGAATTCATTCAAGTTATGAAAGGCATACATAGCAAGAAGATCCTGTGCCAGGCTGTTTCTCTGTTGGATCTTATAAGGGAAGAGGTTACCCTATAAATCAGATTAAGCTTGCATGGTCAATTAGTCCTAATTATACATCCATTATTTGTTGCCACTTGTATGTACTAGTAATTAACTATATGCAAAGCTATTTTTTATGTTTAATTTCTTCCTACAAGATACGCAGGAACAACATGTCTAAACATATGTTAACAACCTTTGAATTTACTCCACAGTAATAAGTCTGAAAATGAAAAAGTAAAAATGGAGGAACTTATAAAGAAGAGCCACAATGAGCACCAGGCGTGTGTTAAGCGAGCTATTGCAGCAGAGGTAAAGCAAACGATGTTAGAACCTTGCTTGCTTGAATGTCTCACAAATTCCTGCCCAGTGTTCATTACCTTCACAACCTGTTGTTATGCTTTCCTAGAAGTTTCATACTTGATGTAATACTGTGATTGTTCTCTGCGGAGTTTGCTAATACCCTGTGAGCCTGAGAACATTGCATATGGACAAGATCCTCTTGCATGTCCTCTATCTTTCTCCCATGTATCTAGAAGTGGCTGCCTTTTAAAGTTTTTGATAAAGTATAACATTAACTTTAAATATTTCATGCTTTTAAAAATCCTATTTTGCAACATAGCATAGAGTGGTTCTCTGTTTAGTGTGGGAGAGCATACATGGTTCTGTTGAATAATTCTTAAGCATAAACGTATATGACACATAACTCCGCTATAAGAGGCCTGTCAGACCAGTTCTTTAGGAAGTTTCTATAATTTGGTTCAAAACTTCCTTATTTAGATGACCTTTTAGATCATGATCCATACACTACTTTTGTCCAGCCAGTGTCTGCTTTTCATTTGTGGCTGGTTCTATGCAGTGTTACAGTGTTTTTGTTTTTATATTGGTATAATATTTTTAAGATTCCGCCTTGCAGTAATTTTTTTTTTTTATTCTATCTAAGCCATCTTTAGAACCTGTTTTAGACTGTAAGTCATTACATTAATTTAGATTCAGTTTTTATTCTTTCTTTGCTGCAATACGTTAAATAATCTGAACATCATCTGGATTCATAATATGTATTATTACAGATTCAGCATTATCTCAATTATGCATCCAGATGAGCAGAGTGTTCTTGGTCTCTAATGAATTGTGAACTCAAAACATAAGATCTGTTAGAGTATTGAGGAACAAAATAACAGCCCAGTATTTAGGACACAGCAGTAGCTGGGGCCATGAAGCATCATTAAACGTAACAATGTTACAGGCAGATAAGTAAGCGGAAATGTTTAGGATTGGTTGTACCATACAGAGTTAAGGGCGATTCATTATGTTGTCCAGCTAAATATTTTGATTTAAACTCAGTGGTTTTTATTTTAGGTGTCAGTACTTGAAAACTGGAAAGAGACTGAATTATATAAATTACACAGAAGAGCAACAAATGCAGAAGCCAACTTTAAGTATCTTAAGTTCATGACCAGGTATGGCTTGGAATGTATGAGTATGCTACAACAGATGCAATTCAATATGAGTTCTTGAAAGATCCTTCAAAAGAACCCCCAGTACTTTATTTATCTTAGTTCTGACTGAAGCTGGTATTGTATAACGATGCAATATGTATTTAACTAATGAGTCTTCAGGCTGTGTATCGGTACCGTGACTGACTTTGAGCAACCAGTAGCTCCTGGCATTAGATTCTTATTAGAATTTTTCGTATTTGTTGGTAAAGCTGCTTCTGTGGATTATGTAATATTAACTTGGGGCTGATTCACACAGTCAAGAAGTATCTTGTTTCTTCATGCAATTATAGGTTGCCATACAGCCTTCTCCAACCTGATGCCCTCCATATGTTTTGGACTACAGCTCCCATAAGCCCCAACCAGTATGGCCAATGGTCAGGAATGTTGGGAGTTGTAGTACAAAACATCTGGAGGGCACTAGGGTGGGGAAGGTTGCCATGCAGGATCACCTGGAGAAACATGTGCATACCATTTATATGCACATTTACTCTGGTGATAACAACTCATAGTGCCATCACAGTTACAGAAATCACCATAGGATGAACATCTGTATTGCCAGTTCACATAATGCTGGTTTATGTAGTCCTATGTATGATGGTGGTATTTTCTGGAGAGAACTACTTTCTCCTGTTTAACATAGGAGGCATCCAACAATAGGTTATCTTCTATTGCTTGGAAGGCAGGAACCATGTGATTCTGTTTTTTGTACTATTTTTTTGCACATCCCCTTTAGGCTCCTCCTCCTCAGTTTGTTCCTGCCTTCACTTGGTTTCTGTTCTCTTTTTCTTTTGCTCCCCTGTGGTGAAATTTCTGATCCAGAGATTTCAGGGGAAGGAGATAAATGCATGTGACTTTGAATCTCAAGGATTCAACACATTTGTCTGTTATCACAAATTCCTCATGGAGACCATAGCACCATCTGAGAGGCCCTCCATCAAGGGGGCTTCTTCCCCTCAATAGATCTCTCTGAAGCACATCATCACATTCCCATCGTGCTTGATCATTGAAGGTTTCTACAGTTGGCTTACAAAGACCATTTCCAATACAACCTCTCCCATTTGGTCTTGCCTTGGCCACAAAGCTGGTCCTGCTTTTCTTCACAAAGCTGATGATTGCCCTGGTAGTGCACTTATGACTGCAGGGGATTCACATTTATCCCTATCTTGACAACATCAAACCTGAAGTGCAGACTGAAGGGGCAGGATTGCAGCTTGAGATTGATAGGCAAATGGTCAAGGAGCACCTGATTACTCTGAACGAGTTTAAATCTCCAGGGCCTGATGAGCTGCATCCTAGAGTAATAAAGGAACTGGCAGAAGAACTCTCAGAACCACTGTCTATTATCTTTGAGAAATCATGGAGGACAGGTGAAGTGCCAGACGACTGGAGGAGGGCAAATGTTGTTCCCATCTTCAAAAAGGGAAAGAAGGAGGAACCTGGGAACTATAGGCCAGTCAGTCTGACATCAATCCCCGGGAAGATTTTTGAGCAGATTATAAAGAAGTCAGTCTGCAAGCACCTTGAAAACAATGCAGTGATTACTAGAAGCCAGCATGGATTTGTCAAGAACAAATCCTGTCAGACTAATCTGATCTCATTTTTTGATCGGGTAACCTCCCTTGTGGACTGTGGGAATGCTGTGGACATTATATACCTGGACTTCAGCAAAGCTTTCGACAAAGTGCCTCATGATATCCTGATTAGTAAGCTAGCTAAGAGTGGGCTAGATGGAACAACTATCAGGTGGATCCACAATTGGCTAAAGAATCGGACTCAAAGAGTGCTTATCAATGGTTCCTTCTCAAACTGGGGAGAGGTAACGAGCGGGGTACCACAGGGCTCGGTCCTGGGCCCGGTGCTCTTCAACATTTTTATTAATGACTTGGATGAGGATGTACAGGGAATGCTTATCAAATTTGCAGATGACACAAAGTTGGGTGGAACAGCTAATACTCTGGAAGACAGAAACAAAATTCAAAGTGACCTCGATAGGCTGGAGCGCTGGGCCGAAAACAACAGAATGAAATTTAACAGGGATAAATGCCAAGTGCTGCACCTAGGGAGAGGAAACCAAATGCAGAATTACAGAATGGGGGACACTTGGCTCAACAATACTACAAGTGAGAAGGATCTTGGAATTGTGGTAGATCACAAACTGAATATGAGCCAGCAATGCGACGTGGCTGCAAAGAAGGCAAATGCAATCTTGGGCTGTATTAATAGAAGTATAGCTTCCAAATCGCGGGAAGTGATAATTCCCCTTTACTCGGCACTGGTTAGGCCTCATCTTGAGTACTGCGTCCAGTTCTGGGCCCCTCACTTTAAGAAGGACATAGACAAACTGGAGAGGGTTCAGAGGAGGGCAACAAGGATGATAAAGGGACTGGAAACAAGGCCCTATGAGGAGAGACTGAAAGAACTGGGCATGTTTAGCCTTCAGAAGAGGAGACTGAGGGGAGATATGATCGCACTCTTCCAGTATTTGAAGGGATGTCACACAGAGGAGGGCAAAGATCTCTTCTCGGTCATCCCAGTTTGCAGGACACGGAATAATGGGCTCAAGTTACAGGAACCTAGATTCCACCTAAACATCAGGAAAAATTTCCTGACTGTCAGAGCAATAAGACAATGGAATCAACTACCTAGGGAGGTTGTGGGCTCTCCCACTCTGGAGGCATTCAAGGTGCAGCTGGACAGACATCTGTCAGAGATGCTTTGACCTAGATTCCTGCATTGAGCAGGGGGTTGGACTCGATGGCCTTGTAGGTCCCTTCCAACTCTACTTTTCTATGATTCTATGAACTTCCTCCTTCGGTCTCCCTCCCTTCCCAAGGCTCATCAGGACCTGCAGCAGACACTTTTCAGAGTCTGATATCTCTCTCCCTCTCTAAGAGGGTAGAGAGATATGAAATCAGAAAGATCCAACAGATAGCCAAATGTCTCTTACAGCACAGAACAGCAGACCTTATGGACCTCACCCATCCCTGATGATTTCGTGCACTGAAATCCTTCTCTGGTCCCAGTTACACTCAACACTTCCTCAGTGGCTGCTACTAACTGATCAAAGGAACATATCCAGTGAATGACATTACAGAGTCATTCTCATGTCTACATTCACTATCTGTTCAACACATCAAAGGGACCTTGAACACCATGATGGATTCAGCCACCGGACCTTTGAATCAGGAGAACGGAGCAGGAGCCTAGACCTGGTCACCTTCACAGAGATCCAGAAATGGTTCAGCTCCTCCATCCTGGACCTCTTCCCCTCTCCAGCCAACCATAAGATCCAGTGGTTCTTCTCAAGATACCATACAGCGGAAGCAGAAGGAACAGATGCTCTAATGCCAACCTGGCTACTCTACGCTTTCCCTCCACCCCCTCTGATCTCCAGGGTCCTACACAGGGCCTTGGTGATCCTAGTGGCACCTCACTAGCCATGACATCCCTGGTTCTTGGACAATGTCCCCTGCAGGAATTCTACTGGTAAAAAGTGACCTGCTCTCCGAAGAAACAGTTGATCACCCAGACCCAGCTTGGCTCTGGTTAGCCATCTGAAAACAGAGGAGATCTCTCCTGAAAGTGGGCTACCCAGAAGTTGTTACTACCATCCTGGCATCCAGAAGGTGCTCTACAATCTGGCACATCCTGGAAATCCTTTCTCCAGTGGTACATGAGAAGGAGGGGTTACCACCAAATGGCAGGCATAAGGGAGTTACTGGGTTTCCTGGAAGCAGATTGAAGCTCCATCTCAAGCCCAACACTTTGAAATGCTAAACCTCACTCCACCCTCTTCTGTGCTAACCTTGGGTCTTATCCTCTTCTCAAAAGATTCCTGAGACGAGCCTTCCTACTCAACCTGTCTGCCATTCACAGATTCCATCCTGCAATTTCCATACACTCCTCCAAGCCTTGTCTGAATCACACTTGATGCCATTACTTGAAGGGTTGTCACACAGAGGAGGGCCAGGATCTCTTCTCGATCATCCCAGTTTGCAGGACACGGAATAATGGGCTCAAGTTATAGGAACCCAGATTCTACCTAAACATCAGGAAAAATTTCCTGACTGTTAGAGCAATAAGACAATGGAACCAATTACCTAGGGAGGTGGTGAGCTCTCCCACTCTAGAGGCATTCAAGGTGAAGCTGGACGGCCATCTGTCAGGTATGCTTTGACCTGGATTCCTGCATTGAGCAGGGGGTTGGACTCGATGGCCTTGTAGGCCCCTTCCAACTCTACTTTTCTATGATTCTATGACACTTTGAGCTGCTCAAGTCTTCATCTCTAATACTGTCTCTCAAAGTGGCATTCCTCATTGCCATTACATCAAACCAGGCAGGTGCTGGAACTCAATGCACTATTTGTATCTTTCACCACAACTCCATGTAGAAGGTTTCAAATTATACACTAGTTCATTGGACTCAAGCCTGCATTTCACTTACAAATCTCAACACCTAGCCTCACCGCTGTATATAATAGCACGTTCCATTAGAGCAGCTGCCCCAGCAGCCACTTCCATCACTGAACAAGCACCTTCACAAGACATGATCTGACAGATACCTTGGTCACTTCTGATGCAGCCTTTGGAAGCAGAGTGTTCCAGCACATTCTCTACTCTTCCTTGGGCAGCCACCTAACCCTCCTGGGATACTGCACAGCTATTGTAAATACCATTGTTGGATGTCTCCTATACCAAAGAGGGCATTGGTATTTACTGTGAAGGTTCCTTGTTTGGCATGTGGAGGCATCCAACTTCACACCCTCTAGAAAGGTGGCAACTCACGTCACTTAATACATCTGTGGAGTCAGGGTATTAATTTTACCTTTTTCCTCTAGTCTCAGTTCTTGATCAGTTCTGTTGTTCGTTCCTAATCACACAAGTATTTATATGCTACAAGCTTAGCCATGAAATGGAACTGAAGAGGATGAGCCTACAGGGTAGAGGATAATGCAAAAAGCAAAGTCATATGACTCCTGCCTTCTAGCAATAGGAGATAACCCGTTGTGGGATGGGTACTGCATAAGTACCAATATCCCGTTTCAGACTCATGGACTGGTTCTCTGTTTAGATAACTGAAAATTAACTGGATGGAATGTGCTTTAAAATGTTATACATTCCAGTACTTCAGACCAGTCTGGATTATAGCGTTCACTCTAAGTGCTGGGTATACATATTTGGAATCTTTGTCTACAGTTGTGTTGAACTATTTTCTAAGACTAGCCAGTACATTTAAAGTATTTTCTATCAATAAAATTACTAGACTGTCATTTCTGGGTAGCATTTTTTTCCTTGGACATGCTGTTAATGTCAAATTACCAGTGTTGTGGAATTAAAAATGTGTGGGTTTTTTTCAGCCGCTCCATAGTGCCTCAATCGAAGTTACAAATTAATTCTTGGGAGTCCTTTATTAAGGAAGAAATTCGAAAAGCAGAGGTATGTCTACTGTAAACACTTGGAAGATACAAATTCTGTATCTTCTTGGTAGTAGTGAATTGACTATTTTTGTTGATTACTGTATATTGACAAGGGTTGTGTTTGGACAATCAACAAGCTCCATGCATCTGCGCACAGCCGCTTTGATTCTCTCTTTGTGTGGGTGGGGAAACAAGACAGGAAGCTGCAGTTAAATATAGCTTCCTGTTACTTCTGAACCAGAAACAATGGTTAATGGACAAGCCAGAAGATTAAGCCAGCTTTAAACAATGGCTTCATATCCCGGTTTGGTTGGAAACCAGTAAGCATAGTTTCCTGGTTTGGATATAATGGGAAGCTGTATGTAACTGCGGCTTCCTGGCTTGTTTTCTCATTCACAAAGGGAGGAGCAAAATGACTGCATGTGTGGATGCATGAAGCTTGTTTTTATTTCAGCTTATTAAACCAAGTGTGAATTTATCTCCCTCCACCAAAAAAAGCAGTTTGTACTGTTTCTTTAGGCTACTTTGAACAATGCATGCATCCTAAACCTGCAGTGATACAGAATTGGCTAAGCTAGTGCTTCTGTAGAATCCTATCTTGAAGTCAGTGGAAGTCTATATGAGGCCTGGAATAGTTCCACATGGGACATTTATCTAAGATATCAGTTGTCTAGCTGTATAGGTCCTATTGGTAGAATTGAATTTCTGGCCTTAAGCCGAATATGTTAGGTAGTTTACCATTTGTGGCAAGATCAAATTGCAGTGTTCTAAATGTCCCCCTCCCCCCTTTCTGCAGAGTCAGTTTGAAGAAAGAATTTGTATGGTGAAAAATGGTGCCTTTCTCAGTAGTATCTCCAGAGTGGAAATTGCAGAACTTCAGCCTCCTACTGGTCTATCATCAGTAAGTATTTTGTAGGTGTTTTGCTTCAAAGCTAATAGACCACTAAATTTTCAGCATTACAAATTTCAGGTATTGAAAATGTTAGGCAATCTTGTATCTAGCTTAAATATTTTAAAAAGACAGTTTAGCACTTCCATCTTGTTCATGTGAATGTTCAGTGTATGCATAATTAGGAATGAGGGAGAAACTAGTTCGGTTTGCATTTTAATGCCAACTGATTTAATTTGCACTTCCTGAATCAATACATGAACTGAAATGCAGTTATATTTCAATATTCACACTTTTCCAAGTTTTGTTAACCAGGTCTCTAATTAAAAATGTGTACAGAAGTGCACATATGAGGGGGAAATGCATACAAAAATGCATGTACTGGTAAAAATAACACAAACACATTATTTAGGGGGAATTGCTTGCTGGAGAAATGCACATGAAAATGCATATGGATTTTTATGGAGTCTTCTTTAAATTCACAAACTGATGTGGAAATGGATTAAAATGGATTTCAGGTTGTAAAAATAAGAAGTTGAAGTTGACTTTCCATCTGTCCCCTAATGCATATTACACCAGGACTTCCCCATGTGATTAGGGGATGGAGGAGCCATAGTGCCACATCCTAATGACTCCCCTGGCATCGCCTTTTCTTTGGTGAGGCATATGAAGCCCCTCACTGCTCACCCCCACCTGTCAGACCCCCCAAAATTCACACTCTCTTAATTTCCTCCGCTGCCACCAACCCCTTCAGGGTAACCAACTCAGACCACTCCTTTTAAGTTTTAAAAAGGAAACAAGTTCATTTATTTACAATCAAGGGTAGGGAAATAGATCATGTTAATAGGTTCTAAACGTTGACATCTCTCTTACTTTCTCTCACTCTCTTATCTTCAGACCCCCCTCAGACTTCTCTCAGACTCCTCTCAGCTCTCAGACTACCCTCTCTCCCGCTCTCTCCAGACTCCCCTCCACCCTCAGATCACTTCCACCGCTCTCCCCCAAACAGCACTGCCCACTGTTTATGTAACACAGGCTTCACACACCCCCTCACTCTCTCAGCCAATCAGCAGACATCTCAACATTCCATACTCTCACACTCCCCCCTCCCCTCACATACTTACAGCTATAATGCTTTATTTATTTATTTATTATATTTTTTAATCGCCCATCTGGCCAGTCATCCAGCCACTCTGAGCGATGTACAGTGCAATAAAATACAAGAAAAAACAGAGTGTAAAACACAATTTAAAAAAAACCACAGTACAAAACTTAAAAATCCTAACCCACCCTGTATTCCCGCCTGAAAAGCCACGTTTTTAATGCACGGCGGAAGGTAATCAAGGAAGGGGCATGGCGGAGGTCACCGGGGAGAGAGTTCCATAAATTGGGGGCTGCCACAGAAAAGGCCCTCCTCCTAGTCCCCACCAGCCTGGTTTCTCTGGCTGATGGGACAGGGAGAAGGCCGTCCGTGGCAGATCTTGTTGAGTGGCCTACTTGATGTTGCTGGAGGCGCTCCTTGAGATAAACTGGACTGCAACCATACAGGGTTTTAAAGGTCAACGCCAACACCTTGAATTCGGCTCAGCAAACAACTGGTAGCCAGTGCAACTCTTTGAGCACTGGAGTCATGTGATCACGCCGGCGGCAGCCTTGAACCAGGCGAGCTCATGGGCAGGGGCATGACAAGGCACAACTCCCAAGAAGCTGGTTTCTGGAACCATTACCACTTCCTTGAAGAGGTGGAGTGTCATCTCCCATCTTCTTGCCTTCGGCTCTTCAACCAAGTTGTCACAACCCAACAGGAACTTGATTGAAGAGCCCAGGGACAGTGAAGTGGGAAGAAGGCTATAATGATTCAGGATTAATTTTTCAGCAGAGTGAAAGGCAGTGATGTGCTAAAATACTTTGCCAGAACACCTCAGGCACTGTTCTGCTGATAATTTTGGCACCTGTGGAATAATATGAGGAGAGGGAATATAGCTTTAAACTCTTCTTCATAAGCACAGTACTGTTACGAAAATCATGATATGCATATGAATGAATGACTGCCTGGGTAATGCAGATGAAACTGAAGTAGTGTCTTTTGTCTTAATTATTAGTACCCAATTTTGTTATGAAGACAAAACTACCTTTGAAATGGCAAAAACACTTCTGGAATGCTTGAAAAAACTGCTTGAATACGTATTTCTCACCTTATTTATGGTATTTCTTTTCTCTAGGCAATGCATGAGAGGCCTCCTATTAACGATCCGGCCATAGTGATGTATTCAGCTGCCGCTCCACACCTGCCCTCTAACTTGTTTGCTATGTTTTCAAATATTAATGATAACAGTCCTCTGCACTCCACTGTTAACACGCATACTGGAAATAAAACGTCCAATAAAGGGTCTAGGCCTCCTTCTGCAAATAAAGATTTGGGAGAAGCACCCTCTGAATGCAGAGGAAACTTGCTTTCTGATCAAATATGTCTACCCCAGTCATCTGGGAACTCTGGAAGACCTATGCAGGATACCCAGCTACAACTCAGCACTCAGGAGGAGCCAGCAGTAGCTGCAAGATGGGACCATGTTAAAGCCGTAAGGAAGCTGCCACTTCCAAAAGCATCTGAAAATATCATTGACCAACTTAGAACTATATTTCCACACCATACAAGGTATTCCTCCATGGGGGAAAATGTTGAAGGCTGATTGTTCACAGTTCTTTTTTCTTCCCACTTAAAGACCATCAACTTGTTGCTGAATTTAAATGTTACACAACATACTCTGGCACAAATCTTCAGAAATAGTAGTGTGGTAGAGAATCCACTTTTGTTTTCTTCCAGTTTTGTTTTCTGTGTTACATAATAAGAGCCTGTAGAACAAAGGTGCAGAACCTCTGGCCTGCAGGCCTAAACCAGCCTACAGGCACCCCAGTCAGGCACACACAGCTTCTGGGGTTCCCCTGGAGAAATCCCCTCGGAGGGCCTCCCCCCCCCAGCTATCTCAGATGGGAGCGAATGGTGGAGATTCCCCTGTTGCCGCATGCTGGCAGGGGAGCCCCCGCTGTTACCTCAGGTCGGAGATAGCGAGGCAGTGAGGGGCAGCAGTGGCTGCTCTCCCCATGTGCAGGCAAGTCCCACTGCCCCTCAGCCCCGCTACTAACTGATCTGAGACCAAGAGATATCAGCAGGGAGGAGGGTGTGTGTGGATACTGGGACTCGCCCGCGCCAGGGAAAGTGGCTGCTCTTCCTGTGTGTGGGTGCGTCTCCTGCTTAGCCTACCCCACCTCCTTCCTATTGGAGAAGCAAAGGGGACGGTGCCACTTCTCCTTCATGTGCCCCACCTCCTTCCCCCATTGTGGGAAAGGAGGCGAGGAGAGCGAAGATGGGGTAGAGCTAACCTAGTCTCTTGTCGCTCCCCATCAGAGGAGTGACGGGGGCTAGTCCAGCTTGCATTTGCTGTGTGCGGCGCCTCCCTAACCAGAAAAAAACCCCCACACAGCGGAGCCTGGTCACTGGCCCAAGCGCCAGGTGGAAGCTCCACCCAGTGCTTGTGCCGGGAGCAAATAATGATAGGCGAATGTGGCCATGCCCACCTGACCTCTTACAGCCCACAGAGGGCTGGGTGGGGGCAGGGTCATATGGCCCCTTCACCCAAAAGTAGTTCTGTACCCTTGCTGCAGAAGAACTGAAATAGCCCTTCTTGTCATTCCCATAAGTAGCATCTTATGACAACTCTTTTTTTGGTGGTTTTTTCATTCATGGGCTTTTCCTGTGTGTGCGCATACCATTGAGGTGTGCGCCGTTCAGAACTTGGTACCAGTGCCTTTTGGTCCACATACCATCTGTGTGTCACCAATCTTAGGGGAGAGGTCCCATTATTTGCGCAGAGTCAACTCAGGATTCTGTTATGATCCAGTTCAGTTTTTAGATATTGAATGTCAATTACCTTATTGTTCAAATCATTTATTTCAAATATTTCCTGAGGGGCTTATACGTTGCTGATCAGTTGTTATGTTTTATGTCTTGCCTGTGTTTAGAACAGGGTTGGGGGAACCCCTTTCGGCCCGAGGGCCAACTTCCAATTTTAGAGAAGCGCTCGGAGGCTGCATTCCAGTGGTGGGCAGGGCCAAAGGCAAAGGGGGCAGGGCCGAAATACCAAAAACACCAGCATATTTTAGCTTAAAGCTCTTACTACCAGTGATGAGGAGAGGCATTTCAACCTTTTAGAATGGGGCGGGGGGGAACTGCACAAGGGCCAGGAAATCATCAAATGATTGGTGGCTGGGGCAGAGGGGGTGGGGCCCTCTGAGAAGACCTGGGGGTGCAAATTTGGACCCCAGGCCTGAGGTTCCTCACCCGTAGTTTAAAGTATGTGCTACCTGATCCTTGCATACATTTGCCTAAAGCAGCTTGAAGAAATTAAAAGTTCCTTCAAAATGTTAGGCAAAAGGACTGTCTTTTGAACTTGGGAGTGGGACCTTGATTTATTTTATCTAAAGACTACCAACTAGAAAACAGTGCAAAATCAGGATGTGTTGATGAAGAAATTGTAGTTGAGTATTAGCAGGATTTTTTTTTAAGTGTGTGCTCTTGAAGATTCAGATTTCCTGGGAGGCTGGGTGGATCTAAAATGCAGCTAAGCTTCCTGCAAGATTGTATTTTCTAAGATCTGTTACTGCAGGAAATATTCACACTGTTACAAAACTCCTATTAATTCTTTTCTTCTGCAGTTCAGATTTTGAGAATTTTATAAAAGAAGTAAAAGTCAAGAATAAAAAGAAGCTGAGCACAGATGAGCTCCTTAGCAGGGTAACAGAATTTATTCTGGATCATCCAAACAAGAAAAAGGTAATTGACCAGAAATGCTTGGTCCTATGCACAAAAAAGTAATCATGGAATGTAGTATAACAGTGGGATGGGATATGTGGTACTTTCAACCCAAATCCAAATGGACACATTCTTTGGCCTTTTTCATGGTATAGCAGGGGAGGAAAATATGTGATTTTGAGAGGAACTGTGCTGTATCGCCAATCGTCGATTGGCACACAGCAAACTGTGCTGTAGTCTGAGAAATGTCTTATTTAGATCCTTAAGCTGTGTGTCTCTGTCTGATCGGTCTGAGCAGATGTGGTTGTATCATAGGGGTAGGCTGTAGTGTAGACTATGGATTTTGTGATGTCTTCTGTGTGGAAGCTGGAAGCATGTAGGTATGTGTATTGGTCTGTAGGTTTCCGATATAGGGTGATGTTTATATGACTATTATGTAGTTGCCCTGTTGTGTCCGGAAAATGGACCTGTTCCTTGGACTGTTCTAGACTCAGGTTGATGGTGGGGTGAAAACTATTGAAGTCCTAGTGGAACTTTGCCAGGGCCTCCTTTCCATGATAAAGATGTCATCAATGAATAGAGAAGTAGCTTTTGGGGACAGGAGCTGAAAAAGCTCTGTTCCAACTCAGCCATGAAGATGTTGGCCTACTGTGGGGCCATGCGAGTACCCATGGCAGTACCATTGATCTGAAGATATATTTTCTCTCCAAAGCTGAAGTAATTGTTGGTGAGTACATACGAGTTTGGTGGCTATTTTAAACAAATTGTTCAGCTCAGTATTTGTAATTCATTGTGTAAATTTATTAGATGGTGTGATAAAAATTACATACCTCTGACTCTTGCATGCAGAAATATACAGGCCTGTGGCTTACACTGGCTCAGCTTGTCTGAGCGTGGAAAGCTAAGCAGGGTCAAGTCTGGTTGTTAGTTGGATGGGAGACCCCTCCTCTAGTTTCCTGCATTGAGCAGGGGGTTGGACTCGATAGATGATCTATGAATCTTTTGGTTACTATATTTGGCTTGTCAGGGTATATACATTTTCCCAGTTTTTGGTTTGTGTTCCAACTTCACATTCACCTCCTCCATTGGCTCAGCCAGTGGCTTCGGTACTGACTCAACCTCTGTCAGTTCAAATAGTGCCCTCGGTACCGCCTCAGCCTTCGGTTCCAACCATCTGCATATCAATAGGTTAGATTCAGGATCAGTCTTCTGCCTCCGATACACCACGATCCCAAGAGCTGCCTTCTCAGCCAACTTCGGCTAGCCCCTCACGTTGACATCGGCACTCCAAGTTGAGGAGAAGTCCTTGATATGAGCCAGTGCCACGCGCCTGATCTCATTCACCACCTTCAGACTGGGAGACGAGATCTGTTCCCCCTAGGAGGGGCTACTACTGGGACGACTGGCAATTCCGATGCCCTGGACAGCCTTACTTCAGCCACCATGACTACTATTGAGAGATATCTCCTTGGTATCAAGAGGGGGTCCCCATACACCTGGGAGGTATCACCTCAGATGTGTTATTCTCCATCAGCTTCTTTGGGTCGCCCTCCTTCTCAAAGGCTTGTCCAACCCCTGATGATGGCCCAGTAGCCTCGACATGAGGCCTCTATGCCTCCTCCTCTGAGAATATCTCCAGACAAGTTAGCGCAACCGGTTTCGCCGCCATGCATTCCCAGAGCCTCCTCGCCAGAGGACTATGAATCTACTCTCGTTCTTCTTCCTTGGTGCTTATGATCTCCTCCCTGGATGCAGTCGTAGGTTCCAAGATCCGGATTCTCTGTCTGAGGATGTGTGGAACTTTTTGGAACGGGTCCAACGCATGGCGAATGCTCTCGGGATTGAGACGCAGCAACCTGAGCAACGGCTCGAGGATCCAGTGTTCGACACCATTTACTCAGAACCGGCTGCTCCAACATCCATTCTGTTCTTGCTGACCCTACTCCAGACCATACAACAGTCATGGAAGACCCCTTCTTCTCCTCTGACAGCGAAGTGGCTGGAGAGTATGTATAGGGTGAGGTATCTCTTAGGATCATAGAGTTGGAAGGGGCCTACAAGGCCAACGAGTCCAACCCCCTGCTCAATGCAGGAAACTAGAGAAGGGGCCTCCCATCTGGAGTTGGCACAAGGTCGATCCTGCAAACAACACTTGGTGCCGGTGGACAAGGAGGGCCACCGCTTGGATCTCTTTGGCAGGTGCATCTACTCCTCCACTTCCCTCAGTCTTTGGGTCGTCAGTTATCAAGCCACCATGGCCAGGTACCAGATCTTCCTTTGGGAGAAGCTAGGGTCACTTTGTGATTACCTGCTGGATGACAAAAGGGAACTGGCATGTGTGTTCCGGGAGGAGGCAACAAAACTTTCTCGACAGCAAATCAGTACGGCTCACCATCAAACAGATTGTAATGTCAGGGCCATGATTGGTGCCGTGGCTCTTCGGAGGCATGCCTGGCTTCATTTGGCCGGTCTTACCCAGGAGGCCTGCGTGAGGATTGAGGACCTTCCTTTCAATGGGGAAGGTCTTTTCAACTCCAAGACCAATGAGGCCATGGATTCCATCCATAAAGCCAAAACAACAGCTAAGAAGATGGGTCTCAGCCAGCTTCTGCCTACTGGCAATGAAGATGGTTTCGGCAGCCTCCTCCATTCCACCCACACCAGCAGCGCACAGCAGCCTTTGGTGTCGAGACACTCATACAACCAACCTTGGTACCAGGGCTCCCACAGGAGAAGAGACTATGGAGGAAAGCGCCGATTTTGACTTCCCTTTGGCTCCAATCTACAACTGCATTCCACAGTTTGGCACATGTTTGGGTTCCACCTTCCAATGTGGAGAGAGATCACATCTGACTCATGGGTCCTGAAAATCATTCAGCATGGCTACAGGATTGAGTTTGCCACTTTCCCTCCCTTTCTCGGTATCCGGACCACATCACCTTCTCAGCCGCTACAGGACAAGGTGACTTCCTTGCTACAGAAGGGTGCAATCCAACAAGTTCCCACACACGACTTGCAGAGAGGCCTATATTCAAGATACTTTACGGTGCCGAAGAGGGATGGAGGGCTTCGTCCGATCCTGGACCTTTGGGGTGTAAACCTCTACATTACCCCAAGAAGGTTTCGGATGACCACACTCCAATCGATCCTGCCATACCTTTGCAGGGGCGATTGGTTTGCATCCATCAATCTCAAGGATGCCTACTTTCACATGGCCATTCATCTGGACAGTCAGTGCTTCCTCCGGTTCAGTATCAGTCCAGAGTTCCAGTTTGGGGTCCTGCCCTTTGGCCTGGAAACGGCTCGAGCCTTTACGAAATGTGTCACGGTAGTGTGCCCACCTTTGCACTCGAGGTGTACAACTGTTTCCCTACCTAGATGACTGGCTGATTGTGGATTCCACATAGCAGGGCTTATGGGCTGCAATCACAGCAACACTTACCTTCCTGAAGGACCTTGGTTTCTATGTGAACTGGGAGAAGTCTGTTCTCTGCCCGATGAAGGAAATACAGTTCATCAGAGCCTTTCTCGACGCCAATGTCAGCCACGCTTACCTGCCTCAGGTCTGAGTGCAGGCTGTACTTGCCTTGGTGACGAAACAGCACAGTACCAACAGGATATCTGCACACTCCATTCAGAGGCTTCTAGGGTTTATGGCATCGACGGTCACAGTAGTCGCCTTCGCCCGACTCCGAATGAGAGTTCTGCATAACTGGTCTTGCGAGTCTTCCACACCGAGCAGAACGCTCATCCGACCTACCTGACAATCACTTCCGAAGTCAGAGCTTCTCTCTGTTGGTGGACGATCGAAAGGCCTGTCTTGATCGGATGCCTGCCTTTCCTCCCTCGTTCTCATTCCAGGACTCTCACTGTGGATGCCTCCCTTCTGGGCTGCAGTGCCCACTGCGGGGAGAGGACTATGCAAGGTCTGTGGTCAGTTCATGAGCACTCGGCCCATATCAATTATCTGGAGCTCCTGGCAGTCTGGAACTCCTTGAAGGCACTTGGGATCGATCTGCGGGGACAAGTCATCACGGGCAATACTACTGTGGTCACCTACAGTCATGTGAAAAAGAAAGTACACCCTTCTCGAGTTCCATGGTTCCACATATCAGGACAGAAGAAAAATCATCGGGCCCGTACCAGGTCTCAAAATTAGGTAAAGACAACCTCAGATGAACAACAACACATGACAGAGTACACCGTGGCATTATTTATTGCACAGAAATACAGCCAAAATGGAGTGGCTCAAATTCCTCAGCTAGAGAAATTTCCCAAAAGAGGCTCCATGCATGCACAGTGCACATATTTGTGAATGCAGATGACCACTCGAACAGGTAAGCAACCTGTTGTTTTTATTGGCTTTCCAGTGGCATTGCAAGGGACATTTGTTTCATTTGACAGTTAAAATCGTTACTGGCACTTATTTTGAATCTGTACTTTGTATTTTTGTTATAGCTTTTGTATTAAGTAGTACTAGCATTCTAATCTTTACCTTTGTTAGCTACTCTGAGTAGTGGAAAATAGGGTATAAATTAAGAAAATATTACCAATACCTCTCCATTCTCTCTCTCTCTCTTCAGGTTCTTCCCTCTTCAGTGAAAATTGACAAGCTATCTTCTAATGCTTCAGCACAGAGTGGAAGTCAGACTCAAAAAGTATTGAAGATGTCAGGACGAAGTGTGCCTAAACCATCTAAGTCTAGACTTCCTAATGAAAACACAAAGAAAACAACTCTCCCGCCTCAATCAATTCAGGTGCCTTGGAAAACCGTTGGAGGACCATCAAAATCGGAGTGGAAGAAATCAAGTGATGCCACTGTAGGTCTTTTGTATCTTTTGATACAAAATGGGATCTTTTGTGTGCCTGTCCGTCCTGGCCTACCCACCACCATCCCACTCAACGTGAGCTCCAGCCACTAGTACAGCCCCAGGGCCTTGAACCTGAAAAGGTTGCCCACCTCGTCCTATACTGTTCTAGAGAGTCCCCCAAACCTCTGGAGTAGATTTTTAGGGGGCTGTGGGTAGAAGGGAGAGTTAAGAGCACCTCTTATGGAGCTCTAGTACCAATAATGTTGCTAACATGTTGACTCTGAAATATGCTGTCTCTCTTAGCCTTGATGGTTTGTCCTTTCCCAGCGTGGAAAGCTAAGCAGGGTCAAGCCTGGTTATTACTTGGATGGGAGACCCCTCCTCTAGTTTCCTGCACTGAGCAGGGGGTTGGACTCGATAGCCTTGTAGGCTCCTTCCAACTCGATGATCTATGAAATCTATACTGGATTACTGTGTTCTGTTCCAAACTTAAGCTGGAGATAGGTTTTCTTCTCTATAAAAGCCTTGCAGTTCAGAATGGTTACGGTATTTGGATAGTACAGGTAACACGGATGCAGCTAAATCAAAATACTGTTTAGAACAGGCTTTTTGGACCTGTGGCACATTTGAGAAACTGCTGTGGGCCCCACCACAAAATGGCTCCCAAAGAGGATAGTCACATAATGGCTTCCGTGGGGGCCTGGCTCATCAAAAGTGAGCTAGAGGCGGGGGAGAAATAGTGAGGCTAGCGGCCGGGAGGGAGGAGGAAATAGCAAGGTAAAGGGGTAGAGTGGGGAGAAACAGCAAGGTAATGAGATGGGGAGAGAAATAGCGAAACTACAGGCTGGGTGGGAGTGCAGAACAGGAAGACAAAGGGATAGATAAAGAGCAAGGCTAGAAGCTAAGAGGGGGAGAAACTGAGCTAAAGTGGGCAGGAGGGGAGATAGAAATAGTGAGGCTAGAAAGGGAGAGAAAGACTATCCTAACATTTTCCAAGGTTCGTATTGAAATTTTTTTTTGAAGGGGGCAGGGAGTGGAGAGCTTCATGGGTGCTGTTTTGCCACAGGTTCCTCAAAAGGGATTGGCAAAGGTTCTTTGAAGGATTTTCAGACCATAGTAAATACTCCTCCAGGAAGTTAAAGCCAAACATCTTTATTGCAAAGCTGAGCATGAAATACAACAATGCTATGCCTTCCTCCAAGTTCCCGGATGGAAATCCCACCCCTAGCTACACAGTCACTGTATTATTTCCAACCAACCCGAATGCTAGTTCCAGCCGCTCTCCGCCTGGGTATCAGCTTTCAGCATTGGGGCTTCAGCAGGGCTCTCTGAACAGCTTCCTCTGCTCCTCCTTGCTCCTTCCGATTCTTCAGCACTCCATCACTACACACACACACACACACACACAACCAACCGACCTGTTGGAAATCTGAGCCGCTGGGGGGAAAACAAAGTTAAACAACCTTGTCCCAGCAGCTGCAGAAGTTTCAGCGGAGAGAGATTGTGGCGTGAGAAGCGAGGGCTAGGCCAGTAGGTAAAAAGCAAAACAACAAGTCTGTTTCTTTAAACACAAAGATTTACTAAACTAAGACTTGCAAAATATGAACAGAACATACACAGAGTGCTATTGTACAAAAGTGAAAGAGAAAACAGATACAGTCAAGACATACATAACCTATCTCTTTACTTACAGAATGCTTTCCTATCAATAACTCCTAATCCAATTAACCCCTTATTCCCCCAACAAGAACACAAAGACTTTGCACACCTTTTATACAATTCTGTACAGTCACATGAATAGATGATGCAATGCCAGCTGCACCCATAGCATGATGTCATCCCAGCTGAAAGCACTCTATCATGACCCCTGCTCCAGATTCCCTGAAGACAAAAAACTGTACACCCACTACACTGGGCCAAAGGTGACATTTAGCTCAGGCATGACCTTGATCATGTCTGCCGGTTCTGTTGCTTCTTTGCCCGAAGGCAAACCTGAATATGAGAACTCCATATTCCAACACGACCACCACTTCAGGCTGCATGTGCTAGTCTTATATACAATTCTAGCACCAAACTCCATGGGCTTGTGTTTAAATGATAGCACCTGTGCTGTTGTGCAGTGTCATTTTCTGGCCAGCAGCCAGGTCACACATTACTGGAGATTGCATCAGCCTGTCGGCTGACAACTCCTGGCTAGCAGCCAACTCACATGCTAGCAATTCAAGCAAGGTCATGCCTTGCTATTACAGAGCATTATATAGAGTATAGTGTAATACAGAGCATAATACAGAGCATCAAGGCAGGACTGTTGTGCAACACTGCACTCCTCGCCATCTTCCGCAACTCCCATTACAGGTGCCCTTGGAGGTACCCGTGGACACTGCGTCGAGACCCCTGGTTTAGAAGCTGCCTTATACGAAGTCAGACATTTAGTCCACTCAGCCCAATACTTTCTGTGCTCTGTGGCAGCAACTCTTCTGGGTCTCGGGCACCTTCCACCGTTAACAGGAGATCCTGGGGAACTTATGCATGCAAAGCACATGCTCTACCAATGGGCTATGGAATTCAACAATAATGGGGGAGTCTACAGCTTATTTTACATCTGTGCAGTAGCAATCGTTGTTTTTGAAGTAGTTCTGAAATGATTGCAAATGCCTTTGTTTCTATAGGATAATGATCCCTGTGTAATATGTCATGAGGAACTAAGTTCAGAAGTGTTGCATGTGCTAGACTGTGGACACAGATTTCATAAACTGGTAAGTGGAACAATCAGTCCAGAAAAGCAACTTGCATTAGTTCTGTTGCTTGTGACTTTGTAGACTGCCTTACTGCCCTAATCATGGAGAGTGGCTGCTGACTAGCACCTAGTTCTTGCTTTGTCCGCATGAATTCGTTCCCATGGATAGCCGTGACTCCTGTTTGAAATCTGAAGGAGTGTATTGTGTGATTAGACCCTTAAGTAGAGCAAAAATCTTGAGTTCCATTGTAGAAAACAAAATCTGAGTTGCCACTCAAGCAGCTTGGACCCCAAGACCAGTGCTTACCCTGGAACTTGCTTTTCAGTGCTCAGGCTCAATCCTGGAAAATGTTAGTTGTTCTTTAAAAAGAGAGAGAGAAAAGCAACTCTTGCTTAGCAAATTCGGAGTGCCTTTTCTGTACTGTGAAGATTGGTAAAATCACCTCCTGGTGTATCCAAGCCATCCTCAGTCATGCATATCAGTGCAATCACGTGGAGATGTAACACAACCATAGCAGTTTCTTACGATTACAGTGGCACTTTTCCAAATCACCTTCTTAAATCATATTTGGAGCAATTGCTACTGTGTTGCTGTATGTATGGACAGACTGGTCCACACACAATGGCTTCTAGGGGTAATAGCTAAAAGGTATGTGAGTGGAAGGTTGCTTGTGCAACAGAACTTTCCTGCCCATTCTCCCCACTGCCCCCCCCCCCCCATCCACCACATCCCAGGCCTTTCCTGAGGGTCCTCCAACCTCCACAAAAGGCTTTCAGGGAGCTGCAATGTGGAGGCGGCGGCAGGAAAGCCCCATTCTGCAAGTGGTCCTCTGCTCACATAACGTTTGGATACAACTCCCAAGTATTTGCATGCATGCATAGCCAATTGATTGGCTATCAATGTACACAGTCAGTACGTATCATGACTTTGGGTAAAGGTAGAGGCAGGGCTTCCCAGCAGCCTGGGCCCTACACCTCATTTTTGAAATGAAGCATTGCCCAGGATTGCTATTAAATACATCTGTATTACCTAATGTTAGTAGGGTTAAAAGATTTAACTGGTATGCTGATTAACAAGCACTTTAATTGAGTGATTTGATTGCATTTTGTTACCAGTCACTCATCATTGGGAATAGTACAAGTTAATTTAAATTGGAGTTGCATGTTCAGGGCATATTGGTTTTAGTGTATAGCTGTAGTAAGAAATGAAAAAAACATCATTTTTAATATTTTCTACCACTACACGATAGATTTGAATGAATTGTAATGAAATGAAACGTTCATTTCCAGGATTTCCAAGGAGATGTCTAATATGTACATTTAATTGATATTTTAAAAAAATCAAAAGATTCAATGACATTCTTTAATCAGGCACAACCCTGCTAATTAAATGGTGTCTTTCAGCCTTTCAAAATAGGTAGTGTACTACTGATTATAAAAAAAACATGTTTGATTTCAGAGCTTGCTGCTACATTTTGGGTTTAACTGATACCTAGATGTCACTGCATTTTTGTATACCATGCAGAGTCAAAGCTATGCTTAAAGTGCTGCTGCATATAGGCCTTTGATAGAATGAGCATTAAGTACTTAGAACTTTTGGAATATGTAATTTTTAAAAAAGCAATGCCCACCTCCGATACCTGTGATTTTTTTAAAATGAAATGTTTATGGGAACTTTCTATGTTTTATAGTGTATTGGGCCATGGATTAAGGAGCACAATACATGCCCGACATGTCGCCATCACATTCTATTACTCGAAGATTATCCTGAGCTTCCTGGACGGAACAGAGCCACTTAGATGTTGTATGTGATTAGCAAGAATATGTGATTCACCTTATTTAGAATCATGATAATGTAGTCTGCTCCTTCTGTTTATGGAGTATTGCATGCTAGATACTGTAAATGATCCTTTTGAAACTTTTGAGAAAAAGACAGGGCGAACACATTGCAAATGCTACCATTTTTCCTGACAGCTAGTCAAATGACTTGTACCCTACCTTGTTCACTTGAGCCACCTCCAGCTAGAGCAGGGCTCTCCAACCTTGGGTCCCCAGATGTTGCTGGCCTACAGCTCCCAGCATGCCCAGGCAGCATGGCTAATGGCAAGAGATTCTGGGAGCTGTAGTCCAGCAACATCTGGGGACGCAAGGTTGGAGAGCCCTGAGCTAGAGGATTTCAAATTATTTCTATTCTCTTGGCAGTAGTAATCTAGTTTATAGATATATGAAATAGTAAGCCTTGAACATTGGCCTAATGTTATTCCTTTAAATAAAAATATATTAATAAAAAATTATGAAATAGGGTTCTGTTTCAAGCTTTTCTGGACACAGCTATTGTGACTGGTGAACTCGGTATCCTAGACTGTTAACGAGTGAGCAGTATTTTGTTCAATAAATTGGTTCCTGTTAATTCTCACAGGTGACTTCACCTTTTGCAGTAGAACATTTTGAAGATTGCAGGTGTAGGCTCATAAGCACCCAGGCTTAGTAATCTCTCATTTTTAAAAGCAGATTGATCTTTTTGCAGGGTCACTGCTCTGCCCTTCAAAGATCACACTTGGTTCATGTTTGGTTTCAAATATAAACTAAAATATAGGGCTAGAACCAGTGCTTGGAAATTAGATAGCCACCAATGCTTGTGCAAGAGCTAGAAGAATTTGTGTATCGCTGTGACAGGCTCACCGTGTAAGCGTTATCATACTTCTGCAACCAAAAAAGCATCTTTAGTTTTTCCTCACACTGTACTCTAGCATTAAAAACCATTTTGTAAGACAACACTTCACACTTGTGAAGAGGCAGTTTTGGATCCAACCCATGATGCTAGAATGCTTCTAGTGTACATTCAATTTCCCCCCCAAAAGTTTAATTGCTTCATTTTAGCATGAACAAATAATCTTAACCCATTAAATTATTTCCTACCTGGTAAGGAATTCTCTAATTTTTCCTTGTTAGTAAGGTCTTTAACCATTTTTAATTTAGCAACTTTGAAACCCTGTTTCCTGTAGATACACACAGGATTTAGTTATATTTAAACTAAGATCACATCCATTTTAGGATTTTAAATTACAGAAGCAACACCATGGTTTCATCTTTCCAAATTGTCAGGCATTTTTAAATATGAGCCTGATCCAGTCTACCATGGCACACCACTAATGTACAGAGGAATCTTTGTTCAGCGTGAGCACCATTTTAATGAATAATGGACCTCTTTGCTAATTAAAATGTATCTTGTAATGCAAAAGTATTTGAAATAAGTTGTTCACTGAAACTGCTCTCCAATGTTAGCAAAAGGGGTGGCTGTAACTAGGACGTTGGGAATTCCTATCCTTCACATGCCTCCTTTTGCATCACTCCTGGTGGACTGGCTTGCATGATCGCAGGGTGGTTAATAAGCCACAGTGGCTTGTTTAACCATGCTGCGCATGCCAGCTGATTCACATAATTACCCTCGCCAGGCACAACTTCTTGTGTCGTCTGAAGCTGGGGTGGCTTGCTGGGGTAGCTAACAAACCACCTAGAACCCATGGCCTGTTGCAGGGTGGTTTGTTAACCACCCCAACAAGCCACCCTTGCTGGGTTCAGACACGAAAAGCTGGCAGTGGCAGCTTGAATTGGCACCCATGAGCACCTCTCAACCCACAGTGGCTAATAAGCCATAATGGGCTGTGGTAATCATGCGAGCCAGGTCATTGTACCATTTTGAATTATATGTCCCATCTAATAGTTTAAGAACTGGAGAACTTCAATAATAGCCTGCTGTCTGGGTATGGGCTCCCCCCCCCCAAGTATTTGCATAATCATCTACCTGTATTTATAATACTGAAATGCCTTCTCTAAAAACAAAACTTGCTAATTTATCTGTGAATAAGAATTTCAATAAAATCAAATATGCAAGGTTGTCTTCTGACAATTTTAAAAGGGAATTTTAATACCTACAGATACTGCCAACTCCATCTAGGTTTCACTGTTCATTTTGTAGTTCTACACTTGTTTCTCTTTTGAGTAGTAGTTAAGACTGTGCGTGCTTGCAGGGGTTAGTCTGTGAACTTCCATTTTTCCATTTCAAAATTCTTGCCCCCGTCCCCTAAAAACCAATTTGGAGATTCAGTGGGGGAGTTACTGAAATAGAAGCTCACAAACATTCAAGTATCATGATCATTTGTGTGCATGCTTCTGTCATGCTTAAATCACTATTGTGGAGCCGGAGGGTGATCTCAGGTAAGCCAACATGCTTCTCACATTCCAATTCGGTGCTAGGGTGACTTAAAATATGCTGGAAAAGGTGACTAGCTTTCAGACTGCTACCTGACTGCCACTATTTTACTTACCAACATCAGTATGGGGGGAAAATAGCTGGTTAATGCCAATCCAAGAATACTTGAAACAGGTGTAAAATATGTGCCCTTTCCTTTGTTATCTTATGTAAAGGAGAAGCAGGCCGAGACCAGAGCTTTTGACTAACTTGAGGCAAACACATAGAAGACATTTTTATTTTGGCAAAGCAAGGCACATACCTGTATTAAAAACAAAAGGCATTCTTCCTTATACTCTGTTACATACTGAAGGCTAAAAAGCAGAACAAGAAATTTAGCTAACAGCAATCTAATAGTACTTATCAGACATTATTCCTGCTAGCAAATGCAAAATAAGGCCGTCCATCATCATGTATGCAGGATTTGTCAAAAAGCCTGAAATGTGACTTTTATAGAGATGGAAGGATACCCAAGATTGAGGGTCAAATGTACTTCTATCCTCATGGTTTAGTGAGCTAATCAAAAGTACCATTGTAAATGGACCCAGTGGGGCGTAGTGGTGAGAGTGTTGGACTGGGACTCGGGAGATCCGGGTTCTAGTCCCCACTTGGCCATGAAACTCACTGGGTGACTTTGGGCCAGTCACTGACTCTCAGCCTAACCTACCTCACAGGGTTGTTGTGAGGATAAAATGGAGTGGAGGAGGAGGATTATGTAAGCTGCCTTGGGTTCCTTGCAGGAAAAAAGGCGGGGTATAAATACAATAAATAAATGAACAGCCAGATGTATTGTTCTAGGATAGAAGGTGTTATCGCCCATTAATTATCTCCTGCATCTGGTAATATCTTGCCTTTGAACATGGAGGTTCTATCACAGAAAATAGCTACTGATGCATCATGTGTGATTCTAACACTTGCCACATGAAATGGGGCATCTGTGTGGTGTCCATCTGGAGGAAATGGTTCACATAAACACTCTGCTTGAGTGTAGTCTGACTGAGAAGCAAATAGCACTCCAATACATACCTTGCATGGAGGCTGCCTGCAAGTGTAAAGTCATTGAGCAGCATGACATCGTTAATACTTGGCATTTATATATAGCACTCTTCCCCTCTCTGCAGTCTTTACAACAATGCTGCCAGCTAAGTATTATCCCCATATTCCTTTAAGCTGTGTTTCTCAAGGGGTCATTTTTTCACCTGGATTTAGCCAGGGTGACATCACAAAGGGTAGAAAGGCTACATAAGGGTCAGATGTCCCAGATTCGGGGGGGGGGGGGGATCACATCTTTTCCTTTAGCATGGTGGACTATGGAATAGTCCTTGTGCATAACAGCAGCAGATATGAGGAATCATCAATAATTCTATGGAATAACCTGCAATTATTTCAAGCCACCATGGCTTAGGGTTCTGCAAAGTTCTAGATACTTTTTCATGCGTCTGCTTAAATATGGAAAGGGAGCAAGGAGTTAATTTTCTCTAGGGCATCCCAGAACCAAGAAGAATCTGGGTTGTCTGGAGACTTGGCTATTCTAGTTGAGTTCCTAACCTTAATATCCATGCCAAGTCCCAAAAGAGGTGGCTTTTTAGTTCAACTTCCTGTAAAGCCTGAAGTAACAGCCTTCAAATAATAATTTAGGTAACATTTCTGTTGATTGTGCCTTGCAGAAGAAAATTACACATTTCAGCAGCACCATGTCAAGCTTCTCCAAGAGCGAATGAAAGAAGCCACTTGTTAGGAAGACCAGCATACCTGTGACTTGGGCAGATAAGCAACTGGCCAGCCACAGAACTACTTCAGTTTGCAACCTTCTTCTCTCCCACCTCACCCACATGTGAAGTGGCTCTGTCCACTTCAGCAACCATAAGCACCTTCTGAGAGAAATCAAAACCCAAAACAATGCCTGGTTGGCACTATTGAAAAATGAGCCATACTCTCTACTTCACGGAAATGGACATTTATTTGGTATACAACACTTAGTTTGAATGAATCATGGGTTTCTATCAAAAATCAGTGAGGTATGTAAGGGAGCAGGCAGGGCTTAGGATCACGCAAGGCCAGGCTGCTCATTTTTGCTTTTTACAATCTCACCAGCTGATGCCATATCAAAATTTATTTATTGGACTTATAGGCTAATACCTCCCAAGAGTGGGTAGCAGCATAGTAATTATTTTTCCCTCTCCTCCTCTGTCCACTAAAAGCCACTCCCATGTAAATTTCATCACATTCAAATAGCAATTCTGTCAGGAGATGGCAGTGTTCTGCCATCCCAAAAGCATGCAAACCATATTGAATCTTACAGCTGATCCTCTGATACTAGTGGTCAAGTTAAATTATGTGTTACTTTTATTAACGATTGCCTAAACTAAAACATCCCCCCCAAAAGGAGATTGGTGCTCAAGAGTATTCACAGTTAAGTTTTTTCGTTGAAATGCTGACAGGAAACAGGAATTTCTAAAAGCCACTTTTGTTTTGAAAAAGTTCAGTTGCTTTCCAGTTTGCAAGTCAATTGGTTTGGTAAGCACAATTCCCATCACTTCTGTTTAGATTTAAAATACTTTTTAATAGGACTTGCAAACAATTCCAAAATCAATATAGTCTCAACACACTAAGCAAATTTTTAAGACTTCTATGGGAAAGTTTGTCAGAATGACCTATTGTCAAAAAGACCTCTATTAGAAATCCCACATACAAAGGAACAAGCAAATACAGTGGTATAGTCTGCAATAGATTCACTAGAAACAGAGCCACCTCTTCAACATCTGATTAATACTTGCTGCTTAGTACCACTAAGGAGAAATTTCATCTGGTTCTTAATACTGATTGTGTGAGAGCACTTGTACACTTGCAGCTTACAGTTCTGGCCCACCATTCAAAATACCCAATTATTACTGTCATGAGATTACAATACATAGGAATGATTACATTGCTTAGTTCCTGTAGTGCCAATCCACTGGATTCCCAGTGGATGGGATGCACCTGATCCCATGGGTACTCCTGAAACATTTCCCCTAATTAATCACAGCCTGCAGAGCTTCAGCGGAAAGTTTTCTGTGATGAGGTGATCATCATGCAAGAGGACAACGATGTTAACCTCAAATTCTAGAGGAAGAAAAACCAACACAGTCCTGGAATTAGTACAGATCACATAATAAATTCCAACTCTGTGTCAAAGGCTCCTGTAATGTTAGAAGCACATTCATGGCTTGCAAAATGGTTTGAAATACTTAACTGGCGACATGTAGATTGGTACCCATTCCTTGAATGCTTAGTATCCGTGCAAGGCAGCAAGCATAGATTCAGATGTTTTCAGTCTCTGGCTATCACTAAGCCTGGGTTTTATCAAGCAAGAAAAAGCACAATGTCCTCCCCTTGACCTGTGAGATGTTCTCTGCACCAGTTCCAGCCTGCTTTTGACACCATCAGTGCAAAATGCAGCAGCCATATTGTCCAGCATGTACTTTTGACACCATATATCACTGGTCTGGAACCAACTGCACTGGCTTCTAACCTACCTCACAGGGTTTGTTGTGAGGATAAAATGGAGGATTATGTAAGCCGCCTTGGGTTCCTTGCAGGAAAAAAGGCGGGGTATAAATATAATTAAAAAATAATCAGTTTCCAAGCCAAATTCAAGGTGCTGGTTTTGACATATAAAGGCCTAAATTGCTTGAGGCCAGGATATCTAAAAGACAGCCTCATCCTGTATGATTCTGCCCGTAGTTTGCAATCTTCATCAGAGCCCTGTTGTACATTCCACTACCAGGAGAGGTTAAGCTGGTTGGTACCTTTTCTGTAGCAGCACTGCAACTATGGAAGTCCCTCCCAAGGGAGTTCAGGTTGGCTCGATCCCTGCTAAGTTTTGGATGGGCAGTGAAAACTCTACTGTTTCACCAGGACTTTGGCTTTTAAAATTGTTTTGGCCTTTTTAAAGGATTTTTTTTATTTTCATGTACTTTTGATTTTAATGGATTTTATGTAATTGTACATTGCTTTGATGACCCTGGTGGGCAGGAAAGTGATTAATATACTTTCAACAAATAAATTACTTCCGTGAAATGCTAATTCATCAGCTATCGGTGTAATATTTGTTAGGTACTTAGGATTATATCAGACTGTTTCAAAATGGCCTTCAAAGAATGTTAGCAGTGATTCAAAACACACTCTTACCAACTTTGAAGTTTGTAGTTTCCAGCGTAGGGCAGGTAAACAGCCGGGGGAATACCATGTAGATTGGAATAGGAAGATTTCTGCAGACATCTCCATCAGCAATCTGAATATTCTGAATCTCGGTGGCATCTCTAGCATAACCTTCAGCACAGCCTTTACAAAAAGTGGGATAAAATTGGCATTAAGTGGCAACTAAATCTTGCTAAATAGTGTATTCCAATGCAGGCTAGAAAATTCCTCGGCGGGCAAAGCTTCCAAATAAGAATTGTGTTACAAATAAATACCGGTAGATTTAATATAAGGAGCCAATGTGCATATAAATGGTTGTATACATACATAGGATTGCATATTAGGACCTAGAGACAGATCTAGCACATTACCTACGTTATATGTGCCTTCTCAGCAGCAAGTTGTTAACGTGCAGCGGCTTTTGCCATGGTTCTGCTTATAAAAAAGGTAAAATAGCAAGGCTTTTATTTCAGTGATTTCTGTTGCTTTTAAAATGTAAAGCCACACACTTCAGAATATTTATATACATTCATGCATAATGACCTACCACAGGTTTCCACGCGTACCAACTGGAGTTCAATGCTCTTAACTGCAGCATCCGAGTTCACGACCACCAACTCTCCTGTTAGTGGCTGTGTTATGGTGCAGTTTGTTGAATTGAGATGGCCTCTGATGAGAAATTTTGGGAGCAATGCTCTCTAAATGTAAAAGGGAGTATGAGAAAAAAGTATGTAACTTTACGAAGAATTAATGGCAGAGTTTGCCCATTTCCCCTATCCCCATAAGAGCCTTGCTAGATCAGACCAAAGGCCTACCTAGTCCAGCATTCTGTCCACACGATGGCTAATCCGATGCCTATGGGAAGTCCACAAGCAAGACATGAACGCAATAGCACCCTCCCACTCATGGGCCCCAGCAACTGGCATACAGGGCATACTATTTCTGATACTGGAGGTAATATATATCCATTATGACTAGAAGCCATTGTTAGCCTTATTCTCCATTAATTTACCTAATCCCCTTTTAAAGCCGTCTAATTTGGTGGCCACCATTACATCTTCTGGAAGTGAGGTTCATAGTTTAACTATGTGCTGTGTGAAAAAGTACTTCGTTTATGTGTCCTGAATGTCCCACCATTCAGCTTCATTGGATGACCCCAGGTTCTAGTATTATGGGAGATTTTCTGCACACCATGAATATGAGAAAACTCAAGTTCAGAGGAAAGTGGATGTACAGATAAAGATAGACTAGCACACATTATTCTATAGAATAATACTGTATATCCTAGGATATTCAGTTTTCTTAATATCAAACTTGCAGTTTTGTTGAGGATTTCCCTTAGTAAAGGCAACACAACACACCATCAGACAAAGAACAGATGAAACTGAATACTGCTCCACTAGTTGCAATGACAGGCGTCAAGCCAAATAAAAAGGATGAAGAAAAAACAGGAACTCTACCTGTCATTCCCCACAATATAAAGCGTTGATTCAGATGTGGCACCAAACCTTTTATTTATTTATTTATTTATTATATTTATACCACGCCTTTTTTCCTGCAAGGAACCCAAGACTGCTTACATTATATTATCCTCCTCCTCTCCATTTTATCCTCACAACAACCCTGTGAGGTAGGTGAGGCTGAGAGTCAGTGACTGGCCCAAAGTCACCCAGTGAGTTTCATGGCCGAGTGGGGACTAGAACCCAGATCTCCCGAGTCCCAGTCCAACACCCTAACCACTACGCCACACTGGCTTGACAAGCCCGACACACATGTGGTTACTGTATCCCTTCTAGCAAAATGGGTCATACCTCTTTCACATTCTGTAGAGTTTCAGGAGTAATAGTAAAGTCCACTGGGCTTGGGGTTGGCTTACCTTTCTGGGGCTGCAATAGAAGGAATAGGAGGGTTAGAATTGTAAGTCTAATATTCCATTTATGCAGCTTGAGACACAACAGAGACATATTTTCAAATCATGTGTTGGGAGAACTAGAATGGGTCACTACAGGAACAGTAGCTCTTGCCAGATGACCTTGGTAGGAGATTGCCAACTATCGTAACTGGCCATCTGTATGGCAGTAGTATGATCTGACATGGGCTCTCACCAGTCTAGTGGGAAATGTGTACAGAAGGAGCTTTCCACTACCTCTACTGACTATGAAGAGTAGACTCAGACTGTAGCAGAAGGACAGCCTAGGAGTGCACTCCCAGTACAGAATTAAAAACCCCCCACCTCAGATATACATAAGACAATAACTATCCCATAAGAGACCAAATTCCTGTCTTTTCGGAGCTATGTCGAATTTGCATGACTTCTCTTTTGTCTCCCCCCCCCCCCCCCCGCCCAGCTTCAGTTCTATATTCTTTCTAATATAAATCTCCATTGCTTTCTTATAACTGGACTTAACTGCTAGACTTCAACAGCACACATTTTGGCAAGTCCAACATCAGGCCTTCCTTTTTCACTAAAAACTTTTAAATGAGTTCTACTACTACAGAATATTCTCTCAAATAAAGTCTTCATCATTTTAGACCTTTTACTAAGAAAAGATTAGTGAACTATTCCAACTCCTAGAATAGATAGAACTCTTCTTGAGGAAAAGAGTGACATAACAATGAGCAGAACAACTTCAACTAACAGTTAAATATTTTAAGTTGTTTTAACATAGGGCATCTGAGGTGATACTCAACTATGAGAATATGTACCTACTTGACCCCTATGTTTTCACTACTAGCTTCTCTTTGATGTAGTTTGTCAGGGTTATTATACAAGTGAAACACTGGCAGAATATTCTTGATTGAAGATGACACGGCTGACAAATTCTTGCAATGGCAGGGGAAACAAGCTGTGATACTTAAATTGCATTTGCACCTGAACCATAAAGTTCACATTTGCCAGGATCCAGAAAGCTACGTACGGTAATTTTATGAAAGATGCTCATGCTACAACAAAGGTGTTTTTTGTCCTTTAAATTGCTGATTTCTATGTCAAATCAAACTGTTTTTAATACAACCCATAGTTTCAAAAAAAGCTGGCCATGCAACATTGTAGGGGTATTTGAGAAAACCATGTCTCAAATCCCTTTGGGCTCATGGAACTAGTCTCGAAGTTCTTTGGATCCTGGCTACTGTTAGAGCAACTCCTAATGAATTATTCAAGTTCACAAATTCCTAATTACATAATATTTAATTACCGTACCCTCTTGGAACTCTTTACCTCAGAGCAGTCGTCTTTAACAATATATTTGGTAAATAAAGTTTTAAAAAGTTATTAAATCTTTCAAAGATGAGGAATTTCTTACAGAGCATGACATCAATTATATACACTTACAGAGTGATCCAATGGACCCTAGACAGCATCTAGAGGGCCAGCGGATTTTTCGGATTCCGAGATCCTAGGAAAAGAGCTCCAACCTCGGATCTGGGAACCCGCACTCGGATCCCCCTCCCCCTGCAGCTGGCTGCTTCTCTGCAATCAGAGTGACCTTAGAGAAGGGGTTTTGGGGGGCAGTTCATACTGGAGCTGCCAACAAACAAGGTATCCTGGCTGTGTCTCCACCTCCTTCCCTCCTCTCCCACTCTGAAGTGCCACAGTTAGATGGCTGAAATTGGCCGCCTAGCTGCTTTGCAGAGAGGAGCACGAAGGTGACCTTGACCTCTTGTTCTGTATAGGATGCCTGTAATCCTCTTGTTCAGCGGGTTATGGGCAGCCCCAACTGCACCTTTAATTGCTCAGAAAGAAAGGAAGCAACAATCTGATTAACTATTAGCTTAGTCTGGGTGTGCCTTAAACGTGACCTTCTGAGTCTTCTCAGTACAACCCAAATATTACTAAACGAATAAAGTCTCAGGTGGTCAAACTCAACAACCCTGACAGCCAACTTACTGTTGAGTGGACAATAAATTCACAAGTCTTAGTCAAATCCTTGGCCAGGATAGAGCGCCGCATGTCACATCGAAGGGTATACTGTGCAAAACAAAAAGCAAAACAAAAAAGAGTTTTCCCCCCATCTTGGAACAGGAAAAAGGGCCCTTTCACACATAACAGCAGCAACTAATTGTAGATTAACTCTGGGTTGTTTAACCCACAATTACTCTATAGTGCAAAATTCCAGTGGAACATGCCCGGCATGTGCTGTAGCAAATTGTGGGTTAATTAATTAACCCACGATTTGCTGCTGTTACGTGGGAGCCGGGTCAGAGAGCATAAAATTAGTCAGTCCTTATTTTGCCAATTAGGCATTCTAGGAACAAACCTGGGCTTTCCGATTTGCCAGGGTTTCTATAAATATTTATTTATTATATGTATTTTAACTCACAGACCTTCTTGTTGACAGTATCAATCTGTTATATTCATTTATCCAATTTTATTGATAATCATATATTATTGATATCACATAGTCAAACACAAAACCTATTGGGGTACACTGCACCGCACAATATTAACTTAAATTTCTCATTGGGCTATCAGGAAGCCCCAGAAAAGATTTTTTAAAAATGAATAGTAAAATACTAGGCTCATACTAAATAATCAAAGGGGTCCAATGTACCCCAAAATAGCCTAAGAGGCTTTGCTTGTTTTTGCTTATTTCAAAAGAATGTTACAAATAAGACATCAGATTTGCAAGTTTTCACTATGAGATCATTGACTCCTGTGTCACAGTAAAGCCAACTTAGACTAGAATTAACCCCATAGGGTTAAAATTACTCCTGTGGTCCAACAGACCATTCCATTGCTTTGTAATGGTTGTTGGTACAAAAACGTTTTGTACAGAAAAAAATCTACCCCAGTGCTCTTGAAATGGTATAACCACAAAAATGTAATTTATGATACAGGCAAAATGCAATGTTATTTCCCCTTACTCTATCTTGAGAAGTTGCTGGGGATAGAATGGACCCCAATTAGTTTAGGCAACTAGTATTCATTTCAATAGGGGTAAATTGGACCCCTGATAGCTTAGTAAGTTAAACATGTTTTTTTCTTAACTGAAAGGTGGGTTGAGATGAAACACCACAAAACAACTGAACCCATAATTGTTGAGAACTACAAAGAGTATAAAGTGGTTCAGGTTTGCTAAAGGTTTTTGTTTTTTTTAAAGTAAACATTCCAAACAGCTGCTGAGGCCCACAGCAACCCCACCGGCCTGGGAGCATACAATCCACTGTATCTGAAAAATAAACTTTACATTTGTCTCAAGCCATATTTTAACTTGAATCCACAGCCTCTGTTGGAAACAGTTAAATCTACATTTTGTGCACAATTATTATGTCATACTCAGGGAAAAATTCAATGCCCACTTACTGCAGTGTAGCTCTATTAATCTCAAAGGCACAAACTCTATGGGGAACAACCTAATTTACAACCTCAAACCCACAACGGAGTAAGACAAGATCTAAGAATAAATATTTGAACTCCCTGTAGTTTGGGAGAAAGCTTTTGTGTGATGTATCTGCAAATGGAAAGCTGGGTACTTACCATGAAGTTCCATCCCAATTCAATGCATAGGAGACCTCCATCAAGGTTTAATTCCTCCCACTGGCAAGAAACATGTGACCAGACTTTTTGCCTTGGTCTTGGCCTCTGTGGCTCCTCCTAGCCAGTTCTTTTTTAGCTAAGCTTTTAGACAGAGTAGTGATTGAGGAGGTAAAAACAAAGGAAGAAAATGTAGAGGCAACTGAAGAAACAGGCCAAAAACCCATCTCTTAGGGATCAGCACACTCCATTTAAAAAAAACCCCATAATTAATAAGATAGTCAGCCTGCCATAGGGTGTGGTATGGATATCTCCTGAGCACCGCATTGGAATGGAACTTCACGGTAAGTACCCACCTTTCCATTCCCATCCAGTGTGAGGAGATATCCATCATGGGATGTACAAAAGCTAACAATCTTATAGATTGGGCCCCAAAGCAGGCTGAACTTAAGATTGAGGGAGAACCTGTTGTAATACTCTATATCCGAAGACTGGTTCAGCTGAAGCATATTTGTTCAGTTTATAATGCCTAACGAATCTGTGATGTGAGGACCAAGTAGCTGCCCTACAGATCTCCACTAAAGGAATGACAGTAGAGAAAAACCACTGAGGCCTTGGAGGAGTGTGCTGTGGCATGTGCAGGTTTAGGGAGTTTTTTTTAACCCCATAGGCAGCAAATATACATGCTTTGAACCACCTAGCGAGGGTGGTATGGGAAGGCTTCTTTCCCAATGCAGTGGGAAGGAAAGAGACAAACAGGGAATTAGAATATCAAGGTTCCTTGGTTATTTTATGGTAGTTTTTTGCTGTCTCTAACATCCGGGATGCACCAGACCTACTCAGAGGGATGAGAAAGATTAGGGCAGAAGGAAAGGAGAACCTCCTCTTGCATTCTGTGTAAAAACAGTGTTAATTTTGGGAACAAAGGAAAGGTCCAGCTGAAGAGTGACAGAGTCCTTGTTGAATGAACAGAGGTGATCCTTCATAGACAGTGCAGCTAGCTCCAAGACCCTTTTGGCCGATGTTATAGCTATGAGGAATAACAACTTGAGAGAAAATGTAGTGAGACAGTTCTCAGCAGAAAACATGAAAACTGGTAAGAGCTGATAGTATCACATGCAGACTCCAAGTTGGGAAGTGATGTATAATTGGAGGACACAGCAGTGTTGCCCCTCTGAGGAATCACTGAAGATGCAGGTGAGAACCAATAGCTTGTGGCATGGTCTAGAGCAGGGCTCTCCAACCTTGGGTCCCCAGATGTTGCTGGCCTACAGCTCCCAGCATACCGAGGCAGCATGGCTAATGGCAAGGGATCCTGGGAGCTGTAGTCCAGCAACATCTGGGGACGCAAGGTTGGAGAGCCCTGGTCTAGAGGGAACAGAAGAGAACTGTAGCTTGTCTGCGAAGCGTGTTCACTCTAAGACCCATGTCTAGCTGTGTTTTGAGGAATAAAAGCAATTCTTTGATTCCTGCTGTCTTACAATCCAGACGCTTTCTTCTACACCCACACAGAAAACCTTCTGAGTTATTTCATATATTCAATTGGTTGATGGTCTCCTGGGGGACAACAGGATGTTAATTACCTCAGCAGAGTAGCTGAGTGAGAGGAAGGAGCTGTACTCAGTAGCAGGGTAGCTACATGTAGCCAGTCTAGGTCCAAATGCTAGACCAGTCTTTGTGTGATAAGATTGGCCGTCGAGAGAAGGAACAATAGGTCTGTTTGCATCAGTTGAAGGATTTCAGAGAACCATGGCCTCCGGAGCCAGAATGGAGTTCTGACCACTAGAGTTGCCCATTCCTCCATGATTTTTCTGAAAACCCTGGCCAAAGGTGGAAGAGGAGGAAAGGCATAGCATCTTCCCCTTGGCCAGGTAGGAGTGGAGTGCACCCGTGGCCGCCACTGATGGAAGCCAGGTGTCTGGAGAAGTGTGGCAGCTGGTTATTGAGAGAGAAGGTGAAGAGGTTTACCTGGAATGGGCCAATGCTGCTGAAAGAGTGTCAGCTCCAGTTAATCCCCTGGGATCGAGGCATTGTCAGCCTAGAAACTTGGTCTTCATACTGACGGTCCCGATTGTGCTGTGCAATAATAGATGGGATATTGTGTTCTACCCAGAGGAGGAAGGAGGAGGGCCCCTTATGTAGGAATTTTGATTTCAACCCTCCCTGACACTTTAAGGTCTAAGGCCATTGTGTTGTTTGTTCTGACTAAAAATGGGCAGGGCCAAATGTCCCATGTCGAGCAAAGTGTTTGATGGAAAGGTGAATTACTTGGCGCTCCAGTTTATACTGTGGTGCTTTGCTTTGGGAGGCCAGAGATCCTGGATGGAACAGCCCTAGTAATGAGCGCCCCCCCCCCCCAGGCTGGCACCTGTCATCACAGTTATGTGATGTGGCTCTTGAAAGAGTGTGCCCATACATTTGGTATGTTTCATGGCACTTTTCACCAGAGCAAGGGTATTCTGACTGAGTGAGGTTTGGTGATCCTGATAGGGCACCTGTAAAGGATTTCAATTTGAAATGGGGACGAGGAGCCACTGAGGGGGTCTAGAGTGTAATCTGGCTCATGGAAGGATCACTAGGCAGAAAATTGTGAGACCCAAAGGCTTGTGCTATAAACATAAGGTCTGCTGAGTGTGTTTGAAAGAGGGGCTTTGCCACCTGAGTTTGGAGATACTGTCTGGCGATAAATTTATTATGCCCTTGGACGTGCCTAGAATTAAGGATTGGGAGGGTTTGAGGTGGTTCTTTTTAAATTGTATTAAGAAGCCATGGTCCTGGAAACAGGACAGCATGATCTGTAGCTCTGAACAGACCTTTGTCAGCTATGGGGACCTCAGAAGGTCGTCCAGGTAAGGGTAGATGTGAATGGCCTTGAGTTGGAAGTGAGCTACCACTGCCAGCATGAGCTCGATGCTGATGCCAGGCTCAAGGGCATTGCCCTGTATTGGTAGTGGTACCCCATGTAAGCAAAGTGATGAAATCTCCTGTGCTGTACAGTTATGGGGACATGGAGATACACCTTCATGAGGTCTATTGATAGGAAATCCTCCTGTGTAGAGCTTCTTTGATGGTTGCTGGGGGGGGGGGTCCTATGGTCCCTACCTCTTGGAGATGAGCAATTGCTGGGGACATTAGCTATTGCTGGTGGACATATCTGAAAGAAGGGGAAGGAAGAAACCTGCGTCTGGGGGTGGATTGAAACTCCAGAAAATATCAGTGTTGAATAGTTTTTAGGGTCCAGGTGTCTGGTGCTGTCTGTTTCCACATGTGTAAGAAATGTTGTAGCCTTCTTCCCACACGTGCAGGAAGAGAAGTCAGAATTGTTGGCGAGGGGTCTTAGGGGACTGGGAGGGACATACCTGCCCTCAGTGGAGGACTGAATCTGGTTTATGACCAGGTAAGCTTTGAGAACTTATAGTTACAAGGCTGAATGGGGGCCTGAAGGTACAAAAGGAAGCAGGCACCCTATTAGGTTTCCTTTCATCTTTATTAGAAGTGGATATAGCCCACTAAGATATTCTTAAGAGCCTCTTCTCCAAAGAGGTGAGGCCCTACAAAGGGAACAGTGGCTAGATTTCCTTTGGAATAAGCATCCACGTTGTAGTGTTTTAACCAGAGCAAACATCTTACCATTGTAGCTGCAGCAATGGAACATGCCACATAAATCATGGAATCGTGTGTGGTATGTAAGATAAAGGTGTAAGTCTTATATAGTTTTAATAAACTCCTAAGTACAGTGAAACTAACTCATTGTTAATAATATCCTCTACCCAAGAAAGGTAGCCCTAGAGAAAGCCCTAAGCACCAAGGCAGTAGCCTCATGGGCCTTAATGCTGCTTTAATGTGCTTTTCACTAGATTCTTTAAGCAGGGTGTTCCCATCCTTAGGACTCATGGCTCCCAAGTAAGACCATCACATGAGTATCAACCAAGGGCACTTTATGTTCTTCCATAACTCTCTGTGGTAAAGAATAATACCTTTGTGCCAGTTTGAAGGCCTTCCTGCTTTGGAGGGGGGCATTCCATTCAGCTTTAACCAGCTTTTCAAAAGATGAAGGAAAAGGGTCCTCACAATTAGCTGGCTTTGGCTGTAGAAACAAGGCATCACTTCTAGAAGGAGGCTTGACTGGTGCATACATGAAGGAATGAATATTTAAAGATGCCATAGCTTTGGAGAGAATAGGAAGTCATCCTTATTAAACAGCTTTACATTGGAAGGCTCTTCCACTGAACCCAGATCAGACTGCTGCATCTAACAAAACAGAAGAACCGGAGTCGGAAAGAAGCTCATGCGACACCCTTTTAGTCTTACAAAGCTTCCCTTTAGTCATGACCTGAGGGTCTTAAAACATGCCTTATGACAATTCAGACCATTGGTCCATCCAGCTCACAATTATTCACACTGAGTGGCAGCAGCTTTCCAGGAGGTCACACAGAGAAGGGTCTTTCCAGCCCTACTTGGAGGTACTGGGAATTGAACCCAGGACCTTTTGCATGCAAAACATGTGCTCTACCATGGAGCTATGGGCCTCCCCTGACCGGGGGGAAGGAGGGGGGTTGCTTAGCCATTTGCCTTGAGGAAGAGGAATGGGCATCCAGAGGGGCCTGCTGTATCTCTATTTCCTCCCCCAGGGATGGCTAAGTATGCTTGAGAACGCAAGTGTTATAGGCCTGCGAAAACTAAAGTGTTTTTGGCAGGGAAAGGGTGGGTAAAATACGGCCTCTTCCCACTCTGAGAGTCCCCAGAATTGCTTACATGCCCTGGGTTGATGTCCGGATCGGTCTCAGGTGAGGCAGGAATGGAGGAAAGGATACACAATCCCGTATCTTCCCGTTTCAGAGGGGATCTGCCACGATCAGCCTCCATTTGCTGCATTGCACGAGAGGTGGCTGCTGTAATGGTGTCGGAATCAGTGGGGCATGGAAATCAACTTTGCCTAGACACTACAGGCTCCCTGATAGAATCCTCAGTGGGTCATGGACATCTGCTTTTGCCTGGACACTGCAGGCCCCCTGGATAGAATCCTCATGATCTGAAGCAGCAGTGACCAACCACTTGTCCGATTTGAGTGGGGTAGGTGCTTTATGAGCAGCAGTTTGGGTCCAAACAACCCTAACATGACTTAGTGACCCTTCTTTTTCCTTTCTAGATTTTGAGCTTTTCTTGTTTGTAGTCATCTTGTAGCAAAATAAAAAGCCAAGACAAGGAAAAAACAGATGCTCCCTCTTTTTTCTAAAGCAGAGAACAGAAAAACTGGAAAAGGAGAGAAGACACATTCCAAGTTTTGCAGAGATAAAGAATAGGAAAAGAGAGTAAGATAATAGGAGGCCTGAGTAGACAGTCTGTTGAAAAAGAAACTAGAACAAGCTCTGTCCTGAGCAGCAGCAAGGAATGAACTGGCTGGGAAGAGCCACAGAGGCCAAGACCAAAGCAAAAAGCCTGGTCATATGTTCCTTGCCTGTCATGGGCAGTGGGAGGCGTTAACCCATGATGGATGTCCCCTTGCACTGGATAGGAATAGCACCCTTGATTACTTTAACCAGTCCGTTGTAGTTTATTTTGTTTCATTCCTTAATGAAGTTGACAGTGAAAGTGATCCAGATTTAAGCACTTAACTCTCCCATTAAAATTAATGGGCTGTATAAGCTCATACAGCAAGGCTTATATGTACTTAACTGTGACTGGACTGTGTTTTTTAGTTTTTTTATTTACTAAATAGGTTTCTTTTTCAATCAAGGATAAACTGGAAGCACATCTAAATGGTTAAAAAAGTGCCTCGGTCCAAGACAGATTAAAATGGATCAATTAATTTCCATTTTAACAACTGTTAAACTGTATTTTCTTTCTCTTATTTTATTGAGTAAAGCTCTCACATACATTCATTGGCACTGTAGCAATAAAGCCATTTAATTTAAACTCAGAAAGAAAGTGTGTTGCGAGGAAGGTAAGGAGACAAACAGCTTTTCAAAGGCTAGATATATTATTGGCCTTGACCAGACTTGATCAACCTACAAAGGGAAGGGGAGTGAATAGCCCCTGGCACAAACTCTTGCAGTAAAATAGTATCTCTGTGGGAGCCTCCATCAAAACTCCCACCAGTTTCAGTGGAAATTACTCCCATGTGCTCCTAAAGAATAAAAATGGTTTAAGCATCAGCAGACACCAACCCATAAAAGTATACAGAAGGTAACTTTCTCTTTCTCTCCTTTCTAATGCCCACTATGTTACTGAGATCTTTATTCTGCTTCTTTTCAGATAAAAAAACTATTAGGGATTTTTTTTAAAATGTAGTTTTCTTTTCTAGTACACTTGTGATCCTTTACACCTACATCAGTAAGTAGAAAAGGACAGGGCCAGGCCAAGGAACTCATACCATCAATTCCAGAAGGCTTGAGATAAGTCTTTAAAAAAACCCAAAAGCTTTCATAACTTTTTTTGGTAGAAAAATGTAAATGCAATAAAGATTATTAACATGAAGCTCACTGGGTGACTTTGGGCCAGTCACTGGCTCTCAGCCTAACCTACCTCACAGGGTTGTTGTGAGGGTAAAATGGAGAGGAGGAGGATTATGTAAGCCACCTTGGGTTCCTTGCAGGAAAAAAGGTGGGGTATAAATATAATAAATAAATAAATAAATAAATAAAACAACGTAAATGCACTACCAAATTGAAAGCCTCTCTTACCTGGATATTGACAAAAACTCCGTGGTAAGTTTCATATAGAATTTTGTTTCCCTTCACTTGCAGTGGAAACTCAAAAGGAATTTCTGTTTTACCACTGGGCAGTTTTCCAGGTTTTACCATTTCTACAGTACTGTTAATAAGTTGAATAGGCTGGAAAAAAACAGATGGGGGGAGAAATGGAAAGGTTAAAAAGAATCCACATTACCCTTAACCAATTTCAAGTACAAACAACAGAGACCTAATGGGAGAGCAGTTACCAGGTCCGGGAACTGGATTTTTACCTGTTCTGAATGGGGTTTCACTCCCTCTGAAGGAACAGGTACATAGTTTGGGGGTGCTCCTGGAAACATCCTTGTCATTGGAGGCCCAGGTGACCTCAGTAGCCTGGATCACCCATTATGAACTTCAGCAATGTGCCAACTACAACCATTCCTGGATAGGGATGGCCTAGCCACTGTGGTTCATGCACTGGTAACCTCATGATTAGACTACTGTAATGTGCTCTATGTGGGGCTGCCCTTGCACCTCATTCAGAAGCTGCAGCTAGTGCAGAATGAAGCAGCTAGGATGCTCAGTGGAGCACCTACCTATATACATATTACACCTGTGTTGAAAGAACGGCACTGGCTGCCTATTAGCTACTGATCCACGTTCAAGGTTCTGTTGTTGACATACAAAGCCCTAAATAATTCAGGACCAGGATTCCTTGCAGACTGCCCCTATATATACCCAGTCAACCCTTGAGATCTTCAGAGGTAGCCTTATTGGTTACTCCATGACCAATAGAATGTCACCATGTAATATCATGCATGTGGGCCTTCTCAGTAGTGGCACCCACTCTCTGGAACACCCTCCCACACATAGTTCAAGAGACATAAACTGTAGCATATTTCAAACAACCTTTGAAAACTTGTTTGCATAGGCTTTCTGTAGTTTGTGATGTACTATGACACTGCTCTGTTTTACTATTTGTTTCCCCTTTAAGTTTTTAATTACCGGTAATTAATTTTATATTGTACTATATATGTATTTTAGCATAAACCGCTCAGGTTTATATTAAGTGGTATAGAAATATTATAAACAAACACAAATAATATTGTTCTTTGGTTTGCAATACAGATTAAGCTAGCTGACATCTTTTATTATGTCGGTTTTATGCAAGCCGATGAGCTTCATGGAGTTGCTGTTCTGCATTCTCTCCAAAGAGTCCAGGCTGATACATTCACTAGCAGAAATTGAAACAGTTGCTAGTGTCTGGACTAATACGGCAACAATATTCTAACAGCTCCCTCACATTGTCCTGTATCACTGTAAACCACATTACCCGAGCTTCAAAGTTTCCAAACATTTAATATTCCCTACTCTGGTGATCCATCAAGACTACAGCCTGGGAAGAAGCCACTGATGGGCTGTAGAGGCATTGGGGGCTGGCTGCCAGCACTGGATACTGAGAGGAAAGGTGCAGAGGACAAAGGCCAAGTGATGGGCATTACCACTGATCCCAGATTAGTCTCTCCAATCAAAAGCGAGCACAAAATTTCATTTCATTTTCAATGCCATGTTGCTATACGCAGCTAGTTTCTCAAAGTCCATTTCATTTTCACTTCTCAACAATATGAAAATCGCTTAACAGAAAATAACGAGTAAACATAAAATGCATCACATAACTTTGCGTATCTGCATAATTAAGTTGGGATGTTAAGGTTCACTCAGTTCCCAATAAATCTTCAAGGATCGCTTTAAACCCTCCCCAAGTTTAGTGCTGTTCAGATCAGGACTTCAAGACTGCATACACTAGCATATGAAGTGAGGGTTCTTTATATCTAGTCTTTTCTTCTGAAAAGCTGTCTCTCTTTAGAACAGCTAAGTTACAAACCTTAAGCTTAAAAGAAGCATTGTATTAGCTACCAACATAACTGCTGCTTTAGTCAGTCACTTCGATACAAGGGGTGTTGAAACCTGCTCTACTGAGATCTCACTACATGTTTAAAAACTAATTTTATTCTTCATGGTTATAGGAAGAGAACCTTGAATAACTGTTGAAGGCTTACAAAGCAGGAGTATGGGTGGAGGTTTTTCTGCACAGTGGCCAGACCCCTCCCTTTCTTCCTACGTACTCGGTGCTTCTGATTCATGAGTCCAACTCTTCCTTCGCTAGTACCTGATAAAATAACATGAAACAGTCCCAGTGCAAATTCTCTCAACCACCTGAGACATGCAAACACCTGAAAACCTGAGTAGTGCACATCAAAGCGCTGTGACTTATACCTATATATACTTGGCATGGGTTGAATAATCCTATCTCAGCTTATTAAGCAGAGATATGCATAACCATATCCCCTTTGCTCAAGCTACGATTAAACTAGGAAGTCTCCAATTGACCATAGTTCCATGATTCATCTGAACTAGGAAACTATGGTTACCAGCTTCAGAACAAGCCAAGATATTAAAACAACTCAAACCATGGTTTAATATCCTGGCTTGTTCCTAATCTGGTAAATGTTGTTTCCTGGTTTATACAAACTGGGAAACTTTGGTTAATTAGAACTTCCTGGTTTGATTACTGCATTCAGTGAAGGGGCTGCGTGCATAGGAAAAGAGGCTCATGCATATCTTGGCTTAATATGCTGATAGTCTGGATACGATATGATAGTTTGGACACAGTCAGTGACTAAGGTGCAGGGTGTTTTTTGAGAAATTCATTAAACAATTCATTAATTATATAGCAAAATATTAGCAACACTAAACAAACAAAAAACAAACTGCAGAAACCAGAAAGTCTTCCTTTGATATGTTAACTTGATATAAAGAATAGTTTTAGTAAAGCTTTCCATAACCATGATTTTTTCTATTTGTACCTTAACAGAATTGTAGAAAGCTTCAAACACACCAACACTTTTGGCACTGAGCTGTAGGTTTACAGATCCTTCCATTGTCAATGAGATTCCCTGGTGCTGAAGTGCATCTCTGCTTGTTATGACTACCACTCCAGTGAGAGCTTCCTAAGTGAGAAAAAATCAAGAACATGGAATCAGTCAGATCTTGTCTTGTTATTTTTTAGGTTTCAGGGGCAACCATAGACTGCTATAATTATCCAAAAGCATCATTCACCAAGGGGGGGGGGAGGCACAGTGTGGGAAAGAGTACAGCAATACACAGTTTTGTTTGTCTGGCAACTTTCTGTCCCAGCACCACCTATTATGCAAAATTGCTAAATAGCTAGCAGAGTCACTGAAAAATGCAGCTCCACTTCACTCATGCAGTTCTTCACTTTGTTGTAATATGCTTTTGGATTCTCCAGGATAAAAGGTGCTATAAATGAAACATTACTAGCATCGGTTTGTGTCACAGTAGTGGCAGATGACTTCCTAAAGAAGAGCAAGCCTGTGTATTAACGAGATAATGATTCATAATTAAAGAGATGTATTTGTAAATTCCTTAACTATGCCTAGGGATTCCCTGTAAAAAATTTATAATGCATTTTGACAATGGCACTGAGTAAACCAAATAGTTCTTTTGATGTTCTGCTCCCAGATCATTTATCTAAAAGTAGCTCTAAACCAGTGCTGCAAATAAATCTCCAGGAAGTGCTTTGCATCCCCTCCCCCTCAGGATTGCTCATCTGCGTGTGAAAACTGAGCCTGCTCTGGACTCTAACCTAAGAGCCTGCAGAAAGAAACAAGAGCCTGCCTTTGTTGAGACTCCATGAAATGGGCTCGGACTGGGTTCTAAGCCTGGAAAAACAAGAGAGGGAGACCCTTGCACCAAAGTCAGCAGCCCTCCCACACAGCAGAATGAAGCAACCTGCTTCAGTCAACACCATGAGGGGGTGAGAAATGAAGGAAGAAATTGGATGACTGAATGGTGCAGCAGCAAGATGTTTAAGCAGTGTTCTTCAACAGCCCAGGTAGAACACCAGGATTGTGCTATTGCCTCAGTGAGTTGTGTTCACTTCAAGGGAAACTATAGCCTGTATTAGACTTTTCTGCGGTTTTCGATATGACCGATTATGACATGATGTGATGTTAGTGACATTTCTGGTGGCACGCATTTGTGGAACTGTTCACACTTGCTGGAAAGTTCTAGGGGTGGTGGTGGTCATCATATCCACTGAGTTTTCCTTGCTGGCTCTCACAGAGAAGATACCTTGTTCCCTTTCCTGCTTAACATGACCATGAAGCTACTGGATGAGATTATTAAAAGGCATGGAGTTCAGTGCCATCAGTGCACTGGTGACAGCAAGCTCATTTTCTCCCCTTATCATATGGACTGTATCTCTGGGCTTACCCAGCACCTGGGCAAACCTATTGAAGCTGAATTCACAGAAAACTACAGTAGTTACAGACAGCAGGACTTGTGATTTAGGAAGGATAACCCTCATGAACGAGAAGTCCAATCTCCTACAATCGTGCATGTTCACAGGTCTGAGATGATGCTGGATCCATCACTGTGCCGTTTACCACCATCTGCTGATGAGGCAACAATAGTGTGTCAGACTCAAAGCCAGCAAGAATCATCAGTACATTTGTAATCTTGAGAGTAGAGTATTAGGAGGCACTCTGAATAGATCTACTCTTGATGATTGTTCCAAAATTTCAGCTAGTAGAGAAATTGCTGGCCAACCTCCTACACGTGTTAGGACACCAGAAGTGCATTATAACAGTGCTTCAGCATCTGCTCTGGCTTCCTATCATCTTGCAAGCACACTGGAAGTTGCTGGTTTAGGCCAAGAGCTCTTTGAGCCTAACATACCCTTCAGAATGTGAGGCCACATCTTCCTGTATATCCCATTGAGACCCACAACAACCTTTTGAATTCATTTCTGGACCAAGTGAAAGACACAGTCACTGCCTCACAATAGCTGAAAATCTCTCCTGGAGCCTTGCCAAAAACTAAGCATTATTCCGAAGTGCTGTTAAGACCTTAACATTTGGACTGACTTTTAGCAGCAGGAACTGACTGATGATGGCAGGGCAGTATCTACTTTATTACTTTTTAATTGGTTATTTTTGTACTGAAAATCACAATGGCCAATAATGAATGAGTCGCTCATCTGGTAAATTCATACTGGGAGGAGCTACTCCAGATGTGATGTCAAGGCCAATTTGGGAGAAAGATTGTGTTTTGGTTTTGAGGGGAAAGAGTTTTATAAAATTATAAATGGTGTAGGGCAGGGGTGGAGAATCTTTTCTTGGTTGAGGGCCACATTCCCTCAAGAGTAATATTTCAGATGTCAGATGCCAACAGTGGTTAGTACCAATACCAATGGCGGAGCAAGAACCAAAAGTGGGCAGGCCTCCCCCTTTTCTCTCTCTTTCTAACACCCCTTTCTCTCCCCACCAAAAGGGCTGCAGAGAAGGGACAGATTGCTCTTGCCAGAAATCTGAGGACTTTTGAAATTAGGCTACGGGCCACATGAGGCTGCGGGCTGCCTACCCCTAGTGTAAGGAGTAGAAAGAGAGCACCCCAGAGCATGGTTTGAAGGCACATGAGACATGCACCTTGCTGCAGCTAAGCAGGTCTGGGTCTAGGATGCACAGATTTTGTAAAATCTGTGCCGTCTGCATTTTGTGGATTTTCAGGTGCCTTTTGTTTCGTTGTCCACTCATTGACAGAATCAGATGTGTTCAAACTTGTGCAAATTTGAACTTCCAAAAATGTGCAAATCCCCCCCAAATACACAATCCCCCCCCCATGTGTATTTTCACACTTTAGCCTATTGGAGAAATGCGATTTTTAGTTGGTGTTTTTTTATTTCATTTTTTTCTATGATTAAATTTGCATAAAATTATGGAAAGTAAAAAAAAATTGCCTGCAAGTCTGTGGAATCCGCGTGACTTGAGAAAAACCGGTCTGCTTCAGAATCTGCAGGTCAGATTCATAAAAATTTGAACTAATTTGAGTCCACTGCGGATTTCTCCAACATCACTATTTAGTGCTTGGAGGGGAGACCACCTGGGAACTGCATGTAGTCACTTTGAGTTCCACAACAGGAAAAAGATGGGATATTAATGTAAAAAATTAAATTAAATAGCATCTTTCCCCTCCCCCATTATGCTAGAACTCAAGGTAATTCCATTAGATTCAAGACTGCCAGATAGAAGTATTTTCTTCACACAATGCATACTTACAGAATTCACCAACACAAGTTATCACCATAACCACCAGTTTAGATGGGGTGTGATCCAGGACATGCCTTCTATTGGTGGAAGGGCTCTGCTCATGGATGGTGCCTCTGCCTGATTCTCAGGGCATTCCCCCCCACCATTTCCTGCACCACAGCTCATTCAGAAGGCTCCTCCAACCCTCTGCGTTGCATTTTCAGGGGGCTCCAGGGACTGCTGTGGGGAGGAGGTTGCTTCCACCAACCCACTTGCACACATCTACTTGTGGATCCAACCCATGGTTTTAAATTAAAGACAAATTCACAGATGATAGCTGTATTGACAGCTATTAGCCAGGGTAGCTAAACAGAGCTTCTCTGTGCAGAGGCCATTTACCTCTGAATATCAATAGGGGAAGAAGGCTCTTCCTGCCCTGAGTTTCCAGGGGCATTTTGTTGGAAACTAAATGCTAGACCAGATGGGCTGTGCTCTGATTAGGGAAGGCAATTCTTGAATCCCGTGTTCTTTACAGTAGTTCCTAACCTTGGGTCTCCACATATTATTGGACTACAATTATTATCATCCCTGACCATTGGCCATGCTGGCAGGGACGATGGGTGTTGTAATCCAACATCATCTGGAGACCCAAGGTCAGGAACCAATGTTTGTAAGACGTCTATCCAGATCTTTGGACCAGATAGGTCTCATTCTGTACACCTCACCACCCACACAAAATGATTTCTGCCCTAAACATGCTCCAATATGATGATTAACCCCTTCTTTCCTCACTAGGATGTAGTAACGATTTCACATCCTGTACAGTTGACAATTAAAGTCCAGAAAAACCTTTTGCTCTTCTGCTTGTTTTCAGCAATAACACCTTCCGTTTCAAGTCTGCATGTAATGCACATTTTTCTGTTAATTCATGCATGCTTGTCCTCCGCCTCACTAAAGTCACTGCTGCGCACACAGTACAATCACACACAACATTCAATTCAAGTTTTGCTCTGGGAAGGAGAAACATTAAGTTTTAGGGTGGGCCCTTTCCAGAGTTTACAACAGAATATTGAATTCCAGGAGGGGGGTGAGAGGCAGGCAAAGAAGATTTCAGCGCTTACTCCAGCCGGACTCTCCCCTAGCGCTATCTACCACCAACTGCCCTGTAGTAAAAATTCTAGAAGCAGGTGTAGAAGACCTCAGGGCCTGCTCCAGCAGGACTTTCCCACCCACCCCACAGGACCATCAACTGCCCTGTGGAAAGGATTACAGGAGAGAAAGGGAGGTAGATGAGGATGACACCAGATACCAGCTCCTGTTCCAGCTGGTAATAGGTACGTTCGCTGGTGCCGGAAGCAAGTCCGGTTGTTTAAAAAAAAAGAAAGAAGCGGTAACCGAAATACTGTCCTAAGCGCGCTTACTCAGAAGTAAGTCCATACACGTTGAATAGGGCTTATTCCCTGGAAGGGGTCATAAGATCGCAGCCTTCCTCTCCCCAGGAAAACAAACGGACAATCGCCACTTCACTCCTCCTTTTTCATACCCCCACCAGGCCCTTTTAGCATCACGGCGTCTCTCACCCCGCAATGATACACCTTGTTGGCCCGCTTGATCTTGATATCCAGCGCGGTGCCCATAGCTACGCCTACCCGTCCTCTTCCTCTTCGGATCACGTGGATTCCCAGCCTGCGTGACCCTGAGCACGTGATGTGCCTACGTTCTTTCCGGGCGGGAAAGAGCAGGGAGGATTCGAGCACTCGGTTCCCTCCCCTTCTAGCCCCGCCCTCTTCCAAAGGGATACTCCAACAGCCATATCCGGTTCTGTAACGTTGCACCTTAAGGCGCCGTTGATTTTTAAAACTGGATACGTCATTCCAATGGCAGCTCCTTCCAGTCTCCGCCCTACACTTTCCCTTCTCACCGGTTGCCTAGCAACAGCGCAAAAGGCGGTGTCGTTTATTTTTTCCCGCTGCCTATTGGCATTTCTCTGTGGCTGAAACTAGAGACTTCGAAGAGAAAGAACGAAAGGCGGGGAGAGATACGTGATCGTCCCCGTCCCCCAAACCTGCTCGATAAGGAACTACATTTCCCAGCCTCCAGCCACAGGGAGATTAAAATTGTTGCTATATTACGCAATATGCATAAACAGCCTAAACGACGCCTGTGCTGGAAGTTTTATTTATTTATTTCAAGTAGGAATATATGCTAGGCTAGCGTTTCAATCCTACGAACTTTGACCTGGAGGAATATTCACTGAACACAGTGGGACTTACTTATGAATAAACATAGGATTGCGCTGTAAGAAATAATGGCTGCAAACCTATTCGTATTTACCCGATGGGACTTACTTCTGAGCATGTGTTTTCCTGCACTACAGCCTCACATGCATAAAGTGTTTTGCTAAATTAGTACATGATATATTCCAGAGCGGTTATACTGTACATGTTTGCCAGTTGGTCAAAGGGAGATGTCCTTTTTTAAAAAAACAACCAGTTATAGAACCTACAGTAATTTCCATAGGTGGGTTTAAATAAGAGAGTTCCAGCGTGATCCATCTCCCTGAGTTTGTTCAGAGTGTGTCCTAAATGCCTGGAAGATTAGTAAAGCAAAATGATAGGTAGCCATATACCGTAATACCTTGGATTGCAAGAAACTTGGTTTGAGAGCGTTTTGCAAGACAAGCAAATTTTTAAATATTTATTTTTATTTTTTTACTTGATATACAAGCGACATCTTGCAATACAAGTACTGTAGTACGGCTTAAATTAAAAATCTCTGTACAATTGTTTTGGGCGGGATTTCGTTTTGATATAAGAGTGTTTTGGATTACAAGCACTTTTCCAGAACGAATTATGCTCTCAATCCAAGGCATGACTGTACAGGAAATTAAACCTACATTGCTGTGTAGACAACAGCATTTAGAAAATGAAATTGTAGGTCTTTTAACAGTCCGTTGGCTGAGGGGAACTGCCACCCTATCCTAACCCCTCTGGGGCAGCCATCCCAGGGGGCTAGGATTGCTCTGCCTTACATCAATATAAAACAGAATGTTATATTCCTGATCTTTTTATTTGATTCTTCGTATCTCATGTTGCTTAACTGCATGCACCAGTGGCTTGAATGACAACTCAGTTAAGACAGAAGAGTGGGCATCCTTTGTCTAGTCCTCCTGTGCAACAGGCACGGTACAGATGAGTGTCCATTGAAACGAGGTGAGAGTACTATCGAAAAGCATAATCCAATTAATAAATTGTGAAGGCAAACCAAAGTGCTGTAAAGTACAGAACAAGAAAGGCCAATTAATATTATTAAAGATTAATCAGCACCTAATAATACCATACCTCGATTATCAAAACCCCTGCTATGTGAATTAAGACTGAAATAAATAAATATGATCAATACATTGTCTGCATAAGGATGGATTAACAATGGTAATATTGATTGTACTGTAGTAGCTAAAACCAAGGTGAGGATTTTGAAATCAGTAAAGATATGGGTCTATAATTAGAACAATAAACTGGATCTTTCACAGGCTTCAATATTACAGTAATACCTTGGATTGCAAGCATAATTCGTTCCGGAACTGTGCTTGTAATCCAAAACACTCTTATATCAAAGCGAGTCTCTGGCCGGCATGAGCGGGGCCGATTTCGGCCCGCTACGCCTGCTCGAGGCGAGCGGTTACATCCCTACGTATTGCAAGACGTCGCTTGTTTATCAAGTCAAAATTTATTTAAAAAAAAATTGCTTGTCTTGCAAAACACTCTCAGACCAAGTTACTTGCAATCCAAGGTATTACTGTACTGATATTCCCTAACATAAGAAGTAGGTAAGCATTTTGTCTTAATAGCAGCTTTATTAGTCAGGGCATTAAATCACCCTCAAACACTTTATATCAGGGGTCCCCAACCCCTGGGTCGCGGACTGGTACCAGTCCGTGGCCTCTTAAGAACTGGGCTGCGCGGCGCGTGGCTGCTGCGCCTTCAAGCCGCAGTGCGGCCACCGCGCCGCCCGGCCACCGCGCCGCCCGATTTTATAAAAATGCTTGTCGGGGAGGCGAGCAGACGGGGCGAGCGGCAGGGGGTGCTCGCTGGAGCTCGCAAGCACCCCAAGAGCCAGGATGGGGTGCTCTCGGTGTGCTCGCGAGCTCTGGCAAGCACCCCCCCTGCCGCTCGTCCCTCTCCTTGCCTCTCCGATGAGCATTTTAGAAAAGCTGGAAGTGTTAGTTCCTGGTTCTGCGGCGCTGCCGCCCGGGCCGCACAGCAGGTGAGCAGTGGGCGACCCCCCCCCGGTCCGTGGAAAAAATTATTCCACGGGACCCGGTCCCTGGTCCCAAAAAGGTTTGGGACCGCTGCTTTATACCATTCATCATTAAAACCATCTGGTCCTGAGTTTTTATTGTTTTCATACTTTTAATTACCTCTTTGATTTCTGTATCTGTTACTGGTGTGACTAGGGTATTCACTGGTCTATAGATCTATCTATATGATGAAGATCCCATTTATTTGAGACCTATTGACTCTATGATCTATGGAATCTATGGATCCAGTGTTCCTGTGAGTGGAATTCCTCTTACAGGATGCTCCTTTTAGATACAGGGATGGGGAATGTGTGGCTTTCCGGATGTTGTTGGAATGCAACTCCCATCATCCCTCACCAGTAGCTATGCTGGCTAGGGCGCATGGGTCTTGCAGTTCAACAACATCTGGAGGGCCACACATTTGCCATCCCTGTGCTACAGGAAGGAGGGGGAAACAATTTTTTTTTGCTGATTCTTCTTTCCCCCTGCAGCTACCTGTGCCCTGTGAAGAGCTGTTCCACAGGGTTGACAGATCCTCCAGAACAGTGTGGGAGATGGCAGGGAATATCTGTAAAAATCACCTTCCTCCACTTCCTCCAATAGGAACCTCTGCTGGATCTCAGTTCCTTCCACAATGAGAAGAAGCTCTTCTATTCACGGAAGGGACATACACCAAGTTACTTGCAATCCAAGGTATTACTGTACTGGTTCCAACACATTGCATTTTATTTTGCTTTAGAAAGATTAATGTTAACCAAATAAGAAGATTTATGAAATTCTTCAATTTTACAAATGCTTTTTTATATTATATGGATTTATCCTCTAGTATCATTTATTGGAGGTACAGTATTCTTGGACCTTTGCTGCTTCAAGCTAGAAGTTTACTGGCTCACTCACCTGGTTCCCAACAATCTTGCTTTATGCAAGCTAACCTAAATGCAGCTATATTAGAGTGCAATATTAATTTGGAATTGCAAGCTTATTATGATATTGTAGTCTATTTGTGTAGGAGAGTTATACAAATACACAAGTGCTTTGGCAAGCTTACAGAGCAATCGTATGGGGGAGTGGGGGGAGCGAAACCAAGGTGGAGCAACTGCTTTTTCCTTTCAGTTCTCACTGGCAGGGTGGAAGGTAAAGTACATAATCATGCCCCCCCCTCTTGGGGTGCGTTTTATAGCCCTTTGTTTTTTTCTTTTTAACTTTTCCCTTCCATTGCCCTGGATGTGTATGGGGGATGGGAAGGCTTTATTTATTTATTTATTTATTCATTTCATTTCTATACCTGAAGCTCTCTGGCCGGTTCACAAACAATTTATACAATAAAATCTACATTAAAAAAACCCAACAACAAAAACATACAATATAGTTAAAAAGATTAAAACCAAATTTAAAAGCACAGTTTAAAATGACAATACAAAAAGTTAATAAAACTAAGACTACAGGTCACCCTGCCCCTTCCCATGTGCTATTTTGAACAGATTAAATATCTAATGCCTTGGCATAGAGGGAAGTCTTAACCTGGTGCCGAAAAGATAGTAAGGTTGGCACCAGGCGGACCTCAGTATACTGAAAGTATGGGATATAAATTATATAAATAAATTATACCAATATTAACCATGAAAGCAACAAAAACATGAAACAAACAGAGCACAAAACAGCAGCCAGAGAATTACAAAAGAACAAGCATTAATTAAAAACTTGGTGGAACAAACAAGGTTTTCACAAATTATCTAAACATTAAAAAGTCTGAGCCAGTTAAGCACCTTTAGGAAGCAAGGTATGAGGTGCCACCTCAAAGAAAACTCTCCTTTGATCTTAAGAGTTCCAAGAGCAGGAGTTCTGCAAAGATCGTGTTCGGCAATAGAAGCTCTCATTGGGTCATAGTTACAGGAGAAACTCTCTAATACAGGGGTACCCAACCTTTTTGGGCCGGTGAACACATTCGGGAATCTGAGAAACTGCTGTGGGCACCACCACAAAATACCTCGTATATACTCGAGTATAAGCCGAGTTTTTCAGCACATTTTTTGTGCTGAAAAATGCCCCCCCCGGCTTATACTCGGGTCAGCGCCCACCTAGGACCCCCCCGCCACCCCCAGACCCACCCCGCCACCCCCCCGCCGCCGAAAATGCCCCCCGTGGCCAAAAATGCCCCCCCGCGGCCAAAAAAGGCCCGCCTCCGCCGAAGGCCCACCGCTGCCAAAGCCCCCCCAGGACCCCCCCGCCACCCCGCCACTGAAAATGCCCCCCGCGGCCGAAAAAGCCCCCCCGCGGCCGAAAAAGGCCCGCCTCCACCGAAGGCCCACCTCTGCCGAAGGCCTCCCAGGACCCCCCCGCCACCCCACCACCGCCAAAAATGCCCCCCGCGGCCGAAAATGCCCCCCTGCAGCCGAAAAAGGCCCGCCTCCGCTGAAGGCCCACCGCCGCCAAAGCCCCCCCAGGACCCCCCGCCACCCCCCGACCCACCCCCAGCCACCGTACCTGCACCCTCCCGCCGCCGAAAAAGCCTCACCGCCGCTGCCAAAGCTCCAACTCCCATCAGCCTCCTGATGCCTCAATTACCGTAATGTATGTTATTGTATTGGTATCTACCGTATCTTTAGTTTTTAAATTTAAATTTTTTAAATTTACCGTAATTTTTAAATTTACCTGTACCTGTAGCTGCTGCATTTCCCACCCTAGGCTTATACTGGAGTCAATAAGTTTTCCCAGTTTTTTGGGGGTGAAATTAGGGGCCTCGGCTTATATTCGGGTCGGTTTATACTCGAGTATATACGGTAATCCGTGCACCAATGCTTTGGTGTCTACCTGTCATGTCTCTGGATCTTATTTATTTCATTTTTATACTGCCCAATAGCTGAAGCTCTCTGGGCGGTTTATAGCAATTAACAAGACAGTCCCTGCCCGCAGGCTTACAATCTAAAAAGACACGACACACAAGGAAAAAGGAATGGGGAGGGAAGAAGGGGGAATATTAATTAATACTCCTGGCAGGGCTGGTGGAATGGCCCTGCGCTCCCTGTCTTCTCCCTCTGCACAGCCTGCTGGAATGGCTGCTGCTGGTGGCAGTTGAGGGAGGAGAAGCCGTCATGAGGGCGGCCTTTCAGCAGGGCTGGTGGAATGACCCTACGCTCCCTCTCATCTCCCTCCTCTCAGCCTGCTGGAAAGGCTGGTGGCGGGTTAGTCACAGAGAACATGGGCAGAAGGTAGATCTCCAGATATTGTGGACTTCCAACTCCCAGAAGCTCCTGCCAGCATGGCTAATGGTCAGGAATGCTCAGAGTGGGAGAGGAGCTTCGCCAGCTATGGTACAGTAGCTTTTCTGCAGAGCTCCCGGAATGATTTGAAAACATCTGCAAAATACACAGGAAAGACAAATCGTGAGTTAAAACTCCTTTGCTGTTTGCTTTCTGGAAGGTATGCAGATGCAGAGCTAATAAAGAAATAAAAAGAACAGTTTTCTTTTGCTGTGCTTTGGATTGTTTATGAGCTCCAGACGGGTGAAAAAGTCCCTACCCCCTCTTTGGAAACGCGATCGGGCGCATCCCTCGGATAACAGTTTGAAAAGGCTAATTAGGATCCTTGACACGAAAGATACTGAATTTTCTTATCAATTTGAGCAACTGGGTCCTGATAAGAAGCTACGAGGTAGTGAAAGTTCCGAGACAGCGAGGGGGAAGGGCGGAAAAATGGCGGATTCAGCTGGCAAATTCCCTGCTGGTGCCAAGCCAAAGACAACATCTCCAGCTAAGCTTAAAGGAGCAGCACCAGATTGGGAGAAAATTTTATTACAGTTTCAAAGCTCTATGGAAACAGGCCAGCAGAAACATACAGAAGCAATTGAGAAATTTCAAAAACTGCATCAAGAGGATATGAAGCACATGAGAGAGTCCATAGATTGTATGGGAGTTCAAATTAAAGAGCTGCAAGTTAGAGTGGATAAGGTGGAAAAACTCCAGGTGAAGGATGAAAAAAGTTTTGAAAAGTATGAAACGAAATTTAATGAGATGGAAATACAGATGATCAATATGCAAGACAGGCAACGTCGTTCCAACATTCGGATCAGAGGCTTCCCCATGGAGATGGGGGAGACTGGATATAAGTTAAGAGGCAGTATTTTGGAATGGATGAATGAAGCTGTCTCTGGAGAAACAATTCTTTGGGATGATATGGACATTGAGATTGTGCATAGAGTGGGAGCATTAAGGCGTGGTATGACATCCAGAGATGTTGTAATGAAATTTGCAAATTTATACAAGAAGGATGTCTTCATGAAAGCGATCAGAAAGAAAGGTCAAGTAGCTTTTAAGGGGGCTACTTTGCAAATCTACAATGATCTTTGTCAGCAAACAATTAAGTGGAGGCGAAGTGTTAAACCGTGTACAGCAGTCTTGATCAGAAAGGGATTATAATACAACTGGGGTTATCCGGTCTTTCTTACTTTTGTGTGGAACAGTAAGAGATACAAGATCTCATCATGTGACCAAGGCATGGGCCTGCTGGGAGAGTTGGGGCTTCATGATGATGCGGAGGGTCCAGAATTGATGGGTCAACTGGAAGAAGAAGGAGCCAGCGGAGGAATTGTATAAGAGGTTGTTTCAGCACGAGAAGAAAAAAGAAATAGAAAATGTTTTATAAAGAAGTTATCCGGGAGGGAATGAGGGGCTGCTGTTCGGGCTGGTGATGGGTCCTTTCCCCCCCCCCTGGGATAGGTGGGTAGGTTTAGGGTGGGGCAAGTTGCCCTGGCTTAGCAGGGGGGATAGTTTAGATGAATGTGGGGGTGGGTTAAGGGGTATGTTATTGTGTATTATATTCACTTTTGGGGACCAAAAAAGGAAAAATGATGTTAATAGATGGATTATAAGTTAAGAATTTCAACTTTAAATGTTAAGGGGCTAGGTTCAGTTACTAAGAGGAGGCGAATAGAAGCACTTCTTAAGAAGGATAAGGCAGATATTATATTCTTGCAAGAAACGCACCAGGCAAGGAAAGGAGTCAATGAATTGAAATTGAGGTGGTCTAGAATATATGAGATAGCATGTGGATCATCTAAATCACGAGGAGTAGCAATTATAATTTCAAAGAATTGTGGTTTTAATGTTTTAAAGGTGAAAAAGGATGATACAGGTAGATATATTATAATGTATGGGACCTTGAGAGGGGAAGAATATGTTATAGTTAATGTTTATGCTCCCAATCAAAATCAAGGAGAATTTTATCAACATGTGTTTAAAGAAATGGGTAATTTTCAAAATCAAAGGGTTATTATGGCTGGGGACTTTAACATGGTATTGGATAGAAGAAAAGACAAATCCAATCCGACGAGAGAAGATCAGAGAAATAATCTAACGATCTTGAATAAGTTAATTAGTAAGGAAGGGTTGCTAGATGTTTGGAGAGGGGTCAAGGGGAATGAGGAAAGATATACATTTTACTCATCAGCAAATAAGAATTATTCGAGGATAGATTTTATTTTTGTGTCCAGGACACTGTTTTCAAGGGTCCTGGGCACAGAGATAGGAGTGATAAAAGTTACAGATCATGCTTTGGTTAACATGGATTTGAAGATATATAAGGATTATAGAGAAGTGAAAAGATGGAGATTGAATTGTAATATTTTTCGTTTTAAACATTTAACAGAAAAAATAGAGAAGGAATTGAGGGAAATTTGGGAATTTAATCAAACAGAAGAATGTACTGAAGCGATAATATGGGATACAATGAAGAGTGTAATGAGAGGAATAGGATTGAGAGAGGCAATAAATTTGAGGAAACAACAAGAAGTTTTTTATCAAAAGCTAGAGGGGGAGATTAGGGATTTGGAAAAGAAGTATTTAGAGAAGAGGGATAAAAAGATTTTTGCAGAATTACAGGGTAAAAGGAAAGAATTGGAGAATAAAGAACTGGATAGGGTACAAAGGAATTTGATTTATACAAAAAGGGAGTATTTTGAGAATAGTAATAAAAATTCTAAAATGTTGGCTAGATTAGCACAAAAAAAAAAGAAAAAAGCTTAGTGGGGGTGATTAAAGATAAGAGGGGTAAAGAATATAATCTAGTAAAGGATAAATTGAAAATTTTTCATGAATATTATACGGAGTTATATAAGGCAGGAAAATGGTCGGAAGCTGAGAGTAGAAAATATATCGAGAAAAATTTAAAAATAAAAATCCAGGATGAAGATAGAGAGAAAATGGAGCAACCATTCACAGAAATTGAAATAGAAAGTGCTATAAATAAATTAAAACAGGGGAAAACGCCAGGACTGGATGGTCTGGGGGCGGAATATTATAAAGTCTTTAAAAAAATGTTAGTTCCAAAGTTAAAACGGTTGTTTAATGATATTTTACAGGGGGGAGAGATCCCCCCGTCATGGAAACAGTCCTTGACTATTTTAATCCCGAAACCAAGGAAGGATTTAGCGGAACCAGGTTCTTATAGACCAATATCATTAATTAATCAAGATGCTAAACTATTGACAGCAATTTTAGCTAGAAGAATGAATAGTTTTCTAAATAAGTATATAGGGATAGATCAATGTGGTTTTATTCAAGGAAGACAAATGGCAGATTTAACAAGAAGGGTTCTGAATATAATTTATTTAATAAAGAAAAATAATTTGAAAGCGGGGGTTCTTGCATTGGATATTTTTAAAGCCTTTGATTGTGTGGAATGGCCTGCATTAAAGATGTTAATAAAAACTATGGGGTTTGGAGAAAAAATTATAGGTATTACTAACCAATTATATACTCATAATGTCACGTCGGTAATTGTAAATGATGGAATAACAGAAACTATTAGCCTAGGCCGGGGAACTAGACAGCGTTGTCCCCTTTCCCCAGTATTATTTGTGTTAGTTATGGAATTGTTAGCGAATTCGATAAGACAGGAGAAGAAATTACTGGGGATAGGGATAGAGACCAAATGTAAGATAAACCTTTTTGCAGATGATATCTTGTTAACATTAGAAAGGCCTATAGAAAATTGGGATTGGATAGAGAAACATTTAGATGAATTTAGAGAAGTAACAGGGTTAAAAATTAATTGGGATAAATCGGAGATAATGACATTTAATTATAATAAAGTGGAGGAAAGGGGATTTAAACAAAGGAAAGTGGATATAAAGATAAAAAACATAATTAAATATTTAGGTATTGATATACTAAAAGATATGGATAAAATAGGGGAATGTAATTTTAAAAAACTAAAAGATGAAGTTAAAAATCAAATAGAGGATTATAAAAAATTGGGATTATCGTGGTTTGGTAGGATAGCTTTGATTAAAATGAAGATTTTACCGAAGTTTAATTTTTTATTTAGAATGATACCATATAAGATATCAGAGAAAGAAATTAAAGAGTGGCAAGTAATGTTAAATAGCTATTGTAATGGGGGGGAAAAATCAAGGATTACTAAGAATAGATGGTATAAGGCTCAAAAAATAGGGGGACTTGGTCTCCCTAATTTAAAATGGTATTATATAGCTAATCAACTTAGATATATTATGGATATTATTGTTAGAAAAGATTTTATGTGGTGGGAAATAGAAGCATTTGAATTGGGTAATAGGGTGGATAAATTCTTATTTACAAAACAAGGACATATTATGACAAAAAGATTAGAAAATCCCTTTTTAAAAAATATGTTAGAAATTTGGGGTAGAAATAAGGAAATATTTTTACCAGGTATATCCCCGCTTACTCCAGTGGTGGTTATGGAAGATTTTCCCGAGAATGTTAGACATTTAGAACGAATTTTTAGAGAGAAAAAGGTGATAACTTTAATGGATTGGCTGGAAAAAATGGAGACAAGACAGCAAATAATTGATAGGGTTGGGGCAGGAAGAATTTCTTGGTTAAATTTAATTCAATTAGTACAGTGGGGTAAGAAATGGAAGAGGAGACATGAGCATGAAAGGGATTTCACTGCATTTGAGCAGGTGGTTATGTCTAGAGAACTCGTAGAAGGAAATGCATCAGCTAGGGGTCTTACAAAGATGTTATATAAAATGTTGCAGAAATCAGTAGAGCAAGCAGAAAATCTTAAAATAGTTTGGGATACAGAGTTTGAAGAGGAAATATCAAAGGATGAATGGAATAAGATTTGGGATAGGCGAATATTGAAAAATATGTCTATAAGAATTAAAGAGAATTTTTATAAGCTAATTTGGAGATGGTATTTGACTCCAGTGAGATTAAATAGAATAGACAATAAATGTTCTCCAATGTGTTGGCGAGGATGTCAGGAATTGGGTACATATGCTCATATGTGGTGGAGTTGTAAAAATGTAATGGATTTTTGGAAAATGATTTTTGAGGAAATATCAGAAATTGTTGGAGCTGATTTAGAGGTATGCCCTAAACTAGCTTTGCTAACAATAACGGAAAAGGTGATCGGTTCTCAAAATGTTAAAGAATTAATCATAAATTTGTTAACGGCAGGTAGACTAATGATAGCAAGGAAATGGAAAATCCAGCAAGTTTTCACTATTACTGAATGGTATAACGAAGTATGGGATATGGCTTTGAATGATATGTTGACTTGTAATATTAAATGCAAAAGGGGTCAATTAAAGAAAAATAATTTTAAGGATATTTGGGGTTTATTTTTGGAATATGTGTTTAAAAGGGGGAAAGGGAGTTTACCCTGTCAAGATATGTTGTATTTTTGGAATAATGAACAATTATAGAGTTATTGGATTGTTTGGTCCCATGGTGATGGGAGCACAATATTAGTTATGTGTGTGTGTTATTTTCTTTGTATTGTTTTAAAATTTAATAAAAAAATTTTAAAAAAAAAATATGTCTATAAGAATCAAAGAGAATTTTTATAAGCTAATTTGGAGATGGTATTTGACTCCAGTGAGATTAAATAGAATAGATAATAAATGTTCTCCAACGTGTTGGCGGGGATGCCAGGAATTGGGTACATATGCTCATATGTGGTGGAGTTGTAAAAATGTAATGGATTTTTGGAAAATGATTTTTGAGGAAATATCAGAAATTGTTGGAGCTGATTTAGAGGTATGCCCTAAACTAGCTTTGCTATCAATAACGGAAAAGGTGATCGGTTCTCAAAATGTTAAAGAATTAATTATAAATTTGTTAACGGCAGGTAGACTAATGATAGCAAGGAAATGGAAAATCCAGCAAGTTTTCACTATTATTGATTGGTATAAAGAAGTATGGGATATGGCTTTGAATGATATGTTGACTTGTAATATTAAATGCAAAAGGGGTCAATTAAAGAAAAATAATTTCAAGGATATTTGGGGTTTATTCTTGGAATATGTGTTTAAAAAGGGGAAAGGGAGTTTACATGTCAAGATATGTTGTATTTTTGGAATAATGAAAACAATTATAGAGTTATTGTATTATTTGGTCCCATGGTGATGGGAGCACTATATTAGTTATATGTGTGTGTTATTTTCTTTGTATTGTTCAAAATTTTAAAATAAAATATTATAAAAAAATAATAATAATAAAAAGGAATGCTCAGAGTTGAAGCCCGAAACATCTGGAGACCTACTTTTTACCCACTCCTAAACTAGGGGGTTGTGCCAAAGCCTTCCCAGAAAAGTGTAACAATAAGCAAGACATTGACTTATAAAGGCGACCGACTGTCACTGTGAACCCAGAGCTGCATGTAGTCCTCTAAGGCATAAGTGCTGGGCCCGATTAAATGAGCTTTTCCTGCAGAAGGTGTAGCAACCACAGGACACCTGGCTGGGAGTACATGTGTGTATGCACATATCATGCAAACATCATTTTAAAGGGCTGCAGTGTTTTGCCGACTAGGCTGTGTCTTACTCAGCAAAAACATTTGTTTTGTGTCTACTGGACACTGCAATATCTCTTTAATAAAGAATTGTCTAATTCAGCTAATTGCTGGTGGTGCAATACAGCTAATGCTTCTTTTAAACATATGTTTTTGCAATGTCCAGTAGTTGCTTCTTTTTGGGAGGAGGTTATTACACAGATAAATTTTGTACTGGAACAGTCTTTAATATTCACTGAGGTACATGCTCTTTTAAATGATTTACTTGTTTCATGGAAATTAACAAATGGATTCTCTATGCCCTTTTGACACCTAAAAGACTGGTATTGCAAAACTGGAAGAGTAAACACTCACCTTCTGTAATGCGATGGATTGAGAACTTTACAATGCTTTTGATATATGAATGGGTAGCATATAGATGCCAACTTCAAATGGATACTCATTTGGATATTTGGACTGCTTTTGTTGAAGCCTATGCATAATTGCTAGAAAGTTGTATGCATTTTATACAAATCTATGTATGTACTGTATATTTTTTAAAATGGAAAAGATTAAAAAAATCTTTTGTCTGGCCAGATGGGCGATTCATAAATATAATCAATCAATCAACCAATCAATCAACATTTATATATCTAACACAGTATTTTTGCTATTCCTGCACCATGACCACCTCAGCACTGTAATAGTCCTGGGTATATGTGTCTAAAACAACCCTTACAATGTGACATAAGATGTTGCTGGCAACCTCACCACTTTCTAACCTGGGACATCTAACTCTAAAGCAAGGAGTTGAGTTGTCCTGGAGCTGGGTAGTATAGCACATGATCAGACTGTATATATCTGAGACCAAGAGTTTTACAAAATTAATGTGAAGGACTGCCAACTGGTCCTTTCCTCATGACGAGAGAACAAAGGCGCCAAACTGCCAGCCTTGGCTCTGCTATCCTGAGACTGATTTTCTCAGGGCTTTGCCCTTAGTCTATACACTGGATTGAGCACTGAACCACAGAGGAACTACACACACCGTGTGGGGTAAAACCAGGAAAGTTTATTTAAGGTAAACTGATTACAATAAAAGGTGGGGAGACACTTTGGTATACAGAAGTAGAGCTACAAAACAACAAAACTAGTTCCTTTACTATATAAACATCCAGGCACTTACTCTTTGCCTGGGGGGGTTGGTGTTCTTAGGGCTTGCCTCAGCAAAAGCCCCACTCCGCGCTCCGTTGCGTCCAGACAACAACAACCAAACCCAGAAGCCACGGCTGGCAGTATCGATTTCCCCCGAAACTATGTACATTTGCATGAGGTTCCCAGCCTCCAGCTGGGATTACACTTGTTTACACGTGTGTGGTGGAGAAGGGTCTGCTTTTCTTCACAATTAAGATGCAAGATTTATTTTCTAAATTAATATATAGACAGATTCAAATATTAATATTTTAAAAATAAAAATTAGTGAAAAACTAATTAGTGAAAAACATAAATGAATTCAGGATATTTCCTAAATTTTTGCTGAAGCTCCCAGAAAAATGGTCCACAGACTTTATTTATTTATGTATTGTGGATTATTTATTGGTTAGATAGTAGGATGGAATTATATTGGTTTGATCTAGAATTTCAGTTCTGCTTTCTAAATCTAAAGTGCTTCATAGACATTCTTGAAATGTTATGAAATGTTGTATCAAAAATCTGTGGGGAAATTAGTTAGAACTTGTTCAATGCTTATTCAATAATAATTTTATGTCCTAAACTGATTCCCTATAAATAGGGGGATTTTCAGATAGTGTCAGAAGAACCACAAATATGATAGTGAAAATAAAATAAAGTTTACAAGGAACTGGGTCAAAATATGGAAGTGGGGGGGGAGAGAAAATCCTGGGAAATAAATTAGTATTGATCACAATACATTATTTTTCCAACTTGAAAATTATATTGTATGGCTTCATTCACAGTTGTGTCCTTCTGCTATATCTGAGGGTATATTAATGTCCCTGTAATTTAAGGTATGTGACTGACTAGTTATTTACAGTCCTTTTCTTCTGATTAGCTGGTTATAAAGCCTCATCTTTTTAGAGTTCTTGGTGATAGACAAAAATAAAACTAAATAACTTGACCCCCTGAAATAACTTTTTGACTCAGTTTATTCCACAAATATGGCAGGAGGTAGGTCAGCTATCACCACCACAAAAAGATACTCTGATACATGTAGATTTTAATAACTCATAATGGTTGAATTTTTAAAAAATGGAGTGAGAGGCAGTATTGAGACTCTTCTTGACTGATATAGTTGCATCAAAATGAATGTTCTCATTTCAAGAGTGCTGATGTAAATGTTAGAGATGTTTCAGTAATGTATATCACATTGTAGCTTTTTTGCTGCTTTGGAACATTTAAGACTAGAGAGTCCAGCTACATCTAGCAGTAAGAAAAGTGTTGCAAAGGTTATTTTGAGAAGATATTCATTGTTGTTTTAAGTATTTAAGGTAAAGCTAGGTGGGGAATCATATGAGAAAGGAAAAAGAGAAAATGTGACCATGTTTTGTTCAAGAAATCTGACAAACAATGCGATCTTCCCCATTTGCTTTTCCCATTCCTTCTTTGGAATTTGGGTGAAATTAACTTCAGCTGCGTAGCAGGGCTGGCCCTACCATTAGGCAGAGTGAGGTGGTTGCCTCAGGTGGCAACTGTTGGGAGGCAGTAGCAAGGTATTCAAGGAAAGAGCTGTGTGCCACATGGCCGGCTTGCCTGCTATCTTCAAGCACAATGGAGGATGCTGTCCCATTATCAGTGTCAAAAAAAAGAGGGATTCAACTCTCTGTCCAGTTAGCTTTTGCATATATGGAATGTGAGGGAGCATAATCTTGCTCTTCACTTCAGGCAGCAACATTTCTTGGGCCATCCCTGCTGAGTAGATCCTATTGATTCATTCCTGAGTTCATTTTGGTTGCATCCACATGATTAAGAGACCTTCTGGCTAAAAAGTGGGGCATAAATCCTTTACATAAATAAATTAGCACATGGAAAAGATTGCAGATGATCACAAAGATCTACACATGCATGTTACATTGAAATTCAACCTGAGGGGGACAATAAATAAGGAAAGAAGTGCCTTGCTAGATTAGTCCATGAAGTCCAGTTTCTTTCTTCCAACTGATGTGTTATGTGAAGGAGTAGTTTCTTTTGTCTGTCCTGAATTTCTTGCTAATCAGCTTCATTGAGTGAACCAAGTTTTAGTTTGGTGGGAGAAAGAATGAGTCTCTCCACTTTTTCCACACCATGTATTATTTTATAAACCTCTATAAAGTTATACTCCCTTCATATATTTTTCTATTCTTTTTTTAAATATTACATTATTTGCTATTTTCATCGCCATGATTTTACATCTTGTCGAGGGGAAACTTCCCACTGGTGTGGGAATTATATATCGAACAGATGGAAAGCTTTTTAATCTCAGCAGGCTGAAAGCAAAAAGTAAGGTAATTACAACCTCCGTTGTGGACCTTCAGTATGCTGATGATAATGTGGTCTCCTCACATTCAGAGGATGATCTCCAAACTATCCTAAATGCTTTTGCAGAAGCATACGGAAAACTTGGTCTCTCACTTAACATCAAAAAAACCAAAGTGCTTCATCAGCAAGCGCAAGCTAACCCTTTGGTGATGCCATCTATCCAGCTTGGCGGGACAATACTGGAAAATGTCGATCATTTTCTCTATCTTGGCAGCTATCTTTCTGTTACAGCTAACATCGACAGTGAAATCCAGCATCGTCTGAGCTCCGCAAGTGCTGCGTTTTCTCGAATGAAACATAGAGTGTTCGAGGATCGGGATATTTGTAAGAAGACCAAAACACTGGTTTATGAAGCCATTGTATTACCAACTTTATTGTATGCCTGCGAAACATGGACTATCTATAAACGTCACCTCCAACTCCTTGAAAGATTTCATCAACGTTGCCTCCGGAAAATCCTGCGAATTACTTGGGAAGATAGGCGAACAAATGTCAGTGTACTGGAAGAAGCAAAGACTACTAGCATTGAAAAAATGATCCTTCAACGCCAACTTCAGTGGACCGGTCATGTTGTTCGAATGCCTGACTGCCGTCTCCCAAAGCAGTTACTTTATTCCCAACTCAAGGATGGAAAGCGGAATATCGGTGGTTAATTAAAGATGTTCATAAGGCTAATCTAAAAAAAAAAAAAAGCAATATAAACATCAAAAACTGGGAAGCTCTGGCCCATGAACGATCTAACTGGAGGTTGGCCTTTCACAAAGGTTCTATGGACTTTGAAGAAGCTCGAGTGCAAGGTGAAAGGGAGAAACGTGCTAAGCGAAAAGCACGTCAAATGAATCCTTTACAAGACCATCTTCCATCTGGTAACCTGTGTCCTCACTGTGGGAAGCTGTGTGGATCTAGAATTGGCCTCCACAGTCACTTACGGACCCATCGCTAGAGTCTACACAATTTTCTTTAGAATTTTCCTCCTTTTAAAATCTCTTTTGTAAATTTTCTTTTTTTTTTATCCTGGAAGACAATCTTACTCGGTCACGAGTGATCGCCTGACTGACTGACATATGGGGTCTGAACTGGCAGAAAGAGCTCTTAGCTCAATTAAAATGTCAACTCAGTGTGTGGTGGATGTACAAAAAGTCAAATTCTACGCTAGGGATTATTAGAGAAACCATTAAGGTATTGGGACAAAAAGCAGCCCAACGAGGACTGAACTTGCTCAGTGGCCACGTAACACTGAGTGTCTGTTGGGGTGGGGAACAAAAAATGGGGTGGGGTGGGAATGGAATGGTGTATCTTGGAAAAGGGTATGGTTGGCTAGCTGGAACCCTAAACAGAAGCGCTTGTAAAATAAATATTATTTATTTATTACACTTTCAGACCACCCAGTCACTGAAGTTCTCTGGGTGGTGTACAGGTAAATTAAAGACATAAAATAAAATACAAAATCACAATAACACAATGATCATAAAACAGCAGAAAATAAAACGAGCAGCAAGGAGTAAAACAGTACAGCACATAATTAAACTAAAGTAAATCCAGCAGGAAAATAAAACAGTACAATGATCTAAACACCCTAAAACAGTTCTTTAAATGCCTGGGAGAATTCAACTGGCACTGAAAAGACCACAATGTAGGCACCAGGTGAGCTTCTCTGTGGAGGGCTTTCTACAGATGGGGTGCTACCACTAAAAAGAGAGCCAGTGTGGTATAGTGTTGGACTGGGACTTGTGAGATCTGGGTTCTAATCCCCACTTGACCATGAAGCTCACTGGGTGACATTGGGCCAGTCACTAACTCTCAGCCTAACCAAGCTCACAGGGTTGTTGTGAGCATAAAATAGAGAGGACGATAATGTACATGACCTTGCTGGTGCCTTGTTTATTCAAGTTTTCCCCCCTTTTATTTTAACCTAGGATCCTAGTAATTTGGAATAAGTGATAACATGTGTATCTTTACTTCCTATTAGCATGGTGCCTGAATGGGTTCAAGAAGGAATATGGTAACAAAAAACCCTTTGTTTTTTATTATTATTACCGGTATTTTATTTTTCATTATGAATTCATATATAATTCACAATTACATTTTAAGAAAAAACAGGGGAAATCAATATAAAAATTATGACCTATATATAATATAATATTAATCACTAAACTTCTAAATCAATTTGTTAAAATCATTCCCCCGCCCCCCCCAAACCGAATGCACGCAAAGGACCGGCAACGGTCCTTCACAGTTAAATTATGTAGTTTTTCATTTGTTATCTTGATGTATGATTATTTTAAATTTTATGTTGTGAACCACCTTGTGTGTATGTATTTTTTAAACAGAAAGGTGGGATATAAATGTTTTAAATAGCCAAACAAACCTCTGGGCAGTGCAATCCTATGGCTGCTAGATAGCATCTAGACAGCCATAGAATTTTTCAAATTTTCAGCTACAAGGTCGGAAAATCACTCCAACTTTGTAGCTGGGGATCTGCACTCAGATCCCCTCCCCCCCTTGCAACTGGCACAGAAAGAACTGCGCTGGCTGCTTCTCCGAGGTCGTAAGAGTGACCTCGAAGAAGGGCTTTGGGGGGGGTTCTGGGGGGAGGGGAGGAGACTGGCACCACCAAGATACAACGTATCCTGGCGGCGCCTCAGCCTCCTTCTCCTCTGAAGTGCCACATTTAGACAGCTGAAATCAGCCGTCTAAGAGCTCTGCAGAGCGAGAGGAGTGTGAAGTTGACTTTCACCTCTGCACCCCTCCCGCCCTGCATAATCGTCTGAGTTTGGAGGGTCACGGGCATCCCCATAGGATTGTGCCCTAAGTTTCCCTGGTATGTTGAATAACACCATGGATTTGGCTTCAATTGTAATTGAGCCTGTTCACACATATGAACAACCCATGGGTTAAACAAACCATGGGCTGTTGGGGATGAGTGGGAGAGCGCGGGCACACTGCCTGCAGTGTGCCAACCACTTCCGCTTTTAATCAACAACCTATGATCAGCTCCTTCATAGGTTGTTGAGTGTGATGTCCAAACCCAGACTGATGCTGTTATGGGGCTAAATAACCCAGTGGTTAATCCAACAAAAACCCATGGGTATGTTGGCATGCGGGAGGCAGTGCACTCTCTGGGCTTCTTCCCACGACACGGGAACCGTGGGGGAGCAGAAGTCCCCCGCGGTTCCCGTGTTGTGTGAACACCAACCGGGGGTGCCCCTGCGGGACAGCCATGCGCGGGACGCACGCAAAGTGACCATGGTCGGTAGAGGGGTAAGCCCCTACCGCGCGTGGCCACCGTGCTGTGCGAACAGCGGGCGGCTGTCCCGCGGGGTCCGCACAGAGGCGGCTGCCCAGAGCGGCCAGAGCTGCCACCACTCCAGCCTGTAGAGGCAAACGGCCCCTCTGGGCATCCTGGGGCCCTGCCCCCTAGCGCCGGGAGGCCTACACTGCGGTGCAGGGACTACGGGGTCTGCCCAAGCGCGCGGGGCACAGGTCGTCTGTGGTGCCCCGCTGGACCCCGCAGACGGCCCCGTGGTGCCTCCCCCGCCCGCAGCCTGGGTTGTGCGAACCGGTCTTCTCTCTCTTGCTTGTGCATGGCAACCCATGGGTTGTTTAAACCATGGGTTGTTGTTACATGTGAAACAGAATGGGTGCTACTTCCAATAGCTGGTTTTGAAATATTGAACCTATTCATGTCTTTCAAGTTACTAACCCCTCAGGAGAAACATTGAGAGAGGATTATTAGATTATTCAACAAATGAACAAGTTCATAAAGGAAATTTGAAAACCTAGAGAGCAGCACAGCAACATTTGCAGGAAACTCAGAATTCTATTGGTTGGATACAGACTTATACTTCGAATAGACCTATTAAAATCAATGGGAGTTTAATTAGCCATGAATAATTTAAGTCCCATTGATTTCAATGGATCTACTATAAGTATGTCTAAAGCTGGATCCAACCCAATATAAATGACCCAAGAAGAAATTTTATTGCCTGTGTCTCAAGATACATATTTATTTACTTACTGTATATCCCGCCTTTCAAAAAATGAGGCTCAGAGTGGCTAAGAATGAAATACAAAATTAAACAGGGTCATTTAACACTGATGATGCTGTAACACATTTGCAGCCAAAATCAGGGAGGTTTCAAAATGACAAAAAATGTGAGCATTTTTTGTAACAATCCCATGTGTGCTTAGAGATAGACTGGGGATTCTAAGCAGTTGAAGTACAGAACTATGGTGATGGAGAGGGTGATGGTTATGTCACATTATCATGGATTACAAAAAATCCAGGATATTTTGCCAATCTGTACTGGGGAAAATTCTTACCTACCATGAAATAGGGCACCAAGTTACACCCTGAGCAAGAATGAAGCCAATTCATCCACTGGATTTTCCCAAAGGAAATTTGTTGGGGCTACAATTTCATGTTGACATCCTGTCTTTTGTTGTGGCAGTCCATAAACAAATAAAGAAATACTGTAAAGAAAAAAAAACCTTCCTGGCCCCAGTAGACTGCAATTGGTACAAGAACAAGAATATCAGGTTAAACAAGTTAGGCATATCCAACTCTATTTGTTCTCTGATAGCATGATTATTTGATCATTTTATACTTCTACAGCACAATCCTATAACATATCTACTCAGCAGTAGGTTCCACTGAGCTATGCGGTGCTTACTCGCAGATAAGAAGGTATAGGACTGCAACCCTAATTCTTAAAAAATATTTGGATTTCCAACAGGTCATCATTTTGTTCACCCCAATGTCTGTGACTTTCCATTTCTTCTATAGTGTCAGCAGAATCTGAATTCCCGCCCCCTCTTTCCAAGGAGTTTCCCTTCAACCCCACTTTTAAATGACATTTAAAACATCCACATTATTTTTGATACTTATATTTTACTGCTGAAAGTCTACCTTTCATAATTTTAACTGTGACTGTTAATATATTAAACTAAAATTTAAAAGTGGGAGAACAGCACGGGGGGGGGATTTAACCCTTGTACAATAGTCTAATCAGTTGTGTCTGTCTAACCATGCATAAGATTGTGCCCTTAATGTATCTTCAGCATATCATTCCACTAAAGAACTTAAGAGTGGTATAGGTGGCTCCTCTTTTACCAACCTATGAGGTGGGTTAGACTGACAGTGACAGCTAGGGACTGGCCCAAGGTCGCCTGTTCAGCTTTTCAGTTGACTAGGGATTTGAACCTTGATCTCCCCAGTCAATTTCTAACACTCCAGACACTACACCTCACTGCTAAGTGTGTGTAACTCTGGGTATTTGTGTGTGTGTGTGTCTCTGTGTGTGTGTATTTAGGTAAATTAGTGCATTATCTCTTTAAAGACTCCTCAGGAAAATGTGAGGAATTTCCATTACTTTATCTAAATGGTTTCTAAGGACTTGTCTATGCTGCGGTTTGTAAACCAGTTCAAAGAACCAACTTTCTTACATACATGCACGGAACTAGTATTGCTCCTTAAGGTTTGCTTATTTCTTTGGGTTTTGCTTATATTCTGGCTTGTAATATTCTTATAAACACAGTTGCATATAAACTGATACAAAAACGTGTAGCCATCCAACCTTTTTAAACTACCGGTACTGAATTCTCCTCGGCCCAAGCGTTTGCTTAGTAGTTCTATGGCATTCGGTGGGGCTTACACCTAAGCAAAGGTTCATAGGATTGCAACTTGAATCAGCTGCCTTTCTAAGGCCGCAATCCTGTATGTACTTACTTAGGAATAAGCCCCATTGACCTCAGTGGGATATTTCCAAGTAAACATGGACAGGAATGAATGCATGGCTGCAATCTGACACCTGCTTGGGAGATAGGTAGCAATATTTGCAAACTCATTAGGATGAAAGTCCCACTGAACTCAATGACACTTACTTCTGAGTAAATTTACGAAGGATTAGACTGTTTTATTATATTCAATGGGACATAACGGTACTTCTGAGTAAATACACATAAGCTGCCAATTGCAAGTTTGATCTTAAACATCCATTTATCGCAGCAATGCCAGAATAATAATCCTGCATATCCAAAGTAACCTCATAATTTGTTGGTATATCCAATTCTAAGACCTTATTTGCTGGTGCTGCAAGTCCTTGGATTGGATCATGAGACTGATATAAGAATAGTTAGTAGTCAGATCTAAAGAGATTTATTTGGAATTAAATCCCACTGAATACAATATGACTTGTTCCCAAATAAGCATATGTAGGACTTCAACACTAGTTAATTCATTAACTTAAAAATATGTACGTATATCAGAGACTTCTGCAACATTTTTATCTCATCAGCTTCTGTAATGTCTTTCTCTCCAGTACTTTGTTTTACTGTTACTAATTTTGTTTGCTAAATAGCAGCAAAGCAAAAGTGATCTCATTCCTATCCATTTAACTTATACCAACCGGCTATTTACTGACAAGGAGGCATTTACTATTTCAGTTAAAGCACAGATAGTGTCACAATGGTAAGCACTGAAGCACTTAGAAGAGAACTACACAGTTTATTTTACATATGGACCATTTTTTCCATACATTTAAGGGCTAGAAGATACACATAAAGATTGGTATTGTGCTGTTGATGGAACTTGAGTCTTTAACAGCACAATCCTATGAGGCTGCCCGTAACCCTCTGAACTCGGAAGACTGTGGGGTGTGGGCATCCTATTGAGGGTGGGAGAAGCGCAGTGGATAGGATATCTGCTGTGCTCCCCTTGCCCTCAAAAACATCTAGGTGGCCTATTTCAGCCATCTAGATGTTCTTCCTCTCACAAGGAGAAAAGGCTGAGGCGCCACCTGGATTCATGTAAGATGGCGGCACCTCGCTCCTCCCCTCCCCCAGGGATGCTCCCCCCATGGGGGAACCAAACATGGTCTTCTGTGTTCGGGTTCCCAGCCAGTGTGGAAAGAATCACATTGCCTACAAGGTGGAGGGGCAGGCACTCCAGGGCACTGTGACCTTGGAAGGGATTTCCAAGGTCACAGCAGCAACTATGTCCAATCCTATGGCTGCCCAGACAAGGTCGGAGGGACATAGGATTGTGCCCTAAATTACTTATTATTTACTTGTTAAATTTATATACCGCCTTTCCTCCCAGGAGTTCAAGGCAGTGTACATGATCCTCCTCCTCCTCTCCATTTTATCCTCACAACAACCCTGTGAGGTAGGTTACACTGAGCGCCAAAGACTGGCCCAAAGTCACCCAGTTTTTTGTTTTTTAAAAAATGGTTCCTATATTCCAGTATTCCTATTGTTTACTACCACCAGTGTAGCCTGTTAACCAGTTTGGAAACGTCTGAAGATCAACTATAGTAGACCCATTGAAATGAATGCGACTTAAGTTAGACTAACATTGGATACAACCCAATGGTTTTTACTTCAGAATGATTCCAATTTATGGCCCATTACTGAACCCAGCATAAACATACAGATGCACTCACTTAGTAACACATGTATGCATAAATGTTTCTTGGAGTATGGTACTACAGCCCACAGATTAATTTGAGCATACATATATTACAAGTGGAAGCTGCAACAAGATGTTGCAGTGTGGAGTGTTCCTGCTCATGGCAGGCTGGCTGGAATCTCTTCCAGGATGTTTCATTCCTTCCCTTGGTTCTCCATCCACCCCCCTCCGCAGTCAGCATTCTGCGGCCACTGAGCACAATTGGTCTCCATGGGGCTGTTTTGAGAGTTCTCTGCATACCAGGATGTTTGTTGTTGCTGTACACCTGCAAACCTTTGGGACTGAGTTCCCCCAAGCCTGTTGATACCTCCCTCTTGTGGGTGGTGCCATTTGTAATTTTATTTATTTACAACATTTATATACCGCTCCACATCTAAGCAGATTCCAGAACGGTAAACAAAACAATATTGACTACATAAGGACAAGCACTCAGAGAACTGAGATGAGTATATATCAGGAGTGGGCAACATGTGGCTTCCCATCCTTTTTTGCACACACCCCCATGACTACTGCTATGCTGTGAATTTTGGTGACATGTGGCTCCCCTTGTTTGAAGTGAAAATGTTGGGGATTGCCAAAAGACCTGGGAGAGGATATTGTGATATATTATCTCTCCCCTCTTGCTTTTGCAAACACAGCAGAGTATACCCAACTACAGGCGAAAAACGTGTGCGTGCGGAGCTGCTGGTTAAAGCAGGGCTGGGCATTTAGTTGATACAGACTGTCCCTTTTGGACAGGCTGGATCTTCACTTGGTTCCCCCCTTACACTACCAATAAGACAAACAGTCTTTTGGAGGTTAAAAACATAGTTTACTCACTCAGATCTTGCAGATTGGATACAGGCAGGCTTAAGAATGTATTTACAGTTATGCAGGAATCATATGGTAGTCGACCTGTTCTGAACTTGGGAAAAGTTCAGAACTGCAACTCGGCTACATCTTCAGACATGTTGCACACACAAGTTCATGGCTCAGACTGTTTTTGCGGGGCAGGAAGAGAAGGCGACTGGCAACGCTCACATCCTGTGAAGGATCAGCAACCGGATCCTTTGCGTGAGTTCGGCAACTCTAGGGTTAACCGGCCGAGCAATACAGCTCGTATCGGCTTTCAGTACAATAGGAAAAACCACAACCCTTTGTATGCCCAAATAAGGCTTTTTATTTGTTTATACAATAATCAGATCGGAACTATCAGCCTTCTAAGAACACGTTTACAGTCAACACAACCTTAGCTGACCCGCGTCTTACCCAATGAGCGGGCTCCGTGGCTAGTAGATGGAATCTGGTCAATATCCTCACATCAAAGATACTACTTCTAGTCAGTTTCAGCCCAGCTCCCGATCGGCGCTTCCTAGCGGAGAACGGTGCACCTGGACGGCTTCTGCTTAGGAGGATATGGCCCCGTGGTTCCCAACAACCCACTACCGGAAGGGAGAGGGGTTTTCTACCCCGGTTTTCCCGCTCCCCCTGCCCTCTGGGTCAGGTGGGGGCTTGTGCCTGCCCCTTCGTTCATGTGGGCTTATTCCTGCCCGGGAAGACGGTGACGTATTGATACTTTGCAGCTCTTTGAGACTGCCCTGTTTGTTGATGGTCCTTGATGGTCCTTCCTGGACGTTTGTGGATCTCTGCCGAGGTCCTCCTTTGTTGGGGCTGATGACTTGTCTGGGTACTCCCTGGTGACCTCATCCCTCCTCCCTTGCCCCCTCCCTTGGGGAAATGTGTGTGCGTGTGTGTAACTGGGGTTTGGGCTTTCTCCACACATCCTAAACCAGGTGAGTCCTGGGTAGCATTCCACAGAGTGTCTGCTCTAGGATGCAGAGACTCTGTGGTCCCAATTACATCATGTACTTATACATGGCTTGAGGTTTTGACTGCTCATTCCCAACAGAAAATATAGCTTTTCTTCTTGCCCCTGAAATTTGGCATTGGCAATTTCAGTGGTGGGGTGGAGAATTGGCCCCCAGACTGTCCAAAGTTGCCCACCCCCAGATCATAGTTCAAATATTTTTAGAACTTTGTTCTTCCCACTTCCTTTACTAGATACATATGGTGTAGTCCATTTATTAGGCAGTATTTTAAGAACACAAGAGCCATGCTAGATCAGACCAAGGGTCCATCATATTCAGCATTTTGTATGTGTGAATAAACAAAGAATAATAAAAAACCAGACAGAAATTATAATCTAAACCCTGCCAGGCACATGAATTCCACCCAGATCTAACACTGAGAGAGGCAGGGGTGTAAACTACAGGTGGGGGGGCAGCGGTGGGGCTCAAGCCACCTCCGGGATTTCCCAGAATTGGCAAAGCCCCCTCCAGGCAACCAGCTGTTATGTGTTTGATGGGCAATCTAAATTACCTCCAGGGAGTGTGTGTGTGAGAGAGGGGTGGAAGAAAGTGTGTAGGAAAGAGGGGGGAAGAGAAGGGGGAGAACAGGGGCATAAACTACGGGGGTGGGTAGGTGGGGGGCTGAAGCCCCCCCTGGGATTTCCCAGAATTGGCAAAGCCGCAAAGGCCCCTCCAGGCAGTTTAGCCCCATGCCCCCCCCCCCGCGGGAAATTGATAAGTCTACGCCCCTGGATAGAGGACCATGCACCCTCATGCATTTCCACTTATGAATGCTGGGATATATGGCTTGAAGAAGTCAACCTCAAGAGATCCTCCAGCTAATTCTTCTATCTCAGGTCTGCCTAAAACTAATCAATAGTGGTTACAGGTCGCTCTAAGCAAAGTTGAGCTACTTGAAGGAAGTCAAGAATAGGCGCAATTTAAAGTATTTGTACTATTAATGCCATTTTGTAAAAAACAAACAAACGGAACTTATTGCACCTGGGGGAAGAAGCTCCAATTGAAATTAAATTAGTTCGGCCACGTGCTGTTTCTTCCCAGCATCTAACATGAGGGGGAGGGGGTAAATGCATGAAAAATCGGGTAAGGCATAGCTGAACGTATTTGTACTTTGGCAACCTATGGATGGGCCATTTCAGAGCCCCAGGTGTTTAGATGATCCTCAGGCACGGCCTGAAAATTCACTGAAACCGATACTAGAAATTAATTTGGCCGAGCAAATGCAGAGCTGTTTAAGCGTCCCGGGAGCTAAGCGATCGTGCGCGCGCGTGTGTGAAAGAGAGGTAGGACAGAAACTGGGCATCCTCCTTTGCAGCGTGTAGGCTGCAACGGGAAGCAATTCAGCAGCGTCGCAGACTTGTACATCCAGAATAAATTGCATCCTCCTGCCCTGTTGCTGGTGGGTGTACATACACTGCTGTATGTATCTATAGCTGTTGCTATAGGGCAGATACGCTTGCCGGAGGAGATTTGGACCGCTTCCTCCGAATCAGGTCCAGATGTAAAAGTAAACGAACGCAAACAGTATTGGGTCCTTCTTATGGAACACGGATTCGGTAAAGCTGCGGTTCGCAGACCTCCCTCTAACCTTGGAGCAGGCTCCGCGGATGAACACTGAACAGGGCTGGTTCTCCTCAACTCCGTTCCCGAAAGAAATCCGCAAGGAGGACCGCACCAAACGAAAGCCCTCTCCGAGCAGGCGCTAATGACAGCGATAGGGGCGCGTGCCTCAGAATTTATATCACAGGACGGGGAAGGGAATGAAGCAGCAGTCGCCAAGGCGACCAAGCCCCGCCTTCGGCCATTCCTTTCCTCTCCCTCAGCGCGGATTCCCGCCTGGCATGGGCGGGGCTCTTGCGGCGTGATTGACAGTTACCATAGTAACAGGCTCTTCTAGCCGCCATTTTGTCAGTTGGGCTTTTTTTAAAAAAAATAATTTATCTTCCCGCCCGAATTATAACTTTGCGTGGGGTATTCTCCCTTCGGGTTTCGGGCGTGTAGAGCGGCGAATTTACCCCACTTCTGCCAGACGGAGCGGGTCGAAGTGGGGCGAGTACGTGTGTGTAGATTGGAGCGATCCGGAGCGCAGGTCCAGAGAAGCCGGCTCGGCGGCATCAGTGGCGGCGCTCGGGAGGGGGAGGAGAGCGGGGGGTTGGCTGGCAGGCAGGCAGGCAGGGAGGGGGCGCGAGTGAGTGAGTGAGGAGTTCCCGGGAGCTCGGTTCAGCGCTGCGCTCCCCCTCTCGCCCGCGCCGCTCTTGCCGCTCTGCCTGGCCTGGGCTCAAGCAGCAGTCGAAACCGAACAGCCACCGCCACTGCTACCGCCGCGCTGGGTCTGGGACCGGGCCCCGCTGCCGATCGCTGCGCAGGTTTGGAACGCGCGCCATTTTGTGAGCAATAGAAAATCTGCCCGGCCAGGAAACGCCGCGGATCCGCCCGCCGGGCCGGGCTGCCCTCCTCCCCGCAAGAGGGAGGTGCACTGCTGGCTCCGCTCCGGGGCCAAGGCCCTGCTCTGCTCCCTAATGCGCGGGGCCCGAGTGTGGCTGGCGAAGTGAGGCAAGCCGGGTGAGAAGACTGCGGAGACATTGCTAGGCTGGGCCGGGCCGCTGGCTGAGGCGGGGAATGAACTGAACCCACCCGCCGCCGCCGCCACTACCTCCACCTCCTTGCATCCCGAGAAAGGAGGCCTCGGTCAGGACCCGGACTACTGCGCCCCCCCCGGACAGCATCCAGAGGCGGCCACCGCCCCGTACACGGGTAAGTGGTAGGGCCTCTGGCAGCGGGGCCGCCGGCTCAACGACACAGGGAGAGAGGGGCCGCTGCCATCTTGAACAGGGAGCCTGGGCCGCCCCGGTGGTGAGGAGAAGGAGGAGGCCAACCTAGTGGAGGGAAAGGTAGACGCCGGCTTTTTCCCCGTTATGGGGAGGCGAGGGAAGGTTTTTAATTCTTCGGAGTCGCGAAGGTGATGGTTGAGGCCTGGGAGACCTTTCCCACTTGGCTAAGGGATTGGTCCTGGTAGCTCGGCATTGACCATACCTGGGCCAGGATGGCTGTTGGGGTGGGGGAAGGAAGAAGTTCTGTTCTCTCTGTAACTCCCCTGGGCAGGTGGGCAGAAAGTCAGTAGTTATTAGTTAGCACCTGTTGTAGAAATAGGGTTGATTTTTAGGCGCCTGTCTGTAAGTACCTAGACTTGGTATGTCTGCTTGGTATGACTGGTGTAGAAGTCCACTGTGGTCACGAGAACTTTCGTCGTGTTTCTGTCAATTTAGGGTCATTGCTGCATGTAAATACTCTCTGTCACTCAGGGAGGGTTTCATTCTGAAGCTAAAGAAACCAAAAGAGCTCATCTGAATTGTTGGATTTTAATGTCAAATGGAAGGGGGGAGGGAAATCAATAAACTCAACTAGAATAAATATATTCTGAGTGATTGGATTTGCATTTTAATTACTTTTTGTTCTGATTCTGAACTGTTCTTACTAAGAAGTAAGTCGTTTTGATTTTAAAGGTACTTATTTCCAAATAGGTATGCTGAACATTCCAGTTTTATACCAAGACTTTGTTAAAGTGTTTTCCCATCAAGAATCTTTGGTTACTCGTCCCTCATCAGAAAACAATTTATTTATTTAATGAACAGATACATATACCAATAAGTTAAATTCAAAAACCACATTATACTTTTCAGTCATTGTCATCTTTATGGTATTGCATAGCTGCTTATTTTCAACAAATATGTACATATACTGTGTGAAGATTAACCCTTGATTCCTCATTAGCAGAAGTTGAACTCTCTTAGGGTGCAGTCTGAAACACATTGATCAGGGAGTAAGTCCCATTGAACTGAATGAGACTTCTGAACATGTATAGGATTGGGCTGTTGTGTTGAATTCCAAATATTACGATGGTGATTTTTTTATTGGAGAAAATGAATCAAATGTGAACTCGATCCTGTGTGTAACTTCATAGAACTTGGTTGAAACTACGTGAGTAAGAGAGAACTTACTTTTGCCATGTCAGAAGGACTGGCAGCTCAACTCTCAACACTTGTTTAGAGACTTGCAACTAGTGCTTGCAGCCTTGACCTAATGGCAGCTGTTGCTCTGGTACAGCAGTCGGTTTACCCCATCTTAAGTTATATTTGCTGGCAGAGCAGGTTTTGAGATAGGGTGTTCTGTGTCTGCTTTGCTAGTTCAAAAAGAAATCTGGGAGGTGATGTTCACAGGTAAGAAAAAACAACTATGCTTAGAAAAATGTTGCTTTATTGTATTTAAATAGTGAAGGTTTTGTGGAACAAAATACTGTGCACTTCAGTATTTTGGATTTTAATGTTTACTATATTAAGGATGTACTTTTAGTCTACTTCTGAAAGTGCAAGCTGCCTTGGAAATTACAACCTTAATTACTGTATCAGTGCTATCAGTTTGGAAAATGTTTCACCTTGCACAGACTTAAATACTATATAAGTACTAAATAGATTGTTTATAGGACTGTCAGCTCATTCAGTTTAGTTCTACATAATTTCCAACTACAGTTGGATTCTTTTATTTTCATTTAAATGTTTGTTGTTGGTTTTTTTGCAAAAGCGTGGGAGGGGGAATTAAATGTTTCAGCACTAGAATCTGAAATCAGAACAATCCTATGCATGTTTACTCAGAAATAAGTCCCATTGAGTTCAATGGGCGTACCCCCTGATAAGTTGAGGATTGTCTCCTCAGTGTATAAAACTTGGACTATCTTCTTTTGGAGTCTTGGTAAGAATACTATTTTACCAGACAAGGCAAAGGTCCCTCAGTATTGTTTCAAGAAAGATAACATTAATGAATGTCAGGGTGAAATGTATGGTATAACCCAATTGAATAGTATGTTAAATTACTGCACCAAAGTTGGAGTTTGTTTAGAAGAGTTCTTATTTCTCAAGTGAACGATTTGAAGAAAAAGGATAGACAGTTGTATCAGTGTAATGAATGACTTCTATATTACAGGATTTGTTAACTACAGTAGTACCTTGGATTGCAAGTACTGTAACTTGGTCTGAGAGCGTTTTGCAAGACAAGCAATTTTTTAAAAATAAATTTTGACTTGATAAACAAGCGACGTCTTGCAATACAAGTGTAGAGATGTAACCACTCGCCTCGAGCGGGCGTAGCGGGCCAAAATCGGCCCCGCTCACGCCCGCCAGAGACTCGCTTTGATATGAGTGTTTTGGATCACAAGCACGGTTCTGGAACGAATTATGCTCTCAATCCAAGGTATTATTGTATATTTTTGTTCCATGCTGAAGGCATGGTATGTAAGTAACTGTCTAGAACTGAAGCAGGCAACCTTGTGCCCTCCTGGTGTGACTCTCATAAACTCTGGCTTAGCATGGGCAATGAGAGGGGCCTTAGCTCAGTGGTAGAGCACATGCTTTGCATGCAGCAGGTCTCAGGTTCAATCCCTGGCATCACCAAATAGGGCAGGAAAATCTCCTGCTTGGAGGATTGCTGCCAGTTAGTGTTGATAATACTGGACTAGATGGACCAATGGTCTGACTCAGTATAAGGCAGTTTCCTATGTTCCTATGAGTTGTAGTCCAAAACACCTGGAGAGCACCAGAGTTCCTAACCCTGGTCTAGACTCTTGTAAGGCTGAGTTAAGTCTTCATAGTTAACCCCTGCATAGAACAGGACAATGAGATGAAAATTAGAAAGTAGATTGACATTGTGATGCCATAAGCTGGGCTGGCTTTACCTTCTAACAAGTTTATTGTTTACCTAGAAGTAAGTCCCACTGAGTTTAGTGGGACTTAGTGGATTGTAGTTGTAGAGGTATAAAATGCAAAGCTTATTGATTTTCACATGGCGGGTTTGCAAATAAAGACAAAAGTTTTATATTTTTAAATTAGAAATTCAAATTGTTTTGAAATTGATATAGAATGGAATTGTGAGAAGTGACATTTACAACCCAATCCTATGCATGTTTACTCAGAAGCAAGTCCTACTGTGATCAGAGGAAATTACTCCTGTGTTTATGATCAGTCTAAATATCCTTTTTAAACAAGTTACACAAATAAATAAAGCCTTATAAATAGTTACTACTCTAATATTTAGGGCACAATCCTGTGCATGTTTAGACAGAAAAAATCCTAAAGCTGCCAGCAACTCCTGCTGACTGAAGAATGCTTGGAGTTGTAGGACTTTTTTTGGTCTAAACATGCATAGGATTGTACCCTTAGCTTACTTTCAAAATATATTTTGTCAACCTGATTGGTACAGATTGGTACAGCCTGGCTACAGCTTTTTAAAATGAGTGAGAATTACTATCTTGTATGCTGAGTAGATATTTGTTATACATATGTTATAAGGTATGTTATACATATCGTCTTGAATGGATGACTTTTGGATTGGGACTCAAGGAGATAAGCTTGAAGGGGAACTATATTTAATTTATGACAGTGAAGTGATTATATGTGGTAATGAAAGAAGTTGGTTGTGCAGAATGTTGAAGCAGTTTTATTTTGCCTTACTGCTTCATTTTTTAAAAACTTCCTGAAAACAAGAATATTTTGCTTAATTATGTGGGAGGATTCATACTAGATCACTGGCAGTTATGAGAGAGTGCAGAATGCTGACTATCCTGATTTTATTGTTTTTGATTGATGTACATTGCATTTGTGTCTCTGGCAGAAAGTATAAAACCAGTATAAAATACTAAAAATAAATAATACTGAACTCGATGAATTACAGTGAAATCTTATACATGCCTACTCTGAAGTAAGTTGTATTGAATTCAGTGGCTACCCCTCTCGTTGGCTCAGCTTGTCTGAGTGTGGAAAGCTAAGCAGGGTCAAGCCTGGTTATTACTTGGTGGGAGACCCCTCCTCTAGTTTCCTGCATTGAGCAGGGGGTTGGACTCGATAGCCTTGTAGGCTCCTTCCAACTCTATGATCTATGAAATCTATAACCCCCATGTAAGTGGGTATAGGATCACACCCTTAGTATATAAAGCTTTGAGTATCTTCTTTTGAAGAAAATGGTTTGATTCGCACGTAACGACAACCCAGAGAATAGGTTGAGTATGGGTTGTCGTTGAAGTGTGAGTTGCTATTGAATCATGGGTTATTGTTAGTTGTGAGCCCTGTACTATGGTTTAACTATGGGTTGTGAACCATGAACAACTCAGGAATAGAACCCATGGCTTGTTATGTTATGTACCGTATTTTTCGCTCCATAAGACGCCCCAGGCCATAAGACGCACTTAGTTTTTAGAGGAAGAAAACAAGGAAAAAAAGATTCATGTGCAGATTATTGGAAAACTAATGACAAGAGAACAAAATAATATCTCCATACATTTATTTATTTATTAACTGCTTTTTTAACCCTGCATTTCTTAAAAACAATCCAAAACAGGTTATAAAGAAGAATAAAACACAAATTACAATATCGCTGCGGGGATGGGAGGGGCGATATTGTAATTTGAGTTTTATTCTTCTTTATTGTTTTTAAGAAATGCAGGGGTAAAAAAAGCAGTTAATAAATAAATAAATTTATGGAGATATTATTTTGTTCTATTGCTATTAGTTTTCCAATAATTTGCACATGAATCTTTCCCCCCTTGTTTTCTGATAACCATTACTGCTTTCATGCGGGCCTACCTGCCTCCTCGCCGGCTTGTACTCTCCGTGGCGAGCCGGCCGCGCTGGTCCCGTCACGTCAGTTCTGGCGCGGCGGAAGTGACGCGACGGGACCTTGCTTTGGCGCGCTGGACCCCGCGCTATGTTTTGGCGGGGGGAAACCAGGGCAACGGCTGTTTAAGCCCTGTTGCCCTGGTTCCCCCGTCAAAATCATAGCGCGGGGGTCCAGCGCGCCGAAGCAGCCGTATGTGACGCAGCGGAGGCGGCTTCAGCGGCTCTGGCATCGACTCCAGCGGCAGCGGCGGCTTGAGCAGCGCGGAGAACGCTCCGCGCCGCTCAGAAGAGCGAAATCGGGCTGCCCCCGCCAACGGGATCAGGCCAGATGTAAGGCGGCGGCAAAGTTTTTTGGGGAGCTGGCGGCCTTGTCCCGCTCCACGCAGGAGCCCTCCTCTCTTCCGCCGCCCACCTACTCGCGTCCCTGCTGCCGGGGTGGGGTGGGGTGCTGCTGCCGCTGCCAAGTTTTTTCCCCCGCAGGAGCCCTCCTCTCTTCCACTTGACCGGTTGGAGGCACGCAGAGGAAGGTAGGGGGGGAAATTATTTGGTTTTTTTTCAGCATTCACTCAATAAGATGCACAGACATTTCCCCCTCCTTTTTGGGGGGGAGAAAAGTGCGTCTTATGGTGCGAAAAATACGGTAATCCATGATGAGCCCTGGCATGTGTCGTGGTTGTTTTGATTGCGCAACCCCTGATCGGGGTTGAGCCATGTTGTGTGAACCCAGTCATTGTGGGTTATTCAAGGGTTAAACAACTCTCACTTAATGCACAATTTGCAGTAGGGGTTAAGTGACAGTAGTTTAATACTGGGTTAATACTGGGTTATTGATACATGTGAATCAGGTCGACAGTACGTATGTTGCTATAAAGAGAATTAGAATTTTACCTAAAGATGTTTTCAAACAAATATTCCTTTTGGAGATTTAAGAGTTAAGTTTTTTGCCACTCAGGGATGTGGGTTTTTCTAGAAAATTTTGAATTGGAAAATTTTCCAGAAAAATTTCCTATGCAAATTAGGCTCAGTTGCACAGGGTCATTTGCACTGGAAACTTTTCAGTTTGCATTATAAAATATTTGGATGCTTTAGAGCAAGGCTCTCTAACCTTGGGTCCCCAGATGTTGCTGGACTACAGCTCCCAGAATCCCTTCGCATTAGCCATGTTGACTGGGTATGCTGGGAGCTGTAGGCCAGCAGCATCTGGGGACCCAAGGTTGGAGAGCCCTGCTCTAGAGAGTGATCTTATTTAGCATATTTGTTTTACTAGTATTTAGCAAACAACAAAGTACCACTTGTTAATTCCCCCTTCCCAATATATCCCAGGTATTTGACCTGAAATGTCTGAGGGAAAAATTAAAGCATACTTACAGAGCCGCTAGGAGGCCATAGGATTCTTTGAATTAGCAGATCCAGGGTTTGAAAAAGCTCCAACCTCGGAGCCGGGGATCCGCACTCAGATTCTCCCCCCCCCTGTAGCTGGTGCAAAACCCCCCACACCGGCTGCTTCTCTGAGGCCGTAAGAGCGACCTCGGAGAAGGGGTAAAGAAAGCGGTGCGGGGGCCAGGGAGGGGAGGAGGCTGGGACTGCCAGGATACAATGTATCCTGTCAGTACTCCAGCCTCCTTCCCTCCCCATCTGAACTGCCACAGCTAGACAGCTGAAATCTGTCATCTAGCTGACTTACAGGGTGGGAGGAGTGCAGAGACGAAGATCACCTCTGGGCTATTCCCTCCCTGCATAGGATGCCCGTAATTCTCCCAAGTTCGGAGGCTTATGGGCACCCCTATTGGACTGCATCCTTAATGTGATTTATGTTATGTAGATCTTTTTTATTAGAATACTTACCGTATACAAATTTAAAGACAATAGCATGTACTTCCTTTATATTGTTTAAATTTAAGGAACTCCCCCCCCCAAAGGTACTGAAAACTGTTGACACACTAATAAGGTTTAGCAACTCAGAAAACTGTGTACCGGTATGTTATGCTGACAACCACTCATCTACTTCAACAGATTTCCACTCTCTTCCACTGAAGTTGCTGGGGTACCTTCAGTTTCTCTGTCACTTATTAGTTCTGTTTCACACTCAGACGTATATGTATTTCAATGACATATAGGTATTCTCTCACATACTTGCTAGGGACAATCAATTAGTATTCATTCATAGTTACTAATGAACTTACAAAATTGAAAATTTCCTATGGAAAAATAAAGAACTGGAAAATGTTCAACCCCGCATCATTGGTACCACTAAATCTGGAAGGGGTAGACAAATGTTCCTTACAAGGAGTTAAGTTCAACTTCTGGGTAGTTTAGGAAAGTCAATAAAACTTTTTGGAAGGAGGTTCTGGTTGTAGTTGTCAGCTAGGAATTAAATAAAGATCACAACTGTTTTATTTTTAATGATAAACTTTGGACACTGGTGGGCAGAAGGTGGGCAGGATCTAGTCTGGGTGCCTGGCAGTTGATCACCAAGGATTTCTGACTCCCAGTTGTTTAACAATAGCACTAACAAAATCACTCCCACCCTAAAGTACACTGCTGAAATGAAGAAAGCTTGGGATAACCAGGAGTGGATTTTTATGTGGAAGGACTGCGAGCTCTGTTCAGTTCCCAGAACAAATGCTTGGGTCCAAATTCATTTGATTCTAATTGAGTGTGTCTTGCACCAGGCTCTGGTTGGTGGATCTTGGGGTTCTAGTAAAAAACAAAGTAGATCCAGCAAGCTTGGAGTCTGCCCACCCCTACTATAAGATAAATCAATTTTGCTATGCAGTTAGTTTTACTCAGAGTGTGTGTTACCACAGTTTTTCTTTCAAATCTCCCAGCAGTAATGTTTGTTTACCAGCAGTTGCAGATAAAATCATGATTCTCCTGAAGTCCATGTTAATACTTAACTTGGGTTGGATCCAGACTAAGTTAGTTCCCATTGATTTCAGTGTTTCTTCAGAGCCAGTGTGATGTAGTGGTGAGAGTGTTGGACTGGGACTCGGGAGATCTGGGTTCTATTCCCCGCTTGGCCATGAAACTCACTGGGTGACTTTGGGCCAGTCACTGACTCTCAGCCTAACCTACCTCACAGGGTTGTTGTGAGGATAAATGGAGAGGAGGAGGAGGAGGATTATGTAAGCCACCTTGGGTTCCTTGCAGGAAAAAAGTCAGGATGTAAATATAATAAATAAAGTGATTGTGCCCTTAACTGGTCAATTGTTGTCAGATACATTTTTTATTACAACTTTATATTGAGGAGAAATGTCTCTTTAAAATGATTTTTAAAATCCAGTTTATAAACCTCTTGATGGCTCATTGATGGACAGTGCCATCCTATGTGACTGTCCATAACTCTCAGAACCCAGAAGATTATGGACATCCAATTGCGTGCAGGAGGAGCGTGGCGGATAGGATTGCCACTGTGCTCCCCTCACCCTCAAAAACATCTAGATGGCCGATTTTGGCCGTGTAGATGTTTTTCACCTCCTCCTGAGGAGGAGAGGCTGAGGCACCATCTGGATTCTGTGGAAGTTGGTGGTGCCTTGCTCCTCCCCTCCCCACCCCCGGGAATACCCCACCCTGGAACTGAAGTCAGTCTTCTGGCTTCGGTTTCCAGCTGGCACAGAAAGAACCACTCTGGCTTCGAGGTGGGGGGGGGATGGTGATCTGTGCTTGGACTCCCCATTGTGACCTCGGAAGGGATTTCTGAGATCAAAGGGGGGGAGTCCGACCAATTCTATGGCCTCCCAGGCAAGGTCAGCGGGCCATACAATTGCACCCTTATGTGACTTTCCTCACTTCTGAATATTCATGTTTGCAGCTGTCCTTTATATGGTAATCTAGGGAGCAATCCTATGGCTCCTAGATGGCATCTGAGGGGCCATAGGATATTTTGGATTCTGAGCCAGCTGCCTTTCTGAGGTTGGGAACGTGACCTCGGAGAGGGGTAAAAGGAGGCTTTTCGGTGGGTGGGTAAGGGAGGACACTGAAGAGGCCAGGATATGAGCTGTCCTGAGGCCACTCCAGTCTCCTTCCCTCCCCCTCTGAAATGCTTTTGCTAGACAGGCAAAAAGCCTGTCTAGCGAAAATGCATGGTGGGAGTACAGGGAGGTGAAGATCGCCTCCGCTGGTCCTCTGCCCTGCATAGGATGCTTGTAAGCTTCTGAGTTCAGGGGCTTATGTGTATCAAGGGCGCAACCCATAGGATTGCACCCTTAGTAAATAAAAAAAACCATACACATCAGTGTCATCCACTAGAGGGGCCTTAAGCCTCCCCTATAAGGTCAGGGCCTGTCATAGGATCATAGAGTTGGAAGGGGCCTACAACTTAACCTATCCTCCATGTAAATTATTTTATTTCTATTATTATTAATATTATTATTAATATAGTAAACCCTCACAAGGCGGTTTATAAAGATGAATACATAATACAATATAACATGTACTGCAACAGTAGACACATTGCCCTGGGATTGCAGAAGCAAGGAGAAGCCTCTACCACTACCCAGAGGAACAAGGGCCATTGGGTAGTTGGGCCACTTCTTTCCCCAGGCAGAACACTATGGCAAAGAACAGCCTGACTCCAGCCATTGACCAGACAGGGAGCAGCTGTAGGAAGTTTGGTTTCTCCCTCCCTGCCTGAAAGAACTCTGTCCTATCAGTTAGCAGAAGCAAGGAGAAGGAGACTCTAGCTTCCCAGTGGCCTACCGATGCAACTATGGGCACAATCCTATGTAAATTTAGACAGAAAAAAGGCCTACAACTCCCAGCATGCCCCAACCAGCTATGCTGGCTGAGGCATGCTGGGAGTTGTAGACCTTTTTTCTGTCTAAACTTGGATAGGATTGCACCTTAAGGACCACTGTGTAGTTGCACCTCTCGATCTAAGCAAGAATGTCAGCCTGGCCCCCAACTGGATATAAATGCTTGTTTACAACTCACCATTTTGTTCTGGCATTGTCAAACTGACCTCCCTCCTCTACCTTTTTCCTCCACTCCCCTTCCCTTGAATGTCTTGTCTTTTGCATTTGTAGTTATTTTTTAACTGATGTCAGTGACTTTGGGAGACAGAATTTGTCTGAAAAGCAGGACAACAATCACAACAAATATACAATTTCACACATTCTACCTGCTTCCAACTTGGCCTCCATGTACCTACACTTACCCTTGGCCATTCAGCTCCAATCCTTTGCAGTTTGAGGGTAAAAAAAGTGAATAAGGTGGCCACCTACACCCTGCCAAAGAAGATTATCATAGATTATCATAGTTCATAGAGTTGGAAGGGACCTACAAGGCCATCGAGTCCAACCCCCTGCTCAGTACAAGGAACTAGAGGAGGGGTCTCCCATCCAAGTAATAACCAGGCCTGACCCTGCTTAGCTTTCCATGCTCAGACAAGTTGTGTCAGTGTGAGCTACAGGCCTATCAGGAGAGAAGAGGAGGATCTGGATCTTTGCAAAGTTGGGTCTTCTTTAGTTGGTTGGGTTAACTGAAGGATGGGACAAAACAGTTGGCTGGAGAGGCAAGCTGAAGTCAGTTGTCAAAAGGCACTCCAGCTGGGTGTGTGGAGGTAAGTTGATATTGGGTCAGGGAGAGGCTTGCATAGTAAGGAGGTAAAGCAGGAACAGGCATGGGCAGAATGAAGTATCGAGTATGTGAGCTGTATGCAGTAGATGCTTTGTGGCGCATAAGCCTAATTTCACTGAGATGGCAAGCCTCTGTTTAGGCTATACACTTCAGACTATACATTTCCTATGATTGGATGTTACTCTATATGAAACAACTCCCTGTTAACACATAGAAAACTTAATTGTCAAGGAGGGAAGGCTAGAATAGAACCTTCCTCCCTCATACCTAAGCCCTCTTCATGTATTACTCGCATGGAGTGTTCTCATGTGTAGATGGAGGAGTGTGGCTATTTCACTTATGTTGCACACTTGAGGTAGCCCCACCTCCCTGTGTTCATGTGTTGAGTGTAGACATCTGGATCCAGAGTTGCTTTTATCTGGGATTGTGTACATTCAGTGTTATTTATACGTTGTAAGTAACTGCTAGGGTTCACATGACAAGGAACCAATGATAAACGGCAACAGTTGCTTGTCGTGTCAACCCAGTCATGGTTAGCAACCATTGGTTATTATCGTGGTTGGCAACCACAAAAAGAACCAGCTGTTTATTGTAGGGTCTGTCGTGTCACCCAACCAAGGATGACGTGACGCATTGTGGGTCAAGCCCCACAACAAGCGAGCTGCTTGGCAAGAGCAGCAAAATCCCCTTGCTGCTCTTGCCAAGCAGCTAGCCAGAGAGCGTGGCTGACACTTGGTGGCAGCAGTCAGAGGTGCCCCCGATCTCTGCTCTGCGCTACCACCCCGTGCATGGAGCAGCAGCGTGGAGGTCATTCTGGCCTGCTGCTCGAGAGGTCTCCTCTCAAGCAGGAGGCAGCGGGAATGACCTCCGCACCACTGCCCTGTGCTTAGGGCGGTGGCATGGAGCAGAGAGCTCATTGCTGCCTCCTGCTCGAGAGGAGACCTCTTGAACAGCAAGTGGGGATGACATCTCCGCTCTGCACCTCTGCCCTAAGCATGGGGCAGCGGTGGGGATCGGGGAGGGCCCCCCCATCCTCCCCATTGCGCTTCAGCACACGAGCCCTGTTTGTGTAGCAGGAACCCTGACAGCCGTGGTGATCTGAAATTAGCTTGCAATCGTGAGGAGCCTCGTTTCTTCCCACAGTGTCCCCTGCGATACCGTCTGGAGGAGCGAGGGGGAAGGAATGGGGGGAGGGAGTGAAGAACCCACAGTGAGTCTGATCTTCTGTTGGGCTCAGTGTGGTGCTTGGGCAGTTCCACCAACTCATCGTAGCCATGATGGGTTGTTGTGACGTGTGAACCTTCCCACTGTGTTTATGCAAGTTATCCTGTTGGGCAGTAGAATGAAGTGGAATAAAGTTTCAGGAAGTATTCAAATCCTATGCCCATGTAAGTTCCTGTTTAATTGCTGTGCTTGAATTGATTGTGCAGGGAAGTACAGCAATTCACCAAATGGATTTGGCAGGATACTGGTCTGCAGAAGGAGTTTTATTATAGTTTTGTTTTAATCAGGATTGCAACAGAACTTACAAGGAAAGCAGGTTAATGTATCATGACTATGTAACTGCAACGGCAGAATCCTATGTATGTTAGCAAACTGCCATAGTTGTTGCATACTATGCCATAATTTTGGAGCCCTAGTAAAGACAAGTTACTTTGTACATCTCTGTCTTCGGCTAATATAAGGGAAATTGTTTTGGGATGAAGAAGGGGAAATGGAATTTGAGGTGTAAACCAAGGTGAATACATTTAGCTGTGTCCTCTCTGCTTTCTCCTGTGCTTTCTCCTGTTCTTAAAAATATTGTGTGTGTATGTGTATACTGGAGAGTCCACGGGGCTGAGCAATATTCCCCAAGCACCACCTTCTGGATCCAGCCATCCAAGTAGGAGTGGAACCACTGCAGTGCAGTACCCCCCACTCCCAACTCAGACAGCTGCCCCAGAAGGATACAATGGTCAATGGTATTGAAAGCCGCTGACAGATCCAGGAGTGTCAACATAGGTAATCATACAGGGCGACCAAAGCTGTTTCCGTGCCAAAACCAGACCTGAACCCCGACTGAAATGGATCTAGATAATCAGTCTCATCCAAGAGTGCCTGGAGCTGATTGGCCACCACCCGCTCAAGGACCTTGCCCAGGAAAGGAACATTTGCTACTGGCCTAAAGCTATTAAGATCTTCTGGGACCAGGGAGGGTTTCTTCAGGAGTGGCCACAATGCCACTTCTTTCAAGTGGCATGGACCACTCCCTCTCGTATGGAGGCATTGATCACCTCCCTGGTCCAGCCGGCCGTTCCCTCCCTGCTGGTTTTTATGAGCTATGGGGCAAGGATCCAATACGGATGTAGTTGCATGAACCTGTCCAGTCACCTTGTCAACATCCTCGAGCTGTACCAACTGAAATGCATCCAAGAAAATTTGACTAGGCTGTGCTCTGGGAACCTCACCTGATTCAACTGCCATAAAATTAGGAGTCCAATTCCTGGCGTATGCAAGAGATTTTTTCTTGGAAGTGTCTAGCAAATATATTGCAATAGGCCTCAGAGGGGTCCAGAATGTCCTTGGGGCCAGGATATAATAGGCCCCGGACAACTCTAAAAAGCTCTGCTGGGTGGCAAATAGAAGATTGAATAGAGGCAGTGAAATGTTGTTTCTTTGCTGCCCTCACTGCCTCTAAATATACCTGACTATGGGGACATACGAGGGCTCGATGCCATCCACTAGGAGTTTTTCTCCATCTGCACTCAAGCCGTCTCCTGTTTTGTTTCATTGTTCTCAAGCTCCGGGGTGTACCATGGAGGTGTGCGAGCTCTACTACAGAGAGGGCGCTCAGGAGTGATTGTGTCCATTGCCCAGGCCATCTCTGTATTCCAGAGATCTACCAGGGATTCAACAGGACCGCCAGCCATGTCAGCCGGAAACCCCCAATTGCTCTCTGGAAACCATCCGGATCCATTAGCCTCTGGGGACAGACCATCTTAATAGGTCCCCCACCCTTGCAGAGGGGAAAAGTTGCTAGTCTAAATCTCAGCAGGCAGTGATCTTAGAATGACAAAGGGACCGATTCAAAGTCCCCCACCTTGAGATCACTATCCCCATGCCCGACTGAAAAAACCAGACCTAGAGTGTACCCTGCTATATGCGTTGGAGTCCATGAAATCCTGAGCCGACCAAGATAGGGTGCCCTCAGCATGGACCTTAATGTCTCCCAGGACCAACAGCCTGGGGGACCTCAACATCGCAACCGAGACTACCTCCATTAGCTCAGATAGGGAGTCTGTTGAGCAGCGGGGTGAGCGGTACACCAACAGAATCCCCAATCTGTCCCGCTGGCCCAACATGAGGTGCAAACACTCCAGATCAGTAGTCAGACAGACCCGGAGCCTGGAGAGAGAGAGAGAATTCCTAAAGACTACAGCAACCCCCACTCTCTGGCCCTCAGGTCTACCCTAATGCTACGCCAAGTACCCTGGTGGGCAGAGCTAGGAGAGACTGACTCCTCTCTGTTCACCCACCCAGGTCTCGGTAATGCATGCCAGATTGGCCTACTCATCCACTATTAGGCTGCCTCATCCACTATTAGGTCATGGATGAGGGAGGTCTTATTTTAGACCAATCTGGCATTTAAAAGCAGCATCCAGAGACCCGAGGGCAGGCTGATAGGGCAACCACCAAACCTGTGGGAGTGAGGAGTGCCAAAACACGGCACAGCCATTAACTGGGCCACATTCCCCTTACCTGGCTAACCTTTCTCCCAACACCATATCTCCCTCTACCCATCACTACACCAATTGGGGCCCCAACAGATTCCCCCACTAGGCCCCATATCTGCCCTCCACAGCACATCCTCAGGGAAAGGGAAAAAAGCAACCCCCACCCAAGGAAATGAAATAGACAAATGTTAGGGGGTTGGCCCTCTTTGGTGTCATCCCCTTCAGTGATGTTGCCGCCCTGCTCCTCGGGCCAGCAGATGAAGGCTTCTCCAGAGAGAACAGCTGGCACAGGTCCTCAATCAGTCCAGAAAGCAGCTCCTTCTAGATGGCTACAACTACAACCTTCAAGGGAAGCAGGGCCCCAGTCCAGCAAAGAGCAACCAGGGAGGGGGAAAAGCTGGCTGGTAGATGGCAAGTTACCAGCTTACCTTCCTCTGTGGAGAGTGTCCCAAATGCTGGCTGGGTTTTCAGGTCTGCGTTGCAGCTTGCCCCGCTATGAGGAAGGCTTACAACATCTGGGACGAATATGCCTGCTCAGTCACCTTAGCTAGGAATGGAAACCTGAAAATAGGTCTGTAATTCTCTAATATTGTGTGATTGATAGGACAAGAGCTCTTGATGCTCCCACTCCAGTCTGTGTTCCCAAAGCTTAGTGCAAGCCAGAATGGATTTGAGTGAGTTTATCACTCAAATCCATTCTTGCTTGCGCTCAGCTTTCGAAATGCTCTACTGGATGAAAGTATGGGTGCAATGGTGGTGGAGAACCTCTTATATGCTATTCTGGAATCAGTTTTCAAATAGGTTGTAAGCCACATTTGATCAGATTCTTGGCAAAAATTTTAGTATTTACGTACTCACTGTTCTCTTTGGTGCTTCATTTCTCAGTGGACTAGGGAGATTTGAGCTTTGCCAAGAAGGAGAGGGCTCCTAGGAGCCTTTGTATTAAGTGCCTAGTGGGTTGTTTATTTCAGGAAAGAGTAGTTGTCTGAGTAAGTGTAAAACTCTCCTAGATATCTTTAAACTGTCTGGATCCATTATTTATTTATTTATTATATTTATACCCCGCCTTTTTTCCTGCAAGGAACCCAAGGCGGCTTACATAATCCTCCTCCTCCTCTCCATTTTATCCTTACAACAACCCTGTGAGGTAGGTTAGGCTGAGAGTCCGTGACTGGCCCAAAGTCACCCAGTGAGTTTCATGGCCGAGCGGGGACTAGAACCCGGCTCTCCCAAGTCCCAGTCCAACACTCTCATCACTACGCCACACTGGCTCATTAGTCTTCCGAGCAGACCATCCTGATTGGTCTTCCATTTAGCGATGCATCCAAACCTTGACGGGGGCTCTCCGCGCCCCCGACTCGATTCCCGGTGGAGGCGCCCCCCCGACTTGATCTTCTGAGCGGCGTGGAGAAGTTCTCCGCGCCGCTCGATCCACCTTCTCCGTTCCCGTCGCGTCACTTCCGGGACCGGAAATGACGTGACGGGACCCTGCGCAGGCGCAGAATGTGCCACAGGGCTCCAGCGCACCTGCGCAGGGTCCTGTCGCATCATTTCCGGACCGGAGTGGGCCGTGTGGGTGGCTCTCTGCGGAGAGGCGAGCCGCCCCGAAGACAAAGGTAAGGCCTCACTGGGCGTGAGCGGGGCCGATTTTGGCCCCGTTTTGCCCGGGCGAGGCTCGATGTTATAATGGTAACGTCCATGGTGGTTATCTGGAGTTGTAAATCCAGCTATAATCTGGTAGTGACAAAGGAGTCAATAAAAGTTTCCCTAACCATTGATTATCTCCATCTTGTCCAGTATACAACACCAAATCTAGCCTGTGATCTGCCACATGTTGGGCTTAACACAATTATTTTCCATGTTAATCCATATTCAAAAAGTCCATAATATAGACGGGCTTCCTGGTGCATAGTGCACCATCATAGATTTCATAGATAGAGTTGGAAGGAGCCTACAAGGCTATCGAGTCCATCCCTCTGCTCAATGCAGGAAACCAGAGGAGGGGTCTCCCATCCAAGTAATAACCAGACCTGACCCTGCTTAGCTTTCCACACTCAGACAAGCTGAGCCAGCGTAAGCCACATGTTGACTTTCAGCTTGTAGTGAATGGAGGATTGGTTGCTGAACTGGGAGACCTGCTGTGATCCATCAGGAATTGAACAAGTACTGGGCTGGATCTAATGTCACACAAGTGGACCTCTGCTTGTGCAATGAGACTTCCCCGTCTTCTCATTCCTCCTGCAGCTCCCTGTATACCCCCTAGAGCAGATTTGGAATGTGTGTAGGGGGGCTGCATTGGGGAGGGAAAATCCATTTCTCTAGTGGATGACCAGCGTTGGATCCAAGTTGTTGTTGTTATTTATTTATTTCGTTTCTATACCGCCCAATAGCCGAAGCTCTCTGGGCGGTTTACAACAATTATAAAATCACACAATAAAATACAATTATACAATAAAAATACAATGTTACAATACAGTATAAAAAATACAAGCAATAAAAATAGCGAAAAATTTACACAAGCATTCTAAAAACACTTTTTAAATTACTTAAATCGCTCAGACAGATGTAAAAAATAGACTGGATAAGAAGATGACATCACCACCACCCCGTGTGCAAAGAGGACATGGAAATAATTGTATAACATTTGTTCACGCTCATAGGATCATAGAGTTGGAAGGGGCCCACAAGGCCATCGAGTCCAATCCCCTGCTCAATGCAGGAAACTAGAGGAGGGGTCTCCCATCCAAGTAATAACCAGGCCTGAGCCTGCTTAGCTTTCCACGCTCAGACAAGCTGAGCCAGCAAGAGCCACAGGCCTGTATTATATCTAAATAGTATATAGTATATGGCAAATGTAGAAATATTAATTGGTGTTAACAGTATCTGCATAATATTTCCTTTGCAAAAGAGGATCAGAAAATATTCAGTGTACAGTGTGACCACAATGGTCATATTGCACTTAATGTAGTTTGTTACATAGGAGTGCATAATTTTCTGAAAATTGCATTCCTTGTAAAAATATTTTGAAGAATCACTATTTTAAAATGCAATGTCCATAGTACTTGGTGTGTAGTAGCAATTGAATATTATGATATTGATAGCAGTATTGCAAAGTGCATGTTGTCATGACTGTAGTATTACAGAATTTCCATTTAGTGCTGCTGCTTCTGTCATTAATATTACTGTACTGGAGTTTACTGATGCTAGAGACTGTTAAATGGTGCTAGAGACTGTTAAATGGCATCAGTATTACAAATAGAACCACATTTTAGAATATTGATGTTCTTCGTGGTCTCTGTGCATCACACATATGGAGCCTGCGCTGAGCTAGCTTCGGAAGATTCTTTGGCTGAGGTGAAATGGGCGGGAACCCCTCCCCCACCGCGCCTGCTCCCTAGCGCGGTTCCTGCTCATTCCCCCAGTTCCTCTTCGACCGCTATTGCGACTGGTAGTCTTCGAAAGGTTCTACAAAACTCTCTATCATCTAACTCGGCTGAATAGATCATTTAATTATATTTCTTCTTCTTCGTGGTCTCTGTGCATCACACATATGGGCTCTGCGCCTGCGCTGAGCCAGTCTCGGAAGATTCTTTAGCTGAGTCAAAATGGGCGGGAACCCCTCCCCCACGGTGCTCGCTCCTAGCACGGTTCCCGCCCATTCCCTCAGTTCCTTTTCGACCGCCATTGCGACCAGCAGCTCTCGAAAGGTTCTCCAGGGATTTATCCCTCTACCAACGGCTGAGTACTTAACTACTTAACTACTTAACTACTTCTTATCTCTATTCAATTATTCAACTATTCAACTATCTCCCCTTCGTTTCTTCACTCAAAAAAAAAAAAAAAAAAAAAAACCTCTTCGTTGATCTTCCTTCTGGCTTCCCCCCCCCCTAAAACGATGGCCCTTAAGGCCCCGTTCAGAAAATGCACCGAATGCGACGCGAAGCTACCCCCAGCAGATGGCCATACCCTATGCCTTTTATGCCTGGGGCAAGAACACATTGTAGAGACTTGCCGTCACTGCAAAAAGTTCACTAAGGTGACTAGAAAGCAGCGGGCTTTAAAGCTCAAAACCTCTTTGTGGCAGCAAACTCTATCGGCGGCTGGCCCTTCTCTCCCACGCGCCACAACTTCAAAGAAACCTTCCCCCTCGACTGTAAAAGTCACCGGGAAAGAGGGAGACCAACCTCAAAAGAAAAGGTCTCACAAGAGCCCTGCAGGAGAAAAACCTAAAAAGAAACCAAGGACCTTATCGCCAATCGGCTCGGTAGCTCACAAAAAACAAGACGCAACCAAAGCTGTGGCATCGCCGTCTTCAACTAAACGATCGACATCGGTGCACAAAGAGCTATCGACTCCGAGGATCTTCGAGCTCGACACAGCCATAGACCGGGCAGAGTCCATCTCCGACGGAGAAATTTTAGACTCCCCGCCTAAAACGGCTCGATCGCGCCACTCCACCTCACCTAAGAGAGGAGAGGAGCCCCAATTGAAGCCATCTGAGCATCACAGTCGGTCTGGATCGCAAGCGTCCAAGAGACCCTCTATACGATCCAAAGACGACCTCACATATCAGGAGCGGGAGGACAGTGCGACTCGGCATCGATCGCCTCGGCATCGATCGCCTCGACACCGGAGAGACCATGGGTCTCACAGTACTCGTCCCGATAGCTCATCCGAGGATGAAGCTACCCGACGTAGTACACAGCGCGCCGCTGCTGAAAAACCGGCGGACGCTGGCAGCCCAAGACAGACCGCTGCCGACACCGGAAACCCCCGCCATCGACACTCATCGGTCGACACCGAGGGCTCTCGCCGCCGGGATCTACGACACGACGTCGAGCACCGCCGGCACCGTAGCCCCTCCATCGATGTCGAACGGCGCCGATACAGCCCTCCCTACCGCGTCGCACGCCGCCGCCGAAGTGTCTCGACCGACACCGATTACAGCCCTCCCTACGGCTCCGATCATCGCCACCGAGGGTCTTCAACTGACCGCAATCGCCCAGCCGTTTCGCCAGACATCGACCGTCGCCGCCATCGAAGCCGATCGCTCGATGACGACCGTCGACATCGCAGGTCAAGGAGCCACTCGATCGACACCGACGGGCCTCGCCATCGAGTCGACCGCCGACGCCGAAGTACCTCCTCCGGCAGCGCGCCACCAGGGGATCGCCATCGACATCGAAGGAAGCCCATCGATGCCGAACGACGCCACAGCTCCCCCTATGCTGATCGCTATCGACATCGAACACCACCCATCGATGCCGAACGACGCCGCAGATCTTCCTATGTCGGACACAGTCGACACCGATCCTCACCTCCCGGTATCGATGGACGCAGAGGTCCGACACGGAGTAGGAGTCCACGCGAGCGATATCACAGCACCGCACAGACTGTACGAGACTCTAGCCCACGAAACAAAAACCAGGCTACGAGTTCCAAATCTCGTCACCCTCCGACCCAAGCATCCCCAAGAAAGGCCCTATGTAAAAAGAAACATCTAAAAAAACCAGCTCCATCTAAAGATCTAGACCCAGGGTCCTCGTCGGATTTACCATACTCAGACTCAGACTCCACATTGTCTGGCCCCCTCGAGTCGTCACCAGATCTCCAAGTCGAATCGAGGGCGGCAGTATCACCTTCAGAGGACCTTGGGACTTTCGCAGACCACGTGCTGAGAATGACAGCATCCCTGGGGATAGAGACTGTCATTGAATCGCCTGATGATGACGACCCAGTGTATAACATGATGCAATCAACACAAACATCACCGGCACTGGTGCCTTACCTGCCAGCACTACTGAAAGTCGTCAAGAATACCTGGAACAAACCAGCAGTGATCCCTCCAACGGGCAAGAGGCTGGAATCCCTTTATCGCGTGTGCAAAGAGGATGCCCAATTCCTCTTTACCCATCCAGCTCCGAATTCTATTATAGTGGAGTCTGCCCAGTCCACCTCGAGTAAAATACATACCACACCGGTGGATCAGGAGGGCAAAAAGCTGGATGCCTGTGCTAGGCGCGTGTATTCCTCCAGCGCCTTGGGCCTAAGGGTCTCAAACTACCAGGCAATAATGGCAAGATACCAACACTTCCTGACAGAAAAACTAGGCAACCTATGCGAGGACCTGTCAGAAGAAAAAAGACAACTGGCACGCGTGCTGCAGGCGGAGGCCCTGAGCATGGCAACACTTCAAATGAACAACGCCAGACACCAAACAGATTGCCACGCGAGGGCACTTATCAGCTCAGTGGCACTTCGCAGACACGCTTGGCTCCGCTCAACGTTGCTGAACACAGAAGCGAGAGCGCGTATGGAAAACCTGCCATTTGACGGCGAGGGACTCTTTAACACCAAAACCGATGACTCCCTCGACGCAGCCCAGAAAGCGAAGGTCACAGCGCAAAAGATGGGGCTTAACGCAGCCCCAAGGCAGAGATTCAAAACTAAGCAGTGGACAAAGTTCCAGCCTGCAGCACCGTTTCGGCCGCGCTTCGCACAGAAAAATCAAGACTTACGAGGGCGAGACCGTCAACCCTCTGGGCCAAGAAGACCCTTCCAACCTAAGTACCAAGGACCAAGGAAGGGCAACTCTTTCGGCAAACGGCGTCTTTGACTTAGCACGAATCGAGACATACTTACCGGACATGACTCAAACACTGGACAGGACAACACCACCGATTATGACAACCCAACGAACTCCATCAAAATCGTCAAATACAATTACCCTATTCACGGACAGACTAGCCACTTACCTTCCATCGTGGCACCATATTACAACGGACCGCTGGGTCCTCAACATCATCCAGCACGGGTACCAGATCGAATTCGATGTTCTCCCCCCCTTCCTCGGCATCACTACCACACAGCCCACTCCACCGTTACTGGAGGAGGTGGACTCTCTGTTGCAGAAGGGCGCCATCCAGCCTGTCCACCCACATCACCTCCAGGAGGGGCTCTATTCCCGGTACTTCACAGTGTTGAAGAAGGGAGGAGGACTTCGCCCGATCTTGGACCTCCGACTTGTCAACTTCTTCATAACAGCAAAGAAGTTCAGAATGGTCACCATCCAGTCGATACTGCCTTTACTTCGCAAGACGGATTGGTTTGCGTCGATAGACCTGCAGGACGCATACTTCCACATTGCCATTCACCAAGACAGTCGGAAGTACCTGCGGTTCAAGATAGGGGACGAGGCCTATCAATTCGTAGTCCTCCCCTTCGGCCTCTCCACTGCACCGAGAGTGTTCACCAAATGCATGGCAGTCGTCTGTGCAAGTCTAAGGGCCAGGGGAATCCGGATCTTCCCCTACCTCGACGACTGGCTGGTAGTGGACTCCACGAAATCTCGTCTAGAGTCGGCCATCCGCACGACATTGCACCTACTCAAAGATCTAGGACTATGTCTCAACGCCAAGAAATCTGTCCTCACTCCGGCCAGGGAGATCCAATTCATAGGGGCGGTTCTCAACTCGATTCAAGGACGGGCTTATCTACCACGAGACAGATTGGACAAGATACTTACCCTCTCAAAAAGTCTGTACCAATCTCGCTCCACACCAGCAAAGACAATCCAGCGCCTCCTAGGCCACATGGCCTCAACGATACAGGTCGTGAACTACGCCCGCCTGCACATGAGAACCCTCCAGAACTGGTTCATCTGCTCCTACAATCCGCAAAGGCAGTCCCCTTCCACTCGTCTTCCCATTCCAAGAACGGTCAAAGCGACTTTGCTATGGTGGACGGACAGGAGGAATCTGGACAAGGGGGTTCCCTTCCACCCACTAACGCCAACAAAGATACTAACAACAGACGCCTCCCTCCTGGGTTGGGGAGCACACTGTGCAGGACTTACCACGCAAGGAACATGGAATTCCATTCAACGCAAGATGCATATCAACATGCTGGAACTACTTGCTGTTTGGAACGCCATGAAGGCGCTGGAGTCCGAGCTATACCACCATCACATTCAAGTAGTCACGGACAACACGACCGTTGTGGCCTACCTCAACAAACAAGGAGGCACGCGGTCCATGAGACTAACAAGACTGACCCTCAAAATCCTCCACTGGACGATCCAAAGGTCCATCTCTCTCGTGGCGATCCACATCGCGGGCAAGGACAATACCCTAGCGGATGCCCTCAGCAGAGTCTCCCTGCAGTCCCACGAATGGCAGTTGGACCCGGACGTCCTCCATTGGATCTTCTCAATCTGGGGCCACCCTCAAATAGACCTTTTTGCTACCTCAGAGAACACAGCATGCCACCAGTTCTGCAGCAGGGCAGCTTCAGATCCAGAGTCCATTACAGACGCCTTTATGATGCAGTGGTCGGGGCATCTATTCTACATCTTTCCACCCCTTCCTCTGTTGACACGGGTCGTCTCGAAAATATGGAACGACTGCACAGACTGCATCCTGGTAGCACCATGGTGGCCCAGACAGCCGTGGTTCCCCCAGGTTCTCCACCTTTCCAGAGGGGAATACAAGTCACTGCCCATCACACCAACTCTATTAACTCAGGCTCGGGGCGAGATCCGGCACCCAGACCTGAAGAGCTTGGCGCTCATGGCATGGAGGATACGTCACTCCTAGTGCGAAATTTACCAATAGCAATCCAGGACATCCTAACAGCGGCACGCAAACCAGCAACAAGAGCATCTTATGCTAGAAAATGGCTGGCATTCTCGAGATTCGTCAAGACACAAGGGCAAGATCCAAAGACTTGCACAATACAAACTGTCCTGGAATATCTGCACACTTTAATGCTAAAAGGATTAAAGCTTTCATCTATAAAAGTATACTTAGCGGCAATCTCGGCCAACAGACCCTACTCCACCGCAGGGACAGTCTTCACTCACCCAATAGTGAAGCAGTTCCTGAAAGGTCTAAAGAATACCATCCCTCCGATCAAAGACTTGACACCGGGATGGGACCTACCATTGGTACTGCGTGCACTACAACAGAAGCCATTTGAACCGCTCGCCACCATAGATGGTTGCTAACATGGAAAACGGCCTTCCTTGTCGCCGTTACCTCGGCAAGAAGATCCAGCGAGCTATGTGCACTAAGAGAGGATCCACCTTACATGACTTTTCACAGAGACAAGGTGATTGTCCGTCCAGACACCTCCTTCGTCCCAAAAGTAGTGTCGGAATTTCACACCAGCCAGGATATAATACTACCAGCCTTTTTTCAGAGTCCAACAACAGACCTGGAAAAGAGAATGCACGCTCTAGACGTCCGCCGTGCACTGGCTTTCTACAAGGACAGAACAGCCTCGTTTAGGAGATCGACGCAGCTGTTCGTCGGTTATGGCGAAAATTCAAAGGGCTTACCTGTGTCCAGGCAAAGGTTCGCCAAATGGATTGTAGAGACAATTAAGCTCGCTTACCAGTTAAGCAACAGACAGTTGCCGGGTGCGATAAGAGCGCACTCAACCCGGGCGCAATCAACATCCACGGCGTTTGGAAGGGGCATTCCTCTACAGGATCTGTGTAGAGCGGCCACTTGGTCTGCGCCTTCGACGTTTGTCAAACACTATAAGCTTGACCTCCGAGCCCGAGAAGCGAACGCTTTTGGCAGAGCAGTCCTCTCATCGGTGCTGCAGTGACATGTGACGCCGTCCCACCGCCGGTAAGTCAGCTTGCTACTCTGCCCATATGTGTGATGCACAGAGACCACGAAGAAGGAGGACAGGTTGCTTACCTGTAACTGTAGTTCTTCGAGTGGTCATCTGTGCAGTCACACAACCCACCCATCCATCCCCGCTCGGCGTCATTATCGATTTCGATGGACCTGCCAGTGGAGATTGGGTGCATCGCTCCAGCTCGTCCCAAAGATGAGAAATTGCGTTGCTGTTACGACCCAAAGGACATATAGGATGACACCAACAGCGGTCCCTCGGTTCATGGGGTCGCAATAGGCGGTCTCATAGGAACTGAGGGAATGGGCGGGAACCGTGCTAGGGGTGAGCACCGTGGGGGAGGGGTTCCCGCCCATTTTGACTCAGCTAAAGAATCTTCCGAGACTGGCTCAGCGCAGGCGCAGAGCCCATATGTGTGACTGCACAGATGACCACTCGAAGAACTACAGTTACAGGTAAGCAACCTGTCCTTCTTCAAACTTTCACTCCTTCTCTTAACTACAAAAAAATAAAATAAAAAATAAAAATAAAAATCTTTCCTTTAACTTTTCCCTCGACTTTCTCTGAGGAACTATGGCCCTAAAGGCTCCGTTCAGAAAATGTGCGAGCTGTGGGGCAAAACTACCCCCAGCAGATGGGCACTCCTTATGCCTCCTATGCTTAGGACAGGAGCATATTGTCAAAACTTGCCGCCACTGTAAAAAATTCACTAAGGTGACAAGGAAACAACGAGCATTGAAACTTAAAACCTCTCTGTGGCAGCAAACTCTCTCGGCAGCCGGCCCCTCAATCCTGCGTGCCACGACAACAAAAAAACCCTCTCCTACGACAAAGGAGACCTCCTTAGATGAGGCCCCATCTAAGAAGAAGAAATCCCGTAAAATTGGGGAATCAAAGGAGGCAAAACTTAAAAAGAAATCTAAGACCCTGTCTCCGACTAAGCCAGCCACGCCAACAAAAGCGGCAGAAACTATCGAAGCTTTAAGATCCCTGTCCTTGGCAAAACGCTTGACATCGATGCGCAGAGATCCGTTGACACCGAGGATCACCGAGCTGGCATCGACAACTGTGCATGTGGTATCGATCTCCGAAGGAGAGATCTTGGACTCTCCTGTTAAAACCGCGCAGTCCTTACACTCTACTCCATCCAAGCAGAGAGAGAGATCCTTACCCAACCATCGCCGCAGCAGGTCTCGATCGGAAGCGTCTAATAGACAATCTTTCTGATCTAGAGACGACTCTGCCCACCGAGGGCGAGATAACCGTGCAACTCGACATCGATCACCGTGATACCGAGCAGAGTGCAGGTCTCAAAGCAGGCGTCGAGACAGCTCATCCGATTTGGAAGAAGCTCCTCGACGTCGAAGGCAATGCGCTGAAAGGCTCCATAGCGTCGAAAGATCAGACGATGTCGACAGCCCACGGCGTCGAGGCTCTATTGACACCGACCGTCCTCGACACCGAAGTCCTAGACAACGATGATGACCGCCCTCGCCGCCGAGGCTCGCTCATTGACGTCAAACATTCTCGACACCGAAGCCCAACACTCGACGTCGACTGTCGTCGCCTTCGAAGTTCGCCACCCGATACCGGGCACCACCGATGCCGAAGTCCCTCACTCAACGTTGACCGCCGTCGACGCCAAAGTCCCTTGCTCGACGTCAAACGTCGACGCAGAAGTTCACTGCAAAGTGATCGCTATCGACAACGAAGCCCGTCACTCGACATCGCGTACCGACAACGTGACTCCCCATGTAGTGGCCGCCGTCGCCGTCGAAGCACATCACTCGCCGCCGCCCGCCGCCAACACTGGTATCGGGCTCGTAGCTGAAGCCCACTCAAGATGGTGCACCGGAGTAGACGAAGCCCAAGGGACACCACCAGTCCTCGTACAAGACAGCAGCCTGTGGGTCCCCAAGCACACTCGACCACATCTCGCAGCTCACCGCGGAAGGCATTGTCCAAAAAGAAGCACTTGGAGAAACCATTTGCTTCATCCAAACGCCTAACCCCCGAATCCTTCTCTGACCTGCCGTATTCGGATTCAGACTCCATGCTGTCAGGTCTGCCTGATTCCTCACCGGATCTCCAGGTCGAATCGAAAGCGGCAGTGTCACCATCAGAAGATTTGGGCACGTTCGCTGACCACGTCCTGAGGATGACAGCATCCCTAGGCATAGAAACTGTAATCGAATCTCCAGATGATGATGATCCGGTATACAATCTCATGCAAGTGACCCAGACTTTGCCAGCGCTGGTGCCCTACCTACCTGCTCTATTAAAAGTAGCAAAAAACACATGGAGCATGCCAGCTGTGATCCCACCAACTGGTAAGAGACTTGAGTCTCTCTATCGTGTGTGTCAACAGGATGCACAATTTCTATTCACGCATCCGGCCCCAATCTCTATTATCGTTCAATCAGCCCAATCCACCACAAATAAGCAACATACTACACCAGTGGATCAAGAAGGAAAAAAACTGGATACCTGTGCTAGACGCGTATACTCATCCAGTGCCTTGGGTCTGCGAGTATCAAACTATCAAGCGATTATGGCCAGGTACCAGCACTTCCTAACTGAAAAGCTGGGTAACCTCTGTGAGGAACTGTCAGAAAAAAAAGAGAGTTGGCATGTGTCCTGCAAGCGGAGGCTCAAAGCCTAGCAACCCTCCAAATGAATAATGTGAGACACCAAACTGATTGCCATGCGAGTTCTGCAGACACGCGTGGCTACGCTCAACCCTGTTAAAAAACGATGCAAAAGCCCGCATTGAAAACTTGCCGTTAGATGGAGAAGGCCTATTTAACACCAAAACCGACGACTCCCTCGATGCGGTACAGAAGGCCAAAGTCCATGCCCAGAAAATGGGACAATGCCCTGCCAAGGCAAAGACAATACAGGCCGAGGCAATGGTCTAAATTTCAACCCTCCACAACTCCGTTCCGACCACGGTTCCAACAAAAAGGTCAGGACTTGAGAGTACAGGGCTGCCAGCCTACTGGATCAAAAAGGCCCTTCCAGTCCAAATATCAAGGCCCAAGGAAATGTAACTCCTTTGGCAAGCGGCGTCTTTGACTCTCAAACGGCTCGAATCAAGACATACCAACCCAACTTGACACAAACATTGATAGAGACGAAACCACTGATTTTGACAAAACCACTGGGCTCGACAATTGCATTGAACTCGACAACTTTCTTCTCAGACAGGTTAGCCACATACCTTCCATCGTGGCGCTCCATCACGACGGACCGCTGGGTCCTGAACATCATCCAGCACGGGTACCAGATCGAGTTCGACGTCCTCCTCCCTTTTCTCGGCATCTGTACCACACAGCCCACTCCACCATTATTGGAGGAGGTGGACGCTCTGTTGCAGAAGGGCGCCATCCAGCCTGTCCACCCGCATCACCTCCAGGAGGGGCTCTATTCTTGGTACTTCACAGTGTCGAAAAAGGGAGGAGGACTTCGACCGATCTTGGACCTCCGACTTGTCAACTTCTTCATAACAACAAAGAAATTCAGAATGGTCACCATCCAGTCAATATTGCCACTACTTCGCAAGACGGATTGGCTTGCGTCGATAGACCTGCAAGACGCATATTTTCATATCGCCATTCACAGAGACAGTCAGAAATACCTACGATTCAAGATCGGAGACGATGCATATCAGTTCGTGGTTCTTCCGTTCGGTCTCTCCACTGCACCGAGAGTATTCACAAAATGCATGGCAGTAATCTGCGCAAGTCTATTGGCCAGGGGGATTCGGATCTTCCCCTACCTCGACGACTGGCTAGTTGTGGATTCCTCAAAGCTTCGCCTCGAGTCAGCTCTCCGCACGGCGTTGACCCTACTTGAAGAGCTGGGCTTGTGTCTCAACACCAAAAAATCCATCCTCACAATTGTCAATAGAATTGTCAAGGAGATCCAGTTCATAGGAGCTGATAGCAACTCAGTCCAAGGCTGGGCGTATCTACCACAAGACAGAGTGGACAAAATACTCACCATTTCGAAGAATCTATATTGGGCTTGTTCACAGTCAGCGAAGACAATCCAACGTCTTCTCGGCCACATGGCCTCTACAGTACAAGTCGTGAATTACGCCCGCCTGCATATGAGAACCCTCCTAAACTGGTTCATGCGCTCCTTCGGTCCACAAAGGCAGTCTCCTTCCACTCGCCTTTCCATTCCAAAGTCGGTCAAGGCAACTGTGCTGTGGTGGATGGACAAGATAAATCTAATCAAAGGAGTTCTGTTTCACCCACTGACACCAACGAAGATACTGACAACAGATGCCTCCCTCCTGAGCTGGGGAGCGCACTGTACAGGCCACACAGCTCAGGGCACCTGGAATTTGATTCAGTGCAAGATGCATATCAACATGCTAGAATTGTTGCTGTATGGAATGCCATGAAAGAGCTGGAGTCACATCTGTGCAACCAGCACATCCAGGTGGTCACAGACAACACGACTGTCGTTGCCTACCTCAACAAACAAGGGGGAACGCGGTCGATGAGGCTGACGAGGCTGACCCTCAGAATTTTCAATTGGGCAATTCAAAGATCCATCTCTCGTGGCGATTCACATCGCAGGCAAGGACAACACCTTAGCAGATGCTCTGAGCAGAGTCTCCTTGCAATCGCACGAGTGGCAGCTGGATCCAGACATACGCCACTGGACCGTCTCAATCTGGGGTCATCCACAGATAGACCTCTTTGCCACATCAGAGAACACCGCATGCCACCTTTTTTGCAGCAGAGCAGCGTCAGATCCAGACTCCATTACAGATGCCTTTATGATGCAGTGGTCGGGGCATCTGTTCTACATCTTCCCGCCTCTTCCTCTGTTGACACGGGTCGTCTTGAGAGTCTGGAACGACAGGACAGATAGCATCCTGCGTGGTGGCCCAGGCAACCGTGGTTCCCTCGGCTTCTGCACCTCTCCAGAGGGGAATACTGGTCACTACCGATCACACCAACCTTACTAACACAGGCCCAAGGCAGCATCAGGCACCCGGACCTAAAGAGCCTAGCGCTCATGGCGTGGAGAATACGGCACTCCTAATACAGGACCTACCTCTAGCAATACAGGACATTCTAAAAGCTGCCCACAAACCATCAACTAGGGCATCTTATGCCAAAAAATGGCTGGATTTCTCCAAATTCGTCATTGTGTGCGGTCAAGATCCAAATACTTGCGCAATACAAACTATCCTGAAATATTTACATGCTCTAATGCAGAGAGGCTTGAAGTTATCATCCATAAAGGTGTACTTGGCAGCAATTTTGGCCAATAGGCCCTACACTATAACAGGAACAGTCTTCACTCATCCTCTAGTGAAGCAGTTCTTGAAAGGCCTATGAAACATTATTCCTCCAGTAAAAAACTTAATACCAGGTTGGGACCTACCGCTAGTGTTGCGTGTGCTCCAACAAAAACCATTTGAGCCGCTCGCCACCATAGACCACAGGCTGCTGACGTGGAAAACAGCTTTCCTGGTCGCCATAACGTTGGCAAGGAGGTCCAGTGAATTCTGCGCACTAAGAGAAGATTCACCTTATATGGTCTTTCATAAAGACAAAGTGATTGTCCGTCCAGACCTCTCTTTCATGCCAAAAATTGTGTCCGAATTCCATACAAGCCAGGACATAATCCTACCAGCCTACTTTCCAAATCCAACTACCGATTTGGAAAGGAGGATACACGCCCTAGATGTTCGTCGTACATTGGCTTTTTACAAGAACCGAACGGCTTCATTCCGACGGACGACACAACTGTTCATCTGTTATGGTGGCAAATCAAAAGGCCTACCTGTCTCCAGGCAAAGATTTGCAAAATGGATTGTGGAGACTATCAAACTTGCGTACCAGTTAACACACAAACAATTACCTGGTTCGGTGAAGGCGCATTCAACCTGAGCACAATCAATGTCCGTGGCGTTTGGGAAGGGCATCCCTGTACAAGAACTGTGTAGAGCAGCCACCTGGTCCGCGCCATCGACGTTCGTCAATCACTACAGATTTGACCTTCGAGCTCGGGAAGCGAACGCCTTTGGCTGGGCAGTCCTTTTATCGGTCTTGCAGTGACGTGTGCCGCCGTTCCACCGCCGGTAAGTCAGCTTGTTACTCTGCCCATATGTGTGATGCACAGAGACCACGAAGAAGGAGGACAGGTTGCTTACTGTAACTGTAGTTCTTTGAGTGGTCATCTGTGCAGTCACACAACCCACCCATCCATCCCCGCTCGGTGTCATTATCGATTTCGATGGGCCTGCCAGTGGAGATTGGGTGCATTGCTCCAACTCATCTCACTTGGATGAAAATGTTTTTAGTGTTATGGTCCAAGAACAAATAACACCACCACGTGTCCCTCGGTTCATGGGGTCGCAATACGCGGTCTCAGAGGAATTGAGGGAATGGGCGGGAGCCGCGCTAAGTAGCAGGCGCGGTGGCGGAGGGGTTCCCGCCCATTTCGTCTCAGCTAAAGAATCTTCCGAAGCTAGCTCAGCGCATGCGCAGAGCCCATATGTGTGACTGCACAGATGACCACTCGAAGAACTACAGTTACAGGTAAGCAACCTGTCCTGATGTTTGTTTACTAACTTCAACTTCACTATTAATGCCAAGTCAAAGCTTTTGATAGGAAGGAGCAATGCAGTTCTTACTATGTCTGTCCAAACTCATGTATACAGTTTTAAAAACATATCTCAGAAGCACAGTATAATATCCATTTTGATCTTTAAAAAACAACACAAAACTAATAATAGTGGAAAACGGCTTCCTTGCTTTAATTTTTTGTCTTGGCATTCCAGTGTATATGAAATAATGTTTGCTTTTTGTGCATTGTACATGATGGAAAAGAGAATCACCCTTGCTTAGCCAGTAACAGTGATCTGTGTTATATGCTACCATTTTACCAGTTCCTTAGATAGAAATGTGCTGGCTAACAGAATGCTTTTCTTAAAAGTACCTCAGTGGTGAATTTGTTTTTTTGTTTTTTTGTTTTTAAAGAAAATCTGCTTTAAAATCTAGTTTTGCTGCCTTTCATTTATCATTCTGAGTTGATTATGTGCTGAAAGCAGCCTTATCCAATACATGTTTACTTGGATTGTCTCATTTTCATGGGGGATTAGTTACAAGCAAGTGTGTTTAGGATTGCAGCCTGATGCATTGTGTTAATGGACAATATTACATTTTCATGATGTGAATGGTTAAGTTACTTACTTTTTGCTATTGTACTCTTTAGTCGTGATTGCATTCACATGTTTTTCTTTTTAAGTAACGTTTTAATCCATTCATGAGGTTATTACTTTGTTTTAGTATCTTGTAATGACTCCTCTTCTGTACTGTCTTATCTCTTTTTGCATACCCTGAGTGTTTGTGGGGCTGCAGCATTGGGTATGAGAGATTGGCTAAAGAAGACAGAAGCGCTTTTGGCTCTTGGGAGAAGTTCCCTTTAATTCTGGAGCCAATGGGATGCTTGGAGCTACCACCTTATTTCTAGCATGAACTTTAAAAGATATTTCAACAAATCAGTGTGTGGAAATTTGAAATCAATAATATGAAAAGGACACTTCAGTAAGAGTTGCAGCAAGAGAAAAGTAGTATTTACATCCCCCTGTGATATGTGCTCTAGAAAGTGAAATACAGTAATACCTTGGATTGCAAGTAACTTGGTTTGAGAGCGTTTTGCAAGACAAGCAAATTTTTAAATATTTATTTAATTTTTTTTAACTTGATATACAAGCGACGTCTTGCAATACAAGTACTGTAGTACGGCTTAAATGAAAAATCTCTGTACAATTTTTTTTGGGGGAATTTCGTTTTGATACAAGTGTTTTGGATTACAAGCACGTTTCCGGAACGAATTATGCTCTCAATCCAAGGCATGACTGTATTGGGTTTGACCAGAATAGTGGAAACTGCAAAGCTGGAATGTTTTTAGAAAACTGCAAAAATGATTTGGTTTCTGAAGAATGCCTAGTTATCTTGCAAAATAATTGTTAGTTTGGTAGTGTTAGCCAACCTTTAGCTTCCTAAGATTAAAGAAAATAAGACAGACGTATACACTTGGATTTTTAAATATAAGGTGTAGTTTTTAATTGGTGTTCTTTAGAGAAAGTAACTAAGTATAAGGAGATGATCTCCATTACGTTTATTTATTTTTATTTATTATATTTATACCCCGCCTTTTTTCCTGCAAGGAACCCAAGGCGGCTTACATAGTCCTCCTCCTCTCCATGTTATCCTCACAACAACCCTGTGAGGTAGGTTAGGCTGAGAGTCAGTGACTGGCCCAAAGTCACCCAGTGAGTTTCATGGCCAAGCTGGGACTAGAACCCGGATCTCCCGAGTCCCAGTCTAACACTCTAACCACTATGCCACACTGGCTCTTTTCAAACATTACGTTGTATGTTTGAAAAAGCTATCATATGTTAATGGATGAGTGCATAATCTAGAAGAGCTTGTGTGGTATTCTTTATCTATTTTAAGTATTTTCCTATTGGTAGTTCAACCAGAAAACAATAAACAGTTTTCTTACTAGGATCTCGTTTCCAAATTCCACCCCCCGCCCCCCAGCAGTTTGAGGGAAGTGTTGATAAAGAAATATCACAGAAAAACTCTGGTATGCTGGGTGGTGCTCTGCATTACGTCCTGAGTTAAATGGGAAATCTATGTTATAAGTGTGGTTAAAGTAGGTAACTACTTTTGGGGGGTGGGGAGGGGGTTTCACTCTTAAAACACATGAATAAATCTTTAACCATCCACAAATTAAAAAAAACAACCTGTATCCAGTTTTGGAGTCAAGTGTACTCCCAAGAAACAATACAATACCTGGGGGATGGTATAAAGCACCATTTGTAAGAAGAAAAAAAAGCCTTCATTGAGAATGTTCCTTTTTCAGTAAAACAATATAGTTGCCAAGAAGTAACCAGGGTAAAAAATACACAGCAGTGTACAGAGCATTCGATGTTGTAGCAGAAGACATGCAGCATAAGGTTTAACTGATAATTTCAGGTCAGTATGTTTTTCTCTGCCTCTGCAGTTTCTGGCTGTGGAGCTCTTTTCTACCTGCTCTCTCCCAGTTTTCCTTATGTTCTCAGACTCTTTCCTCTGGATTTCCTACTCATTTGTCTGGACCACTCTGTCTCCCAAGTGTCAGACCTAATTTCCTGCCCCCTTTACTTGCTGATGCTTTTGGGGCCCTGGCCTGTGCTTACTGGTGTTCCTAGACCTGTCATCTCTTTTTCAAGGATCTGACCAGCTCACCCCAATGATGATGTTGGAGACTGTTAGGTTAAAAGCAGCTTGGCCAGTGGCAAGCAGAGAACCTTCTGTCCACCCTGCATCTGTTGGCAGCTCAAACTAATCACTAAATAAGGCTTAACCACAACCATCACAAAATACTAGCGAATTTCAATATAGATTATAGACCTGTTTAGTGAATTCTAAACTTTTATGCTTTGCATGTTCTTTGTTCACTTATGGCTTCTAGATTTAAAAAATCACCTTCCATCCCAGTGTAATTGTGTGGTGTACTCCAGCCAAAAGAATAAAAGCATGAGATGAAGGGGAAAATGAAGTGTTGCAAAGTAGGAGGCAGGTAGTTATGGCTAGATTTGTGCATAGATTGCATCAGTGCAACAATGTTTGGCAGTGTCAAGGAGGGGCTGCCAGTGTGATGCAGGCAGTTCATGTGTTGTGCAGTTGTTGCATGTCATAGCCATTGCATGGAGAAAACAACATCATAAAGTCTTGCTAGAAAGTAACTCTCAAGTCAGAATAGGCATAAAACATTTGCTCTCATCCTGTTTTATCTTTTGTCTATCTACAGGCTGTAAGAGAGACTGAGGTGTTGTTGTTTTATCAGATTCATAGCCAGCTTTTCAGGGTAACATCAAATCATGGTTTGTTGTTGGGTTAAATTCTGGGTTGTTTAACCCCTAAACAACCTGGAATGCCAGATTCACACATTCCTGGGTTGTTTAGAAAGCCAGATGTAAAGCAGAAGTGATGAGCATGCGGGAGGCAATGCACTCACTTGCTCCCGCTCACCAATGACAATTCACAGGTTAAGCAACCCATTAATTCTCATTATGTTTCCTGCATTGAGCAGGGGGTTGGACTCGATGGCCTTGTAGGTCCCTTCCAGCTATGTGTGAACTGGGTCAGTGCTAGCAGAAAAGTATAATAGATGGATTCTTCCACTACTGATTGTGTGTTCTGCTAGCACTTGTGCAAGCACTCACAGAACAAGCACAAGCAACACCTAGCATAATGATTTCTAAAAATGGTTGTGCAATGGCTTGTGTAAGTGGAATCAAAGTATTGAATTTGATAGTTGTGCAAATGATTAAAACGGTAGAAGCTAGAATGACACCATTAGATATAACCCCCTGACAGCACTTTATTTACTTTTCTCCAGTGACAATTTACTAGTTATGCCCATTCACAATTTCCCTTTTTGGTAACTCATTTTACTGGAGGATCAGTATGAGGAGGAGGAAGAAAGTGACATACCAGCCCTGTACACTATAAATCACTGCTCCCTCTACATCAGGGATAGGCAACTTGGTGCCCTCCAGAGGTTTTGGATGACAACTCCCATAAGCCCTGGTCAGGATGCCCAAGGATCATGGATTATGGGAGCTGTTGTCCAAAACATCTCAAAGGTAAAAGGCTGCCTACATATTAATCCTCTGCACTGTGAATTAACAGCAGGAGGAGGGGATAGGTGACAACCCCTTGGATGCAAGATCTGGCCTGTGGGCTACTAGTGGCTGACTCCCATTTTACTTAGCTATCAATTGATGGAATGAGAGAAATGCTTTTAAAGACAAGTTTTTACTCACACAAAATGTGAAGTATGAAGATTTTTTAATGCAAGGCAACCTACACTATTAGAGCATAATCCCTGTGTATATTGTTGAAATATTTAACACTCAAATCCAATATGCATTTATCTCTTTTATTTATTTATTTGAAGTATTTTTATTCTGTTCCTCAGCCAATAGAGTTCCTGGAGAGGTTTACAATCAATCAGTTAAACAAGAGGCTCTCTGCCCTCAGGCTTCCAGTCTAAATTAACATAACACACAAGGAAAAAGGGATGCACAGGGAAGAGGGAAAATGAAGTACCGGTAGTCTTTTAGCAGGGCTGGTGGAATGGCCCTGCATCCCATCCCATCTCCCTCGTTACAGCCTGCTGGAATGGCTACTGCCACAGTGAAAATTGCTCTAAATGCAATTTAGACCAGGATGATGACCAGGATGAGCTCTTCCAGTGTTGTTGCATGCTATCTAGAGTGGAATGTATAGTGCTGTCGCATGCTACCTAGAGTGGAGTGTATAGTGGCGCTGCTGCACCTCTGTGCTGCAGGTGGAGGAGAAGGGGAGGAACAGGACTACAGAAGAACCTTCTGCCAGGATGGCCATAGATGGTTCAGCGTTCTGCAGTGGTTGGAAATATCTGCCTCTTTGGAGAAAGACCATGATGCCATGATCACAGCAGCTTTAGTGGAGCAGCTTACAGCAGACTGATGTGTTGTTTGCTGGTGGGCACTGCTGCATACTGAAGCCATTTGGATGTAGACGCTTGGGATGATGCCAGATTTCACTGAACTTTACACATGTGTTGGGCCACTTTTGAAACCATAGCAGCAGAAATAGCTCCCATAATTAGCCGTTCACCATTGGGTACCTTCCTCTCAGCGTTACCTTTGGAGTTGGGAAAACTACTGCGTGTAAAATCTTCAGAGAAACGGCGTGTGAGCTCTACCTGTCTGACATCATAAATGTAGTGGATGAGAGAAAGAACATGAAAGGGTTCTGTCAGCTAGGTGGCAGGGGCACTGGATTAATTGCACATCTGCATTTTAGCTCTCCCCAAGAGAGGTGAAGAGTTTTACAACCATAAATGTTTTTATAGCGTGGGGCTTCAGGCACTTGTGGACTTTAAGGGCAGATTTATGGATGTATAAGCTGGTGTTTCAGGGAGAAGCCATGACACTGCTATATTCTGGAATTCACCATTGGCAGATGAGCTAGTGATGGGATCATTCTTCACCAGCCCCCCCACCATGGTAAACATATGCACCCTCTCATTCCTGGCAACCAGGGCTTTGCACTTCAACTGTGGTTCATGGCACTGTTCAGGGCTCTGAGGACGCCAGAAAAACGTTTAACTACTACCACAGCCATGCCAGACTCCCTGTAGAGCATACTTTTGGCTGCTTAAAATCGCAGTGGTGCTCCCTTTATATCGGGTCCTCAAACTTTTTAAACGGGGCCAGTTCATTGTCCCTCAGACTGTTTGGGGGCCGGACTGTAGTTTGAAAAAAATATGAACGAATGGATCAAGTAAAAAAAAAGGACTTGATTAAATGGAAAGTTATTATAAATTAAACCAGAGAACCCACTCCACCCCTAGGGCGGGTCAAAAGTTTTGTTAGCCAACCGAGCAGAGCAACGAAGAGATGTCAGTTGCTCCTGCCTATGTAAGCGACGCCACTCACGAGGATCTTGCACGGAGGCTGGCTTTCCCCTCATCAGGAGCTCTGCCCCCCCCGGAGCTCTGCCTCCCCTCCCATCGGGAGGACTTTTCCCAGAGATTCTTTCCCCCACTCGCCCTGCCTCTGGCTGCAACCTTGACGGTGCAGCTGGGTCCGGGTTATCTACAGAGAGTGGCTCTGCTCCTACCTCCTCTTCTCCCTCCCCTTCCCCTTCCGTTTCAGAATCCATTCCCACGGAATCTGACCAGTGCTGTTTTGGATTTAGGGAGTTGGAACTTGAGGGGCTAGGAGAGCTAGCCCTGAGATCTATAATCAAACAACTCAAAGCTTTACTTGGACATCATTTTTATTGGAATACTAAGATATGACAGCTCAATAGCATACAGTTCCCTTAAATCTGTGGTGGGTAGACTTTGTGCTTGCGGGATCTACTTTATTTTTTACTAGAACCCTGAGAACTAGCTGGAACCATGGTGCAAAAGACATACACTTCGATCATAAGAATTCTGAGCCCAATAATTTGTTTTGAGTACCATAACTGAATGGAGCGGCACAAAAGCCACTCCTTGATTATATTAAGCTTTCCTCACTTCAGAAGTATAATTAGGATTGGAGGACGTCATCTTTTTGTTGTTGCTATTGTTAAATATATGGCAATCAGAAATCCTTGCCGATCTACTGCAAATTGCCCAGAAATCTGTCAGTAGAGTGAGATCTATTTTCTGCCCACTCTTGCCTTACATTATTTAGATTTTCAGGTAAAAAAATAAAGGTACTGAAAATTGTTATCATGCTAATTATAGCATCTTTTAGGCATGGGGGCGAGCCTTGCGGCGGCTGGCGGCTTGCTCCAGGTTTGGCCTTCCGCGGCGGCAGCAGCCCGAGCTCGCTCTTCAGAGCGGCGTGGAGTGTTCTCGAGCCGCTCGAGCTGCCGCCAGAGAAATCCCCTGCGCATGCCCCCCCCGCTGCTGGACCCCCCCTGCCGCCGCCGCCGCCACAGGACCCCTACCTGGTCTTGCGCGCCGCCTCCGCTGCTGGAGCCACTGCTCCATCGCGCTGGACCCCCGCCCGCGCTCTGTTTTGGCGGGAGGAACCAGGGCAACAGGGCTTAAACAGCCCTGTTGCCCTGGTTCCTCACGCCAAAAACAGAGCGCGGGCGGGGGTCCAGCGTGATGGAGCAGGGTCCCGTCGCGTCACTTCCTCCATGCCGGAAGTGACACGACGGGACCTATCGGACAGAAGAAGACGGCTCTCCGCTCCGCGGAGAGCCCAGGTAAAGCCCACGCGGGTGGCTGAGAGCCCGCGCAGACACGAGCAGGCCCAGTTCGGGCCTCACTCGTGTCCGTCGGGCTGCTCGGCTACACCCCTACGAATATGTTTTCTAGGGATAGTCATCTGGAAATATTAATTTAGATGTGAGTAGTATTATATTCATTCCTGTTGCCCTGTTTGACTCATATTATGATAATTCATTAGGTTATTGATTAATTTTATGAAACAATGCTTTTTTAAATGTGGAAAACTTTCTGCAGAAAAATAGAGTAGCGGGCATTTTTGTGAACAATTTCCACTCCACATTGCTAGTGAGAAAGTGGGACAAATGCATCTCCTATATTGGTGATCTGTAGGTTTAGCTGCCATTATAATAGATTATTGATGAATGTCAGATGTATGTAATTCTCTCTGCATAGGTGCCCTTGTGGAGACTAAAATGTCTTTAGAATATCTGCAGATAGTGTATTTCTCATGCCCTGAAACAGCTGTTATTAATTTATTTGATCCATACCTGCCCTTTTATGTTGCACTGAACAGCTTTGTATGACATTGACCTGGTTAGCATGTAACGACAACCCAGAGTATGGGTTGTTGCCTTACTCAGAGTCTACCCATGGTTTGTCTGCCAGACAGTTGCACAAAGCTAAAGTTGTTTCCCCCCCCATTTCCTGCGTTGTTTGATTCCCTTCTCCTGCACCCTCCCTGTATCCCAAATGCCTTTGTGGTACTGTGTGACTGGCACGTAGAGCGGCCAGTTTTTTTTTTTTTTACCACTTTTGCCCCACCGCCTTTGTAGCCTAGTGAAACAATCCTAGAACATCCCATGGTTCTGGATTCGCATGTAACGACAACCCAGCGTTTAAAACAACCCCAGAGTTCACAACCCAACAACAAACCATGGGTTCTCTTCCTGAGTTGTTTGTGGTTAACAACCCAGAGTTAACCCATAGTTCAGGGTTTGCATGTAACGGCAACCCAGGATTCAACAACCCATACTCAACCCATACTCTGGGACAGGGGTCCTCAAACTTTTTACATGGGGGGCCAGTTCATTGTTCCTCAGCCTGTTGGGGGCTGGACTCACTGGGACTCCCCTGTGCCGCCTCCTTCATGCTGCCCCCGCCGCTGCTGCAGGACCCCCCCGCCCCCGCTGCCACCGCCGCTGCAGGACCCCCTGCCTGCCCCTGCCGCTGCTGCAGGAACCCCCCCGCTGCCGCCGCCGCTGCAGGACCGCCCCACCCCCCCGCTGCTGCCGCCACCGCAGGACCCCCCGCCCCATAACCTGCCCCCCCGCCGCCCCAGCCGCCGCCCCACCTGCCGCTGCCATCCTACCTGGTCCCCTGCGCGCTGCTGCTGCCGGTGCCTCCGCCACAGCCTCCGCTCGAGGCCGCCACCGCTCTGTCGCGTCCATCCTGGACTCCGCCCGCGCTCAGTTTTGAAAAACAGTGTGGGCGAGGCCCAGGATGGACGCGATGGAGCAGGGTCCCGTTGTGTCACTTCCGTCGTGCTGGAAGTGATGCGACGGGACCAGCGGGCGGCGAGGCGGATGAGGTAACCCCCCCCTGCCGCCCCCACCGTCACCCGCCCTCCCCCGTGCCGCTTCCCGCCTTCATTCCCGCCACCGTCCTACCTGGCCTCCGCCACCGCCTGAGTCCGCTGGCGCCAGCGCTGCTCCGCCGTGTCCATCCTGGACTCCGCCCGCGCTCAGTTTTGAAAAACAGCGCGGGCGGGGTCCAGGATGGACGCGACGGAGCAGGGTCCCGTCGCGTAACTTCCGCCGTGCTGGAAGTGATGCTACGGGACCAGTGGGCAGCGAGGCGGATGAGGTAAAGCCCCCCCTGCCGCCCCCACCGTAACCCGCCCTCCCCCGTGCCGCTTCCCGCCTTCATTCCCGCCACTGTCCTACCTGGCCTCCGTCACCTCCCGAGTCCTCTGCCGCCGCCACTGCTCCGTCGCGTCCATCCTGGACTCCGCCCCCGCTCAGTTTTGAAAAACAGCGCGGGCGGGGTCCAGGATGGACGCGACGGAGCAGGGTCGCGTCACTTCTGCTGCGCCGGAAGTGACGCGACGGGACCAGCGGGCGGCAAGGCGGATGAAGTAAAGCCTGCGCGGGTAGACGAGAAGGGAGGAGGATGGGCGCTGTCCACGCCCCGCTACTGGCTAAGCCGCCCCTCCTCCCCTTCCCCCCCGCAGGAGTTGCAGGGTGGCGGGCAGGCGGCCCATGCCCCCCTGCCGGCTCAGCCGCCCCTCTTCCCTCACAACTCTAGATCGGCCGCCGGCCGGATGAAAAGACCCGGCGGGCCGGATGTGGCCCGCGGGCCGTAGTTTGAGGACCCCTGCTCTGGGATGTTGTTACATGTGAACTGTTTCGACAAATCTGGTGAAGTGAGCTCTTGCAAGGGCAGTAAGCACTGCTCATACCCTCTTATGTCAGTGCGATGTCCTGGACTAACTCAAGGGCAATGGGATTTTAAATGTTTAAAGCATGCAGGATGTGGATAATTTCAACTGCCCACAGATTCATAGAGAATGCAGCTGGGGAGTGGAGAAGGATTCTACAGAGCGGGAGGTGAAGGGTAAAGCAGATGAAGGCATACACAGAAGTAGGAAGTAAAATAGAGATTTTAAAATGCTGCCTGCTCCTGCTCAGTCAGTTGGAGAAAAGGGGTGGGGTGGGGGTCTAGGTAGTATGAAAGGCAGGAGCAGCCTGTCTTGCAGTGGATTTTAGCTGATTAATAGGAACAATACTGACAGTTGTTTAAAAAATGTGGGAGGGAGAAAAACAATTAAAAAGGGGGGTGTCGTGGCTGAAAACTGTACTCCAATTTTGATCACTAGAATTACATTCTTTGTTGCCATGTTGACCATGGCAAACGTGTTTCTGGACTCCTGGTTTTGTCCAAATTCAGAAAATGGAAAAGAGTGCAAACTTTGCAAAATGAAATGTAAATTTACAACAGCACAAGTTCAAGAAGAAATCTGAAGAAGAAATTTACAGGTTGTATTCTTGGTGTTGAGTTGGCATCGCAACAGAAGTATTCAATAACTATTTTTCTTGAAGCTTCTCACACAACACTCAAACTGTTGTTAGAATAACCAAGGTTCATTGTACGTGTTAAGAGTATTCTGAGGAAGAGTCCGCAAGTCTTCTGAAAATGTAATTCATGCTCACCAACTTTGCATACGAAAGGCTTTTGAAGAAAATGGAAGCTAAGAATAAGAAGAATGTATAGTTTTATAATGGGAAAGAGGTAAATGATGGGATCATTGTTTTTAAAATGATTAATCATATTGAGTGAATACTGGAATGGCAAGGTTTGTGGATTCAGCAAATTATTCAAAGTAGTAATGTCCAAAGCAGACTGTGAAGAGCTTCAAGAAGTCTTTCTAAATAGGATGACTGGACAAGAAGATGTCAGATTAGATCCAAGGTTAATAAGTGCAAAGTAGTGCACTTTGGAAGGGAAAACAATCCAAATTGTACTTATGTGTCTGAATTAGCTGAGTATACCTATTTTGAAAATACCTTTATTAGGCCAACTCAAAAGACATAATAAAGGTATTACACTAATATGTTCACCCAAGTGACATCTCTGTGAACTGCATTTCGTCTAAAAGGAGCTTGTGAAATCACAAACAAATGCTAAGTTTTCCTTTAATGAATATTACTTTAGTTTTTCTTGATTTTCTTGTGTTTTAATTTATTTGTACGCTACTGTAGAAATACATATATTGAAGGGTGGAGTATAAATATATAAAGTAAATGAATAGATTATAAACGAAAACTTAGATGAGTTATTTTTAATTTAGAAAAAGATGTCTGGTGTGAAGATGTAATAGTATTATATAATTATGAATGGTTTGCAGAAAACTAATAGGGAAAGCCATTCTCCAAAGATAAAACCAGGGTTTATTGCTAGGGAGCTTACTGCTATTTCCCCCCACACTATCACCTTAGCTCATAATCTCCATTTTGTATGTATCAGCTAGCTGGCAAGGGCTGGCTAGCCAAGAAAGGGTGACCTGGTCCGCATGATCACCACAGCCCACCATGGCTTATCTAAGCCATGCTGGGCTGCGACGTGTGTTGGGTGGTTTTTGAATATTCAAGCTGCAGCCTCAGCTTGTCGTGTTGTCCAAACCCAGGCTAGGTGGGTTGTGTGAAGGTTAAACAACCCTTGCATGACCCTAGAACAGACCATGGGTTATGCAAGGGTTGTTTAACCCCCACACAACACATGCCACTTGGGTTCGGATGACATGAAAAGCTGCAGCTTGAATATGCAAAATGCATACACCGCAGCCCACCATGGCTTAAATAAGCCACGGTGGCTTATTGGATTGTGTGAATGGCCCAACTTGTTTGCAGGACCAGTAACTACCCTCCATTGATATGGTCAGTTGCACATCCCTGGCCCACTTTGTCTTAGGCTAAGGAGCTTTTTGAAGTGCAGAAGCCAAAAGTTCTTCTTCGTGGTCTCTGTGCATCACACATATGGGCTCTGCGCGTGCGCGGAGGCCGTTTCGGGAAGTTTCTAAAGCTGAGGTAAATTTTGGGCGGGAACCCCTCCCCCCTGGCGTCCTCCTTACACGGGTTCCCGCCCTCTCCCTCAGTTCCTCTTCGACCGCCATCGCGTGTGGCTGTTCTATCCAGAGGTTCTGGAATTCTAGTCTTAGAAACTACTGTTTTTCGAGGATTCTTCAATCTTCAACTTCCCCCCTGCTCGTCGTGGGATCACCAACTTCTACCGATTATGGCTCCAAAAGCCCCCTTTCGCAAATGCGTAAGGTGCGGGGCGAAACTTCCTCCAGCGGATGGGCATTCGCTGTGTCTCGCCTGCCTCGGCGAGGGCCATAATGTGGACGCTTGCCATCATTGCCAAGCGTTCACAAAACAAGCGAGGAAGCACAGGGCGGACAAGTTGACTGCCATTCTATACAAGAGGGCTCTCCAACCGCCTGCGGAAAAGCCTATCCCTTTGGCAAGGCCTAGTACGCCGCCATCGCACACGGTCTCCTCAGCGGACGCTCAGGAGGCCTACATGGCGACTATGATATCGAAGAGCAAGGCCAAGAAAGCTCGCAGAGAGAAAGAGGAGGCGAAAAGGAAGAGCAAGGAGCGGAGAGATAAGGCAAGGAGACTGGCAAAAAAACTGGCTTCGTCCCTCTCGGGATCGAGATCGACGCTAGCCCCGGATCCGACGGATGTCGTGACCGTTGAACGCCTGGCTGGGCTTAAGTCTCCTCCCGCACAGGCTCCCTCGGGCTCGAGGGATCCACCGCCTTGCTCTCCACCAAAAGCTCCCTCGGGATCGAGGGAGGCTATTCAGGCACTCTCAGTATCAGAAGGCGAGATACCGGACTCACCATCGGACTCGAGGCCTCTGGTACGAACCACTGCTCTTCCGACCCTCGCCTCTCCTGTTCGTGAGGTGCGGGCTCGTACTCCACGGACTCGATCCAGGTCACTCGAGATCGAGGAGGTAGTGATTACCCGGGACCGGGCATCCTCCAGATCGTCTGATTCTCGCAGACCTCGGGATCTCCAACGATACAGGGAGAGGTCTCAGGACTCGAGATACTCCTTGGCGTCCCGTTGCAGCTATCGTCGGCGACGCTCCCCTGTGTCTGAATATAGGTACCAGACCAGGGTGTACCGGTCCCGAGAGAAGTCGCCACTCAGGAGACGCTCCCCGAAAAGGGAAACCAGACGGTCTCCACCGGGACGAGAAGGGGCACGTCCGAGCCCCAGGATATCCCCTCCGATCCGTTCTCTGGTCCTCACTTCGCAAGTTGGTGAGAGAGAAGACCAACTAACTACGGTTTCGATGACAGCTGTATACCGCTCCCGCAGGTCGTCGACTCGGGGGTCTCCCCTAACTGACTCGGACTCGATCGTCTTCACTGTCCCCATCTTCCACATCTCCGGACCAGAACGTCTCCACTCAGGCCGCGGTATCCCCCTCTGAGGATATGGGCACCTTTCAGGACCAGGTCCTTCGAATGGCCCAAGCCCTCGGTCTGGAGACGGCTGTCGAAGAGAAGAAAGAGTTCGACCCTCTCTTCGACGCGATTTCGAAATCATCTTCGGGCCCAACATTGCTCCCAATCACCCCGACGATGCTGGAGACAGTGCAAGGATCATGGAGCTCCCCATCCACAGCTCCACCTGCGGCAAAGCGCCTTGATGCTCTCTACAAAATCAGGCCAGACACAGCCAAATTTCTCTTCTCTCACCCAACCCCGAACTCGATGATAGTGGAGTCAGCACAATCCAGGTCGGGCAAGCAACACTCCACTCCGTCTGACCCCGAAGGAAAAAGGTTAGACAACTTCGGACGAAGAGTCTACACCTCGAGCGCCCTGGGGATTCGGGTTGCGGGGTACCAAGCTACGATGGCTAGGTACCAACTCTTCCTTTGGGAGAAGATGGGAGGGCTGATAGACTATCTACCGGATGAGAAGAGAGACTTGGCCAGAGTCTTCCAGGCCGAAGCAACAAACACCTCCAGACAGCAGATTCATACTGCCAGACATCAAGGGGACTATCATGGGAGATCCCTGGTGATTGCAGTCGCCCTACGCCGGCACGCTTGGCTAAGGTCCTCGACATTGACCTCGGAAGCTAAGGCCAAAATTGAGAATCTGCCCTTCGACGGAGTCGGCCTCTTTAATGATAAAATGGATGACTCTCTCGACGCGATTCAGAAAGCCCGGATGAATGCGAGGATGATGGGCCTCCTTCCACAACCATCCTCTAAGCCATTCAGACGCCGCAGGTGGGCTCCATATCCACCCCCGATAGCTCCGACCCAGCAGGGACAACAGCAGCTGCAGTGGCAGGACAGTCGTTCTCGTCCACAGCAGCCCCGGGCACCGAGCCGTCAGTACCAGCAGCAACGGTACCGGGGCTCCCGTAAAGGAGGCGACTTTCAAAGACGACGAGTTTGACGCGACCCAAGGCACGACCGACATCTCTGCTCCGATCCTTCCGGCTCGACCTCAGTTTGGAACCCGACTATCCCTCTTCCTACCATCATGGAAGAAAATTACCACCGATCGTTGGGTTCTGGACATTATTCAGCATGGGTACAGGATCGAGTTCGATTCTCTCCCACCTTTTCTTGGCATCCGCACCACGCAGCCATCCCATACGCTGTGGGAGGAGGTCGATTCCTTGTTACTCAAGGGGGCCATCGAGATGGTCCCTCCACACCTGGCACAGGACGGCCTTTACTCCAGGTATTTCACGGTGTTAAAGAAGGATGGAGGACTCCGACCGATCCTGGACCTACGTTCAGTGAACTTCTACATTCCACCCAAGAAGTTCAAGATGGTCACTCTCCAATCGATCTTGCCTCTCCTCCGCAAGACCGACTGGTTTGCATCCATCGATCTCCAAGATGCCTACTTCCACATAGGGATCCATCAAGACAGCCAGAAATACCTGAGGTTCAAGATCGGATCCGATACTTACCAGTTCAAGGTACTTCCATTCGGACTTTCGACGGCACCGAGGGTGTTTACCAAGTGTATGATAGTAGTCTGCGCTGTTCTACGAACTCAAGGGGTGACGCTCTATCCTTACCTGGACGATTGGCTCATCGTTGCACCGTCTGCTCAGGAACTTTGGAGCGCCCGCCGCCTGACTACCGACACTTTGGACACGCTCGGACTCTGCCTCAACGAAAAGAAGTCCACTCTCTTTCCAACTCAAAGGATCCAATTCATCGGAGCATTCTTAGATGCTACTGTTGGTCGCGCCGTTCTACCGAAAGACAGAACTCTAAAAATACTTACCCTTGCCTCGAAACTGCAAAAGGCGACGTCGTGCACAGCCCATTCGATCCAACGGCTCCTCGGTCTCATGGCTTCATCCATATCGGTCGTTCCACTCGCTCGACTTCGTATGCGCCAGTTCCAAAACTGGTTCATAAGATCGTTTGATTCCGAGATGAATGCCCATCGAACGCGACTAACTATTCCGTCCAGCATAAGACAGTCTCTTCGCTGGTGGATGAGCCGCTCCAATCTGACAAAAGGGCTACCCTTCCAACCCGTCACGCCTTCACTCACACTGACGTCGGATGCTTCTCTCCTGGGCTGGGGAGCTCACTGCGGGAATCACACAGCATAAGGCCAGTGGGGCCCGCAAGATCGAGAGAGGCACATCAACGTTCTCGAGCTCAAAGCAGTGTGGAACTCGATGAAATCCCTCGAATCTATACTTGCTGCGAGACATCTGCAGGTGGTCACAGACAATACTACAGTTGTGGCCTACCTGAACAAGGAAGGCGGCACCCGCTCGCTACGGCTGACGAACCTAACCTCTGTATATTCGACTGGATGATCCCTCGTCATATATCAGTGAGAGCCATCCATATTGCTGGGAAGGACAATACACTGGCAGATGCCCTCAGCAGGATGTCTCTCGACTCTCACGAGTGGCAACTCGACGTTCGAATTCGGCAGTCCCTTTTTCACCTGTGGGGAACCCCAACCATAGACCTGTTCGCCACTGCGGCCAATGCAGCTTGCCACACTTTCTGCAGCAGAGCGGGACATGACAATGCATCGATCGGGGACACATTCCTAATAACTTGGTCGTGGACTCTGTTTTATATATTCCCACCGATTCCGTTGTTGACCAAAGTCGTCTCGAAAATCCAGTCCGAGGGCACGAACTGCATCCTAGTGACTCCATGGTGGCCGAGGCAGGCCTGGTTTGCGCCACTCCTCCGACTATCCAAGGGAGAGTATCGCTACCTACTGAACACGACAACGATACTTTCTCAAGCTCGAGGCGCGCTACTACACCCGAATCCATCCATCCTGAAACTCACAGCCTGGCGAATTTGATACCGAGCACTCTCCCTTCGGAGATCAGGCTCATACTGCAGGAAGCTTGGAAACCATCCACTAGAGCTTCATATGCCAGGAAATGGAAAGTCTTCTGTGACTACCTCGGTCGGATTGAAGTGCCCTACTCTAGCCCTCCTATCCATCAAGTGCTGCAATTCCTGCTTCATTTGCAACACAAAGGGCTTAAGACGAGCTCGTTACGGGTCTGTTTGGCTGCCTTGTCAGCTTACCATAATGGTCAAGATGGATTCACTTTGTTTTCGAACCCGCTAGTCAAGCGTTTCATGAGAGGATTAAAAAATATGACCCCTTCATTTAAACCAGTCACTTCGGTTTGGGACCTACAGTTGGTTCTACAGGTACTCATGGCTAAGCCATTCGAGCCAATGGCGACAACAGATCTTCGCTTAGTAACTTTTAAGACTTTATTTCTTGTCGCAATCACCTCTGCTCGCAGAGCATCAGAGCTGGCAGCTCTAAGGGTGGATCCACCGTACCTCAGTTTCCACAAGGAAAAGGCGGTGTTGCGTCCAGATTTGGCCTTCCTTCCTAAGGTCGTGTCTGCCTTCCATCTAAATCAAGACATTATATTACCAGCATTCTTTCAAAGTCCGTCGTCTCCATTGGAACATCAGCTGCACATGTTGGACGTACGAAGGGCTCTATTGTTCTACAAGTCCCGTACTGAGTCCATTAGGAAGTCTCCCCGTCTTTTTGTTTGTTACGGTGGACACTCCAAGGGCTTGCAGGTCTCGAGCCAGCGATTATCTTCCTGGATCCTGGATTATCTTCCTGTATCGAGCTGGCTTACGAATTCAAAAGACAGCTATTGCCGGGTTCGATATGGGCTCACTCTACCAGAGCTGTATCAACCTCGATGGCTTTTGCAAGGGGCGTCTCGATCACGGAGGTTTGTAAGGCGGCTACATGGTCCACGCCTTCAATGTTCGTGACGCACTACCAGGTCGATGTTCGATCCCGGAGGGACAATGCATTTGGCAGAGCTGTCCTTTCCTCGGTCCTACAATAATCTCGACACCGACCCTCCACCGGTAAGTCAGCTTGCTACTCTGCCCATATGTGTGATGCACAGAGACCACGAAGAAGAAGGACAGGTTGCTTACCTGTAACTGTGGTTCTTCGAGTGGTCATCTGTGCAGTCACACAACCCGCCCATCCATCCCCGCTACGGTGTCACTGTCGAGTTCGATGGTGTACTGAACCGGGACCCGTGGGCGCACTATGATCGATACCGTGTAACACCATCGAATTCGGCTTTCGGTATTGGTATCAAGAAATTGGGAAAACCTCTTCCTATGTTCTCCCTTAGCACTGGGATCGCGATGGCGGTCTCAGGGGAACTGAGGGAGAGGGCGGGAACCCGTGTAAGGAGGACGCCAGGGGGGAGGGGTTCCCGCCCAAAATTTACCTCAGCTTTAGAAACTTCCTGAAACGGCCTCCGCGCATGCGCAGAGCCCATATGTGTGACTGCACAGATGACCACTCGAAGAACCACAGTTACAGGTAAGCAACCTGTCCTTCCCCAGATCCTAATGCAGTCAGGACAGCACATTACCACTTATCAATTGGCTATTGAGAGCCCTGAGCTGTTGCGTGACCAGATCTAATACAGAAGATGCTGCTCTTGACCCAGTAGTGATTCCTTGTGTTCTGCAACTTGTGGATGACCAGCATCACCCAATGGAGCATAGGATTAGAATCCTCAGAAGAGAAATGCTGAGGCTGAAATGCAGATGTGTGTTTTATATGAGAAAGGGTTGTGGTGGGACTACTTCTATCTTGACATCACCCATGACATCTGTCTGTTCCTGTTCTAAGCTATGGGAAGATTTCAGTTTAAGAAGTTCCTATCTTACAGGTACTGTCATTGTAATCAGGGTTGCAAAAAATCATGATTTTTTGCAAAAAAATATTTAAAAATCATGATTTTTTTGATTTAATCAATTCCCCCCCCCCCCCAATTTAGTAAAATTAATTTCAAAGTTTCAGGCAACCACATGTACAAATAGCCTACACTTAATAGTTAAGAACACCAAATTATACGGAAAACACTTTCCTCATTTTTTTTAACGTTACCAGTATTATCGGTTACTAGGCTACCTACACGACAGGGTTGCAAAAAATCATGATTTTTTTTTGCAAAAAAATTGAAACCCCCCCACAATTTTTATTGATGATTTAATCATTGATTTTAATCATTCTGATTTAAATCATTGCAACCCTGATTGTAATTAATCCCATGTTAGACATCTAGGATATTGTTTACACCCTACTGGGGAGCAAAACCTGTGGGCACAGTGCAGCAAGTCCAAGAACCATGGTTTCCAATGAGGATGGGGAAGGAGAGGCTACTGAACTGTAGCAGCTCCCCCCCGCTCCATAAAGGAAATGTAGAGGACAGATAGCGGGATCATACGTGCAACTGTTGCTTCAGAGGTACTGCTATTTTTAAAATCGCTTCATTGTCCCTTAACCAAGTGCAGAATACATAGCTGCCATAGTTAGACAGCATAACTTGTAACTTACACTTTGTAATTGCTACCCATATTGGTATTTAGGGATTGGAAAGCAGGCACGGATCACTTATAAGGCATCTAGCAATCCAGGGAATTGGCAGGGCTATAAGTCACACCAAAAGAAAAGAACTCCTAAAATATTCCACAAAGAGAAATCATGGAATGTATTTACTGCCATAGTGTTGAAGCAGCCAAAGCCAAGGGAAAGGAGATTGGCAGCACTACCTGCGCACCAGCATAGTTTGAACCCTACACCTTCTCCACGTCCACTACCATCTGCCTCCCACCAATCCACCCCACCACATCCCATCTCCCAGGTCTGTAAAGTTGCTGTTTTCTGAGCAAACATAGGAAGATAAATAAACACAGCAAAAGAGCAGTTGTCCTTTATGTAATTCTTCAGTCCATATTGGAGAACAGGGACTCCGCAGAGGAAGAGTTAGAATGGCGTATGCGCTCCAGGACAGCAGTGGTTGAATCCCTAGAGCAACATAGGAAGCTGCCTTATACTGTGTCAGATCATTGGTCCTTTTAGCTCAGTGTTGTTGACACTGACTGGCAGCAGCTCTCCAGGGTTTCAGGCAGGGGCTTTTCCTGCCTTACCTGGAGAAGCTGGGGATCAAACCTGGGACCTTCTGCATGCAAAGCATGTGCTCTACCACTGCTATGGCCCTTCCTGTAGCAGTGGTATCTCCACAGTCTTGGCCTCATTCTTCCGAAGGGAATGCCACCATGTCAGTTTTTACCAAAGCTGACTATTCAACCTACAGAGATGCATAGCTGTAGCAAGGGCGCAGACAATTGTAGCCACCATTTTAATTAGAGAACAGCTGAATCCTGAGCTATCCACTTCTATGTGGCACTGGTGCCTCCTTAGTACTGAGGCTGTGTGGCTATCCATGCTAGAGGTGGATGATTGGGATGATGTGCAGGGCAACATTTGACACCATTGTTGGTGCTATAGTTCCTATTATCTAAAGACAGGATACCCTAATGCGCAGAGCAGTCCCAATGAGAAAGAGGCTTGCCATCACACTGCAATCTAGGTTTCAACCTCAGCTACCTTCCCCTCAGCACCACCTTTGGGGTAGGGAAGCCCTGTGAAATCTTCTAGGAGACTGTGTGCATTCTGAATGAGCTGTATCTTTCAGACGTGAAAAGGTTGAGTGAGGAGGGGCGAGTACTTCAGGGTTTCTGAGAGCTGGGATTTTCCCTGGGCTGCAAGTGCAGTGGCCTTTCTCATATCTGGATCCTAGCACCTAAAGCACACAGTCCAGAGTACTACTACTACTACTACAAGTACTTCTACAGGATGGTACTGCTGGTGATGGTCGATGGTAATGGAAAGTTCATGGATGCCTATGCAGGTGTGCTAGATTGAAACCATGACACAGCTGTCTTCTGGATTTCCTCATTGGCAGATAAGGTGTCAGCCACTACCTTCAGCAGCCACCTGTCATAGTTAATGGAATTCCAGTGCACCCAGTCATCCTCAGAGACTAAGCTTTCACACTGTAATGCTCGCTCATGGCTCCATACCACTGTCTGAGAATGCCTAAGGAACACCCCCCCCCCCTGCAATTACTAACTCAACAGGGCAAGACTACCAGCAGCTAACAGTGGAAAGAGACTTAGTGCGGCTGAAGGTGAGGTGGAGGTCCCTTTACAAACTTCTGGATGTGGAAGAAGATCTTGTGGTTGACATGGTTGTAGTATGTTGCCTCCTCCACAACCCATGCAAAATGAGAGTAGAGATGTACAATTTCCTGAAATTTTGAAGCCATGGAAAAAAACCAAAATTGGGGCGGCAGGGATATAAAATAATTATTTTTAACGCTTTTTATAGATCTAAAGTCACTTGGTTACTGTAGGAACGTAGAGATGGGCAAACATGCAATGTTCGGCCTTATTGACGTTCTCTGAATTCTTCCTCAAAGCTCGTTTCACCTTGTTTGCGTTCCCAAATGTGAACGTCTTTTTTTCATTTGGGAAAAAAAATGCATTTTTTAAAGTGCAGTTTTTCTCAGTTGAAAAAAAGACATTTTTTTTAAAAAATGTGCGTTTTCACAATAGAAAAATCTGCATTTCCTCCCATAGGTGAAAACGTGAAAATGCATTGGGGGGGATTTGCACATTTTTGGGTGTGCACCTTGGTGCAAGCGTGCACTTTCTAACTCAAACGCAAGTTTCAGAAATTGCAAAAATTTCCTGAGAATTGCATTCCTGCTCGTGTTTGGGGTTGTAAAGAGGACATGTTTGCATGATTTGCGAACAGGAACTTAAGTCTCATACATCCTTAAGAAATGTATTACCGGTATGTATAACTTTATTTGCTCATAAAATTTTCATTAAAATTAAAAACATTTAAAAGTAAACTCAGTAACAGTCCAATCCTATGTCCGCTAGAGAACGTCTAGATGGCCATTGAATTTTTTTGGAGATCCAGCTATGAGGTCAGAAAATTGCTCCGACCTCGTGGCTGGGTCTCTATATTTAGAGCACCCTCCCCCCCTCAGCTGGTGCGGAAAGAACTGTGCCGGCTGTGTCTCCAAGGTAGCAAGAGCCACCTCAGAGAAGGGGTTTAGGGGGCATCCCATGGGGCAGAGAGGGGAGGAGACAGATGCTGCCAACATACGAGGCACCCCAGCCGCACCCCAGCCGCACCCCAGCCTCCTTCCCTTCTGCTCCGAAGTGCCTCAGCTAGATGGCCAAAATAAGCCTTCTAGCTGAGTTGTACGGCAGGAGGAGCACGGAGGTGACCTTTGCTTCTGTGCTTCTCCTGCTCTCCATAGAATGCCCATAATCCTCTTGAGTTTGGAGGGTTATGGGCTTCCCGATTAGATTGCGTCCTAAATTTGCCATCATTGTCAGGATAAACTATACTTTAAATTTAATATATCAAATATGATAATTTTATGAACAAACCAATACATAATACATTTTAGGTTCCTATTTTATGTCTTGACTAGGGGGAACTTCAGCAAGTAGCCCCTGAAACATTTGAATCATCCTAGAAGCCAGAAGAAACAGGAAAAGCTATAGGCCGAGAGAGGCTAGTATATGTTCCTTTTTGTGAGGAATTGGTTGGGGTGAAGTTTAGGGAAATCTGGTCTAAGGAAAAGCTATTGAGAGCTTATTTAGTTGGGAAAGATACTCTTATGTATTAGGAATAGTAACGAAGCATATTTAATTGAAGAAACTTTAAGCAATCTCAACCTATTATTTGAGCAGTGACATTTTATTCACTTTTGTAAATAATTCCCCTTAATAAGGATTTTAATTTTTGTTTGTTTTGTAAGGTGGTCTCTAGTGGAGGTATCAATCCCATGCTTACACCATAGGAACCAGGCTAACTGAATTTCTTTTAGGTATAAAGGGATTTATTTTAGTGGCAGTATTTATAGATTTTGTAGCTGAGGCAGCATTCTCTAACAGTGAGGTCTACTTGGGAACTTTATTAAAAACTATTGCAGTGAGTTCCATAGACTCAAACCTCAAAGTTTTTTTTTTTTTAAAAGGAGAAACCTGGGTAGGATAACCCACACATTGTGTTGTTGTTGTTGTTGTTATAAACTACAGTGCATTTCTCACATGTGGGTTTTACAACAACAGGCAGTCCCCGGGTTAAGAATGTCCCGACTTATGGACAACTCATACTTAAGAACTGACCACCATATATGTAAAAATCTGAGTTAAATACAATGGTTCGTACTTACGAACGCACACACTATACTTTGCGACACTTTGAAAACATTGCGAGGCTTCTGTTCCGACTTATTTGACTTAAAGACAGACTTAGGAACGGATCTCGTTCGTAACCCGGGGACTGCCTGTATATCCATTGACTGCTACAGCATCTAACCAGAACAAGCCCAGGAACACAGCTCTGATTCTGAATCGCCCATGCATTCTTTCCCTCTTGCAGTGTATATTCTATGTGGTCCAATAATTACCTAATTAGAATCACTTGCATTTGTAATGCTAGGGATAATTTAGCAGTAAACGTTTGCTCTAAGTTTGGTGTGGTCAATGCTTAACCTGAAACAGGTGCCAGTGTGTATATCAGTATATGGTTGGCTGACTGGGATGTGAGTCAGGGAGTCTAGTTGATGTAGATGTTGAGCATAAACTAATTCCACCCCAAACATTATTTCCTTTTTTGGGACTGTCTGTCTGTGCAAAGGCCAAAATAAAACATCTAGAGCTTTCCTCCTGGAGAAAGGCTGTTTTTCTGATACAGTAATACCTTGGATTGCAAGTAACTTGGTTTGAGAGAGTTTTGCAAGACAAGCAGATTTTTAAATATTTATTTAATTTTTTTTGCTTGATATACAAGTGACGTCTTGCAATACAAGTACTGTAGTACGGCTTAAATTAAAAATCTCTGTACAAATTTTTTTTTGGGGGATTTTGTTTTGATATAAGAGTGTTTTGGATTACAAGCACTTTTCCGGAACAAATTATGCTCTCAATCCAAGGCATGACTGTATATATTTGCAATTATTGATACCAATTCTAACTGTTATTTCCATATGTGATAGATGTTTTAATTTAAGACACAAAATATTGATCTTTCACAACAATGGATGCTGAGCACTGTATTATGTATGACACTGTTCCTGGAGATGATGAAATTTGTGTGGTTCTTCAGGAAAGAAGCACAAGAGGCATAATTGAAGCAGGCAAGGAAAGAGGTGACAATTTGCTAGAGAGACTTGTAGAACTTCTTCGGGGTGGACTGAAAGTCCAGAAAGCATGCTGTGCTACCTATACCAACAAAAATTACATACATTCCTTTGGAGAAAAAAGAAAGAGGATGTGCTTGTGTGCTTCATTCAGAAGTCCCATGGTTCAATTTCAAAGAAAACTGGGTTAGCATTACGTGCAAATGCGGCCGTTATGTCTTGGGTCTTATTGCCAGTGTACATTGCTTTCCCAGCTAAGAGAAGGACAGAAGGTGCAGGGAGCCTAGCTGCCTGAAGTAAGGTGCCTCGAGAGTTGAAAGAAGGTACTTTCAGAGTTCTTCTTCGTGGTCTCTGCATCACACATATGGGCTCTGCGCCTGCGCTGAACTAGCTTCGGAGGATTCTTTAGCTGAGGCTAAATGGGTGGGAACCCCTCCCCCACCGCGCCTGCTCCCTAGTGCGGTTCCTGCCCATTCCCCCAGTTCCTCTTCGACCGCTATTGCGACTGGTAGTCTTCGAAAGGTTCTACAAAACTCTCTATCATCTAACTCGGCTGAGTAGATCATTTAATTATATTTCTTCTTCAAACTTTCCCTCCTCCTCTTCTCTTATCTACAAAAATAAAAATAAAAAATAAAAATCTTTGCTTTAACTTTTCCCTCGACTTTCTCTGAGGAACTATGGCCCTAAAGGCTCCGTTCAGAAAATGTGCGAGCTGTGGGGCAAAACTACCCCCAGCAGATGGGCACTCCTTATGCCTCCCATGCTTAGGACAGGAGCATATTGTCGAAACTTGCCGCCACTGTAAAAAATTCACTAAGGTGACAAGGAAACAACGAGCATTGAAACTTAAAGCCTCTCTGTGGCAGCAAACTCTCTCGGCAGCCGGCCCCTCGATCCCGCGTGCCACGACAACAAAAAAACCCTCTCCTACGACAAAGGAGACCTCCTTAGATGAGGCCCCATCTAAGAAGAAGAAATCCCGTAAACATGGGGAATCAAAGGAGGCAAAACTTAAAAAGAAATCTAAGACCCTGTCTCCAACTAAGCCAGCCACGCCAACTAAAGCGGCGGAAGCTATCGAAGCTTTAGGATCACTGTCCTCGGCAAAACGCTCAACATTGATACACAGAGATCCGTCGGCACCGAGGATCACCGAGCTGGCATCGACAACTGCGCATGTGGCGTCGATCTCCGAAGGAGAGATCTTGGACTCTCCTGTTAAAACCGCGCAGTCCTTACACTCTGCTCCATCCAAGCAGAGAGAGAGATCCTTACCCAGCCACCGCCGCAGCAGCTCGCGTCTAATAGACAATATTTCCGATCTAGAGACGACTGTGCCCACTGAGGGTGAGATAACCGTACAACTCGATATCAATCTCCACGATACCGAGCAGAGCGCAGGTCTCAAAGCAGGCGTCGAGACAGCTCATCCGATTTTGAAGAAGCTTCTCGACGTCGAAGGCAACGCGCTGAAAGCCTCCATAGCGTCGAAAGATCAGACGATGTCGACAGCCCATGGCGTCGAGTCTCTATCGACACCGACCGTCCTCGACACCGAAGCCCTAGTTTCGATGACGACCGCCCTCGCTGCCAAGGCTCACTCTTCGACGTCGAACATTCTCGACACCGAAGCCCACCGCTTGACGTCGACTGTCATCGCCGTCGAAGTTCGCCACCCAATATCGGGCACCACCCACACCAAAGACCCTTGCTCGATCGATGCTGAAGTCCCTTTTTCGACGTCGAATGCCGATGCAGGAGTTCACTGCAAAGTGATTGCCGTTGACGACGAAGCCCGTCACTCGACGTCGCGTACCGACAACGTGACTCCCCATGTAGTGGCCGCCGTCGCCGTCGCACCACATTGCTCAACGCTGACCGACGCCAACACAGGGATCGGTCTCGTAGCTGAAGCCCACTCGAGATCGAGCACCGGAGTAGACGAAGCCCAAGGGACACCACCAGTCCTTGTACAAAACAGCAGCCTGTGGATCCCCAAGCACACTCGGCCACATCTCGCAGCTCACTGCAGAAGGCATTGTCCAAAAAGAAGCACTTGGAGAAACCATTTGCTTCATCCAAACGCCTAACCCCCGAATCCTCCTCTGACCTGCCGTATTCGGATTCAGACTCCATGCTGTCAGGTCTGCCTGATTCCTCACCGGATCTCCAGGTCGAATCGAAAGCGGCAGTGTCACCATCAGAAGATTTGGGCACGTTCGCTGACCACGTCCTGAGCATGACAGCATCCCTAGGCATAGAAACTGTAATCGAATCTCCAGATGATGATGATCCGGTATACAATCTCATGCAAGCGACCGACTTTGCCAGCCCTGGTGCCCTACCTACCTGCTCTATTAAAAGTAGTGAAAAACACATGGAGCACGCCAGCTATGATCCCACCAACTGGTAAGAGACTTGAGTCTCTCTATCGTGTGGGTCAACAGGATGCACAATTTCTATTCACGCATCCGGCCCCGATCTCTATCGTTCAATCAGCCCAATCCACCCCAAATAAGCAACATACTACACCAGTGGATCAAGAAGGAAAAAACTGGATACCTGTGCTAGACGCGTATACTCATCCAGTGCCTTGGGTCTGCGAGTATCAAGCTATCAAGCGATTATGGCCAGGTACCAGCACTTCCTAACTGAAAAGCTGGGTAACCTCTGTGAGGAACTGCCAGAAGAAAAAAGAGAGTTGGCATGTGTCCTGCAAGTAGAGGCTCAAAGCATAGCAACCCTCCAAATGAATAATGTGAGACACCAAACTGATTGCCATGCGAGCTCCGCAGACATGCGTGGCTACGCTCAACCCTGTTAAAAAACGATGCAAAAGCCCGCATTGAAAACTTGCCGTTCGATGGAGAAGGCCTATTTAACACCAAAACCGACGACTCCCTCGATGCGGTACAGAAGGCCAAAGTCCATGCCCAGAAAATGGGACAATGCCCTGCCAAGGCAAAGACAATACAGGCCGAGGCAATGGTCTAAATTTCAACCCTCCACAACTCCGTTCCGACCACGGTTCCAACAAAAGGTCAGGACTCGAGAGCACAGGACCGCCAGCCTACTGGATCACCTACTGAAAGAAGGTACTTTCACAGTTGTGCATGATACTCTTGTAGCACTTGAGGCCTGAAACAGCAGCGTATAAACTCAATAGCGTTTATGTGCTAAAAATAGCATTGGTGCTATTATGCTTGCATGTGCTGCATTGTACCATTAGGACTTAAGGTGTCAGGAGAACAAAATCCATAGTGATTCAGCAATTGTTACTTCCTCTGGGCAAGCGTTCAAATAACTAAATGCAAGCCTGTGCTGGGATTATGATTTCTGTGAGAGATAATCCAATGCACAGCTCATGCTACTTTTCATATAAATATTGAAATAAGCCTATATTGTAGTAGGAATGTGTGTTTGGTATCTGTTAATCTAAACTATTTCTTTTTTCAATATAGGTATAACATAGATATTTAGTTCCTATGTGCTATGTAATCTCTTCCCGTATCACTAGAATTTAATTCCACACTCACAATACCTTTCTGGTTTGTGATCAGTTATGGTCATTTGAAGAATTTTCACTTGCCATCTTTTTTAAAGGGAATCTACTTCAACACAATGCTGGTATTGCTTAGTTTTTATCAAGGATTTCATATACCAGTAACAGATTTTTTTAAAAAATATCTACTTTACTATATTTACTACTATATCTACTATATTTACAGGCTGGTAAATATATACCGTATTGTTCTGAGTTTAGGCTGCACTTCCCCCTCCTAATGTAAGTCTTTAAACTAGGGGTGTGGCCTATAATCGGGGATGTTGCAATTTTTTTAAAAAATACCGGGTCCGGGGCTCCCTCGGCTTGCCGGCTTGAGCCCGCCGCGCCGGTGTGCTGGACCCTCGCCCTGCGTATTTTGCGGAGAAACCAGGGCAACAGAGGTCAGGATGCGCATTCTCAGGACCGCCAGTCTGCCGGATTGAAGAAGCCTTTCCAACAACCAAGGTACCAAGGCCCTAGGAAAGGCAATGCTTTTGGCAAGCGGCGACTTTGACATCCGTATCCCATTAACTGTGACAAATTCACCGGATTGGACACAAACACTGGACTTGACAACACTCTGGACTTGACAACTGCATTGGGCTTGACACCCACAATCTCCTACACGGACAGACTGTTCCGGAACCTTCTGTCATGGCAATCCATCACAACAGACTGCTTGGTTTTGAACATTGTCCAGCACGGGTACCAAATCGAGTTTGATGTCCTCCCTTCCTTTTCTTGGTATTCTTACAATGCAGCCCACTCCACCGCTATTGGAGGAGGTGGACACTGTTGCAGAAGGGCGCCATCTAGCCTGTCCACATACATCATCTCCAGGAGGAGGCTCTACTATAGACACTTCACGGTGCCAAAAAAGGATGGAGGACTTCGGCCGATCCTGGACCTTCAACTAGTCAATTACTTCATTACAACGAAGAAATTCAGAATGGTCACCATCCAATCGATCCTGCCTCTACTTCGCAGGACCAAATGGTTCACGTCCATCGACCTGCAGGACGCTTATTTTCACATCTCCATTCACAAAGACAGTCGAAAATATTTGAGGTTCAAGATAGGAGGCGATGCTTACCAGTTTGTGGTTCTCCTGTTCGGGCTCTCCACCACACCCAGAGTGTTTACGAAATGCATGGCTGTAGTCTGCGCGAGTCTCCGGGCCAAGGGGATCAGGATTTTTCCCTATCTCGACGACTGGCTAGTCGTCGATTCATCCAGACTTTGCCTTCAGTCTGCACTTCGGACAACATTGACTGTGCTTGATGTCCTCGGCTTGTGTCTCAATGTCAAATCCTGCAAAAGAAATAAAATATATAGGAGCAGTTCTCAATGCGACGCAAGGCCGGGTGTTTCTACCTCACGACAGAGTAGACAAAATACTTACTGTATTTCGAAACGCCTGTACCAAGCTCCTTTGTCCTCGGCAAGGTCGATCCAACATCTTCTTGGACATATGGTGTCAACCATTTAAGTAGTACGTTATGCCCACCTTCACATGAGAACCCTTCAAAACTGGCTCATCCGCTCATTCAACCCGCAAAAACAATCACCTTCCACTCGCTTCTCCATCTCACGGAACATCAAAGCATATTTGGATGCTGTGGTGGATGGACAAAAGAAATCTAATCAAAAGAGTACCTTTTCATCCATTAACTCCAACAAGGATTTTGACTACAGATGCCTCCCTCCTGGGATGGGGGAGCACATTGTGCAGGCCACGCAGCTCAGGGCACTTGGAACTCTGTTGAGCGCAGTTGTACATCAACATGTTTGAGTTGATGCGGTGTGGAACGCCATGAAGGCACTAGAATCTCTTTGCAATCAGCATTTTCAGGTTGTCACAGGCAACACGACTGTCGTTGCCTACCTCAACAAAGAGGGTGGAATGAGGTCGATGCGACTGACAAGACTGACCCTCAGAATTTTCTACGGGACAATTCCAAGATCCATCTCGCTCGTGGCGATTCACATCGCAGGAAAAGGCAACATACTGGTAGATACTCTAAGCAGAGTCTCCCTGCAGTCACACGAGTGGCAACTGGATCTAGGGATTTGCAGTTGGATTTTCTCGATCTGGGGTCAACCAGAAGTAGACCTCTTCACCACTTCCGAGAACACAGCCTGCCACCTTTTTTGCAGCAGAGCAGCATCAGATCCCGACTCCATTACAGACCCCTTTCTGATGCAGTGGTCAGGTCATCTGTTCTACGTCTTTCCACCTCTTCCTCTGTTGACAAAAGTAATTTCAAAGATCTGGAGCGACAGAAGAGACTGCATTCTTGTGGCAGCATGGTGGCCAAGACAACCGTGGTTCCCTCAACTTCTACACGTTTCCAGAGGGGAGTATTGGTTGCTCCCGATCTTACCAACGCTGCTGACACAGGCTCAAGGCAACATCCAACACCCGGATTTGGGTAGCCTGGCGTTGATGGCATGGTGGATCCAATGTTGCTAGTGCAAGACTTACCATCAGTAATACAGGATGTCCTGCAAGCTGCCCGTAAACCATCGACAAGGGCATCTTATACTAAAGTGGCTGGATTTCACCAAATTCACTACTGCATGCAGACAAGATCCTGAAACCTGCATGGTTCGGACTGTTCTTGAATATCTCCACACCCTGATGGTGCAAGGTTTAAAGTTATCTTCCATAAGGGTATACTTGGCAGCAATTTCAGCCAATAGACCCTATGTCACCTCAGGTTCAATCTTCACACAGCTTTTGGTGAAATAGTTCTTGAAAGGATTGAAGAACATCATTCCTCCAATCAGGAATTTGGTGCTGGGCTGGGATAAGCCACTACTACTACGCACACTCACGCAGAAGCCATTTGAGCCTCTAGCCACCGTTGACCATCATCTTCTCACATGGAAAACAGTTTTTCTGACTGCCATAACATCGGCAAGGAGATCTGGCGAACTCTGTGCGCTCAGAGTAGACTCATCTTATATGGTATTTCATAAAGACATAGTGATTGTATGTCCAGATCTCACTTTCATACCAAAAGTGGTTACAGAATTCCATATAGGACCGGACATAGTGTTGCCAGCTTTTTTCCAAAATCCATCCTCTGATTTAGAATGGAGAATGCATACACTAGAAGTCTGCTGTGCCTTAACATTTTGCAAAGAATGAACTGCTTCTTTTTGACAAACATCTCAGTTATTCATCTTTTATGGTGGCAAATCACTGGGACTACCTGTATCTAAAGAGAGATTTGCCAAATGGATTGTGGAAACCATTAAATTGGCATACCAGCTTGCACACAAGCCGTTGCCAGGGCCAGTAAGAGCACATTCTACCCGAGCACAATCAACGTCCGTGGTGTTTGAGAAAGGCATCCCTCTACCAGAGCTCTGCAGAGCAGCAACCTGGGATACACCATCGACGTTCATCAAGCATTACAGGCTTGATCTTCGAGCTCGGGAAGTGAATGCCTTTGGAAGGGCAGTCCTCTCATCGGTGTTGCAATGACGAATGCCACCAACCCACCGCCGGTAAGTCAGCTTGTTACTCTGCCCATATGTGTGATGCACAGAGACCACGAAGAAGGACAGGTTGCTTATCTGTAACTGTAGTTCTTCGAGTGGTCATCTGTGCAGTCACACAACCCACCCATCCATCCCCGCTCGGCGTCATTATCGATTTTGATGGACCTGCCAGTGGAGACTGGGTGCATTGCTCCAGTTCATGTCATTTATGGACGATAATGTATCGTGTTGTTCTACAACAACGGATAATAACACCAATATGTGTCTCTTGGTTCATGGGGCCGCAATAGACAGTCTCAGAGGAACTGAGGGAATGGGTGGGAGCCGTGCTAAGGAGCAGGTGCGAGGGGCTCCCGCCCATTTTACCTCAGCTAAAGAATTTTCCGAAGCAAGCGCAGCGCAGGCGCAGAGCCCATATGTGTGACTGCACATATGACCACTCAAAGAACTACAGTTACAGGTAAGCAACCTGTCCTTAAAAACATTTAAAAGTAAGCCCAGTAAATTTGCAATTACTATCTGAATAAACTATGCTTTAAAATTTAATACCAGACATGATAATTTTATGAGCAAACTATGATATATTTTAGCAAGTAGACCCTGAAACATCTGAATCATCCTAGAAGCCAGAAGAAGCAGAAAAAGCTGGTGGCAGAGGAAGACTTGTGTACAGTATCTGTTCATGTTTGTGAGAAATTGGTTGGCGTAGAGTTAGGGAAATCCAGTCTGAAGAAAAGGCTATGGAGAGCTTATTTTTTTAGCTGGGGAAAACTCTTTTACCTATTAGGAATGGTAACAAAGCAGATTTAATTTAGAAACCTTTAAACAATCTCAACTTATTATTTGAAGACATTTTATTCCCGTTTGTAAATAATTCCACTTAATAAATGTCTTAATAGTTATTCATTTTGGAAGGTTGTCTCTAGTGGTGGTATCTGTTCTTTGCCTATGCCATAGGAACAAGGCTTGAGTATCTTTTAGATATACAGGGTTCATTTTGATGGCATTGATTAATAGGTTTTATAGCTGAGAGAGCATTCCTTAATGGTGAAGTCCAGTTGGGGACTTTATTAAAAACTGCAGCAGTGAATTCTTTTAAAAGAAACGTAGGTGGGATAACACATACATTATTCTGTTGCATGTGGTTGCATTGTTCCGTTGTACATTTTGTTGCAGTGATGGGGAGAATCTACAGTGTTTCTCTTGCAGGTGGGTTTTAGAGTGAGAGTGACATCCATTAATTGCTACAGCATCTAACCAGAACAAGCCTGAAACACAGGACTCTGTAGAACAAAACCCAAACTGTCAAGAATGCGCATTTTCTTTACATAATTATGATATGTTGACTCTCATCACATGTTGGGAAACTGAGCATGACATGGAGCATCCTTAAATGTCTCTCAGTATAAGATACACTTAATCAATAACAATGTTGGGTATCTTACTTAGAGGATCAAAAATCCATTCCCCCTGCCCCTCGGCTTCAAAATGTCCAGAAATTTTATATCTCTAGTCTTACATAGAAGTTCATAGGAATAATCCAAACACTGTTTCCTAATCCAAACACTGTTTCCTAATCCAAAACTGTTTCCTAATCCAAAACTCTTCAATTTTTTCAGTTTGCCAGAAAAACAACAATACAGTCGTGCCTTGGATTGAGAGCATAATTTGTTCCAGAAACGTGCTTGTAATCCAAAACACTCGTATATCAAAACGAAATCCCCCCCAAAAAAATTTGTACAGAGATTTTTAATTTAAGCCGTACTACAGTACTTGTATTGCAAGACGTCACTTGCATATCAAGTAATAAATAAATAAATAAATATTTAAAAATTTGCTTGTTTTCCAAAACGCTCTCAAACCAAGTTACTTGCAATCCAAGGTATTACTGTAAATTGGAAAGCAATAGGAAAAACCATGTCCTCCCCTCATTTTTTCCAGTTTTGTCTGATCCTTCACATCTCTACACATGTCTTTTGTTGCTCAGTGTCATCATGTTTGTGCTTTCATAATTTCTTTTCAGTACCCTATCCAATAGAGCAGGTACCTTCATTAGGCTATGTGAAACTTCTTAAAACTTCTTGGACTGTGTGAAATAGAGCCAATATAGCTCATTTAATATATGAGAAGCTTAATCAGCTTTGTTAATATAGCGTATTGTTTTTCTAAACTCATTTTCATATTTGTTGTCATAACTAATATGTTGAAGTTCATCTGGAGTGTTTTGTAGTATGTTTAAGCAACTTCAGTTAACATAAGCTAGAGTGTGAACCTAAGATCTTTAACAGATCTCTTGGTTTAAAGTAGGGGTCCTCAACCGTTTTTGGCCCATGTGGACATTTGGAATTTTGAGAAAGTGATGTACAATATACATGGAATTCTCTTAACCATGTTTAATATATGGCAATATGCTCACTTGAAACATTCATCCTGGAGCATCTGAAGAAGAAATACTACTGTTGTACAGGCCTCTGGCTTATGCTGGCTCAGCTTGTCTGAGCGTGGAAAGCTAAGCAGGGTCAGGCCTGGTTATTACTTGGATGGGAGACCCCTCCTCTAGTTTCCTGCATTGAGCAGGGGGTTGGACTCGATAGCCTTGTAGGCTCCTTCCAGTTCTGTGATCTATGAAATCTATGATATAAGAGTGAGATAAGAGAATTATACAATTTCATCGTTTCAGTAAATGTGACAGTTTTAGTCAGTAAGTTATCACTTACACAAACACAGCTTAATTTTTTGCATGTTATAGTATATTTTAATATGCAGCATGCTTGTTAAAATGTACGGTAGTTCTAGAAAAGGAAGCTATGGAGAATGAGGGAACTATCTCCTCAGTCCTGCTTAGTGAGAGGGACTGATCATTTAGCTACCGTATTTTTCGCTCCATAAGACACACTTCCCCCCCACAAAAAATTAGGGGGAAATGTCTGTGCATCTTATAGAGCGAATATTGTTTTTTTTAAACAAAAATTTAACTTTTTTTTTTTTACTTTCCTTTGCTGGTCCGGGGAAGAGCTGAGGGCTCCTGGGTGGGGCGGGGGCAAGCCCCCGCCTCTCAGCTGATTCCCCATGGAACAGCTGATTTAAATTTTTTTTTAAAACTTATTTATTTTATTATTATTATTATTATTATTATTATTATTATTATTATTTAAACTTTCCTTTGCTGGTCCAGGGAAGAGCGGAGGGCTCCTGAGTGGGGCGGGGCAAGCCCCCGCCTCTCAGCTGGTTCCCCACAGAACAGCTGATTTTTTTAAAAATTTTTTAACTTATTTATTTTATTATTATTATTATTATTATTATTATTATTATTATTATTATTATTATACTTTCCTTTGCTGGTCCAGGGAAGAGCGGAGGGCTCGTGGGTGGGGCGGGGCAAGCCCCCGCCTCTCAGCTGATTCCCCGCAGAACAGCTGATTTTTTTTAAAATTTATTTATTTATTTATTTATTTATTTTTACTTTCCTTTGCTGGTCCGGGGAAGAGCGGAGGGCTCCTGGGTGGGGCGGGGCAAGCCTCCGCCTCTCAGCTGATTCCACGCAGAACAACTGATTAAAAAAATAATGTATTTTTTTTAACGTGCCGTATGGTAAGTTCGTCTTATGGTCCGGTGCCTCTTGTGGAGAGAAAAATACGGTAACTTCCTGCACCTCATAATTTATAATAATAATAATAATAATAATAATAATAATAATAATAATAATAATTTATTTATTACCCGCCTCTCCATCTATAGTACTCTTAAAGGTAGCCTTTAAAAGTAGCTTTTGATACATCCAACAAATCAGATGCAAATCTCATTTTAGTAGGTGCTGAGTATAGTTGGGGTAAAAAGATAGTCCCTGTGACTGAGATATTAGTGTATTAGAAAAGGTGTCAGGAGATGAGTATAAAATAATAGATATTTGTTAGTACCGGTATGTATCTATTTTCATTGTATTGTACCTTTCATATTTTTGTCCCATTCTGTCTGTTAGTGAGCTAGTGACTTTATTAGTTGAGGTGTGATCAAGGTGAACTTGAGATCATAAGATGATGGAGTTCAATCTGGATTTTAGACTAAGGGAGAATCTGTTCTCATAACAAAGGAATGTGCTAGATCCACAGTCTGGTAAGCAGACATAGGAAGTAGAGAGAGAAACAGAGTGTGGAAATAAATGACCCTTCTGAATGGATGGATTAAGTTGTATAGGTTTATAAAAGTCTGTTACCGGTATATAGATTTTGAGAATTACTGCATCGAGATTCATGTTTATGGCAACTAAAATATTGTGCCTACCATGTAGGGGTTACTAATTTGCTTCCATATAACAGCAATTCCATGTGGAGACCATACTTTTGAAACATCACTCACTATGTTATTTGTCCTAATTGTGTGGAGAATATGTGCTGCTGGCATTGAAGCTTCTACATGATTTAGACAAATCCACACATGGTGAGTGGCTTTCAAATATCATGGCCAATGTTTGGAAACATTGCACACACAATTGTTTCTAGTTATATCTCTGTGTAGGCCATATCATTTTTAAATGCTTTAGTTGGTTGGACTGTCGTACTAAGTCAGCCATAATGGTGCCTGAACGTTCTGGAGTGATGGTAGTACAAATACAGTTCTGGTGGAGCATTTCTGGGTATGGACCATAACTCAGCTGTAGAGCATCTACTTTGCATGCAGAAGGCACTGGGTTCAATCCCTGCATCTCCTGTTAAAAAGATCAGATAGGAGGTGATGTATGCAGCACCCTAGGGCTACCCCAGTCACACCTAGGTAGCTGAATCACTGCCTCTCTCTTTGCGCTCTCCCTTTGGCCATTCTGGATTTTCCTTCCATTGGCCTCTGAAAGTGGAGGGGAAGGGGCTAACAAGCACCCAGTTTGTCATCTTTCTCCACAGTCTGGTCTCTCAGCAGCGGAGCAAAGGCCTGAGCTTTCTCGTTCTCTGCCATACAATGCTGGAACTGGCACAATCTTGCAAGTGTTGCTTGACTTCTCACCAGACTTCTTGGACTTCCTGTAGGTGGAGTTGTAGCCCTGCACCTATAGCAATGGGACTACAGCTCACCCGTCATTCACTAGTGGCTCTGGGGGATCACATGGATCCTAAAGGGATCATGTGTGTAATCCTACCCAGCTGTGGGTTTCTTGTTTCTCTTGCCACCTGTGAAGATAAGTGTGCGATCCCAGACAGGGTAAAAGAACTCAGTCTGAGATTCTGGAGAGCTGCTGCCAGTCAGAGTAGTCAATACTGGGGTAAATAGCCCAATAGTATGACCTGGTAAAATGAAGTTTCCTATGTTCCTATCCTGTTACAGGCGTGATTCCTGACATAAACTGGTGTTTCTTTATGTTCACAGTGTTTGCTGCTGGCCTCCCCCCTCCCCCCCACCCCACAGGATGGTATGAGATTTGAAAGAAGACGATGCATACAGGTAATTCTTAAGTTTCAAAGTACCTATAAAAAATGTTGGGGGCATGAATAAACAGTGTTCACCCTCCCGTTTTTTTTGCTTTGTACTTTATTTTTTTTAAATACAGCTCATGAATAGCCACTCTCCTGATAACCTGTGGTAAGTAAGGCACCAGGTGACCAGGCAAGGAAGCTTTTCTCAATTGAAAAAATGTCTGTGTGTGCATGTGTGTGTTTGACGTGCCATCATAGGCTGGGTATACACTTGCAGCAGAATGATTTGGCCACAGATTAATGCTGGCAAAGATGGTTACTTTTCAGTCTGCTTTGAATTGTTAGGGTTTTCTTTTCTTAAATGACATCTTACAATGGAAATAAAATGAATTCTTGTTGAATCAATTTAATCAAATCTATTTTTGAAGGGTTATTAAGTGGCTGACAGCCCTGCTTCCTGGCATGCTTATAGTACATATTTACGTAAGTTTGATATCATCTTAATATTCACAGTTCCTAGATAAGGGGCAGTATCTTATACTGCTGCTGCGCTCCCTCTCATTCCCTTGCACCAGTGGGACCCACTGCTAGCATAATAGGGAGTTAACACTTTGTAAAGGAACTCTGGAAATGAGTGGAAACAGTCACTTCTGGATTGGGACAGGTCAGCTCCTTCTGTGAGCTCCACTGGCCTGCCCTCTTCTGAAAATGAGCATTTCCTCTTGTTTCTGGTTCCTTTACGAAGCACTAGCTCCCTGTTGCACTAATGGTAGGTGCTGCTAATGCATGGGCACTATGGGACACGGTCCAAAGACTCCTTATTTATTTATTTATTTATTTCATTTCATTTCATTTCATTTGTATACCGCCCAATAGCCAAGGCTCTCTGGGCGGTTTACAACAATTAACAAGACAGTCCCTGCCCGCAGGCTTACATCTAAAAAGACATGACACACAAGGAAAAAGGAATGGGGAGGGAAGAAGGGGGAATATTAATTAATACTCCTGGCAGGGCTGGTGGAATGGCCCTGTGCGCTCCCTCTCTTCTCCCTCTCAGCCTGCTGGAATGGCTGGTGGTGCTAGCAGTTGAGGGAGGTGGAGCCTTCAGGAGGGCGGCCTTTTAGCAGGGCTGGTGGAAAAGAAATAATAATAGGATTAACCTACTCTTTTGAACAGAAGTGATGAGAATCAACTAGAGCAGGATGGCATCATCAAAAAATTATGGATGACTATTTTTTAAAAGTCACACATGAACATTCCTGTTATTTTTTCATATCCAGAAACTTTCAGTAACTTGGGTTGGAATGTCTTGCAGCAGGTTTAGCCCTTCAGTAGGTGAACACCATGGTGATCAAAGAATGAATTATAAGGAGGCCCTTTGTTACTATTTTATATCTGTTTATATACTTAGCTAACTGAGATGAAAGCTTCTATGAAACGCTATTAAATTGGCTGTCTCCAATCTCATTATCAAAGCTCAAATTTAAGGTAGTATTGGTGGAGTTTACGCATTTGTATTGTCCACCCACCCACCTGCCACAGCCTCAGGGCTTTGATGGATATTCTTAGACCTGTCACACATATAAATGAGTGACTAGTGATATGAGGAGGACACAATGGGAATTCAAAGGGAGTTTTAATTCCTTGAAATTATAGTTCTGTGATGGAACTGGGGTTCCCTGTTGGTGAACTTTCAGCACTGTCAGAATATTACAAGCCCAGGGTTTTTTTGTGGGGTGGGAGCAATGGTAGTTAAAACAGATTTTAAATAGTTGTTATTTAAATATGATTTTATTTCATAATTTATTTGTGCTATATATCATGGATTTTTACAACAGTAACTATGGATGTATAAATGGTGGTTTGTATCCAATGTTAGTGTAACTTAAGTCTCATTCATTTCAGTAGGTCTACTCTAAATAGGACTAACTTGGGATGCAACCCTTTGTATCATACAAAACTGTTCCAAGCACCATGCTCCCCCCCCCCCCGATGTTAGAGCTCTGAATATTATGAATCTTGTTTTCTGTGACTTAAATTTCATCCCATAAAACAGAGTTCATCATGAGGAGACAAATGCAGCATGCTCTTTGGGAAATAGTCTAAAACTATTGATATGTCAATAGTTACACAGTATCAGATGTGTGGTTGATATTGGTTATCTTGAAGAGTTCTGTGGATATGTAGTTTATAGTTTCCGTTTTCAATCTTTTCAGAGCCAGGGCCCATATTTAATCACCACTTGCAAAATTGGATGCACTTTTAAAACTTAACATATTCTTTTTCTCCCTCACTCCCCCCCTTCTGTTTTCCTCTCTATCTTTCTCTTTCATTTTAAAAGAATTAAACAAAAAGAAAGAGATGATGATGTTGCTGATGTGGCCCAGCTAAAGTCAGGTCATAACACAGTTGTGGTTCATAACCCAGTGGTTAAAGACCAGTGGTTTACAATATTTTTGATATTTGTAAATTAGAAGTATGATTTGCAAAGTATGGTATATATTTATTATGGTTGTAATTATAAATGATTGTGATATGACAGTTTGTGCAACATAGATAGAATACTGAACTTTTGCATCAGGTTGGTCATGGCCAGTGGACACTTGGAAGAAGTCTCCATAGCATTTTCCCAGTCTATAAAAAGCAAACTTCTGGGGGACAGGTGAGTGAAAGAAGAGGGCCTGTGAATGCTTATGAAAGTTTTGATTGTAGTTTCATTCATCTGAGTGGAGACCATGAAATTGACAAGTACACAAGCTATAACTGTGGGAGGAAGGGACTAAGGAAAGAAGACGTTTGGGTGGAAGGGGACAGAATATGTTTGTCTGGAAGGGGACAGAAGAAGCAAATAAATGGTTTATAAATGTCAATATATAAATGCTAATATAAATGGTCTTGAACCAGGATTTCTAAAGAACTGTCTTCTCAAGCATGCAATTAGGCAGGTGATTACTGATGAGTCTTCTCTATGGTGGTGTCCCAGTTGTGGAACTCCCCAGATATTTGCTTGCCCCCTTATTTATTTATTTGATTTGTACTCCACATTTCTACCAAGATAAATGTCACTTAGTACATCTTTTAGGTGCTGTGCAAAGTCTGTCCTGTTTGCCTGCGCTTTTAATTGCAGTTAAGTTTTATTTGCCTTAACTGCTCTTTCAGTTACATTTGCTGCTGCTTTTATGTTTACTGCTGTGTCTATTTTTTAAATTCATTTTAGTTGTTTTTAGGGGATTTTTTGATATCCTCTTTTGTAATTTGATGATCACATTTCTACTATACAGGTAATAAAACAACAATAAGGGGGAAAGTATGCTTTGAGTATGTACGTAGAAAAGGTGGGAGGGGGAGTTCCTTTAAAATGTGCACAAATTTATAAAGGGAAAAATGCTGTCCAGTAGAGATTTTGCTAAAATATATTATAAAATATATTATAAAATATATAAGCCAGTGTGGCATAGTGGTTAGAGTGTTGGAGTGGGACTCGGGAGATCCGGGTTCAAATCCCTGCTCGGCCATGAAACTCACTGGGTGACTTTGGGCCAGTCACTGACTCTCAGCCTGACCTACTTCACAGGGTTGTTGTGAGGGTAAAATGGAGAGGAGGATGATGATTATGTAGGCCACCTTGGGTTCCTTGCAAGAAAAAAGGCGGGGTATAAATATAATAAATAAATAAATATTATGCTATAGAGTTAGGAAAGTTGCTGCTGGAGGAATTCTCCTTTCTGTGATGCTTTTCAAGATACAGGAGCCCTGTCCCATATGACTGGCAAAGCAAAAGGCAGCAATCACCATTTGGATGGTCTTTCCCAGGAGACTGATGGAATCCAATGGATTTCTGAATGCTCCTGGGGATTTTCCAGTGGAAAGAGCTGGTGATCTAGCCGAGGCCCTACTCTCATTGTGGAATAGGAAAGTATCTCAAAGGGAATTGCTGGAATGTCAATTAGGAGTGAAGTTAGTTGTTACCCTTTGGGTTGCTAAGAGGTACTGAACTGGATAATGCAATTGCCACTGCTAGGAGAACAGGAGGGGAGAAGCAAATAGTACAAGGTGGAAACAATTGTGAAATTAATGGATTTATGTTTCACTTTCTCTTTAAACATTCAAGGACAGTAAGCAACATCACTTTAAAGTCTAGAGCTGCAATCCTATGCACATTTTTTGGGAGCAAGTACCCCTGGTCTTAATGCTGTGTACTTCGAGGTCAACATGGTCAGGGGTAGGCTGGAAGTGCCTAGTGCTTTCAAGAAGCCAGGGTTGGTAGTTACTGGGTAGAATAATGGGTTAAACTCAGAGAAGGACAAGTTGATTTCCACTTAGACAGTGGAGCTTTCCTGCCCATTCCTCCTCACTGCAGTCCCTTGTGACCCCTTGAAATCTGCTCTTGGTAAGTTTGGGTGATCCTCAAACATTGTGTGAGGGGGTGTGGGGAGCTGTAGTATGGGGGTGGGGGGACATCAGTGGAATTGAGTGGGTGGACTTGTCCAACAGAAGTAATTTTGTGTTGGTGCAGGTTACCTTTTGGATCCATGAGATAGAACATACATTTACATGTTGTTTGGTTGGTAGCTATAGTTATTTGTAATATGAGTACTGAACATATTTCAGAACTTGGAAGAATGGTATAATGTAGGGCAGGGGTGGGCAGACTTCAAGTTTGCAGGATGTACTTTACTTTTTACTAGTTCCGAGTAACTGAATAGAGCTCTCAGTCATTCCACACAAAAATCCACTCCTGATTATCCCTTCTCCAAGCTTTATTCATTTAAGCAGTATAATTTAGGGTAGAGAGGAATCATTCTGTATCTGCAATTGTTAAACAATTGTGAGTCAGAAACCCTTGCCGATCCTTTCCAATCACTCAAAGATCTGCCAGTAAATCCAGAACTACCTTCTGCTTGCTTCTGATATAGGTAATTGCCGAAGTGAATTTGTTGGATAATTCTGATGAGATACAGGATGGAATTGTTTGAAATGTAGTGGCTGTCTCCTTTCAATCATGAGCTGCACAGTGATCAGTGATTCATTTAGAAACTCAGTGACCCAGTTTGCATGATCACCATGTTTTACAAACTGTCCACGGTGGCTTGTTTAAGCCACAGTGTGTGTTGGGCACCATTTGCCTAATTACCCACCCAGGCGAGGCTTGTTGTGTCGTCAGAACCTGGTTGGTATGGCGTGTTTGAGGGGGAAACAACCCTCAAATAACCCAGCAATAGGCCATGGGTTATTTGAGGGTTGTTTACCACTGAAACAAGCAATGCCACTCGGGTTTGGACAACATGACAAGCTGCGCCTGGGTGGGTAATTAGGCAAATGGTGCCCAGCACGTGCCACTGCTTAAATAAGCCACTGTGGCTTGTTTCAGCTGTGGTGATCGTGTGAACCTGGCCAATGAGTGACCTTCTTGGAGGGTGGGTAATCTCTACTCTTCTGGGGGCGGGGTGCATTAGAGTGAAATATTCATCCCTATTTAATTAAGAATTAAGAGTGCCTCAGCTATCAAAAGTTGTAGAAATGTTGGGTTATATAGAATCAGTTTATTTCCAAGTGGTGATAATGATAGAAGTGGCTAGTGGGCGAATGCCGTTGCCAGCCACCCCCAAAGTGCCCAAGTGGCACTTGAGGAGAGTTGTCAAAGTCTTCCCCTCTTCCCCCAGTTTGGCAGGGACACTGTGCCAAATTGGAACTTTGTAGCCCAATGCTATTTTTTCCAGTATTTTTTTTTTTTTTTAAAAGGTGGGGTGTGTGGAACATACCCCTTGCAGCAGAATCTTTGGGGTTGGGGGGGCTCATGTCCCCATGGGATGCCCTCACTTTCCCAAGTGTGGATAACCCAGAGGCACAAGTTCCCCCTGCTAAAAAACCCCCAAGATCCTGCAAAAAACGGGTGTTTTGGGGGACACCCCCTCAATTCCCCCCTTCCAAGCAGGATCCCCGTGGATTTTGTGGGGTGTTAGGAAGCTCCCGCTGTCCCTCAGTTTTGCGATCAACCCTGAGTGGATAGCACCTCAGGGAGGGACAAAACTGGAGGGAAACTCCAGTGCTGGGGGGGCCACAAGGTTTGTGATTTAAAGGGACAAGCCTGCCTCCCCGCACAGGGTTTTCCCCAAGTTTTGAAGTGATCCTGCGCAGCTAGCAGCAGGGAGGGGCACTGTTAACACTAGGGGAACACCTGGGGCAGCAGGCCTCCCCCAAAGAAACAGGAGGATCGTGCTGCGAAAAGGGGGAAGCAGTCCCTTTCCATGAAGCACATCGAAGGCCACGGTGGTTCCGACTCCATTGGTCTTGGCGTCGGTAACAGGAGACACCCAACACAGCCAATCTCATTCTCCGACCTTGAGGGGCTCAACGAGTTCGAAGGTCCAGGTGATCTCTGTCTCGGAGGGAGAGATCACCAGTCTCTGCAACTTGCCGTTCAACGCTGTGAGCCTTGGAGCTCGATTCGTTGAGCTCAAAGAAGATCGAGCTCTAGGGATACCGACGCCTCTTGGTAACCACAGCATCAAGACATTCGGCCCCATCCTGAGATGAGACCGCAGTTGCCAGGACTGGAGCGCCCATTCCGTGGGAGACAGAGATCAACGCTATTGGTCCCGGTCTCCCATGTATGAGGTTGGGTCAGAGTATCCAGTGGCTTCCTGGTGGGGGCCACTCCTATCGCAAGTGCTACCAGCAGTACGGGGACCCCTACTACCATACTTACAGTTCTCCTTGGCAAGGGCGTGAATCACCTTGCTCGGGGGCATTTTCGCTACAGGATCGAGTCAAGATCTCCCTATGCGCCATTGCATAGGACGTGCTCCCTGACAAAGCCCCGAGCAACCCATTGGTCCAAATCACCAGAGCCTATACAGGCAACAGCACTAGCAGCTACAACTGGCCATGGCCTGGTGCAGCCAGCCGTGGAGTTGCTTCCAGCACAACGTTCCTCCTTACCAGAGGATTACACGTCTGACACGATCTCTCTACTATCTGAGATACCAGATTCGTTGTCCCTGGATCAACATGTGGGATCCAGGGTGGTTGTCTCACCGTTGCAAGACTTAGGGAGCTTTGTAGACCATGTCCAGCGGATGACTCAGGCCTTGGGCATGGAGACGAAGGTTGAGGAAAACAAATTAAAGGATCCAGTGTTTGATGTGATCTCAACATCAACCACCACTCATTCTCTTCCTTCCAACGCTGTTGGAGACAGTACAGAACATGTGGAAAAACCCAGCATCCACTCCTGCAACGGTGAAAAGGCTAGAGACCATGTACAGGGTGCAAGAGTAGGATGCCAAATTTCTCTTCTTGCATCCTGTTCCGAACTCTATAATTGTTGAGTCCGCCCAGTCTAAGTCAGGCAAACAACATTCCACCCCAGTGGATAAAGAGGGGAAGAGATTCAATGGCTTTGGCAGACGGATCTACTCGTCCAATTGCCTTGGACTTTGGGTGGCTAATTACCAGGCTACCATGGCCCATTATTAACTTTTCCTTTGGGAAAAAATGGCCTCCCTGTGTGATTACATACCTGATAAGAAGAGAGAACTGGCTTGGGTGTTCCAGGCCGAAGCATCTAGCCTGTCTTGGCAACAGATTAACACCACTAGACACCAGGCAGACTGCCACAGTCGTTCACTGATCGGATCCGTCGCCCTTCGACGTCACGCCTGGCTAAGATCAACATCGCTGGCACCAGAAGCGAGGTCGAGAATAGAAGGTTTGCTGTTCGACGGAGAGGGCCTGTTTAATGCTTCCATGGACAATTCGTTGGATGCTGTGCTGAAGGCTAGGGCTAATGGAAGGAAGATGGGTTTTGGCCCACAACTGTCATCCAAGACATAGGCAACAGAGTGTTCCAGTCTTCTTTTGTGCAGAGGAATATGCCGTAGTGTCAACCTCATGCACAGCAGGCCCGGGCATCGAGACACCCTTTTTCTCAGCCTAGATACCGGGTTTCCCACAGAGGAGGAGTCTTTTCTAAGCGGTGCCTCTCAACTCACATCAGTTCCGAGGTTTCCATCGATCCCACAAGCGCAGTTCAACAACCGCCTGTCCTACTTCCTGTCATCCTGGAGGGCAATAACGACAGACTGCTGGGTACTCGACATCATCCAGCATGGGTACAGGATCGAGTTCGATGTCCTCCCTCCCTTTCTTGGCATCAGAACTTCACAGCCATCTCCACCGCTGCGAGAGGAGGTGACTTCCTTGCTTCAAAAAGGGGCGATTCAATCTGTCCCCAGTTCTCTCTTGCAGGAAGGCCTCTATTCCAGTTATTTCATGGAGCCAAAAAGGGATGGGGGGGCTTTGGCCGATCCTGGACCACAGGATTATCAATTTCTGTATAACACCAAGGAAATTCTGGATAGTCACCCTCCAATTAATCCTGCCTCTTCTTCACAGGACTGATTGGTTCGCGTTCATCGATCTACAGGATTCTTATTTTCACACAGCGATCCACCTGGAGAGACAGAAATTCTTTCCTGACCTATTCCCCTTTACTCAGCACTGGTTAGGCCTCATCTTGAGTACTGCGTCCAGTTCTGGGCACCACACTTTAAGAAGGATGTAGACAAACTGGAGAAGGTTCAGAGGAGGGCAACAAAGATGATAAAGGGACTGGAAACAAGGCCCTATGAGGAGAGACTGAAAGAACTGGACATGTCTAGCCTTCAGAAGAGGAGACTCAGGGAAGATATGATAGCACTCTTCCAGTACTTAGAGGGTTGTCACACAGAGGAGGGTCAGGATCTCTTCTCGATCATCCCAGTTTGCAGGACACGGAACAATGGGTTCAAGTTACAGGAACCCAGATTCCACCTGAACATCAGGAAAAAATTCCTGACTGTTAGAGCAATAAGACAATGGAACCAATTACCTAGGGAGGTGGTGAGCTCTCCCACTCTGGAGGCATTCAAGGTGCAGCTGGATGGCCATCTGTCAGGGATGCTTTGACCTGGATTCCTACATTGAGCAGAGGGTTGGACTCGATGGCCTTATAGGCCCCTTCCAACTCTACTTTTCTATGATTCTATGATTTGAGATTGGATTTGGGGAGCGGGGGAGGGGGCTTTCTCACTGACTTCGTACTGAGCTTCAGAAGCTCTTGTCTCTAGAATTAAGTGTGGTTTTAGATTAAAAAATATTTTAACTACCACAAATTTTATGTTGGCTATTAAGGCCAGCACGGTTTGTGGTTTCCTGTGCATCATGATACTCCATGTGGAAGCCTTAATGTTTGTGAACATAATGTGTAGCTGAGGCTGATCAGAAGAATTCTTTCCACTCCCAATGATAGCAGTTACCCTACTCCAAATGCCATCATTTAGAGAAGTCAGCCTGGCAGTTACTAGGAACAAGGATTATTTTAATAATGGCACACTCATTGTGGATCTTACGGGGTGCCTGCCATACCTACTTTCTTCTTTTCTTCAGGAAATTCGTTAAAGCTTTTTTTTTTTTTTAAGAGTTTGGGGGCTAGTTGTTCCTGTCTAATTGAGCTGGTATGCATGACACTACTGCCTTCCATTGTGTCAATATGCCCATCAGGACTGTTGCATTTTCCTGGGCAACCATGGGTGCCCAGCTTGCCATTGGTTGTTGTGTTGAGCAAACCCAGGCAGCAGGGGTTGTTTAGACAACCCTCAACACTAAAGCAAACCATGGGTTATTTGGAGTATGTGTGACCTTCAAGCACCTCCTGCCTCCTGAGTTCGCACAACACAACAACCCACAGCAAGCCATGCAGCTGTGGGCACCTTGCAAAAATGGTGCCCACAGGTGCCTGGCATGACACGATAGTCCCCACAGGTAAATTAAGCCTTGGTGGGCTGTCACAATGACCCTGCTCACGCAATCAAAACAAGCAAAACAAGCTTCTTTTATTTTCCGGCTTGTTTTAAACCCATGGCCCGTTGTAGGACTATTTGAGGGTTGTTTCCCCCTCAGATAAACTATGCTCCCTGGGTTTGGATGACATGACAAGCCGTGCCTGGGTGGGTAATTAGGGAAATGGTGCCAGGCATGTGCCGGGGATTAAAACGAGCCACTGTGGCTTGTTTGATTGTGTGAACCAGCCCTGTGTGTTATTCCTGCTGTGTTTAACAATATATAGACCCGGTTTGCATGATCAAAACAGCCCACCGTGTTGTATTTGGTCTGTGGCATGTGCCGGGCAGGATATATTCAATGCTTGTCGTGTCATATGAACCTGGGCAGCAGGGGTTGTGCGAGGGTTAAATAACCCTCACATAGCCCATGGTCTGTTGCTGGGTTATGTGAGGGTTATTTAACTCTTGCACAATCCCTCCCAGCTGGGTTTGCATGACACGACAAGCTGTGGCTGGGAGTTGAATATTCATAATGGTGCTGGCACACGTCGCAGCCCACCATGGTGAGCCAATAAGCCATGGTGAGTTGTTCAGTCTTGCGAACTGGCCCACAGTGTAATGATTAAGATAATGAACTGTGAGCTGGAAAGCTGTGTTTAACTGAATTGTGAGATCTATATTTTTGTATATGTTAACCTGTTTTTTGTTTGTTTGATTTTTTGAAACCAACTTTGAGGACCATAGAGATCTAAAAGTAGCCTAGAACTGTAATAAATAATATGTGTCTAGGTTTCAGTTGTTAGCCATTGAAAACAGGTGGCTTATGAGCCTCACAGTATTGTGGATCTTTATTTGAATGTTGAGTCAATGATGAAGTCCTATATGCTTTGTGAGAAGTGAAAAAACCCTTGAAAAGTAGGAGAGGGAAGTATGGCACTTCTTGGGGATGAAGTGGGTGGGGCTGAGGTGATACCTATTTACATTAGTGTGCTTCCATGGAATCTTTCTCTCTGAAACGTTTGTGGCTTACAAAGAAATCAAAGTATTTGAGCATTTTATGTATTCCATTTCATTCATTGTGTGATTTTGAGTATAGAGAGAGATGACAAACTCTGGAATGATTGGTGTTTGGAATGTTAAGAGTTGGAAGTTTCAGAGCAGCTGTGGGATGTTTTTAAAGTTATTTCTATTTTAAAACTCAGACAGCATAATAATAGTTTGTTATTTTGAAATTGTTGACCAAAGTATTAACACCAACAAGAGAAAGAGAAGTCATAGCAGTATGCTATAATATGTTGTGTATTCCACAGCAGTGTTACAGTTTTTACGTATAAAATACCTTTTAGTGCTGGTGCCTGTTCCGTGGAACAACATCTCCAGGGAAACTGTCTAAACTACTGCACTGGCTACATTTGGATGTAATGTGAAACCCTTGGTTGTTTAGCTTAACTTTGGCTTGTTTGGATATCCAAACCTGACCTACTAACTCTGGTCTGTTTGAGGCTAATAAACCAGGATCTGAAACCATGGTTGGAACTTAGGTTGAATCAGTGCTTGCAGTAGCTGATTTGTTGTTGCATATGAACTCAGTATCCAGGTTTAATCCTAGTTATTTTATTTATTTATTTCTTATATTTATTAATTGCCCATCTGGCTGGTCACCCAGTTAGTTTGTGTCATTGCTCCATTCCTGTTGCCCTTTTGCTTACAGAGATGCAAAGCAAGGGTGGCTTGAAAACGAACCCACGCTCACAGCTAAGAGACACTTGCTGGAACTTTCACAGACTTTCCCCTCATTCCTCACTGCCTGTCAACAGGCTCTTTTCCCCACCTACCCCTTTGCTCATTTGCTTTCCTTCTCCAGGTTGACTACCTAGCTCTACAGCCTTGTGAAGGAACATTTTTTTTAAAGGGACCATAGATTATTTTACCCCTACCTTCCACCAAATTCTTTTTTTTGTAACAATCCACCCATTCCCTTTTATATCCTAAGGACCCAAGTTATTGCTGGCACCTTTATTCTGCTTGCTTACCAGTGAAGTTACATTTATTTATTTATTTATTTATTACATGTCTATACTGCCTTTCTGCTAAGGCACCCAAAGCGGTTTACAACGTTTAAATACACAAACAAACAAAAGTCCCCCCCCCCCCCCCAAACCAAACATACACCAGTTCTCTCAGGCCAACTGAAGGTTTCTTCTGGAGCTGCTGTATAATCTCGCCTGAGCTTTTCTTCTGCCTTCCCTCTGTAGCCCCAGGAAAGGTGGGGGAGGAGCTGCCCCAACAGCCCTCTCAGGCCAGTGATGGTCATTTCAGGAGCTGATGGCAGTTGCTCCCTGGCCTGGGCTTCTATGCAGACCTTGTCTGTATTGACAGAATGGCCACAGCTGGAAAGACCTCTTGTTCTTTGCTGGTAGGGCTGGTAGGAAAGGGTTAACAAATCTGCTTGATGTGGAGTGGTATACTAATACTGTAAATAATAATAGTAACAACAACAACAACAACAACAACAAAGAGGGCGAACAAACCTTAGTGGGGAGCATTTAGGAATAGGAGAAAGGAAAGAAGCTTTAGGACTGTGTTTTGTTCAGGGGTGTGCTGCTATTTTTACTGTATTATAGTTATTCTGTACTCTTACTGTTTGTTCTAGGGTGATCCGAGGGTTGTTTAACCCTCAAATAACCCACGATGCTTGGGTTCACACATGACAAGCTGTGGTGTGCCCCTGCCATGGTTTGCGTATTTGTAATGGCATCCGGTACATGTCTCGAAGCCCTGCGGGTTAATTAACCCATGGTGGCTTATTGTGACGTGCGAACTGGCATGTTGTGCATAAAAGGTAGGAAATGGTACTGAAATTGATTTTATCAGTCTGGAGTTACGTTTGAGGTATGATAGTGTCTAGCATAGAACAAAGACAATGGCCTGGTTCAGTGGATCATCTCTTTGTTTAATAAGCTGAGATATGAGCGAGTCTTAGAATAATAGAATCATAGAAAAGTAGAGTTGGAAGGTGCCTATAAGGCCATCGAGTCCAACCCCCTGCTCAATGCAGGAATCCAAGTCAAAGCATCCCTGACAGATGGCCGTCCAGCTGCACCTTGAATGCCTCCAGAGTGGGAGAGCCCACCACCTCCCTAGGTAGTTGGTTCCATTGTCTTATTGCTCTGACAGTCAGGAAATTTTTCCTGATGTTTAGGTGGAATCTGGGTTCCTGTAACTTGAACCCATTATTCCGTGTCCTGCAAACTGGGATGATCGAGAAGAGATCCTGGCCCTCCTCTGTGTGACAACCCTCCAGTACTGGAAGAGTGCGATCATATCTCCCCTCAGTCTCCTTTTCTGAAGGCTAAACATGCCCAGTTCTTTCAGTCTCTCCTCATAGGGCCTTATTTCCAGTCCCTTTATCATCTTTGTTGCCCTCCTCTGAACCCTCTCTAGTTTGTCTACATCCTTCTTAAAGTGTGGTGCCCAGAACTAGACGCAGTACTCAGAGGCCTAACCAGTGCTGAGTAAAGGGGAATTACTTTCACCCGAGTGCAAGGTGAAAGGGAGAAACGTGCTAAGCAAAAAGCACGTCAAATGAATCCTTTACAGGACCATCTTCCATCTGGTAACCTGTGTCCTCACTGTGGGAAGCTGTGTGGATCTAGAATTGGCCTCCACAGTCACTTATGGACCCATCGCTAGAGTCTACACAATTTTTCTTTAGAATTTCTTCCTTTTAAAATTTCCTTTTTGTAAATTTTTATCCTGGAAGACAATCTTACTCGGTCAAGAGTGATCGCCTGATGATGATGATGATGAGGAGTAGTAGTAAAGGGGAATTATCACTTCCCGCAATTTGGAAGCTATACTTCTATTAATGCAGCCCAAAATAGCATTTGCCTTCTTTGCAGCCACATCGCATTGCTGGCTCATACTCAGTTTGTGATCTACAACAATTCCAAGATCCTTCTCATTTGTATTATTGTTGAGCCAAGTGTCCCCATGCATGCCCCCTTCTCGCTTCTCTTCTCTTCTCTTCTCTTCTTGGCCTGCTTCAATTAAACCTGGAAGTCTTCAATTAACCATAGTTTCTTGTTTTGGCTAAACTGGGAAACTGTGATTACCAGCTTCTGAACAAACCAGAATCTAAAATCACAGTTTGAAGTTGATTCAAGTTTCTGGCTTGTTCTTAAGCTGGTAACCATAGCTTCCTGGTTCAGAGAAAATGGGAGACGATGATTAAATTGAGATTTCTGAGTTTAATTGAGGTACACCAAGGATAAAGGAAGGAAGGGGTAATGTGTATGAGCATAACACTCATTCATATTTTGGCTTATTAAGCTAAGAGATTATTGTCCAAACCAGGTTAGTAGTTTGTAGGGTTAGTTCTAGCCCTTATCTTATTTCAACTTCATATGTTTTTTTTGAGGCTATAGCTGGTAAAAAAACCATGGTGATGAAAATGGCAAATAATGTTGGGGCGATAACACATCCCTGTTTAACACCTGATCCCACTTTAAATGGAGCACCATGAGAGCCGTTGTTGTCCAAAACCGTTGCCGTCATGTTGTCATGGAGAAGTCGCAAGATATTCACAAATTTATTGGGGCATCCAATTTTCATAAGGATAGTCCAGAGAGCTGTACGGTCTACAGTATCAAAGGCCTTAGCCAAATCGATAAATGCCATATAAAGGGGTTGATTTTGCTCCCGGCATTTTTCTTGGAGCTGACGTGCAGTAAAAATCATGTCTACTGTCCCTCTAGAGGGGCGGAAACCATATTGAGTTTCAGGGAGGATCTCTTCTGAAATAGATAGAAGACGGTTTGCGAGAATCCTAGCAAATATTTTACCTGCGGTTGCTAAGAGAGAAATGCCCCGATAGTTTCCACAGTCTGTTCTATCACCCTTCTTAAAGAGGGTGATAATTATGGCATCCCTGAAGTCTTCTGGGATCTCTTCTCTTATCCAGATTTTTTCGATGAGTTTATGAAGATGTTGTACAAGTTCGGGCCCCCCTTCTTTAAAGATTTCAGCAGGAATCCCATCTGGTCCACTAGCTTTGTTGTTCTTCATTTGATTAATGGCTTTTTTTACTTCATCCAAAGTGGGGAGTATTGCAAGTTCCTCTTTAATTTGTTTTTGCGGGATTTGCGAAAAAATCTCATTATCCACCTTAGACTTACGATTTAAAAGGTCATAATAATGCTCTTTCCAACGCAGTGCAATAGACTCTTTGTCTTTTAAGAGTTTGGTGCCATCTTTTGATTGTAAAGGGTTTGTACCATAGGTTTTTGGTCCATAAATGGCCCTTGTGGCCTTAAAAAAGCCCCGTGCATCATGAGATTCTGCAAGTTGTTGAATTTCTTCAGCTTTCTTTTTCCACCAAGCGTTCTTAAGTTCTCTTGTTCTTCTTTGGACCTCAGCCTTTGCGCTAGCGTAGGTTTTTTTCTTGGCAGCGCAGTTAATATCATTTTGCCATATTTGGAAGGCTTTCCTTTTTGGTCAATTATATATTTAATCTCATTGTCATTTTCATCAAACCAATCCTGATGTTTCTTAGTTTCATATCCAATAGTTTGTTCACAAGCTGCAGTAATGGAGGTTTTCAGCTTAGACCAATGGTCCTCAATGTTGTCAGGAGGTTCCGTAGGTAGATGTTCCTTAAGAAGTGATTGAAGATGAGTTTGCTTAATAGGATCTTGAAGGACTTGGATGTTCATTTTACGCCTTGGTTTCCTTCCTTGAAGCCTACGTTGGGGAGCAATGTTGATAACCATAGTGGACCGGATTAGTCGGTGGTCTGTCCAGCAGTCGTCGGCACTCACCATGGCCCTAGTAAGAAGTACATCGCGGCGATCTCTAGCACGGACAATTACATAATCCAGAAGATGCCAGTGCTTTGACCGTGGGTGCTGCCATGATGTTTTAAACTTATTCTTTTGTCGAAAGAGCGTGTTTGTGATAGTGAGATTATGCTCTGCACATATAGACAAAAGTAAGAGTCCGTTCGGGTTGCTATTACCAACTCCGTCTTTTCCAATAGTTTCTGGCCATAAATCAAAGTCACGCCCGACTCTTGCGTTAAAATCGCCTAGGAGGATAATTTTATCCTCCTTAGGTATCTCTGACAGGAGAGTGTCCAACTGGCTGTAAAAACTTTCCTTGATGTCATCATCAGCATCTAATGTTGGTGCATAAGCGCTCAAAATAGTTACCTGTTGGTTATTGGCGAGCTTTAATCGAAGAGTTATCAGGCGTTCGTTAATGCCAGTAGGAACTTCTGACAAAGAGTTCACTAGTTCATTTTTGATGGCAAAGCCTACACCATGTATTCGTCGGTCCTGCTCAGGTAGTCCTTTCCAGAAGAAGGTATAACCTCCTTTTTCTTCTTTCAGCTGTCCCTCTCCTGCCCTTCGAGTTTCTTGAAGTGCTGCTATGTCAATTTTAAACCGTCTCAGCTCCCTTGCAATAATAGCAGTCCTACGCTCAGGGCGTTCACTATCTATGTTATCCAGCAATGTCCGTATATTCCATGTTCCAAAATTCAAATGTCTTTTTCGACCGCTAAAATGGTGACCCCACTGGACGCGGTAATCCAGTCAGGGGAGAAAGAGGTAGACTATGTTTAGGGCACCTTTTCTAGCCCCCTCCCCATACGGGGTGAGCAGAGTGGATCCTAAATAGGGCTGCTCAGTCATGGATACAGCTGCCGAGCTGCTCGACTACCTCGTTCCTTGAACAGGGCGACTGAGTCTGCATCCACCGCCCATGTAAGGTAATTACAACCTCCGTTGTGGAACTTCAGTATGCTGATGATAATGTGGTCTCCGCACATTCAGAGGATGATCTCCAAACTATCCTAAATGCTTTTGCAGAAGCATACGAAAAACTTGGTCTCTCACTTAACATCAAAAAAACCAAAGTGCTTCATCAGCAAGTGCAAGCCAATCCTTTGGTGATGCCATCTATCCAGCTTGGCGGGACAATACTGGAAAATGTCGATCATTTTCTCTATCTTGGCAGCTATCTTTCTGTTACAGCTAACATCGACAGTGAAATCCAGCATCGTCTGAGCTCTGCAAGTGCCGCATTTTCTCGAATGAAACATAGAGTGTTCGAGGATCGGGATATTTGTAGGAAGACCAAAACACTGGTTTATGAAGCCATTGTATTACCAACTTTATTGTATGCCTGCGAAACATGGACTATCTATAAACGTCACTTCCACCTCCTTGAAAGGTTTCATCAACGTTGCCTCCGGAAAATCCTGCAAATTACTTGGGAAGATAGGCGAACAAATGTCAGTGTACTGGAAGAAGCAAAGACTACTAGCATTGAAAAAATGATCCTTCAACGCCAACTTCAGTGGACCGGTCATGTTGTTCGAATGCCTGACTGCCGTCTCCCAAAGCAGTTACTTTACTCCCAACTCAAGGATGGAAAGCGGAATATCGGTGGTCAATATAAGAGGTTTAAAGATGTTCATAAGGCTAATCTAAAAAAATGCAATATAAACATCGAAAACTGGGAAGCTCTGGCCCATGAACGATCTAAATGGAGGTTGGCCTTTCACAAAGGTTCCATGGACTTTGAAGAAGCCCGAGTGCAAGGTGAAAGGGAGAAACGTGCTAAGCGAAAAGCACGTCAAATGAATCCTTTACAGGACCATCTTCTATCTGGTAACCTGTGTCCTCACTGTGGGAAGCTGTGTGGATCTAGAATTGGCCTCCACAGTCACTTACGGACCCATCGCTAGAGTCTACACAATCTTCTTTAGAATCTCCTCCTTTTTATCCCGGAAGACAATCTTACTCGGTCACGAGTGATCGCCTGATGATGATGATAGCTGGTATAACTCTGAATGGAAAAATGTAGTGTATGACTTTGGTTCCATAATTAATGTACTTTGTGCATGGGTATAGCACCCGTCTATTGACTTCAGTAATTTACAAGTTCTTATTGAAAATTGCTTAGAAAATCAGGGCATTGACGGCATCTGGTAGGAATTCTGAGAGGGTGTTCAAAGTAAATGGGAGCCTTAAAATTTAAGGAGGCAGTGAGATAGAATGAGCAGAATTGATTAGAAGTTTTAAGGTTATGGGTAGGATTATATTAGAATGTAGAGAGATAGGAGTGGGCAAGGACATGGAGATTTTTAAAAGTTATGACAAGGAGTTTGTGTTGAATGCTGAAAAATAGAAAGCCACTAAAAAGATGTGAGGATTAGTATCATAGAGATGTGAATGATGGGAGTGGTGAATGATTTTATTTATTTATTTATATTTATTTTAAAAGCATGCTGTTTTTCAAGACTAAGGGTCTTCCCACAGTGGCTAACAATTGCAGTTTTTAAACAAAAATAATGCAACAGAAACAAGACAAAAAACAGTATCCAATTACTTAAGCCACAGTTAATTTAAGGAAAAATGAATTTAAAAACTAAAAGAGCAGCACATGAGCTTCCACATAAAGTCCACCAGCATAAAAATCACAAAACATCTATGGTACAAATTTTGGTGGCAGAGTTCTGAATAACAGGTGAGAAGACAGGTGTGACAGTGAAAGGTCAGAGAGAATAATATTATAGGAAGATGTGCAATGAACAGAGCAAAAAGCAGAGCTTTTAGTTAAAGGGTTAGGGCAGGGAGAAACAACATGATTTGGTGACAGATTAAATATAGGAAGCAAAGGCAAGGGAAGAATCAGTGATACAAGCCAGGGCTTTGTGCCTGGTCAAGGGGGTGGATGTTGTGATATCAGTGGATACTGAGAAGAAGTCTTGGGGGAAAAGATAAGCTCTTCTGGATGTACAAGGTGCAGGGCACCTGTGGACTAATTCATTATCCATTGCTTGCCATTCACGGAATAACATTTTCAAAATTCCTTGAATTACATTGTATGACTACTCTGATCATAGCTATTCCCTAGAAATTTGTCGCATCTGTAATGAACGTAAGTTGGATTCGCATTCAGTCTAACAAATGGCAAACCTTGATCCCTCACAAAAGAGCTTAAGATGGTTGTGTTTCTATGTGAACTAATGCAGTCACAAAAGCTTTGTTCTGAGTCATCTCAGGATAGTTTGAAATCCATCCCAAGACTTCTTTATTAATTAGAACCAAAAGTACAGTGATAGAGCATATGCTTTGCATGCAGAAAGTTCCAGGTTCAATCCCTGGAATTACCAGTTAAGGGAGCAATCCTATGCCCCCTAGACAGCGTCTGAGCGGCTGTAGGATAGTTTGGATTCCCAGATCTGAGGCTGGAGAAAGCACTCTGGCATTGGAGCTGGGAATCGGAACTCCAAGCCCCTCCCCCACCCCCTCATAGCAGGCATGGAAAGAACTGCGCTGGTGCTCTCCGAGGTTGGAAAAGCTACCCAGGGAAGAGGCAAGGGAAGGGGGAGAAGAGGCATTTTGTGAGGCAGCGAGAGGAGGAGACTAGAGAGGCCAGGATCCTGACTCCTTGCCAGCCTCCTTCCCTCCCCCTCCAAGGCGCTACAGCTAGACAGGCCAAAAAGCCCTTCTAGCGGAAAATGCAGGGCGGGAGGAGGGAGGTGAAAATAGCCTCTGCTGCTCCTCCCGCTCTGCATTGGATGTCCGTAAGCCTCCAGGGTTTGGGGGCTTACAAGTATCACCACAGGATTTCACTCTAAAAGGCGTAGGCAGGAAGTGATGGGAAGAAGCTCTGCCCAAGACCCTGGAGAAATGCTGCCAGTGAGAGCACACAGTATGGTGCTAAATAGTCACATAGTCTGACTTCATAGAATTATTTTTATTATTTATTTATTTTACTGTTACATTTATATCCCACCTTTTTTACTCCTTTAAAGAACCCAGGGCAGCTTACATGGTCCTCCTCCTCTCCATTTTATTCTCACAACAAGCCTGTGAGGTAGGTTAGGCCTAGAGTCATTGACCCAGTTCGCATGATCACCGCAGCCCACCATGGCTTGTTTAAGCCATGGTGGGTTGCAGCACATGCTGGGTGGCATTTGAATATTCAAGCTGCGGCTTGCTGTGTCGTCCAAACCCTGGGTGGCATGGGTTGTATGAGTGTTAAACAACCCTTGCATAACCCTAGAACAGGCCATGGGTTACGTGAGGGTTGTTTAACCTTTGTACAGCCCCCACCGCCCGGGCTTGGATGACATGATAAGTCATGACCATGGCCTGAATATTCAAAATGGCCACCCACACAGCCCATGGTGGTTTAAATAAGCCATGGTGGCTTATAGGACTGTGTGAACAAGGCCAGTGACTGGCCCAAAGTCACCCAGTAAGCTTCATGGCTTACTGCAGACTTGAACCCAGGTGTTCCCAGTCCTAGTCCAAAGGTTTAACCACTACACCACACTGGCTGCCCTATGATCTCAGGGGTATTCCCTATGCAGTGGCTTTCTAACTTCAGGCAGCTGTTTCCACACTATTTTATGGTGAAATTCTATTCATGAGGGGGCACATGTCAGACCTATTGGGCCTCATTGTTGACCTGATTAAACTGAGTGTGTGACATCCAGCATTCCTTCAACTGCACACTGCAAGGGAATATTGGCAGTGGTGAGCAAGCTGACTTTCTTATCTTACCTGCCATTACTATTGTTCTCATTGAGGAACTCCTTGATAAACTTCCAAGGAACCTCAGGTTTCACTGGTAACAGGACTGGCATCAAGGGTAGGCATGGTGGGGCACGTGCTGTGGGTTCCCACACCAACAGGGGCCCACTGACAAGCCCCCTGCAATTGCTCCTTCTCTTCACCATTTCAACCTGCTTGTTCACCTGCCTCTCACTCCGGCCAGACTATTGTGGTGGTATGAAGGAGTAGTAGTAGATGTCACTGGCTCTCTGCCTGTCAAGCAAACAAGTGGCAGCAATGATGAGAAAGAGGATAAGGAGCAATAGCAGCTGGTGACAATGGCAGTGAGAAGGTAGATTCACTGAGCGAGGGGGCCCATTGTCTTGGCCAAGGGCCCTTCATAACCTGGAGCTGGCATTGCCTGGAACAATGTTTGAAACCACTGCCCTAATTTATAGTTTTCCAGATTTCTGCATGAAAGCTGGTGTAGGGTAGTAGCTAAGAGACTGAGCTACGAATCAGGAAGTTCCTGGTTAAAATTTTGCTTATGCCATGAACTCACTAGGTGGCCTTAGGCAAGCCACTCTCAACCTCAGTAAGATCTGTAATATTGGGGATGGTATTGACTTAATTTACAGGGTTGTAGTAAGGATTTTAACACAATGCACTTGAAAGTGCCATACAAATGTAGAGGTGTACTACAGCTACTATTACTTTATTATTGCATGGGGTGGGGGGAGTTATCACTGATAGGTAGGGGAAATGTCTAGGATGTTGGAATTAGACCAAATGAGCACATGAAAGAGAAACATCCCAGAGCAGAACTCTGGACATTATAGTTGGCTGTGCCTAATGCGAGTGCTCAGTATAATTGCTATTTCTTAGACTGGGGTGTGAATCACAACCCCACCAGATTTGCTGAAGAGAAGGAATTGGGCTCTAAATTCATTACAGTGGTGTTTTATGGTTAGTATAATAGCTGTGCAAGGGGGAAGAAAGATAATAGAGAAGGAACTGGGCAGAGGAGTGTAGGATCTTGTTGAGTGTATGTCTCATTGCTATGAAGAGCAATAGCAATAAGATGATGCTTTTATTTATTTATTTATTTATTTATTCCATTCCATTTAATTTCTATACCGCCCCACAGCTAAAGCTCTCTGGGCGGTTCACAGCAATCCGTACAATAAAATCTACATAAAAACCAACAATAAAAACAACAATGTAATTAAAAAATTTAAAACCAAATTTAAAAACGCAGTTTAAAATAAAAATTCTAAAAGTTAATAAAATTAAGCCTACAGGTGACAGTCTCTCCCCCCCCCCGTCCCCATTTGCTATTTTGAACAAATTAAATATCGAATGCCTTGGCATAAAGGGAAGACTTAACATGGCGCCAAAAAGATAGTTAGGTTGGCGCGTGGTGGGCCTCAGTAGAGAGCTGATTCCATAATTGGGGGGCTACCACTGAGAAGGCCCTCCTCCTTCTTGCCACCAACTGAGCCTCCCTTGGAGGTGGCAGTCGGAGGAGGGCCCCAGATGTTGATCGTAGTGTCCAGGTAGATTGCGGTTGGGAGAGGTGTTCTGTCAGGTATTGTGGTCCCAAGCCGTGTAGGGCTTTATAGGTTAGAACCAGCACCTTGAATTCAGCTCGGAAGCATATTGGCAGCCAGTGCAAATGGGCCAGAACTGGTGTAATATGATCGGACCTTCTGGTCCCCGTAATAAGTCTGGCAGCTGCATTTTGCACAAGCTGCAGCTTCCGAACAGTCTTCAAAGGCAGCCCCATGTAGAGTGCATTGCAGCAGTCTAGTTTAGAGATTACCAGAGTGTAGGTTACTGAGAGCAGGCTATCCCTGCCCAGATAGGGGTGTAGCTGGGCCACCAGCCGGAGCTGGTAGAAGGCACTCCTTGCCACTGAGGCCACTTGAGCCTCAAGTGACAAAGATGGCTCCAGGAGCACCCCCAAGCTACGAACCTTCTCCTTCAAGGGGAGTGCAACCCCATCCAGAACAGATTGAACACCCTCCATCCGGTCAAAGGAACCACCCACTAACAGCATCTCAGTCTTATCTGGATTGAGCCTCAGTTTGTTAGCCCTCATCCAGTCCATTGTCGCAGCCAGGCACCAGTTCAGCACATCCACAGCCTCACCTGCTGAAGATGAAATGGAGAAATAGAGCTGCGTGTCATCAGCGTGCTGATGGCAACACACTCCAAAACTCTGGATGATCCCACTCAGCAGTTTCATGTAGATATTAAATAGCATGGGGGATAAAACCGACCCCTGAGGAACCCCATACTGGAGAGTCCACGGGGCCGAGCAGTATTCCCCAAGCACCACCTTCTGGAGCCAGCCATTCAAGTAGGAGCGGAACCACTGCAATGCAGTAACCCCCCACCCCACCTCCCAACTCAGACAGCCGCCCCAGAAAGATACCATGGTCAATGATACCCAGAAGGATACGATGGTCAATGATATTGAAAGCCACTGAGAGATCTAGGAGTATCAACAGGGTCACACTCCCCCTGTCTCTCTCCTAACATACGTCATCATACATTTCATTTCATTTATTTCATTTATATACCGCCCCACAGCCGAAGCTCTCTGGGCGGTTCACAACACTTTATACATAAAAACAACAATAAAAAACATACAAAATAGTTAAAAAAATTAAAAACCAAATTTAAAAACACAGTTTAAAATAACAATACAAAAGCCAATAAAACTGAGCCTACAGGTGACAATCCCCTCCGGGCTATTCCAAGCTCCTAACTAAATGCCTTGGCATAGAGGGAAGTTTTAACCTGGCGCCGAAAAGATAGTAAAGTTGGCGCCAGGCGGGTCTCAGTGGGAAGCTGATTCCATAACTGGGGGGCTACCACCGAGAAGGCCCTCCTCCTCGTTGCCACCAACCGAGCCTCTCTTGGAGGTGGCAGTCGGAGGAGGGCCCCAGATGTTGAGCGTATTGTCCGGGTAGATAGCGGTTGGGAGAGACGTTTCGTCAGGTCGACCAAAGCTGTTTCTGTGCCAAAACCGGGCCTGAACCCCGACTGAAATGGATCAAGATAATCAGTCTTATCCAAGAGCTCCTGGAGCTGGTTGGCCACCACCTGCTCAAGGACCTTGCCTAGGAAAGGAACATTCGCCACCGGCCTAAAGTTGTTGAGATCTTCCGGGTCCAGAGAGGGTTTCTTCAGGAGTGGTCTCACCACTGCCTGTTTCAGGTGGCATGGGACCACTCCCTCTCGCAAGGAGGCATTGATCACCTCTCTGGCCCAGCCAGCCGTTCCCTCCCTGCTAGTTTTTATAAGCCAAGAGGGGCAAGGATCCAGAACAGACGTGGTTGCACGAACCCGACCAAGCATCTTGTCAACATCCTCGAGCTGTACCAACTGAAACTCATCCAAAATAACTGGACCAGGCTGTGCTCCTGGTACCTCCCTCACCAGATTCAACTGCTATAACATTGGAGTCTAAGTCCCTGCGGATGCAAGCGATTTTTTCTTGGAAGTGCCTAGCAAATATATTGCAGCGGGCATCAGATGGGTCGATGATGTTCCTGGGGCCAGCATATAATAGGCCCAGGACGACCCTAAAGAGCTCTGCTGGGTGGCAAAGAGACGATTGGATAGAGGCAGTGAGATTTCATAAATCATAGTTGGAAGGAGCCTACAAGGCTATCGAGTCCAACCCCCTGCTTAATGCAGGAAACTAGATGTTATTTCTTTGCCACCCTCACTGCCTCTAGATATACCTGGCTATAGGCACGTCCCAGGGCTCGATTGCATCCACTAGGAGTATTTCTTGACCTGCACTTAAGCCATCTCCTGTTTTGTTTCATCACTCTCAGCTCTGGGGTATACCACGGAGCCATACGAGCTCTACTACAGAGAGGGTGCTCAGGAGCGATTGTGTTGACTGCCCAGGCCATCTTGGTATTCCAGAGATCAACCAGGGATTCGACAGGACCGCCATCCATATCAGCCGGAAACCCCCCAAGGGCCCTCTGGAAAACCATCCGGATCTATTAGCCTCCGGGGGCGGACCATCTTAATAAGTCCACCACCTTTGCAGAGGGGGAAAGTTGCCATTAGCCTGAATCTCAGCAGGTAGTGATCTGATCATGACAAGGGGACCGATTTGAAGTCCCCCACCTTCAGATCACCATCTCCATGCAAGGCTGAAAAAAAACAAGTCTAGAGTGTGCCCTCCTACATGCATTGGACAGATGACATGTTGGGACAGACCCATGGTTGTCATGGAGTCCATGAATTCCTGAGCTACCCCAGACAAGGTGCCCTCAGCATGGATGTTGAGTTCTCCCAGGACCAACAGCCTGGGAGAACTCAACATCGCAACCAAGACCAACTCTGTCAGCTCAGATAGGAGTCTGTTCAGCAGCGGGGTGGGCGGTACACCAGCAGAATCCCTAATCTGTCTTGCTGGCCCAACACGAGGTGGAAACGCTCCAAACCATTAGTTAGACAGACCCGGAGCCTAGAGAGAGAGAATTTCTATAGACTACAGCAACCCCCCCCCCTCCGGCCCTCAGGTCTACCCTGATGCTGCACCAAGTACCCCGGTGGGCAGAGCTGGGAGAGAGAGACTCCTCCCTGTTCTCCCACCCCGGTCTTGGTAATGCATGCCAGATCGGCCGCCTCATCCACTATTAAATCGTGGATGAGGGAGGTTTTATTTTGCACCAATCTGGCATTTAGAAGCAGCATCCGGAGACCCAAGGGCAGGCTGATAGGGCAACCACCAAACCTGCGGGTGCGAGTTAGGACAGGAACAAGGCACAGCCATTAAGTGTCTGGGCTGTGTTCCCCTTACCCGGCTAGCCCTCCTCCCAATGCCATATCTCCCTCTACCCATCACTATGCTGATCGGGGCCCACACAGAACCCCCCACTTGGCCCCATATCTCCCCTCCAAGACATGCTCAAGCCCTAGACAGGGAAAAACAATCCCTCCCACCAAGGGCACCAAGCAAACAAATAGCAATATTAGGGGGGTGGCCCTTGCCCTTGTATCAGCCCCTGCTGCGGGCTGGCAGATAAAGGCCTGCAGAGCGTCAAGCAAGCCCAGGTGGCAGGCGTCCTAATCAGGCAGGCCTGGGGAGGTCACCCTCCTCCTGATGGCAGTGGAGCTTCTCCCAGGAAAGGAGCCCCAATCCAGCCAGCAGCAGCGTCAGCCAAGGCAGAAGGGTGAGGAGATGGTAAGGCAGCTGGCAGGAAGGTAAAGTCAGCCCAGGTCTTCTCACCTTCCTCCCCTGAGAGTGTCCACGTCCGGGTGCTGGTGTTGGCAGTTTGCAGGTTTCAGTAGTTGCAGATGCATCTCTCTCTCTCTCTCTCTCTCTCTCTCTCTCTCTCTCTCTCTCTCGGAAGTAGTTCTAGTGCTTCAAGGCCCATCTGTTGCTTGTCAACTACTTGCAGTTTAATTGGCCACTTGAATATTTAGCAAGTCTGTGAAATTAGAAGTTCTTATCCTTTGTCTCTGTGCATCAGACCTATGGGTTCTGTGCCTGCACAGATCATCTTCTGAGATGTTCTAGAGCTAAGATTTTGGCAGGATTTTTGCCACTCATATTGGGGCTACCGATTTTACATCTTCAGGGTAGTCTCTGTCTGGGTCTCCATGCCCCCCCCCCCGTAGCCCCTTTGACCTGCTTCCCTGTCTGATTGCCAGTCTGGGAAAGTTAAAAGTATATCCAATAAACTGGCTCAGCTTGTCTGAGCGTGGAAAACTAAGCAGGGTCAGGCCTGGTTATTACTTGGATGAGAGACCCCTCCTCTAGTTTCCTGCATTGTGCAGGGGGTTGGACTCGATAGCCTTGTAGGCTCCTTCCAACTCTATGATCTATGAAATAAACTGCCTGAAGTTCCAGTCTTGAAATACTTTGTGTGCAGTACTTCAGACATTTTTCCGAGGTCTGTTGGATGTACTTGGGAACTCCAGTTTATGTGGATCTGCTTCTGGGGTTTCTTCATGGGACTAGCCTTGACCTGTGATTGCGGCTGAGTGCTGCCAGATGTCTTTCACATCAGACTCCTTAAAACGTGATGAAGCCTAGGAATTTCAATTATCTTTCCAGCTATATGCTGATAAATGTTCATAATGATTTTCTTGTATCTTGTCTTCCTTTCACATTTTTGTGTCTTGCAATTAACAGCATTGGATACACAGTATAGAGTGGAGTACTACATCAGTACATTGCAGAAGACACTGTCTTGTATTTAGTGTGTGATGTGTGAAAGTACTGAAGTCTCTGTCTACTCTCCACTAAATCTTTACCTCTTGTTTAGATTGATTTTACTCTGTTTAGTAGGTGTGAGAAGACATTCCTATCATAAGAGAACCAATAACTACCAAGAATCTGCCAGATACTTATCTTGGTTGAGCTTCAGTCTTTGCTTCTCATTCATGCTTGCTTTGTAACTTTACAAAGCTTAGCCTATTTGGCCAAGGCAAATGCAATCTCTTGGGATAAGGAATAAAGGATTGCTGTAGAATTCTGCCCCAAACATAATTTTGTAGTGTATTAGATGTTTACCTGTGTGGAATGTATGACAGAATTTGGAATGGCAGGGAGAGGGATTTATCAATGCGTACCACACCACAGTTAAATCTGGTTCTGAATTGTGTATCCCAATTCATAGAAACCTTACCATGAACCTTGGACATAATGCCCTGGTGTTCCTGTAAAGTCATTTGGAAGGCCAAGGGTATTAGGGAGGGGCTGTGCTGGCCCCGGGCTTTATCAGAAGCCACAAATGCCTTCTGCACTTGTGTAGTGAATTGATGGAAGGACTTGGAATCATGAGACCTATTGTTCCTATTGCCCAGCACTGTTCATGCACCAAAGCGTTCAAGGCCTCAGTGAAGCTACAATATTCGTATGGTCAGTGCACAGTAGGTCCTAGAGGCCTGTTCAAAGGCCTAGTGAAGCCAAGCTAACCAGAGAGCCTTGGAGTGTTGGTATGCCATTCAGTTTCAGACAGGGTGGATTTGATTTAAAGCACGATTTAAATCACTACTCAGAAAGACTCAATTTAATCATGTGGACCCCCCCCCCCCAAAGTGCACTGTTCCTTGCTATAAGCTTAATACATATTTTACACAACTCAGAGGTACCAAAGACTCATTCTTGCTGGTATAATCTTAATATTTACAACCAGATGAAGGTGTCATTTTTAGAATAACAATTTTTCAAATTAGTGTGTGTGTGTGTGTGTGTGTGTGTGTGTGGGCTGCCCCCCCCCACAGGGCTAACTGACATCTACAGCCCTGTGGGGAAGAAGGAATGACGGAGGCTGGAGCAGGCCGAAGGAACATCAGGGCCTGCTCCAGTTGGACTGCCCCCCCCACAGGGCTAACTGACATCTACAGCCCTGTGGGGAAGAAGAAGGAGGCTGGAGCTTCTTGAGACACAGAGAATTACATAAGTAATATTCCCCCTTCTTCCCTCCCCATTCCTTTTTCCTTGTGTGTCGTGTCTTTTTAGATTGTAAGCCTGCGGGCAGGGACTGTATTGTTAATTGTTGTAAACCGCCCAGAGAGCTTCGGCTATTGGGCGGTATAAAAATTAAATAAATAAATAAATATATATATATGATTTAGTTATACTATTAGAAACACATCATAGATAGATAATTATGAAATTATTGCGAGATGAACTATCTCCAGTTTCATAAGTTATTCATTCATATTTGGACAACTTTTCTGCTGTACTTTATTGGAAGGAGAAAAATAATTATTACCTTAATAATAATTTAAATAGTTTTATTTAACTAAAACAATAACATTAAAGCATATGTATTCTTGTATTTGCTTAAACATCCATGTTTGTTAACTGATGTGGTTAAACAAAATATCTTTAAAAAAATGAACAAAAAACCTTAAAAGACTTGTGGAGTATTCTGCTCAAAAGATTTCACTTTCATTTTTACTGCTTGCCCCTCCCTCATCACACTTAGCTTCTTGTGCAGATCTATTCCACTCCCAACCATCTTCTATTCCAGGGGTCCTCAAACTATGGCCCGCGGGACACATCCGGCCTGCCGTGTCATTTCATCTGGCCCGGCGGCCGATCTGAGGCTTCTTGCGGGGGAAGGGGAGTGAGGTCATCTGGAGCTGCAGGGTTGGGTGTCATCAATATACAGATGACACCACTCTCTCCTTTACATTGGATTCAGGTGAGGCTATTTGGACCCTCTTTGGATCATTGTGCAGGGTTGGTACCTGGTGCTCTTTGACAGCAGGTGTGTGTGTGTCCGTGTGTCCCCCCCCCAACATTGCCCGGCCGAGGGTCCCAATTTCTGCACTCATGCAACTGCAGCTATAAATAAAATAAAACAAAAAATGTTGCGCAGATTGTGTATGCAAAAATAATTTTAAGAAATTATTGGCAACTATGGATAGTCCCTCTAAGGTGCTGCTTGGGCACTTTGAAGGGGCTGTCAAAACGGGGATTGCGAAAGCTGGCTGTCAAGCCAGACTTCTTCATCTCCAGAAAAGAAAATAGTAATGGACAAAAAGCTGCAGTGAGCCAAAATTGGCTCACGATTGCAGCAGGGAGGGCGGAGACAATTAGGTCCTGCCACGGTGTCCCTTGTGATACCTGTGGGAGGAGTAAGGAGGAGGGAGGGGGCGAACAACCCACGGTGAGCCCAATCGTCTGTTGGAAGCACAGTGGGTTGTTTGCACAACAACCAACCCACCGTGGTTTATTGCCAGTGCAGGTTAGCATGATGTGCAAATGCGCCCAATGCATTCTTTCGAAAGAAGGTTTCCTGGGCTTCTCTTTCCAGGTGGCCAAAAGAGATACTGTCTGCAAGTCACTAGGGAAGGCTCTGTGGTCTAGAATTACTGTTCACTTGGTAAAGGGGGCATCTACTATAGAAGCTTTCAAGGGCAATGTCTCTTATCAAGTAGATTTGTAAGGTAGCAACTTGGGCAATAGTACACACATTCAACTGACATAAAGTGGGCTACATGCCCCTCAAAGAGGGTGCATTTTAGTGCAGGGTTCCCAGAAGTGTGACCTGGTGCATTGAGAGCCCTATCCTAGAAATTTTTGTACATTCCATTTAGACTGCCCTCTGGACTCCTAGTAGACAAAGGGTAATGTTTACAGTCATGCCTTGGATTGAGAGCATAATTCGTTCCGGAAACGTGCTTGTAATCCAAAACACTCTTATATTAAAACGAAATCCCCCCCCCCCAAATTTAAATTTAAGCCGTACTACAGTACTTGTATTGCAAGACGTCGCTTGTATATCAAGTCAAATTTTTAAAAATAAATATTTAAAAATTTGCTTGTCTTGCAAAACGCTCTCAAACCAAGTTACTTGCAATCCAAGGTATTACTGTACTTGCCAGAAATTCTCATCCTTGTGGGAGTCCAGAGGGCACCCTACCACCTCCTTTTGTATGTTTTGTCTGGTATGCACTCATAGGTACATGTTGGGTAGTTAAGATTGCTGAGGTTGTTGTTGTTTTCTAATCTCCACCTTGTTTGTTCCTAGCTATGTTCTATTGTTGACAACTTTGTATCCCCCCCCCCTTTTTAATGTTTTATGTAGTTTTGTGAATGGGTTAGGTTTTCTTTCCTGCTTTTCCAGTTGTGACACACTTGTTCCCAATTCCAGCAACATTAAAATCTTTGATTTCTCCATTGATTCTATGGGTAGCTCTCAGTTCCAACCCTGGGGACATTTAAAAATAACTTCTCAGTGTGAATCAGGAAGTGACCTATCCAGAAAACGTGATGGCTCTTTTCCATTGTTTATGTATTTATGTTTCTCTCTATTCTCCCTTTCAAGCTGTTTCATTCCCCTCTCACCCAGTCCCCCCCCCCATCTCTCAACATTTTGTGTTATTGAGTTCTTATGGGCTGTTTGGGGGTTCTCCCCCCTTAGGGATTTTTTCTAAAGTTTTTTGAGCATGTGCAAACCTTGGGGTTACCCTGAATTTGCTGGTCCTTCAGTTTCGTGTGTGGGTAGTGCGATCTTGGCTGCATAAGCACCAGCGTAGGAAAACTCAAATTGGAGATAGAATGAATTACATGTTATTAGTGATATTTAGATCTTGACTATTAGCTTAGGTTCTTAGGTTCCAGGGAAGATAAGACTGAATCCTCGAAATGTACTATTAACAAAGTCTGAGCTTCAATGCCTTTACTTATCTGAGGGGGAAAACATTGATGGGCATATATTTGTGCATTTAATGATTGATAGGGTAGTAAAAAAAATTCAAAGGCCTGAGCAGCTATGCAGGAAATCTCTTGAATGGTCTATTCTATGGCATATTGGAAATGTGGTTCTACAAGGGGCAGAAAGTTACAGCAGGAAAACAAGTGAGCATGACCTCCATTGTAAAGGATTCAGCAGCCTAATGATTTTCTTTAGAAGTATAAGCATGACAGTGGGTAGAAGAAAAAGAGGAGGCATTTACTAGTGAGACCTCCATATGGCATTAATAGAATAGAACTGGGGTCTCCAGGTGCTCATGGGCTTGGTGCCTGTAAGGTTGTTCCTCCTCCTCCTGATTTTTATTTTATTTTTAAAGATTTGTTTTTTAATTTAAAAAATAGCTGGGAAGCTGGCATCCTGCAAAGTGAAGTGCCACCTTCGAGCATCATCTTTATTTCCAAGAATGCCTCGGTGTGTGTGTGTGCTGTACATCTCTGAGCATCATCAGTTTGCCTTCTATGAAATAGGTATTTTGTTGAGTTTTTTTGGGGGGGGGCAAATACATAATCTAGTATTTGGGGCTCAGACCTCACTTCTGCCTTGTACTCAATTTTTTGGGGTAAAATTACTTGTCTCTGAGCCACATCAATTTGACTTCTGAGAAATGGGTGCTAGAGCAGCACACAGCAGGTTCAAAAGAGCGGTTTTGTGTTTTGGAATTCAGACCCCACCTCTGTCTTGTACGAAGGTTCTTGGGCAAGTTACTTTTCTTTTAGTCTCATCAGTATGCCTTGTGGGAAATTTGTGACTGGCCATGCCCACCATGGCAGCCATTTAGTGAATGGGCAAGCTCCTTTGCAACAATTTTGTGAGAGTGCCCACAACACTCTCAGAATTCCAAATGTGGTCACTGCCCCCCAAAGGTTGGGGATCCTGGACTAGAAAATGGAATCTGGCAATCCATTCTGGTAACCATACAATAAACAGTTGGAAATTTTGAACAAAATAACAAACAAATCTCCAATAAATTGCATCGTTATTGTGAAAAGCCTTTTCTCTTAGACCTGTTCCAAGGAACTTTACTTCTCAGTTAGTACCATTTTGTATCCCCGTTACTTCCTTTGGCTTAGTTTAAATTACAATTTTTTTCTAAGTGTATATGATGTAGGTACTCATAGAAGAGCAATGCTGCAATAATATTTACAGTATTAATATGATTAGGAACATTAATTCAAATCATCAATGGAGGGAAAATGAGAAATATAGAGACTTCTGTGTACAGTAATACCTTGGATTGCAAGTAACTTGGTTTGAGAGTGTTTTGCAAGACAAGCAATAAATATTTATTTTAAAAATTTTGACTTGATATACAAGCGACGTCTTGCAATACAAGTACTGTAGTACGGCTTAAATTAAAAATCTCTGTACAATTTTTTTGGGGGGAATTTCGTTTTGATATACAAGTGTTTTGGATTACAAGCATGTTTCCGGAACGAATTATGCTCTCAATCCAAGGCATGACTGTATAAGAAATGAGCATTGCAGTAGCATTTCATTTTTAATACTCAACAATAATAATAATAATAGTAGTAGTAGTAGTAGTAGTAGTAGTAATTCTATAGTGCTTAAAGGCAAAAGTAGACAGATTATGTATGCAGGGTCACAGTTTAATACAGACAGACAATGGCCTGGTTTGTACATAATGCTAAACATTAGTTTGGCTCTACATACAAAGGCCTCAAGCTCATGTGCTCCCCCCCCCCCATCTTCTCTGGCGCACTTCACAAAGCAGGACAGAAGAAATAGAACAGCACATCTTCAAGCCCTCCTTTGGGAGCAAGCACTGAAGGCAGCAAATACACCCGCACAAAATCAGCCCCTGTATACCGCCTCAGCCTCCATTTGCAAGAAGCTACCTCCACTCCTCCTCCAACTTCCCTGGGCCCTGGCTAATGTTTGGAGAGCGCTTCTGAGTATCAACATCAGGTCCAGCCTGATCCAGCCTGTCCAGTACTGGCAGCTTCAGCCATCCCCCTGGACCACACCTTCAGACTGGGGCTTTGGCCCTGACAGTTGATACAGAGCAGGTCAAACAGATCAAGTCCCGAAATAAGCAACCCACAAATAACTGGGCTCCAGGACCTAAGAACAAGAAAATAAAGCAACTCATTGGATAGAATCCAACATTGAACCTGAATCAGACATTGATCCAGCTACCCATAGCTAGGACGGTGCCCCAAACACCATTGCGTCCACCTACACAGATACTTGAAAATATACAAATTCAATGTGATCATAACTCCCCAGACAATATCCAGTGCCTTGGCTCTGTATTTGGAGGTGAGTCACAACAACACTTCTCAACAGGTAGATAATAATCTACCTCAGGACCAATCCTCCCCGAAAGTGTAGATCATCCTGGAACTGATGCTCCTCATCAGCCTCATTAGCCTCTTCAGGATGTTTCTTTTGGCATTGCTACGACATGCCACAGGAGGGTCACAGGTAGGGGTGGGTGAACTGCCCACCCACCGACTCGCCAGGTGCTTGGTGAGCACCCCACCGTGCGATTCGCTGAGTGCCTCACCGAGTGCCAGCTGAAGCGCTTGGCGGACTTCCAGGTGCCCAGTGCGTCCTTCTGGGTCCCCGGCGCTGCATTTTTTAATGTAAATACCATGGAAAACCACCTTAAAACGGCCACAATTTGCTATTCACTGCAGTTTTAATGTGGTTTCCCCTGGTATTTACGTAAAAAACGCAGCACCGTGGACCCGGAAGTACCTTTCCCTGGCTCCTGTCACGGGGACTTGTGCCGAGCCAGTGAAAGGTAAGTTGCACGGAGTTCGGGTGGGGGTCGAGCGGGGCGAGTTCGGCCTGCTTCTACCCCCTGATCGAGATCTGCGCACATCCTTAGCCGCAGACACTCCCACCACTACAGATCTCCCTCATACTATTGCAGAGATTGCTCACCACCAAGAGGGCACTATTAGTATAGGGATACTGAATATCCACACTATTATTCTCGTTGGCGCTCTCACTCCCCACACTCAGGATACCCTCAACCAACACCCACATGTGGTATCTAAACTGCCAGAAGCCCAGCTTCTGGGCCCTTCCACCCCATCTGATTTAATGAGCCTACTACTCCACCTCCACCCTCCTCTTCTGGCAAAGTTCTTTCAGGACGTCATCCTGAAAAACTGCCTGACCCACCAGCTATGCAATCCCAACCGGCAGTTCAACTTACCCAACCATCTCTTTGGCATGGGAGGATTATTACTCTGACTCCTCCTACTTCTTCCATCCAACCTTCAACATCTTTCCCAGACGCCGCAGTGGGTGATCAGAATCCTTTATCCCATCAGATGTATCAGACCCTATGCGGAGCAAGTTTTGAGAATGGCCAAGTCTCTTGGCCTGGAAATCAAGGTTGCACCGGCTCTGTCACAGACGCAGTGTTCAACAGGGTACAGTCTGACCTGGCACCACCAGCCACCATCCCGATGCTCCCTACTTAAATCCATGTAATTAAACAATTGTGGGCAAAAACCTCCACTCTACTACCAAAGTTTAACAAAATAGAGAACCTTTATAGAGTTCAAGAGGAAGACTGTTCTTTCCTTTTCAAACATCCTAGGGACAGAGTAGCATCATTCTTTGACCACCTTCCAGAAGATAACAAGAACCTCGTGGTGATATTCCGAACCAAAGTACACAGGCTAGCAAGGCAGCAAATTAATATAGCATGCCACATGGCTGACTGCAGCTCGAAATCCTTGGCAGCCACCATTTCCCTTAGGAGACACACCTGACTTCACACCTCAGGCCTTCACCAAGAAGCAAAATCAAGAGTGGAAGACCTCCCATTCAAAGGCGAAGGACTATTCAGTGCATCTATGGACAACACATAGACTGGGTGGATAAAATGAAAACCTCTGCTTGTAAAATGGGAATAGCATCCCAATTATCAGGAACTTTCACTAATCGCTCATGCCAATATTGGCAAAGTCAATGGCTGCCTAGTCACCATCCTGACTCAGGAGTGAATAGGGCTCCTAAAGAGAGATCCTATCCCCCTTTCCAGTCTAAACCCTTTCAAAATCAATACCGACAACCCTGTTGTGGCAAGAACCCTGACCAGACTAAACGGCATCTTTGACTCTTACTAGAGAGCCCAATTCAGGGTTCCTCATCACAACAACAGGCTAAACCCTGTTTATCAGCCTGGAAGAATATTACCACAGACAAATGGGTACTTTCCATGGTCACCCGAGGCTATCTCATCAAACTTGAAAGCCTCCTCCCTCAGGGGTCTTCTGCTCCATCCACCCCATCTCAGCTCTCCAGGAAAAAATTGCCACCCTTTTGAGCAAGCGCGTGATAGAGAAGCTCCCCTCTACTCAAAGGAGATTTAGCTTCTTCACGAGGTATTTCATGTTTCCCAAAAAGATGGAGGCCTCTGCCCTATATTAGACCTCTGGGATATCAACAAGTACATATACACACCCAAAATTCAGAATGTCTACACTTGCAGCCATACCCTCCCTCCTACATTGAGGAGGCTGGTTTGTGACAATAGACCTCCAGCATACCTACTTCCATATCGCCATACACCTGCGTCTCGCCCGTTCCTCAGATTTGCCCTAGGCAACAAACTTTTAAAATTTACAGTCCTCCCCTTTATCCTTGTTACAGTGCCAAGAGTTTTTTTTTACAAAATGCATCATCATCATAATATTTATTTGTATTCCGCCTTTTTCTCAACACTGGGACCCAAGGCAGCTCACAACCTTTAAAACTCATACAATTAAAAGAAATAGAAAAATACAAAAGTTGAAAATTGAATTAAACTATCAATAATATTAAAAATTATATATAATATAATAATTATAAATAATATAAAAATGCATGGTGGTGGTCTCAGCACACCTAAGACTACAAGGGATCGTAGTATTCCTATACATTGATGATTGGCTCTTCATTGCCTCCTGCACCAACAACATTGCAGCTGCCCTCTCTCATCTAAAATCTCTCGGCCTTCAGGTCAACAAAGAAAAATCCTACCTCGCTTCATCTCGAACATGACAATTTATCTGGGCATTCCTCAACTTGAGCCTGACAATGCCTGCCAAGAGACAGAGTGGATACCCTCTGCTCCCTAGCAAGGGATCTTTCCACCGCTAACTACTTCCAGGTGGTCACAATCCAATGCCTCCTTCGACTCATGGACTTCAACTCACCTGCCTTACCGTCTCTGAGGCTTCAACTTCCACACATCCCAAGTGACAGTGATGACAGATGCATCTCTTCTACTGTTCCCTCATGATCAGAGGACTCTGGTCTCACTGGGAACAATTACTACATATCAATCAATGGGAACTACTTGTGGTTGCCAAGTCCCTTTGGGCATTCGAACCCGCTATGGAAGGATGAGTTGTCCAAATTGCAACAGGCAACACCACTGTTGTTTTCTACATAAACAAATGAAGTGGTACGAAATCCCTTATTATAAACCACACCCTCAATCTCTGGGACTGATGCATCCAACACCACAGTACCCTAATTGCCATACACCTGGCAGGAACTTCCAGTACTTTTGCTGACTCCATCAGCACATCAGGAAACTCCTTCCATCAGTGGGAATTGCCCCGAAGGTAGCACAAGGAATCTTCAGAAGGTGGGGCAACCCCAAGATCAACTTATTTGCCATGGCTCTTAACCACAAAGTGTTGTTTCTTCTGCAGCAGAGCAGACCACGGCCCAGAATCTTTGGGAGATGCTTTTCTCTTCCACTGAGGAGCAGACCCAACTTATGTCTTTCTTGATCATGAGGGTTGTGAACAAAATCCATGATGACAGGGCTCAGTGCATTTTGATCACCCCTTGGTGGCCCTCACACATGTGGTTCGCACTGTTCCTCGTTTCAGACCTCACCTTCTTCCGCCTTCCACTGTCTCCAGACCTCCTATCAAAGAGCAATGGAATGATCAGGCACCTGGACTTGCGGTCCCTATGCCTCACAGCCTGGAAGATTACCAGCCCTACAAATTCTCTAACCAGGACTAGAGGTCTTGACGGCCTCAAGCAAACCTTCCACTCAAGTTGTCATGTGGAAAAAATTTCAGGCATTTGTAGCACCAACTCAGCAAGACCCAACGTCATGTAGTCTTCCAACCATACTGGACTTCCTCTTCTTGCTAAAAACTAAGAGCTTAGCCCTCTCTTCCATTAAAGTGTGCCTAGCAGCAATCTCAGTGAACCATAACAACATTGAAGGATCTTCAGGCTTCTCACATCCCTATGTGAAACGTTTTCTCAAATGTCTCACCAACCTCTACCCACCAACCGCTCCGCCAGTTCCTCCTTGGAGCCTCTCCGTAGTCTTAACTCAACTAACAGCTAAGCCATTTGAATCTCTAGCCACCATCAACCTTCGATGCCTCACTATAAAGGTGGTATTCTTACCTGCCATTACTTCCATCCACAGGGTGAGTGAGCTATGTGCCCTACGTCACCACCAACCATTCCTTATTTTTCATATGGACAAGGTAGTGCTTCACCCAGAGTGTGCCTTTCTTTCAAAGGTTGTCTCTCAATTTCATTTGAATCAAGACATAGTACTGCCAATCTTCCTTCCCATCCCACTTCCCCTATGGAAGTGAATCTTCATTCATTGGACATCTGCAGGACACTAGCATTCTATGTCTCTAGAATGTCATCCTTCAGAAAACCTACCCATCTCTTTGTCTCTCACTCCGGTCCCAGAAAGTGCCAGCTGGTGTCTTCACAGAGTCTTGCCAAATGGGTGGCCTGTGCCGTACACGTTGCCTACTAGTTGGCACATTTACCAGTCCTCCTTCAAGTAAAGAGCCACTTGACCAGAGCCATGGCCTCTTCTGCTGCCTTTCTCAGAGGGGTTTTCTCTCCCAAACTCTGTAATGCAGCCACCTGGGCTCAATTAACATTTATGAGGCATTACCGTTAAGATATCAAAGCTTGCGCTGATGCAGCCTTCGGCAGGGTGGTTCTTTCTTTGGTCCTTGCATGACATCTTCCCCCTCCAGTAAAGCAACTTGTCCTTCCATTTTCAAATAACCATAATTTTTCATTTTGTCTGAACCATTGGCTATTGCTAACTATGGTTTATTGAAACAAACCAGGATCATTCACCACAGCTCGATTCAATAAACCATAGTTAGCACTAACCATAGCTTGTCCAGGATTGAACACAATGAGAGTCCGCAAAAGCTTCCAATTTCCTTGCAGCTATTCTGGAAAAGGAGAGGGAAATGTTTGTCACTGGAGGGGCAAATGGCTTCTGTGCAGCATGGAGTGTACCAGTTGCTATCCTACCTGGCCAGAGAGAATCTTTCTTCAATTATCCATGCTTTGGTAACCTCCAGCTTAGACTACTGTGATGCATTATATGTAGTGCTACCTTTGAAAGCGGTTTGGATACTGCAGCTAGGAAGCTAGCAGCTATATTCTGAACTAACTGAAACTGGGTGTTATGATAACACACTAGCGCAGTGATGGCAAACCTATGGCACGGGTGCCACAGCTGGCATGCAGGGACCTCTCTGTGGGCACTCGAGCCATTGGTCACCAGATCGCGAAAAGATTGTCCCCTTCTGCAAAACACTAATGATTTTGTTCTTTCTCACAGTGTGGAACAGAATGATTTTATTCTAGAATTCCTGTTACAGAATTCTTTTCTACATTGTTATCACATTTAAAAGATTTTGAAGAATGATGCACAGAGCATGGCTTGGATGTAAAGCCCTAACAGTTGACCTGAGTGCTGCATGTGTTGCTCTCAAACTAACGGAGTATGAGCCAAGGCTTGACAAATTATCAGCATGCATGCAATAGCAAAAATCACATTAATTGTGCAAAAGCATGCCCAATGCAATCTTTTACTTAATGCAGTGTTTGCAGTCCAAGACATAAAGTGTTTAAAATGTGTTAAGCACATTTAGTTTTCTTGTTTATCTTGCTCATCCTAGTACAGGTTGACTTTTACTTTTACTAATCCGACACCTGTCGAAGCAGGGAAAGGACCCGGGGTAAAGCTTGCCCCATACAATTTCAGTCTGGCATATAATCATATTACAAGTTGAGAATCCCTTATCCAAAAATACATGTGCCTAATTATTTAAAAAGTTTGTATAAATTTCCTTCAGGCTATGTGTACAATGTAGTACTATAATAATTTTTTTAGTTGATTTTTTTCCCAACAAAAAACTGTTTGTATCATTGAAAACTCTGTTATTGTGTTTTTCTTTTAAGACAAAAAATGTTAATTAGTTTGGACAACTGTATGAGTTGTTTTTCTAAAACTAAAACCTCGGTATTCAGGTTTAATTGCAGTGTTGGCACTTTGAAATAAGTTGGTTTTGTGTTGCAGTTTGGGCACTCGGGCTCAAAAAGGTTCGCCATCACTGCACTAGTGCTTCGCCAACTGCAGTAACTCCCAGACCACTTTGGACCCAATTCAGTGTCCTGATCTTGACTTTTAAAGCCCTTTATGGACTGGGACTGGAATACCTGAAACACTGCCTGTCACCACCACCTGTGCCCATCTGATCCCCTTCTTCGAGTGCCCCTGCCATCTGAGGTACAGTGGTTACTGGGAAGAGGGCCTTCTTCTCAGTGATAGCACTGATTTTTGAAAGTTGTCCCTGGGCAAGGACATTTGCCTGGCACTTGCTTTCATGTCATTTTAGTGCCCAAACACAGAACTTTCTCAGGCCTTTTAATTCAATTTTACCTGTTTTATCTTGACTGGTGTTTTTATATATTACTAGCTGTTGCCCGCAGCTTCGCTCACGTGGATTTTAGGATTTGGTACAATTGTTTTTAAAAGAAACATGATGGAATCTCAGCTCCCCTGGGAATCTCAGCTCCCCTGGGGTTACACAGTGAAATCCCAGCTCCTCTCCCCCCGGGACTACCTGCTCCCCCCCCCCCCGGGACTACACAGTGAAATCCCTGTTCTCCTCCCCCCCTAGGACTACACAATGAAATCCCTGTTCCCTTTCCCCCAGGACTGCACAATGAAATCCCTGCTCTCCCGGGACTACACAATGAAATCCCTGTTCCCCTGGGACTATACAGTGAAATCCCTGCTCCCTCCCTGGGACTACACAACAGTAAAATCCCAGCTTCCCCCCCCCCCGGGACTACACAATGAAATCCCAGCTTCCCCCCCCCCCCGGGACTACACAACAATGAAATCCCAGCTCCCCCCCGGACTACACAACAATGAATTCCCTGCTCCCCCCTCCGGGACTGTACAATGAAATCCCTACTTTCGTCCCCCCCCCCCGGGACTACACAATCAAATCTCTGTCCGCTCCCCGGGCCTGCACAATGAAATCTCTGCTCCTCCCGGGACTACACAATGAAATCCCAGCTCCCCCCCCCCCCCGGGACTACGCAACAATGAATTCCCTGTCCTGTTCCCCCCCCCCCCCCGGGACTATGCAACAATCAAATCTGAACATTACAAGACAGGTAGCCAAGTTTTGTGCTTATGTGGTTAACATCCGTGCCAAATATGAACAGAAGTAAAAATTTTATTATACCATCTAGTTTTAAAATCCCCCCCCCCAATATTTATGGTGAATTTTAAAGTTTTACTATTTGTATATTAATGAACCTTTGTATGTTCTAATGTAGATTGTGTATGATTATGTACGATTTTGTACAAAGTGGTTTTGGTCTATGACTGTAAATAAATAATCTATTTATCTAACAATCAAATCCCTGCTACAATGAAATCCCTACTCTCCCCCCCCCCCCCGGGACCACACAATGTAATCCCCCCCAGCTCCCTCCCCCGCGACTACACAGCAGTGAAATCCTTGTTCCCCCGGGACCACACAGTGAAATCCCTACTCCCCCCCCCGGGACTACACAATGAAATCCCTGCTCCCCCCCCCGGGACTACCCAACAATGAAATCCCAGCTCCCCCCCCCCCCCCCCCCCGGGACTACCCAACAATGAAATCCCGGCTCCCCCCCCCCGTGTAGGCCCCGGCTGCAGTGCATATGAACATTCTGTTTAGACGTAGGAGAGATTTACATATCCGCTCCTGATTGGGCCCCTGTGGCAGCAGTTCATACGAACATTCTAAATGTTGTTGGAGTGATTTGCTCCTGAATGGCCCCTGCAAACATTCCAAGTGACGCCACTGGCTATCTATTTTGGGCTATACAGGTGCAGTGAGGGTTTTTCGGAGATTTGAACCCGCCAGTCTTTGTCCTTGGGTGATGGAGAGTATGCATGCCAGGTTTGGAGCAGATCCGTCCAACCATGCAGGAGCCTATGCGACGCACGCAAACACCCGTACACATAGACACACAGGATTTGGGACCCCCCCCCTCCCACAACAGTCATTCTCTGACTGAAAGTGTAACGTTTAGGCTGAGTGCTGGCAGCAGAATTTTTTTGTGACAGAAATATCTGATCTTAAAGGAAAATCAGCTTAATCCTGAGAGTCTACAGGTGATGAAGTGTGACCGTGCCAAGTTTGGGGTAGATCCGTCAAAACGTGATGGAGCCTATGCGATGACGCCCCCCACACAACAGTCATTCAGTCATTTAAAAAGTTTCCCTCAGAGAAAATTCTAAATGGCCGAGGGGAGATTTGCATACCCACCCCTATTGGCCCCTGCAGGAATTCATACGAACATTCTAAGTGTTGTATGGGCTATTTGCATAACTGCTCCTTTTGGCTCCTGCAGCAATTATGAGGTGAGGCCGACTTGCATAACTGCTCCCCTGTTGTTTTGCCCATAGGAGATATGAGAGTGGGGCGATTCCCCCCCCTTTTTTCACCCCTTAGGGACGGAATTTCCAAAAATCCTTCCTTAGTGGGTGTCTACGTCATAAAAACTATGTTCCTTCAAAATTTCACGTTCCTAGATTAAACGGTTTGAGCTAGGCGTTGATGAGTCAGTCAGTCAGTCAGGACACTTTCTTCTATATATATATAGATATATATTTTGCTTCTTTTACTATATTTTTGAATGTTGTTTAATGATGTTTTGGAATTTAGTAAGGTGGCCTGGGAATTTTAATTGAAGGGCAGAGTATAAATCCTCAGATTGATTGATTGATTGCCCCTCCTTCATTCCCAAGGGATCCCAGGGCTGTGTATGTAACATTTAAAAACAAAAACAATATAAAAAACATATAATTACGAATTAAAAAGCAAAACACAACAATTCCTATTCAACAAGCAATCAAACAAAAACACAATAACATTTTAAGAATTGAATTTAATTTAGAACTTTTCAAATGTTAAAATCCTAAAATGCCTGAAGAAAAGGGTACATTTTAATTTGGCGTAAAAAAAGAAAGAAAACAAAGGGCATTCCAAAGTTGGGGGTGCCCCCAGAGAGAATGCCTCTCCTTTGTAAATGCACAATGTAGGGGTCCAGTAGACTAATTTGGAACTTTGAAACATGGCATGGGCACACTCGCAAAATGGCTGCCATTTGGCAGGCTTCTCATTCACAAAATGGCTACCATGGTGGGTGTGATGCATCACAAAACACCCATTTCCCAGAAGGTGTACTGGTGAAGCTAGAAGAAAACAAACTTGCCCCACAACCTAAGTACAGGGCAGATGTGTGTTCTGAGTTCCAAAACAAACAAAAAAAACCATTGTTTTGAACTCATAGGTTTGTGCTCCAACACATATTTCATGCAAGGCAGACTTCAAAACAAAGTACTGGGCTGCAGCCACCCACCATTTTTATTTTCTAAGACGGCTGCAAGGGTCTTTATTCTTGGAAATAAAGACAGAGCAGCTTTGGGTGCTAGCACTTTGCTTTGCAGCATGCCGGCTTCCCAATTTTATTTTTAAATTAAAAATCTTTTTAAAATTTTAAAAATCTGGAGGGGCAGGGAGGCTGGTGGGCACTAAGAGAGGTGTCCACAGGCACCACAAGGAGGGGTGTGTGGCACATGGGGAACCCCAGGCTTAGTGTATTTCTCCCACTGATGGTATTTGGAGAAGGGCTTCCTCCTGCATGGGCAGAATAGTATGAATCAGACAGGTCTCTCTTTTGGAAGGGAATTATATAAGAAACTGTTCCCTTTGAGCCCTGACTGATTCAACTTCCAAGAGGGGGGTAGAGTTGATGGGATTGTCCTCTGCTCTCCCCCCTTTGCAAGTTGGGTCAGTAGGAGTCAATCTCAAAGGACTGGGTATGGATTTATAAGGAGAAAATGTTGTCTCAACAGTTGGCCTAAACTAGGTTGGCCAATATTAGCCTTTCTAGTTCATTGCCAGCACTGTGAATCATGACTGGTGTACACTGGCAACCAATGCAGATTGCTTGCTTGCTTTGGACCCCTGCAAAGAGACACACTATACTGCATTTTGTGCCAGCTGAAATTTCCAAAACATCTCCTGCAGTAGTCCCTCATAGAGGGAATTAGTAATCTATCCTAGAGATTATTAAGGCATGAATGAATTGCAAGATCCTTATCTCTGAGGAGAGGGGATAAACTGACATACCAGAAGTAACTGGGGAAAAACACTCCTGGCCACTGCCACAAAATAATCTTCCAGGAGCAAAGCAGGGTCCAGGAGCATGATACCAGTGCAGACCAGCTCTTTCAATGATTCTGGTCAGGAAAGACCACATCACCTCTCCTGGATTGACTGAACTACCAAACACCATCATTTCAGTCTTCCCTAGATCAAGTAAAAGGAATTGTATCAAAAGAAAAACAATTTTGTTAAAATTATTATTAATTGTTGAGCAATGTAAGGCCATTTGAATTCTATGTTTCATGTTTGAATACCAATGCAATCCTCCCCCCAACTGTGTTCAAAGCAGGGATGTTGAAGAGTCCTTGGTCTCGAGTCACGAGTCGAGTCACGAGTCTTTGGACCCGAGTCTCGAGTCCGAGTCCGAGTCCGAGTCCTTGGTCCAAAATGGTGACTCACGAGTCACGAGTCCTGAGTCACTCCCAAAACTGACTCCACGAGTCCCTATTAAAATCAATGGGGTTTCCCCCCAACAAAATAAGGCTACTTCAGATGTGTGGCTTAAATAAATTCTAGGCACATGTGCCTTTTTATTTCAAAACTCTGCAACTGATTTTGGCAAGAACAGACCAGGCAGACAAACCCAAAATAACCAGGCAGGCAGAGGAGGCAGGGAACCCCAAACAGGCAGGCAGAGGCAGCCAAACCCAAAATGTCTGACCCTAACCCAAACCCCCCACAACAACACATCAATCAAAATAAACTCAACACATCGTTGGGGCTGCGCTCCTGGTAGCTGTCCATAGTGGCCGAGCAGCGGCGCGCCTCGCTTCCATGCGCTCTTCACCGGTGATCGCGCTCCTTTTGGCACAGCCAGAAGACTCGTCAACAGCCCAGGGATGTTGACGAGTCCTTGGTCTCGAGTCCCGAGTCGAGTCTCGAGTCCCATTAAAAATATTGGGACTCGAGTCCGAGTCGAGTCAGAGGGGGGACTCAGTCCGACTCACGAGTCGAGTCCTCGAGTCCGAGTCCCCATCCCTGGTTCAAAGTGGGGAGGAAAAAGTAAGACACAGCACAATGCAGTATCTGTCATGAATTGAGACATTGGGATGAGAGTTGGTGCACACATTCAGGAGAATATTCTGCATTTCAAGGATGAACCCCAAGTCGTCTACTGCAACAATTTTCAGAGGCAAGGAAAGATGTAAAATTCCACACATGCTATAATATCTCACTTGAAAGTTGATAGTTCATGATGAAATATGGCATATATGTTTACAGCATAATTCTCCATTTGAAGTTTAAGCATCTCCTTGGCCTACAGTCAGGCTGTGTATGGTTAGGAATGCAGCAGCACCTCTGCATCCTGTTCTTCTACCTTTGCTAGCTGTTGCAGATGGTGGGAGTAGTAGTTTGTATGGGGGAGAAATGTGGTGGCATTGCGATAAGAAACATGTCTCCTGTCTTAGTCCTGTTGGGTTCTTGCCCCATATTTCAGCTGGCAGGAGAAAGTGGTAGGGTGGCTATTGAATTACAATTTCTTCTTGCAGAGGCTCAGCGACTTCTTGTTGCTTCTGAAGTAGCAAGAGGCTCTATAGAGCCTTGCACATAGGTCAGAGACATTCTAGAATCTAGTTGTGACTAGATCCTTTGCAGACACTACCTGCATAATTTCCAACATGGTCTTTCCGATAGTAAAGGCTAGAAGCCTGACTTAAAACTAAAGCTGAATGCCTTGACATTGCATGTCAGTTGTTAGGTGGTATTAAGATCTCTCTCTCTCTCTCTCTCTCTCTCTCTCTCTCTCTGGGGCGGGTGGGTAAGCTGCCAGTTCTAATTATACAAAAACCAAAGGCAATGTGTGTTGGCCATAAGAAAAATCCCAAAATCCATATTATATTACACTTGACATTAGTCTAAAATAAAATTGGTGTGTGTGTGTGTGTGTGTGTGTGTGTGTGTGTATAAAGATACATATGTGGGGTGGGTGGGGAATGGACATAATTCCAAATCCTCACCATGATTTGTGAAACTTTGTGGTTGTAACAAAATACAGACTGTATCCATGCCGTTTACTGAATGAAATGCTGCCATCTGCACCAATGTAGGTATGTGCAAACTTCTGAGGCACATCGAGTGTTTCATCAAAGAGTTTAAGATATTTGTATCTTTCTCTCACAACTATGCAGTATCTGTTTTTACACAGTTTCTATAACTGCCTGATGCTTTCACATGTATTGAAAGTAGGGGGAGGTCATCAAACAAACATGGTGATGTGAGTTACAATGATTCAGTAATATTTTGTCTGCTCCCAGATTTTGTTTTTAAAAACACCTATTAAAGCACCTAAAGATCATTGAGCTTTAGCCTAATGTGGAGCTCTGCAGCTGCATTGCATTTATTCTTGTAACATTTCTCACTTAAGAGTTGATATTTGTATCTTGTAATAAGATTTTTGAGGGTACTCTCTAAGTGAAACATACGATTTTCCAAAGTTCACGTAAGATTCGTGAGAACTGCTGATGGACACAGTCGTGTTTTTAATACATGTGTGCATATGTACATGTATATAGAAACGTATCTGTATTTGTAAGCTGTTTCATGTTTTTGTATAAAGTATGATACTTGTACTTGAAGATAACTTTTTGCTTATCTTTACATATCAACATTTTGCCATCTCATAGAGGGGATAACAAAATCCTAATTGTGTTGTAGTACATTGCAAGCATTGTAATAGCATGTATACTTTCTGATATTTTAATTGCTTTTTCTCTCTCTCAAAAGAACAAGCCCCAGATCTCGATTTCTCCCTTAAGCTTCCCTTAGGCTTAAGTGGTTTATTCATCTTAATAATGATTAGAGAGCATGTTGACACCTTTGAGAGTAATTAAATGCTCTAGAATATCCAGCAATATTTTTAAATCAAACCTGCTATAATACAGCTATATTGTGAAGAGAAATCTAATTCCTAATGCAGTACTTAGCTCAAATTCTTGTGTAGCATTATTTCATTGCCCTGCCCTTTCTTTTGGGGTGAAACATAGAGCGTTATTCTAATCCTGTGCAGTTGCTGCTAATTTTGCTTTAAACTTGAAAGTGTTAACAACAACTTGAAAATGTGACAAAGCTCAATTTCATTTCTTGTTTATTGCTTGTTTTTCTATTGGACAATGGGAAGCAGCTCTACCCTGGCAACTAAAGCTTGCTATTTGCATAACCTGCTTTGATTGGCCAGCTCTCTGACTAACTCTTCCAATCATATGGTGTCGTTTTAGTGGTAGGCTATGCTAATTAGCTGCTGTTGCTGGGGTTCAGGGTGGTTTCTCTGTGCTGTTCTGCTGCATTGTGTTGCCTGGTGAGAGACATTGATAAATGAGTATTTAATGATCTGCAGCAGTTTCCACTCACTGCAGGCAGACACAGATTTTAGAAAGGAGTAGAACTAGAAATAAGGATACAGTTTTTCTTACTTACCATGAAAACAGATATTTTAAATCTTTACAATAGGATTTTTATGCTGACAAAAATTTTACTCTTCAATGTGCATTTTATAGGATTTTGTGTTTAGAAGTACATTAGTGCTTTTGAGGGAGAAGATTATTATACTTTTATCTTGCTAGTATTTATGAATATCAGATTAAGATAATTGCTTATTGTATCTGTGAATCTTAATGCAATATTAAAACCTGGGGTACTTAAAAAGACAGCAACCAGTGCTTAAAAAAGCTGTGTAAAGTAGATGCCATTTTTATATATTTGAATACAGTTATTATCGGAAAATCATTAAGTCCATTTAAAACACATGATTTCATGGGTATTGAAAACATACCCAGTTCTACTGTGCTTTACAGAAAATGCAGGACATTTCCCCATAATATAGAAGTCCCTCTAAACTCTGTTCTCTCCTGCTACTTCCAACTACCACTTACATGTACTAGCCAGTCATACATCACATTTTAACTTGTCCTGCCTTCCCTTCTAACCTTCAGGTTGACGGCTGTCATCTTTCTTGCCTTGTACTAGTATTAGTCTTACAATGTTACCAAGTATTTGTACAGCATATTCTTAATTTTTAGCTGAGAATGTTGCAGTTACTACTTTTGTGTCATAATGAACAGAGCAGTCCAAACGTAGTGTGTGTTGGTTTTATTTATTTATTACATTTCTGTACTGCCCAATAGAAACACAATAATACATCATGTGAAAACCTAAAAATCTATAATAGAATCAAACTAAAGTAAAAACCAGCTGCAGTGTAAGACCTAAAAAGCAGTAACATACTTTAAAAAACGGAACAACCACCAAAAAACCCTGACATAATAAAAAGGTCTTCAAAATGTAGATGTCAGGCAAGTCTCTCTGGGAAAGGCATTTCACAACTGGGGTGCCAGCACTGAAAATGCCCTCTTCTTAGTAGTCATCCATCTCACTTCATTTTGGCAGGGGCACTAGAGGAGCGCCTCTGAATATGATCTAGTGTAAACAGTCTTGCTACCTTATTTTGGACAGGAAGTTGCTGGACAATATTCTAAGGCAGCCACACATATAAAGGATTGCAATAATCCAAATGACAGGTTACCAGAGTGTGAATAACTGTAGCTAAACTATCTCTGTCCAGATAGTATTGTAGTTCATATATCAGCCTAAGCTGATAAAATGTGCTCCATTCCACTGAGGTCCCATGTCCCTCCAGTGACAATGCTAAATCTAAGAGCACTCCCAAGCTATGAACCTGATCCTAGGGGGAGTTCTTCTGCTTTAGAATGGGTTGAACACTCATCCAAGCAGATGAACCACCTAGTAACAGCACTTCAGTAATGTCTGGATTGAGTCTCAGCTTATTGGTCCTCATCTAGTTCATTACTGCACCCAAGCACTGATTCAGAACACCCACTGCCTCACCTGATCTGATGAAAAGGAGATATACAGCTGGGTGTCATCTACATACTGTTGACACTTAAGCCCACATCTCTGGATATCTTCCAGCAGTTTCATGTAGATGTTGAACAGCATGGGAGATAAAATAGAACCCTGCAGAACCTCAAAGCATAACCACCAAGGGACAGAGCAATAATCCTCAGCATCTCCTTCTAGTATCAGCCATCCAAGTAACAGGAGAACCACCACAGTGCAGTACATCCAGCACTCAGCTGAGATAGTCTATTGAGAAAGAGACCATGGTCAAAGATATTGAAAGGCAATGAGAGGTCCAAGCGAATATGATTTATTTATTTTAAAATGTTTATGTCACACTTATTCTCTGAAATGATCTCGGCAACTCACAACAAATAAACATTAACAATTAAAAACAATTTTGCCATTACAAAGTTTGCCATTGCCTTCAGGGGGAGGTTTTACCCCTAATTTGAAATAATGTCAAAAGGATACCCTTTTAATGTCTGTAATAATTATTTATGTACAGAAGTTCTGTCTAGTTGAATAGAAAAGGCATTGCTGGACTGTATTTTGTAAAACTGAGTCAGGGAGACCATGGTGGACTTCCCAGGTGTAGCAGGACTTGTGGTTTTTTTCTTCTTCTCAGTTGCTTTACTGTTCTGTATAGGGAGGAACCACAACATCCAATGAGGGCTTGAACACATAAAGGCTAGCATCACAAGCACCAAGATACACAGGATGGCTATTTGCAGGAAGAGGCTTTTTGTTTTCCTTTCCTTCATCTCATCTGTGTTACATATTTCATTAATGTTGATTTCATTAAAATTTCAGTTCTTAGTTTGATTGCTGCTGATGACATAATCCGACACCCCAGGCAAAAGCACATTCCCAGTAAAAAGCACTTTCTTACTGGGAGATATATAACTATACCTATATTAATTTAAGAACCAAATTGGACGATGCAGATTTACCCGCATTAGTAGTATTTACCAATAGTTTTGTACTTTTTAAAGTAGTGAGGTTGCTTGGATTTTGGGGTGCATAATGGAAGTATCAATTTGGGTATATCACTAGAAGTAAAGGGGTTAAAGTTTGGATGTGTTTGATGTTGGAAATGTAAATGCATAGTATTTATTTATTTATTATATTTATTATATTTATACCCCGCCAGGCGGCTTACATAGTCCTCCTCCTCTCCATGTTATCCTCACAACAACCCTGTGAGGCAGGTTAGGCTGAGAGTCAGTGACTGGCCCAAAGTCACCCAGTGCGTTTCGTGGCTGAGTGGGGACTAGAACCCGGATCTCCTGAGTCCCAGTCTAACACTCTAACCACTACGCCACACTGGCTCTATGAACTACACATTCATTTCCAACCCTCTGACACAGTATGGTGTTGAATAGAGTATAGCCAACCCAGAAAGTGCACTTCTTTTGGTTCAAGAAGATTCAGACTGAGATGATTAAGTATTGCCACCTGGCAGATGCACACTTTGATAATCCAGGCTTGAAAAGACCACTTGGTGGTTGCCTGTGATGAGTAAGAATTGCTTCCAGGCAGCTATTGGGCTTCTCCTTACATTCAAGGAGTCTGGATTGGGGTAACTGTCTTAAATTTCATAGACCACCAAAATGTAACAGACTTAATTTAAAATGTCAACATTTTAATCCATATTAGGGAAGGAAAATTGTATTATTTTACCTTACAGTAGAAGACCGACAACCTGGTCTTCTGCGCGGGTTCAATGCTAAGGGGATAGTGAGCCCTGGGGCGGGCCTTCTCCGAGGTCCCCAGCGCCTCACCCTTAGCCCAGAACAAAGGGATAACTTATAGCCACAAAAGTATCTTTTATAAAACAAGTTTATTTACAAAATTACCTTCACAAACTCAGACCCACGCCAGCAATACAGCTTATCAGTACGGTACAAAGTAGCAAGCAAAAGCCTCAAGGACAACGTGATTTCAGGGCTCTCAGCTAGTTAGTTTAGCTCGGGTCCCGGCAGAGGCCCGGTCACCCGCACGCTGCTAGCTGGGTTCCCGGCGGAGGCCCGGTCTACCCAAGTGGCTAGCTGGGTTCCCGGTGGAGGCCCGGTCTACCCAAGCGGCTTGTGAGTGATTTCAGCTTGGTTTCCCGGGGGTCCGGTCAACCCAAGCGGCCAGTGATTTCAGCTTGGTTTCCCGGGGGTCCAGTCAACCCAAGCGGCCAGTGATTTCAGCTTGGTTTCCCGGGGTTGCTGATCCTTCGTTCCCGTACCCCAGGCATGGGCAAGATTGCTGATCAGGTCCAGAGAAAAGTTCCCTTGTGCAGGGTGTTTTATACCTTGGTGTTTCAGGTAGCCCCTCCCTCCATGATCAGGTGGGTTGACACCCTCCCTGAGGGGCGGCCCTTTGGGTCAGATGGGGTGACGCCTTCCCCCCGTGGGATGGGGTCCCTTTGAAGCCACTTGCTTAATGGTCCCATCCTATGGTGTTGAGTGGCCATTTCTTAGGGGGCCGAAGCGTCTGCCCTGGAGAAGTATTCAAGTCTTATGTAGATGGGGCTGATATGCAAGAGCATTGACAAACCTGGTGATGCTTCCTGCCTTCCCCTCTGGGGTGATTCTATGTAGATGTTGTTTGTCCCCTTTGGCATCTGTGGAGACTGGTTGTCTCCCCCCGCTGGGTCTCCTTCCCCCCTCCTTGGTGAGTGTGTGTGTGTCAGGCAGGGGGCTTAGGTTGGCTTTCTCCACACTTACATAGTCAAATTCTCCAAAGTTGAAAGTTAGTGGAACTGAGGTATTCTGAAACATCTTGAATTTTAACCCTTGGCAATACCATTTTTAACTTTCCTATTAAAATATGCCCCCACCCCAAGCATTCATCTCTGTTTGCATTATGAACAGAATCAGTTTCCTGGTATTTTAAAGACTGAACACCCGAAAATAGAATAGTCTTTCTATTTTAAAAGACTGAACACCACTTGAAACTGTTGTTGAGAAAATGCTCATTCCATTGTGAAATTGCAATATAAGTTGACTTCAGAAGCATTTTTCAAAAGTGTGCGTGTTTTCAGCCTTGCAATTAAGTTCAAAAAATTAAACAGTTTTAAAAAAATTAAACAGGTTTTTTTGGGGGCCTAGATCTTGTTGGCTAATGCAGTGCATTCAATCCACTCTGATGTGTTTCAGAATGGCATACCTGTGAAGAGCTATAGTACCGTACGGCATTGAGTTCCTGTTGTAGAAACAAGGCTGATCTTCTCTTATTTTAAAAGAAAATGCTAGGAAGCTTGTTCCTTTGAAAACTTGGGAAATCAATACCTGTGTCCCAAACTGGATATGGTTAAGCAAGCAATCACTATGCATTTCTTAACAGCTCAGATAGGAAACTTTAAGTCAATTATGCATATTGGTCTTTTTGTTTGTATGAATTATTATCTAAATTGTTTGCCTAAGCATTAAAGATGTTGTTTTTCAGCCAGATAGAACCTTTATACTGTCTTTTGTTGTAAGCCACATAGAATTCCTTGAGATAAGGTCCCGTATACAAGTTTGTAAATAAATAGAAGAGTTCACATTGGTCTGGACCACACATACCCATGGGTTGTTTAACTCTGGGTGGTTGTGAACGAGAGGGTATGAGTAAGTGGGCTGGCTCCTGCCCACCCGCTCCTATTGAGCTGCACAACCCAGGGAAACTCCAATGCTAGGTTGGTTAGTGTGATGTCTGAACCCAGAATTATGGGTTGTTGAGGAGTGATAACACAGAGTTGTTACCCATGGTTTGTAAGAGCATCTTTCTCAACTAAATAAGCTCTCAATAGCTTTTGCTTAAGAGCAGATTTCTCTAAACTGTACCTCAATCAATTCCTCACAAAAAGGAATCTTGTACTCTAGCCTCCCTCTGCCTCCAGTTTTAGGACGATTCAGATGTCTCAGGTACTTCTTGCTGAAGTTCCCCTTGGTCAGACATTAACTAGGAACCATTATCTATTGGTTTGCTTATAAAATTATCATGTTTAGTGTCTTAATTTTAAAAGCATAGTTTATTTAGATAAATAATAATGACAAATTTTCTAATTGAGCTAACTTTTACAGGTTTTTAATATGAGCAAAGTTACTTGTTTGCTTATAAAATAAATAAGAAATTATGGGCGCAGTCCAATGGGGCTGCTCGTAACCCTCGGAATTCAGAGGATTACGGGCATCCAATGCAGGGCAAGAGGAGCACAGAGGCAATCTTTGCCTCCACACTCCTCCCATCCTGCAATTCAGTTAGATGGTCCATTTCGGCTGTCTAACTGTGGCGCTTTGGATGGGGAAGGAAGGAGGCAGGAGCGCCACCAGGATACATTGTATCCTGGCAGACCCAGTCTCCTCCCCTCCCCACCCCCCAGAATGCCCTCTTCATCCCTTCTTCGGGGTCACTCTTATGACCTTGGAGATACAGCTGATGCAGTTCTTTCCGCACTGGCTGTGAGGGAGTGTGATCCGAGCGCAGATCCCCTGCTCCGTGGTTGGAATTTTTCCCCGACCTTGGATCTGGGAATCTGAAAGATCCTATGGCCCTCTACATGCTGTCTAGCGGCCATAGGATCGCTCTGTAAGTGACTTTAGATTTGTAAAGAGCGACACACCCACACACACACACACACACAGTATACTTTTACATTTCCCCCAAAATTTTGCAGGGTTTTCTGGGGAAAAACCATCCCTCCCCATGGCTCTCTAATGAAGCCTTCATTCCTCCCTCCCTCCCTGGTTGTCTGAGCATACACCACAGTGTTCCAGCCATTACTTTTAATGAGAGCTGGGTACAGGTCTTCCATTTGGAAGTAATGGCCAGCATGCTGCGGTGCATGCTTAACTGAGTCACATGGGAATGGAGGGAGGATTTTATTGTGATGCACTCCTGAGGAGATGGTTTGTGCCCTTACTTTTCATTTATGAGTTGTGTTAAACTGCACTAGATAATTACTAGAAGCTAATTATACTCGCAACACAATGCATAAATGGCATTTCATTTGAAAAATTGGATTTCTGTCTGAGCAAGAATATTTGCAGACCACTGCCCATAATTTTCCAAAAGCAAGGGCTGATAGTTTCTGGGTAGGTCATTGTTTTTCCAGAAGATAAAATGTCAATTTGGTTGGTAGGAAGAATCATAAATATTCATAAATTGAGAACTGAGTAATCCCTATGCTCATGTACTTAGTGGGCATAAAATGAGAGTACAAAATTGCCCTGTGTGCTCAGTGGTTGCTCCTGGTGAGATACAGGATCATATCTCTTGAAGATAGGGGCTGGATTCCATTGCCTTACATTACTTGCCAGTTCCTTTCCCCCAGTATCAAGCCTATTATAAATGCAATACATGATTTATTGTCACATATTTATAATACATAACTTTAAAAGGCATATATTTTCCCCATGTTTCTTTTCTTTTATAGGAATGCAGTCCTTAATTTGGGCTGCAGTCCTCTACCCAATTACCTGAGAGTAAGCCCCATTGAGCCTATTTCTGAGTAGACATGTGTAGGATCGCACTACCTGTGTTTGATACGTGTGTGTGTGTGTAAGAGAGTCAAGATTTTAGTGTTTAGAGATAAATGTAGACTTTGTTTTGATCTGTTTGTATTCAATTTCAGATTTTATTTTAAACCACTGTTTTTAAAAAGAAAAATACTATTGTTGAACTAATCCAGTTTAAATATTAAAAACTGTATCAGTGAAATAAACTTATTTTTATTTTTCAGTCTACTTTTTATTCACATTGTATTAAAACATTAATAATTAATCTTATTGTAAAACAACTGAAGGAGAGGCTGTTCAGGGCTACATCAAGCTGAACTTCATCCTCACCTCTGCAGCCCCCTGCTTGCCCTCAGAATCTGTTTTGAGGTCCCCCAATACTTGAGAGCAGATTTGGTGGGAGATGGGGGACTACAGGGGGGGGGGAATTCATAGATGAACACAATTGGATTTTGCCTTCTGCCTTCATTTCTTTCTATATTTGGAATTTTACACTCAAAGCACAGATATATACAAAGCATTCTGGATCTGATGGTTTCAGGTTTTCCTAAATTTGTGTCTCTGTCTGCTAAAGAAGAATACATTTCTATACTTCTTGGTTTTATAATAACCAGTTTAAAGGTTATTGGTTATGAGTTTTAAGGACTCATAACTCATAATTCTATTTTGCATGCAAATACTACATAGTACAGGACCTAGATATCAGTCTACCCTTCTCCACTGCCAGTAACCATGAGATTGTATGGGTGATGTCTGCTTAGAACCAAAGGAGACCTAGAACCAGGGTGTTGAGATTATGAGTACGAGGTTTCCACACCCTATTCTTTCCCCCCAAATTCTTTCTCTGTCCCATGCTTTTCTCCTCTCTCTTGTTTTATGGTAATTTAATCATTGCAAAAATATTTTGAACTTTTAGACAAGTTATCAGTCCACTTCAGCCTCTCACTAAAGTTAGTAAAATGGGAATTATAATAAATACCTATTTCACATGGTTGGATTACTGTAATAAATTGTAAGTGGGACTGCCTTTGAAGATGAACTTTAGCTAGTGCAAAATACGGCTGCAAGAGTTCTAACTGGAATCAGGCTTTATGATCCGACTCTTGCCTGCACTGGCTTCTGATTTGTTTCCAAGCCAATTCTACAGTGCCTGTTTTGACCTAAAATGCTCTGTGTGACTTTGGACCTCAGTACATGACAGAACAGCTCCTCCTATATGTACCTACCCATTCCTTAAGGCAAGGATGTTGAGCCTCATGCTCGTGGACCAAATCTGGGATGCCTGGGGTCCCAATCTGGAGTTTTTGAAATGGCCGTGGCTTACTCCCTTGACCCCACCCCCCTTCCCTCAACTGCTAATCATTTGGTGTCCTGGCTTTCGCAAGCCCCCTTCTAAAGGGTTGGGGCAGGAGGGAAGGAGGCTGGTAGAGGCTCAGGATACCTCATATCCTGGCCTCTCCAGTCTCCTCATATCCTGGCCTCCCCAGTCTCCTCCCCTCCCCGCCCCTGAACTGCCCCTTCCCCCCCCATCTCCGATGTTGCTTTCCCAACCTCAGAGAGCAGCCAGGGCAGTTCTTTCCAGGCTGGCTATGAGGGGGCGAGGGTTCTGAGGTCCAGTTCCCAGCTCTGAGGTTGGAGCGCAGTCTCAGACCTCAGAGCTGGGAATCCGAAAAATCCTATGGCTCGTCAGATGCTGTCTAGGTGCCATAGGATCACTCCCTTAGTATTTTTAGAGTTTAAGATCCACTACCGTATTTTAATCCCTGGCATGTGGTTTTAACTCTTGTACCAGATGGTGGTTAGTTTTTGCCTCCATATTATATTTTATGCTTTGCTGAAGGCTCTTCTCCTGGTTGATTCCAATCAAGCCATAGGTCCATGTGGAACCACCAGGAGAATGACCTCAGTGACTGGGCAGGTTGGTTAAGGGAGAAGGCGCTCTCTCAGGTATCCTGGTCCCAAGCTGTTTAGGGCTTTGTAAACTAGTACCGGAACCTTAAACCTGGCCCAGTAGCGAATAGGCAGTCAGTGTAGTTCCTTTGGCAAAGGAATTGCATGCTGAGAAGGGGGAGCTCCTGACAACAGCTGAGCTGCTGCATTCTGCACTAGCTCCAGCTTCTGGAGCAACCTTAAGGGCAGCCCCACATAGAGCACATTGCAGTAATCCAGTCTTGAAGTTACTAGCACCTGTATCACTGTGGCCAAGCTATCCTTGTTCAGGAGAGACCGGAGCTGGTGAACCAATCAAAGATGGTAAAAGGCACTCAGAGCTGCCGTAGTCACTTGGGATTCCAGTGACAGTGATGGTCGAGTACCCCCAGACTACGAACCTGCTCTTTCAGAGGGAGTGCAATGCCATCCAAAACAGGCAATGAGCCTATCTCCCAGGCTCAGGAACCACTCACCCACAGGGCTTATGTCGTGCCAGGATTCAGCTTCAGTTTGTTGGCCTGTATTGTTTTTATTCTATTTTATTATGTTATGTTTTAAGTTAATACTGTACAATGCCTAGAAAAATTTATGAGGTATTTAAGAAGGAAAATAAATAAATGATAGTATAGATGAATAAAATAGGGCTCATAAAGCTCCTTTTGTGCTAAATTTGTTATATAAACAATTCAGGTTTGACGAGCTAGCCTGGTCCAGTGAAATAAATTATTGGAATTAGTCAAAAGAGGCTTCACTTCAGATCTTAGTTCAATTGGTGTCAGTCTTCATGACCACCTTCAGAGGATTCTTATGGACAAATTAGATAAATATATGTATTACTCTATAAGAACCTTTTAAACTAAGAACTGGTGCCTGAGTTTTGCATTCTTCCTCCTCCCTCCCCATCCCTTTTCCTTTTGTGTCATGTCTTTTAGATTGTGAGCCTGAGGGGCAGGGACTGTCTTATTATTAATCTTTGTAATCCACTGTGGGAGCCTTTTCTGGCTGAAGAGCGGGGTATAAATGCAATGAATCAATCAATCACTCACTCTACTTCCTTAGGGGGAGAGTGGAATAAAAGTTCCAAAAGAAGGAATTAAGGTTAATGGGCAGCAGGATCCTATGAGGCTGCCGGTAATCCTCCGAACCCTTTGAATGTTTTTAAGCAGGTACTGAAGACTTTATTATTCTAGCAGGCCTTCCTTTTATAGTATTTTATTACAATTTTATGAAATTTTTAAATCAAATTTTATGGATTTTTATGGTACTTTTATCCATTTTTATGGAATCTTATGGATTTGTATTCTGTTTTTATATTTAATTGTATTGGCTGGTTTTGGTTGTATGTTATTGTATATTTGTTTGATTGTGATTCTGTATGCCACCTAGGGCATTTATGTATAGGCAGGATATAAATTGAATAAATAAAAATAATAATAATAAATAAATAAACTCGGAGGATTACGGGCAGCCAGTTGAGGATGGGAGGATAGGATATCCTCCACGCTCCTCCTGCCCTCAAAAACACCAGATGGTTGATTTCAGCCCTCTAAATGTTTCTCCCCTCCTCCCAAGGAGGAGAGGTTGTGGCGCCACCTGGATTCTTTGGAATCAGGCAGAGCCTCGCCCCTCCCCTCCCAGCCCCCAGGAGTGCCCCCCCCCCAAGGGAACATAGCACCATCTTCTGTGCTCGGTTCCCTGCGGGTTACTTCCGATGCGGAAAGAACCGTGCCAGGTACGAGGTGTGGGGGGCTGTAGCTCCGAGGTGCTGTGACCTCAGAAAGGATTTCCGAAGTCACAGCACCTTCTATGCAAAATCCTATGTCCCCTGCAGACAAGGTCGGAGGGACATAGGATTGCACCCTAAGTGAAACTTGAGCATTCACATATATCACATGCCTTATTCCCATGGCAGATTTTGATTTACTTTAGGATTGAAAGGAATTGTTTTATGTGGGTGGTATTATGTCAAATATATCCTGTCTTTCCATTAAAAGATGAATACATTTTTGGAAGAAAGTGGTACTAACACACTTTTCTGTGCCAGACCAAACAACCTTCTGACCGCTCCCCCGCTCCAAACTTGGAGTGGCAGTTGGTGCAGTCTCTTACTAGATTTGGGGGGAATTTAAAGTATAAAAAAATGTTCTATCCCTTTGGTTTAGAAGAGAAATCTTGAAAATAAGGCTTGCACGTTACTGAAAAGCTCTAAAATCAGAAACCCAATGAAATTTTCTCAAATGTATTGCTTCCAAATTGTGACTTTTTTTTGAGGAACTACAAATATTTTCAAGACTTGGCTTTAACTGTCCAAGAATAACAAATGGGTTAGCGTAATCCTTAATACTCCAGTAATAGTTTCTTGAATGGCATGCTATACAATGTGCAGCCCCAAAGAGTCAGCATTCAATGACAACAAATAATGTTCAACATGTGTCCTACCTATACTCTTTCTTCATATTCTTTCAGACTGCACTATGTGCTAAGAAAACAGGCTTTTGCTACCAGTATAATAATTTCGCTTACTTTGCATAATATGTTCGGCAGTTCGCACTACTGTTTTGCATAATTCTGGTTGTTCCAGTCATAGGAACTCAGGATACCTGTGCTCTTTTCTTGCAAACATAATGTTGCTTATAACATAGACAAAAATAAATTTCGTCTAGTCTAATGCAAGACCTTAAAAAAAATCCATACTGGTTTTGTTTGTTTGGATTGTGGAGTTTTAATATTGGCAAATCTATAAAAATGTATGTGTTGGGAGGCGGAGCTAGCACGCCTAAGAGATGGCGGCGTAGAGGGAGAGCTCCTCACCCTAAAACTAAAAAGGAGGACTCTACAACATTTTAAAAAGCCCAACAAGCAACAAAAACTTAAAGTTCTGATGGGGAATGACAGAGGAATCTAGCAAAACGAAAAACAGTGAGATTACACACTACTTTCCCTACAAAGAAAGAAAAACACTGCACAAGGCAGTACAGCATACTCAGAGAATAAAAATGGCTACTGGAGAAGACAGAGAACACACAGAAGAGCCAGGATCAAGCGCACAGATATCGAATAACGAAATGAAGGAGGCAATATTACAACAATTAAAAACATTAAAACAAGAACTGATGAACCATTGGGCAGAACTGCTGGACACCAAATTGAAGGAAATAACAGAAACGGTGGAGGCAGTAAAAACAACAGCAAATAAAGCTGCAGAAAAAGCTCAGCAACAGGAGGAAAAGATAAAAACCCTACAAAGAGCGGTAGCGGAAAATAAATCAAAGATTGAAGACCAAGAAAATCGCAACCGAAGGTGTAATCTGAGAATAAAAAACTTGGAAGAAGAAGCAGAAGGTGAAAACATTAAGGTTTTTATAGCAAAATGGCTGACCTCATTAACTCCAGACTGCCCGATAGAAGCTGATGACTTAGAAAGAGCTCACAGGGCACTAGGACCCAGAAGAAAAAACTCCAGCTTTCCAAGAGACTTGGTAATATGTTTCAGCAGATACAACAAGAAAGACGAATTCTTTAAAAAGCTAAGACTTTTAAAAGAAATAAAATATAATGACAAACCTGTAATGATTATGCAAGACCTGGCACCAGAGACGCTGCAGAAAAGAAGACTCCTCAAGCCCTACACATTGAAACTACGAGAACTGGGGCTTAAATATCACTGGGGATTCCCCTTCAAGATAATAATCCCCAACAAGGGACACACGCTGATTGCAGCCTCCCCCCTGGAAATGACTGAGCTATTCAGAACACTAAGCATCGAACTCCCGGCAGAGGCTACTCAGGAAGAAACAGATAATGGAGAAGAAGCAGCAGGCCAAGAGCCACAAGGAGATGGCTGGAACACTGTAAGACACCGAAAAAACAGGCGGGAAAGAAATGACTATGAAAATCCACAGACCCCAAGAATCCTGAGAACTCTGCCACAAAGGAAGAGATGAGAGAAACTGAGTAACAGTGAACCACAGGAGGTGACAAAAACAAAGTGAAAGACAATTGAAGTGTAAATATTCAAATGCATAGCAAAGGGAAGGGGGAGGAAAAGGGAGGAGGGAGACTAGCCCCAAAGGGGAGAGAAAATATTCTTTGTTTGTAGAGTCACGCTGTTTTAAACCATTGATAAAATAGGGGGGGGGGGGAATTCTTGCCTCTATGTAGTCAATCTATGAAGGAATAGATTGACCTGCTCAGTTATAGTTTTAAGGAATCTGAAAAGAACAAACCATAGCCTCAAGGCAGGGTGAAGAACACGTGAATCACTCTCTCTGTAAGGGGAGGGGAGGATCTCACCTGCATTCGCAGCTTTAGTTATGCTAAGAGAGAGCTGCAAAGGAGTTTTAAAGTTAGGGAAAATGAGAAGGTTGGGGAATGACAGGGGAGGGAGGGAGGACACGACTGAGCTGGGTGCAATAATGGGCAAGGCAGACAGAAATTGGCATATACCATGGGAGACCTTAAGGTGCTAACTCTAAACATTAAAGGCATGGGGAATCAGTTAAAAAGGGTGAGGCTTCATAAACTAATAAGAGATCTAAAACCAAAAATACTATTTCTACAAGAGACACACAAAGCCCAAAAAAGGGAAGGAATTTTTAACAGTAGTCAATGGAAAACTGTACATATAGCAAAAGGAACAAACAAATCCAGGGGAGTAGCAATATTAATACATAACACAGTGGACTTTGCAATACGGCAAGTACAGAAAGACCCCAATGGCAGATACGTATTTGTAGAGGGAACACTAAATCAAAACAAACAAATAGTATTAGCCTCATTACGCTGGCTCAGCTTGTCTGAGCGTGGAAAGCTAAGCAGGGTCAAGCCTGGTTGTTACTTGGATGGGAGACCCCTCCTCTAGTTTCCTGCATTGAGCAGGGGGTTGGACTCGATAGCCTTGTAGGCTCCTTCCAACTCTAAGATCTATGAAATCTATGAAATCTATGAAATTATACAGTCCAAACGAAAGACAGCTAGACTTCCTACATAAAGTTTTGAAAAAGTTGAGAACCTTTTCAAAAGCAGAGGCAATAATTGGAGCAGACACTAATTGGAACATGCAAGGAGCTGAACCTAGAAAAGTACAAAAAGATATAAGATTATATAATAAAACAGACTCACATAACACACGAGCAGGAAAACTTTTAAACATAATTCACAAATTTAATTTAAGGGAGGTATGGGCAGAACTTAACAACAAAGACTACACACACACATTTTGTTCCAGGGTACATGGAACTTTCTCAAGGCTAGACACAATTATGCTAACTAGTACACTGATGCAAAACGTCACAGTGGCAGATATAGGACCCATAAAAGTGACAGACCATGCACCGGTATCTGTCCAACTCACAGTAAACAACTATGCCAAGAGCAATTATATATGGCGATTCAATCCCATCCTTTTAACAAACAAAGAAAGCAGAGAAAATTTACAAAAGGGAATAGACAACTACTTCACAGAAAATAAAGCAGGGGACACAACAGAAAGGACCAGATGGGAAGCAATGAAAGCGGTTCTTAGAGGACTGAGTATCAAAGAGATGAGCCACATGAATAAAAAGAGACGGACGCGAAAATCAGAAACAGAATTAGAACTGGAAAGACTTACTGTACAATATAAACGAACAGGGGAACAAAAGATCAGACAACAAATGGAGAAGAAAAGGACAGAATTAAATTTATTGGAATTAGATCAAACCATGATAAATTTACTATATATTAAACAAAAACATTATGAATTTGATGGAAAGGGATCCAAACTCTTGGCAAACAGGGTAAAAAAAAGGAGGGACAAAAACAAAATAAATGCTCTTAAAAACAAACAGGGGAATAAAACATATGACATAGAAGAGATGGGTGACATTTTTGTAGATTATTTTGAAAAACTATACAAAGGGGAAGAAAAAGACAGGAACACAATTAGAAAGTATCAGAGCAAAACAAACATCCCAGGACTAACTGAAGCAAGTAAACAAATCCTAGAACAAAGGATTACGATAGAAGAAATAACAGAAGCCATTAAAACACAAAAACCCAACAAGTCACCGGGACCCGATGGTTTTACAAGTGAATTTTATAAAGCATATACAGAATTATTAGCCCCAAGACTATTGTCATTATATAATGAAATTCTAGATGGAGCCTCACTTCCTAACACATGGACACAATCCAGAATCATCTTGATATTAAAACCAGGGAAAAATCCTGAGCTCCCAGAATCATACAGACCCATCTCTTTATTAAATATAGATTATAAAATATTTACCACCATATGGGCTAATAGATTAAAATTTGTGATAGGAGAAATAATACATGAAGATCAACATGGTTTTATTCCAAAAAGATATATAGCAGACCCTGTACGCAGGCTATATAGCATAATAAAATACAGTAAAAAAACAAACACCCCGCTAGCCATAATTGCTCTAGACTTGTTCAAAGCATTTGACAGTGTTAACTTACAGTTCTTACTGGAGAGCACATCTGTGTACAACTTTGGCCCAAATTTCTCTCACATTCTCAATGCCATATATAACAAAACAACAGCAAATATACGATTCAATTCTTATGATTCACACCCTTTTCAACTAAATGCAGGAACCAAACAGGGTTGCCCCCTATCCCCTCTGTTATTCAATTTAGTTATAGAATTTCTAGCAGACAGACTCAGACATAATGACACTATACAAGGTATACAAATTCAAGATCAACCATACTTACTCAGCATGTATGCTGATGATTTGATATTAACAATACAAAACCCAATAGAGGCACTGCAACCACTACGTCAAGAACTGCAAGATTTTCAAGCAGCGTCTAGCTTAAAAGTAAATTACAACAAATCTGACTTCATGAGTTATAATATAGGGGCAAACAATCAACTTGACATTTCTAAAAATCTACAAATTCCTATAGTTCACAAAGCCTTTAGATATCTAGGAGTTCAAGTTGCAAAAACCCCAAACAAAACCTTCACACTAAACTATTCCAAAGTATGGGAAAATATCAAGAAAGACCTCAAAAGATGGAAAAGATTGAACTTAACCACAATGAACAAATTAGCCACCATCAAAATGATAGTCATACCTAAATTCACATACTTATTTTATGTTCTACCCATAGAAGTACCTATGAGATGGCTTAAATCATGGCAAGACACCCTAGAAAAATTTATATTTAATGGTAAGAAACCACGTATGGCAAGAAATCTCAGATACAGACCCACCATTGATGGAGGGTGGGGAATTCCATCACTAAAATTATACTATGAAGCTTACCAACTGAGACATCTATTATCATTCATGGCAGATAATAAAAATAAACATTGGGTCAAAATAGAAAATTTTTTGTTAGCACAAGATAATCCACACACAATACCCTTTGTCAAAAAACGAATAACACAAGGTATACAAAATCAACACTCCAATATGGAAATAATATTAAAGATATGGAAACGAAGAAAGGAGACACTGATGCCAGGAATTTCACCATTAATACCACTCTATGCACACCCAAATTTTCCAGTTAAAGACATACAGATATCTAGAGAATCACTGAAAAATAATAACCTATTGATATTACGAGACTTATATAATAACTCACAACCACTACCAAGAGACACATGGAGAAACACATTACGAAATACGGCAATTACTTGGTTACAATGGTACCAAATAAGCTCATTCATTAGACTAGAGAATGTGAAAAAACAAGGCACCAGAGATCTGACACAATTTGAAAAGATATTATTAACTTTTACAGATCAGGAAAAAGGATTAATGTCAGATTTATATGCACTTCTGATAAAAACAGACATGGGAAATAGCCTTCCTCTTAAAAGAAAATGGGAAAGAGAATGGGGAATGCAAATAGAAGATGAAGAATGGGAAAATATATGGGATGAATTCCCGTTTAAAGCGATTTCAACAAAATTCAAAGAACTCTCACTGAAAATAATACAGAAATGGCACTGGACTCCTCACAAAATATCTCATATTAATAAAAACTACTCTCCCCTATGCTGGAGAGCCTGTGGAGAAATCGGATCACACAAACATATGTGGTGGTCCTGCAAGCAAGTATCCCGCTTCTGGACAATAGTTTTCAAAGAAATATCTAAAATTGTAGGGACAGAGATAACTAAAACTCCAGAATTAGCAATATTAAACATTTTTCAAAGAGATAATAAAAATTTATTATACAAGAACCTAATAAGATTTCTATTACAAGCTGCTAAATTACTAATAGCAAGAGGATGGAAAGATGCCAAAGGGCTAACCATCAATCACTGGTATAATGTGGTATGGGAAATTGCATTAATTGAAAAACTAACTCAAAAATTGAGAATTGCAGGGGGGAAAAAGAAAACAAACTCTTTTGAAGCAGAATGTTGGCCTTTTATCCAATTTTCATACAGAACATCTACAACAAAAATACCTCAAGCCTTCCAGTACATTTGGATGCAATAAACTTACAAATATCCACCTATCACAAAACTGACTACTTTATGGCCGAAAAAGACTCCGGAAAAGGTGCCCAGCCAGATTTGTTCCTTTGAATGTTGGTTCGGGGGGGGGGGGATTTACTCTGTGCTGATCTAATACAATTTCTGTAATGGATTAGATGTTTTGTTGGTTGTTCGGTTGTTTTGTATATGTTAAAATTCAAATAAACAAATTAAAAAAAATGTATGTGTTGTGGCAGCTCAAAAATCATGAAATAAATTAGGTCTAGATTTTGCATGTAACAGTCCACATTTCCAACAAAGAACACTTTCAGAAGTGTCTTCCTCATTGTAGGAGAAAGTTTTTCAGATGGCTTTTAAAGAAATAGAAATTCCCTTCACTATTGGGTAGTGTACTGCTGTGATTCTGAAACAGGTATTACCTTCTGCAATCTACCATGCGCTTAGTGCAAATGTGCTAAGGTGGAGGTGAGAAGTTTGGGTAGGTTAAAGTGGGAACAAAAAGGCAGCTGCTGCTCACTTTCCCCCCTCAGCCTCTGAGTAGTTCTGCACTATTGACTGAGCACTGCTGTCCTAAGTTGGAAAGAAGTGTGTGTCCTGCCACCTGTTCCCTTCCCACTTCGACTCACCATTTCCGTACTGCTATCTGTTTGGAGGGAGCAGGCACAGGGAATAGCTGCTGCCTCTTTACCAACTTGGTTCAAGAACTCCCAGGTTCAGTTCAATCAGTAGCATTCTCTGGACCTGCCAACTGTCTCATTGGAAGCAATGTGCTGAAGGAATCAGCGTGGACACCCTTGAGCCACCTGCATGGAGTTTTCACAGGTTGCCACTCACTCGTGATTTTTCTGTAAAGAAGCTTCACAGAGTTTGTATTTGTGAGACACATTTTTGTTCTATTCCCTGGTCAGTGCTGCATCTCCCAGTAGTTATAAATGAACTCTGTTGCTTATTGATTTCCATATAAGAGCTCAGTGTAGTTAATTCTACATTCCTGTGGTATGACCAGTGGTACTATGTCCAGTCCATCTCAACCTGCAGTCACTGCTAGGTTTTTACTGCATCTCAGGCCAAATGAATACAGTGGAAGGCAAACTCTTGCATATATAGCTGTTTTAGCAGAATTGCAAACTCTTTCTGAGAATTTCTCACAGGTTTCTTCAGCAGTCTTGTAGAGCTTGGTTAGCACAATAGAAGCCAATCTGAGATGCAGAAAAAGAGATATTCTAGCCTTCCAAGTTTTTTTTTAAAAGCTATTTGTTTGGAACTGAAACTACCTAGAATGATGGCTATTTTGAGCACCAGAGTGGGTCAGGTGACATAATTATTGCTATCTTAAACTGTTCATATAGCTAAAACCTCCAGTGAATTCATCACATGACCTAAACACACCCTGATTTCTTTACTTGGATCAGAGTATCCACACAGGTGGAATTGAGATCAGCAAATTTTAGCTGGCATGTACTCATGTTCAAAGTGCCATCTGTCATATCTGAATCCTTTTGGTAGAGACTGAAATGTGTTTTGTTAGCTTTGGGTGATTTGTAAATAGGATGGAGGGCATGCAGGAGAGGAGTCCAGTTAAAACTACAGCCAAGTATACCTACCGGTATATGCAGAGTGCAGTGTCATGCACTTGCATTTGATGTAACTGTGTGTTGCAATTGTAGTTTGCTGGCATGCTTATGTTGGTGGGTGAACTCCAAATTATTGTATTGGATGTACCAAAAAAAATTGCAGTATGGTTAACTTCAACTGCATTGCATTATATTATTACATTATGTACCACTGTAGGTTGAACTACAACTGGGAGCTGCAGTGTTGGGGCATCCATGAATTCATGACTGAGTGGGGACTGCATTTTCAAACTTCTGCTTTTAAATAAAACTTACTAGTGAATCCATTTAATAATTTAAGTGGTGCACTCAGCTCACTGACCTGTAAGTTGCTTAGTGAGCTACACTAGCTGATATTTTCTCTCATATTATTGTTTAAGTTTTTTTTTTTTTTAATTCCATGAAGTTTCATCTGGTTTTGGAATTACCTCTGTGAAAAGAATATACCGTAGATCAATTGTGCATCTTGTTATTTTTTATAAAACTGTGTTCAGTGCAAGGTACTTAATTTACATCGGTTGATCTTAGGGACTCTAAATAGTTAAGAATGCCCCTCCTCCTTCCAACCTCTGGATGAATAGATTACCTAGCTATGCAGTTGAATATCCAGAAGATGTGGATGGAGAGAACTCAACTATTTTAATGCCTTCTACTAGCGAGACACTACAGGCCTATGTACACTTACTTGGTGGCAAGTTCCACTGGCTTTAGTAGAGGTTTCATTTTATTTATTATTATTTTACATTTATTAATCGCCCATCTGGCCGGCAACCTAGACAATATGCACAGGATGGTGCTGAGAATGTTTTAATAACATGAATATTTTTGTCAACAATCTTTTGCCAAGGCTACAAAGGAGAAGGCATTTTTAGCAGGGCACCTCCCTCCCCAGTTAACAAATTCTCTCCCTAGAGCAGGGGTCCTCAAACTTTTTAAACGGGGCCAGTTCATTGTCCCTCAGACTGTTGGGGGGCCGGACTATAGTTTGAAAAAAATATGAACGAATGGATCAAGTAAAAAAAAAGGACCCGGGTCCTTTTTTTTTACTTGATAAAATGGAGTTATTATAAATTAGTAATAAATTAATTATAAATTAATTTGCTGTCTAAAATTGAAATACATTAAATTTTAAAAATGTATAGAAAGACTTGATTTGCACACTGCACATATCTTATTTGTAGTGCAAAAAAACAGGAAAAAACAATACAATATTTTTAGTATGAGTGATGAGCAGTATTTACTAGCCACAGAGCTGGTGGTCCACATCCTGCAACTTTGTTCCACCTAAATGTGCATAAGATTGCAGCCTTACACCCTCATCTTATGCATGTCTACTTGGAAGTAAGTTTCACTGAATTCAAGGAGACTTTCTCCCCAGGTAAGTTTACAAAGGATCACAGCCTTAAAAGTACAAACCAATTCCCTGGGGTAGGCCAGGAAGACCTGGAACCCAGAGAACATAGTGAGAGCCAGTGTGGCATAGTGGTTAGTTAGAGTGCTTGACTGGGACTTGGGAGATCCGGGTTCTAGTCCCTACTCAGCCATGAAGCTCACTGGCTGACTTTGGGCCAGTCACTGACTCTCAGTTTTAACCTACCTCACAGGGTTATTGTGAGGATAAAATGGAGAGGAGGAAGATTATGTAAGCCACCTAGTGTTCCTTGCTGGAAAAAAGGCAGGATATAAATATGACAAACAAATTAATAAATGGTGCGTACAACTGAAATGATTGTCATTTCAGTCACCTCAATGGCACCAGATTGTTTTCTAGATGTTTTGTAGCCTGATCCTAAGGATTTTTACTCAGAAGTAAGCCTTACTGATTTAAATGGGAATTATTGTAAGTGGCTTGTGTTTCAGCCAGGCCCAGCAATCCTAAACATGTTTGCTTGGAAGTATAGCCCAATTAAGTTCAATGAGGCTTGCTCCAAGTAAGTTTGCATAGGATTATAGCCCTGTAGCCATACTTTTATGCAGGTGTACTCAGAAGTACGCTTACTCAGAAGCTCAATGGGGGCAATGCATATGAATGGAACCATAACCTCATGGCCTTCTACAGGTTTAATAAATTCTTGCATTTATTGAAAGCAATTTTAATAATAAGACATCACTCTGGATTACAAACAAATCTTTTACAAACAAATGAAAAGAACACTATTTTTTGTACATACTGTGTCTCTGGGGGAAGGGGAGGAGGGGCAGCTGAGCATGCGGGCAGCAGCGCTGCAGCCAGCGTCCCTCCGATGGCGGAGGCGCGGCTGATCCAGCGGCAGCGGGGCGCTTGCCGCCAGGAGCCCGGGCAGCAGCGCTGCAGCCAGCGTCTCTCCGATGGCGGAGGCGCGGCTGATCCGGCGGCGGAGCACTTGCCGCCAGGAGCCCGGGCAGCAGCGCCACAGGAAGCTTCTCCCTCCTCTAATGGAGGCGTGGCAGGGCCGGCGGCGGCGGCGGAGTGCAAGCCAGCCGGGGCAGCAGCGCTGCAGCCAGCATCCCTCCGATGGAGGCGTGGCAGGGCCGGAGGCGGCGGAGCGCGAGTCGGCCGGGGCAGCAGCGCTGCAGCCAGCGTCCCTCCGATGGAGGTGTGGCAGGGCCGGCGGCGGCGGCAGAGCGCGAGCCAGCCGGGGCAGCAGCGCTACAGCCAGCGTCCCTCCGATGGGGGCGTGGCAGGGCCGGCAGCGGTGGAGCGCTTGCCGCCCGGAGCCCGGGCAGCAGCGCCGCAGGAAACGTCTCCCTCCTCTAATGGAGGCATGGCAGGGCCGGCGACAGCGGATCGCGAGCCGCCCGGAGCTGGGGCAGCAGCGCTGCAGCCAGCGTCCCTCCGATGGAGGCGTGGCAGGGCCGGCGGCGGCGGAGCGTGAGCCGCCCAGAGCCCTGCAGGGCGTGCATCAGCGCCTCAGCCAGCGTCCTTCCAATGGCGGAGGTGTGGCAGCGGCGGGGCGTGAGCCGCCCAGAGCCCGGAAGGGAGTGCATCAGCGCCTCAGCCAGCGTCTTTCAATGGCAGAGGCACAGCTGATCTGGCAGCAGTGGGGAGCGAGCCGCCCGGAGCCCTGCAGGGTGGGCATCAGCGCCTCAGCCAGCATCTCTCCGATAGCGGAGGCGGCGGCGGGGCACGAGCTGCCCGGAGCCCAGAAGGGCAGGCATCAGCGTCTCAGCCAGCGTCCTTCCAATGGCGGAGGTGTGGCAGCGGCGGGGCGTGAGCCGCCCAGAGCCCGGAAGGGAGTGCATCAGCGCCTCAGCCAGCGTCTTTCAATGGCAGAGGCACAGCTGATCTGGCAGCAGTGGGGAGCGAGCCGCCCGGAGCCCTGCAGGGTGGGCATCAGCGCCTCAGCCAGCATCTCTCCGATAGCGGAGGCGGCGGCGGGGCACGAGCTGCCCGGAGCCCAGAAGGGCAGGCATCAGCGTCTCAGCCAGCGTCCTTCCAATGGCAGAGGCACAGCTGATCTGGCAGCAGCGGGGAGCGAGCCACCCAGAGCCCTGCAGGGCGGGCATCAGCGCCTCAGCCAGCTTCTCTCCGATAGCGGAGGCGTGGCAGAGCCGCCCGGAGCCCGGGCAGCAGCACCGCAGCCAGCGTCCTTCCAATGGAGGATCCTCTCCTCTTCCAAAAACTTCTTAAACACTTTGTAAAAACTTTGCTTACCTCTCTAGACTGGCTGCTGATGCTGCCGCTGCCACCACCACAACAACAACTTGGGCCCCTCCTCCTCCTTGAGTTGCTCACATGGCCTCTTGCTGATCTCATTCCCCCTCCCCATTCTCTTCCCTCTTCAGAACGTCAGGCTGAGACGCTACTCCTGTAGCGAAGCAGCAGCAACTTTTGCCCAAGGCAATTCTTTTCCTTTCTTTTCTCCTCTCCTCTAGAGTAGGCTAAATCGGCCGCCGGGCCGGGTCCGTCCCGCGGGCAGTAGTTTGAAGACCCCTGCCCTAGAGAGATTGCTCTGTACCTACATTAATGTACCAGCACCAATCACTGTTTTTTCTCTCTCCCAGGCCTTTTAGTATAATTTTAATGTGACTCCACCATGCTGTACTGATTACAATTCTAAATACCCTATTCTGCACTAGCTGAAGCTTCTGGCTTGCCTCAAGGGCAGCTCCACACAGCATGCATTACAGTAATCAAATCGGGAGGTTACCAATGCATAGGCCACCGTGGCTGTATATTGATGATACCTCAGCCCAAACCTTCAAATTCCACCAGCAGTTTCATGTAGATATTTAAAAGCCTCGGGTGAAAGACAGACCCTTGTGGCCCAGCAATAGTTTCTCAGCACCGCCTTCTGAGGCCGATCCAAGCCCAACCCAAATAGACAGTCTAGAAGGCCACCACGGGTGATAGTATTGAATGCCACCAAGAAATCCAGGAGAACTGACAAGGTTACACCCACTCCATCCATTCCCTGGTGTAGGTCATCCAGCAGGGTGACAAAAGTAGAAGTGGAAGCACCGTATCAACATGCCTCCTACACCCAGCCTGTAGTGCCAGTCCTGCAACCATGGTTGATGAGAACAGAAGCTGCTGAGACATTAAGGAGAATCAACAGGTTGTACACACCCTATTTCTCTCCTGACAGAGGTCATCCATTAGGGCAGCCAAGCCCATTTCAGTACCTAACATACTGTATGCCTGAAGCCAGACTGAAATGGGTCTAGATGATAATGTACTTTACAATATTAATATTCAAAATTATCAGTTTGCATACCGGTATTGCATATTTATTTGTATTATATACTGCCTTCTCAAAGTTCTGAACTGGACAGTATATGTCAGGGGTCTTCAAACTAAGGCCCGCGGGCCACATCCGGCCCGCCTTGCCTTTTTATCCAGCCCGGCAGCCGATTGGCGGAAGCAGACTTTTTTTAACACTTTCGATTCGAACAATGCTTGAAGCCGATTCTTTTGTCGGCGTTCCGCATCCGGCATAATTACAGTAATACCTTGGATTGCAAGTAACTTGGTTTGAGAGCGTTTTGCAAGAAAAGCAAATTTTTAAATATTTATTTAATTTTTTTTTACTTGATATACAAGTGACGTCTTGCAATACAAGTACTGTAGTATGGCTTAAATTAAAAATCTCTGTACAAATTTTTTTGGGGGGATTTCGTTTTGATATAAGAGTGTTTTGGATTACAAGCACATTTCCGGAACGAATTATGCTCTCAATCCAAGGCATGACTGTACATAATTTCCAGCCGACACTCGACTCTCTCCCTTTCTCTCTCTCTCGTCCCCCCCTCTCCCCTTGTTAACTGTCTTGTTAATTGCTGTAAAATGCCCAGAGAGCTTCGGCTATTGGGCGGCATAAAAATGAAATAAATAAATAAATAAATAAAATAACTTTCCATTTAAGGGGGAAAAAATCACCCCTATCAAGTAAAAAAAAAGGACCCGGGTCCTTTTTTTTTTACTTGATCCATTCGTTCATATTTTTTTCAAACTATAGTCCGGCCTGCCAACAGTCTGAGGGACAGTGAACTGGCCCCCTGTTTAAAAAGTTTGAGGACCCCTGGTATATGTGCATATGTAACTGGGACAGATGTCAGTTTCACTTTAAAAAGTGTCTTTCACAATCCAGGTTTGGGGGTTTAGCATCAAATCTTGCTAGCCAAAAAATGACCATGAAGAGGAAAAATGCTTGTCATTATTGGCTGCACCGAGTGCTTATAATAGTTCCAGGTGCCTTTTAACTTAGAAATACTGCTTTAGCATTGATGTAGTATGCACCAAAGCATGTGCTGCTTCTGGGATAAGTCAGTTTTCCAATGTGGATCTTTTCCTGTTTACTTTGTGTCAGTAAATCACTCATGTAAATATGGGCTTTCTCTAACTATGTTAATCATAGTTAACATATGCCCCAAGTGGTGGCCCCCAAGTTATGGAACTCCCTCCCTAGTGACCTTCGCCATGCCCCCTCCATAATGAGCTTCCGCCGCGCATTAAAAACATGGTATTTCAGGCGGGAATATGGGGTGCGTTAGGATTTTAAAAGAATTTTTAATACTGTTTTAATTATCATGTTTTATTGTATTGTTTTAATTGTACATTGCCCAGGGTGGCCGGGTGACCGGCCAGATGGGCAATTAACAAATATAATAAAATAAATAAATAAAATAAATCACACTGTGGGCTTTGCACATCTATTTCACAGGGCTATTTCCTACTTGAAAATTTTTGTTGAATTTTGTACTGTTGAGTGTAATACGGCATATCATTAAGTTACTATTTTCCATCAAACAAAACAGGCAAAGTTTGTTTCCAGTAAGTTAACAGACTTTTTACATCAGTACATTCGAGAGATCCAGCTATATATGTACTTATAGCAAAATAATTTTCCAACATGTGCTTTTCTGTAGTGAGAGTGGGTTATCTGTTTATGGCAAAGAGTCTTATGTGAAGAGATTAATAGAATGTAGATTTCTATATTAGGCAATGTAGATGGGTCAATGTAAGCAAGTTTAAAGTGATGCACATTGGTACAAAAAATCCCAACCAAGTAGATGCTGATGGGAGCTGTGCTAGTGGTGAATTCTCCCTATGGAGGGATGTAAACAGTGGGGGGTCCCACAGGGATCTGTATTGGGAGCAATGCTTTTCAATGTATTCATAAATTATCTGGAATTAGGAGTGAGCAGTGAAGTGGCCAAGTTTGCTGATGACACCCAATTATTGAGGCTGGTTAAAACAAAAAGGGATTAGAAGAGATCCTTTTGGAGCTCCACAAAATTGGCAGAATGGGCATCAAAATGGCAAATGCAGTTCAATGTAAACAAGTTTAAAGTAGTGCATGTTGGGACAAAAAAATCCAACTTCAAGTATAAGCAGATGGGATCTGAGCTAGCTGTGACTGAGCAAGAAAGAGAGATCTTGTGGTTGTGGTACACAGCTCGATGAAAATGTCAACCCAGTGTGCAGCTGCTGTTAAAAAAAGGCAAACTTCATGTTGGGCATAATTCGGAAAGGAATTGAAAATAAAACTGCGAGTATCATACTCCCCTTTTACAAATCGATGGTGCAGCCATGTTTGGAATACTGTGTACAGTTCTGGTGTGAAGGATTGAGGCCTACACAGGCTTGAGTTAGTTTGAAGCCTGTAGGCCCAAAACATCTCCTGATGGGAGAGGGGGCATTCATGAGTTTCATTTTCCCCTCATGGAGTTAAAGTTTCCTTTTCATTGAGAGAAGTCTCCTTTCCCCCCTGATGGAGTTAAGTTTCATTTCCCCAGTTTGAGGTCCCCTGATTGTAGCCTCCTAAAGTTGTGGGAGTATATATAAAGTGGAAGCAGAAGCAGCAGAAAGGAGAGAGAAGCTGTGGAGGAGAGTTTCTGCAGGCACCAAGAAGCAGAGACAGACAGAGAAGCAGAGTCTGAATATCACTGAAGAATGCAGGACAGCCAGGGCTAGGCTGGGAAAGGAATCTCTTAACTGAGGCATACAGGTGAAAGAGTAGCTAGGTTAGAGAGAACTGCATTATTATTTCTTTTATTTCTGTTATACCTGCTTTTTGAAAGTATACAGCTCTGTTTGTGTAATGACCTTAAGTTATTGTGAATCTACTATACCAAATTTTACTAAAGTAAACAGTTATTGTTACCATTCAGCTGTTGGAGTGTCTTTTGCACCATGCCTAAGGCCTAATCCCACGTTACTGGGAAGAGAAGATAAAAGGCAGAGAATTAGCATCCTGATACAGGAGGGGCTCTTAAAGAGGCAGATATCTTTAAGGAGCTGATCAAGGTGTCCTGGTACAGGTGGAACCTTGACATCTGGTCACCACAGCTAAAAAGGATATTGTAGAGTTGGAAAAAGTGAAGAAAAGCACAAATAAAATGATTGAGGGGCTGGAGCAACTCCCCTATGAGGAAAGTTTACAACACGTGGAATTGGTTAGGTTAGAAAAAAGGTGAGTAAGGGGAGACATGATAGAGGTGTACAAAATTATGCATGGTATGGAGAAAATGGATAGGGAGACAATTTTCTACCTCTCTCATATTTCTAGAACCTGGGGTCATCCCATGAAGCTGATTGGTGGGAGATAAAAGACAGATAAAAGGAAGTACTTCTTCACACAGCACATTGTTATACTATGGAATTCACTTCCGCAAGATGTAGTGATAGCCACCAAATTAGATGGCTTCTAAAAGGGATTGGACAAATTACTTGAGGATAAAGTTATCAACAGCTACTAGTCCTGATGGCTATATGTTGCCTCCATATCAGAGTTAGTATGCCTGTGTACACCAGTTGCTGGGGAACATGGACAGGAGGGGGCTGTTCCACACATGTCCTGCTTGTGGGTTTCTGTGGGCAGCTAGTTGGCCACTGTGTGAATGCGATGCTGGACTAGATGGACTTAGATCTGATCCAGCATGGCTCTTATGTTCTTCTTCGTGGTCTCTGTGCATCACACACATATGGGTTCTCTGCGCCTGCGCTGAGATCGTTCGGGAAATTTCTATAGCTGAGGTGGATTGGGCGGGAGCCCCTCCCCCTGCGCGTGTTCCTTAGCGCGGCTCCCGCCCGCCTCCTCAGTTCCTCTTCGACCGCCATTGCGACTAGTCGTTGGGTTCTTCTCTTCTCCTTCTTCGGATCGTAGCTGAGTTTGTTCTTCTTTAAAATAACTTTACTAGACTTTTTCTCCTCAGAAAATCTTTTTCTATCGATTCTCTTTCATTCTATAACTTCTTTTTTCAACAACAAAAAAATCTTCAAAAAAAATCCTTACTAAATCCTTGTCTCTCCCCCAATCTTGTCCTTCTTGACTATAATCCTTTTTTCCTAACTATGCCTCTTAAGGCGGCCTTTCGAAAATGTCAGCAGTGTGGGACCAAAATCCCACCTGCTGACAAGCACCCGCTGTGCTTGCTTTGCCTGGGGCAAGGCCATAAAATGGAGACCTGCCAGCACTGCCAGGCTTTTACGAAGCAGGCCCGGAAACACCGCCAGACCAAGCTGCGAGCTCTTCTCTGGGAGCAGTCTCTGTCAGCGAAAGGGCCCACTCCGGAGGAGAAACCTGGGGGATCCCAGTCAGCCAAAAAGCCGACGAAAGATACTTTGGCAGCGAAAAAATTGGCTAGAAAGGCCCATAAAGATAAGGCGGAATGCCTGAAAAAGAAAATGGCAGAGAAGGGCGGTGAAGACGCTGGGCCATCAACTTCGACCACTATGAAGGTCTCAGAGCGTACTGCTCTATTCATGTTGGCTGTGACTGAGGCTCGAGATCGAGCTACGGGACCGATTGCCCGCCAGTCTCCTCCGGTCTCGACAATGTCTCCTCGAGACCGAGAGTCGGGTTTGAAAACCCCGCTAAAACAGCTGCCAATTATAGCCACCTCTCTGTCGGAGGGAGAAATTGTGGCTTCACCGCCATTGGAGCGACCTCGTTCGGGCTCGAGAGGTCCCCCACCGCGACTGTCACTGAAAGAGGGACGGGAGGAGCGCCATCGATCCCGGTCTCCTCGGTACAGGAGCCATGAGGTCTGCCTACTCTAGGCGACGAGAAGATAGATCCTGGTCGGGCTCATACTACTCCGAATTGAGATCGAGGAGTTACCGATCCCGGGGTTCTCCGGACTGGAGAAGATCGGACTACTATTATTCTCGCCGGTACCGATGTTCACCCTCTGGGGATCGACGTTATACCCGTAGATCACCTATGCCGCGACGGGTTACGGCCGTGTCCCGCGCACCCGTCGAAGTGGCAGAGCAACCAATCGCTTTGACCTCGACCGCCCAGTCAGTTCCAATACCTACTGTCGCGGTTCACTCTTCCTCGGGATCGGTGTATGTATCGGACTCGGACTCCGTGGTCTCCTCCCATTCCACTTCCCCAGATGCGCAAGTGGAGTCTAAGGAAGCGATCTCCCCATCAGAAGATATGGGCAGCTTCGCTGAGCATGTCAGCCGGATGGTGACAGTTCTGGGAGTTGAGGCGAAAACCGCAAAAGGGAAAGCAAAAGATGACATCTATGCGATCCTGAAGACCACTCAGTCCAACCATTTGCTCCTTCCTTTCTTGCCGACAATGCTGGAGACGGTGCAAGAAACCTGGAATACCCCAGCCTCCACCAAACCAACAGCTAAGAGACTGGAGTCGATGTACAGGATCCAGGAAGAAGGGGCAAAATTCCTGTTTTCCTATCCGACCCCGAACTCGTTCATAGTCAAATCTGCACAGTCTCGTGGGGGAAAGCAGCATACCACGCCGGCAGATAAGGAGGGCAAGACGCTAGGCTCTTACGGCCGTAGGATCTATTCCTCGTCTTCCCTTGGGCTGAAGGTATCTAACTATGAGGCGCTGCTAGCTAGATACCAGATGTTTATCACAGAGAAGCTGGGAGACCTCTGTGATTATCTGCCGGACGACAAAAGGGACCAGGCGGCGCAATACATCAAGGAAGCAACCAGCATCGGTGCTTTGCAGATGAACACTGCCCGCCACCAGGTCGACAGCCACGCCAGGTCGATGATCGGGTCCGTGGCTCTGAGGAGGCATGCCTGGCTTCGCTCTACCAACTCGACTCCTGATGATAGAGTGAAGATCGAAGACCTCCCATTTGACAGAGAGGGGTTGTTCAACGCCACCACGGACGACTCCCTCGACTCCGCTCAAAAGGCCTTGGCGACGGCCAAAAAGATGGGGCTCGTCCGTCAACCCCCATCAAACAATTGAGACCAAGACGCTGATCTCGGTTTCCATACCCTTCGTCACATTACCAACCATCCGGACAATATCAGGGTGGAAACCGTCGGCCTCATGCTCCATAGCTGCAAGCGCTGCAGCGTTCCTACCCTCAGCAACGCTCCAGGGGCTCGAGGAGAGGGGGCGACTTCGCTCAACAGCATCTTTGACTCCTTCGCCAGCCCGACCGAATTGTCTCCACTACTCCGACCAGCTCTCGACACCACTCTTCCAATCGCCTTGTCTCCACCACCTCAGGCACCTCTCTTCGGCTTTCGACTTCACCAACACCTTCGGTGCTGGAGGACCATCACGACGAATCGTTGGGTGTTTAGCATCATTGAACACGGCTACAGGATCGAGTTCAGAGTCCTCCCCCCCTTTCTTGGGATCAAAACCACCCGTCCAACTCGAGTGTTCCTAGAGGAGGTGTCAAACCTCCTCCAAAAAGGAGCAATACAGCCGGTTCCCGCAGAAAACTTGGAGGACGGCCTATACTCCAGGTACTTCATCGTGAAGAAGAAGGGAGGAGGACTCAGGCCGATCCTGGACCTTCGAACGGTGAATCTCTTTATCCCACCGAAGAGATTTTGCATGGTCACACTCCAATCAATCCTTCCCCTACTTCGAAGGAATGATTGGTTTGCATCCATCGACCTCAAAGATTCGTACTTCCACGTTGCCATCCATAGGGACACCCAAAAATACCTTCAGTTCAGAGTGGGAGATGACACCTTCCAGTTCGTAGTTCTTCCATTCGGACTTTCCACCGTGCCAAGGTTATTCACGAAGTGTATGGCAGTGGTTTGTGCGAGTCTACGGGCAAGAGGCATCACTGTCTTCCCGTATCTGGACGATTGGCTGCTAGTGGCTCCATCGAGGTGGGAACTTCAACACGCACTGGGAGAAACCCTTCACCTTCTAGACGAGTTGGGACTCTGCCTGAACGTAGAGAAGTCGGTCCTTCAACCAGTAAAGGAGATACAATACATCGGCGCAAGGCTAAGCGCGTTCAATGGTCGGGCATACCTACCAGACGACAGGGTGCGAAATGTACTTACCATCGCGAAAACGGTTTCCAGACGGCCAATATGCTCTGCCCACACGGTTCAACGACTACTAGGGCATATGGCCTCGACGATTGCGGTCGTACGATATGCGAGGCTTCGCATGCAACCCCTTCAAACCTGGTTTATCAAAAAATTCAAACCAGAGAAAGACAAACCGTCCATCCGGTTGAATGTCCCTCGAACTGTAAGAGAGTCCTTGAGGTGGTGGCAACAGGAGTTGAATTTGAACGCGGGCATACCGTTCCATCCTCCGATACCGACCCGCATATTGACAACGGACGCATCGTTGCTGGGATGGGGGCCCCACTCAGATGATCATGTCGTGCAAGGCACATGGACGGCGACACAAGCCACCAAACACATCAATTGGCTGGAACTGATGGCCGTTTGGAAGGCGCTACAAGCCTTGGAGCAATACCTCTCGGGCTGCCACATCCAGGTCATGACCGACAATACCATGGTAGTCGCTTACATAAACAAGCAAGGCGGCACGAGATCGACACGCCTCACAGGACTGACCCTGCAACTCTACAAATGGGCTCTACCTCGAGGAATATCCTTCGTAGCAATTCACATCGCAGGGAAGTCCAATGTGCTGGCAGACACTTTGAGCCGTGTGTCAATGCAGTCGCACGAATGGAAGCTGGACAGAAAGGTAGTCAGTTCACTGTTCCAACACTGGGGTCGTCCAAAAATAGACTTATTCGCCACCAGCGAGAACACTACTTGCCCCATGTTTTGCAGCAGGGCGGCCTCGGATCCGAAGTCGATCACTGACGCTTTCCTGATGGACTGGAACAACGACTTTTATTATCTGTTCCCCCCAATTCCGCTACTGACGCGTGTAATCGCCAAAATATTTCAGGACAAGACCAACTGTATCCTGATATCCCCGTGGTGGCCGCGTCAACCTTGGTTTTCGCACCTGCTCAGCCTTTTGCAGGGAGATTATCTCCCATTACCACTGCAAGACAATCTACTAACACAACACAAAGGCAAGGTGCTTCATCCCAATCTGCATTCTCTGAACCTAATGGCTTGGAGGATCAGGTAACAAACGATACAGTCCTCTCCGATGCTGTAAAGGAGGTTTTGTTAGCAGCACGAAAGCCCTCCACAAGGCTCTCCTATGCTAGGAAATGGACAGCTTTCACCAACTTTGTATCACCCTTAGGCAAAGATCCAATTACATGCTTGATCTCGACCGTCCTCGACTTTCTCCATTCACTAATGACCCGTGGCCTTAAGTTCTCATCAATTAAAGTATACTTAGCAGCGCTGACAGCGTATAGAACTATTTTGACGGGGACGTCTTTGTTTGTGCACCCGTTAATTAAACAATTTTTGAAAGGTCTCAAAAATATACGACCTCCAACCCGCAATATTATACCAGGTTGGGATCTACCATTAGTCTTGAAAGCACTAACGAAATCGCCATTTGAACCCATGGCGAAAGCGGACTTACGACTGGTGTCGTTCAAAACGTTATTTTTGATAGCAATTACATCGGCAAGAAGAGTAAGTGAACTACACGCTCTTAGAATAGATCCCCCTTACACAATTTTCCATATGGACAAAGTCGTGCTAAGGCCTGATATAGTTTTTCTACCAAAAATGGTTTCAGAATTTCACCTGGGACAGGACATTATTCTTCCAACTTTCTTTTCCTCCCCTTCGTCACTGGTCGAGAGATCGATGCACAGCCTCGATGTCCGTCGGGCGCTGCTTTCCTACAAAGCCCGCACGGAGTCAATAAGAAAAACTAATCAACTTTTTGTATGCTATGGCCCCCCGAAATTGGGCCATTCTGTATCTAAACAAAGACTGTCCTCTTGGATAGTGGACACTATCGAGCTTGCTTATCAGCTGGCTGGATGCACTTTGCCAGGATCTGTGAGGGCCCATTCTACCAGGGCTCTCTTGACCTCGACAGCTTTCGGAAAAGGGATTCCCTTGCTGGACTTATGCAGGGCGGCGACCTGGTCTACCCCTCCACCTTCATCCAGCATTACCGCCTCGACGGTCGAGCCAGGGAGCAGAACGCATTCGACAGGGCGGTTCTCTCTTCGGTCACCATCTGAATATCGACACCGACCCACCTCCGGTAAGTCAGCTTGTTAATCTACCCATATGTGTGTGATGCACAGAGACCACGAAGAAGAAGGACAGGTTTCATAGATTATAGATCATAGAGTTGGAAGGAGCCTACAAGGCTATCAAGTCCAACCCCCTGCTCAATGCAGGAAACTAGAGGAGGGGTCTCCCATCCAAGTAACAACCAGGCTTGACCCTGCTTAGCTTTCCACACTCAGACAAGCTGAGCCAGCGTAAGCCACAGTTGCTTACTTGTAACTGTAGTTCTTCGAGTGGTCATCTGTGCATTCACACAACCCGCCCGCCTTCCCCGCTCGGTGTCTTCATCGAGTTCGATGGATACCAAAAAGGAAGTAGGTTGGAAGTTTTTAACTTATTTCACTCGATATCGAAGTATGTGCCGAGTTCGGAAGTTTATTTTCTGACATCAAGAAATATGAAATGTCATCCTCTGTACTGAGGGTCGCAATAGGTGGTCTCAGGGAACTGAGGAGGCGGGCAGGAGCTGCGTTAAGGAGCACGCGCAGGGGGAGGGGCTCCCGCCCAATCCACCTCAGCTATAGAAATTTCCCGAACGATCTCAGCGCAGGCGCAGAGAACCCATATGTGTGTGAATGCACCGATGACCACTCGAAGAACTACAGTTACAGGTAAGCAACCTGTCCTTCTTAATCCACCCGGTCACTGTTGCATTGGTGAGAGACACCAGGTACCTAGTCTGGCTAGGGAACATTATGTATGGATATTTAAACACTTCTAAGATAGTCATTAATGAAAACCATTTGGAGAAAAAATAGTTATGCTCTGAAATGGTCTATTTTCAGTTGCGAGCAATTTATAGAAAGTGAAAATAGATGGATATTTTACCTAGAGATTCTCTTTCATTGTGACATATTGCCACTAGAGCTTCAAGGTTTAGTTGACTGATAGTTTGAGAGGATTGACTCAATGGCCAGGTTCGCACGATCACTGGGGAAAAGAAGCCACGGTGGCTTCTTTTCCCTGCCCCCACATGTGATGGTCATGTGCTGTGCGATTTGTCTAATTACCCTTGTGGCTCACGAGTTGCCATGTCATCCAAATCCAGCAAGCTGTGTGGTGGGGGTGGCTTGCAAAGCACCCCAGAACCCATGGCTTGTTCTAGGGTTTGGGGGTGGTTTGGAAGCCACCCCCTGCTGTGCACCTCACCAGGTTCGGATGACAAGCAACCCGCACACTGTGAAGATAATTAGGCAAATTGTGCAGTGGGTGACTGGCATGTGCGGGGGCAGGGAAAAGAAGTCACCATTGCTTCCTTTCCCCGGTGATCATGTGAATCCACTCCATCTTTTAGTCAATTAAAAAGATGTCCCCAATTTAAGTGAGCAGCAGATATTTTTAAAGTTTAGTTATTTTTAATACTAATACCTACAGAATCTAATATGGTGTCTGCTGCAACATGGTTATTTATTATTCAAAACCACAGAGAGGCCTGATTCAGATATAATTATCCCGGTCAGATAAACCATGGTTTATCAGTCCAACAACAAACCATGTGTGCCTTCATGCTCCCTCCTCCCCTCATATGTCTGGCTTCAGCAGACCTGTCTTACTGCACAATATTATGCATGTCTACTTAGAAGTAAGCCCATTGAGTTTGATTGGTCTTCCAGATAAGTGTGTAGGATTGCAGTTGTAGTTTCTTAATCCACGGTTTCCCATGATGTTCAAATAATGTAGCCTTGGTTTAGGAAACTGAGGTTCCTTTGCTTAAGCTGGGTGTACAGGGGCAGTCAGGAAGAGGAGGGATGAAGAGGGAGCATGGAGGCGTGTGGCTGGTTCCTGGGCTGATAAATCATGTTTAGCAGATTGGGATAATTTTGCCTGAACTGGGCTAGAGACCGTGAGAACTGAACTTTTCTATTCATATGCAAACTTGTGCTGTTTAACTGAGTAATCACTGTATCAATTAAGATTCTTATGATTAATTGACTTAGCTTTCTTTAATTGAATGAAGTACTAATTGGCACAAACAATACTGAACATTTCTTGAGCCAGTCCCCTCCATGTGAACAAAATGAGTCTCCTGAAATGGTAAATATTATACAATATTCTAAATTATACCAGATATGAAAGCTTTTTCCTGAAACAAATGGCTATGTATATATTTAGAAATATATAGCTTTACATATATGGGACTAGATACTCTAGTCTTAATTGTGGTTGTGAGGGAATGGTGTTGGTATTTTCTCCTGCATTCCAAGGGTCTCTGGAGCAGCCTTATTCCCGTACTGCTGTATAATATTATACTTTTGTAAAACTGTAGCAAGGATGTTTTTCATGTATTCTTAGTGTCTTGTAGCTAAGCTGAGCAGCAAGAATCCACCTGTTTAAGAATGGATGTCAGTGCAGGTGTTTATGACATAGAAATCTGCATAGACTTGGACTGCTTGCACGTGTTAAACTTTGCCAACTTTATTTATTTCATTTCATTTTTATACCGCCCAATAGCCGAGGCTCTCTGGGCAGTTTACAACAATTAACAAGACAGCCCATGCCCGCAGGCTTACAATCTAAAAAGACACAACACACAAGGAAAAAGGAATGGGGAGGGAAGAAGGGGGAATATTAATATTCTTGGCAGGGCTGGTGGAATGGGCCTGTGCTCCCTCTCTTCTCCCTCTGCACAGCCTGTTGGCTGGTGGTGGTGACAGTAGAGGGAGGAGGAGCCTTCAGGAGGGCAGCCTTTCAGCAGGGCTGGTGGAATGGCCCTGCGCTCCCTCTCATCTCATCATTATGGGTCACAGCATTGCTATTATCTTTCTAAATAAAACAGAGGAAGAGCCAGTAGAAACAATGTTTATTATCTGAGATTTCTGTTACAGTTATTGTCCTTTTGGTGCAATTTATTGAATAGTTATTTATTGAGGAGTGTTGGACTGGGACTCTGGAGATCCGGACTTTAGTCCCCACTCAACCATGAAGCTCACTGGGTGACTTTGGACTACTTAGTGAATCTCAGCCTAACCTAGCTCATAGGGTTGTTGTGAGGATAAAATGGAGAGGAGGAGGCTCATGTACATCACCTTGGGCTTTTTAGAGGAAAAGGCAGTGTATAAATATAATAAATTAATTAATCAACATGTTTCTGTATTACTAAAACCAAGAGTAAAACACAATAAAACAATTACTAAAGGATTGAGCAAGCACTGAAAACAGCCTAGAATGTAGCAGCAGAAGCAATGCACTAAAATATTGTCATAGAATAAATAAATAAATAAATAAATAAATTTTTGAAAATTAGTTAAGGTGTCTGCCGTATTCCCTGTTTGATTTGTAGCAGGGAATGATTTAACTGATGATTTAAATCAAGTTTTCAGTTTATATTTCAGACAGCAAATATTCCAAACAGTGCATACCAAACTGCTTAATTAATATAACCAATAAAAATGTTGATTTATAATTAAATAATGGGATGGATCTAACACCAACATTCTGCCAGCAGAATGGATACCACTGGTCAAACAAGACTTCTCCATTCTCTCTGCTCCCCTGCAGCCCCTGCACACGCTCCAAATCTGCTTGAGAAGTTTGGGGGGCACTCCAGAGCAGATTTGGAGGGCACGTGACAGCGGCGCTGCAGAGGGGAGGAGAGAATGCAGAAGTCCTGTTCCACCAGCGGTGTCCATTCTTCTGGTGGAACAACGATATTGGATCCAACCCAATATGTTTAGTTTGCAATCTTATACCCACTTACCTGGGAGTAATCACCCATTAATTCAATGGGACGTGCTTCTGAGTAGACATGTATAGCAATACAGTAATACCTTGGATTGCGAGTAACCCGGTCTGTGAGCGTTTTGCAAGACGAGCAAAATTTTAAAATAAATTTTGACTTGATAAACGAGCGACGTCTTGCAAAACGAGCCGCCCCGCCCCTCCATGTGGAGGGGCGGTGCGGTGCGGCCACTCCCTCGGCCAGCGCCTCGCCCTGCTGCGCCGCTTCCCGGGCGGCTCCATGTAGAGGCGTGGTGCGGCCGCTCACTCGGCCAGCAGCACCTCGCCCTGCTGTGCCAGCTCCTAAGCGGCTGCGCGGCCGCTCGCTTACCTGGCCGGCACCTCGCCCTGCTGCGCTGGCTCCCGGACGGCTCCACGCTACGTGCAGCAGGGCAAGGTGCCAGCAGAGCGAGCAGCCGCCCAGGAGCCGGCGCAGCAGGGCGAGGCGCTGGGCGAGCGGCTGCGCCACACCTCCATGTAGAGCCGGCCTGGGAGCCAGCAGATGGAGAGAGCTGGCGCCGCCCCTCTATGGAGAGCTGGCCCTGGAGCCAGCAAAACAGAAGGGTGAGGCACCAGCAGATCAAGTGGCCGCGCCGCGCCTCCCTGTGGAGCTGCGCAGAGAGCGGGCGGAGAGCCCCTCCGCGCTGTGGAGAATCGATCATCGGGGGGGCCCTGCGCAGAGAGGCGAGGCACCCCCCACCCCAAGGTACGCATTATTTACAGTATATGATAAAATGGTTGTGGAACGAATTATCTGAGTTTCCATTATTTCCTATGGGGAATTTCGCTTTGATATACAAGTGTTTTGGATTACAAGCACGTTTTTCGAACAGATTATGCTTGCAATCCAAGGTATTACTGTATGTTGTAAGATTGCAATCCTAAGCACATTTATTAGGGAGCAAGTCTCATTGAACTTATTCTTAGTGGGGCTTATTTCTGAGTAAAATATGCTTAGGATTGCAGTTAGACCACTTATTCAATTTTATTTTAGGAAATCTGCTTCTTGCTTATACACAAAAACACTGGGTGCTATCCTAGGTGACTCCCCCACCCCCCGCAACTTCCCCAGCTTTGCTCATGGAAGGTGCCTCTGCCCAGTTTTAGGGGATACCTCTTCCTTCCTCAGGCACAGCCCACCCCGTTCAGCAGGGTTTCCTATCCCTCGGAAGAAGCTTTGGGTGGGGTGCTGTGGGGTGGGGACGGGCTGGAAAGTCATCTTATGCCCATCTCCTTCCTTGGGCATTTGTTTGGATCTAACCCATTAATTGTATTTTAATTTTTAAACATGGATAAAAGGGTGTTGAGCAAGGACCTTTACTGGCAGACCAAGAGCTCAGGACTGAAGCAAGGGCTGGTAGTTACTGAACAAAACAGAAGGGAAGTGCTGGATGGGGAATATTGTAGATGCACACGAACTTTCCATTCTCTTTTTTGGCCCATACACAAGCCTGTGCACATGACCAGGGTAGAAAGGGGAAATGGCCACTATTAAGTTCAGTAGTTATTCTCTGCATGCAGGTACTACACCTGTGATGGGACTGGATCATATTGTATAGAAAAGATTGCAAAAAAGGAAATGCTGATATTCATTCATTCATTCATTCATTCATTTTTCTATACTGCCCAATAGCCGAAGCTTTTTGGGCTGTGTATAACAATCAATTAAAAAATACGATAAAATACAATTTAAAATATAAACAATAAAACATTATGAAAATTTAAAACCAATGTTAAAAATATCACTAGTAAGTTAATTAATTAATTAATTATATTTATTAATCGCCCATCTGGCCGGCCACCCGGCCACCCTGGGCGATGCCGGCCACCCTTAATAAAGTTAATAAAAAACGACCACTAAAAACAATTTACCACCCTGCCATATACCATTTAATTTCTAAATGCCTCAACTTATAGGGCAGTCTTAACCTGGCGCTGAAAAGATAATAGAGTTGGCGCCAGGCGGGCCTCAGCGGGGAGCTTGTTCCACAGTTGGGGGCTACCACAGAAAAGGCCCTCCCCCTTGTTGCTGCCCTCCAAGCCTCATGTGGAGGTGGCAGTCGGAGGAAGGCCCCAGATGTTGAACCTAGTGTACGGGTAGATTGTGGTTGGGAGAGGCGTTCCATCAGGTATTGTGGTCCCAAGCTGATATTAAACCTAGTAAGCAGAATGTTGAATGTGTGTGTACATTATATCCAATCAGTCTACCTATTTATAAAAAGAATCAGTCAACATGCATGCATGTATAGATATTTTAATTTTGGCTTGTCAGGAAAACTGTGGACATCCATATTATATTGAAGCATTCAATTTCCTCAACAGGTTTCATTGACCGTTTTTACAAATGAGAAATTTGCTGTTCAGTCTGAGGTGACATTCTTTGACCCGTTTGATTCAATTCTTTAAAAATATCCCTATTTGAAAACCCCCCTACCCCCAGTTGGTATGTTTGACATAAAGGTAAAGTTCAGCTGAAGTAAGAAAGCTATATTAAACTCTTGTGTTGTCCTTTCTAGGAGTAGAGACTTCAGCATGCAAACCTTCATCTGTTCGGCTTGCACCGTCATTTTCATTCCATGCTGCTGGCCTTCAGATGGCTGGACAGATGTCCCATTCGCATCAGCAGTACAGCGATCGTCGGCAGCAGAACATAAATGACCAGCAAGTTTCTGCCTTATCATATGCTGACCAGATACAACAGCCTCTCACCAACCAGGTATGTGACATTTAGGAAATAAATATTTCCACTGAGATTGCTTAATATTCTTACTGTAGCCCGGGTTCCAGACTCCTGTTAACATCATATCCTTTCCAAATCACCCCCTCTTGACTCTGCGTCTTCACTGCAAACTGGCAGCTGGGCATTTGCAAACATGAGTTTGATGGTAACATATAATTCCAGTCTAAGCATAGCCTTGTGACGTTCTAGCTCTTGCGTGAGGTCTAGAATGCCTGAAGAGGGCCAATATGAGTTTGAATCTCTCTGACAATGTAACAGTTATGGTTAAGGCTGATGGTAGCAATTCACACTCTAGGAAGTGTGTGGCAGCAGGAGAGGAGTAAGCAATTTCACAGCTTGATCTTGATTGCTTTAACCATGGTTAAGTAATTGGCAGCATAACATCTGCATGAATCCTGAGAGGCTTTAGAGAAGCCACAAGCTTGTGCAATATTTATACTGTGTATCTCATATATATACAGTGTGTGTGTACGTGTGTGTATACACACACACACACACACACACACACAGATGTGGGGGAAGAGAAAAACACAGTACAATATTAAACAAAATGTGAAATGCTTCCGATATTCAAGAACTATATAAATTGCTTTTTATTTAAAAATTTACAGGGAATGGGAACTCCAGCCCACACTTTGCATTCACTGATTTTCTGTATAGCTAATATCAGATATTTTTTCTACCCGCAACCATTAATCCATTGTGATTATAGTAGGACGAGCATGATCTTTTTGCAAGATGTAGTCACCAAAATATGTCATAGCTACTTTGAATACTTTTCTTTTTAATCAACCCTGTGAAGACTATGTCAATATTTATCTTGCTGCTTCCTTTGTTGTTTCTCTCTCCATTCCACAAGGTGTTCATCTTCATTCCCTCATTTGGGTACCTCAAGCCATATATTTAAACTAACTTGGCTACAAGTACAAATAACACTTTCTTCCATACCTAGACACTTCATCATACAAAATATTTTCAACACCTGTACTCTGTATTCAGGCACCTTAAAATACTTGAAAGCATAATTATATGGCTATTCAAGCAAGTGGGCCTGAGACAGAGTCCATCATCTAGCAGTTGGTACAATCTCAAACCCTAGCACTTGAGCTCCACAGGCAAGGGTTTAGGATCACATCCTAATTTTGTGCTTGTTGAAATCTTCCTGTTCATTATTACCTTTAGACAATTTGGCCATTGTCTTAAAATCTTCAATCAGTTCCTCTCTATTGATTATGAAACCTAAATTAGATGTCTCCATAGTTACTACTTCAGCATTCTAAAAATTTTGGTTCTCTTCAAATGGTAATAATTTACTTTGTATCTTCCGTGTTACATACATTTTCTAACAGATAATTTTGGTATTCATTTATTACCAATTCTTTCTTCTTCATGCCTGTTGCCTTCACACCCTGCTTATAAGCTTCCTGGGACAGCTGGCTGGCCACTGTTGGAAACTGAATGCTAGACTAAATAGACCCTTAGTTTAACCCAGCAGGACTCATCTTTATATTCTTTTGGTCATTCTTTTCTGCTCTTAAATCTTCATGAAATTCTTCCTCTTCTTCGATCTTTAATTAATGTTATGCATTAATGGGCTATAATGTAATTCCGAATGTAAGATGAACTCTGCTGCATCAGACCAAGGGTCCATATAGGTCATCAAAAGCTTCAAGGAAGCCTAGGGTAGGAACTAGGAAGTCATTCATCCTCTTCCACTGTTTGCTGCCCCCGCCCTTCCCCCGAGACCAGTATTCAGAGGATCGCCAACTCTGAACCTGGAAATTGCATTTAGCTAGTGTGGCTAATACCCATTGATAGACATGTCCTCCCTGAATCTGTCCAACCCCATTTTAAAGACTTCAAAGCCTGTGGTAATCACCTCATCTTGTGGGAACTTGACGAAGTACTTCTTTTGTCAGTCTTAAATCTATTGCTAATCAATTTAATTGGTGACCTTGAGTTCTAGTATTATGAGAAAGGGGGAGAGGGATTTTTATTTCTGTCTATGCCATGCTTAATTTTATTAACCCTAGGTTATATCCTCACTCTAGCCTTTTTAATAAGCTAAATAGCCCCAAACATTTCAATCTTTCTTCATACTCCTCCCCGTTGATCATTTTTATTGTGTTTCCTGTACCTACTCCAACTTTATGATATCTTTGAGATGGGATTCTCAAAACTGCATGCAGTATTCCAGGTGAGGCCAGCCCATATAGTTCCATAAGGACATAATGACTGAGTTCAGAGAGCACAATAACCCACACTTGGGTTGAATATGGGTTGAGTGTGGGTTGTCGTTGAACCGTGGTTGTTGCTCAAATGTGGGTTATCATGTTGTCTGAACCCAGCCGAGATAACAAACCATGGCGAAGAACCCACAGTTCACAAGCCAACAACAAACCCATGGGTTCTCTTCATGGATTGTTTGTGGTTCACAAGCCATGGCTTGTTAGCGCAGCTGGGTTCAAACAATGCAGTAACCCACATTTCAGCAAGAACCCATGGTCCAGTGACAACCCACACTTAACCCATGCTCAACCCCTAAGTGTGGGTTACCATGTTGTCTAAAAACAGTCTATTATACTAGCCATTTAATTTTCAGTCCTTTAATAAGACCCAGCATTGAATTTGCCTCTTTCACTGTTGCCTCACACTGAGTTGACATTTTCATTGAGCAATCTGCCATGACCCTAAAATCTCTTTCCTGCGTGGTCACTACCAGTTCAGATCCCATCAGTGTATCTTTTGTCTCAAGATACATCACTTTACACTTATATCAGTCTTAATTTGCCATTTTGTTGCTCAGTCAACAATTTGGAGATATTTTTTTCGAGCTCTTCACAGACAGTCCATTTGAGCTTTCGCCATCCATAATAATTTGGTGTCATTGAAACCTTAGCCACCTCACTGCTCATCCCCATCCTAGATAATTTAGGAATAAATTAAATAGTGCATGTCCCCGTGCAGATCTTTGGATGTCTCCACTTCTTACCTTTCAACATTGCGAAAACTGTCTATTTCTGTCCTCTGCTTCTTGTTCTTTAACCTTTGCCAATCCATAAGAAGATACATCCTCTTATCCTATGACTGCCAAGTTTACTGTTGAGACTTTGGTGAGGTACTTTGTCAAAACCTTTTATGAAGTCCAAAAATAGAATGTCTATTGAATGGTCTCTATCCTTATTTGTTTGTTAACGTCCTCAAAGTTTTCTAAAAGGTTGGTGAGGCAGGACTTCCTTTTGTAGAAGCCACGCTGATTCCCCTTCAGCAAGACTTGTTTTGTTATATGCTTAATCATCCTATGTTTATCATGCTTTCCACCAATTCACATGGGACAGGTGTTAGGCTAAGTGGCCTGTAATCTCTTAGCTCTTCCATCCAAGACACTTTTCAAAAGATTGGTGTTACATTGGACACCTTTCAGCCCTCTGCCAGTTTTAGTGCCAAGGTGTATAAGGAAAGCAGCAAGTTCACATTTGAGTTTTCAGAACTTGTGTGTATACCATCAGGATGTGCTGACTTGTTAATTTTTATTTTACCTATTTACTCTGGAACTTCACCTTTTCTCACTTCAGTTTGATTTATGTCTTCTAACATCCAGCAGCTTCTCTGCAATCTTGCTATCTTCCTTCAATAATACTTTCATTGCATCATTACCATCTAGTGGGTCTATCAGCCACTTGACCATCAACTGCTACCTTCTTTTTAAAAGACGTTTTACCATTCTGATATTCCAGCCCAATGAGGATACTGCATATATTATTGCAACTGAAGAATAATCAGAAGATAATTTGGTTTTAAGGTGGCTTAGCGAGCAAGACAATGGGCAAGTTCGCACATCACACTAAACCACCCTGAGAATAAGCCACGGTAGATTAGTGGTTTGCCCGACAGACAGTTGGACTCTCTGTGGCTTGCTGTGGCTTGTTTCCCCTTCATGTTCTTCTGTCTGCTCCTGGCATGTATCCCAGGCACCTTTGCAGCAGAAATCCTAGTTCCCTACATCAGCACTCTTTCTGCAATTGGTCTAGTAGGGGTGCTGGTTCACAAGGGATACTCTCCCCCACCCACATCAGATCACCAAATGCATTTAGTTTTCTGAGCCCATATGAATGTGGTAACATGTTTGCAAACTTAAATTTTTTTGGGGGGGGGATCTTGTGCAAGTGCTCAGGAGTGCAAGACCACCTGCCTGTTATTTAGCCCAGCATACCAATATCTCCCTCTTGTCAGTGTCTGTCAGTTTCATCCTCCACTTCCACGCTAGCAAAGTAATTACACTTGCCCGAAAAGCTCCTTCTCCTGCAGCCGCCAGCCACTTTCAGTTCTTCTTCGTGGTCTCTGTGCATCACACATATATGGGCTCTCTGCGTCTGCGCGGAGTTCGTTCAGAAGACTTAATAGCTGAAAACCAAAAACGGGCGGGAGCTCCTCCCCTTTGCACATGTCCCTTGGCGCGGCTCCCGCTCGATCCCTCAGTTCCTCTTTGACCGCTTCGCGGAACAGTCGATAAGAAGCTCTCTCTCTCTACAACTTACCTTTTTTGCTGATAACCCCCTTTCCTTTCTTCTTACAAAAAACAACCCCCCCCACAACAATAATATCTTCTAGACTCCAACTTACCTTCTCGACTTCTCGCTTTTTCTCTTCTCCGAAATAACGCTGAGGAAAAATGGCGCCAAAAGCCCCATTCCGCAAGTGTGTTAGATGTGGAACAAAACTTCCACCGGCCGACGGGCACTCACTATGTCTATTCTGCCTCGGAGAAGGACACATAGTTGAGTCATGCCACCACTGCCAAGCGTTTACAAAGCAGGCACGCAAGCACAGGGCAGACAAACTAAAAGCAGAACTCTGGCAAAAAGCCCTGCTGGCGAATCAGCCCTCGACATCGGCCGACGCGCAGAACGCACTCTATAAAACACCACCGTCTCATACGGCTACTGCCGACTGCTCAGCTACCCCCGGAAAGTTGATTGCAGGATCCCCTTATAAGGCCAAGAAACTGCCACATAGGGACAAGGACGAAGCCGATAGGAGAAAAAGGCCAAAGTGGCAAAATCTCAGCCCTCACCCGCACGTTCCGGGGAGTCGACACGCCACACACCGAGTTAACCCGAGCCCAGTCGCCCTTTGGCATCCTCGAGGCCGGTGTCGAACCCCATGCCTATAATCCAGGCGCTCCATCCCGAAGGAGACTGGGCTCGATCTCGATCCCCAATAAGAGGATCATCAAACCCCGAGGCGCCCCAAGCCTCGATCTCAGAAGGAGAACTGGTTGACTCCCCAATCAGAGCAACCCAAACAGACGACCGGCTGCCGACCGCAGAGTCCAGCCAACTCCTAACGGACCAGTCTACCTACATCATGGTAGACAGGTACCCCGCTGAGATCCAGGGTCATCGACGTCACTCCAGTAGCAGATCACGGTCCCCAATTCCGGAGACCGGATCCATCTACTCCACTGCTTCCAGATATTACAGGGATGCTGACGATGTGTCCTATGCGTACCATAGACGACACTTTCCGCCAGGCCATGGACAACGCCTCAGGTACCTCCCACGCGAGGTGTCTCCATCTCCACCCCTGGTACCACCACGTCGAGGCTCCCTACAGGCCGCAATAGTGACACCCTTACCGCCAGATAGACTGTGCCCACCACCACCAAGCCAAGCCTCGGCAACGCGACAAAGGTCTCCATCTTACTCGGATTACGGGTCCGACTCGGAGTTGTTCGATTCCCCGCTCTCCGACCAATTATCACCAGAGCCATTGACGGGATCCATCGCAGCACCGTCGCCCTCCGAGGATCTCGGATCCTTCACGGATCACATCCAACGCATGGCCCAAGCCCTCGGCATCGAGGCCAAGATCGAGCAACCCAAACATCGGGATCCGATCTAAGACGTGGTCACCGACACCGAGTCGGCCCCCACTCTATTACCACTTCCCCTCACCTTGATGGACACAGTTAAAAATAACTGGAAAGCCCCAGCCACAACACCGGCCACGGCTAAACGACTCGAATCCATGTATAGAGTCAGAGAGGAAGATACAAAATTCCTGCTCTCACACCCGACACCGAACTCCATTATAGTCGAGTCCGCGCAGTCAGAATCTGGCAAAACACACTCTACGCCATCCGACAAAGAGGGCAAAAGACTCGTACTCATCTAGCACTCTCGGCATCAGAGTAGATGGATACCAAGCAACTATGGCCAGGTATCAACTCTTCCTCTGGAAAAAGATAGGTAACCTGTGCAACCATCTCCCAGAAGAACAAAGGGAACTTGCCCGCGTTTTCCAGGCAGAGGCAACTGGCATAGCTAAGCAACAGCTAAACACCGCACGGCACCAAGCCGACTGCCATGGCAAGTCTATGATCGCAGCGATAGCGCTGCGCAGGCACGCATGGTTAAGGTCTGCCTCCCTCACCCAAGAAACTAAGTCAAAGATAGAAGACCTACCTTTCGACGGTGAGGGCCTATTTCACGCATCTACAGATGACTCGCTTGGCGCGGTCCAAAAAGCACGCGCTAATGCCAGAAAGATGGGGCTCGCTCCCCCTCAAACACAGCAATACAGACAGAGGCGGTGGAATCGGAACCAGCCATTCCAATACCAGCCCTACAGAAACACTGAGCGTCGAACCCGAGAACAACAACCCTCGGGCTCACGCCGGCCCACAGAACAAAACCGTTTCAGAGGCACAAAGAGGGGCTCCACATTTGCAAAGCGTCACGTTTGACGTCTACCATTCCCCAACCGTAGCACCGACAACAATGCGCCCGTTCTTTTAGGACAGACTCTCTCGACATCTTCATGCTTGGGACCACATCACCTCAGACAGATGGGTCCTCCAGATCATCAGCACTGGCTACAGAATAGAATTCGACGCTCCTCCACCATTCTCTGGCATCCGCTCCACAAGAGCGACACCCGCACTCGTAGAGGAAGTACAAACCCTTCTGCACAAGGGGGGCGTCCAACAGGTGCCAAGGCCACACACAGCAGCAGGACTATACTCCCACTACTTCACGGTGTCGAAGAAAGACGGAGGGCTCCGTCCAATTCTAGACGTAAGAGGAGTGAACTTCTTCATTACACCAAAGAAGTTCAAAATGGTCACACTCCAGTCCATCCTGCCACTCCTCAAACAGTTGGTTTGCGTCCTTAGATCTTGAAGACGCCTATTTTCACGTAGCCATACACCACGACAGCCAACAATACCTCAGGTTCGCGCTCAACGACACAGTCTATCAGTTCATTGTTCTACCCTTCGGACTCTGCACAGCCCCAAGGGTATTCACAAAGTGCATTGCACCCGTCTGCGCAAAGCTCATGACGAAAGGAGTAAAAATATACCCCTACCTCGACGATTGGTTGGTGGTCGACTCCTCCAAGGAACGCCTAACCGCATCCCTAACTGGACCACACTCGCCCTGCTACTCGAACTCGGGCTCTGTATCAACTCGAAAAAGTCTGTCCTCGAACCAAAACGGCGCATACAATTAATCGGATTGGTAAAGACGCAAGCCTTGGTCGGGTCTTCCTACCTCAACAATGACTGCTCACAATCACATCGGCAGCGCTGCGAGTCGGCAGAGCGCCTACCTCGTCAGCACATACAATCCAGAGACTCCTCGGACTCATGGCATCGGCCATCACAGTAGTCTCCCTAGCCAGACTCCATAGGTGACCACTGCAACAGTGGTTCATTACCACCTTCGACCCCGAAAAACAGGGGCCACAGTCCAAGTTACGTCCTCCAAACCACGTCAGACTATCGAATGGTGGACAAACAAGAAACACCTCGCAGTCAGTGTCCCGTTCACCCCACCGGAACCGACAGCGATACTCACCACAGACTCATATCTCACGGGATGGGGCGGACATTACAACGGTTGGACAGTGCAGGGCTGCTGGACCGCCGAACAACGGAGGCAACACATAAATGTGTTAGAACTACGAGCGGTCATGTACTCCCTCAAAGCACTCAAACACAGAGTAGCCGCACAACACGTACAAATTGTCTCAGACAATACAACAGTAGTGTCTTACCTGAACAAGGAAGGTGGCACCCGCTCAGCCACACTCCTACACTTAACCTTAGAACTGTTCGACTGGACTCTAAGGCACGACATTACAATGACAGCAATTCACATAGCAGGCAAGGACAATGTCCTCGCAGACGAACTAAGCAGACACTTGACGGACCCACACGAATGGACCCTAGACCCCAGCGTCAGGGACTCCATATTCCGAGCATTCGGGACACCGGACATAGATCTGTTCGCCACGTCCCTGAACTCGGCATGTCTTTAGCTCTGCAGCTGGGGCGGGAAGGACCCTCGGTCACTCACCGACGCCTTCCTCATCCCATGGGATTTCAAACTCCACTACCTCTTCCCACCACTGCCACTCCTGAACAAAATCATTGCAAAGATCGCGCGGGAACGAACACCCTGCATTCTGATAGCCCCGTGGTGGCCGAGACAACCATGGTTCCCCCTACTACTAGAACTATCGAAAGGGAACCACATCCGCATCCAGCCACACAAAACACTGCTTACGCAGAGGTCGGGCTCGGTGATACACGCCTCACCAGAGTCGCTCCACCTCACAGTGTGGAGAATATACTGATCACACAAGACAAATTACCACGAGACGTGGCCGAAGTGATACGGGCAGCGAGAAAGCCATCCACCCATAAATCCTACGCGATCAAGTGGGCATCCTTCACAGCACATACCGCCACGCACGGAATGGACCCACTAAAATGCTCAGTCGTAGATGTTCTGCAATACTTGCATTCCCTGACCAACAGGGGACTGTCCCTGGCATCGATACGAGTGCACCTGGCAGTGATCTCGGCATATCGACCACCTAACCCACCCGGGACCCTGTTCACAGACCCGTGGGTGAAACTATTCCTTAAGGGACTGCGCAACCTAATGCCAATGACGCGCTCACTCACTCCTGGTTGGGACCTCCAACTCGTACTACAGGCGATGACAACCCCCCCCTTCAAACCCATGGCGACAACCAACCTTCACCTGCTATCGCTAAAGACTGCCTTCCTCACTGCAATCACATCAGCACAACGAGCAAGCGAACTATGCGCACTGAGAGTAGACCAACCATACCTGGTCTTCCACAAAGATAAAGTGGTCCTCCGACCCGACCTCGAGTTCTTACCCAAAGTGGTATCGAGTTTTCACCTCACGCAGGAGATAATTTTACCAGCATTCTTCCAGTCCCCATCATCACAGCTCGAAAGGTCAGTGCACTCATTAGACGCACGCAGGGCCCTGGCCTTCTATGCAGACCGCACAAAACCTTTCCGGCGCACACAGCGACTCTTCGTCTGCTACGGGGGCAGAACTGCAGGCTCCCCAGTGTCGAGCCAACGCTTCGCCACATGGATCGTAGAATCCATCAAATTGGCATACCAACTCGCGAACCGCCCTCTACCGACTACCGTACACTCACACTCTACCAGAGCGCAGTCGACATCCACCGCTTTCGCAAAAGGTGTCTCCCTCGACGAACTGTGCAGGGCGGCGACCTGGACCAACCCGTCCACCTTCATCAGACATTACATGTTGGACGTTCGGGCCAGGGCTCCTACTGCATTCGGCAGAGCGGTACTGTCTTAAGTCCTTCACTGATGCAAGACACCACCCACCTCCGGTAAGTCTGCTTGGTACTCTGCCCATATATGTGTGATCCACAGAGACGACGAAGAAGAAGAACAGGTTGCCTACCTGTAACTGTGGTTCTTCGAGTGGTCATGTGTGCATTCACACAACCCACCGCCTATCCCCGCTGGTGTCATGTTAGTACTACCTCAGCCGTCTCGGGCCCGAATCCTGTATAGATGGACGTAAAATCTCTCGGTCCCGAGACTGCACCGTGGTATCAAGGAACTGAGGGATCGGGCAGGAACCGCGCCAAGGGACATGCGCGAAGGGGAGGAGCTCCCGCCCGTTTTTGGCTTTCAGCTATTAAGTCTTCTGAACAAACTCCACGCAGGCGCAGAGAGTCCATATATGTGTGATGCACAGATGACCACTCGAAGAACCACAGTTACAGGTAGGCAACCTGTTCTTCCCTGCCCCCTTCATGCTTGTTGCTTCCCTCCGCTTGTCTCCATTGTTAGCTATTAGAGATACATATGGGTTACAGAGCAGTGATGTGGATCGGTAAATATATGCAAATTTCAAGGCTGAGCAGTGATGTGGATCGGTAAATATATGCAAATTTCAAGGCAGAGCAGGGAATGAGGTGGATAGATAAAGATATGCAAATTTCAAGGCAAAGCAGTGAGTGGGATTGGTAAATATATGTACATTTCATGGCAAAGCAGTAAAGCAGAGGGGAAAATTATACAAATTTCGTAGCAGTGGATTTTCAAATGTGTGCACTTGCACAAGACTGAAAAGAAGAAAAAAAAAGTTCCAAACACATTTGGGATGCTCTCCAGTGTCCTTTCTTCTTAATATTTTAGAGCGGAGGGCACTGACGTGGATGAGGAAAGATGGCAGTGGCACTAGCGAGATTGCAAGGAACGGCAACGATTTTCACCGCTCTTGCTGGTCAGCTCTCTCATGATGAAGTCACCTTGTTAGGTTTGGACATCACAACAAGCCACCCTGAACAATCCAACAAGAAGCCATGGGTTCTCAGGTTGGCTTGTTCATGGAAAACAGCCCACAATAAAAAGAACTCTCTGGGTTCAGACCTCACAACAAGCTACCCTGAAACACGCACAGTGGCAACCACTGTGGCTTATCCTGTTGTGAAAACCAACTCTAGGAAAGCTTATCTCTCCTGCATTTCTTGGTCAATGAATGTTGGTAGCAAGGAATATTGCTAAAACCTTGTTTTACAGACTTTAGGCTCCATCTGCTGGCCAGATAAAATCCACTTATATTGCTACACAAAGATCATGTTCACTAGTACTGCTGGCAATTACAATGATTTTGCTTTGATACAAGCTTAAAAAAAACCCCACTTCAAGGATTCACTTAAAATCACCAAATCTTTAATAATTTCTATTAACTTACTATTGTATCACTTTAAAAAGAAGCCTGGAGACCAGTGCAATTTTCAATAGTTTACGTTTTCAGAATCCAGGTACAATTATTTTATAATAAAATCATGACAGTTTGCATACTGAGCATTTTAACCATCCTTATCTTTGAGGTATTATTGCACACAAAGACTTAAGATGGCACAAGTAATTTCAATCCTGATTTTTAACCTGAAAGAAGATGTGATCAAGTGGCATTGCTCCATGTTTGCAAATACTGATCAAATTTTAGACATGTAGTCAAGATTTGGCTGAATAGTTCAAGTAAATAGTGAAACGCAGTCTCTTGATCACAAGCCCATACACTCCCTTCCCTATCTACTTTCTTCTTGTCAACCTGTTTCTAGATCCTTTGTGTAGTTTGTAAGGAACCCCTCACTTCATTTTTTCCATTAGCCACTTGATATTTTAACTCACTTCAGTTTTATTTCCATATTGGCATAGACCATAAAAAAATACAAAAAATGTGATACAAAAAAATTAATAACAGAACCCGTCTCCTGCAGATTATTATTGTCAGCAAAGGGTAGGACAACCCACATTAGTTGTCATTATAGCGATAATGGTAGCAGTTCACCACATGGGATTAATTTTTTTTTAAAAGCAGCACAAGTTTTAGATAACCCAAAGGCATAATTTTCTGACTCGAGTAATTTTTTAGTATCTATTTGCTAACAAAGGTCAATATTTTTAATGTCTGACTGGTTTTTCTTACTCGGCAGAAGTTGGGGAGAAATTTGTTTGTAACTTAGGTGAATGGGACATTTAGAAAGATAATAAACAAGATTCTAGTTTCTCCTGTGACCCAAAAATATAGATGGAATCCTATGGAACTTGGGCAGTTCTCACTTCCAAATTAAACTCACATCAGATTAAACTTTAATAAAATAAGAACTCTTCTTGACCGGAAGTAACTAATTTAAGCAAGGTCATCTTCTAAACACTGTTGGTATTTGCTTACTAAATCATGTTTAATGAAAGTGTCATAAAATTGGACCTAAATTCTGATTTGGCCAAATCTGCATTTGAGGGCAAAGTATAATTCTGAGACAAACCATTTAATTGTACCACTGGGATTAAATTCTGGTATCATGTTGGGTGGTGGGATAGCAAGAGAGGCATCTGTTCTCTTGAGTATATTTTAAGAATTATATTATCAGTCATAAAGAGGAGTTTAATCCTGTAGTTTGAAGGATACAGAATGCAATTTAGCTTCTGTATGCTGGTGTCAGCCTCAAAAGGGCTGCTGGAGTATCTTGAGGGGTTTCCATGATGGCCCTAAGGAACTTATTTTGGAAAACATCCAAACTACCTCCTTCTATTCTCCATATTTTTATTTATTGTATTACTTTCATAGGATTTCTATACCGCTTTTCATTAAAACAAACCCAAAGCAGCTTACAGGATAAAATCATGATAAAATTCAATAAAGCCAGTGTGGCGTAGTGGTGAGAGTGTTGGACTGGGATGTGGGAGATCCGGGTTCTAGTCCCCGCTCGGCCATGAAACCCACTGGGTGACTTTGGGCCAGTCACTGACTCTCAGCCTAACCTACCTCACAGGGTTGTTTGTTGTGAGGATAAAATGGAGAGGAGGAGGATTATGTAAGCCGCCTTGGGTTCCTTTCAGGAAAAAAAGGCGGGGTATAAATGTAATAATAAATAAAAATTAAAACGAAACAGTGATAAAACAATAAAATATCATTAAAATAACCATGGGTAGCTAATAATACTTGTGGTCAGGGAAACGCCTGGGTAAACAGAAGTGTGGAAGCACTCCACACTAGGAGCCCATCTGATCTCAGTAGGGAGATCATTACACATGGTACACACCATGACTGAGAAGAATATCTCAGTACCATACAAAACTTGAGGATATAGCTCACTCATATTTTAATTTGACAGCCTGAATATGATTGAACCAGCTTTCAGAATCAGAAAAGAAGAACCCCTAGATAAGGGAATTTGTTTACTTGCTCAAGTTATGCAAATTAATCTACCACTTGTGCCTAGGGGGATTGCATCCAAAGACTACAACTTGAGTTTGTGTTATAGTTTCTTGTCAGCTGATTGCATTTGCAAGAGACACCCAAAGTTGTGAGCAGCCTGCATTAGCCTATTTGTCCATGGGAAATTAGTAGCACATCAACAACATAAAGTAAAATGGAAATGTTCCTGTCATCAACCACTGGGGGAAAGAATTTTGCTCCTTTTACTCCTTCAGCTGAAGAAAAGCAAAGGTGCCTATCTTCTGGCCCACTCCCTGCACTTCCTCCTTCTGTAAGTTATGTCTCCTTTGCCCCTGTCCCTTTGTTTCCTCTGCCTTTCATCTTCTAGGTCCGCTTTCTTCTCTGCTGCTCAATCCTCAATCTACCTGCCTACTCTAGAATGTCTTCTTATGTCCCCACTCTTCCTGTCAACAGACAGCAGTCCCTTTTGCCCCTAGCTTTTCTCATTCAATTAGAGCTGGGCTCTTCAACCTTGGGTCTCCAGATGTTGCTGGACTACAGCTCCCAGAATCCCTTGCCATCCAAGGTTGGAGAGCCCTGAATTAGAGCATTTGCTTTTCCTGAGAAACTGTGCTCTTTGCCTACATCAGAGGTCCAGTCCCCAACCTTCTTAGGCCCTGGGCAAATTTGGAATTTTGGAAAAGTATCCTGGGTGCCACCACAAAAAGGTGTTGGAATACTGAACCACTGGGGGAAAAACAAAGCTAAGCAACTTTGTCCAGTGGTTGCAGAATCGAGTTGTGGCGTTTGGGTAGTTTGAGAAAAAACCGTGTGCAAGGCCAGTAGGCGGAAAAGCAAAACAACAAGTCAGTTTCTTTCAAACTCTAAAGTTTACTAAACTAAACTTGTAAAACATGAACAGATCAAAGAGTGATATATTACAAGAGTGAAAAACAGAATAGCATGTCAGACAAAACAGGTTACAGTCATGACATACAAACAAACTCTTATCACACAGAATGCTCTCTTACCAATATATTTACCTATACTCCTTACTCCCAACAAGCTCCCAAAGACTTCACACACTTTATATACATTATGGTACAGTCATGTGCTAAATTAGGTAATGCCAGCTGCATCAAGGCATGATGTCATCCCAGCTGCATCCACTTTAGCTCGACCCTTGCTCCAATTTCCCTGGACACAAAAAACTGTACCGTACCCTCACTGGGACAAAGGTGAATCTTTCTCAGTCCTGACCTTGGTCAGGCTTGTTGGATTCTGTAGCCTTCTAGCCCGAAGGCAAATCCTGAATATGTGGAACCCATATTCCAACACCCCTCCTTGCCTGAGAGGCTTGAAGCTTTATTACATTTTCTACTAAACACATTCATTTTACAACATTCCAAACTTTGCTATTGTTTCATGGAATTTGGGCATGGGCAGAGCCTTGGTCATGACATCTGCCAAATTCCCTTCTGATGGGCAGTACATCAGTTTAATTATACCAGTTTGGATGTGGTCCCTTACATTGCAATACTTCACCGCTATGTGTTTAGTCTGGGCTTTCAAGTGTTCTGTGTTGGCCAAAGATATACATGCTGTACTGTCACAATACACCTCTACCGGCAGTTGTTGATCAATACCCATATCTTTGAACAGTTGTAGAAACCAAGTTATCTCCCCACATGCCAGTGAAACTGCTGCCATTTCGGCCTGACTAACTGGATGTGGCTACACTTGTTTGCTTCTTTGAAACCCAGTTCACAATGGTGTCACCAAATTGCATGACCATGCCACTGACTGATTTCCGGGACAATACACAGTTTCCCCAGTCAGAGTCCACCCATATTTGTAAGTTTTCAGACCCTTTCACCGGTAAACTTAAACAAATGTCGAGTGTACCTTTGAGATACCGCAGTACTCTCTTTGCTGCATTCCATGCAGGAACAGTGGGTTGTGCTGTGAACCGACACAAAACTCCCACACTGGCAGCTATATCTGGTCGTGACCACCGAGCCAGATACAGCAGACTGCCAACCAGGGACTGATATCTTTCTACCTCATGTAACACTTTATCTGTTGCAGTTACGGATTTAATAAAATCTGTGGTCATTTGTGTCAGGACCGGTGCACACTCTAGCATACCATACTTGTCAAGTAATGCTATCACCTTTTGTTTCTGGTTCAGACAAATAGACTCTTTTGATCTGACCACCTGAACACCTAGATACTGTGAGACTTCACCCAGAGATTTTATTTTGAATTTCTGCCCTAATTGCTGTGCAAATGTGGATATCTGGCTGCTGCTTGACCCAGCACACAAAACATCATCAACAAACGTGATTAAGACCATGTAGCTGTTTCCTGACCCTCTTGTGTACAGACACGGGTCAGCTACCCCACGTTTGAAACCAAATTTCAGCAATGTTTCATTGAGACAGATGTTCCAAGCTCTGGCTGACTGCTTCAGCCCATAAACTGCTTTGTTAAGATACCAAACCTTTCCCTGTTTACATTCAAACCCCGGAGCCGGCTCCATGTATATTTCCTCCTCCAGAGGAGCATTTAGATAAGCAGTCGTGAAATCCAAATGATGCACCTGTAAATCCCTTTTCGCAGCCAGTGACAGTAGCAACCTTACTGTTTCTGCTTTTGCAGTGGGTGAAAATGTTTCATCATAACTTTCCCCCCACCTTTGCGAAAAACCCCTGGCAATTAATCTTGATTTAAATATGAATTCTCCCGAAATTGACACCTTCCGTTTGAATAACCACCTGCTGCCAGTTATTTTTACTCCTGTTGGTGCATTCACCTCTGTATATACATTGTTTCGTTTGAATGATTCCATTTCACTTCTCATTGCCTCCAACCACTGTTGCTTTTCAGTATTAGGCAAATTATTTACTTGTTCAAGATTCTCAGGTTCAACATATGTTACATTGCAAACTCTTGCCCCTCCTATCACAAACCTCTGGGGTGGAACACCTTTGTTACTCCTCTGAGATCTTCGGATCTCACTTTCAGTACTGCCTTCACTGGCTTGTTCCTCCCCACTTTCTCTGGCTTGCACAGATTGTTTTACATTCCTTGGGCTTTGGCCCCCCTCTCTCGCCAGCTGCTGCGGCTTGGCTGGCTCAGAGTCATCTACCGGAATTAAAACTTCTGGGTTTGCATGTATACGCTGCCAACCTTCCTCCACAAAATCTGCATTTTGAGAAATGATCACCCTGGCATTCCCTCGTGAAAACCTCCAGGATTTCCCAGTTCCAGCATATCCCACAAAACGCAACCTTTGTGATCTTTGTTCTCCCTTCCTTCTCATTGATTTGGGAATATGCACGTATGCAAAACTACCCCAGACTCGAAGGTGGCCAAGCTCCGGAGCCCTGTTAAATAGCTTTGTATACGGTATATTATCAATCACCATAGACCAGGTTCCATTGCACAGGTAGTTGGCTGCAAGGATTGCTTCACCCCAAAAATGCGAGTTTGTGTTTAGACCAACGTCGGTTAACAAACATCTCATTATTTGTTGAAGAGCCCTAATTTTCCCAGACACAATACCAGTATCTGTGACCTTGTGCATTATACCATTTGTTTTCATGAACTTCTGAAACTCTCCGCTCAAGTACTCCCCACCCCGGTCTGTTTGTAGAGTACGTACTTTCGTATTAAACTGCCGCTCTGCATATGCTACCCAGTCACGGAACACAGAAAAACACTGAGCTTTTTGCTTCACCAGATACACCCATGTGAACTTGGAATACTCATCCATAATCAGTACCACATATCTTGCTCCACCTTCACTGGGTTTGAAGGGGCCACACACATCGGAATGCACCAACTCAAACACTTCATTGACCTGCCTGTTTGATTTTCTGCTTATTGGCTGCACCCTAGATTTTGCTTGTTTGCACACTGCACAGTTTAAATACTTCTTGCACCCTTTCAATGTAACCCCAGTACAAGACTCAGCAGTCTTCTTAATTACACCAAATCCTGAATGCCCTAGTTTCCTGTGAAATGTGTGTAAACATCCATCGTGTAACGGTGTATTGTTAACCATGGCAATGTGGGGAGACAACACATATAGCCCATTTACCAGGGAGGCTTTGGCAGCAAGCTTCCCACCTTTGAGTCATCATCATCATCATCAGGCGATCACTCGTGACCGAGTAAGATTGTCTTCCGGGATAAAAGGAGGAAATTCTAAAGAAGATTGTGTAGACTCTAGCGATGGGTCCGTAAGTGACTGTGGAGGCCAATTCTAGATCCACACAGCTTCCCACAGTGAGGACACAGGTTACCAGATAGAAGATGGTCCTGTAAAGGATTCATTTGACGTGCTTTTCGCTTAGCACGTTTCTCCCTTTCACCTTGCACTCGGGCTTCTTCAAAGTCCATGGAACCTTTGTGAAAGGCCAACCTCCAGTTAGATCGTTCATGGGCCAGAGCTTCCCAGTTTTCGATGTTTATATTTGAGTATTTGTATATTTGAGTATGAGTATATTTGAGTATTTCACAGCCAGCTTTTGTGAATACCACCTCATACCCATCATTGGTTAAACATGATACAGACAATAAGCTATAGTCTAAATTGGGGACACAAAGAACATTTTCCATCTCTGTTTCTAGATAGGGTACTTTGCACTTCCCCTCACCCACAATCGGACACGTGCTCCCATCAGCCAACGTTACAGTGTGACTACTGCTTTCTTTAGACACCTTGTTAAACGATACAAAAGGCAAAGACGAGTTAGAAATTGTCTTGGAACTCCCACTATCAAGAATCCACCTTGATGTAGGCTGACTTACATTCACCCTCACAGTGGCAGACACAGAGTTACTACAACGTCCATCTTCCTGGGGTTGTTTCTTCTTCTGTGGACCGCCCTTCTGCAAGCCCGTCTTACAATGTCTTTTGATGTGTCCTGGCTGCCCGCATCTGAAGCACCTACGCACGCTCAAAGCTGCCTCCGTGTCTTCTCCGGCATTTCTCGGTTGCTCTGCGCTGTTGCTGTAACCCGACACTCTCACCACTCCTCGGCCTGAATTCCTTCGGATGGAGGGAGCTGCCGGCTGTTTCTGCTGCTGCTGTTTCGTTTTCCTCCTCTCCTCTTCTTCCAGGAGACGGCCAGCTAGATAATCCATGGTGAGATCGTCTTCTGGGAGCGAAGCAACGCTACTGACCAGCAAGTCCCAGCTCTCATCCAGGGATGACAGAACGATCTGGACTTGATGGATTTCTTCATATCTCTGACCCCGCTCAGCAAGCTTCATCAGCAGCTCCTGTATCACTTGCAAATGGTCAGAGACTTTCTCCCCGGGCAGCAACTGCTTCCTGTACAGTTGCCGTGCCAACAGGATTTTACAACTTGCAGAGTCCCGAATATGTATCCTCCTGAGAGTAGCCCAGCAGTCGGCGGCATTCTCCAGCGATCTGACATGCAAGAGTTGTGCATCTGACAGAGACAGCACAATCATTGCATGAGCCCTCTGCATCCGTCTGCTCTCTTCAGGGGTTGGGTCGTGCGGGGGATTGACAACAGCTATGTCCCATAAATCCTCCCGCATCAGGAGCATTCTGGTTTTGAACTCCCAAGCCAGGTAGTTCTCACCCGTCAGCTTGTCCACCACCACTCCCGGGTACTGTTGCACCACCGCCATCGGAACGCCGTCCACGGTCTGCACAGGGGGAGCTGGTTCTGGAATTCTTCCCTCCTCTATCTCCAGAGGATCACTCTTTATCACCGTCTGTTCTTCCAGGTTTTCAGGGTTTGTTGCCAGAGAAGGACCAGCGATACAAAGCCCTAGCCAGGAACTTTGTAGCGATCAAAACTTCTCAGCACCCAAACAAAAACACCTCACTGGACCTTAGCCAAAAACAAAACTCCACGGATCTCAATACCCATGTGCCACAGCTGCTGGGCCCATAACCTGTCGGAATACTGAACCACTGGGGGGAAAACAAAGCTAAGCAACTTTGTCCAGTGGTTGCAGAATCGAGTTGTGGCGTTTGGGTAGTTTGAGAAAAAAACGTGTGCAAGGCCAGTAGGCGGAAAAGCAAAACAACAAGTCAGTTTCTTTCAAACTCTAAAGTTTACTAAACTAAACTTGTAAAACATGAACAGATCAAAGAGTGATATATTACAAGAGTGAAAAACAGAATAGCATGTCAGACAAAACAGGTTACAGTCATGACATACAAACAAACTCTTATCACACAGAATGCTCTCTTACCAATATATTTACCTATACTCCTTACTCCCAACAAGCTCCCAAAGACTTCACACACTTTATATACATTATGGTACAGTCATGTGCTAAATTAGGTAATGCCAGCTGCATCAAGGCATGATGTCATCCCAGCTGCATCCACTTTAGCTCGACCCTTGCTCCAATTTCCCTGGACACAAAAAACTGTACCGTACCCTCACTGGGACAAAGGTGAATCTTTCTCAGTCTTGACCTTGGTCAGGCTTGTTGGATTCTGTAGCCTTCTAGCCCAAAGGCAAATCCTGAATATGTGGAACCCATATTCCAACAAAAGGCTGATGTGGCCAGTCACAAAATCTTGGGCATGCCTCCCACTTTCTTTGTGTGTTTACATACACAGTCTCTGCCTCTGTCTGTCCTGTCTGTCTGTCTCTCCCCCCCCCCCCGTGCTCTTGCTCTCTGTTTGCAGGCCTGTGCATGCTCTCTCTATCTGCGCTTGCACTCAGCTTTTACTGATAACTCCTCCAGTTCTCACGTTCATGGGGACATTCCCTGACAGCCACTGTGACATATTGTGAGACCTCACGACTGGCAGAAGATCTTATAGTTGCCACAAAATCTTGTGAGATCTTATAGCAGCTGCATCTATGCTCAAAATTATGGGGAGACAGAACAGAAGGGAGCTGGGGGCCTTGCAGGTACAATAGAATGTCTCTGAGGGTATCTTGGTGCCCATGGGCACCACATAGGGGATTGTTGGCCTTCATTCTATCCCCACATGTCTTTATCTTAAGCAGTTTGAATTGTCATACATTATGAATGTAATTTGTATCATTGACAAGAATTTATTGTATTTCATTATGATCTGTGTGTGCTAATTCTAAGTGCAGAGTGATTAGTTCTATATATGCTATGAGCTAGCTTTAAGTGCAAAAATGTGTTCTTGAAACTGGGTTGAGGGAGCTTGCTGCAGGTGGGTTGGTTAATTCTTGGAAATGAAAAGCTCTTTATCTCATGAGGGGATGCTTCTGAATTTAGCTGTAAGCCTGGCTGCGTTAGGGAGAGGCCCTCTTAAGGTTTTGTGCAGGAGCTATGACTGGGTCTGCATAAATCCCAGCTGCATAAGTGCAGCTGCATAAATGTTTCTTTAAAATAAGAAATTAGAGCTAATGTTAAGTAGAATATTATAAATAGTGAGATTTTTACATGGTTGAGCAAAGAGATCCTGAGAGAACACACAGCCTACCAAACATGATTACCTAAGGTCTGCCAGCCATGCCTGCCAGATAAGTAAATATAAGATCTCAATGATGATTCTTTTGTTAGTTAAGAGGAATAAGAACTTAAATGTTAATTTTCATAAAGAATATGCTAGCCACTATTTCTATTATGCTTTTAATCATCCGTATTGTATTGTATGTGGTGATGTTTCATCATTGCTTGTTTCATCATCACAAAGTTTTGTTATTCTCTAATATTAGAGAGAGAGAGAGAGAGAGAGAGAGAGAGAACCACTTTGTGCTATCTGGCTTCAGAGATGCTTCAGGGACCACTACCCATAAATTAATTCTTGAAGCCCAGAACATTCAGCTGGAATTTACAAAACTGTTGCTGAGTGGGCATTATCCATTCAGATGCAGTTTTCTCTCTTGGTCAGGTGAGTCACAGACACACCTGTTCAGGTAAGGGAAACAAGCTAGTACGATGGAACAGGAATGATTCATCCATCTCGGAATGTTTGTGACTATTCTATGACATTACAATGGATTTTTAAAATCCATCCATCCAATCTAAAAATCAGCTTTAAAAATTCAGAAGTCCTTTGAACTCAATATTTTGGGAACATCCTACATTTCTGCCATCTGTGTTGGTTATGGACAGGCGCATATATTTATGATAGAGAAAAAAGAGTTCATCATATGAGCAAAAGCCAGAGCATATCCCAACTATTTCCCCCCTCTGCCTGTGATTTATGTATATATTTATTTATTTTCATTTTACATAGAAGAAACAATCACAAACTTCAGTCAAGTACATTGTGAAAATATGAGATACATCTTTATACCTGTCTGAACGACTGTTAGTGAACATGATACCATAAATAATTAACTTTGTCATATACATAATATCTTGAATATTTAACACTCCTTCAGATACCTGCCTGTCCATGTTCACAAATCTCAAAAAACAAAGCAAAAACAAAACCCAAGCCTGTTAAACATTTCTTAGATGTACAGAAATATATATCCTCTGTAAGGTGACTTCACAAAGTCGTGCAAGAAAACTTGTATGAATTCTATGAATTCTGTTGGTGACTGGAAGGTCCTAAGCAATATTTTCACCTCTTCAGACAAGGCAATGGGGTAGTGAGTAGTCATTAATATCTGAACAGGTCTTCAGAGATGGTACATAAGAGTAGCTGAATTAATAATTTGATGCTGTTGTAGTTCTTGTTAACTTGATCAGCCATGTGAATAAATTCTGTTTATTTTGGGGGGGAGGGTGTAACAGTGTGGTCCATTATTTTTTGATGGTTTCCCCCCATCTGCTTAAGGTAATGTCTGTTATTGCAATTTTACAGAGGCGGATGCCCCAAACTTTTCGTGATACAGCAACTGCTCCTCTGAGGAAACTATCTGTGGATTTGATCAAAACTTACAAACATATTAATGAGGTAAATCTACATAATGCATTCAATTGAGTTTTATTTTTGTGCACATCATCTTATTATGAGTACCACTTCAAGTTTTTCTAGATTTATATTCCTCCAGACTGTTCAGTAGTCGTCTTACATTGTGTTCCTCAAAGGAATATCTGCTACTTGAATAGCATTTGGAGAAATGTAAAGAGCTGTCTAAGAAAGATATTCATTTAAAAACTACTAAATGTTCACCTAAACCAGTTGTATGTGCAACATATTGTCCATTCACTATGTTTTCATAACTATAGTTATTTGGACTTCAATGTGTTGTAAGTATGCAAAGGTAAAAATTATTCTTTCAAGTTTGAAATGATACATATCCCTGCAAATTTCATATTATAGGTACAAGTAAAACTTAGGGATTGCTATATCTAAAAAAAATAAAAGTTACAGCTTCATTTTTTTGAATTGGATAGTATAGACAGCAGGTATGACAAAATGTTGCAGTAGATCTGCAGATGTGGGCATCTGTGGGGGATATTTTCTGAGCCGTCCTCTAAGCTAGGTGGAAAGTGGAAAACATTCCCTTCCTGTAGTCTGCCATGGCAGGTAACCAATGCCCTGCCTTGCAAGGCAGGGTGCAAATGAGGAATATTTCCCTACCCTTCCCTAAGCTAGGAGGAGACTAGAAAAAGCTCTCTTCCTGGTGGCCAGGAGCCAGTAAACCCATGTTAGGTAAAAGCCGTCTTGTACCTTCCTACCTTCCCCTCCCCTTCTCTCTGCACTCACGTAGGTAGGATTCCACAGCAACGTGATGGCAGCATGTATGCCCAGTCTTCTTTTACCCCCTAGTAAAAGAGATGATTTTTTATTTTTATTTTTTTGCCTACTTTTGGAAGTACTGTACTTTTACATTTTAGGGTTCAGGCAGGGATATGGCAAACTCTCCCTTGTGTTTCAGTGGCCCTGTTTTGCCTCCAAAGTGATTGGCCTGCAACCAGTGAAACAATTTCCCCACTTTGATTTGTGACAGTTTTTGTGTGTGTAGATAAAGCAGTGTTTTCAAACAACAACAAAAAGCATTCGTGGGAGTATATGTAACACAACTTCAATCTATGTTGTAATAGTTGTGATTCAAGTTTGCTTCATTCTGTAACTATGTTTCCTAATATCAGGTTTACTATGCAAAAAAGAAGCGGCGACATCAACAGGGCCAAGGAGATGATTCTAGTCACAAAAAGGAGCGGAAGGTTTACAATGATGGATATGATGATGATAACTATGACTATATTGTGAAAAATGGGGAAAAGTGGATGGATCGTTATGAAATTGACTCTTTAATAGGCAAAGGTTCATTTGGACAGGTAATACATGCTAGATTGAAAAATCATTAATTTGAGTTAGGAGCAACTTGAAGAAGTAACCTAAACAGATCTTATCTCAAGCATGGCAAGTTCTAGCCATTCTCTGCACAAGCCACTTCACCATTTATATATAATCTGGACTAACAAGTTGGAAACACATACAATTTATCAGGTTGACCCAGTAATGGCTGTGCATTATCCTAAATAAAGCTGTGAGCAGGGGTCTACAAATTATGGCTGGACTTGGTAGCCAAGCATTAGTTCCTATTAGCCAGCTGTGAAACCCAGTCCCATGATGATAGCGCAACAATATTATATGCATTTATCAACAAGATATTGTCTGATTAAATTATATAACTCAATCCTATACTTGCATGCCTGGGAGCAGGGATGTTGAAGAGTCCTTGGGCTCGAGTCACGAGTCAAGTCACGAGTCTTTGGACTCGAGTCTGAGTCCGAGTCCTTGGTCCAAAATGGTGAGTCACGAGTCACTCCCAAAACTGACTCCACGAGTCCCTATTAAAATCAATGGGGTTTCCCCCCAACAAAATAAGGCTACTTCAGATGTGTAGCTTAAATAAATTCTAGGCACAAGTGTGCCTTTTTATTTCAAAACTCTGCAACTGATTTTGGCAAGGACAGACCAGGCAGACAAAAACCCAAAATAACCAGGCAGGCAGAGGAGGTAGGGAACCCCAAACAGGCAGGCAGGCAGAGGCCTTTGTCTTAGACAATTCAACTGTTGAACTGGTCAAGAAGAGACCAGGCAGGCAGAGGAGGCTGGGAACCCCAAACAGGCAGGCAGAGGCAGCCAAACCCAAAATGGCTGACCCTGACCCTAACCCTAACCCCACACAACAACACATCAATCAAAATAAATCTTGACACACTGTTGGGGCTGCGCTCCTGGTAGCCGTCCATAGTGGCCGAGCAGCGGCACACCTCGCTTCCATGCGCTCTTCGCCGGCAATCACGCTCCTCTCCACTCCTTCTGGCACAGCCCAGGGATGTTGACGAGTCCTTGGCCTCGAGTCCTGAGTCGAGTCTCGAGTCCCATTAAAAATATTGGGACTCGAGTCCGAGTCGAGTCAGAGGGGGGACTCAGTCCGACTCACGAGTCGAGTCCCCGAGTCCAAGTCCCCATCCCTGCCTGGGAGTAAACCTCATTTAACGCAGTGGGGTTTACTTCTGAGGAGACACATGTATGATTGTGCTTTCAGGCTTTATGTAGGTTAATGAACACAAGAAATTTCTTTTTTATTCCACAGCTTTTGACTGATTCCTGCCCCCCTTCTCAAATTCCTAGGACTATACTTTTTCCAAAACAAATGTATATGTTTAATATAAGCTCAATTATTAAACAACATTTACCTCATTGAGTTCTGGTACAAAGTTGAAAATTTAAATTTTGTCTAGTAAGATGCCTATTTTAATTTTTTGTCTTCAGAATTTTTAGTACAAGGCTGACAGAAAAATGTGGCAGAGACTAAACTTTTGTGACATGACTGCAGTCCTATACATACTTACCTGGGAGTAAGTGTTATTGAACTTAGTGGTGCTTACTTCTGGATGCACCTGTAAAACACACTGGGCAGTGAGGCTGGTGGTCAGTCTGAGGGGGAGGAGGACAGGTCAGCAGAGGCAGAGCCAAGGGGTCACGGAGTCGGAACGATCTTTGAATCCCCAACAGCTAGCAACCCATACCACTGAAAGGAAGAACTGAGGCACATGAACTTTTAAGACTGTACGTGCAAAGGAGGGGTGAGGAAATCACAGCTACACAAAAGCACTCCTTTGGACTCGCATTCTCTTGTTTAAGAAACAAGTCCCATTCCACAGAATCATGAGTGAACAGTGGGGGTGGCGGTTCACACAACCACACAAAATCATTGTTAATGATATCCTCAGAGCCACACAGTCAGGAGCAGCTGAACGCCATGATGGGCCCTGCAGTAGCTGTCTGTAGTGAGCTGCCTATTCTGCCTCCAATACTGAACTCACACACAACATAAACACACAAAGAGAGAGAATCAACAATGTACATTAATAATGCAAAAATGTTTTTCACTATATATTTTAGTGGAAATAATCTTCCATGCTTTCCTGGAAGCAAAAGTCTTGCATCCCTTACATGGTAGAAAACTCAAATACAAACACAAGCTTCTTCTTTTACAGCATACACACAGACACAGAAAACAAATACACATTGATGCACTCTCTCATACACACGCACACTAAAGAAAGAGACATAGATTGACTCATTGCCTCATTCAGATGCAGCAGCCAATCAGGACACACACATACATAGCCACTGCTGGCCCAGGAGATTTTGCTGCCTGAGGAGGACGACCAAATGCTTCCCATTTCTAATGGGATGATCTGGGCCTACCTTGTGAGGTTAACATGTAAAATGGCCGTCTGTGCATTGCATTACTATTTGCACATATTTACTTGTATGTGCACTAGAGATGAAAAGCATCTTGTACTCCACTTGGATATTTATCTTGACCCTGGGAAGGGAGCCTGAAGACTGACACCAACTTTTATAACTCATATTATACATTCAAAATTTGTAAAACATCCTCTTGCTACTCATATGCCCCACCCATATGCCTTTACCTTCTGCATGAACATCAAAAGAAACTTTGTTCATAGCAAAAATAACGAAGTCTTGTGGCACCTTAAAGAGTAACAAATTTATTCTGGCATAAACTTTCGTGGACTATAGTTCACTTCATCAGATGCATGGGGTACTATGGGGATTTTCAGTTTTTTATATTGTACATATGGTGTGCGTGTGTATGTGTGTTGGGGGCTTATAAACAGTGAGGTCAGAAGGAAATTTAATGAAGCAAATGAAGATAAGTATCCTTCCTTCCTCGGAATATTGCACAGTCCTATTCCCCCCCCCCCCCGACTGCATTTCCCTAAGAACAAATAAAACCCAGCCCGCTAGCTGACTAGATAAGAACTCTGGACTAAACTGCAGTGATGTCATACACTACTATGATTATCTAGACCCATTCCAGTCTGGGTTTTGACCTGGTTATGGGACTGAATCAGCCTTGGTTGCCCTGATGGATGACCTTTATCGAGTGAAGGATAGTGGGAGTACAACCCTGTTAATTCTACTCAATCTCTCAGTGGCTTTCGATACCATTGATCATGGTATCCTCCTGGATCGACTCCGCGGGTTGGGCATTAGGGGCACTGTGTTACAGTGGTTTCGGTCCTACCTGCGGGGTCAATTTCAAAGTGTAAGATTGAGTGACTATTCCTTGGACCCTTGGCAATTGTGCTCTGGGGTTCTGCAGGGTACCATCTTGTCCCCAATGTTATTTAACATCTATATGAAACCGCTGGGAGCAGTCATTAGGGAATTTGGGGCCAAGTGCCATCAGTATGCTGACACACAGCTCTATATCCCTGTGACAACTGAATCAGGAGAGGCTGTGCAAGTCCTGGATCAGTGCCTGAACTCAGTGATGGGCTGGATGAGGACCAATAAGCTGAGGCTGAATCCTGGCAAGACGGAAGCCCTGTGGGTGAGTGGTTCCCGAGTCCAGGAGATAGGCTCATTGCCTGTTCTGGATGGGGTTGCACTCCCTTTGAAAGAACAGGTTCGTAGTCTGGGGGTACTCCTAGATCCCCCGACTGGAGTCTGGAGTCTCAAGTGACTATGGTGGCTCGGAGTGCCTTTTACCATCTTTGATTGGTTTGCCAGCTCCGGCCTCTCCTGGACAAGAATAGCTTGACCACAGTGATACAGGCACTAGTAATCTCAAGACTGGATTACTGCAATGCGCTCTATGTGGGGCTGTCCTTAAGGCTGCTCCAGAAGCTGGAGCTAGTGCAGAATGCAGCAGCTCAGCTGTTGTCAGGAGCTCCCCCTTCTCAGCATGCAACTCTTTTGCTGAAGGAACTGCACTGGCTACCTATTTGCTACCGGGTCAGGTTTAAGGTTCTGGTTCTTGTCTACAAAGCCTGAAACAACTTGGGACCAGGTTACCTGAGAGAGCGCCTCCTCCCATACCAACCTGCCCAGTCGCTGAGGTCATCAAATGGCATGCTCCTGGTGGTTCCTCATGGACCTTTGGCCCAATTGGAGTCCACAAGGAGAAGGGCTTTAAGTGTGGTGGCTCCATTTCTGTGGAACTCCCTGCCTCTGGAGGTCAGGCAGGCTCCGACATTGTGCTGCTTTCGGCGCCTGCTGAAGACCTCTTTGTTCCAGGAAGCCTTCTCTGCTCTTCAACCACCAATGTAATTTTAGTTTGTTTTCAATGTATTGTTTTTGTTTCTTTTATCTGTTTTTGTCTTTTTATTGTTACCCGCTCCGGAATCTGCTTGATGTGGAACAGTATACAGTCATGCCTTGGATTGAGAGCATAATTCGTTCCAGAAACGTGCTTGTAATCCAAAACACTCTTATATCAAAACGAAATCCCCCCCAAAAAATGTGTACAGAGATTTTTAATTTAAGCTGTACTACAGTACTTGTATTGCAAGATGTCGCTTGTATATCAAATAAATAAATAAATAAATATTTAAAAATTTGCTTGTCTTGCAAAACACTCTCAAACCAAGTTACTTGCAATCCAAGATATTACTGTACAAATACTGCAAGCAAGCAAGCAAGCAAATAAATATTATAATATCAATAATAATAATAATAATAATAATAATAATAATAATAATAATATCCCTCCCAACAATATGGGTATAACAACTATAGACTAGTGATGTGCCCGTTTGCCTCACGCGGGTGTAGCAGGCCGAAATCGGCCCCACTGACGTTTGCGCGAGGCTCGCGTGGGCCTACCTGTTGAGGCAAGCCGCCTGCGACGGGACCCTGCTCCAGCGTGCTGGACCCCCGAACTATGTTTTTGGCGGGGAAACCAGGGCAACAGGGCTTAAACAGCCCTGTTGCCCTGGTTTCCCCCGCCGAAAACATAGCGTGGTGGTCCAGCGCGCCGGAGCAGGGTCCCGGTGCCAGCAGCTCGAGCAGTGCGGAGAACGCTCAGAACGCTCCGCGCCGCTCAGAAGAACGAGGCGGCGGGGACGCCGCAGAGAGGCGAGCCCCCCCACAGGTTCATGAACACCGCTGCTATAGACTACTTGCAATCCTAACGTAACCCAGTCACACACAGCAGCAAGTTCTCAGAACATTCAAAATCCATCCTTTTGCATGTTGTAACAACAACAATAGTAATAATAATCCACGCAAAAGCACTCCTTTGAAGCCACATTTTTTCATTTCAACAACAACCCACATTGCGTAGAGAAAGAAACGGACTAAACTGTCTTGGAAATCTTGAGTGCCAAGTGTGTGAAGAACGGGGTGGGGGGAGAAGAATCAGACAACATAGCCCACACAAAAGCACACACACAAGCCCCAAGGCATTCATGCACACACACATACTACAAGGCATTCACATACAGAGACACGCATGCTCATTACAACGTGGCATTTACACAGAGAGACACATCTGTCCCCTTTCCTTAGAGCTTCAATCCTGTGCATACTTACACGGGAGTAAGTCCCATTTAATTCAGTGAGACTTTTTAGTAGACCTACATAAGATTGCTCTACATATCCCATCAACACTTCCCCCCTCTCTCTTTTACACACACGCACACACACACACTGAGAAAGCAATTTGTGGCAGAGTCCAGATTTAAAGCAAAGGAGTGGGGGTGAGGAGTAGGAGAGCAATAATGATAATGATGAAGATGATATGAATTCTGTATCCCTCTGTTACATACTGGGATTGTGCTGGCTGGGATGGCTCCTCAAAGTAAACAGAGAACTAGCTAACAAGTAAGCAAGAAAGCTAGCACATGCACACTCTCTTACTTATCTCTCCTTTTTCTGCTTATTTTCTAGCTTAATGATTGGTTGGCTTGGCTCAGCCAGTGAACAAGCCAGCAATGCCCTCATGGGTGACAACCCCATCACACAAAAGACCCCCTCTTCCTTGTGGAGGGAAGGGATCTTCTCCAATTGGATAGCGCAAGCTATGAGCTTTTGCTTGAGCATACACACACACACACACACACACACACACACACGTGCCCTGAGGCAGCAAACCAGGCAGTCTTGTAAAGCCTTTTGAAGCTCTGTGCATGCACATACAATTTTAAAAAGGAAGCTGCTGCACTGGGAAAGGATGCTATCAGTGCAGCAGGAGGAACAGCAGCCATGGCTGAAGACAAAGAACTGCAGCCTCTGTAAAGGGAAGCGGCTCAGCAAAAAGTTTAGTTTAGTTTAGTTTGTTTGTTTTTAAATAAAGGGGGGTGGTTTGGTGCCTCGGCACCCAAAGAAAGAATTTGCCACTGACATTGGGTGAGTTTGCACATAATGCTAGACCATAATTTAGCATTATGTGCATGAGTAGAAATGCACACACATGACATGCCGGGCTCAAGCACTCCCCCCTCCTGTTTCCTCCTCTCACGCAGCCAGAAGGAGGAATAAAGTTTCACTTTAGCAGATTCCAGGCTTGTTCTTCTGTGCAAACAAGAAATTATGGTTTAAAATAAACTTTATTCAAGCCTTGGATTATTTTTGTGGTTTAGCAAACTACAGGTTATTTTAAACCACAATTTCTGGTTCACATGTAACAACAACCCAGGAATCTGCTAAAGTGAAACTGAAGCCTGGATTATTCCTTCTCTTGGTAGTTTTGGAGGAGTGAGGGGGAGTGTGTGAGCTGTGTGCTTTGCGCAGGCTCATTTCTGCTCATGTGTGTAGTGCTAAACCATGGTTTAGCATTACATGCAGATGTAGCTATAGAGTTTTAACAAAGGTTCTTTTTCAGCCAGCTTGAAATGCAACTGGTAATTTTAAATCAGAAATGCAAACAATCTTACAAAGAAGTGTTACCATTTAAACTGTTAGGCTAAAGTAGGAATCCCTCAGGTTAGGAAAAATGCTTTCAGTTCTCAGTGACTGTGCAGGGGTTGCAGACCAAACCTTCCATTCCCCTAGCCTGGCTTCTAATCTGGGTTCTCGGCTTTCTCCAATTGATCAGCATAGATAGTCCAAAACGTCTGAAGAGCAAGGCTTAGCTAATCTGCCACTAAGAAGTAATAGCTACATCCAGTGTTGTGTGAGTGGACTTCTGCTTCCTCTCCTCCCTCCTGCACACCTCACACACCCCTGAAATTTGCTCCAGAAGGTCCCTCAACCCTCTGTAGCTGGTTTGAGGTGTTGCGGGGGCATTGCAGGAGAAGGGGGAATATGTTCCACCAGCAGTGCCTGTTTCACTTGCAGACATCCATGATTGGATACAACCTTAAAACCTGAAAGTCTCATCATCTCGTTCATTTGCCAGAGGAGATAGGACGCATCACGATAATTACCCTGGTGACTGGCTTTGTCAAAGCCTGGCTATGAGGGATCATTTGGTTCATTATTTGGATTGCATCATTTAAGTTCTGTTGCTTTGAAGAAGTATTCTATTTAAATACTGGGTTTTGTGTTTGAGATCTTAACATATAAATAATGGGATTATATGTATTTAGTGTGCCTTTTTTATTCTACAGGTTGTAAAGGCATATGACCGTGTGGAACAAGAGTGGGTGGCTATTAAAATTATAAAGAACAAGAAGGCTTTCCTAAATCAAGCCCAGATTGAAGTGCGACTTCTTGAGCTTATGAACAAACATGACACCGAAATGAAATATTATATAGGTATTAAAATATTGTTTCTTTTCAGCCACTTTTGGATTCCTGAGAGCCTTATAGCTCCACATTGTCTCTTTATCATAATGTTGAAAATTATATTATCATTTTCTTTTTAAGGGTTCAGTCCAATGAAGCTGCCTGTATCCTCCGAACTTGGAGGATTACAGGCATCCTATGCAGGGCGAGAGGAGCGTGGAGGTGAAGGTTGCCTCTGTGTTCCTCCTGCCTTGCAAAGCAGTTAGGCGGCCATCTAACGGCAGTGCTTTGGAGGGGGGGGGGGGAGACTGAGGCACCGCCAGGATACGTTGTATCTTGGCGGCGCTGGTTTCCTCCAGTCCCTGCCCACTGGAATGCCTCCCTAAACCCCTTTTCTACGATCGCTCTTACAACCTTGGTGATGCAGCCAGTGCAGTTCCGTGCTGGCTGTGTGTGTGGAGGGAGCGCCCAGCGTGGGTCCCCAGCTCCTAGACTGGAGCTGTTTTCCAACCTCAGAACTGGGATCTGAACGATCCAGTGGCCCTCTAGACACTGTCTAGGGGCCATATGATTGCTCTGTAAGGTAGTTAAGTTAAATTCTTCAATATAAAGAAATCAGTTGATCTTTGTGAATATGCACTTTTTGCCTGATTTGGGAAAAAGCTTTTTTAAAGAGCGTTTACTTCACCTTTCGTCTAATTTCCTGGACTCCTGGTCTTAATCTGTTTTGACTACATTTGGAGGAACAATCTATAAGTGCAAAATAGCTCTAATTTCTTCTAAGAGGTATTCAAAGACAGCACATTTCAGATGACTGTAGCTACCTTATTTGGAGTATCACCTCAGTAATTGCAGGTAAATTGTAGAAAATATCCAAGGTTGATGCCAATCTTCATTGATGTTCTTGCTGCAAGAGTGGAAAGTTTGACAGCTACATGATCTCCAGCTGTTTCAACAATTTTCCTATGTGGTGTTTACCCATTTTGGTTAGGTAGTAATCAATCTTTTTGAGACTGTTTGCTAGTACTGTAGTAGCCAAAACTTCACACATATGCCTCTGATAGAATTGATAGCCTGGAGAGCTGGTTCTGTGAGATGATTTACCCTCTCAAATATTAATTACATTTTTGTGCTGCCCTTCAGGGTGTCATACACAGCTTTCTTCTTGGTTTAGCTTCTCAGTAATCCTGTGAGGTAGGTATGGATGAGACATAATGGCTGGGTTTGCACATAACAGTAACCTATGGCATGGACTGTTGAATTCTGGGTTGGCATGATTTATGAACCCAGCCATGCTAACACACCATGATTTGTTAACCACGAACAACCCAGAAAGAGAACCCAGGTTTGTTGTTGGATGGTAAGCTCTGGGTTATTTAAACCATGGGGTGTCATGTGCGAACCCAGAACCGTGGGTTGTTCATAGGTTGTTTTGTTAGGCTACAGAGGCGGCAGGTGAGAGTGGTTTAAAAAAGAAGCTGCTGCTGCTCTACATGCCAGTACTGCAAAGGGAGGGAGTGGGTGAAGGAGGAAGAAAACCTAGGGATTGAGAAAACAAACCATTATTTGTTTGATCGTCTGCCAGACAAGTGCTGGGTAGGGCAACAAACCATGAGTTAAATAAATCATGGGTTAGCATTATGTGTGAACCAGGTCAATGACTAAGCAGGTATTAGATCATGGATCTCCTTAATCCAAGTCCAACCCTTTGCCTCCACTGGAAGAGGTTGTTGAGTGATTTGGATCAAATTCTGGTGAGGCAGTAGATATTCTAGACAGGTGTGGGCTGGATGAGAGCCAGTAAACATGAAACTAAATCCAGATAGGGAGGTAGCCTTATTCGGTCATTACCTGCATGAAGGCACATCATGAGTACAAAGGGGCTGTGGGACAGGGCCTTTAGCCTTGGCCCCATTATCTCATGCTCCATGTGGCTTTCCATGTGTTTAGGACAGATGTCTGTAGCAGAGAGTCTGCTGCACTTGTGTAGGCTCCCCATGTGATCAGGGTTCTAAATTACATGGGACACCTACACGGCTTTATGGGAGTTGTAGTCCAAAATATCTGGAGGACAGCACTTGCCTATCCCTACTTTTTTACCTCACCCTGGTATCTGCAAGGATGAAGGGCAGTTTTAAATGTTTTAATAAAATAAATAAGATTTAGGAGGATGGGGGCCATTCTGATGTCTCTGAGACTGAGTTCTACTCGTTGGTCTATATAAGGTGATGATTCTATTATTTACAGGCAGTTCCCAGGTTACGGATGTCCAACTTACAGACAACTAGTACTTACAAACGGGCTGCCAGCTGAGGCACGCACTGGACTTCCTGGTTCCCCAGCTCTACATTGTTTACATAGAGTATAGCATAGTATACGTAAAAATGGCCGTAATTTGCGTAAATGCCATTTTTAATATATACTACGCTATACTCTACGTAAATGGAGTATCTTACGCTGTTTTCTACGTAAATGACGTAGAGCTGGGGAACTGTATGTACCTGTTCCGACTTACGTACAAATTGGACTTAAAGACAGACTTACGAACAGATCTCGTTCATAACCTAGGGACTGCCTGTAATATCCTGAACAGGCTAAATGTATAAGGGGGCATCATATAAAAAGCTAATTTAGCATATGCTCATGTAAGGGTTCATAGTTTCATAGATAGATCATAGAGTTGGAAGGGACCTACAAGGTCATCGAGTCCAACCCCCTACTCAATGCAGGAAACTAGAGGAGAGGTCTCCCATCCAAGTAATAACCAGACCTGACCCTGCTTAGCTTTCCACGCTCAGACAAGCTGAGCCAGCGTGAGCCACAGGCCTGCCTACAAATTATGGCTCAACTTACTAGCCAAGCATTATGGTCTAGCAGCCAGCTGCATAGTCCAATCTATCATAGTTTCAGTGGGCCTTATTTCTAAGCTCTGAAGCGGGAGGTGAGAAGGCTGGAGCGCTGATGGCGTAAATCCCACTCTGAAGACGATTGGACACAGGTCAGAGCTGCATCTTCAGCCTACCAGGTGGCGGTGAAGGCAGCAAAGAAGAATTTCTATGCTGCCTCCATCGCGTCTGCGGAGTGCTGCCCCAGGAGGCTGTTCCAAGTGGTCTGGAGCCTGGTCAGTCCAGTTGCTCCGGATCCGTTGGAACAGTCTAAAGCCTCCTGTGAGGCTTTAGCAAAGCACTTTGCAGATAAAATTGATCGGATTAGGAGTGGGATTCCGTGTGTCGTGGACACTGAGTGAACGGGAGGAGGCTAGTGGCAGTCCGGTTTTGTGGAATCAGTTCCAGCTTCTTCTTTCTGGTGAAGTGGACAAGGTGCTTTCTTATGTTAAGCTGACCACCTGCTTGCTTGATCCTTGCCAGTCCTGGCTTGTTATGAGCTGCAAGGAAAAACTGGATGGCGAGATCAGGGCGGTAGTGCCTCCCTCGAGGAGGGAGTGATGCCATCAGCCCTTAAGGAGGCAGTAATAAGACCGCTTCTAAAAGAAGCCCTCCTTAGATCCCCATGATTTGAACAACTTTCGCCCAGTCTCCAATTTGCCATTTCTGGGCAAGCTGATTGAGCGAGTGGTGGGGGCTCAGTTGAAGGCACATTTGGATGAAGCCGATTATTTAGATCAATGCCAGTTGGGCTTCAGGCCTCGACATGGGACAGAAACGGCCTTGGTCGCCTTGGTGGATGATATGAGGAGGACTTTGGATAGGGGCGAATGCTCTTTTCTAGTCCTCCTCGATCTCTCAGCGGCTTTTGATACCGTTGACCACGGTATCCTCCTGGACCGCCTGGAGGGGTTGGGCATGGGAGGCACTGTATTGCAGTGGTTCCGGTCCTTCCTCTCTGGAAGGTACCAGAGGGTGGTTCTTGAGGAGGAGGCTTCGGACCCTCGGTTGCTCACTTGTGGGGTGCCGCAGGGTTCCATCCTCTCCCCGATGTTATTTAACATCTACCTGAAGCCGCTGGGAGCTATCAGGAGGTTTGGGGTGCGCTGTCATCAATATGCGGATGACACACAGCTCTACCTCTCCTTCAAGTCCGTACCAAGGTTGGCTGTTGAAACTGTGTCCAAGTTCCTGGAGGCAGTGACTGGCTGGATGGGAAGGAACATGCTGAAACTGAACCCCGACAAGACCGAGGTACTTCTGGTGAGAGACAAGGGAAGGTTAGGGGATGTTGACCTGGTGCTGAATGGGGTACATCTACTCCTGAAGGACCAGGTCCGCAGCTTGAGGGTCATTCTAAACTCCCAGCTGTCCATGGAGGCTCAGGTGTCAGCTGTGAGCCGGGCGGTGCTGTATCAGCTCTATCTGATACGGCAGTTGCGCCCCTACCTTCCTAATCATCTACTCCCATCAGTGGTTCATGCCTTGGTCTCCTCTCACCTAGACTACTGTAATGCGCTCTACGTGGGGTTACCCTGGAAGACGGTTCTGAAGTTGCAGCTGGTACAGAATGCAGCAGCTCGCCTGGTTAAAGGCTGCCGCCGGCATGATCACATCACTCCAGTGCTCAAAGAGTTGCACTGGCTACCAGTTGTTTGCCAAGCCGAATTCAAGGTGTTGGCGTTGACCTTTAAAACCCTGTACGGCTTCGGTCCAGTTTATCTCAAGGGGCACCTCCAGCAACATCAAGTAGGCCGCTCAACAAGATCTGCCACGGACGGCCTTCTCCCTGTCCCATCAGCCAGAGAAACCAGGCTGGTGGGGACTAGGAGGAGGGCCTTTTCTGTGGCAGCCCCCAATTTATGGAACTCTCTCCCCAGTGACCTCCGCCATGCCCCTTCCTTGATTAGCTTCCGCCGTGCATTTAAAACGTGGCTTTTCAGGTGGGAATATGGGGTGGGTTAGGATTTTTAAGTTTTGTACTGTTTTTAATTGTGTTTTATACTGTGTGTGTGTGTGTGTGTGTGTGTGTGTCCCCCTTGTATTTTATTGGATTGTACATCACTCAGAGTGGCCGGATGTCTGGCCAGATGGGCGATTCATAAATATAATAAATAAATAAATAAATAAGCAAGGATGCTTTGGATTACACCTTAAATGGGTTCCTAGTCCTATTCAGGCACTCAATAAATATTATTGCTTTCAAAGACTTACAGTGCAATGCTATGCATGTTTACTCAGAAGTAAATTGCAGTTTCAGTTGGCCTTACTGCAAAGTAAGTATGCATTGTATCATAGTAACCTAAGAGTCTACCATAGCAGCCTTAGTTAATTGCTAATTTCTGTACCCCTTTTCACCTTCTTCAAACCTCTGTTCTGGGCAGTATTTAAAAGAAAACAAGTTTCAAAAGTCTGGGGGAGCTGCTTTCAAGATTTTTTTGCATGGATTACCACTTGTCCCTGCTTTAATGCTAGAGTATAAGAAAATGGAATTGGAGAATTGGATCTGACACTTTTTCTCTGTCTCTTTCCCCCTTCTATCTAAGCTAATCCTCTATACAAACAGTAGATAAGAGTGCCTGAAAGGAATTCATTCTTGTGCTCCACTTTTTGTGCTTTTTTCTTCTTTTCTAATATTCATTTATTGTTTTTGACCTATAAGAACAAGATTTGTGTGCTTATCGGGCAATCCTCAAAAAACGTCAGGATGAATGAATTACCATGTAAATAATGACTGTACTCTATGGACTCCGCACAGAAGTTACTGTTCCCATAAATTTGCCTGTAAAATGCTGGGAGAGTGCTTCTGAGCAGGCGTGTCTCATAAAGGGAGAGTGACACCTCCCCAACCGTGCATTGCAAATTTCCTTTCCATTTACTTTCTAGCTATGAAACCTGCATGTGTTTCCACTCACTTACTGCCAAGCCATGAAATCTGTGTATATTTCTGTGCCAGGAAAAAAATGTGCAAATTTCCTAGACACTTAAACAACAAAAACGGGTTGCAGAATGGGATGGAGTTAATGGGGGTCCCCCTAATGTGTCCCCATTCACTCCATCCCTTCCAGCCAACTTCTCAGGTTTGACAGCTGTCAAACTGCAGTAACAGCTCTGAGATGGAGCCGCAAAAAGGAAGTAGCCTTAAGGTGGAGGGCACTGAGTCCCTTTCTGGACTAGTTAGAGACTTGGGAAGTGTCCCAAAGGTGGAGGGCACTGCGAAGTGTCAGTGCAACACTTAAAACTTGGAGGATTACTTTACTAAGGGGGAGATCTACAGCCCACCCTATTTTGGTGAACTTACCTTTGCAGTTTGTTTCCTGTTTGCTGGTGCATTCCAATTGACAGCTAGGCAACTGAAAGCTGTCAAGTGTTCTCAGTTTAGCCTATATGCAGCATCGCATCGTTATTTTGTTACCGTTTGACAGCTGTAACTGGAAAGGTAATAGACCGGGAAAAACTACACATATTTTTGAGAGTTGTAAGTGTGCACTTGCACAACTTCAAAAGACCCCCCCCCCCCAATTGCAAAAGTCTGTGGCGAGAGCCAGTGTGGCATAGTGGTTAGAGTGTTGGACTGGGACTCGGGAGATCCGGGTTCGAGTCCCCGCTCGGCCATGAAACTCACTGGGTGACTTTGGGCCAGCCACTGACTCTCAGCCTAACCTACCTCACAGGGTTGTTGTGAGGATAAAATGGAGAGGAGGAGGATTATGTAAGCCGCCTTGGGTTCCTTGCAGGAAAAAAGGCGGGGTATAAATGTAACAAATAAATAAATAAATAAAGACATTTGCGTCATCACCCCCCCCCCCCCCCCAAGTAAACAAAAATTGTGTCATGATCAGAGACATGTTCTGCTGCGCAGGACCCTGGGATACCGGCTGGAGGACCAGGTGGGGGGAGGAGGGGCAGAACGACCCACAGTGAGCCCAGTCGTCTCCTGGGTGCATCGTGGGTTGTTCCACAAACAACCCACACTGCGTAGCTGACTCGCTCGCTGTGTCGTGCTTACTTTCTGTGTCGTGTGAATTTGCCCAGTGTCTTTCTTGTGACAGAGAAATAAATTGTATTCATTCAGAAATGTACAGTGTACAATTACTGAGGAATGGTTTGAGCAGGCATGGGTAACTTGTGGCCCTCCAGATGTTTTGGCTTACAATTCCCATCAGGCCTCACCATTGGCTATGTGGACTAGGGCTGATGGGAGTTGTAGGCCAAAACTTCTGTCGGGGCCACAAGTTGTCCACCCTGATTTAAAACATAAATGTTTCAGTGAATAAGTTACCTTAGAAACTAATAATTTATATTAAAATTAATTCTTGTAAATACTATCTAATTATATTCGCTTTTGTTAATACACTTTTAATTTAATTATTTTCTTCTTTTAGTGCATTTGAAGCGTCATTTTATGTTCCGAAACCATCTCTGTTTAGTTTTTGAAATGCTTTCCTACAACCTTTATGACCTGTTGCGGAACACAAACTTCAGAGGGGTTTCATTGAACTTGACGCGAAAGTTTGCACAACAGATGTGCACTGCACTGCTTTTTCTTGCAACTCCTGAACTTAGCATCATTCACTGTGATCTAAAACCTGAGAATATCTTGCTCTGTAACCCCAAACGAAGCGCTATCAAGATAGTTGATTTCGGCAGTTCTTGCCAACTTGGACAGAGGGTGAGTATTCATTAAGTATTAACATTAGATTGAGGACAATTTGAAAGGCAATATCTATTTCAGGGTATCTTTTTATTTATAGTAATTAGTGTAGCTCAACAAATAAAGTGATTCTTAGTTTCAGAATTTATATGGGAGACAATTTTGAACAAGTCCTTCTTCAGCTTGTATAGGACTGCCAGTGTTCTGTGTGTGTTTTCCTAAACTAACTTTTTAAATGTGCAGTATGTATTCATTTAGCTTGAGATTCCATGAGAGTGAATCATAATAGCTTATAATAAAATCAGCGCTTGCAGTCTATCACATAGTAAGCCCTGTTGAATTCTCTATTACGTCATGGCCAGTGTGTTAATACTTTGCTTTTCTAAAAAGATTAGCACATTACAACATCTACATTGCACTCAAGATATCTGCTGGTTTGAATGTCAAAGTAGTTCCCTTTTGGAAGGAAGAAGTTGAAGTCAGAACAGTCTAACGTATGAAGTATTAACCTTTTAAAAGGTTGCATGGAGCTACCTGTTAAAAGTTGAAATTTAAGCATAAAATAAATTATTCTGCTTCAGAACACAATAGCAAAATGATGTTATAATTTTTACTGAAACAAAATATTTTTAATTGTTCTATTTTGTTGATAACATATTTAGAGTTGTCTGCTTTTTAAAATAATTATCAAGATTTCTAACAGATATTTTATTAATTCCCTCCTTGTCTTCTACTTCAAATAATAAATTTGCCCAGTGTCAAATTTAAGATGTTTAGTTGTAAATCTTTAAAATCTAAACTAGAAATGAGTTTTAAGTTATCAAATACCTTTATTTTTAAAATGTAGATATACCAATATATCCAGAGTCGCTTTTATCGATCACCAGAGGTGCTATTGGGAATGCCTTATGATCTTGCAATTGACATGTGGTCCCTTGGCTGTATCTTAGTAGAAATGCACACTGGAGAACCCCTCTTCAGTGGAGCAAATGAGGTATGTAATTCTGCAAAGATAGTGATAATCTTCGATGTTGTAAAGCAAACATGCTTAGTATCATCTGGAATGGGTAGTATAAATAATTGTGCAAACTAGGCTTACTTTGCTTATTTGATTGCCCCAATTGTTTAAAACAAAGAGTACATTCATCTCCACGTGTTCATGTTACGTTGAGCTGCCTAGTACTTCACTTCTATAGATTCCCCCCTTCTAATTCATTCCTTTCCCCCATCTAAATAGGTGGATCAAATGAACAAAATAGTGGAAGTTTTGGGTATAGCACCCGCTCACATTCTTGACCAAGCACCAAAAGCAAAAAAGTTCTTTGAGAAGTTGCCAGATGGCACTTGGAACTTAAAGAAGACCAAAGATGGGAAAAGGGTAAGTAGTTATTTTGAACCTAACACCTAAACTCATTTGTTTGTAGCCCCCATTGACATAAGCAAGAACTCTTTCTAAGGCTGCAATCCTATACCTACTTACCTAGGAGTAAGCCCCATTGATCTCAGTGGGACTTAAGGCTGAACAGACGTGTATAGGATTGCACTGTAAAAGTACTTAGCTTTAGACATTGTTTCAGAAATAAAGTATTCGGTAATTGCATTCATTTTAAATACAGAGTCTTTAAATTCAACGTTAAAAATAAAATATAAATTTTAGAATATTGTCAACGATATTTTGAGAATTTATAATGCTCAGAGTTTGTTGCCAAATTGATGTGTGATTGTAAGAGAACTCAACTATACCATTTTTAGGAACTGTAAAGAATTTCTAATGTCCCAACAGGAGTACAAACCACCTGGAACCCGTAAACTTCACAATATACTTGGAGTTGAAACAGGAGGACCAGGGGGGCGTCGTGCTGGGGAATCGGGTCATACCGTAGCTGACTACTTGAAGTTTAAAGACCTCATCTTAAGGATGCTTGACTATGATCCGAAAACCCGAATTCAACCTTATTATGCCCTGCAGCACAGTTTCTTTAAGAAAACAGCAGATGAAGGTACAAACACAAGCAACAGTGTATCTACAAGTCCTGCTATGGAGCAGTCGCAGTCTTCAGGAACCACTTCTAGCACATCTTCAAGCTCAGGTACATTCTTACTGTCCCATTAGTTTTTTAGAAACAAACCAAGCCTTTGCAGGAATATTTAATGACTAGATAAAAATATTTTTATTTCTATAATCTTTAATCTGGCCCCTCCAAAGCTTTCAGTCAGTTTCTTAGTTTTCCTTTTCTTGTTAATAGCAGTCTCTAATTTACTGTACATCAGAAAACAGTTTTGGGATGTAGCTTTCCTTTCCTGTTACCATGTGAAAATCTCTGATTTTCCATACATTGCTCTGTTTACACTTAAAAGGTGGCTCTTCTGGGACAAGCAACAGTGGAAGGGCACGGTCAGATCCAACGCATCAGCATCGACATAGTGGTGGACACTTCACTGCTGCTGTGCAAGCTATGGATTGTGAAACACACAGTCCACAGGTAAGACTCTTGAAAGGAAGTCTCTGTAAACTAAGAAAGAGAGAATTGAAATGACCAAATAGTCTGGTTCAGACATCACAGTACAGCAGTGACCTTGATCACTTCTGCAACTTACCACATTATATTTCTATTTTGAAACCTAAATCATTGCCAAGGCAGGTAATATTTCCTTGTAGCACAATAGCTTGTTAAACTACCACCATTCAAGCCACCCTATGCCAGCTAGGAATATGTGAACAGTGCACTGATACGTTTCTGAATACTTATGTGCTAGACTGAACTAGAAGTTTATTATATTCTAGAGAGTGGGTATTACCAAGCAGTGGAGTTCATAAATCATTTTTAATGTTCATGATGAAATTTACTTTTATTTTTCTTTAAAAAAATAAAAAAAGGTAAGGTATCAAACAAGTTTCAAGATGGTATTATATTCTATTTTGTTCACATATAGTCTTCTATCTGTTTAAAAAGCTTGTCTTGGTATATTTAGCTTGAAGGATATGACATTAAGTGACATCAGACTTTTTTAATGATAGGTTCGACAGCAGTTTCCTCCTCCTCTCGGTTGGACAGGCACTGAAGCTCCTACGCAAGTCACTGTTGAAACCCATCCAGTTCAAGAAACCTCCTTCCATGTAACCCCTCAGCAACAGAATGCATTACACCATCATCATGGAAACACCTCCCACCACCATCACCACCACCACCACCACCACCACCATCATGGACAGCAGGCCTTGGGTAGCCGGACCAGGCCAAGGGTCTACAATTCTCCAACAAACAGCTCCTCCACCCAGGATTCTATGGAGGTGGGTCATAGTCACCACTCCATAACATCCCTGTCTTCCTCAACTACTTCTTCCTCTACATCTTCCTCCTCAACTGGTAATCAAGGCAATCAAGCCTATCAGAACCGCCCAGTGGCTGCTAATACATTGGACTTTGGACAAAACGGAGCTATGGACGTCAATTTAACAGTCTACTCTAATCCGCGCCAAGAAACTGGCATAGCAGGACATACAACATACCAATTTTCTGCCAATACAGGTCCTGCTCATTATATGACTGAAGGACACCTTGCAATGAGGCAGGGAATTGATAGGGAAGAGTCTCCCATGACAGGAGTTTGTGTTCAGCAAAGTCCTGTGGCTAGCTCGTGACTAAACTGAAACAAGTTTGTTTCTTGTGTGTTTTTATAGAAGTGGTGTTTTTCCAAAAAAAGTTCAAAGCTGCTTGAATCAGAAGGAGATAGACTTACTGAACCGCTACAGGAGAGCAAAGCTGACTATTTTTTTAAACTTGAACAGATTGCAAAGGGACAGTAACGTTTTTAGAGCCATGTCCATACCTATCCTAGATAGCTTTGAGGTGTTGTCTCACCTTGTTGCCCCTATTTTAATTACCACAACCAAGTCATAGATTTTCCTGCCCTCATTCAGCAGGGGTAAATGTTCAATTGTTGGTCTTAGTTGCAAACAGATTTTTAAAGTCACTGCCCAGGATCATATAAATGGGCTTTTTGAGGGGTTGTTTTTTAAAAAAAATATGGAGGGGGGGGGGAGTAATACGAATTTTAATTTCCCAAACATACATGAGCACGAAAAGGCAGTACTGTAAGGAAGAGGGACCTTCAGATTACAAAATATAATATTCAGCTGTAAAAAGGGACGGTTGTAATGGTGTTCATGAGGCACATTAAGCATGCTAAGTGGCGGTGATCAGGACTCTCCTTATCTGAACCTACTGAGAATCAAAGCAGCGATTATAATGGGATTCTGTGTCTCTCATATTTGAGACCACAATCAGCTAGTATTGGAATATGACTGGCCTTGTACCTAAGGTGCACTGAGAAGCAATCAACAGGTTGGTCTTGGCCAGTCCAGGGGAAGTCTTAAGTGGTGGTCTTTGGGATAACCTTTGGCCTTATGGATTTGGACTCTAAGTTAGAAGAGCCTACCATTTCAGATGCAATCACTTTTGGACATGCTTTTGCAGACAGTCCTTAATGCTGAAAACACAGAGAATGGGTAATTCAAGAGGCCTTTCTTTTAAAATAGACTTTTGTGACCCACTTATTGTAAGGTATTGCAAGGTCACTTTGCGTGTGTCATAAAGTTGACTTCCTTATTGGTTGAAGGTCACAGGAGTAGTGGTTTGCTTTTGATGGAAATAGCTACAACTGTGTCCCTCCCTGCTTTTTACTTTTCCCCCCTTCCCCTCTTTTTTTCTTTTATCTTTCTTCTCCTCCTTCTCTTTCTCCTTCCTTCTCTTTTTTTTATTTTTTTATTTTTCTGGGCACGTGGTTTCTCCACCATTTCTTCTGCACAAAGATGTCTTCTGTTCATCCTGAACATTTTTAAAAATGCAGAATTTTATGTGACTGCTTTTTTGCCTCACAATTATGCTGTGAATTTTACAAAAATTTATTTTCTTTTTTGATAATTTATTGTACCAAAGCTGTTTTTATAGCACATAGATGTCTGTAACCAATAATGTAGCAGTTCTGCACTTTGACACAAGGTGTAACTAGACCATTTTTAAATGTCAGTTGAAAATTATGGCTGTACTATTGCTTAAACAAAACTGGAACTGTTGTTGAATTCATAGCCAATACATTTACAGCAATCTGTGTACTGAACATGATAGATTTGACATCTAATTCAAGACTATAATAACATCTGTTACATTATAAATGTGTTCAGGCTTCTGAGAGTAAAAGGGACACTAGATCCAGAAGCTATGAAACCAGCAGTTGATTCTTGTATTCCTTATTAGCATAAATGTAAACTTGAAGGCAAGACCTTGGTTGCATGAACAGGTCCAAGACACTAGTATGTGTAAAGCAAAAAGCTCACGTGAGACCTGAGGTTAGCAGGCTGTACTTAACAGGTGCCTAATTTTTTGGGTTCTGCTGCCTTAATATAACACAGTCAGCTTGGCAGTTGCTAAATTTCTGGACCCATATAAAGATTTTTAAATTATGGATAAAACCACAGTGAATTAAATTGGGGTACTGAAGGGATTAGCTTTCCCAGATTAACGCTGCTTGCCCTTTATGTGAACAGAAGCAGTAATCTACCTCTGCCAGTAAACCGGTCATTCAGCAGAAAACCATGTACTTCATACTGGGTCAGTTTCATATGGCCAACTAGGTCAGTTCTTCTGAACAAAAGTGTTCTTCTTTTTCTTCTTCCTTTTAACCAGTCCTCACAATGGCAGCAGAGAGGTTGAATACAGTGCAAGTGTGAAATAATGCTTTGGGAATTATCAGTTTTTGTAAATCAACTTTTTTTGATCAAGGGATCTATATTTTTTCTGTACTGAAATGTCTAGCCTATGAATTAAAATATTTTTGAACTTTTGTAGTTCAAAAACGTTTGGTGAGTGAAAGGCTGTCATCTTAGAAATGGAACACTTGAGCTTAGCAATACAAAAAGGAATCCAGTACTTACTGCTGTCTAGGAATATAAGGGTAACAAATATGGGTAACTTTTTTTTCCTGTGCTGGTTGCCACACCTTAGCAAGCACCAAAAATTAATACTGTTTTTAACCTACATAATGAAAAATCATAAACTCCAGTGCTTCTGCATACTGTGTTATGTTACAGTCCAGTTTTGTGTGCTTTACTACACAGTTTGGTTACAGGACTTCTGTGCATTGTAAACATAAACAGCATGGAAAAGGTTAAATACCTGTGTTCAGATTGTAAGATCTAGTCCGGACTTGCTGTGTATATTGTAACGTTAAATGAAAAGACAAGCCCTTTGTATTATAGTCATGCAGTCTTATGTATGATAAACAGTTGAATAATTTGTCCTCAGACTCTTTACTGTGCTTTAAAAAATTAATTTAAGACAAAAATGTAAACATAGTAAAATCTTCCTATGCAATTAACCTACTTCAAGGCCTCGTCTGCTAGGTATGATTATAGTCAACATGTAAATATTACATACACTTGACACAGATTTTAAAAGGTTATGGAAGTAAAAGTTGGAGGCTTAACACATTTGAGTTTTTAATTGAAATAATAGCAAGGTACTTATGAAATGCACATACCTTCAACTCTGCTTGATTCTAACTGAAATACAGCATTATTTCTAGTGTGCAAATTGTATACATTTTTACATCCACTATTTTTCAGATATTTACTGATTTATTTAGATAATACCTAAACAAAAATCTGGTGGCTATATAAGCTATAAAAGAAGAACTGGTCCTGCCCCACAGTCTTACTAACTAAAAGTACAAAACTATAGGAATGTGCTTCCTCTTCATTTATTTATAATAATACAAACTAAGGTAAATGTTTTGAAATGAAAACACGATTTTTTGGAATCATACTACCTTTTATTGAAAATAACCTAATTCATCTCATCATAAGCTAGTTAGCACTTTTTGTCTGCTAGCCTTCCTCACAAGATACACCCGTTGAGTTCATATTTGTATTCCCCTCTCCCCAACCATTGTAACTGCTGGCGGCTGTGGTGAACTCTTGAACCCCAAAAGGAATGAAAAATGCTTGTTCAACAGCCTGGCAGTTACATCTGGGTGAGTTAAAGATTCCAAGCAGTATTCAAAGGAAGCACTATGTACAGTGCATTTGTAGTAGTCTGATCCAGAAGTTGCCAATGCACATACTATAAATGCCAAAGGAGAAAAGCCCTTCCCCTGAATTTGACTTCTTTACCCACCCCTTGTAGGTACAACACTATTCAATTCAGTAACAGCCCCACCCCAATGTAGGTGCCTGTAACCCTCTGAACTTGGAGGGTTACAGGCATCCGATGGAAGGTGGGAGGAGTGCGGCAGCTAGGATTTTGGCCATCTAAATATTTTTCTCCTCGTGAGGAGGAGAAGCTGAGGCACTGCCTGGATTCCTTGGAGGATGGCGGTGCCTCACTCCTTCCCTCCCCACCCCTGGGAACCCCCCCCCCACTCCAGTTCTGAAGACGGTCTTCCATCTTTGGAGCCCAGCTGGTGCAGAAAGAAAGAACCACGCTGGCTGGGAGCGTGGGGGGAGGGAGGGCGTTCCGTGGGCGGAGTCCCTGCTGCGACCTCAGAAGGCATTTCTGAGGTCAGAACGGAGACTCTGACCTATCCTTGGCGCGCCCCCCCCCTAGATATCGGGAGTCCATAGGATTGTGCCCTAAATCAAGTAATTTTCCCATTAAATTATTAAAATAATAATGAATGACAGAGACTAACAGAACAGTTGCACAATAAAGTAAATAAAACCCAAGCTTCTAGCTACTGTATTCTGGAGGTCAATACTTTTCAGCATTCCCACAAAGTTGGAATTTCTCCTTCATGATCTCAGCTCCTAGTGATTATCCACGTTGAAGGATAAAACCTTCTTCCCTTTGCTCATATACATGGACCTAGCATCTTCCTGCTAGGTTTGCTGTGTTTCCCCTTTGTAAGGGGCTACATGTAAGTTTATGTAGAGTACAGGCAGTCCCCAGGTTACGAATGAGTTCCGTTCTTAAGAATGTCTTTAAATCAAATTTGTATGTAAGTCGGAACAGCATAGCGTTCTATACGTTAAAACTGGCATTTACGCTATGTACTCTACGTAAACAACGTAGCGCCGGGGAACCCAGAAGTCCGTTCTTAAGTATGGGTTGTCTGTAAGTCAGACGTTCTTAACTCGGACTGCCTGTAGTTATCTTTCCATGTTACTCAAAAGACGGTTAAACATGGTATGGGTGTTACCATGAACCAGAGATGGGCAAATCTGTTGATTTCGTCTCTGTTTCTCATTGTTCCAATATTACGTTAGTTTTGTCCTGTTCCTGCATTTGTTTGTGATTTTTTAAAGTCCACATGAAAATTCATACTAATTTTCCTGTGCATTTCTCCTATTATAAGCAGTTTTGTACATAATTGGCCATAACACAATGCAATTTTGTACATTATTTTCACTAATATGTGCATTTGTATGCAGATTTCCCCTTAATATAGTGTTTTTGTACACATTTTTTTAAATGGAGAACTGCATCACAAAAATCGGAGAAATGCGAATACCAAAGAATAAGTACGTTTTGATTCACACATTGGTTCAGGAAATGCAAATTAAGTAGGTTACCATTGAAATGTGAGCCATACAAACTTATCCCTTATCCCTACCATGAGCACTACCCAACTGGTACCTGTAACAGTCACATCAAAAGGTACATGAATCTAATATAGCCACATTGGTTTCTAATGTAGCCACATTGGCTTTGGGTTAATTTTGGCCTTTCCATAATAAGAACTCAAGGCATTATAAAAATGTGCAAAACCAAACACTAAGGCAGGACACTAAACAATAGTATGTATTCCTCTGGCAATGACAGCTCTACAGTGCTGCCTCAAAGCCTGCAAAGCTGTCATCCGTACACAACCGCAGCAAGTATTGAGGAAATTGACTTCCCACACAATCCTAATTGCACATGTAGACATGTATCAGAGCTTGATCTGTCTTGTTATAAAGTTCAGTACTGCATTTAGACCCAGGAGGGTCATTGATCATATAGTAGCTTTTGTTGTTGTTCAGGTGTGAAAATCTTGCAGAAGGATTTGCTACAGGACAGTGAGGCTAGAACTTCGTAGATTATACACTGAATAATGTACCCTGGAAGGTTTTTTTTAAAGTGTTTGTCTATAACAATTTATTGTAAACGAGGCTAAAGTAAAGGCCAGCAGATTTCTTGTTAAGAGAAGAAGGCATATTGAACAATCAGTAACACATCAGGTTTTTTTACGTTGAAAATCTCTCCTTCTTTGGTATGTGCCAATTATGCACATCAAGCAGAATAAGCCTGGCTTAGTTGTAGCAAAATAAAGTACAGGGAGAGATTTAATAATTCTCAGTTATTATTAGATCTGATTTATAGTCCTAGATATTATAGTCTAGACTTATAGTCAGTATGCTCCAGCTAGAGCATCTGTATATTCAAATATGTCCTGTCTGCAGAATTGGCCTTTACTCTGCTTTCTGGACAAAAGAAGAGGAACATTCTGGAAATAGTAGTTTTTGCTGCTCCAGATGCAGGGTAAGCAGCCCCCTTCCTTGGGTATGGTAACTTTTCAGTTACTGCCTCTAATGCCTTTGCTCTTCTACCCTAACTGCTATTTTAATGGTAGGAAGCCCCTCACAAACATGTATACGCTGGTCTTCCCCAGCCTCGTGTCCTCCAGATGCATTGGACTACAACTTACATGATAAATGACCATGGTGACTGGGGATGATGGGAGATGTAGTCCAACACATCTGGAGTCCACAAAGCTGGGGTAGGCTTGTATACACCCGTACTCTAATTGAAAATGCAGCTTACATTTTCCATAAAAGTGTTTGCACGCATGTGTATACATATCTCCGAAAGGTTTACCCATTTGTCCAAAGCTATTTATTAAGTGTCTTGCAGTCTGTAGAAGAAATCAATATTAAAATGGCCTCAACATTTCTTTAAAGGAGGGCTTAAAATTCCCTGAAATAAAAAATTAAAATGTTTATTTTCTTATGCTTTGTTAGGAACTTCCTCACTATTGCCATCTAGAGGTAGCTACTTCACATTGCTTGGTTCATGGTAAAAACTGGTGTGATGCTATTTTGAAAATGGCTTGGTTGAATAATAATTTTAAAAAGCTTTGTTGCTGGCATTTCCAGCAGAAAATAGAATTTTTACTCATTGTGGATGTTCTCAGTGTCCATTTATGCTGTAGCTGCAGCCAAATTGCATCAGAATCACAGGCTAAAATAATAGGTTTGGGACATGTTCAGGAATGAGAGGCACTACTTCATTACATTCACTGATTATGCTTTTTGCATTATCTTTCTTTCTTGAACTTATTGCATTCATTTCCCCCCTCCCATGGCTTATGGTTTCAACAATAACATTTGAATAATTGAAGAGAAAAGTTTTGATAAGAAACCTAGATATAGTTTAGCCTTACCTTAAGAGTCTATAGCCAGATTTGGGGGGTTAGATCAAGACTAAGTTAGTTCCACTAACTTAGGTCCCATTGAAATCATTATGAAAATTCAGTCATGAGTCATGACTTAACTTAGATTTCAGTGGGAACTCGATGCAACTAACAGACTGGATCCAACCTGAGGTATATCTCCTTTTGAAATACAGAGCTAGTGTTCTGTTCACTTAAAACTATATTCAGCTTTCAAGCTGATGTTTCATTGTTTCCTTGAATAAAGGAAATTGTTTCCTTGAATAAAACATGATTGGTTTGTTAGATCTTCGGCCCCGATCCTTGCTCAGCTATATACAAAGTGCAACACTAGGCATGTTTTCTTTGAAATTATGTCGCACTGTGTTCAATGGGGCTTACTCCCAGGTAAGTGTGCTTTGGATTGCACGCTAAGCCTCAGTTTCCTCTCTTGTGCAGTGGATATTATTGTGACCTACTTCATATTTGCTGGTAAAAGGTATTTCAGCAAAATGTTTCCCAAAGGAAGCTGCTTAAGGCCTCCTTCCCCCCTTCCAAATGACACTGCTCAGGTATCGTCATTGTGACGTGTTGCCTAAGCTGCTGGATGAATTCTAAAATATGAGACACATTAGATGCCATTATTGTATTATTTAATATTACAGGATTATAAGCATTGGATGGCAAGGTCGATTATCTGTGATGCGCAGAAGGGAAAACTGATGGCCTCATTTGTAACTCAGCTGGGAGAGTTGGGTGGGTTTTAAATAAAACAGTTCCTATTCTGTTCCTACTGAAGAGTCCTTTATGAACTTGGGCTACTTTTTACATTTATTCAAGCTTCATTGTGTTATTCTTTAGGGCAGGGGCAGGCAATCTGTTACCTTCTAAATGTTGTTGGACTCCAACTACCATTAGTCCCAGCCAGCATGGCCAATGGTGGGAGTTGTAGTTAAAGAGGTTCCTCACCCCTGCTTTAGGGCATTCAAGAAAGCCCTGTTTCTGTGCATTATGAGAAGGGCATGAAGGGATTATAGGAATGAATCAGGCTAATGAAGGTTAATTATCCTGTCTCATTGCCTTTATTGATTTGATGAGAGTAGCATCTTTCTATCATTCTTAACCCCCAGAGAGACCTGAAATATGTAACGAGGATTTTTTAAACAGGCAATATAAATCACACAGGCCACACAATCCATCCCAGAGTTGAAATGAGTAGGTTTAAACGTGGCTACTAGGTATGTGTTGGATAGTGGCTGGATTATTATTTATTATACTCATTTATATCCCACCTTTAAGGATACAAATCTTTTCAAGGCGGATTACAAATAGAATCAATAATACCAGTACAGTATCAAATCCGCCCTCTCCCTCCCTTCCTCCCTCCCTCTTTCTCTCTCAGGCACAGTTCTCTTGTATTCTCTTTGCCTGCCTCCTTCACTCTCTAGTCTACAGTTCTGCACCTTTTGGCTTGCTTAGTGCTATTCAGAGATCAGTCAGGCACTCAGGAAGATATTTGTTGAACATTGTATCCATATTTCTTTGGGAGAAAAGTGAGATGTAGGACATGTTTCAATTTCAGAATTTTCTGCAAGAACTGAGGTGATAAATTCTGCCCTTAACAGAGGACACTAAATAATAATAATTGTGAAGGACTGCCACTGGTCCTTTCCTGCAAGATCGGGAGCTACGCGACTATTTTGACAGCTCAGAGCTCTTGCTTGCGATCCCCGGTTCAATTCGGGTCACTTACACTGGACTGAGGCACTGAGTCAAAGCAAAACTATGCTTTAGGCAAAAGCAAAACAGGTTTATTGGCAGTAGTAAACATACAAATTGAAAGGGGAGATAAGGGAGTGAAATTGACAAAGGGAAAGTAAAGCTTGTTGCGGGCAGGAAGAACTATAAAACAACAAAGAACCTACACTATTCTCAGCTAACAATTAAGAATCTACCCTAGTCTAATACTAGTAACTATAACAAACTTATGGCAATGTACCCAGGCTGGCTGCCTGGGGGTTGAGTGTCCAGGCTGGCCTGAGCCAACGACCCGCTCCGTGCTTCCCTGCACCTTGCTTCCAACAACCTCTCAGAGCCTTGGTTGCTTCTTTTACCCCCTCGCTTGCCCCCCCAATCCCCCGACCCCTCCCTCTGCTGACAGGACGGACCAGTCTGGTCAGGCAGGAGGGGGTGCGGAGGTTTCAGCGCCACCTTGCCCATGGCCCATCAGAGGTGCTCGGAAGGGTTGAGGGTGCTTGGGGAAAACCATCTGAATGTAAATGTGTGTCTTGGATTGAGCTCTGCCCTGGGCAGGGATTATGCAGGTGGAATGTGGGGCAAAGTGTGTGTTCTGTCAGGCTTTCTCTCCACAACAACAACAACAATAATGCATTGCAGATGGAACTGTGTTAACAGGATACTTCAGGTAAGATAATTCTTCATTCCCGCTATCTAACTTAAACATTACCTATCTTAAACATTACCTAGCAAGCTTTTCTAAGCTGTTCGTTCCACAAATGCATGCATTTGGAGAGGAGGGCATTCCTCAGTGACAGAGCTGGTGTGGAGTAGTGGTTAGAATATTAGAATAGGGCTGGGAAGATCTGGGTTCAAATCCCCACCCTAACTTACCTCACAGAGCTTTTGTAAGGATAAAATGATGGGGGTGGGGGAGTGGGAAGAAGCAAGTCCGCCACCGTGAGCTTTTTGGAGGAAAAGTGGGAAATAAATAAATGGTATGTGCTTTGCATTCTGATTATTCCAGATCTGTTCATTGGCATCTCCAGTTACCTACCAGATGAGATAGCCAGTGATCTTCTACAGTCTCTGCCTGAAGCCCTGGAGAGCCATTCAGAATAGATGATATTGGGCCAGAGGGACAAATATTTGGACTGATACGAGGCAGCTTTCTACTTCCTGTGTGTGTGTGTATGTGAACTGAATTCCATATTATGGAGCTTTTTAGTTGCCCGTTTCTAAAGCAACACCTTAACATTGATTCCTCCTAACACTGTCTCCTGGAGAAGAAGTATGGAAACCGCAAAGGCAGCTTCCATGAAGAGGATTTGCCAGGTCAAGCCTCTTTTTTGCTCTGAATGTTTGCAAGAATGGTTGAGAGCCAGTGTGGCGTAGTGGTGAGAGCGTTGGACTGGGACTCTGGAGATCTGGGTTCTAGTCCCCACTCGCCATGAAGCTCACTGGGTGACTTTGGGCCAGTCACTGACTTTCAGCCTAACCTATTTCACAGGGTTGTTGTGAAGGTAAAAATGGAGAGGAGGAGGGTTCCTTGCAGGAAAAAAGGTGGGATAGAAATATAATAAAAATAAATAACTAAAAGTAGCTCTATTTAAAGACAGTTCCAGCGCAGGCAGGCTGAAGAATGATTCAATACTTCCACTGGTGAAAGTACCCCTTAGTATGTTATTTCAAGGATTTTAAGTTAACTCCCAATTTGCTTGACAAATTGATATAACCAATATGGTAAAGATTATAATATAACTTGGATATATAGCCCTCCACTTTTAATTTCAGCTACTTTGGGTACTCCAAAAATGTTTTGCACATTATTCCAGGGGTGGGGCACCTATGGCCCTCCAGATGTTGTTGAACTACAAATCCCATCTTCCCTGATCATTGGTCTGGCTGGCTGGGGCTGATGGGAGTTTGAGTCCAACATCTGGTGAGCTACAGGTTCCCCACCCCTGTATTATCCTATCTATCGATCGATCGATCGATATTTATGAATCACTTATATTAAAGAAATTTCTAAGTAATGTACAGAGGACCAAGATTACCTTCCTGGGGATGCCTGCTGGAAAAGGTATGTTTTTAGTAGGTGCCAAAAACCCAGAAGGGTTGGCACCTGTCTAATTTGTTGTGTTAGGGAGTTCCAGAGAGTGGGCACTATGATTCTAAAGACCCTTATCCACGCCATGATGGACTGAACCTCAAAAATCTTAGGTAACAGCAGGAGAATATCTCCTGATGAGTACAGCAACTGAACAGGCTGGTATGGGATCAGATGATCTCTTAAGTATCCTAGTCTATTTAATCTTTAGTATCTAATGAATGCCCAGAGAGAGAGAGAGAGAGAGATCGATCCTAATTTTATGAACCTAAAGAAGGCTTGCACCTGTTCTTCCTGAACAGCAGCCCTCCATGCTGAGGAGCATGTCAGAACCAGTTTGTGATATGTCAATGAGGGCTAATTCAATTTTTTTAAAAAAGATAAACATTTCCATTTGGCTGGTGCCACACTCCTTTTCTAAGCTAAAATATAACGGGCTGGATCCAAATTCCCATGAGCTGAACTCTGATCACTGGGAGAAGGGGGGGAGGCTTGGATACTGAGTTGCTCTTGCATGAGTGGAAGAGCTCCTTCGGTTTATGGGAGAGACTTTGATCCAGTTCAGTGGCGATCTCCACCAGCAGAAAGGGGTAGGGGGAGAGGAAGTGATTTTTGCTGATTCCCCCTGCAGCTCCCTCTGCCCATGCAAATTGGGGAGTTGGGGGAGCCTCTGGAAAAGTCCTATGGGGTGCAGGTGGAAGGGTTGAATTGGCAAACCATTGCCTCACCCCACGCCTTTGCTAGCAGGAGCCTCCGCTAGAGTGGAGCCTCTTCCATTTGTGGAAGGGCAAGTCACAATCTGAGCTGATGTATGTAGCTGAGACTTTGAGGGAGTGCCTATCATAGTGGCAGACAGAATGATAGACTTTTACTAATAACTGGTAATATAAATGTATGTATCTAGTTCTCACTCCTCATAAAAAGGAAGGATGTTAGAAAAGCTACTGACAGCGTTATGAGTACATGTCAAAATATGTTCAGTTTCTGTTGCCAGAAGAGGACTGAATCACTGGTCTCACTGCAGTACTTTTGCCTTTGTTTCCATGAGAAATTAACACAGGAGCTAGTTTTAAAATACACATATTAACAGAGTTATCATATCTGCATCTAATAAAAGGAGTGGGAGGGATTTTTTAGATATATAATTTATTAGTGATTGGGGTTGTCACCCACAGTTCATTTTCAACCCAAATCATCTTTGTTAATGATTTAATGTAGTCGCTCATTGTTTATGTGTGTTATCTGCCAGTACCTCTGAGTCATTAGCATCAGGAAGTGGAAACCCAGCAGGTTCTTTCACCAAAGTGAGCAAAAACACGATATTTGTTGCCAGGGGACTGCAAGCACAATTCTGCAAAGCAGAAAGAAATGGTCTTCTAGCTGGCAGCAACATGTAAAGGACACTCCGGAAAAACATTAAAGGAGCAATCCTATGTAAGTTTACACATGGCCAGGGGCATGCTGGGAGTTGCAGGCCTTTTTTTCTGTCTAAACTTGCATAGGATTGCACCCTAAGGCTACAATCCTAAACTCACTAAACTCACCTAAGCTCACTTCCCCAACTTTCCCCAGTGACCCTATCAGATGTGCTGGACTGCAATCCCCATCATTGGCAGCCAGCATGGCCATGCTGTCTGGGGATGATGGGAGTTAAAAATCCCAACACACCTGGAGGGCAGCAGGTTGGGAAGGCTGTACAAATTAATTAATCCACCCAATAACAAACATTCTCTGGGCAGATTACACAAACAGTTAATAAACTAAAATGCCATACAAACACTTAAAAATATGGCATACAATACGAATGTTTGAAAGAATACAATATAATACAAAACAAAACAGCACAGGAATAGATAAAATAGTCATAAAAATCTAGAACTAGATCTCTAAAATGCTGGGGAGAAAAGGAAGGTCTTTGCCTGGCATCAAAAAGAAAACAGTGTAGGCATGAGGCGGAACTCTTTGTGGAGGGCATATTTCATCAGCTGGGTGCCACAACTGAGAAGGCGCTCTCTCTTGTAGGCAACTGCCTAGCTTTCTTTGGCGGGGACACCTGGAAGAGGGCCTCCAAAGATAACCTAAGGGTCCGAGCAGGTACATGCTATGCTAGGGAATAAATGCAGTCAAAGAGACACTGGGGCTGTGCCGTTGGCCCTTCCCTTGAGGTCTCATGGCTCCCCTTCCCTTCCCTGCCCCTGACGTTATTGGCTGTGGACGTCTGAGAAAGGGAAGCATAGGAGCTAGAACCTTGACTGTGTAGGGTTCCAGCTCCCATGCAAGCTGTCCCATTCCGCCCCCCCCCTTACATAGAAGGCAATCGGTCTTAGAGACAGTCCTTTATTGGTGCAATCCACTTGACCAGTGAATTGCTCTCATGCAGGCAATCAATGCCCAGCAATAGAAAATCACCACCCGGTTGTGTCCGCTCACCAAAGCCCAACAAACATGCCAGAAATCCAAGGATGTGGGAAGTAGTTCAGAATAATGGAGCGTGTTGTCACCTACACTGGGACTGTGGAACTACCCGCGTTTATATACAGCGAGAGGAGGCACTACTAGGAGTCACTGTCTGAGATTGGAACCTGACAGGGAAACCGGCCCCTCAACCTATGACTCCTCTGGACAGGGTGTTTCTGTTCTGCCCTCTTTTGCTGAGGCCTTACTAACGGACCCATCTCAGAGACCCCCCTCCCCCAGAGAGTCTGCCTCCTGTTGCTCAGTTGCCATGGATGAACTCCCTGACTGATAAGGGGAAGCTCTGTCCAAGGCCAAGTCTTGCAGCTGAGGAGAGTTAACTGACCTCGGCCTGGATCATCTCCCCTCCTCCCCCCTGTTCACTGGGTGGCGGGAGGCCTGGCATGACTGCACTGCCTCATCTGGAAGGATAAAGCTGAATTTTAAAATCTTTGGGTTACTCCAGGTCATGTAAGCAAGCTCATGGTGCTGTTAAATCAGCCATGCAGGGTTCTAATGCATGTTATAATGCTACAAATTGATATTGATATTGGTCCGGGAGACCAAGTTTATCGAGTGCATGTACTGGAGGTTGGGTCCAAAGGGCAGTCTGGGGATTCTGCTCGTGTAAGTTCTCTCTTGCTAAACACCTTTTAATTTTCAGTTGTTGAACCTATCATATAGGATGGACAAAGTGAGGTGAGGGTATGCTATGATTTGCTGTCCAGAACCTCTGTGTGTTGGTGCTTGATCTATGCTGGATGCAAACAATTCTGCCTTGACATTTACCTGTGGATAGGCCAGTTTTTGGAGTGTAAGGTTTCCTCCTTTAAGAGAAAACAAAACATCTGCTGGGGGTGGGAGGAGAGCATACCAATTGCCTCTTCTTTGGTCACTGCTAGAAAATGTTACCATTTGGATGTACTAATTTGCCCGGCGGCAGGGAGAGTTCTATGAGAAGAGAGCCTAGGAAGGCAATACAAAGCAGCAGCTCAAGAGAGATTGTGTTCCAAGAACTGGTTGTTTAACACAGCCTTCACCAACCTGGTGCTCTCCAAAGGGGTTGGTCTATGACTCTCATCACCCCCAGCCAGCATGTCCATTGGCTGCACTGGCTGCCAGTTATGGCCATTGTAGTCCAGCTCATCTGGAGGGCAAAAGCTGGGGGTGGTTGGTTTAATATTTTTCTCAGCATCTTTTGTGTGTATGTTAACCTACTACAAAGGCACTGAAATCCCATATTCAAATTCCGGTTTCTAGCATTTCAGTAGCCCTATTCAGGCATTCCAAAGTGGAGTACACTAGCCCCGCCCCTTCTGTCTCTGTTTCCATGGCTGTCTACACCTGGAGGACAACTTTCTGAAGGGGGGGGGAGAGCCTTTTTTGAATTTCCAGGTTTCCAAATTGCTTGGAGAGCTTCCATGGATAGAGGAGGCTCTCCTCTTTAGGAAGTCACCCTCCATATGTAGAAAATGCCAGAGATGGAGGGGGCTGAGGCTAGTGCACTGCCCCTCCTTGCATATTTTGTATATTCAGTTTGAGAATGCCTGAATAGGGCTAGTGTGTATATAAAGGTTTTGAGATTATGTTTAATAAAAAGAAGCCAGCAAAAGTTAGTCATAGCTAAGTCCCATTGAAAGGAGTCCCATTGCATTCAGTGGGATTTGTAGCCTGTTCTTATGACTATTTATTACAGAGTAAGTCCCAGTAAATCCAACATCCTCTTAAGGGCATAGGGTTTCAGCTTTAGTCATCACTTACTTTTACTGGTTTTACTAATGTGCCTATATAACACTTCTACATTTCTCTTTACCTCTGTTCTCTGTCTCACAAGGGACCGCTGTGTTCTAATATTTGCGGCAGAGAGATCTTGATCAATGCTGGAGACAGGTAACTGCTAGATAACTGCTTAATGCCTCCTGCATTCTAGTTTAAGACTTTGACTAAATGGAGACCTTTGGGCTCCAACATCATGCCCAGTTCCCCCCCTTCTCTGCCCCTTCCCGCAAACTCTGCTTTGCTTAACATCCAGCCTGAAGAAGCTTGTCCACTATTTTGTACCATTGAGTTGGTCCTAATAAACCTATTACCCTGCTGTGGCTTTTGGATTTTTACTGGATTGTGTCCATTATTTGGAAGTAAGCCCTATTTAAATCAGTTGATGTTACTTCCCAACAATGTCTTTGTAATGGAATGGCCAGCTCCAATTTTTCTGTCCCTGTAAGAATTTCTATTTTTGCCCCAAGATTCTCTGTGCCAGGGTGGGGAACTTGTGTCTCTCCAGATATTATTAGACTGCAACTCCCATCTGGCCATTGGCCATGCTGGCTGAAGACATGTCCACTATTCTCACCCTCTCCCAACACATAAGGAAGGGCCTGGCAGGAGGGAAAGAGAGACAATTGCTCAGCTTTACACCTAGCATAAGAACATAAGAAGAGCCCTGCTGGATGAGACCAAAGGCCTATATAGACCAGCATCCTGTTTCCTACAGTGGTCAGGTAGATGCCCATGGGAAGCCCACAAGCAGTGGAGGATAAGGCAAGCAATGGCTACTAGTCAGTAAGGTTATATGATACATCCAGGATCAGAGGCGGCACACCTCTGAATGCCTGTTACTGGGGAACAACAGCGGGAGAGGGCTATTGCCACTGTTCCCTGATGTGGGCTTTCCAGAGATGTCTGGTTGGACACTGTGGGAAACAGGAAGCTGGACTAAATAGGCCTTTCGTCTCATCCAGCAGGGCTCTTCTTGAGTTCTTAAGATGCTTTTGGCATGACACTATTGCCCTGACACTATCGTGTAAAACAGGGGAGGAATCTTCCCCTGCCCTCCCTTGAGGGCTGCATTCCTTCTGGGGAGTTCTGTTGGAGTGGGGGCACTTGCCAACAGTGGATGGAGCCAATGATGGGTGGGGCTGAAGCCTACACACACTCCCACCCATTCATACTCCCACCCATCAATTCCTCTCTTTCTCCCCTCTCATAGGAATATAGGAAGCTGTCTTACATTGATCTGGTTCGGACAACACAACAACCCATCGTGGGTAGCTAGCCCTTGTGGGTTGTTGTGTCATCCGAACCCAGCCCACTTTACCCACAGTGGCTTGTTTGTTTTTTTTCAAACGAGCCACCCTGAGAACCCATGGGCTGTTTTAGGGTTTGTTTTACCCACAGTGGGTTATGTTGTCCAAACCCAGGCAACTGATCCCACCATGGGTACAGTCAAGCGGCAAGTGTGAGTCAAGAGCAGCAAAAAAAACCCTTGCCACTCTTGGCGTTCTTGCCCGTGCCACTGCCAGTGACAGCCCCTTCAAAGTGCCCAAGTGACACATTGGAGGGGCTGTCACTGGTTGGCCACCCATTTTTTTTTAAAAAAAAAATCGCACTCCAAATGTGTGCATTTCCCCCAGGAATTATTTTAAATGATTTTATAGTCGGACTTGCACAAGGGCTTTTGTGGGTCCGCAAACTGGAAGCCTCACCTGGGCAGTGTCCTGGGGGGGGGGTACCTGCTGTCAAAGTGCAGGAAGTACCAACCCTGGACACTGAACCAGAGAGGCTCCAAGGGTTTTTTGCTGCTCTTGCTAAATGGCTCACTGGTCAGTTCCTGGTACCCATGATGGGGTTGGTTGCCCAGGTTTGGGTGACATGACAAGCCATCGAAGGTACAACAACCCAGAGCACAAACCATGGGTTGTCAGGGTGGCTTGTTGCCCATGAACAAGTCACCCTGCGGGAAGCGGTCCGGGTTCACACCACAAGACAACCCACTGTGGCTTGTCACCCACAGTGGGTTGTCGTGTCGTGCGAGCCACATCTCCATCTCTGTCTCACACACACCAATGGCTCCTTTTTAAAAAGACCAATTGCCACAATTGCCAATTGTTCTGCAGATAGGCTTTTAAAAACACCTCCATTAGCCAATGGAAGCTTAAAAAAAAAAAAATTCTATATGAGGTGATTCTCAAGGGGACACAGCACACAAGGAGGATTAACACTTCCATCCCCACCTGTGATTCCCCCTGAAAATCAACACCCCCACCCGCCATGCAGGAATTAAGCTTCAAAGAAAACTTCCACTGGCACCAATGGAAACATTTTAAAAAGTCTAATTGCTGACAGGCAGCCACAAAGATGAGGAGAGTACACTGTGGGCCGGATGGGGAGGATTCACCACCTCTGTTGTAGGAGCAACACCCCCCCCCCCACCACCGATGACACTGTCATGGGCAGCCCAAGGCATTTTGCTGCCTGAGGTGAAGGACAAGATATTACCTCCCTCCCCCTCATCTTAAGTATAGAAGCTGGCCAGATTGGCGGTTGGCTCTTATTTCATTGGGACAACATCCTCCACTACACCTGAGGATAGCAGGTGAGGTTAGGGGGCACAGGGAAGGTGATATGGCATTCACAGCTCTCCCTCTGACACCTTGCTGATGCTCCTCCCCATCCAACAATATTCAGTGCCTGAGACAGCTTCCTCACTCTGCCTAATGGTAGGGCTGGCCCTGATTCCTAGTAGAGTTGCAGGTTCTCATCCATCTACTACTGTGTTTGACTGATGAAAGCTTTCATCACAGATTATCTCGTGTGTGTGTGTGTGTGTGTGTGTGTGTGTGTGTGTGTGTAAAATTGGCTAGCCATGTGGCTATCCAAAATATATGACTTAATATGGAAAACTTGACCAAATTCCTAGCCACATCAGTGCCTCCTGAGAGGGTTTTCAGCACAGATACTATTGCAGACAAGCTGAACATATCCCTTAACTTTGCCAACATTAATATGTTAATGTGTTTTAAATTCATAATTGAAGAGCACCAGCTGGCTGGGAGAATAGAGCTACTGCACTACCAGTGCTTGTTATTATATGAAGCTTCCGATAAACTCACAAACTTGAGAGGGTCAGCAGATTGTCTTCTTTGCAAATTGGATGAGCTTTGTGAAGACTATGTTCCTTTTTCTAAACAGTGGGCCAAATCTAGCAAAAATTAGTCAATGAGCAGAGCAATATTATGACTGTGGGAGGGGGGAAATCTGAGTGGAGATTTCCCACCCCCCCACCCCTTGCAGCTGCTGTGGAAAGCTCCATGGCAGCTTCTCCTCCAAGGGCACAATGGCAGCCTTGGAAGAGGGTTTTGGAGGGAGAAAGGGGGGCAGGTTGGTGGGCAGGGAGGTGGAGGAGAGATTTGGATCTGGTGGATCCACAAGCCTCTCCATCGCCTGTCTCACCCACTGGAAGGTGTAGATGGTCTCAGAGGCCCATCGAGCTAAAAATAACAAAATTGGAGGAACGGGAGGCTGAAAAAGCTTCCGTCCCCCTCCCACCCTAACCTGGCTCTTGCTGGTAGGGTGTTGGATATGGATAGACAGAGAGCGACCTTGGAACCCTCCATCTATCAAGAACCATTAAGGAAAAACAACAACAACCCAGTCATGACTGAATTCCATTCCATTGCTTTCAACAGAAATGATCTACAACTAACTTTTGCTGGATTGTGACACACTAGTGGCTGCTTTATAAAAACTGTAGGGTTGGGTTTTTTGTTTTGTTTTTTGTTTACACTTAAGAGAAACTGTTGTCTTTATGGAAGATCCCCAAAAACCAACTTTGCTCAAGAAGTTGTAATATCTAAATGTATATAAATCTAATTGGTTAGTCATAGAATTGTAGCATCATAGAGTTGGAGGAACTTCAAAGGTCATCTAGTCAATCCCCTGCCAATGCAGGGGATCCATTGTTAAGGCATTCCTGATAGGTGGCCATCCAGCCTCTGCTTATAAACCTCTAATGAAGGAGAGTCCACCACCTTCCAAGGCAAGTCTGTTCCACTGTTGAACAGCCCATATCATCAGGAAGGATCTATCTTGGGACCGATACCTTTTAATTTGTTCATTAATGATCTGGAGTGAGGTGGCTAACTTTTCAGATGACATCAAATTATTCAGTGTGGTAAAAACAAAAGGGAATTGCAAAGAGCTCCAAAAGGATCACTCCAAATTGGGTGACTAGACAACAAAACGGCAAATGCGGTTCAATGGAAGTAGTTGGTATATTATAAGAATGTTGGACTCTGTAAGCTGCATGTTGCTATAGGTTGTGAATACAGTCATTGCGTGTAGGTTGTGAATACAGTCTCTAAAATCTGTAGAGATATGGTAGCACAGGGTACCATTATGTTCCTATTATGTTTGGAAAATGAGAATAGAAATAGACTTGCAAAATAAAGACAGCTTAAAATATCCTCTTAATAAAGAATGTAAGTTGTATTCCAAGAGCATTAACAGAATAATTTAACCTGAACAACAACAACCACGCTTTCTTGAGTTTCCTAGTTTGTTTCCAAGACTGAATATTTTATGCATGGGATGACAGTATGAGACATTTGCAAGTTTTGAATTTTTGTTACAGGAATTGTCAGAAACGGCATCCGTTCCAAAATGCAACCTTTCACAAAAATGAACAAAAGCAAGGACAAAGGATGTACTCTGTGAGGACACTCTCCAATGCGCATGGTCTATGGAAATGAATTGTAGCCATTCAAGACCACTGTATGAACTTCCTGGTGGATGGTGGCCAAAGAATATGGGCAAATAATTTGGGTTCTTTAAAAAGATAAGCAAAACAAACAATCCTAATGAAGTTATTTGAGTCCCTCAGACCTGAACTTAGTATTAAAAATATTCTCTGCACTTTAATGAAATGAGGATTCTGCCACAGGTTAAAAGTAATTAATGACATAATTTTCAAATAAGAACTTCACCCCAGTAAGCAAGCATCAATATAGTATGCATCGAAGCCACAAAATCACACTTCTTGTCGTACTGATTTTTGTTTGTAGAGGGCGCCAGTGAACCTTCCAGATCTTTATACATATCAGAAGAATTCTGAACCTGCAGATCTGTACATCCAGATGTAACTTGACTTATGTAAGTAGCTTCATACTTCAATGGAAAGATTAAAACAGGCAAGTTATTAACATGCTTAAATATTTGCAACACCGTTGATGGAGATCGTGTTGTTAATAATGTAGGGATTTGCTTGAGTACCAAGGACACTATTTATTTTTTTTGCTCACAAACAGAGCTTTATTTAAATAATCACAGAAGATGAGATCCATAATGGATGCAAATGGACATGACAATTAATGAATGAAATTCTGGTTTCATTAAAACCAACAGTAAACTTCCCTGGATTGTTTTATTCCTCCTGGGGTTACAAATAGATGAAAACCCTGCACATATACCAGAAGTCTTGAGCACTCAAGTACAATAACAATGATTTTCTCTTGAAAAGTTCTGTGTGAAGCAACATTGACATGGACTGGAAGATACTTGGCTGTCGTACTTGGTGGACTGCACTTTGTGTATATTCATTGGCCTTTTACTTTTATAAATTGTGCAAGATTATTTCAGTCAGAGTAACCAAAGTATAAATGAAATACATATACAGGAAATATGCACATGGGGATTTCAACTGGATGACTTTGATTTATAAATTAAGCTGTTGCTTTAAGAAGTGCATGTTTTGTGTTTCTAAAATTTCAGTCACGTGCAGCACAATCTTGTGCATGTTCGCTCGGAAGGGACTTACTGCCAAGTAAGTGTGTATCGCAGGGGTGCAGAACTTCTTTCAAGGGCCAAATTTGAGGGCCAAATTCCATTTTGGAGAAGCTCTCCAGGGCCACATCCCCGTGGTGGGTGGGGTCAAAGGCAAAAGGGAGTGGGACCATTATACAACCCCCCCCCCAAACCAGCATATTTTAGCTTAAAGCTCTTACTGCCAGTAAATAAGCCCTAGGAGAAACATTTCCACCTTTTGGAATGGGGAGAAAACGGCAGAAAAGCGAAGAAACCACCAAACGATAGGTGGTTGGGGAAAAGGGGGCATGGCCTTCTGAGGACCCCCAGATTTGGCCGTTGGGCATGAAGCTCTGCACCCTTGGTGTATAGGATTGCTTCCTTATACATTTTATACTTTAGTGCAAGTAATTTGCAGACCCCTTACTTTGATGCCATCATCTCAATTAAATCAGTAAGATTCCCCAAGTGGTCAGAAAATTCACCCTCCATGTTGTTTAATAATGAAAAGGCTGACAAACTGTTTTTGTTCTGCCATGCCTTTGGTTTGGTTTGGTTTTCCCCTGGTTCTTTAATTTTAATACACCACTTCTGGTTTTTAGCTCAGGTTTTGTTTATTGTTTTATCGACTGTGTATTGCTTTAATGGATGCTGAGAACCACTGGGAAAGGAGATGAGGGGCCAAAAGGCAGGATATAAATATTTTAATCAGTAACATGAAAATGAATTAATTATGACAAATTACCAAATCAGTGTGTATATACTGAAATAATGAAAAACGCTACTCAGTGTTGGTCAGCTTTGAAAATCCATTGTTAATTAACAGCATTCCATTCTTCTCTGGTTTTCAACATTTTCAGTGGAAATAATTGACACAAAATACATTGATAATCTCCTTAATCAGTCATTGTAGAAAAATAGAAGTGTGTGGGACATTCTTAGTACAAAATGTTGGAGAAGCTTCCCCACTGAAAGTGTAGGAAGCTTTGAGTTTTTAAGCTTATATTACAAAAATGAGATTCCATAAACTTTACATTGGATGCTTCATTGAGAATAACAAAGACAATTCAAGAGACTTTAAACTTTGTGTGCCCTACTTGGAACATTACAGCTTACACATGCATGGGCCAGAATGATGCAGTTTATTTTTCTGTGCTAAAAGGCACAAAGAAAGCTTAATAGGGCCTTCAGATCCACTTGTCATGACACATTTCCATAATATATATATTAAATCTTAACAAACTTGCCACAATTGATTACAGAAAAGCTCCTCAAAATTACAAGAGCAAAACGCTGATTACCTCAACAAAGACTTCTTTTTGTGGGGGTTTTCTTTTGCATTCTCATGCATTGTCATTAGTAGAGCCAGCTGACAACAGCTATGTTGGATCTTGGTACAACTGGTTTTCCCGCCATTTTTCAACCTGTCCTCCCCCTCTCTATTGTAAAGCTACCTCTGATATATGCTAATGCACTACCATGAATTTTTTAGGGAGACACTTCATTCTCAACCCTTAAAGCTGCAGCTGGCAGTACAGGCAAAAGGATTAGTTTCCAAACCAAGGGGGTTTGTTTCTCAGCCACTCTGGTGAAATATATTTTTAGACAAACAACATATAGTCATCTCCTTCTGCTCTCTGTCCCCTCTCCTCATAATGTGGAGCATGGCTGTGGATATAACAGGCCCTTTTGTGTCAATCGCAGTCAGTAATGTCTTCTGTCATGCATACTCCTTCTGCCCCCAAGCACAACCTAATAGGTGCCCCAGTCCAGCAAGGGATATCCACATGCACGGCTGATGTAGTTGCAGTTGGGATGCTCATCCAGTCCCCACTGAATCCAACATGGGGGTGTCAGATGGGGGTATATAGACCCCCCCCTCTAGGGCTACTAGGTGCACATAACAAAGTGCCGCTAGAGTTCTACTGAGGTCGGGGTGAGCTATATAAATATACATGATCAACATATTTGGACATTGTGACAGCATACAAATGGCATCCAACTACAGAATAACATTATCTACAATGAACCTAGCTCAAAAGTGGAAATGACAGGAAGTAGCAATTCTATAGCTTCCTGGTAAAACTTATCAACCTGGTTTATAAAAACACAGAAACGCCTTTTGGGGAACTGCCAAGGTAGTGAAAGCCATATGGAGGTCACTTCTTTGCGAAAGTGACCAGGAAATATTTTCCAAAAACCATGCTTATTGGCTTTTGGCTGGTTTTATCAGTCTAGCTCAGTGGTGCAGCATCTTGGCCTAGAAGTGAGCACGGCTTCTAGGAGTTTCAAATTACAGATTTGTCATCACTCCATAAAACTTAAACAACTGGAACTGTATTTAGCAAAAATCAGCACACTGATGGGAAATTAATGTGAAGGATTTATCACAGTGCAAAATTTCTACCTGCCTACTAGATTTCTCCTGAGTTACATATTGTAAAACATTATTTTATATATATTTTTTGTACAAAAAATAATTTAAATTCTTCTCAATGTACTTAGTATTTCCAGATCAGGCAGGCATCAAGACAAAATTAAGGCTGTAGTCTATTTTCTTTTTTGAGGGAATTGTCTCACTTTGTTTGAATGGGCATTTGTGCTATGGAGCCACAACAATTGTTTTCTATTTACACAGTTGTCTTTGTTCTGCCAACCTTACTTTGACTGAGCAGTAATTTACTCTAGACATTGATTGCTACCAAATTCTGTTCAGGATAAACGGTGTCAATTTGAGTTGGACAACTTTATTTCTGTTGAGAGAGAGAGAGTTCCACAAGCACAAATAGCATAATGTACATTCCCTTTGGGAGCTGTTATCTGTCCTTAACAAACATACAAACCTCTCCTAGCCTGTTCTTTGCCCTAGCAAAGAGGTTCATACATCTGGGAGTATTCTGACTTCCTGTACCAGTGCAATGTCACATTACATTGCATTTTGAATCTAATGTTTTGTGACAATGCAGCAAGCTAAGTCAATGCACCATTATCCCATCAGCAGACTTGGTCATCATCATGCGATTGTGCAAAAATGACCAGCAACACAGAAATGGCGACGGACGGCTCAAAGTCTGCTTGAACAAATTGTAAATCAGGGATGGGCAACACCCAGGGGCTGGTGGGCTGCACTGGCCCCCAGTCCCCTCTGGGGGTCACACTACTGCCCCAGCAGTTGCCAGACTGCTGTGTATGCTGCTGAACATGCCACCAAAATGGGGTGGGTGGGGGAAGCCTCTTTTAAAAAGCAAAAAAAAATATTACAGTCTGCTGTCAAAATTTGGTGATACAGCAGTGATGGGGGAAAGGGATATTTTGCTTCAAACTAGCCCCGTTTTGCCACCACCAAATTTTGGCAACAAAGTTGTGCTTTTGAAAGGAGGCTCCCCCCCCACCCCCATGCACACACTGAATCACTGAATTTCGGCGGCATATTTGGCAGTGTGGCAGGGCCAGGGTTAGTGGGGGCCACAGAAAAGGCCAGGAGGGCCATATGTTGCCTACCCGTGGTATAAACGATTAGAATCAGATTCATGCTATGGCATAATGGAAAAGACCAATACCACCTGATGTACATGAGGATTGAATTTGATGGAACACATACTGAACAACATTTGAAGTAGTCTCCTGAACATATATAAATAGATAGATGTGGATTCTAGGGGCAATTCTCAAAGCAGGTTCCTAGATTGATGTCTAGTGCCACTCACAAAAGGATCATAGGATCAAAGAGTTGGAAGGGGCCTACAAGGCCATTGAGTCCAACCCCCTGCTCATTGCAGGAAACTAGCAGGCCTGACCCTGCTTAGCTTTCCACGCTCAGACAAGCTGAGCCAGCGTGAGCCACAGGCCTGTGTATGCTGATTATCTAGTTCAGCATAATTCTTTTTTCATGTATATGTATGAATGGAATGACTTCAAAAAGTGAGCTGCAAATATTACATTGAAAAAAGCTCAATAGACTTCAGTCTGATAATATTGGCACAATTGCTGCTGCATATTTAGTTGGAATTGGAATATCAGGATAGTACTTGGTAGGCTTTCTTAATGGAAAAAAATGATGATAAAGAACCTTGGGGGGTGCGGTATCCAGTGATTTAATTAATGTATGTATATATGTATGTTGAAATAAGCTTTTAATCTGCTAATATTTTGGTGGCTTGCCATAGAAGGTTCTTTTATCCATGAATCCATGGATAAACAGCTAAACACTTGTTTAGGTCTATTCACTGTCCATGGTAACTTGCTTGATAGGCTGAAAATGTTTAGTGGTAAAATCTTTGCAAACATCCTGGAAGATACCATGGGATTGAAGGAAAAAGGGTCAAAACCCATGGGTATTTTATGTGGTGGCTAAAAAGCTGACCCAAGCCATGAGGATGAAGTTAGCATCATGCATGCAATGCTGCTTGCCATGCCTTACAGCAGCCTTCTCCAACCTGGTATCCTCCAGTTGTTATGGACTTCAACTCCCTTCAGCCCCAGCCAGCATAGCCAATGGTAAGGAATGTTGGGAGTTGTACTCCAAAATGTCTATAGAGCGCCAGGTTGGAAACGTCTGCCTTACAGATTCAGTGAATAGGACAAGTTAGCCATTTTGTTCCAGGGCTGGACAACCTGTGGCCCTCCAGATTTTTTTTTTTTTTTAGCCTACAATTCCCATCTGCCTTAAGCAGCATAGCCAATTGTGAGGGATGATGGGAATTGTAGGCATTAAGATCTGGAGGGCCACAAGTTGCCCACCCCTGCAATAGACAGTTGAGCTTGAATGTGTACACTGGTGGCATTATGGGTAGGGATGCTATATAGACGTGTCTCCTCATTGGTAGTTGTCAACCACTGGGGGAATGTGACACAGGAAAGCACTTAAGGCACTACTCATTATAAGTAAAGATGGCAGAATGAGGCCTACAAATTGTGCTCAACTGACATCACATCACAGAAATGACATGTGTGCAAGGCTGGCATGCTGGTATCTCATGAGAGATGCATTTCTAAGGATTGCCCACGGGTACAATATTCTTTGGAGAATATTCAAGACATATGAATATTGTCTTACAATATTCATTACAATAATGAAATTCAGCTGAAATTCAATTGTTTTCTTTCACACAGAACTTCAGTTGAAGATGTTCTCTGCTGAACTATGTATAACATTCAAAAAAAATTCCATGGCTTATATAGGTCTGTCTGTTTATCAAACTACACTGTTAGTTTTAACTGAATGGTTTTGAAAACCAAAAAGTTTCCCAAGGTATTGCACTTAAAAGGTAATAGCCCAACACAGATCTGTTGTAGACAAATGCCATACAAAGAAATCCTTGCCTTTGACAAGAATCAGCCACAGTTAAATTCTAGCTGCATTGCCCAAATAACCATAAATGGTTTCACCATATAACATTATAAAGGACAGGATCATTTTGTAAACAGTTTCACAGTATATCAGGAATCATGTTGTAATTTCTCTGCCCCCCTTGCCGCCTCCACCCCAGACATATGGCTTTTTTAGTTAGCTAAATCATCGTTTAAGAAAAGAGCGAGGTACTCTAAATAGCTGCCAGTCTGGTACAATGAGGAAAATGGCATGCATTAAAGGGGCAGTTATATAAGGGTGCCAAACAAACTCTAATAAACTTCTAGTATTAGAACTGAAATGCCTTCTCCATGGTGGGTTTTATTTTTTGCATCCCATTATTTTCTAAATTATATATCTAAACCGACATTAATTGCACACATATATACATTATTTAGAGGTTCTTTACTACAGTACTTTTGTACATGCTGGGTTTATTACTAAACTGAAAGAGAAAGAAATTACATAAGGCATATGTACAGTATCTCATTGAATTGCAGATCTCTCTGCTCACCTTGGGTCTTAAAGCTGCAATGCAGGCATCTCATTCAAAACTGTCTTGGGGGAATATATAAAAAATCTGGAGTTAAAGCTCAGGACATGAATGAACATTACGTACAGTCACTCCATTCATTTTTGGCCCAGGTTAATGAACTTCTGCCCTTTTTTCTTAAAAAACAAAACCCAACACAAAACCAGATACCTGCCTATGAGAACACTGATTTCTCCAATTGAAAAACAGAACCATGATAAGAGACTACATTGTAAAAGAAGGGATATTGCAGCTTTAACCAAAATTTTTGCTTATCTTATGAGCAGACAAGCATTTCAAACCTTAAATGACTTGCCTTCTTCCCCCTTTTAAAGGATAATTTGTGGTTTTCTGTCCCATCCTAAGTTCTAAACTTTGGACTCATTCTCTAAGTTGGCCACATCACCATTCCTTTCAGTTTGTTCTTCGTGGCTCTTGGCCTCTTCATCAGTACCCATTACAGCATGCTGGTCTAACTGGCTGGAAACAGACCAAGTGAGGGGTAATTCTGCTCGACTGGCCATCTCTGCCAGTTCTTTGGCACTATAAGATGGTGTGTTGGTCTCGTATGTTTCGTGAAAGTTATTGTAATCAACTTCATAAAATCCATCCTCTAGGGTGAGGACAGGTGTAAAACGATAACCCCACAGGATCTCACTGGCAACATAAGAACTTCGGGCTTGGCATGTCATCCCTGGGAAGAAAGAAGAGAGAAATTAGAAGCATTGAGGCGTCCCAACATGGCACTATATATAGTTACTGTGAACACATAGCTATGGTTGACAGAAACATTGTGCTAAGTAAGCAAGTAAAATGTTTGCTACACTGAAGATCTACTAGTGTACAAAAATTATCAATTTAGCAGGCCAATTTTATTCCCCCTCCTCCATTTTACTGTGATATCAAGATGGAGGTACTGTTAGTGGGTGGTTCATCTGCCTGGCTGAGTGGTGTTCATCTGTTCTGGAGTGGGTTGCACTCCCCCTAAAGCTGGAATGTCTCTTGTAGTAGCCTAGATAGCAATAGAGAACAGGCAGCAAAAGAGTATTCTTCCAGCTGAGCCCTCTGTTTCTGTATATGTGTCTATTGCTGAAGTCCAGCTGACAGCGTCTGAGAGTGAGAGAGACTACTGATACCAATTGGCTACAGGGCCCTAGCTTTGCCCTTGTGGCACGTACATCAGAATGGCTCCTTGCATTACATTTTTGTTTCATTGGAGTGATCAATGTATCACTCCTGGGTCACCATTTCTCTTGAACCGCATGTTACCAAAAATTGTCCTCAGATACATAGTTGCACAACAATGTGGAATGTTCAGAAAGGTTCCATTTGCTTCTTTCTTGAAAAATCCACGTGGATTTTGAATTCTGATACATCATTCCCCATGTGTATTGCTCCTAAAGCAGTCTTGTGGAGGAAAATGTTACAAATGGAATCAGGAGAGCTCTAGCATTAGAGTGATGTGGTTGCCTGAGGCAGTTGGTTTTGGGTTTCTTGAAAGGGCACCTAAATGGTTAGTTACTTAATTTGTTGTTATATTATTTTTACTGCTAGAGATGGGTGATTGTGGGATTTTTACACCTCAGGTGTGAACAGAAATTTGGCCTGCCTTCGCTACTACATGCCTTGACTTGTGGGGAGGTGGGGGACATTTGCTATTCTGCCTCAGTCAGCAAAATGTCCTGGGCCAGCCTTGTAGGACAAACCAAAGTTATACCTGCTCTTCAACCAATGTGTTTGAAATGTGGGCAGTGAACTTTGGGTTCACATATTCAGGATGAGATTTAGAGCAATTTTTTAAAAACTCCAAGCAGTAAAAATAAAAAAGACAAGAGGTTGGAGCTGTTCTTTCCTTGTGGTAAGCTAATGGTCCTTTCAGAGCCCTAGACACACAAGAGTGCTAGTTTGAGGAGAGACTTAGCTGCTGATGCCATAACAGAAATTATTTCTATTTCTGTTAGTGCTATGCTGAATTTTTGTGGGTGCTTGATTTTGACACAAAGGCCTTCTTTCAAGGGGGCTGCTGCTATTATTATTATTATTATTATTATTATTATTATTATTATTTATTAATTATTATTATTATTATTATTTTGCAAAAGTCCAGTGTTCTATTTAAAAAATCTTATTCCAATTTTTGTGTCAAACATGGTTGCTCCTGGTGATGGAAGGTGGTGGTGCCACCACCAGTTTGTGTCAAGGAGCAGCTGCATTTGTTATCACCGCCAGGGTCTCCACAGCTGACGATGACTTCTGTAAATAACGTCATGTGATATTATGCAGGTGATAATACTCTATGATGTTTTGAAGTTACCCGCTCATGCTTGGCATAGTTGTATTACTGTTATGAACAAAGTCTTGTGGGCCAAGACAGTGAATCAGACATTATGAAATTGTGATATGATGACGCATGATTTTATCACCATATCAATGTGTCCAGAAGCAAAAATGTAGCTTTTTTTTTCATATGGCAAGAATGAACAGAAAATTGGGTGAGCTGTTTCAGTTCAGCATAATGTCTCTTACTCCTTCAGTTTGTTGTCTTAGCCTGTCATTTGTAAATTAATTAAAAAAAAAAATCTAATATCAGCTAGGACATATACTATGAAAAAGAGAGATGATAGCACTCTTCACTTCTAATTTTTCCCCACCTTAGCTGTGGCACAGTTATTTATACATTATTTTGATTTATATCCCACTGTACAAATGCATTATCACGATGACTTACAATGAAATATTAAAACTCACCATAAAATGACTAATATATTACAATTAGCTAAAACCCAGCAAATCTGTAAAAGCAGACAACAAAAGCAGTGCCACAGATCAACGAAAGTTAAAAAGCTGAAATGTCTAGGACTTTTGTTTAATTAGACAGAAATTATATGTAACATCTCTGGAACTGGCCACTATTAAAGGTGTTTGTTTTAATTGGACTATGACTCCCATCATCCCCATGCTGGCTGGGGATGATGGGGTTGTAATCCAATGCAGCTGGAGCGGGCCATGTTGGGGAAGGCTGAAATGGTAGGTAGCTTCAGCTGCATTATAATATTTTTTGTACATGTGTGATACGCCTGGTGACTGGGAGGGCTAAGCAAGTGTCAGTTGTATTATATCTTACAGATGCGAGCCCACATCGTGTCTGAGGTTACTTGTACATGGGGAGCAGTTAAATTTTAAGTGGCTGCTGCAGATCAAACGGCTCGTGACGTTTCAGCCTGAGAAGTACCCTCACCTCGCTGCCATGTCGTGGTTGTTCCTGTCTGTGTTTACGGTTCAGGGCAGGGCTGTAGCCGTGCCTGGCTTTCGTCATTTCTGTGCGGCAAAGTGCTTTGTTCAGCCAGACAGATGTTAATGAGACATGATGTCTGGAAATGTAGCGTAAAGCAAAGACGTGCTCTTCCGTCCCAGATCGTTTGGATACACGGCAAGCGGTAAAATCTGCCATTTAGTGGGGTCAGTCAGGCAGTTCAGTGGCAACATGCACGGCAGCTCTCTAAAATGAGGAAAATGAACCACAAAATAGGCACGCGTCCAGAAATTACTGCACAGAGCAACTAACCGTTCTCAGATTGGGAAGCAGACCTCCCTGAGGTGGTGGTGCAAGGGGCAGCATGAGCAAAGGAGGAGCATGAAAGCGGGGGGGGGGGAGGGAAAGATGCTATCGCAAGTTTCAGGCTGTGTTCAGGGAAATTCTCCGCCGCTTACAGTGCTAGGGGCACCTGACTCGGAAGATCAGTGATAGACGGTTCGGTGACGTTCTCTGAAAGACGACTCCCCTACTCACTACCAACCTTCCCCTGCAATCTATAGCTGTTAGAGATTGTTGAGTGTATTCTAGGAAATGGGGTGGGGGGCACTGCCCACCACTGATGTCTGCCTCTCTCTCTCTCTCTCTCTCTCTATATATATATATATATATATATATATAGAGAGAGAGAGAGAGAGAGAGCACCTGATGCTGATCAGATGGTTGGGCATCTGCCAAGGGCCCACACTCCAGAAGGGGCCCACTGACAAGAGCCCCCAGGAGCTCTTCCTCCTCCTCCTCCTCCTCCTCCTCCTCCTCCTCCTCCTCCTCCTCCTCACCATTGCACCTTGCTTGTTCACCTGCCTCTTCTCTCTTTTCCAGACAATGGCAGTAAGAAGATAGACTCACTGAAGGAAGGCCCCCCAGTGAGGGTGTCTTGCCCAAGGGCCCCCAAAAAACCTGGCGCTGGCACTGCACTGAGGTAGGAGAGGGCCCACCGGAGGGCACTCCGCTGACAGCCCCCCCCCCCAACCTGGAGCCAGCCCTGATGGTGTCTGAGCCAACTGCAAGAAGAGCACAGTATGCTCACAGCCCAGCCCTGATGATGACAGCATAAACACTCTGGCAGCCAGCAACACTTGATTGGCTGCCTTAGTTAGGCATTTCCAGGTTGTCGCCTGGCTGTGTGGGCCGCAAGCCATCCACTGCTACTGCTGCTACTCTGGCTTTAAGCTTGGCCAGTACCTCCCCACTAGGCACAGGTACTGAGATGGGTGGGATTTTAGTTCTACATTGGATGAGACTGTGCAACTAGCTAGAGGACAGCGAAGGAATGCAGATATGTGGAGCCTTCGCTGAAATTTAGTCTGAGTTAACCCAATATCATTTGAGTTAACTGTGCTTTGTCCAACTGCGTTGCATTTTCTGACCTCCATCTGCAGGTGGTGGAGCAACACAAAAACTGGGGTTAAAGCAATGCCAGTTTTGCTTCCCATATGCAAATGCTGGGGAAATTGGTGTCCTCTTTTGTCCTCTTATTTAGTGATGCATTTCCTCTTTTCTGGTGATGCATAAGTGGCCACCCTACTGTATGTGTGTGCAGTTCATAGAGAGTTGGGACACGGGTCTTCATTCCCTCTACCCCTAGTGAAAATTTGCCTGGCATTCCCTCCTACCCTTACTTCCTTTTTTTTTTTTTAACCTGACAAAGCTCTTCAGTATCACTCCCATCTTGAATTTCATCTCATCTTCTCTCCAGCAATCTGGCAGTAATCCAGCCCCCATACAAGGCTCTTGTAATAATCACTGATTTCACCTTCTGGGCTAGACTCAGGCCTCCTGTTTCTCTCACTTTGGCTTCAGTACAACAGTTCAAAATAATGCGTAATTTCAGAACAAGAGGAATCCATGGGAAGTGGAAAGGCAGCGGACAAAACACACGGAAGCCGTTTCAGATGATTGCTGTGGTGTACTTAATGGTGAGATAGTTGCCATCATTGGCAATTTTATGTGGGAGTTATAGATAGTATATAGATTAAAAGTGATGGTGTAAAACTAACTGGAAATCAAGTGATTAGGTTCTTCTTGCACAGGTAGTACTATACATTGACTGGGTTCACATGACACGGCAACCCATCATAAGTAATTAGCCATGGTGGGTTGTTGTGTCATCTGAACCCAGACTACTTCCCACAGGGTGGCTTATTTTTGGGCAAAAAGTCACGCTGACAACCCATGGCTTGTTCTAGGGGTTGTTTGACCCATGACGGGTTGTCATGTTGTCTGAACCCAGGAGACCAGGTTCATCATGGGTTGCAGGGAGTGGCTTGTGAGCCACTCAGGAAGAGCGGCAAAATCCCCTTACTGCTCTTTGTGTTCTTGCCTATCACCACTGCCAGTGACAGCCCCTCCACTGATGCTCAAGTGGCACTTTGGAGGGGCCATCACTGATTTGCCACATATATATATATATATATATATATATATATATATATATTTGGCCCCAGAGGGATGGAGCAAATGGGGCACCAGCACAAGTGGGACACCCCCACCCCCACCCCACACACAATGTGGCCCCATTCACTCTGTCCCATTCAGCCACCTTGTCAGGTTTTTTTTATTTTAAAAGAACTGTCGAGATCTTCTCACCACCCCCTTTTTGGTGCCCCTACTTCTCCCCCTTCCCCTCCTCTTTACCAGTGATTTTCAATTGAGAGCTCAGCAACTATGCACAACTGCATTAGCCTACATGCAGTCTTGTCTGCTCAATTTCCTTCTATATTACCAACTGCACTTAGCTTCCTTTGACAGCTGAAACCTACAAGCACATTGACCAGGCTAGGCTACATATATCGGACAGCTGTAAGTGCGCAAAGTGCAAACCATAATTAGTGTAGTTTTTGGTCTTGATTTCTCCAGAATTTGAGTGATGTTTCCTGTTACTGCTGATACTGACCCACCACGTTCCCCTGCTTCCTGGTGTTCCCAGCAGCCTCCATTAGGGAGGTTTTGGGGAAAGGGATGACCATAGGGAGGCTTGGGGTAGTGTTGGAGGTACAGAGACCTCCAACACCACCCCAAGAGGTCTCTGGGGATGAACTTTTGTATGGGAACAGTAAAAAAAATTCAGATTTTCTTTAAAAAAGTTATGTTTTCTACACCCATTCCAAATTGAGCTGTGTGTGTATCTCTCTGTGTGTATGGGCCCCCCTGTCTATTACTGGTAGTATTTAATGAAGAAGGCATAAGAGAAAACTTTGTCCTGTTTTTCTAGATAGTGTTTCTTGTGGTTCCCTTAATTTGTCTGTTTCCTGCAAAATGCAGCACCTTACAACCCAGCTCCAGACAGCATTGTTCTTAATGACAACATAAGCCAACAATTACATAGTTTCTTTCTCAGTGCTTTTATTACAGTTGCCAAAGCAATGCTAATTTGGGATGTGTTGATATATGGGTTGGCACACTCAACCCATGGCTGAACTTGTCTATTTTTCATTATCTTGACATTATCCTGTCACTATTATGTGAGAATAATAGGGCTGCAAGATTTAATCAATTGATTGGTATGGTTAATTGAATAAAACTTTGTTTAACAGATCCTCACTGTGATTTTAAAAAAGGCTGTTTTCTTCATATTATCAGGGAAAACTGACAATAGGATGAACCCAGCTTCTCTGTTTTGGGGCTTTCTCTGAACATTCCATTATGGACAATCTCTCTTCTTAGCAGAATAATTATGAACATCGTATGATATTACACAGGCACACAGTGAATAGCAGTGGGTGCTTATAGCTAGGCGGTAGAAGTTTATCTCTGGATTTGAATGTGCCCCATATAATTTCATTTAATGTCGGCATTGATTTCATGAATGCTGTGCTTGCAGCAGTGCAGGTCCCTCAGTGGCCAATAAGACTCAGAATGATGATGATGGGGCATTTTTTTTTCTTTTGGATCTCCCGTTTCGGTATGGCCAAAATAATTACTTCACATTCCCGGAACTTTACCATAGAGATCATTCGGCCTCTTCCAATACTTAATGAAATAGGCTGAATTATCATAACATGAAAATTACCTTTGTCATCTGAAGGGAGGGGAAGAAAATTTAACTGTCAGCAGTGAGGAGACAATTAGCAGACTTCAGAGAGGCAGTGGGACAGTAAAGGCATTGTTGCAAGAGAGTAAGTGGCACATGATGGATAGATCAGGCTATAATAAGCATATGGTGAAACTGAACAACAAATTACCATGAAATGCTGAAGTGCAGTGTGCTGAGATTCAGTGAACAAAGTAATGAACATGGTTTTGTACCAACCTGGTAAGATATCCTTCGGATGGGTACATTTCCCCACACTTTTGCTTACCCAGATAAAAATGTCTAATACAGGCAGTCCCTGAGTTAAGAATGCCCGACTTACAGGCAACTCATACTTAAGAACAGGCTTCTGGCTTCCCCGGCACTACGTCGTTTACGTAGAGTACATAGTGTAGTATACTACACAATTTGCGTAATTTACACAATTTGCGTAAATCCCAATTTTACGTATAGAATGCTATGCTGTTCCGACTTACATACAAATTCAACTTAAAGACATTCTTAAGAACGGAACTCATTCATAACATGGGGACTGCCTGTATATTCCAGTTACAAAAAATATTGTCTCAACTGCTCAATATTGATCATAGCAACTCTTTGTGAATTTTGGCTTTTGTAGTGACCCCTTATACATGGCATAGAACATACTGGTGGAAAAGTTGACACCAACAATAACAATAACTTGTTGATTTATTCCATACTCCACACAACTGTAATATGTTGTGTCATGGGCTCTGAAGATGCATAAGATGTCATCAGGGCACCAATTTAATTTGATAGTGTTTCATAATGGAGTCTTGGTTTTTCTTTAGCCTTACAAACAAATGGGTACTACTGGTTTCCACCAGTCCTATAAACTCTAAGGCAGGGGTGGACACACTGGCTCAGCTTGTCTGAGTGTGGAAAGCTAAGCAGGGTCAGGCCTGGTTATTACTTGGATGGGAGACCCCTCCTCTAGTTTCCTGCATTGAGCAGGGGGTTGGACTCGATGGCCTTGTAGGCTCCTTCCAACTCTATGATCTATGAAACCTCTTGCTCTACAGTTGTTGTTGGACTACAGCTCCCATCATCCCTGACCATTGGCCACGCTGGCTGAGCCTGAGCTGATGGTTGTTGGAATCCAACAACATCTGGTGGGCCACAGTTTCCCCACCCCTCCTCTCAGGTTGAGTTATTACAGTATGGCATAGTTTATTTATTTAAGGATTTATATCCTGCCTTTTAATTAATGTTTCAAGGCAGCCAACAATAGAATAAAACAGCATAATAAAAGCTAACACAATAAAAACAGCAGCAAGTAGCATACGGACAATGGTTTGAATTCTAAGTTCCTGTGAACAGAACTCCACTCTTGGGATGCTCCTACTAGAGAAAGGGGCAGTGGTGATTTTTGCAAATCCCCTTTTACACCTGCACTCTCTTCTGCTCCCCACCCCACAATATTTGCTCTGGAGAGATCCCCCCCCCCCCCGGAACAGCATGGGAAGTGGTGCTGCAGGCTTCAGGGGGAAGGAGGAATGGATGAAAATCGCCTCCTACCCTTTTGCCAGTGACAGCTTCTGCTGGGAACAAAGTTCCTTCCATGAATGGATGGAGCCGTTCCGTTCATGTAAGGGCAACTTAGGATCTAAGCCAATAAAATTAATAGACCAGGAGCCATTAAACAGTGCACACACAATGATAGTCATGATGGGATTGCTCCCACACAACTGCTGATAATGTTCAAATGTAATCACTCACTCCTTGGATGAGGCTGGAAACAGTGGCATTGGAAGTAACCTTGCTGATCCAACATATGTGGTTGCTCCATCTCTGGCATAAGGTAAGGGCTGGGCCTATCTTCTAGCTTCAGACATAGCTGGATATCTTTGTCTAGAGATCAGTTGGGATAAGTGCATCCTATTGATCCAGTTGAATTTTTTTAATAGCCTTTGAAATGATGGATCATAAGGTGTTGGGGGGTCGTGTGTGTATAACTTCCTTAACTAAATCCATATTAGTTAATGCCTTTATCAGGCCAAACAAAAGATCACAAAAATGTGCAAGCTTTTGAGATCTCCAGATCTCTTCATCACACAAGATGTTACAAAAAGCAGGTTGTGGCGGAGGGAATAGGGGAGGTGAAAAAACCTGACTTGATGGTGAGGTGCTTCACTAAGACTGTAGTAAAAGTGTTTATGCAAACCTATGAGTCCTCAGAATGATGTGTGACTGTCTGTGAGCAGGCAGAGGGATGTCTTCTTCATTCGTATGTGCCAATCCATACAACACCCACGCACTGTTCTAAGTATGTGGAATTTAACAACTTGACTTGAAAATTGTTCATTTTCAGTTATCATGGAAATATATAACAGTTTCTTAAGCTAGCAGAGGAGACAGTGTCATTGAAGTCGAGCCAATTATGTGGGTGTAAGACGATTAAGGTGGATATGATGTAGAAGGAAAAGGAATGCTATAATTTTTTAAAATTGTTTTTTGTTTTTTTTTAGCATATTTACTGTTCTCTTCTTGAAAGGCTGCAGTTTGGATTATAAAGGTATTGTCAACAATAAGTCTAGGGCTTAATTCAGTGTCACGCTACAGTCTGGGAGCTTAGTTACAGCTAGGCCAAATACAAGTGGTGTCTGGAAGCCACCAAATTAGAATGAAGGCATTTCACACACTCAGTCGGCACTTGTTCTGCAAAAGCGCAAATTTGTGGACAGACTGCAAGGGAGTGGAGATTTTTCTCATCTGTGCTGGATGATTTAACTTACAGAAATAGCGGCTGCTTCTTATTTATAGATGATGATATTCTGAAATTCTAGCCATCTTTCATACAAGAAAGATGTATCTTTCATACAAGATAGAGCTTCATATTGTGTGTGTGTGTGTGTGTCTGTGAGTCTGTGTGTGACACATGTATGTGCTAGGGTGGCCACATGTCCTCTTTTATAGAGGACAGTCCTCTATTTGAAGGGCTGCCAGAGGACTGTCCTCTATTTGAAGGCATCCTCTGTTGGAAGGGCTGTCCGGCCCAAGTCCAGTAGAAAGATAAAGAACCACCTGAAGGGAGATCAGGTGCCTTGTAGTGGCCCATCCACAGTGAGCACCTGGACAGCGGACTGAGCAAAGCACACAGCACACAGCCACAGTCACCTGTCACAGCCTTCCGCACTATGATGAGATGCACTGTATTTCTTTTTAAAATGCAATAACAATTTCTAAATACCTATACATTAGCATATGCAAATATTATGGAAATTAGTGCCCTCTTTTGTCCTCTTTTTTGGTGATGCATTTCCTCTTTTTCAGTGATTTGTAAGTGGCCACCCGAATGTGTGTGTTTTATATGTGTGTGTGTGTGTGTATACATACTGTATATACATAGGCAGTCCCCAGGTTATGAATGAGTTCCGTTCTAAAGAATGTGCTTAAGTTGAATTTGTATATAAGTCGGAACAGCATAGCGTTCTATATGTTAAAATCTGCATTTACGCAAATTGCATAAATTACTCAAATTGTGTAGTATGCTACACTATGTACTCTACGTAAATGACATAGTGCCGGGGAACCCAGAAGTCCGTTCTTAAGTATGGGTTGTCTGTATGTCGGACGTTCTTAACTTGGGGATTGCCTGTATACACACACACACACACACACACACACACACACACACACCTCTCACACATACAGTTGTGTCCAATGTTAGTCCTACTTCAAGTTAGACTAATATTGGATACAACTCATGCACACACCCAGAGAGTGGTGGAATTCTAACCCAAGAACTGGAAGTAGTTAGGCCCACATAGATGATATGAGGCCACCACTCTCAATGTTCTATTGTAGACCAGATTAGTACCATGAGCCAGAAGCGTAAAACAAGGACTAGAAATATGTGCAGGACCAATCATACATGCACATGCCACAGGCTACACATTAAGCACTGAACACATACGATGCATATATGTGGCATATTAACAAGGAGTTAAACATTTGTACAATGGATAATTTTTTTCTACTCTGGAGTACACTAGTGAAATTCAGTTTTCTAAACATTTCTATTGCTTTCTGTTAACCTAACAGAAGTAATATGCAAATTACAGAGACCCCAAGATAATAGCAGCCAGGTTGTGTCCACCCTTTCCAATAACTAGGTAGGCTGCCTCCCCAGGCTCCCCATGGATACCGCCTCCACATCTCACTCCCCCCTCTCACTGTGTGTGGAGAGAGAGAGAGCGTTTGCAAGCAGTAATGGGAAGTATTTAAAATAATTCCTTAAAGAAACCACAAACATAACATTATTTTTCTAAAGTAATAAAATTAAAACATTAGTAGAAGCAAATAGATGACAACACTAAATCAACCAGGTAGTTATAATACAATCCCCTCTAATTTCTTGACTGAAATTACAGATTTATTTTCTGGTTCAGCTTTGATTATTTCCACTTCATATCCAAGAGGGTAAATTGATACTTAATCCAGAAAAAAATATGGAATTTAGATGAGGTTAAGCAAAATGAATATTTTTTTTTTAAAAAAAAAGAAACATTTTTTTTGTTTTTAAAATCTGTATAAACTTAAATGGGACTTTAACACTTGTCATCACATGTCAGGAAATGTTCAGAGCCAAGTCTCTGTCACAATCAATCAAAACTTACTGTCTTGCTCCGTCTCTTAAACACTGCAATTGTCTTTTACCTGCAGTAAAAGCTGCTTAAAAGATGTCAAGCAAAATGGGTTCTTCTTGCTCACTTTTGACTCGTGCTTGAAATAAAGAACGCAACCTTATTTCATGAAGGGAAACATGTTCTTGATGGTGAGTCAGAATAAAATCCTAGTACAATTTAATGAGGTTGGCTGAAGGTTTTACCATACTATGGCTTTTGGATTATTATTTTCATGAACCAGTTTGGCTGCCTTTCATTTTGTGTGCTTTGGGGGATGCTGCATTTACCCACCCAGGAGAGGAATCTTTAAACCAGAGGAGAATTATTTGTTACCACCTGGAGATGTGGCTTAATTTTGGTGGTGGTTGTTACATGCCCTCTAAACGCTAGGTAGTGCGACTCAGGCTTCTGTTGACTCTGTACCTAGTGTATCACCTAAAATTAATCCCTACCTTTGATAATATAAAGATGACCACAGGGGTCTTCAATGCAGGGCCCACAGGGACCTCCAATGGCACCCGCCAAGCTCTCCTCTCCCTGCCCCCTTCAAAATAATGTTTTTTAATAAATACTTGAAAAATATTGGAGTGCCAGGTTCTCCTTCCTGCTGCTGATCAGCTCTTTGGTGGGCAGGAAGAGAAGGAAAGAGTTGCAAGGAGGTGCAAGGAGGTGCTGGTGCAAGGAGGTGTGCCAGGTGCCTGTCCCTATTGACTTGAACTCATTGGCTCCTTCCATGTGTGGGTGGCACATGGACATCGTCACTGGCACAACCTGATTGGTGGGCTTTGGCAGTGTTTCTGTGGCACTGAGGGCATGGTTGTCATATCCCCACCATTTGGGGTTTTCCTGAGTTGTGTGTGTCCCCCTCCCCTCCCTGGCTGAGCATCCATTCCACTGGCCATTCCACTGGCATAGCGGTGACATCTTCCTCCCCTCCCCGGAAGCATATAGGATTGGAGTATAGGATTGCTCTGTTCATGTGGTTTTTGGACGTTACAACATGTGGCAAAAAACCAATGTGCAAGTGGTCTTGTACTTCCACTTTCTGCCATATGTGTTACTCTTAAAAAGAAAAAGTGGGGGTTAGAATCATGTCTTCCCCCAAGAAGCAATGCATGCACTCTACAGCCATCTCCCCATGCTCACAGTCACTGACTAGGATATGTCCATCCCAGGTCTTCAAATCCTATTTTAATTTGATTGTTAGCCATCTTGAGTGTTGTGATTACAATCATAATCCTCTCAAAATAAATAGATAGCAAACAAGACAAATGTCTTGATGAAAGATCTTTGTCATCAGTTGTATCAGTGTATTCTATAGGGGACAGCTCTACATCTAAAGACCTGGTAGGTCCATTGAAAAATAGGCATAGACATCAGGGCTCAGAGTTCAAGTCCTTTGATTTTGAATATTGTATGATACATTATCCAGGAGGAGCCTAGTTGCCTGGTGGAGAAGGTAGAATCCCAGATTCCTTATATGCTTCTTTATGTCACTTCTTTGGACTGTTCAACTCTCCCTGTTGCCTCACAGGAAGGACTTCTTCTGTGGCCCATGCCCAGCTCAGCCAACCATTTAGATGGAAGCCCTTCACCTTGGCCACCTCAGGGAGATGTCTTTCCAGCCTCCGGAGCCAGCAGTCTACCTCCACCTCTTCTGATAGGTCTTCCTTTGTTGGTCATGGACAACAGGGGTGAGGCCCTTTCCTTTCGCAGTGAGAGGTCCAACTCAGTTCTACCAAGCTCTCTGTTATGGCTGCTCCCAGGTCTCTTAAGCTGGTGTGAAAGTGTTCCTCTCTCCTCCCCCTGACTCAGCCTCCTGCCTGAAACTACACTCAGGTTGCCCTGCCCTGACTTCCAGGTCTAGCCTTTCCTACAGTTGCTTGGTACACCAGGGCACACTCATTTTTAGGTGCTGATGGCTGTGGTCAGTCTACCTGACCAGATCTTAGGTGCTGAAGCAGATGCGTGACAGTGCTGGTACATCCATGTCACAGTTGCTATTGCAGAAATGGGTTCTACTTAGCTCTTCCACATGTCAAAGATTAGAGTTATATTAACTTTTTAAATGACACGGTCTCTCTCTCTCTCTCTCTCTCTCTCTCTCTCTGAAAAGTTGACCTGAATCTTTTTTGCATTAATTCACTCCTCCTGTGGTGTTTGGTTTTCAGATGTACAAAGTGTTTTAATACCCTGATACTTAAGTCAGTGGAAAATTCTATTATTCTGGGTATATTGTGCAAGGCTTTTCATTTTTTCCTGGTCAGTTCTAAAATGTTTTCATCAGAATATCTGCATTTACAACCTTCATTTTTGGTAGCAAAATTAAGTGATCTCTATGCTCCTTAGAGTAGTAATAAATAATAATTAACCATCACAATAATAATACAGAAAACCAGAGCTGTGCACTTATACATGTGATGGAGCTGAAAACAAGTAATCCAAGCATGTTATAGAATGCTGCAGCAGCTATGAAGGCTGAAGTGATAGGAAACACAAAATGATATACTGTAAACATTGACAATTCGCGATCAGGTCTGAAACATTAGGGTCACACATCTAAGTATGGCTGTAGTTTCTTAACATTAAATTGTCCGTTATGTGTGTCCATTCAGGACCACCTATGTAATTTGATGAAAAAGTAATGTGTGAAGATGGGAGCCTGCCAAGATTTTCTGAAACGCTAGAATAGTTAATATCCATATCAATCTGAACAAAACTTAGGGTATGGGAAGGGCAATTATTAGTTTTGGACTGGGGCATATTCTGAGCCTGGTATGGGTGGGTTACTGCTGAGGGAGTGAGTCATAGGGGGTTGTCTCTTTCAGTCACTTGCTTGAGTTGGGAATGGATGAGGGTGAGGCTCTGCTCCGCCCTCTTTAGGCTGGGGCTTTTGGTGAGAGGAGAGCCTTGGTGTGTCTGGGGAGGAGGAGCCTGCCTATCTGACCTCCCTTTGCAAGTAAGGGGACTGACCAAAAGACTGTGTGTGGTGGTGGTGGTGGTTGGGCTATCATTGGGTCTGTGTAAGACAGTCCTGGATGGGTACCTTTCACTTGGGCTCAGTCAGTTCATTGGGCAGAGAGTTGTTGTTGTTGCTGTTGTTTTAAGCAAACTCATGAGTGGGATGTGCTACTGTAGCTTGTGGGTCTCAGAGCTGACTGAAACTTGTTATGTGGGATACTATAAATATAGTGCACAGCAGAGGATGCTACAGCAGTGGAAGGTGACAACAGTGGAGAAGGAGATTGAGATCTATGCACTGTTTCCTCTTCTGGTTTGCCTGCCAGCCTCAGTAACTCTGAGAGCTTGTTTGCAGCCCCCTCTACTCTGTGGGTGCTGCTGATGAACGCCAAGTTGGTTAATGGAAAAGCGTGCTTTATTTTGGACCTATTTTGGAAGAACATGCCAAACTGGCTTATATTACTGAGATCCCGGTTGGAAGAAGGGGGAGAAGGCGTGGTCTTCCAGATATGTCCACCAGGGGTGGCCAAGAGTACTTTTTACCATCTTAGGCTGGTATGCCAGCCTCAACACTATCTGAAGAGGGAAGATCTTGTCTTGGTTACTCATGCTCTGGTGATGTCCAGGCTGGACTACTGTAATGCGCTGTATGTGGAACTGCCTTTAAAGATAGCTCAGAAACTAGCTGGTGTGGAATATGGCCACCCGGATATTGGTGGAGGCTGGGTGGTCAGCTTATGTACTGCAACTGGCTGTACGAGTTGCTTGCAAGTGCATTTCGGAGCCTAATTTAAAGTGCTGGTTCTAACTTTTAAAGTCTTAAAACAGTTTGGGCCCAAATTACATGAAGAACCGCCTTCACCTGCATCAGCCTACCTACACTATGAAGTCATCAACAGAGGCCCTTCTCACTTGCCGGCCACCAAGTGCAGTTATGTTGGTCCCCCCTCCATTTGCAGGAAAGCTCTGAAAACCTACCTGTTTGCTCTGGCCTTTTCTTTATTTTGGGGCTGCTGGTTTTATTTGTAGTAGTCACTGTTTTTATTGCATTTTATTGTTTTGTATCCCCCCCCCCACTTATCTTGTACACCACCTTGAGAGGATTCCACCCTTAAATGGCCTAGTTTTGAAATAAATGAATGAATACATCACAATTCTGTTTAAGGACGAGGGGTGGAGATGGGGGAACCCCCATGGGATTTGCTATTGGCACAGAATTCAGCATTTTGAGAACCTCAATTTTCATGTTTAAAAAAGAATGAGTGTTCTGGCTCTTATTGCTAGGAAGAGAGGCTCAAAAGAAGTGTGGGTAGTGTCTGGTGAATCTCTGGAATTGCTGGGATATCCCATCATCAGTGAGGAGGGCTTCAGTGCTCTATGCAGCTTCTAGCTCCTTTGCATGACAAAGAAAAAGCGAAATAAATTATGCAAATTTGAAATGGTGCCTTTCACTTGCATCGGGCAGTATCTGAGTTGATACTTACACTAATAAAATTACATTGGGCTAGTGTAAGGGACTTCTAGCACAATGCTAATAGCGTTCGCTAGTGTGATGGTTGTTCTGGGAAAACCCAGCATGCCTGCTAATGCTGCTGGTGTTGTGCTAGAGTTGCTTGCACTAGTGCAGTGTTCTCCAACCTTGGGTCCCCAGATGTTTTTGGCCTACAACTCCCAGTATGCCCCAGCCAGCTACATTGTTTGTGGTTTCTTGGTTTGATTCTCATATACACACTTTAGAATAAGCTCTATTGAACACAGGCAAGTGGAATAAATAAATGATAGTATTTACATAACCTAAGTATCTTAGAAACAGCAATTTATTAATTATATGAGCTCCCTTTCTAATATCAATAATCTGGTATGCTCTGCAGCAGTGTTCTCCAACCTTGGGTCCCCAGATGTTTTTGGCCTACAACTCCCAGCTACACTGGCTGGGGCATGCTGGGAGTTGTAGGCCAAAAACATCTGGGGACCCAAGGTTGGAGAACACTGCACTAGTGCAATGCCCAACTGCTGACTTGGATACTGCCCAATATCCAGGGGGAGGCTGGTGACTCCTGTGTCAGTGGGGCTACTCCTCATCCATTGCAGTTTAGATTTGGAGCTTTATAGGAACTATCCAGGGTGCTGAACTCCAGCCTAAAATAAGTTCAGCACCATGGACAGCTCCTATAAAGCTCCGAATCTAAACTGCAATGGATGAGGAGGAGCCCCACTGACACAGGAGTCACTAGCCTCCCCTGCCAATATCTATACAGATTACAGAATTTGGATTACCTTGGCATAGAACACTATGGCTTTTTAAAGCACAGAGTATGCACAGTACTAATGATAAAGAATGGATACAGCCGTTTATTAGCACAGGGCCGAAGGAACAATATTCAATCAGTCAACAGGGTTATGTATTTAAGAGTGGGGCCAGCTTTGAAAGGTGGTAATCTATCTGATAGCCTCATTTAGTATCTAAATAACATTCTGTGTGCACAGTTTATTGCTTTACAAACACATTTTCCACAGCTGGCGACATGCTTTTTATGTAACCATAAACCCTTCTGCAGACATTATTCTTGAGCAGCTCATCTGTCAGGAACATAAATGAAATTGCAAACAGATTGGGCTGGTTGGCTATAAAGAAGTGAATATATCTGCACAGTTTTTAAAAGATTAATTTTGGGTCTCTCTCTTTTAACCATACATGTAAATGTCTTATTTTTAGTAAACCATTTTTTGAGTGTTATGTAGTGTTTCTATTTGTGGCCGGGGGAGTGGGGGAGTGGGAAGTCAGTGTCATGAAAGACTAACAGGACACATTTGTCAAGAAGCTAGACAAGAACTATATTGTCTCTGTCCAGAAACAGTAGAAAAGCTGAATGAAATTCTTGACTCCACCCTGATACAGCTAAGTCCAGTGCCTCCTAGTGACTAAACTATGTAATGACATTATCCACACAGTCAGTGTCCATGATCTCCTGCAGCTACAGACTGCTCAAATTATCACCTATGGAATTACAAAGAGCCCTGGTTGCTTTGTAGGTCAGTTGGTGGGTGGCAAGCACAGAGATCTATCTCAAGTTACATTGCTAAAAAAAAACCTCTGCACTCCCAGATTGGGGCCAATACGGTTTCATGTACCACAGAATGGTCATAATCTAAAGAACTTTAGGCATGCTTACCTTCCATTTAGGTTGGGATTTTTGCACTGACATACCACAGGTAATAACCCTAGTAGTCTGGTGTACTAGGGTGAGGTGTGAGTAAAAAAAAAAAACACCCATTAGGTGCATGGTAGGAAACAAGCAGGGATGTGTTTATACAAACATCTTTGCATATTGCATTGGTAATAGGCCTGTAAGTGCCCAAAGCACAGGGTTTTCCCAAGCTGCCGGTGTTGTCAGATGGTTGTTTTGGTCTATTGGCATGCTGTACAGAATGTTCAATTTCTTTCCCTTAGTGCCTCTAAGCATGTAAAGAATGTCTTTCCTTCAATTAAATGCAAAACTGCACGTGCTCTGTATTCCTTTTTTATTTAGCAGGATTTGCAAACTGGTTTTTGTTTGTTTTTTTGCTAATGTATCAGGATGGGATATAAGCTTTGGAAAAGCCGTGTATAGCATGGTGGGTGGGGGATGAGGCATGCCCACCTTCCTGTCTGGGACATGCCCACCTTCCTGTCTGTCTATCTGTCTGTCTTTCTTTCTGTCTCATCTCTCATCTCCCATATCTTCTTGTCTCATTGTTTGTGGTTTCTTGGTTTGATTCTCATATACACACTTTAGAATAAGCTCTATTGAACACAGGCAAGTGGAATATACAGATTTGATAATGCTGCCCATCCAAGAGCATAATTTAGGCATTTTTGTTTTGTTTATTAATGGAAGGGTACAAAATGTAAGTAAATACCTTCTACATGCATGTAATTACATGTAGGGTACATACAGCTTTGATTTATTATTGCCTTGCTGGTTTGACTGTGATTTCAAGATGGAGCCGCCCGCACCCCCATTTCAAAATCATCCCCAGTTCAGAGTTTTTGGACAGAAACCTTCCTGAGTGTAAGCTGAGTGTACATTGAAAACTTAAGTTAAGATCAGATTAACTGATCTTGATATATAAACATACAACCACATCATTTAACTACATAGATTTGAAATGGCTTATACCGGTCCTAGTGTAGGGGGTGGGGGAAAAAATTAGTGTTCCAGCTTTTTTGGACTTGATGACTAGCACAGTATCTGAAAATAAAAGGGCTTGTTGGTTGCCAGAAGTGAAACATTTTTCGGTTCTCCTACCTCACTATGGTAACATGTTCCCACTGCCCCAAGTCTTTTTGCTTTGTTATCTTAAAAAGTTTCAGGGCCATCTAAATCTTGCTACTTGTTTCTTCAGTCTTTTTGCACCTCAAATGGCAAAAAAGGAATATTCCAGGATTAACCCTATGTTTGTCTTATATTTTTGCGGGCAGTTTGGATTTGAGGAGACTCACTATAAGAAAATCAGAGAAGTTTAGCTTCTTGGTTTTTTCCTGTGGTTATATTTTTACCTCTTTCACAACACAATTTCTCTTTTAAAAATGAAAATATTTAAATTATAGAAAATACGAGAATGAGAAACATTACCTGTTGCTTCCACCATTCCTTCTAGGATTACAACTATTTCTAATTCCTCTTTGGGCAATTGGGCTTTGGAAATCTCCCAGAAAGGACTCTGTTGGTTTATTTCATGGCTGATGATCAGTGGTGAAACCAAAAACAGACGATCGTCCCCAGTATAATAACCTACATTGATATCTGTCTGGTTGAGTGGTATAAATTCCCCCTCTTTTGTCTGTTTAGACTTGATCAACTTGGCTCGTATGGATGCTTCCACAATGTGTGAATTCCTAAGGTCCCCCACTCGGAACATCAGACACAGCTTTCCATCTCGCATGGAAATTACAGCATTGGTAGAAAATACCAGGGTTTCTGCCCTCTTCTTGGGCTGGGATATTTTTACAAACATGCAGCCAACCATGAAAGCATTAACAATAGAGCCTAAAACTGACTGAACTAAAAGCAGGATAATTCCTTCAGGACATTTGTCTGTGATGACCCGATAACCATACCCAATGGTGGTTTCTGTCTCTATGGAGAATAAAAAGGCTGAGACAAATCCATTGAGGTTACTGACGCATGGAGTCCATTTCTTATCCCCTATGTGCTCCATATCTCCTCGGATGTAAGCAATAAGCCACCAGATGAATCCAAAGAACAGCCAAGTCACAGTATAAACCATGACAAATATCAAAAGGTTGAATCTCCACTTGAGGTCAACCAAGGTAGTGAAGATATCAGTCAGGTAACGATAAGTCTCTCTCACATTTCCATGGTGGACGTTGCACTTTCCGTCCTTCCTAACATACCTCTGGATTTTCCTCTTGGTACATTCTTTACTTAAGTGCTTTGGCAGATCTTCTCTGGCTTGTTTGGGCAACTTTGGTGGATGAATTGTAACAGGGCTCTCCACGTCCTGCTCCATTGATACTCCTTCCAGCACATTAGCTGCCATTAAAGAAAAAACAGAACATCAATACTGATGGCATACGGAACATTGATCAACACATTAATACTATATCAGTTACATGAAACAACCAAAAATTTTCCTCCATGATACATCAATGGCAATGAGCTGCTTTTTACCAATAGAAGGATAAGGTGCTGGCTAGATTAATATTAATAGTTATGTTTCATAGATAATATTCATATAAATATATTTTCCTCATATATATATTAAAATTATTTTATTGCAATTATATCCCACTATTCCTATAGGAAGCTCAGGGAGAAATATGAAATTATCCACCCATCATCTTCAACAACCTTGTGAGGTGTGTTAGGGTTAGAGATGGTAATGGGCCCAAGGTTACCTTGAGAGTTCCATAGTTGAGTGGGAATTTGAACCAGGGCCTAATCTGTCACTCTAACCATCACACCACATTGACCTTAGCAGCTGTATAAATGAGCAAGAAAGATTGGCTTTGGGGCTGAAGGCTCTAAGAAGGGCAGAAACAAAGATCAGGTGTTGAAAACAGTTTTATTGATTCCCTGATTAGATTTTTTAATTAAACATGTCAACTGATTATTTAAAAGCAACAGTTTAGTGACTCATCTTTCTCTCTCAGCCTTGGGAGAAGAAAAAAAATCCATAGACTAATATTGTAAACTAACAGAAATTTGTACTGTTTTCTATACAAAATAAATATTTATATTGAGACTTGACAAATATTAATGTAAAATGCACAAGGTTGTAGGTAGGAGTACCAGTTCCTGGTACTAATTTGCTAACATGATGAGAATAGAATAGGGAACCTGTAGAATTATGAATGTGTCCATTGTTCTTTGGGAGCCATTTTGTTTTACTGGGCACCACACTGCCAATAAAATGTTGGATAGTGGTACCAAATATACCTGTGCATTCTCTGGCATTTGTATGCAACACATGTTTACCTATATATACAGGACTAATTTCTTTCTCTTATTTCCTCAATCTGTTTTCCATACTCATATATAACACTACCAGTTTCTTTATAAATGCACCCCACCACAAGCATTCATTCACAGAGACAGAAACTCAACTAGTTCTCAAAAACCACAGATGAGGTGATAAGCATGTTAATGCATTGCTTCTGATTGGCAGTGAAAGTTCCTCCCTACAAAAACATTTCACACACACAAGGCTGGCCCAAGACATTTTGCTGCCTGAAGCGAAGGATGAGATCCCCCACTCCCTGCATAAAAGTCAACTAGATGGGCAGCTGAATTTTATTTCAACACTGTTATTTCCTTGGGACAGGAGAGTACAGTGGAGATCTATGGTGTCTTTGTAATATCTATCTGTCTGTCTATCCATCAGATTTTTCACATAGCCCGTCAATGAAGGATTGTCAAGGTGGATTACAAAATAAAAACAAGACCATAAACATGCAATGCAATACAACAATAGTCCTTAAAACAGAGTAAGAAGTTTTAAAAAACCAGATGTTAAAAGCCACTCAGATGGCAAAAGCCTGGGAAAATACAATGTACAAATACACAAATTTACAATTTATAAATATGCAAAGAGGGCACTTTGAGAGCAAACAGATAGCAAACTCAGGCAGTGCTTCTTGGGGCCCCTATGGGGACCCAGGAACAGGGAACAAAAGTATCTTGAAACTTACAAAGATGGACTGCTCCCTTCTTGTTTCCTGAGACATTTCCCCTTTAAATAAGAAAATCCCTTCCCCTCCTTCTAGCAAAATCTCCCTGTTGCCTCCAGTTTACAAACTATGCTTCCTCCAATGCAGGAAGATGTATGTGGTGAAGTCACAAGATGCAGGACATCTTAGCAAGTGTGCAAAGTGTGTAGCCAGCAAACCCCTTGTTGACACTATTCCATAACAGGTCCAGATTCCAAAGGCCCATGCTAGTTTGCTGTGTGTTTGCATGAGATGGTTTTGATACCTCAGCTTGGTTGTGTTACTTGCGTATTAGTGTGGTACTCACTGTTCAGGTTGATTGAGAACTGGCACACAACCAATCCATGAACAATTGGCCAACTTTAGTGAATGCAGATATGAGTTATAAAGGAATTATAGTTTTGTTGTATCATGGATTTAACAGTCTTCTGAAACATTTGGCTTTTGAAACTTCTGGTTGTATAGCTTTTAATTGGTAGTTTGTGGTTAGCTGAGTCCCATTTATTAGGCTGAAATTCCTTCACAGCCTTTTTTTCTTCTTTCTTTTCTCCATCAGGCTTTGATGTTATGTAAGGAGACATTGGGTGAAATCCAGTTGTATCCATCTGCTGATGAAATTGGATCCTTCAGTGGAGTGGATTCTCCCTCCCCTCTGCAGCCCTTTGTACTCCCAAATCTTCTCCAGAGGGTTGGGGGACCCTCTAGAGCAGCAGTCCCCAACCTTTTTGGCACCAGGGACCGGTTTTGTGGAAGACAATTTTTCCACAGACTGGGGTGGGTGGGTCGCCCACCACTCACCTCCTGCTGCGCGGGTGGGGATTTATCAGAGAGTCTTGAGGGGGGCTGAAGCGAGTCGAACTCGCCCCGCTTGACCCTCCTGAGACTCTCGACAACTTGCCTGCTGCCGCTCGACCCAAACGTGCTGGGGAAAGGACCTACGTGGTCCCTGGCATGTCACTTCCTGGTTCTCTGGCGCTGCTCTTTTTACATAAATACCATGGTAAAGTACCTTAAAACGGCTGCGATTTGCTATTCGTGGCCGTTTTAAGGTATTTTACCATGGCATTTACGTAAAAAGAGCAGCGCCGGAGAACCAGGAAGTGACATGATGGATCTCCCGTTGTGTCACTTCCGGTTTTCCGGAAATGCTCGCTGGGAGGCGAGCAGAGGGACGAGCGGTGACGTGTGTGCTCACCGGAGCTCGCGAGCACCCCGAGAGCCAGGTGGGGTGCTTGCGGCGTGTCCCGGCCCGGTTCCTAACAGGCCACGGACCGGTGCCAGTCCATGGCCCAGGGGTTGGGGAGCCCTGCTCTAGAGTAGATTTCAGGGGCATGGTGTGGGCTGAGGGGGAAGGTAAGGGGTTTCAAGGTATCTTTGTCAATTTACTTCAGTCCAGTCTGTTATTTAAGAGAAAGCTCCCTCTGATTTGCTTGAGGCTGACTGTAAGTGTGCCAAATAATTCAGGGGGCTGAAGGGTGGGAAACGACACACACACCAATTTTGCTTGCGAATTACATTTGAGTTTGAACTAAACTCTCCAGAGATAAAATTAGGGTCTTGCTGTAGCCTACTTTGTAAGATGTTATATTTGCATTAGAGCTGGTAATTCTACAACTAATTTGCTGCATTTGTAGGGAAGATTTAATCTGGGAAGCTCAAATATTACTCCTGGCCACACTATGTGAAGGGGGGGGCGGGGAGAGAAACGTGAGCTATTTTTTCCCCTGTTTGTCATCTTCTTTCTAAAGCAACAATGTGTTTTAATGTGAAGCCCCATAATCTGTGAACACATAAACTACAAAAGAAGATATTTAGGATTGGCTGGATTTGCCCCTCATCTGTTGCAGGCCCAGGAATGAATAGATGAACGAATGATAGAAATTTAGGGTTTGATTTGTAAACAAAATCCTCTCCCTGCTGCAAAGCAGAGCCATTGACCGATCAACTTCCTCCGCATATCAACCTGAGCAGTCCCCACCATGGTCTCATCCCACCAGAATGAGCCAGAAGCAGAGACAGCTGTTTCTGTAGAATAGCCTTCCCTAACCTGGCACCTACCAGATGCTGGTTGGGGATGATGGGAGTTGTAGTCCAACACATTTAGGGAGTGACAGGTTGGGGAAGGCTGGAGTGGAGCAGTAGCTCCAGATCACTAGAGCAAGAGATCCAATCCACCTCCTGCATGGGAAAGCAAGAACTGCACTGCCCAGGGTCAAATGTAGTAAACAGTTCAGAAGCAAGAAGTTTGACTGAAAATCTGGTTTTAGATATATTTATCCAATCTTTCCGAATACAATGTGAACATTAACCCAAATGATTGGTGTCACCTCACCAGCAGGACTTAATTTAGCCAGTTAGCACGGCTCAACAGACCCAAACTGTTTTCAGTGCCAGTGCTTGGGCCTAGACCATGAGAAGTCATAATAAGAAAGGGTAATCTGAGCATGAGCAAAGACTCCCCTTCCATCAGCCCCAAATAAATGTTTGCTCCCATACATCTGGGTTTAGGGGCTAGGCTTTCAGGCACCTTTCTTTGCAGAAATTAACAGTGGCTTATAAAGAGCCTTGGCAAACATTATACATATCTCTTCTCTTTGGTCTCTTAAGTAGTTTAAGTAAGGACAGGTTGAATGCAATAGTCCCACTTGCCTCAAGCTTTACCAAGATCGCTTTTTCACAGAATCATAGACAGGCACCTCAAAGGTCACCTAGTCCAACCCCCTGTTCATGCAGGAAATACTCTGCTACGGCATCTCTGTAGATGACCTTTGAGGTTCCTTCCAACTGGATGATAGGTGGCCATCCAGCCTCTGCTTAATAGCCTCTAACAAAGGAGAGTCCACCACTTTCAGAGGTAGACTGTTCCATTGTCCAACAGCCCATACCCATTAGGAAGTTCTTCACCATTAGGAAGTTCACAACTTTGGATGGCTTTAAAAGGGGATTGGACAAATTCATGGAGGATAAGGCTATTGATGGCTATCAGTCCTGATGGCTATATGCTACCTCCAGTATTAGGGGCCGTATGCCTATGTACACCAGTTGCTGGGGAACATGGGTGGGTAGGGTACTATTGCACTCATGTCCTGCTTTTGGTTTTCCCGTGGGCAGCTGGTTGGCCACTGTGTGAACAGAATGCTGGACTAGATGGACCCTTGGCCCTTCCTATGTTCCTAAAGTTTAGTCACAATCCCCCTTTCTTGTAATTTGATCCTGTTGTTTCAGGTCCTATTCTCTGAAGCAACAAAAAACAAATTGCTCCATCATCTATGTGACAGCTCTTCAGATATTTGAGGATGGCTATAATGTTACCTCTTCATCATATTTTCTCCAGACTAAATATACCCAACTCCTCAAGCTTTCCATATAGGACTTGGCCTGTTAGAGAACTATTGCCCCTTCAGGACACCAGATCAACTGAATCAGTCCAAGAGCCATATGTGTGAGCATCATTTCTACATTCTAAACAATCGGAGCACAACCAATTAAGTAAATATCCTCCTCCTGGAGCCTTGCACAATGACATAAGCTTGGATCAAATCCGTAAATAACTGACCCATGGAATCTACCTCTGTAGGCTGCCAGGAAGACAATTGCAACTATTAAGGCTTCACATTTATTTTCTTACATGGCTCCTTCCATCTCATTATGCCCCATGATCAGCAACACACACATTGTGCTCCAGGCACAATAGCTATTTATTTATTCAATTTTAATTTTTATATTTATTTATTACATACCGTTATCCTGCCTTTCAGCATAAAACGTCCAAGGCGCAGTATTTAAATATTTAAAAGCTTTGACTACTGGTTCATTTAACTTGCTGTGACAGTTCTTGGGTGCACATGAACCTGGTTAGGTAGGACTTGTGTGTTGCCCACACTGGTTTTAACCATTGGCTACCACCATGCTTTTGCTTTCCTCCCTGGCTGTGAAATGGAGGAAGATCTCATGCCATCTGACATATGTCAAAGAAAGGGTTAACAGCCAGCTTCCAACCTCCCCCCCCCCCCCCGTAAGCCCTTAATACATGATTGCATCCTTTATTAAAAGGATGCAATAAGGTGGGGGGAAGGGGAGAGTGGAAAGGTACTTTAAAAATAAAACAAATACTGAGAAGCTTGCTAAGCTACACGATGACACTTGGAATAGAAAATGCACAGATATAGGTGGCACCAGGTTAGATGTAGATGGCACAGCATCTTTGGATGGTCGAAGGAGGTAATAATAGGAATAAGGGACCATATTCCATATTTATTATGTTTTGCTAGTGAGGTCAGGGAAGCCTGCTCAACATGTTCCACCAATCAGATAAGTTGCAGGTAGGGAGGAGGGTCCTCTTATCACCTTTTGGAGCCAGGAGATGTGGTTAGAAGTGTCATAATAAAATGGAGATTGCTCTACTACAGCTGGTAGACTTGACATATCAAAAGGTGCTTTCACTGGGCCACTTCGCATGATCACCGGTGCCCACTGTGGCTTAAATAAGCCATGGTAAATTGTGGTGTGTGCTGGCCACCATTGTGAATATTGAAGCCATGGCATATCATGATGTCCAAACAGAATCCATAGACAGAGGAAAAACCCTGTTTGAAAAGGAATAATATAATGTTATATTATATTACGGTATTCCTTTTCAGGCAGGGTTTTTCCTCTGCCTATAGTAGTAGACATTAAACTTCCAGGTCCCTAAGAGTATAATATTCATTATACAGTGTGGCGTAGTGGTGAGAGTGTTGGAGTGCGACTCAGGAGATCCAGGTTCTAGTCCCCGCTCGGCCATGAAACTCACTGGGTGACTTTGGGCCAGTCACTGACTCTCAGCCTAACCTACCTCACAGGGTTGTTGTGAGGATAAAATGGAGAGGAGGAGGAGGATTATGTAAGCCGCCTTGGGTTCCTTACAGGAAAAAAAGCGGGGTATAAATATAATAAATAAATAAATAAATTGTTATAGTGAATATTATACTTTTAGGGACCTGGGAGTTTAATGCTGTCTACTATATCATGTGAAAGCCAGTTTTTCTCTCATTTTTTTGTATAATAACGATTGCTTATTTTACCTGCAATTATTTCCTCGCATATTTAGTTCATTTGATTTGTACCAAATCAAAGCACACCTAAACTGAAGACTTTTTAATATATTCTGTTTGATGCATCACATGCCAGTGAGTTATATCACTTTTAATCAGCAGCAGGCTGCACACACACACACACACACACACACACACACAGAGAGAGAGAGAGAAAGAGAGAGAGAGAGAGAGAGAGAGAGACCTGCTGGATTCTCATTTTCCATTCAGCCTAGTTACCAGACGGAGTCAACATAAAATATGTCTCAAAGTGGTTTAATCATGTATTTCATCATAGCAATGTTTTGCTAGCCTAATCTTGGAAAACGTATGCAGAAAAGAGGAGTCATCAGCAAGCCAAAGTGGTACATTTAGTTGGCTAGCATTAACTGAATATACTGCCAGTTCATTAATTGTGTGGGAAACATGATCCAGCTTATCTACAAGCACTAAGATCCACAATAAATGGGAATCCTATTTACATAACACTGTGTTAAAATGGACTAGACTCATGTGAAAATAAGAGTTACTTTGCTGGATCAAACCAACCAAAGGTCCATCTAGTGCAGTATTCTGTCCCTTCAGTGGGCAGCCAGATTGCCCCCCCCCCCGGTAACTGAAAAGCAAGGCATCTTTTTGGTCCCTAACCCCCCGGTACTAAAAGATATATTGTCTCTAAACATGGAAGTTCCACTTAGCTATCTTGGTTAGCCTTACTTGATAGTTCTGTCATCCATTAATTTGTCTAACTTTAAGACATCTAATTTTGTGGCCATCATCACATCTTGTTGTACATAAGAAGAGTTGTGCCATCTAGTCCAGCATTCTGTTCACACATTGGCCAACCAGATGCCCATGGGAAACCCACAAGCAGGACATCAGTGCAACAGCACCCTCCCGTCCAAGTTTCCCAGCAACTGGTGTACAGAGGCATACTGCCTCTGATAGCAAATTATGTAGGTTCATTATGTTTTATGTAAAGTATGTTCCTTGTTTGTCTTGAACCTATTGCCAGCCAGTTTCATTGAGTGACTCCAGTTCTAGTACTGAGGGTCAACATACATGTTATCTTTAACATGTAGCACACAGCCATGTCAGTTCTCTTTTCCTACTCAAAAGTAAGCACGGGGGACCTGATCAGGATTGGGACCACAGTGGTGGGGCAAAGGGATAAAGCACTTTGCTCCCCCATGCTAGGGACCCAATCCAGATCAGGTTCCTTGTGCTTATTTTTGAGTAGCAAAAAAGAACTTATGTAGCTGCATTCTATGATGTTAAAGGCTAGCATAGTTTAACCTTGAGTCTCAAGGCACATTGTTATCCACCTTGAAGAAGCTAAGCAAGTCTGGGTCTGGTCAGTGCCTGGAAGGGAACCCACCTGGAAACATTATGTAAGCTGTCCGATGATGGACAAATGGTGGAGTATAAATGTAATAATATCTATATAATATCTCTCTACTCCATTCATAATTTATAAAACCCAATTAGGTTTTCCCACTGTTATTTTGTCCAAACCAACAAGCCCCAAACACTTCACTAGATCATTTTTGTTGTCCCTTTCCTGTGCCTTCAGCACAGAAAAGGGAAGCTCAATCCTTTTGGCTTTTGTGGTCTGAATTCTGACTTTTGAAATGAGGCCTTTTTGAAACGAGGCCACGCAATCCAGTCACAGAGGACTTGTGTGCAAAAGTTGGGATGGCAGCAATCACTGTCTGTTTCAGCATTAACATCCGCCTCTAGCTTGGGCAGAAGCTGCTAGCAATTTCTAATGATTTTCATAGTTAAGGATACCAGAACTACACACAGTATTCTGACAGTGCAGCAGCCCTATGTAGCTTTACTCAGAGGTAAGTTCAATGGAACTTACTTCTTAGCAGGCGGGCTTAGGATTGTAACATAAATGTTGGCACACCCTTCCAAAGACATGTTTGGAGCCACCTTGAGTGCCATTTTTGGTAGAAAGGTAGAGGGTACCAAATAAATAAATAAATAAAATAACAACAACACCCTGTGGGGTGGGGTGGGGTAGCCCCAGTAGGTGGCTGGAAATGGAGAGTGGGGAAAGGATTAAGTATTCTTTCCTAGCCCACTGCTTCCTTGCTCCCAGTTGCCCCCTTGGAAGTGGCTTTTCCAGTTCAAAACGTTGCACTACGTTATAAGTGTTTGCACATAATGATTAATTTGGGCTCTATGGAATGATATTACTGCATCTCTATGTGTGGAAGACCTGCACCTGATGGATTTCTGCCAAACATACAGCTGTTGAAGGTGGCAGGAGAAAGGCTGCAGTCCGAAGCTCAATCCTTTTGGCTTTTGTGGTCTGAATTCTGACTTTTGAAATGAGGCCTTTTTGAAACGAGGCCACGCAATCCAGTCACAGAGGACTTGCGTGCAAAAGTTGGGATGTCAGCAATCACTGTCTGTTTCAGCATTAACATCCCCCTCTAGCTTAGGGAGAAGCTGCTAGCAATTTCTAATGATTTTCATTCTCAAGAACACAAGGACATGCTCATTGGTCTCACCTGGATATGGGAGGAAGACAGACGTGTCTTATGCTTCTTTAAGTCTAATTTAGGTAGTTGGTGGTGGTGGTGGTGGGGAACCATACCCTCCAACTGGGCTTGCTTAATAGGAACAATCCGATTTATCTCAGTATGTGTACAGGTTGCTAATGCATATGGCATATGTCTAGGAACTTAGTTGCCTTCTATATACATTGAAATGTTAAGAGACAGTATGCATTTATTCTTTGCTCAGCATTCTAAAGATGAAAGGAAAAGAAACTCTTTTTGCAAAGTCCAAAATACATGTATCCATTGCAAGGATGCTGCCACTTCATTTTCACTTTTTTGTTACCTTGCTACGGAAATCAGTAGCAAAAGCAAATCTAACTTGTTGCATTATGCTCCACTGTGGATGCATAAACACCCTGATTCTCGAAGTAGTGAGAATTTCCAGGGGAACTGTGCTGACCTGGGTTTGGTCTCCTTTGGAGTGACGTCACTGGACTGGAGGCTTCCTGGTGTTTTGTGATATTTGGGTTTATTTACAAACATGCAGATTGAACATCGGTGGAGGTACAGCATTAAACATCCTAAAGAATGTCCTGAAGTTCACGACTGCCAGTCAACACTAGGGGAACAGTGAGTACCTTCTCAGCTCCAGGACCCCCCCCCCCAGGTCTGTCCTCTTCTGCTGTACACACACACACACACACACACACAGAGAGAGAGAGAGAGAGAGAGAGAGAGATCCAGCCATGGAAGGGGAAAGAAGATGGGAGAAGAAAGACATGCCTCCTTCCAGTACAGTCACTGACCATTTCCTTAGCCAGCTATTGATAGCTATCAGCTAATTTCCTTATTGAACACTTTGCCAGCACTGTTTACAAGGTCAGGGCTCTCTCCAGGTGTGCCTCAGGTAACCTACACTGACAGAAAATCCATTTATAGAAATTGCAGAGTCAAGAATCATTGGGTTGGAAGAGATCAAGAAGGATAATTCAACATGAACTCCCAATCCCATAACAATAGTAATGCAACAGCCAAACTACATGTTCAGAAAAACCATGGTTCCTCTTGGGCTGTCATTGTACCATGCAGGTAGGGAACTCCTTTCCCAATACCGAAATGTATATCTCAAAAAGGATATTGTACAGCTGGAAAAGGTGCAGAAACGGACAACCAAAATGATCAAGGGGCTGGTGCAACTCACCAGTGAGAAAAAATTTCAATGTCTGGGGCTTTTTAATTTAGAAAAAATGCAAGTAAGAAGCAACATGATAGAGGTTTATAAAATTATACAGTCATACCTTGGATTGCAAGTAACTTGGTTTGAGAGCGTTTTGCAAGACAAGCAAATTTTTAAATATATTTTTATTTTTTTACTTGATATACAAGCGACGTCTTGCAATACAAGTACTGTAGTACAGCTTAAATTAAAAATCTCTGTACAATTTTTTTTTTTGGGGGATTTCGTTTTGATATAAGAGTGTTTTGGATTACAAGCACGTTTCTGGAACGAATTATGCTCTCAATCCAAGGCATGACTGTACATGGTGAGAAGACAGTGGACAGAGATACTTTTTTTCTCCCTCCTTCATAACACTAAAACTTGGGGGTCATCCAATGAACCTGAATGGCAGGAAATTCAGGACATCTAATAAGATGTATTTCCTCAGACAGTGCATAGTTAACCTATGGAATTCACTAGCACAAGATGCAGTGATGGCCACCAATTTGGATGGCTTTAAAAGGATACTAAACAAATTAATGGATGATAGGGCTATCAATGGCTACTTGTCATGATGGCTATATACTAACCCCAGAATCAGAGGCAGTATGCCTCTGGATACTAGTTGCTGGGGAACGTGAGTGGCAGGGTGCTAGTGTGCTCATGTCCTGTTTGTGGGCTTCCCAGAGACATCTCATTGGCCACTCTAGGAAACAGGATGCTGGACTAGGTTGGCCTTTGGTCTGATCCAGCAGGATTCTTCTTATGTTCTCATCTGAAAATGAAGGGATGCTCCTCATTCATGTGTAAAATGCCTTAACTCTTCTTAACAACATAGGACACTTTCATAAGTGTTGCATAGAATGCTGTTGTTGTTGTTGTTGTTGTTGTTGCTGCTGCCTCTAGTATGTAAAAGAAATAATATTCCTTTTAAGTACAATTAGTGCAGCATGCAAGGAAGGAAGCAGCCCCTTTAAATGTAGATTAAAGTTGCTAGAAATGCAACTATTAGATTTGAGTGTTTTACAGCGCGATCCTTTGAGGCTGCCCGTAACCCTCCAAACTCCTATTGAGGGCAGGAGGTGCGCAGTGGATAGGATGTCTGCCACACTCCCCTCATCCTCAAAAACATCCAGACGGTCTCCTCCTCCCCTCCCTGGAACACCCCCTAAGCCCCATCCCCGAGGTCGCTCTTGTGACCTTTGAGATGCAGCCGGCGCGGTTCTTTCCATGCTGGCTGCGGGGAGGGGGGGCTCTCCAAGTGTGGAGATCCAGCTATGAGGTCAGAGTGATTTTCTGACCTCATAGCGGGGTCCCCCAAAAATCCTATGGCTGTTGAGATGCCATGGCCCCTCCAAGAAATTCCTGAGCTGTGCTGCTGATAACTTCCTCCTTCAGAAAGTGGAGGAAGGAACTAGAGGATCGGCTATCCTTGACCTGATTCTAACCAACAGAGACGAGTTAGTGGATAAAGTGGCAGTTTCGGGAACTCTGGGGGAAAGTGACCATGTTATACTTGAGTTCTTGATTCTAACAGAAGCAAAAGCTGAGTGTAGCCAAACACGTACCCTGGATTTTAGGAAAGCCAATTTTAACAAACTCAGAACAATGATTAGTAAGATCCCATGGCAAGTGACTCTCACGAGAAAGGGAGCCCAGGAGGGGTGGGAGTTTTTAAAAAAGGAAATTTTAAAGGCACAATTGCAAACAATTCCCACAAGGAAAAAAGGCAGAGGGCAACAGAAGAAGCCAATGTGGCTTCACAATAAACTCAAAGATGACCTGAAAACAAAAAAGGACACGTATAGGAAGTGGAAGGAAGGACAGGCTACAGGGGAAGAGTACAGGCAGGTAGCACAGAACTGCAGGAATAGTGTCAGGAAGGCTAAAGCTGAGAATGAGCTAAGGTTAGCGAGGAATGCTAAAAGCAACAAAAAAGCTTTCTTCAGATACATGCACAGTAAAAGACAGAAGAAAGAACTGGTGGTTCAACTACGCAATGAGGATGGCAAATTGATAACAGAAGACAAAGAAAAGGCAGAAGTGTTCAATTCCTACTTCGGCTCGGTCTTCTCCCAAAAGAGGGTCTATGACCCCCCTGGCAAACCTGAAGTGCAGACTGAAGGGGCAGAATTGCAGCTTGAGATTGATAGGCAAATGGTCAAGGAGCACCTGATTACTCTGAACGAGTTTAAATCTCCAGGGCCTGATGAGCTGCATCCTAGAGTAATAAAGGAACTGGCAGAAGAACTCTCAGAACCACTGTCTATTATCTTTGAGAAATCATGGAGGACAGGTGAAGTGCCAGACGACTGGAGGAGGGCAAATGTTGTTCCCATCTTCAAAAAGGGCAAGAAGGAGGAACCTGGGAACTATAGGCCAGTCAGTCTGACATCAATCCCCGGGAAGATTTTGGAGCAGATTATAAAGAAGTCAGTCTGCAAGCACCTTGAAAACAATGCAGTGATTACTAGAAGCCAGCATGGATTTGTCAAGAACAAATCCTGTCAGACTAATCTGATCTCATTTTTTGATCGGGTAACCTCCCTTGTGGACTGTGGGAATGCTGTGGACATTATATACCTGGACTTCAGCAAAGCCTTCGACAAAGTGCCTCATGATATCCTGATTAGTAAGCTAGCTAAGAGTGGGCTAGATGGAACAACTATCAGGTGGATCCACAATTGGCTAAAGAATCGGACTCAAAGAGTGCTTATCAATGGTTCCTTCTCAAACTGGGGAGAGGTAACGAGCGGGGTACCACAGGGCTCGGTCCTGGGCCCGGTGCTCTTCAACATTTTTATTAATGACTTGGATCAGGAGGTACAGGGAATGCTTATCAAATTTGCAGATGACACAAAGTTGGGTGGAACAGCTAATACTCTGGAAGACAGAAACAAAATTCAAAGTGACCTCGATAGGCTGGAGCGCTGGGCCGAAAACAACAGAATGAAATTTAACAGGGATAAATGCCAAGTGCTGCACCTAGGGAGAGGAAACCAAATGCAGAGTTACAGAATGGGGGACACTTGGCTCAACAATACTACAAGTGAGAAGGATCTTGGAATTGTGGTAGATCACAAACTGAATATGAGCCAGCAATGCGACGTGGCTGCAAAGAAGGCAAATGCAATTTTGGGCTGTATTAATAGAAGTATAGCTTCCAAATCGCGGGAAGTGATAATTCCCCTTTACTCGGCACTGGTTAGGCCTCATCTTGAGTACTGCGTCCAGTTCTGGGCACCTCACTTTAAGAAGGACATAGACAAACTGGAGAGGGTTCAGAGGAGGGCAACAAGGATGATAAAGGGACTGGAAACAAGGCCCTATGAGGAGAGACTGAAAGAACTGGGCATGTTTAGCCTTCAGAAGAGGAGACTGAGGGGAGATATGATCGCACTCTTCCAGTATTTGAAGGGATGTCACACAGAGGAGGGCAAAGATCTCTTCTCGTTCATCCCAGTTTGCAGGACACGGAATAATGGGCTCAAGTTACAGGAACCTAGATTCCACCTAAACATCAGGAAAAATTTCCTGACTGTCAGAGCAATAAGACAATGGAATCAACTACCTAGGGAGGTGGTGGGCTCTCCCAGTCTGGAGGCATTCAAGGTGCGGCTGGACAGACATCTGTCAGAGATGCTTTGACCTGGATTCCTGCATTGAGCAGGGGGTTGGACTCGATGGCCTTGTAGGCCCCTTCCAACTCTACTTTTCTATGATTCTATGCTGTTTAGTGGATTTGCATAATCTTGTTCAAGTGGACAGATGAAGTCTTAAATATATGCATTATTAGTTGCTGAATTGATCATCAGAACTTAAATAATGTGAGCTGGTGTTGCACCATGCAGATATGAACTGTGTAAAAATACCCCAGGACAACAAGCAGAGTCAAGCAGTTATAACACGTGGTCCAAGAGAAACAAAAGGGTCTAACTACATATTATGTTAAGTGCCTTGCTTGCAGTGACATCAGGGTTAAACCAGGGGTGATGAGCCTCTTTTAGCTTGAGGGCCAAATTCCATTTCAGAGAAGCTCCCGGGGGCTGCATTTCACTGGTGGGCAAGGCCAAAGGCTAAAGCAGGGCTCTCCAGCCTTGGGTCCCCAGATGTTGCTGGACTACAGCTCCCAGAATCCCTTGCCATTAGCCATGCTGGCTGGGTATGCTGGGAGCTATAGGCCAGCAACATCTGAGGACCCAAGGTTGGAGAGCCCTGGGCTAAAGGGATGATGCTGAAAATAGCAGCATATTTTAGCTTAAAGCACTTACTGTAGGCAACTTAAGCCTTAGAAGAGGCATTTCAACCTTTTAGAATGGGAAAAAGGCTGCACAAAGTCAGGAAGCCACCAAACAATTGGCGGTCAGGGGAAAGCATGGAAGGGGTCATGTCCATCTGGGGAATGCTACAGGACCCGATTGGGACTTCAGGTGGGCCAGATTTGCCCCCCCCCAGGCCTGAAGTTCCGAATTCCTGGTAAAAAAAAGATTAATGCCAAATGTGGGGGGGGGGGGAGAAGTTTTTATTTTTTAATTGGAACTGCAGTGCATGTGGAGGGGAGGTTTAAGCTTTCCCTCCCCCAGAGCAATCCAAACAAAAAATGTCCCCATGCTCGAAATAGTGAGAGAAATAAAAGTCTCACCTGTGCCAATGGGAGCTTCCCCCCCTGTCACTATTTGCAGCATGGGGGGTATTTTTTGTCAGGATTGTGGCAGGGGATGGAAGGATTAAACCGTCTGTGTGCTGGAGCCCTGCTAAAAACTGCCCCCCCCATTTTGTATTAATTAAAAAACAACAGTCCAGACATCACTGGAAGCATCATATTTAACCCAACGTGTAGTTATACACTAAGACAGCGTGTCTTGTTTTCTCCCCCCAAAATAGCCCCCTTTCCCTGGAGTGAATTAACTTTTTCACATTTATTCTCATTGGATAACTGGATGAACAGATATATTTTAGAAACATCTTCATTTCGTGGTGATGCATGATCTTTTCAACCTGCTTAGCCTATACATCTTAAGAACGCATCTAGCACAGCTCAGCAAGAGCACAAATAATTCAAAGCTTCTACAACTTTATGAATTCTAGATAGAAAAGTCTAGTTCTGTTTTTTGAAAGTATCTCTGTAGTTTGGTTGGGGAAGAGCAACCTGCAAAAATATGTGTACTATATTTTACGGAAATATATGTTTGGTTCCCTGTCCCTAGCTGAAGGTGTATAAGTGAGGGATCTTGTGACTTTTGCAGTCAACTATAGACAATGAAACCCATTTTATGTATTTGACTTGTTGCATTTCTTTTCACCTTTGTCCTTCTGTTGTCCAGATACTAATGGTCAGTCTACATTGATAGCCTTATTCATAGAGGATAAGGCTATCGATGACTACTACTCCTGATGACTATATGCTACCTGCAGTATCAGAGGCAGTATACCTATATGCATCAGTTGCTGGGGAACTTGGGATGGAGGGTGCTGTTGCACTCATGTCCTGCTTGTGGGTTTCCTGTGGGCAGCTGGTTGGCCACTGTGTGAGCAGAATGCTGGACTAGAGATGGACCCTTGGTTTGATCCAGCAGGGCTCTTCTTATGTTCTTACATATTTAGAAAAAGCACACAGTATTGCCTTCCTCAAAGGGCTCTATTTCAGCATGCACTGTCCTGATTCAGACTTCAGTTCCCACAGACCCCTGTCCACTGAAAGCTAGGATATTGGGGGACAGGGTTCTAGACCAGCATTCTCCCTGATGTGCTACTTTTCTGCGTGCAAGGCCAGGGGATTTTTCTTTTAATGTGGGGGATCATTCAAACATGCAAGCCTCCACCTGTATTCTGCAAGCCAAATAGAAACCACAGCTGACAGTTTATGGGATGTGAATGGTGCCCCCTGCTCACATGTTATCAGTACTAGATAAAACAGCCAGTCTGAATGGACCTGCCAATAAGTGCTCGGTATAGGGCAGGGCTGTTGAAGCTCTTTCAGTCCGAGGGCCAAATTCCATTTTGGAGAAGCTCTCGGGGCCTGCATCCCAGTGTTGGGTGGGGCGGAATGCAAAAAAAAGAGGGACCAAAGGCAAAGGGGTTGGGGCCAACATACCAGTGTATTTTAGCTTAAAGCTCTTACTGCCAATACAGCCATGCCTTGGATTGAGAGCATAATTCGTTCCGGAAACGTGCTTGTAATCCAAAACACTCTTATATCAAAATGAAATCCCCCCAAAAAAAGTTTGTACAGAGATCTTTCATTTAAGCCGTACTACAGTACTTGTATTGCAAGACATCGCTTGTATATCAAGTAAAAATAAAAAAATAAAAAAAAAATTAAAAATTTGCTTGTCTTGCAAAACACTCTCAAGCCAAGTTACTTGCAATCCAAGGTATTACTGTAACTAAGCCTTAGGAAGGGCATTCCAGCCTTTTAGAATGGGGAAAAACTGCAGAAAAGCCAGAAACCCACCAAATGATTGGTGGTTGGGGAAAGGGGGTGGGGCCATCTGGGAAAACCTGGAGGGCCAGATTGAGACCCCAGATGGGCAGGATTTGGCCTCTAGGCCTGAGGTTCTGCACCTCTGGTATAGGGAGCAAGCTGCTAAGACATTAATTGAAAGTAGGGTGACCAGGCGAAAAAGAGCTTGTGCACCTTTAATAGTTGTGCAAAATACAATTCCCTCTTCTGCACAATTATTAAAGGTGCACGAGCCCAGTCCTCCTTTGTGCCTGCCCACCCCCCCCGGTGAGCTTGGAAATATTATATTATTACTCGAGTTTTGTGGAAAATATTAACATGTATTTGACAACGTCTGCAACACAAATCATAGCTGAATGAATTCCAGTAAGATGCAAAAACAGTTCCTTACGGTCAATAGGGAATCTTTTGGTCCACTTTTAATGCTATTTCTTCTTGCTGCAGAAACCGATGCTTATGAGAATCGCTTATCAGGTTAATATCTGGTGCTGAAATACAGAGCAAATGCAATCTGCCACTAGACTTTGCCTTTCCAAAGGCAGACAAAGACGGCTAGGAAGATGGAGCAGATGGTGTTCTCAACAAGATGACATTTGGCACACCTTGGTTACTTCCGTATATTTACCCTTGTTGTCTGCTGCTCATACATATATATCCATCTTCAGGTTCTGCAAACAACATCTGGCAAGCCATTAATATAACAGCTGACTGTGATAAATTTCTATTAGCTGCAACTGACTTTAGCATTACACGCTTGACCTGATATTGGGCAATCAAACTCTCAGTCTCATTCACATGGAAATTTCAGACAAGTTCCTGTTGAAGTGGAACTGTAGTTAAATGAGCAACCTTTTGCTTTAATCGGTGTGATCAGTTGTAACAATACTTCTATGCTTGATTACGTTCCATTTGGATTTCCACTGTTTTTCATTGCCTTTATTATTTATTCATATATTTAGGGTTACCAATATTCTTCTGATGGGATTCCTGTGCTTGGACAACTAGATGACAGGAAATTCAGTAGGTGAAGCTTTCCCCCTGCATGCACATAGAGGGTTCCTCACTGCAGGAACATGGCATGAGCCAGGGATGTTGAAGAGTCCTTGGTCCCAAGTCCCGAGTCGAGTCCTGAGTCTTTGGACCCGAGTCTCGAGTCGAGTCTCGAGTCTGAGGCCCAAAATGGTGACTCGAGTCCCGAGTCACTCCCAAAGCGGCGGCAAATGGAGGGAGCGGGAGGGTCTCTGCAAGAGGAAGAAGAGCTGCCCTTCCTCCTGCGGAGACCCTCCCGATCCCTCCATGGGCTGCTGACACAGCTCCTGCCGCTGCCGCTGCTGCCGCCGCCGCTCTTCTAAGCGGCGTGGAGTGTTCTCCGTGCTGCTCGAGTCGCCGCCGCCACCCGCACGCCGCCGCCGCTCACCCCACCTCCGCCACACGCCGCCGCCTCACCTCGCCGCTGCTCACACGCTGCTGCCGCCCTCACCGCCGCCGCCACCATCGCACGCCGCCTCACGCCACCGCCGCTGCATGCCGCCTCACCTCACCTCCGCCGCTGTCGCACACCGCCTCATGCCATTGCCGTCGCATGCTGCCTCGCCTCGCCTCGCCGCACGCACGCACGCCGCCGCTGCTCTGTTTTTGGCGCGGGGAACCACGGCAACAGGGCTGTTTAAGCCCTGTTGCCATGGTTCCCCCTGCCAAAAGCAGAGCGCCGGCGCCGGCGCTGGCATGCATACGTGCAGCGAGGCGAGGCACCGGCGTGCGTGTGTGCGGTGGCGGCATGTGGCGGCGTGCGATGGTGGCGGCGGCGAGGCGGCGACGGCATGCGGCGTACGACGGCAGCAAGGTGAGGTGAGTGGCGGCAGGCAGCAGTGGCGGAGTAGGCTTGAGTCCCGAGTCGAGTCTCGAGTCCCATAGAAAATATTGGGACTCGAGTCTGACTCGAGTCAGAGGGGGGACTCAGTCCGACTCACGAGTCGAGTCCCCGAGTCCGAGTCCCCATCCCTGGCATGAGCATAGGAGGCTACCTTATACTGAGTCAGACTATAGGTTCATCTAGCCCAGCACTGTCTCCTCTGATTGGAAGTGGGTCCCCTTTACCTGCGACCTGATCCTTTGAACTGGAGATGCAAGGGGTGGAACCTCTGAGCTTCTGCATGCAAAGCATGTGCTCTACCACTGAGCTATGCCCCCTCCCCCATGTAGTGGAAACTGCATGGGGGAGGGGGAAGTTGCAGGGAAGGTGTAATTTGGGATGAAGCAATGGTGGGTAGGGAAAAGAGGAGTGCCCCTATTTCTTCCCTTCCAGTTGCCCCTCTCCTGAACTAAGTTGCACAAAAAGGCAGGGATGGGGACTCGGACTCGGGGACTCGACTCGTGAGTCGGACTGAGTCCCCCCTCTGACTCGAGTCAGACTCGAGTCCCAATATTTTCTATGGGACTCGAGACTCGACTCGGGACTCGGGACTCGAGCCTACTCTGCCACCGCCGCCCGCCGCCACTCACCTCACCTTGCTGCCGTCGCACGCCTTATGCCGTTGCCGCCTCGCCACCGCCACGTCGCATGCCGCCATGCCGCATGCCGCTTAAACAGCCCTGTTGCCGAGGTTCCCCGCGCCAAAAACAAAGTGATGGCGCCAGTGGCGGCGTGCTTGCGTGCAGCGAGGCGGCATGCGACGGCGACGGCGTGAGGCAGTGTGCGACAGCGGTGGAGGTGAGGTGGCATGCGGCGGTGGCGGCGTGAGGCGGTGGCGGCGTGAGACGGTGGCAGCGGCGGTGGTGGCGGTGAGGGCGGCAGCATGCGGGCAGCGGCGAGGTGAGGCGGTGGCGGCGTGCGGCAGAGGTGAGGTGAGTGGCGGCAGCGTGCGGGTGGCGGTGGCGGGTGGCGGCGGCGGCCCATGGAGGGAACGGGAGGGTCTCCGCGGGAGGAAGGGCAGCTCTTTTTCCTCTTGCGGAGACCCTCCCGCTCACTCCATGGGCCGCCGCTTTGGGAGTGGCTCGGGACTCGGAACTCAAGTCACCATTTTGGGCCTTGGCCTCGAGACTCGACTCGAGACTCGGGTCCAAAGACTCGGGACTCGACTCGGGACTCAGGACCAAGGACTCTTCAACATCCCTGCAAAAAGGGCCAATAGACTACTATTACACACATTTGCATGTAACTGTTATGTTGTAACATTGTCTTTTACACTGTAATGTGCAGTTGACTACACATTAAGTTATCCCCGCTCCACAAAAGCTGATGACGATACAGGAGTCATCCTATACTTATTATGCTAAATACTGAGATCAATGTGCTTCATGTCTGAATGCTGCTGGGGAGAACTAGAGTCAAATATTTCCTTGAATTCAATAATAAAAAACGTGTGTCTTAGAGCTTTTCAACATGAGATATTAGTTATGCGCTCATCATTCCCTACTCCCAGTTGTTTATGGTTTCTTTAGATGACATTGTGAGTGACCCTCCAGTTTCACTTCTGTTTGTAAACCGCACTCACCACAAATTTTTTTAGAGCAGGGAAAATGGGGTATTATTTCTGATGGCGAAAGAAAACATGATTTCCTCTTGCGTATTCACGCTATTTCACTATACCACAGTGCCACCTAGAGATTATGTAGCTGAAAACCAGGAAAGGAAACACTCATTTAGTGCTCGGATCTTAATTCTGGGACAAAACTGAAAGCAGATTAATCAGATTAACAGCCTTGTGTAGAAAAGCCCTTAGTTACCACCAGTGGGCAGTGGCTTCTTTTAAATCACCAGTAAACCTGGTCAGCACAATCTCCTTGAAGAACAATCCTATGCTGCCTAGACAGCATCTGTGGTGCCATAGGATGCTGCAGATCTCCTCCTCTGTGCCTGCAGACAGAACTATGAGAACGGAGAAGGAGCTCTGATCATTGATCTTCCCTCTCTGCCCCCTCCCAGTCCCCGTGGACGGCTTCTCTTATGAGGTTGCAACCGCAACCTCGTAAGAGAGGTCGGAGTGGGAGAAAAGGGGATGTGCTGGTGGGCAGGGAAAGGAGGGGAGAGGCCAGGATGCACACAATCCTGTGGCCTCTCCAGTCCCTGCCCACCAAAAGGTAAGTCAGCCAGATGTGTTCAGAGGGCCATCTAGCTGCTTTTTGCAATTTAAATGGTGAAACAGAGGCAAAATAGGTGGAGGGGGGTCTGAACTCAGAGCCCTCTCTCTATCGAGTGTGCATCCCATAGGGTTGCACTCTTAGTAATGCAACCTGCAGTATGTCACTACACCCAATTTAGGAGGTTTCCTTAAGTCCTCTTCAGGTGTTCAAAGCTCACGCAGTGTGGGGGGAATGAGGTCATGCTGGCTGGCCTTGCCCCCTCCATAGCATCTCCAACACCCTCTCCATGTTGCGGGGAGAAAGATCTGAAACGGGGAACCCGCTCTGTGGATGAAGACCCCTTGTGTGATTTACAGTCCTGTGCACAGAGGTCTTGTGGGTAGGTGGTTTTCATGTCTGGAAATTAGGTGTAAAGCCTGTTCTAGACTGGATTTTATTCTCCTGGAAGAGCAGGTGCGTGGCTTGGGGGAACTCCTTGATCCAGGCCTGTCACTTAAGCCCAAGTGACCTTGGTGGGTAGGAGAGATTTTTTTTACCAGTTCTGCCTGATTTGCCAGCTATGACCTTTCATAGCTGGATGGGGATAGTCTGGCCACAGTGGTGGGTGCTTTGGTAACCTCCCAACTGGATTACTGTAATGTATTGCCCATGGGGCTGCCCTTGAAGACTTGGATGTTTCAGCTAGTGCAGAATGTGGCAGCAGGATTGTAACTGTTACAGCCAGATGGAGTCATAGACTCATATTACACCGATTATAAAAGAGCTGTATTGGCTGCCTATTAGCTTCCAAGTCCAATTCAAGGTGCTGGTGCTTATCCTTAAACCCCCAAATAGCTTGGGACACAAATAGCTGCAGGGACACCTCTCCCTATTTCTAGCATGCCCATGCTTTAAGATCATGATGGGAGGTTCTTTTCCAAGTACCATCGGTATGATATGTGACAGTAAGGGAGAGCGCCTTCTGTGCTGTGACAACCTGATTGTGGAACACCCTCGCCATGGAGTTGTGAGTGGCGCCAACGTTATATTATTTTCAGTGCCAGGTCAAAACCTATTTGTCTGCCCAGGCATTTTATACTAGTTTATTAAGCTGCTTGATGTGAGCTGCCTCTTCTATGTATTTTCTGCCTAATATTGCTGTAGTGATGTCGTCCTGTCATTTTAATTGTATATTATATTAGGATTTTTAAATTGAGTATTGTATCCTGTCCTGGTACTGTAAGATGAAGGGCAGCATAAAAATAGGTTAAACAAACAAACATCTACCGGTAATTGCCTTTGACTTCCACTGGACAATAGATCTGCTCCCAATTTACAAGTGAAGTAGTCAATATTTGCATCCAGGACTGTGGTCAAACTAGGGTCACCAGCTACCAACTTATGTATCATAGCTCTACTGGGTGACTTTGGGCCAGTCACTTACTACCTACCTCACAGGGTTGTTGTGTGGATAAAATAGAGAGGAGGAGGATCATGCACTCCACCTTGGCCTCCTTGGAGGAAAAGTTGGGATATAAATGTAACGAACAAACGAACGAATGAACGCTGTTCGACTACAGCTCCTATCATTCCCTACCAACATGACCAATGGCCAGGTATGATGGGATATGTAGTTCAATAGCATGAGTGGACTCAAGTTTGGGAAAGGCTGTTCTAGAAGAATGGGCTGTACCTCCAAGTTGGTAGCTGGCAATAACAAATTCCCTAATGACCCACTCTTCAGGTGCAGATGACACTGTAAAAAGAGGCCGGCTCTAAATATGGAAATAGTAGTCTGAGGCACACAAAGTCCTACGTTTTTGCTCTGGGGTTTCCACTATATTTTCACGATGGTGTACTTGATCCTTGGACTTTAATTCTGCCACCATTTGTGTGCCCGTTGCACCTGCTTTCTCCTTGCATTCAGAACACAATGTGATTACATCCATTTTAGGGGCTGGGAATGAACAGTGCTCTATCACCCTTTCAAATAGAAAAATGGAATATGGAATTGTAAATTAATGACTATACCCCCCCCCCCCCATGCATAAATGAGGATTTCTAAATGAGAGATATCATAATGTGCTTATTCACAATGGAATGGAGTATGAAAGGAATTTTGAAGAGGTGCCCTGTAGTGGTCTTTTTATTGCTTTTTTATTAGTCTTTCAGCTTCTAGTAATGCTGTCTGAAGTGCGAGAGAACTGTAATTAATTTCTATGCTTTCCCTGATTTTTTATTGTTATAATAAATAACAGCATGTCAGATTTTATACATATTTCCATTGTCATTCAGTTAATTGCTCTGTTCTCCTGGGCTGCTTACTATCCTTTAAATTATGGATCAAGACTGTGACACTCTGTCTGTTTCTCTTTTGGTCCTCTCTAGGGATGCTTGAGGAATTTGATCTTTGTGAATTTTGATTTAAACTGACATGGTCTGCACCACCCGGAACCATGTGCAGGTTGGGATGTTATTACTCTACAGATTTCGCACTTCTCCAAAATTTTCATTTCAATTCTTGGTTCAAAAATATATCCAGATGCATTTAAAAGTGCATATTAGCATAAAATACACTCAGAAATGCATACATTTAGAGAAAATGCATTCCAGAAAAGCTTGTTCCATGAGAAAAGATGTTCAAAAATATGCATGTAAATGTGTATTTATCCAGGAATATTCATGCAGATGTGTGTGTTTTTTTAAAATCTGCATGTCCATGTGGAAATGGGATGGACTGGAAATAGACTGATCCATCCATCCATCCCATGAATGAGATGCACCTAATTTGTCTGAATGCTACTTTCATGCTTCAGAAAGCATTTCTACTTAAAATTAAAAAAAACCCCACAACAAATTAATTTGGTTTCTGTGTGCCAGTTCCCTGATATAACTTTTCTCCTGTAAAGAGTTAAGCTGTTCTCTGCTCAACTGCTACATAACCCAGCAACCACTGGTAACCAGCTTTGTGCCTTAAGAGATAAGCAAAACTTTGAAAGGTTCTTCAATCTCTGTTATGCACCCTCTTAATCACAGACAAGAGGAGAACAGCTTGCAGGAGAAAAATGAGCAATAGCACAGGAAGAAAATTCAACCAAGCCAGAACCTGGGATTCTATTTTGGCTTTCTCAAATGTGTCTTGGCAGAAAGCAGCCTCCCCCAGTGTGGTGTCCTCTGGATGTTTAGTACTACAATTCCCATCAGCCCCCAACTGGCTTGGGTAATAGGGAGGGATGATGGGCACTGTAGTACAAAACACTTGGAGGGCACCCCATTGGGGAAGGCTGCCGTAAAGTCTTGTCTGTAATCAGGCACTAGAGTGGTGGTGGTGTGTGTGTGTGTGTGTGTGTGTGCCATTTGCTGTTCCTTCTCAGGCAGCAAAATGTCTTGGGCCAGCCCTGGGGCCCAGTGTCGTGTGATTTCAAGGTACTGTGGGAAAGTTAAAACACTGGCTTGTACCTACCGTCGAATGCCGCTGCCAGGGAAAACTGTACCTGGAGGGCCCAAGATGTCCCAGAGTGATGCTATGTGGGAAATTTAAGATGGTGGCTTGTAGTTGCTAGGAATCTGGCATGGTGGGTGGGCTCAGGAGGGGCATTATTGCCCTTGGGTCCTGCTGGGGCCCATGCTGCTGCCTAAGGGCACTGAGGCTGCCACTGGGTCTGCTTGTTCATGGCCTTCAATGGGAAGGCAAGCAGAGCTTGGAAGGTGACACATAATCCTTCCTCCCTCATAGCTGAGAGGAGGGGATTGATGTAAGGCAGCTTTCCCCAATCTGGTGCACTCCAGATGTGTTGGGCTACAACTCCTATCATCCCCTAGCTAGCAGGACTGATGGCTATAATGGCTGGGAGATGATGGGTGTTGTAGCCCAACACTGGAGGGCAGGGGAAGACTGGGGTACGGTGTGTATATAAACAAAAGAAGATTTCTGGGGGCAGACACAGACAAGCAGAACGAGTGAGCATTGAGAGTCAGCTGAAGGTTGGAAGTATCCTGGGGTCAGGGTGTCTCCCTGTGGAGATCTGATGTAGGAGATTTGCTGCCTGGTGGGAATGTGTTTGCTCCTTGCCTCCACTTTGTGCAAAAGGGAGGACAAGCTTGCACAAAGGAGATGCAAGCAGACAATAAGACAAACAAAAAATCATTTTGAGGAGCATATCATTAACAACACCAAGGCCAACAACAAATAATTCTTTAAATGTATCAGAAGCAGGAAACTAGCCAGGGAAGCACTTGGACCATTGCATGATAATGGAGTTAAAGGAATACTAAAGGAGGATAAGGAGATTGTGGAGAAGCTGAATGAATTCTTTTCATCTGTCTTCACTGCAGAAGATATAGGACAGATACCTCTGCCTGAACTGATGTTTTCAGGAGGGGAGTCTGAGGAACTGAGGCCAATACTGGTGGCAAAAGATGGTTCTCAATCTTATTGACAAACTGAAAGTTAATAAATCACTGGGCCCAGATGGTATCCATTCTAGAGTTCTTAAAGAACTTAAATATGAAATTGCTGATCTTCTAACAAAAGTATGTAATATGTCCCTAAGATCAGCTGCTGTACCAGAGGACTGGAGAATGGCCAATGTAACATCATCATCATCATCATCATCATCATCATCATCATCATCATCATCATCATCATCTAAAGGGTTCCAGGAGGCATCTGAGAAATTAGAGGCCAATTAGCTTGTTTGTTGTAGGTAAATTGGTTGAAAGCATTATTAAAGATAAAATTAGTAAGCATATAGAAGGACTAGCCCTGCTGAGAAAGAATCAACATGACTTCCACAAAGGTAAGTCCTGTCTCACTAACCATTTAGAGTTCTTTGAGAGTGTCAATAAACATGTGGGTGATCTGGTAGACATTGTTTACCTGGATTTCCAAAAGGCTTTTGACCCCTTATCAAAGGCTCATGAGCAAACTTAACAGTCATGGAATAAGAGGTCGTCTTATGGATCAGGAACTGGTAAAAGAACAGAAAGCAGAGGGTAGGAATAAATGGTAAATTCTACCAATTGAGGGGTATAAACAGTGGGGTCCCACGGGGATCTGTATTGGGACCAGTGCTTTTCAACTTATTCATAAATGATCTGGAATTAGGAGTGAGTAGTGAACACCAAATTATTCTGATGACACCAAATTATTTCAGGTGGTGAAAACAAAAAGGGATTGTGAGGAGCTCAAAAAGGATCTCTCCAAACTGGGAGAACGGTCATCAAAATGGCAAATGTGGTTCAGTGTAAGTAAGTGAAAGTGATGCATGTTGGGGCAAAAAATCCCAACTTCAAGTAGAAGCTGATGGGATCTGAGCTAGCAGTGACTGACCAAGAAAGAGATCTTGGGGTTATGGTGGACAGCTCGATGAAAATATCAACCCAGTGTGGCTGCTGTGAAAAAGGCAAACTCCATGTTGGGCATAATTAGGAAAGGAATTGAAAATAAAACTGCCAACATCATACTGCCCTTATACAAATCTATGATGCGACCAGAGTTAGAATACTGTGTACAGTTCTGGTCACTGCACCTAAAAAAGGATATTGTAGAGTTCCAAAAAAGTGCAGAGAAGGGCGACTAAAATGAGCAAGGGGCTGGAGCAACTCCCCTATGAGGAAGGGTTACAACAGTTGGGATTGTTTAATTTAGAAAAAAGGTGAGTAAGGGAAGGTATGATAGGCATACAAAATTATGTGTGGTGTGGAGAAAATGGATAGGGAGACATTTTTCTGCCTCTCTCATAATACTACATAGAATCAGGGGTCATCCCATGAAGCTGATTGGTGGGAGATACAGGACAGATAAAAGGAAGTACTTCTTCACACAGCACATACTATGGAATTCACTTCCACAAGATGTGGAGTGATGGACACCAATTTGGAGGGCTTTAAAAGGGGATTGGACAAATTCATGGAGGAGAAGGCTATCAATGGCTACTAGTCCTGGTGGCTATATGCTACCTCCAGTATCACAGGCAGTATGGTGTGGAACATGGGTGGGAGGGTGCTGTTGCACTCCTGTCCTGCATGTGGGTTTCTTGTGGTGAGCTGGTTGGCCACTGTGTGAACAGAATGCTGGGCTAGATGGACCCTTGGTCTGATCCTGCATGCTTCTTATGTTCTAGCTACATATTTGTAAATAAACCAGATATTACAGAAATGCCACAACTCTCCAATGCTTGGAAAGTGCTTCCCCAGGAACTTCTTGCTGCTTGGAAAAATGTGGAGCACATAATAATCCCAAAGCAAGACCCTTACTTCTAAAGCTCTATATTAACAACTGCCCCCCCCCCCAACTAATAGATGTCATGGAGACAAAAGAAAAGCACCAGAATCAAGACAGATCTATGGCATAGGTAGATCTTTTGCCTTCTGAATATGCCTAAAAGGCAATTAGATTAGGGATTAAGGGAGTTTTGTACAGACGGTGGAGGATTGTAATGTAATACTATGGATGCTGTTAAAAAAACTGAACTCAAGAGATGTAAGTTGTAACTGTATAAGGGGAAAAACAAACAAACCAACGTTCCTAAATGATATTACGGTAATTGGCCTCCTCTGCTCTTCTTCATATGTTCATCTCTATAAATATTTCCTGATCATGACTGCAGTATCAATAATAATATAACTGCGCATCTCATGCCTATTGATGTATGGGGACTAATCTAGAAATTAAATGGCCTTGCTAAACACTTTATTCTGCAAGCCTTCTTATTCACAGCTCCAAACAGGGGAATTGCAGCTTGTGTGCACCAAGGACTTGAGAACTCTGGTATTAAATCAGAATTTAATATTCCTCCAGGTCTGAGGGGATTCCCTACTTCATCCCTAACATTTGTCAGATCTTATCCTTTACCTGCCTCCACGCGCATCATTAAATTGCAATGAAATCTGGACACCTGTTTCCACTTTCAGTTCTCTTATGCCACAGAGGTGGGCTAGAAGGGCAGTGTCCTTGGTTTTGTCTGGCCAATTAGCAATGCATCCTGGCAAGCAAAGTGAAAGCTATTGATGCATAAAATGCAGCGCAATAGAACTCCTTCTCATGTATGCACTGTTGTGAAACTTTTTAAGAACTTTCTGTAAAAAAACACACAAAAAGGATAAAGGATTGCACTCCAACTGTATTTTTTATTGGTTTTAACTGAAAACAAACCACACACCCGCCTTCCGTGGCTGTGTACTCTCCTCTTGGGCCACCCCACCACTAGAGTGTTCAGCTAGAAAGATGTATATTTAGAAAAGTGTAGCATTTTGTGAATTTTTGGTGAATATATATATATATATATATATATATATATCTATATCTAAGCGCTTGAGAGACTGTATGCTCCTCTACTCTTATTCTAGACTGTACATCCAGCCAGGTTTATCTCTCACCACCAAGTCTCTACTGTGCTCCTTCCTAGCTATTTTGTGCACACAGGACACTACAGTATTGAAGCAGAACGAGGACTTGTGGGGGTCTTTACGCAAAGATTAAAAAGCCCTCAGGGCATGTCAGATCATGTGGAAAGGCCTAAATAAATAATCCAGTCTAAAATTGGGGTTATTTCTGCATATGAAGCACAGAGGTGCCAAATTGACACTACAGGGCGACTGTCAGTCTGGAATTTTCTAAGTTTCTGATGTTTGGTTTTGCAAACTGAATATTCTCTCCCTCCCTCATTGTATTTCTTCAGCTACCTTGTTTTAAATGAAGTTGTGTCACATTCTTTCAGTTTGGAGATTTTCTGTGGAGAAACTAGAGAAACGCAAGATGGATTAGCTTCTGAAACAAAATGGCAGTATTTTTTATTGCTTGTACTGCTCTGTGACACAGTGTACATCATTAAAGCAAACTGCTATTTAGAATAATAAATGGCATGGACAATTTGGTGACAACCTTTGATTTTCATCTGATAGAGATTAATACCTAGTGCTGACATATTGCAGTGGAGCCAAATTAGATTTTGACTCATTTCAAGAGAAAAAAAAATGATTGTAATGCAACACACTATGAATGTATTAATGTATGGCAATTCAACTATATTTCTGTGTTATGCTGCTCAGAAGAGTTCAGGAAGAACCTGATCCCATGTATTCCCTTCCACTTAGGCAAACATTTTCTAGTCAATAGGAATGAAAAGCTGGACCAGCAAGATCAAAACAAAAGGAAACCAGATGCGTTGTCAAGGCTCCTAATGGACACAAATTGTGCCTGACATGCTCTGTATGGCTTGGTGATGGTGACCATGCTTTTTTCGGGCTCTGCTAAGACCATTTATTCCTTGCCAGTCTGGAATGGTTACAACCATGCCCACAAGCATATTTCACATTGATGCATCTTGATTTTTATTTTATTTTTTTGGCCATCATTTGTAGCAGAATATAATTTAGTTCAGTAACTAAGCCTTAGAAGAGGCAATTTCAACCTTTCAGAATGGGAGAAAAACTGCGCAAAAGTTGGGAAACCACCAAACAATCGGCAGTCAGAGGAAAGAAGTGGGGTTCGTGGAAGGAGGCATGACAGTCTTGGGAACTCCGGAGGGCCAGGATTGGCCCCAAGGTGGGCTGGATTTGGCCTGTGGTTCGGCCTGTGGTTCAAGACCCCTATGTTACCAACGGAATAATATTGTTTAATCTGTTAGGGGCAGAATGGGCATCATAATTTTTTTGACCCTTGGGGCGCAATCCTATGGAGATGATCGTAAGCCCCTAAACTCATCCAATGCAAAGCGGGAGGTGTGCTGGAGGTGATCTCTTTGCCTCCCCGCTCCTCCAGCTCTGCATATTTCTCTAAATGGGCTTTTTTACCCGTCTAGCTGGAGTGTTTCAGAGGGGGACGGAAGGAGGCTGGAGAGGCTTCAGGATACCTCGTATCCTGGCCTCTCCAGTCTCCTCCATTCCCTGCCACTAAAACACCCCCCTTTGCCCCTCTCTGTGGTGGAGTTCCTGACCTTGGAGAGCAGCCAACATGGTTCTTTCCATGCCGGCTGTGAGGGGTTGGGGGTGGTGGTGTCGGATCTCCGATCCCCAGCTCCAGGGTTGGAGTGCTGTCTCTGACCTCAGAGCTGGGAATCCGAACTATTCTATGCCCCCCCCCGACAATGCCTAGGGGTCACAGGATCATTCCTTCCATATACTATGTGTATGCATTTGTATTAGACTTCAGTAGACTGATTTGAGGTACTTTCTTCCCTTCCAGTTCTGTGATTTTTGTTTGTTTATGCTACAGGAACCCCCCCCTCCCCCCCCGTTGCATTTGTTCTACATCCTTTTGCAGTCTAGGAAGGGAAGATGTTCCAAACTCTATGTCTGCTGGATGGTGAAAAGTTAGGATGTAACTAGAATTTATAAGTGTCTCTTGTAAGTCATACTGGAGACAAACTGAGAAGAAACCAAGCACCTTAGTTGATTTTGTGTGTGTGGAATATACACATTTTGATTTTGATAGTTTGACTGAGAGTTGTTCAAACTAGTTGGCAAAGGTTAAACAATATTATCCTTAGACAGCTCTGTGATGATGGACTAAAGCCTTTATTAGTCTTTTGAAGTACAAATGGGGCTGGTATATGAATAAATAAAAGACAGTCACACTCACATATGGGTCTATGCATCCTCTGGGAGCTACTGCCATGCATAAAAGATAGAAAACAACTGTAAGATCCTTAAGGACCTTACCAAGAAGTTTGTGAAGAACCATTCTTGGGCTTTCCAGTGTTCTGGGGGAACGAAATGTACAGCTGAGTATCATCAGCATACTGACGACACTTCAGCCCAAACCTCCTGATGACTTCTCCCAGTCCCAGCGGTTTCATATAGACGTTAAAAAGCATGGGGGACAGGATGGAACCTTGTGGCACCCCGCAGGCTAACAGCCATGGGGTGGAACAAAAGTCCCCCAGCACCACCTTCTGAGACCAGGAAGGACAGGAACCACTTTAAAACTGTGCCTCCCAAGCCCAATCCAGATGAATGATACTATGACTGATGGTATTGAAAGCCACTGAGAGGTCCAGAAGAACCAACAGGGTTGTACTCCCCCACCCCATCCATTCTCCAGCATGTCTTCAACCAGGGTGACCAAGGCTGTTTCCATCCCATAACTGGGTCTGCAACCTGATTGGAAGGGATCTAAATGATCAGTATCATCCAACACTGCTTGGAGTTGTGAGGCCACTGCATGCTCCAGCACCTTACCCAAGAATGGAAAATCTGATACAGGGCAGTAGTTATCCAAAACCATAGGGTCTAGATGTGGTTTCTTCAATAAGGGCCTCACCACTGCTTCTTTCAAAGCTGCGGGAACCTCACCATCCCTTGAGGAGGCATTAATCACCTCAGAGGTCCAGGTATCCAGCCCAGATCTGGCAGATTTCACAAGCCAGGATGTGCAAAGATCTAAACAGCAAGTAGTAGGCCACAGTTCTCTAAGCAGCCTTGGGAGAGGCATTTCAACATTTTGGAATGGGGAAAAAACTGCACAAGAGCCAGGAAACCACCAAATGATCGGTGCTTGGGGGGAAAGAGAGTGGGGTCAGGGGAAGGGGGCATGGCCATATGGGGAACCCCAGAGGGTCAGTTTTGGCACCCCGCCTGAGGTTCCCCATCCTAGTTATAGGCCAACACCCAGTTTTATTTCATTCTTTCACAAAGGGTGACTGAGAGTAGCATAGGTGGATTTGGTACTCCAGAAACAGTAAGTGTCTTGTGGTACCTTAAAGGCTAGCACATTTATTATGGCACAAGCTCTCATGGACTACTGTCCACTTCATCGGGTGGTACCCCAGAGTAAGCTACACAAGTGCTGGAGACGAGAATCCTGAAGGCCAATCAGGAGAAGTCCAGGTTACTCTGGCCTGCATGTGTGCCTCTAGCACAGCCAGTGTGGCATAGTGGTGAGAGTGTTGGACTGGGGCTCGGGACATCCGGGTTCTAGTCCCCGCTCGGCCATGAAACTCACTGGGTGACTTTGGGCCAGTCACTGACTCTCAGCCTAACCTATCTCACAGGGTTGTTGTGAGGTTAAGATGGAGAGGAGGAGGAGGATTATGTAAGCCGCCTTGGGTTCCTTTCAGGAAAAAAGGCGGGGTATAAAAATAATAAATAAATAAATAAAGGAGAGCTCAGTGAATGTTGTTTAGACAACATGTCCTGCTTCTGCCTTCAATGCTGAATTGACAGATATACCAGCAGCCAATCAAATGCCAGGTGAAGCTCTTCTGTCTTGCCCCTTCCCACTTTCTCCATTGCTTCTTATCACTCCTTCTCCTCTGGCTAGGGGAAAGCTGAGGTGGCTAGGTGTGGGGTGCTTATTAGCCTTCCTCAGCTGATGTGGTCATGGAGGCGGCAACAGTGGGCAGGCGGAGGGAGGCAGCAGTTGCAAGCGATGGAGCCAGTGTGGAGGGGCTATATCAGTGGTCCCCAACCTTTTTCGAGTCGCGACCCCCTTTTGTAATGGCAAAATAACCGGGGACCCCTCACCACATTTGCATAAATTTGCATTTTGGTGGGGTAAAGAAAACACATGAAAAATAGATTTTTCAGAATATAATTTAATTTAACCTAATATTCATTAAAGGTGGTAAAGCCAAATTTAAGGTAATCTTCTGAATATTTCCGTTTTTTCTCCATGGGTACAGATTTCCGAAAATATAAATAAAAAATCTTTTTTGAGGAAATACAATTTCTTTTTGTATTTCTATTGTTGTACTTGCTCACCTGCCCTTCCTCTCTTTGGACTCTGCATGTTAGTGGAAATAGGGCCCAACAGGGAGCAGGCAAGTGAGCGGATTTATTTGACTAGCAGCCAGCTTTGTATCAGAAAGGAGAAGGCATGTTTATTTGTTTATTTATTTATTTATTTTATTTGTTATATTTATACCCCACCTTTTTTCCTGCAAGGAACCCAAGGGGGCTTACATAATCCTCCTCCTCCTCTCCACTTTATCCTCACAACAACCCTGTGAGGTAGGTTAGGCTGAGAGTAAATGACTGGCTCAAAGTAACCCAGTGAGTTTCATGGCCAAGTGGGGACTAGAACCCGGATATCTCAAGTCCCAGTCCAACACTCTCACAATTACGCCACACTGGCTCTCTGTTCTGCTGGAGACAGCTAAAAATAGTTCTGCAATAGCCACAGAAGCAAGTGAAATGAAATTCATTCACACAGTCTCTCTCACTCTCTCTCTCTCACACACACGCACTTCATTTTCACTCAGAAGAAGCCATAGTTCAGTGAAACTCTTCCCAATGAGTGTGTCGAAAAATACCATAACGTGAGCTCTCCAAGTGGTGTTAAGTACCTTCTCCCAACAGAATTATAGCCAGCAGCACACCTCACTGCTTTGCATTGGGGCTGCCAAAATCTCGAAGGGCTAAGGAGGAAGTAAGCACACTTGCCTTTGTGCAAATAATCAAGTCGCCCAGGTCGTCCTCGTGCTGCCGCTCCCCCTCCCCCAGCCGGCTGCGTCTGAGAAGGAAGGGCTGGGTGGAATGCCCCCCACCCTCCCCTCACCCCTGGACGCTGCCGCGACCACCTCCCCTTTCCAGCCCAACAACAGCTCAATCTGCCCCCTCCTCCAACTCGTTCTTACAGAGATCTTCAACAGCAGCAGCAGCAGCAGCAGGAGGAAGAAGCGCGTGTTGGCGGCAACTGCAGGCAGTGTCGTCTCCTCTCTCTCTCTCTCTCTCTCTCTCTCTCTCTCTCTCTCTCTCTCTCTCACACACACACACACACACACACACACACCAGCATGAGGAGGAGGAGGCGAGATGTTGGCAGCAACTGCAGGCAGCGACTCACTCACTCACTCACTCACTCACTCACTCACTCACTCACTCACTCCAGCACAAGGAGGAGAAGCACGAGGCGAAGGAGGTGCTTGGCGGCAACTGCAGGCAGTGGCTCCTTCTCAAGGCTCACGTGCCTGTTACCCATAAAGGACCAGTGTAGGCGCGCGCGCTCTCTCCTTCTCCAGCAATTGGATTGCAAGCGCCTGGTGCTGTAGGAAAATACCTCCCCCTCCCTCCCTCCTTCCAGTATAGCTGGCGACCCCCCAGAAAGCATGTCGCGACCCCCTTGGGGGTCCCGACCCCCAGGTTGGAGAACGTTGGGCTATATTGAAGAGCTTCCACCTGCACCCCTCCCCCTGACATCTCTGATAGTTCAGGATTGAAGGCAGGCTCAGAGCATTTTGAAAAGGCTTGGAGCTCTCGTGTGTGTGTGTGTGTGCGTGCATGCCAGTTGTTGTCAGCCTTCGTGACACACCTCCCAGTGGATGTTTGTCTTTGGTCGTGGCCCAGCCGTTTCTCTCTTTGGAATGGTCCTCCTACTTCCTAGTGCCATTTTGCCCTCAGTTTCTACTGCCAGCAGCCTGATACCTAGTTCTTTGCCACAAGAGTGACCCCAGCTTTTATTCTGAAAATCACTGGTATAGTAATTTGACAGATTGTAACTGAACTGTCAGACATGTGAAAGGGATGCTGGTTGAAGCTCTTCAGTCTAGTCCCTCCCATACTGGGTCCAACTTGCAACTAGAATAGCACAGTACTTTTGCATAGCTTATGGCACATAATTAAACTGTGGAGTTTGCTAGCACAAGATGTAGTGACGGCCACCAACTTGGATGGCTTTAAAAAGGGATTAGACAAATTCATGAAGGGTAAGGTTATCAGTAGATACTAGTCCTGATAGCTGTATATTATTCCAGTATGGAAGGCAGTGTGCCCATGTACACCAGTTGCTGGGGAACATGGGTGGGAGGGTGCTATTGCACTCATGTTCTGCTTGTGGAGTTTCCCATGGGTAGCTGGTTGGCCACTGTGTGAGCAGAATGCTGGACTAGGTAGATCTTTGGTTGGGTACACCAGAACTCTTCTTATGTTCTTCAGTATACTAAGAAAAGCTCTCAAAGTGGGACAAAGTCTTGAAAATAGAAATATACTGTTGGATCGATCAGACTGGAACTTAAATTCAATTTTAGTCTTCACTAAAGAAATGAAAACAAAAGCACATCTGATTCCCCTCTCATCACATTATGTACTCCCAAGCTTCTGTAAAGCTATGTGCAAAACTCCATCTGCTTTTTAAAAATGGAAAATAATCCTTCTCTTATGCCAAAAGTGTATTAATATTTAAAAGGGGTTGACTGGTTTATTGAATGTAGCAATTAGGAAGGCATTATGGGCTCTTCCTGGCAGCATGTTTGTTTTTCGTGTGGGGTGTGTGGGATGGGTTAAGAGATGTCATCATGGTGTTTGTGGCATTGACACATGTTGATTGGTGCATGGCTAATGCGGGGGCATCGTGGGGAGCAATGTTGTGGTTGGTGAGTGGTGTGACGGAGTTGCCAGGGATTCTGTGGGAGTGTCCAACGTTGTTGCCACATTGGCTCTTTCCCTCCCTACTGCTATTATTTTGTTTCCAACATTGCTGCCAGAATTGCATGGAACACCAGCTAGTTACATTGGTGTAAACTCCAGCATGGCAGCAGCTATCTTAGCTGCACCAGTCCATAGGAATGCTGTGTAAGTATAGATATCCCCTTGCTCTTTACCAAAGGCACCAGCCCTTTTCTTTAGCTAACCTGTATCAACAGTTCACACACACTTTGAGGGACTACACTGCCATTTATGCAAAAGAGTACACCAGCAGTACAATAGGGAAGAGGGAAAAACAACGAAGCCTTGCTCTTGCACAGGGGGCTGCCCACCTGCATTGCTTGTAATCCGTTTAAAACTCGGTGATATTGCTGAACTCTCAAAGGGAATATTCACACCGCATTAGGTATTCTAGGTGAGTCTACTGCACTACTACAAAAATGAGCAAATGTAAGTATTCTTCTGGGTCGGCTTATTAATGCATATCGATTTGGAGATTAATCTGGATCAAGGCATGATTAACAAAAAAGAAAAAAGAAGAAGTCAAGTCCCTACTCCTGATTGTAAAACAAGCACTGCACTTCCTGTTAACTCAGCAGTCCTATGAGGAAGAAGGAGGCTACATTTCTACTTGATGAGCTTGTAACTGCTGGCTATGTGCAAAGAGATGTGTCCATTCTTTGAAGGATGCCCATGTCTGCTTTTCAGGTCCAAGCTGTTTATGTTGCATTATTAATATTTATGGTATTTAACAGGTTTCTAGGCTGCATTTCAGCCAACACTTCAGGCTAAAAAGCAATACGATTTTGTTTTTTTAAAAATCCAACAAATTAACATCTAGCTCATTAAAATTCACACAACAGTAGAAACAGCAGCTAAAAACATAAGTGAAAGTAGCAATAAAACAAGAAACACAGGAATTAAATTATCAATTAAAAGCCTAGGAGAATACAATTGTCTTCACCTGGTATCAAAAAAACAACACATCTGGTGTCAGCCAAGAGTCTATGCAACAATGCTTCTCCACTCACAAATCCTGCCATTATGCAGTAGCAAACTAAATCAAAGTAAGAGAAAGCCATATAGTGAAGCAGATCTGTTAAAAAAAAAAAAAAAAAGCAGGTTCTTCCAGATGGAGAACTCCTGGTGCTACCAACCAAAAGTCTTTGAGAAATCATGGACAGGTGATGTGCCAGATGACTGGAGGAGGGAAAATGTTGTTCCCATCTTCAAAAAGGGCAAGAAGGAGGAACCTGGGAAGTGGGAACTATAGGCCAGTCAGTCCGACATCGATCCCTGGGAAAATTTTGGAGCAGATTATAAAAAAAAGTCAGTTTGCAAGCACCTTGAAAACAATGCAGTGATTACTAGAAGCCAGCATGGATTTGTCAAGAACAAATCCTGCCAGACTAATCTGATCTCATTTTTTGATCGGGTAACCTCCCTTGTGGACTGTGGGAATGCTGTGGACATCATATATCTGGACTTCAGCAAAGCTTTCGACAAAGTTCCTCATGATATCCTGATTAGCAAGCTAGCTAAAAGTGGGCTAGATGGAACAACTATCAGGTGGATCCACAATTGGCTACAGAATCGGACTCAAAGAGTGCTTATCAATGGTTCCTTCTCAAATTGGGGAGAGGTAACGAGCGGAGTACCACAGGACTTGGTCCTGGGCCCAGTGCTCTTCAACATTTTTATTAATGACTTGGATGAGGAGGTACAGGGAATGCTTATCAAATTTGCAGATGACACAAAGTTGGGTGGAACAGCTAATACTCTGGAAGACAGAAACAAAATTCAAAGCGACCTCGATAGGCTGGAGCGCTGGGCCGAAAACAACAGAATGAAATTTAATAGGGATAAATGCCAAGTGCTGCACCTAGGGAGAGGAAACCAAATGCACAGTTACAGAATGGGGGACACTTGGCTCAACAATACTACGAGTGAGAAGGATCTTGGAATTGTGGTAGATCACAAACTGAATATGAGCCAGCAATGCGATGTGGCTGCAAAGAAGGCAAATGCAATTTTGGGCTGCATTAATAGAAGTATAGCTTCCAAATCGCGTGAAGTGATAATTCCCCTTTACTCAGCACTGCTTAGGCCTCATCTCGAGTACTGCGTCCAGTTCTGGGCACCACACTTTAAGAAGGATGTAGACAAACTGGAGAGGGTCCAGAGGTGGGCAACAAGGATGATAAAGGGACTGGAAACAAGGCCCTATGAGGAGAGACTGAAAAAACTGGGCATGTTTAGCCTTCAGAAGAGGAGACTGAGGGGAGATATGATCGCACTCTTCCAGTACTTGAAGGGATGTCACACAGAGGAGGGCCATTTTGAAAAGATGTGCCTCAGAACAAAAATGCATTGTTCTTCTGGATTGCTGAAGTAATAGAATGTACAGAAACACCTGGTCCTCATGGCAACTTTACAGTTTACATCATTTGAGAGTACTAGCACAAACCAAACATTTTGTCCAGATAGTGTTCAAAAATGGTCTGGGCATGTTTATGAAACTGCCAATAACAGTATTATGTTATTATAATACATAACGGTATTATGTCAAAGTCTACTAAATATAATACTGATATTTGCTCTAAGATAGCACCTGACTGGATACCTCAAATACCTCAAATGTTATATGTTCTTCATATAACAGCACACTCTCTCCCCTTATTCAACACAGAGCGCTTCCAGCCTTAATATCAGTGTCAGCATGCAAGAGCTAAATGCTAGGGTAACAGATGCTGCAAATGGTTTTGAGCCAGCTCTGAATGAGAAATGTTAGACGGTGTTCTCTCTGTGTGTGTTTTTTTCATTTTTGGAACCTGTTTTCTGACTAGTTTTGCCAGTTAGGATTGCCTGTTATATGACTTAATGCAGAGAATCATCACATTATAGTTGTTTAAAGGGCAGCGAAGAGGGAAGAAGGAAGGAGCTCATATACTGACAATTTCAGCTGTAGTTTGTAGAGATTTATATAGCAGCAAAGGTAGAAGAACTTGGACTACATCTTCTTACCTCCTAGAGTTTTGTTCCAGTTTTGCTTGCTTTTGGTTGTTTAGGAAAACAAAACCAATAACTTAGATTTAACGTACTGTTCGGAATGAGCAGCAGCTTATCCTAACCTAAAGGGCAACCTTCTTGCACAAAAGCCGTGTTTTGTTAAAATGTAGTACATATACCACAGATGGGCAACCCATAGCCCTCATGTTCCTCTGTGCAGCCCCCTCCCATGCCTTCATGCCACCGTGAGAATCAAGAGCCAGCAGGAATGTGCGAGTGCGACCCAAGCACAAAGTGCAGCACCAAGAGCATCATTCCTATGCTGTTCTAGAAGCATGTGCTCTCTGCCAGCTCTTCTATTTTTCATTGTGCTGGAAGCACAAAGGTATGAGGGGCCATGCAGAAGGAGGCCTAGCGGAGTACTGGGGAGGGGAAGGGAGGCAGCAGTGTGTGTGCTTGTGTGTGTGTGTGTGTCCATTTGTGTGAATAGATAGGTTGTGTGTGTATTTGTGTGTGTGTGAGAGAGAGACAGACAGACAGACAGAAAGAGAGAATGTGTGTGAGAGAGAATGACTGCAAAAGAAAATGGATAGATGATGGATCAATGACGTAATTATGCTACATGTGTTTGTATGAATGGAGGAGTGGTATGTGTGTGTAAAAGAGAATGAATGAGGAAGAAGAATGAATGAGAAGAGAGAGAGAGAATGGGTGTTCCCCTACTTTTTGGATTTGTCCTTACTCCTTGTCCATAGCCAGGTCTGGATCAATCCACCACTGGGATGCAGTTCCCAACAACTTTCCCTTGAGGAAATGTGTTGCTTCAAAAAGCAACACATTGCTTTTTTTTTGTGTTGCTTCAGCTTCAAAAAGGTTGCTCACCTCTCATACACACATAAGAGAGGACTGGGGAAAAATGGGCAGAATTCCTGTGTTCCTTAAATGCTCCATCAATGTTAACTCCTGTGACTGTCTCTTTTAGAAATGTATCTGTTTCCTCAGAGACTTTCAGAATTTTTAACTGAAAAATGTGGGAGTTTGAAATTTGTTTTTATTTGCTGTATGAGTCACACAAACACTTCTGACTCTGTTGTTTCCTAGACCCTAATGTTTTTGTATTGAAGATTGTTTGATACTATTAAAATGCACAGTAGGTCAGACAGCTATTAAAAAGCCATTAACCTGTGAAAAAGTTTGTGGAAACAATTTAAAGTACTTGGGGCCTGATGCAGTCCAAGTGCTGGTGTGCAGCCTGCATGTGGAGGATTTCTACAAGGTTCAATAGAACCCTGTCCCACCCACTTCTTTCATCTGATCCAGGTGCTGCAGTTACTTGTGCTGGTATCTTGACTTGGTTACAGGTTGAATGAAGGAGAATAAACTTAGACAAAATCCAGGCAAAATGGTTGGGGGAGACATGTGTCTTAGGGTGGTGGGTTTGCCTGTTCCAGACAGGGTTATGTCCCCTCGACTCTACCACACTGCTTGATTCATAGGTAGTAGCAGTGACCAGTTCTGTATTTTTTTCATCTTCACATGGTAAACCAGCTAAGACCCTGTCATTGCGGAATCAGACCTTCATCTGTTCTTCAGTGACCCTCCATTCAGATTAGTGCAATATGTTCTGCATCGGACTGCCCTTAAAGATAGTTCAGATACTGTAGCTGCTGCAGAATTCTATGGCTGATAGGAGATTGTAGCATAACTGGTCCCAGGGCATGGTCTGAAGGCACATGGGGCAGCCACCTAGCTGAAGCTAATCAGGTCAGGTTCTGATCAGTGCCTGGGTGGGAGATTTGGGAGTGCCTGGGGATCCTATGTAGCCACCTTGGGTTCCACAACGGAAGAAAGATGGGCTATAAATGCAATAAATAAGTAATACAATTTATACATAAATAATAAATAAATAATCTCCTACCCTAAGGCAGAACCACTCACTCAGCATTCCCTGAAGGAACAGCTTACTCAATCTAGTTTGCCATATGTCACTAGGAAAGAGCAGGTATATCCCACATATGTGCCTCTAGAGCAAACAGTTCCAAATGACTCAAGCAAATGAGTTACATTTAGTGGTTATGCTTGGCTATTAAAGTAAAGATTAGCTGAATCTTGCATTTTTCAGCTTTGCAGCATTCTGCTTCAAGCAAACATTTTTAGTGATGTATATTGAAGGTCTGTATTGCTGAATGTAAAATGTTTGTATGTGGCATTTAATTTGTCAATTGCTATACGTTCCATAACCTCAAATGCATTGCAGTACTGTTACAGCTCTTTAGTTTACTGAAAGGGAGTTGAGGCCAAGAGCTTGTGACTTTCTCACTTAGTTTTTGGTTGAGTAAAATCTGAATCCAAGTCTTCTTTGTATATTGACCACTCAGTCACCCAACACTTTAAGAACAAATTAAAAGGTAGCTCAAAATTATTAATAAGCTCCAAATTTCTATAGATATTTACACTGTTTCTGGGACAAGAAGTATCCCAAGGAGTTTACTTTTGATCTATGCCTCCACAAGCCTTGGGTGGTCCTATTGAGGAGGCTTCTATACAACCACTTTCTGTAGGCCCTTCCTTATATATAAAAAAAGTCAAGGCCATTTATCAAAGCACTAATGTTCAACTTGTGTTCAAGGATCCATTTCCAGAAACATGTTCTCACTAAGAAGGAAGCCAACATAATATGGGACTTGCAAGAAAGTAGGCAAATTTGCTGGAAATCTTGCTGGGAAGAGAATGGGTTAGTGGGTGGTCAATTGAAATGCTATTAGTGCAGAGATGAAGATGTGAGTTAAGTAATGTATTTTCTCCTTTTCATGTTGACCTTTCCTATCATTATTTTATATAACTGTTCAGTAGTGTGATAATAAAAATATAATTTAATTCCTTGTTTCCTCTGTGTTGCAGAGTCTGCATTATTTATGACTGTAATAAGTGGCATTGGGATGCACTGAGTCTAATGATGAAGCTCCCTACAAAAGATTCCATGGTATGATATGAGAGACTGTATGTGTAGCTCTGGAGCATTTCTGATGTGCCAATAAGAGTAATAGTTGGATTACATGTAACATGTGCTGGGGCACTGGGACCCTTGTGGCAAATGTCCTCCTCCTGGCTGTATTGTTTAGTGGAATCCACCAAATGAATCCTGCTCATCCGGTAATGACTTTCCCTGCCAGTTGCTGCCATTGACATTGGCTGCAATATGGAGACTTGGTATGTGATAGTGCTGCACCTAAATGATATGGCTATGGAATAGAAAACTTGCCACAGGGACATAAGTCCTCATGAAAAGTGCAATGTCTAAACCAGCTTTAATTTGCACACTTTTTTAAATATGAAAATATCCACTGATTTAAAGGAGTGCGGAACTTTACTGAAAGTACTGTTTAAACATGGTTGACATAAGGGGATGAGGGAAGAAAAAAATGAGCATTGCTAGGAAATAACTAATCTAGAGTTATGAGACTAAGCCCCAAAACAGAGACTAGCTAGGTGGGTGAACACTCTGAGAAGCCAACTCTTACATATTAAAATGCTGGTGGATTGCACCCTTAAATTTAAACCATTCAGCAACACTGTTACTAGGTACAGTCATGCCTTGGATTGAGAGCATAATTCGTTCCGGAAACGTGCTTGTAATCCAAAACACTCTTATATCAAAACGAAATCCCCCCCCCAAATTTATATAGAGATTTTTAATTTAAGCCATACTACAGTACTTGTATTGCAAAACGTCGCTTGTATATCAAGTAATAAATAAATAAATAAATATTTAAAAATTTGCTTGTCTTGCAAAACGCTCTCAAACCAAGTTACTTGCAATCCAAGGTATTACTGTACTTAAAAGATTCAGGGCCCAGGCCCATAGGAAAAACAATTTACATCTATCTATCTATCTATCTATCTATGCAAATTAAGAAAAAAAATACTATGATTTATTTTAATTTCATTATTTATTATTTATTTATTTAAAACATTTATTTATCGTCCATCAGCCAAAAGGCTCCCTGGGTGGTTTACAAAAACAGTATAAAAAACAACAACAACAACCCCCCCAATAAACATATTAAAATACACCAAGATAAAAAACAAGCGGTAAAGCCAGCCAATTAATTTGCCATCCAGATCACACCAAACCAAATAAAGTAACTTATTTAATTAATTTGCTCCCACAGCCAGATCACCCTATATCTGTAGTTCCCATTCAATTGCAATTACTTTTCAATGCCTGTGAACAGGTGGGCAAAAATGCAGAAAAAAAGAGCGGCCATAAGTTTTTTCATGAGCCCTTTCAGCAGCCCGCAACCCAAGCAACGAAGCCTAAGGCAAAAATCTTCAGTTGGCTTGGCACCAATGGAATATTATTTTTCTGAGCTTAATTGCCCTGTGTGTATGTGGATTTTGGAGGGGGAGCTAGCAGCATGTGTGGGGGAGAGGGTTAATCCTTCCCTCCCCATATGCAATCTCCCATGAAAATTGCCCCCTGCTGAGGAGCAATTAAGCCGAGGGAAGAAACTTTCCATTGGTACCAATGGACACCGTAGGGCTCTGAGGGAAAGATCTGGGGTCCTGCAAATAAATAGATTCAGGGCTGGGGACCCTTGGGCCCAGCCTAGCAATGCCCCTGCCAATCAGACTTCCCCCCCCCACATCCAAACTACTGCCACTATATAAAACTATGTGTGAGCAATGAGATTATATTGAATATTCAGTCTTAAAAACTGAAAACACCAGGAGGCTGCTGAGCCGTGAAAGCACATTCTGACTCTTTTTATAAGACGTTTCATGGCAGCAAAATAAATACATATCACGATATCCTGAGGCTACTTCTGTTGTTTTATAAAGTATTAAGGTACATAAGAAAAAAACCTTTTTACTTATAATACACTGAGCTACAATTTCATAATTAGTTAGAGAACTCAGAGTAGTAATGTGTTCATACATCAAGTGTATGGTGTATAAAATAAATTGAACATGGATGGTTACTTACTTTAAATTTATGTACAGAACATAGGCCTCATTTTCTACAGCCTATCAAATTAAGGAAACTAACTACATGCTCCAACTGGTAGCAGGCCAGTCCTGTAGATCAACAAGCCCACATTAATAAAATGGAACCTGAACATCCTGTGAATCTGAAAGCGTTTTTGTGTGTGCATAATTTAACACTGTTACAAAGCAGCTAAACCTGATTTATTTATCAATCAGTCAATTATATGTCTGGGAGTTGCCCAGCAATAGCCACACTATGAAGTTCTGACTCTTAAAAGGAACTCTAATATCCTTAAACTCAGAAAAGAATTAGATCAGCTGCACTGCATCATCCATGGCCAATGAAATTACCAAGTCATTGGTCCCAGAGAGGAGTATAATGAGGGGAGTGAGAAAGGAAGGATGGATAGCAATTTATTCAGATAAAGCCATTCTACTAATGCATTGGGTTTCAAAACCACTAACATAACATGATATACGTGTTTAATTTTAAAGGCTACACAGAACTGAGTTTCCAACAAAAAGACAATGATTCATTCTCTTCCCAAAAACACACTTCCATGGTTAAGCCTGTGCTGTAATCTCTGTTTTTACTGTGCAAGTAGGAGAGTGGCCAAGGCGAGGCTGGAGTGGGGAGGCACACCTTGCCCAGGGCTCCCTCAAATCTGGCAGCACCCTTGAGCAGGGCTGCTTAACCCTTACCCTGCCCATTGGTTTATGCTGCAGCATCTCCCAAGCCACTTTTCACACTGCAAGGTTCCAAAACGGTGTCTGGAACCCTGTGAGGGGAAAAAAACAGCTGGGTGATGGGAGTTCGCAGAAGAAAAACAGTAGGCAAGCACCCCCCCCCCCCTTTCCCCACCACTCCTCTGTTCCAAATTTCCCCCTCTCAAGCGGCTTTTTCTTAGAAGGGGCAGCTGGGATTTTGCTACATGAAATTGCATGCAATGAGTAGTCTGGCCCTTAGATATTTTTTTTTCTTCCCCTGGCAAAGGGGAGGGAGGCTGTTCTTTCTTTTTTGGTTACTAGAAAATGTTGTGTGTGGACTGAATGTAGCACAATCTAATTCAGCAGCTGCTTTTCACTTGTAGTGGTTGATTTTCCACCCCCAGCCAGTGGAGGCTGGTGACTCCAATGTCAGTGGGGCTGCACAGTCACTCTGGATTGTATTCTGAATAAAAGCAGAATAAAGTCCGGAGCAGATATGCAGCCCCGCTGACACTGGAGCCACCAACCCCCACTGCCCCAGCCATCGTAGGGCAACTGCAAGCCATCACCAGTCTGGCAGCTTTGGTTATGCTGATGAGGTTAGAGCGGGAATAAAGAGGACCCTGCCTCCCTTATCTTTGGTGACAGCCCCCTTGGCTTTTTTTTTTTAAACAAAGGAATAGGGGGGCATGGTTTGGTTAAAACTGTGGAAAGCAGGGGGGCAGTGTTCATGCATTTCATTAAAGGTCCTCTACCTTTCCTGCCATTATTTGGGCACTGGTCAGATGACCTACTTCTCACTGTAGCAGAGATTTCGGTAATGGGGTACATGATTTATAGCAAAATTCAAGGAATCGCTGTTAGATATTCTCAAAGTTAAATCTAAAAGCACAGTATGCTTCTTCCCTTTTTTTAAAAAATGTTGCAGTTGGCTGTAGCGACAGAGGTGTTCTTAAGAGGAATAATCGCATGAGGGCCCAAGCTTGGGGTGAGGTATGGTGGCCACTTATTAATTGCTAAAAAAGAGGAAATGCATCAGCAAAAGCAGGTGGTGATTTGTTTAAAATGTGTATATGCTAATTTATATGTATATATGCTAACTTAGAAATAATTATTATAATTTAAATAGAAATACAATATCTCTCTCACCATAGAGTGGGAGAGTGTGACCAGGTGAGCTGCGTGCCTCCCTATTCAGTCTGCTGCCCAGGTGCTCACTGTGGATGGGCAACAGTTCTGATGGTTCTTTAAACCAGAATTAGGTAAGTCACCCATTCAAAGAGGGGACACCTTCAAATAGAGGACGGTCCCCTGGCGGCCCTTCAAATAGAGGACTGTCCTCTGTAAAAGAGGACACATGGCCACCTTAGGGCTGCCCCAGGCCAAAGAAAAAGTAAGGCACCCCTGTTTCCCCACCACTCCTCTGTTCCAAATTTCCCCCTCTCAAGCGGCTTTTTCTTAGAAGGGGCAGCTGGGATTTTGCTACATGAAATTGCATGCAATGAGTAGTCTGGCCCTTAGATATTTTTTTCTGGAGATTGTGTGAATCAACCCAGAGGCTCAATCAAGAGCATTGTTTTCTAGTTGTAAACTCAAATGTGGAAATTATAAGCAAAGTGATCCAACTGTCAGTGCTGTTTGATAAATAGAAATCAGCGTAAAAATAAAATGAGAACTTCAGTAGTACTTCTGTAAGGTAATATTTTGCCAGGAGCCCTTCCCAGTTGTCCCTTTCTGTTAGATGTCAGCTGCCTGGGGGCCTACTGCACCCTCAGCGTCAGGCCCAAACGGAGATTCCAGTAGTAATTGTACTCCAGACACATAGAAGAGGCTGGCTGGTGGTTATAAACAAAACAAAAAAACTTGTGAGTAATTATTGAAGAACTGAATGGTGGACAGATAGCAGCCCCCTTCCGGCATTATGCCTGAACAGGAAATTTCAACCTCTGTAGGGGGCATGGGTCTGCTCATGCCCTCAGCATCCATGTCGTCCCTGTTCCAAATCATGCCGTGCTGAGTGGCAAGATCTGAAGGGGGCTTCTACTCACATTCACTTGAACTGTGAGCGGGAGCCCTGCTTTATCAGGGTTCCTGATCACATGGAGGGTTCTACTTGTCTTAAGCGGCGGACCCAGTGCATACAGTGACATTGTGGGCGGGGCTTGTAGGCACACTCTTATCCCCACCATCCTTTTAGCCCTCATGTATGCAGAAGAAACTCCTGCATAGATCTTATGAGGGATTTCCCCTCCCCAGCACTGCCACCACCTGTGGGGTTACTGCTCCTTCACTGGTCAGTCCCACCTATGGGGTCTCTTATTTATAGCAAATTCTTATATTTCTGGGCCTAAGAGACTCTCTGCCACTATCACTCAGAGAGTTCCACAAGCTGACCCTTTTCTGCTGCCACTAATTATGTTAGAATACTTTAAAACCTTCTAGTAGCTGGTGTGAGAGGCTTAGGCATGAGACGGGCACCAACACTAGAGAAAAGATGAACGATTAACAAGTATATTTCTTAAATGGATATTTTGTACATAAGGGATTAAAGACTGCTTAGTCACAATTCTTTAGGACTAAAGAGACACTGTTGCTATTACAGGCCTCTAATGACTTATTTTACCTCACCTCAGGCCAAATTCCCTAAACTTCCACCCAGCCAAATACACTTGCAACCAGGTCCAGCTTCTGGATACAGTCTTCCTCTGACACCAAAGCTCCTTCTCTTGTATTTTTGGCTGCTTGGACAATCTACCTGGGTTTTTACTGCCAGCTTGAGTAACTTTCTTCTGGAAAACCCAGCAGCTTTCAGGCACAACACCTGCACCCATGCCTGATCTTCACCAGCCACATATGGTTATCCCACAGAGAAGGAATAGCTTAAAATTCAAGCCTTAGCTATTCACTTTCTCCTCAGCTTTCTCCTAGTCCTTTTAAAACATCACACATCAACCAGCAGACAGACCATCTCCCTCTCTGACTACCACAGACTTCCCCAACTGTCAACTGTCCTCCCTTAACTGTCATTTCCCAACTGCTCTTTTCCACCTAGCTAGAATCCCTAGCCAATCAGAATTGAATTTACCTGATCCAGGCCCCATCTAACAATATTCAAAGTGATTGTCTCTTTCTCTCCGTTCAGAATATTGCTAAACAACTACTACACAGGCCTTTGACAGTAACAAAACAAGACCTCAGACCTACTCAGCTGCATTATTGCCTCACAGAGGCCACACAAAGTAAACATTATATAACAACAATAGTTATATACAGGCCATTTCTTTACAGGTTTATTGTCTTATAATCAATAAATAATTGATTGATTAATCAATTAATCATGTGCAAATTATAACACGGTAATTCCGAAAGCGGAACCCCATATGTGTGAATTCAGAAGCAAACTCCATTGGGCTTAATGAGACATTCTCAGGTAAGCAAGTATAGGACTGCAGCGTTAGAGACTATTAAATAACTTAACAGTCTCACTTCTTTTTCATGCTCCACCCCAACTCTCTGGAACTCTTGTTTCCTCGTTTAACTGCCCTGCAATTTTGGCTTCCTTCTCAAATCCCAGTTTGAATTCTAGCTCCTCCATTGGTTTACAGAAATGCTAGGTGGTTTACTTTACTTCTTTTTCCAGCTTAAGTAAGAAGTGAAGAATGGAACTCATGGATTTCTTGTATGCTGAGATCCCAATAAGCTTCTATGAGCATATCAATTGCCTGTCAGACATGTAGTAACAGTAGCAGGAGAGCACCTTTAAATTTCAGTTACACTTTGACCAGCCTTCCAGAAATTCATTCTAGTTTCTCTCACTTCAGAGCAACAGGTCAGAAAGCCTCTCATCTGTCTAGGAAATCAGTCTTTGTTCTTCCTTACCTTTATATAAGATCAATCCCAAACCTTCCCTTAATTGAAACTCAAGTCTGTGTAATGGTAAATCTATACTACAGTGGTCATTATTTTTTCTCAGGTACAGTGGCCTGAACAGAATCTGAAAAGTAAAACACACTGCGGAAGATGGTGGATGTGCTTTGATTTCTGAGCACCCTCAGTTGCCCGGCATTCTGTTCAAAAGAGATAAGAGGTGGTGCAAAGCTGTGATGATCTAGAACAGGGCTCAGTCTTATAAACCAAGGAGTATGGCTTTTGAAAATAAGCAGGTGTGAAACTGTTCTCAAAGTGCCAAAATCACTTAAACTAGGGGTGGGCAAGGTTTGGCCTGCAGGCAGCCCCCAGTGCTCCTGCTAAACCACCAATTTTTAAAAAAAAGAAAAAAAGCATCCATAGCACTACGAGGGTCAAATTTAGCTTGTTTGCAATTAAATTCGACCCTTGCAGTGCTCTGTAGCGGCTCTGGGCAGCTAAAATGAGCAAATTTAGCTTACAAACAAGATAAATTCAACCCTTGTAGTCCTCTGTAGTGCTAGGAAGCATCTCCCCCCCCCCCCCTTGCCGGTGAATTCAACAGTGTGGCAGCAGCAAACCACCAACTTTTTTTCAGGTGTGTGTGCAGCTCGTTAGGCAGGTGTGTCTGGGGTGTGTGTGAAAGTGTCCTCCAGAACTCATGCAGTTGCCCACCCCCTGATTAAAACCCAACACACACACACACACACACACACATATATATATATATATACACACCTTAAAATAAAAAATGTGGACAACTTTTTAAACCATTAAGACTAATCCTATACACATTAGCTCAGAGTAAGTCCCGTTGAATACTTTTGAGGAGACATGCATGGGGTTGTACTGTAAACATTCCCCCCCCTAACAGGTCAATTTCTTACAAAGACAACCTACTGAAAATGATATCGCCAATAAAGAAAGTTTGTACTGACTTACCTTATTTTGACAATTTACCAATTGAAAACAAGGTGGTGTTCTTATTATATACAAGCTCATTCTCATAAAAGATAAACTTCTAGAACGGGGGGGGGGCAGAAAAAACTATTGACCTACTTACTCTCTTCTTACCAGCAACCTGTAAAGGTGAGCTTTCATGGCTTTCTCCTTTACAGAATGAAACTGAGAATATGGATGACTGGGGTGGGGTGTTTCTAAATGAGGGGCTCCTAGCACCACCAATTAGAAGATATTGTGCAGCCATTCCATCTTTTTTTCCTTAACAGATTTTCCACAATAAGAAAAAAGATGGAGGAAATTCTGGGAAACACAGGAGGGCTACAAATTGAAGGTGACATAATCTGAACCACCCCATAAAATTCCATGAATGAGACAGGGCTCTGGCGGGATACAAGCCTTGCCTAGAAGCACCCCTAGTGTATCTTTATAGACCTTAAATGACTTCATGTGTGCATGGAAGATTCCATAATATCCAAAAGGAATTATTGTTTCTTGATGACAGTGTAGCCTCATTTTCTTATGAGTATTATGATTAAATCACGCAGAAAATGTGGCTCAGTCCTTACTCTACTTGGATAGTAGGCAGGTAAGTGCAGGTTAGGGTATTGATAGGGTTAGGTGAGCATCCCTGGCATCATTCAGGTGACAGGCGGTTTCAAGATGCCTCATGTTGCTGGGTCCGTAGGCTCAGACAGCTGAGGATCAAGAACGCCTGTGATGCCTTTGTTCTCGCCAAGCTTGTTGTCTTGAGACTCCGAGAGCAGGCGATGCAACAAAGGCTCCCAACACTAGAAAGTGAAAGATGGGGCGGTGGCGGCATCATCGCCACCTCCCGGTTTTGGATGCTCCGCCCAATTGCACAATGGATCGGCCTTGGAGGCCGGATTAGAATAACCTGCAGTCCATCCCTTTGCAGTTCATTATATGTAAATATCGCTTCTCAGCCTTTTGGCTAAGATCAAGTGTAGTGTAGTAAATAAATGTAGCCCAGTTAAACACCAACAAATTGTCTCGACTCTTCATTTTCCTCCTACGTTCGCAATAACAACAGCATATATTCAGGGTCTTCATTGTCCTTTTGGAATTAAACTATCAAGTTTTAAAATCCCAATATTTCTCTCTTAAGAAAAGGGTTTACACCCAATGTTTGTAATTTTTCTTCCACCCGAAAGGACAGTTCTCAAGCTGTATGGTTATACTGCCTGTAGTGCTTTATGAAGGGATGTAAGAACATAAGAAGAGCCATGCTAGATCAGATTAAAGGCCTATTTAGTCTAGCATTCTGTTCACAGAATGGCCAGCCAGATGCCTGTGGGAAGTGCACAAGTAGGACATGAGTGCAACAGCACCTTCCCACTCATGTTCCCCAACATGCCTCTGATACTGGAAATAATATATTGCCAACCTGACTAGTAGCCATTGATTGCCTTCTCCTCCATGAATTTGTCCAATCTTCTTTTAAAGCCATCCAAATGGGTGGCCATCGCTACATCTTGTGCTAGGAAATTCTATAGTTTAACTATGCACCATGTGAAGAAGTCCATCATTTTATCTCTCCTGAATCTCCCACCATGCAGCTTCATTGAATGAGCCCAGGTTTTAGTATTATGAGAGAGGGACGAAAACATCTCCATATCCACTTTGTTCACGCCATTCACTTCTATCATGTCTCCCACCATCACTCACCATTTTTCTAAGCTTAACAGTCCCAGACATTGTAACCTTTCCTCAAGTGCCCCACCTTATAGCATATTCCGCAACACGTGATTCACTTTTGCTGTTAAATCTTGTAATATAATAATGCATTTCAAATCATATAATAGGATGCATGTAGAAGCAGGATAATTCTGAAGGAAACAAGGGCTCCCTCTAAGCAAAAGTATAAGCATTCTGCCCATTAACAGCCTACTGTGGAAGGAACTGGGCCATTCCATTTCCCCTCCCTCCCACAAAATGCTTAACCTTTCATTAAGCAAGACAAATCAATTCTAAATATCAAAACCCAGCAGGCAAGCCATCTTAGAGAATGGCCTCTATCTCTCTGGCTCTGCTCATTCTCCTGCCTAATTAAACAAACACTCCTGCGGGCTTCGATGTCAGTTGTGACAATGTATTACCTTTAATGCTCTCCTGCACTTGTACAGCCAAAGGGAACACAACCACTCATATGGAGTCCAGATTAGTTCATGTGTTCACACTGCCAGCGTGTTAACTTTTTATCGTCTGGATGCTTTGACCTTATTCAAATACTTTCCCCTGCCCTCCCTTCCCCATAGACTTAGAATGAACTGGCTGTCCGAACAACCCCTAGGCAGCTACTCTGTCGAAATTACCCAGGTTGAAGGAGTGGCGGATATAAAACACATGTATCTGCTTGCAAAATATATCCTGTCAAAATGGACGGTGCTCTACTTGTCTCTCAAAGTTATGTATCTCCACCCTACCAAACTGTGATCTCTCCTTCCACTTGCTATGTAACCTGTGTTTATAAAAATACTGTTCTCTCTTGTATGAGCTGTGACAGCAATGTCTTGGTGTAAAAAAACATTAGGCACAGAATGTCACGTAACATTCTTTTCTCGGGAGTGGCTACAGCCACTAAGATTCTCTGACAAGTATTTCTTTGAACATAAGCAGTCAAGCCTAACGGCTAATGACAAAGCAAGGCGGTACACTAGAAAAGTCGTCAAATAATGTAGCTGCTTTTTAAAAAGAGTACATGGAAAGTTATACGTGTGGCATGGTCTTGCAGGCAAAAGAATCTGTCTTCAGTAATCAGACATGCCATGTTCTGTCTGAGCTGCTTGCTATTATTTCTTCTTATTAGAGCAATCAAAGATTGCATTAAGAAATCTATAAATCTGTCAGCACAGGAGGACTCATATAGAAGTAGAAGGCTGCTGCAACCCTGCACACATGTACTAGGAAGCCAGATCTATTGAACTTGGTGTGACTTGCTTAGGGGAGTAGAGTCTACTCAGTAGACATGCACAGGATTTGACTGAAATAGACCGAGGGTTATGATTCAGTCCTAGATGGACTTATTGATTAATGTTCTATCTTCACATTTTCATTTGGAAAACCTCATCAAAAACTGCAAAAACCAGTTGTGGAAGAAATTAAGGGACCAGAGATTCAAAGAGGAAAAAAACAGCAGGCTGGAATGTTTTTTCTTTTTAAATTTGCATTGAGAGGAACACTCTCCTTGTACACTTGTCCTTGTACACTTGCCACTTGAAATAGCAGGCTAGGGCAGTTGCTGGTACATCGACATGATTAAGCACCCTAGTCTCCCATTTCAAGAATCAGGCTGGAGCCCCTACCCTGGGCGAGTTCTACATCTGAAAAAGCATTTCAGACTGCTCCCCCCCATCTCCTGTCCCCCAGGGACACAGGAAGAATAAATGAAAAGAACGTTAAAATGGAAGGCAGCAAAGGACAATAATGCCGACATATCCTGTGATCCTAAAACACATGTTTTTGGAAGTAAGTTCTTAAGTCAATGTGATCATCTTTTAAGGAAATGCACACAAAACTTTTCACATGGTCACAAACTGGAAGGAATTTCTCTGGTGGATGTGTCCTTGTGTAACTTCCATTCCATTCACATAATAGGAAGCCATCTAAGGAGCCCAAGGCAGCATACATGATCATCCTTCTCTCCCTTTTTATCTTCACATTAACACTGTGAGGTAGGTTAGGCTGAGAGTCAGTGCCTGGCCCAAAGTCATCCAGTGAGCATCATGGCCGAGTGGGGGCTAGAACTCCCAGTCCAACACTCTAACCACTGCATCACACTGCTGTCTTCAGTGGATGTTCCACATACACATGGTCACATGGTTCACAATGACGTTGGGTCAGTTTTCTTATGCATGTACATAATCTAATAAAAACTAAAATTTTATATATACAGTGTGTGTGTGTGTGTGTGTGTGTGTGTATATATATATATATATATATATATATATATATATATATATATTCCACCATCAAAATAGATGTGTGGATCAAGCTAGATTTTGAATATAAAATGTAACATTATGTGCTGAATATGTATATTTATTTTAAATGTTCAAAGGAGATCTCAACAATTACAAACAAACAGATAATGCTGAACACTATGGCCAATTCCAATTTCTAAGTGGTCAGATTTGGGCAGTTCAAATACATATCACTCAAGTGATATAACATGGCATATAACACAGCATCCTATAACATGGCATCTGAGAGCTGAAATGATACTAACTGGGCTCCCCAAAAAAGTTATTCCAGTCATATGGGTGGGGTTTATATATTAGATATTCAATAGTGCCAAAATGCTACAGAGTTAAAACAGATCAAATATGCATTATAGGTTCTGAATTGCTTTTCTCTAGATGAAAGTTATATCACTTTAGTCTTCCTAGAATATCAGTGCTATTGAAGCACCAAACTGTCATATTAAACACAGTGGCTTGGAAACCTTAAAAAAACAATGCAGAAGTGATTAGATTCCTTTAAGCATGACATGCAAGGTTATGTAAGCATATCCAGCTTTATTATCTTCACTGCTTTTGAAACCTCTAATGCAATAAAAGGAGTTTGTGAAGAGTTCACATACTCTAATTATCTAATTAAGAATTGTGTGTGTGGAGTTCACATTTTTCTATAACAACATTCATAATTTGCAACAGTGGGCTGATTTGTAACTGTGCTTTGAGATCCAGTTCTTAATTTATTTAAAATATTTATTTAAAATATTTATATTAGTGTAGCCAGGTGTCCTCTTTTCTACCGACCACCCAGTATTTTAAGGGCTGCCCAGGAAAGCACCCAGTTTTGATCTGTCTGGTACCAGATAAAAAGGAAGAGGTGGCAGCTGATCTTTTTGATTTTGACATAAGCCAGCAAAAAACAAGCCAGCAGCTGACCTGACCTGCCTGCTGCATGGCATGAAATGATGAGTATAGAGGGGATGTAGTTTCTATTTCCTTCATACCTCAAAGGCGTCTGTGTTCAGCAGGATAAAGCTCTTATGTCTGATCAGCTGCTGAGTAGCAGAGGTTTGGTATTTGGGGTACTGTTTGAAACTGCTGCTGAGTTTCAGTCCTACTTACTTGTGAGTAGACTCAGTCCTACTTACTTGTGAGTAGACATGCTGCTCATGCTTACTTCTGAATAGACATGCAGAGGCTTGGTATTTGGGATGCTCACTGGCTGCTGCTCTGCTGAGTGATTCAGTCCTGTTTTTAAGTAGACATGCAGAGGTTATTTAAGAGTGTTGCTGTGTGATTCAGTTTTGTTCAGAATAGACATGCAGAGGCCCATCCTGCTTACTTTACTCATGAATTTAATTTGTTTTAGGGAGGATAATGATGTGAATTATTGAATTGAATGAGGGTAATTTATTGAAGGGAAATTGGAGTGGGATCTGGATCATCTGGGGGTAAACTAATTGAATAAGACAACTGATTTGTGTAGCCTCAGATGGGCTGCAAATTAATGCAAGAATTCGCGAGGTGATTTGAATAGGAAATTAATTTGTGCCTCTTCTGTAAAGTTTAAATTCTAGTAATTATCTCCAAATTTGCATATATAGTCATAAATTAGCATATACAAACTGGCATCTCTTGCCCTCTTTTTCAGTGGTGCATGCCCTGTTTTGGCAATGTATGGCTGGCCATCCTAATTTATATACTGTTTTTCTTCATCTAAATTCTAGAGTGGTTCACAATTACAAAAAAAAATATGCAGCACAACAATACAATACAATAAGCCAACAGACTTAAGAGTTGCAGGTAAAACAACTAAAGCAATAATAAAACACATTGCTAACAAAATTGTAAAATTATTTACTTGCCTGGTGATTAAAAGATAACAATGTTAGTGCCAGATGGGCCTCCTTAGGACCCAAGCTATTAGGGCTTTCAAGTAAGCGCCAGCACTTTGAATTGGACTCAGAAGTGGACAGCCGGCCAGCGAAGCACTTCCAAACCTGGCGCGATATGGTCAAAATGACCCATGCCAGTCAAAATTCTGGCAGCCGTATTCTCTGCTAATTGAAGCTTCCAAACTGTCTTCTAAGGCAGCCCCACATTGCTGTAGTGTAATCCAATTGAGGTTACCAGAGCACGGAGAACTGTAGCTAGACTATTTCTGTCCAGGAGGGGTTGCTGCTGGCAAACTAGTCATAGCTGGTAAAAGACACCCTGTGTCAAAGAGGCCTCTTGGGCCTCTAGCGACAAAGCTGGATCTGGGAGAACCCGCGAAGCTGTGAACCCATTCTTTCAGGGGGAGTGTATCCCTACTGAGAACAGGCTGAATCCCATCTCCCTGGACATGAGAACCATCCACCCACAGCATTTCCATCTTGTCAGGATTCACCTTCAGTTTCTTGCCACTTGTGCAGCCCACTACCAAACGTTGGCACCACTTCAGCACTTCCACAGGCTCAGCTGACAAAGAGTGGTAGAGTTGTGTGTTATCTGCATACAAATGATCCCCTGATGACCTCACACAGTAGCTTCATATCAATGACAAAGAGCATAAGGAACAAAATGGACACCATGTCACAGGGGCGGGGAACTTATTCTGAGTGCGGGACTGGCTAGCGGATGTCAGGGGGAGGAGCCCGCATCAGGTGGTGGAGCAGGAGGAGTGATGCATTGTGCCACTCCCCCCACCCCCCTAGGAGGGCCGGCTGCCACTGCCCTGCTGCCTCCAGCAGGTGCTCTGAAGTGCCCCGCCAGCTGCTCTCCCGCGTGATGCAGACAAAGGGCGGGTGGCAGTGGCAGCGGCAGCGACAGTAAGGGAGGCATGGGATGGGAGTGCGATGTGGCAGTGCGTGCTCTTTCCTGCCTCAGGTAGCAAGAGAGCTCGTGCCGGGGCTGGGGGAAGGGGCCACAGCGCTGCCCTGACATCATGCTGCTTTGCACATGGGCTTTCCCCAGTAAAGCCGCCCCAATCGAGGCACAGGGTGGAGGAGTGTTCCTCCACCAGGGGCCTTGGCCAGGGACCTGCTCCTCCTCCACCCCATGCCTCTCTCGGGTTGGTTTCACTCTCTCCATGCCTTCCCCCTTTGGAACAGTGAGTGGCATGCTAAGGGGAAGCCCTGCCGTTATCTCTGGTCCAGTGGCGTAGCGTGGGTTGTCAGCACCCGGGGCAAGGCAAGTAATTTGCGCCCCCTAACCCGTGGATTTTAGCACTCGAGTCTCTTCCACTAGATTAGTTAAAGAAACCCTTACCCCCTAAGCACATGTATTGTTTGTTATGAAAATACTGATGTAATTAAAGTAAAATGCATCTAAATACAAGTTTATTTTCAAACACTTTATTGAGTGCGAACATGCATTACACATTCTCCACATTTTCAGCAGGTCTATGAATACAAATCTACAAATGTAGTAACCTAGCATGGGCCATGCTATTATATGTCATCTCACAACCATCGTAAAGGACAAAAAATATCAAGAACAAAAACTAAACATCAAAATGGAACCATACCCTGGAGATGATCCAAGACTGGGCTAGATGGAGCCAACTTCCTCAATCCTGTACCTCTAATTGTAATTCTTTAATAGAAGTGCAAGATATCAATCTGTATATAATATACAGATTAATTTAAATTCGCCTGCTTTTAATTAGCGCAAATACCAGCCTCATGTAGAAAAGCTTTTAAGCCATAGCCCGGAAAAAGTAATGTGAAACATGTTGGCATATTGGGTGTTTTGATGGGCTGATAAGGGCTCAGATAACTTGGAGGGGGAATGCTGGTATCACACTAAAGGTGCAATCCCATATATGGGAGAATATAAAGACTACAAAGAAGAACTAGCTGCTTGTTGAATATCTGAATGTTTAGTGCGTTTTCTCTTCTATCTGTGCAGAATGGGGAGCCAAATGACACATTATGCTAATCGTAATGCTGAGGCTTGTCTTTTGTTTTACTCTAGTGTAAGTGTGTGCAGCCATGATTTGGATTGGGGCCACCATGCTTTAGGAGGGGGAATTAATTCTTCCCCCTCCATTGTTTGCATCCTGAAATTCCCCCCCCCCCACATTGGGGTGGGGGCAGAATTCGGAAGGCAAATAGTGGGTGGGGGAAGGTTTAATCCCCCCCCTCCTAGAGTGCAGTGGTCTCGATCCAAATCAGGGCCATGCACACGTGCACCAGCGTTAAACAAAAGATAAGCCTCAGCTACACGCTACGGCACGGGCCGAATTGCTGGCTGCCTCCCTTCGCTGCCGCTCACCTCGATCAACTGGACGTAGCTGGCCGGGAACCAGCCCCTGAGCCCTTCGGCGGTCTCCCCTTCCCACCAGCCGCCGTCGGGCCCCGCCTGCAGGACGGTGAGCAGCTCCCCCGCGGCGAAGCGCAGCCCGTGCCGGTGCCGCTCCCCAGAGAAGGGGTAGAGGGTTCTGCAGCGCGCCCCCAGCAGCGGCACCACCCGCTCCTGCCCGGGCGGCGGCATCACCCGCGAGCGAGCGAGCGGGCGACTTGCTCAACTAACTCGGCTCTGGCCGCCACAGGTGCCTGCCGAGCCGATCGCTTCTGGCTGCCGGGAGCCTGGAAAGAGAGCTGCGAGTGCGAGCGCGCCCCCCCAGATGTTGCGCCCGGTGCGGCCGGCCCCCCCTGCACCCCCCACGCTACACCTCTGCTCTGGTCAACTGGGAGAAGAAGCAGTGCACAAAGGAATCCCCACAGTTCTCTCTGTTCGCTGGAGAGAACCATGGAGATTCCTCTCCTCACTATCTATGTTCAAATGCAGGAGGCAGATCTCACAGATTTCTCTGAAGGCATTTTAAGAATCCCCCTGAGGAAGGCCCCAAGCAATATTGGGCTGAAACGCCTTGGGCTCCTTAAAGAATAAGCTATTTTTCCAGCATCCTGAGACTAGTTCTCTCTTTTTGGATCCTCTCCTCACTGGCCTCCAGGGGGCAAGGGCTTGGGGAGGGAGCTGGATGGGCTATGGGCCAGATGGGGAAACTCCATGGGCCGAAGGTTCCCCATCCCTGCCATTACAGAAGTGCCAAGATGTCCACTGCCACCACCTTCTGGAAGCCATCCTGTAAGTAGGAGGAAAAGCACTGTAATGCCATGCCCCCAACTCACAGAGCAGGTCCAGAAGGAGACTGGGATCAATGGTATCAAAAGCGTATGCCTTAATTGTACAGAGGCCACCTGGCAACCACAGGGCACTGTAGGAATCTAAAAGTTTAAGGCCATTTTCTGCAAGCTGTGTCAAATGAACAAAGCAATGTATAAGCTAGTTCTTAATATAGGAAGTTTTCAAGGATGAGTTTAAAAACAGGAGAAAAGGACAGCTATCTTGTGCTCTGCATTAATTAGGCAAGAACATTCCCCACAACACCAGCATCTGTTACTTGGGCAGCTGATGTATCAATATCCATCATATATAACATTGAAACATCTCTCTTGTAGCCCTTTTGCTCTTGACAGATTTGTGAAAAGGTAGAGTAGCACTTTATTGCAGCAGGTGTAAAACTGCACACCTCTAAGTCCTGGCCTGTCAGTGCAAGCCCAATTGATTCAAAGTATGATTGATTCTGCTGGAAAGCTGTGTGACTTGGGCTCACCAGCCTGATTTTATGCTTCAGAAATTGAACAGGTGAAGCTTTTCACCTGCCAATGAGATAATTAATTTCCCTGTAGATTTTGTCCGGCCATGCAGCTTTTCCTAGCACACAAATCAGCAGCCCCATGTCAGATTCTCAAGTTCCCCTTTCATAATGTGTAGAAAAGCTCATCCATGCCATGATGTCATCATGTAATGAGTTTCCCCACTCTTTGTCCACATCACTGCTTGCCCCCTTTCATTGGGGACCCAGCTACACCTGCCCCATCAGGGCCGGTGCTACCATTAGGCCAACTAGGCAGCTGCCTAGGGCGCAGGGCTAAAGAGGGTGCCAGAAACGCCTTGAAAAAAAATACAGCGCTCTCAAGTGGGAAGGGGGGGCGCTAAATATCTGATCTTGCCTAGGGCACCAAACTGCCTTGCACCGGTCCTGTGCCCCATACCTTTCTCCACTGGGGAGGATGCAGGGCTGGCAAAGCTTCCATGACTGAGGCACTGGATGGAGGAATGCTCCTCCACCTGGTGCCTTGGTGAGGGAACTGGCTTTGCTGTGCATGGACTTTCCCCAGCTGAGGAAAGTTCACACACAGCAATGCTGTCCTGGCCAGGGCACCAGGTGGTGGAGTACTCCTCCACCTGGTTTGTTGGCTAGTGTGGCTTTGCTTGCCCTGCACCTTCCCCCATTGGGGAGGACATGGGGTGGGTGGAGCTCTTAGTGTACCTCTCACCCTCCCAAATGGAATGGTGAGGGGTGTGATAAAGGAATCCTGCTGTTATCTCCGATCACTGATTAGAGATAACAGTGGGGATTCCTCTACCCACTAGCCCTGAAAGGGCGAGGCATGGGGAAGAGAAGGGGCCTTGGTTGATGAGCCAGCCTGGTGGGCCAAATGGACACAAAGGCTGAAGGTTTCTCATCCATGAAGGAATAACTTTGCTACAGGGGAAAAAACAGTTTGCTCCTTTAAAAACAAATTAAAGACTTAGGAGGTGTTAGCTCTAGTGTTTGGGTGCTAAACATACTCTGTTAAGATTTTCTTTCTTTTTTTTAAAGAAAGAGAGAGAGATCTTAAAATGGCAAGCATTATTGTAGAGGAGAATATATCACTATGTATTCATTTCATTTCTTTTTTTTAAAAGAGCCACACATTAACAAGTGCCTGTGAGTCCTTCCTTACTTGAAAAACAATCAAAATCACTTTTAAACAGTTGCAAACTGACTGGAGGTTGGGTGGGTGCGGATGAATGTGTTGCTTGACTCCAGTGGTGTCAGAGATGTTAGCTAACAGGCATGCACAACAAGTGTGCATGTGTCTGGAGAATCAGTATTGTCTCCCTTCTTGGAGGAAGAACTGGATTTTTCCAGGTTCACTTTGAAGGATGCTGAAAACTCACAAAATTGCTGTAACCAAAGCCTGCAGCAGAGACAGAAGAAAAAATGCCCACTGTATATACTATGGGAAATAATGGCATTTCAAACCATCAGCACCACTCTGAAAATGTTATATTTCAACCTGCCGTAGTTCAACTGTATGATCAACAGAAGAAGAAAAGCACATAAAACAGTATAAAACTGTGTGTGTTTTGTGGAAGAGATAGTGAGAGAGATCATTGTTAGTTTATGACAGAAGGAATAGATGCAGAGATGAAAATGGCAAGAGAAGGATGAAACACACGGATATACTGAATTCCCTGGCTGCAGATCTAACATCGGAAGGCCAAGTAACCTATTAGGGCTCTGTCAAAAAGATTACTCTAAAGGGAAAAAAATCCAGAATACTGTTGCCAATAATGGTATTTTTTCGAAGAAATTCAGAGCTGGAAGTGAAACAGGCAGAGGAATTATATGTGAGGCACTCAACTTATTTTCAGAAACCCATCCCTGTGTCTGAAAGAACTGATGAACCACTGCAGGATTTAAAAACAAGAATCGCTGGGATGTTGGTAGCATTCCAATATAACTAATGAAAATGGTTGGGAAGGACTCAACTTATTTATTTATTTATTTGTTGTTGTTTTTGTTACATTTATATCCTACCTTTCCCTCCAAGGAGCGTACATGGTGTACATGATCCTCCTCCTCTCCATTTTATTTTCATAACAACCCTGTGAGGTAGGTTAGGCTGAGATTCAGTGACTGGCCCAGTCACCTAGTGAGCTTCATGGCCAAATGGGGACTTGAACCTGAGTCTCTCCTGTCCTAGCCTAACACTAACCACACTGGCTCTCAATCTAGAAGTCTGTGAGATGAAAACAGCTCAGCGGTTCCTTTCTGTTAAAGCAACCTTTTTCAACCTTGGGTCCCCAGATATTGTTGGACTACAGCTCCCATCACACCAGCCAGCATGACTAATAGAGATGATGGGAGTTGTAGTCCAAAACAAGAAAGGCTAGATTAAAAGGACCAAATGATGGTGGCTTGTGGGGAAGAACACAATTTCCTTTATGACCCACGTATTGGCAAAAGAATTGTGTATAACCAAATACAGAGAACATTCCATGCACAGAGAAGAAGCCAAATTTAGGTTCAGAGGAGTTTGCAAACATTTGATTATTTGAGTGTTGGAGAAGGGTAAGAACCTGATCTACTCCACTGTGGATGTTGTTGCTAAAACTATAACCTTGATGCAGAACCTTTATGGAAGTCTGAGGCACTGGCAAAGATTTTCAACAAGAGGAAATATCACACAGAACTTTATGCTGCCACCAGTCTCCTCTTTCCTTGTTTGTCCTGGTCAAACTTACAGGGGAATGAGCCTCTTGATATTTAAGTGTCATCATTGTTCATCATACCTGTTATTATAAAAACAATCTAATGGGTGATCTTGATTAATACTTTGCGAGAGGTCTTCTGCCCCTTTCCAACCACTGAGGATATGGGGAAGGATCCAGCTGTGTCTGGCCACTAGCACTATTTATGTTGTGCTAGCAGAAACCAACACTTGCACACAATGTCAATAGCACTTGCTATCAAGTGCTATTGACATTGTGCAAACATTGGTTTCCACTAGTGCAACATAACTAGCACTAGTATCTGAACACCATTGGATCCTTCTGTTGTTACAGAAAGCAAAACAAACTGAAATGAAAAGTCTGATACCAGCCCAAACTTAAAGGTGCTGATAATTCAGTTCTTTGCTCACTCTGCCCTGCCCTGCAGTTAATACTGCTTATTCAGCTAGAAATCTAATCCTTCGGTTTACTTTTTCTAAGTGAATAGGATGAATGGAAACAAAGTGCAATGTTTGCATTTCTCCCCCTTCTTTCTCCATTTTCATTCATAGGACGAGCTTACTCCAGACCTCCCTGGCACAAAGTAAGAGCTGGATTGCGTGTAAACTTGTCCTCTCTCTTTCCTTTAGCTGTTGAATGATGGGCTATGGATGACTTGCCTACGCAAAGGAGGTAATGATGATTCACATAGTTAAGAAGAAATGAAGCCTATGTTAATGCCTTCTCCCTCCTCCTCACATACTCCATAATAAATGGGCATTTACATTTTTTGATATATTTAAAAATGCACACCCTGATTCAGCTTTGTGGCAGAACCAGTCTTCTGAATGAATATCATTTGCTGGTTGAGGCATCATATGCATTAATAGCTACCATATCTATGGTTCCCTTCATCCCAATTCTGAAGCTGCACATAATAGTGACAGTGAAGCAATGTACATAGTTTTAGATTCTGAAGGCAGCACTCTTGGTGCAGGAGTTATGACTGACCACTAATATTATTACAAAATACTTTGTCTTCAGAGGGACCCATGAAAGGTGACAAATGCAATTATTTAGCAATAATAAATTGTGCCAATAGTAAGGTAAAATTATAAAATTATATTTTAAAAGGCTCTTGAATTATTTTGTCTTTCTCTAGGATGACAATTCTTTTCTTTAAATTACTTTAACAAACGGTTATATTTGTCTAAGATGTGTGCTGTGGTGTTATCTCCACTGTTGATTGACAGATATATCATGCTGACAGGTTTCTGTTTCTCATCTGCAGGAGCCCACCCATGGCTCGATGTTCTCTATGCCCAGAATCATTTGATGCACTAATGAATGGATCGCTCACTGGTTGAGTCCAAAGGTGGGGGATGCTTGCTCAAATCAATCTGTGCTGGATTAAGGAAGTGTTGTCAACACAAAATGTGGTTCGAATTGTGGAAGGTAGCAGAACAGATTGGGTCATGCATGTTCCTTGTAGGGACAATCATGGTTATAAAGATACAAACCTGTAGAATTCAGTGCTTTGAGAATGAAAGGGCAACACAATAGCCCTAATGCAAATCGATAGCAGCAAGCGATAACTTCTTTAACTCCTGCTATGTTCTTTGAAAATTGTTCTGGGAACATGGACTGGGAGGCAACATGATTATGTGGCTCACGCTGGCTCAGCTTGTCTGAGCATGTGGAAAGCTAAGCAGGGTCAGGCCTGGTTATTACTTGGATGGGAGACCCCTCCTCTAGTTTCCTGCATTGAGCAGGGGGTTGGACTTGATAGCCTTGTAGGCTCCTTCCAACTCTATGATCTATGAAATCTAGACTGCTGTGTACAGAGAAGATCATAAGGGAGAGCTGACAGCTGGGAAGGTATGAGAAACGGACCTCATTTTCTTAAAAGAGTGAACAAAATGAGAGACATTTTTCAAGAAGGCATACACCTTTAACTTACAAAGAGTATCGAAGTTAGGACCATGAAAACCTGGCAATAGCTATCACTTTCAGAGTTCATAGTTCCTCAGCATTTCATGTTACATCATCAACAGCTTTACATTTGCAAAGGATAAAGCACAGAACAGCTTTCATTCATGTTCCTGGATCGCAGAAATGGTCCTGCAACTAATTTCCTTATTTTAGGCTGCAATCCTGTACCTACTGATTTGGGAGTAAGACTGCAATCCTACACTCACTTACTGGGGAGTAAGACCAATTCAACTCAACGTGACTTACTTCGGAGTAGATGTGCATAAGATTGCAGTGTATGGAACTTACTTCTGAGTCAACCTGTATAGGACTGGGCTGTAAAATAGCAACTGGTGAAGGGTATATACATGCATGTACTAGTGAGAAAGAGGCAGAGGAATCACTGGACTTTGAGAGTCAAATCTGACACCTCCACACACCTCATGTAAACATGCACCTTTTCTTCCATGGATGCATATGGCGTGAAGAAGCCTATAAGAAGTTTCTTGCCTTCAGGCTGTAGCATCTCTCTCTCCATGGTCACTTCCAGCATGGGCTATACTTTATTCAGCTTCAACTCCTACAAATTCCTTTCCCTGTGTCTCTGCCATTCTTGGGTTTTTCCCTCCAGCTTTTCATTTTCATCTCCGCTGGCAGGCCTCTTGGTGGATAAAGCCACTTGATTCTCAGCTACTGACTGCAAAAACTCCATAGTCCACTATCAATCATCTACCTCCTGGATCTCTTCAGCTACACCCAACTGGGTGCTTTGCAGCTGGGGCTGACCAAGCAAGGCTCATTATCACATCCTCATGGGAAGACTCCAGGCTGCTGGGTTTGGCTTTCAAGCCCTCTCTAAGCTGCTTCAAATGCTTCAGTCCTCCCCACTTTTTTGAGTGGTTTTGCCATTGCAAAAGGCCTCCATTTGCTGCTGCTTCTGCCTCATCTCTATCTAGCTCCCTCTTTTGAGAACTAACATTCTTCCAAGGTGGCTCACAACATTATCATAAGTCAAAAAAAGTTACAAAAACTGTATGACTTAAAATTAAAAAAAATACACACAGAGGTCATATATAAAATCAATCAAAAAAGGCCTTCTGGAATAAAAAAGGAAGAAAACACACCACATCTAAAAAGTGGCATAGAAAGGCTTGATAGAGCTCCAGGTGAAGTAAATTCTACAACTGTGGGGCCATCCTTGAAAAGGCTCTGTCCTGATACCCATCTTTTCATTTGGAATAGCTTGAATTGCTTGAGGCATAGGCATGTTGCTGCTACTTCCTCCATTCTGGATCAGTGTACCAGTCCTCGGTTTCTCTCCAAGCAGAGCCAGCCCTGCCATTAGGAAGAGAGGCAGCTGCCTCAGGCTGCTGATCTGGCGTGTCATGAAAGGGCAGTACATTGCTAGTTATTTCAGTCATCATTGTTGTATTTCTACTGCCAGGGAGGGGAATTGATGCTTGTGGGATTTTCTGCCTTAGGTGCCAAAGCCACTTGGTTGGCCTTGGGTACTATACACCTTGACTTGGGGGTGGGGGTGCCTCTGATGTTATGTTATTGGGGGTAATTTAAAGTGCATATGTGGTAAGTATAACAATGTGTTATTGTGTAGAGTATATGATTAGAAGCGTGTGTTCCTGTTGGCATCTGTGTGCGTGATGTAGGTAGGTCTGGGGTGAGTGAGAAATGATGGGCAGGAGGAATGGTATATTTGCATAAGTGAGATGATTGGCTGGGAGAGTGAGAAGGGGAGGGGTAAAGCCTGTGTTACCGTATATAAGCTGTGGGCGGTGCTGTTTAGGGCGGAGTGTGTGGAGTCTGTGGAGCTGACTGGAGAGAGCTGAGAGATTGTATTAGCTAGTGAGTGCAGGGATTAATATTTTGGGAACAGTTGGTGAGGGTGGATTGGAAATTAAAAAAAGATAGTAGATTTCTTAATATTGACTGAAACTTACATGTGAAACTTATTTCCAGAAATGGTTGTATTGTATTTTAAAATAAACTTTACTTTGTTTATTGAAGCAACCTTTGTGGGAAGCTGTGCTTTATATTTGGTCAAATAAGTATAAGGTAGGGAGAATAGAAATTCCAAGGTCAGTGTGAGAGGGGTAAGGGTTAGAGAAAGAAAAAACCCCAACCTTCTGTAAGTGCACCCATAGCTCCAAAAAGGAGGGTGAGCTTGTGGGCCCTGTGGAGGGAGGGGTGTGACAGTGCCATTTTCTGCTCTGCCTCAGGCAGGAAAACTCTTGGGTTGGCCCTGTCTCCAAGGAAACACAATCCTGCCCTTGATAGCAGTGCGGCATACTTCCCAGGTCCCCAAGTGGCAAGACTGTCTAGGGATAGGGCAACTCAGGGTTGTTTGCCTTTGGATGAGAGAGCACTGGAAATGTATGGTGTCTTTCGTAATATTTGCTTTATTTATAAATATGGAAAGAGAACGTAAGTGGGGTCACAGGCAACATGCGCTCCATCTAACACTTAGCTTTCTCTATATACCGTATGTATTCCTAGTATATATATAAATCTCTATCTATCTATCTATCTATCTCTATATCTATATATTCCTAATATATAGAGAATATGTGTTCTCTATATATTAGGGACATATATAGAGTTCCCAATACAGGGACGCTCTCTATAAGGCTGTCTGCTGTTTCTTCACATGCAGACTCTTTTTCTATCAATCAGCCCTTCCAAGCTGTGATGGCTAATGCTCAAAAGAGCTCTCTAGGGATCCAGAGGCCATCTTCTAACAATCATCACCCATTGAGGAAACCACCAACCATTCTGAGCTATTAACAAGCAATCTCCCTAACAAAGGAATGGTCTCCAGTCTTAACCATCAACTTAGGGTGAACATATATTATCTTGGAGCCTCTGTTTCTGAGCCCAATGCTCAGAAAACTGTAATACTAGTGCAGTGCCTAAGTGGGGCAGTGTTGCACATTCTTCTGAAAGTCAGCACTAAACATTCATGCTAACCCCAGGAAGATCTCACTCATTGTCAGGGATGTTGAAGAGTCCTTGGTCTCGAGTCACGAGTCGAGTCACGAGTCCGAGTCCTTGGTCCAAAATGGTGACTCACGAGTCCCGAGTCACAAGTCACTCCCAAAGCTGACTCCACGAGTCCCTATTAAAATCAATGGGTTTTTTCCCCAACAAAATAAGGCTACTTCAGATGTGTGGCTTAAATAAATTCTAGGCACAAGTGTGCCTTTTTATTTCAAAACTCTGCAACTGATTTTGGCAAGAACAGACCAGGCAGACAAACCCAAAATAACCAGGCAGGCAGAGGAGGCAGGGAACCCCAAAACAGGCAGGCAGAGGCCTTTGTCTTGGACAATTCAACTGTTGAGCTGGTCAAGAAGAGACCAGGCAGGCAGAGGAGGCTGGGAACCCCAGACAGGCAGGCAGAGGCAGCCAAACCCAAAATGTCTGAAAGGTTGCATTTTAGAAAAATGATTTTAAAAAATAAACTTGCTGTACTTCCTAAAGCTTATCCATGTTGCATTTGAGGAACATGATTTTTTCTAAATGTTTGGCCCCCCATTCTGGAACGGTGAATCTCATCAAAATTCCACACTCACTGAACACCCACTCCACTGGTGATGAACTTGCTGGAACCAGAAACATACTCAGAGCAGCCACACAGAGTAATCTCAGGTCCTTCTTCTGCCTCTCCCAAGTATGCAACACATCAATCAAAATAAATCTTGACACACTGTTGGGGCTGCACTCCTGGTAGCCGTCCATAGTGGCCGAGCAGCGGCACACCTCGTTTCCATGCGCTCTTCGCCAGCAATCACGCTCCTCTCCACTCCTTCTGGCACAGCCCGGGGATGTTGACGAGTCCTTGGTCTCGAGTCCCGAGTCGAGTCTCGAGTCCCATTAAAAATATTGGGACTCGAGTCCGAGTCGAGTCAGACGGGGGACTCAGTCCGACTCACGAGTCGAGTCCTCGAGTCCGAATCCCCATCCCTGCTCATTGCTGCCAGTGTTCTGTCACTTTCTGTCCAAGCTCCCTGGGAGTGAAAGGAGTGCCTTGAATATGAATCCTTGCCAGCTGTTGGAATTTGTAGTCTTGAAAACAACTTTTAAGGGTCTTAAGTTCTAGCTCTTCCACCAGGAAACTGCAGTCCCATCCATCAGTATCATGGAAGGTGCATCTTCCCAGTTTTTGGGGTTCCCCTGCCCCTCTTGGCCCCCACATCACAGCCTATCCCATTCAGCAAGGTCCCCCAACCCTGCGTGTAGCATTTTTGAGGGGCTGCCCTGGGGACAACAAGGACAGGGATTGGTCCCGGTATACATGCTTAAATCTGGATCCACCCCAATATCTATACAGGAACATGCTAAATACAAATGAATGTGAAATGTTTTATTTGCTTCCATATCTATTTACATAGAAAAGAAATGATAACTATCATCTTTATCAGCTCTGCCGAAGAGTAGCTTTCTGAATATTATGATGAAGAAAAACTAAACCATGAAGCCCTGGGAAAAGTGGCTATTGCACATGAAGGTCTTGCAGTTAGAAGAGCTACTCATGTTTCTATCTATTCTGTCTATCTTGCCAGTCAATACTTCACAACCAAAGAGCAATTTACATGACAGATTGTAAATTATAATGTTCCCAAATAGACAAGAACTCTAAATTGATTCCAAATTGTGAGAGTTCAATAAAGGTCACCCTTCCTCTAATAGCTTTTCCTGGGCTTGTGTAGTGGAAAAGGCTGCAGCTGGAACAAGTCTGTAAATCAGGAGTGTGCCTGTGTATCCAGAGTTGGAGGCAAGTGCTGAAGGCCCTTTGGTGTTAGCAACCTCTGCACTAACACTGGTGGTTTAGAGCAATAACACATAGCTATCAAATAACAGGTGATTTCACGGGGGAGGTAAACAGGGAAGGTTGCAGCCACCTAGGCGGTGGCACAAAAGAACTGGGTTCAAACTGTATCAGTTCAGGTTTCATAGATTCATAGATCATAGAGTTGGAAGGAGCCTACAAGGCCATCAAGTCCAACCCCCTGCTCAATGCAGGAAACTAGAGGAGGGGTCTCCCAGCCAAGTAATAACCAGGCCTGACCCTGCTTAGCTTTCCACGCTCAGACAAGCTGAGCCAGCGTGAGCCACAGGCCTGTCTGGCTTCCACAATACCTTTAGCCAGTTATGGGGAACCTTTGGTCCTTGGGCTGGATACTGCCCATGGGGGTTTCCCATCTGGCCAATCAGATTCCTCCCCAGGGTGTGCCCCCTCTCCCCAGGCAAAATATTTTACCTCTGATCAGCAGCTGATTTGAGGTAAGACATTTTCCCTGCTCAGCAGTGTCAGCACTGAGGAAGGAAACCTCTCAGCGCTGAACAGGGAAAATCCCCCCTCACTGATCTGCATGGATCAGTCGAGGGGGGGGGGCTCGGAAGGTGTGTGTGTGTGTGGTGTCCATTGGCTATGTCCTGTGTGTGTTTGAATGGTGTGTATGATATGTTTAGGAATGGTGTGTGAGAGAGTGGGGTGTGGCTAAACTTTGCTTTCAGCTACTTTACTCCACCAAAACAACTCCTAATCAAATAACTGCTATGGTGGCCATTTATACATCAGTAAAAGAAAAAGAAAAAGGAATGCACTAGCAAAAAGAGAGGACAAAAGAGGACACTGATTTGCATGATATTTGCATATGCCAATGCATATGTATAGATGCAAATGTAGAAATAATTACTATAAATAGCAATGCAATACATCTCACCATAGTGGAGAAGACTGACCAGGTGATCTGTGTGCCTGCTCATTCTGCTATCCTGGTATTAACTTTTGATGGGCAAGTTCAAGGCTCTGCTACTCTCCCTTCTTCTTATGGTTCTTGGGCAGCCCTTCAAATAGAGGACTATCCTTCGTAAAGTAGGATGCATGGCCACCCTACTTCCTTGATCAATTATTTGTTCAACTGGCAGGCCTGCTAGTTTCCATTTCTACAGGGCTGGTAGTTCTTTGCCTCAAGAAAACTTAAATTCTGTGCCAAGATGATGTCAACATGTCACATTATGCAAGCGGTGGCTATTTTTATGCAGATCTAGGCTTTTCTCCTTCCTGTGCATATTTGGAGCACTGCTTTATCTACCTCTTTAGAAACAGCCAAATGTAAAGGCTGCTTCAAATGTGTGTTGCCATACAGCGTGTGCATAATCGTCACATGTGGTATCTTCCTGACGTCACATCTGGTACTGGGCTAGTTGGCAGTGGGGTGGGAAAACAACTTGCCCAGGGCCACCTCAAAGCTAGCTGTGTCCCTGACTGTTTCTGTCCTGGGCTTTAGGGAAGCTATGAGAGAGATGCTAGCTGCTTTTTACTTTCTCTAAATCCCAGTGCAAAGTTAGACATTAACCCCTCCCCTCCCCAAGACCTGTGTGTGTGTGTGTGTGTGTGTGTGTGTGTGTGTGCGTGCGTGCGTGCGCGTGTGCACATGCTGGAGGATACCATGTCAGTGGCATCCAGAAAATAATGTCTGGCTACTAAAGTCTGCCAAAGTTCATGAACTTTGAGTGGAATCATTTGGAAATACAAGAGGAAAGATGTATAACGTAACAACGTTGATTTAGTATTTACAGAGAGGTATGAGACAAAATCACAGTCAAAATCCACGTTCTGCTCTTGTGAATGTAATGTATATTGTATGACTTAAAGATGCAAAAGTTCACAGAAAATTGCCAGTTACTGCAATATACTGATTCCCCTTTGGGGAAGGTCTGTAGCTTTGCACGTGCTTTGCATGCAGAAGGTCCCAGGTTCAATCCCTGCCATTTCTAGCTAGGACTGGGAAAGACCCCTGCCTGAGACCCTGTAGAGTGGCTGCCAGTCAGTGTCAATAATACTGAACTGAATGGACCAATGATCTGACTCAGCATAACACAGCTTCCTTCCTGTGTTTTCTAAGTCACCTTGCAGCCTGATCTTATGTGGGAGTAAGTTCCACTGAATTCAGTGGGACTCAAACCCTGTTCAGGTGTGCTTACTCATGTATTCCCAGAAATTTTAAATTTTTATTGAAGATAAAAGAAAACATAAACAGACACTACAAAAAAAAAAACCACACACCAAAAAAACCATACAAGACTAAACTAAAATGGACTTCCGATTTTCTCCACAGCAGGTATAAGTAACAATAGTTTCTCTTACTCTATAGTTACAAAGAAATTTCTCTTTTTTCCATTGTACCAAAATTTTCTTCTTATTCATCAAACCCACAAACAATACAAATCATTTTTTAATTTATACAAAAAGACTATTAGAGGTTTCCATTTGACCCTAAACATAAATGTTAATGATTCTCCAAATATTGATGAAAGTTAATCCAACATCTTTACTAACCATTCCTCTATTGTAAAGAATAATATGTATATCACTCACATATATTAATAAAATCCCATGACTTCTTTCCAACTAATTATCCATTAATCTCAGCAGGATTTTTTTTTTCTAATTTCAATTATTACTTTTTACTTTTTTCTCCCCCCCTTTATTTAATCATACATCATCTGGCATTCTTCAGCCCTTCTTCTTGTCCCTCATCTGGCTTTGTTGCACATCCCAACATAAAATAAAATGTTTACATATCAATCATACATCATCTTAGCAACATTCTCTTTAAAAGTAAAACATAATATAAATTTCAACCCTTTTAACCACACAATTTCAAATACTCCAGTACCCAATAAACATAACTATATTTTCTTTAATCCATGACATAAAATTAGCCATCTCTACTGGAAGCATCCTTCCTATTTAAAATCCTTCCTTTACTCTCCTTCTGTCAAAAACAATCTTTTTCTGCTTCAGCTTTGAAATAAAAGAGGCACACTCTGTTCTCTTGCCAGTCAAAACAACCCTAGCCTTCCTATCCAGCTTCATTCCAGTAGAGAAACCTTGTTGATAAAATTGATCTGTGTTTGCGTACTTCTAAATCCGTTGCAGTAGAGAAGTATTGCTGGCAAACTTGATCCACTGTATTTTTTCGGACAGAGTAAGCCAATAAATCTCCAGAAACTTCAAATTCTTCACATTGCATGATGGGGGAGAATGGGGACACATTCCCTGGCCTGGGTCCCTCCATCACACCCCCTCCGTTGCCTCCCCACCACCGTTCACACACTGGAGAGGGGTAGGTGAAGGTCTGGAATGGGAAGGCTGCTTTACATGCATAGCTCCTTGTCTGATTTAGAAACCATCATGCTTGGGAACACATGAGTTTAAATGCCCAAACAGGGCTCCTCTCCCAACATAATGTGTAAAGGATTGCAGCCTTGGTGGGTTAATGATGACTGCAGCAATATGGCGTGTCATTCCCCCAGATGCCTAGGCATGGCACAGCTGGAGGGACTTGCATGATCTTCACAGGCACCAAGGGCAGTCACAGGTCTTTTAGGCTGAAATAGGCCCCTGTGTAGAAGGAACAGGATACCACACCTTCTAGGTTTTGATTCTCTTTCAGTCTGAGGGCCAAATTCAATTTTGGAGAAGCTCTTAGGGGCGACATTCCAATGGTTGGAGGGGCTGAAGGCAAAAGGGACAGGGCCAAAATACCAAAACTACCAGCATATTTTGGCTTGAAGCTCTTACTCTCAGTGGCTAAGCCTGAGGAAAGGCATTTCAGACTTTTAGAATGGGGAGGGGGACACATGCAAAAGTCAGGAAACCACCAAACGACAGAGAAAAGGGGATGGGGACAAGGGAAACAGGGCATGGCCATCTGGCAAACCCTGGAGGGCTGGGCTGGGGACTTAGGTGGGCCAGATTTGGTCCATGGGCTTGGGGTTCAACACCCCTGTTATAGACTAATAAAAGCCCTGAGTCACAGTGATGTCAAGAAAGGAAGCTGGATAGGTTACCATCTCTTTTACAGGTATCAATACTGCGTTGGCATGTAGTTCCATTTTTAGGTGACATTTTCAGCAGGGAAGTTACGGAGACAGAGAATACATAAGCATAGAGAATACATAAGCATACATAAGGAGTTGCCCTCCTGCCCTGACCACGACACTATTTGAGCTCTTCGATATTTCAACAGTTTATTGGCTAGGACACTGGAGAAGCCAGAAGAAATGCCAGGAAGGGTGTGGCCCAAGCATTTATAATTTACCCATTTGCAAACATGGCCCATGAACGATCTAACTGGAAGTTGGCCTTTCACAAAGGTTCTATGGACTTTGAAGAAGCCCGAGTGCAAGGTGAAAGGGAGAAACGTGCTAAGCGAAAAGCACGTCAAACGAATCCTTTACAGGACCATCTTCCATCTGGTAACCTGTGTCCTCACTGTGGGAAGCTGTGTGGATCTAGAATTGGCCTCCACAGTCACTTACGGACCCATCGCTAGAGTCTACACAATTTTTCTTTAGAATTTCCTCCTTTTAAAATTTCCTTTTTGTAAATTTTGATCCTGGAAGACAATCTTACTCGGTCACGAGTGATCGCCTGATGATGATGATACTTTAAGGTGCCTTTAGGATGGGCAAATAGGCAGAGATATTAATAACCATAGTGAAAGTAGGCTTCTTTTGCAACAGTTTAGATTATCACATTACAGCACAACTAGAACAGGGCAGAAGGCAAGATCAGAAAGTGGCAGAGAAGTAGACCAACTTTATATGGATAATTTACTATCTAAAGTGGTAGACTTGGCAAGTCCAACATATGCATCGTACTGGGTTTTTAAAAATGTGTGAAAAACTAAAACAAAGTCATCTCTATCCCTTCTTGCATAGCAATTATTGGGTGTTTGAGATGGGTAAATAATGATGAAACTAGCCCTGACATATTCTCCCTATACCTCAGGGCAAGTGAGACACATGACAATATTTTCTATTATCTGACTATATTCTATTTGCTTTTGTTTTGGCAAAAGCTGCGTGGAAGTATCAAAATCATTGGGTTAGAGTCAAACTAAGTTAGTTGAACTTAGGTCCCATAGAAATCAATGGCACAACTTAGTTATGACTTGCATCCCATTCATTTTAATGGGAACTAAGTGCAACTAACACATACATGTTTACTCAGAAGTACGTTCTACTTTGTTCAATGGGTAATTGTAGCCTTAGTCTGCACTCCAACCCATTGTTTTCAGAATCTTGGTGACAAAAATGCAGCCACGATGGTGGGGAGAGCTTATATTTGGAATTCAAACTGTGATTTACATGGACAGTTTTGGTCACAGGCAATTCTATTGTTTCTTTAGCCAAAGTAAGAGGTTTTTTTTGTTTTTTTAGCTTTTAGCTTTGCCTCCAGCTATAAACCAACTCATGCAGAATAAACCAAGGGCAACTGCAACCCTCTCTTAGACAACATTGTCTTATCTCTACTGCTGTCCTTCATTCAAGAAGGGAGAAATACTTATAAATAAATGATAAACACTTCTTTCCTTTCTTCATCTTCCTGAACAGCTCTATTATATGTTGATTCTTTCAACTCATAAATGCTAGTCTTTCAATTGGCTGTCCCCACACACCAGACTGCTGTTTTCAGTTTTCTAACATCTCTTGCTATATATAGCTAATTTGTCTAACTGAGAAAGGGGCAAAGAAACCCTTTATTTTCTGTAGGGAATACCAGCAAAGCAGCATATATCTCCATGGAAACATGTTTCTCAATCTATCAGCCTCCCTGCAGTACCTAATACATCATCTGTAAAGTGGAGAATACTGTTTAAAATTAACATGACATATGTCATTTCAGGATTTCATGTCCATTTTGTAGGACTCTTAATTAGCTTGTCTTGCGCAGATTATTAAAAAATGATACATTTTTAAAAACCTCCAGAGAAGTGAAAAATATTCTCCCTATTCCTCATTAAAATGCATCGTTTGACTTTTTGCCTGCAAACATGTCACAAATGGGGGTTTCTATAGTAACACAGGATACTGGCTTAATTTGAAATTGTAATCTTTACACACAAATGAAGTTTTTTAAATCTATCAGCATGTGACTAAAAAAAATAAGATGATTTGACCATGGTGCTAAACTTTGTCCTGTTACAGTGACAGGCTGACCTCCTAAAAATCCAATGAATAATACAGTAATTTAAACAGAGTTCTTATTTCCAGTAAAAAAAAAAAAAAAAGGTCAAAGATTTGTGCTTCCATCACATCAGTTATTTTAAAAGCTATGTTCTTTGTATTTGATACCTGAGTTGTATAAATTCTGCATAGATCACCTGCTGGCAGAGACATTCGTCTCTTTAAATTATTAAATCAGCACACTTGCATTTCATAACCTGAAGACAGCAAATGTAAAGCAATGAGTCAAGATCTCAATGATCTGCTTTGACCAGTTTTGATTATAAAAAGTCAAAGGATTTCACAATGTAATTACATATATGACAATTTCTCATAATAGTGGATAGAATTAACTAACTGGTGTGTTGTGCGTGTGCACACGCACATGAGCTTTTGATAAAATTCAAGAATTTGCTTTCTAGCAACTATTATGTTTGGTATAAACTTGATTTTTCTCCTTCTGTTGTGGGGAGGGGGGAATATTTAGGCACAGGTTATTCCTCCCACATACGGTATTTCAGAAGCAGGGCTATGCAAATGACTTCATGGTTCCCCTCTTGTTCCCTTGTATACTTGTGTGTGTGTGTGTGTGTGTGTGTGTATACATATATACCTTTTTGTTGTTTACCCCTTTGGAAGTTTCATGCTGAAAGATGAAGCAAAAATAAGGTAACTCAAATAAATACACCACTTGCTTACCATTGATGAATGATGAGAGGTTGCTGGAAACCAGGTGAGAGGGACAGGTATATGTAGTATTGTTTTAAATGTTTCTGGAGAATTTACATGCTGTTCCTGCCGCCATCTCCCATCATCACTGACAAAATGACTGGGAAAAATGTGAGCTTTGGTCAAAACTACATGAGCTCTTGTGACATCACAAAGCACGTATGTTACTGTTGCTATGGCCTGCACTCCCCTGGTGACATCATCACCAGGAACTAGGGTGGCCCTATGTCCTACTTTACAGAGGGCAGTCCTCTATTTGAAAATCTGTTCAGTCTGATTCTGGTATAAAGATAATGAACCAAAGGAAGGGAAAGCAGAGGTCTTGAAGTTAGACATAAGCAGTTAGCACCTGGACTGCAGAATGTGGAGGCATACAGTCCACCTGGACACAGTGGTCCCCACGATAGTGATATATATATATATATATATATTTTAAATCTACTTAAATTACAGTAATTATTTCTAAATTTGCACCTTCAAGTATAAATCAACATATACAAATTTAATGCAAATCTTTTGTCTTCTCTCTTGGTGATACATTTCTCTTTTTGGGTGATGTATAAGTGGGCTGCCCTACCAGGGGCAAAGCAGTTTCTGAGGCAGCAAGCTTTTTCTCGCATGCATGAGTTGAGGTGTGTGTGTGTGTGGTGGGGGAATACTGCTCTGGAGTGAAGGGGCAACGTGGGGAAGTGATTTTTCAGGGAGACTCTTGACTTACTGCAGAACAGCCTAGGTGGGAGTCCATGCAGCAGTTGGCAAAGCAGATCTTGTTTGGGTTTTTTTTTAAAAAAAAATCTCACAAAGTTTCATTAGAACCAGAGTTCACTATAAATGTCCATATGAAATTTGTTGGAAGTGGTATGTAATCTGGGGCTAGTTTTCAACATAGATTTGATGTTGAACATAGATTTGATCCCCTTTTTGAAAATAATGGATTTGGGTGACATTCAAAGTATCATGCTTTTTTTCTCCTTCCAGTATCATGCTTTCCCCCCTCTTTCCTCCCAATCCCTTTTACTTGTGTCTTTTCTTTGTGTCTTTTTATTACTGATTTTTGTAAGCTGATCCGGGGGCAGCATTAAATGCTTTAAATAAATAACTCTTCTGCAGTGAGCTCAAGGTGGCATAGGTCTCCCTACTTCATTTTATCCTCGCAACAGCCAGGCTGAGAGATAATGACTAGGCTCATAGTAACCCAGTGAACTTCACAGCCGAGTAGGGATTTGAACCTGTCTGACACTTGAACACTCTCAACTACCTATCTGCCCTTTACGGGCTCCTAAAATGGAATATTCAGATGCTATAGGCATTCCTCTTGTTCATGAAAATGTTATGCGGATGTGGTTAAATAGAAACGAAATATACACATTAGTTTCTATTTTCATGATCTTGTTATTTATTTATTTATTATATTTATACCCCGCCTTTTTTCCTGCAAGGAACCCAAGGCGGCTTACATAATCCTCCTCCTCCTCTCCATTTTACCCTCACAACAACCCTGTGAGGTAGGTTAGGCAGAGAGTCAGTGACTGGCCCAAAGTCACCCAGTGAGTTTCATGGCCGAGCGGGGATTATGCCTCCAATGCAACTCTTAGGGCTGAAGAAATGCCAGTGCCTACCCTAATAGGCTCCTAACGTTTCACTCAGGTTTGCCCCTTTGAATTGGCACAAGAGAAGCAACATAGCCAGCAGAAGCTTGTAATGGGAGAACACCTCATCATCCCAACTCAGATTATCTGAGTGAATATGGTTTATCATTATTATACAGTCCATAACATATTGTAGTGATGCGCATTTTGCCATGCTAGAAATACGAAATCATGAAGACAAGCTCCTTCCCCCACCCCCATGTAATGGGAGAAATGCTCTTTAGTCATCACTTTTTATGAGAAATATTATGCTGTCATTGATTCTAGAGTATCTTTCAGCTCATTTGATCTCCAAGTAGGAGTATGCAAGATGATTATACTTCTGGACTAATACAGAGTGAACAGCTGTTCTCTTGCCTCTCAAACACATTTATTTCAAAATCACTCTTCCCTGAAAATATATATATAACCAAGTTTCTATATAATTTGTCTTGCCCATGTTTATCTTCTGTGACCACAGAAGATTCAATATTTTTGATGTCCCAATGAATGCTGTGCAAGTCACAGTTTTGTAATACATTCAAAATATTGTATCACTGTTGCACCATTTTGCTACGCTGATTTGCTCAACCTGAAGGTAGCTTAACCATATAAGTCAGCCTTCTCTAATCTGGTGCCCTCCAGATGTTTTGGACTAAAACTCCCATCAGCTCCAGCCACTATGAGAAATGGTCAGGGATGATGGGGGTTGTAGTCCAAAACATCTGGAGTGTTATGATAGGTAGCAGCTCATTCCTGCAAAGGAACTGGATGTTAACCTCTAGTTGAGAGGTCAAAAGGGGAGGAACCTGTGCGAGCTCAGCAGGCCTGGAGACGTGCATAGTAAAGCTTTAGTCACTACTACCAGGCCTCTGTATTCTTTGGATGTAGAATCCACTACCAAAAACAGGAGGGCACCAGATTAGGGAAGGCTAAAAAATCAATGTCCTAATTCAAATTATTTTCTAAGCATCTCCTTTTTCCTGCCCAAAGCGGGTATTTGTCAGAAGTCCTGAGCTACCATTCATATATCTGAGGTATAAAAGCCAAAGAAGATGAAAAGTCTTTCAGAAAACAGTGGATTTCTAGTAATGTGAATAAAAAGACTTCTTGGGCTACCATATATCTTTTGACCTGTAGGTTTTACAGTCATCAGTTTTTGTTTTTGTTTTAAATGAAGGTAAATTTAAAAAAAACCTCGGGTGAATTTTTTTAATGAGGTGAATAAATAAACTCAGGTGAATTTGAAAAACCACCATGTTGGGATGCTACTTTGGGGACAAGCATCCAATAAGGTCATTGGATAGGGGGCAGGCCTCTCACTGCTCCACTGCCCTCATTGGCTTTGTTTTACCTCCCAAGGCAGTGAGATGATTGGTTCACCTCACTACCACTCTCACACTTGGGAGGACTGTGATTTTAAATCTGGGCAAGGTGATCGAGCGGGTGGTGGGTGCTCAGTTGAAGGCACACTTGGATGAAGCCGATTATTTGGATCCGTGCCAGTCGGGCTTCAGGTCTGGACATGGGACGGAGACGGCCTTGGTCGCCTTGGTGGATGATATGAGGAGGGCTTTGGATAGGGGCGAATGCTCCTTTCTAGTCCTCCTCGATCTCTCAGCGGCTTTTGATACCGTTGACCACGGTATCCTCCTGGACCGTCTGGAGGGGTTGGGCTTGGGAGGCACTGTATTGCAGTGGTTCCGGTCCTTCCTCTCTGGAAGGTATCAGAGGGTAGTTCTCGGGGAGGAGGCTTCGGACCCTCGGCTGCTCACTTGTGGAGTGCCGCAGGGTTCCATCCTCTCCCCGATGTTATTCAACATCTACCTCAAGCCGCTGGGAGCTATCATCAGGAGGTTTGGGGTGCAGTGTCATCAGTATGCGGATGACACGCAGCTCTACCTCTGTTTCAAGTCCTCACCGAGGTTGGCCGTTGAGACCCTGTCCAAGTGCCTGGAGTCAGTGGCTGGCTGGATGGGAAGGAACATGCTGAAACTGAACCCGGACAAGACCGAGGTACTTCTGGTGGGGGACAAGGGAAGGTTAGGGGATGTTGACCTGGTGCTGAATGGGGTACATCTACCCCTGAAGGACCAGGTCCGCAGCTTGGGAGTCATTCTAGACTCCCAGCTGTCCATGGAGGCTCAGGTGGCAGCTGTGAGCCGGGCGGCGCTGTATCAACTCCATCTGATATGGCAGCTGCGCCCCTACCTTCCTAATCATCTGCTCCCATCAGTGGTTCATGCCTTGGTCTCCTCTCGCCTAGACTACTGTAATGCGCTCTACGTGGGGTTACCCTTGAAGACGGTCCGGAAGCTTCAGCTGGTACAGAACGCGGCGGCTCGCCTGATTAAGGGCAGCCGCCGGCGTGATCACATCACGCCAGTGCTTAATGAGTTGCACTGGCTACCAGTTGCTTGCCGAGCCGAATTCAAGGTGTTGGTTTTGACCTTTAAAACCCTACACGGCTCTGGCCCAGTCTATCTCAAGGAGCGTCTCCAGCAACATCAAGTAGGCCGCTCAACAAGGTCTGCCACGGACGGCCTTCTCCTTATCCCATCAGCCAGAGCAGCCAGGCTGGTGGGGACTAGGAAGAGGGCCTTCTCTGTGGCGGCCCCCACATTATGGAACTCCCTCCCTAGTGACCTTCGCCATGCCCCCTCCGTGATGAGCTTCCGCCGTGCATTAAAAACATGGCTGTTCAGGCGGGAATATGGGGTGGGTTAGGTTTTTAATGATAATTTTTTAATATTGTTTTAATTATTATGTTTTATTGTGTTTTATTGTATTTTAATTGTACATCGCCCAGGGTGGCCGGGTGACCGGCCAGATGGGCGATTGATAAATATAATAATAATAAATAAAAAATGGTGCCAAGCTGCAGCCTAGACTGAGCAAAGCAGGGCTTTTCTTTACTGTGTGCCAAGCCTTGCTCTGCTGTTATTACTCTGTGAGGTTGTTTGGGGGCCCTTTGAAGGACTTCCAGACCACAGAGCCCTGCACTTAGGCCCCGCGGTCCTGCCCTAGTGGTGCCAGTGGGTAGTCATATAGACAATTAGAAAGAAACTCCAGTGAAGCTATAACTCAGGTTTCTATTCAGGCTTACAATTAAGGCAAACTTAGTAGGCACTGTAGAACAAAAGCCTCAACATAATTGTTAAATGGGATGGCAGATACATATAAAGAAATTTAGCAACTTATTGGTTATCTTTAGTCAGATTCTCGGGAATCAATCCAGAGATTTGCACTGCCACAGCAAAAGAAGCATTTCCCACTTTGCTCCATTTGCTATAGAAAAGTCCTTCACCTTAATTCTTCAGCCTTCCAATCCAGGATTGTGTCACACAGGAAGGGATTAGAAGATTTTGAGAGTCCTCACAGTCCCAGGTAAAGGACCTTCTCATTGGGTGACTTTGGGCCAGTCACTGACTCTCAGCCTAACCTACCTCACAGGGTTGTTGTGAGGATAAAATGGAGAGGAGGAGGAGGATTATGTAAGCCACCTTGGGTTCCTTGCAGGAAAAAAGGCGGGGTATAAATATAATAAATAATAAAATAAATAAATACCAGTAAACCCTGTCCTACTGCACACACCTTGATTAAACCCACTATAGCTGTGCAGGGAGGAGGGGTAACAACAAGCATCATAGGCTGCTGAAATACCAGGGCTAGGCTAGGTAATCAAGCTGAGCACACATGCTGCTGCTGGGACTGTGTACCATGTTTTCATGAGCCATGCTATCAGTACTCTGGCTCTTAGGATTAGGATATTAGACCCTTTTTATTTTTGAGAAAGTTGTTGTTCTTGTTGTTCTGCATGCGCGCGCACACACACATGCGCGTGTGCAAGCATACATACATTTATTTTTCCACAGTTCTGACAAGATGCTATCAAAGGTGTGGTTTTTTTTTGTATTTGTGTACAAACAATACGGCTTTCCCCTGCTATTACATGACAAATTCAATTTTTCTTCATAAATAAAACAAGAGTTCTTTGGGGGAGAGAACGCTGGATTTTCTTTTCAGACAACACTGTTGTCCTTTCAGATCTTTAGAAAATGTAATCTGGGCTGTATTAGAAGTCACATGCTTATACTTAAATATAAATGACCAGAGGGCTATGAAGAGTGATATTCTTAAAAGCAAATGAATTCAGAATTTTCTTTAGCATGCACAGTGGCTATTTTGCTTGTGAAAACCAATCTAGCAAATGGGTTGTGCAAGAAAAACCAAGCCATGCCTTTATGATTCTCTTCCATATGTGGACACACAAACCATCTATGAGTCATGTGCACATTGTAAGTAGTTGTACATATGTACAATGTACATATACAATCCTTTTGCAAGGATTTCCACATCCACAAATGGAACAATGCAAGTAGTATCTGTTTTTCTGCTGGCAATCTTCTGGATCTTCAGCTATATATTAATGAGTTAACAAAACCCTGCGTGATGGATGTTCTGCTAAATATAAACCAAATTGAACATGCTACTTCCTTTGATATTTAATATTAATTGGAAACTTATAATGTTGATATTAGCTTTCATAATTATGCCTTTTTCTTGTTGGAAAGACTGTATTCTTATTGTTATAACAGTTTCTGATATCCATAAACTAATGGTTAAGTCACCAATCAATTTAGAAGTGGAAACATCACCATGTAATGAATTTCCCATTTCTCTGCAATACCCTTGTGATAAAAATGATTTCATGAACTGTTTTCCATGTATTCAAAATATTATCACGTGATGAACATGTAATAGAGAAAATAGATAGGGTTGTGCTAAATACACAAAGCAAACTTGTGGATGAAAGAAAGGCTTTGTGGAGGGGGATAACCAAAATATGCCTCCAAAAATATGCCTAAGTTTGCATCTGTTTGCTGGCCTTCCCAGCTATTCCATTGTTAGTTTAGGTTTTTTTCCCAAACATTGTTGTTTTCTTGCTGGCAATGTGCTCTCAGTCAATCAGGAATCATGCTGCCACCATGATGATGTCATGCCATATTGTCAAACAGATTTGAATCCTTACTCTGAGTGAGAGTTCACTATGACACCACATGGCTAATCAGACTGGACTAGGTGGTGTCATTACAAAGTCAATTCAGAGTAAGGACAATGTTTTGCTTTCACTCTGAATGGGTGTTGGGAAGAATTGCCATGATGTGAATACTTTCACTTCTGTCTGCAGCACTTTTGAAAAATCTTTGAAGTTGGGTTGATTTTTGTAGGGAGTGAAAATGTTTGTTAAACCACAGTTCTAAAGAGAAACTAACAGCTTGATAGCATGCTGAGAGCAAAACCAAGAACAAAACTTGTTCAGGCAAAAGCTAATGTTTCAACTGAATTATCTTCAAATGCCACCATTTAGATCGTGGTTCTGAGATTGCTTGCATCAGTGGAGCTGCATTAACTTGTGTGCAGTTTCACTGGCATAAGCAGTTTTTGGACTGCTCTTGTCTTGGAAAGGGAAAAAAACCACCCTGCTAAATCCTACAATTAGGATCTCTCTAATTTCTTATCTGTTGTTGTCTTTAAAGCGGAGCCTTATTGATATGGATGTTAGTCTAGCTACAGCCATTGCACAGTTCTATCAAAATTCCCTTATTATTGCAAATTGTCCTTAATTCAATCAAGCTATGTTTCCTAATACTTCACTCCTCCTTTGTGATTTCCCCCTGGTTGGTTCACACAAAAGAGAGGTGCATCGTTACCAGTTATACCACAGTAATCTTTAAATTTCCAGCATGGAATAGATACAAACAAGTTCTCACTAAGGTATGTGAAGCTTCTGTTTTGGGGAAGTTATGAGCTCAGTGTCTGTGTTTCACTTCAGCAAAGTGAATGACACAACCATAAAAGTAATATAAAATTAATATTAAAAAAGTCATTTAGGCTGCAATCCTATGCCCACTTGCCTGGGATTAAGCCCGTTAAACTCAGTGGGACTTACTTCTGAGTAGACATGCATGTTAAGTAAGTGATGGTGCAAAGTCTACATTTTTCCAAACCTTGAGCAGAGTTATGTAAAAGCAAGTCCTATCAGAATCTGGAACATGTGAAATATCTGGAACATATAAAATAATAATGAAAATACTGTTTATTATGTGAGGATAACATAATGTTGAAAACACTCCTGTAGTTATTCTCAGGATCTGATGTATTTGGTTCCAAAACTCTCTGGAAGAATCTAGGGCAAAAGTGATATTTTTGTAATAAATAGGGCCTTCTCCAGGTCTGAGGGGTCCCCCTCTGGTGGGCTCCCTCTTCTGTCAGTGGGCTCTAGTGGGCACACCTGGCTATAGTGGCAGTGCTCTCAGTAGTGCTGGATGACTGGGACTAGCCATCCTTTCAATTTTCCACAATTTGTCAGAGCAACACTGCTTTGGGGACATTGAGTAGCTATGGCCATAGATGCCATAGATTTCATGGATCATAGAGTTGGAAGGGGCCTACAAGGCCATCGAGTCCAACCCCCTGCTCAATGCAGGAAACTGGAGGAGGGGGTCTCCCATCCAAGTAATAACCAGGCCTGACCCTGCTTAGCTTTCCACACTCAGACAAGCTGAGCCAGCGTGAGCCACAGGCCTGTATATATGCATTCATATTGAATTAGGACTGGGGTCTCCTGTGTGGTGCCTATGGGCACCAATGTGTCTGCAGACACCTCTCTTGGCACCTGCCAGACTTCCTGCCTCTCCTGATTTTTATTTTATTTCTTGAGATTTTTTTAAAATTACCGGGGTTTTTTTTTACTGGGAGGCTGGCATGCTGCAAAGCGAAGTGCTGCCCTCTAGCACCACCTTCATTTGGGCTCAAAAGAGTGTGTTTGTATTTTGGAGCTCAGACCCCACCTCTGCCTTGCCCTTAGGTTCTTGGCCAAGTTATTTTTTCTTTTAATCTCACCAGTTTGCCATTTGGGAATTGAGTGTTTTGTGACTGGCCACGGCAGCCATTTTATGAATGGGCAAGCCGCCCCAGGGCAGCCATTTTGTGAGAGTCTCCATGGCAAAATTCCAAATGTGTCCTCTCACCCACCAGGATTGAGGGCCCCTGGATTAGGAGATCTGGCTCCCAGTCACAGTCACTGCATGCGTGTAATCAGCAAGATGTCAGCCTTTGTGAGAAGAGGTATGATTCATGTAATGGAAGTGAGGGTGACGTAGAACCTGGGAGAAAACTCTGTGTAGGAAGTATTCTTTTCTAAATAAAACCATTGGAAAAGATGAGAAGTTGAACTTCCTGTTTGTACTCACTCATTGACTCTGTCAATTTGGCCATCTTTCTCTCTCCCTCTCTCTCTCTCTCTCTCTCTCTGTGAGTCTTGAGCTTCTCCTAGAGGAAGAAACAAAATAATAAAAAAAACCCAAATATAAGTACGCAGGAAGCTGCCTCATACTGAGTCAGACCATTGGTCCATCTAGCTCAGTATCATCTACCCTGACTGGCAGCAGGCTTCCAAGGGTTCAGATAGGAGTCTTTCCCAGCCCTGGAGATGTCAGGTATTAAACTGGGATCTTTGGCATGCAAAGCATGGGCTCTGCTACTTCACTACGGTCCCTCCTCTACACCACCGTTGAGATAGTGAGTTAAGCTAAGGCAGGGGTGGGCAACTTGTGGCCCTCCAGATGTTTTGGCCTACACCTACCATCATCCCTCACCATTGGCTATGCTGGCTAGGGCTGATGGGATTTGTAGGCCAAAACATCTGGAGGGCCACAGGTTACCCACCCCTGAGCGAAGGGAAAGGTGTATGTACTTCTTCCAGCTATCCTTTTACACTGATTTGTTATACTTATACCCCACTTTTTCTCAAAGGAGCTCACTAACATATGGTTCCCAGATGGCCTCACATGCAGGGAGCTTATAGGGTCAGACTTGCTTAGCTTCCATAGTAGAACTGTATTATGTATCTCCAGGCCATTCTCTGAATCACGCGGAACAAATGGCTTTGATTGCATCTTTAACAACAAGAACATCTTCCAGAAGTTTCTAGAATATTCTTTTCTATTAACCAACTTTTCCTTTGGGATCTTGTTCTCTAATCTCTGGTTTGTTATCTTTATAGCAGAAGCCATGCAAATATGGATATTAGTTTAGCTACTGTAATTGTACTGTTCTGTCAAATGTACCGCGGGGGAGGAAGTTTTTCTCCTTTTGAAACATACTCCCCATGACATTGCTTTGTTTATAAGGGGAATTCAATTAATATGGCTGCTTGAGTGGGTGGCTTATTATCTGAACATGTAACTGAAATTACTGAAAGTAACCAATCAACAACCATCTTAAAATAAATAAATAAATCTGTGGTACACACTAATGTATATACTGCACCTAGCCTTTCCTTTCTTTTTTCATTTGTTTGCTGCATTAAAATACTGTTCAGCCTAGAAAAAACCAAAAAACAAATATGCGCACCCAGAACCTGGTTTATTATGTTCATGTTGTATTATGCTCAATAAATCATTGTCTGTGTGAAAGAGCATTGGGAGGCATTTACTTCCAATTAGGCATGCTCGGTCTGCAAGGAGATAGCCTCCCCCCCACCTTAAAAAAAAAAAAAAATGACCCCAAAATTACAAAACTGAACAGGGAGTATAATTCCCGAAATTGAAAGATCCTGAAATGCATTGAGAGGTTAGAGCTGTAAATGAAGTACCATTGGCTGAATGTTTGTGAGGTTCCTTTTCACTGTGTCACTTGTCTTGGGGGAAGAGCAAGGGGTGTGTGTGGAACGTTGCTGGGCAGAGCAGGGTGGGATGCCACCTCCAAAATGGCAGCAGTGGCTGCTTTAAAGGAGGTCAGTATTTCCTGCCTGTTCACAGTACCTCTGAAAGATTGCTGAAATAAGCCCCCTTTCCCATAAGGAGCAAGATGTTTAACAAGCCCTCTCCCTGCTTTTTGGCTCTCACACGGTAGTACTGACTGACATCTTACGTGCAGCGGTGTAAAGGAGGATTTGAAGATGAGCACAGGGTTGGGACTTTATGGACGATAAGAGCCGTTTCAAACACCACTCTTTTTTTTTAGCTGCATTAATGAGATAAATAATATACCTAAACCTGTGAATGCAGTAAACTCATATTGCAAACATCTGTATCATATGGGTACACTAGGCAGGGAGACATGATTGGCTTTATCTCACTGTTGATTAGCTTTATCTCCTTTGTGGCAAAACTGGGTTTTCCTTTGCTCTTTCCTGGTTACATTACTACTGATCCCAGTATTGCTTTTTGATGTGGTAAATTCATAAACATATACATACCTTTAGAAAAAAAAACCTAAGGGGAGAAAGTATGCCAAACAGCTTAGTGAGGACACAGCATGCTCAGAATACTGACTGCTGGGGAGTGGGGTGAAAAAACAGGGGAGGGAGATTGGAATGGAATGTTCTAGAAAGGGGCATGACCAGGTGGCTGAAACCCTAAACAAGAGTACTCCACTTTGCAGCATTTTGTTCCATCTCCCACTCATCAAGATACATTCTACAGGTTTTAAGATCATATTCTTTTCTGAATCAACATAGGAGACTCTGCTTAGCAGTGTGAACTGCACTGATAAAGCCACACTGGGCAGTCAGCATTGTTGTGTGTACTTATTTGAAAGGAAGGAAGATAGGGAAGGAAAGAATGGAAACAAAACCAGCTCAGCAACGTCCATCAAAGAAGGAACTATTCAAGGCACTCAATATCAGTTTCTTCTGCAGTATTTGCCATAAAGCAAAATAAATGAATAAATAAATATCTCTTTCAGAATTCTGCTGGTCATGATTTTATATTATTAATAGTTCAACTTTATAAACACTTATCTTCTGTTACAAAACAAAGGCTTGAGTACGATGTATGCTTTTCCTACCATAGGAGGATACCCATAGAAGAACATACATGAAAAATGCTGCATCAGACTGAAAAGCCCACAGGGATTTGGGAGTTGCAAGCTGAAGTGGACCAAAATGTAGGGCCTCTTACTTTAGTTACAGAGAGTAATATTAGTGTAGGAAGAAGTATTTACTTTATGGAAGTATGAAATATACTGCATGAAATATAGTGCAAGTGGTTTTTCCTGTCAAGTTACCAGCATCAAACAATCACTGCCTGACCTGTGGATATTTAGCAGAAAAAGTACTTGCATCACACTCAAAATGTTTTCAAAATATTTTCCCCTCTGCTACCCATCTAGGAAAAAGTTTCTTGCTTCCATCAGCATTCCATTTATGCATTTTGATGTGATGCTTTTTCGTTGGAGGAAAATAAGAAGAAGGGGATTGATCCTTATAGTTCGTAGATTGAAAATTAATACAGTAAAATGAACTTTTCCTCCTTTGGCTAAACACAATCTGAAGGCCAGAACGAAAGTTAACAATGATGTAATACTTCAAAAATATCAAGTGTTTCATACCCTCCAACATTTCACAGATGAAAATAGGGACACATGTGAATTTGTAAGAGGTATGGTTAAGCAACATGAAGGTGTGATCAAGAGGGCATTGCCAGGCAACATGAGGGCGTGGCCAAGGGTATGGCCAGGCAGCCAAAGGACATGGTCAAGTACAAAAGAGGAAACACACAAAATCTTGTATATCATAATTATTACATTATATATTATTTTATAAGATTTTATAAGTGGCTTTTGTAATTTTTTTTAACCTTACTTAAACCCTTAATTGTTGATATCTGGTGTTTTTTGGGGTGGGGTGGGGTTTCAGTGCTTTCAGGGCAATCTCTTTCTTTTTGTTTTAAAATGGTCAGGATTGGCACAAATTCAACAGGTGAATCTTACCCACTCACCCCACACCCCCAAACATGGTGCTTCAGAAAGAAGGGGAAGTTTCTTGTATTTCCTTCTGACACTGTAACCTCACCTGTTAGAGGCACAGAGTCATCTCTGTTAGGAAATAAAACCTTTGGTAATATAAAGATAAGAATCATGTGATAAATTCCCTCATTCACCTCTCCATTGGTCTAGGCCAGCAGGTGCAGCCTCCACCTCCTTTTCACCCAGCTAATCCCTTTCCCTTTTCGAGCCTAAGCAGAGAGCTACTTTTAAAGGGGCCATGGGCAAAATTGCAGCTAAGCTAAAACTGCAAGCTTAGCTGCAATTTTGCCAATGGCCCCTTTAAGAGGAGCTTAAAGTAGCTTGCAGTTGTGGGAGGCAGGGGAATTCTGGACTCTGCATGACAAAGTGAGAAGCCGTGATAGTTTAAGGGTTTTCGTGATAGTCCCAGCATTTTTGGGGCAATTGAAGACTATGATATCAGATCCTTCATTTAATTTAATTGCTGTATTCGCAACTACACAATCATTTCTGAAGCTGTTGACTTACTCAATACTCAATATTTTCATTTCAGCAACTCATCAATTAAGGGGGAAAAAAAACATAAAATAGAAATGGCTCTGTGTCAACCTTCCTCCTGACAAAAGCTTGAGGGAAAGGTTTTTGTCAGTCCATTCAAAGGCTGGGTTCATTGTACACACAGCACTCCCAGTGAGCATAGCCTTCTTACTGGCTGCACTGTTGGGTGAGTCAGTCCCCAAGATTGCACTGAATGGGGATGCTTATTGGAAGAGCAGGAGCTTCATGTGTATATTGGATATCTCACACACGTAAAGCCCTATTCAGGAGTTTGCCTGCTTGATTGTAGAGTTAAATTGTGTGTTTAAAGCACACATGGGAGCACACATAAGCCTCATTCCTAATGTTCCTGCAGGCCTGGCTTCCATTCAAACCTTTGCACTCCCATGTCCCTCTACAAGGTTTAACCCTTCACATGGGCAGTCAAACACGGGAATAGGGCTTAAGACAGCGGTCCTCAAACTTTTTACACGGGGGGCCAGTTCATTGTCCCTCAGCCTGTTGGGGGGCCGGACTCACTGGGACTCACCTGTGCCGCCTCCTTCATGCTGCCCCCCCCACAGGCGCCGGTGCAGGACCCCCCGCCACCCCCCGCTGCAGGACCACCCTGCCGCCATCCCCCGCTGCCGCCGCCACAGGACCCCCTGCCCCCTGCGCCGTCCCCTGCTGCCGCTGCAGGACCCCTCCGCCACCCCCGCTGCCGCTGCTGCAGGACCCCCCGCCGCCATCCCCCGCCCCCCACTGCCGCTGCCGCAGGACCCCCCGCCCCCACGTTGTCCCCCGCTGCCGCTGCAGGACCACCCTGCCGCCCCCCGCTGCTGCCGCCACCGCAGGACACCCTCACCCCCGTAACCCGCCCCCGCCGCCGCCATAACCCCCCCGCCGCCGCTGCCACCATCCTACCCGGTCCCCTGCGTGCTGCTGCTGCTGCTGCTGCTGCCGGTGCCTCCGCCACAGCCTCCGCTCGAGGCCGCCGCATCCATCCTGGACTCCGCCCGCGCTCAGTTTTGAAAAACAGCGTGGGTGGGGTCCAGGATAGACGTGACGGAGCAGGGTCCCGTCGCGTCACTTCCGCCGTGCTGGAAGTGACGCGACGGGACCAGCGGGCGGCGAGGCGGATGAGGTAAAGCCCCCCCGCCGCCCCCACCATAACCCGCCGCTTCCTGCACCCCCACCGTAACCCGCTGCTTCCCGCCCACCCACCCACCGTAACCCGCCGCATATAAAGTAAAGCCTGTCTGCGCCCCGCTACTGGCTAAGCTGCCCCTCCTCCCGTTCCCCCCCCTGCAGGAGATGCAGGGCGGCAGGCAGGCAGGCGGCCCGGCAGGCGGCCCATGCCCCCCCCACCGGCTCAGCCGCCCCTCTTCCCTCACAACTCTATATCAGCCGCCGGGCCGGATGAAAAGACCCGGCGGGCCGGATGTGGCCCGCGGGCCGTAGTTTGAGGACCCCTGGCTTAAGATCTCTCTAAGTGTGGAAAGCTAAGCAGGGTCAGACCTGGTTATTACTTGGATGGGAGACCCCCTCCTCTAGTTTCCTGTATTGAGCAGGGGGTTAGACTCGATGGCTTTGTAGGCCCCTTCCAACTCTATGAATCTATGAATCTATAAATGTGGGCTTCCTAGGGTCAACATGACACAAGAGCTCCATGTTTGGAGCTCTGAACATCTTTTTCATCCTCAAAAAGCTGCTCCAGGGTGGGGATGGGGGGAAGAATCTGAAGTGGGGCCATGGTGCAGGAGGGAGGGAGGTTTGGCTTTTTGCCCCATGCCAATTTTCCAACTTAAATGTTCCCTCCCTCAACTAACTATTAGTTGTGGAGGGGAAAATATACAGGCTTAAGAGCTTAAGATTGACACTTGTGTTTTAATTAAAAAAATAAATGTTGGATTAGTTCAAGGATCCCCAACATGGCCCCCATGGGTGCCATAGTGCCCACGGGCATCTCCATTGGCTCCCATGGAGGGATCCCCAATGTCCGAATTTCTAAATTTTTAAAATTTATTTTTACCTTTTAAAAAATATACGTACATCAAATCTCGGTTTTTCAGCTGTCAAAAGGCTGCAGAGAATCTATTTACTCTGACCATTTGAAGCAGGTAAATAATTTAAAAGAGCATGTACATCAGTTAATATTAAAGGCTGTTCCAGTACACAATTTATTTGTGTAATAACCTACCCCCCCAAAGAGACAACTACTGGACATTGCCAAAACATACATTTAAAAGAAGCATTAGCTGTATTGCACTGTCAGCAATTAGCTGAATTAGACAATCCCTTTTTAAAGAGACATTGTGATGTCCATTGGACATGAAACAAATGTTTTTGCTGAATAAGACATAGCCTAAGATGCGACAGGTAGAAAGTGGTGATCCATTGATTAGGTGTTTTGTGGTGGTGTCCACAGCAGTTTCTCAAATTCCCAAATGTGCCCACGGGTCCAAAAAAGGTTGGGGACCCATGAATTAGGCAGACAGGGAAAGGTCTATACATAACATACCACCTTTGCATAAATACAGGCAGAGGATAGAGTGCTGTATGAGTCAGATGGAAGTTTGGACCACAAATGTAATTCATTGTTTTACTCCAAGATACTTCGAGGCCCATATTATTTCAAAGATGAGCTCTCATTTGATATGGCTGATGGATAAGGAGCCAATTTAAACCAAGAAGCCAAGAATCTGCTCAGGACTTAAGCTCTTCTTGACAATGGCATTTGAGGAAGAGGTAAGGATAATAAAACTGATCCACATAACAAAGAAAATGATATTGGGAAATTCTGAAAAAAGACTACAGTGGCAACAAAAACAAGCAGATAAGCGGCTGTCTGGGAAATCAGGTCATGTATGTTTATGAAGTTCAAACATGCTATCCTTTGAACACTTTGCCATGGTACAGCAAACAATCTCTCTGCTTTTCCTGACATTCTCATAAACCTTTCAGAATTGTCAACAAGCTCCTTGGTTTTAAAGTCTCATTTTTCTAGGTTAAACACACCAAGGGTTCAGGTTTTCATCATATATCTTTTAGGCCCTTTAACATCCTTGTAGTTCTCCTCTGAAAGTACGGTATGCATTATTCTATGCATATTGTTTTATGGCACATATATACACTGTGGTGAATGTGGACTAGATTTTTAATGCATGATAGATAGCAACAACCATTTATTCACTATTTATTTGTAATATTTATATTCCGCCTTTTTTTCCTGCAAGGAACCCAAGGTGGCTTACATAATCCTCCTCTCCATTTTATCCTCACAACAGCCCTGTGAGGTAGGTTAGGCTGAGAGTCAGTGACTGGCCCAAGGTCACCCGGTGAGCTTCATGGCCAAGCGGGGACTAGAACCCGGATCTTCCCAGTCCAACAATCTAACCACTATAATATATATCAATCTTGTACTTGAATGGTTAATTCTTCATTTTAATTTCACAGTTGATTCACAGTAGAAAATAGAGGGACACATGTTTGTCTGTTTAAAGTGGCAACGACTTGGAATTATTCCATCCTTAGCACCATCCATCACAATCTGTAAGCTGTACAAGCATGAAAGAATCACCTTTCTTCCTAATAGCACTTCCTAGTACTTATAACACATTTGTATGTGTTATTCTTACAAGAGGCAATTAGAGAAAGGATCAGTGAAAGAGACTTGGTGAAATTTAACTGCATGCATTCCCAGTTCCGAAGCCCAAATTAACATGGGTTGGTCTAATCTTTCCACCTGTGAAATGTAGATGGTTGCAATTGTTTCAGTCATTGCTACCTAACTCATTCACAGGTGTTAGATGATACTGAATGGTATCTGTCTTGATTTGAAGCCTGCAATGGAGGAAGGGAGTGCTGCTGAATGGTCGATCAATTTCACTGTGTAACTGATTTCTAATTTGAATCTTTGACTAAACTGAAGGAAAGAAGGCATCAGTGGACCTTTAAGGTACTGCCAAGGTGTGTTTTCAACTGCTGCAAAGGTTCCCTTAGGAATGCATGGCAGGGAGGACTTCTTGTTCCAAATCGCAGATTTCCCCATCTCTAGAAATTGCTCCTGATAATGGTAGGGCAGGGTAGGGTATGGTTCTTTAGAGTGTTCAGAGCACTTCATAGACATTAATTTGTAATCCTTATGGGAAACCCTGTAAGGTAGATTGGTATTATCTTAATATTGCATTGGGGGCTGAGGCTGGGAGAGAGAAGTTTGCCCAAGACCACCTAGTGAATTTATGGTGAGGTGAGATTTGAAGCAGGGATTCCTGATATGCAGCTCCATCTCGTAGGTGCTGTAGCATACAGACTGCAGTTCATCTTAGATGGTGCTAGATTGAGGAAAGCAGGAGTTTCTTCCCAGTCCAGAGCTCTTAAGACTACCCTGGTTGAATTCCCTGTTCATCAGCAAGCACAGGATTCCCAACTCAGTGGTAGAGCATTTACTTTGCATGCAGAAGGTCTCAAGTTCAATCCCCAGCATCTTGAGGGAGCGTCTCAAACCTGGACTACTTCTGCTAGTCAGTTAGACTTGAAGAATTTTGAGCCCAGGAATTTGTTTCAAGTACCAGAACTGAATGGAGCTCATAGTCCTTCTGCACAAAAATCCACCTGTGATCACCCCACCTTGCTTTCTCAATTTCAGCAGTATAAGTGTGTGTGGGGATTAATGTTGTTACCATTGTGAAACAATTGGGAGTCAGAAATCCTTGCTGAGCTGCTTCAGATCAGCCAGAGATATACTAGTAGATCCTGAGCTACCTTCTGCCCACCCTTATTCTATAGCACAACCCCATAAACTTGCTTAACTGTATTTCTGAAAAACCAAAAATACTGAACTCTTTCATTCTCTCAACACAAGGCTTCCTTCCCACTATAACACTTTATTTTTGAAATTCTTTTATTTTCTCAGTCCAACATTCTTTTTCAAACTGTGCTCACTAAAATAGAATATATTATTCCAGGAACGAATTTCACCAGTGCCATGTAGAGAGAGAGAGAGAGAGAAAATCGTTTTTCTTAACACCTACTCACTACTCCACTGTTTATACTTGCAAAGACTGTATAAGCCCCCTTTGCCATCATGATGACAATGTAAAGCAAGAGTACATAAAATAATATCATTATTTGTAAGAATAAAAGCTTTCTTCTATCTTCACTGTAAGCAATTTAGGACACTGTAACTTCAATCCACCACTCAGTTCTATTGATTTCAGGGAGATTTACTCCTGTGCAGATTGGATGGAGAACTGCAGCTTACATTTAGCCAGATAATGAAGAAAAGAACACCTCTGAAGTGATGGGATTTTTCCAGCATCTACAGATGTTTTAAACAGCTGGAGGTGGACTACTATACATGTGGCATTACAGCTTCTGAATGATATCCCCTCAATTGACTACAGGATTATCAAGGTCTGGGATATTAGGGATATGCATTGGATTTGGCCAAAGTCCAAGCCAAATTGGGCCACTTTGGGCTGATTCTAGTACTTTCTGAGGTGAGGTGAAATGGACTTCTCTCCAAAGTGACCAGACCCAAGTGCTCTGTACTGGAATGCAGAACTGTTTAGGAAGGAAGAAAGTTGGGGTTCACCAGACAGTCTAAGGGATGTATCTCCAGCAGGCTCAACCAACTTTTGGTTGGGGAGGAAGCAAGTCACTTTGAGAGCAATCTTTTGGTCCCTGGGAGAGCGTCTAGGGACCATAGGAGTGCTTGGAAAAACCCTTCTGAGGCTGGAGACCGCATTCCGACCTTGGAAGGGGGAGCCGGAGAGCTTTGTTGTTTTAATCTATAGTTTTAAATCCTATATTTATATTTTATTGTATTTTATGGTTTTAACTGTTGTGAACTGCCCAGAGAGCTTCAGCTATTGGGTGGTATTAAAATGTGTTAAATAAATAAATAAATAAAATCAGCTTCGGAAAGGCAGACTGTGTGTCTCCAAAAATCGCGTCTTTTGCTTTCAATTCTCTAAGCATGGGGGTTGGGAGTGGGGTTGAGTGATTGACAGGTCCACCTTCTAATCCTCGAGCGCATTTTATCAGGGGCTCTCCAATCACCGTGCTTTGGGGGATGGCAAGGATGGGACCCTGAGATGGCCATTCTTTCAACGCCATCAGGATTCACTATGAAAAAAGCCTTAAATTGGTTTTCATTCAGCATAACTGTGTAGCCCCTGCACCTATCCTCCTGAAACGGTAGGTTTCCTGTCAGGATACACCTCTCTAATGTGTGCCATTTTTGTACAAATTGCCCCTGAAACAGGGGAGGAGGGAAGGGGAAGCAAATCACTGAACCCCCTCCACCCCAGTTTGAGGACTCCCCTTCCACATAAACCACTGCACCTGTCCTTCTGAAACACTGCAGATTTCTTACTTAGGGGCACTTCTAGGCTGTCTGTCATTTTCAGAACAATGGTCCACTAGGAACATAAAGGGGATTAGTGCATCATCTTTTGGAGACCCTCAAAATGGTAAGGCCACTCTTGCACAAAACTCACTGCAGCTTTCATTCTGAAATTTGGCAGGTGCAATCCCCTCAGAAGGGGCAACTATCCCTGCAAATTTCATCCAGTTATATTACAGCACAATCCTATGCATTTTTAGACAGAAAAAAGTCCTACAACTCCATGCTGGCTAGGGAATGCTGGGAAGATTCCCCCCCCCTACCCCCTGTGTCTAAACATGCATAGGATTGTGCCCTTAAGAAATAAAAAGTTATTGGCAGTTCCCTTTTAAAAATATAAAAATAAATGATTACACCTATTTTTCTGTAATTTGGCAGACATACTCCCCTGCTAATGTGCTACTTTGCCTGCAAATGTCATCCACATCTAACAAACAGAAAAGAGTTATAGCCATTTTTAAATTTCCCATTATAGTAAATGGGAGGCATGAAGCCTTGGACTTCTGAATCTTGGTTTGAATTGGGTTTGGAATCAAAGCAGATCACCTTTGCATTGGTCTGAGCAGAATCAGGCCATTTTCTGAAGCACTGAATCAGGGTCTGAGTCAAATCTTGTGGTCAGTCCACACCTCTAACACACCCACACATATTCTGATTGGCATGTGGTTTAGTGAAGCAATTTGAAGGCTTCTAATTTCATTGTTGTTTTCTTTTGGCAATAAGAATTCAACCACTAACTGCACATTTGATGCGGTTGCAGTAAGAAGAGAGCTTTCTCTGCAATGTTAGCTCAAAGAACACTGTCTTGGGATTCTTAAATTGCTTCTCAAACTGCATGGAAATAGAGTTATGCTTGATATGCTATCAGGGGAGAATAATAGTTTCTATAGCACCTCTCATGCTCAAGATATCCTTAAATACTTTACTATAACAAATTAGATAGAGGTTCAGTGATGGTGTGTAGGCAAATGTAAGTCATCATTATATCTTACTCAACAATAGCCTACACACAGCTGTAGAAAGCAAGCCCTATTTGAGGAGCAGAGGACTCTGACTAGGCTGATAGCTATTAAATAAATAAATAAATAAATAAAATGCCATAAGGCAGCCTTCCCTAACCTGGTGCCCTCCAGGTGTTTTTTTTGGACCAACTCCCATCAGCCCCAGCCATCATGGCTAACAGTTAGCAATGTTGGGAGTTGTAGTCCAAAGCATCTGGAGGGCACTCGGCTGGGGAGGCTGCATAGGGTATCTCCCTTCTGCTTTGGGCACCATGGAAAAGACAATGGGACATCACACTTTTAATAATGGCTGTGAATCCTGCAAATGAATAATCAAATAGTGTGGATGCTTGACACAAAGCCAATTCTATACAACACTCATGGTTTACTCAAAACTGAAGGCCCCTCTAGACATGATGGCAGCAAAACCATGTGCATAAATGTAGGTCTGCCGCACAGGGCCGGTGCTACCATTAGGCCAACTAGGCAGCTGCCTAGGGCGCAGGGCTAAAGGGGGCGCCAGAAACGCTTTGAAAAAAAATACAGCTCTCTCAAGTGGGAAGGGGGGGCGCTAAATATCTGATCTTGCCTAGGGCACCAAACTTGCACCGGTCCTGCTGCCGCAGACACACAGAAAGAGGGAGCTGTTTTAATTGCAAAAAGTATGCACAGGTGAGGAGTGGGGAGTCCTCCCCGCAGTTTACCTTCCTGTAATCTGTCCCCCCCCCCCCCCGGCACTCTTCTCCTCAACCAAGCTCTGATAGTGAAAATGTGGTTGGTTGTGTGTGTGTGTGTTGGAGGGGACTGGTATGGGAGGTGAGCACAGAGCTCTCGCGCCCTTTCTATACGCTGTGGTTTTTCCCATCACTTCTGCACATTTTTTCTTCTAAAAAGCATTAGGGGGAGTAGGAATGGTTAACTGGTCTGCTGGTAATTGGAAGGAGATGAGACGGGCACTACCCACTTGTCCTATGACTCCATGGATACTGAGCTCAATCCTCTCTACTCTGTTATCTACATCAGCTGCGAGCTGTCCTCTGGATTTAAAGGTGCTTGCCGAATGGTGGCACCAAAGGCTACAGGCTATTGCAGGATGTTTTGGGAACAGCTTTTTGGGTGGTATCCCCCCTTTCTGTGTATCCTATATCTTAGGGCTGGTGATCCTGGAGATGGGAAGAAGGCAACCTTGGCTATAACGTAGCTACAGCTAGGCAAATAGGGCTGCCAGGTCCAGCCACAGAGGGGATGCATGTACCTTTAAGACAGTGTTTTTTGTGCTTCACACTTTTATATTTTGTTGTTGAATTAAGGAACTACTGATAACGTTGTATTTCTTGGCAAAATTGGATGAAATTTGCAAGGATAGTTCCCCCTTCTGAGGAGATCGATCCTGCCAATTTTCAGATGAATATGAATACTCTGGCCTGCAGAGGTTCCCCAGCTGGTCAAAACTGGGAGTGGGGAAGGGCATACTAAGGGCTTTGCCTGCACTGTGCCTTCCCCATTGTGGAAAACATGATGTGGGCAAAGCAGCAGAGCATCCCTGGCCAAGGCGGCAGTCGGAATGCTCCAGCTGTTGCCTCAGTTGGGTCAGCTGGGGGAAACCCACATGCAGCAAACCGGGTCAGTGGGTGAATCGCCAACTGGAGTTCTGAAAAATAAGCAGGAGTGCTAGTTCCTAAAGCAGGAGCAGCCCCCTCCCAAGAACAGCAGCCTCTGCTACAAGACTGTTTCTTGCAAGCCTACTGTAAAGACTTACAGTATATTCTCTTCCTCTTCTGATAAAATTCAAACTGCAAAACTGTTTCCTTCAGTCCCCTTGCTCAGGAAGGTAGGGTGCAAGGCCAATTCTCGTAAGCCAGAGTACCTGCCAGCCACCAAAGGCCAGTAATCTGGATCAAATAACCCCACGATCTATAGGTTTCTCTCCCACACTTAATGATGGACATTTTGAGCAACCAAAGACCATGCAGCTTACAACACTACAATATCATTTAACTTTGGTCTATTTACATATTTAGTTTCATTTATTCATCCATCTGAAGCAGTTTTGCTTGCTGAGTTGCCTGCAATAACCATAAATCAGGGATAAATATGGCCCGATGTGTCGAGATAATTGAAAGTTTTATACAGATATCATGGTGTAAATAGGGTTCACAAATTTGCTTTCGAAGAGAAATAAATATACTACTTATAAACAGTGGCAAAGCAGTCGTGTGGATACACGCTGTGCTGTAAGTGGAGAATGGTAATACGGTTAGGTGCCCGGTATTTTTGAATTGTAGTATGGTAATTCTCAGTGTCTGTAGTGTGGAGGCGAGCAATCTTAAGGTGGTACTAGTGGAGGGGAGATTCCGTGGTGGAGGAACCAGCATTTCCTAAGCCTGGCTGGCTCATTTTGTGACCAGGGTGCGATGTGTGGGGTGGCATTTAACTTCTCCCTCCCCCTGTGGTTTTCTTCTATTATCCTTCCCATTGACACCAACAAGGGTGTAGGGGAGCCAGGGCTCACAGGGATGCAGCATTTGTACTTTTTAATTAGATGATGTCATCTCTCTCCCCCCCCCCCCCAATTCCCTGTTCCCTCTGAGCTTAGCTGCAATCCTCACAGTAGCTGGGGTGGAAATGAATTTTCCCAGCAACAATATATTGTTCCTTGTTGTAATGCAATGTATTTTGGGGTGGCCTGGTCTTGAATGGGCAATTAAGACCCTTAAGCTTTTTGACAGACCTGCTCCTGGTGGAGGTGAAAAGTGCTAGAATTGGTTTATTGATACGGATCAACACAGGTGCCTGAATTTTTGGACTTTCCTTGGGGGCATGGCTTTGGGGACCATCACGCTGGGTGCTTGCTCTTCAAAATTTAGCACTGCAGTACTGAACACCAGTGGGAGGAGTAATAAGAATGCCACATTCAGGCTGGTGTAGTTTTCAGGCCCAATCCATGGGTGTGTTCGGGGAACTAGGAGGCTCTGGATACTGTGGATCCAAGGCCATCACTGACACACCCTCAGAATGCCCCGTTTGGGCCCTGCCACTGATGGAAACACTGCCTGCAGGACATCTACACCCACGGAGCTATCTGCTGGAGTCCATGGCATGCCTTGGCAGTGGAAGTGTGATGCTGCTGGCGAAGCAGCACTTCTACTGTAGCCAGTGGCCACTCAGCTGGCCTTTGGCCAGCTTTAGGACTGATTTGAATTTACCTGCCATTCCCAGAAGAGGAATAACTCACAGCACAGTTTGAAAGGAAATAAGAGGCAATAGCCATATCCGGAATTTATGGTTTAAACCAATGCATTTATTTAAGAAGCAAGAAGTCTTCTCATTGTTGATAATTTCAAGGAAGGTCTTGGCTATGGTAAACTGCAAATATTTATTTCATTTCTATAAAACCTGAAGATTTTCTCTTATCTTTAAATTAAAGAGGAGAACCAACTGCACTGTGCAGGAAGCGACAAAATATAATTTAGAAATACTTTTGACAGCCAATTGCAGCCCTCCTGACGTTAAGTGATTGTGTTCAAACTGCCAGGGGTTCTCTGGCAATTATCTGAATTCTTTTTCCTTGCTATATGCCTTTAAATATATTCATCTTCTGCTACCAAACTCCTAGCACAGAGGGTGGATCTGAGTATGGATTTTCCAAATGAACGCTTGTAATTTTTGGGGTACATGTTGTTCTCCCCATCTTGTACACCAGAGGTGGGCAGGTTCAATGGGTCTGGGGGCTACATTATCCCCGGGACCCTCCCAAGGGGTCCCTGTTGTTGCAGAGCTGCCAAAATTCAGCGGCATGGGAGCAGCAACTCCCCTTAAAAATATTGATAGTTTTCAAACTGAAATTTGCCAGTTTGAAGCCTCTGTAGTGATTTCTAATACTTTTTTTTTTTTGCTGCTGCACTGCTGTATTTTGGTCGCACCAGAGGCCGGGTGTGTGTGGGATAAGGCTATGGAGGCCATCAATGGCTACTAGTCTTGATGTCTATCTGCTACCTCCACTATCAGATTAGAAGAGTATATCAGCAAATTGACAGCTTTGTATCCGGGAGCTTATGTGATTGTGGCAGGGGACTTCAATGTCCGGATAGGGCAAAACGATGATGCTTTGTATTCCCACTCTGGAGGCATTCAAGGTGCAGCTGGAATGCCATGTGTCAGGGATGCTTTGACTTGGACTCCTGCATTGAGCAGGGGGTTGGACTCGATGGCCTTATAGAACCCTTCCAACTCTACTTTTCTATGATTCTATGATTCCTATTTTCATGAATCTCCTCCTGAAATAGAGGAAGCCGATCCATTGCATGTTAGACAGTCTAAAGATAAGGGGTGCGTGCTGGGCTCTGTCTTTTGCAAATGCTAAATAGGCTGGATCAAGTAGTTTTGAATGGGGGAGTAAAGGGAGACAGGAATAGTGAATTCACTTTTTTATCTGGTCTGGGAGCATCTACAATTGATTATTACTATATAGTTTCTTATAATTTGTTAAACTTGGTGTCCAGCTGTAAGGTGGGCATCCGTATTGAGAGTGACCATCTACCCTGGTCTTTAAATCTTGGCAAACATATTGATTACACAGACCAGGATCCAATGTTAAATTTTGATGCTGAAGTAAGAGCTTCACGTATCAGGTGGTCGGCCAAGATGGAGAATGCCCTAACAGAGCTATTGTACTCAGAAAGACGTCTCTGCAATTGCAATGCTATGTTGGCAGCAGACTCTTCCAAAACAGTATTAGACCTGTTTCAAAAATTGATTTGGACCTTACAAAACTGTTTGAACTATAATGCCCCTGTAAGACAACATACCTCCCCCTGCAAGTCCAAATCCTGGTTTGATCAAGAATGCATTGCCATGAAAAAATCCTTAATTGAAAAATACAGGGAATATAGAGAATTGAATTTGACAGTATTCCCTACAGAGTGGTTTGTGATAAAGAGGAGGTATAAAACCCTAATTAAGGGGGGGGGGAAGAAACAGGCTCAGAGAAAGACATGGCAATGCTTAATAGAAGCATCAAGGGCAAACGATTCAGCTACCTTTTGGAGACAGGTTTCTAGGGGTTGGCAAAATATAAGGATCAGTCTGGATTATCATATCCCTGTTAACTCCTGGGAATCACATTTCAGTTGTATGTGGCCAACAGGTGACAAAGGCTAATATAAACAGTTTCCCTGAATGGCCTCCCATTTCTACATCTGAAATCACAAATCTCATCTTCAAACTTAAGCCTGGTAAGGCACCTGGGGAGGATAGTATTCCACCCAAATTGCTCAAAACTAATATAGTGTGGTGGGCTCCTGTTTTGGCAGCTCTATTTACTTGCATCGATCACTCAGCATGTATTCCAGAGGATTGGGGGCTTGCTATTATTGTCCCAATTTATAAAAAAGGAAAAAGATCTGATCCTGCCAATTACAGGCCAATCAGTTTGCTGAGTATTATTAGCAAACTATATGCCAGTCACCTCCATGAGAAATTGCAAAATTGGCTGGAGAAAGAAAATATTCTGGAGGATGAGCAGGCTGGCTTTAGGTCAGGGCGATCTACAGTTGATCAGGGGCTTGTCCTTCAACGTCTTGTGGAAAAATATACTTCAAAAACGGGTGCAGCAGCAGGCCGCTATGCAGCCTTCACTGATTTCAAGTCGGCCTTCGACTTGATTTCAAGGGATAGACTGTGGGAAAAATTTGAAGCTACAAATGTTGCTGGGCGACTGTTAACGCTTATCCGCAGCCTTTATGAAAACACATGTTTGCAAGAGCCGGGTAAGATGCAACAGCCTTGGTCACTTATCTGGCCCTATACCAACTTTTAATTGAGTTAAATGGGTGTATTCTAGCTCCTACCTTGTTTAATTTTTATATCAATTCTTTGGTTAAAAATGTAGCAAAGATAAATTCCCACCCTCTCAAATGGGCAAATAGATCTCTGTCAATTCTTCTTTACGCAGATGATGCAGGACTTTTGTCTTTGACCAGTATTGGCCTGAGGTGCCTTTTAAGAGCTTTGGACACTTACTGTAAAAAAGAACTCCTGGTAATTAATTATGCCAAGTCCAAGGGCCTAGTTTTTTACTAGGAGGAGGATCGAACACAGATGGCAGATAAAGGAAGACCCCACTGAACAAGTTACAATGTATAGATATTTGGGTGTAATCTTTCATTCATCAGGCTCTTGGAGAACACAAATAAATAATGCCAGTGCAAATGCTCAGAGGAGTATGAAGGCACTCCTTGGGTTTGTTTTTTTTTTAACTCCAAGGGGCCCCAGCATATCCCTTCAGCCATGCAAGTATTTACAGATGTCACAGCTCAGATGCTGCAGGGCTCACAGATATGTGCCTATGGTAAATATGGCCGATTTGAAGCTATGCACACTAAATTTTTGAGAGCCATATTTGGAGCCCCAAGCTGTGTGCTCAATGTAATTTTGCGATTAGAAGCGGGGCAAATTTCTGTGGAGGCCAATGCATGGCTACATAAGATAAATTTCCGGCTGAAGATGATCTTCTTCTCTGTGGGATTTGCCCCACTAACGCTAACTGATGTCATTCAGACAAAATGGAAAAGGACATTGAATGAGAAAGTACGAATTTTGGGATTTTCTCCTAATGTTCTTTTAGCTCTCGGAAATAATAATAATAATAATAATAATAATAATAATAATAATAATAATAATTATTATTATTATTATTATTATTATTATTTCTTACCCGCCTCTCCGTCTAGATCGAGGCAGGGAACAGCAAAAAATATAAAATACATAAACTAATCAAAACACAGAGCATTCTATTAAAATATCTTAAAACATCTTTAAAACATCTTAAAGGCATCCTAAAATTCCACCGGATAGGCCTGCCGGAAGAGATCATACCAAAGCCAAAGCTATTATCTGTCAGCAAATCTGGGACATTGAGTTGCAAAATTATTTAGGTCTGGCTGCAGTGCACCCTGATTTCAGAGATAATGGGAGGGCACTCATGCCTGCAGATTATTTGACAAATTTGATTACTCCCAAATTTAGAAAGGCATTTACATTGGCCAGATTCAATGTTCTGCCATCTGCGCTATTGGAAGGAAGATTCAGGAGGGTCCCATATCAAGAACGTTTATGCCCTTTTGAGCTAGGAGAAGTGGAGTCAGTTGGACATGTTTTATTTTATTGCTCTTTTTATTGCAATCTTAGATTTACTTTTATCACTCCAATTTTACAGAAGATTCCTGGTAGATCTGTTCTATTTTATCTATCATATCTTTTATCTGATCACAACCCCCAGGCCACAGCAAAAGTGGCTAGTTTTTGTGCAGCTGCTGTTGCTTGTCGGAGGGTGATGATAAAATAAAAATAATACTATTTTAACATTTTATTAACTTTTAATATCGGGATCTGTATGTTTTTATTATATTGTTCTATAGTTACTTGGGTTCAATGCCTGGTATACTGTATTTTATATTTTGTGCTGGTCCATGACCGAAATAAACAATTCATTCATTCATTTGCACACCTTTTTACCTTTTTGCTCCTTCTTCCTTATTGTAGATAAAGTTCACTATTTCAAGCTTGTGTGTGCTCTGTTTGCAGATCAGGCCTCAGTACCAAATTCAGCGCCTTCTGATTTGGTCTTGCTACTGTTTAGGGTTTTAGGCTAGAGGGCTAGAAATAGAGTTTGACGAGGTGATCCCATATTTCTGGGCCATCAGGATATCCAGAAAGGTCTGAGTATCCCTTGGCTTGGACTGGGTGGATGTAGAAGGGGTGGTGGCAGTATACTGGGTAGTTTGTTTGCCCACTGGCCACATTGTAGGGAGCTGGGAGTTCTGGGACCCCCCCCCCCCATCCTCTGTCTCTCATCCTTCACAACCATCAATGTAAAAGAATCAAATGAAAGTATTTAGTTTTAGGCTTCAATTGGATTTACTTCTAGGCCGATGTGTACAGGATTGCACTGATACATTTTTGCCTGGATGTTTGTGTATTATTATTATTATTTGGATTTATATACCATTTACCATATTTAAAAAAACATCTCAAAGCAGTTGAACACTTCATGAGATTGAGTGCACGTATGCATAGAGACACAAGAATGCTTTAATAAAGAGCAATACAGAAAGAATGGGAGAAAATTGGCAGAAAGTAGTCAGTTTGGTGGGGAAATAACTAAAATCTATAGTATGAGTGGGACCTTCAACAAAATGTTGTACTGTGGAATGTCCCTGTTCACTCTTCCAGTCAGCATTCCATGGCCACATAGTATGCTCAGTTATTGAAGGTGCAGGATATAAATCTATTAAACACATATATACATCTGATGCAATAACTTCTGCCCAGCACCTTAACTGAGGCTACAGCCATAGCTGCAATTCTCATGGTTCTTTCTGCCCTCTTTCCTCTACCTATGTGATCATCGGCACCAGCAGTGGTGGGAAGGACTCTACTGGCACAGGGGAAAGATATCTAGAGGTCACCACCAGTGTTTATGTACAGAGGAATTTATGTAACCCTGGTTCAGGAAATCTATCTAAAGCTTGCAGTGCCTTCAAAGATTCCCACTGTCAGTTTTACAGCTTGTTGAAGATCATACAACTTGAGGGCCAATATAGGACAACAATCTCTAGCAAGCATAAAAATAAACCTAGCCTGATTTTATAATGTTGGCAGTGGATTTATAGCTTCAGTTTGAACTTAGAAGAAACTGACATTTCATGGTGTGGTAAGGCAGTTATGTTCTGAGGTAATAAATAGGTTGCTCTGTATATGGAGATTTATGGCATTTATAAAGTGACATTTCAAAGGGAGCTCAAGACAGCGGAAACCAGCATGAATCAAAATAGAAGGTCTGCATGGTGCTCTTGCTACAAACGAAATGTTCCATCCTGTACGGAGGAATTCAGGCCGTATACTTGATAAGGACAGCCAAAGGTGTCTGTAGTGTGGGGTGTGCAGCTTCTGAAATTAATCAGATTGATGATGCCGACTTAGTCTCCGAAGTACTACACTTAGTGATCAGAGGTGAATGGTCAGTTCATAAAGCCGGTCTCTTCTGCCAAATTTAATCCAATTAATTGCCAAGGCAGTAACATACTGATAGTTACTCATTCATATGGAGAGTCCTTGGTTTTATGCTGGAATTGGACTGAAAACTGAGCAATTTATTCCAGTTCCAAGCTCATAAAATGTAACAGGCATCCTCCGAAACTTTGTGTTCATCAGAATGGCCTTGCAAGCTGGGTTCAAGATGTATGCATTTGGGAAACACCCAGCAGGGTGACAGGTCAGTGTGGTCAAAACTCTGCACCAAATTCAAAAGTGAATGGCATCTCCCATCCAGTATTATGGTTTGCCATCTTTTATTTATTTATTTATTTATTATATTTATACCCCGCCTTTTTTCCTGCAAGGAACCCAAGGCGGCTTACATAATCCTCCTCCTCCTCTCCATTTTATCCTCACAACAACCCTGTGAGGTAGGTTAGGCTGAGAGTCAGTGACTGGCCCAAAGTCACCCAGTGAGTTTCATGGCCGAGTGGGGATTTGAACCCGGATCTCCCGAGTCCCAGTCCAACACTCTAACCACTATGCCACATCTTGCCTCAAGCACCCTAAAAACAATTCATTTGTTATCCCTAAAGTCTTCAACCTCAGGTTGTGCAGCTAACATACAGGAGTGCTCATTTGGGAAATTGATATGCATAAATCAGATGCAAATTTCCCTGGAAAGGTTATTGTAGGGATGAAGTATAAGAAAAATGTGAGTGTCTTGATCGCTCCTGCTTTCGGTTTGTGCTGAGCGAGTGGAGATTAATGTCCATTATTGGGTGGGTCTGTCGAACTGTGCAAATTGTCTTGAAAGAGTGTTTCTAAGATGGTTTCTTCTTTGGCTTCTTGGTGGAGTCTGTCTGCTCAATATTGGTAAATATTTCTACTTTGTGTTAATGATACAGATGCTAAATATCATAACAGGTTTGTTTTTTTTAACCTGCAACAATAATTAGTCATCTGATGGTTGTAGCATGGGACCATTATTATCAGTGTGAATCATCTCACATGGATGTGAAAATCACACTACTTATTTACTTAGTCATCTGAATTGTTTGTACTTTTTTATGACAGGACTGCGACTTTGTTTTGATGGAGAATTAAGCTGCACCTACAGAGAAATGTGATAGCTATATCTGTTCAGGGTAATAACTTAGCAGGGATAGGTAACATGCTGCCCATGGGCAACAAGGCACCTCCAGACACCTTTCTGGCTCCCCACCAAGGTGCCCTAGCCTTTTAAAAAATTAACACATTTTCTTACTGGCAGTGGGGATTACTGTGAAATAGGTTTCCGTTGGTGCTGAAAACTGTGGGTTCAATGAGTTGTTTAGTGTGTTGGGGCTCAGACCCCACCTCTGCCTTGTACTCAGTCCTTTGAGCAGGTTACTTGTCCTCTGCCAGGCCTCCCATGGCAGCCATTTTGTGGTGGTGCCCAGGACAGTTTCTCAAATTGCCAAATGTGACCATGGCCCAAAAAGGCTTTCAACACCTGGGACAGTGTTCGTCAGCCGGTGGCCCAAGAATCAGGCCCAGCCCTGTTAGAGATGCCATCCCTCTCCTGGATGCCTCCTCTGTTTGCCATCTCTTTGAGAAGTGGTGGAGCTATGGAGGAGGCTAGGGAGCACAAAGTTGGAATCACCCCCGCCCCAAGTTCTTTCCACGCCCATCTTACAGGCCTCTGGGTTGCCTCTGCATTGTCTGCAGAGGAGCCAGAAGTGGTGTGGATCTCCCTCTCACAGTGTTTTTGGCCTCACTGGCACTGCTTCCCTTTACATCTTAAGGGAGGAACTGTAGCTCAGTAGCAGAGCACATGCTTTGCACGCTTTGGCATCTCCAGTTCAAAGGATCAGGTAGCAGGTGATGTGAATGACCTGTGCCTAAGGCTCTGCGGAGCTGCTGCCAAACGGAATAGATAATACTAGACTAGGTGGACCCCGCTGTGCTTTAAGGCAGCTTCTTAAGGAACCATATTTCTGGAGCTGACATGAGCACACATTATGGTTCTGCCTGTTTAGAGATAAGCTTCCCCTCTGCTGGCTGTGACAGGTGTTTCATTCCTTTTCAGCCTGTTATAAACAGGGCTTTACAAAGGTAACCTAAGCCATAGTGTAGTGGAGCCAGGGCTCACAGGGTCGGAACCCTGGGACTTTTTGATTAACAGGGACACTGGTGTCATTAGCCACGGCCAGCCCCCTCCAGGCTTCACTGTTTCATCTGAACTTAGCTGCAATCCTCGTAGTAGCTGGGGGCAGTTGATGGATTTTCCCAGCAACAATATACTGTTGTGAGCTAGCCCTGTTCTAATGAAAAGTATTTTGGGGTGGCTTGGTCTTGAATGGGTAATTAAGAAGACCCATAAACTTTACAAAAGACCTACAGAAGACACACACACAAGAGAAAGATAGAGAGAGGGATGGATGGATGGATGGATCAACACAGCTGCTTGCCTTTTTGGACTCTCCTTGGGCAACATGGCTATGGGGACTGTCAAGATGAGCCCCTGCACTTCAAAATTTGCCACTGCACCACTGAACCTATGTCACTAGCACACTCTCCTTCACAGGGAATGATCTATGATTGCGTAAACTGAACAGTTATATCTACCTCCTATTAAAGACTCTAATGCAAAATCAAATCTTAAGTTAAAATAACTGCATGTGCAGTTACCACCACTATCAGTATACTCATCTCTGTGCTCATGGGCTCATCTCTCTCTCTCTGCTGGGATTGCTAGTAAGGGTACCAACTGGTGCCAAACTGACAGTTTTTTCAGCTGGCCAGTTCCTATCAAGGTGGCTTCCCATTTCCTTTGTGACATCCAGCACTTTGGAACTATTTTTCGTTCTTTGCCCACCGTGAGGATTAAAAAAAAAAAAAGTTTATGGGCTTCATATCCCTTTATTCACAAGGCTGGAATGACTTCTAATATTGCTTATTATGCATAAAAGGGAAGATATTATTAAACTGGCTCTCCAAATCACTCCAGCATGATAGAATCTACAATTAGTAGAGTTACGAACTAATGGATATATCATGTTGAAGCACCACTTCAGGGGGAGGGGGGGAAGTGCAATGCACACCCTTTGCTCTGTGCAACATATTATTATACTTTTAAAATATTATGCTCTTGAATAAATGTGGCATCCATTTGTGGAATGTAAGCAGTGCTTAATTTCTGGGGAAATATGCTGGGCCTCATCTATCAAAGGAAAAAGCCACCCCTCTCATCTAGAAGCCCTTTTTCCTAATCCCCAAGCTGTGTGGGGACTTGCTGTAATTCCTCAGCAGAGAGGAAATTTATTAACAGAAGAAGAGTCCTGCTGGATCAGGTCATGGATCTGTCAAATCCAACATCCCATTTTCCATAGTGGCCAATCAGATGCCTATGGGAAATTATAGGATGGGAATGCTTAAAGCTACTTAAATTAAATATCCTTGGTTATCATACCTAACAAGAGAATTGTCCCTGCTAATAAACTCTCAGATCCAGTTCCCCTAAACTCCACCCCAGCCAATCCCTCACAACCAGGAAGGGATGCTGTACAGCTGTCTTCCTCTGCCTTCAGACTTTTCTACATGAGGCATTAATTGTGCACTTGTCATTCCCTCCTCACAGTTGTCTATAGGTTCTTTAGACAATGTCATGATGACCCTCCAGTTTTGCTTCTGTGTCTAACCAGAACAGCTGGTTAAATGCAGCATTTAATTGTGAAAGCGAAAGAGTGATTTCCTCTTGTATATAGCACTATTCTGCTATGCCACAGTGTCACCTAGAGGTTATGTAGTAGAAAAGCAACAAAGGAAATGCTCCTCACGTAGTGCTTGGATCTCAATTCTGCGGCAAAACCGAAAGCAGATACAGCCAATTAACAGCCTCATGTGGAAAAGTTCTTCAGCCCCTCCCATTGCCTCTGGCTTCTGGGATAATGATACTTATCAGGGATCACTTGCTGAAGCTCCCTCTGGTCAGATCTCTGACTGAATCCCCATGATGCTGGGTTCTGCTGCCTGCCTGAAGTATCACCACAACCCCTCAGCCCAGCCTCCTGCTCTCCACAGCCCCCAGCTCCAGGTTCCAAGCCTCCTTCCAGAAATGTTCTCTCAGACTGGCTCTCTCTTTCCCCAGCTCTGAGCACTGCCCCCTTCAGCCGGTAGCTCCCACTGGAGAGGCTGCAAGGACAGAACGGGGGTAGATGGGAAAAGAAAGTGCACACAAGACCCCTCATCCACCTCCTTGCAGTAAAGTAAGCGCTAGCTCCTCACCCTGAGACATTTCTCTGAAATTCTCACCCATTCCCACAATGTTCAGCTGCAAATTCTTTTTGCCCCTCTCCCCCCAACGAATGGTCAAAATCAAATCAATAGATCAAAAACATTTGGCACAGTGCTGCTGATTATAGCAGGGGTTGGCAACTCTCGGCAGCCTGGGGGCCAATTTCAAGCCCCGGGACTCCCCCAGGGGCCACACCCCTGTTGTGGCACTGCCCACACAGCTACATTTGGCACTTTTGAGTCTCTGTAGTGGTTTGCTTCCAGATTTCAGTGGCAAACCACCATTTTTTTTTCATTTTTTGCCGCTGGGCAGCTGAATTTCAGCAGTGCAGGGACAGTGGCACTGGCAGGGGTCTCGCTCAAGGCCATGCGGGTGGGTAGTGGGTGGGTGGGTTGCCCATCTCTCCATTATAGCCAGACACAGGTCACACACAGTTTTAAAACATAACTAAACATAAACAGTAATCTACATTGCATTTCTCCACAATTGGTTATTTGGAATATATATATGTATATATATGTATATATATATATTGGGGGGGATATTTTGTAAAAAAAAATATTAAAATTGAGAAACAAACAGGGCAGAGATATGGATTTTAGAGGCAGATGCAGAGGGGGCACCTCTCAGAGATGTTGCAGAGAAGCAGCTGTCTCTTGGCGCTCACCTCCCCCCACCCGTGCTGTTCACTTGTTAGATGGGAGAGCCAGATGATGAACTCCCTTCCCAACAGGTGATCTGTGTTGTCAGAGCAGATTACACCAAGCATCAATTTGGCAAGAAGGGCTCCTTAAGGACCAGAATATATGCAAGAATAAGCCAGAATTTGGCAGAGCAAAATAATAGATTTACAAAAATGCTACAGTTTGTAGACAGTTGAAGTGAATGCCTCAGTTAAGGTGCCAAAATTGATCTATTTGTATGCACCGGATAATAGTGATGTTACTGTAAAAGGCTATATTGATTGTAACTGCTTGATATGCCCGACTGAGAGAAATCGTAGCAACGGTGTCTCTAATCCAACTTTCATATGATCCCTTGATATCAATTTGTTACCCTAAATTGTCAATTTTAGAAATGCTTTGAAAGTAATTCCACTGAGCTGTCTTACCAGCAAAAGAGATGTACATAAATGCATGGAGTGCCAGATGAATCTGGAATGTAATGAGTGGAGTAGTCAGATGAGTTCATGTTTTAGGTTCCTTTGGTCAGACCCACTCCCTGTCAAAGCAAAGGGGAGGCAGAGGTGAGGGTAGTCTGCCACAATGGAATGAAACAGCAAAAAAACAACAACAACCCTTTGTGGCTTTGAACAAATTTGAACTGGAAGCTTTTATAGGGGTCAAGGGGTACCACACAACCTGTACTAAATAGTGGTTTAAAAGACTTCAGTTGTAGCCTGGCTCCTTAACCTGTAACTTCCTCTTCTGGACAGAGCTAGATGGTCAGTCTCTAACCCCTCAGGTCTAGAACATGTGGTGGACTCAAATCCTGGCAGTTAAACAACCTTATGATCCAGCCCACAATCCAGTTCAGCCTAAACATTTCAGTTTAAGCCTCTTTTGCCCCTTCGACAGAACACCTATTTATTTACACATAAGTAAGGACTTTCCAATGCTGACTTCATCCTGTGCTGATGATGTAGGAATTGGCTTTCAGCAAACCTCAAGCAACTCTAAATATGGCTTTTATAGTGATGTGCCAAAAGCCAATTGCACATGATTTCTTTTCCATGGGCTAACATGGCTAGAAGTCAACAGGGTCAAGGTTTGCCAGGTGCAAACCCATAATATTACGAGGTACAAGCCAGGGGTTAGGTGCCTATGAATGTAGTTTGAACATCAAATAATTTTATTTAAAAAATAGCTTTGTCTGCAGCTGCCACGTGTTGAAATGGCTGCATTAACAGACCTTTAACAGACACCAAATTGTCATAAATTAAAATGCATCACCTTAGCTGTGTTGTGGATCAGGTGGTTACTAATCCATTGAGAAGATAGCTTTCAGTAGCCTCCCTTCTGTTGAACTGACTTAACAAGTACAGTGGATTTTTTCTTGTATGTAATTTACGTATATGGGAGAAAGTAGTTGAGGTGTTTTAAACCAATGAACTTTCTGCAGCATACAATAATTATTTCACTCTTTTTCCGATTGTGGGCTTGCAAACAGGGACCTGTGCACTTTATTAATGTAGCAGGCTGTGCCCAATATATTTAGAAGATTTTATCTATAATAATAAAAAGAATGTGTATCTATCTGTTCGTTTGTCCACCAGTGCCATAGCACCAAGACCGTGAATCCTAGATACCTGAAATTTAGCATGCATACTAAGGGGACCCTAGGGGTGTGCACCATAGGGGTATTTTGTTTTTAAAATACATTAAGTAATTGTAATTAATTTAAATATGCCCATGTGGTTGAAGCCTGCAGTAACATTTTCAGTCACTAGGGGCAGTGTTCCCTAAACAGTGCATACCTTTGCAGTCCATACAGTTCGAAGACAGGGGAGATTAGTCGGCCACGGTACAGGGTTATAAACCTGCCCCTTCCTGCCTGCTGTGGGCAGCCCCCCTCAGGGGAATGGTGTGGACAGACCCTTCCCATAGGGAGGCTATAGGGTACACCATGGCAAGGGCCATGCCTTCGGGTGCCATGGCACCTAGGGGTGCCAGCGGGTGTTCCCTCACTCAGACAGGGTGGGCAAGATGTGTCCAACTGTGACAGCTGCCTAAGTTTGCTTGAAGGCTTCACTGTATCAGACTAAGGGCCATTCCAAACTCTGCAAAGCTGGGTTCATTCATGAGTAAATAATAAATGATAATGAAAAATTACACAGTAGTTTGTGCAGGGGTTCTCAACCAGGGGGGAATTCCCCCCAGGGGGGAATGTTAGGGTTTCGGGGGGGGGAATTGGGACCACAGACTCAAACTGTTGGAATACTGATCTTTCTACAAATTACGATTCCAGACTGCACATAATCTATAGGACATCACACCTTATTCTATGGCACAGATTAAGTCAGACAATCTTGGAAAGGGGGGAATGACATTCTGACAAATGGTAAAAAGGGTGCACAGGGCAAAAAAGGTGGAGAACCACTGTATTGGAGACTTTGATTCTCCAGTACTTGGTTTTTCTCCCACTCTCCCATGGCTCTATTCCTAGCCTGTAAATTGGCAAATGCACAAATCAATCAATCAAGCTTTTCAGTCAGTGCCCCCTGAGTGTTAATATATAGCCAAATATAGATGGATTAATTAAGATCAGGAGTGAATGACTAAACAGAGGTAAAATAAATGCTTTCTCCCCTCTGCTACACCTATATATGGATGTGTTATCTAGCTATCTCCTTTTTTGGTGATTATAACTGGATGGGTTTAAAGGAGGGAGGTATTGTTGGTTTTGCTTCTATGTTCTGTCATAAATAAACTCCGGCTTCAATGTTTGGGAGCAAGGAGGAGCCAGCCCACGCTTGTTCGCATTTGCTTTGTTACTAATAGTCACAAAAGCATATATTGAATCCAAATATGGCATGTGAGGCAGAGCTATGCAAATAAACTGCACACCACCTTTGCTCATTTGATGCTTGCTCAGTGGAACAGTTGTTTTCCGTAGCCAAGAATATAGCAATCTACATACTTCAATTTGATTTCCAGGCCTTTGTGTGTTTACTTATCCTGCTGTCTAAGGCTGATTCCTGGAAGGAACTACTTTACTAATGTTTTGCATGTCATTTGTTCCAGCATTTACGCTGTCCATATTTAAGATGCTTAGGGTGCAATCCTATGCAACTTTAGACAGAAAAAAGTCCTGGCTGGCTAGAGAATGCTGGGAGTTGTAGGACTTTTTTTTCTGTCTAAACATACATAGGATTGCACACTTAATAGATTTGCCATTGTTTTTGCCTTTGTTTTCAGAATAGCATGGCATGGCTGGATCTGAAGGGGGGGGGGGAGAAATAATTTCCGTACCAGCATTCTGTAGTGAGCTTGTGATTTCCAGGAGGGTGGAGAAGTTATATGAGGGCTTAAACAGCAGCCAAATAATGGAATGGTGGAGAAAAATTGCTGGCAGGTGAAAAGAAACAGAAAAGCCATACATTCCAGAGGGGTAACAATTGCAGCAAAAACAACAAATAGGAAGGCCAGTTGTGCATCACCAAGGCAGGACACAGATGAGCAATTAAACTTGCATGTACTGACACACACACACCCACACACACACACACACGTAGAAATAATTACTGTAATTTAAATAGAAATTAAATAATTTCACCATAGTGGGTGAGACCGTCCCCGGGTGGCCTGTGTGCATTCTGCCGTCCAGGTGTGGATGACCAACTTCAGGAACTCTGCTTTCCCTTTTTTGTTTCCTTGTCTTTAAACCAGACTAGGACTGACTGATTTTCAAATGCAGGACACCTTCATATAGAGGACTGCCCCCTGAGAGCCCTTCCAATAGAGGACTGCCCTCTGTAAAGTAGGACATAGGGCCACCCTAGCCCCTGGTGATGACATCACCAGGGGAGTGCAGTCTCATTCAGGCCATAGCAATGGTAACATAGGTGCTTTCTGATGTCACAAGAGCTCATGTAGTTTTGACCAAAGCTCACATTTTTTCCTAGTCATTTTGTCAGTGATGATGGGAGATGGCGGCAGGAACAGCATGTAAATTCTCCAGTAACATTTGAAATGATGCTAGTACATATACCTGTCCCTCTCACCTGGTTTCCAGCAACCTCTCATCACTCATGTAAGCCGCCTTGGGTTCCTTGCAGGAAAAAAGGCGGGGTATAAATATAATAAATATAATAAATATAATAAATAAATAAATAAATAAAATAAGCAAGTGGAGTATTTATTTTATTTATCTTATTAAATAGCTGCTACCTGTTGATGAGCAGCTTCAAGGCTCCTGCTCTTCCTCTGGATGGTTCTTTATCTTTACACCAGACCTGGACTGGACAGCCCTTTAAATAGAGATTGCCTTCAAACAGAGGACTGTCCTCTAATGGCACTTCAAATTGTATTTTTTTCTTTTATGAAGCTTCAATTTTACAGGATTGGCTAGTAGTTTAGAATTTTATTCCTGAATTCATAATATTCGGGCCAAAGTAGGCCAGTGCTATATTCATTTTATTCACCTCTAACATCTCTAATTCCTGCCTCTTACCCACAAGCTTCCTATCTATTCTATACAGGGCCGGATTAAGAGCATTATGGGCCTGGTGCTGAGGATTTTGGTGGGCCTTTTTATGGAAATAAATAAAATGAAGACGCAATTTTATATTAAAACAAATTAAATATTTTAATTACCATTAAAGTGCCAAAACTCAAAAACTCCTGCAGCTCATCAGTAAGGGTCTCCCCAATTTCCCCCAAATTTATTTATTAAAAAAGAAAAAGCAGCCACAACAAAAAGCCAGGAAGCTTTGCTTGACCAAGAATAATTGTGTTGTTCTTGTTGCTTTGTTTCGTTTTTGTTTTTGTTTTTTTGTTAAACTAGCATTTGAACAATTGAGCTGCGAATCAGAAAGATCTTTTGCTCGAGGCTGGAGAGAGAGGTCCCTTCTAAATCTGAATATTACAGACCCTAGCAAGCCCCCATGTGCTTCAAAGAAATGTAGTAACAGTGATTGAAATGCAAAAACCTACCGAAATGCTAATTTGAGAACAACAGTTCTTGCTAGGTCTTGCCTCAAGCCTGTAATGCAGATGTGCTTAGAACACCTTTCTAATCTTGAAAAAATCATTAATTATGCTGAATGATAACGATCAGAGCTAACTCAAATCGTGCCGCGTGTCCCTATATTGTGGGCCTATTGTCTGTTATGGGCCTGGAGCGGCCACTCCAATCGCCCCTATGTTAATCCGGCCCTGATTCTATAGCAGCCTGGTTTTTTTAATGCTTGTTTTCCGGTTCAACAGTTTCTTTCATCCTTAAATCCTGGGCTTTCCCCTTTGCTTCCTGATACTGTGTTTTGCCCTCTATATGCAAGACATTTTAAAGATATGTAGCTTACTGAAATCAATGGGAGGTTCAAGCTCTTGATAGGGCCCTTAACTAGCTGTGTCTCCATTATTGCTCAGCATGTGCTTCTGGAAGTGGAGGCCCTTAAAATCTTCCCAGTGGGCATTACATGCTTGCTCTTTTTTTTGTTTAGAATATTCCTTTTACCAAAATAGGTTGCAATACCCCTGCTGAGTCAGGCTTGCATGAAGTGGATTTTATTTTACAGTGACTGCTGCGGAATTTCTCCTCTCCTGTTTTAAAATATTCTCAGGGGAAGAACATGCCTGTTTAATTCTGGAAACTTGCCAAATTCACAATCCCATTTGTAGTTATACTGAGAGGATGAGTTTGTGATAATTTTTGTGGAAACAGATCGTGATTTTCATGTTCATTAAAACCTAATGAAACCTATTCAAAAAGAGCCATTTTTAAGTGCAGGCATTCATCATGACAGTCACCAGAGCCATACCCCCAAGGAGAGTCCAAAAATGTAGGCAGCTGTGTTGAGCCGTCATCAACAGCTCAGTTCTAGCTGTTTCCATCTCCACCTGGAGCAGGTCTTTTGTAAAGCTCATGGGTCTTAATTGCCCATTCAAGACAGAGCCGCTCCCAAATACTTCACATTACAACAGGGGGCAACATATTGTTGTTGGGAAAATTTATCCACCCTCCCACAACCTCAGGCTACTGTGAAAATTGCAGCCAAGCTCAGAGGGAACAGGGAATTGGGGGGGGGGGGCAGATGACATCAGCATTCCTGCTAGTAAAAAAGTGCTGGCGCTGCCTGCATCCCTGCGTGCCCTGGTTCCACCACTGCACCACTGGAAAGGAGTGGATGACTCTCACTGTACAGCGGAAGGGTACAATAAAACAATTTCTAGCAAAGAAGCAAGGAACATACGATACTTGGGTTTATCGATAAGGCTCGTATAAGTTAAAGTCCTATTTCCCCCCCAGCTAATAATTGGAAGGTGTTGTGATAAGAGTCATACACAGGTGAAGCTGCTTTTAGATGGATGGTGCTGTCCAGCTTCACTGCTGCGGAATGGGAGGTGGAAGGGAGCTGCTTAGGTGCTGACAGCTGAGCTTCCAGCCAAATAAAGCTGCAGCCCCATTGAATCCAATTACAATCTTCTTGTTTTCCATTTGCCTCGAGGGGGCAATTCAAGGATCTAGTAATTACCAGTGACAGCAACGAGGCATTGAAAACTTCAATTGCAATCAAGAAATTGCACTGGCTGCTGACTTTATATCGCTCCTGTTGACGCAGAGACACCACATGCCACTGTAACGTGTGTCAATCACTGTTTTAGTTTTCACCCAAATAGATCAGATTTCTGTTTGCCTTGCTGCTTTACCACAAAGTGACTGTTCGTGGATCTCAGATTTTACTTTGTACTCTTTCATAAATGTGTCTGAAGAAATTGTGCTGATGTGAGAGGAAATGAATGAGCGAGATGGAAAAGAACACCACAGGGCACAGTATTCCAGGTGTGTGTGTGTGTGTGTGTGTGGTGGTGGTGGTGGTGGTGGTGTGATGGGAAGGAACCCTTTATGTGCAAGAAAAAAAAATGTGGCAAGGCAGCCACTTGAAATAGAATAATTTCACCCGTGGCAAGAAACGGGCTCCTTCACTGACTTCCATTGATGAGGTTTCTCTGAAAGCCCCACTGAAATGAATGGACGTTAAAAATCAGTGCATGGTGGTTTCCTCTCTAAGGAGGGACCTATTTTTGAGTAGACATGTATAAGATTGCAGCACCCATAACCCTTTAAAAAATATCACAAAATGCCAGAGGTGGTGTTAGGGGGTGGCCCACTAGGGCTGGAGCCCCGAATCTCTGGGAGGCCCTCTGCCCCACCACCCTGCTGTCTATGGGCACTTGCTGAAATAAAGGTACAGGGGCCCTGATGATCTCTGCTGCATCTGATCCCCCTGGATTAGCTGGCTTTTTGCCCACATGTGCTCCTTCACCTCCCGCTGCCCCCACCCCTTGAATCTTTCTGCCTGAGGTTTATTTCTGAAAACAAATGCCCTCCTCTCCCTTGTCCATTCAACCCACCCTTTTTACAAATAGGAGTGTCGTTAGGAGAGAGGGGGTCCCTTAAAGACACACAGAGAGGGAGAGACTTTAGATCATATGTAAATTAGCACATGCAAATTTGTGCATTTTTTTGTCCTGTGGGCCTGACACCTGTCACTTTTTGGTACCTAGCACCACACTGCATAGTGCTAGTACACTTCTATATATGTATATGTTTACCCCCCCCCCCCCGGTGAAAATAGTATAATACTAAGTCATGTCAAAGTGTTAACTCTTTAATGCTTTGGGATCTGTACATGATTACACCAAAGCTCTGGCTGTTCAGTCAGGAGAGAACCATGCTCTTTCCTCTTGTCCCTGATTCAAGGATTTAATAACTAGACATGATGGGGGTCTTATTTCAGCACTCTCTTGTAAAATAATAATGAATTTATGAGGTTATCATTTTTCCAGATATATTTAAGTGGACTTCATGATGAGTTTTTACATTGTGAAGCTTTCCCATGCACATAAAAGATGGTAGCCCCTTGGTGTCTTATGGAGCAGCTTGTTGACAAGTTCAACTCCAACCGAGGCTATCCATGCGGTGACCTTGTTCTCGGTAATACAAGCAAGAACCCCCTCCCCCCCAGAAAGGCAGCCTCTGCAATTACAGGAAACCATGGTGGCAGGGGTGGGGTAGGGATGAGAGGGGTTGTTAACTACTTATTAGGGATTTTGGTGCCTTACACATTTTGAACCCGTGTTCTTCTTAAACTAAAAGAATAACAGTTGTTTGTTCTGTTTTTTAAGGTTGTTTTAAACATTTTACTATGCCTTTATTTCTTTATGTTTTTTGTTACCTGTTGGTTTTTTTTGTAAACTGCCTTGGTTGCTTCCAGAAAGGTGGCATAGAAACGCAATCAACCAACCAATCAATCAATCAATCTCCCCCACACACACACACTCCAGCCCAATGAGCACCTTCTTGCAGGTCTTAGATCTTATCCCTCAATATAGAGTTGATGCAGCACTTGTGGCTTTGTGGCTTGTTATCAGTAAAGCAGTTATGCGAGGATAATGGGTGGGAAGTGCTGCAAGACTCTGCTTGGAAGCTTTGATTCACTGCAGACATGGTTTATCCTACACAATTAGTTTAAGATTTGGCCCAGAGCAGGACCGGTGCAGGGCAGTTTGGCGCCCTAGGTGGAATTATATTTAGCGCCCCCCTCTCGTACCATGGGGGGGGCTCCGGAGCAAAGCAGCCCTGCTCTGCAACCCCCCCCCACGCTACCACCACCTACCTACCTACCTTCCCCCCACCCTGGCTGCTGCCGCCGCCGCCTCCGAGGAGGAGGAAGTGACGCGACGGGACACCCGCACTCTGTTTTTTGCCGGGGAAACCAGGGCAACAGGGCTGTTTAAGCCCTGTTGCCCTGGTTCCTCCCGCCAAAACAACGTGGGCGGGGCTCTGGAAGCGACGCGGAGAAGGTAGGTGGCGGGGGGAGGGTAGGGGGGAGGCGCGGCGGCGGCGGGGGGGCGGGGAGGCGCGGCGGGGGGGCGGGGAGGCGCGGTGACGGGGGTGGGGGAAGCGTGGCGGCGGCGGGGAGGCACAGCGGCGGCTTCGGCGGGTGGCGGCGGGCGGCGGGTGGCGTGGCGGCGGCAGCGAAGAGGAGCGCAGCGTTTCTGCGCCCTCTTCAGCCATGCGCCCTAGGCAACCACCTAGTTTGCCTAGCGATAGCGCCGGCCCTGGCCCAGAGGGCAGATGAAGTTACTTGAGCTGGCAAATTCTACAGCTCGGTATATAGTAAATCAGATCATGACGTATAGATTTCATAGATAGAGTTGGAAGGAGCCTACAAGGCTATCGAGTCCAACCCCCTGCTCAATGCAGGAAACTAGAGGAGAGGTCTCCCATCCAAGTAATAACCAGGCCTGACCCTGCTTAGCTTTCCACGCTCAGACAAGCTGAGCCAGCATAAGCCACAGGACTTCTGAAGTCCAGCAATATCACATGGTACAGGAATCATCAGAAGATGTATAAGGAAGTTCCGTTTTTGTAGTTTTAGATACCTGGTTCAGCTTGAATCAAGCCGCTTCTAACAGACATCATCTGTACTGTCTGTGATGTCTAAAATCCCTCTCTGGTCTATCTAATGTTAAGTTTGTTGATAATCTCTTCCCACTTCCTACTGGTTTCTTATGCAATGCTAGAATAGCTTGCTCCATTGGAAGGCTCTGTAGAGAGGCAAGTAAGTGAAAAAATATGAGGAGTAAATCATTCTTGTCCTAATGAGCAAGTCCCTGCATACCAAGATGATAAGAAAGTGTGGTTGCATTGGTGGGGCTTATTTCAGCTCAAACCTGAGGCCATACTGTAGAATCTGAGGATACTGAAACAAACTGGATGTATTTATATATTTTGCAAAATCTTTTTTCTTGTTTTTAATTTATTGTGGTTGCAGACTTAAACATACTAGGATGTAAGCCCCATTGAGTATAGTGGGATGTTCATCTGAGCAAACCTGCATAGGCTTGCATGGTAAGATTGCAATCCTATACACAACTTTACCTGATAATTTCTACTGAAGTAAACGGGGCTTTCTTCTGAGTAGATATGTATAAGATTGCACTAGCACATCACTTATATTCCAAATGCCAGTTCATTTCAATATTTAAAAAAGCTAAGGGGAAACAAAAGATAGGGGGACACAATGGATAAGAACTGAGTGTTGGAAGGTGTATGATTTTGCTGCAAGCAAAGCCACGTTTAGAAAAAAAAAAATCTTGAGTACCAAAAATGTAATGTAGAAATATTGGGTGGAATCCAGACTTAGTCAGAGTAGACACATTGAAATGGCTTACATTACACTTTGGGTGCCACTTCGGCAGCAAATGTAGCAAAAAAGGTTTAAATAAGTAATAAATAATAAAATTAGCAATTTAGAAGAGCTTGGCATAGTCTACAAGCATACATATCCTTATTAGTAAGAGTTGATCCCCAAAGGGGATTGTCTTCTTTGCATTTTCCATAAAATTTGAAAGGACACAGTGAAATCATAGCAGAGTTCTTTATTATAGGGTCTAATGTCCAGATATATGATATTTTTTTCCAATTAAAACCTATGGATTTGACTTCATGTTTCTTCAGAGTGACCACTCTGCCTCCTTGGCAGTCTTCCTGTCTTGAAGGTACTATCCTCAGCAGTGTTACTATAGATGTTTGAAATTCTATTGAAAATGAGTTAGGAAGAAAATTCCCATTGACCAGAAAATGTATTTATCTTTATGAGTGATTCATAGACCACTCATATTTGTGTAGGTCCACCAAAATCAGGCGGATGATAGCAGTACATGTTCTTATCACTTTCTAGGCAGAGTGTGCCCTTCTGATTGGGGAACATTTTTGTTCTAGCAAATGCTGGCACAAGATGTCAGACAGCAGGATATCAATCCTACAGAATGCCAACACCATTACTTCACAATGAGTAAAGATCAGTGGGTGGCTGTACCTTCTTATAATTGAAAGAAAGCTTCCTGCTCTGTTTCTGCTGCACTGAACTCACAAGTTAATCTTGGCTCTTAAGCCTAAGCATGCAGCTTCCATACATGGCTGGTTAGTTATATAATGGTGCAGAAGCACAGCATGTAGAGGAAATGATGAGGAGGAAGGTAGAAGCTGAACCAAGCAGTTCATGCCATTTCATGAAAAAGACATTTCGGCTCTGGAGCATGGCAGCTGAAATGGAAGAGTCGAAAGTTCTCTATGCTTTGCAAAGGGCAAAGACGTGCCCTGCTGCCCCAGGGGGGCAAGACTAGATGTAATGGGATTAAGTTAAAGGAGGGTAGATGTTGAACATCAGGAGAAACTTCTTGATGGTAAAAACAATTTGATAATGGAACCACTTACCCAGAGGGGTGGTGGACTCTTCCTCACTGGAGGGCCTCAAGAAGAGGCTAGGGATGCTTTAGCTTTGTATTTCCTGTATTGAGCAGGGGGTTGGACTAGATGGCCTTCAAAGACTCTTCCAATTCTATGATTCTGTGATAGGCTACAACTAAATTGCTTATAACAAAATGTCCAGACAGTCAGTAATATAGAGAGCCAGATTCTAGTCCCCACTTGACCATGAAGCTCACTGGGTGACTTTGGGCCAGACATTGACTCTCAACCTAGCCTACCTCACAAAGATGTTGTGAGGATATGGGAGTTGATGATAGTAATTGATTAAAAACCAGGAATCACAAGACAGAAGTGAATGGACAGTTCTTGCAATAGAGGGCCGGTGTGGTCCCTCAAAGTCCTGTATTGGTACTGGTGTTATTTAATTTATTCACCAATGATCTGGAGTAAGGGTAAGCATAGTGAGGCAGCATGTTTGTGGATGACAGCGAATTGTACAGGATGGTGAAAATCCAAGCAGAGTGTGAAGAGTTCCTAAAGGATTTTTTGAAACTGGATGAGCAAGTAAGAAGATGGCACTTGGCCTTGAAGCTCACTGGGTGGATATAAATGTAATAATAAAATAATAATGAATAATACCTGGAACTCTGGCTTATTTAGCGCCCCCCCTCTCGTGCCGTGGGGGGGACTCCGGAGCAAAGCAGCCCTGCTCTGCACCCCCCCCGCGCCGCCGCCACCGCCACCGCCGCTGCCACCACCGCTGCCACCACCACCACCTACCTTCCCCCCCCCCCCGATGCTGGCTGCTGGCTGCTGGCTGCTGCTGCTGCCGCCGCCGCCTCCGCCTCCGCCTCCGACACGACGGGACCCCCGCACTTTTTTTTTTTTTGCCGGGGAAACCAGGGCAACAGGGCTGTTTAAGCCCTGTTGCCTCCCGCCAAAACAACGCCGGCGGGGCTCCGGAAACGACGCGAAGGTAGGTAGGTGGCTGGCGGGTGGGCGGGCGGGCGCGCGGGCGGGCGGGCGGGCGGGGGGGAGGTGCGGTGGCGGTGGTGGGTGGGGAGGCATGGCGGCAGGCAGGGCAGGAGCGCGCCGGCGGCGAGGAAGGAGCGCAGCGTTTCTGCGCCCTCTTCCGCCACGCGCCCTAGGCAGCCACCTGGGTCTGCCTAGCGGTAGCGCCGGCCCTGTGGCAGATTTAACAAGAAGAGTGTTAAATATAATATACTTAATAAAGAAAAATAATTGAGAGCTGGGGTATTAGCGCTAGATATTTTCAAAGCCTTTGATTGTGTGGAATGGCCAGCATTAAAAACTTTAATAAAAACTATGGGGTTTGGAGAGAGATTTAGAGGAGTAGTTAATCATTTATATTCAAAAAATGTCTCGTCAATACTGGTAAATGATGGTTTAACAGAGCAAATTTACCTAGGTCGAGGAACCAGACAAGGTTGTCCCCTTTCTCCTATTTTGTTTGCATTAGTAATGTAGATTTTAGCAAATGTACTTAGAGAAGATAGGAATATATGTGGGATAGGGATTAAGGAGAAGGTCAAAATAAATCTCTTTGCAGATGATACTCTTTTAACAATTGAAAATCCTATAGAAAATATGGATAGGATGGAGAATCACTTCAAGGAGTTTGGGGAAGTAACGGGGCTACAGATTAACTGGGATAAGTCTAAGATTTTGTTGTTTAATTATAGTAAAAGAGAAGAGATGGAAATGTGTAGGGAAAAAAGTAATGTTAAGATTAATAATGTAATTAAATATTTAGGAATTGTAATTCCAAAAGATATAGGTAAATTGGGAGAACAGAATTATAGGAAATTAAAGAATGAGGTTAAGAATAAAATAGAGGAGTATAAAAAATTTGGACTTTCCTAGTTTGGTAGAATAGCTTTGATTAAAATGAAGATTTTGCCCAAGATTATTTTTTTATTTAGGATTATACCAATTGCGATATCAGATAAGGAACTTAAAGAATGGCAAACAATTATTACCACATAGTGTAATGGAGGGGGGAAAGTCTAGGATTACTAAAACAAGATGGTATAAAGCGCAAAAAGTAGGGGGTTTGGGTCTTCCAAATTTAAAATGGTATTATATAGCTAATCAGTTAAGACATACAGTGGATATTATAGCACGGCCTAAAGAAATAATGTGGTTGGAGTTGGAAACATCTGAATTATGAAATACTTTGGAGAATATACTTTTTTTTAAAAGAGTAACAAAATGATAAAAAATATAGACAACCCCTTTTTAAGAAGTTTGTTAGAGATTTGGAGTACTACGAGAAATATATTTATACCAGGGATTTCTCCTTTAACTCTGGTGGTGGTTCTAAATCAGGGGTCTTCAAACTTTTTTAACAGGGGGCCGGTTCATTGTCCCTCAGACTGTTGGGGGGCCAGACTATAGCTCCCCTGCCACCAAAGCGCCCCTGCCCCCCCAGGATCCCCCCGTCGCCGCCAGACCCACCTCGCCACCCCCCCGCCGCCGTACTTGCACCCGCCAAAGCCCCGCCGCACCATTGCCCCCCTGCCGCCAAAGCCCCCCCAGGACCCCCGCTGCCACCGCCAGACCCACCCCACCACCCCCTCCACTGCTGAAGCCCCGTCGCCACCGAAGCCCCATCGCCACTGTTGCTGCCGCCGAAGCCCCACCCCCGCCGCCAAAGTCCCGCCACCGTCGTTGCTGCCGCTGCTGCTGCTGCCTCCCCCGCCCTGCTGCCACCACCACCGCCGGAGCCACGGCATTCTGCTGCGCTCTGTTGCGCTGGACTCCCGCACTCTGTTCAAAAACAGAGCGCGGGGGTCCAGCGCGACAGAGCAGGGTCCCGCGCGTCACTTCCGCTGCGCTGGAAATGACGTGACGGGACCAGCGCAGGCGGCGCAGCCCGCGCAGCTGGCTCTCCGGGGAGAGCCAAGAAAATGGCAAGCCCATTCGGGCGGCAGAGAGCCCGGGCGGGCCCAGTTCGGGTCTACGGAGCCGGGCCGGATGGAAGGGCACGCTGGGCCGGAACCGGCCCGCGGGCTGTAGTTTGAAGACCCCTGTTCTAAATGATTTCCCCAAAAATGTAAGAGTGGATTTGGAGGGTATGCTAAGAGAAGAAAGGGTTATTAGATTATCGGATTGGGTGGAAAGGATGGGGACTACGGACTAGAGACCAAATACTGGGAATTGTTGGGAGAAGAAGAGTGTACAGTTAGAACATTGGTCGAAGAAGTGGAAAAGGAAAACCGAGTATGAGAGAGATTTAACCAAATTTGAGAAGATCGTTATGTCTAGAGATGGTTTAGAAGGGAACGCGTCAACAAGAGGTATAACAAGGGATTTATACAGATTGATTCAAAAAGCAGAAGAACAAGATGACCATCTAAAGACAGTATGGGATAATGAATTTGAAGAGGTGACCTCGAAGGTGGACTGGAACAATATATGGGATAGACGGATTGTGAAAGTTATGTCAACTAGGATAAAGGAGAATTTCTATAAAATAATATGGAGATGGTACCTAACTCCAGTAAGATTAAATAGAATAGATAACAATTGCTCCGCACTTTGTTGGAGAGGATGTCAGGAAATAGGTACATATGCCCATATGTGGTGGAGTTGTAAAAATGTTCTGGAATTTTGGCGAGAGGTTTTTACAGAAATATCGGAAATTATTGGTATTAATCTAGAGGTCTGTCCTAAACTTGCTTTGTTATCAATAACCGATAAAGTCACTTGTGCCCAAAATACGAAGGAATTAATTGTAAACTTGTTAACTGCAGCTAGGTTAATGATAGAGAGAAAATGGAAAGTACAACATGTTTTTCTGATTGGTATAAGGAAGTTTGGGATATAGCCCTAAATGATAAACTAACTTGTAGTATCAAATTAAAAAAGGGACAGTTAAAGAAGAATAATTTTATGGATATATGGAATCAATTATTAGACTATGTATTAATAAAGGGGAAGGGGAGTATGCCTTGTCAGGATATGTTATATTTTTGGAATGTGGAATTTAATTGATCAAGGGGATGGAAGTATATTAGTTGGTCCCTAGGCGGGTGGGGGGTGCACCTTATGATTTATTTTAGTTGTATGTTTGTGTTTTACAGTTTTGTATGTAGTTTATAATAATTAAATAAAATTTATAAAAAATAATAATCATCACAGCAGAAGCACTCAGCTAGATGGGTCAATAATCCAACTCAGTATGAGGCAGTGTCATACATTTAATGAGTGGATTTTAAAATCTTGCTTCAGATGCAGGGGGCTGGTCCTGAAGGAATTCATGGTTTAACCATCTTTACTGATGGAAGCCCTAACGCAGACTCTGAAGTGTTTTGGGCTCACACATGCAAGGTCTGCTTTTTGAGTCCATATGATGCCTCCTGAGGTCACCCTCGCATGCAGAAATGTAAAGTGTGTACTCTTGTTACTGTTGTGACATGTAACAAAATAACAGCTGTGAACACATTGTTTATATTTGGAAAGGAACAGAAGGCTGAATAACAAGTCATGTTTTGTCTGCTACTTCCTGTCCTGTTCTCATGGGAAAAGTAGGTGTGAAAGAAATACGAGCTGGTCACATGGTTTGTATGTTCTGGTGACGTAGAATTGATTTGTTAGCTTTCGTTTCTGTAGCCATTTTTAGTAGAGAGATGGATTGCTTCTTTCTCTCTCTGATGCTCTGACTAGTGCTTGCTGGACTTTATTGCAATCATGTAACGTCAAATGCTGAGTGGAGTGATACTCAACTTGCTCCACTGGACTAATGCTTGTAATGCATTGTACTCTGCACATGTAGATGAAGTATTGTATACTCTGTAGGGATTTACTGGATGTAGTAATAAACAGGTAGAAAAGAAACCTGTTGTAGTCTACAGAGTTATTTCCTCATTACTGGAAGCTGCAGAGGAGGAGGCTGGGCTGGCTGTAATCCGAGACGCTTGGAATGCTGCTGATGGCAAAGACAGGTCTGCAGTTCTGTGTGTAACTTCATGGGCCGTTGCACACAGGAACAGGATCTTAAATCTTCCATCTCACGCTCTGTTTTTCCACGAGGCCGGCGGGCCTACAGGGTGGATTGGTTGTAAAAACCTTCAGGGTCGAGTCATCGCCCTTTCAGTTACATGGATACACTCTGCTGTGGTTTACACCAGGGATGGGGACTCGGACTCGAGGACTCGACTCGTGAGTCGGACTGAGTCCCCCCTCTGACTCGACTCGGACTCGAGTCCCAATATTTTTAATGGGACTCGAGACTCGACTCGGGACTCGAGACCAAGGACTCTTCAACATCCCTGGGCTGTGTCAGAAGGAGTGGAGAGGAGCGTGATTGCCGGCGAAGAGCGCATGGAAGCGAGGTGTGCCGCTGCTTGGCCACTATGGACGGCTACCAGGAGTGCAGCCCCAACAGTGTGTCAAGATTTATTTTGATTGATGTGTTGCGTACTTGGGAGAGGCAGAAGAAGGACCTGAAATTACTCTGTGTGGCTGCTCTGAGTGTGTTTCTGGTTCCAGCAAGTTCATCACCAGTGGAGCGGGTGTTCAGTGAGGGTGGAATTGTGATGAGATCTTACCGTTCCAGAATGGGGGCCAAACATTTAGAAAAAATCATGTTCCTCAAATGCAACATGGATAAGTTTTAGGAAGTACAGCAAGTTTATTTTTTAAAATCATTTTTCTAAAATGCAACCTTTCAGACATTTTGGGTTTGGCTGCCTCTGCCTGCCTGTCTGGGGTTCCCAGCCTCCTCTGCCTGCCTGGGGTTCCCAGCCTCCTCTGCCTGCCTGGTCTCTTCTTGACCAGTTCAACAGTTGAATTGTCCAAGACAAAGGCCTCTGTCTGCCTGCTTTGGGGTTCCCTGCCAATTCTGCCTGCCTGGTTATTTTGGGTTTTTCTGCCTGGTCTGTTCTTGCCAAAATCAGTGGCAGTTTTGAAATAAAAAGGCACACTTGTGCCTAGAATTTATTTAAACCACACATCTGAAGCAGCCTTATTTTGTTGGGAAAACCCCCCATTGATTTTAATAGGGACTCGTGGAGTCAGCTTTGGGAGTGACTTGTGACTCGTGACTTGTGAATCACCATTTTGGACCAAGGACTCGGACTCGAGACTCAGATCCAAAGACTCGTGACTCGACTCGTGACTCGAGACCAAGGACTCTTCAACATCCCTGGTTTACACATCTGCAGCAGCTTTTTCCTGGAGCTGCCATCATCATGGAAATGATGTAGCAATGGTTCACTGCTGGTTTATGCATTGCATTTATCCATGCAATCCTCTACCCAGGAACATCCAAGAGGGGTTGCATGAAGGCAAATGTAAGCAAGCATGCAACTGGTCCTCAGTGTAATCTTTACAGTGATTTAGACAGGGACTATTGTAGCAAGGAAACAGTGGGATACTATAAAGCATACATATTCCTCTTTGATTTTTAGACTAGACATAGTAATAGTTTTTTCAGAGCTACTACAATATCCACGTAAGTCAATGAGCCTTTATACCATGACAGCAAACTCACACCGGATGACAGCTGATGCAACTGATGTCCATTCTTTAGACCATCATGCAATGGCCACTATAACATCAAACTCAGGGGAGATCACATATCTTTATTAATGGACTATTTGTGCAACAATTCAGTTGCCCTATTCAGCAGCAACTGAACAAGACTCTCTGCATTGTAATTGCTATCTAACTGTCATAGAAACTAAAAAGGCTTTTTATGAAAAAAGGATTCCCTCTCTCTAGATAGTAAAATCTGATAGCCCAGATTATGTTTTGCCTTTCGTACAAAATCACAAATTGGAGAACCTTTTGCAAAATATAGTTGTTGTGGTTTTTTTTTTAAAAAAAACCCCAAACTGTTCACTTTATCTTTGAGTGTTTGTCAAATTTCTGTCCACTGAGAACTGCAGCACCGGTTTAATAGCAGAGGTACCGCATGAGACTTCAATGACAGCTTGTATTCAGATACTGAAAAGTAGGAAGATTACAAGGGAAATTATAGTTTAAATTAACACCTGGGTTTTACTTGTTCTTTAATACTCACAGCCATGTGTCCCCCAATAGAATGCCACGAGAAAGAAGCTGGAATATGTATTGTCTACCACAGGTGGCTGGGAAGCCAGAGATCCCCACCGTAGATGAAATGCAGAACAGATAACAATCGACATAGAACTTTGGAAGGACAAACCATCTAGGCTTGTATCCCAAGGGGGACTCTTCCACTTACAGAAGGAGTCTTCCACACATGGAAGGACTTCTTTGAACAGAAGAGCATCAATGGATCCAACCCCCAGTTTTCAAGGCTATTGCTCATTGATGCCAATGGATACTTGGGGAGGGGGATGGTGTGTGTGTGTGTGTGTGTGTGTGTGTGTGAGAGAGAGAGAGAGAGAGAGAGAGAGAGTTTTAATCCTCCCCTCCCAGTGTGCAGTGGTCCCAATCCAAATCAGGGCCACACACACACACTTTGCAAAGATAATGCTTTGCAAAAAAGAGATTATCCTCTGCTACATGCTACGCAATTAACATAGCATGTAGTTTGTCCCTAAGAGTTAGTAGCTCACCGTGAGACAGTGCCCTCTGCCAGGGAAAGCCGTCTAGTTCCTGTCCTGATTTTTCTGGACCCTCCAACTCTTCCCACAGCAGATATGGAGCACAAGGCCCTACATCTTTCCTGGCAGGTGCCCCTTCCTATTAGGAAATGAGAGGTTGCCCCAGGAGGCCTCTTAGTCAACACAGAGGCTTCTAGGGCAACCAGCCATTTCACAATAAGAAGAGTACCTCTTCAGATAGGTTCTCCCGCTCCGAAGCACTCAGAGAGCAGGGTAATCCTGTCATAGCAGCATGTCTGGCCCTCAAGCAGCTCGGTCAGAGACTTTGCAGGCTGAAGAAAAATACCCAATGTGAATCTCCCCCAGAGCTGCTACTAGCTCTGTGGGGGCGGGGAGACATTTACATATGTGTGTGTGTGTGTGTGTGTGTGTGTATGTGGGTGGGTGGGAGTCACACTAAAGAAGGGGCATGTGAGGAAAGGGATAAACGCCCTTTCCCAGAGCACCACTTTCTTCATCTTCAAAGCAGTTCTTCTGGGCTGCTAATTTAGCCAACCGAAAAGCACGGGAGATCCAAATCAGTGATCTCCTCCTGTTTTGACCCTTGATTTTCAGTGGGACGGAATGGACCTTCATAGGGTTAAATCTCTGCACAGCTATATACTGAGGGCTTCTTCACAAATCACATTTTGGCGTGTTTCATAAGAGGTTTTAAGTGCACACATGAAAGTGAAAGTGCTAACATAACAACCATGTTTTCAAACATGTCTACCGTACCGATAGATGCGGTAGACATCATCAGTTGCAACTCCCTGTGAACTGTATCAGCAGTGACAAACCCAGGTTTGGCTCTGCATAATGTGTGAAATGGCCCTCACCACTTCCCTTTTTGTTATGCAACTGAAAAATGTGTTCTTATCACACACACACACACAGAAGAAACAGTAGAGGATGTCCTGCAATCTGCAGCACAAATCTCAGCTGGATAAATGAATGGAGAGATCCTCTGATTAAATACTGCAGGATTCAGATTACACCTTTGAATTCACAGCTCATTCTCTTGTAATTTTGTTTTTACTTCCAGCCTATTGGTTCTTTCTTTCAATCCACATATCACTGTTTTGTTTTCTTAGGAAGAAACTTATGGGAAATTCAGCAGAAATGCTAGCATTCAGCATCTATGAGAGAGAGGAAAAAGCCACAAGTTTCCACCACCCTGAGCATCTGCATACTGTTTTTTCTCCTAGACTCAAATTTGGATCCTGGCATCGAGAGCACACAATGCAGGCCACATGCTGAAGCTAAGCAGGTATGAGCCGGGTCAGTGCTTGGATGGGTGACTGCCTGGGCTGCCCACATCTGTTCTCCTGCATTAAGCAGGAGGTTGGACTTGATGGTCTTATAGGCACCTTCCAACTCTACTATTCTATGATTCTATGATTCCATTCACCTACTTCCAAATCTCCTCTGCTGGAACGAGCTACCACTGGTGCTTTCTAAATCTTCGGTCATATATCTAATATCTGTCGTAAATCCGTCCAGTTCAAAGATAACCCGTAGTTGTTATCACAGTCCAAGGGTCGAGCCCCAAAAATATATGTGAAGAGAAAGCCAGGTCAGGTACACACACACCCCACTTGCAGCAGCAGCTCAGGTATCCACCTTTAACCTTGTTTACCTGCACTTGTTTTCCTGCCCTTCAATGAGGCTCACAAAGGGACACATCTGCATACCCCCGGGCAGCTTCCCCTCCCCTGGCAGCCAAATGAGCTGTGAAGCATCCCCAAACAACAAGAGGGGCGCCAAGGTGCCTGGTGGTCTCGAAGAGTGGCAAGTACTCTTAAGCACCCCTAAGCACCCAGGGAAACAGGTTATTCCTGACTCATTTCAAGCAATCACGAAGGGAGGGGACTCAGGAGGGAGGGGGGAGCCAAGAAGAGGGTATAAAGAAAGGGGCCTGTGGCAGGAAAAGTTGTTGGTCATGGGCAGCAAGCTGCACGGAGGTCCAGGGCTTCGGTTCAACCTCAGGATCCAGCCCCGGGGAGCTCCCGGTGAAACTAGCTGAAATCGCCTGGTCGCTGGCATACGCGGCCTTCGAGGAATCGGGGTCATTCCAGGTAACCCTTGTATGTACTGCTTCTATTGCTTGCTCTAAGCTGCGTAAATTGAAGGTGCATGTGTGCGTACTGTTCCTGTGTATGTTTTGATACGCTCAATTAAACTCTGTTTACCTATAAACAGTATAGTAGCCTCCATTCATAAAACTGCTTCTTTCACTGTCCCAGCGTTAAAATTGGTCACGGTTTCTGCCTAAGTGTCGCAAGCCGCGTATAAAGGGCTAACTCAGCTCCAGTTAACCCCTTGGTGCCTAAACCCGTGCAAAGGACCGGCTTTGGTCCTTTCCACAATATATATCCGAAAATCAGCAAACACAAACCAGTTCAGGAGCAGGCAAAAGCATAGTCAAGGTTGTTCTGAGGTTCAAAGGCACAAGACTGAGTTTGGGGGTGTCAGGAGTGTCTGGCTGAAGCTGTATAAGCAATTGCATTTGCTTATGTCTGATGTGCATTTGGGTCCTGCCTTTTGAGCAGGTGCTGATTGGTAAGGCGGGTCAGGTTGCACATGCCTGGCCCCACCCCAAACACACTCTGGCATAGCTGGTCTCCATCTGATCTAACGGAGGCACAACAATATCCTAGGGAAAAGCCATACTCTTCTGTTTGCTTCCAAGTAAGAGCTCTGTCTAAAGGGGACCACTCATGACAGGGGTCCCCAGCCTTTTTGGATCAGTGGAAGCATCTGGAATGTTGAGTGTCCTGTGTGTGTGTGTGTGTGTGTGTGTGTTACCCATTCACAAAATGGCAGATGTGCAGTCTGAGCTCCCAAATACAAAACCACTCTTTGAACCCACATTTTTTCTGCTTCGACATTCATTTCACAGAAGGTAAACTGTTGGAGATGAGAATTGTGGGATCCAGAGCATCTTTGGAAATAAGGATGATGCTGGAGCCTGACACTTCACCTTGCAGCATGCCAGCCACACAGTTAAAAAGTAAGATAAAAATCAGGACAGGGAGAGAGCCTAGTGGGTGCCAAGAGAAGTATCTGCAGGCACCACGTTGGAGACCCTGGATTCATGATTTTAGACTTCCCACATAATTTGGCTCTTCCATCTGATCCCCATACTTCATATAGTCCCTGACTTATTTATTTATTTATAATATTTATACCCCGCCTTTTTTCCTGCAAGGAACCCAAGGCGGCTTACATAATCCTCCTCCTCCTCTCCATTTTATCCTCACAACAACCCTGTGAGGTAGGTTAGGCTGAGAGTCAGTGACTGGCCCAAAGTCACCCAGTGGGTTTCATGGCCAAGCGGGGACTAGAACCCGGATCTCCCGAGTCCCAGTCCAACACTCTCACCACTACGCCACACTGGCTCGTCAGCAGACTGTATAATTACTGGGCAACATCAACAATGTCTCCATTTTAATTTTAAGTCCAAAAGAGTCGTAATCTTCCTTTCCTTTCCATGGATCTTTGTAACAGCAACACTATGTGCAGATCCAATTGTACTCTGGAGTAATGAATATTCATGTAAGAATTTGACTTTTCTTTTAACACTCATTTTAACTGAAAGACACTAAACTCATGGTCTACCGGAAACTAAGTTCCCAGTCATGCATAAATGCCTGTCATAGGATGCATGGCAGCAAGGCATAGGGATTAGAGTGTTGGACTAGGACCAGGGAGATCCGGGTTCAAATCTTCACTCAGCCAGCCAGTCAGAACAATCACTATCCAGCCCGCAGCCAGTCATTATCTATCAGTCTAACCTATGTTGCAGGGCTGTTTTGAGGATAAAATGGGGTGGGGAGAAACGTGTGTTCTGATCTGGTGCGTTCATAACTTCAAACATGTTGCCACCAAACTCTGCAAGGCTATCACCAAAATCCATTTTATAAAAGTGGGATTGAATCTATGTTGAAAATCAGCCCTTAATTACATGCTACTTTCAACACATCTCATGTGAACTCCAGTAGCAACCTGTGTTCTAATGAAACCGTAGCCCCTGTTCAGCTGTTCACTCCCCACACAATTAGAATCACGGGAAAGGGAGAGTGGGATTGTGTTCATTGGCCCTGCTCCCTCTGTCATATTCTCATTGCTTGGCTCCACTGTTCCCCACAAGTTGGAGGCTGAACGTCTGCAATGGGGACTCTGCTCTACTCGATTTAGAACCCTGCATGATTAGAAGAGATTCTCTACTGCAGAAGTCACTGCAGAGGAGAATGGAGTTGAGCAATGAGAACATATCAGAGTGGGTGTGGCCAACGAGTGCTGTCTTGCTCTCCTGCTCATGTGATCCTAGGTGTGTGTGTGTGTGTGAGAGAGAGAGAGAGAGAGAGAGAGAGGGCCAGTTCGCATGACCCAGGCTGCGGGCGGGGGAGGCACCACGGGGCTGCCCGTGGGGTCCAGCGAGGTGCCGCAGACGACCTGCGCCCCGTGCGCATGGGCGAACCCCGCAGTCCCCGCACCGCAGTGCGTGCCTCCCAGCACTAGGGGGCAGGGCCCGGGATGCCCAGAGGGGCCGTTTTCCCCTACAGGCTGGAGCGGCGGTCACTCCGGCCACTCTGGGCTGCCGCCTCTGTGGGGACCCCGCGAGACGGCCGCCCACTGTTCAAATGGCACGGTGACCACACGCGGTAGGGGCGTACCCCTCTACTGACCATGGTCACTTTGCGTGCGTCCCACCCGCAGCTGGCCCGCGGGGACACCCCCGGTCGGCGGTCACATGACACGGGAACCGTGGGAGACTTGCGGTTCCCGTGTCATGCGAACAAGCCCAGAGAGAGAGAGAGAGAGAATGCCTGAACAGAGCTACCTTGTGAGATTGTGACAAATATTTGTCCCAGAAGCCTTTGCGTCTTGCAGGACTCCTGCACCAACCTACATAATAGGCTACTTTGCAAATATTTATCCAAAATAGTTATTTGGTCTTCCACATTTTTCTCATACATTGCTACACTTTCCTAAGCTATGTTTTTTTATAGAGAAACAAATGAAATGTTAAGATATATTCTTAAATAAATATTTAAGATAAATATCTTAAATAAATAAATAAATATAATAAATAAATATATATATTCCTGTATTAAGTTTGTTTCTAGAAAGTCCTTCTAACAGAAGCATTTGTGCTGACATGCTGTGACTTTTGACTGAAATTTTCACTGTCCTCTAAGCTTGCTGACATGAGAAAAGCAAGATAGAATATTTTCCCAGCTAAACTCAGGAAAAGCAGGGTTTCCTAGCTAAAGTCAGGAAAAATGTGCATCAGATAAGAAAGTTGAACTATTGTCCACATGTCCTGCTTATAACACAACTGACATGAAATATTGTAAAAAAATAAATAAACTGGGCCTATGAAAGAGAAGCAGATGTTATCCTGTTTTGAAGAGGTGTGGCTCAGAAAAGCTGACAAGAAATGAAGCAAATGTATTGCTTCCCAAAAGCATAGCTGAGAACTTCGGGGAAAATAACTAATTGTTAAAGAAATCCCATGCTGCAGAAAGGAACCATATGTCAAAGAAATATGAAAGGGAATACAGTAATACCTTGGATTGCAAGTAACTTGATTTGAGAGCGTTTTACAAGACAAGCAAATGTTCAAATATTTATTTAATATATTTTTTTACTTGATATACAAGCGACGTCTTGCAATACAAGTACTGTAGTATGGCTTAAATTAAAAATCTCTGTACAAATTTTTTTTTTGGGATTTCGTTTTGATATAAGAGTGTTTTGGATTACAAGCACGTTTCCGGAACGAATTATGCTCTCAATCCAAGGCATGACTGTACATTATTTAAATATGAAAGGGAAAATGCAGGAACTCCAGGACATTCCATGTGTCCTCACAGAACCAAACATTGATTCTTACAGGATGCTGCATCTGTCCTCAGGAGGACAATGGACCACTCCTCACTGACTTCTCTGCTCCATTTTGCTCTCAGCTCAGAAATGTTATTGGGTGAGAAATATTACTACTATTTATTTATTTATTATATTTATACCCCACCTTTTTTCCTGCAAGGAACCCAAGGCATCTTACATAATCCTCCTCTTCCTCCTCCTCTCCATTAAAGGCAATGTTCCTAGAACTCAACTTAAAATGCTTTAAAAATGTGTTTTGGTTGTAACAATGATATATTTTTCTGTATTTGTTCAATGCTCTTATATATCAAATGTAAATAAACTGCTTGAGATTTTAAAATAAAAGAGAAAAAAGTATGCCTGATCTCAAAGTCCTCTACTGGGGAGAGTGATCCTATGGCCCCTAAACATTCTCGGGGGGGGGGGGGGCATAGGATACTTTGGATTCCCAGATCCAAGATTGGAAACAGAATTCCAACCTCAGAGCTGGGAATCCGTGGTCTAATCCCCCTCCCCCCTGCAGCCGACTCAGAAAGAACAGTACTGGCTGCCTCTCCAAGGTTGGGAACTCAACCTCAGAGAGGGGTTAAAGGGTTGTTCTGGGACACAGGGAGAGGAGGAGACTGCAGAGGCCAAGATATGAGCAATCCTGTGTCCTCTGAAGCCTCCTTCCCTCCCGCTCTGAAATGCCCCATGCAGAGTGGGAGGTGCAGGGAGGTGGAGAATGCTTCTGCCGCTCCTCCAGCTCTGCATAGGTTGCTCATAAGCCTCTGAGTTCAGGGGCTTACGAGCATCGAGGACACAACCCATAGGATTGCACCCTAAACGTTCTGTCTGTTAATACCATGAGTGTAGTAAACTTACTAAATTCCTAGGTGACCAGTTGTATCTGGAATATGACATAGGATATATTATCTATATAATAATATATCATGATCAAAGCAAAATACAAAAATCCTATATCACAATATCCCTAGACAAGGAGAAATCTGTCACAAGATGTCTTTTTAAATCAAACAAGATGTGCTTTGCCAGCTGCTGCATAGACTCCCACTCCCTGTTCTATGCTGAGTCAAGAGTCCCCCTGAAAAATCACATCCCCACTTTGCCCCTTAATCCCGCCCCCACACCAATTCATGCATGCGAGAAAAAACTTGCTGCCTCAGAAACTGCTTTGCCCCTGGTAGGGCGCCCACTTATACAGCACCAAAAAAGAGAAATGCATCACCAAGAGAGAAGACAAAAGATTTGCATTAAATTTGCATATGTAAATTTAAATGCAAACTTAGAAATAATTACTATAATTTAAATATAAATTAAATAATTTCACCATGGTGGTAAAGTCTGTGTCCAGGTGACCTGTGTGTCTCCTCAGTCTGCTGTCCAGGTACTGATGATGGCCAACTTCGATCCTTGCTTTCCCTTCTTTTGGTTCTTTATCTTTAAACCAAACTTGGACTGGACAGATTTTCAAATGCAGAATACCTTCAAATAGAGGACTGTTCTCTGACAGCCCTTCAAACAGAGGACTGTGAAGTAAGACACACGGCCACCCTAGCCCCTGGTGATGACGTCACCAGGGGAGTGCAAGTTCATTCAAGCCATAGCAACGGTAACATACGTGCTTTGTGATGTCACAAGAGCTCATGTAGTTTTGGTCAAGGTTCACATTTTTCCTAGTCATTTTGTCAGTGATAATGGGAGATGGCAGCAGGAACAGCATGTAGATTCTCCAGAAACATTTGAAATGATGCTAGTACATATACCTGTCCCTCTCACCTGGTTTCCAGCAACCTCCTCTTATCACTCATCAGTGGTATGCAAGTAGACTATTTTATTTCTCTTAATAATATCTTATTTTTACTTCACCTTTCTGCATGAAACGTCCAAGGTGGTGAATAACAAAAAGTAAAATAAAAATAAATCATACAACATCCAGCAAAAGAGAAAAACAATAAAAACCAGTCAAAGCTGTAGAATAATAGCAATAAAGGCAGAATTAACATAATCATATTTCAAAAGCTTGGGGGGATAAAATTCTTCAAAACAGAGCCTATTTACATGATTTTTACTTTTCTTGAGACGAGCTTTAGCATTTACTTCACATCCGATATACTTAAAATTCAAAATACAGAAATAATACATGGATAGCAGTGAGATTTTAATGGCACTATGTACCATTTGACCCCCCACACAACCACCTACAGACATACTTAATATATTTCACTGAAACAATAATCGTATATAATTTTCATCTGCTTCTCATCTGGCCAATCATCAGATGCGAGGGCACTGTTAAAAGACGTAGAAGACAGGCAACCCATTTCTCTTACATAATTTTAATTATTTTCTCTTTGGCATGATTTGTCTCCACAAATGAATCCAGAATGCCCACGGAATGAATAATGTAAGAAGAATGCATTTGACAGGAGTTTTAAACATTTGTAGCAGGAAAAAAAGCATTCATATCTTGAGAAATTAAATACTGAACCTGTTGAAAAATAACAGTGAATTCTGCCTGTGATCTATTTATTATTATTACTACAGTTATTTATATACAGATTTTATGGACTAGTCTGGAGCTGGGATGACTGTAGCAATCTTTCCTTTTCTTTCTTTCTTTCCTCCCTAAACCCATTCCAAAAGAATTAAAATAGTATTTAACTCCTTTTGTTAGAAGTGTGAGAATATTGGCTGATGTAACAATAAACATCCACCTGTCTGTTGAATCATCATGTAAGCAACAGTTATTGCTTCTTTTTGGCTGCAGTCCTATTCCCACTTAACCTCGGGGAAAGCCCCATTGAACTCAATGAGACTTACTTTCTGAGTAGGCAAGGGTAGGATTGCAGTGTTAGCCATTTTTGAAATTTCTGTGTAAAGGGAGGCCATATGAACCCGTATCTAGAACCAATATTTTTAGCTACTCCACCTCGTCTCTTCTTGTTCTCTCTCTCCCCACCGCCCCCCGACACACACTCAGAACTCATGCTGTTCAGAACATGGTTGCAATATGAGGCTTACAGACAGGAGTTTCATGTTTTTGGTACCTTTAAGCATCAAGCTGTTAGCCTGTTGTAAAAGAAGTAACAATGTGCTGGCAAGCTCTGTTTCAAAACCTGAACAGGCCAAGCCGTTTGGCTTGCACCTGCCTAAATATGGATCCAAGCCTATATGTGTGATGCTAATGCAGAATGTATATTGTTGTAGGGGGGTTGAATCTTGGATTGACACAGGTGTGCTGTGCCATGTGCAGCTATCTGGATGGGAGACTGTAAACCACTCTGATCTCTTTTGAGGAAGAGCAGGGGTATAAGTGAAATAAATAAATGTGGGTATCCTGATATGGCACTGCATCAAGGTCTGAGCAGTTCTGTGCTAAGGATGTATGAGAAATGCATTTCTGTTCATTTTTGATCAGAACATACCCAGTTCACACCACCCAGAACTGAACACCATCTGCGGTCAAAGTCCATACATTTCCAAGCTTCAAATGCGATTTGTGGAACAACAACAACAACAGTATTCTAAGAAATGCATACATTTTAAAGATGCACACACACACAAATGCACACTTTTGAAAAGTGTATGTAAACAGGCTTTAAATAATGGGAGAAAATGCATACATTTCAAAATTGCACACGATTGATGCATACAGCTCACAATCTGATATGTACTCAAGTCAGAACAAGCTTCAACGTGGAATTTGGAGCACCTTAACAAACTTGAGTTTTACTAGTTTGCAAATCCCTGGTTGTGTCCAATATATTTCATCACCCCACCAGTGTGTGTGTGTGTGTGTATGTGTCCCCTGAGGATTATCAGGGCTGTTGTTTGCCACTTTTTTTTGGTGGAATCAAAATTTTGGCCTATATTACTTGGTCTCTGCATAATGTGGGATAAAGAACTCACAAAGGCATAAACAATATCCCTTTAGGTTCCATCATTCTGATATTGCATAAGCTCTCACTGAATGTAACTAACACCAGAGTTCATGAAGAACTGGTCAGCAGCGGCACAAGCTCAGGCCTTCACCACTGAGATGATGCAAGAATTCTTTATGACTCTACTGCCTGAATGCTTTTAAAAATCTTGTTCTGCGCTGTTACCTTATAATGCTTGCCATTTCCTCCAGACTCCATGTCTCAATAAAATAAAATCGGTAGTCAGAATGATGTAATTAATATGTGAAATATATCCTTGCCATAGAAGCTGGACTTTTTACTTGTAGTGTTTTCCAGCATTTGTTATTTATTTCTACAGATTTCACACAGGGGGCAGAAAATTATTGTAGGCCTGATGTGGGTCTGTCTGTCTGTCTGTCTGTCTTTCTTTCAATTCATATTATTTGAACTAAAGTATAAGGTGAGACAATTTACACCAGTGAGGTGTAAACATACTTACAGTGGAGTTAGTGTTACTAAATACTGTAAGATATACTTCTGAGAAAACATGCATGGGATTGCATGGTGAGCCATAAAAATTAGATATTTGATGACAAATGCCTATTTTCAAATGTTTGTCTGCATAAATCTGTAGTTTATCAGCTTCACTTTTCTCAAAATTGTAACATTATTAACTGCTTTTTGTCTTGTGAAACTACGGAAAGCACCAAAAGCAAGTGTGCTTACAAAATGCAACCTCCCCAAAACCAACAACAGGAAAAAAACAAAAACCCACCCCTCACACACACATTGACACTGGGAACAGCACCAAAATGGCTCATCCAAAGATTCCTTTCCTAAATGAACACTATTATTTTCTTGTTTTCTTTTCTGTTCTTGATTGTTTTGTATTTCTAACAATAGATAGAAATAATGATAGCGAGAAATAGAAATGGAACCAGCAATGTCAATGTGAAACAATACTTATGAACATGGCTCTATTTTAGGGAACCTCTCAAATAGCATGCAAAATGTCCTATTAAAAATGTAAATGCATTTGGCAGATTTACCTTTCTCCCCTGTTGTCAAGATTAGTATTATCCCCTACTTCTGGTAAGTTCATGAGAGTAGTCACAAACCAAACAGCTTTGTTAAATAACCCTATGTATATTTACTTGGATGTTAAATCCTACTGACTTCAGTGAGACTGTATTCCCAAATCAGTGTACAAAAAGTATTGTGGCCATAGTCTTTGATCCATTTGCATATGGTTCTTGACAACAGCTTGATGTTCAACATTTGATCTGTGCCAAAAGGCCCCCTAGTTAATCCATAAACTCCAAGGTTTGGAGTAATTCTGGGCATTGCTCTTTAGATATCCATGGTACTAGAATGAGACTGAGATGGAATAAATGTTTTGTGGACTGCAACAACCGGGCATGACATCAATGGGAAGTAAAAGCAATTTTGGCTAGTTTGTGTTCATGGGCTGTTTTTGTTCCTGTATTCCAGTGTTCTCCAACCTTGGGTCCCCAGATGTTTTTGGCCTACAACTCCCAGCATGCCCCAGCCATTTGTAGGCCAAAAACATCTGGTGACCCAAGGTTGGAGAACACTGCTGTATTCAATACAAGTAGCTCAAACAATATTTTCTCATCCTTACTAATGCTAATGCAAAACCTAGATAATATCCATACACTTAAAAACAACAACACACACACAGGCAAGTATACCAGCTTCTAATCCCCACCCCCCCATTTGCTTCAGGTTCTATTGAAATGATAGTAGTTTCATTGTGATTCCATACAGGGCACAATCCTGTATGGAAGATCCATCAGCTGAGGGGCTCTAGCATGCAGCAGAAACTCCGCTAAATTGGTGGAATGCCAGATATTCCACCGCTATGATAGATACACCGCCAGAATGGCTAAAACTGTCACGGGTGAAGCATGGCTGGCACAAGGCAGAAGCACGCTTACATTGTATCCTATGTCAACAGGTCACACTCCTGTTGACAATACAACATTACACCAGCTCCAGAACTGGTGCACATCATTTCCCCCATTGATTTCAATGGAAAGGGAAACTACGTTAAAAAAAAATATATCCACCCACACATTGACAACTGCTTCGCTCATGTTGCCATGACAGAGCATAGGTTATGGTGTAACTCAGCACCCAATCAGAGCATACCATCATCATCATTATATAAACACCACACATGTAGACCATAACTCAGAAGACCGGGCTCACAGCATGCAGCTATCTCCCTCTGGCCCCATTTTGTGCACACTTAGAATTCACAAGGGGGAACTCTGGTGATGGGAAACCACCACGAGAAAGGGCACTTTGCACAAAAAAGGGAGCACTTTGCACAAACCAGCCTGGTCTCAGAACACACATGGGAACTTGAACACACTTCAGAGGGGCCTTCCCTTGGGACTGTAGACACAAACACCCAACACCAAACTCCAGAACAGAGGAGATCTGTGTGTGGGCATCAGAACAGAGAACCCCACACAGCTAAGCAAGGGAAGCGGGAGGAACAGGCTGAAATATATAACTGCTACAACAGTCTCTCATGTCTCCCCACCGTCTTTGCCATTAGCAAAAGTGCTCATGAGTCATTGACTCCCTCTGTGTGTGGGCAGCATGTGGGCATCGTCACCAGTACAGTCCCCGATTGGTGGTGTTTCCAGGGATGCTGTGGGTGTGTGTCATTTGTATGCCACTTTTGTAGTTTCTGCTTAGGTGCTTTCCCCTTCTGCTCCCGCCTCCCAGGCTCAGCATGCATTGGATACTGCAGCAATTCCACCAGTGTAACAGAGGCATGAATCCGGTCTCAGCATAATGTGAGTATTGGATTGCTTGGTCAGTGTATTATGACTGTAATTGGCTACAAATAAACCTTGGGGGTGAGAATAGTTGCATTGTTTCAGTGCCTCAAAAGATTTGCTATTACACTTCCAGAAGAAACTGGATCCTGTGAATAAAGTTTCCTATTCACTTTTCACACTCAGAAATCACACTCTTTGCAAGCCATAATTGTGTGTGTGTGTGTGTGTGTGTGTGTATTCTCCACAGTGTGTGGCACAATATTTTTGCTTCAGTGATCTGGGTGTCATTTACTAGTTTTAGAGGAACCTCATCCCTAAGATACTGTTGTCCATTCAAGATCTCATCTGTAAGATGAATGCTAGGGACACTTGTGGGAGGCATGTTGGGTACAAGAATCCTGTCTTGCCCTTGAGACAGTGAATTGGCATTTGAGTCCTCCTAGCACGACGGCAGGGGTGGGCAGATGCCAGGCTTGCAGGATTTTCTTTTCTTTTCTTTTTTACTAGAACCCCAGGATCCACCAGTTGGAGCCAGATGCAAAAGACAAACTATGAGCACTAAAGAATTCTGAGCCAAGATAATTTATTTTGAGTACCAGCACTGAATGGATCTTACGGTTCTTCCACACAAAGATGCACTCTTGGTTACCAAAAGCTTTCATAATCTCAGCAATATATATATATTTTGCGAGTGTGGGATGGACCGGAGTCATTTTGTTGCTGCTATTAAACAGTTTGAAGTCAGAAATCCTCAGTGATCTACTGCAAATCACCCAGAGATATACCAGTATATCCAGATGTACCTTTGGCCCACCCCTCCCCTTTGGTTCTGTGAGTCTATCATTATCCTATTTGGGGCACCACTACAGAGAGTTCTTCTGAGTGAACTGAACTGAGTGGTGTCCAAGCCACCCTTTTCATCTGGGGTAGAACTGTTCTTTTCATGCAGACTGCACTAGGTCTGAACAGTGCATGCAGAGAAGCAATGTCTTAGCTATTATTTGAGAGTCATGAAAAGTTCAGATGATCAGCCAGCAAGGAAGAAATGAAGAAGGGCTGTTTGGCAGACAGCCCCAATCCTCCTCCAGTCACCCCCCAGCCACCTGATCTGTGAGGCTTCCACTTTCCAGCTACTGAGGCTGCTTTTCATTTCGAGTAACACATCTTTTTTAAGATTGCACCCATGTTATGCATGAAAATGATTTTTTTTCATATTACCTGTGTAATGTATTCTGTGTAATAAGCCCCCTTCCCACTCCACACACCACACGTCATGTGTATGCTAATTTTAAAATTAATGTGCTGACCATAAAGAGTTAGGAAAGTTTCAGAAGCAGTGGCTCAGGACAGGTGGTCGCTATTGCTCAATGGGATCACTTTCTCCCTCTTCTTCTTTTGACACTGTCCATGGTGCTGATGTTTGGTTTACAACAACTACGGTAGTTCCGCACAGGGCATCATGCGACAGACTTGATTTAGTGGCAACAAATAATCTGAAAGCCCTGAGCTTTGTCTACTAAATCAGTCATGGCAAACTTTTTATTATCTCCTTCCCCACCCTCCTGCCCAGTTTGCAATTGGGAAAGATTTTCCCTTCCTGTATTTTCTATGGAACTGAAGTGAATATTCCCTGGGTCGCCATGGTGATAGTGAGCTCTGTTCCTTAGAGCAAGACAAATTAGGCAACACCTCATTAGCCTGAAGACTTCTCTCCCTGGCTGCTCTGCACATCATAGAAATATTTCTCCCCGAAAAGATCACACTGCATGATTGTGTGACAGTGCGTCACAGTGCCACACACTTCTCTCGTGCCTTTCAGTTTTCCCCCACAGTGTAACCACTGCTCTGCTAATGCGATGCGAATTTAGGGGGGGGGGCATTTAGTGCCACTGAAATCCAGAAGAATTTTGCCACTGGCTACAGTTGGGACAAGAATGGCACCAGCAGCCCTGCTTTTCCCAGTTCAAGCTTCACGTGAATGATCTTTCCTATCCAGTGGACACTGCCAGACAAAAGTCATATTTGGAACATTACCTTGTTTTCCCCAGGTGCTTTAAATGTGGAATTAAGTGCCCCAATCAGTTACATAATTAGATCATGGTTTGTCTTCCTATCACCATGAAAGAAATAAGTATAATCATCTGTTCTTGGAAATAAATAAATAAAGAAAGGATCCAAACAGGTTTTTAAATTATATATATTTTAAAAATACAGTAGCAGCTTTGCAACTTTGGTAGCACACCACTCTAATTTTTGCCAAGAGGCTTTGTCAGAGGAGGGAGAAAAAATCACAACTTTCAAGAAACCTAGGGCTATGTGGCATTTACAATCGCATGATTACTTCCCCTGCTCTTCCCCGCCCCATTCACATCTGGCTGTGGGGACAGAAATCACCAGTGAAGATATTCCCGCTCTCCTTCTGGTAAACAGAAGCTCCACACATCAGAGTTTAATGGTCAGAACAATTGCTTTCTTGAACAGCAAAAGAAGAAACACATGCACGCACGCACACGCACACACACACACACACACACCCTTTTCAGCGAATATATCCAGCTTTCCCAACAAAGAGAGAGAAACATATTGGAAATAACAACTGACTGGGTGCTTTTCACACAGCTCCCCCACCCCCAGATCCTTTTAGTTCTCACTCGCTGAAGAGGATATGAAATTGATCAGATCTTTGTTACGTAACTGGCATCCATTGTTTTAAAAGCACAACTTTGCAATGGGATATTCTTCGGTGTGCAATATGGCAAGGCGGGGGAGGGGCGAGGGCTGGATTTCTCGCGGGCGCCGATACACACGACCATCGCAGGCTGCATTGCCATACCTGTTCGTTGCATGTTTTCACTCACTCGATCATGATTCCCTCCTTCGGAACGGAGCAGGATTTGGATGGCGGGTCGTTCACTCAAGGATGGGTGATGATGATTAAAAATAAATACAGTTTTGTTGGTTTGTTTTTAGAAGAAAAGATGCTCAGCTTTGACACAGTCACCCAGCGCTGCTGTCGCGAGCTTCCATCCTCCGCTCCACGCTGTTCACCTCCCTCTGGATCCAGTTTGATTTCCTCCGCAAGAAGCCCAGCCGGGCACGATCTTCGAGTTGAACCAGTGCCCGCTTTGCCTAGGCAGAGCTCAACGGGATGGAGAAGATATTCGGAGCTACCCGGAAAACGAATACACAAACGATCAGAGCGGAGCAAGAACAATCAAGCACTGGCAGCGAAAAAAGCGATGGACCACTCAGGGGCACGTCGCGAAAGCCCGCAGTTTCAATGAATTCTACTCAATTTCAAGCGAGGGGCTGAGTGGATAGTCAGGCAAGAGCTGTAACAAAAACAAGACGAGAGGAGATTCAACTTCACACACTGCCATCTAGTGGCGCAAGGCTGAAATAAAAGACGGGGAAGGGTTTTTGTTTTGTTTTGCGGGGAAGAATTGTTTCCTTTTGAACTCGTAAGAGGCTAAATGGAAACTTTACTGTCTGTGCAACCAACCCGCTCCGTTTCCTGGGAACAGGTTTTTTAGCAGTGCTGAGGCAAACCAAAGAATCAAAGAGCTAGGATTCTTGTGGAAGAGGGGGCAGTCTTATGGAATTTACAGAGAATTTAAAAGTGGGACCTGCGGGGAACAGTAGGTAGAGATCCCATTTAGCCAAGGAAAATGGGAACGTTTTAGATAAGAATAATAATTAAAAAAGAGGAGCACAAGCAGACTCTAGGAGCACATTGGCTGTGGGGAAATGCAAGCTGTGGTGATTTTTTGCAGCTTTGAAAAGGGCGGTGTTGAAGGGAAAGTGTTAAAGCATCTGTCTCCAAATGGGATAAGAGGAGGCCGTCCAGAGGGTTTGTAGTGCAAAGCGGTGTGGGGTTTAAAATTATGCCAGGGTGTCACATTCCAACCAAGAATAATGACCTGCTCTGGAGATTGCACATATCCACATCGTAGTCCACATGAGAACAGAACTGAGGGGAGATATGATCCCACTCTTCCAGTACTTGAAGGTTTGTCACACAGAGGAGGGCCAGGATCTCTTCTCGATCATCCCAGATTGCAGGACACGGAATAATGGGCTCAAGTTATGGGAACCCAGATTCCGCCTAAACATCAGGAAAAATGTCCTGACTGTCAGAGCAATAAGACAATGGAACCAACTACCTAGGGAGGTGGTGAGCTCTCCCACTCTGGAAGCATTCAAGGTGCAGCTGGACAGCCATCTGTCAGGGATGCTTTGACCTGGATTCCTGCATTGAGCAGGGGGTTGGACTCGATGGCCTTGTAGGCCCCTTCCAACTCTACTTTTCTATGATTCTATGATTCCCCCTGCTCAGGAGCAGTGCATCTCTGACTACCAGATGCAGGGACAAGCAACAGAGAGGAATGGTGATCTCCCCACCATGCTCTGCTCCTGAAGGCAGATGCGAGGGCTACTGTGAAAGGGAGCACAGTGGTCCCGGGGTGCTTCCAGATGGAGGGCTCCTAATGCTTCGCCTCTATGACTGGCCTGCTGTGGTGAACATGGGAGTGTCCTCGGAAAAAAACACACAAATGTGTCCTGTCTTCTTCCTTCTGCCAGTTTATCATGTTCCACATTCCTGTTTGTGTGCTACATCACTTAATCGAGGACACAGGAACCTGCTGGGCCCACAGAATAGTCTGAGAGCATGCAATGCTGTCATTTTGAATACTAGATGGGAAATTACCTGGGGATTCCGTGTAATCAACTGAGTTTTCTGAAGGAAGGGTGCAATCGATATAATTGCAATAAATAAGTAAATACCACAGTCTGGGTATTTTCTTAGAGTATGCTAAAGGAGTGATGGGGAAGAACGGCTGCAGATTTAACTCACCCTACATCCAGGGTTCATGTGAATTATCTGTACTGCAAAGTTTGGATTAGATCTGCTATGTAGTCTGATGCATCTGATGTAGTGGGCTGTAGTCCACAAAAGCCATAGTGTGGCGTCGAGTCGAGAGCACATAATGCAGGCCACATGCTGAAGCTAAGCAGGTATGAGCCAGGTCAGTGCTTGGATGGGTGACTGCCTGGGCTGCCCCCAACTGTTCTCCTGCATTGAGCAGGGGGTTGGACTTGATGGCCTTATAGGCCCCTTCCAACTCTACTATTCTATGATTCTATTAAATACATTTGTTAGTCTTTTATGTGCCACAGGATTCTTTGTTGGCTTTGTTGCAACAGACTAACATGGCTAACCCTCTGAAGCATGTAGTCTATGTACAGCATGGGAGGTTCCTCGGCTGTCAGCATGACTGCATTATATTCAGCATGAAGCATTGACTTAAGCAGTTCAGTGATTACAGATCTGCGGTCGTCAAACAATGATGGCTGAAAACGTGAAACTGCTGAATGGGTTTTCATACAGGCCCCTCTGAGTTTAATAATAAGCTGAAACAGTTTTTGTTAGCCGGGAGATTAAATGGAAGGTTGGCTGATGTAAATATGGTTCTTAGCTAAAGTCTTTTGTATTGAAAGAATAGTTAAAAGCAGTGTTTGCAAATGAATCCTCTTTGGATATTGCTAATGTGAAAGGTCAGTTCACATGACTCAGCTGGCAAGGCGAAGTGGCCTTCCCCTACCTGGCGCTCTCCAGATGTGTTGGACTGCAACCCCATAATTCTCAGGCAGCATAATGCTCAGCTGTACTGCTGACCATTGGCCATGCTGGCTGGGGCTGATGGGGGTTGAAGTCCAAAACATTTGGAGGGCACCAGGTTGGGGAAGGCAGGTCTAGAGAGCAGCAGTGGAGTCTGTGGGGAGTGTCCTTAGCAGTGGAAGGAGAAATGAGTATGCTCAGTCCATGTTTAGAGTTCTAGAAGAGCCTGGACTACTCACGTTACTTTTTTTCACATCGTTATCAGCCACTTTTTACACCGGCTAACAATACAACTTTTGCATGGCTTGAATTTTGAACTGCAGCAATGTTCTGCTGGAACTGCATGTCCCGTCCCATCCCCCCCCCACCCCAGAACTGCATATTTTGTATATGGTTGGATATTAAAAAAGAAAAGGAAAGGAAAAAAAAGGCCTGGATAGCATCAGAGAACAGGTTTGCCATTTCTGGAAGATCTGGTGATTGAGCAGTGACAAGGTCTGGGCACCATGTCTCTTGAGATAGGTAGACCTGGCCTCTGAGAAACTGACCAGGTCTAACCCCCTGTTGTTTCTCAATGGGTAGACCTGGTGTGTCTGAACACCCACAGCAGAAACCCTCAGTTCTTTCCCTGATTCCTTTCACTCCTGTAATAGCCCTTGGCCCAACAGCCATTATAGGGGTGAAGGGCATGTTCAGACACCAGAGAGTGGGTGTGTTAACCATTGCCATGGCTTCATTCATTGGCTAAAAACACTGAAACGCGGGAGCAGGCTAGTTTCTCATAAAATGAATGGGCAGAATGGTGACTGCACATCTTGGGTTCTACATTTGCACTTTTCTAAAAAAAATGAAAGCTGGGAATCGATTGAGATAATGGGTCATCAGGGGGGGCAAGTGCACCCCCTTTCCCCTTCCTGTGGACAACCAGGATTACACCACTGCAGTACTTGCAAAAGTGTGTTGAACGGAGGCACAGAAAATGTGCTGCGACTGTGAGCAGGGCAAATTTTCACTTTGATCTCACCACGCACTGAACTCTGCACAGATGGATCCACCTGCACACACATTCTTACTCAACCCCAAGTCTGGTTGTGTGAATGGGCTCTGAGCTTTGCGTATTTGAAGGTCAGATGAAAAGTCTCACCTTTGTCGATTTTTGAACATTTATGAAAACATTGTCATATTCCAACAGGAGTTTGATCGTTCACCTGTGCACCTTAGAGACTAGCTGAGATACTCCATAATGTAATTATTTGCTCTTTTCATGATAAACTAAGAGTGATCACTGCCATAATTATCCCTTACAACATTGCATTAGCACTGGGCTTGACCCTCAAGATTTTTTATTTCTACTAAGATAACAAGCTGTTTTTTAATATATATATATATATTCCTCCCAGGTAGCAAATAATATTCATGTTTCACTGAAATTAAACAAAATCATTGACATCCTTAGTGACATGTTATAATATATTTGTTTCAGTTCATCAGTGCCTCTAGTAAGGTCATTTTAGTTTCATTTCAAAATTGACAAGGAATTAAAATGGTGAAGATGATGATGATGATGATGATGATGATGATGATGATGATGATGATGATTAAATGGCCAAATTCAGCGATTGTGTGGAAGTAATTCCAACGTCTCATGGAGATGATACCATCTGTTTGGAACATTTTCAGAGCATGCTGTAGACTAAGAACAGCAGTGGAACAAAGACAGTAGTGGGTGGAAACTAGCTAAATAGGTTTTGTTATTTGAGTCATACCAGAGGGAATTTCCCGTTGCCCTTTCTTCGTATTTCTTTTCCAGCTGCTCTGGTGTTTGGCAGCTAGAATTTGAAGGCTGTGAGGTCTTAGGTCAGGGATCCCACAGAGAATATTGCTCAGAATGGTTTATATAGCAAACAAGAAATTGCATTATAACCTATTTTCATTCAGACATAAATTAAGGGTGCAATCCTATGTCCCCCCGACTTTGTCTGGGGGAACACAGGATAGAGGCTGGAAGCCCCTCAACCTTGGAAATCTTCTCCAAGGATGCAGTGCTGCGGAGCGCCCCCGCCATAGCCGGCACAGTTCTTTCCGCACCGGCAGGGAACCGAAGATGGTCTTCTGTCTTTGGTTCCCCCATGGGGGAGGCATTCCTGGGGTGGGAGTGGAGGGGCGAGGCTCCACGGGATTCCAAGGAGTCCAGGTGGCGCCTCAGCCTCTCCTTCTCGCAAGGAGAGGAAAAACATCTAGACGGCTGAAATCAGCCATCTAGGTGTTTTTGAGGGAGAGTGGAGTGCGGTGGATATCGTATCTGCTGCGCTCCTCCTTCCTGCATAGGATGCTCGCAATCCTCCAGGTTCAGAGGGTTGCAGGCACCCCCATAGGATTGTGCTGCCTGATATGTAACCATCACAGACCCTCATTTTCTCCCCACATTTGCCAGGATCTCTTTGTAGGACAGCTGAATTTAGATATATGAGATAACAGGGCAAACGCCCACCGGTTAACTAAAGTTTTCTCATAAGACAAGAAAGTTGTAGCATTGTTGTAATTCTTTTTATTTTTATTTTTTAATTTGTTTATTTGAATTTTAACATATACAAGACAACCGAACAACCAACAAAACATCTAATCCATTACAGAAATTGTATTAGATCAGAACAAAGTAAATCCCCCGCCCCCCGAACCAACATTCAAAGGAACAAATCTGGCTGGGCACCTTTTCCGGAGTCTTTTTCGGCCATAAAGTAGTCAGTTTTGTGATAGGTGGATATTTGTAAGTTTATTGCATCCAAATGTACTGGAAGGCTTGAGGTATTTTTGTTGTAGATGTTCTGTATGAAAATTGGATAAAAGGCCACCATTCTGCTTCAAAAGAGTTTGTTTTCTTTCCCCCCCCTGCAATTCTCAATTTTTGAGTTAGTTTTTCAATTAATGCAATTTCCCATACCACATTATACCAGTGATTGATGGTTAGCCCTTTGGCATCTTTCCATCCTCTTGCTATTAGTAATTTAGCAGCTTGTAATAGAAATCTTATTAGGTTCTTGTATAATAAATTTTTATTATCTCTTTGAAAAATGTTTAATATTGCTAATTCTGGGGTTTTAGTTATCTCTGTCCCTACAATTTTAGATATTTCTTTGAAAACTATTGTCCAGAAGCGGGATACTTGCTTGCAGGACCACCACATATGTTTGTGTGGTCTGATTTCTCCACAGGCTCTCCAGCATAGGGGAGAGTAGTTTTTATTAATATGAGATATTTTGTGAGGAGTCAAGTGCCATTTCTGTATTATTTTCAGTGAGAGTTCTTTGAATTTTGTTGAAATCGCTTTAAATGGGAATTCATCCCATATATTTTCCCATTCTTCATCTTCTATTTGCATTCCCCATTGTCTTTCCCATTTTCTTTTAAGAGGAAGGCTATTTCCCATGTCTGTTTTTATCAGAAGTGCATATAAATCTGACATTAATCCTTTTTCCTGATCTGTAAAAGTTAATAATATCTTTTCAAATTGTGTCAGATCTCTGGTGCCTTGTTTTTTCACATTCTCTAGTCTAATGAATGAGCTTATTTGGTACCATTGTAACCAAGTAATTGCCGTATTTCGTAATGTGTTTCTCCATGTGTCTCTTGGTAGTGGTTGTGAGTTATTATATAAGTCTCGTAATATCAATAGGTTATTATTTTTCAGTGATTCTCTAGATATCTGTATGTCTTTAACTGGAAAATTTGGGTGTGCATAGAGTGGTATTAATGGTGAAATTCCTGGCATCAGTGTCTCCTTTCTTCGTTTCCATATCTTTAATATTATTTCCATGTTGGAGTGTTGATTTTGTATACCTTGTGTTATTCGTTTTTTGACAAAGGGTATTGTGTGTGGATTATCTTGTGCTAACAAAAAAATTTCTATTTTGACCCAATGTTTATTTTTATTATCTGCCATGAATGATAATAGATGTCTCAGTTGGTAAGCTTCATAGTATAATTTTAGTGATGGAATTCCCCACCCTCCATCAATGGTGGGTCTGTATCTGAGATTTCTCGCCATACGTGGTTTTTTACCATTAAATATATTTTTTTCTAGGGTGTCTTGCCATGATTTAAGCCATCTCATAGGTACTTCTATGGGTAGAACATAAAATAAGTATGTGAATTTAGGTATGACTATCATTTTGATGGTGGCTAATTTGTTCATTGTGGTTAAGTTCAATCTTTTCCATCTTTTGAGGTCTTTCTTGATATTTTCCCATAATTTGGAATAGTTTAGTGTGAAGGTTTTGTTTGGGTTTTTTGCAACTTGAACTCCTAGATATCTAAAGGCTTTGTGAACTATAGGAATTTGTAGATTTTTAGAAATGTCAAGTTGATTGTTTGCCCCTATATTATAACTCATGAAGTCAGATTTGTCGTAATTTACTTTTAAGCTAGACGCTGCTTGAAAATCTTGCAGTTCTTGACGTAGTGGTTGCAATGCCTCTATTGGGTTTTGTATTGTTAATATCAAATCATCAGCATACATGCTGAGTAAGTATGGTTGATCTTGAATTTGTATACCTTGTATAGCGTCATTATGTCTGAGTCTGTCTGCTAGAAATTCTATAACTAAATTGAATAACAGAGGGGATGGGGGCAACCCTGTTTGGTTCCTGCATTTAGTTGAAAAGGGCGTGAATCATAAGAATTGAATCGTATATTTGCTGTTGTTTTGTTATATATGGCATTGAGAATGTGAGAGAAATGCATTGTTGTAATTCTGATGCTCTCTCTCTCTCTCTCTCTCTCTCTCTCTGATCTTTGTTATTTGGATGGATATATTTCTTTTCTGCCTTTACCTTTTATTTTACTTCCCCTAGGTGAAGTCCAATGCATAACTTAAAGAGACACTAATGTATTTTTGCGTATGAATTTCACTATAAAACTCTCCTTTTGTTTTAACTCCCTTGTATTACTTTTCCTTACATCATGTCATCTTCTTTTAAATGGCAGGTGTTTGGCTTAGATTTTGTATTCAATAATGAATTTTAACTTGCAATATGTCAAGAGATTGTGGTGGGCTGTAGTGTTCTGTGGCTGACATCTGGCTATCCTGTTACAGAAAATGTCTAATGGCGTTGATGTTACTGCCTCCCTCTTTACCACCTTCCAGATGCTTGGCCCATTTCTCCCAGGAAAGGCAGCTGTAACGTGTTGCTGCTTTGCTCTGCTGTGCCATGCAACTGCTTTATGATATTTGATCATCAGATTATATGTGACTCTTCCCATTCTCCCTAATTTACAACCTCATTAACCTATGTGGGAGATTGGCTAGTGTTTTCTTTCCTATCAGAAAACAATGAGTTGTTATATTATGGATTATAATGTACATAATATAGTAATAGCATGATCCTCTGCATATCTACTCAGATATAAGCCCCATTGAGTTCAATGGGACTTACTCCTGGGTAAATGGATATAGGATTGCAGCTGAAGTCATTAAAAAACAGCCACCACCTCATTTCATCTGATCACAGCAAAAGCAATGTAAACTCCAGAAGAGTGTGCAGAATTTTGTGTGTGTGGCTTCGATTCTGCAGCTGGATTCTTCCTTGCAGCCTTTTTTCCTGTATGAAACTCTGTTTGTCCATTGACTCCTCCTACCTTGAGGCAAGAGGATTCAATATCATAACAAGTCCAGTTTGGTGGATATACTTTGGGTTTTTAATTATACATGGTTAGAAGTTAGGGTGAAAAACTAAATGAAAGAGTGGGGCAAAGACTGCTGGTAGGAGAGCAAATTGGGTTTGTTTTTGTTTTTAAATTTTAAATACTGTCATGTTACATGTCATGTATTGTCATGTAGTATTGATCTGCTTATCTTGATTTCTAGTGTGGCACGCAGAGCATCCAGATTCTTGAACAGCAAATGTTCCTTTTTAACATTTTGTTTTTTAAAAAATAGTGGCTGAGATAACTTTTAAAAGTTGAAAGCGGTTTTTGAGTTTTCAGTAGCAAGGGCAAAGAGACCTTTTCACTCTATGAAAGTGCATGTCCCTTCACCTATTCTTTGGATATTTGGCAAACATAATCCCCTCCTACTCTGTCTGCAAATATCATCCAATTCTAACCAGTGGAAAAGAGTTTTAGCTAGTTTTTTATTTCCCATGATAGTCAATGGGAAGCATGAAGCCTCGGATTTTCGAACCTCAGCTCGGGTTCGGTACCAAGCCCTCTAAGTCTGCCCAAGCCAAAGGATCAGGGTCTGTGTCAAAGCTAGGAGTTAGCGCACACTTCTACTAACAGTAAGTAACCAGTCCAATACACCTTGTTTACAGTGGAGTTTTTGCCCTCAAGGTGGCAGTTCAGCAGACTTTGTATTCTGTTACAGGCTCTTCAACTGCTTGGTGGTAACCTCTGTTGAACTCAGTGAGAATTGCTTCCAAATGAACACACATATTTTATGGTTGCTGGCCTCTTCTTAATTTTTTTTAAAAAATATGTGCTAATCCACAGATAGTGTACAAATTATCGAAGCAGCCTATTTTGCTAACCACCCAGTCATAAAATAAATCATGAAAGGAATGATAAACAGTGTTCCAAATGCAGCAATTAGAAATCAATCAAAACAGATAATTATGCTTTCAAGGAGTTATCTTTTGCCCTTCCACTAAACTGTTACAACATAAAACTTGGAAAGTTATTTCATTTTCTTGGTGAGACTCCAAGTATATAATAGCTAGTATAAGGTTGTATTTAAATAAATCTCCGAGAAGGGTGTAATATGCTCTCTCTCTCTCTCTCTCTCTCTCTCTCTCTCTCTCTCTCATATATGAATGAAACAGCATGTGGAGTAAGCTAGTGTCTTATCCATCAGATGGTATGCATTAGCTTGTGTGCCATTATTTTGCCTATTATAAGGAGAGACTTCTACCAGGGTTTATAACAGCTTGACTGATCACTATGGGGCAGTTGTTACATTATAGGTCTTTATGGTTGATTGATGTGCCTCTAAGAACATAAAAAGAGTCATGCTGTATCAGACCAAAGGCTTATCTAGTCCAGCATTCTGTTCCCACAGTGGCCAGCCAGCTGCCCCAACAGGGAGTCCAGAAGCAGGACATGAGCACAATAGCACCCTCCTGCTTGTGTTCCCAAGCTCCATCGCACAGCACAATGGTAAGCTTAGAACTGGGGAGATGTCAGGAGCAGCTGAGATCTCTGGTCAGCTGCCATATGTGGTGAGTCTCTGCAGGGAGCAGTTTCTCAGTGAAGTGCGCTCAGGCACCAGACTGACTTGCCCACCCAGGTTGCCTATTGGATCCTCCTGAACAGGAAGTAATATGAGGGCTTTTTGTTCCACTGAAGCCTTCCTTGAGCAACAAAGTCTTCCTGAGCTGTGGTGAGTTCCTGTATCCTTGGTTGTTCTTTGACCCTGACCTCTGGCTTGCTCTTTGATACTGCCTCCTGGTTTGTGCTTCATTCCTGATTTGCTCTTCAGTCCTGACTTCTGGCTTGTCCTGCAGCCCCCATGGGTTCCTGGCTCCCCTCAGAGTGCTGCCCATGGCCTACTACCATCAGGAGATCATGTGGGAGGGAGTGACACTGTGGTTACTTCCTATGCCAATTCTTTCCCTCATAAGGGTAAGGCCTGCTGATCTGGTAGGTGACAGCATTGTTTGCTGGTCTCTTCCACATGATCTCCTTTATTCTAAAGTCCTCCCCCCTTTTAAATGTGAATTACACCAAAACAAAACAAAAACCATAAAAAATGAAGAAGAAAAAAGAACAACAAAAAATACAATTTTATTACAGTATTTTAAATGGATCACTTACAGTAAATATGTATGAAATATATTTATTTATTTATTTATTTATTTATTATACCCCGCCATTTTTCCTGCAAGGAACCCAAGGTGGCATTCTTTTCAAAGAGATTCATGGAGTCGAGGAACCCCAGAAAAATTTGTGAAACAAAGCATTAAGTTTTTGAAAATAATTGCCAGGTATAAATAGAGGAATCCCACATAAAAGATATACAGTCCTAGGTATAATATTCATCTTAAGTGCATTAACCTTACCCCACAAACTCAAGTTAAGAGATACCCATCTGTCTATATCCCGTGAGATCTCATTAATCAACTTACTCAAATTAAGTTTAATCATTTGGGATATGGTGACATTGCCACTGAGTTAATACACTCTGAGATATATTATCTCCAATCGGCATCAATTCTGACTTTGACCAATTAATTAAATAGCCAGACAAATCACCAAAGTTCTTAATCACCTTCATCGAAGCAGGAACCGATGACTGGAGTTTTGAAATAAACAATAAAAGATCATCAGCATAGAGAATAATTTTAAATTCTAAACAATCATGTAAAAATCCATAAATACTACTATTCTGTCTAATAGTGCACGCCAGGGGTTCCAAACATAAGTCAAATATCAATGGAGAAAGTGGACATCCCTGTGTCTAGCACCTCTCCCAAGTATTAAATAGTCTGAGAAAAACCCATTGGTCTTAACTCTCACTCTTGGGGTTGAATATAAAATGTTGACCCAATTTAAAAATTCCATGGGAAAGCCAAAGTTTCTCAACATAGCAAAAAGAAATTTCTAATGAATTTTGTCAACGGCCTTTTCAGCATCCAAAGAAATTATAGCAGCTGAGTTTGTTCTATCTGTATTTAAAGCAATCAGATCAACTACAAATATAAGATTATTGGCTCTTTGGTGATTTCTAATGAATCCCACCTGATTGGATTGAACAAGTGTTGTAATAACTTGTTGCAATCTATCAGCCAAATTTACTGTTAATATTTTAATGTAATAATTAATTAACAAAATAGGTCGATAGCGCAATATGTATGGTCTTTTCTAGGCTTAGGAACTACAGTGATATAAGCATCATAGGGGTGGGATCTGGGTATAGGGGTGTGGCCAGGGAAGAGCGAGTGGGCACAAACTGATGGGCCAAATGGGGATCCCTCATTGCCAGTATCTGGCCTCTGGGCTGGAGGTTCCTCATGCCTGCTTTAGTATAACATAAGAACTGCCCCTAACTCTGTAACTACACCTGCCATTGATATTGTTTTAATACCCCCAGGAAGAGGCAGTCAGGGCCATGAGGTACCTTGTGCATCTTTAAGCAGGAATGGGGAAGCCTTGAGGGGCCATGCCCTGACCACCGTATTTAGTAGGGTAGCCTAACAACTGTACCAAGTTTTGCTGTGTGGAGTAGATCTCCGGGCTCAAGTCACCTGTGACTTGGTCCAAATTGCATTAATTGGTCGTGTGCCAATTAACAGTGGAGGCTGGGGGCTCCACTGTCAGTGGGGCAGTGTGTGCACTCTAGGTCGCAATCTGAACTTTTAAGGAGCTATCCATGGTGCTGAACCCATTTTGGGTTCACCTTAAAGTTCACACTAAAGCTCAGAGTGGATACATGGCCCCACTGGCATTGGTGCCACCAGACTCCACTTCCAATTAATGCTAATTAATTAAATTAATTAATCAATTTAAAGAAATTAATGCTAATGCTCAGGCTAGCATTCAAGGATAATAATAACAACAGTAAGGCATCCTGGGACAGGGCAAAACACCCAGACTCCCTAACTCAATGAGCACAGTGTGTGTTGAATGAGTCCTCTACAAACCTGCAGCAGTTCCATTCAGGTTTTATGTGAGCTATTTGGCATTCAGGTTTTATGTGAACATTTCAATTAAAGCAAATAGCCCACATAAAACCTAAATTGCACTTACTTTTTTTTAAAAGGGAAAATGGCGCTAATGGAAGGGGAACTCATTGTTTCATGCCACTCACAATGCAGGCTCTGTAACTTTGAGCTGCTGGTACTGTTCTTCTTGACCCATTCATTATATGCCCTCTTCCTACCACTTGTTTTAACTTCATTTTTTAAATATTTGTTCTCTTCCTGAAGAAAGTGAATGGAAATCCAGCCCAGAAACATTCAAGGATGAGATTAGCTTTTGAGCTCCTTGGGCCCTGCATGGTGCATAATGCAATAAAAATGCATACGACAGGTTTGCTACTAACCATCTTCACTTACTTCGCAATGCACATGGAAATGGGGATAATAATTACAGTAAGACAACCCGGGGATAGGGCAAAAGGACATTTGGGAGCACACCTCCCTTATCAACCTGCCTGGAGACTGAGGTCATTTGATGAGGCGCTCATTCTCCTTGTGGTTCTGCATGGACCTGAGGTCCCTTCAGTCTACTTGGAATATAACTTTTAATGTACTGGAATTCCAGTTGATGTCAGGCAGGTCCCAATGTCTGTTTTGCTTTTTGGCATCTGCTAAAGAAGGCATTTTTACTTCAACGAGCTTTTCCTGAATGTCCATCCACTGTTTTCTTGGTACAACTTGATTTAATTTTTTTAAAAATTCTTTTGTATTTTGATTACAGGCCTGTGACTCATGCTGGCTCAGCTTGTCTGAGCGTGGAAAGCTAAGCAGGGTCAGGCCTGGTTATTACTTGGATGGGAGACCCCTCCTCTAGTTTCCTGCATTGAGCAGGGGGTTGGACTTGATAGCCTTGTAGGCTCCTTCCAACTCTATGATCTATGAAATCTATGATTATTTTTTCTTTACTGTTCACCACTTGGGAATCCTTTTTAGATATAGAGTGATTTATAAATTTTGTGAAATCAATAAAAGAATCCAAAAGTCAAGCTGAAACAACAGGTGTATCTCTCCCTCCAACCTTTAAAACTGTGTAGGTGTTTCCAGATGGAGGGCTCCTGGCACTACCAATCCAAATACATTGTGCAGCGATGCCATCTTGCCCTCCTTAACAGGTTCTCTGTGGAAAGAAAAAAGACTGAGGTAGAGGTGGGAAAATGCAAGAGGGTTACAATTGGGAAATGACAACATCTGGGCCTCCTGTAAAATGCTACGTATGGGGTAGGGCAGTGTTCTCCAACCTTGGGTCCCCAGATGTTTTTGGCCTACAACTGAAATGGGCCTTGGTCTGATTTAGTGGGACAATTCTTGAGTCCTTAAGGTATGCATTAGCCCTTAGTACCACTCTCTGGGGGTGCCTGTGAAAGTTAAGGAGGGTGGACTGTCGTAATACTATAAAGGTCTGACTATAGGAAAATCTTCATCTTCCACTCCTAAATATAGGGTGGCTGTAGTTTCATAGCAGTCAAAATACTATTTTCTGATTGCAATGTTCCTTTTGTCCCTGGAACTGACACACTATTTTCATTTTTCTTGAGCAAAGCCATCTTAAAAAAGAAGAAGAAGAAGAAGAAGAAGAGGAGGAGGAGGAGGAGGAGGAGGAGGAGGAGGAGGAGGAGGAGGAGGAGGAGGAGGAGCAGGAAGAAGAAGAAGAAGAAGAAGAAGAAGAAGAAGAAGAAGAAGAAGAAGAAGAAGAAGAAGAAGAAGACTCATCAGCAATGGGATCACATAAAAATTCAGGCCAATTCAGCGCAGATTCCCAAATGGTCTACTAGCCCAGTGAAGCTGTACGGGTTCCTTGAAGTCCGTAACAATCTCTGTCACTCAGCATGAGTACCTAATATTAGGGACTTTGTATTGTGCAGCTTGTGTGTGAGGGATGGCAGGAAAGCAAAGAGGCAGACAGGCAGCCAGCCGCCCACACACTGCTGCAGTGTGCTTGCTACCGGCTGCTGGGGAATGTAATCTCTCTTGAAATCCATTTGCTTGCTTTCAACTTTTTAGCTTTGTGCTTTCTGCTTGCTGGATTAATTTGCAGTGGACTGCAAGCACCTGCGTGGCCCTCCAAGACACCATGAAGATGACCTCCAAAGCAATCAGAATATTGATTTTTACAGCATGTGTTTCGCTTAGAGGGATGTGTGTAGTTATGTTTGTTTGTTTTCTTGTTTGCTGTGCCTTAGAAGGCACTTAGTAAAGCTTTGCTGTCTAGCATGAGGCCTTGGAATGGAAAGGAAAAGCAGGGATTCGTCTCAATGCGTCAATGACCTTAAAATTACAGGACCCTGCGGTTTTACAAAAGTACATATATATACAGCTCTCTCTCTCTCTCTCTCTCTCTCCTGCAAGGGCTAATGGGTAAGTCTGGTGCCCTTTCAGGAAAAAAGGTGGGGTATAAATATAATAAATAAATAAATAAATATTTAAAAGTTACAGCTGTGAGGAAATGCAGAAATATTCTCCAGAATGTTTTAAATGAGACTTGTGACTTCCTTTGCTAATTCTAGAGTTGAGCTGAAGTTTCTCAGAAGACATTTTTCTGATAAAATTTCTGAGACCTTTCTTTCCCCCCCTCCCCCTTTGGAAAAGAAGGTCACTTTGTAAAATTTTATCCAGATATTCTCCACCCTCTTTTTGGGTGCTGGTGGCTGCAATTTCCTCACAAAATGCCCGGGAACAATGCTAGGTTTGGGGCATCATGGAAGATGCAAAATGGTGGCAAGGCTGCCAGCACAGTTGCTAGAGCTGTTACTTGCAGTGGCAGCCTACTCCCTCCCCCACCCCACCAAAAAAAAACTTAGGAAAAAAAAGAAGCAGCTATGCTACTGCCACTGCTAAAGGTGAGCCCCACTTCTGACAATCTGTGGGGGAATTTCTCCTCCCTATGGAGAAATGTGGTGAAATATTCCCCCCAAATTCTCTGCCCACAAATAGGGTGAAGAATTTTAAGGGGCCATTTACACACAGCTCCATCTGATTCTGGAAGTTTGCCTTACAGATGGAACAAGCAGATCTATTACAGGTCTGGCATGAAGGTTGTGGTTTTTTTTTGACACAGATAGAACTTTTGAGGATGCACCTGTGCATCTTTCAGACTTGGCCCTATCATTAGGCAGAGTGATGCAGCTGCCTCAGGTGGCAAATGTTGAGGGGTGGCAAAGTGTTGGAGGACAGAGCTTGTGGGAGCTGGACTGACCCGGGTTCAAAAGCTCCCCTAGCCAATGACCCTCAGTCCCAGTCACGCAGGCGGAAGGAGGAGATAACAGCAGTTAATAAAGATTAAAGAGTTTATTTGTAAGACCCAATTACATGGGATTAAAGCAATCAATGCAGCTCTACTCACTACATCATTGCAGACTCAAATCCTATACCCCAGTGGTAAGGCTAGATGAAGTGAAGTCCAAGAGACATGTCGAGTCGAGAGACAGCAAGGAGTAGAAGTAAGCAAGCAAGTGAAAGCTATCAGCAAGTGTGCTAGCTTTATACCCCAGACCCTGCATCTATAAATAGGATATTACTCACCCCAGTTGTATAACCTATTCATCAACATGTTGATCTCAAACCTGTTCAAGGCTGCTGAGTCACATCACCTCGAGACTATGTCTTATGACCAAAGACCTTCTGTACTTGAACTCAAGTAACACCCACCAGGTCAGGTGATAATCCCGATGTCAGGTGGTAATCTCGTTCTGCCTATGCAAAACCCAACATCCCCCTGCTTTTGCATTTGTCCAGAACGTGGTTATTTACCTCATACAACAGCAACAGCTTTGTTGACATCTGATGCTGTTTTTTCATCTATGGATTTTGATGAAAAAAACTTTTGCAGGAATGACTTTACCTGCCAGAAAATTTTAAACCACCATCAAATCACTTCTGATGTATCCCTCTTTATGATACAGTTTTATCTGCAAACCCAAAACGTTATGTATTGCTATCTGCCTGCAGCATAGCAATCCTGCCTTGGTTTCCTGAAAAAAACTGTAATAGGTTTTTCACATCAATCCCAGCATCATTTAAACAGTTTTTACAATTTAAACTATTTAAACAAATGCAATAACTATTCAAGCTTTACAATAGCATAATAGCACAATACATAATACAATGCATTCAGTTCAGCTTCAGTTGAACTCTAACCTTTAGATGATTGTTTCTACAAAATCAATCAAACAAAGTATGATTATAAAAATAACAAACTTCAGGTGTGTTCTTGTTGTTCTTACTATCACAACCATAACTGGCATTTTCTGTGAATCTGTAAGCCACCTGTGCTCTGACTTGTAACTCTTAGTCTGAAGTGAGATGTTCCCTCCAGATAACACTCAACTCCTTTTCAGAGCTCTCCAAGCATGTCCTGTTGGTCTAACAGTCTGCCCATCACACTGACAGCAATATCTGGCCTTGTTGCTTGTACAGTAAAGCTCAACAGCCCAATGCTTCTGTGTAGCATTCAAACTGCTTTTCCATCAGCATGTGCTTGAAAATCCTCAATTATTTGGAGTCTTGCACTGAGTTAACTATCTCCAAAATTCTCAATCACATCCATGATATTTCTCTGGTTTGTTGCAGTAAGATACTGCCCTCTCGGTTCTCCTTCAACTTCCATTTACAAATAAACAGTTGATCCACCACCAAGCAGTTTCATTTTCAATGAAATTCCAAACCCTGGATCAATTATATCATATTGCTTTTATCTGTCCAGAAAAAACAATAGATCATCCAACTGAACAAAGTACGTACATACAGTCTATGTCCCTGTTCTCCTGTTTAACAAACAAACATTGATCTGCCTCTCTGTGCAAATCTCAATTCAACAATGTTTGAGTTCAAAACAGAATTCCAGCCTCCAGCTGATTTCTAGCTTTTCCTAAAGAAAATCTCACAGACAGTTTTCCATTTAAAGACTTCCTCTCATTTAAAATGCTTATGTTCCAATATTTCAATTGTGAAATATTCATACATCTGCACATTCTTAAACATCAGTCTAACTGTTTCCAAAGCAAATTGTTGTTGCACTCATCTTATGATTATCCAGCTCCTTTTAACTTGAGCAAAAATCACAAGCAACCAATCTTGCTATTTGTCATATAACCTTTTCCAATCTGGTTAGTTTTCACTTTAAAAATCTATCTGGTAACAATGAGTTCCATGGACTGCTGTTTGTTTCACCAGCTTCCATGTTTTGTTCTTTATCCAAAGAATTCAACTCAGCTTGCATAGCCTGAAGCTATGGTTTAGCTTCCTTAACAGACAATTTTTCACCTCTTTGAAATTTTGAAGTTTCAAATGGCTTTTCCTTCAAATTCATCCTGATATCTCACAGGTTGTTTGACTCACCTGTTCCTTACTTCATCAGTTATCAGGTTCTTGTTCCAATAAATTTGCACCAATGATGAACAATCATTTGTTTAGCCTCCTCTAAACCAAATGTGTATCAAAGTTTGTCAAATTTACCTGACTGTCTTTCAGTAAATGCTTTTCTATTCTGACTCTGAACTTGATGCTTCTCCTGCATTAACAGAATTAATTTTGAAAAATGATTTCACATTTTCATTCAGCATTATACTCAACACTTCTAGATAATCTCACTATCCAAGTGTTGTTCATGTGAAATACAATATTCTCATTTCTAGAAAAATCTCATGTAAGCTCCCTTACAGATTTCTTCTAACTTTGAGGTGTATGTACCTACATATCAGATCCAAGATCCTGAAATGTTTCTCCAGAAGATTTCTCCTTCTACACTACTTTCTATAAGGTGTACAGTTCAGCCACACAGAACTAAAACTTCTATCATGTACATAATCAAAACATTTAAGAGCTTCTACCCAAACCTCATTATCCAAATTATTATCACCTCTTCTGAGTGTTTGTTTACTCTTCCACACAATCCATGTGTTCAATATCACATCCTGTTAGAAATGCATCTAAGCATACACTGAATTGAACTTCCCCATATCTCAAAAGAAAATAGGTAACATGGGTAATATGCTTGTTTCCCATCCAAGCACAAAACACCTTGACTTTGTTCAATACTCCAGCTTTCTATCTAACATGTACACAACCTGTACTTCGTGTATTGATCAATTAACATCATGAAATAACATGCCTTTCCTCTAAAAACCATCAGAGTACCCACAAGATTACCAAGAACAAATTGAAATGAAATGAAGTGTTTTTTCAGCTTGCCTTCCAGTTTACCTGTTGAAGCTAGCATCCCTTGTTTATGTACACAAAATACCTTTCATGTGAAAATTACAATTTCCAATTGCTTTCCCCACCACAGTTTGCATTTTCTTTCACAAGCCTGTGAATCTAAATGATCAAACAATCATGTGATATGCATGCATGTACATGTCATACATATAAGCATTTAACTTTTTATAGTTGCAGTAGTACAACTTTCCATTTCTTTATTTACATCATTACAGTATGAAAGAAATAATCCATCTCTTAGCTTTGCCATATAAACATACCTAATTATTCAGTATTTCACATTTTGCTACAGAAAAATCCACAATATACTCAAGTCATATATACATTCAGTACATTTCCTGACATTTCAAAGCATATATTACACTTTCTTGATTCCAAGTTATCCAACTTTCAAGAAATACAGTTTCAAAAACATGACTGTTAAACTCCTGACCATTTGCATAGTCCTCTTCCTGTTTATTCATGTCCAACATAGAAAGCTTCGTTTAAACAATCCACTGTTTCTGTTCACAACAAAATAATGTCCATTTTGTTATGTCCTGGGTTAAAACACAAAGTTTTTTCATCAGCAGCACCCCTGCTGATTTCAAGCTCCTTCTTCTGTGATCCCACATGAAGAAAATGAAGAACAGCTTCCCATTTTAAGCACAGCTTTCTCTGTTCAAAACTGCCACGCTGTTTCTTCTTGTTGTTTTAAAACCACGCCTCCGCTGGTTTGATACAGCCTTTCGTGTAGTATCAAGTTTCCCGAGATACGTTCCTGTCACACGTGACTTTGCTTTGCTGCGACATGACGCTCCAGACGCTTTACCCACGTCAGACGTAATACACGCATTTGTAATCCAAGCCACTTGTTGATACAATGCAAAAGATAGCTGATCCGCTGCTGAGTGAAGAAGACTGTAAATGAAATATGATCCTCCTGCTGTAGCCTTGACTCAAATGAGTTGACACAGAGCCTCCTGGAGATTATTTCCTTGCCCGATACAGCTCCTTGACAATCACTCCAGCAAGCTGTGGAAAACGAAATCCTTGTGTCCAGCGTTGTTCACTTTTTAGCCTAGTAGCTGCCCAGTAGCCTCGGATTTTGCCAAGCCTGGCACCTCCGTTCCAGCTGCTTTCAAAACGAAAAATCCTCCGTCTCTCTGTCTTCTTCAGTTGTGCTGCATTCCAAGCCGCTGTTATCAGCTCTAGCAACATTGCCTTCTTCGGTTTGTTTACAAACCGTTCTTACAAATAGTAAACAAATTCCTTTAACTCTATAACTGCCGAATTTCTCCGAACTGCGTCTCTGGGCTTATCTGCCCATCTGAGATAACCATCAGATCATTATCTGATCCTTATCTGGGCCCATAACCAGATGTGAGAGCTGGACTGACCCGGGTTCAAAAGCTCCCCTAGCCAATGACCCTCAGTCCCAGTCACGCAGGCGGAAGGAGGAGATAACAGCAGTTAATAAAGATTAAAGAGTTTATTTGTAAGACCCAATTACATGGGATTAAGGCAATCAATGCAGCTCTACTCACTACATCATTGCAGACTCAAATCCTATACCCCAGTGGTAAGGCTAGATGAAGTGAAGTCCAAGAGACATGTCGAGTCGAGAGACAGCAAGGAGTAGAAGTAAGCAAGCAAGTGAAAGCTATCAGCAAGTGTGCTAGCTTTATACCCCAGACCCTGCATCTATAAATAGGATATTACTCACCCCAGTTGTATAACCTATTCATCAACATGTTGATCTCAAACCTGTTCAAGGCTGCTGAGTCACATCACCTCGAGACTATGTCTTATGACCAAAGACCTTCTGTACTTGAACTCAAGTAACACCCACCAGGTCAGGTGATAATCCCGATGTCAGGTGGTAATCTCGTTCTGCCTATGCAAAACCCAACAGAGCTGTGTGTGCCACTTGGTCTGCCCTGCACCCTTTAAGCTAGCCGGCTGCCCTCAGGTGCAGTGGAAGATGCTGTCCCACTTGCCAGTGTCGAAGTAATATTCAGCTCTCAGTCTGGTTGGCTTCTCTATGTGGAATGTGGGAGGTGCCATCTTGCCATTGCCTCAGGCAGCAAAATGTCTTGGATTCACAGGTGTTTCCTCCCATCTCCTGTGGAGAGGACAACCATGTCTATGCCAGCTTCCTTCCCAAACTTCAAATAAAATTGTGCCTACAAGTCTGTGCTATGGCAGGAACTTTACTTCTAAATGAATGTTTTCCTGAACTGCATCCACACATTATTTCAGCCCAGATACCAATGTGCAAACAATTCATTCAGAGGTGCAGACTCCATTAAGGAAGTAATGGTCTGGATGTATTTCTATTCTTCCACATATAAAATGGAACCACAAATAGCTTTAATGAAAACCAAAGTGTTGCATATGGCAGCACGGCATGCCCAGAGTCTTAGAAATAGGAGCATAATCAAATAGAAATACAGTACATCATACTGTGGAAGACTGTGGCTAGGTGACCTGCATGCCTGCACAGTCCGCTGTTCAGGTGCTAGCTATTGATGATGGGCAATTTCAAGGCTCATGTTATGGTTCTTTATATTTAAACTGGACTTGGAATGGTCAGCTTTTCAAATAGATGATGCCATCCAATAGAGGTCAGTCCTCTGTAAAGTAGGATACATGGTCACCCTAGGTATACATGACCAGGAGCTATTGGCAGTGGAGGCTGGTGACTCCTCTTTCGGTGGGGCTCTTGCAGCTTTTATTTGGAGCTTTATGGAGCTCCAAGGTGGTGAACCTATTTGGGAGTGTGTGGAGTTCAGCACCATGGATAGCTCCTGAAAGCTCCAAATAAAAGCTGCAATGGAATAGGAGCCCCACTGAAAGAGGAGTCACCAGCCTCCCCTGGATATTGGGGAGGAGGGCTGAAGGTCACATCTCAATCTGAAAATGACCAACGAGATCCTCGGCTGCAAGCCCCAGGTCACCCAGTGTTGCATCATTCATAAGATCAGTTGCCATCAACCAGGAGAGTCTCCCTGAGTCCGATTCTCATCAAATATTTAATTTCAAGGTGCAAGCTGTAGCAAAATATTGTTTATCCCTACTGCAATGGGCTTCCATTAAAATGGAAAGAACAAGACTGTTAGGTAACAGATATCATATTACTATTACAAATTGAGTTGTTTTGTTTCATGTGTGCACTTGATTTTTTCTTTCAATTTCTGAAACAACATTTTGAAATAAAGGTTAAAAATACAATAGTTGTGGATTTTCTGTCATATGCACACCCAATGAAAACTGATTTCCCCCCACTTTCATTTCCTAGATAATATACCAAGGGGATTTTCTTTCCAACTCCCCCAAATGACCCAGCCTTTCATACACAAATCACCACTTCATCAACATCTTTATTTTGTTTGTGGTATTTGTGTATGAGAAATACACAAATACCCTACTGGAAAGAAAGACAAGTTTTGAATTTTTGTGACCAACTGGCAGTGCCAGATTTTACCCTAATGATCTCTGTAGGAGCTTTGCATTCATATCAGAATTGGTCCGCCAGTACTAAGGTTAATACTAATTAGACTACAGAACTGGAACAAGACACTGAGAAGACTATTGTTTGGTTCATTCCTTGGAGTGTCGCACCCCCCCCCCCCATTGAATGTCTGCAAAGAAGATTCATATGAAATGTTTTAAAATAAATCTGTTGTGCAAAGCATGCAGCACACACATTTACATGTGTGTTTATATATAAATCATATGTCTATACATAGAAGCATGGAAAACTCATATGTAATTAATACTGCAGATGAATAGAATCATTTTATTCTTTATTGGAATAGTCATTGTGGCCATATAAATCTTGTTCTTGACATAGTTAGAAGAGGATGTTTGTTACGAACTTGTTCTGTTTGTATTGGATTTGATAAGAATGGATTTTTCCATCATGAATTTAGGGAGCAATCCTGTGGCCCCTGGACTGTGTCTGAGGGGCAATAGGATATTTTGGATTCCCAGCTCCAAGGTCAGAGAGAGCGCTGCGACCTTGGATCTGAGAATCAGAGCTCTGCCCCCCGATGCCACCCCATCGCAGCTGGAGCAGGAAGAACCGTGCCAGCTGCCTCTCAAAGGTCAGAAATGTGACCTCAGAGAGGGGGTGGAAAGGGGGCATTTCAGTGGCCAGGAAGGGGAGGAGACTGGAGAGGCCAGGAGCCTCTCCCTCCAGCCTCCTTCCCTCCCACTCTGGCAGTCCCAGCTAGATGGGCAAAAAAGCCTGTCTAGCAAAAATGCAGGGGGGGGAGAATGGGGAGTTGAAGACCCCCCCTCCACCACTCCTCCTGCCCTGCAGAGGATGAGCAGAAGCCTCCAAGTTTGGGGGCATACACTCATCACCATAGGATTGGACTTTTAATAAATAAAAGCATATGTCTAAATTTGTACAGGGACCTCATAGCAGTTCTCAGTATTTCACAACCATTGGTTGCATTGCATAAGTGTGAGCTTCCAAGTGAATCTGGCTGAAAATATGCAATTCGCTCTTCTGAAATAGAAAAATGAAGGGGAAAAAAAAACCACGCCAAAAAACCCCAACAACCCACCCCTATTTAAACTGCTAAATGCTCAGCTTGATATTTGAACGTTTTGAATTCCCTGAAAGCATTGATCTATATATCATTTTCCCTGTTAATTACCTTTGGCATATAAAATGAGAGCTGCTCATGATTCGACTTGATTAAATCTGATTGCTTGCAGGGCTATGTTTCATGTAAATATAGCTCTAGCAATTAAATTACACAATGCCATTAGGTTGTTTCTCACCCCCTCCATGTATATTAATCCTTTTTCCCTGTCCTGTTATCATTCAAGCAATGATTTATGGGAGTCTCCCAGTTCCTCTTGTGCTGAAAGTCTTCTACGTTATTGATGGAAGAAACATAAAAATAGAGGTTTTATTGGCTCCGCTTGTGTCCAAAATCTTTATGGATCATTTTCAATAACATAATTTGCTCTTTGTCTTTAGAAATATCATGGGAAATGATGAAGGCTATTTGCAATTGCATTCTTCTTCAGATGCTGTTTTTGTTGTTCTAGGCAAGGATGAATTTGAAAATATAGGCAGTTTCAGGTTGACTCCCAGCAGTGGAAGAGAATTCTCTTGCAGTCCTTCAGCTTTTATCTTTGCCCTTTCTCCTACAGGTTGTTGAGCCTTGACCTTTAAAACCCTATATGGCTCCAGTCCAGTTTATCTTCAGGAGTGTCTCCAGCAACATCAAGTAGGCCACTCAACAAGATCTGCTTCCTAGTCCCCACCAAGAGATGGTGGGGACTAGGAAGAGGGCCTTCTCTGTGGCAGCCCCCAAACTGTGGAACTCTCTCCCCATTGACCTCCGCCATGCCCCCTCCTTGATGAGTTCTGCCGTTCATTAAAAACATGGCTTTTCAGGTGGGAATATGGGGTGGGTTAGGATTTTAAAACTTTATACTGTTTTAAGTGTATTTTATTCTGTTTTGTTTCATTTTATATTGTACATCGCCCAGAGTAGCTGGGTTACCGGCTAGATGGGTGATCTAGAAATACAATAAATAAATAAATAAAATCTTCATCAACACGTTAGTAAACCCAAATTGCTGAGCTGCAAGGGCGTAGCAAGGGCCCTTAGTTTAAAACCCACCTACAGTGTAAATATGCATACATTTGCTTATGTATAAAATAAATGCTCGAACAGAATGTCATTTGATTTATTTTATTCATATTTCCTAGTCAAGAAAAAGGAAATTATTTTTTTATAGCAGTGGTACAGATAGATAATATGAAAATAGAGAGAATGTGGAATTAAGCATTTGACTTCCATTCTTCAGCCAGGATTTCAAACATCCTCTTTTCTAGTAATACTATTTGTCTGTGTTTATGTGTCTACATGTAACATAACACATCAGTTTCAGAAGCCAATAGGATAAAGAGCTGATAAATAAGATAAGAACAGCTTTATAGGTAAGTACTGCTCCAGCCTCCAGTAAGTTCACTGCAGCAGCAGCCAGCCAAAGAAAATCCTCTCCCCTTCCTCCATTTGATTAGCTGGTATGTACATTTGTAATTTGACAGAGACATGGCCAGTCACAAAACATTTTTTTCACAGAAGGCAAATGGGTGGGACATTTGGAATTTTGAGAGTGTTGTGGGCACTCTCACAAAATGGCTGCCATGGGGGCTGCCCATTCATAAAATGGCTGCCATGGTGGACAGGGCCAGTCACAAAATGCTCATTTCCCAAAAGGCAAACTGGTGACACTAGATGAAAAGTAACTTGTCCCAAAACCGTAAGTCCAAGCCAGAGATAGGGTCTGAGCTCCAATACACAAAAACCACTCCTTTGAACCTAAATGAAGATGGTGCTGGAGGACAGTCCTTCATTTTACAGGATGCCAACCTCCATGTTAAAAAAAATGATTTAAAGAAATCTTTAAAGATAAAATTAAAATTAAAAGAGGCAGGGCCCATGGGCACCACATTGGAGACTCAGGCATATAAGAAATCAAAATATTCCCAGTTCAGTGTTGGCAATTCCCCTCCACCCACCGTCATTATAAAGAGAAAGTAACACTCTTGGGTGCAGCAGTGGCAAAAACCAAAGTGTGAAAGCTGATTGGCCCAGCTGTGTTCATGTTCGAAACAGAATGCAAGAAATGAATCTGAAGCATTATCAAGAAACAGTCCCCATCTTCTTCTGCAGTGACATCTTTGCTTAGGCTCATTTTAACTGAAGGAGAATAAAAGTTGCAGATGGCAGGAAAGTCACAAAACTTGTTTTCTTACATAATGCAGAAGTGTTTGCCTCCCCTCTTTCATCAAATGGCATCTATAGTGCTTTTTGAGCTCATATCGTATACATTTTACAATGTTTCCCAAAAGCTGATGTTTAATGAATTAGATTCCCAGTGTTGTAGTATCTCACATCGCAATCATCAACACAGTTCCAAATGTCTGGAAGAGAAAAAGAATGGTATATCCTGTAGCAAGCCCACTCATTAGTTTGGAAGCGTACCTCTCTCATCCAGCTCAACTGGGACTGGAGTGGTACCAATACAATTACGTGTTTTCTAGCAAGCATTTATGAAGCTTTTGCATAAGGCACAGCAGAAGAGGTGGCTGTCCTTTCTGTCCACTGTTTCTGTCCTCTAGCAGGGACAATAGCAACAGCAACAATAACCACAATATCCCAAACAAATGAAACTAACTGATGTTCAGAATCAGGTATAGCAGCCGATGGTGGGGAGGTGCTCCTCCTCCTCCCCCTCCTCCTCCTTGGTTGTTTTTTTTTACCTAAAAGGGAAATATTTGTTTGGACTATTAAAATGGGAACGTTTCACATGTCTAAAATGCAAAGCTTTGTGTAGGCAGCAAGACAGAGAAAACAGCAGCTGCAGAAACTGGCTGCTGCCGCCAGCTGTCTGACTCAGTGTTCCGTTTCTATTCTCTTTTCTTCTGTTTATTAATGTCAGAAAACAAGGTTAAAACTAGATTAAACAGACATGTTACTTTCCCCTGCTTTCACAGGGAAAGATTTACATGGTAATTTCTCTCTTCCCCATCCTCTGGTTCTTCCCATTCCTGCTGGCTGTTCTGCCTTGTTTGCCACACCTTTTAATGTTGCAGCATGTGCATGGGATGGGATGCAAGACAAGAGCCAGCAGAAACAGAAGGAGCAAAGCAGAAATATGGGCACCATGGTGACAGGGGTGGCAGATGAGCAGATGGAGACGCGAGAATGCACACTGTCTGCAGCCAAGGCAGGCGCACAGCATGGCCCTCTCCCTTTGCACCAGAAGGTTGTGCCTTGGAGGCAACAAGTCTTGAAGGGCCAGGGCAGGGCAAGGTGAAGGAAGGAAGGAAGGAAGGAAGGAAGGAAGATGACCTCTCTCTTGGTGTAGACTGACATCGAATGACAGGACCCAACATGGTTCAGCCGCAGGGCTCCAGATCACTGAAGGGGGAGCAAGAGTCCATGTCAGGCATTTGTATGGCTTCTAGCAGCTGACCACTGCCAATGGATGGTGGTGGTGGTGGTGGTGGTGTGGGAATTAACTCACTTCGCATTTCAGTGTGAACTTGGCAAAAAGTTAATGCACACTTACCTAATGTTGCACTTTTGAACTACCATGCGGACCAAAACTCAGTTACCCTTTGAAATTCACACTTCGCCCAATTTTGCCATGGAGTTCTCCAGTGAAGAAATTTATTTATTTATTTATTTATTTGTTATATTTATACCCCGCCTTTTTTCCTGAAAGGAACCCAAGGCGGCTTACATAATCCTCCTCCACTCCTCCATTTTATCCTCACAACAACCCTGTGAGGTAGGTTAGGCTGAGAGTCAATGACTGGCCCAAAGTCACCCAGTGAGTTTCATGGCCGAGCGGGGACTAGAACCCGGATCTCCCAAGTCCCAGTCCAACACACTCACCACTACATGCTTACAAGAATGTGTATTTTAGGGGAAATAACATTCAAAATGCACTATATTAGGAAACCGGCTTGCAAAAATGTGCATATTAGGCAAAAAAATGCATACAAGAATTCCTGTATTAAGAGAAATGTACACAAAACTGCTTATGAATTTTCAGATGAACTAAAAGGCCCTCAAAGTTCAGGACAAATTGAATCTATGACTGGAGAAATTCTCAAAGTTCAAGAAGAACCAAACTTAAGGCTGGAGAAACTGAGAGAAAGCAAAATGGATAGATTCGGCCATCCTTTACACTGCCCAGCTGCCACTTCCACTGACGGAGCAAAGTTTGGCATGGGGGAGTTCAGCATGTGAATTTCCCAGTTCAGAACTTCTGAGCTAGTTAGGTGCCGTGCCGATGCCAAACCTCTTGCAAATATGAGCTCAGCTCATAATTCGTTCTTCTTTGACCCCCACCTCTCCCTGTTGCTGCAACCACCCCTTTCCTTTCCCAGCTGGCACATACGTAGTAGCAGTGACCGCAACGGGAAGGGCTGCTGCCGCCGCCGGCACCTCCATTCTGGCCTGCAGCACCATTGTGAGTGTGAAGACCCCACGGGAACTGCAGCTCTCAGGCTTATCGGCACTTGGGATGTTAGGGATAATCAAAGCAGCAGCAGCAGCAGCAGCTTTCTTGTTCCTGCCACCACCAGGTATATTTTGTGGGAAATGGAAGGGTATCTATAGAGATATCTTGTATGGAATATAATATATAGTTCTCTACTGGCTTCTGATCGGCAAGGTGTATCAATGTAATGCCCTACAGAGAGTTGGGATGCACAACACAATGCAAATGAAAATCCATGCCCAGCAGGTTCCGTTTTCCAGCGCTGGCAAGTCATGGGAAATCATTGTTTTGTTCCCACTTCTTCAAGTTGCTGGAACCCTTTCCAGAATTAGGGGAGCACATTCATTTTGGGATGAATGGGGAAATGGGGCGAACAGTTCCATTTCATTCCATTTGGCATCCATCACAGGATGAGTGACATAGACATGGGACCCAAATAAGCAGCACTGCATTCGGCACCATTCACACTAATGGTATATTTCACTGTAACACTCTCATTCTAACCATATTTTCTTTCAAGTAAGTTTTATAGATTTTGAAAGAGTCAACTTTGAAGCAAGCATGCTTTTGAACAGGGATGGACGAATATGTCCATTTTGCTTTCTCCTGCATTCAAATGCTTAAAGTCTCACATTCTTTCTGTCCTGTTTACGAAGAAATTTGTGAATTTTGGTAAATTCTTATCATAAAAAAATTCTCACCCATCGGAACTGGCCAAATTCAATAGGCACAGTTATGCCCAGCATGGAGAGGACCCTGTTGTACCTACCTGCCATGTAGCTGTTGAAGATGAGGAGCCTGTTAGAAAAAAAGAGGTGGCAACCTTAATTCTGCACCACAAACATGGTTGAATACACAGGGATTCAACCTTTGAATTCAAGCACCCAAAGTCTGGATGGACAAATCTGTCTGTTTTACTTTCTCTCACATTGGATTTTTTTTTTAAAAAAATTCAAGTTCTTTCCATTCCATTTATGAAGAAATTTGTCGGTTTTGGTAAGTTTTCATTTTTAAAAAATGAACTAAATTCTCACCTATGGCTATGTTGAATTGTAGCCTTATTTTAATTCTTAGTTCATTATTCAAATATAATTTGCATGTGAAAAGTGCCTTTCCTTCAAGTAACCACAGGGGTCCAGCAATGGGGTGGGGGCACGCTACTTGCGTGGGGGACATACGCATGCCTTGGTCATCCCCTGTCATGGCGCCACCTAAGGAGGCCCCCAGGGCTGTGCTGTTTCCCTCAAACAACACCCCTTGGCAAAACATCTCATAGCAAAATGAAACCTCATGTTTAATGTTTAAAAATGAAAAACGCTGCGCTAGGCTTCTTAGGATAGTCTTCTAGATAAGTGACATAAAGATAAGCGGTGGCTGTCACAACAAAGGGACAAAGTGCATTATGTCTTGCATTACACTTCCTTATTCTTTGACAGTTTATTTGGTAATTTGCAAAATGGGGTCATTTGCAATTCATCTTCCAGCCGTTAGTGGGGATTAGTGAGGTTCTGTCCTACATGTTATATATCTGATTTCACCACTGGCTTCCTTTTTTTTTTTTTTCAGGGAGAAGTCATCTGGAGGTTTGAGATGCAGTAGTATCTGTATGTAGATGACTACCTCTCATTTCCATCATCTAATTCCAGGGAGGAGATGGAAATTCAGAACCGATGTCTGGACACAGTTTTGGGATGGATGATGGCAAACAAGCAGATGCTTAATCCTGATATGGCAGAAATCTTGATGGATGGCAAATCTACTGATCTGGATGGAGAGGTGTACAACTGGCTTAGGATGGGGTTGCACTCCTCCTGAAGAACCAAGTATGTAGTTTGTGGGTTCTCCTGGTGCTGTTGATGCAGGCACAGATGGCATTGATGAGAGATGTTAGGTTGACAGGTCCTTAGCAATAAAAATGTAACAGTAATACATTAAGGGCACAATCCTGTGTATGTTTAGACAGAAAAAACTCCTACAACCAGCCAGCATAGCTATGCTGGCTGAGGAATGCTGGGAGTTTGGGGACTTTTTCTGTCTAAACATGCATAGGATTGCACCCTAAATAATTGAGGATTTGCTGCCCTCTCATGACACCCAAAACCTGCTTCCTGAGGTGACTGCCTCACTCTACCTAATGATAGGGCTATACCCGATTATGATTGGGTTCAGACAACACCATAACCCACACTCAAGGGTTGACCACAAACAACCCATGAAGAGAACCCATGATTTCTTGTTGGGTTGTGAACTGTGGGTTGTTCACCAGGGTTTATTACCTTGCCTGGGTTCAGACAACACAATAACCCACATTTCAACAACAAGCCATCGTTCAATGACAACCCACACTAAACCCATACTCAACCCCTGAGTGTGGGTTATCGTGCTGTCTGTTTTCCCAGTCTACGTTTTCCCATATGCCACCTTGGGAGGGTAGCATTTCCTGAAAGATGGCTGACAGCAGCATTCTGAGCAACCTATAGCTGGTTCAGAACTGTTGGGGAAAACTTCGATTCCAGGTACATCCATATATACAGTCCAAATGCAACAGATGGGTTCAGCAGATGTGATGGGGGGGGGCAGAAGCATACAGTGAGAAACGGCTATTTAGCCTGATAGTCTATGGTCACAATGCACCAGTTAAAACATTACCAAGATTTGTTATATGAAAACTATAGCTACACACATTTCCCAGGAGGTCTTCAACACCCCTGTCAACCTTTCTATCTGCTTTTGCAAAAAATGGCTTATAGCCATGGAGAGGGAAATCAAATTTTAGGTATTGAGGCCCTGTTGAGACTATATCCTGCTGACTCCTTTAATCAAAATAAGCTCCACATCAGTGGAGAATTAAATCAAGAATGTGATCCAGGCTGACAGGTTGATGTGTTGAATCATTGGTGAAATAGTCCCTTCCAAAACATAGAAGCCTTTCGACTACTGAGCCATGGAACAGCAGTGAAAGCCATCTGGCCATATATGATGCTGTTCCAGATTATTATCTTGTGCACAAGGAAGTTTGTCCTTGCAAAGTGACTCCCCACATCCATGGATGGTGCTCAGGCTTACTCTGACACATGGGCTCTTAACAAATTAGAGCACCATCACTAATGAATGTCTCTTTTTTCACATATGCATTTCACAGAATGCATGACAAGCTCAGTAATATACAGATCTCTGACTGCCAATTGCATTCAGTTCCAGGAGGTGCACGCTGAATAGATCCACTAAAACCACCACAAACAACAAAAACCCTCAACATAATGAATTTCTCAGGCACTCCTAGATAGGATAACTGCCCTCCATTCATGTGTACCTCTGGTTGATGTCCTGGCTCCCTTTTATCAGTGCCTTAAAGCAAAGTATGACCTTTTCCTTCTTTCTCTTTGAATGCTCAAGGCAAGCATGAGTTCTGTCAGCCAGGATGTCATTGTTTCATCCTAGTCACATGTGAGGAAGCACCAGGTATTTGTTTCATGCCTGCCTGAGGGAAGCTTGCCGTGCTTGAACATAATTGCTCTAGAGCAATGCTTTTTCATATTTGGAAGCAGCCTGCCCATTGTGACAGTAATACGTCAAGAGGGCCGACACTTAGATAGCCCCCACTGAATGGAGAGTTACATTTCCAGTAACTCTCCATGCAACGGGGCAGGGGAAGATTTGTTTACTTTACTCCAGAACAGTGACTGGCAAACAGACATACCAACCTAATCATTTAAGCGTGCAAAAGTGTGAAGCATCTCTGAGCATGGTTTAGTGACTCCGTCGGGGCCAGCGTCAAGGGTAGGCATGGCTGGGCACCTGCCGAGGGCCCACACACTAGCAGGGGGCCACTGACAAGAGCCCTGGGAGTTACCCCTCCTCTTCACCACCGCAACCTGCTTGTTCACCTGCCTCTTGCTCTGGCCCTGACAATGGTGGTGTTGAGAAGGAGGAGCAGGAGATGCCACGATCTGCTTGCTCACTTGCCCCCTGCCTGCCAAGCAAGCAAGTGGCAGCAATGACAAGCAAGAGGATAAGGAGCAACAGCAGCTGTGACAATGGTAAGAGCCAGTGTGGCGTAGTGGTGAGAGTGCTGGACTGGGACTCGGGAGATCCGGGTTCTAGTCCCCGCTCGGCCATGAAACTCACTGGGTGACTTTGGGCCAGTCACTGACTCTCAGCCTAACCTACCTCACAGGGTTGTTGTGCGGATAAAATGGAGAGGAGGAGGAAGAGGATTATGTAAGCCGCCTTGGGTTCCTTGTAGGAAAAAAGGCGGGGTATAAATGTAATAAATAAAATAAATAAATAATGAGAGAAGGCAGGCTAATTGATTTAGGGGGCCCATTGAGGGTGTCTTTCCCAAAGGCCCTGAAAAACCTGGAGCCAGCACTGGACTCAGTATTGGCTGATGTGTTACAAACAGGAGAAACATAAATTCCAGGCATTAACTCTCGAGAGCCAATTAATTAAAATATAATTGATTGAATCAATAAATGTGACATGAACTTAAATAAACAAACACACCGACATTAGAGAATGTGCACCTTACTATCACTGATGGTTTAACCAACAATCTTGTGCTTCAATGAACTATGTGTGATTTTGCTGCTATGGGACCGCAGACTCCAGTTCTGTGTTGATGCCAATCTAGTGATTAGCATGTAGATTGCACATGAGCCTTGTGTAGTTAAAAGAAAGATACTTGGAGAATTCAGGCTACTGACATATATAAGCAGGTTGCATATAAAACTTTAGTGTCTCAGCCTCTGACTGAGTTTTACCAGAAAAAGGGTAGCTTTTTTTTTTTTTTAAATGAAGATCTGGGTTAGGTTTGATGAGGAACAAAACCAGGACAGATAGATTATCTTTCATAGTGATACAATGATAGAAGAGAGAGACAGAAAGTGATAGAAGATCATGTTCTTATTAAACCGCCTCTTCTAATGTGCTGCTGCTTATCAGTGTCTAGAAAACGTCTGAATTTTCAGCAAGCCCCACCCCCTCAAAAACATACAATAATGGGTTTTGTACATATATAGTGCAGATAGTGACCGAAGTCAGCATCCATGAAATAAGGTCCAATCTACATGTCAGGAAGACTATGTGGTATGTCCTTTCCACGTCTGTACTACGTCTGACCGCAGCTAGAGGACTGGATGTTTGAAAGCTCTTTCATGTCAAAACTCCCTTGCTTGTGGAAAGCTAGCAGGTCAAGGAGATATAGGTCTGGTTCCCTTCCCTCCTCCTCCTCCTGCTTCTTAATGTGGGGGACATTCATATGCATTCTGAAGTGATAAGTGCCACCAGATGAGGAAGTGGCTCTCCTGTGATCATAGAGATCACTAGGCAACATATGGAAGAAAGCTGTCACTCAGGTATTTTAGGGTGCAAACCAGTCTTCCCCCAACCTGGTACCATCCGGATATATTGGACCGCCACTGCCATAATTCCCATGCTGGCTGGGGATTATGGGAGTTGTGGCCCAACGCATTTGAATGGCACCAAGTTGGGAAGGTCTCTAGTCTAAACTGTTAGGAGCTTAGAGGTCCAAAATGTCTGCTGATCAAACACAACATACATCATAAGATCCAAATCACTTTTGATGAGCCAGAGGTGGGTGATGGGTCCAGAAACATAATTTGTCTGCCCTTTAGTTAGGTGGTTCAATGCTTCCATGCAGGAACAGTGCTAGGTACACTGAAAAGATCCAGAGCTCAGGCCCATAGAACAAAGAAAAAAAATGCACAAATTTATTTACATATAATCTAAAGTGTGTAAAGGACCCTATCTCCTAACAACACCCTTATTTGTAAAAAGGGATGTATGGACAGGGCAGAGGAGGGCATTTGATTTCAGAAAAAAGTCTCATGCAGAAAGATTCAAGGGGTGGGGGCAGCAGGAGGTGAAGAAGCACATGTGGGCAAAAAGCCAGCTAATGTGGGGGATCAGATGCAGCAGAAGTCATCAGGGCCGCTGTACCTTTATTTCAGCAAGTGCCCGTGGACAGCAGGGTGGTGGGGCAGATGGCGGCCTCCCAGGGACTCAGGGTTCCAAATGAAAGATTCGGGGTTCCAGCCCTAGTGGGCCACCCCCTACCACAGCCTGCACTTCCATGCACTGTGATAAGGAACTATTATGAAGGGGTAGACCCATAGTTGCCTTATGGTAAATCTGAGCAGCACCTCTTTATAAAGTGTATTCATTCATTTGAAGCATCTCCTTAGGCCAAACTGTTTTAATAGCCTCATTACAAGTGTGTTGAATGGTAGATGCATAGCCTGGTAACAATACGACTACTACAACAATAAGCAACGATGCATCTTTGTCCTTGTTCCTTATTTTGAACTGGAGCCATAGCTCATAATAAACCAGAGTTCTCAGTTACCACTAAACATGCTTTATGGCTTTATGTGCTGCATTTCTTTCTCTGGCAGAAAGTAGCCTGGTTTGGCTCAGACAATATTACAATGATGATCTTAATAAATGAAGTTGTACTTCTTCTTTCCTGGGTAAATTATTCAGAAAATTATGCATCAGTGTCATCCTCAACAAGAAGCTGTTTTTATCATCTTGGCATTGTTCCTAAATAGATCAAAGTATACCAAGTAGTATAACATTTATATCTTGGGCCAATAATATCATCATTCAGTCCAGCTCTGTGCATCACAGCTACTGTGTTCTGCCACCTGCCTTTCTTCTACTGCTCTGTATTAAGTAAGTTAGACCTTTCAGGCAATGATTATGTGGGCCCAGACCGTACGCTGGATCTTCAATGGGCTATTGAAATGCAAATATACTGCAGAGATTTATACTATAGTGTCAATATTGGTTTCAGTTTTTCTTTTCTCAGTCAACAATGACTGTTTTTCAGGACTTTTCTCCAAAAAACCACAGTCTGCATAGTGTGTTCTGCCCAGAACATAATGATCATGTGTGTTACTAAGTCCATAAATTCCAGGTGTCTACTCTTTTAGACTGTTGCAGCAAAAAACAACAGAGTCTTATGGTTCCTTAAAACAGGGGTCACAAACCTTTTTGGATTGGTGGGCACATCTGGAATTTTGAGAGTGTTGTGGGCACTCTCACAAAATGGCTGCCACAGGAGGTTTGCCCAGTCATAAAATGGCTGATATGGCGGACATGACCTGTCACAAAATGCTCATTTCCCAGAAGGCAAACTGGTGACACTAAAAGAAAAGTAAGTTGCCCCCAGACCCTAGGTACAAGCCAGAGGTAGGGTCTGAGCTCCAAAACACAAAACCACTCCCTTGAACCCAAATAAAGATGGTGCTGGAAGAGGCAGCCCTTCACTTTACAGCATGTCAGCTTCCCAGTTTAAAAAAATAATAAAGATTAAAAAAAAACCTTAAGAAATAAAATAAACTTCAGTAGAGGCAGGATGCCAAGAGAGGCATCCACAGGCACATTGGTGCCCACAGGCCACACATTGGAGACCCCAGCCATAAAGTCTACCATATTTATGGTGACAGGTTTTCATGGATTATGGCTGCTGTCCTATTCACACTTTCCTGGAAATAAGCCCCATTGAACACAGTAGGATTTACTTCCAAGTAAACATGCATAGGATTGCACTTCACAGCCACTTCACTATATTATATTTTCCTGTACATATCTGAACTCTGCAGACCTACTGCTGCATCTTATATTTTATACCCTTAGGCAGGGCTTTTTTTCTGGCGGAACTCACCGGAACTCAGTTCCAGCACCTTTTCTTCTATTAATTGCATTACAATTTAATCGCCATCTACTCCTGAGGAAATGTAATCCAAGAGTTCCGGTACCCTTTTCTCCAGAAAAAAAGCACTGCCCTTAGGGCCCTACTGTTTACAACTTTTCCTCTCTGTTTTCATGTGTGCAAGTGTGCATATAGGATTTAATCCCAAGTGAATGTGGATACCACCAAATCCTATCCACACATACCTGGGGGTAAATTCCACTGAACACAAGCCCTTTTCATGTGTTACTCATGTGGAGGGCAGTCACGCATTGAACGAGAAGCAGGGCCATGCCACTGGCCCTGACCGCAAGCTTGCCCAGCTAGATTAGCCCAACCTCAATGCCCACGCACTGAAGAGCAGCCGCTACTTTGTTTACACATGGCAGTTCCTCGGCAGATGCCTGCGCTCGGTGTGCAGATGTCGGTGGGGGGGCGGACTAGCCTGGCCACACAACCTTGGGGACAGGAGTAGCAGCACAGTCCTGTTCCTCGTTCCACGTGTCACTGCCTCCACATGAGTCATGCATGAATAAGGCTCCTGTGGGATTACTTCTGAGGAAATTTGCCCAGGATTGCTCTGTTAATCTATTAGCCTACATGACAGGAGTGGTGAACCTCAGGTCTTTGGGCCAAATCGGGCCCACCCTGGGGATCCAGTGCAGGCCTTCAAGGTTTCCCAAATGGCTACACACCCTTTCCATTCCCGTTCCCCCCCAAAACCACGGATCATTTGGTGGTTTCCCAGCTTCCATTCTAAAAGGTTGTCATGTGTCTCCTTAGTTGCCAGCAGTAAGGGCTTTAAGCAAAAATACGCTGGTGTTTTTGGTATTTTGGGCCCCACCCCTTTTCCCTTCAGCCCTGCCCACCACTGGCGTGTGGCCCCCGAGAGCTTCTCCAAATTCAAATTCAGCCCTTGGGCTGAAAAAGTTTCAGCATCCATGCTATAAGGTGCCACAAGACCCTTTCCGTAATTTTAACCCTGTTAAATTATTGCAAACTCCTTAACAACCTGGATTGCATAAAAGACATTTATATAGATGCCAAGTGCACGGTTCTGTTTGGATGCACAGACAGACACAAGTCACTGTATTCCTTTATGTCTTGCCACGAGGCTACAATTATTAGTCTGGATTGGGTACCTGACACTCATATTAGAGAGCAGCTGAACCTGAAAAGCTATCATTATAAGCGTGAGTCACTTTCTCACTGGAATATTTTGAGCCATGTTAACATATCCTCAAAAACTATAACTTATATCGCATACATGCTGAGCTCTACATTATAGAAATTATCCTTTATAAAAGTTAAATTCAGGGTTTTAGGTTATAAATCTGTCTAACCCTTTGCTTTAATCTACAAGCCTCTAAACTACAAAGAATCTCGAATGAGTTCAAGCTCTCGTGATTGTAATGCCTACTTCTGTAACATACATTATGCCATGGAGAGAGGGCCGAAAAATGGGTTAGGCTCAGTTGTTCACCGTCCTACAAAAAAGAGCTGAACAGAGCAGGGATCCACGATTTTGTCCATACTCACTGTGGCGAGTGTTCAGACAGCCTCCGGTGAGCATGACAAATCTCAGGCTTCTTCTTCGCGGCCCTAATGCTGAAAGCCTAAAATGATTTCCCAGCCAGCCCCAAGGTTGGGAAGAAGTCTGCAATTTCATTTGACCCTGTGCTTGCTGGACAGTCCCACGGCTGGGAAGAGCAGATTTTATTATTTTTATTTATTATTACATTTATGAATCGCCCATCTGGCCGGTCACCAGATTCAAAGCAAGCGCCTTCTGCCTTTCCTCTCTACTCTAAGCTGGAGCTGGGGGAGGTGGTTTGGTTTCTCATTTCCTTTTGAAATGTAATAATATCTGGGATGTAGAGATTCTCTTCCCCCCACTCTACCCAAGCTCATGTTTAATCTTTCAGTTCTAGAAAACTCTGTATTAGAGAATTATTGACCCTTTATACAGCCCAGCTTGACACCTCCACTGCTGCACCACCACCAAATTTTGGTGGTAAATTTGGTGGCAGGGTGGTAGGGATGTCTGGTGGGGGTGGCAATGCAGCCCACTGACTCTCTGGAAATGGTCCGCCCCTGCTATAAAGTGAGAATGTGATTGTTATCCCTAGTCTTTAAGGCTAGAAAATATCTACGGTATCCCCCCACTCTCTCTTAGCAAAACTACTTGTGATGTTAAATACATATCAGCATTTAACGTGTGTGTGTGTGTGTGTGTGTGTGTGTGTGTGTAATTCTTGAAATATCAGCTTGGGGGAGGACTGTGTCTACAGTGCACAAGAGGCTTCCCCCCCCTCTTTAAACCCTTTTGCTCATGTATGGCGAACCCACCCAAAACTATTCACCCCTATGTTTTCCCCCCAATTTTTTTTATTTTCAAAAAAATAAATAAAATAAAACACAAACATCACTAAAACACAACACAACACAACACACAACTAAAATGGACTTCCGATTTTTCCCACAACAAAGTATAAGTAACCTTATACACTACTCTGTAGTTTATAAATAAATTTCACTTTTTTCTATTGTCACCCCAATGTTGCTTTTAGGTAATATCAGTTTGTATGTGTGTTGGGGGGGGGGTAGCAATTATTTTTTGTGAGATTGTTGCATGCAGAGCAAGGGCTAAGCCCTCCTCCCCATGGTCCCAATCCTTCCCAAACCCACTGCAGCTGACATGTATTGCTGTCATTCAGTTTGAAGCAACTCTTCCAAACTTTTTGCACCACTTTTATGCTAATGTCTTAACACCTTCGGGGAAAGAATGTGAGAAGTGGCCTCCATATTGTGCTAACAAGGATGCGCTGAATTTTCTGCCGGTCCGTCCTGAGCATTTCTGCTCACTCTGCTCTTACTGATCATTGAAGGGCACAATCCTATAACATGTTTAGACTGAAAAAAAGTCCTACAACTCCCAGCATCCCCCAGCCTAGTGTTGCTACAGTGCCATTGTTTTGGGAATCTGATATAGCAACCCTCATCCCTTTCGTGTATCTTGAAAAGATTGTCTAACAAGAAATGTGTCTTTAGGCAATGAATCGGATTAACCTCTTTATTCCTGAAGTTCTTGATGGACTTAATGCAGCCTGCAAGGGATGGCAACTGGACATTGCACTTGGGAGACATTCACAGGCCTGTGGCTTATGCTGGCTCAGCTTGTTTGAGCGTGGAAAGCTAAGCAGGGTCAGGCCTGGTTATTACTTGGATGGGAGACCCCCTCCTCTAGTTTCCTGCATTGAGCCTTGTAGCCTTGTAGGCTCCTTCCAACTCTATTCAGATCTATGAATCTACTGCCCTGCTATCTGGCTCTCAATCGATGACCAGTGAAGGCTGGTGGCTTCAACGCCAGTGGGGCAGTGCATCCATTCTGGGTTGCAGCCTGAACTATTAAGCTTTCCATGGTGCTAAACCTATTTTGGGGCTAGGGTTCAGCACCATGGCCAGCTCCTTTAAAGTTCTGACTGAAACCCAGAGCGGATACTCTGCCCCACTGGCATTGGAGCCACAAGCCTCCACTGTCTATGACCAAAGAAACTATGCCCACTGTGTGGAAAGAAAAAAATGTTACAGCAATTATAAATCATATCATGAGGCTATTGGTATTGTTTATGAACATTGAAGTACACGTGCCTCCCCTATCATTCCAAGGTTAGTTGCTTTTCATACATACATTGGATGGCAGGTGATCAGAATGCCAACAGGAAAATACTTAAGGCCCTCATCCACACATGCAGGAGAAAGAGGAGGTAGAATGCCAAGGTGTTAGAATGGACCATACCACTTCAGACTATATGTTGGCTCCCCTGTGTTAAAAACTCACTGAAAAAAGAAAACTGGCACAGTAGGCAAAAGGCTGGGCTAGAACCTTTATCCCAAATGTGCTAGTTCTCTATTTGTAAGGATTTATTTATTTTTTTTAACTTAAAGAACGTTCAAGAATGGGATGCCCTATTTGTAGTCAGAAGTGCTACCATTCATTCTATCGCTTTAATTAATTGCATGCATGTCCCTCCTCCAGCATGTATTGGGGGTAGATTTACCCTCCCCATCCTATAGGGCAGGAATGAGGGCATGCATAGGGCATTCCCACGGCATAGGGTGGGATGCATGGGGGCGGGGACTTTGGGGAGGTGTGCCTTGAGTAGGCATCTCTGCCCCATCCTTAACCTCTTTTGTCTTCATGGCTGCAAGGGAGTGCTTCGGAGCAACCTAGGGCATATATTTGGAGGGAAATGGTTTTGAAGTGGTTTTGGAAGTGATGACTTCTTCTGATGGAGATATATCACACATAAAATGGCTTTTGCAATTCCATTTACATGGAGAATAATTTTGATTCTGTCTCCTTATTTTTTTTAGTCATACAGCATTACAGCAACCTCTTCTCAATGAAATTAATTCCATAATTGTTTGTCTGATGTTCTTTTGTGTTGGTTTTACTGAAATGGGATCTCATCTGTAAATTAAGTATCCGCATTTCATTTCTTTTGTTGCTAATCCTGTTCCCATTCTCTGAACACAATCTCATATTTAGCACCATAATAATACGAAAATGGACCCTCCAAAAAGGAATGCATTTGACCACTTATAATTAGCTTAGTACTTCTATCCCTTTCCTATGGCTATGGTTTTAGAACTGCTGCATTAAGTCTGTAACAGTCTACATAGATTAATCAAGAGGGAAGACAGCAATATAAGGGATTCTGCCTGCATGGTGGAGGAGGAAGTAAAAGGTAACATGTGACAGGGCTCTGTGAATATTTAGTCAGAAGTAAGCCTCATTCTGTTCAATGGGGCTTACTTCCACATTAGTGTACATGGGATTGCAGCCTCTCTCTCTCTCTCTAACCCCTTTAGCAATCTTCATGCTCTTGATCAAGATCAAGATCAAGATCAAGATCAAGATTTTTCTTCTCAATTATCTTCTCTATTTTCTTCCTCCTAGGAAGGTGGTTTCACCATTTACACTGTAATCCTATCCTATATATGTCTAGTCTACTCACAAGTAAGCCCCAATGGGACTTACTCCCAAGAACGTGTTTATGGGTTTGCAATCTTAACTGCTCTTTCTGCTATAAGGGATTCATATATGCTTCTTTGTTAACTCTTTTTAAAAGAATCCTTATGAATCTGGTTTTCATATTTACCATTCAAGAAAAACTATTTTACTTCCCTTAATTCATTTTCATTATTTGTTTCAGTGCAGTGCCCATATCCTCCTCCTCCTAGTGTTGATTATTCTCTTCTTGTTGTTATTATCTTGGTGGGGGGACCGAAAGCACGACACAGTGTATGGAGGGCAACCATATGTCCTACTTTACAGAGGGAAGGCAAAAAGTGCCAGTAATTAAAATTTATTGCAGCTCAACACATTTTGGAACACTAGGCTCTTTCTTCAGGGACACTCTTATACATCTAAATTCTGAAAGCAGGCTACACCAAATTACAGGAATAGTGACTGTCTATCTTGCAAGAAAACTATGATGGTGATACAAAAAAAAAAGAGAGAGAGAGAAAAGTACGGTATGCTATAAAGAAGAGAGCCAGCATCTCTGGTGGGAGATTAGCGCGCTTGTAATGTTAAGTCATCATTTGTACAGTCATTTCAGGATCTGAAAACGCATATCTTTCTTTATTTTCTGTCTGAACAGTGAGAGAAATTGCTGTATTTGTACCCAGCTTTGGGTGTAATTTAGAGTTTTAATGTCAGAGTAATGTGGATAGTCTCAGTGTCTGGAAAGTGTGTGAACCAGTGAGATTATTCTTGCAATGCTTCAGTTGCTTTAACAGCATTGTCAAGTTATCATTTGTACAGTCATACTGTTGCCTGGCATTCTGAGCATTTACTTCTTCTGTTTATTTGAAGTCTGTGAAGCTCAGATAGTCAGGTCAAATAAAGTTGAGAAATTATGTCCTGATCTGATTTTTAATGAAGCCTATAGTACTATATATACAATTTACCATGGATTTCCATGAAAATTGGTTCAGGGGCATACCGATTCCTCTTGCTGTTTTTGTCTCATATCCTATTAAAAATGAACTGTGGGTCATGAAGTAAATAAATAAAATAAATAATCTACCTGCACAATGAGAAATAATTCAGTTTCTTGAATGGTGATCTGTTTCTAAATTGGAATGGATAGATTTATTATGGTTGTTGTATTGTGATTTTTTTATTTTTATTATTTTTTTGGCAACCAGAGGAGGAAGAAAGAGGCAGACACAATTGCTTTGGATGAAGTAGAGCAATTTTTATTTAAATTAACAGTAAGCATCAAACAGGATCCGTGAGAAGAGTGTGGGAAACTGAGCCTAAAGATCCTGCAGGCCACTTGCCTGTGTTATTTGGGTGAGCCAGACCCTGGCTAGGGAAAGAGGTGGGTATCATCCACTTCCCTTCCCTCAAGGCACACCTTTTATGTGAGGAAGAGGGGCCTTCCTATGTCACCCTCTCCTGGTGCCCACGATTCAGGGGAGATGAGTTAGCCCCAAAGGGAATCTGTATCTTGCCCAGCGGTCCCACAGCCCTGGGTGACAGGAACAGCCAATCACCATGAAGGTTCCTTGGGGTGCTCAGCAAATCTTTCTTTCCTGTTAACTTCCTGCACATCCCTGCCAAATTGACCAATTAACCTATTTATGCCACCGCCCCATCTAACCTCTATCCCCAAAGCCTCAGTGCAGAGTAGGCAAAAAACCCTGTCCACCTGGCCAATTTGCGGGCAGATAAAACATTCCTCCTCGACCCTCACAAAAGGCAGTTGACTATCCCTCCCTGCACTGATTTTGGTGGGAGGGTGGGCACCGAATTGCAAAGAAGGGGGCAGAACGGACTGAGAAAGCCCTAGGCTCCACCCCTAATGTCAGTGCGGTATGCATCACATCTGCATGCACATAACATGTCCCCATCTCCTCCTCTGTGGCTGTAAACACGTCCTCCACCCAGGACTGTTCCAGCCCGGGCAGGAGGAGGTGCCATGCCATGTCGGGCAACAGCAGTTTTAAGTGTGTGGTTTTCAAACAGGAAAACAGTATGGGAAAAGATTTATTCCCCCCGCCCCATCCCAATGACATAGTCCAGATCTAAATCCTGCCCTATCCACCCACAGCTGCTGTTAACTTCTTCTTCTTTTTTTTTTTTTAAAGCAGGAGATCCTATCCACATCTGGTTTGGCTCATAAGAATGCCATGAGCACACTAGGCTACATATTTGATACGTATGTGAACACATTCACGATAGTCGCTCAGGCCTGGTCTACACATGGAGCAAAATGAGCTGAGAATAAGATGGTAGGTTCTCCAGTGGTGGACGGGATTCAACAATTTCAGAATGCAGGCGGAGGATCTCATTTCTCAGGGATCTCCAATGGAAAACTCTCCCTGCAGGTAAAAAGCAACTGGGAATTAACTGGATTTGATCCTTTCTACATGGCATTCCAGCTTTGTTTTTTACTGGAAGAGGAGGGGGATTTTTTAAAAATATGGGCGAGCATTCAGAATTTATTTATTTTATTTATTATATTTATACCTCGCCTTTTTTCCTGCAAAGAACCCAAGGCGGCTTACACAATCCTCCTCCTCCTCCTCCTCCTCCTCCTCCTCCTCCTCTCCATTTTATCCTCACAGTCTGAAGTGGTACAGTCCACTTTACCAACTAAGGCAGGCATGTTGAACCTCTTTCAGCCTTAAGGCCAAATTCAATTTTGGAGAAGCTCTCGGGCAACATTCTGGGGGTGGGCAAAGGCAAAAGGGGCTGGTCCAAAGTACCAAATATACCCCAAACACCAGGATAGTTGAGCTTAAAGCTCTTCCTGTCCGTAACTAAGTGCAATGGCATTTCAATATTTTAGAATGGGGAAAGTGCTGTGCAAAAGCTGGGAAACCATTGACGACTGGCAGGAGAAAGGGAGTGAACCAGGGGAAGGAGGTGTGGTCATCAGGGGAGCCCCAGAGGGTCACATTGGCACCCCAGCTGGGCTCAATTTGGCCTAAGGACCTGAGGTTCATCACTGCTGAGCTAAGGATTCTATTGCCCCTTTTTACTACTGTACCTGTAGACCAGGCCTCATTTATACTTAAGGAGATTTGAGTCAGTGGTGGGGGAACTTTGGTGGCTTACGCTTTGCAGCCTCTATGGTGTTTCTACTGAGCTGCAAGAACGAGTGGGTAGGAAAAAGTGCCGAGCTTGAGAAATCCAGAAAGTTAGGAAAACGTCAACTGGCAAGATTTAATATAGCGTTGATGAAGGCTTTCCTGTGGTACCGACATAAGTTTTCCAAGGAAGAGACAGAATTATTAAATACATAGGCAAAGTTAATGTTGTATGAAAACTGCTGTTAGGTTAGGATTTTCCTATTAAAGTAGCATAAAGAGTCATTTCCATCATTTCCACACATTGAATGAATGCAGGCCTGAGCTCATTTATAATGTTTGACTCCAAATGTTCTTATGAATTATAGAGAAGGAAGGAAATATTTTATGAAACTAGCTGACACAACCAGAGATGTGAAATTATGCTTCTGAATAGAGCAGTATGGTTCCATTTAGGAGGATGGGGGTGAGTTGGGTCTTTTTAGGAGTGCTTGGAATGTGACGTTCATTCTTGAGATCTTATAGATGAACTTGGTATATTGCAACAATCTTTTACAGGATTTATTTATTTATTTATTTATGCACCACTGTTATCAGACTTTTGTGACATTCATTTTTCTTGTTAATATAATATAAAACCAGTGACCTGATCTTGGTCCATCAGTAGAATTCTGAATAAGAGGTTGCATCTATTGGCGTGGCCTGTTTTGAATGTTTCATTTTTCTCTTGCTATAGAAAGAGAGCTGCAATCTTTAATGGATTAACTAGAGCAATTTAGCAGTTAATAAATTAATTTAGTATGGAAATTCCCCACCCGCATTTAATTAGGAGTCTGATACATTTCGAAACTGGATGAGATTTGTGAAGGTTCATGATGGCTGTAGGGTGACTGTATAGAGGCATGGAAGTGGTTCAGACATAATGCCAAACCATGGTTTGTTGTGATCTCTGCACAAACACCATCCAACAAAACATGTTTGTTATCAGCTGCCAAACTTGCATCTGAAACTACCAAGGTATCAACACTGAACACTTTCAGGTAGCTGCTGTGCCCCTAGCAGGAACCACCACTAACATCTGCCCTGGGCCCTCCACATTTTCAGGTGTTCCAATCAACACTGGGGCTGGGGCTGGGAGCTGCCACTTAAATTTCCCCCAATGCATTATGCAACAGTTCCCAGTTGTGTGGTGCTGATTCAGATCTCTCCTGGGCCGCTGCCCACTGCTACCGGGTAAGCCTGTTAACTCAGATAAGTACTCAAAGCCCTGTGCTTGGGGGGATGAATCTGTCCAGTTTGGTTTCTCCCATATTCATTTTTATTTTTTAAAAATCTCAAGTTCTTTCCATCTTGTTCATGAAGAAATTTGTGAATTTTGCTAAGTTCTTATAAAAAACCCAGAACTGAACAAAATTCTCACCCATCCCCACCTGGAAACAAAATTGTTGTCTGGAGTTCCATGATAGAAGAAAGTTGGGAATAAATATCCTAAATGAATAAAAGTTGTCCAGATTTTTGTTAAAGCATACTATCTCTCAAGGGTTTTCTTCATTTGCTTGATTTAAAAGAATAGGAATAGTGAAGTGAATTAATACCAAGGTTGTTAGCCCTGATGAAATTATAACAAGTTCTCATGCATTTATTTAGTGTCTGATCTATTCATGGAAATCAGGTGGAGGTTTTTCAAAGCAGACCACTGTGCAGTGCTGAATTTTGGGGTGAGGGGTAGAAAAGACTTGCCATACTTGACTTTGCATTTATCCAGCACTTTAAAAATGAACCAATTGTACCAGCTTTCCTTTTAAATGTAGGGATTGGGCCCATTGCTCCTGCAGAAGTGCTTTCAAGGGATCTGTGAGAGCAGGGCCGGATTAAGATAGGGGCTATTGGAGCTGCAGCTCCAGGCCCCTACCATAAAATAGGCCACAGCCGGCCCGGCAGCACGCGGCGCGCCCACTCGCCCGAGCCGCGCCGCCGCCTGCTGGCTGCTGCCGCTGCCGCGCTGCATGTGGGGAAACCCCAAACGGATCACCTGTGGGGTGAAATGGGGGGGTGTTCCAGCTTGCACCTTCCCCCCCGCCATGCCCCCTCCCCCACCCCCAATTCACAAGGGGGGGTCTCACTGGATCGCGGGAGGGAGGGAGGCACCGAGGCAGCCGGTGGGAAAGAGCAGAGTCCCCACTTGCCAGGAAAATGGCGTTGTCCTTCAAGCTGCTTTTAAAGGGGCCACGTGGGCAGTGGCAGCTCAGCTTGCAGTTTTAGCTTAGCTGCAATTGAATTTTGCCCATGGCCCCTTTAAGAGTAGAGAGACGCCGCTCAACTGGGAGGTGGAGGCGAGGGGTGCGCGTGCCTGTGCGTGCGCGTGCACGGGAGGGCGCCCCATGGGGAAGGGGTTAGCTGGGCGGAAAGAGGAGGAGGCGGGGGCTGCACCGGGTGTCCCGGACCGACCGAGGGAGGGAGGGAGGGGAGAGGAGAATGAGGGAATTGATCACATGATTCCTTTCTTTAAATTGCCAAGGATTTCCTTTCCTAACAGAGCTGACTCGGTGCCTCTAACAGGTGAGATACAGTGTCAGAAGGAAAGGCAAGAACCTTCTCTGAAGCTCAATCCTGACAATTAGAAAACAAAAAGAAAAAGATTGCCTTGCAAGCACTCACCCCCCCCCCCCCCATGAAAAACACCAGATATCCAAAATTAAGGGTTCAAGTAAGGTTTTAAAAAAATTACAAAAGCCACTTATGAAATATTATAAAAGAATATAAAATCGAATAATGTAATAATTATAATATATCAGATATTATATAATAATATAATTCTGGAAAAGTCATCCTAGCACTGGCGCTGCTGCTTCCTCTTCTAGCAAGGAGCAGCATTGGTCAGTGTTGTAGATTGCTTTAAAACATGGAGCTTCAGTGTTTAATACTGGATAATCCACCCCCCACTGAGGAGCCCGCCAGGCAAGGACTCGCGTTCACGGGTGGTGGGGTGGGGGGTGCTTTGGCGGTGGGGCAGCTTGGAGGTGGCGTGATCTAAGCTGTGGTGGCTTGTGCGACTCAACTAGGATTTCGCTGACCCGAGGTGGGCCCGCCTGGCCTCCGGGCCTCTTTCTGCTCATCCCAGAGCTTAGAGGTGGGGTCGTTTCTTATGTTTTCTGTGCAAAATGTGGGAGTTGTGGGTCATTTTTGAATTTCTTGGAGCAAGATGTGGTGGTTGTGGGCCGTGTTTTTTAAAAACAGAATCTGAGCAAGACGTGGTGTGGTGTTTGTGGGGCAGTAGCATTTCCTCTGAGTAAAATATTTGCAGGGTGCTTGGGGACTTTAATCATACGCCTTTCCCAAGCCCACTGCAGTATCCTGCTCAGGAGACAGGCTGGGGCCCATTGAGGTTGGTGCTGGTTGCTGCAGCACCTTTTCTTCCTTATTTTTAAAATATTTTATACTCTGCGAGCACCTGTATGGGCAGGTGCATGGTTATAGATGCTCATCTTTTTATTTTTTAAAGACTTATTTCAAACTAATTATTTACTAAATTTATTTTAGAGTATTGTTATCCCGCTCCTCAGTCAAATAGACTCCTGGCGGGGCTTACATATGATCAGTAAAGGAAGACAGTCCCTGCCTGCAGGCTTACAGTCTAAAAAGACACAGCACACAAGGAAAAAGGAATAGGGAGGGATGAGGGATGAAAAATAACAATGCAATCCTGTGCATCTTTAGCCAGAAGTAGTAAGTCCTTCAAGTCTCAGCATCTGCCAGCTGGCCATGCTGGCTGAGGAATTCTGGGAGTTGTAGGCCTTATTTCTGTCTAAACCTGCATAGGACCTTTTTCTCCTTGGGGGCTAATGAGCATGAACATGTTTTTTTCAGGTGCAATTTTGACTAGGGAAAAGATTTGGATTAACTCTGTCTCTCTCTCTCTCTCTCTCTCTCTCTCTCTCTCTCTCTCACACACACACACACACACACACACACACACTTCCCCCATCAAATTTATGGAGGAGAAGGATATCAATGGCTACTAGTCCTGATGGCTCTATGCTATCCAGTATCGGAGGCAGTATGCCTATGTACACCAGTTGCTGGTGTGAAGGCTAAATGCAGGTTGCTTGTTGCTAGTTGAAAGCAATATTTGGAGTTTGTGAATGACCTTAACTTTGTTGACTGTGTAACTTCTTTGCTGACTGTTCTTCTTTGCTGACTAAAATATTTAATTTGTTTTAATATAAAATTGCGTCTTCATTTTATTTATTTCCATAAAAAGGCCCACCAAAATCCTCAGCACCAGGCCCATAATGCTCTTAATCCGGCCCTGTGTGAGAGCTGATTCTGACTCAGAGGAGGAGGAGGAGGAGGGGGTGGAAACCGCAGCTGAATGTCCAAGGCCAGGGAACTCCTAAGCCCGGAAGAGATATTTGGGAGGGAAGAAACTTCAGTCTCCCTGGGAAACCAACCTGAGCATGTTAATGAGGGGGAGGGTGGATCACTGGATCAGGTATCATTAGTCCTAAGGTGTGGTGTCAGTTAAATAGGGCAGATCAACTGAGAGTGTCAGACCTTCCAAGGGACTGGCCCTTAAGCAAGAGAATCCCACCTTAGAGGCGGAGTGTGGGTAATTTGAGCTTGGAAGAGAGGAGGGGAATTCAGTTTGGAACTAGCTTCTTACTTATAGGCCACTCTTCTTTAATAGCTAGTATTCTAACTAAGCTTGTTTCTTTTGTTATTGACTTCTGCAATACACTTCATTTGTACTTGTAAGTCAGTCTGACTGACTGGCATTAGCATAATAAAGCTTCAGTTGAGAAGTCATTGTCCCTGTCTGCCTGGAAGGAGTAAGTAAGAGAGAGGATTGGCCTTGGACATTAAAGTTCTTCAGTAAAACACTGGGGACACACTCTCCTTGAAAACCATACTAAATCCGACATGGTTCTGTCCATTTTTCCTCCCTGACATAGACAAATGCACCTTACCATTTTTCCCATGCAGCTTCATGAACTAATAGAAACCCTGTTTCAACTAGTGATGGGCGAACGTACCCCAGGTCAATTCATTATGTACTCAGAAAGTAATGAATTCATCCATATGAGCTTGGGAAAGAGTTCTCCTTTAAAATAAAATCTCATTCTCTGTATACAGGTTTTTGCGTATGCACAATATTAAGGTGCATTTTGGGAGCAAAATGTAGTTTGGACTTGTGTAGTGTGGCATGATTGCATGCATCACCATGTTATGTGCTCCCTTTCTGATTGATTGTTTTCACATGGCCTGCCTGTCTTATGATGATATGAGATTTACTTTCTGTCACCAATCGCCAGTATGAAGATGGACCCGTAGAGTCCTCGTCCCTGGAGCCAGAGCTGCAGCATCAAAGGAAGCTCCTAAGGAGATTGCTTCAAGTAAGGTTTTTTTTTGGGGGGGGGGGTAGGATGATGGACCCCACTCTTCTGGGGTCCAAGTAGGAAGTTTTTGCTCTTGGCCTGACCAGTCATGGTCAGAAGATATTTGTCCCTACATCAGCCTTCTGATGTAGGGACAAATAAGTTAGGAGAAGGAAGGCTGGTCAATGTTGTGTCTGATTTCATTGTTGATATTTGGTTGCAACAAGCAGGCCCAGCACTGCTGGGGGAAGGGCATGTTGAGCAGGACACATGGGGGAGCACCCTGAGACATCATCGTGGAGAAGGGAGGCTTACTCAAGCCAATTTCTCTTAGTTCACCAGAGTTATGAGAGAAATGGGGAGGGGACCCAGGTTTGAGCATTGAGGATCTCATTGATCCCAAAGGCTAAATGGCTTAGGATTGGCAATACCACCAACAGGCACTTCCTTGGCATCGCAAAGGGGCTGCTGTGAAGAGCACGGAGTAAAGTAAGGCTCTGAGCCAGGATAGGGGTTACCTGAAGGAGGTGAGACCTCTTAGCTGTCACCTTAATGGGTGGGCAGCAGCAGTGCTGGGAAGTGTTAGGAGAGATTAAATCTTATTTTGTTTGCCAATCATATCTTGTTTTCCTTTTAGTAAAATTGTGACCATTTACTTAAATCCACATTTGGTGTCTCATTTCTTCATTTCTCGTGTGCGTGTGTGTGTGGCAAATAAACTATAATTACTAGAAAAGACTGAAAGAGAGGCACTTTTACCTCTCTCAAACCATGACACATGAAGTCTGCCTGATAACAGAGGCCAGCAACAATCCACTGCAAGAATTCAAGCTGTTTCATTTGGCTCCTGTACAATCCAGCACTGCAGCTCCCTAAAAAAAAAAGTAAAAAAAAATATGTGTGTGTGTGTGTGTGTGGGAGCAAGCCAAACTGTTCACTTTACATAACTACAAGTGCAGCCAGGACAAACCGCAGAGGGTTTGCCTTTTATTTCTCTTAGATATTTCGAGCCCAGTAGAAACTCAGCAGGCACTTTATACTTCCTTCTCAATCTCAAAATGTGAGGCATGTCTCCCTAACAACCTGCAGCCCTGCACAACCTGCAGCCTTTACTGCAGCCCCCTAAGGGTGCCCTGACCACCCTACCAACAACAAATTACCCCTCCTGCCAATTTCACCACTGCCTGTATCCCTCCCCCAGAGATCCTCATACAGATAGCTTCCCCCCTCCCCTGCTAGCAGCAAGGAAAGAGCAATTTGTATCAGGATCCCTGGTGTGTATGCCTCTCTCTCTCTCTCTCTCTCTCTCTCTCTCTCTCTCTCTCTCTCTCCTCTCTGTGTGTGCATGTGGTACTAACCCTGACCCAGCATCACATATGGCCTTTGTGGCTGGAAAGGTTGTGCACCCCTGCCCTAGAAGGATTCTTATCTGTAAACAGCTGCCAGGTGAGGCCAAACTCCTCCCTGGCTTGATACATCTCCAGGGTGCACATCAGATTTGGTTGAACTTACTCTAGAAAAGTTGCAGTGGAAACACACTCAGCAACATTTACTATCTGGACTGTCAGTTAGGGACATGTGAGCGAAAGGTTTTGAAGGTATCCCCAGATCTCCACAAAAGGCAAAATAGCAACAGTGATTTACCAGGAACAAGTCCACAAAAAGATGAACTGTCCCTGGTAAAAAGGAAAAGTTGTGTTCTTTGTAGGGGTGGGAGTGTGTCAATGGTGTGTGTGTGTGTGTGTGTGTGTGTGTATGAATGGACGGAGTGCTGTGTGTATGAAAAACAACAGCCTTTTTGGAAATTCCGTGGGTCTTTGTATAGGTACTGGTGTATTCTGGATGCTTTGCTCTGTCCCGGATATCCAAATCAGTCATACACTATCTATCTTAACTGGATACTGGAGGGAAGGAAACAAAGCCCAGTGGTAAAGCACCTGTCAGTCCCTGGCATTTTCAGTTACACAGATCAGGTGGCAGAGGATGGGAAAGACCTTTGCCTGACACCCTGGAGAGGCACTGCCAGGCAGAGTAGGCAGCAGTACTGCATTAGAGGGACATTTAGGGCCAGTTCGTACGGCCCAGGTGGCGAGCGGGGGAGGCACCACGGGGCTGTCCACGGGGTCCGGCAGGGCTCTGCAGACGACCTGCACCCCACACGCGTGGGTGGACCCCGGTCAAGCCGGCAGTCCCCGCACCGCAGTGAGGGCCTCCCGGCACTAGGGGGTGCCGGCTCGGGATGCCCAGAGGGGCCGTTTGCCCCTACAGGCCGGAGTGGCTGCAACTCCGGCTGCTCTGGGCTGCCACCTCTGTGCGGCCCCCGCGGGACGGCCACCTGCTGTTCGCACGGCAGGGTGGCCACGTGCAGTAGGGGCTTACCCCTCTACCGCCCATGGTCACTTTGTGTGCTTTGCGCACGCCGCCGTCCTGCGGGGGCGCCCCTGGCCGGCGTTCGCACGACACGGGAACTGCGGGGGGCTTCTGCTCCCTCGCGGTTTCCGTGTCGTGCGAACCGGCCCTTAGTCTGACCTAGTATAAGGCAGCTTCCGATGCTCCTGTGACATGAGTTTATTGGCTGCTTTGCATTGCTGGATTAGTGCACACTGCGTAGGGATGGGTGAGAATGTTGTTCACTTCAATTTTTTAAAAATTAGAACTTACAAAAAATGCTGGGAATCGTATGACTTTTTCTGTCTAAACATGCATAGGATTGTGCCCTTAGACTGAGTACAATCCTCACTACTAGATGGAGGGCACATTCCTCAGAGCCCTCTGTCTATCCTAAGCCCTGCCAGCAAGAGTCCGGCAGGGCAGGAGGAGCAAAGGAGGCATTCACATCCTCTCCATCCTTCCTTATTGTATTTTGAGCTAGACGGTCATCTGAACCACCTAACTCAACCATCTGGCTGGGAGCAGGGATGGAGGCCTCTCCTCTTCCTTCGCCATCCTCTTCCATGGTTGTGACACCAACCTTGGGAGAGGAGCTGCCGTAGAGCTTTCTGTGGTGGCTGGGAGCAGTGGAAATCCAAGTGGGAATGGCTGGCTGGGGCATGCTAGAAGTTGTAGGCCTTTTTTCCTGGCTAAACATGCATAAGATTGCACCTTTAACTAGTTTTTCTTTTTAAAGCATTCAGTTATTCTCTCTACTATTGTTTCACCCACAAGTCCAGGGGCAGCTTGGGTTCTGGAATAGTGCCAGCTAGTTTCTCCTCCAATACTAGTCAAAATACTATATTTATCTGTGGAAAAGCTCCACGCTGGTATGTTTATTAAATCTGAAATTATATATATATATATATATATATTGGTGGGATGAGTCTTTACCTCATATTTTATGGAAACAAAACACAGGCCAGCTGTTTAGCTTTTAGTAGCAACTGATGATTCCATTCTTTTCTTTTGTTCTATTTCTGAAATAGGCATCATGCTGAACAAAGCTTGCTCGACAACAGATAAATAGCACATTCTTATTTTATTTGTTCAGAACTTCGGAATGTGAAATGAAGCTTGAGAGAGAAGGTGGGAGTGGGAAACCCTGAGCTAAGCAACTTCATTGGGCATAATTATAGAGGCCCACACAGCAGGAAAGTCTTCCAAGGGCACAGGGGGCAAAATGGTATACATAAAATAACCTATGTCTAACATACCCGTGTTTCAAGCTGGGAAACTTGAGAGTTCTCATTCTTAAAATGCACTTGTCTTTGCTGAAGAATTGCTTTCACATTGAATAGTTTTGACTTTCCAACCACTTCCTTCAGAAAGGCAATAATAAACTTCAATCACTTAAAAACATTAGTGATTTATCTTTCATGCAAAAGACAAAAGGAAGCTCTTCTTTTAGTTTGTCTCCCTTCTTGTAGCTATTGTGGGGGTGCACACCCTTTAAAAAAATGTCAGAGGAACAACTGAAAAGGAGGCAGAATCAGGTCAGTGCCATCTATTTGAAAAATGCAGCAATATTCCTATATGGGTTGTATCCAGTGTTAGTCTTACTTAGAATAAACCCATTTGAAATGAACAGGACTTAAGTTAGACTGGATGCAGTCCTATGTCTTGTACAGGGCACAGTCCAGTAATAGTAGCTTCCTGCTCTGCAAGAACCAATGAAATTAATAGAAGCTATGCAAGGGCATGTATTCAGGGCTTATGTAGGATTGATTCTTTTTGGGTCATGTGGCCACAGGTTTCCTCCTTGGTCTTTCTTCATTCCATTGGCATTTTATGTATTTTATCATTTGTGACATATTTATTATAACAGATTGCCTACCAGCAGGTGAAAACTACCATAGGGAACCTCAAATTTGTAAACTCTCCCGCGAAAATAGTTCCTTTTTTTTTTTTTAATCAGTGTGCGAGATACTTTAGCTAACACCTTTTCCACTGAGCAGCTGTGCTGTGAAACTCACACGATAAACAATCTGATTATACTCTGATATTTTTTATGAGAAGTAAAAGAGCTTGGGAAGAAAACCAAAGATCATTTCTTAAGAAAAGGGCCCGTATATTCCCTTGAAAATGGGAAAGTGTGTGTGAGAGAGAAAGAGGTGGGGGAGATGATAGAGATATTTTGAATATCATATATTTTAAACATCATGTTATTTAGGCCCTTAGGAAATCAATATGGTTTCTGCCCCTCTAGAGGGACAGTAGACATGATTTTTCATCATGCACGTCAGCTCCAAGAAAAATGCCGGGAGGAAAATCAACCCCTTTATATGGCATTTATTGATTTGGCTAAGGCCTTTGATACTGTAGACCGAACGGCTCTCTGGACTATCCTTATGAAAATTGGATGCCCCAATAAATTTGTGAATATCCTGCGACTTCTCCATGACAACATGACAGCAATGGTTTTGGACAACGGCTCTCATGGTGCTCCATTTAAAGTGGGAGCACTTTTTTGTGCTTAAATATTGCACAGGTGGTGTCAGGGGTGTGTGTGTGTGTGTGTGTGTGTGCATTTTGTGTTTCCCCCTTCCACCAGTGGGAGTTTTCCCTGAGAAGAATCCCATCCAAGGAATGCTTCTGCTGGCGGGAGTGAAGTCCAGATCCAGCTCAATGAAGAGTCAACACCTAGGCAACAACATGTGGGAAATATTGAAGTTTCCAGACACTTTTCATGGGCAGTCCTACATACTTCCCTTTGTTTGTTTTGGGGGTACTGCCTATCAGTTTCAAAGAAGTCGAGAAGATCCCTGATGAAATCAGCTTGCGATATCATGGGCAATTGTTTAAAATGCCAGTTATTTATTTGTTTAACATGCACACAGCAGCAACCTCAGCAGAATCCAGTAAGACATATCTGCATTCTCAGGCATTCAGGTGTTGGGCACGAAAGGCCCTTCTGTACTGAGATCCTTTTGGCACAGGACCGGTGCAGGGCAGTTTGGAGCCCTAGGCAAAGTTATATTTAGCGCCCCCCCCTCTCGTGCTGGGGGGGCCCTCCGGAGCAAAGCAGCCAGGAAATGCCTGCTTGCCCAGTGCCCCCCCCGCCAAGCCGGCCTCGCCCACCGCGCAGCATCTTAGGACCAGTCGCCGCCGCCACGCGCGCTCCTGACCCGGCCTAGCTCTGGGCGCCGAGGAAAGCTGAGCGCGACCCCAAGCCCGCCCGGCGCCGGCAATCCCCCCCGCACTGACCCGGTGGTGCCTTTGTCGGTGAGGCGGCCAGGCAGGGCAGGAGCGTGCTGGCGGCGAGGAAGAGTCGGCCGGAAGGAGCACAGCGTTTCTGCGCCCTCCTCAGCCACGCGCCCATGGCAGCCACCTAGTTTGCCTAGTGGTAGCGCTGGCCCTGTTTTGGCAGCCTGCCTGGCTCAACTCTTTTGGAAGACAACCAAAACAAACTCACAAAGCCCTCTTAGGAATGCATAAGACAAAGCACAACAAGGAAGTGTTACATGGACTGAAGGTGCGCTGGGCTGCTGTGAATGATGATTTACTGATTACCTTGGAAGCTTGGCGGGAGCCTGCAGAGGATTCTAGTGAGTTGAGGAGTCACAATCTGCTGCAGATTTACACCGCTCTCTCTTGTCCCTGCTGTAGAACCTTCTGTAAACAGACAAGGGAGAATGGAAGATTATGTTATCATATTACTTTAAAGTTGCTTTCTGATTGATTGATTGATTGAGTGAGTGAGTGAGTGACAGATAGCCCATTGGCAAGTGGAGAGATGCATTGAATGCCTCAGAAGAAGGGTGCCGACTCGACAACTATCAGGTGGATCCACAATTGGCTACAGAATCGGACTCAAAGAGTGCTTATCAATGGTTCCTTCTCAAACTGGGGAGAGGTAACGAGCAGGGTACCACAGGGCTCGGTCCTGGGCCCGGTGCTCTTCAACATTTTTATTAATGACTTGGATGAGGAGGTACAGGGAATGCTTATCAAATTTGCAGATGACACAAAGTTGGGTGGAACAGCTAATACTCTGGAAGACAGAAACAAAATTCAAAGCGATCTCGATAGGCTGGAGTGCTGGGCCAAAAACAACAGAATGAAATTTAATAGGGATAAATGCCAAGTGCTACACCTAGGGAGAGGAAACCAAATGCAGAGTTACACAATGGGGGACACTTGGCTCAACAATACTACAAGTGAGAAGGATCTTGGAATTGTTGTAGATCACAAACTGAATATGAGCCAGCAATGCGATGTGGCTGCAAAGAAGGCAAATGCTATTTGGGGCTGCATTAATAGAAGTATAGCTTCCAAATCGCGTGAAGTGATACTTCCCCTTTACTCAGCACTGGTTAGGCCCCATCTTGAGTACTGCGTCCAGTTCTGGGCACCACACTTTAAGAAGGACGTAGACAAACTGGAGAGGGTTCAGAGGAGGGCAACAAGGATGATAAAGGGACTGGAAACAAGGCCCTATGAGGAGAGACTGAAGGAATTGGGCATGTTTAGCCTTCAGAAGAGGAGACTGAGGGGAGATATGATCGCACTCTCCCAGTACTTGAAGGGATGTCACACAGAGGAGGGCCAGGATCTCTTCTCGGTCATCCCAGTTTGCAGGACACGGAATAATGGGCTCAGGTTACAGGAACCTAGATTCCACCTAAACATCAGGAAGAATTTCCTGACTGTCAGAGCAATAAGACAATGGAACCAACTACCTAGGGAGGTGGTGGGCTCTCCCAATCTGGAGGCATTCAAGGTGCAGCTGGACAGCCATCTGTCAGGGATGCTTTGACCTGGATTCCTGCATTGAGCAGGGGGTTGGACTCGATGGCCTTGTAGGCCCCTTCCAACTCTACTTTTCTATGATTCTATGATTCTATAGGGATCAGGGTTCACAGCGTCCAGATACAAGATAGCATGCTTGAACTTGATGCTGGGAAATAGGGAGAGAGTAAAGAGATTAAAAAAGGAGGAGAGAGCATCCACAGAGGCTGGCAAAGAACACCTCTGAGCAGAATGCTATGGCGGAGTGTGACGCGTTCGGTAATTGCCTAACAATGGGCATAAATGGGGTCACGCGATAAGGCTAGTGTTTGTGTGATTGCTGTTGGGGTTGTTGTTGTTAAATGGACATTTGTGGGCTCACTCTGAATTGCTTCAGCTTTGGCAGGGTCTAGATTACACCCTCCATCCCGCAAGCACAGAAAAGAACAACTATATAATGGATATTAAAAGTTTTTCTACATGAGGCATTAAATTTAGGGATGTGCGCGGAGCTCAATTGGGGGGTGGAAGTCCAGCGAACTCTCCAGGCTCGACCCCCCGAGCTCCACTCACCCCACCTGCTTCCCCAGCTCGACTCGCGTTCTCACGAGCCAAGCCGGGGAAGTGACTTCCGGGTTCCCGGTGCTATGTTTTTAATGTAGAAAATGGCATAAGACCAGTTTTAAAAACACTCCACTGGCTGCCAATCAGTTTCCAGGCGAAGTATAAAGTGTTGGTTATTACCTTTAAAGCCCTACATGGTTTGGGTCCAGGCTACCTACGGGATCGCCTTCTCCTGTACAATCCGCCCCGCACACTCAGGTCCTCTGGGAAGAATCTACTTCAGTCAGCCAAAACTAGGCTGACAGGTATTACCCAGAGGACCTTCTCTTCTGCTGCTCCCAGATTATGGAATGGCCTGCCTGATGGCGGGGGGGGGGGGGCACTGGGCAAGCAGGCATTTCCTGGCTGCTTTGCTCCGGAGGGCCCCCCCAGCACGAGAGGGGGGGGCGCTAAATATAACTTTGCCTAGGGCTCCAAACTGCCCTGCACCGGTCCTGTGCCAAAAGGATCTCAGTACAGAAGGGCCTCTCGTGCCCAACACCTGAATGTTCTCCCACATGCCCAATTGATCAAAATCACAGCCTGAGAGTGCAGATATGTCTTACTGGATTCTGCTGAGGTTGCTGCTGTGTGCGTGTTAAACAAATAAACAGCTGGACAGCCATCTGTCGGGGATGCTTTGACCTGGATTCCTGCATTGAGCAGGGGGTTGGACTCGATGACCTTGTAGGCCCCTTCCAACTCTACTTTTCTATGATTCTAGGAGATTCGTCAACTTAGCAGTCTTTTGGAATTTAAGAAAGCCATAAAGACTGATCTCTTCCAGCAGGCCTATCCGGTGGAATTTTAGGATGCCTTTAGGATGTTTTAAAGATATTTTAAAGATATTTTAAGATGTTTTTAGGATGTTTTAAGATGTTTTAATAGTATGTGTTGTGTTGTTTAGTTTATGTATTTTATATTTTTCTGCTGTTCCCCGCCTCGATCTATATGGAGAGGCGGGTAATAAATAAAAATTTATTATTACTATTATTATTATTATTATTATTATTATTATTATTATTATTATTAAAAACGGCTGCGATTTGCGCAAGTTATGCAACTTTCGGCCGTTTTTAATGTATCTTATGCCATTTTCTATGTAAAAAAACATAGCGCCGGGAACCCGGAAGTCCGGCAAGCACCTCAGCTGGGGCTTCCTTTCGGCCCGGTTTGGCAGGCATGGTGGCAGTGCTCACTGAGAGGTCAGCGAGTCGGGTGGTGGTTAGATCACCCACCCCTACGTATTGTGTGCTCATAATTTCCTACTCACGGTTGTTTATGGGTTCTTTAGACGACATCATGACCCTCCAGTTTTGCTTCTGTTTTTAAAGTGTACCTTTGGTAAGTTTTTGAGCTTTTCTACATGAGGCATTTATTATGCACTCATCATTCCTTACTCATGATTGTTTATCGGTTCTTTAGATGACATCATGACCCTCCAGTTTCACTTCTGTTTTTTAAGAGCACTTCCTCAGGTTTTTTTAGAGCAGGGAAAATGGAGTATCATTTGTGAAAGTAAAAGAAAACATATTTCCCTACATGTGTAATTGCATTATTCTGCTATAGCACAGCACCACCTAGAGGTTATGTAGCAGAAAAGCAGGAAAGGAAACACCCTTCATGTAGCACTCAGATGTCAATTTTGTGATGATACTGAAAATAGATACAGTGGATTAGCAGCCTCATGTAGAAAAGCTCATAGTAACCTTCTCCGTTTATCTGGGTAAATGATTCAATGGAAACTTCTGTACTATGAATATTTATGAAAATATACTATGTTTCTGAAAAAGGCTTCCTAATTCTTTGCAATTATATTGGCACCACTAGAAGTCTTTATAGTGGTTTGTTTTCACTATTACTCCTACCTAGATTAGACCCATTGAAATGAATGTGGTGTGTTAGACTAACTTTGGATGCATCCCTGTATGTTGACAATATTATTTACATTCACCCTCTGATTACTAATGTATATGGATATATAACTCTAGACACTTCTAAGTCTTCCCTACCCCTCCCAAACAGGGAATAAACCCTGTCCAAGCTGCCAGCACCAACCATCTTTTCAGTCCTGTACCCAGGGGAGGCCGGGGACTCCTGTGTCAGTGGGGCTCCTTATCCATTGCATCTTTTTGTTTGAGCTTTATAGGGGCTATCCGTGGTGCTGACCTAGCCCCAAAATAGGTTCACCACCATGGATGGCTCTTATAAAGCACAAGCAAAAAAAGAAAGAAAGAAAAAAGAGCATTGGATAAGGAGCCCCACTGACATAGGAGTCACCGGCCTCCCCTTAGAGTCCCTGTCCAACAGAGGGAAGTGCGCACATAGGCCCATACTATCTATGTGGGGATATGGCAGAAAGAGTCATGCCTTCTCAGCTTTCCCTTTGCACATGTGGTTTTCAGTCAAGCAGGGGAAACCAGGCACATATCAATCTTGCTGGAATGGGGTATAATAATAATAATAATAATAATAATAATAATAATAATAATAATAATAAATTTTATTTCTTACCCGCCTCTCCGTCTAGATCGAGGCGGGGAACAGCAAAAATATAAAATACATAAACTAAACAAAACACAATACATACTATTAAAACATCATAAAAACATCATAAAAAACATCATAAAAAACATCATTAAAACATCATTAAAACATCTTAAAATATCTTTAAAACATCTTAAAGGCAACCTAAAATTCCGCCGGATAGGCCTGCCGGAAGAGATCAGTCTTTATGGCTTTTTTAAATTCCAAAAGACTGGTGAGCTGACGAATCTCCTCCGGCAGGCCATTCCATAATCTGGGAGCAGCAGAAGAAAAGGTCCTCTGGGTAATACCTGTCAGCCTAGTTTTTGCTGACTGAAGTAGATTCTTCCCAGAGGACCTGAGTGTGCGGGGTGGATTGTACAGGAGAAGGCGATCCCGTAGGTAGCCTGGACCCAAACCATGTAGGGCTTTATAAGTCTCTGAGGGAAGTCTGCACAAGTAAGGACCCACAAGAATGCAACGTACCAGCCATGTAATGTAGAGCCTGCCTGCTGATGCTTGATATAACCAGCCCCACCCTGGATTTGCATTCCCAAGCAAACAGCAACAACAGGAGCTTTATTATTATTAAACCCTTAGTGGACCACTGCACACACAACTGGTGGGCTACACACAGCATGGTGCGTCACAAGCCGTGCAGGTTATCTAAGTTGCATCAGGCAAACTCACTCTTCCTTTCTCTCCCTTTTTTTTTATAGAGCCAGGCAACTCTTCATCTATATTTTATTTACTGTATGTTGCTACTTTGTAGCCTGCAGGCTTTTTAAAAATTATTTTTTAAGGTGGAAAAAAGAGATCACTCACTCCACACTATTTTTATAGACTGTATTGATCTGAAAGCATATGCTCATATGTTTTAATTATTGGCTGTCAGCCAACTCATGGCAGGAAAGTCCAAGACGTTAAATATAAAAATTAAATAAAAAATAATGGAAAATGCAAATTTACACTGCTTTTGCCCCGTTGATCTCAAGCTGGGACCAAACTGGCATGGATGAGACTCAGCCAGCTCAGATCTAAGTATCTGGATCCAATTGATTGATGGAGTTTTGATATTTGTGTCCTAAAGAAATCAATGCACACGTTCAAAAGGCTGTTATTAGTTCCTAAAACCAGATGGCATTCTTAGTATAAGCTACCTCATTTAAAGTTTTTCATTGTAGAGTCATTTAATATGTAGCCTCCTTTTGATCAAGTGCCTGCTTCCATTATTGGGTCCTGGGTATTTAAATGTACATGTTTATAGCACTAGGATATAAAGCTGCGTTGCAGTGTGGGGTGCTCCTGTCCTGTTTAGGGTTCTAGTTCTAGCCATGCCCTCCATTCCATTTTCTGTCACCACCACACATGGTTTCCTATCCCCCCTTACCAAGAGAGCATCTGGCGCCCCCTCAGCAAGCTCAGCCTTCATTGGACTGTTTTTCTGCCCCCTCCCCTTAGGGATTTTTCTTTCCTCCTGTAGCTTTTTTTGTACTTCTGCAAACCTTGGGATTCCCCAAAGCCTGCTAAAACCTCCCTCTTATGCATGGACGGTGCTGTTTTGGCTGCAGAGAGACAGGCAATTGGAGAATTGAGTTTGTGATATATGTATCTGTGTGTGTGTGTGTGTGTGTGTGTGTGTGTGTATAATATTAGTAATATTAGTAACATATCTCCAAACTGCCACTCTTAGAATCTATTTCACATTGCAGCTACTGATCAAGGTGGAAGCTGAAATGTTAAGCTCTAAATATATATTGAAATTATTCTATTGTTAGTCTATCTTTCACACACACAGCTTCTGCATGTCTACTCAGAAGTAAGCAGGACTGAATCACTCAGCAGCACTTTCAAATAGTATCCCAAATACCAAGCCTCTGCATATCTACTCACAAGGAAGCAACTCTCCTGCCTGCAAAATGCACAGCTCAAAACGTCTGTAACAGCTCCATTCTTTGCAGGGTATATAAAAGTTAATTGCGTTGAAACACCCTCTTTTCTCTGACTGGAAATAACAGCAAAAGAAGCTTGTAGGCCAGATGGGGAACCTTCGGAAGTTGCATCCCAGTGGCTCAGAGGTATCCCACCCCTCATATATATGATCTCTAATGTGATGATTACATATCAATGGCTCACCAATAACAAAACATGATAATCTGCCAATATCTCATACAGGGTTCATGGCTGGGTTCAGACATAATTGGAAATCATGGGCAGAATTATTTTTTTAAAAAACCTGACAAACCTCTGTGAAGTCATATTATTTATTATTCTGCTTGTTAATTAACAAATTAATAACAGCAAAATGATAACTGACAACAAAAGCAGCATATGGAAAAGGATAATTTGAAGCCAGTTCACTTAGTTTAAAGTCTTTATATTGACCACAATAAAAACACCCGATCAGATTAGTTGCAGCCCAATGTTGTAATAGCAATGTGAAGCAGGCTAGAACTTCCTTCCAGGTACTGGTCAGTAGAGTCTGAAGTCTTGCCACTTTTTAAAAAATAGATATGTTTGATTGATCTTGACAGGCAAAAATCCAACATGAAGCTTTCCCCAGCATGCAATGCTGGGAAAAGCACTGCTTCTTGATTTCCCGCTTGCCATGCATCTATTGATGGCAAAGAGCTTCATCTAAGAGAGGGGGTGAGCTTGGCTGGAGGAACAGAATGTTGGAGTCATGACTTACCTTTGTAAAGAAGGTAATGAAACTGTCCCTGATGTTTAATGAATTAGGAAATGATAAGGAGAGGAGTGCTGAATTCAATGTTCATCAGTTTAATAGTACTCTAAAACGGTTTTATTGAGCGGAGATGAGGCATTCGCAAATAAAAACAGAAGTTACAAGGTTGTATTCCTGTAGCTGTTTCCTTCCCCCTATCCAAGTTGTTTGATTTGGAGGAAAGCAAGTCCATTTTAAGGAAAACCTTAAATCTAGTTTGCTAGGAGTTGAAGACCCCCCTCCCCCACACCACACACACAGGCAAACCTGGCATGTAGAATTATGATAAAGTATAACAATGGAAGGAAATGGCAAGCAAAGGAGGGGGCAGGAAAACAACAACTGATAAATGAGTTAAGTGGTGGCTGTGAGCAAAATGAGTTGTAGGATCACTGTGATGTTGTTGGCAGGTTTGTCATTCATTCCATCCAAAAAAATAAAAAAGCGGCGGGGGGGGGGGGAGAGAATAAAAAATGAACAAATTCTGAGAAATTGAGCAAATTGCAGAAGCAAAGAATCCTGATCATGTCTGTTACTGAAATTTTAAACTGCTGGGCAATTCTGTGGGTATCTGGTGCCTGAGAACAACACCTAGCAAATCAACCCAAAGATGGCACTGGCTGGGACCCTTTTCACGCAGGCCAGATCACACCAGGCTTTGTTGCTTTTGCCAAGATCTCTGGATCCAAGGCGGTGGTGTGGTGGAAGGATATTGTGAAGAAGTGAATCATACCACACTTCCACGGGCAGACTCAGATTCTATGATTCTATTACTGTTAACTCAATACCAGGTAGCTGCGCTGGCCACTGGCCTAAGGCACCAGACTTAGCACTGAATGACTCAGATGGACGACAGTACACATTAAGATACCAGTAAGTTTATTAAAAGGATTTAAAAGGAAAATCGGGAATAAAAGAGAAGGGGGAACAAAAGAGGATACAAGGAAAACAAATTACCACCACAGAGTCCTTTGGTACACGCTAAACAAGAAAAACAACAAAGTCTAACCTTACCTAGCCTAATTAATTGCCCAGCCAAGGGGATCTTGTTCCAGTCCAGCCCTCAAGGACTCCTCGACACAAAGTGTCAGCCCTTTCTTTAGGAAATCTTTTGTTCATTCATTCATTCATTCATCTTCTATACCGCCCAATAGCCGAAGCTCTCTGGGCGGTGTACAACAGTCAATTAAAAAAATACAATAAGATGCAGTTAAAAATATAAACAATAAAATATTATAAAAATTTAAAACCAATTAAAAAATATATCACTGACAAGCTAAAACACGACTGCTAAAAACAATTTACCACTCCACCGTATACCACCTAATTATTAAAAGCCTCAATGTAGAGGGCAGTCTTAACCTGGCGCCGAAAAGATAATAGAGTTGGTGCCAGGCGGGCCTCAGGGGGGAGCTTGTTCCACAGTTGGGGGGCTACCACAGAAAAGGCCCTCCCCCTTGTTGCTGCCCTCCGAGCCTCACGTGGAGGAGGCAGTCGGAGGAAGGTCCCAGATGTTGAATGTAGTGTATGGGTAGATTGTGGTTGGGAGAGGCATTTCATCAGGTATTGTGGTCCCAAGCTGTGTAGGGCTTTATAGTTCAAAACCAGAACCCTGAATAGGGCTCGGAAGCATATAAGCAGCCAGTGCAAGCGGGCCAGAACAAGTGTTATATGTTTGGACCTTTTGGTCCCAGTGATTAGCCTGGCCGCTGCATTTTGCACAAACTGAAGCTTCTGAACAGTCTTCAAGGGCAGCTCCACATAGAGTGCATTGCAGTAATCTAACTTTGAGATTACTAGAGCGTAGATTACTGAAACTAGGCTATCCCTGTCCAGATAGGGGCGTAGCTGGGCCACCAGCCGAAGCTTGTAGAAGGCACTCCATGCCACTGAGGCAACCTGAGCCTCAAATGACAGAGATGGCTCAAGGAGAACCCCCAAGCTACGAACCTGCTCCATCAAGGGGAGTGTAACCCCATCCAGAGCAGGTTGAACACCCTCCATCCGGTCAGAGGAACCACCCACTAATAGCATTTCAGTCTTGCCTGGATTGAGCCTCAGTTTGTTAGTCCTCATTCAGTCCATTGTTGCAGCCAGGCACCGGTTCAGCACATCCACAGCCTTACCTGCTGTCCAATCCCAAAATACCCCATCATCTCAAGCCAGGACATCACCTGACATTCTCCCAGCTGAAAGCTATTATCACCCGAATATCCCAACTTGCCAACTTGAACAGCCATGAGGGTTGGAACTGCCCAGCGCAGCCTGATAAGGAAGCCTACAGACTGCATTTTACACCTAACTCAAATTGAAAGGTCCAGAAAGGGTAAAACGAGCTTCACTCAAGGGCCCACTTCTTCAGAGATATAATAAAAGATTAGGCTATGGTAATCAGATTTGAGGTAAATAATACAGGCCTGTGGCTCACGCTGGCTCAGCTTGTCTGAGCGTGGAAAATTAAGCAGGGTCAGGCCTGGTTATTACTTGGATGGGAGACCCCTCCTCTAGTTTCCTGCACTGAGCAGCGGGTTGGACTCGATGGCCTTGTAGGCCCCTTCCAACTCTATGATCTATGAAATTCTATGAAAGACCAGTTAAGATTGATTTTGGCTATTTCACAGCAAATTAAGGGATGGGAGAGAAATTTGTTCAGTTTGCATTTTATCGCAAATTTACCTAATTTTGCACTTTTGAACCAATACGCAAACTGAAACTCAGTTATCTTTCAAAATTTGCCTTCTCTGAATTTTGGAATGGTGTTCTCTACTTTTTTTAAAAAAATAATAATGCATATACAAATGTTTATATCGGTGCACACCAAAATGCAGATATTATGAACGGTATTGGCAAAAAATATGTGTATAATAGGCAAAATTGCAAGCAAAAATTGATGTATCAGGAGACAGGCACCCAAAACTGTGTACAAATTTTCATGCAAACCTTAACCAAAAAATCTCAAAGTTCATGATGAACTGAATTTAAGATTGGAAAAATGAGAAACAGAGAAACCAGAATTGACAGATTCATCCATCCCTAAAGTAAGCCAAAGATTGCAATCCTAAACATTCTGAAGATGCAATCCTATGCAAATTTAGACAGAAAAAAGGCCTACAACTCCCAGCATGCCCCAGACAGCTGGGGCATGCTGCCTGGGGCATGCTGGGAGTTGTAGGCCTTTTTTCTGTCTAAACTTGCATAGGATGGCACCTCCAGTCGTAAGCCCCATTGAACTCAGTTGGGCTTACTTCGCTCCAGAATACGCATGTATAGGATCAAATGGGTAGGCCAAAGTTCTCAATTTCCTTTTCTGAAAATATATACAATGGGTCAAATTCTTGAAATTCAAGTAGCTTTTACTGCTACTTCATATGTCTCTCCTAATCTTGCCTTGCATTAGTTTTAGACAATTCCTAAACATGTACCATGATTTGATAAATTTAAACATGTACCATGGTTTGATAAGTTCTACAAGGCAGCTTCTGTTTAGTTGCTTCAGCTGACTGGTTCTTAGTCAGCATTCTTCTTCCCAGAGTATCCTTTATATGTTTGTCACTGAGGATAAGATACCCAATAACTGATGTGGTACTTTATTAAGCCAGCACTTTGAGATTGTTATAAAAGAAAAAAAAAATCTCTAAAAATCAGGTTGACCACTTATGAACTGCTAAAACAGAGGGAATACATCACCAAAAAAGAGGACATAAGAGGACACCCACTTGTATAAAAATTGCATATTCCAATTTATATGTATAGCTTCAGATTTAGAAATAATTATTATAATTTAAATAGGAATAACAGTACATCTCATCATAGTGTGGAAGACTGACCAGGTGACCTGTGTGCCTGCATGTCTAGTCTACTGCCTTGTCAGTGGTGGCCCCCTGATTATGCAATTATCTCCCTAGCGAGGCCCGCCTGGCACCAACATTGGTATCTTTTCAGTGCCAGGTTAAAACCTTTCTCTGTTCTCAAGCATTTGGCAGCCTATGATAAGGTTTTTAAATGGGTCCTGGGATTTCTTATTGTTGATTGATACAATTGTCTATGTGTGTGTGTGTGTGTGTGTGTGTGTTGTCTGTTTATATGTTTGTATGTTTTTTATATATTATGTACAATATTATTTTTTTAGTTTTTTAATCTTCATAACCCACCCAGAGAGCTTTGGTTATTGGGCAGTATAGAAATATAATAAATGAAATTGAATTAAATGAAACTGTTTATGGGCAACAGTTTTTATGCTTCTTTATTTTAAAACTTGAATTGGAATGGACAGTCTTGAAATAGAGGACTGTCCTTTGTAAAAGATAACACAACAAATTATGACCTGTGTTGGGGTTAAAACACAATGGCTTGGTGTATATTAAAGACCATGACTTGTACTAATCTCTCTCTCTCTCTCTCTCTCTCTCTCTCTCTCTCTCTCTCTCGCCTTTAGTTCAGAGACAGCATAGTTTCTGTAATCCACATGCTGGGCATTATATATTAGATGTAGGTTGTCTTTGAAGATGACTGTCTTTGAAGACTACTCAGAAACTACAGTTTTGCAAAATGCAGCAGCAAGGCTGCTGACTGGAATTGGTCAGTCAGGACACATCTCAAAAGTTTTAATATAGCTTCACTGGCTTCTTGTTTCCTTCTTGGTAGAAAGGTTTGAACTTAACATTTGAAAGCCCTGTGTTGCTTGGGACCTGGGTATCTCCCGCATGGACTTGCTCATTCATCATCTAAGGTCCTTCTCTGGCTGCCTCTGCTGTCAGAAGTTAGGTGGGTAGCAACTGCGAAAGAGGAGACACCCTTAAAGAAGAGATACCAGTCACCAAAGAGCAAGTATTGCCATGTTCAAAGATGGTGCCCTCACACTTTCCATAAACAAATGGTGAAGTTTGCTCAAGGGATTTTAAAAAAACCCTTCATGTGTAATTTCTTAAGTACAAGTGATTACATTAGTCAGTTTTGAGTTTTCCGTGGGGATCTTTTCCAGGGACAGAAACCAAGGGCCTTGCAAAGGTGCACCTCAACTTTAGAATGCTTTATTTTAAATATTTATATATCACCTATACAGTCCTCCCAAGGCAATTTACTCAATAATCATTATAAAAACAAGTATAAAATCAATACAAATAATGATAATCTACTTAGATATGGAGAGGTATACAAATACTGATAATAATAATAATAATAATAATAATAATAATAATAATAATAATAATATCTAAACCAGCCTTCCTCAATCTGGTGCTCTACAGATGTGTTGGACTACAACTCCCAGAATCCCCTAGCAGCCATGCTGGCTAAGGGATGCTGGGAGTTGGAGTCCAATAATCTGCAGGGCACCAGAGTGGGGAAGACTGATTTAAATTTAACAATAAAATAATAAAAAGCAGCAGCAATAAAATATATCATTTAAAAGTCTGGGCCAACTTCAAATTAATCAGGCAAAAGCAGATGTAAACAAGAGCTGAAAATCTATTTAAACAAAGACACAGCAAGTGGGCTAAACTAATTTCCCATGGGAGAGTTCCAAAGTCTTGGAGCCACCACTGAGAAGGTCCTGTCTCTTGTGTCTCTCAGCCTGAAGGACCTTACCACTGAGTAGGCCCTGTGAGCATGACCTCAGAGGCCAATCTTAATGGCTGAGCAGGCTTATACGGAAACAGGTGGTCTTTCAGATAACCTGGTCCCAGACCATTTAGGGCTTTAAAGGCAATAACCAGCACTTTGAATTGGTCCTGGAAGTACACTGGCAACTAGAGCTCCCACTCCATTGCCTAGGCCTTAAACCACCTAATCAACTTGGCTTTACGCAGGAACTTTGTGGATTTTACTGTTTCTACTGCAGATCTGTTTTTGTTGTTTTCTGGATTTAATTATATGCATCTTGATTTGACTCCTTTCTTGTTTTCTTTTTCATTTGTTAGCTTCCTGAACAGTTTTGCAAATTGAAGAATGACATCTACATTCTCAGGACAATAAATTAATATATGTATATACATATACATATAACACCTTCCTCTTTTAAAGTTCTGTGTTCTGAAGGCTGGCATGTGTTATGTTTTCAAAATGATTACGGCAATCATTTCTAAATGCTGTGGCAACTGGCAAGGCACACTAATGTGGCTGGAAAGAACTGCTGGTGTGTTGCGAGAGATTAATCAAATTATTTTAAAGGGATCTTGGGAAGATCTGGGCATCCAACTGGTCTTCCGTGAGGGCAGGTCATTCCTGCTGTGTTTTTGCATTAGGAATGATTAAATGATCCAATTACATCCAATGTAGAGATGCGCCAGAATTGCCTGCCCTCGGAGGGCATCACTGATGGCACACACCTGTGCCCCAGGTAACCTCCTGTGGGGAAGGCACATCTCTACATCACCTCCAAAGTGAGTGCTAAAGGGTGACGCATAATTTCCATTTTAATTCAGAAAAAAGCAGTGTGACTCAGTGATCTGATGTTTGAGAAATGCTGCTATAGGGCATAGGTACTATGATGAAGCAGGGTAAATAGTTATATATATATATATATATATATATATGGCATTATGCACAATAACGCAAGGGTGAAAATGCAGTGGATGCTTAATACAAAATTAGGAATGTGTCTTCTTCTTTTTTTTAACAATATTACAGGTGTCGGATTTTCATTGGTCAGTGTGCAGGGCAGTGAAGTTTAACCCTTCCCCTTCTCAGCTGCGATTGCAATGAAAATCAACCCCCATCCCCACCCTAAACATAGCTATGAGGTTGAGCAAAATCAATCAATCAATCCATTGGCACCTCTTAGCCACATGGGAGGGGGGTTCCCCCCACCCCAGGATGGCAGCTGGGGAGGGAAAGGTTAAACCTCTCCTCCCCATGTGCTATGGACCCCATGAAAATCACCTCCTGCCTGTCATGAAATAAAGAAAGCAAACAAACAGATGTAGTTCGTCATGATGCATTAAGCGTTATGTGTAGTCTGGCTCAAAGCATTGGATTTGAGAGAGATGTGCATATTTATTTATAATATTGTATTTAATATATAGCCAAAAGGAAAGGTGGGATAGCATGAACAAACATTTACTTCTGAGAGACGAATTTTATAGATTAGACTTTTGCACATGTGTCCCCACCCAGGCAGTTGGTCAGTGCTGTAGGAAGGGGCAGAGGGCACGTGCTCAGTCCCCTCGCCTCCCTGAACAGGTGAATGGCATTGCCAAACCTCAGGCAGTCGGCCACATTTCTTCACTATGGAAGGAAAGGACTCAGCAGTGGTGGCACTATGGAAGGAAAGGACTCAGCAGTGGTGGTGACCTGCAAGGGGTGTGCAATGTTTGTTTTCCTGCCGGAGATCAACATGGCCTACACATGCAACAAGTGCAAGCTGGTCACGCTGTTGGAAGAAAAGGTCAGAGGACTGGAGCAGCAAGTGTCAACCCTCAGGAGCATAAGAGAAAGCGAGGAGTTCTTAGACAGAACGATGGATCTACAGCACCAAAGCACAGTACAGGAGCCAGAAGGGCAACTGCAGGATGAGGCGGAGTCAGAGACTGCAGAGGCAAGGGAAAATAACACAGGGGGAACTCCCTGGAAAAGGGTGACTGTTAGGAGCAGAAGAACTACAAGACACTCTGCGCCTGTGGAAGCAGTGGAGCTATGGAACCGCTTCCATGTACTTGAGGACGAGAGCAGAGGACAGCCTGCAGAGGACGGATTACCGGGCACCCAACGTGACAGCGAGCAAGAGGCTGAGGGTCAGTCAAGTGGAGGCAATCAAACCAAGGCCTACAGCAAGAGGAAGAGAAGAGTACTCGTAGTGGGAGACTCCCTCCTGCGGGGGATCGAAGCCAAAGTATGTCGCGAAGACCCATGGACTCGCCAGGTGTGCTGTCTCCCCGGGGCACGGATTAAGGATGTGACAGAGCAGCTGCCGAGGCTCATGCAGCCCACCGACACATACCCCTTTCTTCTCTTCCACGTGGGTACAAATGATACTGCCAAACGGAGTTACAAAGAAATCACGGCAGACTTTGAAGAGCTGGGAAGGGAACTCAAGAACTTCGGGGCCCAGATAGTTTTCTCATCCATCCTTCCAGTACTTGGAAGAGGCATAGAAAGGGAAAGAAAAATACTCCGAGTGAATGACTGGCTACGAAGGTGGAGCCGACGTGAGGGATTTGGATTCTGGGACCACGGGCTACACTTTCTGGAAGATGGACTGCTGGCAAAGGATGGGTTGCACCTCACAAGGACTGGGAAGAATGTGTTTGGACACAGCATGAGGAACTTAATCAGGAGGGCTTTAAACTGAATCCAACAGGGGAGGGAGACATAAACTCGGGGGTACCAATGGAAGAAGGCCTCTATGCCACAATGGAGAGAACAGCTCCAGCGGTGCCCATTGATAGTCTACCACAAAATGTAGGGGGAAAGTCGGACTATAAAGCACATAGTCTTCAATGTCTCTATACTAATGCCCAGAGTATGGGCAATAAACAAGACGAACTTGAACTCTTGATACATGAGGGCAAGTACGACTTGATAGGGATAACTGAAACCTGGTGGGATGACTCCCATGACTGGAATACAGCAATTGAAGGGTATAACTTGTTCAAAAGGAACAGAAGCAACAGAAAGGGAGGTGGAGTTGCACTGTATGTTAAAAATACGTATCTCTGCACAGAGATACAGGAAGAGGAGCTTGGCAGCCCCATTGAGAGCATCTGGGTTAAAATAAAGGGGGCAAAGAATAAAACGAACATGGCGGTTGGAGTCTACTACCGACCACCCAATCAAGGAGAAGATGAGGATGGAACTTTTGAAAAGCAAATTGCCATTGTTTCAAGGAGGCACGATGTGGTAGTAATGGGAGACTTCAATTTCCCTGATATCTGTTGGGAGACTTATTCAGCCAAACATGGCCCCTCCAAGAAATTCCTGACCTGTGTTGCTGATAACTTCCTCCTACAGAAAGTGGAGGAAGGAACTAGAGGATCGGCTATCCTTGACCTGATTCTAACCAACAGAGACGAGTTAGTGGATAAAGTGGCAGTTTCGGGAACTCTGGGGGAAAGTGACCATGTTATACTTGAGTTCTTGATTCTAACAGAAGCAAAAGCTGAGTGTAGCCAAACACGTACCCTGGATTTTAGGAAAGCCAATTTTAACAAACTCAGAACAATGATTAGTAAAATCCCATGGCAAGTGACTCTCACGAGAAAGGGAGCCCAGGAGGGGTGGGAGTTTTTAAAGAAGGAAATTTTAAAGGCACAATTGCAAACAATTCCCACAAGGAAAAAAGGCAGAGGGCAACAGAAAAAGCCAATGTGGCTTCACAATAAACTCAAAGATGACCTGAAAACAAAAAAGGACACGTATAGGAAGTGGAAGGAAGGACAGGCTACAGGGGAAGAGTACAGGCAGGTAGCACAGAACTGCAGGAATAGTGTCAGGAAGGCTAAAGCTGAGAATGAGCTAAGGTTAGCGAGGAATGCTAAAAGCAACAAAAAAGCTTTCTTCAGATACATGCACAGTAAAAGACAGAAGAAAGAACTGGTGGTTCAACTACGCGATGAGGATGGCAAATTGATAACAGAAGACAAAGAAAAGGCAGAAGTGTTCAATTCCTACTTCGGCTCGGTCTTCTCCCAAAAGAGGGTCTATGACCCCCCTGGCAAACCTGAAGTGCAGACTGAAGGGGCAGAATTGCAGCTTGAGATTGATAGGCAAATGGTCAAGGAGCACCTGATTACTCTGAACGAGTTTAAATCTCCAGGGCCTGATGAGCTGCATCCTAGAGTAATAAAGGAACTGGCAGAAGAACTCTCAGAACCACTGTCTATTATCTTTGAGAAATCATGGAGGACAGGTGAAGTGCCAGACGACTGGAGGAGGGCAAATGTTGTTCCCATCTTCAAAAAGGGCAAGAAGGAGGAACCTGGGAACTATAGGCCAGTCAGTCTGACATCAATCCCTGGGAAGATTTTTGAGCAGATTATAAAGAAGTCAGTCTGCAAGCACCTTGAAAACAATGCAGTGATTACTAGAAGCCAGCATGGATTTGTCAAGAACAAATCCTGTCAGACTAATCTGATCTCATTTTTTGATCGGGTAACCTCCCTTGTGGACTGTGGGAATGCTGTGGACATTATATATCTGGACTTCAGCAAAGCTTTCGACAAAGTGCCTCATGATATCCTGATTAGTAAGCTAGCTAAGAGTGGGCTAGATGGAACAACTATCAGGTGGATCCACAATTGGCTACAGAATCGGACTCAAAGAGTGCTTATCAATGGTTCCTTCTCAAACTGGGGAGAGGTAACGAGCGGGGTACCACAGGGCTCGGTCCTGGGCCCGGTGCTCTTCAACATTTTTATTAATGACTTGGATGAGGAGGTACAGGGAATGCTTATCAAATTTGCAGATGACACAAAGTTGGGTGGAACAGCTAATACTCTGGAAGACAGAAACAAAATTCAAAGTGACCTCGATAGGCTGGAGTGCTGGGCCGAAAACAACAGAATGAAATTTAATAGGGATAAATGCCAAGTGCTGCACCTAGGGAGAGGAAACCAAATGCAGAGTTACAGAATGGGGGACACTTGGCTCAACAATACTACAAGTGAGAAGGATCTTGGAATTGTGGTAGATCACAAACTGAATATGAGCCAGCAATGCGATGTGGCTGCAAAGAAGGCAAATGCTATTTTGGGCTGTATTAATAGAAGTATAGCTTCCAAATCGCGGGAAGTGATAATTCCCCTTTACTCGGCACTGGTTAGGCCTCATCTTGAGTACTGCGTCCAGTTCTGGGCACCTCACTTTAAGAAGGACATAGACAAACTGGAGAGGGTTCAGAGGAGGGCAACAAGGATGATAAAGGGACTGGAAACAAGGCCCTATGAGGAGAGACTGAAAGAACTGGGCATGTTTAGCCTTCAGAAGAGGAGACTGAGGGGAGATATGATCGCACTCTTCCAGTATTTGAAGGGATGTCACACAGAGGAGGGCAAAGATCTCTTCTCGTTCATCCCAGTTTGCAGGACACGGAATAATGGGCTCAAATTACAGGAACCCAGATTCCACCTAAACATCAGGAAAAATTTCCTGACTGTCAGAGCAATAAGACAATGGAATCAACTACCTAGGGAGGTGGTGGGCTCTCCCAGTCTGGAGGCATTCAAGGTGCAGCTGGACAGACATCTGTCAGATATGCTTTGACCTGGATTCCTGCATTGAGCAGGGGGTTGGACTCGATGGCCTTGTAGGCCCCTTCCAACTCTACTTTTCTATGATTCTATGATTCTATGATTCTTCTTTGGCACAGTGTACATCACGAGTGGGGAGCCTGTGGCCCTCCAGATGTTGTCGGACAACAGTCCCTGACCATTGACCATGCTGGCCGAAGCTGATGGAAGTTGGAGTCCAGCAACATCTGGAGGGCCTCAGGTTCCCAAGCCCTGGTGTCCATGGTCTGGATGTGAGAACCTAACCATGGGAAATGCTCATAGTCTCTGATTCAGAAGGGAATCTTTGTGTGGATGCTGTTGCTAGATTGGGCAGTGATGTAGCGGCAGGTCCCATGGGCCTTCAGCAGCTTGCACCACTATTTGCTGGACTGGAGCAAAATTTAGAGAATGCCTTAGCCTCTTCTGTATGTATGGTTCCTTTACAACATTGCTTACATGCATGTAACCGACTTATTTTGATTATTGCCCATATCACCATCATCATCATCATCATCATCATCATCATCATCATCATCATCATCGATTAATGGCAAACTTGTTTTTTGAGTGCTGATCCTTATGTAGCCAAAATGGCACAAGAGGGAGCCTCAAGGCTTGCAGAAATACTAAACAACAACAACACAACTTTAGGGAGAAAAAACCCCTAAAACCTTAAGATGTCCTCGCCTCCAATAGCCCAATTATGACTTAGCAAAGAATACTGATAGGCTGTTTGAAGGGGTGGGGGTGGAATGGAATATCCTGGTAAGGGGCATGTTTGGCTGGCTGCAACCTTGAGTTGCACACCCTTTAAATTCTTTAATTCTTCAAAAATAATTAATTATTTTTATTTTTAATATAGTACCATTTGTGTACATGATGGCTTACAGAGGACTATGGCATCAGAAACTGCAACAATATTTCCAGAAGTACTAGAATTTGTTTCCTGGAAGTGTATATTGCCTTTTGTGCAAGATATTTATGGCTTTTTGACTCCTGAGTAGAACTATGCGGAGAGATGACAATGGCCAATGGATGTATCTTATGCAAATGCAACCATATATCTCCTTGTCTAGATGGCTTTATGTTTTCCTCTAGTATTTCTTGACACAGGTGTTACTTCTTGCCACAGAAGAGTTGTTAAGCAATTCCTTTTCTTGCTTTTCTGTTCCTATTATATGTTGTTGGGATGAAGGGATGCCTAATGATGTTCTTTATAAGCCAATTTCTATACCAGCTTAGCTTCATTGAGCTAGTGATGGGGTTGTTGCTCTTGCTGTTGTTGCTTCCAGGATACTTTAATTCTTGTGAACATTGATTTTCAGTACCTTATCAGAAAGTGCCTAAATGCCTATGTTTTAATGAACCACTGGGCTGAACAAAATTCTAAGTGGTAATCTGCACAATTCCCTTTCTTTTTCATGGCTTCTATCATACAAGATCTTTCATTGCTTTTAGATGAAAATGCCTATAAGATGTGGGATAACAATATTTACTTTTGCACCAAAGGCAGAAAAAAATTTATCTGAGATAACATAAATCCCAATGTTGAGCTGATATATACATTAAAACAGAGGAGGGGAACCTCTTTCAGCCTGGCGGCCAAATTCAATTCTGGAGGAGCTCTCAGGGGTCACATTCCAGTGCTGGAAGAAGGGGACCAATGCTTTTCAATTTATTAATAAATAGTCTGGAATTAGGAGTGAGCAGTGAAGTTGCCAAGTTTGCTGACAACACCAAATTATTTAGGGTGGTTAAAAGAAAAAGGGATTGTGAGGAGCTCCGAAAGGATCTCTCCAAACTGGGAGAATGGGCATCAACATGGCAAATGTGGTTCAATGTAAGCAAGTGCAAAGTGATGCACACTGGGGCCAAAACCCCCAACATCAAGTATAAACTGATGGGATCTGAGCTAGCAGTGGCTGACCAAGAAAGAGATCTAGGGGTTGTGGTGGACAGCTCGATTAAAATGTCAACCTAGCATGTGGCTGCCTGCTGTGAAAAAGGCAAACTCCATGTTGGGCATAATTAGGCAAGGAATTGAAAATAAAATGGCCAATATCATAATGCCCCTCACACAAATCTATGGTGCGACCACACTTGAAATATTGTGTACAGTTCTGATCACTGCACCTCAAAAAGGATATTGCCGAACTGGAAAAGGTGCAAAAAAGGGCAACCAAAATGATCAGTGGCTGGAAAAAAATAATAATAAATAGAATCCCCTATGAGGAAAGATTACAAAGGCTAGGACTGTTTAGCTTAGAAAAAAGGATAGTACAGGGACACATGATAGAGGTGCACAAAATGATGCATGGTGTGGATGAAATGGATAGGGAGATGTTCCTTTCTCTCTCTCTCTAGAGAGAGGAACATCTCCCGCTTTCTCTCTCTCTCTCTCTCTCTCTCTCTCTCTCTCTCTCTCATATACTACTAGAACCCAGGGTCTTCCCATTAAGCTGAATGGTGGGAGATTCATGGGGGATAAGGGCTATCAATGGCTACTAGTCATGATGGCTCCATATTATCTCCAGTTAGGGATGTCAGAGAAATCTGCAACAGATTCAAATCAGCTCAGATTGCTATGAATCTGACCTGCAGATTCTGCAGCATACTGGCTTTTTCCAATTTGTGTGGACTTGTGGACCAGTTCTTTTACTTTTGGGGAGCATTTGCGCAAATGTGCATTAGCACTAATGTGCATTTGCAGAAGTGCAAACGGGGGTTTAGCACAAGTGCACATTTATGCAAGTGTAAACAGGAATGAAATTCTCATACATCTCTTTAAAAAAAAATCCAATTCTGTCAATGAGAGGGCAATGGAACAAAAGATACCCGACAATCCACGAAGCAAACAGAATAAATTTAGCAAAATCTGTACTTGCCTTTCATAGATTTCATAGATCATAGAGTTGGAAGGAGCCTATAAGGCTATCGAGTCCAACCCCCTTTGTATACCAGTTGCTGGGGAACACAAGCAGAAGAGTACTACTGCACTCAAATCCTGCTCAGAGGTGGTGTTAGGGGCCGGCCCACTAGGGCTGGAGCCCCAAATCTTTCATTGGAGCCCTGAATCTCTGGGATGCCACCTGCTCCACCACCCTGCGGTCCATGGGCACTTGCTGAAATAAAAGTACAGGGGCCCTGATGATCTCTGCTGCATCGGATCCCCCTGGATTAGATGGCTTTTTGCCCCCATGTGCTTCACCTTCTGCTTCCCTCCCTTGAATCTTTCTGCCTGAGATTTTTTTCTGAAATCAAATGCCCTCCTCTCCCCCGACCATACATCCCTTTTTACAAATAGGGGTGTCCTTAGGAGATAAGGTCCTTTAAAGACAAAATACACATACACAGAGACTTTAGAGCATATGTAAGTTAGCATATACAAATTTGTGTTTTGTTTTGTGTGTTGTTGTTTTTTGTCCTGTGGGCCTGAGCCCTGGATCTTTTTAGTACCTAGCACCTCCCCTGATCCTGCTTGCGGCCTTCCCACAACCAGCTGGTTGGCTACTGTGTGAACAGAATCCTGTACTAGATAGGCCTTTGGTCTGATTCAGCATGGCTCTTTGTATGTTCTTATGTCATTCTGAAAGGAAGCTTTATCTCTAAAAAGGGCCACAGTAAATAGCATATGCTATGTATAGTCAAACACAAGCAGTAGATTAATAACATGCAAACATTTTAAACAAAAAGACTTTTAAAAAAAAGAATACAGTCTAGAAAGTTACAATCTGTTCATAAATATTCACACCTTGAGACAGAATTTGCAACAACAAAAAAGTTCTACAGGTTCAGGTAGTAATTATTATATCAATGTGTTACACAGAAGGTTTAAATAGTTACAGCAGAATTCCATGGATTTTGGAACATGCGAGTCCACAATCTTAATGCTCTTTTACTGTGAGATTACTGTTTTGTTGTTTTTCAAACTGTGTGTGTGCGTGTGTGTGTGATCTAAAGTGAAAGGGTCACCTTATTAGTTCAAATCAATGTGTGAAATGTAACCTTTCTTAATCTGGAGTCCTTGGTTCATAGCACTCCAACCTCCAAAGCCCCCTCATCTATTCTTTCAAAAGCATTTATCTCTTCCCATCCTATGCCCAACGTGACATTCCACTCCCACGGCCCTTTTTCTCTTTAGATCCTCCTTCCTCAATGTCCTGCTTCTGTCACTGTTTTCCTCAGGCCTCTAACTGCTGCACCCATCCTTCTCTCAGCCCCCTGCTTCTTAGCCATGGTCGGCCCAAGATATTTTGCTTCCTGAGGTAGAGCAGCAAATGACCCCCTCCCAGTCAAGATGGGTACCCAAGGCCAACTAAGTCACTTTGATACCTGAGGCAGGAAATCCCAGAAGTAAATGTACAATAATAATAAACTGAACAAGGAATAATTTCCTGCCCTTTCATGAAACCTCAGATAAGCTGCCTGAGATGGCTACCGCATTCTGCCTAATGGTAGGGCTGGCCCTGCTCGTAGCTTATTATTTGCTATGTCCTCCTTTCTTTAGTCACCCCACTTTTGAGCATCCTGTTCCTTTAGGTTAGATTCCATAGTTCCTGGGTTTTCTTCCCACTCAGCTCCCAAACTTACATAGTCTATTTACCTGCCCACAACTTGACCTCTTGCCCCTTTACCTGTCAACAGCACACATCCCTTCCCAGTACTAGCTCCTCTCCCCGCAAGTCAAACTGACCAGGTTCCTTCACAGGAGCTGCATTGTAGGTCAGTGTTCAGAATGTATCCTTCCTATCTTTCTCAACTGAAGTCTTATAGCATAACCAATTTCCTGTTTTTTCCAGGCATTAAGTGTGGGAGAGAAATTACACACATTTTTCAAATTACGACAGGCCTGCTGCATTTGGAAGATGAAACACAGGCAGAAGTTAGCCCTATGCTGGCTCAGCTTGTCTGAGCGTGGAAAGCTAAGCAGGGTCAAGCCTGGTTATTACTTGGATGGGAGACCCCTCCTCTAGTTTCCTGCATTGAGCAGGGGGTTGGACTCGATAGCCTTGTAGGCTCCTTCCCAGGGATGGGGACTCGGACTCGACGACTCGACTCGTGAGTCGGACTGAGTCCCCCCTCTGACTCGAGTCAGACTCGAGTCCCAATATTTTCAATGGGACTCGAGACTCGACTCGGGACTCGACCCCAAGGACTCCGCCACCGCCGCCCACAACCGCCGCCGCTCACCTCACCGCCGTCTCACCTCGCCGCCACCCGCACGCAGCCACCGCCACCATTGCACACCACCGCCGCCACCATCGCACGACAACGCCGTTCACCTCACTGCCGCCGCCGTTCACCTTGTCGCCGCACGCCGCCGCGCCGGTCCCGTCATGTCACTTCCGGCACGGCGGAAGTGACGCGACGGGACCCTGCTCCGGCGCGCTTAGCCACTGCCATTCTGTTTTTGGCGGGAGGGAACCAGGGCAACAGGGCAACAGGGTGAGGTGAACGGCGGCGGCGGGTGAACGGCGGCGGCGGGTGAACGGCGGCGGCGTGCGATGGCGGCGCTGCGTGCAGGCGGCGGCGAGTTGAGACGGCGACAGAGACGGCAGTGAGGTGAATGGCGGCGAGTCAGCGAGGTGAACAGCGGCGAGGCGGCGGTGGCGAGGCAGCGGCAGCAGGAGCAGGGACGAGGGAAGGTGGTAAGGTAAGTGGTGGCGGCGGCGGCCCATGGAGGGAGCGGGAGGGTATCAGCGGGACTAGGAAGGGCAGCTCTTCTTCCTCTCGCGGAGACCCTCCCGCTCCCTCCATGGGCCGCCGCTTTGGGAGTGACTCAGGACTCGAGTCACCATTTTGGCCCTTGGACTCGAGACTTGACTCGACTCGTGACTCGAGGCCAAGGACTCTTCAACATCCCTGCTCCTTCCAACTCTATGATCTATGAAATAATCCTCCACAGAAGAAAAGAGATTGCAGCAGCCTGATCAAAACAGAGAAGTAAATGAGAAAAGAAAGAAAGCCAGGAACCAAAGACCAGAAGAAAATGGAACTGGTATTCACACCAATATTAGGAAGCCTACAATTCTCTACTCCCAGAAAGCCAAAGAGCTACAATAACTGGGGGGCAATTTCTGTAAATGAGACTAGAAGGGTCCTTTTTGCAGCTGGATCCAACATTCTGGATTTGGTTGGGATGAATGGGGGTGTCTGATGGGGGGTGGGGGAGGAAGTATTGCTGTCTTGACATGAGCAGTGAACAATGAACAGATCTGCTCCATTGATTTAATTTGTTTCAGTTAAATAAATGAATGGTGTTTCCAAAAAAATGCATTCTAAACGAAAAGTCTGTTTGTTATTCATTCATTTTATTTGTTTTTCTTAGATTCTATTGGAGTGAAAAATTGTGACATGCAGGAACACAAGTCACAGAAAGGTTACAAGAAGTGCGTAGGTTAAGAGATCAGTGAAATTGACAGATATAAAAAGGAGAGCCTTTATCATATTTATCTGAAGTCTGGCAGGTATGATCCTTTGCAGGGATAGTAGAACTCCGGGGAAATTCATGCTATTTGAATGGGAAAGCAGGAGAAATGCAGGTGGCTCTGCCCCTGAAATCAGTGGGAAGATTAGGATGTGGACCTTTTAAAATTGCCTATAAAATGGAGGCCCTTGTCAAATCTGTAGGAAATCTGGTAGGCCTGATGCCCTGGGGCGGGGGCGGGGTAGCTGAATTTTATTTGGGGAGGGGGAAGCCATTTGGATGGAAAACACCAAACTTATAGGCAGAAGAAGACTAACTGGGTCTCCCACTGAAATCAATGGATAAATTAATGGAAATAATGAAAGGAATGAACTTATTTCAAGTTAGTTATGAAAACAAATGAAAATGAAAATGAGTGAATAATGAAACAAATGAAATCTTAATCACAAAAATGAATAGAGCAATATTTTATTGTTGCTGTTCGCACCCCTAGCTGTGAGGAAATGTATAGCTACAGGAAGAAAGAAGCACCTTTAGACAATGAGTAGGGAGCTGATTGGAATTGGTGGTGATTGACAAAAAGAACATGGTACCTACGTTGTGGTCTTTTTGGAGCCAGGTAAAGGCCTTTTTTATTTTCCAAGCTTTTTGGTCTTTTTTTTTTTTAGTCTTATGTTGCCATAATACCTTTATTAGCCCGACAAAAAAATCACCCCACAAAATTGTGCAAGCTTTTGAGGTCTTCATCAGGCAAGATGTTATAAAAGGCAGGGTGTGCGGAGAGAAAAAAAGGTGACTAGATGGTGGTGGCATTGCTTGCAAGTTCAGACTAGTGCCAAGGTGTAGTGTGGAAGGAGGAGTCTGTAGGTATTGAAGATAGGCTCAGCAGGTCATGTGATGGTTACCAGAAGCTCATGCTGCCCCGGGTTATGCTGGGGAGGGGGAAATATCTGATCTTCCATTTGGGGGGATATAAATTCCAGCTGTTCTCAGAAGTGTTTTCCATCTTTGTTGAAGCACACAGACTCTTTTTACTGGTGGGTTACAAAGAGAAATTAGGCAGTCTTTATATTAACAAAGCAGGAGATGATTTTATTTTTATTTTTTTAAAAAAATTTCATTAAATTTTCCAAAACAAAAACAAATCGTATTTGACTTCTGCCACATTGTCTGACAAACATTACCAATCCTTATCCAATCTAAGTTTCTTCTATTTTCACAGAAAGAATTTCTATCACTTTACCAATATTCAAAAATCAAAACCCATAATTATTAAGTCACCTTCCCTCCTCCCTAAAAAGTCCACCAGAGGTTTCCAGTCTTTCTTGAATGATAATTTTTTTTCTCTAATTAAATAAGTCAATTTCACCATCTCTGCTAAGTCCAACATTTTCAACAGCCAGTATTCTATAGTTGGTATTGCTGCTTCTTTCCATTTTTGAGCATAGATTATTCTTGCTGCTGTCATCATATATTGTAATAATGTTCCATAGTCTTTCTCAAGTTGTAAATCCATTATACCCAGTAGAAACATTTCTGGTTTCAATTTAATATTCACTTTTTAAAACTTTTGTATCCATGTGTGTATTTGTACCCAATATGTTTTCACTTTTTTACATATCCACCAAACATGGTAAAATGTTCCTTCATGATTTTGACATTTCCAACATACATTTGACACATTTTTATACATCTTAGCCAATTTCACAGGAGTTAGGTACCAACGATACATCATCTTGTAAAAAATTCTCTCTAAGATCAGAACACAATGTAAATTTTATACCTTTAGTCCACATACGTTCGCATTGTTCCATCATTATATTATATCCGAAGTTCCTTGCCCATTTAATCATACAATCCTTAACTTGTTCTTCTTCTGTCCCAAACTTCAGCAGAAATGTATACATTTTTGCAATTACATGGTCATCACCTGTACACAATTGTAGTTCAATTCAGACTTATTCTGTTCTATATCATACATTCTTTTATCCACATTAAATCTCTCTGATAATTGCATGTATGAAAACCAGTGTAAGTTATAGCCTTCTGTTACTAAACAATCCCGTGTTTTAATCCAATATGTTCCCTGACGTGGTTCCAGTATTTCTCGATATTTTAACCAATTTTCATTGCTTGTCATTTCTTTCCTGTATAATGCCTCCTGGGGTGATATCCATAAAGGTAATTTTGGGCATAACCTAGGCTTATATTTGTTCCAAACTCTTAATAACACTCTTCTGATATAGTGGTTATTGAAATCTACATTAACCTTCACTTTGTCATACCACAAATATCCATGCCATCCAAACCTTAGTTCATGCCCTTCTAATTCTAAAAGTCTATTGTTTCTCAATGTCACCCATTCCTTCAACCAAACAAAACAGCAAGCATTAAAATACAATTTCAGATCAGGTATGATTTTAGAAGCTGTTCTAGGTAATAAAAGTCAATTGAAGTAAATTTAGGTAGCATTACCTAATAGTTGGAGGGAATGAATTCACAGAGAATTAAGTCCTCATTCGTGGTAGGGATCTGCTGTGGAACCTGTCTTCAGTAGTCTATTCTCTGATAACCTCCAAGTTAGATCAGTGCAATGTTCTATACGTGGGGCTGCTGCCTTTCAAGACAGTTTGAAAGCCGTAGCTTGTGCAAAATCCAATGGCCAGATTGATAGAAGGGTCTCAACATATAACAATGATTCTGGCCTGCTTGCATTGGCTGCCTATGCATTTCTGAGTCCAAGTCAATTTGCTGGTTTTGACCTATCAAGCTTTACACAGCTCCGACAGAGACAGAGAGCCTCTCCCTGACAGAGAGCCTCTCCCTGTATGAACCTTTCCATATACTATGCTCATCATCTGAGGCCCTCCTCCAAGTGCTTCCTCTGAGGGAGGCTCTGAGGATGGCAACAAGGGAGAGAACCTTCACAGTGGTGGCCCCCTGATTTTGGAAACCTCTCCCCAGTGAAGCCCACCTGGCACCAACATTGTCATCTTTTCAGTGCCAGGTTAAGACTTTCCTCTACTCCCAAGCATTTGGCAGCATATGATTTTAATGGGTCCTGGAATTTATTGTTGACTGTTTAAAATTCATACACACACACACACACACACACACACTCCAGTTTCATTCTCTTTTAAACTTAATATTTTTATATTATGTTATATTATGCTATTGTATTTTATGTTTTTAAGTCTTGTTTTGTGACCTGTCCAAAGAGCTTCGGCTGATGGGTGGTATAGAAATGTAATAAATAAATACATACATACATCCATATTCTTATACATTCACTTCTCCCTAAAACTTGAAACATCCAGTTGGCCTTCTGGCTATTTCATTGTGATTATACAAGTTTCTCTTTGAATTCACACTCACCTAACTATTCTTGGCAAAGCAAACTGGCAGATTATTTTTTAAAAAGAAACATCCAAATCACATCTCTTGCAAACTGTAAGACTTAATTAACTTGGCAGGATAAAAAAAATGGCGAAAGTAAAAGAAGAAAACAATGCAGCAAAGAGAAACAGCTTTGCTTTGAACACTGGCACTTTTAAATTTAATTTCTTAAGATAAAACTCTGAAAACAATACTCCATTAGATTTCTGACGTATTAATTTATGATAAAGATCCAATCATTTAAAATTTGATTCATCTAATTTCCTATTTATGGCCTAGTGATGTGTAGCTTGGAGTTAGGGCTTTGGCATCTTAATCTAATTGCTTTGCTGTACAACACATGGTGCTGGAACCAGTCGTCTGTAAAGAAACGATAGTATTTTTTTGTTCTCCTTCAAATTGTTTGTTTGCAGCCAAAGATTGGGACAACTAAAAAATGTTTGCAAACAAAGATGGAGATACTAGGTTGCAACCTGGAGATCTGGTATACCTGAAGTCCTGTTCTTAAATTGGAGGGAGGACTAGGGATATTGGGCCGGAGAAACTGCCACTGCTTCATCTCCTGAGGCACTGGCAAATTTAAAGGTGCTTGGGGGAAAAGTTGGGTTACAGTCTGGAAACCTTTAAAATATAACTGTGTTGTAGGGTGCTTCTCTGTCCCAGGCACACACATTGGCTTGGATCCAGAATCTGCTTCCACTGATGGAAGGGCTCCTTCCATCTACAGAAGGCTTTCAATCCAGTGGAGCATTTCCACTGGTGGAACAGGGGAGGAGGTTAACTTTGCCAGTTTCCCTTCCTATCCCCCCCCCATTGCGCCAGAGAGTTGGGGGACCTTCTGGAACACTGTGGGAGGTGTGGCATTGTGGACTGACGGTGGAGGGAGAATCAGTGAAGACCACTCCCTGCCCAGTGGTGTAGTGGAAAATTTTGAAGTACAGATGCTTATCATGGCAGTCTCCATAGAAATCCAAAAATCCAAAAATCCAAAAAGGGAGAGTCCAAAAATACAAGCAGCTGTTTTTTCATCTACATCAACAAACCAGTTCTTCCAGTTTTCATCCTCACCAGGAGCTAAAGGGTCTTAATTGCCCAATGCCCATTCAAAGCCAAGCCACCCCAAAATACTTTGAATTACAACAGGAATCGCTCACAACAATATATTGTTGCTTGGAAAATCCATTCTCTTCCCCCTCAAACTACTGCGACAATTGCAGCTAAGCTCAGAGGGAACAGGGAAGCCTGAGGGTATGTGTGGTGGATGACATCATAGAAGGTTAGATGATGATTTTATCACTGCATGTCTGAGGATAATATTGTTCTCTACATGCCCCTCCCCTCTCTCTCCAATGGGTCAGCAATCCCAATTTAGGACACACTTTCCTTCTAGAACAGACTAAAAGTGTCATTAGCCAGTTAAATCCCAAGTGGATTATCCCAGCATTGCTATGACACTTCCTCTGCTCTTCAATTTCAGGTGGATCTGGGTTATGTATGGACTTGATGTCTATCACCCATCATCATCAATTTGTAGAAGAAAAAATATTCCTGAGGAGGTGTTGTAAATGAGATTCTGCCACAGTGAAATACTGTAATGTAAATTGCACAAATCTCACCTCATCAGGTGAACTTCTAGTTCTAATGAATCACTGGCAGTTAACAAAATCCATTCCTTGTTATTAAAAAAAGTAAAATCTGGAAACTACTTTTTTAAGCTAGAAAGGTTTTGCATCCAAATGTTGATCTGTTAATATAAATATCTTCTCTTCTCTTCTCTTTCTCTCTCTTTTGGTATTAAGTAACAAAAGGTCTGATAAGGAAATGGTGGATGAAAAGAAGCTCGTGTTTTCATTTGGTTTTCCTATTTTAGGTATCAATCACTGCAATATATAAATAAGCTTCTAGCAAGAACATGGTTGAGTTTTGTGTGACCAGACCTGATGGGATTTGTAATTTCCAAACTCAAGTTGTAGAGCCAGTCATATATTTACACAGGGATGTCTCTTTCCTGTTTCAGAGGGAAGGACTAGAACTAATGGTGGAAATAGCAAGGAAACAGATTTCCACTGGACATTTGGAGAAACTTACTAATGCTAAGAGCTGTTTGACAGTGCAATGAACTGCCCAAGAGGTGGTGGGCTCTCCTTCACTGGAGGTATTTCAGCAGAGGCTAGATGGCCATCTGTCAGGAGCAGTGTAGACTAGGGGTGCTGAGCTTTTTTCAGCCCAAGAGCTGAATTCCATTTTGGAGAAGCTCATGAGAGCCACATTCCAGTGCTGGGTGGGGCCAAAGGTGAAAGGGGTGGGGCCAAAATCCCAGCATATTTTAGCTTAATTCTCTTCCTACCAGCAACTAAGCCTTCGGAGAGGCATTTCAACCTTTTAGACTGGAGAAAAACTGCACAAAAGCTGGGAAACTACCAAATGATTAGTGGTTGGGGGAAAGGGGGCAGGAGAAAGGGGGCAGCAGGGCCATCGGGAATGGCAGAGTGCCAAATTTGATCCCAGGCCTGAGGTTCTGCGCCCCTGATGTAGATTCCTGCATAGAGAAGGGGGTTGGACTAGATGACGTCCAAGCCCCCTTCAACTCTAAAATTCTGATTCTGCGATTCCTCCCAACTGGGAGAAATTCACTTGTGGTCTCTCCTCTTTCCCATGCTGAGCTAGTAAGGTGGTTAACATGCTAACTCCTCCTCCTCCTCCTCCTCCTCTGTAAGGAGTTGCCTTACTGGGTCACATAAATGTCTGTCTAGTCCAGCATCCTGCTCCCAGCAGTGGCCAGACAGATACTTCAAGGAGAAGCTCACAAATCCTCCACAGCTGGTAACTTTGAACAAGGGTTTCCATTTAGCTGTCATGGCTAATAGGCATTCGATAAGTCAATCTTCTGTTATACCACACATGTGTATATTCTCCCTTGTGACCTCTAGAACCACAGGATTGGGCTGATGGAAGTAAGGCATATTTGAAAATGCTAGAGAGTTTTTGGAACTTTCCAAATGAGCATGGAGAGAAAGGGAGCTTGTTCTTTGGTTTTGGCTTTCTGGTGAGTGGCTTGATGCAACTCTATTAAAAGACTACAGATTTTTTTAGAAGGTGACAGCTGGTAGGATAATATAATGGACAAGCTTGCAAAACCCATTTCCAGAAACAAACTGTTCAAACTGCAAATAAACACCAAGCGGGTACAGAATCACACTTTCCCAGGATGTGAATGTAAATTTTGTAATCTACATTTTCTATAAGGAATGGTTCAATGGCCCCAATCCAAAGAATGTTAAGCTGTGCTTGTCTCATTGAAATCAACAGAATGTGCAACTTAATCCTGTCCATGTTTACTCAGAAGAAAGTCCCACTATTTTCAATGGAATTTATTTATTCCCAGGTAGGTCTGCATAGGACTGTAGCCTTCAGCTGTGATTCTATACACTTATCTGCAAATAAGCCCCATTGACTTCAGTGGGACTTAGTTTTAAGTAAACATGCCTAAGATTGCACTGTTAGTGCTATTTTAAATCACGCTAAGAGTTGAACCCTAAGGCTCCTCCTTATTTATGAGAAGATCCCACAGAGCTGATTCCAACCAATATTTGTGATAAAACACATGGATAGAACTTAAAGTAAATGGACACTTTTCTATAATATAATTAATGCTGTGCCAAATATTCCGAAGCTTCAATTTTCTGAAATTCATGGGGGCAAAATGAAGACTCCCACAAAAGAGGTGGGTGGGACTTTCAAATAATTTTTTTCATTGGGAAGTGGGGCAGAGGTTCCATTTACCTTATAAGTGTGCAAGGTGGCTGGGGTCTTCTTTCTATTATTATTATTGTTGTTGTTGTTGTTGTAAAAACAGCCTGCATGCTGTTGCAGTGTCATGGTGTTCTTAGTACAGAGGCTTTCAGTCCCCTGATGCTTCCTGGAATGCCCAGGAGGCCACATGATGTCATGCACGATCTCCTGAGCATTCAGGAGCTGCTGCCTGGCTGAAATGAAAGCCGCTCTGCTAAGAGCCCCTCCAACACTGTGAGCAAGCTTTTCCAGGGGACCAGGGAGCTAGTGTTTAGGCTGCTGGAGGGATAGACCTCTGGGTTTGATGGTTTAAAGCTCTTAATCTTGTACAAAAGTTTTACCCTGTTTTGAAGCATGTTCACCTCCATTCAAAGCCGTGTGTATCCTCCCGCGCACACGCGGATCTCCTGCACAAATGGGCTGTTCCATTCTCTCTAACAAAAGGTGCCACTCCACTCCTCCAGCACATCCTTTTGTGTGTGCGAATTTGCTGCTACCCCATTGAGGTGAATGAGGAAGTCCTTCCGGGGGGTGGGGGTGGGAGCTCCCTCTGCATGAATATCAGAAACTCCCATTGTCTCAAGGGTCAGGATGGTCTATAAGGAGTCCACCTCATTGATTGCATTGCAGTTGACATCTATAGCATACTAACTAGAATTTTATAAGCTTTTATGGGAATCGCTTCACAATGAAGAGATATTCCTTTAGTCTGATTTGTTCTGGAATGAAGAATTTATGCACTTTTAAAGCCCCCCCCCCCCAATCAAGTAGACATGGGATGGCTTAAAAGCTAGAATTAAAAGATCAGTTTAACTGTCTGTTCAGTTTCATGATCCATGACAGCTTTTATCTGGAGAACAATACGACTGTTAAGAATATAAGGCATATAAATAGGAGCTGGGAAAATGACAGTGTGATAATGTTTACTTGCCTGCTAATGAACACACATTGTGTGGGTAAATGGGTAATTGATAGGTAAGAGAATGCTGTGAAGAAGGGAAACCGTTTTCAGAAAGCAAATGCCATGTAATTGCTAAAACTACGGAAGGCAATAAGTAGCAGTGGAGCATGTTGAAATTTTGATATGATGATGGACTGAAGTGCCAGCTGAGGACATATGCTCAGATATGATTCATGTCTGTTTCTTGGGCCAATATGCTATAAGGCAGATTATGAGCTTGAACAATGTGGATGTGTTAGACTGATGACAGACACTGTCTTAAAAAATACTTGGGCACTGGATCCTGTTGGTGAGTTTCAGTTGCTCTGGTTCAAGCCGGGGAAGAGAGCAGCTGCCATGTTCATCCAGGACAAGTAACTTGCTCACAGATGCCCTGCCCTGCTTCTGGCTTCCCCCATAAAAACCTTTTGCAGGGTCTGTTGAGAGACAGGCTGCATTGGAGAATGGGAGCTGAACCAATAGCTAGCATTTGGGATGGTGTTAGAGGAAAGGGCAGATGATGCGAGGGGAGCATTTGTTCACTCAGGCTGGTGCTGGGATCTGAACGCTGATCCTATAAGTCAAGACCTTGTGAAAATCCCCTGTTCTTCTGGTCCAGAGTGCTTCACTGGCTGCTGGTCTGTTTCCAGACACAATGTAAAGCACTGGTTATGACCCATAAAGCCCTATATAGGAGCAGGCTGCTTGAAAGATCACCTTCTCCCATACAAGCCTGCCTGGTTTTTAAGATCTTTGGGGGAAGCCCTTCCCACAGTACTGTTGCCACCAGAGGTACATTTGATGGGTCTTCTCAGTGTGTCCACACCCAGACTCTGGAACTCTCTGTGGAGGTTAGGTTGCTCCCTTCTCTGAAGACCTGCTGGCAGGCAAATAGATTTTTATTCAGGTTGGCATATAAACTGGTCTGTTGCTGAAGGGGTTTTTTATAATTGGTTGGAGCTGTTTATTTCTTTTATTGTTGTGGTGCTAATTGTGTTTCTAATGCATTTGTTTTTACGTTATGTTTTAATTAAGAGTTTGCCTTTAATCTGGATTGTATTGTTAGCCACCTTGCATGCCATTTTGTGGCAGAAAGGCGAGGATATACAATAAATAAACAAGCCACTTCCTAAACAGAGTGTTTTATAGCATTTTGCTGCTAGGTTCAGATTTCAATTTGGAAGTTGAATTCTGTCAATGTGCATGGTGTAGAGCTGGAGTAGAAACAGTACTGAGCTATTTCAGCCTGACACTGTATGCAAACGCAAATGTGCCATGGTGGTCCTATTATTCTTGCCTAATCTAGTTGATTCTGAAAGGGCAATTAATGGCAAAGGACCAGTAGGGACTTAGTGTGTGTCTAGCATAAACAGCAGTTTCTGGTTTCTCTTTTGACACTAGGTGGCACTGCAGAACATTAGGCACTGCCTAATGTGGTTAGGCTGAAGAGATTTCCTGCTTGCACTGCCATATCATTGGCCACTTCCATTAAAAATCCTCATTCTTCTATTTAAATGTAATAGGGTATTGTAGATTGTTTGTTATACCTAAAAAAATTGCTGTAAGCCCTACTAACTATAATAAAGGCACTTGACCAGCCTTCCCTTCCAGGATGGGGTGATGGGAGTTGGAGTCCATCACACTTGGGGGCACCAGGTTGGGTAGGATGACCTAGATTAATTTCTCTCTTCATCAGACATATTCAGAAGTCCCAAAAAGCCATGTAAATCTTCCAAGATGGATGCATTTAGGCCAAGTGGCCAGATGCTCCTTTTTTTGGAGAATTGTATTGAAGATGGAGCTTCACTTTTAAGTTTTCACATATGCCCAGCCACAGCAATTGCAGTTAGTGATGGGTGAGCTCTTCAAAGTTCACCTTGGATAAACTTGGAAATTACCTAAAGTCATCCAAAAAACAAAACAGAACACAACAGAAGGTATTGGGTAATGTCTCCAAGCCAATTTGAGGACTCAGAAGAATTACCTCCTCCTCCCTCCCTCCCTACTGATATACAAACCAATGGACTGGGTTCACTCCATTAGTTTGCACTAGTTGAAGGGACCCTACTGGGTCAGGTCATGTTGATCTCACAGTTTTACTAATACTGCAACCCCACCCCCTGCAGATGTTGTCTTTTCTCAGCCACCTGTGCATTAGAATCCTGCAAAAGCTCCAATTCAGACCTACTGAAGTCCTTCCTGGCCTCTGTCACGCTGCGATTGTACTGCTTTTAACTTTGGCAGTACTAACGCCAGACTGCAGCACAGTTCCTCATGGGAAAGCCAGGAGGGATGAATTAGCAGGTTAGAGAAATGTGGTGTTGTCACTTTACTACCATGCTATTTTGATCACCAGTAAAGCAAATAATCTGTCTTGTATTGTGCCCATGGCAATGAAGTCTTGTCTTGAACAGGGAAGGGGAGATGGGAAGTGCGAAAGAGATGAATGCTATCCTCTTCCCGTAATCCTCTGCTGGTTAGCTAAAGTGTGGGGAGGAAAAGAGGAAAACTGGCTGCATGTTGTTGTTTCAAGTGACACTGGAGCCCAGCCTTTCCCAACCAAGTACCCACCAGATGGGTTGCACTAGAACTCCCATCATCCTCAGCCAGCACAGCCCATGGGGCATTGGTTGTGGATGATGGGGGTTCTAGTCCAACGTATCTGCCAGGTTGGGGAAAGCTGCTCTAGCCCTATTCAGACATTCTGCTTTCGGGAATAATGAACATGCAAGCGGGGGGAGCAAGGGTGAGCACACTAGCTCTGTTGCCCCATCTGCCCGCACCCTCCTCCTCCTCCTCCTCCTCCTCCTCCTCCTCCTCCTCCACGTCTTGAGGGCAAAGGTCTACAGCAGGGAACTTTTTGTATCTCACTAGGCCCCCCACGTGATTTAGATCCCTGGTTCTAAATGGTGCAGGAAACCTGCATGGTTGGAAAAGACTCCTCAGTACAGAAGTTCACCCTCAATACATGAAGGCCAACGAAGGTGGGGATGGGAGGTGGAGTTATAGCATGCATCTTCTCTCCCGCCCCCCTCGCAAGTTCATTATTCCTTAAAGCAGAATGCCTGAATAGGGCTTGTTTGTGTCATCAAAGGAGCAGCTCCCAAGTTGATGCAAACCGGATATTTACCAAGTAAGGCAGCTTCATACTGAGCAGCTACAGGCCAATTGTTCTCTTTTTGCCTCTCTATCACTCTCTCCCCATCTCCACCTCCTCATTCAATATTCCTCATTCAAATTCTGCCTCCCTGCTATGGCTAATTTTACTTCTGAGTTCCATATACAGTAATACCTTGGATTGAGAGCATAATTCGTTCCGGAACCGTGCTTGTAATCCAAAACACTGTTATATCAAAGCGAGTCTCTGGCGGGCATGAGCAGGGCTGATTTCGGCCCGCTACGCCCGCTCGAGGCGAGCGGTTACATCCCTACGACTTGTATTGCAAGATGTCGCTTGTTTATCAAGTCAAAATTTATTTAAAAAATTTGCTTGTCTTGCAAAACGCTCTCAGACCATGGATTTCATAGATCATAGAGTTGGAAGGAGCCTACAAGGCTATTGAGTCCAACCCCCTGCTCAATGCAGGAAACTAGAGGAGGGGTCTCCCATCCAAGTAATAACCAGGCCTGACCCTGCTTAGCTTTCCACGCTCAGACAAGCTGAGCCAGCGTAAGCCACAGGCCTGTTCAAGTTACTTGCAATCCAAGGTATCCAAGATGTATATTGTTACATCTTCCGTTTCAACTTTTCAAAACAAATAATTGCTATATTCAATTGGTTGGAGCCAGAAAAAGCCCACCACAGAGCAGGGAGGGGTGAGAGTTTTGTTTGGTTCAAATTTTTTTTGACGAGGTTCAATGTTTTCACAATTCTTCATTAACTGGACAGAAAGAATTTGAGTTAATAATAATAAAAAAAAAGAATGTGAGAAAAACTGAAGTTGACAGGTTCATCCATTCAGACAGAGAGGGCTTTGAGTGCTTAGGTCTAGGAGGTCCAGTATTTAAATCTCAAGTGTATTCAACTTGAGATTTAAAAATATTGAATATAGGAAAAAGCAGTACCGAAGATCTGTCCGTCCCTAACCACCCTCTCAGCCATTTAACTCTACAGCACCCCTTGTCTCTGAGAAGCACCAGGGACCTCAGAGAGCCATGCGGCTTGATGTAACAGGAGGAATTTGGTGGTTTTGGCGACCATGGATTGGGGGTGGACACAAGAGGCAGTTCTGAGGCTGAGGCCTGGGAATCCCAAAGAGTTGGGCAGGGGTCTCAAGGAACTCAATTTTTCATATTTATCTGAACAACTCAGTCATATATTTGACAGCAAACCACTAGAAATTGAAGATGCAGACACTAAAAAAAAAAAGTCTCATTCATGTGAGTATATCTTTATGGTTTATCTTCTTTTTGTAAATGCATTAATGCTCCTTTAATAATGGAAGACTTGATAATGCTGTCATATTAAGCAGTGTTCAATTAAATCTGATGCAGAACTACTGGATTTATCTACTTCCCAATTAATTGTTTTTTTCTCCTCATCACAGACACCAATTCTTTTCATCATGGTAAATTATCAAAATAGCGACATTTTAAAAATGATTTCCCAGCAACTCATCTAAACACAACAAAACACAAAGAGGTGCTGTCCTGAACTGTCATGCTGTGGTCTCAAAAATGCTTTTTAAATGCCTTTATAACAATTATTACAACATAGTAAGATTTTCAGAACATGTAATTCCAGAAGACTGTTGCCACATTTTTTTATACCTTTTATTTATTGCAGATTCTTTTAATACTACAAGAAACATAATAAAAGCAGGTACCCTGAAAGGAGGGGGGCGGGAACAGGATAAAGCATGGAGTTATTTAACAGCAACATAAAAGGGGAACAACTGTGCAGAAAGAAACTAAATGAATGAAAGTCCACCATGCCATATTGTACTGAATTTAGCCCCAAATGATTTATGACCAGAAGAGTATCTGTGAATTGAGGGGTCATGTTTAATGAAGGACATAAAGGATGTATCCCTTTGTGGCTTGGGACTAGGGTACTTGAAGGTTTGCCTACCTCCAATTCCGGTTGCCCATATCCTAATGCCATCGCCAGGGCTTCTTTTCCATGTACCCCCACTGAATGAGCTGTCAAGTGAAAACCCTTCCCCCCCCCCAATGCCTGTTAAAAAACACAACAATCTATTTAGCCCAGAATTTGCCTTGGTAGGTATTGGTTTATCTTGTATTTTTTGGACATTGTTTTAAACGAACATCATGTAAGCCACCCTGAACATTTTTTATTTGAAAGGAACAATATAAATTTGTTAATAAACAACAAACAACAACAAGAACCTAATAACCCCCCCCCCCCGAACATCTTTACCCATGGGAAATCTATCTTTTGACAAGAACTTCCTTTGCTAGACTGGATTGGATAAAGAGCTTGACTCGGGGCCACTGCAAAAATAAATAAATCATGAGAGTGTTTCTACAAGTTGCTCCTATCACTAAAATCATAATGCAGAAAGTGTTTATATACTATGTGTCTATTTTTGAAAAAGGCAAGGTGAGAATCTAGAAGTGGCGTGGCATACCCACATATTTCCTGAAAGTAGAGATATATATGTATAAAACTTTCCCACACTGGTCTGTTAAGGGTGCAGTCCTATTGCGACGCCCATAAGCCCCCAGACTTTGAGACTTCTGGGCATCCCATGCAGAGCGGGTGGAGTGGTGGAGGCCAACTCTGCTTCCCCGTCCTCCCGCCCTGCAGTTGCCACTAGATGGGCTTTTTTGCCTGTCTAGCTGAACCATCTCAGAGGGGGGGCGAAGGAGGCTGGAGGGGCCTCAGGATAGCTCTCATCCTAGCATATCCAGCCTCCTCTCCTCCCTGCCCCCAGAAACGCCCCCTTGCTGCACTGGCTCCAAGCGGGGGGGAGGGAGGCCTGATTCCCAGCTCTGAGGTCGGAGTGCTGTCTCCAGCCTTGGATCTGGGAAGCCAAACTATCCTATGGCCCCTCAGATGCTGTCGAGGGGCCATAGGATTGTTCCATCCGACTACTTTTCATGCTACCTTTTCTTACTATGGCATGAGAATTAGATGTAAGACCCAGAAATCAATTTGTGGGTGTATTTCAATGATTTAAAATTGTGACTCCTCAGTTAGGTGCAAAGCTAAATCCCTTCTTAGCTCTTACACATTGGTTTTTTGGGTTTGGGTTTGTTTTTTTTTAAAGAGGCTTCCTAAGAGTTCTTTGTCATATGCACACAGCCCACAACTGATGTGTTTCTGTTTTCTAGAGGTTTTATTTAATAGCTTAATAAGAAACCTAGAGGTTATCAAACCAGTGGCTGCTGCAAAAGAGCTTTCTGGTTGTCAGGGCAACTGTAAGTGCAAACTGTTAGTGACTAAAAAACAACAACATCATTTGCTGATTCCTGACTCCCCCCACTCCCCCACTAGTCTTTTTGTGCCCCAGGTTGATTCAAGGGGACTCCTTTAATAACATGCTCTGGTTCACTTTGGTTGGGAGTGTTGGAAAGTATTCCTCTTTCTCCCTATTCCCCAGATCTTCTTAACATATACTTTCTTTCTTACAACACAATCCTATGCATATTGAAGACATCCCATTGAATTCAATGGGACTTACTCCCAGTTAGGGATAGAGAGAGCTGTCCATTTTTATTTCTCTCAGTTGTTAAGTTTGGCTTGTCCTGAGCTTAGAGAATTTTGTAAAAGTTTGCATGAAAATTCATACACATTTGTATGTGTATTCTCCGAATGCACACGTTTTTGTGTGCAATTTTGCCTGATAGACACATTTTTGCAAGCAATTTTCATAATACAATGCATTTTGAACATTATTTTCACTAATATATGCATTTTCTGATTTAGAGAACTCCATTACAAAATTCAGAGAAGTATTTTGCAGGATCACTGAGTTTTGGATCACATATTGGTTCAAAAGTGCAAAATTACTTCCTCATCCCTAGCTTCAAGTAAGTGTGCTAGGACTGCAGCTTTAATTTTCTTGGAAATATTATTCCAGAATGAATGAATGAATGTTTATTACGGTCATTGACCAGAACCAGCAAAAAAAAAACATTAAAACAGAAAAACAATCCATGCTACAAACATTTATTTATTTATTATATTTATACCCCACCTTTTTTTCCTGCAAGGAACCCAAGGCGGCTTACATAATCCTCCTCCTCCGCTCCATTTTATCCCCACAACAACCCTGTGAGGTAGGTTAGGCTAAGAGTCAGTGACTGGCCCAAAGTCACCCAGTGAGTTTCATGGCCGAGTGGGGACTAGAACCCGGATCTCCCGAGCCCCAGTCCAACACTCTCACCACTGCGCCTGTACACCAACATACATCTGAAGTGTAAAGGGTTCATAATTTTACAATTATTCCAGATATAAATGCCATTTTTGCAAGTGATAAACACCATATTGGCAATCGTGTAACATAAAAAAACTCAAAACAAGAGAATCAGTCCAAGCCGAATTAGCCATTTTCCAAAGCGCTAAAGCGGGGCCGAGTCAAAGCTTGGGGGTTGGTGCACACCTCTAGCACATATCATCCCCCATACCTACATGGCCAATGAAAAAGCAATTTATTAGCACCCATTTAAGGACAAGAAATAATATCTAGACAAGCAATATATGTAGCCAATAATAACAGTCTATAAATAAGGAGGTTGATTTTCAGTGATTAATATGCTGACATGAAAATCAGGACATATGATATTGTGTGGAGGTAGAATCTCTTTAATTTTATAATTTTCACACAAAAGAGTGTGTAAAAAGAGGGTGGCCGGGTGACCGGCCAGATGGGCAATTAATAAATATAAGAAATAAATAAATAAATAAATAAAAGAGGCTTAGGGAGAAATCCTATAGTCCCTGGGAGAGCATCTCGGGGACCATCGGTTATGGTGGATTTCCCCTGCTGAAGCTGTACTGCTACAACACTGCTACGCTACAACCTCAGGAGGGGGGATCTGAGATTGGGCCATTCCACGACTCCCTCACAGCTGCCACTTAAACCATTGTGGTGGCTGCTCTTCTGAGGTCACCACAGTGACCCCAGAGGAGCTCAGGGAGGGCACAATGGGGATGGGAGGGATCCTACATCCTCTCCGTGGCTATCCCCACCCACTGCCAGTAAGTCAGCCAAATGGGCTCAGAGGCCCATCTCGCTGAAATTGCTTCTTTTTTTTTTTTTTAAAAAAGAAGGATCCTTAAAAATCATTCCTCCCACCCTGACTGGCTCTTGCTTTAGATAGATGGAGGACTCCGATCTTTCGTAGTTGGTGTTGAACTGTTAACACGTTTTCTTTTATTCAAAGCCTTTGCTTCAGAAAGTTGAACATGCACCACCAAATCAAAAAATGTTGAAAAATGAGGCCAAACAACTCTCAGTTTTAACATGTTTTTTTTAGCACATTTAATCAGGTTCATTTTTGTAAATAGGATAAGACATTGCTCATTAGCTTCTAATACTTCATAGATTTCATAGATCATAGAGTTGGAAGGAGCCTACAAGGCTATCGAGTCCAACCCCCTGCTCAATGCAGGAAACTAGAGGAGGGGTCTCCCATCCAAGTAATAACCAGGCCTGACCCTGCTTAGCTTTCCACGCTCAGACAAGCTGAGCCAGCGTAAGTCATTTTCTCAAGTGCTTAGAAAGCCTTGACAGACGTACTAGTTGTAAATATCATTTTAAACCAAGATGTGGTAGCCATAACAACAGCATGAAACAGTTAAATACTGATTTCTTAGAATACAACTTCTTTGTAAAACTCAGTGCTTTTTTTCTGGAGAAAAAGGTACCGGAACTCTTGGATTACATTTCCTCGGGAGTAGATGGCGATTAAATTGTAATACAATTAATAGAAGAAAAGGTGCTGGAACTCAGTTCCGGTGAGTTCCACCAGAAAAAAAGCCCTGGTAAAACTATATATATATATATATCATACACAAAACAGCATACCTTATGAAATAAAGAATCACTCCAAGCTGTGGTAAGAAAAAGGGACATCCACATGGTATTTAATACAAAAGATCACAGGTATATATAATATAGCTTCTTTTCTGGCTTCCTCCAGGTCTAAAGACTCATAATATTTTCAGCCTGGTCCTATAGAACTCATGAGGTAGGTCCATAGACAATGTAGGAAAGAACATCTCTTTTGGAGGCACCTGTTTGTCTTCTGCCTTCTCAAGGAAAGTTAGGATGGGTGTCAGATGCCAGATTGGCGAATGGGCCAGTATTAGCAAAGTTCCCCCATGAGATCCCATTCCTCCCATATGGTTTCTATATCCCACTGTTATTGAGGAAACACAGGGTGGAGCTGCAGTGGAAGAGCATCCATACTATTCCAGTCCAGGGCCGGTGCAAGGCAGTTTGGTGCCCTAGGCAAGATCAGATATTTAGCGCGCCCCCTTCCCACTTGAGCCCTCCTTCCCTCCAGCCCTATGCCCATTATGAAATAAAAGTCAATTGGCAAGACCTAAAAAAATTATTATCATAAAGATATGTGCCTTAGTTTTTGAAAAAGCCTGCATTCTACACTACATCTTTAATTGAACCACCACCACAAACAGAATCCAAGGGCAAAAAGAGAAGCCAAATTAACAAGGTGCCAGCCCCTAGGACAAGAAAAGTCATTGTTTCAGACAACTGTTTACTTACAGTATGGATTTAATCACAACAAAACGTATGTTAGGACAACGTCCTGCAAAACTGCAGCATTTTCCTATGCAACAGACCATACATATTACACACACACACACACACACACACACACTTTTAAGAAACAACAGAATACCAAAAAAGAAACATTAAAAAAAAAGAAAAAGAGGAGGGAGGCAGGGAGAAGTCGCAACAGAACGAGGGCTGGCTGCCTGAAAAAGGCCCTCCTCAGACTGTTCTCCCGATTATCCCCACAGATGTGGGGCTATTTAACTCCCCCTCCTGTGTCCTGTCCAGTTATTTCCCGATGATCATTATAAAGAATTGGAAAACCTCAAAGTAGGCTAAAATATATTTATGTATACCAAAAGCGGAGGGAATCCGCCCTCCTCACGCGCTCCCCCCCCCCCACAAGACCAGGAGCTGAAGCCTGATGGGGAGAGGAGGGAGGGGCGCCTCGCCCTCCTCGGAGGATAAGGGATGCCTCGCTTCGACCGAGGGGCGAGAGGGAGGCACCCTCGAGGCTGTCCCGCAGAGCGACCCCCGGCCGGCCGCCCCCGCGGCTGCTTGACTCTCTGTGGGTGCCACAGAGATGAGGTCTGTGTGCACTTTGCTGTCCTGTACCAGCTGTTGAAATGTGCATGTTGGGGAAGATAAGGCGGCATTTCCCAGTGAGCGTGATGCTATGTTCGGCTTCTGATGAGGACTTTGTGTGTGGCTCTGCTGTGTGATGGGTTGCCGGTGCCGATCCGGAGAGGTGAGAGGAAGATTGAACCAAGCATATACAGGCTGGTTATTTAAACGATTGATCCAAATATGCAGGGGGGGAACCGCCGCCGCCGATCTCGCCCGCCCGAGGGCGGGAGGAATTGGAAGATGTGGTCGGTGCACACACGGAGGAGGGAGGGGGTGCAGCTGGCCAGCGCGAGCAAGTTCGGGGGCACCCCACAGCCCTATTCCGTGCGCGCCCGTCCTTCCGTCGCGCAGCGGCGCCCCCCACCCCTTCCTCCAGCCAATCCAGCCCAAGAAGCAAGAAAGGCACATGGGTCCTTCCCCCTCCCCCCTCCGAGGGCACACCTCAGGGGCGGCTCCGATCATTAAAGGGGGGAGGGGCATGCAAGTCAAGATATGATTGGTAAAACAAACTTTGTAAAATACGCATTTTAGCGCTGTATTTTTTCCCCAAGGCGTTTCTGGTGCCCCCTTTAGGCCAGTGCTCTAGGCAGCTGCCTAGTTCGCCTAATGGTAGCACCGGCCCTGTTCCAGTCATGTAAGAATTGGGGCTTAGAATGACTTACATTACATTCTGCCACTGGGTGTCTCTCTGCAGTTTGTTTGCCTCTGATCTTAAAAAAAAAAAAAAGGTGGTGCTACACTCTGTAATGCTCTCCTCTCCTCTCCCAATCTACACATTTTCCCCCCACCCAAAACAAAAGCACTTTAAAAAATGGCAGCCGTGGAAGTTTTCTGCCAAAACTAGAATGATAGCCATGGAAAGACACCTTACATACTGAGTATGTAAACTCACCCTTATCCATTATATTTAAATTGTCATGACTGACCAGTAGTAGTGGGGCATGTAGTTTCTCCACCGCCGCTAGTGGGGTGGGGAACCTTCTTCTACTCATCAGTAAGCAGGACTCAATCTCTCAGCAGCACTTTCAAATACCATCCCAAATAGCAAGCCTCTGGGTGTCTACTTAGAGGTAAGCCTGAGCAGCATCTCTACTCACAAGTAAGCAGGAATGAATAACTTAGCAGCACTTGTAAATAGTATCACAGATACCAAGCCTCTGCATGTCTACTCAGAAGTAGGCAGGGCAAGCCTCAGCAGTAAGCAGGATGGAATCACTCATCATCTTCCTCGCCAGGCCCCACCCCTTCTCTCTGGCAGGGAAAGAGGAGAACCCACTCTTTCTTAGTAGATTTTCCCTTGGGTCAGTTTGGAGAGGTAAAACCTCTCCCTGAGGCCTCAGATCAGGATGCAGTGGATAGTATGAATAGTTTGCAGTATAAAAAGTAAAACATTACCCTACACCAGTGATGGCGAACCTATGGCACGGGTGCCACAGCTGGCACGCAGGGACCTCTCTGTGAGCACTCGAGCCATTGGCCACCAGATCGCGAAAAGACCATCCCCTTCTGCAAAACACTAATGATCTTGTTCTTTCTCACAGTGTGGGACAGAATGATTTTATTCTAGAATTCCTGTTACAGAATTCTTTTCTACATTGTTATCACATTTAAAAGATTTTGAACCATGAGGCACAGAGCATGGCTTGGATGTAAAACCCTAACAGTTGACCCGAGTGCTGCATGTGTTGCTCTCAAACTAACGGAGTATGAGCCAAGGTTTGAGAAATTATCAGCATGCATGCAATAGCAAAAATCACATTAATTGTGCAAAAGCATGCCCAATGCAAACTTTTACCTAATGTAGTGTTTGCAGTCCAAGACATAAAGTGTTTAAAATGTGTTAAGCACGTTTCGTTTTCTTGTTTATCTTGCTCATCCTAGTACAGGTTGACTTTTACTTTTACTAATCCGACACCTGTAGAAGCAAGGAAAGGACCCGGGGTAAAGCTTGCCCCATACAATTTCAGTCTGGCATGTAATCATATTACAAGTTGAGAATCCCTTATCCAAAAATACATGTGCCTAATTATTAAAAAAGTTTGTATAAATTCCCTTCAGGCTATGTGTACAATGTAGTACTATAATAATTTTTTGAGTTGATTTTTTTTCCAACAAAAAACTGTTTGTATAATTGAAAACTCTGTTGTGTTTTTCTTTTAAGACAAAAGATGTTAATTAGTTCAGACAACTGTATGAGTTGTTTTTCTAAAACTAAAACCTCGGTATTCAGGTTTAATTGCAGTGTTGGCACTTTGAAATAAATAAGTTGGTTTTGTGTTGCAGTTTGGACACTCGGGCTCAAAAAGGTTCGCCATCACTGCCCTACACTAATATACAATACAACGTACTATGGACTGAATCCAGACCAATTCTCCTTTAACTGAGCTGTATTTAATATAACTTCCCTACTGAACACTACTTTGCTCTCTAAAACCACTTGTATGGAACACTATTTTATTTTTTTTAATTTACCCACCACTACAGAATCAATTTGAGTAATATGTACTCTGCAGCATCAGATGAAGACTTTGGTCCTGCATCAGTTTTATCATCCTCAACCTGCCTTCTGCTGTTTAAACAGCCTCTCCACCTTGTAGATATGCTCTTCTTCAAGGAGCATAATAACAATATGCTTTCTCAGCAGATCAGATTCACTTGAGTCACCATCCTTCTGGCAGAAGCACCATCATTTCATCATTTCATCCCCATGTCCAATGAAGCTCACCTGCTCAAAGACTTCCTATATCATATAATCCTGCAGTAACATCTTTGCTTCTTGGAATAGAAACATGAAGGCATTCAAGTCCACCTACAGGCATCAACTATGAACCTCATCCCTACCTCCAGAGCAATTTCCCTACAAAAAAAGGTGACAACATCTGGGATTGTTTAGCTTAGAAAAAAGGCAAGTAAGGGGAGACATGATAGGGTTGTACAAAATTATGCATGGTGTGGAGAAAGTAGATAGGGATACATTTTTCTCCCACTCTTATAATGCTAGAACCTGGGGTCATCCTATGAAGCTGATTGGTGGGGGATTCTGGACAGATAAAAGGAAGTACTTCTTCACACAGCGCATAGTTAAACTATGCAATTCACTTCCACAAGACGTAGTGATGGCCACCACTTTGGATGACTTTAAAAGGGGACTGGACAAATTCCTGGAGGAGAAGACTATCAATGGCTACTAGTCCTGATGGCTAGTATCGGAGGCAGTATGGCTATGTATCAGGGATGGGGACTCGGACTCCAGGACTCGACTTGTGAGTCAGACTGAGTCCCCCCTCTGACTCGAGTCGCACTCGAGTCCCAATATTTTTAATGGGACTCGAGACTCGACTCGGGACTTGAGATCAAGGACTTGGCAACATCCCTGCTTGATGCCACCTGCAGGTGCTGTCTGGACCTAGTTGCAGTAACAATCCAATTTTATTTTTTAAAATCATTTTCCTAATGCAACCTTTCAGACATTTTGGGTTTGGCTGCCTCTGCCTGCCTGTCTGGGGTTCCCAGCCTCCTCTGCCTGCCTGGTCTCTTCTTAACCAGTTCCACAGTTTGAATTGTCCAAGACAAACGCCTCTGCCTGCCTGCTTTGGGGTTCCCTGCCTCCTCTGCCTGCCTGGTTATTTTGGGTTTGTCTGCCTGGTCTGTTCTTGTCAAAATCAGTGGCAGAGTTTTGAGATAAAAAGGCACACTTGTGCCTAGAATTTATTTAAGCCACACATCTGAATTTATTTAAGCCTTATTTTGTTGGGAAAACCCCCCATTGATTTTAATAGGGACTCGTGGAGTCAGCTTTGGGAGTGACTCGGGACTCGGGACTGATGAGTCACCATTTTGGACCAAGGACTTGGACTCGGACTCGAGACCCGGGTCCAAAGACTCGTGACTCGACTCGTGATTTGAGACCAAGGACTCTTCAACATCCCTGCTATGTATACCAGTTGCTGGGGAACATAGGCAGGAGGGTGCTGTTGCACTCACATCCTGCTTGTGGGTTTCCCATGGGCAGCTGGTTGGCCACTGTGTGAACAGAATGCTGGACTAAATGGACTGATCCAGCATGGCTCTTCTTATGTTCTTATGTTCTCTCTAGTCATGCCATGCCTCCCAACATTCTCTCCTCCTCCTCCTCCTCCTCCTCCTCCTCCTCCTCCTCCTCCTCCTCCTCCTCCTCCACCACCACCACCATTGGCCTCTCTGTTCCCTAAGCAGCACTGCACAATGCACCAAAGTAACAAGCTTTAGGATTTTCCTTTGCACTTATATTTTGCAAATATGCTGTCTTAGCGTGACAGCTGTCGGTGCATAACCACAAGGGCAACCCTGGTGGGGACAACTCCTGGTTCTATGAAGAAGAGCTACAGAAAAAAACATTTACACCTCTCTTGGTGGCTGTGGTGGCGGCGGCTTTCAATCCATAAAATAAACTGTTGCAATTAAATATTGCTGCTACAAACCTTGTAAACCTGCCACTTCTGCACAGTGCTAAGAAGTCTTCCTATCCTATGGCGTTATGTTTTCTCACAGTCTGGCAGTATGTTATTCCATGCCATACATCATGTTGTGTCTTATTTCATAGGATTGAGTCGTAAAACGAACCTCAGAATGTTTTCCAGTTAAGGACTATCCAAACAGCAGGCATGCTTGCTTTGCAAAGGTGAATCTCCTTTACTTCCCCCTCCCACCAGCTGTGCTGTTCCAGAACACTTAATTTGTCTTCATTAGGAAAGATGCTCTCAGGCAATCATTGTTGCTTGGCCAGGGAAGTGAATGAACAGATCTGTATTGAATGTTGAAGAATCGGCTTGGCTGGTGTAAATATTCTGAGCATCCTGAACCAGGCTTTGTAGGGCAATGCAGTGACTTGTATGATTGGGCTTTTTTTCAGATGGACTACTTGATTGTTTGTTCCAGGTCCCCATCTCTGTGTTGCACTCTGGTGTGACCAAGAAAGAGTTGCACTGACATATATATGTCTGGAAACCTGCAGGGGGATAATGGAGTAAACTAATGGCTCAATTTGCAATTGGCTCAGACATCATGAATTTCCTAGGTATGTATGTATGCGTGAGGGAGTGTTTAGAAAACAGCAACTCTTTTCTGAGAATCCTCTCCTGGCTTGTGATGTTGGCATATGCACACTGAGGGTGCCGCACACATGTGTCTTATCATATTGCCCTCGAGGAATTGTCGTTCCCAGCACCAGCCATGGCAAGGAGCCATCTGGACATTAAACAACCCTCCCTCCCAAAGCAAGAGGGAGGTTCACACACGCCCCCTTTGAGGCATTGAAAGAACAAGAGGGGTTGCAGGGCCACGCATGGTCGCTCCACCCCGCCAACATGTGCTATGGCAATGCCCCCGCTGCAGCAGAAATGCTTCCCTGCCATCCATACATTCAGCCAGCTTGGGAAGCGGCTCTATGCATGTAGAGCTCCCCTGCATGAGAGGGGGCCCTGCCCTGGCCCAATCAGGTTACCTCTTCACAGGGAGGAGTTCTGTGTGCATACAATTGAGCTGGAAATTGAAACTGACCAGTCAATGCCTGGGAGGACCTGACCATGTGTCCTTCAGGTGCCTCCTGCATGCACCTATTTAACATAAGGCTAGGTCATTGGGGTGGAGGGAGTCAAGCCTCAGATGTGCTGTGCTGTGCTGTGCTGTGCTGTGATGCAAGGTTTGGTATCCATGGATGTTTGTTATGCTTGGGCATGGCCTTTGTTCACAGCCATGTTCTAAGAAAGGAGGGGGAAAGGTTGTGCTTGTCACAATCTACCAACACCCCCCCCCCTTCACCATTATTAATACTTCCATTATTATTCCTTTGTGGGACTCCCCATCCCACAACAGAATGGAGGGTGTTGTATTTAGAGCACAGCAGTAAGCAGAAGCCTTTCAGGGACTGCCTGCTTTGTAAACGGCCTCTGTCTTTCTCTCCTCTCCCTCATTTTGGGCTGCAACCCAAAGACTAGCCGTACAGATATTCTTTCTGCTCATACTCTTGGAAATACTGTTTCTGCAGTGTAGTTTCTCATCAGACAAAGGTCTTTGTTTGTTTTGGTATTCTAGGCTTCAGCCTGAAGCAAATTCATTAGAATGAGTTTTGAACTATTGGAAATAAGGCTTGATCGGGGGTGGGGGGGGAGAGCTGACCCCACCTTAATGAAAGTACTGCAGCACAGTAGGGAGTGTGGCTCCTGCTTTTTTCTTCATCCTTTCCAGCTTTCCCCAATCCGGTGCACTGCAGGTGTTGGTGGATTGCAACCCCCATCTTCCCCAGCCAGCAGTGGCATGCTGGTGGAGGGTGATGGGAACTGTAGTCCACCACATCTGGAAGGCCCCAGGTTGGGGGGGATGCTGATCTATAAAGTTGACCCCTTCAGTTACGAGATGGTGAAAGAAAGAAAAAATGTTAGCATCTAGAAATGAGAGAAGCAAGAGGGTTATTAGTTGCCTGATTGAGCTCTTGTGAGTTATATGAGTGGACAAAACCATCTTCATGAGGGAAATATAGATGTATGCTGGTATTCACCTTCCCCCCTTCTTATGATACTAGGATTATTTTTGTTCTTTTGTTGCCTGATGTAATTTTCAAAATCCCACTCGACTCTCTTTCCATGTTCGGAGGAAACAGATAACTTAGAAATGCATTTCTCCAACTCTGCAGGGGAAATGTTTCTCTCAATGCAGTTTGGTGCAGTGCACTGCAGCACTTTGGCGAAGTCCGCATCATGTTGCCTTGCCTTCCGGCAATGTACTGCGCAAACTAGGGGATTTGCTTGTACACTCCCCTGTTTCTAAGCTGTGCACTAAGCTGTTCTCTCAGCCTTTGTTGTCTCCCATAATGATATTTCAGGACATAGGGGAAAGGACCATTGATATGCTGACTTCTTGACCCCCATGTGTTAAATTCAGAATAAGTTACTTTCAGATTAGATTGTGCAAAGATTATGAAATGCAGAGCTGCTGCCAGATCAACTTTTATGTTGCAAAAGCAAGCTGAGGGGAACTGGAACCAATGCCAACTCCCTGTACTATGATTTTGCAATTTACATCTAAAAAAGAAGCAGAAGAAGAAAATTCCATGTGTCCACCTCACACATTACAGGGCACAGGTAAGGACCTGCTCAATTTTATATGTGCTTGCACTCTCTTGAAATATAATGTGGGAAGCTTACAGAGGTGGAAGCCAGCATGCTCTGTTCTCCCAGTAATGGTTCAATAACATTTAACTCTGCAATGAGATTGTATATCTCAGAGAACCAGGGGCTGTTGAGGTAGGCTTGCCCAGGTTGTGGCCCTTTTCTACACAGTTGCCTCCTTGCCACAACTGTCTGGATGCCCTCTCCTGCTGCACAACTGACATTGTAGCCCATAGATAGTAATAACGATGCACATAGTTTAATACAGCACATAGTTAAACTATGCAATTCACTTCCACAAGACGTAGTGATGGCCATCAATTTGGGTGGCTTTAAAAGGGTCTTGGACAAATTCCTGGAGGAGAAGGCTATCAGTGGCTACTAGTCCTGATGGCTATATGCTACCTCCAGTATCAGAGGCAGTGTGGCTATGTATACCAGTTGCTGGGGAGCATGGGTGGGAAGGTGCTGTTGCACTCACATCCTGCTTGTGGAATCCTATGGGCAGCTGGTTGGCTACTGTGTGAACAGAATGCTGGACTAGATGGACCCTTGGTCTGATCCAGCATGGCTCTTCTTATGCTCTTAAAATTTGGTGGCAAACCACTCTATACCACTACAGAACTGTACTATATGAAATAGCACTATACATATTGTCATTGATTGCCCAAGTTTGGTGTGTGTGTATCTGTTTAGTATCGTACTTGTCTTGAGCAACCCTTCTTTCTTAAATTAACATCTCTGTTGCCTGTTGAAAGCAGTGAATGCGTCCCACAAATTAGTGCTATGCAATGGAAGACTGCTCTGCAGTGATACAGGTCACTGACAAAATGATTACAGAAATAGCAACCGCATCTGTGCCTGATTTGCCCAGTTGTGCTGCAAAACAGTGGGGTGCAAATGTGCTGCACATTCTCTGTGTTGCGAGTCATATACTCCTCCTGGAGAGGACTGTATAATACTAGACATGGTTGCTACTTTAACTATGCAAAGTCAATGCAGACATGGAGGAAATATGGTCTTTTAGTATTTCATGCAGACTTGTTAATGTATTAATGGTGGGTTGTGAGGGGGCAAGATGGCTGCTTGTGGAAGGAGCATCTTCCACCAAGAGAAAGAGTTTCCTCTGCTCCCCTTTACTATCAGCTGCAGCTCTGCAGCCAGACAGGTGGGGCAGCAGCTTCAGAAGAGGTAGAGATGGGTGGAGTGTTAGTGGTTCATATGGGACCTGTTGCTCTAATAATACCCAAATACATAATGTTTATAGTGCACATCAAATATGAAAGGCACATGCATGGGTTTTTGTTGTTTTTAAAGTCGTGTTTCACATTAAAACATACATGAGCAGAGGTCAAGCTCAGATCAAGCCACTGTTCAAATATATTGGTGTGCTGACCCATAACCTACCCAGTTTAAGCCTTCACACATTCAGGTGAGTGCCTGAACAGGGCTTACATTGCTGGAGGAACTGTGGATTGACTTAGGGTCATCTTTCCACACGTGGTGTGAGTGGGACTGCCCAACTGGGCAAACATGTTGCAGGCACAGGTTTGGGGGAACTTCATAAGACTGTGCAGCATGCCACATCTGCTCAAGCCAAACAGGCTCTCCTCAGAGACTGAGACATCCATTTGGCATAAGGACCTATCCAATTCTTTCTTGATGGTGGGTGGCCATAATATAGTCCTGAAGTGGAAAATCTAAAGATCCCCCTGGTCTTGTGACATGGGATTATGCTCTGATGGGGAAGTTAACGTATCAATTTCATTCTGTTGCTGGTCTGAGTCAGTTGGAGGTTTATAGAAGAGAAGCTTGTTGTTCCCTTTATGTCCATCATTAAACACGACCTCTGAATTCACAGATACTCTTCTAGTCATAACTCATTTTGGGCTAAATTCAATGCAATATGGCATGCTGGACTTTCATTCATTTAGGGTGCAGACCTTGTCGGGGGGGGCACAGGAGAAGTCGGACTCCCCACTGTGATCTCGGAAATCCCTTCCGAGGTCACAGTGAGGAGTCCGAGTGTGGAGCGCCCTCCCCCCCCACCTCACAGTCGGCGCGGTGCTTTCTGTGCTGGATGGGAACCAAAGCTGGAAGACTGACTTTGGTTCCAGCATGGGGGGGGGCATTCCTGGGGGCAGGAAGGGGAGGAGCGAGACACTGCCGAGTTCTGAGGAATCCAGGCCATGCCTCAGCCTGTCCTCCTTGGGAGGAGAGGTAAAACTTTTAGATGACTCAAATTGGCTGTCTAAATGTTTTTGAGGGTGAGGGGAGCGCAGTGGCAATCCTATCTGTAGCACTCCTCCTGCACTCAACTGGATTCCCGTAATCTTCCAGGTTCCAAGGGTTACGGGCAGCCGCATAAGACGGGGCTGTTAGTTTCTTTCTACACAGTTGCCCACTCATCATTCTGCTGTTAAATAACTCCATGCTTTGTCCTGTTCCCCCCCCCCTCCTTCCAGGGTACTTGCTTTTATTATGTTTCTTGTAATATTAAAACATTCTACAATAAATAACAGGTGTAAAAAATGTGGCAATAGTCTTCTGGAATAAATGTTCTGAATGTCTTACTATGTTGTAATACTTATTATAAGGGTATTTAAAAAGCATGTTTTGGAGACCACAGCATGCCAGTTCAGGGCAGCACCTGTTTGGAGAGTGTTAGTCAGCTGAGTCATTGTAAAATCATTTAAAAAATGTAGCTATATTGATAATTCGTCATGCTAAAAAGAATCAGTGTCTGTGTCGAGAAGGAGAGAAAAACAATTCCTTTGAAAGCAGATAAATCCAGTAGTTCTGCATCAAATTTAATTGAACAACCCTTAATATGACAGAAAGATCAAGTCTTCCATTAAAGGAGCATCAACACATTTACAAAAACAAGATAAACAATAAAGATAAGATATACTCACATGAATGAGACTTTTTTCTGACTTTCTGCATTTTTAACTTCTAGTGGCTTGCAGCCAAAGATATGACTGAGAGGTTCAGATAAATGTATAAAACTCAGTTCCTTGATAGAGATGTGCAGATTTTGTCAAATCTGTTCTGTCTCTGCTTTGTGGATTGTCAGGAATCTTTCATTTCATTGTCCGGTCATTGTCCATTTTTAGGGATGTATGAGAATTTCATTCCACTTGCACTAACACTCTCTTGCGCTAATCTCAATTAGTGCAAGTACGGATTTGTGCAAACCCCATCAAAACATAAAAAACCAGTCCGCAAATACCATGGAATCTGCACAACTCAGAAAAAGCCGGTCCACTGTGGAATCTGCAGGTTGGACTCCTAGAAATCCAAACCCATTTGAATCCATTCCAGATTTCTCCAACATCCCCACGTGAGACCCCTGCCCAACTCTTTGGGATTCCCAGGCCTCAGCCTCAGAACTGCCTCTTGTGTCCACCCCCAATCCATGGTCGCCAAAACCACCAAATTCCTCCTGTTACATCAAGCTACATGGCTCTCTGAGGTCCCTGGTGCTTCTCAGAGACAAGGGTTGCTGCAGAGTTAAATGGCAGAGAGGGTGGGAGTCTTACGGATGGACAGATCTTTGGTACTGCTTTTTCCTATATTCAATATTTTTAAATCTCAAGTTGATTACACAGAGATTTAAATACTTCCTAGACCTAAGCACTCAAAGCCTTCTGTCTGAATGGATGAACCTGTCAACATCAGTTTTTCTCACATTCTGTTTTTTTAATTAACTCAAATTCTTTCAGTCCAGTTTTGAATGAGGAGGTGGAGATGGGGAGAGAGTGATAGAGAGGCAAGAAGAGAACAATTGGCCTGCAGCTGCTCAGTATGAAGCTGCCTTGCTTGGTAAATATCCGGTTTGCATGAACTTGGGAGCTGTTCCTTTGATGACACAAACAAGCCCTATTCAGGCATTCTGCTTTAAGGAATAATGAACTTGCGAGGGGGGCGGGAGAAAAGATGCATGCTATAACTCCACCTCCCATCCCCACCCTTGTTGGCCTTCATGTATTGAGGGTGAACTTCTGTACTGAGGAGTCTTTTCCAACCATGCAGGTTTCCTGCACCATTTAGAACCAGGGATCTAAATCACGTGGGGGGCCTAGTGAGATACAAAAAGTTCCCTGCTGTAGACCTTTGCCCTCAAGATGTGGAGGAGGAGGAGGAGGAGGAGGAGGAGGAGGAGGAGGAGGAGGAGGGTGCGAGCGGATGGGGCAACAGAGCTAGTGTGCTCACGCTTGCTCTCCCCACTTGCATGTTCATTATTCCCGAAAGCAGAATGTCTGAATAGGGCTAGAGCAGCTTTCCCCAACCTGGCAGATACGTTGGACTAGAACCCCCATCATCCACAGCCAATGCCCCATGGGCTGTGCTGGCTGAGGATGATGGGAGTTCTAGTGCAACCCATCTGGTGGGTACTTGGTTGGGAAAGGCTGGCTCCAGTGTCACTTGAAACAACAACATGCAGCCAGTTTTCCTCTTTTCCTCCCCACACTTTAGCTAACCAGCAGAGGATTATGGGAAGAGGATAGCATTCATCTCTTTCGCACTTCCCATCTCCCCTTCCCTGTTCAAGACAAGACTTCATTGCCATGGGCACAATACAAGACAGATTATTTGCTTTACTGGTGATCAAAATAGCACGGTAGTAAAGTGACAACACCACATTTCTCTAACCTGCTAATTCATCCCTCCTGGCTTTCCCATGAGGAACTGTGCTGCAGTCTGGCGTTAGTACTGCCAAAGTTAAAAGCAGTACAATCGCAGCGTGACAGAGGCCAGGAAGGACTTCAGTAGGTCTGAATTGGAGCTTTTGCAGGATTCTAATGCACAGGTGGCTGAGAAAAGACAACATCTGCAGGGGGTGGGGTTGCAGTATTAGTAAAACTGTGAGATCAACATGACCTGACCTGCACATCTTTCATTTGCTCCAAAGCTATGCAGACACATTTTTTACTATTTAAAGTAAAGTTTTTCAGCTTTCTAACTGTGCTCTGGGGTATCATCCCCCAGACCAGAATGCTCAGGGGGATCTTGAGATAGATAACAAAATCAGGGAGGCCTCCAAACAAGGAAGTGTTGTAATAAGAGGTACCTGGCATGCTTAACAAGCAGTGTCAAGGAAGCTATTAGAGATCAGAAGGCTTCCTTCAGAAATGGAAGTCTTGCCTAAGTGAGGAAAACAAAAGCGAGCAAGCAGAAGATGCAGGCAGATTAGAGATGCAAAAAAGCATTTTGAGGAGCATATTGCTAACAACATCAAGGCCAACAATAAAGCATTCTTTAAATATATCAGAAGCAGGAAACCAGCTAGGGGGGCAGTTGGACCACTGGACAATAATGGAGCTAAAGGAGTACTTAAGGAGGATAAGGAGATTGCAGAGAAGCTGAATGAATTCTTTTCATCTGCCTTCACTGCAGAAGATACAGGACAGATACCTGTGCCTGATCTGATGTTTTCAGGAGAGGCAAACAGAGGTGACAAAAGATGAAGTTCTCAACCGTATTGATAAATTGAAAGTTAATAAATCACTGGGCCCATATGGTATCCATCCTAGAGTTCTTAACAAACTCAAATATGAAATTGCTGATCTTATAACAAAAATATGAAACATGTCCCTAAGATCAGCCTCTGCAGCAGAGGATTGGAGAATGGCCAATGTAATACCAATTTTCAAAAAGGGATTGGGGCGAGGGGGGTCCAGGAAATTATAGGCCGGTTAGCTTAACATCTGCTCCAGGTAAATTGGTTGAAAGTGTTAATAAAGATAAAATTAGTAAGCATATAGAAGGGCAAGCCCTGCTGAGAAAGAATCAACATGGCTTCCGCAAAGGTAAGTCCTGTCTCACTAACCTTTTAGAGTTCTTTGAGAGTCAATAAACATGTGGACAGGGGTGATCTGGTAGACATTGTTTACTTGGACTTCTGAAAGGCTTTTGACAAGTCTCTCACCAAAGGCTCCAGAGCAAACCTAGCAGTCATGGAATAAGAGGGGAGGTCCTCTTATGGATTAGTAACTGGTTAAAGAGCAGAAAGCAGAGAGTGGGAATAAATGGTAAATTCTCCCAATGGAGGGATGAAAACAGTAGGGTCCCACTGGGATCTATACCGGGACCAATGATTTTCAACTTATTCATTAATGATCTGGAATTAGGAGTGAGCAGTGAAGTGGCCAATTTTGCTGATGTCACAAAATTATTTAGGGTGGTTAAAACAAAATGGGATTGTGAGGAGCTCCAAAAGATCTCTCGAAATTGGAAGAATGGGCATCAAAATGGCAAATGCGGTTCAATGTAAGCAACTGTAAAGTAATACACATTGGGGTAAAAAATCCCAACTTCAAGTATAAACTGATGGGATCTGAGCTAGTGGTTACTGACCAAGAAAGAAATCTTGCGGTTGTGGTGGACAGCTTGATGAAAATGTCAACCCAGTGAGCGGCTGCTTTGAAAAAGGCAAACTCCATGTTAAGCATAATTAGGAAACAATTTGAAAATAAAATTGCCAATACCATACTCCCCTTATACAAATCTATGGTGCTACCATACTTAGAATACTGTGTACATTTCTGGTCACCGCATCTAAAAAAGGATATTGTAGAGTTGGAATAAGTGCAGAAAAGGGCAACTAAAATCATCAAGGGGCTGGAGCAACGACAGTGCCAGTTTAGCACACACTAGCCGCGTACTGTGGCAGTGAACTGCAGTACCTAAAAAACTGTGATGAATTTAGTCCAGGAAATTCCAGAAGGAATGAAGAACGATTACGCGGGACTAGCGGGACCGGCACTGAAAAGTGAGTGCGTAGTGTGGCCCGCAAGTCATGGCAGCGATACAGTACTGCAATAAACCTTAGGTGTGGATCCGGCCCTAGTGTATTGTGTACAGTTCTGGTTACCTTATCTACAAAAGGATATAGCAGAGCTGGGGAAAGTGCAGAAAAGGGCAATTAAAATGATCAAGGGGGTGGAGCAACTCCCGTACAAGGAAAGGTTACAGCAGCTGGGATTGTTTAGCTTAGAAAAAAGGCAAGTAAGGGGAGACATGATAGAGGTCTACAAAATTATGCATGGTGTTGAGAAAGTGGATAGGGAGACATTTTTCTCCCTCTCTCATAATACTAGAACCTGGGGTCATCCCATGAAGCTGATTGGTGGGAGATTCAGGACAGATAAAAGGAAGTACTTCTTCACACAGCATATAGTTAAAATATGGAATTCACTTCCACAAGATGTGTAGTGAATAGTGATGGCTACCAACTTGGATGACTTTAAAAGGAGATTGGACAAATTCCTGGAGGAGAAGGCTATCAATGGCTACTAGTCCTGATTGGCTATATGCTACCTCCACTATCAGAGGCAGTATGCCTATGTACACCAGTTGCTGGGGAACATGGGTGAGAGGGTGCTGTTGTATTCATATCCTGCTTGTGGGATCCTATGGGCAGCTGGTTGGCCACTGTATAAACAGAATGATGGACTAGATGAATCCTTGGTCTGATCCACCATGGCTCTTTTTATGTTCTTATGAGTTCACAGAGAATCTGAATATCATGTTGAAGTAAAAGTGAAATCGACTTTTAATCTTCCCCAGTCCCCTGAAACAACGAACCTCCTTGGCTTTTCCCACCTCGTTTTAACTAATTATAGCTTTACATTTAGATGCCAGTTAGGTGAATGAGTGCATGAGAGAGAGGGTCTTTTCCACAGTGGCCCCACACATTTGGAATGATGGGGTCAGCCAGGCCCTATCATCATTGCTGGCTTTTAGGAAGGTTCTGAAAACTTACTTGTCTACTTTGGCCTTCCCCTGAGTATGGTTTGTCAGACTGGGTTGTAGCCACAATTATGGATTGTAGGTTTTGTCTGAGCCTGGTGTCTGTTGTTGGTTTTTTGTTTTTTTTAATGCTTGCTGTTTTTATTACTGCATTAGTTTTTATTATGTGAATTTTATTGTTGTATGTTGCCTTGGGAGGACTCCTGCCCTGAAAGGTGGCCAAGAAATAAACCAACAGATGAGTTGCATGTGATTAATTTCCTTCGCTGAATTAAACAGTGAAAAGACATTGATTCAAACTATTTTAATGCCAACTGATGCTGAAGAGGAGTGCTTTTCACATTTTCTTCCCTTGGGCAACCATTCCACTTTGAACCACTGCACATTTGCCTGTGCATAGCTGAGAATTCTGGGGCATGTTTTAGGTTGCACTCTTAGCTCAGGGAGGGTGCTGCTGTATTCTTTTGGAACCCCATTTCTGAAGGTTTTGTTTATGTTGGGTTGAATCTGATCCTCATTAGAGTCAGGGCCAGTGCAAGGCAGTTTGGTGCAGTTTGGTGCCCTAGGCAAGATCAGATATTTAGCGCCCCCCCTTCCCACTTGAGCCCTCCCTCCCTATTTCTGGCGCCCCCTTTAGTCTTGCGCCCTAGGCAGCTGCCAAGTTGGCCTAATGGTAGCACCAGCCCTGATTAGAGAGTGTGTGTGTATAGATTTTTTTCAAATTCCAAGTGTGAGCCAAAGAATTCCCACCTGCAAGTTATTCCCCCCCCCTCTCAATATGTAATTGTATTTGGTCCTTGGGTAGCAGGGTGGGGGTGGGGTGGGGTAATTTCCAAATGTTTGTGCGTCCCAAAAGGCTTTCAAAGAAATCTCTGTTGGGTTGTTTTTGGTCAGTGTGAGGTGTTGCATTCAGAGCTAAATACATGGTTGGAAATTTGAAAACTGAACAGCAGAGCTCAAGAAGCTCCAGTAACATTACTGATGCTGTCAATAAAATGTTGAAAGTAGCAAGATCCAATTTTGTCATTTCCTACGGGGAAAGGAATTCTACACATGCTCAGAGGCACAGCCAGAAGTGCCAGAATTCTGGCAAACAAAAAGCAGCATCTGTGTCTACGGCTCATGCTAAACCGGCAGTGAGGAACCTACCGCCCATCCGGCCTTCCCATCCAGCCTGCCGAGGCTCAGATGGGGAAGGGAGGAGTGCTTGTCCCCAAGGCTGTGCTCAAGCTCCTTTCTGCTCATGCACATAGCACTAAACTATGATTTAGCATCATGTAATTTTGTAACTCTCTATCTATATTATAGGAAGCTGTATATATTTTTTTCTTTCGGATGCTCAAGTCAAATAAGAGACAACCTAGACTTAGGCCTTTGTGGGATAGGGGACCCTGAAAGCAGCCATTTGAGTGTGTTATTTGGTTTGGGGTACAGCACAGGCTGGGTTTTTAAAAAAATGTATGTTTCTCCCTCCATGGCTAATTGCAGCTCAGGGTGTGTGTGATTATGTAGAGGAATTGGCATGGTTAACCGCCTTTCCCCAGTACTGTGGTCTTGATCCATATCCCCCCCCGCCATGGTTGCTTATAGCCAAAAAAGATCTCAGACGTATATTCACATTCACACATCTCTGTCATCACATCTAGTTCAGCCCTGAGTCAGCTTTCACGCTACAGGAAGAGTCATCAGTCTACCTGCCCTGGGGTAAAAATTACATCCTGCGCCAAAATGAGATGGTCAGAGCGTGAAAGTGAAAATAAAACCTGTCAGGGAAGCCTTCCCAAGAGATGATTCTTTTAGCTTGTTATCACCGTTCTATGTTTTCTGACATTCAGAGGAATGTTGGGGGCAGGGAAACAGGAAACAAAGAAACTCAGTAATTTATGGCACCTGTTCAGTGTCCAAAGTACAAATATATTTCACGTGTTCCCTTTCTTAGATCCCCTGTTATCTATGGAAATATTATATACAAAACACAAGAGTGATCGCTTGAAGGCACGACCAGCCTGAAAGATGCCTTGAGGATATAGCAGAAGTTTCTGTGCAACAAACACGGCTGTGGCAAATCTAGTTCATTATTCAGAGAAGAAGTAATAAGCATGAATGTAATAAGCGGATTGAAATGTGTGTGTATGCATACTTCATGTGAATATCTCATATCCCATTTGGAGCAATTTAAAGTACAGTACCATTACTAGGGATCGGCAAATCTATCAGTTTTGCTTCTCTTGCATTCTAATGTTTTTAAAAACAATAATAATCTCAAGTTCTATTAGCAGTGGAGCCCAGTGCATTATGGTGATGAGGGAGAGGGGAGGACACAGTCTCACAGTTAGAAATACGACAATGCCCTTCTGAGTACTAGGAACTTCCCTACATTCTCTGCACTAAGAAGTATATTTCATATGCAAACCTATCCTGCGTAACTAGAGCAGGGGTGCAGAGCCTGTTTTAGCCCGAGGGCCAAATTCCATTTTAGAGAAGCTCTCGGGGGCTGCATTCCAGTGGTGGGCAGGGCCCAAAACATCAAAAATGCCAGCCTATGTTACCTTAAAGCCCTTGCTGCCAGTAACTAGGCCTTCAGAGAGCATTTCAAACTTTTATAATGGTGGTGGTGGGGACAGCCAAAAAGTCAGGAAATCATCAATGACTGGAAGAAAGGGGAAGAGAGTGAGGCCTTCTGGGTAACTAAGGTGGGCTGGATTTGGGGCCCCAGGCCTGAGTTTCTGCACCCCTGAATAATGGGGATATAAGGTTCCTTCTTTTCAAGTCCTTGAGGGCAGGAAACCCTCAACATTTTTGCAATTTTTGTGAACTGCTTCAACTACTGGTGGTATAGAAATGAAATTAAATACATACCGGTAAGTAAATAATAACAAGATTCATATGACTGTGGAGCAAACATTGCATATTTACATCTACAAAGCCATTTTTAGACATTAATAAACGCTGTTGGTATGCCGCTAGTATAATGCTCACTTCCTTTGGAGATATTTGCATGACCAAGTCTTGTTTCTATATTGGGCAGTATTGAACTGTATCTAAATCACCATCTTGTTGAGATATTGGCAGTGCAATCTTTGATTTGTTCTCTTTTTACTTCATAGTTTCTTGTAGGCCACTGATGAAGATGGAAGTTGAAATGCATTTGGCCCATGTGTAGTTTTTAAGGTTTATATACTTGGGGGGGGGGGGGTATACACACACACACACATACACACACACACACACACACATACACACACTGTTATATGTGTCTTTTTACATTGTTACATTTTATCATTATACTATTTAGGTTTCACACATTCAAATTTTTATTTGTATTTTTTGACACATGTCTTTGTTACAATGTTTGCAACATTTACACTTTCTAATATTAAACAATTTTAATTGTGTATATTCATGTCCCTTAACTCAGGATTTTGTTACCCATATCCAACTGGTAGCACAATTGCTAGGTTCCAAACTATATGCAGAAGAAGAATCCAGCTAAAGTTACATTAGTGGAAGCACACTCACACAACGGGTTGTGCACTGCACTTGCAAAACCGCTGGTGCAACTGCTTGCACAACTAGTTGTGCAAGTGTAATGCGCAACCACTTGCACAACTGAAAGATTTGGTGGAGCTCCGCTAGTGCTATTTGAGTGTGCGGAGTGACACTGTTGGATATTGTCCATTGTGATATTGTATTTTAATGTGTAAACCGCTTAGGGATTTTAATATATTAAGCGCTATAAACGTATTTTAAATAATAAATAAATAAATATACTGGCCAAACATCCCATCCATGTTCATTATAGATTAGGTGAAAAACCCTGTGCCCAGCAGCCAATCAGGTTCACAGGTTTTTCTTTTTTTAAAAAAATCCTACTTGGCCCCAAAGCAACCAGTTACACCTACAGTGAAATTTAAGGGCAGGAATATGGACATTGCAAAGGTCTGAAGAGGGCCAATGAGGAGCAGACCTGGGCCTTTATAGCTTACGCTATCACAACATTGGCCAACACATGGATGCAACTAAGGATTTTGTTTGGTCCACATTTCGAGGCAAACTGACTTGATCTACACTTCCTGGATGAATGTGCAGATCAGAAAACAGTTATCCTTCGGATTTTGCAGTTTCTCAAATTTTCCAGTGCAGTTCTCAGCTCAAAAAACATAACAAAATGCATATAAAAATGTGTATTTTAGGCTAAAATCCATTTAGAAATTCATAATTTGTGAGAAAATATGTTTAAAATACATATTTAAATATGATTTTTTTTTGGTATATTAAAAATAACTCCACAGATTAATGCTGAAATGGGATGGGGGTGGACATATGTCTGAACACATGCAAAACTAACACAGACTGGAAATAGACTGATCTGAGCATTCTTAGATACAATGTGTGGCCATCCATTCCTTTGCTGCCCACCTCCCTCCATGGTGAGAGCAACGTCACCCTCACCCCAAGTGTGCCATCAGGAAACAGAAGTGAAAGGAGCAGGTTTCTCTGGGTCATGCAACCGTAAGGGAGTAAGTGACATCTGATCCATCATGTCCCCAGATTCACACATGTGTGGCGGTGGGAAAACTAACATGACACACTGCACTGGAGTTAATGCCACCAGGAAATGACACCTGGGTTTGGGAACATGCTGGATTGGACGCTACTTCCGCCATCTAAAGTCGTCCCTGGAATGACCAGGCTACTCCATAATGAGGAATTTTTACTTATGTCTGAAATGAATCTCCCAGCCATTGGTTGTTCTTTGAACACCTGCATCTTAATACCATAATAAATAATACAGTTTAAGTAAATGTATGCAAATATTGTGTACCCATTAATGTACCAATAGTTTTGGCATTCAATACAAATATTACTTAGCTGCCAGAAGACCATAAACTTCAGTGTGTTTCAGTGAATCCTTCTATATGCTGTTTCACCAAACCTTGTATTTTCTAAGCCATCTGTTCCTCAGCAAACCTGGAATCCGTGTGTTTTCTCATTTGCTTATCTGTTATATGTAAGAGATAAAAACAAGTGCAGGTGTGAGAACATATATTTTTAAAGTTTTTTTTTAAAGGCACAAACAACAAATCTGTGTGTACAGGACCTTCCTGTTTTATTTTAAGAAGGAAAATACTTTGTACATAGAGGGGATTTTTATTGTATATGTCAGCCTTGTATTGGACTGCAACTCCCAAAATTCCCTGCCAGCATGGCCAGTGGGGAAGGCTGGCATATGTGGAACTCGGAGTAAGGAACCAGGGAGTCCCTCTTGCTGTTGAGAAGCTCGACATGCATCAGAACTGTCAGTTCCTCCCATTTCTGCTAGTGGGGTCCAAGATAATAATCCAGAGAGAGTGATGCATGCTTAGCCCACTGAAATTGATAGGACAAAAACACACTTTAAACTCATGCCCGCCATGGACCTTAATGCAATCAGTTTCAAGATCTGGTCAGATTTAGTCTTTCACCAAACAAGACGGTACAATGGTAGTATCCCAAAAACATAGTAAAATTGACTAAGCAGGTCATTCCAATGACATCAGCATTAAAGAAAAATAAAAGTAATAAAAAAAATACTTCCCACAGAGGAGTTCAGGGAGTGATTGTCATAACAAGTGAGGTGGCGTGTGTGTGTTTTAACAGTCCACTACATTTGACAGAAAGATAGAATTTTTATTTCCATGATTCTTCTTAAATTCTGTGCTCAGGTTTCCCTGAATTGTACTCTGCCTTTACAAAATCTACTCAATAATAATTTCCATTTATCAACTTGTGCTTTAGCTTTGACTTGATATGATAAATCACACTGGGGAATAAAATTCATTTAAAAAAACAACAACTTTGCTTTCCAAGCCAGTTTGAGACCAGATGGTGACATTTTTCTTCATTATCTTCTTAATTTTTTTTGAGGATTTCACTTGAAAATTCAAACTAATTACAGAGCCTTTGAAACACAGATCTTGATCACAAAAAGAGCTAAGTACAGAACTTTTGGTTTTGGATTGGATCTTTTACTCCAGAAGATGCAGGCATACAAATGAAGTCCCCCCCCCAAATTATATTTGTGAAAAGGACCAAAGCCGGTCCTTTGCGCTGGTTCGGGTACCAAGGGGTTAACTGGAGCGGGGTTAGCCCTTTACGCGTGGTCCGCGGCACCTAGGCAAAAGCTGCGGCCAATTTTAACGCTAGGACAGTGAAAGAAGCAGTCTTATGAATGGGAGCCACTACACTGTTTATAGGTAAACAGAGTTTTATTGAGCGTATCAAAACATACACAAAGGCAGTATGCAAAGCACGCGCCTGCAATTGACATGGGTATAGAGCGAGTCACAGCAACAGTACACACAAGGTTTACCTGGAATTACCCTGATTCCTCGACAGCCGCGTAGCTCAGCGGCTAGGCAAATTCAACTAGTTTCACCGGGAGCTGCCCGGGGCTGGATCCTGAGGTCAGACCAAAGCCCTGGACCTCTGCACAGCTTGCTGCCCCCAACCAACAACTTTTCCCGCCACAGGCCCCTTTCTTTATACTCTCTTCTTGGCTCCCCCTCCCTCCTGTGTCCCCTCCCTTCATGATTGCTTGAACTGAGTCAGGAATAACCTGTTTGGGGATGCTTCACAGCTCATTTGGCTGCCAGGGGAGGAGAAGCTGCCCGGGGGTATGCAGATGTGTCCCCTTGTGTGTGAGCCTCATTGAAGGGCAGGAAAACAAGTGCGGTAAACAAGGTTAAAGGTGGATACCTGAGCTGCTGCTGCAAGTGGGGTGTGCATGTGCGTGTGCGTGTGCGTGTGCGTGTGCGTGTGCGTGTGCGTGTGCGTGTACCTGACCTGGCCTTCTTTTCACAATATTGTTTTAATATTGCCTTTATATTTCAGCTCTGTGGGTATGGAAGGTTCTTGTTTAAAAAAAAACACACAACTGAGAAAATGTTCAGGCTGTATTGCAGTTACTTCTGAAACATAATGAGGAACTCAGTTATCACAGATATTTTATCAGTGCTGAACATACTATACATTGCTCCCAAAAGTTTGAAATTTGACAATAGTGGTGTAATGGAGCAGGAATGTAAGGGACTGCTGCCCCACTACCATTTTCACAGCAGGGGTAATGACACGGTCTGGCAGAGTGCCATTTTCCAGTGTCATAAAGCAAAGCTGGTGGTAGTGGTGGTGGTGGTGGTGGTGGTGGTGGTGGTGGTGTGTTGGATGATAGGTCTAACCAGGCATTTGTTACATAGGCTAGGCTCAGAGAGTGCCTGGCTCAAAATCACCAAGTGAACTTCAGACATCTGAACTCTGCGACAGCCTGCCATAGCCAAAGTCCAACATGCTAACCACTATGCTACCCTTTGCCAGCTCACTGTTCTATGACTGTCAACTTATCCTAATGAATTGGGTATTGTGCTATGTGCTGCTGTTCTTTGGGATATGATGGATCAACACAGCTGCCTGCATTTTTGGACTGTCATTGAGGTTGTGTAGTTAGGATGAACTCCTGCATGTCGAAATTTTGCACTGCACCTCAGTTTGACAGACAATGTTTGTATTGCACTTACAATAACAAAGATAGCCACACTGGTCCATGAGGAGGGAAAAATCCACAGTTGGGCAATACTTATTAGACCGACCAAAATGCCACCAAAGATTGTGCAAACTTTTGAGTTCTCCAGAACTCTTCATCAGGCCAGGTGGTAAAACAAATGGGGAAAGATTGTGTATTTTTATTTGTATTTTTGCCATCCAGACTTATGGAGAGTTCTGGGGAACTCAAAAGCTTGCATCATCTTTGATGGCATTTTGATTGGTCCTATTAAAGGTATCACCCAACTGTGGATTTTGAAAGTTTGCATTAGTTTTTCATCACTCCTAGAAATCAGGATTCTAATGATACGGTAAGCTGGTCTGAAGCAGAATTTGAAAGGCAATTCTAACTAAATGGAGAACAGACTCCATATAAGGAAATTTAATTGCTAGCTAAGATGAAAAGATCTGCATCAATGGAGTACTTCCTTCTCCCCCTCTCCCACTTCTCACTCTTCTGCTACATGTTCAACAGCAGGAATTTTGTTGCAGTACTTTGCCAGTCCACTATAGATCAGGCACCATGGCACAGTGCCCAAACAAAGACATGAAAACATTCCAAATTCGATTCCATTCTCGATTTACATTAAAGCTGCAACCCTATTAAGCACCTTTCCTTGGGAATAATCCCATTGAACTCCGTGGGACTTGCTTCTGAGTAAATGCGCATAAGATAGTGCTGCACAGCTTTCTCCTGGAATATTCTGTGGAATCCTTCTGGCAACTGCATACCAGTCCTCTGTTATTGGAAATACCAATAATTATCCAAATTAATTCCTGTCTACCAAAACTTGATATTTAAACTTGCGGAACTGCTTATTCCTTCCTTCCCTCTTCATCTGGAAAGTGCATCAGGTAATTTAGGCCACAACCCTATGGTTCCTGGGAGGGTGGGATTTAGCAGGGTCAGAGTACAGTGGTTAGAGTGTTAGACTGGGACTCGGGAGATCTGGGTTCTAGTCCACACTTGGCCATGAAGCTCACTAGCTGACTTTCAGCCTAACTTACTTCACAGGGTTCTTGTGAGGATAAAATGGAGAGGCCTGTGGCTTATGCTGGCTCAGCTTGTCTGAGCGTAGAAAGCTAAGCAGGGTCAAGCCTGGTTATTACTTGGATGGGAGACCCCTCCTCTAGTTTCCTGCATTGAGCAGGGGGTTGGACTCGATAGCCTTGTAGGCTCCTTCCAACTCTATGATCTATGAAATCTATGAAAGGAGGAGAACCATGTAAGCTGCCTTGGGTTCCTTGCAAGGGAAAAAAGGCAGGATATAAATGTAGTAGTAAACAAATAAATAAACAATGTCTCCCTCTCTGCCCACAGAGAGGAAGCTCCATCGGCAAAGGAGGTCCACCCTCATGATCCTCCCCAAGCTGGCAGGGAAAGAATGATGCTGTGACAACAGCAGTGGCAAAAGTGGGGTGTTCAGCAGAGCTTCGGATTGGGTGGTTCCTCTCTCCCGCTCTGCTGCTGGACTGCTCTCCCCATCTTTTAGACCAGCCTTCCCCAAGCTGGTGCCCTCCAGATGTCTTGGACTACAACTCCCACATTCCTAATCATTGGCCATGCTGGCTGATGCTGATGGGAGTTGAAAGCCAAAATCTGGAGGGCATGAGGTTGGGGAAGGCTGTTTTAGACAAATGTTATTGGCAGAACAGTTTTAATAGCTTGGAATGAAACATTTGACAGGAAGTTCTGTGACATGGTTTATAATGTTCCTGATGTCGTCAGTAACAGTTGAATCCTGAAATCCATAACACTCGATGTAAGGATAAGTATCTCATTTGTCTTACAACAATTGATACACCACATCTTGTAAATACTAACGAACCAATGATTTAAGCATGAGCTGAATGCGAATTACACATCCTATTTTCTAGTTAACATGGTTGGTGCAATGCTGGCTTTTATGTTCTTGGGGGGGGGATGTTGTTGTGAAGCCATTCATCCAGTACTGTATGGTAGTCATGCACAGAAGAAGCAGGCTAATGAAGGCATTTGACAATCTTTTATTGATAAATGAAGGGGTATCACTTTCAGGTTATGCAAATGCAGCCGGAAAACAGATGAAGAAATAAGATGTGTTTCGAAGAACTGAGATGCCATCTAGTGGATATAATTCAAAGGGAAAACAACATACGGTAATCTGTTCAGGAGCAGGAGGAGGATGAAGATGGTTTTCTGCCACGTGAAGATGGGACTTCAGCTTTTGATGGTTACATTCCCTCAAACCACTAAATCCTGCTACCCAGTTTGGCTTCTAATGACTTTTTTTAACCCTAACCACTTAAAATTAATCTCCAGCTTCACTAATATAAAAACTGGCCATATCTCTCTATATTTGCTCTCTACCTCACAAGGAACCTGTATGTTTCAATTAAGGCTTGAGCCAGATCTGAGTAATTGCTGGAATTTATGTGAGGTTTTTTTTTAAGGGGGATCAGCCATTTTTTGCTTCTTTGTTTCTCAGCAATCCTAGGTGCAACCTGAAACCTACATAGCACCTAGTAGAGTCTAATTTAGTGGAGTCTGCTATCTTTGCCTACATTCCATTTTATGACTGTGACTAACAATGTAATCCTATTCATGTCTACCCAGAAGTAAGTCTCATTCAGTTCAATGGATCTTACTCCCAGGTAAGTCTATATAGGATTCTGTAGCTTAGTGATGGGTGGATCTGCCAGGTCTGTTTCCCCCCTCCAAGTCCATTCTGTGATGGTTCCATATGGATTTTTTTTGGTATGCATTTTTGTACACATCCACCCGTTGACTAAAGCATGTTTGTATGCACTTTTTAAAAATGTACACATTTTCTTGGCATACTTTTCAAATTGATGCATTTTACTGTTCCATGGAATGCATCACAAGTCCAGAAATGTACACAGCCTGAATGCAAAATGTGTCCAGTCCATGTCCATTTCTGGGTGTTGCAGATTGGAGAAACCTACAAAATAATAATAATAATTATTATTATTTTAAAAAAATCTGACCATGGATTTCCCACACATTTCTAGCCTTAATCCAGACTTTGTGACTTCGACGTCATGCCAGCTCTTTTCTCTTTCTCTCCCCCCTCTTCCCCCCCCCCACAGGTGCTTTGTTTAACATCTAGCCTGATGAAGAGTTCTAATCTGGAGAACTCAAAGGGCTGCTCAGTTTGTGGCATCTTGTTTGGTCCCAGTAAGGTTCTTGCCTCCAATGACCGTGGCTTTTAGAAGTCATCCTGTCATTCACAGGTAAAGGGAATCTCTATGCCAGCCTTACCCAACCTGGTGCCTACCACATGTGTTGGACTGCAATTCCCATCATTCCCAGCCAACGTGTTTCATGACCTCAGACAGACCAGGCAGCATTGCACAGTGCTAGGCTTGAGGATTGAAAAGATTCCGAATCCCAGGCTTGATGTTCTTTAAGTTCCTCTGGCATCATGTGCATACTTTTGATCTTACCTCATGCACTACGATTATTTGACTTCTCACAGCATAAGGATATGCACTCAGCTTATTGACAAAGAAAAATGATCCATACGACTCAATCTCCTACTTCTAGCAATGGCCAGTTCTAGATATACGTAGCTGGTATAGATATAGATATAGATATTAGTATATAGGATGCTCATGGGGCTACTTCAGACATAATCATCTTCTTCCTCAAAGAAATGCCCAAGGAAGAAGAAAAAAAAATATCAGATTCAGAATGCAGAAGTCACATGGGTTTTGCAGGAAAGATCTACAAGCAAGATGTTCGATTCTTCCCCAGTCCTGCCCACTGATCTTTCCTGCAAAATCCATGTGGATAATTTGATCTACCTTCGGAGCATAATTGTTGCTGCTGTTTACATTGCAAAGGCAGGAAGAAGCCAGGCTCACCCCAGGGAAGGAAAATCCACTGTGACTTCTGTTTTAATGTTACATCCGTATGCACCCTCAGTTTGTTTTGTACACACAGAGTGGCAGGCAGCATCTTTCTGGCTATGCTAAAGCAAACGTAGTTCCTTCAAAAAAGAAAAAGGGGGAGGAAGAGAGGCAGATTTCAGAGGACATAGAGAAGTGTATGTCAAAACTGCATTTGGTGTCCGTTTCTCCTGGGCATGCTAGTAGAGTGCTGTATTGTTTTGAAACCATCCATGTGGAGGGCAAATGATCTTATACCCAAACCAAAAAGAGCAGTCACAGATGGCCACTTAATCTATGATCACTGCTTGCAAATTGCAATGGTGTGTGTGTGACTATATATGATGACTATGTCTTATCTAGCGCCATGAAGTTGGGCAAGTTGTAGCTAGGGATGGATTAATCTGTCAGTTTCACTTTATCCTGCATTTGGATTTTTAAAATCTCAAATTCTTTCCATCCCAAATATGAACGTATTTGCTAATTAGGGTAAATTCTGATCAAAACTGAACTCAAACAAAATTCTCACCCATCTGCACCAGCCAAATTCAGAAGCACAGCTATTCCCAGCGTGGAGAGTACCATGTTGTGTACCTGCCTGCCATGAAGCTGTTAAAGATGAGGACCCTGTCAGAAAAATAAAAATCTGTGGCTGGCAACCCTAATTCAGCACCACAAATTTGGTTGAATATACAGGGATTCAAAATCAGACTTTTAAAAGCCCTCTGACTGGATGGATGAATCTGTCTCCCACATTCAGTTAAAATAATAATAATAATAATAATCTCAAATTCTTTTTAGAAATTTGAGAATTTTGGTAAATTCTTATCAAAAACTAACTGAAATTATATTCTCACCCTGTCAGAGTATGTAATTGTGTCCTTGAGCAGAAAGGACTCTAGCAGAGCACCTGTGAACAGAAGTTCTGTTAGGGAGTGAAACTTGTTAAAGTCGGGCAGTGTGCCCAAGGTCATAAACAGAGTGTTCAGTGGGGAGGAGTTATATGCTGTAATATTCTCTCCCCACCGGTCTTTGACTCTATGCTTTTTGTGCCGTGCATGGGGAGCCTTGCACTGTGATGTACAGCTGTAAATTGGAATGAATCTATGCGTGAAAAACCTCAGTAAAAGTTTCTACTGATGAACTCACGTCTCCTCGTTATTCTCTGTGATTGCACACAACTCATCCTACCTCTGCTACGTGGGGCAACAGCAAACTTCCGACAGGTCATGGGCCCAGGATTCTTCAGCTGCGCAACAGTGTGTTTCCTGGTGAGGAGGTGTGCATTGCAACCGAGGATAGTTCTTTTTGCTTTGTGAGACAGTTGGAGGAGCAGTGGTTTAGCTGCATTCATATCTCCGGAAAGCTGGCTCACTGGAGAAAGCTGGAGGACGAGACAGACGGAATAAAGTCTGAGGAAGAGGAGGAAGAAGGTGAGGAACAGCTGATACAACCTGCTCCCAATATTGAAGACATGGCAGCACCTCAGCAACCTCTCGGTGTGTATGTTGAGAGACTTAACAACCGCAACTATCTCTCATGGGAGTTTAAAATGAGAATGTTGCTGAAAAGAGAGGATTTATGGGAGGTGGGAGTGAATGCTCCTCCGGCAGCGCCTAGTCCTGCGGAACGGAGACTGATGGACAGAGCCCACTCTTTAATTGTTTTGGGGCTTGAAGATTCGCAATTAATGTATGTTAGACGGCTTCAGACAGCTGCAGAATGCTGGACAACACTGAGGCGGATACATGTACGTACCACAGCTGGAACTAAAATAGCACTGGCACGGCAGCTGTATAACAAAAAGTTACAAGAGGGAGAAAAAGTATCTGAACACTTGCAAGTGATCACTGGATTACTGGCTCAGCTTGCTGAAAGGGGCCAGCAATTAGAAGAAATCCAGCAGGTCCAGATTGTTATTTCTTCTCTTGATTCTTCTTGGGACATTTTGGTGGCCAGTCTTGAGGCCATGCCAGAGGATCAGCTTACAATGGAGTACCTGTCAGGACGTCTGATTGAAGCTGAGGCAAAAAGGCTGTTAGAGCTGGAAGCAGCAGCTAAGAACAACCTTGCATCTGGCCGTATGGGAAAACGTGGAAATGACACAACCAAAGGAAAAATAACACCTCAGAGGGCTGGAGAAGACGGAACAGAAAGAGCTATGGTTATCATGAGGAAATGCTATCGTTGTGGCAAACCAGGACATATTCGGAAACATTGTCGAGTCAGATTAACTTCAAAGCCTGACCGGGAGAAGAAAGAAATGCAGTCGGAACGGAGGGGGGAGAAATCTACTCTATTCTCGGCTGCTGTGGAGTTGGACAGAAAACTAGGCACGGACTCTTGGATTCTGGACAGTGGAAGTTCAAGAACTATTTGCAATTCATATGAACAGTTTGTCAAGTTTACTCCTGTCTCCAAGGACAAAAACAGTAAGACTATAGCGTTGGCAGATGGCCATAAATCGCCTATCTTGGGGGAGGGGACTTGTAAAATTAATTGTCTTAGCAATGTAATGCAGGGTGTGTTATTTGTACCTACTTTAGATTACTCACTGCTAAGTGTATCGTCCTTGATTGCAAATGGTTATAATGTCAGTTTTTCACAAGAAGGTGGTATTGTGTCAAAGGCAGGGAAAATAATTGCCTCAGGAGAGTTAATTAATGGTCTGTATGTGTTACAAAACCAAGATACTGAGGGAGAAGACATCCCTGCTGTAGCAAGCGTAAATGCTCCCCCACATTTTCGCTGCGCGCACCTTTTCCATAGGCGGCTAGGGCACATAAATTTTAGCACTATTCAAAAGATGTCTAAGGAATGTGAAGGCTTACAACCAAGCAAATGTAACAAATATTTGAACTGTGGTGTGTGCAAAGCAGCAAAGTCCCGTATCCAGCCTATAAACCGTAAATCTGACAGGCAGACTGATACACTGTTTGGGTTAGTGCATGCAGATTTATGTGGCCCTTTCCCTCCGAGCTGGGGAGAGGCAAGATATGCTTTGTTGATCCTAGATGACAAAACTAGGTTTGGTTGGGTTTATTTACTTAAGAAAAAGGATCAAGTATATTCTGTTTTCAAAAGTTGGCTGACTTATGTCCAGAGACAGTTTAAGCAAAATGTGTTGCAATTGCAAACAGATTTGGGAACTGAGTTCATGAATCATCAGTTCCAGCAACTTCTCAGTAACCAAGGTATTGTGCACAGAAAATCCTGTGCATATTCTCCATGGCAGAACGGAACTATTGAAAGGCATATTGGCGAATTACAGAAAATTAAGGATTGTCTGTTAAAAGATGCTGGTTTGGAATCTAATTCAAGATTCTGGGGAGAGTCATTCTTAGCAGCAAATTACTTGTGTAATAGAACTTGGACAGTAGCTATAAATGATATCCCTTACACAAGGTTGTTTGGTAAACCTCCTAACTTAAAACATTTGAGAGTCTGGGGGAGTTTTGCATATGTACACATCCCCAAGGCACAAAGGAGAAAAGGAGAACCAAAAGCTCAACGACTGCGTTTTGTGGGTTACTCTGGTACAGAGGGTTCAAAGTCATGGAGGTTTTTCTGTAGAAATAACAGGGTTGTTATCTCACAAGATGCAACTTTTGTTGAGGAGGGATGGGAAAGAGTTCATGCCAATCCTGAAGTTCTTTTTCCTGTCCATGATAAGTCTGAGCCAGCAGCTCAGCAAGAGGCGGAAAGTGAAAGCAGCGGAGAAGGCAGCTCGAGAAGCCACACACACACACATTCCACACCCACTAGCTCAGATGAGGAGGGGCTAGGGGGGAGTGGGGGGGAAGACAGCCAAACTGAGAATGTTGAATCTGCCGTTCGCAGATCTCAACGAGCAACAAAAGGTGTACCACCAGAGAGATTTGTAGTGACTGGGATTCGAGTGTGTAATGTCACATTTAGTGAACCAGAAACTTATGCACAAGTACAAGAATTACCAGGTCCAGAAAAACAGAAATGGCAAGAAGCCATGCAGGCTGAAATGGCTTCATTTCAGCGCAATGAGGTTTATACACCATGTGTAGCACCACCTGGTGTAAAAGTGACGGGCAGTCGCTGGGTGTTTAAAAGGAAAATCTCTCTAAATGGGGAACAAAATTATAAAGCAAGACTTGTGGCTCAAGGTTTTCATCAAATTAAGGGTTTGAATTATGATGAGGTTTTTGCCCCAACTGCAAAAAGTGATAGTATGAGACTTGTTCTCTCATTGGCTGCACAGCAAGGTCTCATAATTCACCATTTTGATATTACCACTGCATATCTGAATGCAGATCTTACAGAGGAAATTTATATGCATCCTGCCCCTGGATTTGAAGAAAAAGCTGGGGTAGTATGGAAACTGCACAGGGCAGTGTATGGATTAAAACAATCTGCCCGTGCATGGAACAGGTGTCTCAATGACAAATTAATCCAGTTGCATTTTCAGCAGGGCATTGCTGATCCGTGTCTTTACACTAGAGGTTCAGGTTCCAGTTATATGGTGTTACTTGCTTTTGTTGATGATATACTTTGTTTATCTAGCAACATTGAACAAATTCATGAATTGGCCAGACAACTGGGAGAAAGTTTTCTCTTAAAGTCACTAGGTGAAGTGTCCCATTATCTGGGGGTTCAAGTGCTTAAAGATGACAAGGGTAACATATTGTTGAGCCAAAAGCATAAAATACTCCAATTGTTAGAATCTTATGGAATGGCTGATTGCAAAAGTGTACAAACACCAATGACAACTGATTTTTTGCATTCTTCTGAGTCAGAGGAACTTTTCTCTGACAAAGAACGTTATCAATCATTGGTTGGAAGTCTACTTTATCTTGCACAGTGGTCTAGGCCAGATTTGGCCTTAAGCGCTGGAATTTTGGGTAGATATGCAGCACAGCCCACAGTAACAGCTTGGAATGCCGCAAAAAGAGTGTTACGGTATTTAAAAGGTTCTTTAGACGTGTGTCTTAAATTGGATTCAAAGAAGGCTGAAGTTCCAAAGGTATGGGTGGATTCTGACTGGGGAAGCTGTACACTCACACGGAAATCTGTTAGTGGTATAGTAATAAAGGTTGGTGATTCACTCATAAGTTGGAAATCAAAAAAGCAGTCCAGTGTGGCTGGCTCAAGTTGTGAGGCTGAATACACTGCATTATCACAAGCATGTGGTGAAATTACATGGTTCATTCAGGTTTTAAAAGATCTAGGCTTACAAGTAGCATTACCGGTTCACGTGTACTGTGATAATCAAGCCTGCTCTGCTTTGGCAAAATCTGAATATTTAAAGGGGCTCACAAAACATATAGCTGTGAAGTACTGTAATGTTCGTGACTATGTGCAGAAAAAGACAATTGAATTGATATATTGTCCAACAGAACAAAATGTAGCAGATATGTTTACTAAGCCACTGCCTGGGCCAAGATTCAAAGAACTATGTTCAGAACTAGGAATGGTGATCTTTAATAAAGGAAAATAAAAACCCTTTCTGTCTGCGGTCAAGGAGGGGTGTCAGAGTATGTAATTGTGTCCTTGAGCAGAAAGGACTCTAGCAGAGCACCTGTGAACAGAAGTTCTGTTAGGGAGTGAAACTTGTTAAAGTCGGGCAGTGTGCCCAAGGTCATAAACAGAGTGTTCAGTGGGGAGGAGTTATATGCTGTAATATTCTCTCCCCACCGGTCTTTGACTCTATGCTTTTTGTGCCGTGCATGGGGAGCCTTGCACTGTGATGTACAGCTGTAAATTGGAATGAATCTATGCGTGAAAAACCTCAGTAAAAGTTTCTACTGATGAACTCACGTCTCCTCGTTATTCTCTGTGATTGCACACAACTCATCCTACCTCTGCTACGTGGGGCAACAGCAAACTTCCGACACACCCATCCCTAGGAAGTGCAGCCAGTATAGTAAAATTCTTCTCACCACTCACCCATCTGGTTAGACCCATATTGTTACGTGCACATCATGATAAGTTTTCAAGAGGCATGCCTGGAATAATTGGTCATCTGTAACAGCTCAGAAATATGCCGATGAACGGTTTTCTGAAAAAAATTGGATACCGGTACTTTAAATCAGTGTTCTCCAACCTTGGGTCCCCAGATGTTTTTGGCCTACAACTCACAGCAAGCTATGCTGGCTGGGGCATGCTGGGAGTTGTAGGCCAAAAACATCTGGGGACCCAAGGTTGGAGAACACTGCTTTAAATCTTCCTTCCCCAACCAGGTGCCCACCATATTCATTGGACTGCTATTCCCATCACCCCATCCAGCATGATTGGGGAAGATTGTTTTAAATAAATAGTATTCCATTTTCAGGTTTTATATAGATATCAAGTTTGATGGACATTGATTTATGGTTCCCCTGGATATTTTTTTTTTATTTATTTTTTTAAGTAATCATAGAATCATAGAATCATAGAAAAGTAGAGTTGGAAGGGGCCTACAAGGCCATCGAGTCCAACCCCCTGCTCAATGCAGGAATCTAGGTCAAAGCATCCCTGACAGATGGCTGTCCAGCTGCACCTTGAATGCCTCCAGAGTGGGAGAGCCCACAACCTCCCTAGGTAGTTGATTCCATTGTCTTATTGCTCTGACAGTCAGGAAATTTTTCCTGATGTTTAGGTGGAATCTAGGTTCCTGTAACTTGAGCCCATTATTCCGTGTCCTGCAAACTGGGATGACCGAGAATGCCTTTAACCTGCTAGTTTTCTTATATTGGCAAAACTAATGGAGGGCTGTAAGGTATTATCTGCTTGTTTCTACAATGAAAAGCCTGTGTGTGTGTGTGTGTGTGTGTGTGTGCACACCATTTTTTACTGTGTTGTAATGAAGGGTAGCCATTAAATGTTGTGCTGCTGGCAATTTTAAAATCTGTCTTGAAACTCAGTAATTTGAGCAAACTGCAGCCTTCACAGATCCTTTATGTACAATTTTCAGTGTACAGGATATGGTGAAAATGCCAGTGGGTTTGTAACAGCACAGGATTCAGGCTTTGATAAAAGGAAACAAGGAAGAGCTTTGCTGAACTGATTTCAGTGGGCTCAATTTTGCTGAACTAGAGCCAATTCACAGAACAATTTTTCAGGTGGTGGATTCACTAAGCGCTCACTTTTCTCCTAAGTTCTGAAAAAACAAATTTTCTATCTTTTTCCAGGACATGCTAATTTGCCATTTTAGCTACAAAGGAGGTGTTGTGGTCCCCACCCCCTCAGTAAGGAGGGAAACTACACCCCCACCCTTCATCCATCCTCACCCAGGACCAGAACCATGGAATGAATGTGCAGCAATGGTTTACTGAATCCACCATAGGGCAATCAAGTAAGGACGCAGCTGGAAGATTCTGAGTATCATTGGGCTTGAGAATGAGTTTGTGGGCTGTACTGAAGTAAGTGGGAAATTCTTGGAGTGATCTCAACTTAGGAACATAGGAAGCTGCCATTGGTCCATCTAGTCCAGTATTGTTGACACTGACTGACAGCAGTTCTCCAGGGTTTCAGGCAGGAGTTTTTCAGCCCTGCCTGGAGATGCCAGGGATTGAACCTGGGACCTTCTGCACAGGGTCAGCACAAGACCTCCTGCCACCTGAAATGAGAGATTGTGCTGCTGCCCTCTCTTCTCTTCCCCCTCCCTGTGATGACAATGATGGTGGTGGTGGTGGTGGTGGTGCCAACCCTTGCTCTCTTCCCCCCTCCCTCTGGTGCCTGGCCACCCCCTCTCTTCTTTCTTCCCCCTCCCCCTGGCAGGGGCAGTGAAACACCGCAGGGCACAGGCTCTCCCTCAATGGTTCACTGTGAGGGGTCCTTCCTCAGGGTGAGGCATTGGTGGGGAGGTGGCCCTGGAGACTGCCTCTGCTGTGCTTCCCACCAATGCCTCACTCTGAGGAAGGACCCCTCACAGTGAGGCATTTGGGCCAGTCTCTTTGGAGAGTCACACTGGCTGCTGTCTCTTCAGAGTGGCCAGCAGGGCTTCTCAGAGAGTCTACCTGCCCAATGCCAAGCTCTGAGTGGTCCTCAAAGTGAGGCATTGGATGGGTGGCGCTCCAGAGAGCTGTGCCAGCTGCTCTCCTGCTGTGCACTTGCCGCAGCAGGAGAGCAGCCAGCATGGCTTTCTGGAGTGCCAGGCGGGCCAGTGCCTTCCTTTGTAAATCCCTCAGAGCATGGCATTGGCCCACTGCTCTGCTTGGGCATGCCAGCCCCTCTTGCTGTGGCTTTCGCTGGTGTGGCTCACCAGAGCAGCTGCCCACCCTATGCCTTACTCTGAGAGATCCTCAGAGTGAAACAGGCTGGGTGGGTCGTGGGACTGGCCGCTCAGGAAAGCCATGCTGGCTGTCTTCCTGTAGCAGGAGGGTGCCCAGCAGGGCTCTCTGGGGCAGCTTTGGGGCACATAGTTCTCCTTGTGATGGCGGAGCACACGGGATCCACCACCCTTTGGGATCTGCCACCTGAGGTGGGGGATTCACCCCACCTCATGGAAGGGCCTGCCCTGTTTCTCATGGAAAGCAGGTGCTCTACTACTGAGCTCTACCACTTCAGCTGGGGCCAGGAAATCCTTCCCTGCCCTTTTCATGTTTCTCTGGGCAATGGGACTCAGGAGCAGGTGCCTGCAGGTGCTCTCATGCTCTGGACCACCATCTTCCCAAGCGGACTCTTCTGACTGTACTGGGGGAGTTCAATCTGGGTCCAATCCTTCAGGTCTGGATTCTCAAGCAATCAGTCCTCCTCTCCTTTTGCTTTCCCCTTTGGCTGCTCTCCTGTCTCTCCTACAGCCCTGGGATCTTGCATACTCAAACCTTCTGTCTTCCCTCTCCTCCTCCTCTACCTTTATTCCCACCTCTGCCTCAGCTCTCTCTCCTTCCTTTGTTCTATCTCCAACTCTCCTCTCCTCCATCTCTGCTCTCTCCAATGGTGCAGTTAGAACTGGACCTCGGGGCCAACGTCCAGGGCCCCAAAACTCAGTTCTCCCCAGTGATCCCCCAGAGAGTGGCAGATGATAGGGCAGTGTCAAACAGCCTCAGCTTCAGCACCTGGGCCAGCATGGGCATGTTGGGGCCCAGTGGGGCTGACACTGTTCTCTGTACCATCTTTTCTTCTTCTTCTTCTTCTTCTTCTTCTTCTTCTTCTTCTTCTTCTTCTTCTTCTTCTTCTTCTTCTTCTTCTTCAAAAACAAAACAAAACATGTTATAGTCAGCAGTTGGCTGTGCCAGCATGCTCCTTTTATCATGATCTGGCTGATTATTACTTACAATAAGATTGGTAGGTACAAGGGACAGGAACTTCTTGGTGGTGGTGATGTAAATGAAGAATGGGGAAATTTGCTGAGCCCCCTTCTCTTTCCAATTTTTTTCCCTTTCAGATGGGCCTGGAACATTTGATTCCATCAAATTACGTCTCCACGATCTCCCATTAGCATTTCTGCCCACATCACAGGTTCCATTTAGATGCTCCCCCTATACACACACTCTTTCTTTTCCTTCTCACGAGGAGTGGGCTGATTGCGGGTGTAGTGCAATATATAAGTTAGGAGGTCACAAAATACCAAGACAGAAACATGCTTGAGAAGAGGACCTCAAAAATATACTTGCTTGGTCATGGAAGCTGCTTCCAATGCTCTCCATTAGTTCCTAGCTTGTACATTACGTTGCTCATGCAAGCAGAACATTCACATGAACAGGGAAAAAGAAGACATTGCATGTGAATAAGCCAAAAGGCAGCAGAACCAGGAAAGATCTTTGTCTGAGACTCCCAGAGAGATGGGCAGGGTTTGTGGACAGTTACAAGACAATTTGCACAGATCAAATCAGATCAAATCAAATCAAATCAATCAATCAATCGAGTATGTGTGGGTGTGTGCGCGCGTGTGTGTGCGCACACGCATGTGGCCAGTTGTTTAGCAGAATTGGAATTAATTATTCTTGGGTTTCTGTTCTTTCATGGTCAGAACCAGCACTTGAATTGTGCCCAGAATCCAACTGGGAGCCAGTGAAATTGTTTACATGCAGGGGTTATACGTTCTATGTGGTAGGTACTCATCAAAAATCTCACTGCCATGTTCTAGACCAATGGTAGTTTCTGAACACCACATAAAACATGTTACAATAATTTAATGTGGAAGTTACAAAGCCAAGAGTGACACTTGTAAAGTAAACATTTTCCAGGAGATGGTGCAATTGCTGTACCTGCTGAAGCTTATGAAAAATTCTGTGTCCACAGATGCCACTTTGGGGCATCCAGGAGCACAGCTGGGTCCATGAGTACCCCCAAATTGTGAACCCAGTCATGATGGAAGGGTACAACCCCATCCAGAGCAGGATAGATGCCATCTCCAAAATTTGTCAAACCCAGCCATCATCAGTGCCTCTGTCTTGTCTGGATTCAGGTTCGATTCATTTGCCCTCATCCAATCCATTACTGCTTTCAGAACATGTGATCCAGAACTTCAGCCACCACACCTGGATGAGATGAAAAAGATTAATAGAGCTAGATATCATCAGCATACTGACAATACCTCAACCCCAACCCCTGATGACCTCACACTTCCACGTCAAACTGCATTGGAGACAGAGTAGAATCTTGTATTACCCCAGTCTTCCACAACCTGGTGCCTTCCAGATGTTTTGGACTACAACTCCCAGCATTCCTGACCACTGGTCAGGCTGATTGGGGCTGATGGGAACTGAAGTCCAAAACATCTGGAGGGCACCAGGTTGGGGAAAGCTGCAGCAGCCAAAGGAGAAACGTATCTATATGTTGATTGATTGATTGATTGATTATATTTGAAGTATTTATATGCTACCCTACACAGCATTCTCAGGGCAGTTTACAAGAAGAACAAAAACAAATTAAAATATGTATGAAAAAATCCGATCAACAATATATATATATATATATATATATATATAAATAAATAAAAGCAACTTGTGGTAGAGATAAATTAGAAGCTAAAGCAAATTAAAAGGGCTGGGAAACATCTCCTCGTTAGCAGCGGATGTGGGGGATGACTCAAGAGATCTCATTGTAGATAAGCCTGAAAAGCATGGACAAGAAACTGCCAAGAAGGAATGGCAGGTAAGACCTCTGGGAATTCCCCTGAGACCAAGCAAACACATACCTTGGAATTCATAGATGGGCACCAAGGAGAACTCCTTGCCCTGAGGAGGACACAGACCTGTGACACAGGCTGAGCCAGTGATGTAACTGGCTGAGTTGGTCAAGTGAAGGAGTTAAAAACCTACCTGCATGTGCTGTTGCTTTAAGACCCAATGGATGAGGGTGGGCTTGGAGAAAGGATGATGCAGTGGCTTAACCTGGATCTCTTTGGCTCCAATAACAGATGAGAAAGGTTCCTTTTTACAGGTGTAAGAGGCTTAAGATCACTTACATCTGTTATGTAGAGGAGTAACGTTGGCTTAGATCCTCACTAATGTTCCCTAGGTGGCAGCATCTCCTTAGCAGAGTTCTGTTCATGGGATGCTTCCGCCAGTGGAAGAGTGGGGGGAGGCCATTTTTGCCAGTATCTCCTCTCCTTGTGAGTGACCTCATGTCACAGGGCAAGAAAGGCAGAAAACCTGCATGGGGAAAAAATCAAGATGGCTGAACACCAAGAATCCATTTTTGGGCACACTCCTATCTAAGCAAACCCTGTGTGGTCGTGCATTAGAAAAGTAGTGATGCAAGTCTACTCCACATGCATAAGTGCTGAAAATATGCACTGGGCACTCTTTATACAGACACTTCAGGGAGATATAAAATTGTCATTTATAATGCTTTAGTACACACAGGGATTGTGTGTGTGTGTGTGTGTGTGTGTGTGTTACAATTCAGATCTAGGAATGTGTGAGGATTTTGACTTTGGTGGATTTTTAAATGGGTTTTCTGGTTCGAGCTGGCTGCCTCACCGATGACTTGGCTTGCTTCAGAACGAAGCCTGATTTAGTGTTATGTGTGATGCCTGGATTACTTCGTGTAAATGTATATAAATCTGCAATGTATTTCAGAGAATGAATACATGCTCCTTCGTCCTGCTGTGCATGTTGTTGAGTGTTGAACTCTCTTCTACATTAAATTGCTACTTCACATGCCCCGAACGACTATCCAGAGGGTATATCCATGTTAACCTATTGCAGGAAACCACCCCGAAGAGTCTTGTTGTGGCACCTTGGAAAAAACATTTATCTTATGTTGATGGTTGTTCTCATTCATTCTCACAGCATCCTTAGGGACTCTGTGATGACTTCAAATTTTCCATAAGAGAATAACATCTGCACTTGAGGAGGCGAGAAAGTATAATACAGGCATATAGAGATCTAGTGTGCAGTAGTGGTTAGAGTGTTAGATTTGGACCTGGGAGGTCTGGGTTCTAATCCCCGCTTGGCCATGAAGCTCACTGGGTGACTTTGGGCCAGTCACTGACTGTCAGCCTAGCCTACCTCACAGGGTTGTTGTGAGGATAAAATAAGGGGAGGAGGATCATGTAAACCACTTTGGGTCCCCTGCAAGAGGAAAAAAGGCAGGATATAAATGTAGTAGTAGTGAGGAGGAGGAGGAGGAGGAGGAGGAGGAGGAGGATATAGTAGTAGTATTAGAAAATAAGAAATAGTCGGATGGGCAAGAATTTCATTTTAGGTCATTGTTTATAAGAATTTATGAACATTCACACATTTCTTCATATTTGGGATGGAAAGAATTTGGGATTTAAAAATCCAAATGAGGTAGAAACTAAAATGGACAGATTTATTTATCCAACCAGGCCCAGAACTTCAAGTGCTTAGCATTTTAACATCTCAGTTTGAATCCCTGTGTATTCAACCGTGTTTATGTTGCTGAATTAGGGTTGTTGCCTCTTTTCTGATGCAACAACCCTAAATATGTCAGACAGGTACAGCATGGTCCTTTCCATGCTGGGAATAACAGTACCTATTGATTTTTGGCTAGTGCAGAATTTTGTTTCAGTTCATCTTTTTAAAATAAGAATTCAATATTAAAAAAATGTCTTTATAATTGGGACAGAAAGAACTTAAGATTTAAAACAATTGAATGTGGGAGAAAGTGAAACTGACAGACTCATCCATCCCTAATTTGGAATTCTTACCACATTAAGGCTACTGGAGTGGAGTCTGTGTTTCAAAGGGAGTTATTAATGAGGATCAGAATAAATATTTGGCTGAATTATTAAATCAAATCTTACCCTTCTTCCAGGAAGGGCTGTAACTCAGTAGAGCACATGCTTTGCACGCAAATGGTCCCAGATCCAGTCCCTGGCATCTCCAGGTAGATCTGGGAAAGACTCTGATCAGAAACCCTGGGGAGCCACTGTTTTAAACAATACTGAGATAGATGGACCAATGGTCTGACTCCATATAAGGCAGCTTTCATTTGTATCAACTGTGTCCTGATGTCAGCTTTCATTCTTTTGTGTTTATGTGGGCCAAGAAAAGAGCACCAAACACCTTTCTTTGACTTTCCACTTCTAAGCAAGTTTATATAGTTAGCTATTTAATCCCTTTGTTATTCAGCTGTCCATTTAAAAATGGTGATTATCATTTTCCTCAAGCAAATCCATGTCTTCTCTTTTGTTGATAAAGTAGTTGGAAGGAATCTACTGGGGCAAGATTTCGCCCTCTCCTTGTCTATGGCTTATATACGATTTCAAGGACGATGGGGTTCTAATCTTTGTTAAGTCCTCTAGGTGCCATGGTGATATCTGTGCTAATAATTAATAGGGAAAGTTTGAGCTTAGATTAATATAAAATGTACTGACTGTTCCAAGGACAAATAAACAGGATATTTAACCCTTCTTTCACCATTCTACTCACAGAACTGGCATATCTAGCTGTGCTGGCAAAAACTTGCACTGAAATGTACTAAACTATAGTTCACCATTTTGGCTTGAGATGTTTATGAAAACACTCAATTATGTGTACATAAAATTTATAATTTTACTACATCTTCCATCCCATCAAACATCTCTAGAGTGTCCCTTGGTGCTCTGCATATTTCTTGTCCAGGTATCAGGACTGGCCACAATGAATGTAGCAAGTAAACAAAATGAATGCACTGCAGAGCTTATAGTGATGTTGATTTTTGAGCAACCCAGTTTAAAATCCATGGGTAAGCATCTTCCCCAAGCATTTATTCAATCCCATTTAAATTTGTTCTACTACTGCAAGTCCCAACAAAGAGAGGACTCTGAAACTCCACTGCTTTTCAACTCCTAATCAGAATGCTCTGATTCTCCAGGTTGGATCCATTCTGAGTCGGAGCTAGGGATGGGCAAGAATTTTGTTCAGTTCATTTTTTGATAAGGGCTTACCAATATTTGTGAATTTCTTCATAAACAAGACAGAAAGAACGAGACAGAGAGAGAGAGAGAATGAATGGAGAAGAAAGCAAAACTAACAGATTTGTCCATCTAGGTATGAATCCCTGCGTATTTTACCATGGGGGGATGCACATTACACTGTATATCATCAAGTTAGCAGAATGGTACTGCTATATTCACGTTCGGCAGTCACTCCTCACAGGGCACATGGCACTCATCCCGGTTTGCCACCCCACACCTAACTATGTAGTGGTAGAACTGGGCGTTGCCTTGAACAGGTTATTGGTGTTGTTTTTTGCTTCGTCATTCTTGACGCAAGTGAGAATGAGCACAGGAGCAATCTTTAAAATAAGAAAGGAAAATGCTCTTCTGGCCCCTCACAAAGAAGAAGGAGAAGGATGCTGTTGCTGCTGCTGCTGCCGCCACCCTCCCGCAGGGTTAGGGTGAAGCCAGCAGGATCAGTGTGCCGCACCGTGCCATATCCCTCCACCCAAATGCAATTTCCCAAAGAAGTGTTCCTCCTGTTCTGAGTTTCCTGAGTACAAGGCTCCTGTTAAAGCCATGTGATACACTTGGGAGTGAGGGCATTGGAGAGAATGTGATTTACTTCTGAGCAGACATGCCTTCTGGCTAATTTCTGGCTCCCTGCTCTTCTGGCAATGGGGGTGAATGTGGCTGTTTAAAAAGGGGGGGGAAGCCTCCCGCTCCTATCTCCTCTCAAATTCTATGGCGGTTATCCTGGGGGCACTGCCTTTCACATGCGGGGAAAAGGCCATTTCAGAGCAGGGGTTCTTGTTTCTGGTCAGCTGCTTATGCAGAGGTGCGCACATGCACAGCAGTGCATTTGTGTGTGGGGGTTGTTGTTGTTGTTTTTTTTTAAACCAACATGCAATTCCCTGAAGCAGCCTGCTTGGAGCTGCAGAGATGTGCAGCAATGTTTACAAACCAAAAGAAAAATTGAGAAGCTTTTGGGGAAGAGGGCGAACCACTGCATGACAACAAATGGTGGACACCTCTCTTCCCCACCAGACGCACATGATGCCGCACTCCCCCTGCCCCTCAAAAACTATTGGCTAACTCCATTGCTGACATTTTTCGTGGCCACACCTCGGACGGGCAAACGGCAGCACAAGTTTAGCACACACTGGCTGTGTGCTGCAATAGTGAACCACAAAAACTGGAGAAACCGTGATAAACCTAGTCTGGGAAATTCCTGAAGAAACGAAGAATGATTACGCAGGACTAGTGCTACCGGCAATGAAAAGTGTGTGCGTCGTGTGCCCTGCAACAAGTCACAGGAGCAATATAGTACTGTAATAAACCTTAGGTGTGGATCCGGCCCATGTTTGTAGTGCAGAATTAGGGTCTTTTTTCTAACAGCTGCTCATCTTTAACAGCCCCATGGCAGGCAGGTTTATAACATGCTCCTCTCCATGCTGAGAATAGCTGCATCTATTGAATTTGGCTTCAGCAGATGGGGGAGAACTTTATTCAGTTGGTTTTTTTTTAATGAGAAGTTAACAAAATTTGCACAATTCTTCAAAGGTATGGAAAGAACTTGAGATGTTTTTGTCTAAAAAAATGAATGTGGGAGAAAGCAAAATGGGCAGATTTTTCCATCGCTAATTCTCAGTGCCCATGACAGTGGGATGTGCCATATCAGGGCCTACTAGCCAGCCTGTTCCTCTCTGTAACCTTTTCCCAACCCGTACAAAAATATTCACAGATCAAAGAGCTCTTCAAACTGCCCCCCCCCTGCGGCTCTGTAGGGAGATTTTTCACTGCAGTACCAGCCAGCTCATGGAATCCTCCTATGTCTGAATGATGAAAACAGACACATTCATTTGGCATTCTATAATTGCTCATAGCCAATGCAGTCATATGTATGCAAAACTACTGAGCTGCTTCCATGGGTTCTGAAATATGCTTGTCCCATATTTAGGATACATATTTAGATACTGCAGAATTGTGTGGGAGGGGTTCTTTTCCTCATAATCACACTAAAACCTTTTTTCTGAAATCTGCTCCACACATCCCCTTTTTGGACATAGAAAACAGGTGTTCTCTGTAATGTGTGAATGGGGTATCTTCAATACTTGTCTCACCATTAGGACCTGAAGCCAAAAAGAGTAGGATTAGTTACATGTGAGAAAAAGTAATGACTATTTGTCATAGGCAGAGTGGGATGTGCTATACATGTAGGATTCCATATTGTCTTTTCCCCTCACTTTTCCATTTGTAAGAATGGGATACTTCACAATGGCTCTTTTGAGTACTAGCTAAGCTGTAGACAGACTTCAGCCTTGCTTCTGAGCCAAGATAACAGAGTTCATTTATTAGAGAGTTTGAGAAAATTAACTCCCATCCAAGTCTGTACTGAGTAACTGATAGAGATTCATGGCTGGAAAAATGCCATGACCTCAGTCCTATCAGTACCTGATTAGCTTTCTATTCAGCTAATGTAACCACAAGGCTGTGCTGGGTTTAATGGAGTAAAATACTAATAAAAGGGAATTAAAATTTAACTTTCTCTGGAGTCTCTGCAAGAAGTTACTAAGATCAGTTCTAATATCAAGGAACTTATTTTGGGACCACCGCAGTGGTTTCATGGTAAAACTGAAAGGCAGCTGCTTTTGAAGGCTATGGTGCAGGTAGAAGTCCAGAAACATGTAACTGGATTGAAAGACTGTGCCATTGGTCAAAATGACAGTAATTGACTTGGGTTAATTCTTGTAATGTTTAAAAAAGTATCCTTAACAAGCTGATGCACTCTTAAAGAAAAGGGTGCAGGGTGTTCACTGAAGCCAATGTAAGCCATCTATCCTATGGAAGCTGATGAGAATTTTTACCCATGGTCAAGTCATCTTCAAATAGAACTCAGTGCAAGAGATTTTAAAGCTTGTCCCACTTCTGTCCCTGCCTTGCTGTTGAACTGAGAGATGTTATATGTGCAAGAGAAATTCTGTCCACTATTTTGCCCCTGAATGGTTGAACATTTTTCTAATATTAGTGTTATTGAACATTATTATGACTTCATTGGTGGTGGTGGTGGTGGTGGTGGGAATCACCTGAAATATTAGGTTGCATCCAGAGGTTTGGAGCATACATAATCAGCCATGACATCTGCAACTAAACAGTTCAGGTCAGGCTAAATATTTGTGTTGAATTCTGAAAATTCCATGTTTCAAATGCTTTTCGGTCAACTGACAGCTTAAACAGGAAGTGGCGGAGAGCTTCAAACTTTGTGGTTCATTCTGTTAAGAGCCTGATGTGTTGCACTGTTTACTGTGCATTTTAAAAGGTCATCATCTCTTGGTTTTTTCTCTCTCTTCAAAACATACATTCCTCATGAGCTTTGAAAAGGGCTGTGAAGAAGTAAGTGACTTAAAGTGAGTTTTCCATGCTCTAATTCAGCCATCCCCTCTTAGCATCCTCCAGATGTTTTGGACTGCAATGCCTATAATCAAGTATGCTGGCCTGGGGGTGGAAGTTGTAGTCCAACACATCTGGAGGATGCCAGGTTGTGGAATGCTGCTCTAAATGTAGGGGGCTTCACACTTCTCAGAATTCAGTCATGGAATCCATCATGGGATCCTGAAGAGGTGGTGTGATGTGACCCAAAGTATTGCTTTCTTTCCATAAACTTCTCTGTGAATATTCAAGACAGGAACATACACCACAGTCTTCTTTAAACATGGAGCTTATGAATAAACAAATATTATGGAAATCAATGGAACAGCATGCAAAATCCACAGTGAGATGGGATTTTACATCCTCTCCCTGGGACAAGTGCATTGCTCAGTCTTGGATTTCATAAATTACATAAACCTGTGATCTCAGAACAAAGACACACAAACACACAAGCCTGTAGGTCTGCAGAATGAATATTACATAGTCACTCCACTGGCATTTTTACAATAAGGCAGAAAGGGGCAATTTGTTCAGTGCTAAGGGATTCTCTAAACCCATCACATGAGGTGTACGGCTGCAGCTACCTTACACATTTTATGGAATGGAAGTGGGCTTGAATGTCGCCCATACAGAGAACCAGTGTGATGCAGTGGTTGGATTGTTGTATTAAGACTGGGCTGATCTGGGTCCTAGTTCCCACTTGGCCATGAAGCTCACTGGGTGACTTTGGGCCAGTCACTGAACCCCAGCCTAACCTACCTCACAGGGTTGTTGTGAGGATAAAATGGGAAGAGGAGGATCATGTGTGCCACCTTGAGCTCCTTGGAGGAAATGTGGGATATAAATGAAATAAACAAATAACTACATTATGCCCCAAAAGCGGTTTTCTCTGCAGCATAAATAAACACTGGTCGAACCTTCTCCATTTCATTGTTCTTTATGCTGAGAGGTTGCCTCCTTTATGATGCCAGTAGCCTCCAGTGCACCGCCTCTCAGCCTCACACACTCCAACTCACAACCATCTTCCATACATGGGTACTGTATTGATATAGATTTGGCCAGCGGGGAACTTGGAAGGGTAAGGAGGTGGGCGGGGGCTTTGGCAATCAGGGGGTGGTTTTAGTGTGTGTGTGTGTGTGTGTGTGTGTGTGTGAGAGTGAGAGAGCTTTTGGTGGCAGAGGGTACAGCAGGGGCCCATCAGCAGCACTATGCTGCTGGCCCACTAGAGTCTGGCACCAGCCCTGTGCCAGTCAGAGAAGACAATACTTAGCTAGATGGAAAAATATTCTCTAAACTAGTATAAGGCATCTTGATATGGATTCTAATGCTGTACTCCTATTACACACTTACTTGGGAGTAAGTCCTACTGAGCATAGTGGCCATCACACCTTGTTTATGCTGGCTGGGGCTGATGATAGTTGGAGTTCAATGACATCTGCGGGCCACAGCTTCCCCACTCCGGACATATAGGATTGCTGGGTAAAATGCTACAGAAATGCAAAGTAGCATTACTACATTCAGCCCTAACTCCAGTACTGCAGAAGGTGCATGTTCCAGAACTGCTAATTGAGAGCTTTTAAATGAGGGTGAGACTGGGGCCTCATGCCTGAAAACCATGTGCTCTACTCCTGAGAAACAGGACAATTTGTGAAGATGAATTACATTTTCATTTTATCCTTCCTCCCAGTAGCTCAAGGTAGCATACAGGGTTCTTCCACCCATTTAATCCTCACAACAACAACCCTATGAGGTAGGTTAGGCTGGATGTGTGTGTATGTGTATGACTGGTCCAAGGTCACTTATGGCTGAGTGGGGGATTTCAGCTGAGCTCTGGCCCTAGTATGATACACTCTAATAGCTATACTGCACCTGCTCTCTTATTATAGTCCTTATGTATAAAGTGGGACTGATTGGAAGGAGCCTTGAAACAATTGCAACAGCATAAGTGAATTCAGCACAGTAGGGAATGGAAATCATAGGATGCAACAAGACAAAGGGTACTGAGTATCAGTAAACACTGAAGGTTAAATTATCCAGGGAATAAGAAGCAATTTAAGGTAGACATTAAAATAAACTACTTTCGAATACAGCTCAGACCTGCTGAAGGACACAAGGTAGAGTGTTTAAATGGTGCCAGAAAAGTATCGATCTATTATGGGTCAGTGCCAAGAGGAAGCAAGTTCTTCGCTTGAGATATATGGTCTTCTGTGTATTTGTCACTTTTGTTTGTGTCTATTTATCTGTACCTTTAAATCACCAGCAGCTTCCATTGCAATTTGGCAGTGACCTGGTGCAAAGGAGTCATTTCTGGGTGAAAAGTGACAGTTAGGATTAAGTACAATACACTATTCCTAAATACATGTTTATTATCTACAGCTGTGCTCATAAAAATGCCTCTTGGCATGGCATCAAGATATATTTTTTGCCTTTGGTGTGATTCCTCCCATCCCCCCAGTTAGGAAAGATAGATGACTTCCAGACACCAAACAGCATGAACAAAAAAAAAGGACAGATTTTCACAGTGATCCTAAAAGTTGTTGGCTCTCTGAAGGGAACCAGCTTTAGAACATGGGGTGGGGAACGTGTGGCATTTCAGATGTTCCTGGACTGCAGCTTCTGTCAGGCCTACCCAGCATAGCCAATGGCAATGGATGATGGAAACTGCAGTCCAACAACATCTGGAGGGCCGCGTGTTCCCCATCTCTGCTTTAGAAAGACTGTCCTGAACTTTCCTTCACTGAAGAATAAAGAGGAAAATGTTAAAAATGAGTAAAAGCAGAGAAATATAAAATGATATCAGACAAAAGCACTTCTCTCTACAACTGCTGTGCGATGCCCTGCAAAAGGAAATCATAGATCAAAGCTCTGATGGTGGAGTTGCAAGTTTTTTGTCTATTCTGGTTTTTTTCTTTGCTATATTGGGCAGTATCCAATGGGACCACTCTGCAAATGCCCTGGCACAATAGGATACTACCCACCATTTCAGATATGAATGTGCATCCTTGGCATGGGAAAGATACCTTCAAATTGTGGGCCACCGTATAACCCAGATGTATACATGGATGACCGCCACAAGGTGACTGCCCACAGTCACTCAGTCATAGGGAAGTGGTCATGAAAATCCACACTGGACAGTGTCTAGACAGCCATAGGGTTTTTTCAGATTCTCAGATATGAGGTTGGAAAATTGCTCCAACCCCATAACTAGGGATCTGCACTCAGATCCCCCTCCCCCCCGCAGCTGGCACAGAAAGAACCGCACCAGCTGCTTCTCCGAGGTCAGACAAGCGACCCTGGAGAAGGGCTTTTGGGGCGTTCCAGGGGTTGGGGAGGGGAGGAGACAGATGCCGCCAAGATATGACAGATCCTGGCAGTGCCTCAGCCTCCTTCCCTCCCACTCTTAGACTCCCGAAATCAGCTGTCTAAGCGCTTTGCAGAGTGAGAGGAGCATAGAGAGGACCTTTGTCTCTGCCCTCCTCCTGCCCTCCATAGGGTGCCCGTAATCCTCTGAAATGAAAGGCGCCTGACAATCCGTGAAATGCAGATGGAATGGGTTTTTAAAAATCGGTGTATCCCTAGCTAATAATGAACTTAATATTGGTTAAGCACTGCACTTTTTAACCCCCAATACAGACGTCGCATAAGAATTAAAAAATGGCTTTTCAGAATTAAATTGGACTCATCTAGGAGCAGGATTAAACTGCAGAGGCACCCTTCCTGAAAAGCTTCTTTTAAAGCAAACATCCTATTTTTAAAAGAAAAGAAAGAAATTGAAGTATATTGATTTTGAGATTAGAAAAATCTTTTTTTTTTTTAAATGTGAAGTTGAAGTACAGATTCTGTAATTTTCCGAATAGTGCCTCATGAGTTCCCATAAGATGCACAGATGCACACAGGCTGAAGGTACAACACCAGCGTGGTTACAGTCAGAGGATTGGTCCCCGTCCTGTTTTCCCTAAGATTTCATCTCAACATTTCATTGGACAGTTCAGCTCTCTTGCATTGTTGTGTCAGTTCTTAAACTGGAAGACGTTCTAGTACCTCCAATGCTCAGGCAGGCAAAGTTTGGCTCTCCAGATGTTGTTAGAGTACGGCTCCACAAAATCCCTGAACAAGGGCCATGCTAGTTGGGGTTGGTGGGTGCTGGAATTAGGGATGGATGAATGTGTCAATTTCACTTTCTCTCAGTTCCTTATTTTTCCCGTGTTAAATTTGGTTCAACCCAAACTTTTAATTTTTGTTAAAGTTTGCATAAGCATTTTTGTATGCATTTTGCCTTATATTCATATTTCTGCAAGCAATTTTCCTGATATATGTATTTTTGCAAGCAATTTTCCTGATGTAATGCTTTTTGACATTATTGGACATGCTCAGTGGTGTAGTGGTAAATTTTGAAGCGCTAATGGGGTCCTCATTGCCCATTCTAGACCAAGCCACCCGCAAATACTTTGCATTACAACAGAGAACAATAATATTGTTGCTGGGAAAATCCATCCCCACTCCTCCACCGGGCTACTGTGAGAATTGCAGCCCAGCTCAGAGGGAACAGGGAATTGGGGGGGGGGGGCAGATGACATCAGCATTCCTGCTAATAAAAAAAAAGTGCTGGTGCTGCATCCCTGCATGCCCTGGCTCCACTACACCACTGGAAAGGAGTGGATGTCCCTCATTGTACAGCTGAAGGGTTCTTAATAAAACAGTTTCTAGCAAAGAAGCTAGGAACATAAAGCTTGTATAACTTAAAGTCTCATTTTTTTCCAGCTAATAATGGAAAGGTGCTGAGATGAGAGTCATACATAGGTGAAGCTGCTTTTAGATGGATGATGATGCTGTCCAGCTTCACTGCTATGAGACTGCAGACCTGGAATGGGAGGTGGAAGGGAGCTGTCTCAGCGTGGGTGCTGACAGTTGAGCTTCCACCCAAATAATGTTGTGGCTTTGGAAAAGGTTCTGCACTGGCTGAATTATGTTTTAATGTATTGTGTTCTGGTTTGTTTGTGTGTTGGTTGGTTGGCTGGCTGGTGATTTTTATAATTCTTATAATTTTTATTATAATGTTAAATTACTGTGTTTTTATAGTTTATATTGTTGTATGCCACTTTGGGCAGACTTGGTCTAGAAAGGTGGCTTATAAATAAAGACAGCTTATGTCCTGTTTTAATTATGCCACTTCACATTGCAGGACCACAAGTTTGAAATTAGTTCACCCACATCATAATATCTCTCTGTAAATCAGGGGTAGGGAACACACACACACACACACACACACACACACACACACACACACAGAGTTGGCTTTCCCCACCCCTGGCTTTTTCCAATCAGGAAAGACAAGGGGCGGGCAAAGCTGCCATGGTCTCTAGGTTGTGGCTTAGTCTGGAGCCAACTCTCCTCTCCCCACTTCCCTGATTGTGTGCTTTGAGATAAAATATTTTAGAAATGTGCATTTTGTGAGTAAATATGTTCACAATATGTATCTAAATATGAATATTCATGCTGATTTTTTTTTAAAAAATTGCAGATCAATGCAGAATAGAATGGATTTATGAATGAACACATGCAAAAACTGACACAGATAGGAAAAGACTGATCTGATCTGTCCACTTCTAACGTCTACAGCTCTGGACCCAGGTTTATAAAAAACCAAAGTATCATAGGGCTCAGAAAAAAGTCTAGGCATAGGAATATCTACAGTTATTAACTGATAGTGCTTTGTAACAAAGTAATGAATGCCACAGGGCCAGCCCTACCATTAGGCAGAGTGAGGCAGCCACCTCAAGCAGCAGATGCTAGCTAGGGTATGTGGAGCGGTGGTGAGATATTAGAGGACAGAGCTGGGTGTGCCCTGCACTCTCTAAGCAAGCCTGCTGCCCTCATGTATGGTGGAGGATGCTGCCCCGTCACCAGTTTTGAAATAAGATTCAGATCCCTGTCTGGATTAGTGATGGGTGAACTTACCTCGAATTCATTATTTACTCAGAAAGTAATGAATTCGTCCATGTAAGCTTGGATGAGAGAGTTCTCCTTTAATACAAACTCTCATTGCGTGCATATGAGTTTTTGCAGATGAGCAATAACAAGATGCATCTTGGGAGCTGTGGTTTGGAATTGTGTAGTGTGGCATGACATCATGCTTTACCGCATATGCCCAGAGGCGTAGCGTGGGGGGTGCAGGGGGGGCCGGCCGCACCGGGCGCAACATCTGGGGGGGCGCACTCGCAGCTCTCTGCCCCAGCTCTTCCTCCTCCTGCTCCCCCCCCCAGAGGCGGCTGCCCTTGGAGAAAGGGGCGGATCAGCCGCCGCCGCCCCCTCGCTGCTGCCGCCGCCGCCGCCACCGCGCCTGCCGGGTCGTGCGCCTCGGAGAGCGCGCGGGCGGGGCGGGAGGCGAGGAAGGAGGCGCCGGCCGGTGCGTCGCGGGCCGGGCAGGCGGAGGGGAGGCAGCCGCGCGCTGGCGCGTGGGCCATGGGAGCGCTGGAAGGGGCGCGTGGCGCTGGTGATCCGGCCGCCCTCGGTGGGCATCGGGGCGGCCGTGGCCCGCGCCCTGGTGCAGCGCGGCATGAAGGTGGTGGGGCTGCGCCCGGGAGCGTGGACAAGATCGAGTATGGAGGGAGAGAGAGGAAAGAAAGGAAAAAGGACAGAAAGGTGAGGAGAAGAGAGAGTGAGAGGAGAGAGAGAGAGAGAGAAACGGGGAGGGAGGGAGGAAAAGAGAGTGAGTAGAGAGAAAGAGGAAGGGAGGAAAAGAGAGTGCGAGAGAGAATAAGGGAAAGATGAAGATGGGAATGAGAAAGGGGGTAAAGAAAAGTTGGGGAGACGGAGAAAAGGAAGGAGGAAGGCAGATAGAAAGAAGAGAAAGGGAGGGAGGCCGGCAAAGAAGAGAGAAGGAGAGGAAAAAGAGGTTACCGGAAGGAGAGAAAGAAGGAAAGGAAGGAAGAAGAAAGAGAAAGAGAGAGAGAAAAGGAAGGACAAAGCGGAGAACAGCAAAGGAGAGAGAAAGGAAAATGGGGGAAAGGAGAAAAGAGGAAAGGGAAAAAGGATGGCGAGAGAAAAGGAGGAGAGAGAGAAATGGGAGAGGGTGGGAGGGTGAAGGGAGGAGGGGAGAAAAGGGGGGGAGAAAGGAAAGAGGAGGGCAAAGAAAGAAGAGGTACATTTTTAAAAAGCCAGGAAAGGAGGAGGGAGAAAGGAAATGGGCTAGAAAAAGAAGGGAAAGGGGCGTGTGGGGAAATGGGATCGGGGGACGGATGAATGAAGAAATGGAGGAGGCAGGAAGTTGAGTTGAACTTGTTGAAGGGACAGGTGGAAAGCGGGAGGAGGCCCGAGCAGAGCAGAGCAGCGCGGGGTGTGTCTTCTTCTTCTTCTCCTCCTCCTCCTCCTCCTCCTCCTCTTGGGGAGTCTCCCTTATTGCTTCTCCCTCTTTCTAGACCTCTGTGTGATCTCCCCGAATTTAAATTAATCTGTATATTATATACAGATTGATATCTTGCACTTCTATTAAAGAATTACAATTAGAGGTACAGGATTGAGGAAGTTGGCTCCATCTAGCCCAGTCTTGGATCATCTCCAGGGTATGGTTCCATTTTGATGTTTAGTTTTTGTTCTTGATATTTTTTGTCATTTACGATGGTTGTGAGACGACATATAATAGCATGGCCCATGCTAGGTTACTACATTTGTAGATTTGTATTCATAGACCTGCTGAAAATGTGGAGAATGTGTAATGCATGTTCGCACTCAATAAAGTGTTTGAAAATAAACTTGTATTTAGATGCATTTTACTTTAATTACATCAGTATTTTCATAACAAACAATACATGTGCTTAGGGGGTAAGGGTTTCTTTAACTAATCTAGTGGAAGAGCCTCGAGTGCTAAAATCCACGGGTTAGGGGGCGCAAATTACTTGCCTTGCCCCGGGTGCTGACAACCCACGCTACGCCACTGCATATGCCCCCTTTCTGATTGGTTGTTTTCACATAGCCTGCCTGCATGATAATACCTTGTGATGTTTACTAGCTCCCACCAATCACCAGTATGAAGATGGACCCCACAAAGACCTCCTCCTCGTGGAGCCAGAGCTGCAGTGGTGGTGACAACAATGAGGGAAGCATCTAAGGAGACAGTTTTTGTGCAGTCTAGGTGGTAGTATGACTGAAAGTTGGGCGGTGGTGGTGGTGGTGAATCTGTGTACTACTTTACTGCACATGCTCTGAAGCTTGCAATAAATTCCAAACTCAATAGCAAATTCATAATACATCAATCCAGGCTCACTACGAAGGTGAGCATTATGAAAGGAGTTTAGACCAATGAGTGGACTAATGATGAAATTCATTGGCTTCACTACTTACCTTCTCTACTTGAAATGTGGCAGAGACATCACATGGTCCTTTACTTCAGGCAGTACTAGTCTTGTGCTAGTCCTGGATTGCTATGTATGTAAGAAGCCCATCCTTGGTCCAATTGTGCCTAGCCAGCCAGATACCTTGAGGAGCCCTGGAGTAGGGCAGGAAAAGATAATGACTTTCCCCTTTGCTATAGATCCCATTATCATGTACTCTTATTTCTTTATAGGCTTTGATATTGCTAACACTTGGAGGAACCATTAGTTTGACCTGGTAAAGCTGACCTTGCATTCTTATTTTCTCATGACTCTTCTTGCTAGACTATTATAGCTTGAACTGCATTTCTGGAAGAATATAAAACTGAGGTCCCGAGTACCTAAATAGTGATAATTAAGTGTCATAGTAATTCTGCATCAAGCCTTGCCCCCCACTTTGGTTTTGTTTGACAGCTGTCAGAAGGTAAGCTGACAAACCAGACCAAAGGCAGGAGTGATCTGTGCTCGCAAAAAGGGGGTGGTGGGATTAACACCCCCTTCGTGACAAGTTCCTCTTTTTTGGGTGGGGACTACATTGTCCTAAGGGTTTGACAGCTAGCTATCAAACTCCAGTTCCTTTTAAAAGGTTTTTTTGGCAGGGCTTCCCATGGATTTTTCAGGGGGACATATAAATTCATACCAACATATGTCCAGCAGAAAAAAAACACATGTGAATCCCTGCCAGAAAACCTCCTTTTAAAGGAGCCAGAGTTTTGGCAGCTAGCTGTCAAAACCAACACCGCCCTTAAAAAGGGGTTGGCTCACAATTTTTCATGTTCCTGAGCACCTAGAGTCTCAGCAACAAGTGGAAAAGTGAGAGCACCCTTAGGACAGTGGAGTCCAAGATAGATAGATAGATAGATAGAATCATAGAATCATAGAATCATAGAAAAGTAGAGTTGGAAGGGGCCTACAAGGCCATCGAGTCCAACCCCCTGCTCAATGCAGGAATCCAGGTCAAAGCATCCCTGACAGATGGCTGTCCAGCTGCACCTTGAATGCCTCCAGAGTGGGAGAGTCCACCACCTCCCTAGGTAGTTGGTTCCATTGTCTTATTGCTCTGACAGTCAGGAAATTTTTCCTGATGTTTAGGTGGAATCTAGGTTCCCGTAACTTGAGCCCATTATTCCATGTCCTGCAAACTGGGATGATCGAGAAGAGATCCTGTCCCTCCTCTGTGTGACATCCCTTCAAGTACTGGAAGAGTGCGATCATATCTCCCCTCAGTCTTCTCTTCTGAAGGCTAAACATGCCCAGTTCTTTCAGTCTAGATAGATGATAGATAGATAGATAGATAGATAGATAGATAGATAGATGAGGATCTTGCCATGAAGGGGATGTAAATCCCACCACCCCATTTTCACAAGCACAGATAGTTTGTGCCTTTGGTTTAGTTTGACAGCTCACCTTCTGACAGTATCTCTGAGTCAATGTCCAGGATTGGTACATGCTGCACTTTGGCAGCAGGTTCCCTGGACATTGCCCAGGTGAGGCTGACCATTTTTTGGACCTCTGTATGTGTGCAGATGCACACTTGTGAAAGAGCAGAAAAAAATATTTAAAAATAAGACACACAAATATTTGCTCACATCAGGGGGTCCCATAAAAAAAAAATAGGTTGGCAACCATGGACAGCCCCCCCAAGTTGCCTCTCGGGCACTTTGAAAGGGCTGTCAGTGGCTGTCAAAATGTGTGGGGAATGGTAAAGGGGGAAAAAGCTGCAGCAAGCCATAAACAGCTCGCGATCATGGCGGGGAGGGCAGCAATCCGGTAGGGATGTGCTGACACTGGGAAGTCTGGCTCATTTGAGCTCGACGGACTTCCTGCCTGCTCCCGATCCAACGATCGCAAGCGGGCCGGGTTGGGATTTTTCTGTGGACATGCATCTCTAAGACAGGCCACAGTCTGCACATTTTTAAAACCCTATGGAAATTTGCACAAAGCACGACATTTGTGCAATTTCCATAACTTTATGCAAATTGCATAAATTGTGGTATTTTGCATATTTTGTGCAAACAGCACCCAAAAAGCATGTGGATCTAGCACGATTTGCATGAAATCAGTTGATTTACACAAATCCTGCTAGATCCAAGTGTTGTTTGGGTGCAGATTTGCACAAAACATGCAACAATACGATGATTTGTGCAATTTGCATAAAGTTACACAAATTACTCAGTTATGCAAATTGCGCGAATACCATGATTTGTGTGTTAAAAAATGTGCAAACTGCGGCCCGTCTTAAAGATGGAAGTCCGCGAGCTTGCTCGACTCACATCATAGTGAATCGGGGCCAGTGTAGGGCTGGTGAACCGGAATCGGGAGGGGGGGATCATGAAAATCATCAGATTCCCCCCCATCTGATTCCTCACACATCCCTACGTAGGGATGTGCCAACCATGGGAAGTCTGGCTCATTTAAGCTTGACGGACTTCCTACCCACTCCCGATCTGATGATCGGAAATGGGCTGGGTTGGGGGGGCGGGTTCTGTGGATGTCCGTCGCTAAGACAGGCCGCAGTTTGTGTATTTTAAAAACATTTTTTAAATCACAGTATTTGCGCAATTTGCGTAACTTTATGTAAATTGCATAAATTGTGGTATTTTGCATGTTTTGAGTAAATCAGCATCCGAAAAGCATGTGGATCTAGCGCCGAAAAGTACATGGATCTGGGGGGCCGAATTCATTGTGAAAATCCATTGGATTTTCACCCACCTATCAGATTCTTCACACACACATCCCTATCAGCAAGCCAGTGCCAGCCAGCCCCAAGTGCTGCTTTGGTACTTGTGGGGCAGCTGGCACTTGTGGGTGCCTGGGCAAGCTTGGCAAGAGCAGTAAGAGGGTTTTTTGCTGCTCTTGCCAAGAAGCTCACTAACCGATTTTTGGTACCCATAATGGGGTGAGCCACCCAGGTTCAGACAACATGACAACCCCCACCCCCCCGGTACAACAAACTCTACAACAGCTCATGGATTGTCAGGGTGGCTTGTTGCCCTCAAACAAGCCACCCTGCAGGAATTGGTCCAGGTTTGCACAACATGACAACCCATTGTGGGTTGTCATGTCAAGTGAACCCAGTCAATATCTACAAACAATACCAGTTTAATTACTTTTGAGTACTACAGCTGTACTTCCATCATCTTCATTAAAAATATTGCTCTGCAGAGAGCAGACCAGGTCACAACATGGTCCATAGCAGTAGAAATCTTGTGTAAAATGTGCTTCAGACTCCTTTGGGAGAAAATCACAGGGCAGAAACAACACAGGCTTTCTCCAATATTAAAATGCAACATCTTGTCGTCAGTCTTTGCAGCAGTTCAAGATAAGTAACTAACCTCAGAAACAATATTTGCAGTAATATCTTGACACCGCAAGGGCATTCAAAGGTGAAGTGGTGGTTAATTAAAAACAGCCTTTTGAATGTAACTTCAGCTTTTCTTCTCCTCCACCTCTGCTCCCTTTAACGGAAATGAGTGTTGATGCCAATGGATAAGATACACAGTTTAGGATCTTTTAAAGAAACCCCACACAATAGTATCCTAACGCACTACAACAAGCCAAAACTGATAAATGAAGTTTATTATTTTTGGCATACATGCTGATAATGACAAGAAATATTATTTACCGGATATTTTTGCAGGAGCTCTTTTAGAATCACTGCAGTCTGTTAGGTAAGCATGGATTTTGCCAGACCGCGTGATAACGCAGATGTATTTGCAGAAGCTTTTGAAATGTTATGCAATCAAACTTCAATTGGACAAAAATATCTCCCGGACCAATAATCAGGAGCTACGTCTTGACTTAGCAATTGTCACAGGAAGTCATCCCTAAAGTCTTGTTGCTCTTCAATGTCCATTTATTTCAGTGAGGTTTGGATAGAGCTCAAAGTTATGCAGCAGCAGCCAGGATTGTATCCAGAGACCTATTCCAGAACCCCATTAGCTGTATATTCCTATGGCTTTGACAATGGCCCATGCAGGTATACAGTAATTCCCTGTTTCACCTATTCCAAATAAGATCCATCTGCAGCCCCACTGAACCAACACTACCTTTGACTGTTCCATTTTTATGTGTGAGGTTATTTATTGGGTTGGATCCAGACTTAGACATACTTTGAATAGACCCATTGAAATCAATAGGACTTAAGTAAGCCTGACTAAGCCCCATTGATTTTAATGGATCTACTCTAAGCATGACTAAGTCTGGATCCAATCTCTAGTTCAGGGATAGGCAATATTGTGCCCACGGGCACCAGTGCACCCTTGGACAGCTCTCTTGATGCCTGCCAAGGTGCCCTACCACTCCCATTTTTTAAACTTTTTTAAAAATAACATTTCTTACTGGCAGCTGGGATTGCTTCAAAGCAAAGTGAGAGCCTCTAGCTGCTCCCATCTTGTTTTCCAATGAATGCCTGTGGGCCACATGTGGGCCGCAGAGACATTTTTAGGAAATGAAGATGGCAGTTGGCTGCAGGCTGATGCTTTCATCTGCAGTGTGCCCATTTTGTGCTGGTGCTCAGGACAGGTCCTCAAATGGCCAAACATGCCCATGGGCCCAGAAAGATTGCCTACCCCTGATCTAGTTTATTGAAAGGTTTTTTGATATGGGTTTTTTTTAACAATAAAAGAACCCCTCTCCTCCTTCCCAATTATACAGTTGATGGTGCAAGACATATAAAAATAAGCCTTCACTTCCCATAGCTCCCTCCCTGCACACTCCCCTTCAGTCATTGGAATGTGTTAAATCAGCCTTCCCCAACCTGGCCATGTGGGCTGGGAATGATGGGAATTGCAGTCCAACACATCTGGAGGGCACCAGGTTTGGGAAGGCTGTGTTAAGTTCTGTGTCATAGAATCATAGAATCATAGAATAGTAGAGTTGGAAGGGGCCTATAAGGCCATCGAGTCCAACCCGCTGCTCAGTGCAGGAGAACAGATGTGGGCAGCCCAGGCAGTCACCCATTCAAGCACTCACCCAGCTCATACCTGCTTAGCTTCAGCATGTGGCCTGCATTGTGTGCTCTCGATGTGTCTTACACATTAAACAATTTACAGTTAGCACTTTCACATATACTGATTTGCCTATTATGGTATTATATTTTAAAAACGAAAAAGAAAGAAAACAAATGGAAAGGGGGAATTTTAAAAGAAGGAAAGGAGCTGTGACATTATTTTGTTTACGTGCTTGGTCTAAACTTATTCCTGAGAATAAGCCATTTGTTTAAGTACAATAAACTGACCAGAGCTGAATGTGCTGGCAGCGAGCATGGACCATGATGATGGTCAAGAGGAATACAACACCATCGGATCATCTTCTTCAGATATTAATCACATTTTCTCAGTGAAAGGATGAAAAGCAGCAAGAGGGCTGCAAGGTTCAGCCATGTCATCCAGGACTTGAACAATGGACTTGGGGCTCTCCTCAGATCATGTGGAAGACTATAACTCCAACTCAGTTGTCACATGGTCATATTTACTGTGTTTGCATCTTTTGAACGCTAGTAAAGAATATCAGTGCTTGTTTGACGTAGTCATGCCTTGGCAACATGCATTACATTTGTGCACCTGTAACAAGCAGAGTTGCATGTTCTAGCACTCACAGTGACACCTTCCAAGCCACTTTTTTTCATCCCCTGAGCAACAACCCGAAGGAAAGCTTGCTGTATATGAAATTAATCAAACCTTATAAGAAACTTATTTTCTTAATACACAGTTAATTCCAGCGTATCAATTTTGCCTGGGCATACACTGACTGATACACTGCAATAGAGATTAATTAATTAATTGATTGATTAATTAATTAATTATATTGATATCCCACCTTTTTCCTGCAAGGAACCCAAGGCAGCTTACATAATCCTCCTCCTCCTCCTCTCCATTTTGTCCCCGCAACAACCCTGTGAGGTAGGTTAGGCTGAGAGTCAGTGACTGGCTCAAAGCCACCCAGTGAGCTTCAAGGCCGAGTGGGGACTAGAACCCGGATCTCCCCAGTCCCAGTCCAACACTCTCACCACTACGCCACACTGGCTCTATGTCCACACCTTCTTAGGTAAGGTGGGTGGCTAGCAGAGATAGTCTTCTTGGGATGTCACACCATTCAAGTGTTAACTGTTGATGGACAACTTCAAGGCCCATGTAATGTTTCAGGTTTCTACAGCTAGGATGAGGCGAGGCAGGTTGCAATTACTTCAGAGACGAACAAATAGATATGTAACAGTATTTACTTAACTTTAGGGAGTTTGGTAAATAACAATATTAAGAAAATGATTGTTGTCAGTCTCTGTTGTAGAGATTCACTCTTTGTCTAATTGCAGGCTGCTTTATCTGCTTCCTTCTCTTCTTCACCACGCAGCACGCTGCTGGTTTCCCTGAATTTCCAAGCAGTTTTGGATGACACCAATTTTCTAGACCCATTTCAAACTGGCTTCAGAGCAGGATATGGAGTTGAGACTGCTATGGTCGCCTTAGTAGATGATCTGCACCTGAGTACCGACAGGGGGAGTGTGTCCCTGTTGGTGCTTCTGGACCTGTCAGCGGCTTTCAATACCATCGACCATGGTATCCTTCTGGAACGCCTGAGGGGACTGGGAATCGGGGTTACTGTGCTTCAGTGGTTCCGGTCCTACCTCTCGGGTAGGTTCCAGATGGTGATGCTTGGGGATAGCTGCTCCTCCAAAAAGGAGCTGCTATGTGGCATGCCACAAGGAGCTATTCTTTCCCCAATGCTATTTAATATCTACATGAAACCGCTGGGAGAGATCATCCGGGGGCATGGGGCGGGGTGCTATCAGTATGCTGATGACACCCAAATATATTTCTCTATGCCTTCGGCAACAGCGTCAGCTAAGGACAGTGTGTCTCCTCTGAATGAATGCCTGGAGGCAGTAATGCGCTGGATGAGGAAAAATAAACTGAAACTGAATCCAGACAAGACGGAGGTGCTTGCTGTCAAAGGCCACAATCTGGGTTTGGAGGTATGTCAACCAGTTCTGGATGGGGTTACATTCCCCCTGAAAGACTGTGTTCGCGGCTTAGGGGTGCTCCTGGATCCGTCGCTCCAAATGACATCCCAGATAGATGCAACGGCTAGGAGTGCCTATTATCAGCTTCGGCTGATACGCCAGCTGCGCCCCTTCCTAGAGTTGGAGGACCTAAAGACGGTAGTGCACGCACTGGTAACTTCGAGGCTTGACTTCTGTAATGTGCTGTACATAGGGCTACCTTTATACCTAATCCGGAAACTTCAGTTAGTGCAAAATATGGCAGCCAGACTGGTTGCTGATACACCTAGGGGTGCCCATATCACACCATAGAATCATAGAATCATAGAAAAGTAGAGTTGGAAGGGGCCTACAAGGCCATCGAGTCCAACCCCCTGCTCAATGCAGGAATCCAGGTCAAAGCATCTCTGACAGATGTCTGTCCAGCCGCACCTTGAATGCCTCCAGACTGGGAGAGCCCACCACCTCCCTAGGTAGTTGATTCCATTGTCTTATTGCTCTGACAGTCAGGAAATTTTTCCTGATGTTTAGGTGGAATCTAGGTTCCTGTAACTTGAGCCCATTATTCCGTGTCCTGCAAACTGGGGTGAAGGAGAAGAGATCTTTGCCCTCCTCTGTGTGACATCCCTTCAAATACTGGAAGAGTGCGATCATATCTCCCCTCAGTCTCCTCTTCTGAAGGCTAAACATGCCCAGTTCTTTCAGTCTCTCCTCACCAGTTTTAAAAGCACTCCACCACTGGCTGCCAATCAGTTTCCGGGCGAAGTATAAAGTGTTGGTTATTACCTTTAAAGCCCTACATGGTTTGGGTCCAGGCTACCTACGGGATCACCTTCTCCTGTACAATCCACCTCGCACACTTAGGTCCTCTGGGAAGAATCTGCTTCAGTCAGCCAAAACTAGGCTGACAAGCATTGCCCAGAGGACCTTCTCTTCTGCTGCTCCCAGATTATGGAATGGCCTGCCAGAGGAGATTCGTCAACTTGTCAGTCTTTTGGAATTTAAAAAAGCCGTAAAGACTGAACTCTTCCGGCAGGCCTATCTGGAGGAATTTTAGGATGCTTTTAAGATGTTTTAAAGATGTTTTTAAGATGTTTTAAGATGTTTTTAGGATGTTTTAAGATGTTTTAATAGTATGTATTGTGTTGTTTTAGTTTATGTATTTTATATTTTCTGTTGTTCCCCACCTCGATCTAGATGGAGAGGCGGGTAATAAATAAAATAATAATAATAATAATAATAATAATAATAATAATAATAATAATAATAATATTCCTTCTCTGCTCTCCTCCTTCATTCTCCTGCTGCCTCCTCCTCCTCTCTGGCACCAACCAGCTTCTCTTTCAAACTGGCATTTTACTCCCTCCTCCCTCCATGCCATGCCCCTCCCGCTTTTCACAGCCCACATGCCAGGGCCCTGAGAGGCAGGCACTGCACAAGCGTCCCCCTCCCATCCTATGGTTCTTTCTCTCTGAACCAGACTTGGACTGGACAGCCCTTCAAATAGAGGACTGTCCTCCGAAGAGCACATGGCCAGCCTAGGCCCCCTGCTCACCACGCAAATGGTTGCAGATATTCAGACCACCAGGGTGCTCACACTATAGAGCACTCCTTGACAACAGCTGACCAGGCAGGCACACAAGTCACCTAGTTATAGCCTTCCCCAGTATGCTCAGATGTATTCTATTTTGATTTATGTTATGGTAATTCTTTCTAAATTTGCATGCATTCATATACATTAGCATATGCAAATGTTCTGCAAATCTTTGTCTTCCTTTTTGGCAATGCCTAAGTGGCCACCCTAAGCAGGGCCTTGCTCACCTTGCCAATGCAAGCACCCATCACCTCTTGCATGCTTCCTGGGACATGCTGAGAAGGTGCGGTTTATTTCCATGAAAACATCCATAGGATTGCACCCTTAATGAATTTATTCCAATTGCATTGGAACGATGATGATGATGATGATGATGATGATGATGATGATGATGATGATGAAAAATTTAGTAGGGATATGTGCGGAGCTCAATTAGAGGGTGGAAGTGCGGTGAACTCGCCGGGCTTGACTCCCGAGCTCCACTCGCCTTACCCACTTCCCCAGCTCAACTCGCATTCTCGTGAGCCGAGCCGGGGAAGCGACTTCTGGGTTCCCAGCGCGACATTGGTTATGTAGAAAATGGCATAAAATACGTTAAAAACGGCTGCGATTTGCGCAAGTTATGCAAATCTCGGCCATTTTTAACATATCTTACGCCATTTTCTATGTAAACAATGTAGCGCCAGGAACCCAGAAGTCTGGCAAGCACCTTGACTGGCGCTCACTTTTTGCACTCACTGAGCATGCTACAAGTCGGGTGGTGGGCAAATTGCCCACCCCTAAAAAAGTTATTCTCCATTTATTTTCCTTGAACCACAGACCCACCCATGAATGTTTAAACCAGACTAGGGTCAGGCCTGGTTATTATTTGGATGGGAGACCCCTCCTCTAGTTTCCTGCATTGGTCAGGGGGTTGGACTCGATGGCCTTGTAGGACCCTTCCAACTCTATGATCTATGAATCTATGAATCCATTCTTTTTCCTGCCCTGCATCTCCCAAGAAATGGCTAAATCAACAGAGCATCCATTATCTCCATGCAGTCACACAAAGCCAACTCCATTGTGAAAGCAATAGAGCATCCATCCAAAGCCTCCACACAATCACAGACCTAAATATTTCTTTTTTTAAAAAAATGAGTGATTTTATGCAACACCAGACCAATCAAAGTACAAACACACACACACACACACACAGAGAGAGAGAGAGAGAGTGACTGCAAGCAGATATAGGGCTGAAAAATATTCCCGATCACACTTTAAGAATATAAAGAGGTGGGAAAAAAAATTCCCAACCCACTGCAAACAGATATCCACATGCTGCTGCAGCTGCTGCTCAATGGCTGAGGAGGCCTTACTCAGCAGCCATCCTATGCCCATCCACCAAATCAATTTCGATTGGCTAGGCTGCCAGGCAAACACAAGGTTGCTCTCCTTTTTAAAAATCACATCCTGTCACCCAGGATGAGGGTCCGGTAAGGTCTCCCTCCAAGCAAGGCCCTCATGTTTTCCTGGCTGGGGAGAAGCTAATCTGTACTCACATGCCCGCACATGCATGTGCGATGCAAGATTTGAAGTGATGATGGGATTAGGGAGCTGGCAGCTACCTACATAATCAGCAGTGGCAGGGACAAGCCACAAGCAATCATGCTGGTGAGGGGCACGAGAGAAAGAGGATTCATATAGGCTTAGGCCAGCTGCTTTGCATTTTAAGTAAAAGTTCTTCTCCCTGGAACATCAGAGCAGTGACCTCCCCAACCAATGATTCCCACCACCACCAGTTGCGCTCATGGGGCCCACTGCTTGCGCAACAGGGCTTTTCCGCTTTTAAAAATAACCCTGGAAATGCTCGTTTCTGGACTGGGGCAGGTCAGTGGAACTCCCTTCTGTGAGTTCCGCTGACCTGCCCCATTTCAGAAATGAGAGTTTCTGCTCATTTGCGTCATTTTTAGAAGCGCCAAAGCCCCATCGCATGAGCAGTGGATCCCATGAGTGGACAGGCACAATGAGTGGAAAGGCACAATACTACTCTATATGTTGCCTTGAACTAAGAACATGTTAGAACCATCCAATTTCCTCCTCATTTTTTTTCTTTAGACAATATGTGGGTCTCACATTCTTTCTGCTATTGCAGTTGAGAATTGCTGTGTTTAGGAATGCTGTAAATTGATCTGAAATCGAATATTAGGAAAGGCTATATTTAAATGTTTTAAATACATTTTAAAATACTGGCTTGACTCCTGGGAGTCCCACAGAGTTCCTCTGTCAGTCCAGTGTCTCATTGTGCTTCCATTTGGCAGACGACACGTTGCAAAAACCACACGTGTGATAATGTTGGAGCCGGCTGAGCGATATTGCCATTGTTTATGCTAAATGATCCAGAAAGTATTATATTCACCACAGCAAGCCATTGTTGAGGTACAGATTCTGACAACCATTCTCAAACTGCCCATTAAATATATCGGTATGCTCAAACTGTTTCCCGTCTAATCAATTTTTGTAACTTGAAACAGACATCGTTGTCATCATTTTTCTTCAAGCTTGCCTTACTGTGTCACCTTTATTTTTGTCATAGAGACAGAACAATACAGGCAGAGCCGCCATCAAGGGGGTAAGCGTGGTCGGGCCAGCTGAGAAGAGCCCCCTGGACTTGCTGTTCCTCGTCACCATTGCAACCTGTTTGTTCACCTCCCCCTCGCTCCTGCCCAGACGAGGGTGGTGATGAGAAGGGGGAGGAAGAGATGCCACTGCCTGCATGCTCATTTACTCTCTGCCTGGCAAGCAAGCTGGTGGTAGTAGCAATGATGAAAGGAGCAGGAGCACCTGGTGAGAATGGTGGTGAGAAGCGGCTCCCAAGGGCACCTGAAACTGGTGTATGTATTTTTTTGCCATTTAATTATTCTGTTCATTTCATTCTTAAAACCCTCATTCATTTCATTATTCATTGATTTAAATTTCATGTTTCATTATTCATTCATTTACAATTCATTTATTTTGTTACATTCTTTTTTGTCTTGTTTTTCCTCTTTCTTTCTTTCAAATACTTTTTTTTCACCAGCACCAGGAGAACAGATGCCAGGGATCATCTCCTAGATCCTGCCATCCAGACTGTCCCACATTTTGCAGCATTCTGGGTAAAAATGACAGTTGCCAGAAACAACAGTGGCTCTCACTTCTGGACACAACATTTTCCTGAAATGCCATGGAGTGATGCAACTTCTGGGGAAATCTGAGGAAATAAAATGGAAGCTGCCAGGTGTGGTAGCTGAAATCATCTCTCCTGCCACTTCCACCATCACAACCACCACCAAAGAAAGGTAAAGCCTACTCCAGCCAAAGTAGTGATGAATGGGTATGATGGAACTGATGTAAATAACAAAAGACAAACACATTTGTACCCACGTTATTCATAGCAATCATTTCAGAATGACTGAAAGTTGAACCAAATTGACCTCATTCAATTCGATTTTCCATTCATTCCTAAACAAATGCACAGTCCTGTTTGGATCTTGACACAGAATGTACAATGTGGATCTCATAGTATGGCTTTGAGCAAGTCAAATGAGCAAGCTGTTTCAATGGGGTCTGTTGGCTTGCCTCACCAAAACATTTTGGAACTCTCAGACAGTATGTTTCACTATGATATATTTCTGGAGCCAATAACCTGGCTTCTAGTAGAGGGTTGCAAGGAATCAGTCCATAACTCTGTGTACTTACTGCCACATTTGGGCTCAGCTGCACCCAGCCTAATTGTAGGATGATATTTCATATCAAATGAATTGCTGAGCACAAGGAAACTGAAAACACTGGGAAGCTATTCAACTGTTGTCTAAACTCTGCTTGATGCAATGCTCTGATCTGTTATCCTGGAACCTTCTCTTCCTGACTTGTCACTTTGACCCTCACTGCTAGCATAAATCATGCCACGGCTTTGAGATCCTGTAGTGGGTTTCCCCATGTGCAGCCCTTGAACGGAATAGTTGCCATTCAGCCCTATGGGGGAAACATAAAGCACTGCACTTAGGCACCCTGGCTGGGGTGAAGGCAAATCCTGTATTCCACTCCTGACACTGGGTGACCAACAAGAAGGCAACAACGTGTCTCTGTTGTGACACATTCCACATATGCACAATTACTACCCATCATAATACAGGGCATTTTGCTTGTCATCTATAAATTCCAGTTTCCTGGTGTGTCTCTTGGTCATGCTAGACTTCCAGAGCAGTGCACCTCCTCCTTTTCAGGGTAAATTTTAGCGATGGGTGAGAATTTCATTTCCATTCGGTTTTGATAAGAATTTACCAAAATTCACAAAGCATATTCAGCACAGAATGAACTTGAGATTTTTTTTTTTAAAAAAAATTGAATGTGGGAAACCAAACTGGCAGATTCATCCATCTAGGCCGACGGCTTTGAGTGCTTTGCTATTATTAGAAGTCTCAGTTTGAACCATGTAACTGCTTAATGAGCATTGCCATCTCTCTCTTTTTTTTTTCCTGACAGGCTCCTCATCTTTAACAGCGACACAGCAGGCAGGTTCATAACATGGTCCTCTCCATGCTGGGAATAGCTGCACCTATTGAATGTGGCTGCTGCAGACCATTGAGAATGTCACTCATTTCAGGTCATTTTTTATAAGAATTTATACAAGTTTGCAAAGTTCTTCATGTTCGGGGGAGAAAGAACTTGAGATTTCAAAAAAAAAAAAATTGAATGTGGGAGAAAGTGAAACTGACAATTTTCCCCATCTCTAGCACACCTACATTCAGCACAACAAGACTCATGAGGTGGTAGGAGGAAGTGGAGTTTATGTGTGCGGAAACTCATTGCCCCTCATCAACCCCTCCTCAGGCCACCATCACAGTTCTTACCCACCATCTTTCCACACACACACACACACACACACACACACACCCATAGAAGTCAGTTGTTCCCATGACTTCCAGGGAAAGGTCTACAGAGCAGCAGCTGGGAAAACTCTTGAAGTTGAGGATGAGTAGGGGCAGATTTTCCCCAGCCATCAACTGGGATCTGGAAGCCAGTCACTATTGGGCTTCTCTACACAAGGCGTTTATTGGGTGCTCATGATTCCTCACTCACGGTAGTTTGTGAGTGCTTTACACAACGTCGTCATCCTCCAGGGCCTCTCCCGTGCTTTCCGAGCATTTCCACAGCTTTTTTTTAAATCGAGGAATGTGTGGTATTATTTAGAAATTGTGCTATGAGAAGCTTGTGTATTTTCACAATTCTGCTATACCGCAACACCACCTTGTGGTTGTGTAATGAAACATATAGGAAGGCAGAGAAAGAAAAACCCCAGGGGGGGAAAAACATGTGTAAAGGAGCTGAACTTACTTAATCCCACAAAGAATCCAGAACCAGAAGCCTAGGTAAAGTGGCAGATTAAAAGCTTCCTGTAGAGAATCCTGTTACGAGAGGGAGCACAATCAGTGCATCGTGTTGACAGACATTTTGCTACTATTGATTTAATAATGACAGTCAGTAATGAATACTGAATAATCAATGGGGGGGATATACCTTTTACAGACCAACTTTTCCACATTCTGTAATCCTTCAAATCAAAATTGCCACTTGTTTTGTGGGGCATTTGGGTGGGTGGTTTGCCTGATCTTACACTGAGGTCTTACCTTCTATGGTGAAGGGTGGATGAGAAATTTGTAGCAGAGAAAAAAATGGGTCCAGCAATAACCTGAACCAGAAGCTTGTGTCCCTGAAATTATTTTGATCAAGGATTGTGTACCTCTGACCTTTAAGCTTGAAACATGGAAAAATGTAGCTCAAAAGGTCAATATTTTCCAGTGTCTGGGAATTCAAAGAAACGGAGAGGGAGAGTAAAATGGAAACAATTTGGCAATCCAGGTGTTCCTGGGTTTGCTTGATACTTAAATCTCTAGTGGCAATTTTGCCTGGCTTGATCAAAAGGATACCCCTTTCTTCCCCTCTGATCACATTTAGGAAGTTAAAAATATAAACTTCTTTATTCCATAACTGATTTCTTCAGATATGTACAATCTGGACAAGATTATGCTGAATCACTGATTCATTTCCTCACATTTGTCATACCATGTTAAAGTATTTACACAGGCACACCCACCCCATGTAGGTCCCCCCCCCCGCCCACCCCAACATAGATTTTTACACCAGTGCTGGGCCTAAGGGAACAGAGCAACAATGCAAGGAGGGGCTTGAGTGGAGGGGGATGTCAAGAGACAGTGCAAGGGGCTGGGAAGAAGCCAGGACTTAGCATAGTAGTAGAATGGCTTTAAAGCGGAATCAGACAAATTCATGGAGGAGAAGGCTATCAATGGGTACTAGTCTTGATGTCTATATGCTACCTCGAGTATGCCTATGTACTCCAGTTGCTGGAGAACAAGTGGGATGGTGCTACTGTACTCATGTCCTAGTTGTGGTTTTCCCCTGGGCAGCTGGTTGGCCACTGTGTGAACAGAATGCTGGACTAAATGGCCCCTTAGTCTGATCCAACAAGGCTCGTCTTATGTTCTTAATCAGTATATTCCAAGAGCTCATTAGCAAGTCTGCAATAGGTTGAGAATAAAAAAGACTCTCTCCCACCCCAGCCTCCCCCTTGCAAGTGGTGCTCAGAAGATCCATGCTTACCAGTCCTTAAAACTGGGATGACTGGGTCCCTTTAGCAGCAGTGTTCTTTATGTTAGAGCAACTTGGACTTTCAATAAAATGTGAAGGCTCAATGGTTACCCTGCATTTTGGCACTGTTGTCCAAGTATTAACACAAACCCAATCATGCCATGACCGTCAAGTTTAAAGGTGCAGACTCAGGGATATGACAGTCTTTCGGACCACTATGTAGTGATTCTCCCTGCCCCCTAGAATCACCAAATGGAGAGCTCCACTCTCCAGAGGCAGTGAAGTTGTTTGAAAGTTTGAATACTCAACTAACTGGGAGGCCTCATTGCATTTTTTGCAAGCTAAAAGATCTTATTTGCTGATGGTGCACGTGCATGCCATGCGCGCACATACACACACACACATTTTTTATCCCACCCTTTCTCCAATGAGCTCAGGGAAACATACATGCCCTCCATGTTACCCTCACAACAACCCTGTGAGCTGGGCTAGGAGGAAAGATACATCTTTGCACCCAACTGGCCTGATGTCCAACTCCATCCAACACCCTATGGAACTGCAATGGTAAAGATCACCATGGGTTGGGAAGCTACTCACCTGACTCCACTGTCAGGATTCATGTTTGGAATGTATGGTGGCTTTATAAAAGAAATTCTGATTGGGGCAGCTGATTACACTAGGGGAAGTGGTGAAAGAGAGATGGTCTGCACTGACACAATGAACGGCAGAATAGCTTAGAGAAGTCCTTCCTTCCCTTTACCTCTTGCCCTTCATGCTAGTGTAAAACTTTTCTTGAGGTTTAGAATCATGCACAGGGAGCATGATTCTCCTCCTACAGCTCCCCTTCTTCATAGGGTGGCCACTTATGAATTGCCAAAAAAGAGGGAACGCATCACCAAAAAAGAGAGATCAAAAGAAGACACTGATCTGCATAAAGTTTGCAAATGCTAGTTTATCTGTATAGATGAAAATTTAGAAATAATTCTTGTAATTCAAATAAAAATGTGGTACAACTTGTCATAGTGAGGAAGACTGTGACCAGGTGACCTGTGTTGCCTACTCCATCTGCTATCCAGGTGCTACCTGTGGATGGACATCTTCAATGCCCAGCTCTCCCTTCTGATGGCTCTTTATCTTTAAGCCAGACTTGGATTGGGCAGCCTTTCAAATAGAGGACATGTTCAAATAGAGGACTGTCCTCTGGCAGCCATTCAAATAGAGGGCTCTCCTTTGTAAAACAAGATGCATGGCCACCCTACTTCTTTGCTTATCCCATGTCTCACTGCCTGCTAGAATCCCTGCACTAGAATAACACTGGCATCATGGGGGACTTTCTTGTGAAATATTGCCACTCTCTAAATGCTCCAAAAGAGCTGTTTTGAGTTGAAGATTAAGGTGCTAGTAATAACTAGTAGCAGATTTCCCCCATTTTGTTGTTGTTCCATGAGTTCACTCTGCTCTGTGTTCCATGCCACTTTCCTTCCAACGTAACATGGAGAATTCCTAAAATTAATCCCTGAATTGGTTTGTGTGCACTTTGCCAAAGTTTTCCGTTTCCTTTTTTTATTCAAAGCAGGCTACCAAAGAACACAAGAAGTTATGCTCATTGATGAAACATAACTAAAAAAAGGAAAACATGATCATGAGCACCATCACAATCGATGGTACAGCCAAGTGTACACAGTCTTAAATCAACCCTGAAAGAGTAGGAGGTAGTCAACACTTCAGTGTCATTCCATGAATAAGGCCAGGTAATTCAGAACAACCAAAATAATCCACCAAGAGGACATTTGGATGGAGAGAAATTCCCAGACATCCCTCGTAGTGCGTAATGGGTCGCATCAATGTGCAAAATGTAGGAAGCATGCAATTAGGTCTCCATCCACTGGCAAAGTTGTTTCCACAAGCCCCATAGAAACAAATATGAGCTGTGCATGAGCACAACATTCCTTACATCTCTGCACTTGCACAGCTTCTAGTCAATACAATGAAGCTCATAGGGGAGATATTCATGGTGGATAGTATCCATAATGGACTTAATCAATCCATACAATCTGTCCAACATCTGGCCTCTTTAGACTGCTTCTCTCTCTCTCTCTCTCTCTCTCTCTCTCTCTCTCTCTCTCTCTCTCAGATCCCCAGGCTCAACTGCCATCACCATGCTGTAAGTCCTAGGACCTCACTAGTGCTTGTTCCAAGTTTTCTTTTAATTTACAAACTTAGGGCACAATCCTCCTATGCATGTTTAGACAGAAAGAAGTCCTACAACTCCCAGCATTCCTTAGTCAGAATGGCTGGCAGGGGAATACTGGGAGTTGTAGGACTGTTTACTGTCTAAACGTGCCCAGGATTACACCCTTATATACTTTGACATACTCAGATAATCTCCCAAGTATGTAGAAACCACTCCCTCATTTTGGGGCAGCCCAGATTTGCTTCCAATCCAAACCACTCCACCATCTGAATTCACTGTTAGAAGGGATGATGCTCCCTGCCACTGGCTTCTTCCTCCCTATTTGGGCAGGTCTAATAAAAACAGAAGCAAGATCAGGGACCATTTTATTGACCTATAGAAACGATTTCCAAATAAGAGTGTATTCTTCACTGTAGTAATCTAAAGCAAAGGTATTGAGATATCTATGAACTGATGGTGTGATGTTGCTTTATCTCTGTACCTGGTTAAGTGTGTGCATAGTCCACCAATACAATAGAACATAAAAGTATGTATGCGTGTGTGTGTGTGTGTGCGTGTGTGTGTTTGTGTGTATATATATATATATATATATATATATATATTCAAAGAACTACCATTGTAAGACTTACCTGGGATGGGAGAAGGGGGAAAAGGTAGTGGAGAAGGCAGTGTTGGATGCTTAACCTCCCCAATGGAGCATCCATTCCTGCTTGAGAGAGCCTGGGACCACAAGTCCCAGCATCTCAGGTGGCTGGGTAAGTGATGTCTAAATGAGGATCTTCAAGTCAAGTTTCCTCCCTTATGTCTAGTTCCATGTACCACATCTCCTGATGTGATCGTGCTGTCCCTGCTCTACATCATTGGCTGCCATTGGTGAGGGCAACAGAATGCATAGTGCAATAATGCCACAACATGGGGCAAGTTGATCTAAACTGGAGGTAGGCAATGAAGTGCCCACAGGCACTAGTGAGTCCCCAGATACTTTTCCTGGTGTCCACTGTGGTGCCTTAGCCCTTGGCACTGAAAAAAGTAGGTAGAAAGGAGTTGTTTAGTGTGTTGCGGCTCAGATCCCACCTCTGCCGAAAAGACCCCTGTCTTTGGGGCAGGTTAGTTGTCCTTCGTCATGCCTCCCATGGCAGGCATGTTGTGGTGGTGCTCAGGAAATTGCCAAATGTGTCAGTGCTCAGGATAGTTTCTCAAACTGCCAATTGTGTCAATGGATGTTACAGAGTGGGACAGAGCACAATATGGGGTTGTTTTCTATATCAGTTCCCTGTTTCTTATAATGCCTAGTTCTGCCCCCATTGGATGGCCTTGGACCAGTCAGTGTTTCTCAGCCTCACTGACCTTGCAGGCCTGTGGTTGGGATAAAACTAAATAAATCTATGTCTGCCATGCCGAGTTCCTTTGAGAGAGCGCAGCAGGATATAAATCAGAGCAGAAATGAATATTTGCAAACAGTCAAAATCAGAAAATGGTTCAGTTTCGCTGTGCAAATTTTGAATGAGGAGGAATTTCAAAGTGAAAATTTGAATTTACATTTTGAATGTGAAGCTTTGAGCAATTATGCTTTTATTTTTTAAAATGCTTTAGATTTCTTAGCATCTGTTGGTCGTTTTGATTTTGGCAGGCTTCAGATATCATACGTGGTCAAATACTGTCACATCCCATTTACATGATAGTTAACATGAGTCACTTCATGTTAACTATCAGAAATCAAAAGAGAAGAGATATTCCTCAGAAAGTCACAAAAGGAATGTATGGAGGTGGGAGAGAGTAACCAAGATGCATAAAATAAAACAGAAACTAGTTCTACTATATCCATAATAATTATATTAAGTATGATATATCCAAACCACTGTAGATGAGCAAACTGTGTAATCACACAGGGAAGCTCCCATAACTAAACAAAGATTTCCACATTGCTCTACATTGGGCTGGTCCATCAATCAGCTTTAAGCTTCATTGTAGAGCAATCTTTTGTATTCAGTTCAGTACGGAATAAGTGACGCAAAAGTGAATGGAAGTGAGGACCCTCTGATGTTTGTTGCACATGCTGTCTTCTCCCTAGTGCTGGCCTAGGTTTACTCAGTTCTGGGGTTCTCCACGTTTTGGGGGGGGGATTTTTGTGTCCCTCCTATTGAGGCACAATTTCAGTGTTGTCAGGCCCCAAAACAATTTATCCCATAGCAGCGGGTTCCTTATTTTTTTTATTTCCTTCACACGTTTAAAAGCTGCTGCCTGTGAGGGCCACAGTGGTGGCAGGCTTCCTTTCCCACCCTCCATGCTTAAAACTAAAGCTATGTGGTGAGGCAGAGGAGAAGGCTGTGGAGAAGAGAGGTGGAGGAGAGTATATCCCCTGTGTCAAAGATCCAATCTGAGCAGGAGAAGAATTTGGAGGCTCGTAAAGCTCACCTTGGTTTTGTGGTAGGCTTTCAGGAACCCCTGAAGTTTGTTTCCGAGCCTGTACAGGAGAATGTCACCGCCATCTAGAATTTTAACTAATTTCACTTATGCTGTTTTTCTGTCCTATGAGACATCGATGCTATGTTCCTCCTATATGCATTTGTTTAGGCAGCAACTCCCACCTCATTTTCCTAAGCCTTTGAGTTTCTCTATCTCCACAGACTTTCAAATGAACTTCTAATTGCCAAATTGGTCCTAGAACCTCACTGTCCAATCAGGCCTCTTATCTGTAAAATAAATAAATCCCATACTAGACCAGAAGCCACTAATCTTATAGCAGGTGTAATATTTCCCTAGCCAATAGGAATTCTATGTTTTGAACCCCTTCTTTCCCTGCAAGCATAACCTTATCCAGTCAGTGTTTCACTGTTTCTTTTTCCTAAGTAATATTCCTCTTTACCCTGATAATCAACATATAACATCTACAACATTCTCTCTGCTTCTTTGTCATCTTTTGGAATTATGGATGTGTCACAGATGGTGTATTGGAAACACTATAAAATCCTAAAGCAGGGAGGAAGAGTTCAGCGTTGCATGTGTACATCTTTATAAAGTATGGTTTATGTTGTGGACCTCTTGCTCTTACCACAACGACTAAATCCAGATGAGATCCTCAGAGCTGTTCAGGGAATGGATGAGGAACATGTGTGAGTGGTGTCAATACTTCTGACTTTGACAAAGAAAAAAAAAGTCACCATTTGCTTATATCCTCTTAAATTTAAGGCAGCTGGTTGTTTTGGCATGGGCTCCATATTTAACCATATGAACAGCAGTACTCCAGACCTCCGGGTTCCTATGGTTGCATATTGATGTCATTATTAATGACTGCTTGCTGATGCAGTTCTGGAAAGAAGTGATGTTGGCCCATCTTTTTTTCTTTGAAGATCATTTTTTTTCACATGAGATATTAAATCTCCCTGAATGCTCAATGCCATACAAAACATGATTATTCTTATGTCATCTGTTCTTTCCAAAGCAAAACATAACAAAATAACAGTACTTGGTTCTGGAATTTGCGAGCGTACAGTGACATACTTTTGGGGAACCAGGGTATGTGTAGGTGTTCTGCAGGGCCGGTGCAAGGCAGTTTGGTGCCCTAGGCAAGATCAGATATTTAGCACCCCCCCTTCCCGCTTGAGCCCTCCCTCCCTCCAGCCCTATGCTCCTGGCGCCCCCTTTAGCCCGGCGCCCTAGGCAGCCGCCTAGTTGGCCTAATGGTAGCACCGGCCCTGGTGTTCTGCTAAGACCTTTTTATTTCATCTAGCTTTTAGTCCGTATTCTCCCCACCCTTCCCTGGCTTCACCTTCCTGATTAAGTTAGTGTTCCATTCTGTTCTTGGTTTTGTTGCATTTTAATTGGCTTTTATTGTGTTTTTATGTGAGTCACTTCAAATCTTTTTTATCAATAAAAATAAAAATAGAATAAATATATGAAAGGATGTGTATCGGTGAATAATATTCCAGAGCCAGAGGCTTCAAAAAGGTGCATGTCTTCCATCCTACATTTTACTGATATAGTTCTGGAACTCTCATCAAAAACCAAAGTGCCTAAGGCATACTGGAACCATTAAGGGTGGCAAAACACAGCTCTTTCTCTACACTCAGTGTTTTTTCCCCCAATGTTTAGTTTTGATGTCTTGTAAATAACAAAGGAAATGCCACACATCAGAGCTCAGAAAGGAACAGTGGTGCCAGTAATCAGCTGGGAACCATTGATATGCTGGGATATCATCTTGGCCCATGGTTCTTATAAGTTCAGTGCATTAAACCAGACCTGCTGTGTAGCTGTTTCAGAATCAACCTGTCATTCGCTTCAAGGAAGGAGGATCTGGCAATATTTTGTCTTTCTTTTCTTTTCTTTTTTCTTTTCTTTTCTTTATAAGAATAATGTCAAGATATATTCAAAGCATTTTTCCTTGGACAGTAAGTTCTTGAAGGGACTTTGATCAAGTTTCTTCAAAGATTAACTGACATCCTCTAAAAGTACACCAGTTTCTTTTTAAGCAGGTATTCGCTTAGCTCATAGCAGGGTGCTGGATTCTTATACAGTTGTACAGTTTCCTGGTCTTTGCTGTAGGTTTCCTTAAGACATACTGCTGACATCACAAAGTCTCTTCTCAGATTCCTTCCTTCCCTCCCTCTGGTTTCCTCATTCAGGTAATTCCAACTCAGACTTTTACTAACTTGTTTTTGACTGACAGTGAGTATAAGGAGACTTGGAGTGGGAGTGGAGAGGAAGGAGGGCTTTCCAAAGGATACATACCGTATATACATTACCTGAAGGGGACACACACCTTCAATGAAGAACAATATAGCTTGTCATGAGAATAATCTCAAGAAAGGAATCTGAACCTTGCTCCTTTACAGGTAAGAGGAAATTATGAAGAGGAATGCAGAGTTCCTTAGTGATCGTCGAAAAACTTTGTGTGGAAATGTAAAGCTGGTGAATTAAGACTTGCCTTCTAATGATTTTAAAAAAACTTTTTAAGGGCACTCAAAATATCTGGGAAGGATAGCCTGCTGAGAGACAGTCTGTGGAAGAAAAATAAAGGTATGTGATTCTTGTTGGGAAGACAAATGCTGTAATGCTTTATTCTATTGGTGTGAGGTGTAACTGGTCTTTTGATATGCTTCTGGGTGGTGGTGAATTCCATAACTTTACTTTATGCGTCCTTTTCTTGGGGCATTCATTTTTTTTATTTTTTTATTTTTGAAGAGGTACCCAAATGTTTGTTATGCTCAAAAGATCCTGGTGCTGTTTTTCTGTTTGTTTCTCCTTAAAAAAAACAAAAAAACAAAAAACACAACTTTAATGGCTGTATTTCTTAACTTGATCAGAATGCTTTAAAATCTCTATTATCTATCAACATAAAAAGATATTCTGCAAGAGGTTTTGTACTAACTATAAGGAGCGTGAATAATCATTACTTGGAGAACATCATTATCTTACTTACAAGCTTATGAAAGGTGAAATCTGAGTTGCGAATTTCACCATTAATTCACTCCAACTTGGTTTAACCTTCGTGTTGTTATTTATCAATAGATAATTAGAATTTATGCCTCAATCAGATTTATAGTTAAATTCATATTTTCATGTTGTGTTAGTTTCAGAAAGCATCAGATCTATATGTTTATGTGGAACATGTGAAATATGAAGACGTATGTGATATTTAACTTAAACTTTTTCTGTTTGCTTCACTGATTTTAACTGCCCCATTTGCTGCTCAAATCTCAGTATCTTTAATCTGAAATGAGTTCACTTCTGATATCCATGTTTTTAGCCAAGAACCTTAACAAACTGGAGAAAAGGCATTTGAAAAGAGTATGCATCTAGATAAATATCTTAGTACACAATCTACTTTCAGTTCCCATTCATTTTTATGGCAGAGTTAAGCATGTGCTTATGTTTCTCCCACTGAAATTAATGGAATTTACAGTTGTTGTTGTGATGATGGTGGTGGTGGTGGTGATGATGATGATGATGATGATGATGATGATGCAGGCCACTAGTATTCTGTGCTTTCTGATATACTTACAATAGTGACAAAGGCTCACTAATAAACTTTGATATCAAATTGTAGTGATGTTGTATTAATATGCTATGATTGGCCATCATTTTTGTAAACTGAAGATCAAACAGGACCTAGGGACAAAAACAGCAGTTGTTGGCCTGAATGTTTTCAATCCATGTATTTTACTTGGTCTGAGATATATGTCTGTGTGTGCTTGCATTTCTGTGAATGGAGAGTTAATCCCACACATTCAGCACATCCTGATGTGCCTGGGCAAATGTAAGAAGCCACCTTGGGTTTCTTTCCGGAAAAAAGGTGGGGTATAAATATAATAAACAAATAAATAAATAAATATGAACTATCCTACACATTATACAGGTGAAAGGCTGGTGTGATAGAATTCTGGACTAAAATCACTTCAGATTTGAAGTGGGAGGCAATTTCTTTGAATACTATCCCTCTTTTTTTTTTTTTAATCCCTTCATATAGTAAACTAGCACATTATGAAGAAAGGTTTAACATCACCCTCCCCCTGCTGTGCTAATTTACTACATACAGGAAGCTTTTTGCAGAGGAGTATCCAAAATTATTATAACACACAGCCCTGCATTCTGAAGTGGTACAGTCCAGAATTCTACCATCTCATTTTGCTATCTCATTCTGGATATTTTTGATTGATTTGATCTGATCTGATTTGTATCCTGCCTTTCTACCCCCCAAAATATATATATGGCACTCAAGGCAACTATTTACTATTTATTTATTTTAAAATTTGATGCCCCACCTTTCAGTCAAATCATCTCTAAGGCCACTTACAGCACTTCCAAACAAAACAAAAAGATTTTTTTAAAAAAACGGGGGGGGGTGGGGAGAGAGAAGGAGGAGGAGGAGGAGGAGGAGAAGCCTGTTCAGCAGCTCTTGTTCTCCAGTGGTTCCAAGCTTTGGGTCCCTAGATGTTGTTGAACTACAACTCACATCATCCCCAGCCAACATGATCAATGGTCAGGGATGGTGGGATTTGTAGTTCCACAACATCTGGGCCGCCAGTGTTAGGAACCAAAGCATGGCAGAGTCCAGAAGGCCTTCTCCTCACTTAGTGATGGTTGAGGTAGGCTCTAGAATGGTTGAGGTAGGTGCACCACAATGTATCTTGGGCCAACTTGAAAATATCTTATTTCCAGCAAGCGCATAAACATACATCCAAAGATTGTACACATTTTAAGATTTGGCCTGAATACCCACCCAGTGTGTCCAAGGTTCAGACTTTGCATCTGATCCTGGTTAAAACAGATCTTTTAAACTTGTTCAGCCAAGCAAAGGAACAATCATCAACTTAGAGCAGCACTGAACTTTTGTTGTTGTTTGCCTTGATTTTACAGATAGCCCTGTCTCTTCCATTTTATTGCCTGAGAAATCTTTAGCTAACACAGACAGCCTGTAGCTTCTGGTAACTAGGAGAGAGCTAAACCTCGAAGTATCAGAGTCTGCCGAGATGCCGAGCCAAAAACAACAGAAACTTAACTATTTTACACACTGGCTCTGTGATGGAGTTTTCAAGTCATGTTTGACTTTTTAAAAAATCCAGATAAACTAAGAAAAACCTTGGCATTTTTATATTATTTCTCCCTCTATCTCTCATGCACAAAAATATGTGTTTGTCTGTCTCTTTGTGCATATATACAGAGGGAAAAAGGTATGTCATACTAAATACAGGTTTCTGCATTAACGGGTTAACATCAAACTTTGCAGTCTCACCGAGTCCATTAAATGTCAAGGGCTTGAAGGCTGCTGTCCTGCTGTTCTGTTCCTAACCTATTGGAAAGAAAGAACGCTCATGAATGAGTTACTACAGACTCGAGCAGAACATTAACATTTTGTTAGACAAGCCGGTAGACTGTAAGGAATCCTAATGGGGGTGGGAGGGAATAAAAGATGGGGAAATTCCCCCAGCCACTTTATATATGAGCACCAGAGTGCTGTAGTGCATAGGTTAGGGCTTGGACAGCCATCCCATAAACCAGAGATGGAGGTGCATTTTTTTTCTGTTGGGGCCCCGCATTTCTTCAGGAATAATTTGTCAGGGGCTGCATGCCGGTAGTGGGCCGGGCCAGAGCCAAAAGTGGGTGGGAACACCCACCCCTTCTCTCTCCCCACCCTTTCCTCCCTCCCTCTCTTTCGGCCACCCTATTTTTTATTTCTCTTTCTTTCTGATACCCCATTCTGCCCCCCCCCCCGGCTGGCTCTCTCACTCTGCCCAGCAGCTGCTGGGAAAGGGACAAATCAGTGTTGCCAGAAATCTGAACCAATCGCTTGCAGAGGGCTTTTGAAAATAGGTGAAAGGCTGCATGAAATTAGGCTGAGGTCTGCAGGTAGCCCACCGCTCCCTTCAGCCCTCCAAATCCAATTCAGCATGTGTGTGTGTGTGTGTGTGTGTGTGGTGGGTGGGTGGGTGTGTCTGTGGGAATGAGCTGCCTCCCTCAGCAATATGGAGGAAAAATTGGGGGGAGCTGCACTCCTTCCTTCCTTCCTTCCTTCCTTCAGTATTTTCCTGTATTTCCTTGCGTAAACAGGACACCCCCTTCTCTATAGCTATCCCTCTTTTGCCACCCCATAATAGGCATGGGGCCACCTGCTTTGCTATGAGAGGGAAATGCTTAGTCCACAAATACATCCACGATCCTGACATATGCAATGAAAGAGGCTCCGGACAGACCTCATGTGGGACACTAGAGCCAATGCAATTAGTTTAAAATTAATAAACATGGGAAATTTGGTGACTGGTGGTTGGTGGTTGTGCTCCGGTTTGCCCTGTGTCTTCACATTGGCCCTGTTCTCATGACAAATCCAGGGTAAACGAATGTACGGCGAAGGAGGAGCAGAATATGGTGGAACTCTCCACTCAGGGCTTGCACAGACCCTACTTACATACCATTGTATATGTGCTGGGTTCTCTACATGTGCTCAGGAAGCTTGGCAAAACAGGGCTACCAATGGCAGGAAGAGTGCCCTATGCATGTACAATTGTATATGTGCGTAGACGCCTTCCATACATTCAACCAAATGTGCATGGCTGGGCCCTCTACACACATCGCTCACTCTTGCTCACCCTTGATATGTCACGAATACAAGGCTACAATAAAATTTACCAGCTGCCCCACACGTGTTTGTCTGATTTGAGTTAGAGTTAATGGCATGTATGTATAAATATAATGCGTGTGCAGAATTCAACCAAATTTAGATCCTATTGGTCCCAATGGGAGAAGCGTAACTTTCTTATTGAAATCAATGAGAAATATGAGTCTCTTTATTTGGATTGGGATGCAGAAAGCATGGCCCGTGGGCCACATGCGACCTGCCAAGCCATTTCTGGTGGGCCACCAAACACCCCTCTGGGTCTGCCCGCAGTAGCGGCGCTGCCTGGGGCTTCCCATGCTAGTGCTAGTAAGGGAATTTATTGCTTATCTCTGATATGAGATTAGAGAGAAGCAGAGAACCCCAGGCCTGGGTGTATGTATCTATATTTGCATGGGCATGGGCATGTTTGTGCGTGTGCGTGTTTGTGTGTGGGGTTGTTCTGCGTGTGTGTGTGCATGCAAGTGTGTGTGTATGGCCCTCTGGAGCCACCCAGTGCAGTCCTCAGGACCAAAAACATTGCGCACCCCTGCTCTGGATTGTTCCCTTTGTTTCAGGGCATCAAGGTCTCTCATAACTAGAGGCAGATGAGTGGCATAGAGCTATGCTTCAGTAATCTTCCCTTTACTGAGTGGATGGCTGAGTTTGGCTCAGGGCATGATTGATTGATTGCCATATTTTGGGTCAGGGAGGTATTTTCCACTGGGGTGAAACTAGCTAATTACTTGCAGGGTGGTGATTGTGTTGTTGTTGTTGTTGTTTTTGCTCACTTGCTCAAGTCATTCAGTGCTGTTGCTCTGTAGGCACCATCATGCTGCAGTGTGGCTGTGGAACCACTCCACTGCCCAGATGTGTTCTGGCACTTGGACAGGAACACCAGGTACAAAGGAAAGGACTAATACCAAAGGGAATTTCAGCAGCTACTGCTTCTTCTTTTTTTTTAAAAAAAAAATAATTATTATTATTAACAAAAAGAAATAAAGAAAACAAACACTACAAATACATACAGTATAATAACAAACAAAACATAAAGAAGACTTCCGATTTTCTCCACAGCAAAACTTAGTAAGTAAAAAAGAAAAGACTTCTTCTTACTCCGTAATTACAAAGAAGGCACTCTTTTTTCCATTAACCCAAATTTTTGTCAGCAGCTACTGCTTCTTGTGCAGGAGAGAGAAAAGCTGCATCTACCAAAATTACCTCTTCTACACACCGGTTAAAATACAGGAGCTTTGTGTGCCTCCCTGCCAATGCTTTAGGAAATGCCTGCCCGTCACATTTTTACATATGATTATGCAAAATCATAGTTGGGCCTTCAATCCTCCCATACAATTAAAATCATGTGGGGGAGAGCAGGGACATGCTGAGCAGTCCACGCATTGGAGGGCAAACGTCTGTAGCAGGGAGACTGTTGCACTTGTGTAGGCTCCCACACAATTTGGAACGCTGCGTGATCTGGGTTCTCATTCATGCAGGGAACCTACGTGAGCATAGCCGGCTCCCTGCTGGAGAAGTTCAGCCTGAACACATGGAGGGCCTCAGGGACGGCCATTGGGAATGCCACAGAGAGGAGGCCGGACCAATGAGTGGGTCTCCGCTCTCCTCCCTCATGCAATTGGGATTGCGAGAGGGGGAAGGAGTGAATAGGGCCATTGTTGCTTGCTACTGTCCTCATGTCATGCAGATGATTAACACACAAAATCAACATCTCTGGATGGTTAATGGTTGGTTAAGCCTGAGTGCATGTTTGTACATTTAATAAATTTGGATGCCCAAAGGGGAAAAACAAACACAAATTCACTGGCTCCAGTTCTTCCTATGTCAGTGGTAGGCAACCTGTTGCCCGCTGGATGTTTTGGACTACAACTCCCATCAGTCCAAGACAGCATGGCCAATAGTTAGGGATTATGGGAGTTGTAGTCCAAAACACCTGGATGGTGGTGCGTTGCCTACCCCTGTCCTATGTTGTCCAATCAAGGGCCATATATAAACTGTGAAAAAATCACTGTGGTGATCAAATTCATCACAAGGAGGTTGCCTTCAATCTAGATTTAGCAATCATTTATAAACTACTAGCTTATTTACCCGGGTTGTCATTTTCTTATAGGTACTATTTGTTCGAAATTCCTTAAGATAGCTGACTGCTTTTTTGAATGGCTCCATAGGAAAGGTGAAATGAAAAATTCACAACACCTTTCAATCATTTATTGTTTTTAAAATGTTTTCTTAGAAAGCCGTCACAACATGATTTTCTGTTTTTCTGAAATCCCAGCTCCCCCAGGACTACACAATGAAATCCCAGCTCCCCTGGGACGACACAATGAAATCCCTGCTCCCCCGGGACTACACAATGAAATCCCAGCTCCCTCGGGACGACACAATGAAATCCCAGCTCCCCCCCCCCCCCGGGACAACACAATGAAATCCCAGCTCCCCCCACCCCATGTTGGCCCCTGCAACAATTCATACGAACATTCGTAGGAGTGATTTGCATAAGCGCCCCTAGGTCATTTTGCCCATTAGCTATCTGAGAGTGAGCCATACAGGCCAGTATTTGTCCTTGGATGATGAAGAGTATGTGTGCCAAGTTTGGGGCAGATCCGTCCAACCCATGTAGGAGCCTATGCGACGCACACAAACAAACACGCAAACTTTCACATTTATAATGCAGATAAATGACCTCTGCAAGTGGGCTGAGTTTCCAGTTAACACAACCATATCAGTGCTCAGATTTAGGTTCTGTTCTTTCCCCCCACCCCCCAAACACCACCCCTGATATCCATCACCAACATAGTACATAATTAAGCTATTTGACAAATGCTAATATTTGTTGTTCTTTCCCAACAGGTGACTTAGAAAAAACACCATAGTAACTTCCCACCTTCCTCAGGTCTGGAAAAGTCAATGAAATAAGTGATTAGGTATTTAGGCTGTCACATTACAATGGCCTGGTTTTGATTAAAGGAGAAATCTGTTCATCAAACAGTGAACAGTGCTATGTTATTTACTGCAAGAATTTCAGGACTCAAAGTTTGACGTTCTAAAGACTGTTGAACTTTTCAGCAGAGACGGTTGTAAAAGAACAGCGATAAAGATAAGATAACATGGAATGTAAATAAACAAGAACCACTCCACCTCATTTTGCTGGAGTTATGACACTTGATAATGCAGAGAGGTTTTCATTTGACTCCTTTTGAAATATAGCATTGCAAAACTTTCCACAATAAAAGATATTCAGTTATTAGGACCTGATACTCGAATTGCGTGCCTAAAACCACTTTCAAGCTTTTTTGATATGAATTCTATAGCTGGGATTTTCACTTTTTAAGGCTCAACAGAGTTTTGTAGTGGCTCTTGAAGCCAGCCATTGTTTTCTCTAATTTTAGGCATTGATCAAGTACCTTGGTGTGTTGTAGTTTTCAATATCTGGACTAGAAATGCTCAGTATCTTTGTAGAACCAGGTCCTTAATCTGCACACAGCTCCAATGGCTCACAGCCATGCCTTGGGTGGAAGTTAATTGTGCAGATAAAATGTATGCAGCATAGAATATTGGGATTCTCAATTATAGCGCCCCCTTTCCCCCAAGTCCCGGAAGGCAAATGGCGCTGGGGAAGGCATTGCTCCTGCTCCTGGAGAAGGGAGGGACACAACAGAAAGGAGGGACGTGTGTCATGTCAATACATTTGGGGTGGATCCAGGGCATATATAAGGCTGTTCCACAGCCCCCCTCTTCATGGACTTCATGGTCCCATGCTCCCACCCTATAGGATTCAATGTAGCTTTTACTGGTTGCTATGGGGCCAAGTAGATCCCCCCCCCCAGTGGGTGTTGGTTGGCCTTGGCCTATATGGTTTTTTCCTACACTGATCCTGGGGTAGGGAAGTTAGGTTGGCCAGGTGTCCTACTTTACAGTAGGACAGTCCTCTGTTTTGGAGAGTTGGCAAAGGATAGTCCTGTATTTGAAGGTGTCCTCTCTATTTGGTGTCCAGTCCAAGTCCAGTTTGAAGATTAAGAACCATAAAGAGTGAGAGCAGGGAAGGGCCTCGGAGTAGCCTGTCAAGAGTTAGCACCTGGATAGCAGACTGAACAAGCACACAGGTCGTCTAGTCAGTCTTTTCCATTATGGTGAGGTGTGCTGTATTTCTATTTAAATTATAATTACTATTTCTAAATTTGAATCTATACATATACATTTGCATATGAAAATGTTATGCACATTGGTGTCCTCTTTTGTCCTTTTCATTGTGGGTGATGCAATTCCTCTTTTTTTGGCCAATTTGAAAAGGGCCACCCTAAGGGAAGTCTTGGCTTGGGTGACGTCAATTTAAGTAGGCTGGCCACATGGCAGAGCAGGGCAGGATATAACCAGCAAGCCATCCTTGGTGAGCACCCGGAGGCACTGAAAGGGATTTCCCTAGGTTCCCTAGCCGCCTTGAGTGCCATTTTTGGGTAGAAAGGTGGGGTAAAAATCAAATAATTTTATTTATTTATTATATTTATATCCCACCTTTTTTTCCTGCAAGGAACCCAAGGTGGCTTACATAATCCTCATCCTCCTCTCCATTTTATCCTCACAACAACCCTGTGAGGTAGGTTAGGCTGAGAGTCAGTGACTGGCCCAAAGTCACCCAGTGAGCTTCATGGCCGAGTGGAGACTAGAACCCGGATCTCTCGAGTTCCAGTCCAACACTCTAACCACTAGGCCACACTGGTTCTCATAAATAAATAAATAAATAAATAAATAAATAAATAAATAAATTTGTCCTTAGGGCTGTGGGAGCTAGGGACAAGAAATGGAGCCCCCTTGAGGCTCACCCAGAGCAGACACACACAATCCCTGGGAATTGGGGGGGGGATGGCCCTGCACTCCATCCCCCAGTGACTCTCATATACATCACTCTTTCCCTGTTGCTGAGATCTTTCTCTCTCTCTCTCTCTCTCTCTGTATGCGCATGCCTGTGTGCGCGCAGCATCACATGTGGCCCCGGTGGCCAAAAACATGGTGCATCCCTGCCATGCAAGACTGGCTAGGGAAGCCAAAGATCTTTGAACAAGTGCAGCATTGCCCCATTTGTCACCAGCAGAGGTGGAGCACACAACCTTTTACATTTCTTTAGAAGAGGGTGTAAGTAAGCTGCAAAAGGAAGCAGGAAGAGGCTGCTGGTAAGCTAGCTAGATGACAGTTTTGCCCAGTGTACCTCATACGGTCTCCCTGGTGCTACCTTGCCTGCCTGCCTGCTTTATGCCCCGTCTTTTTTGTTGTTCTTGCTTGCCATTTACCCTCCATGAACTTTCCCTGCGCCATGCCGCCTCCACTGAAATCTCATCCCCAAGCTAATTGGCTCCCTGTTTCCTGTCCATCTCATCTGGTGTTCCTGCACCTGGTTCTACCTTGCCTCTGGCCTGGACAAAACGCCACACCAGGCCTGATGCACAACCAGCGACCTCCCAGTCCTGATTCTGCAAATATGTCCCATTGCTCTGTTGGCACCTGCAGTCACTTAACTCTACCTCGTCGCGGTATGAAGCATGCTTTTGCAAGCGTGCTCATGCTGGATTAGGGTGAAGATGGAGCCCAGTGACCTGGGACAGTTGACAAGGGGCAATCACATCAGTCACCAGCCTTCCCCAACCTGGTGTCCTTTAGATGTTTTGGACTACAGCTCCCATCAGGTTGGCTGTGCTGGCTGGGGCAGATGGGAGCTGTAGTCCAAAACACGTGGAGGGCACCAGGTTGAGAGAGGCGTCATCCGTCCTTCTCCTTTCCCCGGAGCATATTACCTGTTACCCATCTTTTAACACTTTGCAGGCATGAGAGAGGCATGCTGCCAGTTTGGGGCTGACTGGCCAGCTGTGGCCAAAAACTGTGCTCCCAAGAAATGTCAGCTCTTGCAGTGTACACTCACACCCTTCCTTCCTTGTTTATTTTTTCTCTCATGTGCATCGGCCTGAGTCGCACATTCTCTTTCTCATATACAGCCTAATATGTAAATCCATGCCCTCTCCTCCCACAGTATTGGCTCTATGCTGAGCTATTGGGGATGGAGTACTGGGAATATCCTTCCTCGTTTCTGTGGTTCTTTTCTCCTCCCAAGAGGTGCTTCCTGGGCCTTCACGCCTAGCTGACTTGGCCCATGACCATGGGGACAAGAACTAAACAGAAAGAAGAGTGAGGGGAAATGCACAGGGGCCATGATGGAATTGCCTGGGGAGGGGAGCAGTGTGGAAATGGGAAGATGGTCTGACCTAGCTTCAGGACTTTGTATCTACCCCCACGCCCCATGTTTGACTGACCCCCTATGAGCTTTTCTACAAGGCATTTATTCTGCGCTCGTGTTTCCTTACTCAAGGTTATTTATGGGTTTGTTAGGCAAGGTTGTGATCCTCCAGCTTTGCTTCTGTTTTTAAGAGCACTTTCCCAGGTATTTTTTAGAGCGGGGGAAATGGGATATTATTTATGTAAGTGTGGGGGGAAAGGAGTTCCAACCTGTGTATTTGTGCTATTCCGCTATAGCACAGCACCACCTAGAGGTTATGTAGCAGAAAAGCAGGAAAGGAAAAGCTCTTTGTGTAGACTTCGCATCTCAAGTCTGCAATGAAACTGAAAGTAGAAACAGTGATTAACAGCCTTGTATATAAAAGCTCTGTATCGCAGATCATTGGAATTATTCTTATTCTTATTATTTAATATATTTATATCCTGTCTTTTTTCCTGTAAGGATCCCAAGGCAGCTTACATAATCCTCCTGCTCCTCTCCATTTTATCCTCACAACAACCCTGTGAGGCAGGTTACCCTGAGAGTCAGTGCTGGGCGAAAGCCACCCAGTGAGCTTCATGGCCAAGTGGAGACTAGAACCAGGGTCTCCTGAGTCCCAGTCCAACACTCTAACCACTATGCCACACTGGCTCCCATGCGTATAACACCACAGCAATGCATCACCAAGAGATCTGTGTATTATTTATATAATTAAAGTATTTTTACTCTGCTCTTTAGCCAAAAAAAGCTTCTAGAGTAGCTTATAGGTCAGTTTAAAAAAAAAAAGACAGTCCCTGCCCTAGCCTTACAAACTAAAAGACATGACACACAAGGAACACAGCAGGAGGAAAAAAGTAAACCCAGGCACCAGTTCCTAAAGTTATAGCTTTTATATAACAACCAGCTGGGATGGAAACAGTTTAGGTAGCTTGATGGAATGCCTGCTGCTAGGTGATGGTTGAGGGAAAGCCAAAGGTAGGTAGCTGGTCTCTCAGCAGCACTGGCAGTAGGAGTTAGGGTGGCCACGTGTCCTCTTTTACAGAGGGCAGTCCTCTATTTGAAGGGCTGCCAGAGGACTATCCTCTATTTGAAGGTGTCCCCTGTGTGAAGGACTGTCCAATCAAATCTGGTGATGAAGAACCATCAGAAGGAAGAGCTGGGCCTTGAAGTTGGCCATCCACAGCACTTGGACAGCAGATGGAGCAAGGCACACAGCTCACCTGGTCACAGTCTTCCAGTCAGACTATGATGATATGTACTGTATTCCTTTTTAAATTATAATAATTATTTCTAAATTTGCATCTATACATATATATTAGCATATGCAAATTTCATGCAAATCGATCTCCATTTCCCCCCTCTCTTTTGGTGATTCACAAGTGGCTGCCCTAGTATCCAGTCTCTCTGGTAGGTCTCATGTGAACCTGTTTCAAGGCAGCACTCAAAGTGTCCTTTGGATTTTGTGACAGACATCATGTAGCTGTGCGGAAAGGGAAGCATCTATATGAAAGATTCTTACCTCAGAATCAACCCTTTAGATTTTATATCAGGAAAGGATGAGTTAGAGCAGTGTTGAGAGCCTGTGGGCAATTTCTTTGTTATTATTATCTCCATATTTACACAGCATGTATGGCCTTGCTTGCTACGTTTTCCAGAAGTGAGAAAGAGATGTGCGTAAGCTCACAGATGTCCAACCCAAGCTTGAATCCAGCTCCTTGTAATCTCCACACATAGATGGGAGGGCAGCATTTGCCACTGAACTCAGATGCTATTATCTGGGTGTGGGAAGCAGCAATAGATATTTGACAGATGAACACCATCAGGATGTCCCAACTGTATCATGGGACAGGGAAATGTTGCACACTGCTAACTGGAGCCTCAGTCAGTTATATATCCAATGTTATGCTAGCAGAAAAATTACCAGAGTTGGCCTTGTTCCACTAGTGGTCGCACAACAACTTGCATAGCTAGCACAAGCAACACTTAGCCTAATGAAGTTGCAATGAGTACTGCAACAACATCTTGCACAATGCCTTGCGCAACACCTTGTGCAGCAGTATCGAAGTATTGGACTTGACAGTTGAACAAGGATGAAAGTGTCATCCGTTGCAGAATGACACCATTGGCTACAACCCAATGTCAATGGGGCCTGGCAGCCTTTTGAATATGCTAGTTTGAGAAAGTAGAAGTTGTTCAGGAGGTAAAAATGGGGGAAGGTCTGAAAGTAGGCAATGGTCTCTTTTCTCTCTTAGGCTTCAGGCATAAGGAAAGGACAGCAGAGCCCTCAGCCTTTCCATAAAACACTGGTCTATTGACTTGCTTTTCATTAAAGAAAAGATGTGAAATTTCAACTGAAAGCTATCATTTCATGATAAATTGCTCAATAGTTTTCCCTGTGGAACTTCAGTGTTGTCAATGTCATCTCCCTCATCAAAACATCAGTAGCACTGAAATGAAGCGAAGTATCACAGCATCCCCCCCCCACTCCTCTTTTATCATCATTTCAAAATCACAATCACTCTCTGTCCCCTGTTTACTCTTGGAAATCATCATATTGGATCTTTGTACAACAAACTTTAACCTGCCAGTAGCAGCACCTAAACATAGCTATGAAGCTCTTTCATTATTTCCAGTTTGAAACAACAGGTATACCCAAATTCCTCCGAAGGCCTTTCCTTCCTTTTCCCAAGAATGTTCAGAAATGGGGTGGGGGTTGAGAGGAGGGGGAGAATTTTTCCATTCATTGCACGGAGAGCAAGAAAACTTGGCACACTCGCCAGCCATGTACTGGAATTTGGGTGGGTCTCGGAAAAAGCACAGACTTCAGTGGAAAACATATATGGCTGTGTGTGTGAAAAAGTATTTTAAACCATAAATTGACCACATACATAGATTGGTGAAGGGAAAAAAACATAATAATCCAGAAATGAACCATGAAATATTGCTAGCAGACAGGAGTGGAAACAAGAACAAGCTTTCTCCTAGGAAAGCACCGTTGGCATTTGAAGACCTCAGTTCTATGAATAGATCTCCAAAAGTTTACCAGTTCTTTTAAAAAAAGGGGGGGTGGGAAGGCTATAGAGAGTTGAATATATAAACAAATAAACAAACAAAATAGAAATAGGGACAGACAATGATTCCAGTCAGTGTAATTTTTGCATGTATTCACTCCAAAATCTGTCCAATTTCTGCATTAATTTGCAATTAAAAAAAAAAACTCCACATGAAAATCCACATATCAAGATGTATTTTTTTTTATTAAACACCTTTTCTAAAAAAAAAATAAATGAAAATAAATTGCATTTCTAGCAGTGCAATCCTATACATGTCTACTTAGAAGTAAGCTCCACTGCATTCACTGGGACTTACTCCCAGGTAAGTGTGCATAGTATTGCAGCCTAAATGTATTTTTCTCTCCAAATGCATATTTTTGAAATGCATTTTGACATGATTTTGTGTGGGTGGGTGAGGGAGGAGAGGTTGAACTGAGAGCTGGGTGCACAGTTAAGTCCCCAGTGGCACAACAGTGTGGGAGGTGTGTGGATCAGGTCAGCTCACGTGGGGATTCACAAGGACTGTACTCCTCAAGCATCCCTAATTGGAACCAGAAAGAGCGTCAAGGCATAATACACAACTGTAAAACAGACAAATATGCTAGACACATATGAAAAGAATCACATGTGATCAGACAAATACTACTGCCAGTATTCCAAAATCCGTATGTTTTAGCTGTCACCGGGGATGGTTGAGAAATCCATCCTATCAAGGTTTTCTTATGGATTTTCCTGGCGTTCCGGAACTGAATGCAATTTGCAGTGGGAAATCTGTACATCTGAGCACATGGAATGTCTCTAGACTGGGGATAGTTGTGGCATGGCCAGTGTCAGATGCTGGCAGGGTTGCGCCCATGCCTCTGCAGAGGGCTTCTGCCAAGAGTCATGGGGCCTCCTGCTGCTCCTCACTGGACTATGAAGGATAAATCTAATCACAACAGCCTCCCCCAACCTGGTGCCTTCCAGAGGTTTTGGTCTACAATTCCAAGTATTCCTGACCATTGGCCATGCTGGCTGGGGCTGATGGGAGTTGAAGTCCAAAACACCTGGAGGGCACCAGACTGGGGAAGGCTGATTTAGACAAATTCACAGAGGATGTCTATCAATGGCTACTCATCACGATGACTATACACTACCTCCATGTTCAGAGGCACCATGCCTCTCAATACCAGTTGCTGGGGAACAAGAGCAGGAGAGGACTATTGCCCTCATGTCCTGTTTGTGGGCTTCCCTGAGGTAAGTGATTGGCCATTGTGGGAAACAGGGTGTTGGGCTAGATAGGCCTGTGGTCTGACTGACCCAGCAGGGCTCTCCTTCTGTTCCATGGTGCTCCATGGTGGTGAACCTGTTTTGGGGATGGAGTTCAGCACTGTGGATAGCTCCCATAAAGCTCCAAATAAAACCTGCAATGGATTAGGAGCCCCACCGAAATAAGAGTCACCAGCCTCCCCTGTTCTGTTCTCTCCCACTCTTTCCCTCTGGCCCAGCAAGAAGGAGCAGCAGCTGCCACCAGCCTGCTTGCTCACTTGCCAGCTGTCTCCATGGCAAGGGAGCAGGCAACAGGTGTGAGGAGCAGCAGCCTCTAGTGACAATGGGGTTGCATTCCCTTTGGAAGATCAGGTTCGTAGTCTGGGGGTACTCCTAGATCCATCATTGCTGCTGGAGTCCCAAGTGGCTGCAGCAGCTCAGAGTGCCTTTTACCATCTTCAATTAGTTCACCAGCTATGACTTCTCCTGGACAGGGATAGCTTGGCCACAGTGATACAGGCACTAGTAACCTCAAGACTAGATTACTGCAATGAGCTCTATGTGGGGCTGCCCTTAAGGCTGCTCCGGAAGCTGGAGCTAGTGCAGAATGCAGCAGCCTGGCTGTCGTCAGGAGCTGCCCCTTTTCAGCATGCAACACCTTTGCTGAAAGAACTGCATTGGCTACCTATTCGCTACTGGGTCAGGTTTAAGGTTCTGGTACTTGTGTACAAAGCCCAAAACAGCTTGGGACCAGGTTACCTGAGAGAGAGCCTTCTCCCATACCAACCTGCCCGGTCGCTGAGGTCATCAGATGGCATGCTCCTGGTGGTTCCTCATGGACCTTTGGCCCAATTGGAGTCCACCAGGAGAAGGGCCTTCAGTGTGGTGGCTCCATTTCTGTGGAACTCCCTGCCTCTGGAGGTCAGGCAGGCTCCGACATTGTGCTGCTTTCGGCACCTGCTGAAGACTTCCTTGTTCCAGGAAGCCTTCTCTGCTGTCCAACCACCTTTGTAATGTTGTTCCAATGTATTGTTTTTGTTTCTTTTATCTATTTTTATCTTTTTATTGTTCACCGCTCTAGAAGCTACTTAGATAGGGAGCTGTATACAAGTAGTAGTAGTAGTAGTAGTAATAATAACAACAACAACAACAACAACAACAACAACATCCAAATAGTCTAACTTAAGTCCCACTTATTTAAGTTAGTCTAACTCAAGTCCTCTTACTTAGAGTCATTACTCTAAGACTAATACTGGATACAACCCAATGGCAGCAAGGAGAAGGTAGGCCCATTCTGAAGGAGGAAGAAGATCCACTGAACTTGTCTTTCCCAATCCCAAATGCCTCCACAACTTGGAGCCAACAGTGGGTTCTGGCCATTAAGGACAGGACCACCAACTCTAGATTTTGTTGGGATTCTGTGGTAAAACATTTGCATAGGCCATGGATTCTATCCCAGCATGTATTTCAGCCCCATGTTAATTATTCCCTACCGTTTGTGTGCACAAGGAGTATTTCACTCTATGGGTTTCTCTTTGTCTAGCCCATGTGTTAAATGAAAGCAAACATATTTTCATAATTTTTATTATATGTCATGAGGTGTGTGCTTAGCACAGGTGTGTGCATTGTGTTTAGCCTTGGGAAACAGGAACTTCTCTTAAAAATACAAGGACATCAGTCTCTTTTCCCACAAGAAAATCATGTGGCTCCTGTGTTTTCATGTGGAGTGTGTGCCGCTCAGATTGCAATGTGTGTCAAGTTGAGCTCATGAAGAGGGAATCGCCTTTCCATCTCCACAGTGCATCAGGAGGGCTTCGGCAGGCGATCCACAAATGTGTAACCCAAGCACTTATTAGCCTCTGCCTGATAAGAATAGCATGTCAGCCAATCAATACATCATGGAATTGGGGGAAGCGATATTGGTGCTGTTTACTCCTTTTAAAAATAAGTTGGCGGGGAGAGAGGAGGCACACAGATTTAAACACCAGGTCCAGCATCAGGGGTCGGCGTCATTGGGCACCTGCCAAGACCCATGCCTTTGCAGGGGGCCCACTGTCATCCCCTGGAGCCTCCTGTCCCTGCTGCTCCTCCTGCTCGCTGTTTCTGCCTGTTCACCTGCCCTCTCTGAGTATGCAAGCAGCGACGAGAGTGATGAGGTTGCCTTGCACTGTCACTGTAGGCAGTTGTAAGGATTGGGCTGTGAGAGAGAAAGCAAGTGACAGAACAAGTGGGGAGAGAAGTAAGGAGATGGCAAATACATTCAGGAAGGGGTCTTACTGAGCGTATCCTGCCCAAGCTCTCCCCCCTCCACAGAAAAATCTGGAGCTGGAACATCTCATATATCCTCCAACATTTCACAGATGAAAATTGGGACACACATGTGAATTTGTAAGAGGTATGGTTAAGCAACATGAAGGTGTGATCGGGAGGGCATGGCCAGGCAACATGAGGGCGTGGCCAAGGGTATGGCCAGGCAACCAAAGGGCATGGTCAAGTACAAAAGTTATTAGAGGCAACACACAAAATCTTGTATATTATAATTATTACATTATTATATATTATTTTATAATATTTTACTAGTGGCTTTTGTGATTTTTTTAACCTTACTTAAACCCTTAATTTTTAATATCTGGTGTTTTTCATGGGTGTGTGTGTCAGCGCTTGCATTTCTTTTTGTTTTAAAATTGGCAGGATTGGCACAAATTCAACAGGTGAAGCTTACCCACCCACCCCACATCCCCAAACATGGAACTTCAGACTCAGAGAGAAGGGGAAGTTTCTTGCATTTCCTTCTGACCCTGTAAACTCACCTGTTAGAGGCAAAGACAAAGAGTCAGCTCTGTTAGGAAATAAAATCTTTGGCAATATAAAGATAAGAATCATGTAATAACTTTCCTCAGTCACCTTTCCCTCAGTCCAGGCTTTCACCCTTTCCCACAGCAACTGTGCAGCAGAGGCAGCAGGTAGAGCATGCATGCACACACCGCACACACATCCTCACCTGACCCTCCCAGCTTAGCAGCATCTGTTCCCTCCCTGCTTACTGTGGCTGTTTGAGCCTAAGCAGAGCTATCTTAAAGGGGCCATAGGCAAAATTGCAGCTATGGTAAAACTGCAAGCTTAGCTGCAATTTTGCCCATGGCCCCTTTAAGTAGCTTGCACTTGTGGGAGGCAGGGGAATTTGGGACTCTGCATGACAAAGTGAGAAGCTGTGTGATAGCTTAAGGGTTTTCCCGAGGCAGTTGTTGTGACCAACTTAAGCCATTTTCCGGGCAATTGGAGACCATGACATCTGACCACTATTACTAGGAGCAAGCCCCACTGAACACTGTTGGATGCTCTTCCCAAGCAAGCTTGCATAGGCTTACATTGCAAGGAAAATAAAATTAAATTTGCAAAGTCAATGTTGGCTCTAGGTTTTTGAGGGTCTTTGGGTGAAACACCCTCAATGGGCCACCTCCCTTGATGAGTGAGTCTACCTTCTCTCCACCATTGTCACCAGCTGCTATTGCTCCGTATCCTCTCTCTCATCTTTGCTCCTACTTGCTTGCTTGACAGGCACAGAGCCAGTGAGCAGGTAGGCAGGGGCATCTGCTCCTCCTCCTCCTCCTCACCACCACCACCACTGTTGTCTGGGCCAGAGCAAGAGGGAGGTGAGCAAGCAGGTTGCAATGGTGAAGAGGAAGAGCAACTCCAACGGCTCTTGTCAGTGGGCCCCTGCTGGGGTGTGGGCCCTTGGCAGGTGCCCAGCCATGCCTACCTTTAATCCCAGATCTCCTGTGCAAAGTGGTGGTTCTTCGCTGCTTTTAAAAGTTTAGATGAACAGTTTCGTGAAGGAGTGGCGCCGTATGTGTCTAAGGAGTGTGTACAAGCAATTGCTGAAATGTGACTGTGATGCTTGTGCGACCACATGGCAATTGCTTTAACTTGAGGGAAGTCATCCATTCCACATCCCATGCAGTAAATAACAAGTAAATAACAGCTGCATGTTTTTATTGCAAGAAGTGGATGAACAAATACATTAAACTTGAAGGAACCCAAGATTGCAGTAAAAAAGAAAGAAAGAAAGAAAGAAAGAAAGAAACATGCACAATCTTCACACATGATGGTATCCAATCCATCAGGGGTGGGCAACTTGTGGCTCTCCAGAAGATTTGGCCTACAACTCTCATTGTCTCTAGCAACCAGGACCATGGGGAGGGATGGTGGGAGTTGTAGGCCAAAACACCTGGAGGCCACGAGTTCCCCACCCCCAGTATAATATTTGTAAGGAAGATGCCAAGTGCGAAGTGGCCCTAAGTTCTTCTAGGAATCTCCAGTTTGGAGAGGTATGGCCAGTGGTTAATTTCCAAAAGCATGCAGGGCTCAAGCCTCCATGGATACCACCAATCCATCCGACATGGATGCCTTGCTGCTAACCCCACAGTGGGGAGTCGCTGTGCTTAGAGGCACTGGCCCCAATCTGGTGAAAGTTAACCATGTTTGTCCCACTGAAATCAATGGGACAAATGAGTTGTTGTGACCAACTTAAGCCAAATTGGTTTCAGTGGGTCTTAGTTATGATTAGCTTTTTCTGGACTGAGGTCTGTTTCATTAATTTTATTTCTGGTGACCTAGAGATGGGACAACGAAAACAGTTCCTGGGGCTTAACCATTGATCGGCTCTGGTTCAGAACTGGACCTGGTTGTGGCCTTCACATGGTGTGTAAAAAACGCACCAGAGTCATCTGATGGGTAGAAATCCATATGGGTCAGGTCAACTCATTGTGCCTTTATTCTTCCAGCTGTAAAAAACTGGACCATTAAAGTCCTACCTTATGGACTTCATATATAAGGGTGACCAGTCTAGTTAGGGGGCAGAGGAGACTGTTATGACTAAGGTTATTGGGGAATGACTGGCTGTGTAAAGCAGTGAAAGTGACAGATTTAGGATTATCAGGAAAGCTATAAATACAGACGTTTTAAAAAGAGCTCTGTGTAGCAGGAACAAACATCCTGAGTTTGATACCAACCAGAGTGGAATGTGAAGTTGGAGGAACAAGTGGGAAAAAAGAAAGAACTGGATGGATAGCAGCCCTAACAATTTGATCCAACTGGTGCTGGCACATGTGTGCAGAATTGGACATAAAGAAAGACAGGGGTACACTAAAACACCATAGCCTGTCAGGAGATCATTAAAGCAAAGTGATCAAGGCTGCATTCTGATGTTTACCTGGGAGTAAACCCCATAGAAAATAGTGGGACTTATTTATTTATTTATTTATTTATTATATTTATACCCCGCCTTTTTTCCTGAAAGGAACGCAAGGCGGCTTACATAATCTTCCTCCTCCTCCTCCTCTCCATTTTATCCTCACAACAACCCTGTGAGGTAGGTTAGGCTAGGAGTCAGTGACTGGCCCAAAGTCACCCAGTGAGTTTCATGGCCGAGCGGGGACTAGAACCCGGATCTCCCGAGTCCCAGTCCAACACCCTCACCACTACGCCACACTGGCATAGGATTGAGCTGTCCCAATGAAGTGTCCAGTTCTATTCTCACCTCAGCTGCAAATGCCAGAACTTAAGCAAACTTCTGCCTCGGCCATCCTCTTCATCTCTAAACTGGGAAAATAATACTAGCCAACCTTAAAGGGCTGTTGTAATGGTTACTGAGATAATGTAAGTGAAGTGCTATGAGCTCTTAGGAAAAGTGATATAGGAAAAGTGATAACTGGTCATTATTGTAGTGTGTGGCGTTGCACCCTTTTCATAAACTGACTAAGGATGTTGCACTGGGAATATTGCACACTGTCATCACGGCAGTGTGCAAACTGATACAAAGTAGTACAGAATGAGTTGGAGAGAGATGTTCCCATCCTAATGGACTTTTGGACACCATGGTTCCAGTGGTCTTGGAGTATCCCCATAGCTGCTCTCATGGGAAGTTAGAATGAGATTGCAGACAGCAAACAATGCAGTGGGAAATACGCATGCTTCTGATATGCATGGAATGTTGTAGTAACATCAGTGCAAAGACCATCATGAGGAGTTAATGCACAGAGCACGGAAACTGAAGTGGAGGCCAAAATGCAAGAGTTATGGAAATCTTGTGATCTTAGCATTGGGGACAGGGCTGGGAAGGAGAGTATGGCTAAAGCATTGTGTTCCAGAACACATCCATCTGGTCTGCCCAAACATGGCAATCATTTTTCTGTCACGTCACATAACTGCACCAGTTTCAGTTAAACCAAGTGTGCCCACAGTATCGTTTTAATTAAACTATTTGCACAACTATGAATTTCAATGGCTCAAACAAGGCCCCATCTTTCTAAAGGCTTTTATTTGAAAGACGTTACCAGTATGGTGCAATTCAGAAGTAATCATAAACTTGTTATCAGACCTAGTTATCAAAAAGCATCACTTTATAGCAGTGTTCTCCAACCTTGGGTCCCCAGATGTTTTTGGCCTACAACTCCCAGCATGCCCCAGCTATGCTGGCTGGGGCATGCTGGGAGTTGTAGACCAAAAACATCTGGGGACCCAAGGTTGGAGAACACTGTTTTATAGGGTTCAGTTTTGAAGTTAAAAAAATATATAATCCAATGGACTTTAACTGGAGGATGTAAAATTGCACGATAGAGATTCTGTCTCCAGCCTTTTAAATACTGAAGCAGTGCAGATATAAAGAGAAGCAAAGTGTTAATGAAGTCTTACAGATCTGTCTGAAAAGATTAGCAGCCCACCAAAATTGTATCCGCCTGCTTCCACCACTCAGGACAGCCTAATCAACAGGTCCTGCAACTTAGTCAAGCACAAGAGGTGGATAGTGGATAGTGGTGTAGTGGAGCCAGGGCTCACAGGGGCTCAGCACCAGCACCTTTTTATTAGCAGGGATGCTGACTGATGTTATCTGCCTCTGCCACCCCCACCCCCACCGGCTTCCCTGTTCCTTCCAAGCTTAGCTGCAGTCCTCACAGTAGCTGATGGGAAATGAATTACCCCAGCAACAATACATTATTCACTATTGTAATGCAAAGTATTTTGGGGTGGGGTGGTCTTGAATGGGGAATGAAGGCCTGTTAGCTTTACAAAAGACCCGCTCCTGGTAGAGATGAAAACTGTGAGAACTGGTTTGTTGATACAGATCAACACAGCTGCCTGAATTTTTGGACTCTCCTCGGGGGTGGGTGGGCTGTGGGGTCTGTCAAGATGAGTGCATGTATTTCCACATCTACTATGACACCACTGGAGACAGATCCTGTCTGTGGGAGATTGGTAGCCACAAAGCTTTGTTAGCAGACTGCAGAGAATATGTTGCTACTATTTACAGTAAAGCTACAAAGCGAACATTGTGCTAAAACTACTGAAATAAAGGACTGGATTTATCCACTAGGCTGGCATTTGAAATGAAACCATGTGGCTGCTGCAGGTTTTTTTTCAGGGTGTCCCACTGAAAATGACCACATTGTTTGGGAACGCACATCATCATCATCATCATCATCATCATCATCATCATCATCATCATCATCATCATGCGATCACTCGTGACAGAGTAAGATTGTCTTCCAGGATTGCAAACAATTCCCACAAGGAAAAAAAGCAGAGGGCAACAGAAGAAGCCAATGTGGCTTCACAATAAACTCAAAGGTGACCTGAAAACAAAAAAGGACATGTATAGGAAGTGGAAGGAAGGACAGGCTACAAGGGAAGAGTACAGGCAGGTAGCACAGAACTGCAGGAATAGTGTCAGGAAGGCTAAAGCTGAGAATGAGCTAAGGTTAGCGAGGGATGCTAAACACAACAAGAAAGCTTTCTTCAGATACATGCACAGTAAAAGACAGAGGAAAAGAAATGGTGGTTCAACTACACAATGAGGATGGCAAATTGATAACAGAAGACAAAGAAAAGGCAGAAGTGTTCAATTCCTACTTTGGCTCGGTCTTCTCCCAATTCCTACTTTGGCTCGGTCTATGACCCCCCCCGGCAAACCTGAAGTGCAGACTGTAGGGGCAGGATTGCAGCTTGAGATTGATAGGCAAATGGTCAAGGAGCACCTGATTACTCTGAACGAGTTTAAATCTCCAGGGCCTGATGAACTGCATCCTAGAGTAATAAAGGAACTGGCAGAAGAACTCTCAGAACCACTATCTATTATCTTTGAGAAATCATGGAGGACAGGTGAAGTGCCAGATGACTGGAGGAGGGCAAATGTTGTTCCCATCTTCAAAAAGGGCAAGAAGGAAGAACCTGGGAACTATAGGCCAGTCGGTCTGACATCAATCCCGGGGAAAATTTTGGAGCAGATTATAAAGAAGTCAGTCTGCAAGCACCTTGAAAACAATGCAGTGATTACTAGAAGCCAGCATGGATTTGTCAGGAACAAATCCTGCCAGACTAATCTGATCTCATTTTTTGATCGGGTAACCTCCCTTGTGGACTGTGGGAATGCTGTGGACATCATATATCTGGACTTCAGCAAAGCTTTCGACAAAGTTCCTCATGATATCCTGATTAGCAAGCTAGCTAAAAGTGGGCTAGATGGAACAACTATCAGATGGATCCACAATTGGCTACAGAATCGAACTCAAAGAGTGCTTATCAATGGTTCCTTCTCAAACTGGGGAGAGGTAACGAGCGGGGTACCACAGGGCTCGGTCCTGGGCCCAGTGCTCTTCAACATTTTTATTAATGACTTGGATGAGGAGGTGCAGGGAATGCTTATCAAATTTGCAGATGACACAAATTTGGGTGGAACAGCTAATACTCTAGAAGACAGAAACAAAATTCAAAGTGACCTCGATAGGCTGGAGCGCTGGGCCGAAAACAACAGAATGAAATTTAATAGGGATAAATGCCAAGTGCTGCACCTAGGGAGAGGAAACAAAATGCAGAGTTACAGAATGGGGGACACTTGGCTCAACAATACTACAAGTGAGAAGGATCTTGGAATTGTGGTAGATCACAAACTGAATATGAGTCAGCAATGCGATGTGGCTGCAAAGAAGGCAAATGCTATTTGGGGCTGCATTAATAGAAGTATAGCTTCCAAATCGCGGGAAGTGATAATTCCCCTTTACTCGGCACTGGTTAGGCCTCATCTTGAGTACTGCGTCCAGTTCTGGGCACCACACTTTAAGAAGGACGTAGACAAACTGGAGAGGGTTCAGAGGAGGGCAACGAGGATGATAAAGGGACTGGAAACAAGGCCCTATGAGGAGAGACTAAAAGAACTGGGCATGTTTAGCCTTCAGAAGAGGAGACTGAGGGGAGATATGATCGCACTCTTCCAGTACTTGAAGGGATGTCACACAGAGGAGGGCCAGGATCTCTTCTCGATCATCCCAGTTTGCAGGACACGGAATAATGGGCTCAAGTTACAGGAACCTAGATTCCACCTAAACATCAGGAAAAAATTCCTGACTGTTAGAGCAATAAGACAATGGAATCAACTACCTATGGAGGTGGTGGGCTCTCCCAGTCTGGAGGCATTCAAGGTGCAACTGGACAATCATCTGTCAGGGATGCTTTGACCTGGATTCCTGCACTGAGCAGGGGGTTGGGACTCGATGGCCTTGTAGGCCCCTTCCAACTCTACTTTTCTATGATTCTATGATAAAAATTTACAAAAAGGAGATTTTGAAAGGAGGAAATTCTAAAGAAGATTGTGTAGACTCTAGCAATGGGTCCGTAAGTGACTGTGGAGGCCAATTCTAGATCCACACAGCTTCCCACAGTGAGGACACAGGTTACCAGATGGAAGATGGCCCTGTAAAGGATTCGTTTGACGTGCTTTTCGCTTAGCACATTTCTCCCTTTCACCTTGCACTCGGGCTTCTTCAAAGTCCATGGAACTGGCCAACCTCCAGTTAGATCGTTCATGGGCCAGAGCTTCCCAGTTTTCGATGTTTATATTGCATTTTTTTTAGATTAGCCTTATGAACATCTTTAAACCTCTTATATTGACCACCGATATTCCGCTTTCCATCCTTGAGTTGGGAATAAAGTAACTGCTTTGGGAGATGGAAGTCAGGCATTCGAACAACATGACCAGTCCACTGAAGTTGGCATTGAAGGATTATTTTTTCAACGCTAGTAGTCTTTGCTTCTTCCAGTACACTGACATTTGTTCGCCTATCTTCCCAAGTAATTCGCAGGATTTTCCGGAGGCAACGTTGATGAAATCTTTCAAGGAGGTGGAAATGACGTTTATAGATAGTCCATGTTTCGCAGGCATACAATAAAGTTGGTAATACAATGGCTTCATAAACCAGTGTTTTGGTCTTCTTACAAATATCCCGATCCTCGAACACTCTATGTTTCATTCGAGAAAACGCAGCACTTGCGGAGCTCAAACGATGCTGGATTTCACTGTCGATGTTAGCTGTAACAGAAAGATAGCTGCCAAGATAGAGAAAATGATCGACATTTTCTGGTATTGTCCCGCCAAGCTGGATAGATGGCATCAACGAAGGGTTAGCTTGCACTTGCTGATGAAGCACTTTGGTTTTTTTGATGTTAAGTGAGAGACCAAGTTTTTCGTATGCTTCTGCAAAAGCATTTAGGATAGTTTGGAGATCATCCTCTGAATGTGCGAAGACCACATTATCATCAGCATACTGAAGTTCCACAACGGAGGTTGTAATTACCTTACTTTTTGCTTTCAGCCTGCTGAGATTAAAAAGCTTTCCATCTGTTCGATATATGATTCCCACACCAGCGGGAAGTTTCCCCTCGACAAGATGTAAAATCATGGCGATGAAAATAGCAAATAATGTTGGGGCGATAACACATCCCTGTTTAACACCTGATCCCATGAGAGCCATTGTTGTCCAAAACTGTTGCCGTCATGTTGTCATGGAGAAGTCGCAAGATATTCACACATTTATTGGGGCATTCAATTTTCATAAGGATAGTCCAGAGAGCTGTTCAGTCTACAGTATCAAAGGCCTTAGCCAGATCAATAAATGCCATATAAAGGGGTTGATTTTGCTCTCGGCATTTTTCTTGGAGCTGACGTGCAGTAAAAATCATGTCTACTGTCCCTCTAGAGGGGCAGAAACCATATTGAGTTTCAGGGAGGATCTCTTCTGAAATAGATAGAAGACGGTTTGCGAGAATCCTAGCAAATATTTTACCTGCGGTAGCTAAGAAAGAAATGCCCCGATAGTTTCCACAGTCTGTTCTATCACCCTTCTTAAAGAGGGTGATAATTATGGCATCCCTGAAGTCTTCTGGGATCTCTTCTCTTAGCCAGATTTTTTCGATGAGTTTATGAAGATGTTGTACAAGTTCGGGCCCCCCTTCTTTAAAGATTTCAGCAGGAATCCCATCTGGTCCACTAGCTTTGTTGTTCTTCATTTGATTAATGGCTTTTTTTACTTCATCCAACGTGGGGAGTATTGCAAGTTCCTCTATAATTTGTTTTTGCGGGATTTGCGAAAAAATCTCATTATCCACCTTAGATTTATGATTTAAAAGGTCATAATAATGCTCTTTCCAACGCAGTGCAATAGACTCTTTGTCTTTTAAGAGTTTGGTGCCATCTTTTGATTGTAAAGGGTTTGTACCATGGGTTTTTGGTCCATAAATGGCCCTTGTGGCCTTAAAAAAGCCCCGTGCATCATGAGATTCTGCAAGTTGTTGAATTTTTCAGCTTTCTTTTTCCACCAAGCGTTCTTAAGTTCTCTTGTTCTTCTTTGGACCTCAGCCTTTGCACTAGCGTAGATTTTTTTCTTGGCAGCACAGTTAATATCATTTTGCCATATTTGGAAGGCTTTCCTTTTTTGGTCAATTATATATTTAATCTCATTATCATTTTCATCAAACCAATCCTGATGTTTCTTAGTTTCATATCCAATAGTTTGTTCACAAGCTGCAGTAATGGAGGTTAGACCAATGGTCCTCAATGTTGTCAGGAGGTTCCGTAGGTAGATGTTCCTTAAGAAGTAATTGAAGACGAGTTTGCTTAATAGGATCTTGAAGGGTGTGTGTGTTTATTTTATGCCTTGGTTTCCTTCCCTGAAGCCTACGTTGGGGAGCAATGTTGATAACCATAGTGGACCGGATTAGTCGGTGGTCTGTCCAGCAGTCGTCGGCACTCACCATGGCCCTAGTAAGAAGTACATCGCGGCGATCTCTAACACGGACAATTACATAATCCAGAAGATGTCAGTGCTTTGACCGTGGGTGCTGCCATGATGTTTTTAACTTATTCTTTTGTCGAAAGAGCGTGTTTGTAATAGTGAGATTATGCTCTGCACATATAGACACGCACATCACAGTAGCAACTCCCCAAGTGGTGCAGTGTTCATGCCATTTTCGGGTGGCAAGAGCGAGCCGTTCCATGAGTGAATGTGTGGATCCATTCTAGCCCATAACTGAATCTGCTGATGAGTTGATTTCAGCCTAATAAACTGAGGCTTAATCCAGACAAGACAGAGATGCTGTTGATCAGTAGGAAGCCTAATCTGGGATTAGGTACACAGCTTGTTCTGCAAAAGGTCACATTCATCTTGAAGGATCAGGTTTGCAGCTTGGGGGTTCTCCTGGGCCCGGTTCTCCTCCTGGATGGTCAGGTTAAGCAGGGAAGAAAGAATCAGCAAGAGTCGAACACATTGAAGTTCCACCTCAAAGCTCAGTCCATCTCATTCCCATTCCTTTTTGCAAGCTTCCCCCATGCACTCTTCAAATGGGAAAAGTACGCATTTGTGGCTTACGCTGGCTCAGCTTGTCTGAGCGTGGAAAGCTAAGCAGGGTCAGGCCTGGTTATTACTTGGATGGGAGACCCCTCCTCTAGTTTCCTGCACTGAGCAGGGGGTTGGACTCGATGGCCTTGTAGGCCCCCTCCAACTCTAGGATCTATGAATCTATGTGTGCACAACTTTCTCCCCATTGACTAAAATGTGAAAATGCACATTTTTTTCCAGATTGCACTTCCCCCCCCTCCAAAACACACATTTTAAATGAGCACATCTGTCAAAAGTACACACTTTGCAAATGAGCTTGGTTGGGGATGTTCAGGCTTTGCCCACAAGATGAGCTCAGGTCTGCATTTGGGGTGTGTGAACAGGGCAATTTCTGGAAGTGAAATTCTTGTACATCCCTAGCGTGGATACTGTAGCTAGGGATGCCTTTGCTCACTTTTGGCTGGTGTGGAATCTGTGCCCGTTCCTAGATAAAGTAGGTCTGGCCACTATCACACATGCTTTGGTCACATTCAAATTAGATTACTGCAATGCACCCAATATGGAGCTGCCCTAGAGAACATTCAGAAACTATAGCTGGTACAAAGTGTACTAGACAGAGTGGTATCTCTACAGTCCACTTTTCAGAGCGTGTTATTCACATTTTATTCCAGTTTGTTTCTAGACTCAATTCAACATGCTGGTTATGACCTATAAAGCTATAAATTTTCTGGGATCAGGGTATTTGAAGGACTGCCTCCTTCCACGTGAACCTGCCAGCCCACTGTATTTGTCAGATGAGTCCTTCCTCTGTACCTCATTACCATCAGAGGTACAGTTATTTAGGACTCAGAGCAGGCCTTTTTTGGTTATGGCACCCAAACTGTGGACTTCTCTTCCTAGAGAGATTTGGCTAGTCCCTTCTCTTTCGGCTTTTCAGTGAACTGTGAAAATGGCTTTATTTCACCAGGCACTCAACTGTTGATTATGTTTTAATTTGCTCTGTTTTAAATCTTCCGTTCTTATGTTGTATTTTATATTTGGAAACCACCTTGAGAACCAAAAGGCTAGATAGATAGATAGATAGATAGACAGACAGACAGACAGACAGACAGACAGATCTCACTTGATTTTATCTCCAGAAGATTTTTGTGATGTCTTTCATTCAATAATAAACCTGTACACTACTCAGCAGCAATCTTTTCTTGCATCTCCCAGTGTTTAGAGTCACCATAATCTCAATATCAGATGTAGCAACCTGATGATGACTAATAAACAAGGTATTTCATTTCATTTCATTTATTTCATTTCTATACCGCCCCACAGCCGAAGCTCTCTGGGCGGTTCACAATAGTTTATACATAAAAACAACAATAAAAGCATACAAAATAGTTTAAAAGATTAAAAAAACAAATTTAAAAACACAGTTTAAAATAACAATCCAAAAGCTAATAAAACTGAGCCTGCAGGTGACAATCCCCCCCCCCCATGCTATTCCAAGCTCCTAACTATTAAATGCCTTGGCATAGAGGAAAGTCTTAACCTGGCGCTGAAAAGATAGTAAGGTTGGTGCCAGGCGGGTCTCAGTGGGGAGCTTATTCCATAATTATGAGGCATTTGATTTGCCATAAAGAGTTCAAATGAGCAACATGATATTCTGATTGCATAATTCCTCAGAATTTGACTTGTTATTGCTGCTGCTATTTTAATTGCTATTCCGAACCTATAGAGCATTTTTTCTTTTATAAAAGCATTTCTACTTTTATAAACTTCTGTACAATCTTTATGGTGTTTGCCCTCACAACAAAATAAGCCTCATCCTTAGATGAGGAGCTAACAACACAATTCTGTAAATGTCTACTGACACGTAAGTCCCATTGTGTTCTACAGGACTTATTCCCAGGTGAAAGTGTACAAGACTGCAGCCTGAAGTTGATACATAACTTCCCAAGGCCACACAAGGAGTTTATAGCAGAAGCAGGACTTTGTAGATCTCCAAACTCCAATTAGAAGGCCTGGTTCGTACACTTGCCCAACTAGCACTACCCAATTTGTCGAGAATTAAGTGCACTACACTCCAAACTGTGCCCACGCACAAAACCTCTCATGTGACATGGGTGCACAATGCAAATGCATAATCCATTTGATCTCTTCCACCACCACCACCACCACCACCACCACCACCACCACCACCACACGTGGGGCGGGGGAGAACATTGCATGAATTGGACATTCACAAATATGGGCCTTTTTAGGTGAAGTGTTCCAGATGAATTTATGGGATTGGCAGAGGAAAAAAGTACTTCCTTTGGTGGAGGGGAAAAGTTCATTAAACAAAGTCTTGTATCCAATGTTAGTCCTACTTAGAGTAGCCCCATTGAAATGAATGGGGCTTAAGTTAGTTTAATATTGGATACAACCCCAAGATTGGAGCCAGGCATAGGTCTCTTGCTGCTGGATTATACCTTTTCTATAGTGGTTGCTGCATGACCTATGAATGAACAGACATGAAATTGACATGGACTGGAAGCAGACTGATCCATCCATCCTTATGGTAGATCAGACCAACCAATCATCCCTCTTGAGGAGAGTAAGCCATTTTAATTGAGGGGGGCAGGAATATTCAGAGCATAACAGATCAATGGACTGGAGGGTAGCAGCAGGAGAAGGCACTTGTCTCTGTGTAGCTCTTAATTAACAAGCAGCAAAGAAGAGAGAGACCAGAGCATAGAAAAAGGGAATGCCAGGGGCCCCCATCAAAAATCAAGGGGAAAGGGAAAGCTGAAAGGAGAGTACTGAGAGGGGATAAAGGCTAGTGCTGCTGCCTGCGCTCTGTTCTTTGGCGCTGCTCCTCAGTCATTACAGGGAGCTGCATGAGACAGTGATCACACTAGGCTCCTTTCCTCCTATGTAAGTAAAATGGGGATATAGATACTCGCCTTTTCCACAGGACTGTGGTTAGGATTAATTAATGTTTGCTTAGCACTTTGAAGACGTAAAGTGATACAGGGCCAGAGTGCTCAGCATTGTTTTTATAAGCACATGTGGATGATAAGATCTCTTTGTAACCAGCAGCTGCAATCTGGCACGTGGTGTGGGGCTGACTTAATGGAATGGAAAGTTTGGCCCTGTGATGAGCCAATGTATGCCGAAACTTGCTGTCTTAAAAAGGCAGATAATCCTTGCACAGCATGATCTGGCGCAAGGGCAAGAGGGAGGTGGAAAATCACCTATCTCTGCTTTGGTTGTCTAGCTGTGCTAATGAAGATCCACTGCGAAGGTGTTTGAATTCAAGGAAGTTCAAAACCATATCCTGGCAACAGAGATTTGTAACTCCGGAAACATCATTCACAAAAATGAAGGGGAGGGCTTGACACAGCAGGGTATGGGGGATTCTTTGCATAACGTGTTTTTCTCTAGTCCAACAGCTTTATTAGAACTGTTATACAAAGCAGCAGAGGTAGAAGTCACCACGATTTTTTTGAAGGTAATTCCCAGTAAAAATACCCAGCAAGTATCAAATATAATAAAGCCTACTGTTTGGTCAATCAGGAAAACAATAGCCATGCACACGTTTTCCATTGTTGCATGGATTATGGCTGTAGTCCTAAAGGCTTCACCAACTCATGAAGCTAACCCAAATTGATAGATTTATATAGTAAAAGAAATGGTTTATGATGACAGGCTATGAGTCATAAATGTATTGGGTTGGCCGAATGTTGTGTACATAACATCCATATGTCTGCAAAAGATAATGTTTTATACATCACCCTTCACTGGTTATCTACCTATTGGAAGTCTCCGAGCAGTCTGTGATATCCAATAGAGGCCTATTAAATTGCTACCTTTGGTAGCTGGTAAAGGAACAGTTGGAAGATATAGCTGCAAGAAAGCACAGCTAGCTTTAAATGAGAACAGTATTTAAAAACCTTGTAGCCAATCTCTTGATAAGATTAGCTACCTGCTGCAAACACCTGCCAAAGGGTCATTAGTAGGGTGTAGATGACACAAGCAACTGAGCAGCGATGCACAAAGCCCAGCTCCAAGAACACTGACACACACTTCAAACTTGAACTGCTCGTCTATAACATTCCATCTAGATCATCCCCTCTTCTCTGGAAATTGTAGCTCTGTGCATTGGTGGTGGTGGGGTGGGAGTGGGGGAGGCAGGAACGGTGCAGGGCTGTTTGGCGCCCTAGGCCAAATTATATTTAGCGCCCCCCCCTCGTGCCGTGGGGGGGGCTCCGGAGCAAAGCAGCCCTGCTCTGCAACCCCCCCCCGCGCCGCCGCCGCCGCCACCACCTACCTTCCCCCTGCCCCCGCTACTGGCTGCTGCTGCTGCTGCTGCCGCCTCCGACGCGACGGGACCCCTGCGCTTTTTTTTTTTTTGCCGGGGAAACCAGGGCAACAGGGCTGTTTAAACCCTGTTGCCCTGGTTCTTCCCGCCAAAACAACGCCAGCGGGGCTCCGGAAACGATGGGAAGGTAGGTAGGTGGCGGGCGGGCGGGCGCGCGTGGGGGGGGAGGTGCAGCGGTGGCGGTAGTGGCCGGCAGGTGGGCGGGGAGGCGCGGCGGAGGCGGCAGGCGGGGCAGGAGCGCGCCGGAGGCGAGGAAGGGGTGCAGAAACACTGCGCCCTCTTCCGCCACGCGCCCTAGGCAGCCGCCTGGGTCTGCCTAGCGGTAGCGCCGGCCCTGGGGGGAGGATATCGAGAGGATTGTCACACCTTGCCAAACTACCATTCCCTGGATTCTTTGACCATGGTAGTTAATGCAGCAGCATATGTAGAATGTGCACAGGCACATTTGTGATGGCATAGAGTCTCTCTCTCTCTCTCTCTCTCTCTCTCTCTCTCTCTCTCTCTCTCTCACACACACACACACACACACACACACACACACATGGAAGGAGGGGTTTATTCCCACATCACATCCATCCCTCTACCAATGCTCATGCCTGCCAGCCTCCCAGCACTATTTTTCAGTGCCACCGGATCTATCTCCTTTATTCCAAACTCTCTCATGCCCCATTTTCACTGAAATATTTCCCAGAAATATTTATTCAAGCATTTTTTTCTCAGCCAAAAAGGCTCCTAGATCACCTTACATGCAATCAATAAAGCAAGACAGTCCCTGCCTGCAGGTATGCAATCTAAAGAAACACAACACACAAGGAAAAAAGGATTGGAAGGGAATAGGGGAAAAAATAAGTAGCCTTCCAGCAGAGCTAGTGGGGATGGCTCATCTTGCCCTCTCATCTCCCTCTGTACAGCCTGCTGGAATGGCTCGATATATTTTCATTAAATTATTGATTTGTGCCATGTGCATCTTAAGAGATGGTTACGGACAAAGGCAGATCCCTTGTTTCCTTTCCCTCGGTGTCATATAGCACAAGAACAGGGGAGCATTTGATGACTGACTGCAAGGGAGAACTCCAGTCTGGCAGAAGGCAATCTTTTCCATCTCAACTCAAAATCGGGCTGGAGAACTCATTGGCCCACCATATGTCAGTGACATTGACAAGACTAAGAAAATGGACTGCACATTTATAGGAGTATCTGGAATATCCAATGTTACGACAGAGAACGTTGGAATAAACAAAGCCGAGGTTTGGAAAGAATGCAATTTCATGCTTCCAGGCACAAGTCAGTCAAGTTGGGAGAGGAGGTAAGGATGAGGACTGCCTTTAGGGTGGCTTGATTGCTTGCTTCAGGGTCTTTTCCTCTAATGCAGCTGGTGTGGGCTCCCATCGTTAAAATACAATGGAGCATCCAATGGCCCATTTCAGCACAGCAGTCCTGGCAAGCCTCTTCTGATTTGACATGCATGGCAGAGGGGGAAAGAAAGAAAAGGAAACACTTCTTCAGTCCAAAGAATCCTACATGCTTTTTCTGTGGGCTTTAAAGATATAAACAACAGGAATTCAGGATCACATGAGAAGAGAGATGATGAAAGAAACAGAATGCAGGAAGTCAGGCGGGAGGGAAAGGCCAGGATCGGATGGGATCCATTCCAGGATATGAAAGGAAGTGACTAAACTGATACATGAATGTTACCTAATAAAGAAACGCAAATGGAAAGAGGAAGACACCAAGGACTGGTGAGATGCTATTCTAATACTTAAATATCTAATAAGTCAAGATCCAGAAATGCCTAACTTTATAACCTTGGTAGCAGAGGAGGCACTGCCTTGAAATATAGTGAGAAAATGAAAAATCACTGGAGCCAAGCAATGAGTGAAACTGTGACAGAAAGTGAGGCTGAGGTCTTCCTAGGTCATACAGGGATAGACTGATGGCGCTTGGGATTTTGCTCTTTGTAAGGGGGAGCGTGAAGCTATTACATCAGAGGAGCAATCTAGGCAAAATGCTGTGCCTTGTCTTGGAAATTCACAAATCCTCACCCAGCTCATTAAATATGTCAGTGACATGAATGTGGGCTAGTTTCTCATGTTAAATCCCTAAAGGGCAAATCTCTGCTGTATCCTGATCAGATCTGTTAAGACTGTTTGATAACATCTGGGAACAAAGTTCAAGCAAGGAGGGCACATGGAGAGGCATTCTTGGTGGTTGCTCCCCAGGTCTGGAAGTCCCTTCTTCTTGAGAGGTGCATCTTCCTAAGGCAATGCAAGACTTAAAAAAAAAGAAGACGACTAGTTTAATGGCAGGAGGCAGGGGTGTAAACTAGGGGGGGGGGCTCAAGCCCCCTCCGGGATTTCCCAGAGTGGAAGACCCCTCCAGGCAACCAGCTGTTATGTGTTTGGGGGGCAATCTAAATTACCTCCTGTGTGTGTGTGTGTGAGAGAGAGAGAGAAAGAGAGAGAGAGAGAGAGAGAGAGAGAGAAGGGGTGGAAGAAGGTGTGTAGGAAAGAGGGGGGAAGAGAAGGAAGAGAACAGGGGCATAAACTATGGGGAGGTGGGGCTCAAGCCCCCTCTGGGATTTCCCGGGGGGCTGCCCCCTGGGATTTCCCAGAATTGGCAAAGCCCCCTCCAGGCAACCAGCTGTTTAGCCTCATCCCCCCCCCCGGGAAATTGAGAAGTCTACGCCCCTGGAAGGAGGGAAAGAAGGGGGGTTCCTCTCTTGTGTCTTGTGGGTATGCACATGTGTGTGTTCTTCTATACTTGCTTTGGTCTGATCCAAACTAGAGTTGTGGGGGGGTCAAACAGTGGTGTTATGGAAAATGTTGACCTGCAGGATCTTGTCAGGACAGCCCCAGAGCCACGTCCTCAAGAAGAGTCCCAAAGCGTCAACAATTCAACTCTCCAAGCTTGAAACAGTGAGTGTGGCACTGTCTTCTGGCGAGTGTGATAAGCAGCCAGCCAGCCTCCCAGCTCTGAGGGTTCGGGCAGCTGGGTGGGGCGGAGATCAGGCTGGCAGCTGCGTGGCGATCGCAGCTCTCTATCCAACTCAGAGGTTGGAAGGAAGGCTGTGGGTTGTTTGGAAACTGTGTAACCAAGGCACCTGGAGGAGCGCCATGGAAATTAGGGTGGCTGCTTATGCATCGCCAAAAAAGAGGGTAGTGATTTGTGTAAGATTTGCCTATGCTAATTTATATGTACAGATGCACATTTAGAAATAATAATTATAATCTAAATAGAAATGCACTACATCTCACCATGGTGTGGAAGACTGCAACCAGGTGACCCGTGTGCCTGCCTGTACTGTCTGCTGTCCAGGTGCAAACTGTTGATGGGCAACAGTTCTGACGCTGGTTCTTTATCTTGAAACCAGAATTGGACAGGGCAGCCCGTCAAACTGAGGACACTTTCAAATAGAGGAAGGTCCTCTGGCAGCCATTGAAACAGAGAACTGTGTCCTCTGTAAACCACCTGGCCACCCTAAGTCAGGGCCAAAGTGGAATAAGACCCACTCCACTCCTGCCAGCGGGCGGCCCTCTTTGCCAGCCCTTCACAGCTACAGGAAGGTGCTTGGAGCATCACAGGGCTTCTATATGAGTGGCACCCCAAAGCGGGGAGAATGTCTCTCTCCCCTTCCCCACATCCACCTTAGGAGTGAAATTGACTAGACCACAAGGTTGCCGTTTCCGGGATCTGCTTACAGGGAAGGATTCCAATGTCGAGAGGCCGACTGGAGCCCTCTTCATGAGCAGGGATGTCAGAGAAATCCACAATGGATTCACATGAATATGGATTTCTATGAATCCGACCTGCAGATTGATTCTGCAGCGGACCAACCTTTCCCTGAGACACACAGAATCCATGGTCTTGCAGGCCAGTTTTTTTTACTTAGGGGGAGTTGTGCAAATTTGCACTTGCACTAATGCTCCTTTACACTAATGTGCACTTTCACTAATGAGCATTAGTGCGAATGCACACTTGCAGAAGTGGAACAAAATTCTTGTACTTCCCTAAAAGCCCCCACCCCCCGATTCTGTCAATGAGTGGATGATGGAACGAAAGATGCCTGACAATCCGCGAAACACAGATGGAACGGACTTAACAAAATCCACACATCCCTACATGAGTGGATTTAGTTGTGTCGTGTGAATAAGCACTCCAGGCTGCTTACATGGTCAGCAGGGATGCTTACTCTGTAGTAATTCCTATGCTGTGTTTTGCAAACACCCAAAGAGCAGGGTGCAGGACACAGAAAAGAGAAACGCAACAAGGATTGCTACTTTGGGCTTGGCCTTAGCAAGTAACTCTTGCTTTTGTCTGAATGTAGGCAGCCAGTCCAGCAATTTCTTGTGGGTTCCAATGTGCAGAGGAAGCTTCTCCCTCCCCCGCCCCACCCTACACAGAAGGGCGTCACTGTTCATTTTCTACACATGCAAATAGACCTCTGGCCTCCTCCCAGTGAATAGCCATGGTGACTCCTACAAGGGTGCCATTTGTGCATCAGAGAATAGACAGAGGAGCCTTCCTCAACCTGGTGCTGGACTACAACTCCCACCATCCTCAGCCAGCATTATCTGCATGATGGGAGTTGTAGTACAGCAGAATTGGGGAAGGCTGACACAGGAGCTTTAGGCTGAATATGGAGACTAAGGGAGAGTGAGTCTTGGGAAGCAGAGAGAAGAGTTCAACACTGGCATTGTTCTCTGTTGCTGTTTTTAAAATATATATATATATATCAGCATATTTTCTTCTCCAGAGTTGGGTATAAAGAGGGGATTCTGCCTATTCATTGTGCCATGCATTTCTTTCCTAGCGATTTTCCTTGCAGGGATTATTACCTACCCTGTATTTCCTTGTTTCCATGTCTGAATTCTTAGTTTGTCTAAACAGCCTTTTCTATTGGGTTGCCCCATCCCCCCCTTTATTGTTCTTGTCCGCATCACCGGGACTTTTTAAAATCTCTTTTTCCTGTTCATTATCTGGATATGTTGCATAGTGGTGATGGTAACTTTACAGTCACACAAAAGTTCTTTTACGGGAATCCTTGGTATAGTTCTCCTCCTTCTTTTGCACTTGAAGAGTTGTGGTCTGTGAGCTGCTTGAAGGAAATAAAAATAAATGTTGATTTACCTTCAGCCTGCTAGCAGTTACTCAGCTATGGGTGTAAACATAAATATTCTTTTACTGACAAAACAGGAAAGTTATTACTGAATAATTACATTGCTATCCTGAGCTGGCACACATGTCTACTACAAGGATGTCTTTGGTTTCCAGAAATGTTCTTTTAAGTAGTTACAAGGGAGACTTCCCCCTCCCCTGTGGTTCATAGAAATGAACCACTTATTAAAGCTCTCTCTTGAAGCCAACAATGGAACAAAACAATGCTAACTGCATGAACTGCCAGAGTACAAAGGATGCAAGGGTTTGTTTTTTTTGGGGGGGGTGTTTTTAAAAGAGCAGGAAGTTTTGTTATTGGAAACTCCTGCTAACTTGCTCCGGCCTTGTACTATGGTATATAACCACTGTCTGGTCCTGGAAATTGTGTCTTTTTCTTCTTTTTTTTGGTCCCATCAAGCTGGCAAAGACAGACTCCTCCTGCTCTCTGTGTGCTTTGTTCAGTCTTGGACATGTTTTATCTCCATCCAGACTGAACTGGGATGCACAGTAAATAAACTTCAAGAAATGGTGTAGTCCAATGCCTTCCATGTTTGCGTAGGGCAGGGCAGGGCCCTAGTGCTAGAAAGCTGAATTTGTGAATGACCTCCTGTTTGTCCACTGACTCGTTGAAACTGGAGAGGCATGATGTGAACAGCCTTGAAGAGCATTCAGGTGCAAATATTTCTTCCCCAAACTCTCTCTCTCTCTCTCTCTCTCTCTCTCTCTCTCTCTCTCTCTCTTTTTAAGGCACTCACAATACTGCTTGCTTTTGCTTGTCTGACCCAGCTACATGCTGAATGAGGACTTCACTTGTGAAAATCACAATTGGAACTCTTATTTCAAAAAAGTATATATTTTTGGCCAGCATTTCCAGGGGAGACAGGAGGGTCAAAGCGAACTCGATCTAGCCTTGATGACATATTGGTCTCCTGAGTGTCTGGATCAGATTCAGTTCATTAGTTGAAAACAGACTTGCCTTCTTTCCGTACATAAAACATATGAGAAATATCTGACTGCAATGTAGGATTAATTTGTTAAAATTATTCTCCAGACTCTGAAACAAGCCATTTATATTGACATGGGAAACAATTCAGTTACTTTCTGCTAAGGAAATTCACTTGGTACCACATTGCATGTTACTGCAGACAGCTTTCAAGTGTAGCAGCTCCTCACCTATACAAATGCAGTTTAACCACAATCCAGTGATTTAAATATGGAGTGTATTTTATCATATCTGTGTTGCCATTTTTGAATAACCATCCCACACCCCTCTCTCTCTTTAGGTCTGAAGTGCTGCCAATGGAAGCGACGCAGATCAATATGTCTCAATCCCTGCTCGTGAATGGCAGCATCAGCACAAAGCTGAAGAGAAGCAAACCGCGGGTGATGTCTAAAAGTGGTCACAGCAATGTGAAGATCGACAAGATTGATGGCATTTACCTACTGTATCTTCAGGATCTGTGGACCACAGTCATTGACATGAAGTGGAGATACAAACTCACCTTGTTTGCTGCTACTTTCATCATGACTTGGTTCCTTTTTGGGGTCATTTACTATGCCATTGCTTTTCTGCATGGAGATCTGGAAGGGAGCAAGTTCCCTCGCAAACATATCCCCTGTGTGACAAATGTCAATTCGCTTACTGGGGCATTTCTCTTCTCTTTGGAGTCCCAGACAACCATCGGCTATGGCTTCCGTTTTATCACTGAGGAGTGTCCCTATGCCATTTTCCTCTTGGTTGCTCAGCTGGTTGTCACAACATTGATTGAGATCTTTATCACTGGGACCTTCCTGGCCAAAATCGCTAGACCCAAAAAGAGGGCGGAAACCATTAAATTCAGCCATTGTGCTGTCATCACCAAACACAACGGACACCTTTGCCTTGTGATCCGAGTGGCAAACATGAGGAAGAGCCTCTTGATCCAGTGCCAGCTAACTGGGAAACTTCTCCAGACATACGAAACCAAAGAAGGAGAGAGGATTCTGCTTAACCAAGCCAGTGTCAAATTCCACGTCGACTCCTCATCAGAAAGCCCTTTCTTGATCTTACCTTTAACATTTTACCATATCTTGGATGAGAGCAGCCCTTTAAGAGATATTACACCCCAGAACCTGAAAGAGAAAGACTTTGAACTTGTGGTCCTCTTGAACGCCACTGTTGAGTCAACAAGTGCTGTCTGCCAGAGCCGAACATCATACGTTCCAGAAGAAATCTTCTGGGGTTTTGAGTTCATGCCTGTGATTTCTCTCTCTCAGAATGGGAAATATGTCGCAGATTTTAGTCAATTTGACCTGATCAGAAGAAGTGCAGATTGCACCTTATACAGTATGGACTCTGAAAAGCAAAAACTAGAAGAGCAATATAGAAAGGAAGACCAGAGAGAGAGAGAACGGAGGACAATGATGTTGCAGCAAAGCAATGTTTGACCTCTTGCCCATCACAATCTATAACAAAGTTTTTATACAGCATACTGCATGGATTCCTTTTCCTGAGAATGGAAAGGCAGCAGTCTTATCTAAAAAGCTGTGATGTGGAGTGTATTCATCCCTTTATTAGAAAGCATCATTAATCAAGTTTATTTTATTTTATCGTGGAGCTATTTTTGCATATAAGATGCCATAACTGAGCTGAATGTCTCCTAGGAAGCATAGAAAGAAGCCTTATACTGAGTCAGACCGTCCGTCCATTTAGCTCAGGACTGTCTGCTATGACGACTAGCAGCAGCTCCCCAGGGTTTTAGGCAGGGTTCTTTCCCAGCCCTACCTGGAGATAATCGAACCTGGGACCTTCTACATGCAAAGCATGTGCCCTGCCACTGAGCTACGCCCCCCCCTCATCTGCTTTCATAGCAGACACATTGATCTTCAGTTGATATATATGGTGTTTGATCTATTGAACAATTTTCTCCAGATGTTTATTGGATGTAGTTTAGTTCTGCAACAGAGCAATCCTACCTGCTATATTGCGGAAATCCAAAGGTGGATGGATCGCCCTATCCAAAGCCCTGCTGGATCCACGCTGGCAGGGCAGAGGGGAGGGAAGGAAGGAGGGAAGAACAGCATGTTCGCTTCCCCCTCTCCCCTGCTCCCAGGCCTTTCTCCCTTTTTTTATATGAGCTAAGTAGGTAAACAGAGTTGGTTTGGAAAGATTGTATATTCTTTTGTATAGTAGGTGTTTATTGGCCTAGGTTTCACACGAATGAAGGAAAACAAAATGCCAATCAGTTTTGATGTAGAAAAACGCTAGAGTAGGAAAGCTGGTGGGTTGTTTTTTTGTTTTGTTTTTTAAAGGCCTTCATTCAGAGAAAACTATTTGTACAACACTAGCAGGCAGTGTTTGTAATGGCTACCCCAGCGCATGGGGCACTGGGATGGTGGGGTTGCATAACAGTCAATGCTGAATGCCCTGCCAAATATTCAGGCCTGCACAGGTGTTCTCCATATCTGTCTAGGCCAGCCCTCCCCAATCTGGTGCCCTTCAGATGTGTTAGACTGCAACTCCCATCCTCCCCAGCTGGCGTGGACATTGGGAATTGTAGTCCAGCCCATCTGGAGGGCACCAGGTTGTGGAAGGCTGGTTATCCCTTGGCTGTGCAAATGTCTATGCTATGGCTGAGGAGTCAATGTTATGGCTGCCCATCCAAAGAAGAAGAGAGGAAAATTTAGCATTGCTCTAGATCTTCTCATATTTGTTCTGGCAGAGCAAATCAAGAAGCTCAATGGGAAGCACACACGTACAACAACAATGACTTAAGGAAAGTCCCTGCCTCCTGCTCACTAGCTCCTTGTACCAGTCTCTGCCAAAAGGAAACATAGTAAAACACAAGGCTCCAGGAACAAATGTATTTTTTTTTCTCCATGTGCCATGCAAGTTTAGCAAGGAGAGACCATCACTTACTCACCAATGCAGATGATTAGGCTATAAGTTTAATAGGAACATATTCTGCCCTAGAAGGCTATTTTGAGTCTCTCTCTCTCTCTCTCTTTTTACAATTTAAAGGAAAGCTTTTATACATATCTAAGAATCTAAGGGTTGGAAACAATTGTAACTAAGTCAAAAGAGAAACATATTTTTAAAAAAATACTGTTAACAATACAATTGTTTTTATGACATGTATATACCATTAGAGTAACATGTTTTAAAAGGTTGTGTGCTTTGCTTTGGACAATTGTTTCATATTCTTAAATAAAGATTTCTGAAACACTTATTGTCAAATTAAATATTCATTTGTAACATGTGGTCTGCTAATGTTCAACTATCCTATTAATAGGACATGTTTAAATGGTGGGACTATTAGTGAGTTCTTGTGGCACATCAACCCCACTAATGCATATAGTTACTATCTGCTCACATTTCCCAGACACTAGGAAATCATCCCAAATGTGGATTGTCCTGCTTCCCTATTTCTGTTAATCCCGCACCCTGGCAAATCAGCCCAACCTAATCTTGCCCATATCCATTGACTTACCTTCTAGGACAGCCTTCTCCAACATGGTGCCCTCCAGATGTTGTGGAGTTCAACTCCCATCAGCCTCAGCCAGGATGCCCAATGGTCAAGAATGCTGGGAGTTGTTATCCAAAACATCTGGAGGGCACCAGGCTGGAGAAGGTGTTCTGGAATCATATTTCATTGTGGACTTCTTTATAGCCAGGTTTTCCTATAAGTGTATAGCATAAGTATGTCTGGTGTTAACTGGTCTGTAGACTGGAGTTAGCATAAGCTATGCTCTCAGACACCTCTCTTCCAAGGGTGCTTCCAGATGAGGCCTTCATTGTGCAGTTACCCTCATTCACAGAATTTTACAGGGGATCCACATGATGTCATTTTCCATTTTTAGCCCTTCTGTGTTTTCCCACTGCTGCTTTCATCTTTTTTCTTCTTTTCTTTCCATGAAAAATCCTTTAAAGAAGGGAAGATAGAATATCTTTGATTTGTAGTGCTATGAGTTCTCCATCTGAAAGCACTCACTGAGAGTCTTCTAGCATTACTGTACCATACAGGGATGGGGACTCGGACTCGAGGACTCGACTCGTGAGTCGGACTGAGTCCCCCCTCAGACTCGACTCGGACTCAAGTCCCAATATTTTTAATGGGACTCGAGACTCGACTCGGGACTCGAGACCAAGGACTCGTCAACATCCCTGGGCTGTTGACGAGTCTTCTGGCTGTGCCAGAAGGAGCACGATCACCGGTGAAGAGCGCATGGAAGCGAGGCGCGCCGCTGCTCGGCCACTATGGACAGCTACCAGGAGCGCAGCCCCAATGATGTGTTGAGATTTATTTTGATTGATGTGTTGTTGTGGGGGGTTTGGGTTAGGGTCAGACATTTTGGGTTTGGCTGCCTCTGCCTGCCTGTTTGGGGTTCCCTGCCTCCTCTGCCTGCCTGGTTATTTTGGGTTTGTCTGCCTGGTCTGTTCTTGCCAAAATCAGTTGCAGAGTTTTGAAATAAAAAGGCACACTTGTGCTTAGAATTTATTTAAGCCACACATCTGAAGTAGCCTTATTTTGTTGGGGGGAAACCCCATTGATTTTAATAGGGACTCGTGGAGTCAGTTTTGGGAGTGACTCAGGACTCGTGACTCGTGAGTCACCATTTTGGACCAAGGACTCGGACTCGGACTCGAGACTCGGGTCCAAAGACTCGTGACTCGACTCGTGACTCGAGACCAAGGACTCTTCAACATCCCTGGTACCATATCAGAAAATGATTGATTTGGCTTCAAGAAATGCTCCTTGACCATGCAAAACAGATAAATATGGGCATCAAGAATTAATGCTTCTTACTATGGATCTCCTGCAACCAAGTAATCCATAAACTACCTGCCTATGATGTACATCTAGGATAAGGATTAAGTTAGAATTGAAATATTTCACTGTTTAATGATTTGGACTTCAATGTTATTTGTCTATATATGTTGGATATAAATCTAACCTCTTGATTAAGTAATCGGGTAGAATTCTAATCACCTTATCTCTCACTTAATGCTTTCATCCTTTGGAGGAAAGTTAATAAGAAAGGGTATGATAACCCTTTGGGAAGTTGGTTGATTAGAGCTTGAAAGCTATCAGAATGATAACTTGGCAACCCACCAAGATTTCTTAAGCAAATCTACTTCTCGTGGTTACTGAGAGTTGCCATTGCTCAATAATAATTCAGTAGGTTGTGTCAGAGCAACTCATTTATATTGTGGTCCGTGTAGATTTATTCCCAATAGAAAGGCTGAAGTTACAAAATCCCCATCTAACGAATTCCCCCTTTGGTGCTGGGGTAAGGCCCCTATGGGCATCACCACTAAATTTTTCACATGGACAGTAAAACCAACCATGTGAAATCTGGAGTGGTACAGTCATATGCAAGATGACGGTACCATGTTAGAAAATTATTGATTTGGCTTCAAGAAATGCACCTTGACTATGCATAATAGATAAATATGGGCATACAGCAAAAAAAAAAAAAAATGAAAATCAAAATGGTTAATGGTCCACTAAGGGATAAATAAACAACTCTTCAAATTTTAGACTGACCCCATTGTGATTTTGAAGAAAATCCAAGTTGAGACTGCCACTAAAAATTCTGCAGAAGATCTTTGGGAAACTTTGATCACATTGTTACTAACAGTAACTAGAAAAGTGGTTGCTAAAACAATGGAAAGGTAATCCTTTTCCATTATTTTAAAAACGGATGCAAAAGAGTCTGGGAACTATTGGCAATGGAAAAACTGAAACATCCATTTTTAAAGATGCTTTCAAAAGGACAAGGCAAGGCAGAATAAGTTTCCTTTAAAAGAAAAGAAAAGAAAATAAAATAAAATAAAAGAAGAAGTAAATTTGGAGGGGATGCAATTCAACAAGCTTTAGATAAATACCTGTAATTTGTAATGGCTACCCCAGCGCATGGGGCACTGGGATGGTGGGGTTGCATAACAGTCAATGCTGAATGCCCTGCCAAATATTCAGGCCTGCACAGGTGTTCTCCATATCTGTCTAGGCCAGCCCTCCCCAATCTGGTGCCCTTCAGACGTGTTAGACTGCAACTCCCATCCTCCCCAGCTGGCGTGGACATTGGGAATTGTAGTCCAGCCCATCTGGAGGGCACTAATGGAAAGGGTTCATTTTACCACATTTGCTTTCATTGTTTAAAATGTGCTTTTATTTTATTTTGTAGTAAAGTATGGCTAATGTTACAAGTGGGATCTGCAACAAAATGTCTCAGTGTGGAGCGTGTGGAGTGGAGTGCTCCTGTTCAGTGTGCCAGCCAGTCAGACAGACAGACATGTACTTATCCAGGATATTCCATTCCATTTCCCCCTCTCCCCCAATGTTATGTGTGCCCCCTCCCAACAGTCTGTCAGCTTTTCAGGGCCACTGAGCATGCTCAGTCCTCAGTGGGCTGTTTTTGGGTCCTTCTGCCGTAGGGTTTCCCTCATCCGCTAAAGATGTTTTGTACACCTGCAAACCTTGGTTCTCCACCAAGCCTCTCCACCAAGCCTCTCTTGTGCACAGATGGTACTGTTTTGGCTACAAAAGCATCTAGTTAGTGGGCGCATTCGCACATCATACTAACCCACCCTGGCAATCATGTAGCAGTGGCGTAGTGGTTAGGGTGTTGGACTGGGACTCGGGAGATCCGGGTTCTAGTCCCTGCTCAGCCATGAAATTCACTGGGTGACTTTGGGCCAGTCACTGACTCTCAGCCTAACCTACCTCACAGGGTTGTTGTGAGGATAAAATGGAGAGGAGGATGAGGATAATGTAAGCCGCCTTGGGTTCCTTGCAGGAAAAAAGGCGGGGTATAAATATAATAAATAGATAAATAAATAAAATAATACAGAAACAAATCAAATAACAAAAGCAGAAAACATGGGAAAACAAAGTCTTACTCAAAGTTATATTGAATCCTATCCAGCCTTCCCCAGTGTAGTGCCCTCCACATACGTTCGACTCCATCATCCCCCGGCAGCATGGACATTGTAGTCCAACACATCTGGAGGGCACCAGGTTGGGGATTAGATTAGTTTAAGTTTCTCCGTGTTTCTGTTTTTTGTCATCTGACATATTAACAGGATTCTTCCTGCTTTGCATTTTGTGTTCAAGGATAAAAATAAAAGTTTAAAAAGAAAGATCAAAATACAAGATGAAAATGAGACATGGATCCAAAGCAGAGATCTATTTTTTCCACCTGCCTGATGTTCTTTCTCCTGAGGTCATTTAGGATGCAATCCTATGCATGTTTAGACATTAAAAAAAGATGCTGGCTGGGGAATGCTGGGAGTTGTAGGACTCCCCCCCCCCATCTCAACCTCATTTAGTAGTATACCAAATGTATACCCTGGTATAGTAGTAGACCCTGGAGATGCATTATAAGTCCACTTATGATGGAGTGTGCTGTAGAGTTTCTGGAGCGGAAAGGGTTATTAGCATATCTCCAGTTTTCAGGCACTCCTACATGCTGCAGCCTATTTTATGGCGCAAATAGGAATAAAATGTTTAAAACACACAAAGGAGGAGGAAGGGTGGAGAAATGCCTTCCTTCTCTAGGAAGTTATTAAGCATGTAAGAGTGAAGGAGCCAACTGGCTCCCATTTCCCCCATTTTCTTCTTTCACCACATCACTTCAGCTGCCAAATACTCCAAAGAGCAACACCGCAAAGTCTGACGCACATGAATGGGGCTCAGACTGGCAGAGCTGTGGGAGAGCTGGAAGCACCGTTGGTCCTCTCTTCCAAAAAGACTCTTGAGATAAAGCCCTTTTGGAAAATGCAGAGAGAGCCATAAAATGTTTACAACCCCCCAAAAAGTAATAGAATCTTTGACCTGGTAACTCGAGCTTGGATTACACACACACACACCTTCTCTTTAAATGAGTGCTATTGAAGCAAAGGTTTATCTAACCATCTCACATCCCCCTTCAAACTGAACTTCTTAAGGAATGGTTCTTTCTTTGTGAGGTGCTTGGAAACTACGTTGAGTATTTCTTTATTTTACTTATATCCCACCTTTCCTCCAAGGAACTCAAAGTAGTGTACGTGGATAAAATGGGAGGATAAAATGGGTTCCTCCCCACCAACCCATTTTATCCTCACAACAACCCTGTAAGGTAGGTTAGGCTGAAAGATAGCGACTGTCTCAAAGTCATCCAATGAGCTTAATGGCTAAATGGGATTTGAACCTGGGTCTCCTTGGTCCTAGTCTGACACTATAAGTACCACACCACTTCATAAGATCTAGCAGCCTATAACACACACCACTCCTGTATGTGTCAACTGTCATGCTGGGGGCAGGGACAGGGAGGGCAATGGAACTCAGGGAGGAAAGTGGCTGGGGAGGGAAGGGTTAAAGCTCCCCTCCCTGATCATAGAGTTCACGGATCATAGAGCTGGGAGGGGCCTGCAAGGCCAGCGAGTCCAACCCCCTGCTCAGTGCAGGAAACCAGAGGAGGGGCCTCCCATCCAAGCGACAACCAGGCCTGACCCTGCTTAGCTTTCCACGCTCAGACAAGCGGAGCCAGCATGAGCCACAGGCCTGTAATGATGGTCACAATCTGGATTGGGGCCTCACGGGTTTACTTTAGAGTAAGGAAAAACAAGAAAAGGAATGGCAGACGATGTAATTAACATAATGTGGAGTTGACCCTCATATATGTTGTGTACAGTCCTTTTGTAGTAAAAAACTGTCCTTCCAAAGTGAACTAATGTTCCATCTGTTTCCCCCCGCCCCCGCTACAATAGTGGCCAGATACAAGTGCTTATGGAGGTGTGCAGTTGTACAAAATATTCCCTCTCATGCATTCTGAAAGATGAAATTGTATAGATTATTATTTGGCTTTCATAAATATTGCTGTGACTCTAGACTACCAATACAGGAACAGGCCTAATTCAAATGGTGAAGTTCTTTCGAGACCTGAACTAGGCCTACATTTTTCCAATGAGTTCAAAGCCCTTTTAGAATCGTTGTTAGTATTTATAATATAGCAATTCCTTTGGGTGTTCAGGGCACTTCATATACGTCACTTCATTAGCCCTTACAGCAACCTTGCAAGGCAGGGGAGCAGAGCCTCAGGCCTGAGGGCCAAACCCAGCCTTCCAAGGTAGGGATGTGCAACACTAAAACGCTCTTTCCATTGGAGCTCAACGGACTTTTGACACATTTCCAACTGGATGGCCAAAAGAGGCTGAATCGGAGTTTTTTTCAGCTTCTCCAAAATTGCTCAAAATATTTGTACAAATTTGGAGCCAAGAACTGTGTCTCTCTAGCGCAATTTGCGGCGCAAATCACAATTTATGCAAATCAGGGCGGACTCATTATATCCGAGTCATTGTTGTTGTTCTTGTTGTTGCTCTTGTGGTTCTTGTTGTAGCATTTAACGTGAGAAGCATGGAAGCCTCCTCCTCTCACTGCATGTGCAGACACTCCGCCTTGGCCACCTTGAATTTTCTGACAGTTTATTTCAGATTTGCACAAAATTTGGGCCTCCGCTACACAATTTGCACAAATTTCCGCAGCTTAAAAAAGATATAATGCAAATCACGCCTTGTTTTAAAAATGGAAGTCTGCATGATGGCTCAATTCATGTCAGATTGAGTCAGTGCCAATGCAGAGTTGACAGAACGGAATCCGTGGGGCTGAGTCAAGAATATCCATTGGATTTTCACACACACCCATTAAGATTCCTCATTCATTCCTACTCCTGGGGTCCCAATCTGGCCTTCCCAGGTAACCAGGATGGCCACACCCCTTGCCTCCAACCACAAATCGTTTGGAGGTTTCCTGGCTTTTGTGCGGTTTTATCCCATTTTAAAAGGTTGAAATGCCTCTCCGAAGGCTTAGTTACTGGCAGGAAGCACTTTCAGCTAACATATATAGTATTTTTTTGCATCTGGGCCTTTAGCCCCACCCCCTTTTGTCTTTGGCCCCGCCCACCACTGGAATGCAGCCCCTAAAAGCTTCTCTGAAATTGAATTTGCCCTTGGGCTGAAAGTGGTTGAACACCCCAGTTGTGAGGGAAGTCAATCAGTCTCATTACCCCTATACTGCAGATGTGGCTTTAGTCAGTCTCATTACCCCCATATTGCTTAAGTGGCTTATCTACATTTGTCCTGTAGTTTGGCCTTGCACAGGTGGTTTTTGTTTAACTAACAGCTGGCAGTGGGGGCAGCTGGATCAGGACCATGATGTGAGGGGAGGAAGGCTTTAACCCTTTGCTCCCACCACAGTCCTAATCATCACCACCACCACCACCCATGACTGCTATTCACAATGGGAGGAAAGCTCCCACTGGTGTCAATCGGAGCTTTTCTCCAATTCCGAATAGCAGATGTTTCCCCAAATCAGATCTGTTGAAGGGGCAGAGCTAATCTTCACACACACACACACACACACACACACACACACACACCATGGTTCTGATCCAGTTCATCCCTCCGTCCCCCGCTGGCTATGTTTCAAACTCAGATCAGCCGCTATGCAGGGCCAAAGTACATGACAAATGCCATGTCTAGTTTGGCCTTCAAAGAGCACCTGCTGAATTCATGGCTGACTCTTAGCAACACCAGCATAAATCTCTTCAGCCGCTGCATAAATAGTAACAAACCTCACAATGGGATCGCATGGCAACCTATTTCTTCCTTCAATCTGCCCTTTACTTTGATGGACTCCTTAGAGGTATTATATTACATCCTTTTATTGTACATGATGCAACACTTCCTTCAGTGGAAGACTGACTAACTACTCGAGCATGGATTTATTTCAGTGGCATTCTTCATATGAAGGAGGGATCATCCACTAATAGCTGTTAACATTCATGCCTTTCTCTTTTATGTTGCTTTAATGGAATTTATCACTGCAGTTACCTTATGAGGAAATCTGAAGAATGCCTCTGAGCTACAGGGTGCATTCAAGGCGGACCCAGCATACCTTCTTTTCTGTTAGCAAAACTGACTGTGAATGCACTCTTGAAATCCAGCAAAAGAAAGCGCATGTACCTGTTAAGTCTACCTCCAGAAGTTGAGGGTCATGACCTACTCATGATGTAGCCCTAGCAAAGAGGGAAAGTTAACTATGGCTTGGATCCAGAGTAGCCCTTCCATGAACAGAAAAAACTCTTTCCATTTGTGGAAGCGCTGGAAATCCAACAGTTCCTGCCACTCAGGGCAGAGTTGTAATGCCTGATTTTAAAGGAGAACCTACAGTAGATATAGTAAGCATAACAGTACAGAAACCTGGTGGAATGGAGAGAACCAGTGGGAGATAGCCATCTCTGGATATAAACTCTATAGAAAGGACAGGGAAGGGCATACTGGAGGAGGTATTGCTCTGTATGTCAAAGAGGGCATACCGTCAAGCAGACTAGAAAACCTAAAAGGGGCAGACTCTTCCGCAGAAGTGCTGCGGGTGACAATACTGGGCTCCAAAATTAATTTACTACTAGGAATATGCTATCATCCCCCAGACCAGAATGCTCAGGGTGATCTTGAGATGGAAAACAAAATCAGGGAGGCCTCCAATTGAGGAAGTGTTGTAATAATGGATGACTTCAATTACCACCACACTGACTGGATAAATGTATGTTCCAGTCATGACAAAGAGGTTAAATTTCTCAAAGCCCTAGACAGTAGAACAGTTGGTCATGGAACCAACTGGGGGGAGGCGACCTTGGATTTAATCCTAAATGGTCACCCAGAATCTAGTATGAGATGTAAATGTTGTTGAACCAATTGGAAACAGTGACCACAGTGCTATCAGATTTAATACACATTTAAGTGAAAAATTGCCAAGGAAATCCAACACAGTCACATTTTACTTCAAAAGAGGAGACTTCTCTAAAATGAGGGAACTGGTAAAAAGGAGTTGAAAAGAGGAGTCAAGAGGGTTAAATTCCTTCAAAATGTTTGGAGGTTACTCAAAACCACAATAATAGACGCTCAATGCAGCACCAAGGCCAAGAGGTCACCAGAATGGTTAATGAGCAGTGTCAGGGAAGCTATTAGAGAAAAGAAGGTTTCCTTCAGAAAATCGAAGGCTTGCCCAAATGAGGAATCAAAAGGGAGCACGAGCTTACACAAAGGAGATGCAAGCAGACAATGAGAGATGCAAAAAAGCATTTTGAGAAGCATATCACTAACAACATCAAGATCACCAGTAAAGAATTCTTTAAATGTATCAGAAGCAGGAAACCAGCTAGGGAGGCAGTTGGACCATTGGATGATAAAGGAGGATAAGGTGATTGCGGAGAAGCTGAATGAATCTGTTTCATCTGTCTTTACTGCAGAAGATATAGGACAGATACCTGTGCCTGAACTGATATTTTCAGGGAGTCTGAGCAACTGAGGCAATGGTGACAAAAGATGAAGTTCTGAATCTTATTGATAAATTGAAAGTTAATAAATCACTGGGCCCAGATGGTATCCATCCTAGATTTCTTAAAGAACTGAAGTATGAAATTGCTGATCTTCTAACAAAAATATGTAACATGTACCTAAGATCAGCCTCTGAGCAAGAGGACTGGAGAATGGCCAATGTAACACCAATTTTCAAAAAGGGATCCAGGGTGGATCTGGGAAATTACGGACCAGCTAGCTTATTGTCTGTTCCGGGTAAATTGGTTGAAAGCATTATTAAAGATAAAATTAGAAAGCATATAGAAGGACAAGCCCTGCTGGAAAAGAATCAACATGGCTTCCACAAAGGTAAGTCCTGTCTCACTAACCTTTTAGAGTTCTTTGAGAGTGTCAATAAACATGTGGACATGGGTGATCCAGTAGACATTGTTTACTTGGACTTCCAAAAGGCTTTTGACAGTCTCTTACCAAAGACTCCTGAGCAAACTTAGCAGTCATGGAATAAGAGGAGAGGTCCTCTTATGGACCAGTAACTGGTTAAAGAACAGAAAGCAGAGGGTAGGAATAAATGGTAAATTCTCCCAATGGAGGGATGTAAACAATGGGGTCTCACAGGGATCTGTATTGGGACCAAAATTTTTCAAATTTGTTCATAAATGATCTGGAATTAGGAGTGAGCAGTGAAGTGGCCAAGTTTGCTGACCACCAAATGATTTAGAGTGGTTAAAACAAAAAGGGAAGGAACTCCAAAAGGATCTCTCTAAACTGGAGAATGGGCATCAAAATGGCAAATGCAGTTCAACGTAAACAAGTGTAAAGTGATGCACATTGGGACAAAAAAAATCCAACTTTAAGTTAAGCTGATGGAATCTGAGCTAGCGGTGACCGACCAAGAAAGAGAATTTGGGGTTGTAGTGGACAGCTCAATGAAAATGTTGACCCAGTGTGTGGCAGCTGTGCAAAGGGCAAATTCCATGTTGGGCATAATTAGGAAAGGAATTGAAAATAAAACTGCCAAGATCATATTCCCCTTATACAAATCTATAGTGCAACCGCACTTGGAATATTGTGTACAGTTCTAGTCACTGCACCTAAAAAAGGATATTTTAGAGTTGGGAAAAGTGTAGAAAAGGGCAACTCAAGGGGCTGGAGCAACTCCCCTATGAGGAAAGATTACAGCAGCTGGGATTGTTTAGCTTAGAAAAAAGGCGAGTAAGGGGAAACATGATAGAGATGGACAAAATTATGCATGGCGTAGAGACAGCCTTCACATGCACAGCTCTATGCATGATGGCTTCCCCGTGACCTGGCACCTAGCGTGATCAGGGTTCCCGGTAGCTAGTCGGTGTGTCCAATGTTGTGGGTGTGGCTATTTGGCATGCCCCTGTTCTCCAGTCCCACATTGGGACGATGCATGAATAAAATGCTTGAACAGGGCACATGAGTCATTTGCAAGCTCCAGGCAGAAATTAATGGATAATGGCAAATTATCTCTAAACTGCCTTCTTAATATCCTAACTGCTCTTATTTGGTGGTGCAAAATAATCCTAGTGGAGCTCACTTTAATAAACAGCCTTAATCCAAAAGTATGGCATGCTTTCATTCAAACAGTGAAGACACTTAACTCATAAGTCTATATGCCTGATCGTAACTTGTTCTACCTTGTTTAGAAGGTGCAGTACACAGTACAAGTTCCAACTGCTGCTGCTGCCGTTTTTGAGAAAAATATAATGTAAATTTATTCTCTAGAGTAGACAGCAAGCTACAATCTAAGGGCAAATGCCAAGGCTAGTCTTTCCAGTAGGGAGAGTGAGGTTGTCGCTTCAGGTGTGTGTTTGGGGGGGGGGGGCGTAGGGACTAGAGATGTATGGCTTTTGTTAAATCTGTTCCATCTGTATTTCATGGATTGTCAAGCTTCGTTCCTTCCGTCGTCTGCTCATTGACAGAAGCAGATTTCTTTAACCAGAATTGTGTGCTGGTTAATGCGAATCCGCACGAATGTGAATAACACTAATGCAAGTTAGTGTAAATCCCCACCCCCACCCCTTAAACTGAAAAGCCAGTCCATGGAATCCCCGAGGCTTCGGATGGGGAATCCGCAAGTCAGATTCCTAGAAATCGAAACTCATTTGAATCTGTTGCAGATTCATGCCAACGTCCCTCGCAGGGAGTGGTGGCGAGATGCTGGGGAGCAGAGCTGGGTGTGCCACATGGCCGGCCCCATATCCCGTAATCCAGCCCGCTGCCCTCTGGTGCAGTGGAAGAGATTTGCCAGTGTCAAAGTAAAATCAAGCTGCCAGTCAGGTCAGCGTCTATACGTGGAATGGGAAAAGTTGTGGTTTTTGACAGAACTACTAGACCCCACAAATGGCTGCTTGAAGGACATCAGATCGAACAAGTGAAAAAATGTAATTACCTAGGTATAATGTTTCAGCCAATGGGTCGGTGGCTTTCACAAGTACTGAAAGTAACTGAAATGGCAGACAGGGCTACAAATGCGCTACTAAGATTTCATAGAACCAAGGGTGGTGGTAACCTGATTAAACCAACTCTTGAAATATATAGATGTAGAAGTGTGCCCCAGCTATTGTAAGGTGCCCCTTTATGGGCCTTGAACAAGCTCAATTCTTTAGAATAGGTAAGAAATACATTTGCATGCAGACTCAGGCTGTCAGTACCTCAATCAACCAAGCTGGCCACAGTAAGGGCAGGATTAGATCTTCCCCAGACTGAAAGCCAGGCACAGAGGTTGGCAGTGCTGTTTTGGCTGAAAATAATTTCCCCACAGGTTTCAGTCTTGGTGGCTGAAGCTTACAGAGAGATGAGGGAGGGCTCTTGGCTTCAGAAGCTCTGTGAGATGGCTTTAAATTTGGGCTTCTCTGTTCCTTAAGCTTGGGCTATGAGAAGGCTAAAAGAGCCTTGTGGCAATGCCTGAAAGTTGTCTCATTACAAAGTAATTGTGCAGACATTTTTCTTTGTAAATCAAATCGCTTATACACTAGTATTATGTGTATACAATCTCTTCAGGTGCTACTTTATTTTGAACATCTAGTGAAGAGGGAACTAAGGGCTGCCTTTACACAAGCCCAGCTAAATGTTATCCTGTTGGCAGATTATACTGGGCATCTGGAGAATATCCCCAGGAATCTTAGAATATGCCCACGTAACACAATAGTGGTGGAGGACCTTGCCCATTTTCTATTGGAGTGTAAAATGTTTACCATGTTAAGAGACCTGTATATACAGCCACTGTTGGCAAGGAAAACAGAGAAAACCAGCCATGAGAAACTGCTGTATTTGCTACCTGACCAGAACAAACATACCACATTCAGAACTGCAAAGTTTATTATACTTGCATTGAAAGCACATCCAAAAGCAACTGGATCAAAGACTTGATCTACATTATCTATATTGTTTATGAGCTGTGAACCTAGCCCTCGGTCCTCTACTCAGTACTGTCTAGGTGTAATCAGACTGTTTTTGCTGTAATATCTTTATTTTAATTGTTTTCCTTTGCAATATAGAATTTAACAGATTGTTGTTTCCTTTTGGAATTGTATGATGGCCGAGTGCTAATACAATAAGCTATCTTCTTCTTGACAATGAAGAGAACAGGAGAGAGAATCCATGGAACGGGAGGAGGCACCATCTTTTCTGCCTCTGGCAGAAAAATGTGTTTGGCCAGCCCTGGCAAATGTGCATCCTGTACAAGCACTCTTAATGTTGATAGATGACCTCTCAAGCAATCCACAAACTTCATAACCAGGTGCCATGAGATTTACAAATATCAAATGGTTTCCAGTTCTTTCCAGCACTGAATTGCTTGACAAAAGAAAGGCTTTACAAATCTCCCAGAAAACACCACTGGTCAGTTTTTAAAAGAACATAGGAGGTTTGTTTTATGAATTCTTCTCACTTCAGGTCCCATGTTGCAGGATGCATGGATGACTGCAGAATTTAGCATTCCCTGAAGTACAGCCTTGAGCATTTTTAAGCACACACACGCACACCTTGCCATTTAACCTTCTGAGAGACTCTCTGGTCTCAGGTTCCTTGCTTGTTGTAAGCCTACACATTGTGAAATGGAGGGGGAACTGTGGGTGGTGAAATGTAACAAGTGCTTCTTTTGGGGGGACATTGAGCTGCCCTTAAGATAAATGCAGAGATGATCCACATGCTGAACATTTGCAGTAGAGAGAGAAAGATGTCCCATTGCTCAGCATGAGGGGTTAAGAGACATGCCGTTGACTGTGGACAGGGGCGAAAACTACGGGGGGGGGGCTCAAGCCCCCTCTGGGATATCCCAGAATTGGCAAAGCCCCCTCCAGGCAACCAGCTGTTACGTGTTTGGGGGGGGCAATCTAAATTACCTCCAGGGTGTGTGTGTGTGTGTGTGTGTGTGTGAGAGAGAGAGAGAGAGAGAGAGAGAGAGAGAGAGAGAGAGAAGGGGTGGAAGAAAGTGTGTAGGAAAGAGGTGGGAAGAGAAGGGGAAGAACAGGGGGGGGTGATTGATGGGGGCAGCGGGGCTCAAGCCCCCTCTGGGATGTCCCAGAATTGGCAAAGCCCCCTCCAGGCAACCAGCTGTTTAGCCTCATGCCCCCCCATGGGAAATTGAGAAGTCTACGCCCCTGCCTGTGGATGCTGCCGGGGCAAGGGAGTAATTCAAGCCACTTGACTGGCACAGTGGCCTCATCTTCTCATTTTCCATTGACCTTTGTAAGCCCCTTGTGATGCCCAGGCAGGCGAAACAGAGCGCGCTTACCATTGAATTATCAGCTAGGTGTTTCCAGTAACCTCTCAGTGTTTGCTGAAACTCCCTGTCCACACTTCCTTCTGAACTCCTGAAAGCAAAGGTCAAGCACTACCACCTATAATGAAGAGCCAGAGCCAGTGTCCTTACAAACCACAGTGTCGTTCCCTGAGGGCTGCTGGTGGTGGTGGTGACTGTCACCATCATTTATTAGGTGCTTTTCTCAGAAAAAGACTCAAGAGTCCTTCAACGGAGATTAAAGCAGGGGTGGGGAATCCCAGGCCCAGAGACCAAATCTGGCCCTCTTGGGGTCCCAATCCGGCCCTCCAGGGTTCCCCAGATGGCCACACCCCCTTTCCCTGGCCCCACCCTCTTCACCATGACCGCCAAATGCTTGGTGGTTTCCCAGCTTTTGTGCAGCTTTCCCCACATTCTCAAAGGCTGAGATGTTGCTCCTACGGTTTAGTTACCGGCAGTAAGAGCTTTCAGCTACAATATGCTGGTATGTATGTTTTGTATTTTGGTCCCATCCCCTTTTTCCTTGGCCCTGCCCACTACTGGAATGCAACCACACACACACACACACACCCTGAACATCTTCAAAACTGAATTTGGCCCTCAGGCTGAAAAAGCTTAACCATCCCTTGATTAAAACATACCAAAAAATTTAAACCATTTAAAACAACACAAAAATTAACAATAAAACACCAAGACCTGATAAAAACTGAATTAAAAAGCCCATCGTATGCAGTCAAATGCCCGGGAGTAAAGTGAATCACAAAGTAATTCAAAGGAGGATTTGTTTGGCCTGATTGGTACATGGCCATTTGCTGAGGAATTCTGAGAAATGCTGGGACTCTGGGAGCCCACAGCTCCTGTTACATCAGTAGGGCAGAAGGCGTCAGTTACTCAAAATGTTGAAGGACTTCGGATTTTCTCCACAACAAATATAAGTAACAATGCTTTCTCTTACTTTATAATTACAAAGAAAATTATCTTTTTTCCATTGTCCCACATTTTTCTTCTTATTCATCAAAACCACAAATCATTTCCCCCCGCCCCCCGATCTCTGCAAAAAGTCTATTAGAGGTTTCCACTCAGCCATAGACATCGGTGTTGATTTTTTGGGGATCTTTCTCAAGTATCTAGAAATGGAATGAGATACCTATCAGAGGCTGAGGGGAGGAAACAGACAAGTCCGGTTCATATGATTGCGGATGGGGAAATAAGCCACGGTGGCTTATTTCTCCCCACTGTGATTGTGGGGGTCACATGCCAGGGGGGAGATTAGCGTAATTTCCCTCAGCAACATGGCTTGTTGTGTCATGCAAACCCGGCCAGGGTGGCTCGTTACCCATGGCAACAAGCCACCCTGGCCAGGTTTACATAACATGACAAGCTTGCTGTCGAGGATCATTATGTTAACTCAACCACACTGGCATGCAACAGGCAGGTGGTAAATTTTATTTATTTATTTATTTATTATATTTATACCCCGCCTTTTTTCCTTCAAGGAACCCAAGGCAGCTTGCATAATCCTCCTCCTCCTCTCCATTTTATCCTCACAACAACCCTGTGAGGTAGGTTAGGCTGAGTGTCAGTGACTGGCCCAAAGTCACCCAGTGAGCTTCATGGCTGAGCGGGGACTAGAACCTGGATCTCCCGGGTCCCAGTCCAACACTCTCACCGCTACGCCACACTGGCCCAAGAGAAGCCACCACGGCTTATTAACCACCCTGTGATCATGTGAACCAGGTAGGAGACAGCACAAAAGCACTTCGCAGTTTATCCGACAGGCAGAGAGAGGTGCTAAGAGTTACTAGTTGGAGTTAGCTGGAACTGGAGATGAAGACTTGTGCGGGCTGATGTATTCCTTTCTGGGATTTTGCTTTTATTATGCTCTGCATGTAATAATTGTAAGTAAAGCAAATACCATCAATGAAAACTAAAACTCTATAGTGGTGTCCCTGGAACTTCCCACCACTTAGGAAGCAGGGAGAAAAAAATTGTGAATTTTGGAAAGCTCTTATTACAATATTTTTTTTTAAATGAACCAAATGAAATTCTCACCCATTCATAGCTAGTAGAAACAGGATAGCACTTTGAATCCCCATGATTTACTAGCGAAAATTGTTACAGCTCTTCCTGCCCCCTATCAGAGTGTGACTGCCAGTTCCTGTGTAGTAAAAGGAAGAGGATGAAAGAAACGCAGGCCTAATCTCCACATAAGTTGTGCTGTTTTTCTGATGCTAAGTGTTAAGCGCCAGCAGCTCTTGTTTCCTTTGATGAATTAAGATCTCTCCTTCCTTTGGATTGTCAAAAGCAAACATTTGGCTGTTAAAGTGAAATTCCATCACTTCCCCATTAGGCATAAAGAAAAATCCATGTATTTCCTGGTTGCATCTTCCCCACATATAAAACTGTCAGCCTCACAGTTAAGGGGTTGTTTCCTCTTTTTGCTATTTAGATACCAGATTTCAGATTTTTAGGGATTCGCACCATGGCCCATAGCCTGAATGGAATAAAACGGTATTGCACCATTGCCCAAAGGCTGAGAAGGGGTGGCAGTTTTATAAAATCCTACAATTACTCAAGATGACAAAACTGACTATAAGATGAATGAGGAGAAATGTGATGAATAATATGGATGAGAAGTCAATTGGATCATATAAGAAATATGTTTTATTATCATTGTTGTCTGTTATATTGAAAGATTCAAAATGATTAACTCAGTTTTTTAAAAAAAAATAAGAACAGATTGGCAGTGGTGTAGTGGAGCCGGGGCTTGCAGGGATGCAGTGCTGGCCCTTTTTTGATTAGCAGGGCTGCTGATGTCATCTGCCACCCCTACCTCAGAATCCCGTTCCCTCTGAGCTTAGCTGCCATCCTCACAGTAGCTGTGAGGAAATGAATTTTTTCTGAGCAGCAATATATTGTTCCTTTTTGTAATGTAAAGTATGTTGCGGTTGCTTAGTCTTGAATGGGCAATTACTTGTAGCAGATGAAAAATGTCTAGAACTGGTTTGTTGATATGGATCAACACAGCTGCCTACAATTTTGGACTCTCCTTGGGGGCATAGCTATGGGGACTGTGTCATGACAAGCACCTGCACTGCACCTCAAGATGTGCCACTGCTTCACTGTAGGTTGGTCACTGCAGTGAAGAATGTGCACCCGGCACGGTTGCTTCTTTTTAATAACTGTCTCCATCTCCTTGTTCCAGCTTCAGCTGAAGCAAATTCAGTCCATGAAATAGTTGTGCCTGCCATTTGAATCTACCAATAGTTGCGTCGATAGTCCAGAGTAAGATCTGTGACCCCCTATGTAGGTTCATTGCAGACGTTGGTGCCACTTTGTTCACTGAGTTTTAGGTACTCCCTTGTAAAATGTGCAGATCACTAGCCTTAAGGCACAAGTATGCTGGGAGTTGGTAGGAATTTTTTTCTGTCTAAACATAGATAAGATCGCATCCTTAGTGATGCAACAAATATTTATACCCCACCTTTTTCCTTCAAGGAACCCAAGGCAGCTTACATAATTCTTCTCTCCATTTTATCCTCAGAACAATCCTGTGAGGTAGGTTAGGCTAAGAGTCAACGACTGGCCCAAAGTCACCCACTTAGCTTCATGGCTGAGTGGCAACTAGAACCTGGGTCTCCAGAGTCCCAATCCAACACTCTAACCACTATGCCACACTGGCTCTTGTCACCAAGTGGTGATACTGTCACCAAACTCATGAATTCTACATAATATAGATCAGTGATGGCGAACCTATGGCACGCGTGCCACAGGTGGCACGTGTGGACCACTCTGCTGACACGCGAGCCAAAGGTCACCATGAGAGTCACCGCCTGGCGCCAACACTCCCCAGCGGCGGCGTGAGGCAGCGTCATGCTGCGCGCCAGGGCTCAGGCTGTGACGCAGCGGGCGGGGCCGACAGACCTACCTGCTGCCTCTGCGCTGGCCGTGCCGGCCGCGCTGGACCCGCCGCCGCCCGTCGCGTCATGTCCTGCGCGCCGGATCCACCGCCCGTCGCGTCATGTCCTGCGCGCCGGATCCCCGCGCTCTGTTTTTGGCGGCGGGGGGGGGGGACCAGGGCAACAGGGCTGCACGCAGCACGCAGGACATGATGCAACGGGTCTAGAGGCGGTGGCAGAGGCGGCTTCAGCAGCGCGGAGAACGCTCCGCGCCGCTCAGAAGAGCGACGGGTGGCGGTGGCGGTGGCGGCGGCAGCAGCAGCTTGAGCGGCGCGGAGAACGCTCCGTGCCGCTCAGAAGAGCGAGATCGGGTCGCCGTCCCCGCAGGAACGATCGGAGGAGAACATCGAGCCCAGGTAAGGCTCGTATTACATCCCTGCCGCACGTTCCCATCCAGCTGCCTCATTCTTGCCCCCCCAGCCGCCTCATTCCCTCCTACCCAGCACCTTCTTCTCCTTTCCCCACATTCTCCCTGGCTTCTTCACAATCCCCCCTCTCTTTCCCCCAAACGCTTGAGGTCTCCTCCTTTCCCCACATTCTCCCTGGCTTCATCACAATCCCCCCTCTCTTTCCCCCAAACGCTTGAGGTCTCCTTTCCCCACATTCTCCCTGGCTTCTTCACAATCCCCCCCTTTCCCCCAAACGCTTGAGGTCTCCTCCTTTCCCCACATTCTCCCTGGCTTCATCACAATCCCCCCTCTCTTTCCCCCAAACGCTTGAGGTCTCCTTTCCCCACATTCTCCCTGGCTTCTTCACAATCCCCCCCTTTCCCCCAAACGCTTGAGGTCTCCTCCTTTCCCCACATTCTCCCTGGCTTCATCACAATCCCCCCTCTCTTTCCCCCAAACGCTTGAGGTCTCCTTTCCCCACATTCTCCCTGGCTTCTTCACAATCCCCCCTCTCTTTCCCCCAAACGCTTGAGGTCTCCTTTCCCCACATTCTCCCTGGCTTCTTCACAATCCCCCCCTTTCCCCCAAACGCTTGAGGTCTCCTCCTTTCCCCACATTCTCCCTGGCTTCATCACAATCCCCCCTCTCTTTCCCCCAAACGCTTGAGGTCTCCTTTCCCCACATTCTCCCTGGCTTCTTCACAATCCCCCCCTTTCCCCCAAACGCTTGAGGTCTCCTCCTTTCCCCACATTCTCCCTGGCTTCATCACAATCCCCCCTCTCTTTCCCCCAAACGCTTGAGGTCTCCTTTCCCCACATTCTCCCTGGCTTCTTCACAATCCCCCCTCTCTTTCCCCCAAACGCTTGAGGTCTCCTTTCCCCACATTCTCCCTGGCTTCTTCACAATCCCCCCCTTTCCCCCAAACGCTTGAGGTCTCCTCCTTTCCCCACATTCTCCCTGGCTTCATCACAATCCCCCCTCTCTTTCCCCCAAACGCTTGAGGTCTCCTTTCCCCACATTCTCCCTGGCTTCTTCACAATCCCCCCCTTTCCCCCAAACGCTTGAGGTCTCCTCCTTTCCCCACATTCTCCCTGGCTTCATCACAATCCCCCCTCTCTTTCCCCCAAACACTTGAAGTCTTCTCCTCTCCCCTCCAGATTCCTTCCCTTCCTCCCCGTTTATTTACATTTATTTATACATGAATTATAAACCACTAATCATTTTTAGCATAAATAAGAACTATAAACTTTCTATAGCCTGAAAAATTGCATGCCCAATGCAAACTTTTACCTAATGCAGTGTTTGCAGTCCAAGAATAAAGGTTGTTTAAAATGTGTTAAGCACGTTTAGTTTTCTTGTTTATCTTGCTCATCCTAGTACAGGTTGACTTTTACTTTTACTAATCCAACACCTGTAGAAGCAGGGAAAGGACCCAGAGTAAAGCTTGCCCCATACAATTTCAGTCTGGCATATAATCATATTACAAGTTGAGAATCCCTTATCCAAAAATACATGCGCCTAATTATTTAAAAAGTGTATCTAAATTAGCTTCAGGCTATGTGTACAAATCAATGTAGTACTATTTAAAAAATTTGAGTTGATGTTTTTTTCAATAAAAAACTGTTTGTATCATTGAAAGCCCTGTTATTGTGTTTTTCTTTTAAGACAAAAGATGTTAATTAGTTCAGACAACTGTATGAGTTGTTTTTACTAAACTAAAACCCCAGTATTCAGGTTTAATTGCAGTGTTGGCACTTTGAAATAAATAAGTTGGTTTTGTGTTGCATTTTGGGCACTCGGGCTCAAAAAGGTTTGCCACCACTGATATAGATTCTTTAAACACACACTCACGCGCACACACACACACACAGCTGTGTCTCATTTTTGCCTCTGGGAGAAGAGTTGCTTCTGCGTTTGGCTGGGGGCTAGGGTGGCCATGTGTCCTCGTTTACAGAAGGCAGTCCTCTATTTGAAGGGCTGCCCAGTCCAAGTCTGGTTTAAACCATCAGAAGAAAGAGCAGGGAGGGGCCTTGATGCAGCCCATCAACAGTTATCACCTGGACAGCAGTAAAAGCAGGCTCACAAGTCACCTGGTCACAGCCTTCCCCACTATGGTGAGATGTACTGTATTTCTATTTATATGATAGTCATTATTTTCAGATTTGCATGTACAGTAGCATCATATACACATTTTATGCAAATCTGTGTCCCCTGTTTTGGTAACACATTTACTCTTTTTTGATGATGCATAAGTGGCCACCCTACTGGGGACCCATGCATGGGGGGGGGGTTGCTGTTTGGTGGTGACCCACATGGTTCCAGCAGGCCCAGCCTGCTGGTCCGAGAATAGTGCTACCTCCTGGGCTGGCATCATGGAATGGCATCGGCCCTGGGGCAGGTTGGAGGGAAGAATCCTTTCCCTTCTCTCCACCTTGAACCTATTTAAAACAGTCTTATACCAAACCAGCTGGAAGTGGTGCTAGTAATATTGTGGCTGGTTTATTCATCCACCTCTCTGTGCTTATTTCCACATTTTATTTTATTTATTTTCACCCCCACCTCCACTGCAGGCGCAATCCTAATATGAAGAGATTTTGAGACTAATCTTGAGATTTTTATGGAAGTGGCCCAATTATTACATTTGAAAACATTACTATTATTAGCTGCAGACTAGACATTTCATAATGCCTACAATACTAGTTTTAAAAGATAATTTGTAATAAGTCTTGGGCTGGAACCAGATTTATGCTGGATCAACTGCACTAACAGAGGTGAACTTCCTCACCCCCTCCTTCCCTCAGCAGCCCCTCCAGCCCCTTGGAAATGCTACACAGAGAGCCAGGAGACCCTGCTGAATGGGGTGAGTGGTGGGGGATCCCCCCCCAATTGGGCAAAGGGACCCCCTCCAAGAGGAGCCATTCCTCACATGGAAGGCAGATCCTGAATCCACCCCCTTGCCTAAAACAACATATAGGTTAAGGCTGCAATCCTATACCCATTTACCAAGGAGTAAGCCCCATTGAACTCAATGGGACTTACATCTGAGTAGACATGTATAAGATTGCACTGTAAGGGCACAATCCTATGCATGTTTAGACAGAAACAAGTTCTACAACTCCCAGCATTCCCCAGCCAACATGGTTTGCCAGAGCATGATGGGAGTTGTAGGATTTTTTTCTGCCTAAACATGCACAGGATTGTGCCCTAAGCTAAGTCTGTCTAAGATTTATATTGTTCTCTTGTATTCTCTATCTCAAGTTAGTAATATACATCTCAGCTGGAAAGAGATTTCAGTTCAGTTGTAAATTAATGATTGAACACGGAAGATTTGTAAAATAAATTGCTATGAGCTGATAAGGAACTTTGTAATTTCAACAGGGACATCATAGTCAGAATAATCATAACCAGAACCAGAAAGAGAATCAAATTCTGTCTACTAAATAATATGCTAAGAAGGTTGGGGTGGGGACTCTTTCCCCCCATCATTGGTAGGAACAGAGATATAAACATAAAATTCAAATGAGATTTTCTTTGCCATATAGTATAGTATGATTAGGATTTTTATTGTGGGATATCATGTTCTCTCAGTGCTGCAAGATGAAAACGTGGGTATAAATAATTATAATAAAAAGTTAAAAATCTGTAGAGCTGGTGAGATCCGACACAGCCACTGAAGTCTAGTCAGGCCAATATCGGCAACCAGCACCCTTTTGCAGCTCCCTGGGCCCGGGCAAGCCCACTGATGCCTCTGCTGCCCACCCTTTCAAAAAGCACCAAGTGGCTGGGAGCCACCATATACATTTCCCACAATGCCCCGAGAGATGTGACACTGGGGGTATTGTGGGAAAATGAAAATGGCAGCTCCCAGCTACTTAGTTGGTGCACTCATCTAGAGGACTGCCATTGCTCCCCACTGCCTCTATGAGGAACCCCCCCCCCCCATGGTATGAGAGGGCTCACCGAGGTAGGAATTAATATGATAAGAAATATAAATAATTGGATACTGTTCTCTGTGTCTGAATTACTCACCAAAACAGTGTGAACGATGGCTGAGCACAGGATTCCAGCCATGGAGGTGCCCCTCCCCGCCCCACACACAACCCCAAATGCTGAGAGCCATCACGTTTCTGATCTCAACAGGTTTAGAGAAGCACTTCCCACCCCCCACCCCCCACCCCCCAAAGTCATAAGGTTAGGCAGTGTTTTGGTAGGTGTATTCAGTATGTTTCAACAGGTGCTGGGGCTGAAGCCATCTCTCCTCACTGGGAAATCCTCCTCCTCCACCTCCTCCTCCTCCTCCTCCTCCTCAATTATAGACTCTCAGTATAGTTAGTGATGCACTTTGAACATACTCAGGCAGGCTCTCCAGCGACGTGCCCTGGCAATCAAGTTCAAAAGCGGAGCTCTGACACAAAAATAGCCCAGGCTGGATACAATCCTCGAGGCAAGCAGTCTGAAGGAAGGATTGGTTTGGGTCCCTCTCAGCCATATAGTCAAGGCTATCTATGTATGAAGACGGGGGGGGGGGGGGAGGCAGCATGGCATAGCAGATAGAGCGCTGGGTGATGGTGACATCAGCAAGGGGTCAAGAAGACCCAGGGAAGCTCCATGGGCCAGATTGGGACCCACACCAGTCTGGATCAGGTCCACAGGCTAGAGGTTCCCTTCCCTTAGGGTAGAGCATTGGAGTAGGCCAAGCAGCTGATTTCAAATCTCTCTTCAGCTTTTTAACTCACTTGTTGACCTTGAAGCAGCCACTGTCTTTCAGGCTGGCCTACCTTACAGGGTTGTTGTGATAATAAAGTGGGGCATGCAGGTGGGAGCCATGTACGCCACCCTGATCTCATCGCGGGCAGGTTGGGGTTAAAGATATAATAAATAACTGAAAATTCCCTTGACTATATAGCTTTTAGGAACAATTTCTGCTTTAGCAGAAACTTGGATATGGTAACTCATGAAGTTTCTTCCAGCTCATGTGTTTCTTTCTACAACTGTCAGTTAAGTTTGAGATCAGGCAAACCTGCACAAAGTACTATGTTTCAAATTGCTTCAGATGAGGAACAGCTACTTTTCCCAACGTTTCCTTTGCCTGTTTTCTTTACATTTCCTCTGCAATCTAAAATTACCCCAGCTGGAGAGAGAGAATGAGAGAGAATGAGAGAGAGAGAGAGAGAGAGAGAGAGAGAGAGAGAAGTAAGTGGACAAAATGTTTCCTTGCTCATTGAATGCTGATCAAGGGCTTGCCGCCGTGCTGTGAGTTTTGGCAGAAATCTCTGCAGTGCAGCCTACTGCGTATTTCGGAGAGTGCCAGCAGCTAGCCCAATGAACAGGTGGCGGACTTCAGCGATAGGCAATTGCCCTTCCTGGTCAAATATTTGTTCAGTTGTACAGACAGACAACGGTATTTTATGAAAACACATCTCCCACTCAACCATTGACAACATCATGTCTATTACACTTCGCACAACAACGTACAAAATTGGAATGCTTGGAAACATACACAGACTTTTCCAAGCCAGCAAAAACAAACAAACCATTTTTTGAATCAATTCTGCTCCTAACAGATAATATAGAAATAACCTCATATAACCTATTCCAGAGTATTAACCTAAAGGCTTTGGGTTAGCTCCAGAGTTGTGCTTTTGAGAACAGAAGGGCTCTTTCGGTTCGTGGACAGGAATCAGATTCAGAAGTTCCCACTGGAGGGAAGGGGATTTTTGCAGATTCCTCCTTAGAGCATAGGACGCTGCCTTGTACTGAGTCAGACCATTTCATAGATTTCAATAGAGTTGGAAGGAGCCTACAAGGCCATCGAGTCCAACCCCCTGCTCAGTGCAGGAAACTAGAGGAGGGGTCTCCCATCCAAGTAATAACCAGGCCTGACCCTGCTTAGCTTTCCACGCTCAGACAAGCTGAGCCAGCGTGAGCCACAGGCCTGGTCCATCTGGCACTGGCTCTTCATGGTTTCAGGCAGGAGTCTTTCCTAGCCTTATCTGGAGAAGCCAGGGATGGAACCTGGGACCTTCTGCATGCAAAGTAGCTGCTCTACCACTGAGCTCCAGTCCCTCCTTCCCTTTGCAGCTCCCTGGATCATCTCCCATGCTGTTTTGGAGGGTCCCCCAACTCCCCAGAGCAGCACTGAAGGGGGCTGCAAGGTGAAAGAGGAACTGGTAAACATGGCCTCCCCTCACTCCAGCAGAGCATCATGTGAGCAGAACTCCACTGAGTGGAAGTTGGGATCCAGCCCTTTCTGTCATAGAAAGAAGGGGGGTAGCTCAGGCGGTAGAGCGCTTGCTGTGCATGTAAATGAACCCAGGCTCGATCACTGCTGTCTTCAGGTAGGGCTGGGAAAGAACGCTGGAGAGTTGTTGCCAAATAGTATAAACCACAGGCTGGAAACTTGTAGGCCAAAACATCTGGAGAGCCACAACTCCCATCAGCCCTAGCCATGGTGAAGGGTAGGCCAAAACATCTGGAGGGCCACAAGTTGTCCATCCCTGTTATAGACCAGGGGTGGGAAAGGTGGGGCCTTCCAGATGTTGTTGGACTCTAATTCCCATCAGCCCCAGCCAGCATGGTCAATGGTCAGGGATGATGAAAGCTGGAGTCCAGCAACACTTGGATAGCCACCACTGCACCACATTTCCATCCATGCTGTAGATAATACTAAGCTCAATTAACTAATGACATCAGTTAGCTTCAATAAACATTATCATGGCTCCTCTTTGAGGTTAATCTCTTCTCTTAGTTTTACTTTTTAATTTAAAAAAAGCTCTTAATTTTAAGATTTTTCCCCCTTTTACACAACAATTGGACAGAAGAATAGCATCCCATAATGGGCAGAAGGGGCAATTACATGGAAGTATGTGTGCCACATGCAATTACATGTAATAACTAGGAACATACACAAAATAACAAAAAGATGATAACATCAAAGTATTAAGTACCATTTGAAAGAGAAGCAAGACATTTGATCAGTGATGCAGGAATTACCCAGTTTTGTTTTGTTTTGAATCTCTCCCAAAACCTCAGATATCTCTGTCTCAGGTAGTAGTGCCAGGAGGAATCTTATGCTCTCCCTCTTTTGCTGTTTTCTACTCAGGATACATACAAATATGGCCACAGACTCTCTCTCTCTCTCTCTCTCTCTCTCTCTCTCTCTCTCTCTCTCTCTTGCACACATTGGAATTCAATTGGATGAAGAATTTTAGGGTGTGTCCGGAAGACTAGCAGTCTTGCTGTAGTTCTTGTCATACCTTTGATCAGAGCTGCCTTTGATCTGCCTGATGATATTGCTAGTAGCATTAGCAGAAGGAAGCTGTGTAAGGCTGGTTTGATTCAGTCAGCTCTCCTATAACATTGTGCTGTCTCAGTTAAATAGCAATGTCATATAGTAAGCATGTGGGGCACATCAATCCAGGACTTCCACAACGGCTCCCCATTCCATCCCCCTACTTAACATTAGCTGAGGTTGGCTCCATGCTGGACTTTGTGGAATATCACCATCATTTAGAGGCAGAGGGGAGGGCCATAGCTCAGTGCTAGAGCACATGCTTTGCATGGAGAAGGTACCAGGTTCAATCCCCGGCATCTCCAAGTAGGCCTGGGGAAGACTCATGTTTGAAACCCTGGAGAGCTGCTGCCAGTCTGTGTAGACAATTCTGAGCTAGATGGACTGATGGTCTGTCTCTATAAGGCATTCTATGATTGGAGCAGGAGGTCCTGCTGAAGATGGATGTGATAAATGGGAGTTTGCACTTCCAATACTGTGAGGTAGGACAAGAGATGTGCATACAAGCAAAACTCAAGTTCATCGAAGTTCTCCACATTCCACTTCAAAGCTTGTTCAATCTCCTGTTCATATTAGATTGCAATCTTTGTTTCTTTTCGCATGAACATTTGTGCAGAAGTTTGTGCATATTTTCCCAAATGTATGCATCAACCGTGCACATCTTTGAAATGTACACATTCTTCTCCCATTGACTAAGTGTGTTTGTGTGTATTTTTCAAAAGTAGACATTTTTTTCATGTACATTTTTCAGATGTATGCATGCTGTTGAACACATTTTTCTTCCAGTCTGCTAATTGCATTGCAAGCTTGGAAATGTATGGACTTTGACTGCACATTGCATTTGAGTTTATATTCAGCCCGGAAGGTGGGAACTGGGTAAATCCTGCTAAAAAGTAAACTGAAACTAATTTCTCATACATCTCTAGGTAGGACAGGCTGCAAGACACCCTGTGTTGTGTATTTCGGAGGCAGATCTTCCACCACCCATGTGATTAATTCTTAGCCTGGGCACACGGGAATCCAGGCTTATGGCTTGTAGCTATGGCGAAGGATAGATCTCTCTTCTAGAGTTTCCTTTAATCTCCTTAAAACAATGGTAGGGTGCATCAAATGGTCTAGGCATGAGTAAGACCAACCTTCAGCCTGGTGATAGAACTAAACCAACTTGAGTTTCTGATGGACTATATTTATTCAAGCACTGAGCAAGCAAAGAGAAGTTCAGTAATGGTCAGTAGCTTTTAAAATAAAATGAAACAGATAATGAATTAGCCAAGACTTTACCAACAGAAACCTAAATTTATTTATTTATTACATTTCTATACTGTGCAATAGCTGAAGCTCTCTGTGTGGTTCACCACATAACTCACCAAAGCAGCTTGGAGGCGGTAGAGGAGAGAGGGTCACTTGTGACTCCACAGTGTGGCTTAGTCTTGACTCTCTCTTTGCCAGCTAACAGTTGCTTGCCGAGCTGAATTCAGGGTGTTGGTTTTGACCTTTAAACCCCTACATGGCTCCGGCCCAGTTTATCTCAAGGAGTGCTTCCAGCAACATCAAGTAGGCTGCTCAACAAGATCTGCCATGGACGGCCTTCTCCCTGTCCCTTCAGCCAGAGCAGCCAGGCTGGTGGGGACTAGGAAGAGGGTCTTTTCTGTGGCAGCCCCCAAGTTATGGAACTCCCTCCCTAGTGACCTTCGCCATGCCCCCTCTGTGATGAGCTTCCGCTGCGCATTAAAAACGTGGTATTTCAGGCGGGAATATGGGGTGGGTTAGGATTTTAAAATAATTTTTATACTGTTTTAATTGTACAATTAAAACAATACAATAAAACATGACATCGCCCAGGGTGGCCGGGTGGCCTGGCCAGATGGGCGATTAACAAATGTAATAAAATAAATAAAATAAAAACGTATTTCCATGGCGGGTGGGAACTCCCATAGAGAGTTTGGAAATTCACACTGACCCATCAATAGCCTGAGAGGACCTGAACATGCATTCTCCAGGTGTTTCCTGCATTTACCTTGTAAAACAGGACCATACAACTTCTGTGCACCTGGGAGCCAATCCCACCCCAACCACTGGGGACCACAGCCGTCCCTGGCACCATTGAAATTGCCGCTGTGCTGTTGATTTTGCTGCCAAAATTCAGTGATACAGCAGCAACAAAAGGGGGGGTGCTTTTCCTTTAAAACAAGGCAGGTGGGGATTGCACCTAGTTTCAAAGGAAAATGAACCTCTTTTGCTGCTGCAACAGTGGTGGGGGAAGGTAGGGGCCAGAAAAATCGCCAGGGGAGGTGCAAGTGTTCCATGAGCCACATGTTGCCCACCCCTGTTGTAGAGGCATGACTCATGGGAGGTGAAGGGGAAGAGTCAGCCTTGGACGTGTATGAATGCAGATTTTGGTGCCTACAGATGCTCGGTCATCATGTCTGGGCAGGTCTGGGCATGTTTCCTTGTCAGGGCTGTATTGAAGGGAGAGGAAAGATTGGGTTTGTCACAATGAATCCTACCTCCTAGTGTGTCTTTACCAACAGAGAGACAATTTGGCATGACTTCCTGGGCTTCATTGCCAACATAATGGCAATACCATTGGCCCATTTGGTGATATTGTAAACCTTGATTCCCCATCAGATAATAGTGTTTTATTTTTCTCCCATTGATTTCTTTGCCTTGCACATTTGGAAGGCACAGATATTTACTGTGTGGAACTCTGCCCAATCCACCATTAGATGTTGGTTCAGGAAAAAGCAGATTGAAGCCAATTGGCATCCTGATTTTCAGTCTTTACATTTGTGCCAGACAATCTCTCTGCCAATTGTCAGCAGAACCTCATTTTATGATGCTGTGTTGCTGTTGCAGGTGAGGTGGCCCAGTGGTTTTCAAGCTGTCTTCTTCCAAGTTACACTTTCCACATCAACTTGGGAACCCCATCACATCTGTCACGGAAGCCCTGTGCTTTGGCTGAGGATCCTGAACATGCTTTAGAATAGGGGTTGGCAGCCTGGTGCCCTCCAGACATTTTGCACTACAACACCCAGAATCCCTGGTTGGTGCTTATGGAACTTGTAATCCAAAAAACCTGGAGGGCCCTAGGTTGCCTGCCCTTGTTCCAGGGATGGGGACTCGGACTCGACGACTCGACTCGCGAGTCCGACTGAGTCCCCCCTTTGACTCGAGTCCCACTTGAGTCCCAATTTTTTCAATGGGACTCGAGACTCGACTCGGGACTCGAGCCCAATGACTCCACCACCGCCGCCACTCACGTCACCGCCGTCGCTGTCTCCCTCGCCGCCACCCGCTCGCAGCTACCACCGCCGCCATCACACGCCATGCCACCATCACGCCGCCGCCGCCACCGCACGCAGCCGCCCGCGCCGGTCCCGTCATCACTTCCGGCGCGGCAGAAGTGCCGCACCGGGACCCTGCTCTGGCGCGCTTGGCCGCCGCCGCTTTAAACAGAGCGGCGGCAGCCAAGCGCGCCGGAGCAGGGTCCCGGCGTGGCGGAGGTGACGCGCCGGGACCCTGCTCCGGCGCGCTTGGCCGCCGCCGCTTTAAACAGAGCGGCGGCAGCCAAGCGCGCCGGAGCAGGGTCCCGGCGCGTCACTTCCGCTGCGCCGGGACCCTGCTCCGGCGCGCTTGGCCGCCGCCGCTTTAAACAGAGGCATACAGTGGCATACAATGGCGGCGGCATACGATGGCGGCTGCTGCGAGTGGGTGGCGGCGAGGGAGATGGCGGTGAGTGGGAGGCGGAGGCGGAGGCGGAGGCGGCGAGGCGGCGGCGGCAACTCGAGCGGCACGGAGAACACTCTCCGCGCCGCTCAGAAGAGCGAGATCGGGCCGCGCCGCCGCCGCGGAGAACTACAAACCCAGGGAGGGCTCGTAATGCGTCCCTGGTGTGGCAGCGGCGGCGGCAGGAGCAGGGACGAGGGAAGGACCCGCCTATGGTAAGTGGGGGCGGCGGCGACGGTGGCCCATGGAGGGAGCGGGAGGGTCTCCACGGGAGGAAGGGTAGCTCTTCTTCCTCTCGCGGAGACCCTCCCGCTCCCTCCATGGGCCGCCGCTTTGGGAGTGACTCGGGACTCGTGACTCGACTCGAGTCACCATTTTGGACCTTGGACTCGAGACTCGACTCGAGACTCGGGTCCAAAGACTCGTGACTCGACTCGTGACTCGAGGCCAAGGACTCTTCAACATCCCTGCCTTGTTTAGAGTGTATTCTGCACACAGCTCACTCACTCTTTCACAGAGAGTGTGGCCTAGAACACACCCTAAATTCTCCCATGTCTGCATATTGCAGAGGAAGATGGCTAGCAGTAGCCAACCTGTCTTTCAGGGAAGCTTGTCTGCTGTTGTTGCTCTTCTGCTTGAGGACCAGCTTCCAAGGAGCTCCAGAATTCTCCAGAAAACAGTTTGAAAGCCACTGGGGCATCTCATCCTAGCACTTATGGGTCAGCCCAACAGGTTTTAAGGCTGAGCTGCTCACAAATATGTATATGTATATGTATATGTATATGTATGTATACACCACTTATTAACTTTACTGTAAGTAGATTTGCTTAATTTTGCTTAACTAAGGAGAAAAGAGGGAAATTGCACAAAATGTTTCTGCACTTATGAAAGCACACAGAAGCCTTTAGGGAACTTCACATTTTGACATTTTGTTCTAAACAAGAAGCAATCAAGGATGAAGAAACATGGAACGAAATGACTAGACAAGTTTTTCTACACAACCTGAAGATAAACAATCAAAATAGTAGTAGGCACATAAGCAGCTACCTTATATTGAGGCAGACCATTGGTCTATCTAGCTTGGTATTATCTATACTGACTGGCAGTGTGTTCCAGGGTTTCAGGGAGGGGTCTTTCCCAGCCCTACCTGGAGAAGCCAGGAATTGAACCCGAGACCTCTTGCATGCAAAACATGTGCTCTACCACTAAGCTACAGACTGGGTTCTGACAACACAATAACCCACACTTGAGGGTTGAATATGGGTTTAGTGTAGGTTGTCGTTGAACCATAGGTTGTTGTTGAAACATGGGTTATCATGCTGTCTGAACCCAGCTGAGATACATGAACCATGAAGCTCTAACTGAGTTGCCATGTTTGGAGCTGAAATAAGACCATGATCATGTTCTATGAAGCTGTAATGTTTTAGAATTAATGACAGGGGATGGTAACCCTCGATAGTTTTGAAAGAGACCATGGGGAAGAATTTCAGAAATTAGATTTAATCTTCTAATCCACTGCACCATCTAGTGGCAAGATATTTTAAAAACTCATTAACTGCACAGTCCTATACATGTCTACTCAGAAGAAAGTCCCATTGATTTCTATGGGGCCTACTCCCAGGTAAGTATAAGATAGCAGCCTAAAATGCCCTGATCTAGCTAGTCATCATGACTAATGCTACAATCCTAAACAAACTTAGCTGTATGTGCCATTAAACTAAAGGTGACTTACTTCTGAGTGACTCAAGTCTGATTTGATGACCCCACCACATCAGCAACTAATGGTTTGAGATTGGGCAGCATTGTAGTGGCATAATCTGTTGGCTCCTAATGGTGTCGAAGACTCAATAGCCCACAGACCAGATTCAATTTGCAGCAGATATGGATGGTACTGGGGCAAGAAAGAGGTGGGCCAAGAGATTTGCTCACCTATATACTATTCTGAAGGCACTTTGGCCACCACAGATACATGTATAGCTACATGCCTGATGTGCACTGATAAGCTGTTATAATAGATTTGAAAATGAATGAACAGGTAGGAACCCAAACCTTGGATTTATGCTTGGATCTAGCACTTCCTCCCACCAGCAGGAGCACTCCCTGGGCAGAGTCCTGCTTCGGATGCTCCAGCCAGTGCGGAAGGGGGGAGTGATCTTTGCCAATTCCTCCTCCTTCTGCAGCCCCCAGCGCCATCTTCTACACTGTTCTGGAGGGTCTCCTAACCCTCTAGAGCAGATTTGGGGTGGGGTGGGGAATATGGGACTGCAGAGGGAGGGGGAAATTGGCAAAGATCACCTCATCCCCCATTCTGGTAGTGTGGCCTTCCCCAGCCTGTTGTCCTCCAGATGTGTTGGACTAACTCCCAGCATCCCTCGTCTTTTGGTTACTTCTGCCGATTAGATTTAACATTTATACACTGTTTTTCAGTTTCCAATTTGGTGTCATTCATTCTAGATACAAATCAGCAAATCATGGCTTTACTTTGAGGTGACATTACCAAGCATTATAAGTACTACAAGTACTATAAGAATTATTTTTTAAAAAGTTATAAGCTGGTGGTGAGGGCCCTGATGGCTCTCTGGACCTAAGGTTATACTTATCCCAAGGCTAGCCCTGCCTGGATCCAACCCGTTGATATAGGCAGTAGGCTGCAATTGTACACACACTTGCCTGGGAGTAAGCCCCTTTAAACTCAGTGGGACGTGTGAGTAGACATGCATAGGATTGTTCTCTTGGAAGTGAGTGCATAAACATGTTTGAAAATTGCACAGTTTTTGTATCACTTTTTAAAAGGAACTTTTAAAAATACCACATATTGGATGGGATCCAGAATCTGCTTTCCACAAGAGGAAGGGGCCTTGCACAAGAAGAAGGTTCCTCTGCCAAATTTTGGGGGATCCCCTCTCCCACCACATCTCATCCCATTCAGCAGGGTCTCCCAACGCTCTGTGTAACATTTGCAGGGAGTTGGAGGGGGCCCTTAGGGAAGGGGACAGTCCACTTCCATCAGCACAGTTGATCCAGCATAAATCTGGATCTAAACCATTTCCAGTAGATTAATCTTGAGAACTGATAAACTCCACAGATTTGTGGGAGGAGGTGGTGTGGGGAGGAGGACTAGAGATTTAAAAAACAATTTATTATATTATATGCATGCCACATATATCTCTACCCCCACCCCTTTTCTGTGTTCTGTCCTGTCTTCACCTTATTGTGAAACTTTGATGATTTGAGTATTTTAAAAGGAATTACGTTAAAAGATGCTCAGTTCTCAAATTAGTTATTCTTGTGGGGAGGGATATCCTTGGATACATTCTCACCTGTGGTTACAAACAATGTCTTGCAACTACCTATGGTTTTAAGTAAATAAATGGAACTGAATGGAATGATTCAGTTCTGTGGTTTCCAGGAGCTAAAGTAAGTCCAGAGGAAGGAAGGAAGGAAGGAAGGAAGGAGGAGAAAAAGCTCCAAATGATTTTGTTCCACACAGAACGCCTTCGGATTGTACAGCCAGTCTCCTTGTTTCCAGTGAATCCTAGTGCCATCTGTTGTCAGAAAATGGTATATCAATAGTTAGAGCAAATACACCACTGTTATCCATTGGGGTGTATGAAGTGATATTGCTCTATTGAGATTTGGGGGGGGGCGGAATTGGGTGAAAATTACAGGCATAGCTGTCCCTTCTCAGAAGATCAAGAGTGCCAAATTTCAGATCAGGAGGAGCAGGGGGTTATTTGAGTGCAAGAACATTCTTTATAGTTTGGGGGTTTCCAAAAAGGATGTGCTTATCTCCCAATGTTCTTTGCAGGTGTTATGAAAAATAGCATACATCATAGAGATGGACCTAGTTTTAAAAAAAATATCTGCAAAATTTCAGATGTAGAGGTGCAGTGGTTTTTGTGGAAGGGGAGTCTTTAAACTTTTAGGGAAAGTTATTTGCTTTTCCACCCCCACCCCATGGTTTCTTTGGCAATTTGTATGAAAATGGCATATATCATAGAGGGTACCCCTAGGCAAAATGCCTGCAAAATTTCAGAAAGATAGGTGCAGGGGCTAGGGAGTTACGATAAATGGAACAACAGTTTAGGGTTTGTTGTTTTCTGCTCAATTGGCACTTAAGTCACAAACTGTATTAGGATAGGGGTGGATTAGGGGTGGATAATGGAAGTGGCAGAAGCAGAAGGAGATCCAGCACTTTCCAAGCAAGCACCCAATGCTACACCCTCCCAGGTACCACAGACTCCACAAAAGCTCCCTTAACACTCCTGCTCCTGTAAAGAGCACTGAATACCGAGACAATCCTGCAATATATTACTCCAACCAACATCTGTGCCTCAAAGCACTGGGATTGGAGAGCCCTGGTAAAACCATTCACTGTGATGAGATGCTAAACTCACAAAACTACACAACCCCTCTCTGCCCCCTCTCTTTCCTCCCTTCCTCCTGTGTTTCTGTATATGGAGAACTTGGAGAGTAATGTATCAATTTTTTGCAGACACACTGCCTATGTGTCCCTCCAAATCATGAATGCAGCATCAGGAGGGTTCAAGTTTGGATTTGGTTTGCTTCAGAGAAACCCTGCTTTGATTCGGACATCTCCCAAATCCTTCCGAATCAGCCCGATTTGGTTCGCGATTCAGCCAAATCCAAAGTACACCACAGAATAAACCTTTTGTGGAGTTCTTCGTACCGAGAAATGCACAAATACTAACAGAATGTGTATAGTGTGTGGATATGAAGCTATCCACTTAACTCTGCCTCAACATCAGATCGGCAAGTTAGCAAGGATGTCCATGAGACCTAAGAAAAACATAACCTGTGCCTAGAAACCAGCCCATCAAAGCAGTGGAGATGCACCAGTGACATCACAAAGGCCTGTGCAAGCATACATACTGCCATTGTTGAGTGACATCACAAAGCCCTGTAACTTGCTATTACCAACTCAGAAACTACTGACTAGGCAGGAATCAAAGGGAGACTACCACTTGATTGCTGTAAACTGCCCAGAGAGCTTTGGCTATTGGGTAGTATAGAAATAATAATAATAATAATAATAATAATAATAATAATAATAATAATAATAATAATAATAATAATAATAATAGTCTTGTACTTTCACAAGAGTAGATCGCTTGTTGACAGGTAGTCTAAAACAACAAATGGAGGGCTCTTTCCTCACAACCATTTAGAGATCCAGTCAGCTTTGTCAGCAGACCTCATTGCCCTTGGTGGAAAAGACCACGGCTGAAGAGCAAGTCAGGTAAGGCTTTGAAAGTTAAACACAATGATCAGGCTATATCTAGAAATGTCTGGAAGCAAGGCAGGGGTGGGCAACCTCAGTCGCAGGGGTGGAATCCAGCCCTCATAGGGTCCCAGTCTGGCCCTTGGGGGTTCCCCAGACGGCCACACACCGTGCCCCCGACCCCACACCCTTTCCCCCAGCCACCAGTGGATTGGTGGTTTCCTAGCTTTTGTGCATCCCGCCCCCACCCTTCCATACTAAATGGCTGAAATGCCTCTCCTAAGGCTTAGTTAATGGCAGTAAGAGCTCTAAGCTACAATATGCTGATGGGGTTTTTGTGGCTCGTTTTGCCTTTGATCCTGCTCCCTTTGACTTCTGCCCCAGCCACCATTAGAATGCGGCCCCCAAGAGCTTCTCCAAAATTGAACTGGCCCTCGGGCTGAAAGAGCTTCCCCACCCCTGGCCTAAGGAATGGATCTCTCATAGATATAGCCCCTGCATCTTCCCTACCATTCTGCTCTCCCATTCATTCACAGAAGGAGATGGGGAGCCAGTAAAGAAATGGAGTGAAGAAGCATGGGAAATGTATGTTACTGAATCTACAAACATAGGCCACAGTCGAGACTCAGACTCTAATGCAGGGGTCAGCAGAAGGTAGATCTGTGGATGATTTGCAGCAGATTAGCAAGGATTTGTGACTCCCAGTTCTTTAACAGCAGCAATAAAATGACTCCCTCCACCCAAAACTATGCTGCTGAAATGAAGAACATTTGGGGTAATCAGGACTGGATTTTTGTGTGGAAGGACTATGAACATTCAGTTCTGGTACTCAGTACAAATTCCTGGGTGCAGCAGAATTCTTTACTTCTAAGTGTATGTCTTTTCCACCAGGCTCCAGTTGGTGGATTTCAGGGTTCAAGTAAAAAGACAAAGTAGATCCCACAAGTCTGACGTCTGCCCACCCCTGCTGTGTTCATAGAGAGCCTGCACGTGGGTTCCAAATTCAATTGCCTGCTGTCCTACTTTACAGAGGACAGTCATCTTTTTTGGAGATCTGGCAGAGGACAGTGCTCTGCTTGAAGGTTTTCTCTATCTGATGGGCTGACCAGTCCAAGTGTGGTTTAAAGTAAAAAAACCATAAGGAGGGAGAGCAGGGAGGGGTCTTGAAGTGGCCCACCATCAACAGTCAGCACCTGGACAGCACACAGCTCACCTGGTCAGTCTTCTTCATTGTGGTGGTGATATGTATTGATTTGTATCTATATCTCTAAATTATTATATTCAAATTGTATGCAGACCTGCGTCCTCTTTTTCGGAGATACATTTCCTATGTTTTGGCATTGTGTAAGTGGCCACCCTACTTCTGGGAAGGAGTCAACTTCATGAGCACTTATACATAGAGCTGCCCTCTCATATTAAAGTGAATTGGGAAGTCCTTGCAGCAGGTGTGCAAGCTCAGTGTAGCTGTCCCTGCACGGATACACATGGCCTGATTGGGGGTGACTGTGACCCCAAAGTTTCAGTGGGACTGAAGAAATGTGTGTAGACCAAGGCCAATCCCTTCACATGTCTTAAAACTATTTTCAGTCACTCACCTGCTGTACACTGTGGGGTGGGGTGGAAAGCTGGTTTGATCTGGCCAGTTGTATCAAAATTGCTAGGTTGCCCCAAGTAGAAAGCAGAAATTTGGTACATACCTAGACTCCACAATTGCTAGAAAAGACTGAAAAATGACTTATTTTCATAACAGCTGGTCAAAAATTGAAATGAGAAGGAACCAATGTTTACCAATAGTAGTGACAGCATTTTGCTGCATTTTATGAATCTTTATAAAAGACATTATACTATACATAGTGGCTGAGATGCTCAGAGAAACAAAAATAATGCTGTTCAGAATCCTTTTTGATTGCACTCATATTTGCTGTTGAGTTATTACTTCATTCCCAAATTACCTTCCACTGGCAAAACAATTTTACAGCTCTTCTGCTTGCGATAGTATATTTGTAACACAAATTGTGACACAAAATGTTGATGGAAAGATAATAAAATGTTTGATGAAAATATTTTGATGCTTCATGAGAAATAGAGATAGGGCATAGTTGGGTTTTTTTTTAAACTTCAATCTCATCAGTTCACATCTTCATCTAACTTCAGCTATCATATTTATGCTGATGAGTTCTCTGTACATGACTTGCAAGCTTATCTCTTCACCAATATAACCCTCATTAAGCCACACTTTTAACACTTCAATCCTGAACACATTATTTAGAAATTAGTAAACACTGAAAGCAGTAAGATATACTTCCGCCTTATGTCCTCAACCCAAGGCTTTGCAAATCTCTGATGCTCTTATGGTACTCTGTGCAAGAGTTGAGCAATGCTTTCTGAATGCATGATTTTCCTGAAATTGAAAGTAATTGAGCAATCCATAGACAAGTGGAGCTGTGTGTGTGTAGATTTGACTCCCGATGTGTTTTAATGTAACCACTGGATCTGGGCAAATGTGTTTAGAATCAGGGTGCTGGTATTTTGGATCTCTCTTCATAGATGTTTATCTTACATTAGGGAACAACTGGAAGCCCAGAGTCAAATCCAGTCCTGAGGAGCATCTCTAGAGCTGAGCTGAAATTTATGAGAAAAACATTTTCTGAGAAAATGTATATAGGTTTTTTTTCTTTTTCACAGTACTCCACCCCCCAAAGAGGGCCTCTGCGCAGAATTTTCTCTGAATATTCTCCATTTTTTGGTGATGGCTGCCATTCCCCCTGACCCCCAACACACACACACACACACACACACACACACACACACACACACACACACACACCTAGAAAGATGAAAAGTTCGGAGCATAGTGGGAAATTCAAAATGGTGGCCAGGGTTGAAGGGGGGGGGGAATGACAGAACACCACATGCTGACACCTATGTTTCCTAGCTAAAACTACTCAAACTTATCATCAATGAGCTATAGCCCATCCTGGGCAATGATAGTTACCTCTCACAGGCCTTGGGGAGAAGGCCTGAACTTGCCTACAGATGGCCTCACCCCCCCCAGCCTAAAAAAAGCTACTCACGAGCAAAAACAGGTCACTTAACAAGGATACAAACATAGGGACCAGGCCCTGTAACTAACCCCGATGCCAACTCTGTCTGCATATCTCCTCTGCTGACCTTACAGGACCTAATAATGTCACCTACATCAGCAGTGGTTGAATCACCTGCTTGTCTTCCAATGTGATATATGCCATCTTCTGCCAGCAATGACCTACTGCATTCTACATAGACAAACAGGCCAGTCTCTATGAAAAAGAATAAATTGGTTGAAATATTACCTCAGAAATGCCAATATTAAAGCAAGCAAGCAAGCAAACAATGGAAGAACACTTCAGCCTTCCAGGACAATCTGTCGCTGACCTTAAAGTGGTCATTATTGAGCAAATAAACTTCAAAGGGAGATTAGAACAAGAAACTGCTGAGTTACAATTCATCATGAAGTTCAGTTCTATCTCCTGTGGCTTGACTGGAATAATTTTTTTAAAAAAAAATCAGTCTTTTTAAATGTCTGTAATTTCTGCATTTCATTTCCTTCTGATATCACTGTACAAATGCCCCCCTTGACTATGTGTATATGCACTTTTAACACAGCTACTCCTCTGGAAATTAAAACTACCAAGGGTATTTTATCTGGTAGTAGAGATATCTACCCCCTCCCACAACACCCTGAAATGGACAGGCTTGCCAGAGATAAGCAAATTTGAAATGAAAGGCAATCAAAATAATCTATCAAGGATAGTGGTTCTGAGGAGGCAGCAAATAGGACACCTATCTCAACAGGTTTTTCTCAGTTTCATCTTCCATGGTGGACATAATAGCTCCTAAGCACCTTCCCTCACTGACGAGAACCTACTTAGCTCTCTGATATACCAGGGTGATTAAGGAAATAAAGGAGCAGGGGTGACAGCTAAAAATATTCTGACCAAATCTAGATTAGCCCCTTATTAGTTCTTCTGGACCTCCTAGCAACTTTTTATACCACCAACCATGGTACCTTTCTGGATCATTTGTCCGGGATAGGCCTAGATGTTCCAATCCTTCCCAGAATGACTCAGAAGTGCTGGAAGACTTCTGTTCCACTCCATGGCCATGGGCCTATGGGGTGCCACAAGGTTCCAACTTGTCTCCCATGCTTTTTAACATGGGGTGCCACAAGGTTCCAACTTGTCTCCCATGCTTTTTAACAACTATATGAAACTGTTGCGGGCTGTCATCCAGAGGTCTGGGCTGAAGTATCACCAGCATGTGGATTCTACTCTACCTTTCATTTCCATCTGTTTGTCCCAGAGAGGCTGTAGAATACTAGAATCAGTGTCTAGAGCCGGTGTAGTCAGTTTCTGGGTGGATGAGAGGGAACAAGCTTAGACTTAATCCAGACAAGATGGAGATGCTGTGGATAGGGAAACTATTCAAGATGAAGGTTTACAATTGGAGTTAATGGGGCACTCCCCCTGAAGGACCAAGAAAACAGTCTGGCAGTCCTCTTGAAGTCTGCACTAACTGGAGAAGCTCAGGTGGCGGCAGTAGCCAGGATTGCATTTAACCAGTATAGATTGTTACCCATGCACACAATAGACTACTATGGGGCTGCCTTTGAAGAGCATTCAGAAACTTCAGCTGGTGCGGAGTGTGGCCTCCTGTGTGGGGCACAGCAGTTGGACCATGTGACACCTATACTGCCATTGTGTTACCGAGCCCTTTTTAAGGTGCTGATTTTAACCTTTAAAGCCTTAAACAGTTTGGGGCCAAGGTACTTGAAGGGCTACCTTCACGCACATCAGCCTGCCCACACTACAAAGTCATCCTCTCAAGCCTGCCTGAGAACTACTAGACTGGCAGGCACAAAGGGTCCAGCTTTTTCAGCAGTGGCCCAACATCTGTGGAATTCACTACCTCTTGGGATGTGCTAAGGTCCTTTTCTTGCATGCTTTTAGGAGAGCCTTAAAAACATTAGTTCTCAGTGGTTTTCTCCTAAACTGGTGTATTGGGTTGCTGAATGGAAATGATATTAGCTGTAACTATTATTGGATTTTAATATTTGTATTAGGCTGGATATTTTAGTTTTATCTGTTGGTTTTTATTATTTGCATTTAGAAATGTTGTGTTATTGATGTTTTATTGCTTATTAGAAGCCACCTTGAGAGGGTTATTACCCTTAAAAGCAGCCTATAAAATAAATAACGATAAATACATTTTAGAGACTAATCTGTGGTGGTGATAGCAAAGGATTACTTTCCCATGGCCATTATGCCCATGCAGTGCAGCCCAATGGAGCCATTTTTAAAGGGTAGAGTCTGATTTATGCAGGCCTCGAGAGAGATTACACTGAAACCTTGGCAGCTAGGGATGGGTAAGAAATGAACTCTGTTGAGTATTTTTTTATGGATTTACCCAGTCACTACCTCCTGAGCCTTTCAGTGAGCTGAGACAGAGTTGTGTTCTGAAATCCAAATTAATTGTAAATCCAAATTTTTCAATGCAGCTTGTCTTGGGAAAAATGCACATATTAGGGGAAATTGCACACAAAATGTGTGTATTTGTGAATAGTGCGCACAAAACAGCATTTCAGCTATGTAAAGTACTTGAAAAAATGCAAACATTTAAACATGTGCACAAAATGCCTACATTAATGCATACATTAGGAAAGAATGTGCACAAAAAAGTATGAATCCCCATACAGAGTTTTTGTTTAAAAAATTGCAAGCTTTGGCGGAAGCAGGGTGGAGCAAGCTTAATCTCAAAACATCTCAGTGAGACTAATTCAAAATACTTTCAGTTGCAGTTCTTTAGCATGGAAATACGTAAGACACATGGAGAATGCATGGCTGCTGCTTTTGGGAAGAACCTGAGTCTTTTGTTCCCTGTTCCTAGTAAAAAAAAAACTTTTTTAAATGGCACACAATATCATCAACATATTGAAAGTTTCCCTTCCCCAGCAAACGGCACCAATGACATCACTCCATGCATTTTGTTTTACAACACGTTACCAGGGCAGGAGGAGGAGTTGTGGGTGGGTCTGCTGCTTTTAGAGGCAGCCATGTGTTCTGTGTATCATCTAGTTCCACCTTCACAATGGAGTGCACAGTGGCTTCAACGAGCGCATGCACTTTTGTTAAAGTAGGACTGGTTAGTGCTGTGTCTGTCCCTATATTAAATATAGTACATTTGGTCTGCCACAGCTGCTTGCTGAAATTGCTAGTCCTGGCTTTCCCTCTTTATCCTTATTGAGCACTGGAGCACAGTCCAATACCTGGTTTTTTAAAAATATATATATCAGTGGATCGAAAAGCAGGAAATGGCAGAGATGAAAAGGAGATAGACAGAAGCGGTGCTTTAGTTTTGAATTACTGCCCTGGCTGATGCACTACAGTGTAACTACAAACACAGATTTTCTGGTTTGGAACTGTTAAACAGCAAATTCGTCCTTAGAACGCTCAGAGTACTCTCTTCAGCATGGCATAAACAAATATTCTAGGACTAGGAGTATTTCCAGATCTAAATTCAGCTCTAAAAGCAGAGACATACCAATAACAGTATGCTCTTTTAGAACACTTGTCAATCCGAGCCCCAGGCCTGGTATTCACTCCTCCTACCTGGCCTGCTGAATTACATTAATTACTGATATAATTGAACAGTGTGGAAAATGAATCAATTAATGTACCCCTTTTGCCTTATTCTCTAGTATGTGCCAGATGTCCAGCTTTGGCAAGACTACCCAAAAATATAAACAACCATAATTTTTTGAAGACAATAAAAGAAATTACACATCTGGAACAAAACATAATTGGAATCAGTCACAAAAAGATGAAAATGCAGACTACAGTGTCAATCTGAATTGCCATGCTAGGCCAAGCTTATTTTATTACATACATTCTGCTTTCTAAGTACTAGTTAAGTTCATAATGTAAACATGAAGCATACAGAGTTAAAATTCAAGGCCACAATATTTCTGATTGTCCCTTTCTGCGTCTTTGGTTGGCCGAGATCAACTCGTAGTGTATAAATGCATAAGTTATATAATTATTATATAAAAAGAAAAAAATAACGTTGACTTGTATATTTCATTCTGACAAACGCACAGCGTTCGCGACTCGGAAAAGAAAAACTGGCGCTGCCTAACAAAAATATCTATATGATTTCAGACTTTGGCAACTGGGGATTGTCTCTTACCTTCAACAAGCAGAAAACAAATTCCCTTAAGTAGAATGAGGTCCTAAGCGTTACTTTTAAATATCAGACAATTCCAGTTTTACATTTTTATAAAGAGATGCACACTCTGATACTACTGCTTTCCCCTTTTTGGACTTAAAAAAAAATCAAGTCTTTGATAATACTGGAAATGGCATAATACTCAACAACAATATTTCTCAAGTTCAAACAAGTAATTCTTCATAGTTCAAATACTGTCCAGTTTGTTTTCCCCATCCTTAGAGGAATTTTTTTCTCCCTCACCCTTATCACCCTTGTCCTCCCACTTACTCCTTTCCACTTCATGTATAAGACACAGGGTTACAGTAGCGCTCCTGTGCAGCTCTGATTCATTTCCACTGGGCTAGCACAGAAGAACTTCCTGATGTATTGTGCCCTTAGTCTACAATCATCCACTTGCCCTTTAGCACATCCTCAGTCCCAATATTTGGCTCAGAGCTCTTTAACACTGTCAAGAATTCTTAGCTTGCCTTGTCTTCACAGTTTGAAATAGCTGATCCCACCCTCTTAATAATGGAATGCATTTACGTTCATCCCAATTAAAACCGCGGCGGTCAAAATCAGGTTCTGCTCTAGACAAATATTTATGACACTGTTCTGTCTGTTTGTTTTAAAAAAAATACAGGTAGTATTTTTCATGCATTCATATATTCATGTACTATATCCTAGTTCATAATAGAATTATCCTTATATTGCTGTAGTAGAGTCCCAGTTTGCAGTAGCATGATATCACACATGACATGAAAGCTTATAAACCTTTTCTGACCCCAATTTTGTAGTTTATCATTACATACTTTTACCTAGAACAGTATTTCATTGTTTGATCTGTAGATTTGATGTCAACATACTTTACATAGTAGTATCTTTAAACTTCTTTAACACTCTCCTGTAATCCTTATTAAAAAGCATTTTTATATGACATCTTTCGGTCCCGGTCAACCTTGTCATGTCTTTTAGGCACTTTTTTGTTCATGTTCTCCAATAAAATTCATTATAATTCATTGCATTCCATGGAGAAATATCCTTTGAAAATATTTTTCTTCCTTTAGTAGTAAGTGCCAAGGTGAGAAGGCATATGGGTGGCTGGAAGCCTAGTATTAGGATAGATACTTCCAGTTGGTGAATTCCAATATGGAGTGGGTCCGGCAAAAAAGTTGGAGGAAGTGACAGGCAAAGCAGGAGCATGGGGAGAAACAAAGTTCATTTTCTGGGGGTGTGCATGGTAGGAACTCATGTAGGGCAGGTCTGATGGATATTTGTACATGGATGATTCCGGAGGATGTGGCTGGAGGGCTTGAGCAATTCCATGGAAGTCAAACTTGTAGGCATAACGCTTACCATGGACTTTAGTCATTATATTTTTGTCATAGTAGTAACGTAGAGCACGACTGAGCTTGTCATAGTTCATGTTGGGTTTGCTCTTTCTTTCTCCCCAGCGCCGGGCTACTTCATCAGGGTCGGTCATCTTGAACTCTCCATTGGTGCCCTCCCAGGTGATACAATTAGAATTGGAGCTGTCTGACAGGAGCTCCAACAAGAACTGCCATAGCTGAATTTGCCCACTCCCTATGGGCAGAAAAAAAATGGGGGGGGGGAGAATGAGAAGAGCGATAACTAAAAATGTTTTGGCATGCATTTTCAACAATGCCACATCCCTGTTATGAAATATTTTACGGATTGTTTGTCTAGCCCATGTATGGGCAATCCATGGCCTGTGGGCCACATGCGGCCCTCAGGCAGCTTCCATGCAGCCCACAGGCCTTCCCCTTCCCCGTTGCCCAGCTAATTAGTGCTAGAATTGGCTGAGGAGTGCACTGGGGAGGGTGGGTGGTGCACTATGGGATTGCAATGATCCCATTATGCATTTCTCCTTGATGCCCAGTTGATTAGCGTGCATGTGCATGTGTTTATGTGTGGGTTCTTTCCAACAGTATTCAAATATAGTTTTATCGTATGATAAGAGCTCAAAATTATTTGTTATAGTGATAGAAACTGGATTTCTTTATATTTCACTAATAACAGTACTGATGGTTAGACCAGGGGTAGGGAACAGTTTCAGTTTCAGGGTGGGGGACAAATGAACCCCCCCCCCCGGTTCTTTGGAGGCCAGATTATGTCAGGGGGCATTGCCACACACCCCTCTCATCAGGGCATGTGGCCATGCCCCTGACGTCATCTACTCCCCTGTCAAAGCACAGAGGCTGCTAAATCTAGAATTAAAAAAACCCCAGATCTATAGAGTATTGCAAAAATGCTCCCATGATACATGTACAACTGCCTTTACACTGCTATATAAATTCCTAGTATTGTGAATAGTATAGTGATAAAGAGATTTATTTATAGCTTGATCCTGTATGTTTACTTTGAAGTATGCCCATTGAGTTCAATGGGACATATACCTCTTGGTCTTGGTAAGCATTCTTAGAACTGCAGTCATTTAGTCTGCAATCCTACACTTAACTGGGAATAAATGCCATCGAATTCCATGGGGCTTACTTCTGAGGACTGCATTGATAGTTTTAAGTAATGACTGTGATCTAGGGAAGGATCTAAGGAACCATGCTACTAATTCTATGTGACCTACACTTGTTTTCCTCAAGCAGCAGCCCCCACACCATGTGGAAAATTTCTTTTGCAGCTGGGGGGAGTTTCAAACACTATCTGCGATATAGTAGGTTAGTGGTAGTGATTACTTTCTTAGATAACTCTGCTTTCCCGTTTGCTTTTGATTAATTAACTAAGTTCAAACTAATTTCAATAATGACAGACTTCAGCAGAACACAAGAACAACAAACTTCATCACTCTGGTCTTAAACTGGCAATAATTTTCTATCTTGTAGATGAAAACCCCAAAGCAATAGTATTTCTTCATACCTGGATTTGCAAGACGGCTGCTGGTTGGACCAAGAATTTGGTAGGGATCTAGATGAAGAGTAAAAAAAAAGTAAAAAAAAAAGTAGACCTAAATGTTTTTACAATGTAGGTGAAATGCTAACATGTGTAATCAGTATATGGTAAATCATTTCTGGCATGGTATATATTATCTGCAAAAATAAGTCACTTTATATCAATAAAAAGAAATAAATACAATAGTAAGACTTTGTTTTAAATGATAATTTCAATACAATTCTAACCCTGAGTTATGCTGGTTGGCTGAAGATAGGATGCAACTAAATTCCCCATGCCAGTATAAGTCTACTTTACAACGGCATAATGAAGTTTTGAAGGTGTAGTGATGTAGCCTTAAATCAGGCTGCTGCTATTATGGCATAACTATGAAGGCTTCAGGGGGTGGGGGATGGGCAGAGCAGGGGCACGGTGGGGAAGGATCCAGGACTACGTCCCACCACGCTCCCTGTCCCTGGCATAAAGTTAAAACAAACAGAATGGCTGTTGCAACTAAATGCGCCCCTTTAAGACTGATGGGGAGTCCTATGTGAGTGCCACCCTTTTGTTGTAGTTTTTCAGCTACTATGCTTTTGAAAGCTGCTTGACAGGAAGTAATGTAAAAGTGCAGCCATACCCAGTAGGGGGATGCAGTGACGAGGAAAGCTGCACTGGGTACTCTGCTGACTTTCGTCCAACTTTCTCTGACTTCGTGAGATTAACAAATTAGAAATCTTCCCCCATCCCACTCATTCATTAGTCACTTCAGCTGTCTCCAGGATAAGACGCACCAGGGCTGAGAGTCTACACCTCAGCCACAGTCAGCCACTGAAGCACCACCAAGATTGAGGCTCCAGTGGCTCACTGTCCTCCTGACTCATTCCACTGGCTACTGTATTGGGCTGGGTGGAGGAGGGAGTGGATCTGGTAACATGATCTGGTTGGAAAATTACCTGCAAATACCGGCTATCAAACAAAAGAACATGGGAGAGTCATGGCAGAATGGGATTAAGGGGGCTGGGCAAACTGAAGGTTCTCTGGGGCCAACTGAGTCGGACAGCTACCTGAATGAGGCTACTGATACTTCTACCATTCCCTGCAGTGCCCTTTTTGCTAGGAGCCTGTGACCAGAGATTGATCCTGGGGCCTCTTGTCTGTCGAGCCTCTGCTGTTTCCCTGAGCTGTGTGGCTGCGGCCATCTCATGCATGGCGCTTGGGGAGGAGAGCATGAATGTCACAGGTCAGCCCACTGAGAGATCATAAGGCTGAGTTACGAAATCCTCTTATCTGTTTCTGTGGCCAGAGTGCGATACCACAGACCAGTACCACAGAGCATTGCTTTGTGGAGTACGAGGTGTGGGTACTTTTCTAGCTACGTTTCCTTTTTCTATCTGAAAGTATTATTGTCAGCCAGAGCCCTAATACAGTGTTCTCCAACCTTGGGTCCCTAGATGTTTTTGGCCTACAACTCCCAGCATGCCCCAGCCAACTATGCTGGTTGGGGCATGCTGGGAGTTGTAGGCCAAAAACATCTGGGGACCCAAGGTTGGAGAACACTGCCCTAATAGGTAGGCTTTGCCTTGTGGATGCTGCATTTCCATCTATCTAAGGCAGGCTTCCCCAGTCTGGTGCTCTCCAGATGTGTTGGACTGCAACTCCCATCATACCCAGGCAGCTTGGCCACATCTGAAGGGCAGCAGACTGGAAACGCTGATCTAAGGTCTTGAAAAGGCCTGTGGCTCATGCTGGCTCAGCTTGTCTGAGCGTGGAAAGCTAAGCAGGATCAGGCCTGGTTATTAATTGGATGGGAGACCCCTCCTCTAGTTTCCTGCACTGAGCAGGGGGTTGGACTCCATAGCCTTGTAGGCCCCTTCCAACTCTATGACCTATGAATCTATGAATAAACTCGCCGTTCAGGTTTCCCAATGCAGTGCCCTTTCTCACTAAGCTACCTGGCATCTCATAGGATTGTCACATATGAACTTGCTTTTGTAGTTTCAATTATTCCCTGACCATCAGTCCATTTTTCCTTGTCACTTTCCTTTCCCTTGCAAAAACAAACAACCAACCCCCCCCCCCCCCATGTGTATGTAGTTTTACTAGCGTTGCATCTATGGAATCCTTGCTTCTGTTGTGTGACTTGAACTCTTCTCCTGGGTAGAGGGGGGCAGTGTCAGCCATAGGTTCTACATGCAGGCTTCCTCCCAGCCCCTGGGCTATGGCTATTTAGCTAGGGATGCACAAGCAAAAGTCTACTTGCCCTGAAAATGAATTGGGGGCCCTCGAGTAGACCAATAAAAAACAGAACCCCTTGGAGGAGTGGTTCAATGTTGAAAAGAATGCTTGAAGGGGCCCAATTCCTCTCTATCTGCCAACCTACCCTTGCCATCAAGGCTTACCTTGGGAGCCAGGACAGGTAGCAAGCAGCTGCAGCTTTGGCATTAAGATCAAAGATGTTTCATGGGGATGACAGGACTTGTAGTTCAACTCCATAATCCCAGGCAGAAGAATATGCTGAAGCCCTCCATGCTTTAGAAGAAGCATGGAGGAGGGGAGGCCCAATAGGTCTCTCCCAACTTCTTTGTTGCCAGAGCCACCACCTGCTATCCTATCCTGGCCCAGAAGGTAAGCTTGTTCCTTTGGGGACCAGGAGGGGCTGGCTGGTTGGGGTGTATATACAATCAGATTTGGGCAGGCAGGCAGCCCACTTGAGGCAAGCTGTGTTGCCCATCCCAATTCTGCTTTCAGAGGTCAAGCAGGGGGGCTCTCCTATATAAGCATCCCTACATAATTTTTCATTACACCCCTAACTTAGCTAGACTGTATGATTGCCCTGCCCATTTCTTTTATTCCGCTCAAAAACATATGACAAGACCTGAATAGCTAAACAAGGGTCAAACTCTCATAATTCATTGGTTTTTGCACAATATATTTTGTTATTTTACAATGTGCACATGATATCTATCTGCACCCATCTTACTTTAAAATGTTTTGTTTGAAAAGTAAAAGCTAACACATTGCATTATATAATAATTTCACTGTAGGACAGACATCCAGTTTCAATGTAGGTATTTGTAGGTGACTGCTAACTGCCCAAATCTGCTCTAACTGAGAGACTGATTATCTGTTCCAGACATCCTTAACACAAAAAATGTAATTGCATTAGCTGTAGACATACCTAACTGAGGACGTTGGTCTTCTGTTTTGGGCACAGTTGAAGATGATGCTTGGGCAGCTAGAAAAAAAAAATCAACACATTCACCCGTTTTTCCAGGTTGAAATTACCCACTATGACTATCTGTGTCAGGGAGGGACATGGTCACCCCTTTCCTAAGAAGGAGAAAAACACTTAACTTAACTGGGCTAACTGTGGACTTTGGAGATTAAATACTTGTTAGTTTGATAATTATCAGAAGTAATATGAAAGGATCCGGCAGACCCAGGATCCTATAGACCAATTTCATTAATTAATCAAGATGCAAAATTAATGTCTGCAATATTAGCTAGAAGAATGAATAGTTTTGTTAGTAAGTATATTGGTTTAGATCAATGTGGTTTTGTACAAGGTAGACAAATGGCAGATTTGACTAGAAGAGTGTTAAATATAATATATTTAATTAAGAAAAATAATTTGAAGGCAGGGGTTTTAGCATTAGATATTTTCAAGGCCTTTGATTGTGTGGAATGGCCAGCATTAAAGAGGATAATAAAAACTATGGGGTTTGGTGAAAAGTTTCGAGGAGTTATTGATCAATTGTATGCTCAAAATACGACGTCAGTTGTAGTAAATGATGGTATAACTGATCAAATTCATCTAGGCCGAGGTACCAGACAGGGCTGTCCCCTTTCACCAATCTTATTTGTGTTAGTTATGGAGGTTTTGGCAAATGTAGTTAGAGAGGATAGTAATTTAAAAGGGATAGGGATAAAGGATAAGATAAAAATTAATCTTTTTGCAGATGATACTTTGTTAACAATTGAAAATCCCATGGAAATGATGGATAGGTTAGAGAATCATTTAAAGGAGTTTAGGGAAGTTACGGGGTTGCAAGTAAACTGGGATAAATCTGAGATTATGTTGTTTAATTATAGTAAAATAGAGGAGTTAGAAGGGATTAAAAAGAGATCAAATATTAAGGTAAAAAGTATGATTAAATATTTAGGTATAGATATTTTAAAAGAGTTAGAAAAAATAGTAGAACAAAATTTTAGAAAGTTAAAGAATGAGGTAAAAAAAAGATAGAGGAATATAAGAAAATTGGACTTTCATGGTTTGGTAGAATAGCTTTGATAAAAATGAAGATATTACCAAAGATAAATTTTTTATTTAGAATGATACCAAGTAGTTTACCAGAGAAGGAAATTAGGGAATGGCAAGCAATAATTAATAATTTTTGTAATGGGGGGGAAAAGGCGAGGATTACTAAGAGTAAATGGTATAAATCCCAAAAAGAAGCTGGGCTTGGCCTTCCTAATATCAAGTGGTATTATATAGCTAATCAGTTAAGGTTTATTATGGATATTTTAGTTAGGAAGAATATTTTGTGGTTAGAAATAGAAACGCAGGAAATAGAAATGGGGATGGAAAAAATTTTATTTTCAAAAAAAAGTATTACTAGTGTAAAAAGAATAGAAAATCCCTTCCTGAAAAATATGGTAGGGATTTGGAATAGTAACAGACAGATCTTTATACCAGGGATATCACCACTAACTCCAGTTGTAGCAATGGAGGACTTTCCAGAAAATGCACAGCATTGGGAGGCAATATTTAGGGAAAATAAGGTTATCAAATTAATGGATTGGATGGGAAAAATTGAGACTAGACAACAAATATTGGAAATGATTGGGCCAGATAGAATTTCGTGGTTAAATTTAATGCAATTAGATCAGTGGACTAAGAAATGGAAAAAGAAAAACGAGTATGAGAGGGAGTTTACTGGATTTGAAAAGAAAGTGTTGTCTAGAGAACTTATAGAAGGGAATGTTTCTTCTAGAGGGTTAACTAAGGAGATATATAAAATGATGCAGAGGATTGAAGCGAAAAAAGACAACCTTAAGATGTTGTGGGAAATGGAATTTGAGGAGGAGATATCGAATGCGGGGTGGAGAAATATTTGGGGCAGACGTATATTAAGAAATATGTCAGTAAGGATAAAAGAGAATTTTTTAAAAACTGTTTGGAGATTGTATTTGACTTCAGTAAGATTAAATAAAATAGATAGTAATTGTGCTCCATTGTGTTGGAGAGGATGCCAGGAACTTGGTACTTATGCTCATATGTGGTGGAGCTGTAAAAGCGTATTGGATTTTTGGAATAAAATTTTTGGAGAAATTTCAGAAATTATTGGTATTAATGTGGAGGTCTATCCAAAATTAGCATTGTTATCAATAACAGAGAAACTTTTGTGCTCACAAGAGAAAAAGGAACTAATTGTAAGCTTATTAGCGGCAGGGAGATTATTGATTGCAAGGAATTGGAAAGTTCAACATCAGTATTTAATAATAGACTGGTATAAAGAGGTTTGGGATATTGCTTTAAATGATAAACTAACATGTAGTATTAAATGTAAAAGGGGACAATTAAAGAAAAATAATGTTAAGGAAATATGGGGGTCATTTTTAGATTATGTTTTAGTAAAGGGGAAAGGGAGTAAGCCATGTCATGATATGATGTATTTTTGGAATATAGATTAATAATGGATTATGTGGATAGAATTGGTTTTGGCCCCGGGGTGACGGGTGCACTTGTAGTGTATGATTTGTAGGTTTATGGGTTTTTTTTGTGTGTATGTGTGTTCTTTAAAAAATATAAATTAAAATTAAAAAAAAAAAAAGAAGTAATATGAAGTTGATTTTTTCAGGAAGAGAAGGCATCTACAACTGGATGGATGTAGTTATTGATCGCAATTAGACAATGTACTCTGGACTCCACAGAAAATGCTCAAATAATTGATATGCATCAATTTCTCTAATTAGGCCAGAGTCAAGATAGAATACACATGAGTTACAGTTTGAAACCATTTATGTAGGGTCTTAAATGGGTTGCAGAAATGTAATTTTCAAAGCCCAATTCTTCTGAAAAACATACATTTCCACTGGATTCTCACTTGGCATGAAAGAAGAAAGATACTTTACCTTTTGATTGGGGAGTGGGATGACTGTGGCTCGTCCAGGCTGATCTCCTAGCTGGTTCATAAGGTATATCTGTATAGAAAACATATCACTTCAAGTATATATGACAGAAAGTTTGGGGGATCTTAAAGGCCAAATCTCTCCATGTGTGATGGTTCCTGAAGTAATGCTCCTAATGGTAAAATACTCACCATAGTTGATAGTTGCACTGTAGCAAATCTAAATTCTAGGTCATTCCTGCAATAGTCCATCCAATTGCCACTCTGTAAAATAATCTCTTCCTATAGTTATAAGCATGTTTGTTGTCTAGCTTCTAATCTCCGTCCACCTAAAATGATTTCTTCTTGTCCTCATTCAAGAGCTTCCAAACTCTTCACGTGATACATAACTTGCTCACAGTCATGGATGGTAACATGCAATTACCATTAAACAGACAACTATGAACCACCTCTTCCTTTCCTACATTGCAAATGTGTTAGATTTTTGTGCTAGAGGAAGCTGTTTAGATCTTGTGGCTATTCTTTGAGCTTTCCTTATAAAGCTGAAAGGGGTGAAATATGATTTGATACTGTAGAAATTCTCTTTTGATTTTTGGCTCAAAACATCCTCATACAATTTAGGGATGCGGTGCATCTCAAAGCAAGCTCAGTGGTCAGCCATTTCAGAAATAATGTGTTCAGATTCTGACTCACAGCAAGAATAGGTTGCCATTGATTTCATCTGAAGCAGAAGCAATTGCATCATTTCAGGAGAAATTGAATCCTGCACAAAATATGTTACACTCCTAGTAACAAAAAGTGGGAAATGGCAAGGCATCCACACATGCCAGTCCCAGCATGTTTATGCTATACACCAGCCTTACCCAACCTTCTCCAGTATCAGAGGCAGTATGCCTATACACCAGTTGCTGGGGAACATGGGTGGGAGGGTGCTGTTGCACTCATGTCCCGCTTGTGGGATCCAGTGGGAAGCTGGTTGGCCACTGTGCAAACAGAATGCTTGACTAGATGGACCCTTGGTCTGATCCAGCATGGCTCCTCTTAAGTTCTTAACCTGGTACCCTCCAGTTGTTTTGGACTACAACTCCCATCATGCCCGGCCATTGGTCATGCTGGTTGGACCTGATGGAGGATGTAGTGCAAAACACCTGAGGGGCTGCAGGTTGTAAAAGGCTGTCATATGCCATGTACACAGTGCTGTATTTAACACAATGCTGCATATGTCCCAATGGCAGCAATGTGGGTGCAAGCTAGCAGATAAACACATGCGCATGCCAAATTTATTATGAGCACAAAAAGCTTGTCACTGATGGTTCAGTGAAGCCTTCCTCAACCTGGCATCCTCCAGAAGTGTTGGACTACAATTCCCATAATTCCTCAGCCAGCTGTAGAGTGACAGATGTGTAATAAAAATGGGGGGCGGGAGCCACCTCATGTACCAGTCACTGGGGAACATGAGTGGGAGGGTGCTATTGCACACATGTCCTACTTGTGGGCTTCCCACAGTCAGCTAGTTGGCCACTGTGTGAACAGAATGCTGTACTAGATAGGCCTTTGGTCTGATTCAGCATAGTTCTCCTTACATTCTTAAGGATAAGATAAGCTCAAAAACACCACTCAAATAAATTCAAAAGAAATTCTAAATCACCCTGAAAATGAAGCAGAAAAACAGAAGCCTCTTTTGTGGGGCAAGAAAACTTTTGGGAAATTGGAGGACAGATTTCAACATAACACAGCACTGCTGTAAAGTTCCTTCGTTCTGATGTAATTAATTGATCATTGTATTTACTTAATTTAGAACCTTCCTTTTAGGCTATAAAGGCCCTTGAGGTGGCTTACAACAGCACAAACATATCAAAGATATTTTCTTATTTGTTTTTCTTCTGAAACAGCTAATCAAACACCTTTCCTGAGGCCTGTTTAGAGAACTTGTCTTGCAAATACTAATTGTGAAGTGGCAAACATGTATTGTGTGTGTGTTTATGGCAATTTATCATTTACTGACAGCACAAATAGTTTTGAGATTTTCACAGTGGCAAATATTTTCATCATCTGTCTTTGGATAATAGACAAAATCATGACAAAATATCCATTTTAGTTGGAAAATGTTTGCTCAGAAATTATTTATTAGTCCTGCCTCAGCAGTACATGTGCAGAATTGCTAATGCAGCTGAGGCAAGTTCTATGTGACTATATATTTTATATATCTGGTACTACTATTCTGTGCTAAAGGAGAGAGTAGAATGGGAAGAAGCTCAGTAAGCCAAATTGGTGCTCAGTAAGGAATCAAAAATGTGCATACCTGGTCTGGTGGTAATTCTTTGTGTTGCTTCAGGATATACTGAAGTATTTGGGAAAATAAAAGCTGCACCTCCTGGAGACAAGAAGACAACAGAAATCAGGATAATTTTACATTTAGTATATTAATTTGAACAAAGCTCATGTATTGGAGTTGGACTACAATAGAGCATCTGATCTCCCTCCCTATCGGGCATTCAACTGACATCAAACTCAATTCCAGGACAATACTTTGGTATACAATCAAGCAAGGAAGAAGAAAAAATATATCCATATTTTCCAGTTAGGAGAAGCTGACTAACATGTCAACAGATTTCATATTTGCTTTGAAGTATTATTATTTTTGTTCCATCTTCATAGAAGTCACTTGCCTAATACAGATATAGGCAACATTGAGTCTGCCAAGCACAGTATATGCCAATTATTTTCCCCATCCTGCATAGCTCCAGTTGCTGCTATGTGGGTTGGTTGTTCTGGGGGAAAGTGGTGAAGTCTGATGAGCCATATAAGGCCTCAGGCCTCATGCTATTTACCAGCTGATTAATGCACACACCTCTTATTACTGTACTAAAATTTTTATGGATCAGATGAGCTTTTGATCACAAGCATTTGGGGAAATGAATATTATTTCTCTATTAAGTGAATACAGAGAAAGTGGAGTTGAAAGGGACAGACATCCTCCTTACTGTTCCTTTCATATGGAGAAAGTGTGGTTTGCTGGTTAGAGTGACGGACTAGGACTGGCGAGACCCATGTTCAAATCCCTATCAGCTATGAAGCTCACGGGGTGACCTCAGGCTAGTCACTTCTCTCCCTGTATCTTTCAGTCTAACCTACCTCACAGGGTTGTTGTGAGCATAAAATTGGGTAAGAGGGGACACCATGGGCATTGCCCCGGGCTCTTTGCAAGAAGAGTAGGATTCAGATTAAATAATTAAATAATGTTAACAAAGAGACTGCAACATCCATCTCCTTAAAACACAGAGCTAAAGTTATGATCCACAGGTGCTTTAGATTCAGGTAAGGCGTGTTTCCCATGTTACTTTTAAAAATCATGGGTACACATAGCTGAGTCTTAAAAAGCATGAAAATCTAGTGGAAAGGATGACACATTAGGTCTGTTTCTAAAAGGAAAATTGCATACAGCAAAACATGGGAATTGTGATATCAAGTTATTTAACCTTATACTAAGCACATTTGTCAGCGCCTGGATGTGGGACCACCAGGGAACCCTATGTACACCACCTTGAATTTCATTGTAGGGAATCAGGACAGATATACATGTAATAAATAATAATAATTTGTAGAAAACATAGCACTGAACTATCAGTGAAAATTCAACTGAGTTTTGAAAAAGGTGCCCAGAGCCAAGAATAATTTCTCTGTTTCTCATAGAGCTGTTATTTCTGGTCACTATAACTAATTAAAACCCTCAGGCATGATAACAAGAATGAGATAGCCCAAATATGTATTTAATTAGATTAAAGACATTGTTGTTTTCATATATCTGTGTTGCCTTCTGATGCACAATCTCAAGAAGAGTTTCATTTTAGTTTCCTTACCTATAACACAAATTTGAACCAAATATATTTCTAGACACTGAGAATCAATAAGGTATTTCTTTTTCTCCTCTTTTTTTCCATTTATGACATGACCCTGATGGTCAATGAGCTCATAGGAATGGAGCAGGAGAGTCTGCATTGTTCCTAACTCAAACCCCCAAACTGACACCAGATGCCTTTGCATAAGGCATGGAAGTATGGAGGACATGCTTCTTCCCTCCATGTTTCTGGGTCTTGTGAAAGACAGGGGAGATGCATACATCCCCTGAGGTGAGATGCCCCTTTCTCTTGCATGGACATAATGTGCATCTTGCTGAGGGGGTGATACACATTTTCCATCATAGATCATAGAGTTGGAAGGAGCCTACAAGGCTATCGAGTCCAACCCCCTGCTCAATGCAGGAAACTAGAGGAAGGGTCTCCCATCCAAGTAATAACCAGGCCTGACCCTGCTTAGCTTTCCACACTCAGACAAGCTGAGCCAGCATGAGCCACAGGCCTACATACTTCCTATGAGACCAGGAAGCATGGCATGATGAAGCATGAGCCACTCATGCTTCTTTCTCCTGATGGTTCTGTTTCTCATGTGAATGTATCCACAGCAGTAGCCCATTAGGGCTGCCTCTGCAGTACTTGTCCCCTTCTCAATCAAAGACATTCAAGATAGACCCCTACATGAAAATAATGCTCTTCTTGGATAAAGGCTATGCTTGCAAAAGGGCTGGGGAAGTTTGCTGTGAGTCAGTCCCTTCAAAGGACCTATTTCACGCTTCTGTGCCAGGGCCTGCTTCTATCAGTGAGATGATCAGTTGCTTAATAGATTTATTGTACAGATTCTCTCTGTACAGAGATTAGAATATTAGGGGGCAGGCTAAGCTACAACCTTTTCGTCTGATATACTACTTTTATATCTACAGGGTTGTTTTTCCCCAATAAGGGCGCCCATTCAAACATACAATTCCACACCTGAAATGGCACTGCCCAGCAAAAGCTGCACACCCCTGCTCTCCCTTTTTGTTTTGTTTCATTCATAGCATGGGAGAAAAGGTGAAAAACAATGGTGGATGTATTCTGTGTGTGTTTGCAGGTGTTTGTGTTCATGCACATGTGGAGAAGGACATAGGTACACAAACACTCTCTTCCTCAGGGGCAAATATTTCTTTCAGGGGAACTCATGCAGAGCACTATCCACATGGAGTTAATTGCAGCATCTGACCCTAAATGTTTTGCCTGTTTATGGAGTGTGTGTGTGTGTGTGTGTGTGTGAGAGAGAGAGAGAAATTCCCATCAGAACTAGAAAGCATATTATACCCTCAAGCCCTTTCTTCTGTCTTAATTTACATTTAGCATGCATCTGTTAAACAGAAATCCTAAACTTTCAAAATATGGCCTATAGGAAGGGGAGCAGTGACAGCATTACCTGTATTTCTAGCATGCATTAACCGTGGAGAGTTTTGTAAGGCCTTATCAACATCATCTGAAGTCAAATGTGGAAGAGGAGCTACAAAACAAAAAGCAACACCAAAACTTTAAAAAAAGATATTCAGAATTATCTTAATAACCATTTTATTTTTCCTGATAGGATTGTTTATTGGAGAATCTAGCATCAATTCACTCTACTCTTTCTGGAGTTGGGTTTATGATACTGCTAGAAGAAGGGAATTAATTTAATTCAGAATATTAGTAGGAAATATCCTGAAAATGTTGGTGTTGCACTGCCTGATTTTTTAAAAATAGATTTTATTCATTCACATTGTTATTATTCAGTTCTGTAACATTTTTTTCAAGTAACCAATTCACTTCTTTCTTTTCCTGTCTTTGAATGCTGCCTACAAGTTTCATTTTATTTATATTTAGGGGGCTCTTTTTTCTTCACCATTAAGCATATAGCTTCCATTTCCATGGGAGTCTTATAAAGTGCTCCTTTGTGTGGTGTAGAACACATATATTTAATCATGCCTGGAATTTCTTTATAAAACAATATGTATGATCTCATTTAGAATTATAATTTCTTTCAGCAATGGAAAGAAGAAAAAATCTGTGACCAGAAAAAACATTACTACAAATTCTTATGTAGATGATGTTCATACTGATTTTTGATCTTTGTAATCTCTAAAATAGTAAACACTTCCCTGATTTGCAGTCTACTTAGAAAATATTGTGAGCACAGCATTTAAAGTAGACATTTGGAATAAGTATTAATGTGAATAATGCAGTGGACAACCTTTTATTTTAAGAAAAGAAAAGGAAATGTTCTTACTTTCTCTGAGGTAGTGTAGGTGTGAGAGGAGAATGTCTGCATTGTAGCTTGGGGTGAGCCTCTGGAAGTCATCTTTGGTCATCTTACACAATTCCTTCCCATCAATATTCTGAAACAACAAGATGTCCACATCTGGGAGACCATATTCCTTGACAGCCCATTCCAACCACTGGCGTACATGATCTGTGCTCCATAATGTGGGATCTGTTTTGAAAAAAGCAGAAAGTTTCGTTGTGTTATGTTATGTTATGCTCTACTACAAAATTGACTGAGCTTTTTCCCTTGGCAAATGTTCTACCATGATAATGAGAAAGTTTAGTTATTCTGATTCAGCAAACTAACCCCAGGAGGTTGTTTATTTCATCAATAGGAACCAAAACGAGGGGCAGGGGGACAATTGGAGGGGTGCCATCTAACCCCATTATATTCAATGAGAACTCTGTCATTGAGTTCAGTTGGATGTGAACTGCACCGACTGCCTGAAACAGAGTGGTGAATTCAGTCTATGGTACACATTAAAAAACATGTCAGAGCATTCATGTCATCTTGAATAGTATTTATTGTGAGAAGGCACAACATTAAAAGTGAAGGTAACTCTCCTGTACCCTGTTTACTGCAGCCCTCAATTGCTAAGTTGGGGCATATCTTGGGGAACAGATGCACCAATGCCATGTATGTGACATACCCCGGAATCTGTACATAAAGTATCTGCTAATGCTGGTCCAACACTAATCTATCTCCTTCCCTAATGGAGTTATCTATCAGATGATTATAATAATCTTTGCCATTTGTCTGACAGGCTTTCCATCCATAGTCAAAGAAGAGGTGTAGTTATTGATGTGTAGCAGTCTTTAATGTGTTTGGGCCTATCTGAATTATTTGTTACTGCACTACTTTATCTTTTTTACGGTCAACAGCAACCTGCCGTTTAGCCTAACAAGCCAGCAGAAGCTATTTGATTGAGTAAAGCTCCCCTATTTTCCCCAGAATGAGTTTTCAATTGCAACACATGAGGATAAACTCCATTCCCATCACTTAAAAAAAAAAAGCACATGCACAATAGATCAAACTGATCTAAAACCAAAAAAGGCCCCTTGCCCTGGCCTGTGTGTGGTATTTGTGCATGTCTGGTTATGTACTAGAATGTACAACAACTACAAGTGCAGGAAGTTGACATCTGGAAGCACCCTTAGGCTGCAATCTTATATACACTTACCTGGGAGTAAGTCTCACTGAACTCATGTTATTATAGGCTTGTAGTGTAAATCTTTGTTTTTTTTAACTGGGGTGAACAATGTTAATATGAACACCATATTAAAGTTGGCAACAATTCACAGCTAAGCTTTCCCCCTTTTTTTTCTGTTGCCTTGCCATATAATTCTGCAATCTGTAATGGCTGTGTAGAAATGAAAATGTGGCAGTCCAATAGCAGAGCTTTACCCAAATATTTCTTGTGCAGCTCAGCAAACAGCTGTGTATGCCTACAGACAGACCTCTTGCTCCCTGAAGAATGCTTGCATCCATTTCCAAATATATTTCTTAAGACAGATGTGGATGGGAAAACATTATTTATGATCACTCTCAATTTGAAGACGGGGACATATATCAACGGGCAATTTTGTGGCCAAATTGCTTTAGAAGGGAATAGGGCTGTTTCATGGCCTGCTTCTGAACATTTTATCATTTACTGAATCAGTTTGTTGCAGTTTAGAAAAGCAAAACATTATCTGAATATGTGTAGAAGATTATGCAACAAATGTGCAGCTTGACAAATAACTGACAGAATTACAGCTTGCAATTTTAGCCACAACTAATGTTCTTGCAGATTCTTGCCAGTACATAACTGTAGGAACATTAAGCAATACAGCAGAAGCAGAAATGTTTCATATAAATTATTTTTATAGTACTATGAATAAAGGTATATCCTTCCTTTCTGTTAAAAATTAGCTCCATATACATGGCCACCATTGTATACCAATCATGGTAAAGGAATATTATGTATTATTATTGGCTCATAAGTATAAATCAGAGGAATTAATAACTGTTTGATGCACAGTAGCAAGTTTACTATTTGTGGTATACCAACAGTGATAATGAAAGAAACGGCCATTTTTGTGCTGAAAATCAAACCCCATGAACATTAGGCAGAGCACTATTTCCCCTGTCCACATCTAACACACTAGCTAATGTGCTGTTGGATTATCATCTACTTTTACGTGATCATCTATTTTTAGCAGGGGGGGTGTACTAATTATTATTTTGTATTTAAGGGCTATACAAAGAAATACATGTGGGGAGGGGGAACCACTTCAGTTATGAATATTTCTTGACCAATTAAAGCCCCTCACTGCAAGTGATGCTTTCATCTCATAGAAAATAATGTAACAAAACCTGTAGAGATTTTAATGGGCCAGGATTGCACTTTTATACTACTAGTGAGCTACTGAATGCCATTGGCTGTTTATTAAAATGAGAAGGGCTCCAGGGTTGGCAATGATCATTTTGAAGCTGCTTCACTCATGTCAAAATGGGGTGTTCCAATTTGTCAAGTTTTGGGCTGAAATGGCAAAATAAATTAATAATTATTATATATTATTATTATTATTATTATTATTATTATGAGGAGGAGGAGGAGGAGGAGGAGGAGGATTATGTAAGCCACCTTGGGTTCCTTGCAGGATTATGTAAGCCACCTTGGGTTCCTTGCAGGAAAAAAGGAGGGGTATAAATATAATAAATAAATAAATAGCGCTTTGCAAAATCCCAAAGATTTAAAATGTGTCCCATGCTAGTTTAGGGGGGATTGAGGAGGGAATCAGAGATTAATAGTGCAATCCAATGGGCATTACTCACATGTAAATGTGCTGAAGAATCAACAAAACAAAGCAAAGGTGTGTGTGTGTGGGGGCACTATTTCATGAAAACTTCAACAAATTTTTGATTAAACCATTGTTTCTTACCTGCTCTAGAAGATTCTGATCCAGATTTAGACTAGCAATTCCAGACTACATTTATAAGGTGTGTGTCTTTTCTTTCTTTCTAGGCACCACGTTGTCAGGTCCATGGCCATATGTGAGAATACATTTGAACAACTTCTAAATGAAAACTTAGTTTCATCTCTTAGCCAAGACTGAACAGTTGTATCTTGTTCAGTCAAACATCTCAGAGACCCTAATGCTGCACAAGCCTAGGAATGCTTACACATTACATAGTAGGCTTCTGCTTTCACTTTACCTCCCACATTCATTACTGTTACACTGGAATGCTAGTTTAGTTTAATTTAATTTGACATTTATCACTGTTTGCTCTGAAAAAGGCTTTCAGCAGTTTCCTGCATTATATTCAGCATTGTCTTGTGGCTAGGGACATCAGAGAAATCCGCAATGGATTCAAATGAGTTTGGATTTCTAGGAATCTGACCTGTGGATTCTGCAGTGGACCGGCTTTTCCCAAGTCGCGTGGATTACATGGATTTGCGGACTGGTTTTTTACTTTCCGGAATTGTACGCAAAAGAAGTTGGAGGAAAAAAAATGATTTTTTAAAAAAAGTGCATCCCCCCAAAAAGGCTAAAATGTGAAAATGTGCATTTGGGGAGGATTTGCGCAAGTGCAAACTTGCGCAAGTGCAAATCTGCAGAAGTGCACCTGAATGCAAGTTTGGGAAATTGAAAAAAATGCAATTCCGTCAATGAGCAGACGACAGAACGAAAGGCTCCTGACAATCTGTGAAATGCAGATGGAATGGATTTAATGAAATCCGTACATCCCTACTTGCAGACTCTCTGAACTGGGGATATTGGGGTTCAGAGACCATGGAATAAAAATAACTGAGTTAAACTAACTGGTCTAAATATTTATTTATTTATTTGGTAAATGTATATGTTGCTTCATTTAAAGACACCAAGGCTGCAATTTATATCCAGTTTTCTGGGAATACGCCCCATTAACTCACTGGAGACTTACTTCAGAGTAGACATATACGTACAGGATTGTACTTAAGCCACCCACAGTTATATTTGAGACCTTGAACAGTGCCAAGGAGCCTGGTTTCCTCTATATATCTTGCATAACAGTTTAAGCAAACATTTCTGTTTGGCAAGTGTAAATACTGTTGATATATATCTGGCTAGGTCCCCTTAAGAGCTCCATGGAAGGAGGGTGGTTTCATCCCAGTTGGCAGTTCCTGCCTCTTTTCATCTGCCATAATACTCCTCTGGTCTGCCTGTTCTCACAAAATCCAACACAACACTGTAAGTGCTTGACTATAGGCTGGGTCATACATTCAGAACTTGATCACTGTACACTTACTAATGTGTAAACCAACTGATTTGAAAAGCAATTATCATGAGACAGTCAACATGAAGCTCTTTTAAGTCCCACTGATTTCAATGGAGGAGAGTTAAGCTTCTGCTCAAGTCTCCTTCTGAAATCAATGTGGGACTGAAAAGTGCTAAAACTAAATGGATTGTGCCCACTGTATTTAGTGATGGGGTATATCCCATTTCAAAGGGCTGCTTAAAAACATTTATTTTCTCACCTGCTGGAACAATAACTCTCCGTTCATTGGTGGTCATGTTTGGTGGTGGTATGTGTTTTTCTTCCATATAGCTTCCATAGTTCATGCCAACGTTTTCTGTGCTGCTGGCCATCTTTGCTCCTTTTGCCACACTGCAGTTGTCGGGTGAATTCCTAGGGAAACAATGCAAGATTTCCTGGATAATAGAGAACAACTTAAAACACTTTTCAGTAAGCAACATTCACAAGAGAAAGAGATGCTTTCAGAGGATTTTTGCATTATTCATCTCAAAATCACAGTATCTCTCACAAAATCCTTTTTTTTTTGGTGTCTTCATTAGTTTTAAAAATGTATAACAGGTCTTCAGTTGGTGGACTCAGGGTTTATAACATCCTAAAATATCAGAGGATCTGACTCTGTGTAATAAAACAAATGATGGGAAATAATTTGTTTATTTTTGGAAATAGAGCTTGAGTTTGGATGTCCACTCCAGGCTAATGTTTTAGGCCTGATGGATGCAGACTGCTTCTTCTTCTAAACCTTAAAAAATATGCATATTTGTCTTTCTACATTAGTGCACAAATCAGTAAACCACAAAATAAAAAGATTGGTAAATATACTCTACTGCTCGTGCGCCAGCAGGACCCACCACTAGCAACGGGGAGCTTGCAGTTCTTAAAGCAACTGGAAATGAGCAGAAATTCTAGTTTCTGGAACTAGGCAGGTCCGTGGAGCTCCCAGAAGGGAGCTCCTTTGACATCTCCCAATATGGAAATAACAAGTGTTTTTGCTAATTTCCAGGCTTGTTTTCAGCAGTGTTAACTCCCAACTGCACAGTGGGCCCAGAAATGCAGCAGCAGTATTGGATACCACCCATTGTAATTCAGCATAATATGATAAAACCAGCAGCAGATGAACTCATATCACTCAACAATTAGGAGCCAAGTTGGCAAGAACATCAGACCAGAGTCAACTCACTCAGTTCTCCAAAGGTTTGGCAGAATATTTGTTATCTGAAAGTTACATAATGTGATGGGCCTTTCTGAGGTGCTAGCCTCCCAGAAATATCTTAATGCAGCGGAGTTGGTATGGGAAAAGGCATTCGCAGAAGCTATGCCGGGCCCAGTGTGTTTAGAGATTTATAGGTAACAATAAATAATTTGAATGGTGTTTGGAAACAGGTAGACAATGCAGTAGGTCCAAGATCACTATAATATGAACCCTATGATCTGATCCCTCCTATTAACATAAAGAGCTGTTAACGTGGTGAACATGCTGTGCCATCTGTAGCTTCTCAACTGTTTTCAAGGGCTACCCCATTTACAGTGCTTCACTGTAATCAGTGCTAACCAAGAGGTTAGCAAGGCATGGATGACAGTGGCAAGAAGGGACAGTGCTGGTAGATCAGTGGGCCATCCTCACATTCAGAAGCAGGCCTGGTCTAGGAGTACTCTGAGGCTGCGAAACTAATCCTTTAAGGAGAGTGTAACCCAGCCCAGTACTGGCATTCCCAACTTCTCTAGGTCATGTAGACCTCCCTTAATTCATATCAGCAGCAAATCTGACCTAATTCTCACCAAGGTGGTACATCTGTGTCTGGGCCGGATCACATGAGACTGCAGGGGCTCACATGTTCCCAAATGTCATGCACAATTGGGCAAACATTAAGGTCTTTGCTAGTACAGTCTGCTCTGTTGTGTAAGTCAAGGTATGGAAATCTATAGTGGATCTGCAGTCAGACAATTTTTATATACTCTGAACAGAGCTTTTCAAGTTTAGCATTCCATAGGGAATCGATTAATTGCATTTTAATAGCATCACAATGTTCCCCTGCCAGACTCAGGCATATTAGTCCATTAATCTAGTGTCTACATGTGTAGTTTATCATATAGACAAAAATTGGTTAAAAATTCAGAAGCTAGAAGGTTTTTTAGTTAAGCAGTTGAAGTGGCTTGATCTTCCAAGGTGAAACATTACACCATCCTTCCCAAACCTGGTGCCCTCCAGATGTGTTGGTCTGCAACTCCCATAATTCCCAGTCACGGCTGGGAATTATGGGAAATATGCTGCCTGGGAATTATGAGAATTGCAGTCCAACACATCTGGAGGGCACCAGGTTAGAGAAGGCTGCATTACACCAAAGCTAAGAGGATGGCAAAATGCCATCAGCATTTCTGCCTCATTCTCTTTACTTTCTTTCTGCATCTCACCTCCACCCAAGCCAGCCACATAGCTCAAGGGCATTAACTAAGCACCAGTGCAACCCAGCTTATAGGTAATTATGCCCTAGCACAACAGGTGTGGACAGTTCACTACAACAGAACAAGAGGACAAGGTTTCCTTTGTATCAACACCGGGAGCTGCTGCTGCGTTATACTGCCGGTCGGTCCGGACTTTATGATAGTGAACTTCTCACAGAGCACACACCCATAAATAAACTGAATTAAGTACAATGACCTGTTGAAGCTCTCTATAATTGCAAACTTGCAAGTAACCTGTTAGCAAGGCCATACTGTACCCAAAATATTGTAACTTTGACTTTTTTGTTGGGAAATATAAGTCCTGGCCACTCAAGAGCCCTTTAGCCCTGCTGAAGCAGTGCTCTTTTGGTAACAGCTCAGCTGGAAGTAGAATTAAAATGGTGCTCCTACAAAGCAATTAATGTAGTGCTATTCTCTCCATGACAATCCAGCCATGTCTGTCCCATAGGTAAGATTGGTGCTGTGTTGAGATCTGTCCACCAATTTCCCAAAAGTTTTTTTTTTAACCTCACAAAAGATGCTTCCATTTTTCTGCTTCATCTCAGAGTGCTTTAGAATTTCTCTTGAATTTATTTGGGTGGTGTTTTTGAGACTACAAGGTGTGCTGTCCAGACTGCTGGATAGATGATTGTAAAAAGGCAGGGCATTCTCACACACACACACACACACACACACACACACACACACACACACACCTTAGCCACCTCATAACTAAGGTATGAGCCAGAATCCTGCACCCTGCCCACAGGGATTTCTCTTAAAGTTTCTTTCTCCTTTGATTTTCTTTCCCCCAAAACCAATTTCTTTCCCATTAAATTTAATGAGAATGGTTAAGAAAGCACAGAAGTCATTTTCAGTATAGCACTAGGTAAGATCCTAAGTTTGTTTAGTCTGAAGTAAGTCCCGCTTGTTTCTAGAAAGTATGCTTGGATTGCAGCCTTCACTCAGTAAAGGTCTCTGTGTTTGGTATGGTTAAAGCAGCTTTTGCTTCTCCCAGCTACTGAAATCAGCCCTTTATAGCATTCAATGGGACTTACTTCCAGGTAAGTGTGTCTAGGGATTGCAGCCTTAAGGTACAATACTCTGTGTATTTAGGCAGAAAAAAAGTCCTACAAGTCCCAGTTTGTCCCAGCCAGCCATCTGGCTGGGGTATGCTGGGAGCTGAAGGACTTTTTTCTGTCTAAACTTGCATACTGCACGCTTAATTAGTCATTTTCTGAACTTGTTCCCTCCCAGCCATCAGCATTATTGAAACTGGCCCATTAATTACTCATTTTCTCTTTGCAGCCAGAGCAATCTCACCACCTGCTCGTTGTTTTTTTAAATCATGTTTATTATGGCAATTGCATTTTAGTACACGAACAAAATGAGATTTTAAACAAGAAAATGGCTAAACTGCAGCTATGGGGAAAGGGACAGTGTAGCAGGACATGATGATGGCAGTACAACCCAGAAATACAGGGGAACAAAACATAACCAACATGTCAGAAACTGACTCACAGGTTACTCTTCCCACCAGGCACATCACCAGCATTTTGCCAGTCTACACTGGAGCTGCAATTCCATTTATACTCAGAAAAATGGCCACAAACCAAGTCTTCAAAAAGATGGGAGGGCAACACAGAAAGCACTGGAATGCAATGGCAGGGAGTGTCATCATCTGGATTCTCCATAATAACTGAGATAACAAATCACATTAAATCTAGAGAAAATGACTAATGTGTAAGCAACCATATGCTGAAACAGAATAAAATGTGACAACTTCAGAATATTTTCAATTTTCAGACAGGCTTTAAATTACATCTTTGTAATCACCCTCTATCCAGTAAGGTAAATATTAAATAAATGTATTGGTAAAGTTGGTGGGGCCTAAATGGATGATGTGGTGTGTTTTTTATAAATGAAATTTATATAATTACTTTTCTTTGAATAGACCTTGGAATGTAAATAATATAAATCTCTTGCTGTAACAATGAAGTACATCATCATGTACTATTGCCATGGACAATGGTGCTTTTTGAGTACAATAAACACTTTTCAATGTATTCTTTAAAAGATTGAGTGGTAGCAATCAGTACTTGGCAGACTTCTTAAGAGTTGCTAGGGTGGGTCTCTGAACTGAATATAAACATAGAAAGAGGAGAAAAGGCCAAATTAGCATTTCTCACTGGAATCCAGAAGCATGTGCTCTAGAACTGTACCTTTATAATCAGCTGAGAAAAATGAGTGACATTAACAAAGGTCTCAACCCAAAAGGCCACAAGGTGAGTTTCACATTTACGATGGAACATCTGACCTCCCACTCCGCAACTCACTCTCTCTCTCTCTCTCTCTCTCTCTCTCTCACACACACACACACACACACACCATCTGTATCTAAAAATGAGAGGAACTTGGAAATAACCTCAGCTGTATTGAAAGAAGCAGCTGATGAAAAAAAAGAGAGACACTCCATTTTACATGTGAAAGCCCTTCTGAATTCCTGACACAGCTCTTTGGATTGAAGCCAAATCACTTATACCTATTTAATTCTAAGCATTGCGGTACTAGCCTCATTAGAGCCAATTCACCCTTTATTTTTCATGTTCTTTTAATTACCCATTTCCGCCGAGATAAACATGGAAAAAGTAATGGGGAAAAAGTTGGGTTCCCACTTCCATGTTTATATGGAAATTTAACCATTTAAAATGCAAATGTGCCCTGCACCACTGACTATGTAGTGTGTGTATTTTGCTATAAAGCCAGGTGCTTCTTTGCTAACAGTAACGTGTGAATCAGCTCAAATTTTAGAGGATCTGCATATCTGTTTGAAGTTGGACACATTATGCTGTTTGCTGAATCAGAGGAGACCTAACTGACACCCACGATGATATGAAGATGAAAGCCTAAGCAGAGGCAGATACTAGCTTATCTGAGGAGGGAGAGCAACAGGAGCTGGTGACCATGATGTTGAGAAGTTAGAGTCACTGAGGAAGGGGCCCCATTGAGGGTTTCTGGCCCAAGGGCCCTCAAAAACCTGGAGCTGATACTGCTTTGAGAGCTCTCAACCACAATCACTTAGGAAGTATAGTTCTCCCAGCATTGTAATACATGTGATGGTAAAAGCAGTGGAACATCAGAACATCAGTCTGTATCAGAGGTCCTGTCATGCTGAAATATGCTCAGCAGTATATATTTATATATATATACTATATATTTATATAGTATATACACATACTAACTAAGGGCACATACTAACCAATGGATGAGTTTGCATGACGCTTTGAAGATAAAGCTGCTCACATTCGTCATGACTTGGACACTATAGTTAATGCAATTCCGTTAGTAAAGGTGTTCAGAGCACCATCTGAATAAGTTTCATTGGATGAGTTTCAGTTGTTGAAGCTTAAGGATTCGGCCAAGGTGCTTGGCCAAGTCCGGTCAACCAGCTGTGTGCTTGACCCTTGCCAGTCATGGCTTATTATATCTAATAGGGAAGGGATGTCTGGCTGGGTCCAGGAGGCTGTCAACTACTCCTTGAGAACGGGAGTGGTGCCAGCCACTTTAAAGGAGGCAGTTATTAGGTCACTCCTGAAAACCCCCAACATGGACCCAAGATGTTAACAACTATAGGCCAGTTGTTGGGCTTCCGGGTGGAGTTTAATGTCGAACTGACGCTTCCTCGGAATCAGGGGAGACCGGCACAGCGTGAAATCCAGTCAAGAGGTTATCCTGGCTGGTTAATCTCCTTGGAATAAAAGGATGATCTAAGAGTGATTCCCAGCATATCTCTAAAAGCTTTCTCTGTGAGTTATTTCAGTGGCTTGGGAGGATGCAGTTTCTCTCGGGGAGGGGTAGAGAGTGGGAGTATCCATCATCGCTCACCGTCACGTTTGGAGTTCTTTTTTCAAGAACCTGAAGATCAACAACTCCATTTCTTAAAGATTTATTGCCAATTAGCAACAAAGAGAAATTTTATCCACAATCAGGACTAAATACCCTTTTCTCTGGAATATTAAAAAGAAAATATGCTTTAAAAACTTCATAATGGGAAGATCAACAAATGTGCTTTGAAACGAGAAAGAAAGAGGTATTGTAACTCCTTTTACTTTGGATTCTGGAAAAGTTTAAAGCAGGAGTAGCTGTCTGTTAAATTTATATTGCATCACAGACAAGATGGCTACTCATGATTTGTGGCTGAAGTTAGCTGAAGACCTGATGGCCATGTTTGAAATATTCAAAAAAACCCTGCTGGGTTGGTTGGTGAAATCAGAAGTGCGGAATGTACAAATAAATTTAAAAAATCCAGGATAATACAGAGGGTGACCAATCGACTGTGAAGTCTGAACAGAACAGGGAGGACAAAGGGAAGATTGATATGCTGCGAGAGATAACAATTGAATTTTCAAAGAGAGAAAGCAAAAAGGAGGGGATTGCCATTGAATCAGACAGTGAAGACGTTTTCGAGAAGCCATTTATGGAGAACTGGAAAGGTGATTGTTGCCGGGCTATTTGGAGGAAGCCAGCTACGGGGGCTCACAAGGGGAAAAAAAGTATTTTGTGAAACATGAGCCTGAAAAAGATGTATATTGTGCACACTGTGTTTGATCAGGGAAAATGGTTTGCTGATTATCCGATGGGATAAATGGTTTGACCCATGTTATGATAATTGCTGACTATTGGTGGAAGGGGGAGGTTCTTTTGAAAGAAGTAAGAGGGTTTAGTTTCCCAAATGGATTGGTGGGAGAAATCCAAATGGGAGAAATTTAAAGGGATTGTTGATAGTGATCCAAAGAGAACATTCATAGATCTGAACCTAAAGGGGTTGGTGAGAGGAACCCCTTTGAGAGAAAAGAGAACTTCTCCAGTCTGAGGTGTTTTGTTGTTGTTGTTGTTGTATTTTTCATTAATGTGGTGGCTTTGATCCTGAAGGGGGAATACTTGGGAAGGATGGGATTAGAAAAAAGATTAGTTGCTGAGTAAAATAAGGATAAGGTTTAATATTGAATTAGAATCTGAATAGTGATTAGTTACTGGTAAAAATGTATTGAGTCTGGATGAAACTTAGCATTGAGAATGACTAATGGAAAGAAACCAACTAAATGTGGACTAAAATTTGGGATGTGAAGTAATGTGGAAATGTGAAACTATTTAAAAAAAATAAATTAAAAGCTAGGCTGTTTGTTTTTATAAATAGAGGGAAATAAGATAGAGATTTTCATTAAATATAAGTAGAAATATTAAATATTGTTCAAGTAGAAGGATAATTATCTATGTTTAGGAGTAAAGTGCTGTAAGGTTTCGAGGCTTTGTGAATTTGTGAGGTTGATAAATAAGAGAGGGGGGATTTTTTTTGCTTAAGAGAAAAAAGAAAGCAATTTCCTTATAATTATAATATAGAATATTTTATGTTACTTATACTTGGTTGTGGAAAAATTGGAAGTCCTTTTTAGTTTAATGTTGTTTTGTCTTTGTAGTGTATGTTTGTTTTGTTTTTGTTATGTTTTTTGTAGTTTGTTTTTATGGATTTTAAAATTCAAATAAAATTTTTAATCAAAAAAACCCCCAACAACTATAGGCCAGTTGTTGCCAACCAACTCCAGGCACTCTTGAATTAAACTGATTATCCAGATCCATTTCAATTGGGCTTCAGGCCTGGTTTTGGAACGGAAACTGCCATGGCCGCCCTGTGGGATGATCTTTCCCAGGAGAGGGACAGGAAGAGTGCGACCCTGTTGATTCTTTTGGACCTCTCCGTGGCTTTCAATACCATCAACCATGGTATCTTTCTGGATAAGCTACCTGGGCTGGGAGTTGGAGGTACTGCACTGCAGTGGTTCTGCTCCTACTTGGATGGCCAATTCCAGAAGGTGGTGCTGAGGGATTATTGCTCTGTCCCTTGGCAGTTATGTCATAGGGTGCCACAGGGCTCTATTTTATCCCCCATGCTGTTCAACATCTACATGAAACCACTGGAGGAGGTTATCCAGAGATACAGATTGAGGTGCTACCAATATGTGGATCTATCTAGTTCTGTCTCTACTTTTCATCAAATCCAGGTGAGGCATGGGCATTCTGAATCAGTGACTGGATGTGGCAGTGGACTGGAAGAGGGCCAATAAACTGAGATTTAATCTAGACAAGATGGAGGTACTGTTACTGGGTGGTTAATCTGCCTGGGTAAGTGAAGTTCAAACTGTTCTGGAGGGGGTTGCATTCCCTCTAAAGGATCAGGTTCATAGTTTGGGGGTACTCTTGGATCCAGGATTGTCACTAGGTGCACAGGTGGATTCAGTGGCACAGAGCACCTTTTATCAGCTTAGGCTGATATACTAACTAACTATGTCCTTCTCTGGACAGAGATAGCCTAGCTACAGTTATCCGTGCTCTGATAACCTCTCATCTGGATTACTGCAATGTGTTATATGTGGGGCTTTCTTTGAAAATGGTCCAGGAACTTCAGCTGATCCAAAATAGGGCAGTGAGATTGTTAATGGGGACTGATGAACATGATCATGTTATGCCAGTACTTTTCCATTTGCACTCTTTCAAAGTTCTGGTATTAACATTCAAAGCCCTAAATGGCTTGGGGTCAGGTTACCTGAAGGATGGTCTCCTCCCATATACACCTGCCCCGGATCCTAATATCATATTCAGTGGTCCTTCTCCAGGATCCCCCGCCAAAAGAAGTGAGGTGGGTGGCCACTAAGAAGAGAGTCTTTTCTGTTTTGGCTCCCCAGTTGTGGAATGAGCTTCCCAGAGAGGCTTGCCTGGGACCTATGTTGTGCTTTTTTTGATGCTAGTTGAAGACCTTTTTATTTGCCCAGGCCTTTTAGTTTTTCAGTTCAGTTCTGATCTTCCTTCAAAAATTGTACTGATGACTTGGATAATTTCACATATCAAAAATGACAAGCAAATGCTACAGACAAGTAACGGTAATTTTAGATAAATCAAAGAGATGTATCAAGATGCATTTTCAATAATACAATAAAAGTTGAGTAATGCAAATTTTTAAATGCAGACTACTCCATTAAACTGTATTTCAAATAAGATAAAAGTGACATAATGGAGGACCACTGAAAAAAATGAAATACAAAATATTTTCAGAAATGCAGACTGTATTTACAAAACAACAACAAGAACAACAACATTAAATACATGTATTCTACAATGCCTTTTACTGATGGTGGGACAAACTGTAGACATGGTGTAATTTAAAATATATTTGGGCTTGTTAATAGTTTTACAAGAAATTAAAAGTAACAGAAAGGACAGGTTGCTTACCTGTAACTGTAGTTCTTCGAGTGGTCATCTGTGCATTCACACACATATGGGTTCTCTGCGCCTGCGCTGAGATCGATCGGAAACTTCTTTAGCTGAGATGAGCCGGGCGGGAGCCCCTCCCCCTCGCGCGTGCTCCTTAGCGCGGCTCCCGCCCGTCTCCTCAGTTCCCTGAGACCGCCTATTGCGACCCTCGGGACCGAGGCTGATTTAGGAAGAAAAACTTTACTACACCTCCTCGAACCCGATGGGTACGAGATTGATAGAAAAAACTCCGAACCTCGATGTAATCGAGATCGACTAAAAAGAAAACACACGAAATTGGACCACCCCATTTCCACCTGGGTATCCATCGAACTCGATGCAGACACCGAGAGGGGAAGGGGGGCGGGTTGTGTGAATGCACAGATGACCACTCGAAGAACTACAGTTACAGGTAAGCAACCTGTCCTTCTTCTTCGTGGTCTCTGTGCTTCACACACATATGGGTAGATTAGCAAGCTGACTTACCGGAGGTGGGTCGGTGTCGGCAGTCAGATGGTGATCGATGATAGTACCGCCCTGCCGAAGGCGTTCTGCGCCCTGGCTCGAACATCGAGGCGGTAGTGTCGGATAAAGGTGGAGGGCGAAGACCAAGTTGCCGCCCTGCACAAGTCCGTCAAAGAGACTCCTCTGCCGAATGCCGTCGAAGTCGACATGGCCCTAGTAGAGTGCGCCCTCACGGAGCTTGGCAAAGCGCGACCGGCGAGTTGATATGCCAGTTTGATGGTGTCTACAAGCCATTTGGATAGTCTCTGTTTTGATACCGGACATCCCTTCTTCGGAGGGCCGTAACATACGAAAAGTTGTTGCGTGTGCCTTATGGACTCTGTACGCGCTTTGTAAAAAGCTATTGCTCTACGGACATCAAGGCTGTGTAAAAGTCTCTCGGTATCCGATGATGGTGTTGAGAAAAAAGCCGGAAGTACAATGTCCTGGCCTAGATGAAAATCGGAGATGACTTTTGGTAAGAAGGCTATGTCCGGCCGCAAGACGACCTTGTCTTTGTGGAAAATTGTGTATGGAGGGTCAACCCTAAGAGCGGCTAGTTCGCTGACACGCCTCGCGGATGTAATTGCTGTCAGGAACAGAGTTTTAAATGATAGAAGACGTAAGTCTGATTTCGCCATGGGCTCAAAAGGGGGTTTCATTAAAACTTTCAAAACCAACTGGAGGTCCCATCCCGGTATAATAGTCCTCGTCGGAGGGCATAAGTTTTTTACACCCTTCAGAAATTGCTTCACGAGTGGGTGTACAAATAAAGACGAACCGGTCGAGGTTGTTCGGTACGCCGTAATTGCCGCTAAATAAACTTTAATAGACGAGAGTTTAAGTCCCCGGGCCATCAGAGAGTGAAGGAAGTCGAGGACAGTCGATATCGAGCAAGTTATAGGGTCTTTATCGGACATCGACACAAAGTTGGAGAAAGCTTGCCATTTCCTTGCATAAGAAAGCCTTGTTGATTGCTTTCGTGCCGCTAACAGGACTTCCCTTACTGCCGAAGAGAGGTCTGTATGCCTTGCTATCTGATCCTCCAAGCCGTGAGGTTCAACGATTGTAGATTCGGGTGAAGCACCCTGCCCTGCTGCTGGGTGAGCAGGTTGTCCTGAAAAGGTAGTTGCAGGTAATTTCCCTGAGATAGATGCAGAAGGAGGGAAAACCAGGGTTGACGTGGCCACCATGGGGATATTAGGATACAGTTTGTTCTGTCCAACGATATCTTTGCCAGCACTCGAGTCAGTAGCGGAATTGGAGGGAACAGATAGAAAAAGTCGTTGCTCCAATCCAGTAGGAAGGCGTCGGTCATCGATTTCGGATCCATAGCCGCTCTGCTGCAGAATAGTGGACAGGCCGTATTTTCGCTGGTTGCGAATAGGTCTACGTTCGGCCGGCCCCATAGGTGGAAAAGAGATGCCAATATTTGCCGATCCAGCTTCCACTCGTGCGACTGTAGCGACACCCTGCTCAGTGTGTCCGCCAGGACGTTGATTTTTCCCGCTATGTGAATAGCTACAAATGACATTCGTCGAGGTAGAGCCCACTCGTACAGCTGTAGCGTCAGTCTCGTGAGGCGCATCGACCTCGTGCCTCCCTGCTTGTTTAAATACGCTACCACTGTGGTGTTGTCTGTTACAATCTGAATGTGATGGGCAGTCAAATGATGTTCCAGCGCTTGTAGTGCTTTCCAGACAGCCATTAGCTCCAGCCAATTGATGTGTCTGGTTCTTTCCGCCGGATTCCAAGTGCCCTGTACGACGTGGTCGTCGGAGTGGGCTCCCCATCCTAGTAGCGATGCGTCCGTTGTTAGAATTCGGCTCGGTATCGATGGTCGGAAGGTCACGCCGTCGAGCAGGTTCGACTCTTTCTGCCACCACCTCAAAGACTCTCTTACGGCTCGTGGAACTGATAGACGAAGGGATGGTCTGTCCTTTTCTGGCTTGAAAGCTCGGACAAACCAGATCTGTAGCGGTCGCATGCGAAGCCTCGCATAGCGTACGACTGCTATGGTCGAGGCCATGTGCCCTAAGAGTCGCTGGAGTGTGCGAGCTGATGACATTGGCCGACTGTATACTTTCTTTGATAGGGCGACTATCTTCATTGCCCGTTCGTTCGGAAGGTAGGCCCGACCATCGGATGCATTTAACCTCGCCCCTATGTATTGAATCTCTTTTACGGGCTGGAGGACCGACTTCTCTGCATTCAGGCAAAGTCCCAGCTCGAGCATGAGGCCAAGGGTCTGTTCGAGTGCGTTTCGTAGCTCGAGCTTCGACGATGCCACCAACAACCAATCGTCGAGGTATGGAAAAATGGTGATGCCCCTTGTCCTCAAACTCGCACACACCGCCGCCACACATTTTGTGAATACCCTCGGCGCGGTGGAAAGTCCGAACGGAAGAACGACGAACTGGTAAGCGTCTTCCCCCACTCGAAACCGAAGGTATTTCCGGCTGTCTCCGTGGATGGCGATGTGGAAGTAGGCATCTTTGAGATCGATGGATGCAAACCAATCGGTCCTTCGGAGTAGGGGAAGGATCGATTGGAGCGTGACCATGCGGAATCTTTTTGATGGGATAAAAAGATTCACAGTTCGAAGGTCCAGGATCGGTCTGAGTCCTCCTCCCTTCTTCTTCACAATGAAGTACCTGGAGTACAGGCCGACCTCCAAGTTTCCTGCGGGAACTTGCTGTATTGCTCCCTTTTGAAGGAGGGTCGAAACTTCCTCCAGTAGGACCCGCGTTGGACGGGTGGTCTTGATCCCGAGAAATGGGGGGAGGACTCCGAACTCGATCCTGTAGCCGTGCTCTATAATGCTTAACACCCATCGGTCCGTCGTGATGGTCCTCCAATTTTGGAGGTGGTTGCAAAGTCGGTGGCCGAAGAGAGTAGTCTGAGGTGGTGCAGAGGTGTCGTCGAGGTATAGCGTCGATGGTGTGTCGGTCGGGCCGGTAGGGCAGTCAAAGACGACGACGACTGTAGTCGCCCCCCTTCCTGCTGCCCCTTGGTCTTTGCTGCTGGTATTGTCGCTGGGGTTGGGTCGGAGGCTGCGACGCCCCAGGTCTCCGGTTCCCGCCCCTGTATTGACCCGCCGGCTGGTACTGCCTGGTCGGGAACGGAAACCGGGACCACCGCCGTGGCCTGAAAGACTGAGATGGTTGCTGGCGGACGAGCCCCATCTTTTTGGCCGTTGTGAAGGCCTTCTGAGCCGAGTCGAGGGAGTCATCAGTAGTGGCGTTGAATAACCCCTCGCCATCGAACGGAAGGTCCTGAATCTTCGCCCTATCGTCGGGAGTCAGAGCGGTAGAGCGAAGCCATGCGTGCCTCCTCAAGGCCACGGACCCGATCATCGATCTGGCATGACTGTCGACCTGATGCCGGGCAGTGTTCATCTGAAGTGCACCGATACTCGTTGCCTCCTTGATGTACTGAGCCGCCAGATCTCTCTTGTCGTCCGGCAGATAATCACAGAGGTCTCCCAGCTTCTCTGTGATGTACATTTGATATCTAGCTAACAACGCCTCGTAGTTAGATATCTTTAGTCCGAGGGAAGACGATGAATAGATCCTACGTCCGTAGGAATCTAGCGTCTTACCCTCCTTATCTGCCGGAGTGGTGTGCTGTCTTCCCCCACGAGACTGCGCTGATTTGACTATGAGCGAGTTCGGGGTCGGATGGGAAAACAGAAACTTTGCTCCTTCCTCCTGGATCTTGTACATCGACTCCAGGCGTTTGGCCGTCGGTTTCAATGAGGCCGGAGTCTTCCAGGTTTCTTGCACCGTCTCCAACAATGTCGGCAAGAATGGAAGAAGCAGCTGGTTCGACTGTGTCGTTTTAAGGACCGCATATATGTCGTCCTTGGCCTTCCCCTTTGACGATTTCGCCTCAACTCCAAGAGCAGTCACCAGCCGGCTGACATGCTCCGCAAAACTCCCCATGTCCTCTGATGGGGAGACTGCTTCTTTGGACTCCACCTGCCCGTCCGGGGAGGTGGAGTGGGAGGAGGAAGCCGTCGAGTCGGAATCCGACCGATACGCCGATCCCGACGAGGAGTGGCCAACTACATCAGTCGCAACCGGAAGATTTACGAGATGCTGTGGCTGAGCTGTCGACGTCGACGCAGCTGACTCCCTCACCGCTGTCGACGGGGCACGAGACACAGCCGTATCTCGGTGTGGCGTTGGGGAGTGCCTTCGGCTACGGTGTCTGTCTGGAGAAATGGAACGCCGGTGATAGTAATGGCGTTCCGACCTCTCGTGCCTTGGCGAGCGTCTCGACCTCGAGTATCGGCTCCTGGAACTCGATCCCGAGTAGTAGGAACGGGACCTCGACCTCTCACGGTATCGGGAGAGTCGAGATCGAGGACTCGAGGCCGTGGAGACCGACTCACGAGCCCGATAGTAGGGGGATCGTGATCGGCGGCGGTATTCTCGACGCTCCTCTACGCGCCCAACTGACGGAGACAGTAACGGCGGGGGACCCCTCGATCCCGAACGGGGTCTATCCAGTGCCTTTTGCTCCTCGAGCTGGGCTGGCGAAGCTCGTAGCTCTCCCTCCGACAGGGAAGCTGACGCAGCTGCTGGCTCTTTTTGGATCTCTCGGCCTCGAGGAGACGTAGTCGAAGCCGGAGTGGACTGGCGGGCAATCGATCCCGAAGCTCGATCCCGAGCACCAGCCAGAGCCTCTATCATCTCCACCGTACGCTTCGAGACCACCATAGTGGTCGAAGTCGACGGGACCGCCATCTCGCTAGCCGTAACCGCCATTTTCTCCTTAAGGCGTTTCGCCTTATCCTTACGGGCCTTCTTAGCGAGTTTTTTCGTTATGTCCGTTGGCGGTTTTTTTATAGACTGGGATCCCCCAGGTCGTTCCTCTGGCGCTGGTCCTTTAGCCGATAAGGATTGTTCCCACAGGAGGGCCCTCAGTTTCATTTGCCTGGCCTTCCTGGCCTGTTTGGTAAAGGCCTGACAATCCTTACAGCTTTCCACTTTATGCTCCTGCCCCAGACATAGGAGGCAGAGCGTGTGCTTGTCAGCGGGGGGGATTTTAGTCCCACACCGCTGACATTTCCTAAATGGTGCCTTGAGAGGCATAGTGAAAGATTAGATAGAAATATATAGAGGAGGACAAGAACGGGGGAGAGAAGGTTTTAGGTAGGATTTTTTTGGTAATAATTTTTTTTTTTTTTTTTTTTTTTTTTAGAAAAGAAGGTATAGTTCGAAAGAGAATGAAAAAACAGAAGGTTTATGAGAGAAAAGTTTTCTAAAAGAGGTAACTATAGAAGAAAAAACTCAGCTTTCGCTTACAGAGAAGGAAGAGAAGAACCTATCGACTAGTCGCAGAGGCGGTCGAAGAGGAACTGAGGAGACGGGCGGGAGCCGCGCTAAGGAGCACGCGCGAGGGGGAGGGGCTCCCGCCCGGCTCATCTCAGCTAAAGAAGTTTCCGATCGATCTCAGCGCAGGCGCAGAGAACCCATATGTGTGTGAAGCACAGAGACCACGAAGAAGAATTGTGTATTTATTACTATCTGAACTAATTTATTTTATATATTTATTGTATTTACCTACTCTGTAAGATTAGATAAATTACTTCAAATGAAGAAGCAAAGCAAAATATTATTTTAAAATATTTATTAGTCCCTGTGTTCTTATGGAAACGCAGAGGTTTGTGTTCTTTTGTGTTCTTATGGAAACGCAGAGGTTTAAATAGTGGAGGCAGTGACCTGGTTCACATGACATTCCGGGCTCACTGTGGGTTATTTAACCCACGATGAGCCGTGGTGTGTGCAGCCACCCTTATGAATTTGCAATCCACAACAGGGTTGCGGCATGTTGCCCAAACCTGGCCACTTTGAGTTATGTGAGGGTTAGACAACCTTCACGTACTATCTTGTCAGTTATACATATGGAACTGTTTGTGGCTACTGTGAGTATGCAACCCACCTACTTAACTCTAATTGATTTATTCATCCATACGTTGCATTCACCTGGCTTCTCTAATTCTAACAGAGCATTACAATTTAACTCTTCTTATAATGAGGAGTGTGGCTGTTCCATAGTCACTGCCTTTCAACCACACTGTATAAAGTTGTTTTTCAGGGTTCTATAGGACAATGTACAGGCATTGCATTCAATTATTAATTTATTCCTCAGTGCTCTACATTCATCTGACCTCTCAGACTCTAGTGTGCTGGAGGGAGTTTGTTCACCAGACCCTTAGCATAAAAAGTTTACTGAGCAAAGAAAGGCCTACAAGTCTGCTAGGAAAAAGCCCACTAGAACACCAACCCATTGTGGCTTGTTTTTAATATTAAGAAGGTATGTGTCACGTTTCCCACCAATTACAAAAATATTAAATACAGAAGGGAAAATGTAATTGTAATCAATGCACCAATACATTTTCTATGTGCAGTTCAGATTTGAGATACAAATTTAAATTGTAGTTCAAATATAAATTACAAATAGATAAATATTCACTGGGACCCAGTTTGACTATTGGGATGCATGAAAAGGCAAAAAGCAAAGAAGTTCCTGCACACAGTAGTGGATGTATTCACTGGGTGTGCAAGGATAGGAAAGAGCATAGGGTATCTAATTACACATCACTAAAAAAGAGGAAATGTGTCACCCAAAAGGAGGATAAAAGGGGACACAGATTTACATAACATCTGCATACATTAAATCATGTACAGACCCAAATTTAGAAATAAATACTATAGTTCAAATAGAAAAAGAATAGATCTCACTTTAGTGGGGAAGATTGTGCCCAGGTGAGCTGTGTGCCCAGGTGAGCTCAGTCTGCTGCCCAGGTGCTCACTGTTGATAGGCAACCTCAAGGCCCCTCCCTGCTCTCCCACCTTATGGTTCTTTCTCATTAAACCAGACTTGGACTGGGCAGCCCTTCAAATGGAGGATGCTTTCCAAAGGAGGATTGTCCTCTGTAAAGTAGGGAACATGGTCACCCTAAGAGGGTGTGGGTGGATGGATTGGGAGAAGCCTGTTTGGGCCTGAGGGTAAATGCTCACTTATGAGGCATACATTGCAGGGGAGTGAGCTTGTGACCCCAGAAGACTGAAGCTGGATGATATGGCTGTGGGCCTGGTGTGTGTGTGTGTGCACTAAAAAAAGTGGCAGCCAAGCATGAGAAGCACTTATATCCAGTGTGAGGCAGGTGTGCTAATGTTGCCTACAGCACCAAAATGCACAAGGTCAGCCCAGCATCTTGATACCAATTGTTAGTTGTATATACTGATCTTTAGTCAAAAATTGTACTGATGACCTGGATAATTTTGCATATCAAAATGACAAGCAAATGCTACAGACAAGTAACAGTAATTTTAGATAAATCAAAGAGATGTATCAAGATGCATTTTCAATAATACAATAAAATTTACGTGAAAACAATCCACACATCCCCTTTTCATTGGTTCCCTTGTACATTCCAGCTGCTTTGAGCCTTAAGGCCACCACAGCAAATTAAAGCAGCAAGCGTCTGGCTCACTAGAGGCCAAGCAAGCTATAAATATTACCAGCAGTGCTCTTTGTTTTTGCAATGCAGGGAAACAGCTGGTTTAAGTTTTACTACACATGATCTTTTCTCCATTAGAGCAGACACTTCAATATTTCTTGTGTGTGAGGTTAGAGTGAAGAAAAGGCTAAGAGGGTGGGAACGCTCCCTGCCAGTTATGAAATGATGTTCCTTATATACTTAATTTACAATTAGATTGGTGCTGGGAGAATTCTGAAATCTGATATAATGGTACCAAGACCAAAACCACAATAGCTTCCCAGTTGGCCTACAACTTTCTAAATCTATTTTCTCTTGTTTAACTTTTATTATTTTATAGAAATTCTATTATAATGGCAATGGATTACATTTCCCAAGTTGTATTTCATTTTGAGAACTAGTAAGAGCATTGGGCTTGTGTTTCCATAAAATAAAGAGTACTCTGGAAGTCACAGCTGTGCCTTCTTCTGGGGATAGAAGGAAATCTTATTTATTTATTTATTATATTTATACCCCGCCATATGCTATTCAAGGTTGCAAAAACAGAAAATGCTGGCTATAAGAAGAAATGAATTCTTCCATGTAAATCATAATCCCTGTGGAATTTCTGCAAATTTCACTTATTAGCATTATTTGTGCTAGGCTGATTATATGACCCAAAATATAAGTTATCCCTGAGATATTTTTTTTTTACGAAGAGCTTGCTCACATGAAGTTTTTACTGTTATCTGAATACAGATCACATTTCCTTACAGTCAAGGGCAACCCCAACCCTGGTTTGAATAGGTTCAGACTGAACTCAGTGTTAATAAATGTGCTAGATGGTATTGTTAAATCTCTCCCACTGATGGAATGGCTTCAGGAAGCATAACAGGGAGGGGTGATTCCCCTTCCACCTGCAACCCCCCAGCATGCCCCCAAAATCTGCTCTGGAAGGTTGGAGAACCCTCCAAAGCAGATTTGGGGAGGTATAGGGGGCTGCAGGAGGGGAGAAGAAAGTCCCGTTATGCACACAGAAGTCTGCTTCTCCCAAAAGAGAGTTTATGTCCCCCCTGGCAAACCTGAAGTGCAGACTGAAAGGGCATGATTGCAGCTTGAGATTGATAGGCAAATGGTCAAGGAGCACCTGATTACTTTGAACGAGTTTAAATCTCCAGGGCCTGATGAGCTGCATCCTAGAGTAATAAAGGAACTGGCAGAAGAACTCTCAGAACCACTGTCTATTATCTTTGAGAAATCATGAAGGACAGGTGAAGTGCCAGATGACTGGAGGAGGGCACATGTTGTTCCTATCTTCAAAAATGGCAAGAAGGAGGAACCTGGGCAAGAAGGAGGAACTATAGACCAGTCAGTCTGACATCAATCCCTGGGAAAAATTTGGAGCAGATTATAAAGAAGTCAGTCTGCAAGCACCTTGAAAACAATGTAGTGATTACTAGAAGCCAGCATGGATTTGTCAAGAACAAATCCTGCCAGACTAATCTGATCTCATTTTTTGATCGGGTAACCTCCCTTGTGGACTGTGGGAAGGCTGTGGACATCATATATCTGAACTTCAGCAAAGCTTTAGACAAAATGCTTCATGATATCCTGATTAGCAAGCTAGCTAAAAGTGGGCTGGATGGAACAACTATCAGGTGGATCTACAATTGGCTACAGAATCGGACTCAGAGTGCTTATCAATGGTTCCTTCTCAAACTGGGGAGAGGTAACGAGTGGGGTACCACAGAGCTCGGTCCTGGGCCCAGTTATGGATTTTACCCATAACACTGAGTGAAATCTAGACCTATGCAAATGAATGTGGGGGTTGCCGCTGGCTACAAGGAAATGTAATTTGTACTTAACTAACTAGGTACTAATCCTTAGTATCTAGCTAGCTGCCTAGAAGACCAAGAGCACTGCTTGAGCACCTCCCACTGCCTCCACCATCTGAATTACCAGCGTGTGCTGACAGTGGTACCAGAATGTTACAAGCAGTAACATTATGCCTGCCATCAAACCAAACTTCTTGACATCAACCTTTCACATGTTTAAATTTGACATAACCTCAAAGTCAAGAGGAAGGCAGGACATAGAAATGATGTATGACTCCTGCCTCTCCACCTTCATCCCACTTAAGATATTGTAAGATTGCACCACACCACCACATGTAGAATACTAACCGCACATTTTTTTAGTCTTAGGTAGGGACCCATCAATTCCTGAAATAGCCTTCTAAAGAATGGACCATTCCTTCCTACACATTTCATATCAGTTTCACTTGTATAGTGTATATTTCTCAGTTACTCAAGGTGAGACTGTCTTATATCTGCACCATATTTCTTTAGAAATATTGGTAACTGAGCATAGAATGTACTTATGGCCAAAACCTCATGATGACAACTGAATCAGAAGATTCCAGCACCAAGTACAGTTTTAGCTTTTACCACCTCTACCCAGTTATTGGCAAAGCCAGATATTGACCTGGAAAATTATCAACACAGTTGGTCTGTTTCAGATCTGAGTGCCAAAACCCAATCCACGGATCACAGTTATTTACGATACTTCCAGCTGCACTCAGATTATGTTAGTATTTGGAGACAGACCAAAACATATACTTTTTAAAGTTTGTAAATGCATGTTTCTGCACAAAAGCAAAAAGACAATATATTGTTTTAAATAATATTTTGTCTACAGCTCCTTTAGCCAAAAGAGGAAACAACAGTAAAAATAAAGTATCACAGTCTAATTTTGAAAGAGCTCTGCTAATGCAAGCTTTCTTTGCAGCAAAGCATTTAGAAAATTAGGCTACCTTGGAGGTTAGCCCACATAAGGCCTCATAATAGAAAAACACAAAATGTGGAGCAATTCATAAAAAGCTAAACAAACTGCAATCTTATTTGATATCCTGATTGCCAATCCTATTATATAATTTGTTTTCCCCTCAGTCCACTACAGATCAATATTGACTTGCCACATTTCAAATGAGATGTTATGGACATTTGAACTGCACAAGTAAATCTTTCTAGAGACCCAAAAGATCTTTTGGGAATGTTCCACCCTCCCACCAGCTGTCTTTAATGTGGTTTTAATTTGGCCAAATTCAGGAGAAAATCCACTTTTAAATAATCACTGGATCTCCCCAGTCTGGGTGGGTGGGGCCATGTCAGCATAATGCCTGTTCCTAATCCCACCCACACTCAGGAGCATCCCCAGGTAAAGTCTTGTCCAAACAAAGAGCTTCATTTCCCATCCTTAAATCTGGCTTCTTTACCTTGAGCCATTAACTTGATTTGGATTGCATTCCATCTTTATGGTGACTCTGTTTGGAGGTTGTGATAGCCAATCTTGCTGGGGGACACGTGGACTCATCTTTGATGTTTGCCCATATTCACTGGAAGAGGAGGCTGTCATCTCTGTCTTAGCAAGGTGGGGAGTTCCGTAGGCACACTCAAATAAAGACTGGTCTTCACTCACAACTGATAAAGCTTCCTGAAACCCAGAAAAGAGAAAGCAACAAAAGGAAATGAGAGACAAATCATACAAATTGTACAGAATGTATATTTTATTAAGATTTTGATCCATAGAGGATCATACTAGGACCATACTAGTGTCCACTATGCACACTAGTGAGAGCAAACTGAACAGAGGCTTATCTCTTCAGCAGTGGCAACATCAGTTAAAGCTCTCGCTGTATATGTGTTACACCCTCATGTGTGTAACACATCATTGGAGGGTTGCCTTGGATATGCAGGTTTTCCTTTTAATGTTCCCTAAAATATAACTGGGTATTTACTTTGATGAATCATGGGAAGTGGGCCTTCCTTTCTGCCTTGAAAATTAAGGTCATGTCTTTTCCTGGACAATAGAGTGAGAGAGGAAGAGATTGAAACTTTTGCAAATGCTCCCTAAGGGATGCTGCTGGGATTTTTTTTAATGCATAGAAGCAAAATGCAAGCCAAGCAAGCATACATTATTACTGTAAAATGGGTGTTGTAGTTACCTATCTCTGAGTCATGTAATCCCAACATGCTAAACTAGCTTATTGGTCTCCTTACAGCACTTCTTTGAGCATTGTGAAAGGCCTTACTCTGCTGTTTTTGTTCTCCTTCTGCCTTCACTATTGCATTAACTTTTCCATTTGTAATGTGAAGACAGAAATCAAGAATGGTGGTTAGCCTGATCCACAAATCATTACTGGATTTGAGTTTCTGGGCATTCTTATCCTGTTCTCATGTGTAATTGCCATGGAGCAAGGAGAGGTTTACATTTTATGTAAGACATGTGGGGCTTTCCATGCTAATCCAAATTTGACCATCACCCCTCACCGAATTTGACAGTCAAGAATCATTTGTAGCAAGGAGAGAGATCTCTTGCCCCTGTGAAGCATTTGAAATAAACAGACTACAACTGTGAAAACCATTGGGATGGTTTTCAGAGGGCCCTTAGGGCAAGAGGGTCTTCTGTGGTGGAGGTACTTACCCCTTCACATGGTTTTCACAGATGCAGCCTCTTATATCACCTTACTCAAGCTAATGGAGTGATGTGGGTCCAGTAGAGTACACAGACTGATTTAAAGCGGTGTAAAGTCCATACTTCAATTATGTCCCTACGTGTGCATTCCTTTACTTTCTCCCATATGTGAATAGTGCCATTCACTTCTATGGTGGGGCTGGGTAAGAGGGTAACATGCTGTACTCGGGGATAGAGTTGAAGGGATAACAAATATTGCTCTCCACCCTGACTTGAGATGGCCTAGCCCACACTAACAGGGATCTTGCAGGGGTTCGATGATGATGATGATGATGATGATGATGATGATGATGATGATCATCATCATCATCATCATCATCATCATCATCATCATCATCATCATCATCATCATCATTTCTATACCACCCCACAGCCGAAGCTCTCTGGGCGGTTTATAACAATCCAAAATTCAATGTGTCTCACTTGTATGGACCAGAGACAAACTGCAATCCCTGGAAACCTTACAGGGTTCCCAGAAAAGGGGGGGCAGTGTGTTTCTCTGTGTTTATCTCATAAGATGAGCAAACAAACTTTACAGTATTTATTTTATTTATTTATAACCCTGGTTATATGATGGCATAGAAATAATGAAAATAAATAAATAAGGGGGCAAGCCAGGAAATCTCTTCCACCTTGGATTTCAAAGCAAGCTGGAATTTTTTTGGGGGGAAGGGGGTTGCAATGTTTGTCGCTTCTTGAGGCAATCATTCTGAGCCCCCAAAGCTTAAATCTGGGCCTAAGCCAGGTGATCATTGCTGGCATCTCCAATCTGTCATCTATCTGCAGCTACTTGCTTGGCACATTGTTTAAAGTTTCTTCAAGTTTGTTCCAAACATATTTCTCTCTCTCTTTTAGTTATCCCCAGGCTGAAGGGGGATCAAGTCTCAGTTTTGCTTCATTGTTCTAAGTAGGGTGGGATTTATAGGCATTAGGAGGTAGTAGTAGTTTCACTCAACACTCATATTCCCACTACATGGTCTCTAGATCACATTGGCCCTCAATGTTTTGAAATTTGCTGCACAACCCCCCCCTACAAAAAATCCCTAATGATTAAAGAGGGCCAAACAAACAAACAATAAAAAAGGTTGAAGAGCCAAAAGGCATGCAAATTGAGTACTGCAGATCATTTTGAATTACAGAATTTATTCCAGCTGAAGACGTTATGTCCCTTTGTTCCAGGATCTGGAAACAATCCAAATCCTTTGACTGAAGGTGTTAAAAATGAGTAAATTAAATAGCAGCAGATGCTAGAGATGTGCCTCTCCAATACGAAAAATGCCTGTGGAGCAGTCACAAAATGAATTGCTGTTTTTGCTCTTTTGGCTGTCCTTCACATACATTTTTTAATCACACGGTCATTTCATAGTGTTTGAAAGCCCTTCACTGAAGAGTAATGCTAGACCTCAAGCAAACTGAAGAATGCAAAAGTTCTCCAGTGCTACAGGTGCCTATGTGGACACATTGTTCAAATGTCAAAAATGAAACCATCCAAGCTGAATGACTTCAGCATTAATACCCATTTAATTGTATATTTATAAGTAAGTAAATCCAAATATTTACTTATTTGGAAACATATTATATTACCTACCTCCTGCTTCTGCTTCACCAAAGACTGTGGGTATTTCAAACTATGAATTGTCTTAAATCACGAGTACATAAGACAATCAAATATAGCACACTCGATTCCTTCCCCCATTTTTCCATTGACTATTTTCAAAATAGCAACAATGTAACCGTCTGCCATACTAGTTATTTCCACAAGTGTCACGAAGATCTACTTTGCATAGGGAATATGATACTTGTGAATGTTGTTCATGCCGGACAGGAAGTAGAAGATAGCTGTATTTAAAACCAATCTATCCTAGCTTATATAGGTTTTACATCTGAATTACAGATGTGGGAAATGTGAAAAAATAAAATCCAGTACAATTTAAGCATCACTTGTGAAAACAGCCAGGACGTGTACCAATGATGGAGCTTCAAGTGCAAGCACCTGCGTCAAGAGTTGCCGCACACATCTGGAATATGTTCTACCTCTGTGGAACTGATTCATCAAATCAGTCAAAGTGCCACGTACTATATTCGTGACCGAGCAGATAAACACCAAAAACTGTTGGTGTGAAAAAAAGGACAGACAGATGTTGTCTTCACCTCCCTACACAATAATTTTATTGCCAGTTTGGAAAATATAACTCACCTACTTAAAATTGTCCCTTAGACGTAATTGATTAGCTCAGTCAAGACACTGACAAGAGAAACTTAAGTTGGGAGCATAAAGGAGTACATTTATATTTAGTTAGTGAATTTATAAGGTCCCTTCAGTATAATACTCCCACAGTGATATACATATTAAAATAATAAAAGAACAAAATACTCATAAAACTCAATATAGAATCACGGGAAACAGCAGCCACAACAAATTGATAAAATCCGACAGAACAAAAAACAAGAGTTAAAACCAGCTCTGAAACATGCTGGAATGCCTGGGAAAATTAAAAAGTCTTTGCCAGCTACAGGATAGCTTCAATGGGAATTCCATATACGCACAACTGAGAAAGGCCCTCTTCCTGACCACCTAACTTGAAAGGATCTTGGATGAAGAGCACAAAGTTCAGGCAGGCTCATGTGGTTGAAGGCAATCCTCTGAAACAGCCTTCCCCAACCTGGTGCCCTCCAGATGTGTTGGACTACAACTCAGCACCCCAGCCAGCCTGGCTGCCCGGGCGTGCTGGGAGTTGTAGTCTAACACATCTGGAGGACACCAGGTTGGGGAAGGTTGCTTCAAAAGGTCTGATATTTGAAAGCTGATTTTCCATTACCAAATATGATGTCCTGGGCATGTATCAAAGAAGTTTTAAAAATATACTGTCAGCCTAGGGAAACATACGGTCAGCTTAGTCAACACAGCCCTGAACAGTAACAAGGCTCTCCACAGAGCCTCCTGGCCACATTTGCAACTCCAAAATGCCCATGAAAATGACACACTTTTTTCAGTTTAAAAAAAGAAAAAAAAGAACATCCCCAACTACCAACTAAAGTAAGCCAACCTGACCCAGCCTGCAAATACTCAGATATTTCTTCTGTACCCCAAAACAGAGCTGAAAATCCTCTTGGATGAATGGTAGTGTGCAAGTGGGGGGAGGGGATTTTCAGTATGGTTTCAGTTTTATTATTTGCCATTTTATTACGTTCTGAAATTTCTTTTTGTTTGTGTTTATTATTTATTTATTTATTTATTTATTAATTAATTAATTAATTATATTTATTATATTTATACCCCACCTTTTTCCTGCAAGGAACCCAAGGCGGCTTACATAAACCTCCTCCTCTCCATTTTATCCTCACAACAACCCTGTGAGGTAGGTTAGGCAGAGAGTCAGTGACTGGCCCAAAGTCACTCAGTGAGTTTTATGGCCGAGTGGGGACTAGAACCCGGATCTCCCAAGTCCCAGTCCAGCACTCTAACCACAATTATTGTTTATTTGATTTTCATAGATTCATAGATCATAGAGTTGGAAGGGGCCTACAAGGCCATCGAGTCCAACCGCCTGTTCAATGCAGGAAACTAGAGGAGGGGTCTCCCATCCAAGTAATAACCAGGCCTGACCCTGCTTAGCTTTCCACACACAGACAAGCTGAGCCAGCGTAATTATCTTCTTGTAAGCTGCTTTGAGTTTCACTTGAAAGAAAAACAGGATATATTTTTAAAAACAAACGAAGGCATAATGTTACTATTTGCTATTACGTGTAAACAATCATTTCTTTCTGTTATTCTTCATATTTAAGCAAGTATTCATTTTCCCCTTTCACAGTGAAATCTTATGCAGTTTGTGATCATATTAAAACTTGCTTTCAACAAAGCACCCTATCATTAGCTCAGTTCTGCTACATAAAAGTCTACATTCATTAGGGAGGCAACTGTTTTAAAAATCGGACTATAGGACTAAGCATCATATACATGGTGTTAAAATATATCCAAGGGGATCTTACTCTATTGAATGTGTGTGTGTATACACATGCATATATATGGACAAACATATATACTCATGAATGACTTATGACACAAGAGTGGGCAGTAAGGTGGCCACATTCCCTGATGACACCAAATCATTCAAAAAGGGATTGCAAAGAGTTCCAGAAGGATCTCACTAGACTGGATGAATGGGTAATAAAATGGCAAATGAGATACAGTGTAAGTAAGTGTATAGTGATGCATATTGGGACAAAAAACTCTTAACTTCACATATACACTGATGGGGTCTTGAGCTGGTGGTGACTGCGTCGGAAAGGAACCTTGGGATCATTGGCCCGATTTAATGTCTTGCCTTCCATGCTTTTGGAGGGGAGATATCAAGGAATACCTTTCCAGGACCGTCTCTGTCCCTGTAATAATGGGGAAGTTGAATCCGTGGGTCATGTTCTTTTATACTGTTCCTTTTATCGGGACATTCGCAGAGAACTTATTTTACCTATTTTGTGTAAATTCCCAAGTAGATCAGAAGATCATTACATACTGCTGCTACTTTCTGACCAGATCCCATCTATTACTAATAAAGTGGCCAAATTTTGTACAGCTGCCATAGCTTGCCGCACTTCCTTGTTAAGATAGTGATCCTTTATCCTGGTTATGGTTTTGTTTGTTTGTTTGTTGTTTTTAAATCTGATATAAATTTTATACACCTTGGAATGTATTATTGTTATAATGGTGCTTTGTACGTTATATGTTTGTATATTTGATACTGTTTTATTATTGGGAGCTGGTCGTTGACCGTAATAAATATATTCATTCAAAATATATTCATTCATTCATTCATTCACCTTGGGATCACTCAATGAAAACATTGATCCATTAGAAAAGGGATCAACTATCAAAAATAAAACTGCCAATGTTGTAATGCCTTTATACAAATATATGGTACAACCACACTTGGAATAATGTGTACAGCTCTGGTTTTCAAACAGGGTATGTTGGAGCTTGAAAACATGCAGAAAAGAGCTACCAAAATTATCAAGAATCTGGAGCCTAGGAGGAAGGGTTACAATTTTGGAGTTTTTTGGTTTAGAAAAATGTTGTGCAAGGGGCAGAGTTATATGGCTGCCACTCCCACTTACTGTGGGGCAGCCCCACCAAGGGAATGGAGTGGACAGACCCCTCCCTCAGCAGGCTTAGATAGGGACGCACCATGGCAGGGGCTGTGCCTAGGAGTGCCAGTAGCCATGGCTTCTCTTAGACGAGGTGGGTGACTCTGACAGCTACGTAACTTTGCTTTGCTTCATGGTATCAAGTTAAGGGCTATTTGAACCCATGTCAAGTCGGGCCCATTTGCTAGTATTTCATAAAACTTCCAAAATCCAATATAAGAGACAGTATAAAAACAGCAGTAAAAATCAAAACTAATAAAATAGCAGCATCCCACTGAACACTACAGATGTAAAATTTCTGGAAATTTTGAAGGCATGGGAAAAGAACTGGGGTTTGGGGGTTTGGGGGGGAAACAGAATTTTGCGGGGAAATTGAAAAATAAGCAATACTTCTTTTTAAGCACTCTTTACAGATCTAAAGTCACTTTGTTGTTTTAGAACAGCTTTCTCCAACCTGGTGCTCCTGGAAGGAGCAGGTGGAAACAAGAGGTAGACCTGAATGCCATCTATTGGTATTAGCTCAATCCAAACCTCTAGATCACTTCTAGCATTTTCATAGAGATGTTAAAGACATGGGGGACAAAATTGAACCCTGAGGTACCCTGTAAGCCAAAGGCCATGGGCCAGAGCAAAGGTCCCCCAGTACCACATCCTGGGACTGACCCTCCAGAAAAGACTGAACCCACTGTAATATTGTGCTTCCAGGCCCAGAATGCAAAGTGTCTAAAACACATATGGTAGGCATCAGCCCTCCAAGTAGCTTGTCTACATCCTCAGCTTGCACAAGCTGAAAAGTATCCATAACAACAGGACTAGTTAATGCCCTAGCCACATCCATCTCTAACGTTGTCAAAATTATGGCATCCAAGGTGATGAAGATGTGAGAAATTTTATCCGCAAAAGGTATAGCAAATTGATCACAGTGAGCCTTTGTGGGTTCTAGCTTTTGTACCCCATAGCCTACTTAGGGGTGGGCAACTTGTGAGCCTCCAGATGTTTTGGCCCACAACTCCCATCATCCCTCCCATTGGCTATGCTGGCAAGGGCTGATGGGAGTTGTAGGTTTCTTACCCCTGGCCTACACATAATCACTTGAAATTGTTCCGCTTGATGACTTTGTGTGGACGCAATGGTGGTGCAGAAGTATCAATGACTATTAGTCACGATAGCTACATGCTACCTCCAGGATCAGACCAGTTGCTAGGAAACAACAGTGGGAGACAGCTATTGCCCTTATGCCCTACTTGTGGGTTTCCCAAAGTCAGGATATTGAACCAGATAGCTTTTTAGTCTGATCCATCAGGTCTCTTCTTATGTTATGAAATCCTTATGCCCCAAAAATGGAAATTTAAAAAGGGAATAAGTTGTGCCTGTATAGAGAGTTATAGCTCCTGCTCTCCCGGAGCATAGTGCTTATAATGTAAATACAACAGGCAGCACCTGAACATGTGCTACTTTTTCTGGCATGGAGCTGCGGTGGTGGGGGAAGGTTGTAACTGTTTGATTTCTGCCTCTCACACAGCTGTTAAAGGCAAACAACCCTTCTAAGGGGGGGGGGAATGATTCATAGATTTCATAGATCATAGAGTTGGAAGGAGCCTACAAGGCTATCGAGTCCAACCCCCTGCTCAATGCAGGAAACTAGAGGAGGGGTTTCCCATCCAAGTAATAACCAGGCCTGACCCTGCTTAGCTTTCCACACTCAGACAAGCTGAGCCAGATGACAACACTATGTGCATGTAGCAAGTGGCCAGTGAGTTCAGGGCTGTAATCCAAGCCCAATTTATTGCAGAATATTCCAATGGAAACCAACTGAACAGTTCTGGAGTATGGTGTGGATTGTAGCCATATGGCAGGATTCCTCCTACCATTTTGGAAGGTACACATCAGGGCTCAATAAGGTATACATCAGGCCTCCCTTGGGGTGCACACATGGACATGCACATACACAATGCACTAGGCCACTACTAGAGCTAGGGGGGTTGTACACACCCGCCAAGTTACTTGAGTATCTTGTACTCTGGCGAGTGGGTTGGCTGGTTGGAAATGTGCCATGGATGCATGGATTACTTGTAATAGCTCAGTGTGTTACGTACCTGCATGCTGAAGGGGGAGAAGAAGACAGGACACTATGGAACCCAAGCATGATCCTGTAGAGTTTTGGTCCTGTGCCTGAACTAGGATGGATTGTTCCTATGTTAGGTTTTCTTTTTCTGTACTATTTAATTTAGTCAGTTCATATCAAATATTTTTAGGGGTGTACATTTGCTTCAGATGAATCCAGAACTGAAGCAGGCTAATTCAGAGAGCCTTAGGGCTTGTCCAAAGCAAGGCAGGTGTCCCTCAAAGTGGCCCAAACTGAATTGGAATCTTTCTGAAGCTTCAGACCTGTTTCAGAGAGTCAGAATGACAGACACTCAGACAACTCTCCATATGCCAGGAAGGAGGGAGGAGTGTAGTTTTGTGACACCTGCTCTAGCTTCTAATCACAGCAAATGATTTTACCAGACCCTTCAATCACAGTGCAGTTGGGAGGGATGTTGAAGTAATATATTAAAGTTGTTCTAGTCTGTTCTCTGCTTTATCTTTTAGAAGGAGGAACATTTAAAAAGTTGTGGTGGAATATTGGAGGGTTTTTTGGCTTGTGTTAACAGACTTATTACCTATTTCCTTTCCCTATTCCAACTAATCCTTTCCTAAACACCTTTCCAATCCAATCCTTTCCTAAAGCCCTGTTCATTCTTTACTAAAATCCAATCCTTAATTTTGATTTGCTCTTGCTGTTGAATGCTAGTTAGTTAGTTAATCATTTTATACACTAGTCCCTTCCCTTCACTCTGCCTCTCTTATTTATTTATTTATTTATTTAATTATATTTATACCCCGCCTTTTTTCCTTCAAGGAACCCAGCAGCTTACATAATCCTCCTCCACCTCTCCATTTTATCCTCACAACAACCCTGTGAGGTAGGTTAGGCTGAGAGTCAGTGACTGGCCCAAAGTCACCCAGTGAGTTTCATGGCTGAGCGGGGACTTGAACCTGGATCTCCCGAGTCCCAGTCCAACACTCTCACCACTACGCCACACTAGCTCTAGTATGGCCCTAGTTGCATAGATTTGATTTAAGTTTCGTGTTATTTTTGCTTGTGGGTTATATAAGTGAGTGTAGTATAATTTTGCGTCTGTCTGACTCTGTCTCTGTTCTTTGTGTGTGTGCTGTGCATGTTAATGTGTTTTACACACACACACACACACACACACACAGGGTTGTATCTAGATTTAGGCACATGCAACTGGACTGGTGGAAGCATACTTCCCCACCCCCTCCCCATGGAAGCCCCACCAAGCCCCTGAAAATGCTACACAGCGGGTTGGGGAACTCTTTTGAATGGGGTGAGCTGTGGTGCTGTGGGGAGAGATCTCTCTGAAAATCAGGTGGCGGCACCTTCCATGAACAGAGACCCATCCACGTTAGGTAGATCCTGGATCCAACCCACAATGTATTCATCAGGCGATCACTCGTGACCGAGTAAGATTGTCTTCCGGGATAAAAGGAGGAAATTCTAAAGAAGATTGTGTAGACTCTAGCGATGGGTCCGTAAGTGACTGTGGAGGCCAATTCTAGATCCACACAGCTTCCCACAGTGAGGACACAGGTTACCAGATAGAAGATGGTCCTGTAAAGGATTCATTTGACGTGCTTTTCGCTTAGCACGTTTCTCCCTTTCACCTTGCACTCGGGCTTCTTCAAAGTCCATGGAACCTTTGTGAAAGGCCAACCTCCATTTAGATCGTTCATGGGCCAGAGCTTCCCAGTTTTCGATGTTTATATTGCATTTTTTTAGATTAGCCTTATGAACATCTTTAAACCTCTTATATTGACCACCGATATTCCGCTTTCCATCCTTGAGTTGGGAGTAAAGTAACTGCTTTGGGAGACGGCAGTCAGGCATTCGAACAACATGACCGGTCCACTGAAGTTGGCGTTGAAGGATCATTTTTTCAATGCTAGTAGTCTTTGCTTCTTCCAGTACACTGACATTTGTTCGCCTATCTTCCCAAGTAATTTGCAGGATTTTCCGGAGGCAACGTTGATGAAACCTTTCAAGGAGGTGGAAGTGACGTTTATAGATAGTCCATGTTTCGCAGGCATACAATAAAGTTGGTAATACAATGGCTTCATAAACCAGTGTTTTGGTCTTCTTACAAATATCCCGATCCTCGAACACTCTATGTTTCATTCAAGAAAATGCGGCACTTGCGGAGCTCAGACGATGCTGGATTTCACTGTCGATGTTAGCTGTAACAGAAAGATAGCTGCCAAGATAGAGAAAATGATCGACATTTTCCAGTATTGTCCCGCCAAGCTGGATAGATGGCATCACCAAAGGGTTGGCTTGCACTTGCTGATGAAGCACTTTGGTTTTTTTGATGTTAAGTGAGAGACCAAGTTTTTCGTATGCTTCTGCAAAAGCATTTAGGATAGTTTGGAGATCGTCCTCTGAATGTGCGGAGACCACATTATCATCAGCATACTGAAGTTCCACAACGGAGGTTGTAATTACCTTACTTTTTGCTTTCAGCCTGCTGAGATTAAAAAGCTTTCCATCTGTTCGATATATAATTCCCACACCGGTGGGAAGTTTCCCCTTGACAAGATGTAAAACCATGGCGATGAAAATGGCAAATAATGTTGGGGCGATAACACATCCCTGTTTAACACCTGATCCCACTTTAAATGGAGCACCATGAGAGCCGTTGTTGTCCAAAACCGTTGCCGTCATGTTGTCATGGAGAAGTCGCAAGATATTCACAAATTTATTGGGGCATCCAATTTTCATAAGGATAGTCCAGAGAGCTGTACGGTCTACAGTATCAAAGGCCTTAGCCAGATCGATAAATGCCATATAAAGGGGTTGATTTTGCTCCCGGCATTTTTCTTGGAGCTGACGTGCAGTAAAAATCATGTCTACTGTCCCTCTAGAGGGGCGGAAACCATATTGAGTTTCAGGGAGGATCTCTTCTGAAATAGATAGAAGACGGTTTGCGAGAATCCTAGCAAATATTTTACCTGCGGTTGCTAAGAGAGAAATGCCCCGATAGTTTCCACAGTCTGTTCTATCACCCTTCTTAAAGAGGGTGATAATTATGGCATCCCTGAAGTCTTCTGGGATCTCTTCTCTTATCCAGATTTTTTCGATGAGTTTATGAAGATGTTGTACAAGTTCGGGGCCCCCTTCTTTAAAGATTTCAGCAGGAATCCCATCTGGTCCACTAGCTTTGTTGTTCTTCATTTGATTAATGGCTTTTTTTACTTCATCCAAAGTGGGGAGTATTGCAAGTTCCTCTTTAATTTGTTTTTGCGGGATTTGCGAAAAAATGTGTGCATAAACACTAGTGAATAAAGAATCAATACATTTTCATCTGCAAACTAGATATGAAACAGTTTTGTGGAGGCAAATCCCTTCTTGCCCCAAACTGTAAAGACTGTGCTGCCTTTGCACAAATATTCCTGCAGATTACTTATCTAGAGGCAGCCTTACGATATGTGCCATTTTCATACAAATTGTACACAAAGCAATAGAAGGAGTAAATCCCATTTTAATACCCCCAAACTGTAAAGGCTGCCCTTGCACAGAAATATCTGCACACATCTGTCTGAAATTTGGCAGGCTTCCTTCGCCCAGAAGGGGCAATTCTGTTGGCAAATTTAATCCAATTCTGCCAAAATATAAAAGGTGTAAGTACTTCCCATTAAAAATAAATAAAAATAAAAATATAAAGGCTGCTTGCACAAAACCACTGCAGCTATTTGTCTTACATTTGGCAGCTTCACCCACTCAGAAGGGGCTACTATGCCTGCACATTTTATCCAATTATATCAAAACGTTAAGAAGTTATAGCCATTTGTTGATGTCCCCATTATAATCAATGTGGAGACACAAAGCTTTGGATTCTCCAAAGAGAGGTTCAGACCTGACATGAAGCAGACATGCTCTGAAGTAACTTGAGCTGGATCAGATCTTAGATTGTCAACTGTTACTGATGGATGCTGGCTACAGCACTGTCATGTGTTTATGAGAGTAACAAAACAACATATTAAGATACCTACTATACATCACAGCTTAGAGTACAGAAGTAATGCAGCAAGAATTCATGACAAATGATTGTTATTGTATTTTAAAAAAAGCAGTTTTCTACAATGTTTAAGATATAGCTGAAGGCAAATACTCCATTCTGTTTATTTTATATTCCTAAAAATAACAGAGGAAAAGAAAGAAGGGGAGGTCAAAGAAAAAGTTTTATAAAATTACTGAGGTCAAGGAACTGAGGATTTTTCTGCAGGCTACTGCTTTTAGCAGTGTCTTCTATTGAAACATACATTTGGGAGGTGTGCAACCAGTTGGTCTTTTATTGCTTCCCCAAACAAACCCGTTTCCTACAAATTATTCCCATATCTTTTGCACCACAGCCAACTTCCCAGAAAAACAGCAGGAAAACAAAGTGTGAACTCCAAGCAACCCACTTCCACAGAACAATGCACCATACCAAGACGAAAGAACCTGCTGTTTTGGTTTTTGCCAAGAGACTTGAAGAAAAAAAAGGAAGGAGGAACTTTACAAGTAAAATGGGACGAGTTGTGTCACTGTAAATATGCAGCAGGCATGTTGCCAATTATTTCAAAGGCTTTGAGGTTTCAAAATCGCCCCAAAACCCAACTGAAATCTACTAAGGCTTTGAGCTTCCAGGAACACCTCAGTACCAGAAACCAGTAAAACTTTCTGGATGATAAGCAGTTTGTGCTTAATATCATGAATGCAGTTTGTATATTAACAATCTAAATACACAATTGCTATACTGTGCTAGTTTGTGTCATAGATAGCACACCACTTCATGTAAATAAAAATTAAACTTCTTAGGATCAGGGTCACTGTGAATTTTGGAGCCAAAGATATGGGGTTGGATCAAGACGTAGTCATACTTAGAGGAGACCATCGAAATCAATGTGACAATCCTCATTGATTTCAATGGGTTTACTCTAAGTAAGAATAAGGCCTGGTTCACACGACCCAGGCTGCAGGCGGGGGAGGAACCATGGGGCCGTCCGTGGGGTCCGGCGGGGCACCGCACACGACCGGCGCTCCGCGTGCGTGGGCAGACCCCGTAGTCCCTGCAGCGCAGTGCGGGTCTCCCGGCGCTAGGGGGTGGGGCCCCGGGATGCCCAGAGGGGCCGTTTGCCCCTGCAGGCTGGAGCGGCGGCGGCTCCGGCCGCTCTGGGCTGCCGTCTCTGTGGGGACCCACCGGGATGGCCGCCCGCTGTTCGGACAGCACGGTGACCATGCGCAGTAGGGGCTTACCCCTCTACCAACCATGGTCACTTTGCGTGGGTCCCGCCCGCGGCTGTCCCGTGGGGGCACCCCCGGTCGGCGTGCACACGACACGGGAACCGTGGGGGAGCAGCGCTCCCCCGCGGTTCCCGTGTCGTGTGAACTGGCCCTAAGTCTGGCTCCAACCCATAATCTTTAATTTAAGGCAGTTTGACAAAGGTACCTGTGGAAAACAGGGTCCAAGCCAGCTCAATTGCAGACTCACCTAGGAGGTCCAACCCTCAGTTGCCTTCTCTGTGCAAGACAACATACCATTTAAAACACTAGGCCTCATTCATTTCCATAGGACTTAAGACATCCCTTACTTTCTCTTGATTGCACCCCAAGTGTATATGTAATACAGATCACTATACTAAGCAAAGCCACAAATCTAAGATGAGATACGTATTAGCCTTTAATTTCGATATGCATACTGTCATGTTGCCTTGTGCATGGATCCTATTAATGTGAACAATATGTGTGTATATTAAATACTCTCATAAAACAAAAAGTACACAACTTTAAAAAGTCTAAGCAGAAAAATTCTACCACTAGGGAGTTTTAGCTGTATATCAGGTTAAAACCTGCAAGCAAGCTTCTGTTTTGGAAGTACCATTCACAGGGCCAAATTCTTCATAGGACTTGGTGAGTAACCACATTTCAGCAGCAATGGGATTAGAACCTGCATATCTCAACTCCTAAAAAGATTTCAGACAATATATTCTAACTTCCTACTAGGTTTGAATTTCACTCATACTGTAAAATTTGGTGAACTACAAAGGCTAATAATAGTTATACTGTAACTGGGGGAGCCTATGCATGTAAAAGGCCAGAGAAATGAAAAGAAGCTGGAAGCTGCCTAAACATAAGAGTGATGAAGGAAAGTGCAGTCTATAAATACAGGTTGTATAATAAATAAGGGGGGGAGCAGATGCATCACAAGTTATTAACAGCATCTGTAGAGACGTAGGGATGGACGAATCTGTCAGTCTTGGTTTCTTTCAGTTTCTCATTTTTCCCAACTTAACTTTGTTCCATCCTGTTTACACATCAGTTTCCAACATTAAAAAAAAAAAGTCTACACAGACGTTTGTATGCATTTTTGGACTCATTTTTCCTAATATATGAATTTGGCTATGCAAGTTCACCTGATATATGCAATTTTTGCAAAACTGCAAAATAATGACAAAATGAATATATATTAATTTTTCCTTAATATAATGCTGTTTTTGGTGTGTTTTCACTAACATACACATTTTTCTGCAGGCTTTCCCCTAATATATGCATCTTTGTATGTACTTTTTCCTAATACATACATTTTTGAACACGTTTTTGTCCAGAGGACCACATGATCACAAAATTCTAAAAAGTGCAAATACCGAAGGATCACTGTGTCTGGTTCATATATTGATTCAGAAAGTGCAAATTATCATCAAAATGCGAACCAAACAAAATTCTCCCCCATCCCTGAAAGCCGACAGAGGAAGAAATCAAGGAAAGGGAAAGGTTCAGGCCCAATTCACATGGAATGTTTTGACTTCCAGAGCCAACCAAAGTGGGGTCAGGGAGGAACAAGTGATGGATCCACTGCCAGATCCCAAGCCCTGCTGATGGTGGGGAGGATTTTTCCTTTTTTGCTATGTCAGCTTCAGGCTAGTGTAGCTGAGGGCCCCAATCAGAATCTGTGGGCTTTTCATTCATTTTTCATTTATTACATTTCTATACCGCCCAACAGCCGAAGCTCTCTGGGCAGTTTACAAAGATCAAAATCTTAAAAATACATTGTATATACATACAGACATATAAACATGTAACACAGAGAGAGAAACACATATATCTAAAAACAATTTTAAGCACTCAGCAACAAGAAAAATTCAAATACATATTAATGTATATAGGGTAGGATCATAGAGTTGGAAGGGGCCCACAAGGCATCCAGCAGTTCCAAAGTTTCCAGCACCCATGCTGCTTTGGGACCTTCTGCCAGCTACCACTAGTGGGAGCACCATTAGACGAAGTTCACCACTCATAGAGCTATTTGTGGGCAGAACAGGCCTGTTGGGGTGCATGGAACCCACATACACATATACACAGGGCTGGCAGAGCTCCTCTCTGCTGGCTTTCTCTGTGATGACACATAGATTTTGGAATTCTCCAGTAAGTATGGCTGGTGCCCTCTCTTTTCTCCTCTGGTGATAAGTTAAAATTACAGGATTTTGTCATGATAATATTTTTTAAAGAAAAAATTATGCGTTACTGCTACTTGGGATTAATTTTAGATTATATTTTGGGAGTCTTGTATAGATTATTTACTATATATATATATATATATATATATATTTCAAAATGGAGATTTACTGCTGTTACTTTTTATTTTGCTATTTTGCTTTTATTTTGCTATTGCATGTATTTCTTTTTAAAAATGCAGTTTACTCACTTGGCACTTTACGGTGAAACAGCAGGGTATAAATATTATAAATAAGTAAATAGATCAATGCTTTAAAAATGGGGTGGAATATCAGAGGGAACTCTACAGATTAGGTACATAAGGAAGAAGATTTGCTGCACTGGAGGTACCCCAAGGAGGCTCGAAAAAAGAGAACATGATGCAAGAAGTCCTACAGTTCACTACTATAAAAGCACAGCATTTGTCAGAACATGTGCATGCCTTTCTAAACCATCCAATTAAATTAAAGAAACCACAGGCTCCAAGATGATTAGAAAAGGACAAACGGCTCCGAAACCCATACAACATGACAGCTAAAAGAAAGAGCCAGTCTGTCCTGTGTGCATAGAAATGCAGGCCTGGAAGGATGTCCATGGTGGAGGAGGTCAGCAGAAGGGAATTCCATGAGCAGAGAGGCAGTGGTATGGGTGGGTGGGAGAGCATGTGGTGGGGAACTGGATGGATCCCCTTAGGGGGCAAGTGTGATTAATAAAAATATTTCATCATTATCAAGTGCCTAATAAACTAGGCACAGTTTTCCTACATTTGAAAAATGAAAAAGAAAAATGAAGTACACTGTATATTTAATATATAAGAAGTGATAGTTGACCATCACATCTAGAATTTCAGTTTTTGTAATAAAACCACAAAAAGTTAAATCGTGCTGAAAACTTTAAAAGTACTTATGGGGGGGGGAAGTTTTCTCATATTTCTATAGTCATTGGAGAAATAAGAAAATGATGGTCTAGCTCTATGAAATAAGTTCCATTTAAAAAAGGCCTTCAAAATACATTTTAACCTGTGCCTTGGAAAACATCAGACCACAGACCGAGCCAAGGAAAACATCTGAAGCATCCAGCCTCTGCTGCACAGAACATAGGTTCTGCACAATAAGTTGGATATATTCCAGCTTTGCTTCCGTTCAGATGTTCGTTGAAAAATAATATTTAGCCTTCCATGCTTACCAGTGATGCTTTGGTCTAAATCTCCAAAAGAACATAAAAAGAGCTCTGTTTCAAACATATCAAGGGTCCATCTAGTCTAGCATCCTGTTTCCAATAGTGGCCAGCCAGATGCATCTGGGTAGCCTACAAGCGCAGTATGATGGCAACAGGGTCCCCTATTTATCCCCTAGCACAGCCTCCCCCAACCTGATGTTGTGGACTTCAACTCCCATCAGCCCTAGCCAGCATGGCCAACTGTCACAAGTCTTGGGCATTGTAGTCCAAAACATCTAGAGGGCACCAGGTTGGTGAAGTCTACCCTAGGAATTGATATTCAGAGGCATAGTGCCTCTGAACATGCAGGTAAGATTTAGCTATAATTGATAGATCTATCTTCTATGAATTTGTTTAATCCTCTCTTAAAGACATAAAGTACTTCTTTTGCATGTCCTGAATCTATTGCCAATCAAGTTCACTGGGTGACTAGAGCTGTAATGTTGTTGGGGGGCAGGGGGAAAAGGGAAAAAATCTTATCCACTCTTTCTATACCAGCCTTTCCCAACCTGGTGCTTTCCAGAGGCGTTGGACCACAACTCCCATCATTGATGGGAACTGAGGTCCAACACATCTGGAGGGGCACCAGGTTGGGAAAGTCTGTACTATGCCATTCATAATTTTATAATTAAATATCATGTCCACTGCACTCAGCCCTTTACACCCCCCCCCAACTAAAAAAAATGCCCCAAATGCCCCAATCCTTTCATCACAGTCTACGGAGAAGATGTTCTGGCCTCTTGATCACTTTGGTTGTTCTTTTCCATCTCTATATGATACAGGTTTTCACCATCCCTAATAATTTGGTGTCATCCTGAATAATTTGGTGGCTACCATGCTGCTCATTCACTCCAACTCCAGATCTTTTATGAATAAGTCGCATAACACCAGTCCTTATAAAAATCCTTGAGGAACCTCTCTGCTTATTTCCTTCCATTGGGCAAATGGTCACAGCTGGTCACAGAGCCAGTGTGGTGTAGTGGTGAGAGTGTTGGGCTGGGACTCGGGAGATCCGGGTTCTAGTCCCCGCTCAGCCATGAAACTCACTGGGCCAGTCACTGACTCTCAGTCTAACCTACCTCACAGGATTGTTGTGAGGAGAAAATGGAGAGGAGGAGGAGGATTATGTAAGCCGCCTTGGGTTCCTTGCAGGAAAAAAGGCGGGGTATAAATATAATAAATAAAATAAATAAAAAAATAGAATGCCGCTGCCAATCCATTTATATGTAACAGGCCTTATATCAGAGAGCCAGTGTGGCGGAGTGGTGAGAGTGTTGGACTAGGACTCGGGAGATCCGGGTTCTAGTCCCCACTCGGCCATGAAACTCACTGGGTGACCTTGGGTCAGTCACTGGGTGACCTTGGGTCAGTCACTGACTCTCAGCCTAACCTACCTCACAGAGTTGTTGTGAGGATAAAATGGAGAGGAGGAGGAAGATTATGTAAGCCGTCTTGGGTTCCTTGCAGGAAAAAAGGTGGGGTATAAATATAATAAAATAAATAAATAAAATGGGTCTACTCATAAGTATTACTAAATTTGGTTCCAACCCCAAATGCCCCAACTTGTTATGTGGGGTTTGAAAAAAAATAAAGGTTACACACAAAAGGAACAAACCCTCCTGCACAGCCATTTTAGTGGCAAAAAACATCTTTGAGAGAGAGTCATTTGGAGTGTTGTGTGTGTGTGTGGCTGCATGTAAACGTACATGCTTAAAACTGTCCCTGCCCATGGCCCTTCTGCTGCAACATCCCCCACTTTCCCCCTGTGGGAATTAGAATGGCCATGTGTCCTACTTTACAGAGGATAGCCCTCTATTTGAAAGGCTGTCCTATATTTGAAGGACTGTCTAATCCAAGGCCAGTTTAAGAGAAAGAACCATAACAAGAGGAAGCAGAGGGCTTGCGGTTGGTTGCTCTGCTCATCAACATTTACCACTTGGAGAGCTGATGAGGCAGGCACACAGGTCACCTGGTCCCATTGGGCAGTATCCAATGGGGCCACTCTACCTCCACTGGTTCCGTTGCGCTTATGGGAGTGCACCCTTGTACAATAGGGCTTTCTCAATTCTAAAAATAAACTCTGAAATGCTCATTTCCATATTGGGACTGGTCAGAGGAGTCCAGCAAGGAGGTCCACTGACCTGCCCTGTCCAGAAATGAGCATTTCTGCTTGTTTCTGGGGTCATTTTTAGAAGCGCGAAAGCCCCATTGAGCAAGTGATACTACCCAGTCTTCCCTACTACAAAGAGGTATATTGTATTTGTTTAAATTATAGTAATTATTTCTAAATTTGCATATAAATCAGCATATGCAGATGTTATGCAAATCTGTGATCTCTTCTGACCTCTTTTTTGGTGATGCATACCTGCCCACTCTAGCAGGAATGCAGCTGTCCATTCATGTATTTACTCTCACAGGCACTCATCAGGAACCCAGCCAGTGGAAAGGGGAAACCAGCTTGGGAGAAGGCTGAGGCAGAAAAATGGTAGGTATAGAAAGGGTTAAACACCCCCTTTACTTGATGCTGCAAATCCCACTCACCTTGCCCCCGTGGCTTTCCTCTAACAAAACATCCATCCCACTTTTGTTATATACACATGCACACAGTGTTGCTTTCTGCCCACAGTTGCTCCACAGGCTAGACCTCGCTGGCAGCCGTAAAGGATTCTTGCAGGTCTAACACTGCATTTTGCTCTGCAAATAAACTGTTTTCAGTAAGACCAATCTGTTTGCACTGATATCTTCTTTACAACCTCTTCTGTTGCTGGGTCAGACTAAGCCACGTCTATTTAGCACAGCATTTTATTTCCAGAAGTGGCCAACTCATGAAAACCAAGGTGCACTAACAGACATTCAAATGTGCAGGCCAATGAAGTTGGATTTGGAAGGAAAGGATTTCAGGAAAACTAGTCAAAAATCAAAGCACTGGGACAAAAACAAAATCCAATTTCCAGATTAAATAGTTTGTGGATCAGGATGCTGATTACCACAGTTGGGCTTTTAAATAAAGCTTCAGTCAGAGTTGTTAAACATAATAAATACATTAACTAAATCTAAATATAATAAATTCCTTAAAGCTGTAATTGGTGGCAATAAAGACTTTCCAGCTACTTTTTGTTAACTTGATGTGTTTGGAAATATGGTTCCAATCAGAATCTATCTGTCAGAAGTGTAATATTCTAGGAATAACTTTTACGCCACTGCTTTCTGTATATCTTCTCTGATGACTGAATTCTGATACTGAGAACATAGTACATGCATCCAAATGAGCCAAACTTCTGCTTCAACTGCCAGGTGAGCCATCATAACTCAGCTAAACTGAAGGATTTACATTTCTGCTGATGTAGTCCTACAGAAGTGAACACTGCCTGAAGGTTTGGAAACTTGGCAGGTGAAATAGCTTATGAAAAGGTTATCTTGTATAGGACCAGCTTTGGTTGGTAAAAGCACTTTCAAGCCTAAGACACCTTTTCCAAGACAAGAATTAAAACTAAATGATACTCTAATTTAATGAGAATAAAAATTTACTTTACAATTACTGAACTTCCTCATTCTGCTTATTAAGTAAATAAATCTATGCAAAGTGTCCAGGCATGCAACTGAATGTGTAGTGTAATATGTGATCTGGCTAGCTTGTCCGTGGATATAGAAGCAGTGACCTGGTACCAATTCCATAAGTTTGGTGGCTTGAAAAAGTGCTGCTCTGATGGTAGATAAGACTTTCCACACAGTCATGGGCACTTTATAGAGATGGGAGAGAATTTAATTTGGTCCACATTTTAAAGGACTTCCTGGACTACTGTGTGGATTGGAACAGTTATCCTTCAGACTGTGCACTTCTCCAAATTTTGCAGTGCAGTCTTTGGCTCAAAAAAGTGTGTGTTGGCAAAATTTGCCGGCAAAAATGCATATATAAGAGAATCTTGCATACAAAAATGCATAAACTAGGGAAAGTTGCATACAAAAGGCATATGTCAGAGAAAACTCTTCACGAAAATGAATGCAAAAACTTTTTTGTATTTTGTTGTTAATTGCAGACTGATGTGGAAGTTGGATGGAACAAACCTCTGTTTGAATAAATGCAAAACTGACGTCCACCCCTACACACCCAAGTAAGACTGAAGTCCATACCATGCTGGAGGCAATTTTGAGCAAATGAACTCCCTCTAAGACTTACTACCATCCAGAATACAATATACAAGGTTCCTCTCTAGATACTAGAAATATTTATTTCATTTTTTTAAAAAAAATATCCCACCTCTCAACCAACAGGTTCTCAGGGAGGCTTGTAACAAAATAATCAAAACACCTCTCAGCCCAAACGACCAGTCATAGCTAATAGAACAGCAGCTGAAACAGAACACAAATAGCAAAATCTCTAAATCAAATCCTGCCAAAAACTTGACAAAACAAGAGTTTTTAACTGGCATCTAAATGATAGAAAATGAATGCCTGATGAATGAGCCTTGGGAAGGAATCCCAGAAACAAGGTGCCACTGCCAAAAAAGGCCCTGTCCTGAGTAATCACCTACCTCATCTCAAAAGACTGGTTCACCTAGAGCAGTGTTCTCCAACCTTGGGTCCCCAGATGTTTTTGGCCTACAACTCCCAGCATGCCCCAGCTGGCTGGGGCATGCTGGGAGTTGTAGGCCAAAAACATCTGGGGACTCAAGGTTGGAGAACACTGACCTAGAGCAAGAACCCAGCAGAAGAATTTGAAAGCAGGGAGGTTCATATGCGAACAGTTGGCCCTTTTCTTCTAGCGACTCCTTAGCAATGCTTAAAATAGCCTGTTCAAAATATTTAGGCTGCTGTCCTCCACATGCGCTTGCTCAGGTCTTGCTTTGCCTACTTAGGTCCGTGGTATGCAATGTGTACTTGACTGGGTACAGTGAAAGAAAGGCTCCCATAGTACGTGTGTGTAGGGTCAGGGGAGGATTATGGTTTCACAACTAGCCTAGTGGGTAGGTTTCTAATTCTGCAGAAGTGGCAGAGGCACAGCAGGATAATCATGCAGGACTTTATTTGAAGTACCATTATTTTGAATGTCAGGGCTGTCCTGGAGTATGCAAGGCAAACCTAAAGGAGATAGCCTCTGAACTTGTGAAAAAGTGAAATTACTGTGCAGGGCTTTGAGCAGGCTCGGCCCAAGACATTTTGCTGCTTGAGGCAAAGAGTAAGATTCCATTCCACATACAGAAGATGACTGGGTGGGCAGCTGAATCTTACTGCAACACTGGCTATGGTCGTGTCCTTCACCATACCAAAGGCCAGCTGGGGGGGGGGAGCACAGAGCAGGCTGTGTGATACACACACAGCTCTGTCCTCCAACCCCTTGCTATTGCTCCCTGCCCTGCAGCATTTATTGCCTGAGGTAGCTGCCTCACCTTGCCTGACTCGTAGGGATGGCCCTGAGTTCAACAGCAGTGCTTCAGGACAGATGTGGACATTGAACAGGCTTGTGGCTCATGCTGGCTCAGCTTGTCTGAGTGTGGAAAGCTAAGCAGGGTCAGGCCTGGTTATTACTTGGATGGGAGACCCCTCCTCTAGTTTCCTGCATTGAGCAGGGGGTTGGACTCGATAGTCTTGTAGGCTCCTTCCAACTCTATGATCTATGAAATCTATGAAAACACCATTTTAGAAATGAATTTCTGACTGCATGCTCTGGAATATCCCTAGCATATTTATGATTTTTATTCAGTAAAAGCTAAATAGGGTTGGATCCAGGATCTGCTTTGCATGGATGGAAAGCTTCTGATCTGTTGAAGCACTTCTGTTAGCAGAACGGGGAGGAGGTGATCTTTGCCAATTCCCCTCTCCCAGTGAAGTTCTCTATCCCTCCTGCAAATCTGCTCCAGAGGGTTGGGGGACCATCCGGAACAGCATGGGAGGTGGCATTGGGGGCTGCGGGGGGGGGGGATAATCAAAGATAGTTTTTCACCCTCCTGCTGGCTGCAGTGTGCTGAATAGAACTCCGCTCACAGAGTGCTCCTGCTGGCAGAGGAGGACATGCTAGATCCAAGCCACAGTCTGTTTTCAATGGATTCCTGTGGCCTGGCATCTTTGCTTCCCTTGTGCACACAATCATTTCTGAACAGCTGAGCTGCCACAGACATAGAATCATAAAAAAGTAGAGTTGGAAGGGGCCTATAAGGCCATCGAGTCCAACCCCCTGCTCAATGCAGGAATCCAAGTCAAAGCATCCCTGACAGATGGCAGTCTAGCTGCACCATGAATGCCTCCAGAGTGGGAGAGCCCACCACCTCCCTAGGTAATTGGTTCCATTGTCTTATTGCTCTAACAGTCAAGAATTTTTTCCTGATGTTTAGGTGGAATCTGGGTTCCTGTAACTTGAGCCCATTATTCTGTGCCCTGCAAACTGGGATGACCGAGAAGAGACCCTGGCCCTCCTCTGTGTGACAACCTTTCAAGTACTGGAAGAGTGCGATCATATCTCCCCTCAGTCTCCTCTTCTGAAGGCTAAACATGCCTAGTTCTTTCAGTCTCTCCTCATAGGGCCTTGTTTCCAGTCCCTTTATCATCCTTGTTGCCCTCCTCTGAACCCTCTCTAGTTTGTCTACATCCTTCTTAAAGTGTGGTGCCCAGAACTGGACGCAGTACTCAAGATGAGGCCTAACCAGTGCTGAGTAAAGGGGAATTATCACTTCATGCGATTTGGAAGCTATACTTCTATTAATGCAGCCCAAAATAGCATTTGCCTTCTTTGCAGCCATATCGCATTGCTGGCTCATATTCAGCTTGTGGTCTACAACAATTCCAAGATCCTTCTCACTTGTAGTATTGTTGAGCCAAGTGTCCCCCATTCTGTAACTGTGCATTTGGTTTCCTTTCCCTAGGTGCAGCACTTGGCATTTATCCCTATTAAATTTCATTCTGTTGTTTTCGGTCCAGCGCTCCAGCCTATCAAGATCACTTTGAATTTTGTTTCTGTCTTCGAAGTCATGGCCTGGACTTCTCCTCTTAGAATCATAGAATCATAGAAAAGTAGAGTTGGAAGGGGCCTACCAGGCCATCGAGTCCAACCCCCTGCTCAATGCAGGAATCCAGGTCAAAGCATCCCCGACAGATGGCTGTCCAGCCGCACCTTGAATGCCTCCAGAGTGGGAGAGCCCACCACCGCCCTAGGTAGTTGGTTCCATTGTCTTATTGCTCTGACAGTCAGGAAATTTTTCCTGATGTTTAGGTGGAATCTAGGTTCCTGTAACTTGAGCCCATTATTCCGTGTCCTGCAAACTGGGAATGCACTATCCACCATGTCTGTCTGTCTGTCTGTCTCTCTCACACACACACACACACACACACACATGCGTGTACACGGGTCCAGCTGGATCAGACTAAGAGCTCCGTCCCATTCAGCATCCTGCTTCCTATAGTGGCCTAACCAGAGATGCCTCTGGGAAGCCCACAAGGCAGGCATGGAGGCAAGGGTTCTTCCCTCTTGTTCCTCCCAGCAAACTGGGATTCAGCGTCATGCTGCCTCTGAATGTAGAAGATTCCACACAGCCCACCACTCCCGCCAACAGCGAACTCCGGTGGTCAGAGCGCCGACTTAAATGGAGCCCCTCTGCCAAAAGAACACAGGGAGGGATCAGCATGTTGTTCCAAAGTGTGTGTGTGTGTGTGTGTGTGTATTATATATATATATATATACACACACACACACACACCAGTGTTCTCCAACCTTGGGCCCCCAGACGCCCCCGGCCCACAACTCCCAGCATATTCCCACAACTTATTTCCCATATACTCATATACTCATATACACAACATATACTCCCACAACTTATTTCCCCCTTTCTCCTACCTATTGTCCTTGTGAGATCCAGAACCTTTAACATCCATGGAAATGCTTCTTTATAGAAGCAAAGATAGTTGCTAACTAGAGGTCAGGGCAGGAAGCTCTGTGGAAACATAATAGCTAGCCTGTTGATTGGTATTATTCATCTTTTGTTTTCTGTTTTGGAATTTCTTGAAGTTGCATGGAAGGAACAGAGCAGCCAGCCAGAGTCTGCCAAGTTGTGTTATTTTGGTTAGAACTCCCAAAATAAACCTAGTTCAGATAAGTTCTTATTTGCTGTAGTAGACTAGTCTTGCCTAAAGCTTCCTCTGCTGTTTCTCAAATGGGTAGGTGATCCAATGACTATTTTCACACATCACAATATGCAATCACCTTATTCAATGACATTACAGGGCAATCCTTTCCCGCAGCATTGCTCCCATAGGATTAGGATAACTGGCATGATTAGTATGGATCTTTTGACTTCTCTAGGACTGCATAGCTAAATATTTTGTAGTTATTTATTTATTTATTATATTTATACCCCGCCTTTTTTCCTGCAAGGAACCCAAGGCGGCTTACATAATCATCCTCCTCTCCATTTTATCCTCACAACAACCCTGTAAGGTAGGTTAGGCTGAGAGTCAGTGACTGGCCCAAAGTCACCCAGTGAGTTTCATAGTTATATAATTATTGCCATAAATACCTGTGTTCAAGCTCTGATATCCACATATAATAGTGAGATTGGTGCCAGAATCCGAAGTACAGCATCATTAAAAGCATGGGAAATCACACTGGCATACTTCAATGTAAAATTTCTAGGCTCGGGATGTAAAACATTAGTCTACAACCAAGATAGAGTTGTTTTTAGTATGGGCAGATTCACTCCCCCCCCCCCCCCCCCACACACACAGACTGAATTGACAAGTTAAAAGCAATACTTCTCAGAGGAAAACTATAGAGTCACTAGGTTTTGAATTATGGCTGCTTCAGCTCAAAATATCCATTTATTTCTACAAATTCATGAAAGATGTGTCTGAATTAAAACAGACATATCGATATTGAAAAAAGATACCTGTATAGCAAAACTCTAGAAGCTGTTCTGAAGGCACATCTTCTTCATTGCAAACTTCATTGCAAACTTACTTGTACATTTTAGTTAGAAGATAATAATAATTCTTACACCGAACATGTAAGTAGGTCAGGATTATTATTGCAGACAGGGAGTGGGGGCTGAGGCTGAGAAGAAAGTTGCCCTATTGTTAGGCAGAGTGAAGCATCTAGCTCAGGCACCTGATTCTGGGTATCATAAAAGGGCAGCATATTGCCAGGGAGAGAGGCAGTTGTGGGATTGCTTCCTCAGGTGCCAAAATAACTTGGCTAGCAATTAATGCTATGCACCTTGACTTGGGAAGGGTGGATTTGCTGTTTCACCTCCGCCATGTCTTGGGCCAGCCTTGCACCTAGTGAGTTTATTTTATTACCACATTTATTATTTTATTACCACTGTCCATATTTAATAATATCTCTAAGAGGTTCACGGTAGGGACAAGATTCAAACCAAGGACTACTTGATTCATAGCACAGTCTCTTAGCCCCAATGCTACACCAGCTCTTTAATATAGCACCCATTCATCTGAGTAAAACAACAACGAATATATTCTGTCCTGACCACGTGCAATTTCAGCGATACCTGTTCCAGGTATATACATCTTTGTTTACTTTATTTATTGTGTATTTACTCATTTCCTTTTGTGGTCAGCATTGCTTTTGACTTGTACATTCAACCTGTGGAGAAAACAAAAGCCTGCCCAGGTGGAAAACAAAGCTCTAGAAGCAGATGTGCCAAATAATGCAGAAGCCCCTTTAGCTTCTTACTTTGGCATGTGATTCATCCAAGCACTGCTCCTGCACCAACCATATCCCTTTTAATTATGCTTGCACAGGAGCAGAACCTGGGCATTCTTTAATCTCTATACTTTATAACACTTCTTTTGGCCAGAATAATTTTTTTAACAGAACTGGTCATGCTCTCCATTTGAAAAAGTGGTATAGTTCAATGGCTTTCATGAGTGATCATTGCGAGGGATTTGTGGAAATTTCATAAATAGTCCTACAAAATGTCAACCAAATGCAACCTTGAAATGAATCCGTAATCTAGTTCCAACAGTACTGACATCTGAAAGGAGGTCTCTCAAGACGAATCTGCTTAAGTCTGTGTTCATTAAGAGGGCTGATTCAAAGCCTTGCAATTGTTCCAGTTGTTTATGAATCTCGGCCTTCGTAATGCTACGAAAATGTGCTGTCTCCTAAAGATGTTCTTTGCCGATATGACACACATTTTGTATTGTTTCATGGCACACAAGCATTAAATCTCCCAGAGGTAATCCACCCTTCTTTTAACGGCTGATGACAGGTCCAATGCCTGAGCAAAATCAGTTGAAGGAAAGGGAAGTCTTGTCGGAAACGAGATTAATCTTGTAATGAATGTTCAGCCCTGATAACCCATCTGTGCAGAGAACTGCTTTAACTGGAGTGCAATTAACCTTCACCTGACAAGTTCTGTCCAACTGTTATAAACAACATTAAAGGCAACCCCCGCTTCTGTGCAGACTACACAGTCACATTTGAATATTATGGTTACTATTATGTACAACAGGTTACTGATGGTAAGTCCCAGGGGAAAATATTGAATGATACTAGGCATGTTCTCTGAATTATATCTCCAACTTTTTTTAATAAGTGGGCTGATACAATTTGACATATTTTGTTGATGAAGAAGCTTGCCATCATGTTAAAGTGGGTAGAGATTTGTTGACTTTTCTGTAATATTCCGAGGTTCCCAACATGATCTATTCTAGGCCCAGTAAATATTCCTCTGTTTATATGTATTTACAGTTATGAATTCTTTGTCATGATTCTGATCTCTATTTTTTGTGGTGTCTAAATGTATCTTCATGATTTGATCTCAAACCAGGATGGTGGTAGTTAGGGGATTTTATTTTGCTAGGTAGGGGGGTTATTTTGCTATTTCTTACTGGAAAAATTAATACGTTTATTAAAGAGTCAATGCTTAATATGATAAATGGCTTGTCCTTCCTCAAGAACTAAGTTTATACACAATCTAGCTGACTTTCTTGTTCTGTGGTATACATCAGACATACAAAAGATACAAGAAGATTCCATTTAGCTTACAGAATTAGGGTTTCATACTTTCTTCCTAACCTTTTTTTTTTTTTTTAAATCACATTTCTAACTTCTGAGGCAATAATGTAAAATTGAACTTCTCTGATTCCACTAATACTGAACTATAGGAGCAAAAACCATTTTATAAACACAATATACACACATAGAACAAATCAGTAGAAGGGAAGTTGTTGTGCATTATTTTGGGAACTAATTTCTATAAACCAAACAAAGATTCCACATTGTTGTGTACCAAATCTAAAAAAGTGGCAGGTTTCTACTGAACCTTTCTATTGAACAGAAATAGGTTTCTTTTTAATGAATTAGATATTAGTGGACAGGAAGTTCCAATTGAAAGAACTTCCTGTATTGGTAGTCCCTGATCTGGTCAGCTATCAGAATAGGAAATGGAGGCAGGAAGTATCTGTCTACAGGCTCGTGTATTTACTGTTTACTAAAGTAATAAACATATTTGTTTAAACAATAATTTTCAGCTTCAAGAATGGTAAATTCAAATGAAAAACATTACTTTATTTACTAATAACCTTTACAGCATTGTTCAAATTCCATAGCATTGTTTGCTTTCTGTTCAATCATAAAAAGGAAGACATGTTTCCACTCAGCATTCCAGTGACTGCATTGTTTAGAAGCAAGAGTGAGGTCTTTTTTGTCCTCTCTTTCACCCTTCTTCCTTCAACTTAAATACTGTATTTAGATGCTAGATTTTCATGTTACCTTTCTGTTCCACTCTAGCACTCTGATCGTAATCGTTGTGTCCCTGTGTAACGGGAGTGTTAGAGGCTGACTGCTCCATGTTGCACTCACCACATCAAAAGTAGCCAAATGTAGTAATCAAACTCTCCCCCAGTGACAATCAGAGAAAATAGCAGTGGAGCATAGGCAAACACACAGGGAAGCAGGATCTGTTTGCTACTTTTCTCCCTATAATCCTGTTCACACATTCCATGAAGAAATGGAACACGACTGGGCCTTCGGGACTGGACCTCAAGCTCCATATAATCCACTAAACCTGTGAATAGAGACTATATGCATACAAACTGTGTGGGAACAGCCTTTGTATGTGTGGTCGGGGATTCTGAAAAATGTAGGAGCCCCAATCACACAGAGAGAGTCTATCTTTATACCATTTCTAGTGGGGTAGCCTTCTGTATTAGTCTGTATTGCAGCAAAAAGCAATGAACTGCATCTGATGAAGTGGAGTACAGGCTTCCCGAAACCTGGCATTTTCCAGATGTGTTGGGCTACAATTCCCATAATCCCCCAGCCACCACCTGGCTGCAGGATTATGGGAGTTGTAGTCCAACACATCTGGAGGGTGCCAGGTTGGGGAAGGCTGCTCTAGTCCATGAAAACTTGTGCCATAATAAATGTGTTCATCTTTAAGCTGCTACAAGACTCTTTGTTGTTAATGGCAATGCAAGTGGTAGCCCAGTTCTTAAAAATAACTGATTGTGAGGTCTGATGCTTAAAAAGTAAAACATGACCTGGAACATTTAATGTTTCAGGTTACACACACACACACTACACTGTTTTCAAGTCCTTGATAGTAGAACCCACTATATTTTTTTAGTGTAGTAGAAGGCCTGAGGTGAACAATCTTCAAATTACTCAGGGAGTTCTGGAATAATATTATCCCCAACATAACAACAATATGATGATGATAACAATAATAATTTATGCTGGTGTATCCGCTTATGATGCTGCAGTACTTAAGTCCCATCCTGAGCATTTATTTGCAGCTATCACTGGTACTGAGCCTTCTTTAATTACCTTCCCCCAGTTGTATTTTTCATGTCACAAGAACATATGTTAAGCTATGTTTTCATCCCCTCATGCTAGAATTGCCATTCAGGTATATAACTGTAGTACTTCTTTAACTAGACCCAGATTTGCAGCTGGTCTATATTACAAGAGTAGGAAGTTTTGGCCTTTATCCTTCCCTATCTATGCAATTTTTCAGAAACAAATTTCACCCTTTAAAACTATTACATTCCCCTTGGGGGGATAATTTTCCAATTCCATTTTTTCACACATGTTTGCATTTCAAAACTCAGTCAAGATGCACTTTTCATAAAATTAGGCTCATTGGTCATGTTGTTAATTTAAACAGCATCTATAGATTTTAGAGAAGGTTCTATGGCAAAGAGAAAACTTGAGAATGCAATTCCCAATCACGCTGCACTTCAGTGAAGGTCATGAAAATGTCCCATAAAATGGCTGGAGGGTGGGCAACAACTATGCTGCGGTGGATTGTTCACAGTAGCATGTGCTGCTAACCAATGCCCTTGGATCTTTTAGACACAACATAGCACAATAGCCTGGAGAAAACAAAGGCTACAACTTTGCTGCTTGCAAACTGGGGAAATAATCTGGGCAAAGATAAGCACCTTAATGTCCTGTCAAAATAGGACAGACTTAGACACATGCATAACTCTCCCATGAAAATCAGTTGTTGAATTTTAAAATATTTAGCATTGGTTTGGATTTTGATCTGGATCTGTAATACAGACCATTCCTACTCGGTTTAACTATTATCTATCTTCAGTGCGGGCAACTTTTCTACAAGCTTTGTCATACAAGAGAACTTTCTGGCTAAAGTTTTCAGTAAAAAGTGAAGAAAACCTTTCCAATTTAAAAATAAAAGAAGAAATACCCAGGACTGAACACAAGATTGATGCTTCCTCTAAACTTTAGAGTCTGCTCCCCAGATACAATGAGTTATGATCCTGCCAATGTGCTATATTGAGAGTGAAGGGTATACACTACATATTCTGCCTGAAAAGTCTTATTATGTTATCCACTGTGTGGTAAAGAGCACCAAAGATGCAAAAAAAAAAAAAAAAAAAAAAAGCATTAATAAAGGAAGGCTGCTATATATTTAATGATCATTAGAATGCAATTCCCACTAACCTGGGCTCAACTAATAATAAAGTATTCCCTTTTCTCTCTTGGCAACTGCCATTCCCTACTCCCAACTCTGAAACACTCACAGTACTAGTAATGTAATAAAGAACATTCACATTGTTTGCTGGAATCACAAAGAGGTGAAAGGCAATTCTGTCTAGGGTGACCCATGCATTAGTCCTTTTCTACTCTCTCCTCCCCACAAGATCAAACAGGCATTTCAGACCTTTCTGAGTCCCCAAAGAACTCATGGACTCCACTGAAGTACCTGTAGAACAAAAAAGGTTCAGGCGACTCAAAAAAGCAAGCCAAGTTTTGTGCTATGGGTTCATGAACGCATGTGTCTAATGGTGCAATCCTATCCTCAAGTTACATCAGCTGAATGAAGATAGAATTGCAACTCAATTACTTTATGCTGACATAACTCAAAGTTACAGTTGCATAGTGAAATCACAGTGTAGTAGAGACCCCAGGATGGCCAATCATGCCACTGAACCAGGGGTATTTAGGCCCCAGCAAGGGAATATTGCTCATACATGTCAAGATGTGCAGCATAAAACTACACCTCTCTACCCCATGTCTTTAGTGACAGGAAACTTTGGTTTAAGGGCATTTTGCACAAATAGCCAAACAGACAAACATAATAGAAGGGTAGGTAGATGAATAACATTTGTCTTCTCAGAACTCTTACAGGTTCTCTGCCTCAAGAGTCTGGTCATAAGCACCAACCAGGAACATCAACTCCACTGGGGCTGCAAGGACAAAATAACTCACACAAGTAAGCAAGACAATGGGGTGGCTGTGACCCAAAACAGGATCCTTGCACTTCCTCAAACTCTCCTCTCAAGCCCCTACCTCCAAGGAAAGTGATGGGCATGCAGAGGGCTCTCAAACACCCTTGATCACAGAGTGTCTCCCATTCCACACCCTTGCAATTAGGGGAAGCTATTACTTCCTTAACTCTCCCTTACTTAACAGTAAAAAATATATCCCCTATTCAGAGGGCCCTGGATAAATATTCTCTTTGCACAAAAAGCAGCACAAAGGGGGGATGTTAAACACAACCCCCCTCCTGCAGATGGAGTTGCTTCCAATGGATGGGTGAGTATTGCCCTGATAGCTACATATTCAGGTGAACACTTCCATGAAGACATCAGGCAAATGCACATCCAATGGAAGAGTGAAGATCTGGGCTGAGACATGCACTTAGGAAGTGGCACTCTTCCTCAAGTACACCATCATCATCCCCTAATCATTATAGGGCCTAATGAGTATCTAGTCACAGGAACCATCTGTTGCAGTTGCTACCCATTATTCATACTATGTCCATGTTTCTCATAGTTCTGCAGATAACTGGTCAGTTTTTGACATTTATTTATTTTATTTACATGAATAGTGGCGAGGGATGTTCTTCAACCACCCACACTATGCAGATCACTGGCAAGTCCTCTAGCAGCAGCAGCAAGTAGTAAGAAACCAGCTGTTCCTATGTGGAGGCCATCTTTTTTTTTTCCTAGCACAGCTCCTATAGATTTGAGAGCTCTTTAATGAGACAGTAAAAGAAAAGTTATAGCCATACCCAGCTGGGGAATGCAGTGATGAGGAAACCTGCACCTATTACTACACTGTCTGTTATGCAGCATTCAAAGGCACAGCAGCCCTGCTAGCAACCCTCCATGATGCTTTAAGAATTCACTCCACTGGTGTATGTCTTAGGTTACTGTCCTGATGAGGGCTGGCACATAGGGCCCTTTCCACACTTGACTTGTTACTCACTTCAACTGTCTTCAGGATTAAATACACCGTGAGAGCCTCATCCCTTGGAGGGCTGTCCACCATCAAAATGCCAGGGATGAGGTCTTCCCCAACATTTTGCCCTCCAGATATGCTGGACTACAACTCCCATCATCCTCAACCCATAATTGCTGGCTGTTGTGATAGGTGTTGTAATCCAGCTCATCTGGAGGGCAAAAGGTTGGGGAAAGGTGGTTTAGCTACTGGAGCACCCAACAGGAGTGTCTTTCTGATTCCTCTCCACTGGTTACTACTGGTGTGATAAATCATACAGTTGGGTTGCATGAAGGTGTTGGAGGAGGCTTTGGATAAACAAGATTTGGTGGGGAAATAACCAGAAAATAGTGATAATCAACTAAAGGAACATGAGGGAGATGGAAAGGATGAGATGAAGAGGGGTCCGCAAAATGAAAGTTGCCATGTGCACAGCAGAGCACAGCTGCCCTGCTAGACTGCTCTCTTTGGCACCAAGCTAAAACTTTCCTGTTCTCCCAGGCCTTTTAAGTCTTTTAAAGTCTTTTTATTTTATTTATGTTTATTTATAAAAATAATTTAGTAAATAATTTTAAAATAATTTAGTATTTTTGTGTTTTATTATTTTAGTCCCTGGAATGTGGTTTTTACTTCTTACACCTGAGGCCCAACTGAGGAAGACGACTACCTGATGAGTGAGGCTGTGGGACCTCCCACTCTGGATATAACACTGTGTTGTCTCAGACATGTGTTTTTATCTTCCTGGATAATCACACCCAGGGATAGAAGCTGTGACTGTTTATCTGCTGAGCCTCTGCTGCTGTACCACTGGGTATGGCTAGGATCATTGTATTCATGGGGTGGGGAGAATGGAGCATGTGGTGGGTTAGGCCGTGGGAGACTCCAAAAGCCCCAGGAGCTTCTCTCCCGCCTGTTTCTGTGGCTGTGTGATTTGGGTGTTTCTTGGTACAGTGGGAAGTGAGGGTTCTTCTATTCCAGCTATCTCCACTTTTTCCATCTTAAATTAGTGCTGCCAGCCAGACACCCAAATTAAAGAATTTGCCTTGTGGTAGTCACATTTCTACCTCTACAGGTTGGAACTTACACTCCCCTCGCCTGTTTCCTACTGCAGTGTTCTTTCCCCACTGATCTACCTGGGAACTCGTGCCCTTGCCTCCTTTTAGGCTTGTTGTTGTAGCCTCCATTTGTCCTTTTTCATAAGAACATAAGAAGAACTACGGTATGTTGGATCAGACCAAGGGTCCATCCAGCATTCTGTGGCCAACCAGCTGCCTGTGGCAATAGCACGCTCCCACTCATGTTCCCCAGCTCCTCCTCTTTCCCTTGAAAATGCTTGTTCCCCTCACATAAACATCAATACAGACATGCCCTGTGCAGTGTTATAAGTATTGTCTGTATGAAATCTTCGGTCACTTAGTAGGACACAAGCCCTTCTCCTGGGGAACTTGTCACCTGTGGGTTCTACAGCCCTGAATTTTACTTTTTTAAAAAAAAATCCTGAACCATAACATGTATTTGCATAAAATCAAAGCAAATGCATCATCTAAATGAAACAAAATTATTATATTCATTTGCATAGTAAAGGCTCGCTGATTCTCTACTGGCCAAGATTTTACCAAGGCGTGCAATCTGGAGAAAGCTAGGAAGACATGCCTGCATAACTGAGTGACCCAGTCCCATATATTTCAATGGCACTTAAGCACACCGAGTTATTTCTGAGTCGTGTCCATGCATTTTATTAGAGCTACCATTTACCAGATGAAAGTTAAGCTTTTTATGTGTAAGTGATCTAACGGGCTAAACAACATAGGCGTGATAACCTTTAACTTTGGTCTTCATGCAAGTGATCTATAGTAATGTGAGGGGGAAAATTAAGGGAAGACAAAAGAAAGAATTGTATGCTGCTTAATTCCACTGTATTGTAATCATACTTGACTTCATATAGAATCTTTTCAAAATTGTGATTTTTCTTAATTGAATTAGATATAGTCTGAGAAATATAAGACAAGGTTTTTTTCTTATGCTAACAATAAAGATATATTTCCTATAAAAGAATATGGTAAATGTTAGTAGCTATTGTAACCAGGGCTTTTTTTCTGGTGGAACTCACCGGAACTGAGTTCCAGAACCTTTTCTTCTATTAATTGCATTACAATTTAATCGCCATCTACTCCTGAGGAAATGTAATCCAAGAGTTCCGGTACCCTTTTCTCCAGAAAAAAAGCACTGATGTTGAATTACATAAACTGATTCTATCAGCATAGGAATTATGCAGAAATCAATTATATAACTCCAGCTACCATTGAAACCTCAAATATTCCCATTTTAAATATGTAGACATTTTATCTCAGACAGCAGAGCATCCCAACCAACCACAAAGAAGGAAACTAGCAATTAAAAACTGACTGTGTATATGTTCCGAGGTAGATTAGGTGGTTTAGGTTGAACCAACTATCCACAAGAGTAATCAGTACACCATTTCAGTATATGCAGTACTAACTAAAATAGCCCTTTATCACAAAATCATCTTCGCACCAGCAGCCAAGGGAAGCAAAACAGCAGAGTCTGCTGCTGAACTAAATTTCCCATTGAAGGCGGACATTTTTTGTATTTTACATTCCCCCATTTATGTACGAAAAGAAAAAATAAACATAGACATAATTATTGTTATTCTAATCAGTAGCAAGTCTGAATTTTATGGCTATTGAATATTAGATGGCTATTGCTCTTGGTTCATTTAACATAGATTACAAAGAATCTACAGCCTTTGTGCTTGCATATATATAGTCTATACTATATACTTCTCTCCAGCTTGCAGAGCAGCAAAAGGACTACTGACATTCAAACAAAACTTCCATCTGTTTCTATAACCATTTTAAATTGGGTTGCAAATATATATATATTTGATAAAGAAAACATCCAACAGAACTAGATAAAGATACTTAATAAGATATGGTAAATGTATCAAGGATGCAGTCCATATATCCCACTGAAGTTATAGCAGAACTTTTATTTCTTCTCCTGAAACTACCACTCTTTTATCAACTTCTGCTATGGGACACTTTGTACCTTATTCAAAAGCAACTGGTGCTAAAGATTTTTCAGAGATATGAAATACATTCTCCCCGCCCATGTCTATTTGGCTGCCTCTATTATGTTCCTAAGGCTGCAGTTTGCAACCACGAATTTATGAATAGTTCCACAGAAGTCCTATGGAAGTGGATGAAACTACTCCAGAATCAATAGTTCAACTATGAATTTATTTTATCTACATGCAACGAAGTTTGGCCTTACATATTTAAAGCATAATTTTAATGTGCTGTGCTTATATTTATGATGTTTTATGTATTTTAAACCCTTTTTTTGGTAAACCATCTACTGAAGACAATGTGCCCTGAAAGGCGGGTTAGAAACCCATTTAATGAAATATAAATAAAATATTGATGCATGTGTTGGCATGTATGTATAAATCAATGTCAATATTAAACACATACTTCACTATTTCCATCTCACATTTATAGATTAGTACCCAGGACCCTGGAGTGTTAGGCTTTAAAAAAAATCCCTTACCCAGAAATATTGTAACAAACTCTGATTTTATTTTAAGGTGAAAAGTCACCATTAGTGTGAATAGGGGATTATTGCACACCAGTATAACCGGCCCAACTATACCTTTTGGGGACACCAATTAAATTGTAATGCCAATTGGCTAGGTTTTTAGTCTTGGACATAGCAATCATAATACTAACTTGTAAAATAAAAGTATCAGGTTCACAGTCTATAAACTAGCCATCCCCACCCCAGTGCCTTCCAGCTGTTCTGAACTGCAATTCCCATTGGTCCCAGTCAGCATGCCTAATAATGCTGGAATGATGGGGGTTATACTCCCAAACATCTGGAGGATGCCAGGTTGGTGAAGGCTGCTCTTCTTACAGAGAAGGCTGATTTTGAACCAACAGAAATGTATTTAACACCCCTCTCCCATAGTCCAATCACCACTCCTGTGAAACCAAAGTACTTTGATTTTAGCTGGTTTATCCCACTCTGATTTTAATATGATAAAATAAACTTAACACACATTTTAAAAGATTGTGGATCAAACAATTAGTTGAATAACTTATCTTATTACCATGCTACATGGAATAAGAAAGGAATGATCTGGACAAAAAAAACTTACTGGAATATTTTGTAAAAGGTCCACATTTTCACACCAACAGATATAGATAGGGTTGGATTCAGACTTAGCCATACTTACAGTAGACCCATCAATGGGATTTAATCAATGGGACTTCATTAATGTATATGCAAATTCCACTGTAAATAAAATGTTTATTTATCTGAATATTTATAAACTGTAAATGGTTAAATCTGAAGAATTACGGTAACAACTTTCCCGCTGGCAGGTGCCAAACTCCTGATGTTTGCTGGCAAATAAATAAATAAATAAATAAATAAATAAATGTAGCTGTACACTCATACAAATGTTGACTAATAAAATACTAATGTATCATATCATTTCAGTATAATAATTGCTAACATTTTCCTGCTTGGTAATATGTGCCTGGAAAACAAAACAGAAGGACAAAAAACTAAATTGCACATAGGTATGTCATTAACTTTAAGTGCAACCCACAATTCCTTATTTATTGTTATATTTCAAATGTAGAACCAATGAATAGAGAGGGTTTTTGTCAACTTATTTTACTGTGCAATCCTATACACGTCTACTCAAAAGTAAGCCCGATTGAATTCAATGGGACTTACTCCCAGGTAAGTGTCTATAGGGTTACAGCCTGAATTATTCAAATAATTCAACCCAAAGAGTCCATCTGTAGCTAGTTTTTATCTTCCATTCTGCAGAAGACATGATCAATGATCAAACTTTACATCTGTAGATCTCATCCTAAGGTTCTTACGATTTTCATTTCAAGCCCGACCTGCACAGTGGAGAACACCTTTCCATCAACAGCAAAGTCAATAGATTTGAAATTATTCTGCTTCTGATGTATGGGTTCAACACACTTAATTTTCTGCCATCAATGCAAAGCAAATTCAGATTTTTATATCTTTAGACAGAAGCATGAAAACATCCCTGACTAAAAAAAAGAGGAGAAAACATCTCTCTAACCATAAAATTAACATGATGCCCAGGCAAGAACACTCAGTACTTGAAAATACAAATGCTTTAATGAAAAATATCAAATTAAGCAGAAAATTACAAAATGAAGTAACACAGTCATTATTATGAAATCAAGCTCCAACTTATATGACTTACAGCGCAATCCTATAAATGTCTGCTCAGAAGTAAGTCCCAATGAGTTCAATGGGACTTATTCTCAGGTACGTGGATATAGGATTGCAGCCTAAGGCATTTACTAAACACATTTACTAGGAAGTAAGCCCCACTGAAGCCAGTGGGGCTAGCTTTTCAGTAAATATGCATTGGATTGTGCTGTGAATGTTCTAGTTTTGTTGCTATTATTAGATATAATCCTTCAATCTTAGAAAACTATAGAAGAGGTTTGTGTCATGAATAAAATAATGAACCTCTATATGTAAGCTTTGATGGAGAATTCTTCATTAATATAAATCCTATTTAATTTAATCAGGTTTTAAATTGCACAGGTCTTGTTTCTTCAGTAATTAATCTCACGTTATTACCATATCTGTAGTTATGAACTACTGAAATGCATACTACACAGGCACAAACTATTATTTATCTGAAAAACAAAATAATCGAAGTATAAGCAAAACGGTCACCTTGCACAGTTATTTTAAAAAGTAGCTAAGAACAGGCTCAAAAACTGAAGTCACAAACTCATGACAGATTTTTATTACCCTCAGATTAAAAAAAACAAACCAAAAGCACACCCTAAAACATTGACTGAATTACCACCATAATTTAAGTAACATTTAACAAAGATCTTCAATATTAGATAAAATACGTATAAAAACAAATCAACAATATCCAACTAATAGTAGCATTTCAGTTTCTATTTAAATCTGTTTTACCCCTATAAATAAAGGAAATGTTCAAAAGTATCCCCAAAATGTGTTATTTAAATTCTCAATAATTACTTTTTCCCCCTTACGCCAGTCCAGAGTCTAATTCAGATACATATCCAAATTTGTTTTTAAAATGATAGCAACAAGAACATTCAGGTCTTCCCTCAAAAGGGCTTTGCAAGTATAATCCACAGCACTGAACAGTGAATTTAAAAAAAAACACCCAGGTTTTTCTGAGTTTCAGGTTTTTAAGCCTTGTGGACAGGGAGTAGGAAAAAGGAAATTTACTAGGCAGTACAAAGGAAATCTTCTTGTCCTCTATTGTGGCTGTGGGGGTGTTGCCCAATTCTACCTTACTGCTGTTTAGAAAGGAAACTTAAAACAGAAACATAATTCCAAAAAAAAGTCTAATAAAAAGGCATTCCCTTTCTTACCTTGATAGTGCTCGCCATAATACGATATAGCTTATTGATCGCTAATAATTGTCAATAATAATTATTGCTTCACTCTGACCAGAAAGAAGTTTTGATGAAGTTATTTAGAGCGGATGAGATTGTGCTAACTCTGGGAAATGAAGTCAGCCAGTGGCAGGAAGAGGTTTCTATTGGTCCTGGCTACTGCAGTTTGAAGAAACAGGATATTTGGGAGCTAAGAGATAAGAGGTCCTAAAACAATGTTGTTTTTCTTGACGATATGCAGCTACAAGGTTTTTTTTTTTAATGTCAATTGGCTATGACAGTGTCGGCAGGTGTGATACGATGTGCAGTAAATATGGTCTGCCACACTGAAGCAGGATGCAGATGTCGCATGAACTGGGCCAAATTTGATATAGGGCTCCCCTGAGAATTAAAGATTCAGGGCCAAATTTAGGTTTGGGGCAAACTGCTGTTACCTTACTGACACCAGTGGACAGCCACATACCTACAATTTCTATTTCTCATTGCCTACGAACACAGGAAGCTGCCTTATTCCAGGTCAGAGTGTTCATCCATCTAGCCCAGTACTGCGCTCTCTAATTGGCAGCGGCGCTCCAGGGTCTCAGGCAGAGAGAGGTCTTTCTCATTACCTGCTACCTGATCCTTTTAGCTGGAGATGGCAGGGACTGAACCTGTACCTTCTGCGTGCAATGCAGGTGCCCCACCACTGAGCTATAGTCTCTCTCCAAAAGAAGGCAATGAATGGGAGAAGACCCACATTGGGATCTGAACTCACTCCACCCTGTAGTGCTCTGCCACTCACTTCCTTTTGTGTGATCTCCCCGTAGAGGCTCCCTTTGGCTACTGTGGTGGTTAAGTTAATGCCTACTGTCTGTTTATAACCTTCAAGTTCTATTTTAATTGCTTACTAGCAATAAAGCTGGTCTAAGTGTTATCACGAAAGTGTGTGGATGATGGGGAGGCAGGCAATGTTACACAATGAAAATTGTAGTAGCCTTCAAAGGTTTGCATAGGGTAGTTGGACGGATTTATTTTGTCCTTATGCATTGCTGGATTAACAAAAGCACTATGTTCTAGATTATTTGTCTCTAAAGGAGCCTTCCCCAGCCTGGGTCCCTCCAGATGTTGTGGACTACAACTTCCATAATTCCTGACAATTGGCAATGCTTGGGGGGGCAGATGGGAACTGTAGTCAATAACATCTGGAGGGACCCAGTTGGGGGGAGGTAGTCATAAAGTGTCTTCATGCTGACCTCCTAGATGTCAAGGATGAAGGACATTTAGCTCCTTCTCTCTCACCTCTCCAAATTTATCTACGCTACTCCAATTCGGTGAGCCTATGAGCTTTTCTACACGAGGCTGTCAATCCGCAGCATCTAATTTCGGTTTCGTTGCAGAATTGAGATTCGAGCGCTACACAAAGAGCTTGTTCTTTTCTGTTGTTCCTCTACATAGCCTGTAGGTGGCACTGTGCTATTGCAGAATAAAGCAATCACACAGGTAGGCTGTGCCTTTGTACAAGCCTCCCAGCTACCTTGAGAAGCCACCCTCTTGGCTCCTGGGCTCAAAGTTAGCTGCAGCAGCAAGAGCAAAATGCACGGAGTGGCTAACTGCCCACGTCTGGTGCAGCCTGCAGGTGGGGGGCGGGGGGTTCCTGTGCTTTTATTTCGGATGGCAGAATGGCCACTGCAGGGCCTCTCCCTGTGGCTGCCGTGCTTCCCCTTTTGCAGTGGTGCCAGAACTTTGGCTGCGATAGCCAGGCATCAGGCATCCACTGCATATCCATATCTTATTAAGCGAGACATATGATTTATAAATGCGGTGAGAGAGCCAGTGTGGAGTAGTGGTGAGAGTGTTGGAGTTGGACTGGGACTCGGGAGATCCGGGTTCTAGTCCCTGCTCGGCCATGAAACTCATTGGGTGACTTTGGGCCAGTCACTGACTCTCAGCCTAACCTACCTCACAGTTGTTGTGAGGATAAAATGGAGAGAAGGAGGACTATGTAAGCCGCCTTGGGTTCCTTGCAGGAAAAAAGGTGGGGTATAAATATAAATAAATAAATAAATAAAATATGTTTTCTTTTGCTTTCAGAAATAATATCCCATTTTCTCAACTCTAAAACCCTCCCAGGAAAGTGCTCTTAGAAAACAGAAGCGAAGAAGCTGGAGGGTCACAACATTGTCTAAAGAACCCACAAATAATCATGAGTAAGGAATGATGAGCACACAGTAAATGCCTTGTGTAGAAAAGCTCTTTATGTTTTTTTGAATGCCAGGCATTATGTTAGTACATGGTATGTAAGTCGGATATCACAGTGGGGGCATCTCTCACTATGAAAGATTGCAATGCTAAAATTATTTCCTTATGAAAATAATGATTCACATTAATATATTAATTGATACAAAAGCTGTGCTTTCTAGATGGTAGAAAGTCTTAATTTTGTCTGCCTTCTTCCCCTGCAACCCAATTAGGCTGATATTGATAATTAAATTTGTTTCCTTTGTAGTGGTCTCTACATTGTGCTGACAATCTGATTTGTGATAGCTGATTTCTCATGACAGCTAAATATCCAATACTACTTGGTTTGCATAGAAAAAGTTGTGAGGAATTAAAACAAAAAGTATGGTTTAAGGCAACACAGCACAATTCTAAGTGAAAAACTGCCAGTTTTGCCTGACCCCTCAAGCTAATTGGAACTGCACATGCTCATTGATAAAATAGTTAAGATGTGCCAAACCCCAAGTATTTTTTAAATGATACATAATTTATATTTTAGCTTTTTATATACCGTAATAAGATTGAAACATTCCACTTTTTTCCTAGACTCTGAGCTTCACCAATTAGACAAGTCCAGGAAGTAGCAACTTATAAAAACTAAGTATCACAGATCTGTCAGAAAAATCAAGAGAACTGTTAACAATGAAAGTTTTATATAAAACATTTTTTATTATGAAGAATAAGGAAACAGAAGTATTAGGAACAATGGTATTTATTGCTGCTTGCTGATTTTCTACTTTTTCATCTCTAACCAATGAACAAGACAATCCAACTGTTGTTATTTTTTTAAAAAAGAGATCAAAACATGGTACAATATTTAAGCTGAGACACTTCTGCCAAATCAATAGAATCTTTTTGTACTCCAAAGATAAAACTTGAAATGTCCATTCTACTTTTGTAGGTGATAATTATCTGACGTTTCCTCAGTTATTTTAAAAAATGAATAAATAAATTCTCTCTCAGCTGGAACTCCTTCTGCACTCAATCACTCCTTGTTTTAGAAATACGCAAAATATGACCAAGTCCTTCAAAGCATTATTTAACATTTATAAGTTATCTAGTATTTTATTTATTTATTTATTTATTTCAGGATTTGTGTCCTGTCTTATTCCACTTCAAAACACTGCACTTAAAAGTGGCTAAAGTAACATATTAAAAACAAATAACATTTTTTTTAAAAGCACAAAACAAAAAAGACAGCAGCAATGTTTTTTTTTAAAAAAAAAAACTACAAAAAGAAAGAATTTCCTGAGGAGAGCAAAGAAAAATTACAGAAGGGTCAAGCTGAAGGCCTGCCGAAGGAGTGGGTGGGGGGAACATTCAGGCCTATGAAATTTGTGAAGAAGGATCCCCTTCACCAACAGTCACGCAACTGAATTTTCCTAGAAACACAACAGGAAGGTCTTATCCTCTTATTCATATTCAATGACTGTCCATATCGGCAGGGAGTGGGATTCTGGCGGCCATCCCAGCCTTCAAGTTATGCCTAGTGGCGAATTTCGTACCTTTAGGGGGGCGTATCGCCTCTCCTCTCCTTGGCGAGCAGCCACCCCAATCCTCGGATTTTCCGCAGTGCGGAGGGGCTCTCCGGCCACTCTCTGCACCATTCGGGCAGCCGTGCCGCTTGCGCGGGCTCCTGTCATGTCACTTTCGGCTCGCTGGAAGTGATGCGACGGGCCCTGTGCCAATGTGGCTGAACCCTGCACCGTGGTTTTGGCGTAGAAACCAGGGCAACAGGGCTTAAAACAGCAGGAAATGACACGCCGGGAGCCCGCACAGGTGGCGCGGCAGACTGAGCAGCCGACCGAGCGGGCAGCGAGGTAGGCCTGCGAATCGCCGCGAATATCGGGGGGCTGCGAATGGGCCCGATTTCGGCTCACTCCAGCCCCCCGATATTCGCAGTGACATCCCTAATTATGCCCATTCATTTTGATGGTCTGCATAGGCCCTACATTCATACACTTGCATGTGTGTAGGGCTCTCTTCATTGATAATTATAAGCAAACAGTTTCTGTGCAAACCTTTAAAAAGTATATGCACTCTCGGCCACCACCACTACCTGTACATCCATAAGCAAGGATGAACCCAGGAGTATCCCCAAACTGTGAACCTTTTTCTTCAGGACATGTGCAACCACATCCAGGTTGAACACTTCTAGGATCAGCAGAACCCCCAACAAACAGTACTTCCAACTTAATGGAAATGAGAGACAGAACTGGGTGTCATCTGCATATTGCCCAAATCTCAGCCCAAATCTTAGATGATCCAGTAGTTTCATGTAGATGTTTAAAAGCATGGAGGATGAAATGGAACCTTGAAGACCCATCTTCTAGAACCTCCCCCAAGAAAGGACTGGAGCCACAGCATAATGGTGCCTCCCTAGCCCCTCCTGCCAAGGCAGCACAGAATATCATAATTGATGGTATCAAAAGCTGCTGAGAAATCCAGGAGACTCAACAAGGTCACACTTCCTTTGTCTTTCTCCTGAAGCAGTTCTTTCACCAGGATGACCAAGATAGTTTCAGTACCCTGTTGGAAGCCAGATTGGAATGAATCTAAATAATCAGTTTCATCACCTTACTGTTCTAAAAGGGGGCATTCCCTAAAAAGGGCAAATTTGGGACAGGTAGTAAATTTGGGTAGTAGTTGTTAAAAGCAAAGCTGTCCATCTACTACAGGGGTCTTCAAACTAAGGCCCGCAGGCCACATCCGGCCCGCCTTGCCTTTTTATCCGGCCTGCCGGCCAATTGGCGGAAGCAGACTTTTTTTTAACTCTTTCGCTTTAAGCACCGATTCTTTTAATTCTTTTCCATAATATGGAAAAATTAGTGGTGGTGTTTTACCTCTTATGTATGAGCTGATGTAGCTAAGTCAGATTTCTAACGTTTCAAAAATGCTACTTTGGATTGAATCAGAGTATGCTCATTTGTGTGATGGCAAAAACAAAAGTATATTCGTGTTAGGCATGAAACAATTGTGCAACTATATATGTAAATACCACCAGCCCTGCCAGGAGTATTCATTAATATTCCCCCTTCTGCCCTCCCCATTCCTTTTTCCTTGTGTGTCGTGTCTTTTTAGATTGTAAGCCTGCGGGCAGGGACTGTCTTGTTAATTGCTGTAAACCACCCAGAGAGCTTCGGTTATTGGGCGGTATAAAAATGAAATAAATAAATAAATGAAATAACTTTCCATTTAAGGGGGGGAAATTCACCCCTATCAAGTAAAAAAAAAAGGACCCAGGTCCTTTTTTTTTTTACTTGATCCATTCGTTCATATTTTTTTCAAACTATAGTCTGGCCCCGCAACAGTCTGAGGGACAATGAACTGGCCCCCTGTTTAAAAAGTTTGAGGACCCCTGATCTACTATATAAATGTGAAAGTTTGTCTGTGTGTCTGTGTCCGTGTGTCCAGGCTTTTGTGTGCCGTGCGTTGCATAGGCTCCTACACGGTTGGATGGATCTGCCCCATACTTGGCACGCATACTCTCCATCACCCAAGGACAAAGACTGGTGGGTTCAAATCTCCGAAAAAGCCCTCACTGCACCTGAACGGCCCAAAATAGATGAGAGCCAATGGTGTCACTTGGAATGTTCGGAGGGGCCATTCAGGAGCGGTTATGCAAATTGCTCCAATGACATTTAGAATGTTCGAAAGAACTGCCACCACAGGGGCCCAATCAGGAGCGGATATGCAAATCTCTCCTACATCAAAACAGAATGTTCATATGAACTGCAGCCAGGGCCTACATGGGGGGGAGCTAGGATTTCATTGTTGGGTAGTCCCGAGGGGGCAGGAGAGCAGGGATTTCATTTTGAAGTCCCGGGGGGGGGAGGAAGCAGGGATTTAATTGTGACATCCCAGGGGGGAAGGAAGCAGGGATTTAATTGTGTAGTACTGGGGGGGGAAGAGAATTCATTGTTGTGTAGTCCCGGGGGGTGGTGGGAACTGGGATTTCACTGTTGTGTGGTCCCAAGGGAGCTGGCATTTCACTGTTGTGCAGTCCCGGGGGGGGAGGAGCAGGGATTTCATTCTGTAGGCCGGGGGGGGCAGGGATTTTATTGTGTAGTCCCAGAGGGGGAGAGCAGGGATTTCATTGTGTAGTTCCGGGGGAGCAGGTAGTCCCAGGGGAGCTGGGATTTCAATGTGCAGTCCCGGGGGAGCTGGGATTTCATTGTGTAGTCCTGGAGGAGCTGGGAGTCCCGAGGGAGCTGGGATTCCATTGTGTAGTCCCGGGGGACCTTTCCTATGGAGGGATTCAAAACAGCGGACAGCTACCTTAAGGAATTTCAAACAAATAGTGCCTATAGGAAAATGATGACCCGTGCAATGCAGGGTAAAAAAAGCTGGTATATTATAAAAAGTAGGGGTGGACGATTTCGCCTTGCACGGCATAGCGGGCCGAAATCGGCCCCGCTAATGCCCACGCGAGGCTCATGGGGACTTACCTTGTCCCCGGGGCGGCTTGCCTCTCCGTGGCGAGCCACCCGCACCGCCCGCTGTTTAAGCCCTGTTGCCCTGGTTTCCCTGCTAAAAATGTAGTGCGGGGGTCCAGCACGCCGGCGCAGGGTCCCTTCGCGGCACTTCCGGCCTGCCAGAAGTGACGCGATGGGACCAGCACGGCTGGCGCCGGCAGCTCGAGCAGCGCGGAGAGCAGCTCCGCGCCACTCAGAAGACCGAGGTGGGGGGCCGCCGCTGTGGAGAGGCGAGGCGGTGGAGAGGCGGCCCCCCCAACAGGTTCGTGGACACCGCTAATAAAAAGCAGTCTCACTACTGCTTCTCTAGCAGAAGCCAGGTTATCACCTTCCCTCAAAGAAGCATTGCAAATAAGCAAAACATGAGCTCATCAGGATTCTCCAAATTCCGCCTTGAAGCTCATTCCAACTCATGCCCTATCAGATTGTGAGCTTTGTTTTTTTTCTTTTCGCATTTAAATTCAATTGTATTTTCATGCTAATTTTCCCAAATGTTCACATCAATTGTGTACGTTTTTGAAATGTACGCATTTTCTCATATTAAAGCATGTCTGTGCACATTTTTTAAGAGTACACATTTTTCCATGCATATTTTTCAAATGTACGTATTTGACAAACACATTGTTTTGTTCTACAAATTTCATTGTCAGCTTGGAGATGTACACACTTTGACCGCAGATTACATTTCGGTCCACTTTGGGTTTCACCAGGAGGTGCAAGCTGGGTAAATTCTGGTCAAAAACCAAACTGAAACCAATTGCTCATACATCCCTATTTATAATCTATTTGACCGACTTCCTTAGCCCTGTCCTGGCAGATCTAATTAACCATAATGGACATGGGTCAAAAACATAGGTCTGAGAGACACATGATAGGCATTTTAATCAACAGGAAGGTTCATGTGGGAAAAGGCAGTCCTTTAGATTTGCTGATCCTAGGCCTTTTAAGTATTTAAAGGCCAAAACCTTTAATTGAACCTGGAATCAAAACAGGGTTTGAGTGAAAATCTTTTAACACTAGCATAATGCATTCACGATGGTCAGTCCCAGTCAACAATCTGGCTGCCACATTCTGAACCAGTTGTGTTTCTGGACATTCTTCAAGGACATGTTTATGTCCAAATTCAGTAAGACTTAACTGTGCATAACTCTGGACTGGATTACATATATACTTCATAGTGAAATCTCCCAGATCCAACACAACCATAACGCACAGTTACAGAAAAGCCTATACTGGGTGTGTCATAATCAAGCAGTTGCTTGGATCAGTTTTAGTTGGTTTCTGCCACTGATACTGACAAGGCAGTTGTGTTTTGATCCTATCTCTAGAAAGGATTATTTGGTGTGTGTTTTTAAGTCCTCATCGAATATGGATTATTTCCTCTAGCTACAGCCCCAACCTATCTTCCAGTTCTGGGCAGAGCAGGTGGAGTGTCCCATTCCCAATTCCATTCTTCCCTGAATTGAATTTTTTTTTAACCTATAATCTAGTTTCTGGCCCAGCTACAGGAATGAAATGTCTTTTTCTTTCAATAGGATTTTCTTCCTGGAATTAAGTGTACATTTGCTTAGAAATAGTATAAAACTTATGGATTAAGTTCAAAACAAAGTGTTAATTTTTTAAAATTAGAAAGTACATGTGATTTACGCCTTCACCATTTATAACTGATGTTAAGCAATTAGGGACATATTGCTAAAGGCAAAAGGCATGTTTAGATCCAAGTGATTTCCAGGGAATGTGGAGACACCTAGGCCCTAGGGTCTATTCAATTCCTAGGAACATTTTTTTTTATTTTGGAAGTCTGTTCTGGAAATGGAATTTGAGTGCTTTGGAAATTTTTAGGGGAGGTATTAATTTTATGCCAATAAAATCACATGTTTATAATACTTTGTCAGCTTACTAGCTCATGTACTTAGTTTTTCTCCTGCTTTAAAAACATCCCAAAATAAAAGCAGTGTATAGATTAGAACTTCACTGGGCCTTTCACATACATTTGTCAAGCTAAATATGTGTCTGAGCTTGGGGATATAAATAATAATATCCTTATCAAGTTTTCTCTAAGCAGTTCTAACAAGACTTCCTCTTTTTGATTGACCCAGGAACACAAAATACTTAATGCACTCCTGGCATAAACAAATCTTAGATAAATGAACTTGTGAAAGTAGGGAGCACTATTCTTTCCCAACCATGCTTTAAACAGACTAGTAGCCACCCCAGTTTTCAGCTACTACCTTGGCCTCCATTGTGCCCGCTACTTGGTCACCATGCACTATATTAGCCATGTGGAAGCCACTGAATAATACTTTCACAAATGATCCCACAAAAGCAGATGTAATATGCAAAGTGGCTCATCACACCTATCAGCCCAATCACATGGAGCATCTCCATACCAACGCTAGCCATTTCCAAGAATACCTATTGCACTCAGTCCAATCTAAGTGGTGAACGATTTCATACTTTATTTGGCATCCTGCTTTGCACATGCCTTCTGGAGGATGGGTGGGACCAGGTGCAATAACATCACAATACTTTTTGCGTCATGATGCAGCAGGCATGGGGGACGGAGCTTGGAAGGGCAAATATACTTGCTCTGCTCCCCACCTGGCTTCTTTGCATTTCTGCTCAGTGAGGAGAGATCATGCTGAGCTTTGCTCTTTCTAGGCTGTGTTTGGGCCTAGTCAAGCCTTCAGCCACATGTTGCAACCTGTTCTTTGCCTTGTTGGGTGGTTCCTTGCCAGCATCCTCCGGCTTCCCTGGCCATGCCTTCCTGCCTGCCTGCTGCAGGGAGTGCGTGCATGCATCTGGTCTTGCCTTTTGCAGGCCTTGTTGGGCCTGGTCAGCTTTTGGCCGCATTCTGTGGCCTGTTTTCTGGCAGAGCTCTGTCAGATTCTTCCGGTGTTTGTTCTGCCACACCTGCCTCAGTATTTTTGGAAGGGCAAGCAAGCCACCTTTAGATCTTCCAATTTTAGAATAGTGTGCTATTTGGCCCTAGTGTGCGAGCTTCATGGAGGAAGAGTAGCTGTGTGATTATCCTTCCCCCCATTTTTTTTTCTGGGTCTGAGTCTGACTCCCCCCTCCCCTTTCTTTGAGATTTTTATTTTTTTATTTTTTCTGCCATTGTTGGCTTCAGCATGGTAAGGCCCAGGCCTTATACTGTATTGCTGTGTTCTCCAACCTTGGGTCCCCAGATGTTTTTGTCCTACAACTCCCAGCAGCTATGCTGGCTGGGGCATGCTGGGAGTTGTAGGCCAAAAACATCTAGGGACCCAAGGTTAGAGAACACTGCTGTATTGGGTAGAATAAATGCTTTACATTACTTTCACTGTCCTCTCTCATTATATTGAATGTGTTTGGTGGGGACTTTCTTTGGTTTGGTTTGGCAATTGGGGGGCTTGCTGTTCTTTCCTTTTTTATTAATAAAATAAATAATTATTATGCTTGTATGTATACACACATAGACAGGAGGCCACATTTTAAATAAATACATTTAAGATCTATCTCCCCCCCCCCCGCCGCCCCATTTAGTTTTAAATGTTGTTAAGGCCTGCCTCTAATATGGTTCCTAAAAAGGGGGCAGGACAAAGGGAAGGGCAAGCAGCCTGCTAAAGGACCTCCTCCAAAGAGCTTCCAATCCAGTGATTTCATCTTCTTTAGATGAGGATGAGGGCCCAGATTATAATTTGCTTCTTTCCAGGATTCATTGACTTGAAAAAGGCCTTCTAGATCAGCTTTGGAGTCTTGGAGGGGTGAGGCTCAGAGGACAATAGGCTTGGCTTTGGCACAAAGCAGCAGGAAGAGCTATGCTACTACAGCACACAAGTTCACACAGTTCAGGAAAGATGTAAGTTTGGGGGATGTTTGACCAATCCCAGTGGAGCATTTGATGCAGTTTTGCAGTGAAGCAGCAGGGGATTTTGGCACGTTCTATTAGGGGAAAGCTAGCTGCTTTTGCTTTTGTTTCTACGGCACACGGCTGTGGGAGACAACACTGGGGATTTTAGGCATAGGAAAATGTTAGAGGGTTGGAATAGGGTGCGCTGTAAGGTGAAAGACATAGGGCACCTATCTCTTTCCCAGGTTTTACTTGGTCTTTGAGCCCAGTGGGAGGTTATCTGTTTTTCTGAATATGAGGCCCATTTGATTCACGCTGCAGCTCTCACTGCCTTTTATGATGTGTTCCGTATTAGCAAGCTTGTTGTTGTTGTTGCTAAAGGTGACAGCTCGGGAAGGGCTCTGGAACTACAGGACATTTGTCTTTCAAGGGGCTATCTAAGATGAACCAGCAATGTGTGGGATCTGACATGCTGGCATCCTGCCCTGAGCCTTTGATTTGCCCAATTTGGGCTCTGTGTGTTTATTTGGCAGCCAGAGGGCCAGCAAAAGGAACTCTGTTTCTTCATCAGGATGGGACCCCTTTAATCAAAGGTTCTCACTAAGAAAGCTTTAGTGGCCATGGGCCTTGGGGCATATCATTTTTGTACCCATTCTTTCCAGATTGGGCTGGCTTCCACAGCCGCAGTCATGGGACTGCAAGCTACCCATATTCAGAGGATGGGTAGGTGGCAATCTAAGGCTTATAAGGGATACATTTGTTATTTTGTTAAATAGTTGAGGATGGTTGTTTGTTATTGCTTTGTTAACTGTTTTCTTTTAGGCAGGCCACAGCTGAGGGAGAGGCAGCGTGTCATAATCTGTGGCAACAGCTTGGTGTTCTGGGATTGCTGCCAAGCTCACCAATGCCATTCATCTGTTGGCTCCCAGTTGGGGCTTGGGCTGCTGGCCACAGTGGAATGGATGGGCCGGAGAGGCATGAGATGGCACCTGCTGCTCTCAGTTTTGTTTGAACAGAGATGCGTGCACTTCCTCCTGATGTGCTGCTTATCCATTTGGGAGGCAACAAAATGGTCCTTTTGAAGGGCCTGCTGTTCATCCATCAGGCTATTGCGGACTTGGCTGTGATCCACCACCATTGGCCTAGAGTAAAGCTTATATGGTCTGCAGTCCTTCTTAGGTGTTCTTAGTGGGGCTAAGGGGACCATCAATATCTGGACAAGGCCAGGAGAAAGGTCAATCTGGAATTACAAATGCTATGGCCAAGGGGTTGAGTAGTTTTCTGATGCACTCAGAAATACTGTTTGAAAGGCCAGAGTAACCGGCCTGGTGGCATGACTTATCCAAGCAGGGTAATGTTTTGTTTTTAGAGGGTCTGCAGTATGGCCTACAGGCTGTTTTGATAGGTCCAGTGGAGGCAAGGGGCTAAGCAGAGGCCCTTTATCTTAGCAGGGTTGTTCAGGAAAATGAGCATTAGGCAATATCTGGTGAGCACACAGAGGCAGCTTTATAGTGATTGGTTGTTTCACAATCTTTTCCTTTGCGGCCTGGGGATGGGAAAGGGAGACAGCCTTTGAGGCCTGACCATAACCCACTCTAAGTCTTGGGTGACGGTGAACTGGAAGGGCCTCCCTCATTAGGTTGTTGCCAGCTAGACACAAACGGGTAAGTATGGCTTGTGAATGGTGCTGGGGTGGCTCACCCATAAGTTTACTGCAGGAGGAGATCCTTATGGGACTCCTGCCTCAGTACTTTCCCACAGTTTTGATGATTACTAGTTGTTTGAGAAATTTAAATAAACTGTCGTATCATTCCAAACTACACGTGCATGCACATATATATTCACGTGCATATGTGCGTGCACACACACACTGTGGAGGCAAGGCAGTTAAGGCCTGGGGGGGGGGGCGCAGACTGCACCCCTGGTTTCAGGGAGGGGAACAATATTTTATCCTCATGAAAAAAACAATATTTTGTCCTCATGTTCAGGTAACTAAAATGTTATAAAGCTATTTTTGTTAAATTTTGCTGTTACACCTTCTCTACCTTTCAAGAGTGTTAAATAATTTCATTTTCTCATTCTAAACACATAAGCATTTTCTACAGAAAAGCAATGAGGTTCTTCTTTGAAAGCATCAGGCTTTATTATCAGCTGTGATACTAAAAAGAGAATGGTCCTTTCTCCCTAGCTAATTACTTTCATAAATGAGTTTTAATTCTCAGAATCTGAAAAAAATATTGTTGCACAAGTTAAATGTGTCTGTTTAGAAGTAAATAATTTCAGTTCTTAGTTATAAGTAAATACTATTAGCATCGTAGCCTGTATATCATACAATGAAAGAAGGTGGGTGGCAGATTCAGTAAAGTGAAAATTGTCCAAATTGTCCTAACTTTGCAAATATGAATGTGAATATGTGTTTTAGTCACTAGATGGTGCTCAGTGTTCTTCTAAAGTGAAGACTTTAGTTGAAGTGATTAGGCAGTTTGAACAGGCAGAGGATATTCCCCTTATCTAACAGCAGTGCTTGACTCCATTGCTAGCCCTCTGCCTAATCAGCTGAAGTGAATATTGCCTTACTTCCACCCAGTTACATCCATCAAGTGGATGCCTTATATCCACCCAGCTGGCCTGCATGGGCTGTTCTTTCATCCCGCCCCCTCTTCAAATGGCAGCATTTTCAAAACACAGGAAGCTGCTTTAAACTGAGTCAGCTCATGGATCCACCCAGTATTCTTGCTCCAGGGTTTCAGACAGGGCTCTTCCCTAGCCCTACAAGGAGATGGCGGGGAATGAATCTGGGACCATTTGCACGCAAATCACGTCCTCTACTGCCAAGCTGTAGACTGTTTCCTGGGTTCTTGAACATTCTGGAAAGAGGGTCAAGGTCTCTACTTTCATCTCTCAGTCCATGCACACAAATCACTCCACTCTGCATTCTTTCCTTTGGTCCATGTTCCGGCAGCCGCCTTCCATCACCTGTGGATGTTTGTGGCTCTATTGTTGTGGGTCAGCATCAGACACTGGACCAACTCTTCTATAATGCTCGGGGAAGGGGGTAGGGTGTGCAGAACTACCCTTCACATCTTATCATTCCAGTAGCCTTCCTCAGAAGTTAGGGATTTTTTCCAAGCACTCATTGTATCTGCAGATGGCAGGTGGCAATAGGCTCTGCCCCACATGTTGAAAAGAACATCTACAATGCGCATCCATGTGAACAAACATCTGTGTGGTGGCAGAGCTCCATGCAATCAGAGATCCCGAGTGCCTTTCAACCTGTGGGCGTTGGGGGAGGAGCCCACCACTGCCCATCAACTTCGCGTTCAGTGAACACGTGGAGAACAGCCCTAACTTCTGAATGTAATAAAATGAATACAAAATATATTCCACACAATGGATATTGGAAAATATATTCCAAGAAGCAACGGGTAAAACTGAAGTCAACAGCCAGATTCTCCTTGATTTAAAAGGCAGTTGGTGGAATGCTTCGCATATTGATGAACCTGTTCCAAGATTTCCTTAAAATTGGAATCCTTTTAAGTGCCTCACACACTATTCTGGCTTTTGCTACAATCTAGAGGTGCAAGCTTTTTTCCCCACAATATGTGTGATTTACAGGATAGGTCCTATATACGTTTACATGGATGTAAATCCCAATTCATTCAATGGACTTTTCTCCCCAGTGTGTATAGGATCTCAACCTTAATTTGTAAATTTAGAGTGCAGAAATAACTACATTTTTTGAGACACAAGTTAAATCCCTCATAGGAGCAGACAGATGTCTAATACTGGGACGGTATACAGTTTGTGCTTCTTAGTGACTGCAAACATGAAACAGATGTGAAATGTTTGAATATAGATCCTAGTGAACCAAAAAGACTGGGACTAATACAGATCATTCTTAATCATTCAAAGCTGTCACCCTTTGGCCACCAAGACTTTTCCCTCCCTTTCACAGGCTGTGGAACTCATACAATGCACATACAGATCCACGTTTTTCCTATAAACATGCCTAGCAGTGCTCTTTTCAAGCACAAACAGGAAAAAGTATTTTCTGTCACAAGAACCTGTTCTGATGTTGAAAAAATAACAAGAAACAACTTCATTGTTGGCTCATTTGTACAGGGGACCCTAAACTGGCCTTAAATTTCATAGCATGTGCACCTAGTAATCTTGATAGAAAATGAAGTCATAGCACAATCTGCTTATTTGACTCCAATAAAAGTAGGCCATTTTGATCCAAGGCTTATTTTATACTGTCCAATTCATCATTTTCAGCACTCCACTCAACACTGGCTCACCAACGATCAGTACTCGTAATGAAGCAAACAACTGTTTCACCATGAGTAAAATCGTTATTCCAGCTCAAATTCTGACATGTGAAAAATATTCACATAAAATTTTTTATACTGTTTTAAATGTATTTTATCTTGTTTTTATCCTATGTACATCGCCCAGGGTGGCCGGTTGCCGGCCAGATGGACGATTAATAAAAATAAATAAATAAATAAAAATTCATGTGAATTTACCTAAATTTGTGCTGTCTGGGGGAGGGGGGGCTTATCTCTGCTCCTTCACAACTTGAATCCCTGAAGACTAAACATATATTGCACACACTGAGACTATATAGGTCCTGTTACAGAGCTCCTATGGCAAGAGAATATAATCCAAGCAACACCCATATTGCACACTCCACTCAAGGTACAGTGACACACTGAGCTAGCTTTAGAAAACCATTACTTAGCAATAATGTGAAACTGCATCTTCAAGTACCACATCTAGGCAGCATCCGAATTATTGCACACAAACCGGCAAAGGACTTTTGCAGATGGTTCCCATTGGCAGTTCTGGAAGGTGAGGAGTCATGAATGCAAGCTGTTCTGCAGTCCAACAGCCAAAGTGTGAAAGCCCTTGAATGCTCACCCACTAAGCCTAAGACTAAAATTAGAACACTATTATCCCCCTCTGCAACGAAGCTTCTAACAAAGTCAGGTTTCTAAATGTCCTTGACTCAGCTTTCATTATTTGTTTCTGATTTGCCACATCTCCCAATGACTTCTTATGAATTGCCTCAGTCCTTCTCATAACAGAAAAACGTTCGACACTGATCCTAAAGATATGCATAGCCACCATGGAATGCGTGAAAGCTTGCACAACACAGAGCAGTTAGCTGTGCGTGGCAAATCTGTCTGGCTGCACTGCCTGTCATTGGCAAATTCATTATAATAGGCCTCTGCTAAACAATAGTCCCATATGATTTGCCTGACATAGCCAGTTACAAGATTGCAAGTAACTTGGGTTTGAGAGTGTTTTGCAAGACAAGCAATTTTTTAAATATTTATTTAATTATTATTTTTTACTTGATATACAAGCGACGTCTTGCAATACAAGTACTGTAGTACGGCTTAAATTAAAAGTCTCTGTACAAATTTTTTTGGGGGGATTTCGTTTTGATATAAGAGTGTTTTGGATTACAAGCACGTTTCCGGAACAAATTATGCTCTCAATCCAAGGCATGACTGTATACCCAGTGCCAGCCCCAGGTTTTTGAGAGCCCTTGGACAAGACACCCTCAATAGGACCCGTTTCTCAGCGAGTCTACCTTCTCACCGCCATTGTCACCAGCTGGTATTGCTCCTCATCCTGTTTTAATCATTGCTACCATTTGCTTGCTTGACAGGCAAGAAGCCAGGGAGCAAGTAGGCAGTGGAACTTGCTGCTGCTCCTTAACACCATTGTCTGGGCCAGAACAAAAGGCAAGTGAACAAGCAGGTTGCAATGATGAAGAGGCGGGGGCCTCTTGTCAGTGGGCCCCTGCTGGGGTGTGGGGCCCTTGGCAGGTGCCCAACCATGTCTACCCTTGACATCAGCCCTGATTATACCACTGCACACTCCTCCTCCAGTTCTATGTATTGTATTAGTTGTGTGAGATGCTTAGTATACTACATGCCAAAGCAACATCAGTATACTGCTGCAGTTTATGATGTGTTGGCACAGTCACCAGAATGCTTCATCTTGTGCAGTGATTTGCTGCTGCTGCTGCTGCTGCTGCTGCTGCTGCTGCTGCTGCTGCTGCTGCAAGACTTAGGGATAGGGTTACGAGAAGAAGATAAAGAAAAACAGCTTTAAATAACACAGTGAGTGTAAGTGGTTCCATCTTCCAAGCTTCTTCACTGATGAATAAGTGCTTATGATCAGGCACGATTATTGCTGCACCAGCCTAATACCACAACCTGTGCTACTCTATGGGCAATGTAAGCCAAAATAAATTATATGGTGGCACAAAGAGAAGTGTATGCCTCTTAGGGCCTATTCAGTCATTACAGTCTGGAGAGAACTCTCAGCCTGGTAGGAGTTTGTTTGTTTTTTTGCTCCCAGGTAGCCCTCTCACACTTTGAGGAACAAATAAAGCATGAACTGGCTATACATTTGAACATGGCACAAGAACAAACATTCTGCATAATGAAAAGGAGTAAACATCACATCTGTATATAGAAGCCTCATGACTGAAGTGAGGGAAAGGTATGTTTACCTTCCACTTGCAGAGTAACAACTAGAATGTGGGTGCCCTGGCCTGGCCCTTGATATTATTATCAGCTTTTTCATTATGTAAATCATAAGTAACACAAACAGAATACATTTCTCTTTCAGCTCAAGTCTTTCTATCAGGCCCTTTCAGTTGCAGTGGCATGAGCAGAATGTTGCACTGTTGCAACTGAACTTAGTATCAGTCTATGTTAGGCAGTCAGGGCAAAGGATTTAAGCTAGTCTTCAGAAGCTTGGAACACTGAACCACTTACACTGTTCACACATCACACTAAACCACCGTGGATTAATTAACCCCCAGGGCTTAGCAGTGCATGCGGGCAGCTATTTTGAATATTCAAGACACAACCGCGGCTTGTGTCGTGCTAACCCAGCAAGGTTGGGTTGTTGGTGTGGTTAACAAACCACACAGAACCCATGGGCAGTTTTAGGGTTATGGTTGGTTTGTTAACCACACCACCAACCTGCCCTCACCAGGTTTGCATGATGCAACAAGCCTGGGCTGGGGCCCGAATAGGCAACTTGGCGCTCGTGGGGACCACGGCTTGTTGTTGCTTAAATAAGCCATGATGACCCATGGCGATTGTGCAAACCCAGTCACAGTGTTATTTAAAATCTGTTTTTTCTTCCTCTTCCTCTTGTGGCCCTATCCCTAAGACTTACTGCAGCAGCAAATCACTGTGTAAGATGGGGCATTTTGATGCTGCTGCTAACACATAAACTATGGCAGTATACTGATGTTGCTCTGGCATATGATATAGTAAGCATCTCACACAACTGATGCACATCATAGAACTGAAGAGAGAGTGTGAGAAGTGGTATAACATCTTGCAACTGGCTATGCCAGGCAAAAGCCTACGTGCCTACTGTTTATATTAAAAATAACCACAGTAGCACTATTGTGCTAGTGTAATAGGCCTGAGGTTATCCAGATGGGCATGTACAAGGGGGCAGCATCAGCGCAGCAGGTCTAACAGCAGCTGCTACACCAGGGAGGCAGCAGGGGTCAGGGCAACAGCTCAGGACTAGATGGTAAGTGCTATGTTTTTGCAGGCTAGGTTAGTTGGTGTTTTATTAAGCAAACATATTTCTCCCGGTATTAGAAATGTAATCTAACTAGCCAAAACAAAGTTTGCCTGCTCTCCAAGCCTCTCCGGGAGGGCAAAACATGGAATGTAGTATTTGACTTAAACCCACATAATTGCATTAAAATTTGCTAAATGCTTTTCATCAGTTGCCAAGAGGTTGGGGTTTTGTGGTTCCTGAATTTTCAAGAGGTACAGCAGCAAGTGCTGTGATGTTGCTGTGAGCTCCCTTTCTAGAGTTAGAAGACTATGCTGTCCTGAAGACATACACTTTCCACTGATCTTGCTCAAATCAGTGGCTGCTGGAAGCCCTCAAAATTACTTGGGATGTGGCCCACCGAGAGTTACAGCTTGAGGCCTCAATAATAGAAAAAAGAAGCTGCTGCTTTATAAAAGCCAAGTAAGCCTTATAAACAAGAACATTGTGTTGGAAAACTCCCAGGTCCAACACAAGCTTGAATATCCTCCAACACTACTTAGAACAGCAGATTCACATAACTTGGAGGAAATCATAGTTTCCCAAGCATCTAACATAGCAGGTCTAGTGATCAGTAACACAAAACATGGAGGACATGAAAACTCAAGAGAAGATAAAGATGTAGATAATGTTAATTAAATCTGTGGAATTGATGACACTCAGCTTTAGCACATCACATTTAAATTTTAAAAATGATCTGCTACTAAAACATATACTACAACAGCTGGCTGTAATGTAAGAATGCTGATAGAAAAGCCCACTGTAACATCTAGGGGTGTACACCAAAGAAAAGATTCAGTTCAGATGCCACTTGGTTCTTTGGAAAATAGATTGCTTCACTCTGGACCGCTTCTGGCATGACCCATTTTACCTTGGGTCTCAAGTAGAGCCTCAGAAATCCAAGACTTTGTATGTCTCCCCATTGACTAGCATGGGAAAATGAACAAATGGCTATATATTACCTTTTGACTGGCTATATATTACTTTTTGAAAGACTTGGATGAAATTTGCTGGCATACTAGCCCCTTCTGAGTGGATGAAGCCTGCCAAAATCCAAACAAATAGGTGCAGGGATTCTGTGCTAGACACCTTTACAGTTTGAGGTTTTTGCTTTTTATTTAAAAAAATATATATGGGGGGGGGGGATGCCTGTAAATTGTTATTGGATTAAATTTGCTGACACAGTTGTTCATTTTGAGGGTATGAAGCCTGCCAAATTTCAAACAGATAAGTGCAGTGGGTTTTGTGCATGGAAGGTTTGGAGGGGAAGGGATTTGTTCCCCCACCCGTGTTTTTGGGGAAATTTGTATGAAAATGGCATACATTAAAGAGTTGCCCCAAAGGAAGTAACCTGAAAAATGCAGACTAAGGAGGTTCTTGTTTTATTTTCTGCTCGACTGACAGCAACTGATACATTCCTTCTAAATCTCTCCCAAAAACACTATGATCATAAATAAATAGGAGGAGCCCTGGTAAAGTTATTCCCTGGTGGGGAACAAGAACTCTCAGTCACAAAATTACACCCTCTCCTCTCTCTCCTCACCCCCACTTGGAATTTCCTTTTTATGGAGAGCTGGGGGGGGGGGGATAAATAAGCGTACTAATTTTAAAGGAACTTGTCTGAGGTGTCTGTGTCTGTCCCAATCCCTGAAGTGAGCTCCAAGGCTTTGGAACCAGCCTTATTCACTTCTGGCTGCATTAGAGAAGCTTCACCACCTCAGAGAAAGTCCAAATTGCTCTGAAGCAGCTCACTTCAGTTCTGGATTCAGGCTTCATCCGAAGTGGATGCGCATCCCTGATAACTTCTTAATATTTAGTGCAAACCGCTTCTGGTTCATCTTGCAAGCCACATGGACTGATGGTAAATAGGACTCCATGTGCCTGTCAAGAAAATGTGTAGCCTTAAGGCCATGGGGTAGAATGGTCCCCAGAAAGGAAGCCTGAACTCAGAAGGAAAAGCTAGGTACATATAATATTCACAGAATGTCATTTTAGCCTTAGGACAGACATGAGATAAGGGAGTCAATATTAAGAGCAATGAAACAATTGTTTAGGGAAGTTCTAGGTGATCACGTGTGAACATCTGAAGCTGTCAGACCTGTGCCCCCCAGTTCCAAACATACTATATAGCTTAAACTTAGGAAGCTGCCTTGTTTTGAGCCAGACCATTGGTCCATCTAGCGCAGTATTGTCTACTCTGACCGGCAGCAACTCTCCAGGGTCTCAGGTAGAGGTCTCTCATAACCAGGTCCTTTTTACTGGAGATACCAGGGATTTACCATAGTGCCTTCTGCATGCAAAGTGGATGCTGTCATTAGGTATCATTTTGGGAGTGCTCCAAAGTTCACCCCTCAAGGAGGCCTTCAAAGGTCAAACCATTGTAGTGCAAGATACATAAAATGGCACTACGAAGGAGGTACAACCGAACTAATTTAGCCACAGACATGGAAAGGAAGGCATGACACGGCACAGCTGAGACAAAATGCTGGGAGCAAGTCACCAGTTGCTCAATATCAACTGGTAAAGTGAATTCAGTGATTTTCTAATTAAGAGCATAAGAAGTACACTGCTGGTTCAGACCAAATGGTCCATCTAGTCCAACATCCTGCTTCCAATCATGGCCAAACAGATGCCTCAGGAAAGCCCACAAGCAGGGCTTTAAGACAAAAGCTGTGCCCCTCCCCCACCATACCTAGTATTCAGAGACATACAACCTCTGAATATGGAGGATCCATTTAGCATTTATTTATTTATTTATTGCATTTCCATGCTGCGCAATAGCTGAAACTCTCTTGGTGGTTCACAAAACAAAACATAAAACCATAAAATACCATGACTATTTCTAATAGCCATTGCTAGTCGTATCCTCCTCCATGAATTTGTCTAATCCCCTTTTCAGGCCATCTAACCAGTGGACATCACCACAACTTATGGCAGTAAATTCCATGTTAATTATGCATTTCGTGAAGACGCATTCCTTTTTGTCATCCGCTGCCCATCCATTTCATCTGTGATCCTGAGCTTTAATGTTATGAGAAAAAATAAACTAAAAAGCCCCAAACACTTTAGTCTCCCTCATAGGGAGACTGCTCCAACCTCTATAATTTTGGTTGCACTTTTCTGTACATTTTCCAAGATTACAATATTAGATGGGGCAATCAGAACTGTATACCAATGTATCCATATCATGAATTTCTATTAAGACCTTATGATACTGGCTGTTTTATTTTCAATCATTAGCATGTAATTTGCCCTTTTCACATTTGCCAATCCCTGATATTATCCACCATGGCCCCTTTCTTGGAGAGTCACAGACAGTTCAGTGCCCACCAGTAAATATTGTAAAGTCGGGATAATTTATTATTATTATTATTATTATTATTATTATTTACAGTATTTGTATACTGTTCCACATCAAGCAGGTTCTGGAGTGGTGAACAATAAAAAGACAAAAACAAATAAAAGGAACAAAAACAATACATTGAAAACAAACTAGAAGAGCAGAGAAGGCTTCCTGGAACAAGGAGGTCTTCAGCAGGTGCTGAAAGCAGCACAATGTCGGAGCCTGCCTGACCTCCAGAGGCAGGGAGTTCCACAGAAATGGAGCCACCACACTGAAGGCTCTTCTCCTGGTGGGCTCCAATTGGGCAAAAGGTCCATGAGGAGCCACCAGGAGCATGCCATTTGATGACCTCAGTGACCAGGCAGGTTGGTTTGGGAGGAGGCGCTCTCTCAGGTAACCTGGTCCCAAGTTGTTTCAGGCTTTGTACACAAGTACCAGAACCTTAAACCTGACCCGGTAGCGAATAGGTAGCCAGTGCAGTTCCTTCAGCAAAGGAGTTGCATGCTGAAAGGGGGCAGCTCCCGACAAAAGCCGAGCTGCTGCATTCTGCACTAGCTCCAGCTTCTGGAGCAGCCTTAAGGCCAGCCCCACATAGAGCGCATGGCAGTAATCCAGTCTTGAGGTTACTAGCACCTATATCACTGTGGCCAAGCATGGACTATCTATAAATGTCATTTCCACCTCCTTGAAAGATTTCATCAACGTTGCCTCTGGAAAATTCTGAGAATTACTTGGGAAGATAGGTGAACAAATGTCAGTGTACTGGAAGAAGCAAAGACTACTAGCGTTGAAAAAATGATCCTTCAATGTCAACTTCAATGGACCGGTCATGTTGTTCGAATGTCTAACTGCCGTCTCCCAAAGCAGTTACTTTATTCTCAACTCAAGGATGGAAAGCGGAATATCGGTGGTCAGTATAAGAGGTTTAAAGATGTTCTTAAGGCTAATCTTAAAAAATGCAATATAAACATTGAGAACTGGGAAGCTCTGGCTCATGAACGCTTTAACTGGAGGTTGGCCTTTCACAAAGGTTCTATGGACTCTGAAGAAGCCCGAGTGCAAGATGAAAGGGAGAAACATGCTAAGCGAAAAGCACATCAAACGAATCCTTTACAGGACCATCTTCCATCTGGTAACCTGTGTCCTCACTGTGGGAAGCTGTGTGGATCTAGAATTGGCCTCCACAGTCACTTACGGACCCATCGCTAGATTCTACACAATTTTATACAATTTCCTCTTCATATAATTTTCTTTTGTAATTTTATCCTGAAAGACAACCTTACTCAGCCACGAGTGATCGCCTACTACTACACTGTGGCCAAGCTTTCCCTGTCCAGGAGAGGCCGTAGCTGACGAACCAATCGAAGATGGTAAAAGGCACTCCAAGCCGCCACAGTCACTTGGGACTCCAGCGACAATAATGGATCTAAGAGTACCCCCAGACTACAAACCTGATCTTTCAAAGGGAGTGCAATTTTCACTGAATCTCATTTGTCATTTTGTTGCTCATTCACCCAATTTGGAGAGCTCTTTGCAGTCCACTTGTGTTTTCACCATTCTGAATATTTAAAGTAATTTGCAAACTTTGCTACTTCACTGCTCACCCCTGACTCCAGATCATTTATGATTACATTAAATAGCCCTAGTACCAATAAGATCCTTGCCTGGCGGCAGGGGCATTATGACAACTGTCTATTTCTTCTTACCCTTTGCTTCCTATTCTTTTTAAAATGGTATTTTAATGTAATTTTCCAAAGAAATGATATGTATACCAAACAAAATAAAAACAGAAATCCAAAGAAGACCTGAAAGCACAACACACATATTATAACATAAACAGAATACTGTCATTGATTAAGACAACTTCATAGAATTAACAATCATATAAAAACATCATACACAAATCAATTCCTTCTAAAATGTTACGTTCCTGTTCTTTAATCAGTGACCTGTTCCCAAGAGGATCCATCCTCTTTTCCCATGACTGCTATGTTCACACAGGAGTTTTTGGTGAGGGGTTTTGTCAAAAACTTTTTGGAAGTCTAAGCTTCCATTCCTATCTACTGGGTTATTCCTATCAACATGCTTGTTGCCACGCCTAAAGAATCTCAAAAGTGAGGCTGGATTTCATTTTTTATTTAATTTAAAATATTTTATACCATGCTTCAATTAAAACTTTCCAGGGCAGTTTACAGTAGGTCATAACACAGTAAAACTGTCTTCAGAAGCCATGCTAATTCATCCTCAGCAAGGCTTGTTCTTCTGTGTATTTAATAATTCCTGTTTTAATACTGTTTCTTACCAATTTACCTGGGACAAAATTTAGGCTAACGAGCATGTAATTTTCCATCTCTCCTCTGAATCCCTGTTCTTAAAGAGTGTGTAGCTGGTCTCCCTAAGTGGGTCCAAGGAATGGCAAGAAAATATGTGAGCTCCTCCCTGACTCCCTTCAGAAGACAAAAGTTCTGTTCTCCCTCATCCCTTTATGATCCAGAGCAGTTATTCAATCAGTATTTGGGGCCAGTCAGCCAGGGTGTGGCCACTCAACATTGCAATTCCTGATCATAGAGTATATCAGGCACTCATGAATCTTGATTTCTATGCTCACTGTAACTGAACATTTATTTAGGTGCTGCACAGGTCATAGGGATGTCATTGTCCCTGCTCAGGCTCACAAACTATATCAAATGAACAAAACTGATCCAGAGAAATCTGGGACTCACTAGCAAGGGTGGGAGATGGGAATAGTAGTAAGATAGCAATAAAGATGAAAGCAAAGTAAGGATGGGGTGGTTCAGGAGATGTCTTTCTGAATAACAGAATCCTGTATGACAACTATCTGATTAACCTTTGCATTACAATCTCTTATGGGTTTGATCCAAGAAAGGTCACAGAATGTATAAATGCACCAAAATGATAAATGGGGTGATAGGATCCCAAATATACAAGCCATCAAGATCTGGTGCGCAAAAATTATTTGAAGAGAGCCTTCCAAAAATGGGTTTTGAAGATGCTTGCCAGTTGGACATTGTGCCTCACAGCTATAATATCATAAAATCCATTCAATTTAAATTAATATATTTGGGCAGACAGCTATATTAGAATTCTTGTTGTTTTTCTGTTATAAATGGTAGCCTGTGGTATGACGAGTCCGCTTCAAAAATCTGTGCAGTTATTGCCTTTCTTTTGCCTAGGGCATATCATGTGTTTTTGATTTCAATGAGCTGCGTTGCACTGCCTCATTAAAAGAAACACTTATGCAAAGCGAAAAGATGTGCATCGTGACACTAGGTGTGTTTGCCAGCTTTGAAGGCTTCATTGTTTCCAAGAAGAATATCAAGCAGTAGGCAGCGTTTGTGGACAATATCTGAAATACACGAGACTTCTATAGATCGGCAAACATGGATTAAGAGATTAATACAACAGAAATTATTACAAATAAGTACAAGTGAGACCTGCAGCAAAAAGTTGCAATGAATTGTCATCTCCGTGCAGGAGTCCTATTCAGGGTTCCAGCCAGCCAATCATGCCCTTTCCTAGGATATTATAAGCTGTATGGAGTTCAAGATGGGCATTCCACTCCCCGCTTTCCTGTCCCCCCCCCAACTGACAGTTAACATTCCATAGCTACTGCCTACTGAACATGGTAAGTTCTCAGAGGGCTGTTTTTGCCCCCCTTATGTTTCACACACACACAAAGGTCCCCCCCCCCAGTTCTGCAAACCTCAAGGTTCCCCTAAGAATGGCAATCTGATTCCTCCCTTTTGATTTTCAGTGGCCTCATTTTGGCTACCATCGTGTGAGCACTCACCACCAAGTTCACTTTTAGAGAGAGTGAAGCCAGTGGTGAGGAAGCTGAGGGAGAGCATTGATGGTAAAGCTGGAAATGACCTTCATATGATTATTAATCCAGCTTTATCGCCCTATACTTATCTACTACACCAGGGCGCAGGCAACATGGTGCCTGTGGGCACCAGTGTTCCCTCAGGCACCGTTCTTGGCACCCACTTAGTTGCCTTACCCTTCCTACTTAAAAAAAAAAAAAGTAACAAAATTTCTTACTGGCAGCTGAGATCGCTTCAAAGCAAAGTGCAGGCATCTAGCTGCTCCCATCTTCTTTTCCTGTGAATGCCTCTGGACCACATGTGGGGCTCAGAGATATGAAGATGGCAGGTTGCTGCAGGCCAGTGCTTTCATCTGTAGCAGACTCATTTTGGGGTGACCAGGGCAGTTTCTAAAATTGTGAAATGTGCCCACAGGCTCCAAAAAGGTTGCCTACTCCTGTACTGCACCTTCTACATATTTTCCCCAATCTGCTGAACAGCTCCCACCCCCATGGCACAGTGAACATTGGAACACGTTCCTATATAATCTGTCTCAGTACAGTATAGTTTAAATATGAAAAACTATATAGGTCCTCCCATTGAAACAAAAACAGGTTGCTCTCTGTGAATTGGGGTATAACAAGAAAAACAGGTTTTTCCCTGAACTAAGGCTACATGATCCCATGCTACATCATCTCCGATGTTTTCATTGAAACATATGATTCTGTTGATGTGTTAGGAAGACTGATTTTTGACAATTCAATTCTTTGAGTTGTGAAATAATACCAGTTTGCAAACTTCAGTTTCTGATTTATTTATTTTTAAGCTTTAGCAGGAAAAGATGGCAATATTCAGAAGTTTGAATTTCAGCAGGTCAGTACAACAGATTAATCTTTCTATCAGGAAATACCCTGCACCAGTCAAACAAAAATAATTTCAATTTGTATGTAAGAAATGGTGAACATCAAAAATTATGAATGTTAAATATCAATTTTAGAGCTATTTTGTTTTTTAAAAAATGAAAGTCCATAATTCAGTTATTTGAGGAGAATGATATTTATCTAGTGAGGGCAGCCATCTCCCCCATCCTCCAACAATGCCTCTGGGAAATAACACTATATCATGACATAGTGTCATTCCAACTGGGACACTTTAGCGGAATGAAGAATGTCAAGAAGCTGTTCATGGCAACTCCGCTGCTGCCTGAAGCAGTAACAAAGCTTTGTAAAGAAAAAAAGAGAAAGACTTAAAAACTCATTTCTGCCTTGTCTTAATGGTAAGACCACCCCATGACATTTCTTAAGGATCATAGAATCATAGAAAAGTAGAGTTGGAAGGGGCCTACAAGGCCATCGAGTCCAACCCCCTGCTCAATGCAGGATCTCCCCCCAAAGGTCTCCAAACTGGCCCCCTTTGCTGGAGATGAATGGCTCTGTTGAGGGGGGGCATTTTCAGCCCAGCTTTAACTCATAGTAACCACAGATGGAGCAAGTAACCCTCAAATTCCCACAAGGCCATGAACTTGATCCTGATATCTGTTTTGTTCCTTGTATGATGAAGCGGTGCGGGAAACTGTTATATGCTAATAACAAACACTTTATTTTATTTTAATCCAAGAGTGTTCCATCTTAGTTAACGAACTTCCAGCTTGTTCTCCCTCACTCTTTCTCTACTGCCTGTCATAACCCTTCATCTCTAATATATTTCCAGTTGTTCTTTCCAGCCCATCTCTTAAAAGAGCCCTATCCTCACAAAATTAAAATTTATGCAAAACCCATGTGCACAACTGGACCTTCCCCCATAGTCTTCTCTGGGAAAGAATGGCCATTTTTAGCAGCCTGCATCCAGCAGCTGCTCCAAACAAACAACGTTATAACTTAGTTGAGTTTTATCACTGTTGGGATTGTGGACATAGTAAAAAAACTCCATCTACTTCCATACACTGACCAACGTCTGTCTCTTGCTCTAAGTACAGGCAGTCCCCGGGTTACGAACGAGATCCGTTCTTGTCTGTCTTTAAGTCGAATGTGTATGTAAGTCGGAACAGAAGCCACACAATGTTTTCAAGGTGTTGCAAAGTGTTGCAAAGTATAGTGCGTGCATTCGTAAGTACGAACCATTGTATTTAACTCAGATTTTTACATATATTGTGGTCCGTTCTTAAGTTGTCCATAAATCGGGACGTTCGTAACCCGGGGACTGCCTGTAGGCTGTAGTGTCCTCACCCAATCCATCTCCACCAAGTAGTTAATTTCCTTCTCCCTAAAAAGAACAACACTGAAGAGGACTAGGAGCTGATCTAATCACTAACAAAATTATTGTGAACCTTTTCATTAAGATCAGTAAGATTATTGCAGCTAGGTGCCTCTTGTTCATAATAACCAGCTGATTTTGCTAAGCCTCTCTGTGGGTTTTCGATTTTAAAAAAAATCTTAAGAAATATAAGGATCAGATTATGAAGATAAGAGATTATTCTACATGTACATTTTTGAGTGGAGCTTGTTTATAAATGCTAGCACTCAGATTGATATATTTCACTGGGGTTTCTCAAACTGTTTACAGGACAAATTACATCATTATTACTAAAGGCTTAATAATGTTTACGGCAATCCAGTTTTGGAAGGTCATCAAAATGTTAGAGGATCTCTGTGATCATTAAATCTGTGTGACGTGGTTCCAGTGTTGCTGCAAATGATCATGCTGTGTCAAAATAGTAAGATTAATGAAGGGAATGACATTAATATTTGAATTGTTTGCATTTCATCACCTGCCAAGGATCCTTTTTAACTGCTATTGAAATGAGGTGGATCTGGCAGCGCATTATGCCACAGTTACTTGAAGAAAACCAGATATTTATTCTAAAAGTCTTTAAAACTTGCTACTGTAAAGTAAAAACAAAAAGGAAATTAATAAAAATGAGTGATCTAGAAAATATATGTTCTGGATTTTCCACTGCAGGTTAATATGCTCCGATAATTTCAATACAAGATAGCCAACTCTGACTTATATGTATTAATTCAATTTAACTTGTGATTTATTTTTAAATCTAGCTATGAATACATTGTCCAAAAATATATATAACTAGATCATGGGTGGGCAACTTGTGACCCTCCAGATGTTGTTGGATTGTAACTCCCATGAGCCCTCACCACTGGTAATGCTGGCTAGGGCTTATGGGAGTTGCAGTCCAATATCTGGAGGGCCACAAATTGCCCAACCCTGAACTAGATTCTTAAATTTGATTCATTGCATAATGAAGAAAGCAAATACAAAGGAATATTATACATTATCAGAAGTGCTTTTTAATAACAAAGTAGTCTTCCATTTTTCCCCATATAGGTCAAGCACCAAACAGCGGTCCAGTCACTAGCAGTAATGTAATATCATCACATTAGATCAGTGTTCTCCAACCTTGGGTCCCCAGATGTTTTTGGCCTACAACTCCCAGCATGTCCCAGCCAGCATAGCTGGGAGTTGTAGGCCAAAAACATCTGGGGACCCAAGGTTGGAGAACACTGCATTAGATGGTACAATGAAACTGACCAGTAGTGATTTGGGGCAGTAACCAATGCTGTCGCTGTGCTAATGGAAATGACTGCACAAAGGGAAGATAGTGCTGGCTAGCACAACCAGAAACTAGCCAAAACTACTGCTTCCAGAATGGGACAAGTGGTGTTCGCAGAAGGGAGGTCTGCTGACTTGCACTGTTCTAGATGTGATCGTTTCAGCTACTGTAGTTTCCTGGGTTGCACTTGCAAATGCTAGTTTCCCATTGCACTAGCAGTCATTCCTGCTAGCACAACGTGTTTAGAGCTGTTGTATTGCCAGTACTGGATACTGCCCTTGGAGATCTACTTTGGTGTTCTATGAACCTAAACAGAATCCTCTCATGTGTGGACTGTAGTTAGGTATTTCTGAAAATAATTTCAGGAGGTTTTCTCCTTTGTATGTAGAATTTTCTTCACCAATCATAAAGTATAGCGTTTACATCCCACTGATAAAATGTGTAAATATATCATGTATTCAGCTGTCCTGACCATGCAAGTATTCTTGTCTTTTCTGAAAGGATTTTGGCTCTCAGCTAAATAATGATCCTAAACTATAACCAAATGCTGTCTAAAAAAAAAAAAAAAAGACAGAGGAAACTCTTTGCCCAGCCAAGTCAGTCACACTTTTGGCTACAGAACAATTTTCCTGTGTTTCTGGAGCCAAAAGCACTAAAACCAACAGTCGTGCTGTTATATGGCTTGATCCACAACACAATTAAGCCAAAGTTCTTGAATTTAAAGCTGATTTAGTATTATTTACCAAATCAGCTTAAATCCAGCTATTTGGGTAAAATGGGGTTATGGATACAGTTTAAAGCTAGAAATTCCACAACAGAAGTTGATATATACATATATGTATATAGACATACATATACACACCCATATTGTCTCTGTGTGTGTGTGTTTAATGGTACTTCATTCCAGACAAGACATAAACCGATTGTGAAGCATTTTTATACAGCACAGGGTAGAAGCTGAACATCAATCCTGATAGGTCATATGGTTCAAAAATATATGTGCTCACAGATCACAGTTTCAGAGAAGGTTTGCATACACTTTATGTATTTATTTTAAAATCTCATATCCCACCACTTAGTCAAATAGGCACTCAAGATGGCAGTAATCCCAATTGACTTTGTGATGGCTGGTCCTTACATCTTTAAGCAACCACTTTTATTTTAAAGTTTCATGTATGTGTGAATGGATCTTTGTACACAAGAGGTCTTCATTCATTCCAGTTAAGTGAGTCAATCCACATGCACAAAGAGGTACACAAGTGGATTAAGTATCTTAGCTGAAATGAAGAAGAAAGCAAAAATTCTAGGTGGAAGCTCTGTGAACCCTGTTTTAGGCAGGGATGCATCAGTGTCCTGACCAGATGGCTTATTTAGAAATAGAAGTAGATGTTCCAAGAAAGATGGAAATGCTGTTGCTTTTGTTGCTCCATGTTCCTCTCCTTCCTCTTTCTCTTAATTTGTAGTGATACTGTTGCACTGTGTATTTCCCCACCACCACATAATCATTTGTCAGCAACAAGGAAATGCTCAGTACAATTGTGCTACAAAACATATCATGTCATACTTTACATTACCAGGAAGAGGAGGAAAACAGACATGGAGTAAACTAGTCTATATAGTGTGGCATAGTGGTTAGAGTGCTGGACTGGGACTCCGGAGATCTGGGTTCTAGTCCCCACTCGGCCATGAAACTCACTGGGTGACTTTGGGCCAGTCATTGACTCTCAGCCTAACCTACCTCACAGGGTTGTTGTGAGGATAAAATGAAGAGGAGGAGGATTATGTAAACCGCCTTGGGTTCCTTGCAGAAAAAAAGGCAGGGTATAAATATAATAAATAAATAAATAAATAAAATATATTTGTAATTCTTCCCTCGTACTAGTACCATAAAAACCTACTTGATCTCTGCTTCCTCAGTGCCTGTAAAATACTATGGTCAGGGAAACCTACAATTCAGGAACTCCCAGATTCAAAATATCATAATTACTCAATGGTTGAGCTTTGGAGAAAATATGTTCAATAAAAACTGGTGTTTCCATTTTGGCAAATTGTCTTTCGGAAAGCACTATTGGAATCAGGCCCTTAAGACTGTTAGAATCATGGCTGTTTTCCCATTGTACAGCAGACTCAATTATAACTGAATATTCCATATTTCAAGCAGACGTTGGCTTCAATTCATTTATGAAGGATAGTGTTCCTGTAAACATTCTTTAGTAACATATTCAAGGATTCATTTAGGATAAAAACCACAATCTAAATTATTCCTCATGTAATCAAGAATACTATGCTTTTATAGATAATTGGAAATTAAATATGTAGCACATTGAACATTAGGGATCCCAGATACGAGGAATACACTAACATCCCCATGTTTGTCTCAAAAATGGGTGGGTTTTGTGAGCATTTCCTTCCAGTATTCATCAAAGTTTTTGAGGGCTTCTGCAAGTACTAAAAAAAAAAAAGAGTTTTTTTCTGCACCAGCCATTTTTGGAGGTACAACATTTTAAACTCTACCTAGTCAAATCAGTAGAGACTTGTGTCCCCATTTATTTGAATAGGTAGAACTAAAGATGTTACACCTCCACAAATGGCAGGTGTGGGGCAAAAACCAACCCACTGCTGCAGAACATCTTGGCCCAAGCCTCTTCAGTACTGGATTGCTTTCAGGCCCACACAGACATTTTTGACAAGAATCAATGCAGATGGCCTGTTCTGGGTAGGCTGTGCCTATCATGATTATGCTCACAGTTATTTGAGCAGGGATATTTGCATATCTGAACACCCCTGCTTTGAATGCTTTCCCATCCCTAATAGTTACCAATATTATCATAAACTTGAAACAACTCTGCATCTCCCATTAGGGAATGTATTTTTCTGCTTCGATTTTCCCTGATTTTCTCTAACCCAGCTTGGAATTAAATTAAAACTCAATAAATCACTGATTGGTTGGTTGGTGGTCACAAGAATCTAATAGGCCATTCTTCAGCCCAAGAGCTCTCAGAGCTCTGAGCAGCTACCACCTCCTTCTTCCAGGCAGATTTGTAGGAGTCTGTCATCACCTGGAATACAAAGGAATTGGGGGTAAGCAAAAGGCAGCAATGAAGCCAAAAATGGATGAAGTATGTCCAAGCCAAACAGTTTAAGGAATTAAGGGAAGCTTCCAAATTAAGAGTAGCAACACACCTGAGCATACCAAATATAGATTTAAGAAAGTGGGATTGAATGCCTTAAAAAAATTGTGCATGGAAACTAGATAGATGCTCCAAAGAGATTCTGGGATACAATTTTGACTTTAAAGACAAACCTATGATTATCCAGGGTCCAAGAACATCTAACCTTCCACTTAGCAAATACCACAACTTTTGATAGTGTAGTTGTTTCAGAGTTGGCAAGATGTGTTTCCTTCAACTGGTCCAAATTTCACTGTTGTATTTTGTAACAACTCAAGCTTATGGGTAGTCTTCAAAGGCAGCCCCATGTACAGCACATTACAGTATTCCAAACAAGATGTTACAAGAGCATAAACAGCTGTGGCCAGTCTCTCTCATTGCGTCAAGAATGGGTTGCATGCAACAATACCTCCCATCTTATCTGGATTGAGCTACAAAGTGATAAGGCACACACAAGCAGAAAATATTTCTTAATTGTAATGTTACAGAGATAAAATACAAAATTCAAATTACTTGTAAACATATCAGTGCCTTTAAATGAAAATCAACGTACAAAATACGTTGGGTTTAGGACTTTGGGCTGCCTCTGAAAATGGTTTGGAAACTTCAGCTAATCCAAAACAGGGCATCCACACTGGTTGCCAGTCCATTTCTGGGTCCAATTCAAAGTGCTGGTTTTAACTTTTAAAGCCCTAAAAATTGGGGGCAGGTTATTTGAAGGAGTGTTTCCTCCCATATTTTCCTACCAAGACCCTAAGATCATTTGACACCCCTGCCCAGGTGCCCCACCAAATGAGGCGAGGTGGATGGATACAAAAGAGCCTTTTCAGTGGTGGCTCTCCATCTGTAGAATGCCCCCTCCAGAGAGACTTGCCTGGATGTATGTGTGTTGTTGTTTTTTGGTGCCTCGTGAAGACCTTTTTATTTTCCAGGTATTTTAGGAACTGGTTTTACTGCTTTTAGATTTTCACACTGCTTTATCCCTGCTTCTACTTTTACGTTTGGTTTTATTATGTGCTGCTGTGGTTTTATCTTGTTTTTATCTGATTTGTTTTATTGTTTATTGCTACTTTCTATTTTATGTTTTTAATTTGTATACAGCCTGGAGAACTTCAGTTATTGGGAGGTTTAAAAATGTAATGAAAATAACAGCTTTTCCTGTTCAAAAGCTACCCTCACAGAACCCCAAACAGTCCCTTTAAACTTTCCTCTGTTATGGGAAAAACAGTTTTGGATTTTAGATGAGAGCCTTTTAAAGGAGGGAATATCAGCATTCTTCCTTTTAAATGTTCTCATACCAAATAGCTAAGCCTTTTGAACTCAAGAGAAATTAAAGCATTGTGTGTGTGTGTGTGCGTGTGAGTGTGCACGCATGTGTGCACACTGGGGGGTTGTTACGTGTTTCTTTTAAACATAAACATTTCAAACAATATAGGTACTTGTGTAGAACATGCATATGTTCCCAATCAAGGTAATTATAATTTAATAGAAATTTAGATACTCTCACTAAACTGAAAGAAATTAATACTTCCTCTGTATTAATACTTCCTCTGTACAGTAATACCTTGGATTGCAAGTAACTTGGTCTGAAAGCGTTTTGCAAGACAAGCAAAAAAAAATTAAAAATTTTGACTTGATAAAAGATCAAGGTCTTGCAAGACAAGTAGTGTAGGGATGTAACCGCTCGCCTCGAGCAGGCGTAGCGGGCCAAAATCGGCCCTATTCACAGCCGCCAGAGACTCGCTTTGATATAAGAGTGTTTTGGATTACAAGCACGGTTCCGGAACGAATTATGCTTGCAATCCAAGGTATTACTGTAACTGAAAATGTCTCTTCAGTTCAACTGTGTAGTGTAGGTTTAATGTATGAACGAACCACCATATTTATCTACCTAACCCTATCAAACAGAAAGAACCTACAAACTACTAATGTTAAAAAATGAGAAGTTACGCTTACCCACTGTGAAATGATGTGGATAAGTCAAAATTTGGCTACTTTTGCCATGTCTAAATGTAAGGCAGCTGCATAATAATTCAACACGTAGGCCCTTACAAGTTACAGCAGGGATTGCATTCAGATTAACTCTGCAGCTTGATGTAGTCACAAGATAACTGCTCTGCATTTCCAGGACTTCCCCCAATTCCATTGTTTGTACAACAAAACAGATTATATGAATACTGCATCTACTGAAAAGACTCATAGATGTGGGTTTATCTCACTGATTTTCCCATCCAAATTTGAACATAAGCTTTTTACCTTTGTCTGCCAGTTTAGCCATTTTTATTTATTTTTAATTTTTCTGCTGCCTTTCAGTCAAAAAGGCTCCCAAAGTGGCTCACAAAACTTAATACAAATTCAATACAATAAAATACATTTTTCAGATTTATACAAGCAAATTTATACAAGCACACCACATGCACAAATTTTTTCTAATTTTTTAAATTATTATTTTTAGCCATGGACAATGTCAGGGGTTCACTTTAAAGGGGTTTTTGACAGGCCAATGGGTGGTTTTAGACTGGGACATATGGCAGTTGCGCAAGTGCAGCTAAAATAAAATAAAATGAAATGAAAAAATTGCACACATTGTGTGCAATAATAATAATAATAATAATAATAATAATAATAATAATAATAATAATAGCCAACCACTGACAGCCCCTCCAAAGTGCTGCTTCGGCACTTTGAAGAGTCTGTCAGTGGCTGTCAAAACAGGGATCACAAAAGCTGGCTGTCAAGCCGGACTTCACAATCTTCAGGGGGGGGAAGGGTCAAAGGGACAAAAAGCCGCAGCAAGCCAAAAACGGCTCACAATCATGACAGGGAGGGCAGCAAGCCAGGGCCAGCTGCCCCTAAGTGCCGCTTGGGCATCTGTGGGGCGACTGGCACTGGTGGGTGTCCGGACAAGAGGGACAAAGGGTTCTGCCATTCTTGCCAGGAGGCTTGTTAGACGATTCCCAGTACCCAAGATGGGGTCAGACAGCCAGGTTTGGACAACACGACAACCCATTGTGGGTAGAACCCATGGGTTCTCAGGATGGCTTGTTGCCCTCAAACATGCCACCCTGCAGTAATCTGTCCGGGTTCCCATGACAAGACAACCCACTGTGGGTAATGACACACAATGGGTTGTCCTGTCATGCACAGAATTCTGTGAACATATTCCCATAGTATGATCTTACCTCAGGTATGCATGTGTGGGTGGGTGGGAGCAAATATTGTGAGATATCATACTATAAGAAAATGTCCACAAAATTCTGTTATGAATTATGAATTGGAAGTTCTGAAGCAGTGCAAAGTTCTTACAAATTGGAGATGATTGCCACCATTAAACTATCCCTTTACTTCGTCATAGCGTTGCAAGGATAATTATCTTTGAATGTAGTGCTCAGAAATAGAATGAATTGGGCAGCCTTGGGGAGGGGGAATCCAAGTAGTCAGGATAATTTGCCTGCTACAACACTTTTATTTACATGTGTGCATCACATGATACATTTGGTGATATAAAACATTTACTTTTAAAGAAGGGATGTATTAGAAGTGCCTTAAAAAGTTATTTTTCCCAGTATCTCACATCATCAGCTTTAGCTTTTTTACATAGTAACATATTAAAGAGATGTTGACTTACTTTGATCATCACTTCAAACATATTTTTTCCACTAACAGCCACATTATCTAAACATAACCTTTATAATTACTATTGCTACAATAGGACATCCAATAATGATCTAAGCATTCACCTTTCAATTTCTTGTTCCTATTGCATTAGTTTAAAAGCTTATTTACCTATCTATTAGATCTGATTTTAAAATTCAACTTGTAGACATGTGTGGCATTGTTTATCCTAGCTAAGGCATTTCATTGTAAAGATAAACAGTGAAAGATAAAGCACAAGAAACCACTTTTGTTTTCCTAGGAAGAAGCCAAAGTGCAGACTGCTACTGATAATAGGAAAATAAATATGTACATCGACAATTGATAAGAAAATAAGAACATGCATAATTATTTCACCAAGAAGCGTGTTTTGTTTTTTGTTTTTTTAAAATAGCATGATAACATTAATTTCAACATTTGAATCTGATTTTGTTAGAAGGATTTTGGCTTCACAGTTGCAAGTATAGGATCCATCCCAACATCTGGTGAACACAATCCACACAAATTAATGCACATGTGAAAGAGAATATGCCTGCTACTTCGCTGGTCCTAAGGATAGACACATTGTCTCTGTCTGCATTTCTGTCTGTCTGTGTCCCTTTTCTTTCTTTTTTTGATAAGACGGCACATGTGTTTCTCACTTTCCGCTATGAATATGACCAGTTTGTGCTACATTGTAGTACTTATGCAAAATGTCTGGCAAATACATTGTTAAGTGGCTCTGTTCTACCTGAATTATGGCTGCCTGCAATTACAACTAACCAATGCACCTGGTAATTTCCACGAGAGGATACACTACACTGTCTCAGCAGTTTGTTTCATATATCACTGTTTTGAGCTTTTTAAATGGACAAGGGCTAGGATGGTTTTAGAAATATCACTGAGCATGCAAAAACGCCCCAAACCAAAGTAGTTACTAGCAGCGTTAACAGTAGCTTCAGCAACAATAAGGACCCCTTGTCCCTTTACAGCACTTGTCTTTGAGGAAGGGCAAGTTTGTGGGGATTTGAAAAATCAGTTGGCTCTCTAGTTAGTAGATCTTGCAACATTACAATTCCTTAGGCCAGCTTCCCCTCCAGATGTTTTAGACTACAATCCCCAGAAACCCTGACCATTAGTCATGCTTGCTGGGGCTGATGGGAATTGAAGTCCAAAACATCTGGAGGGTACCAGGTTGAGGAAGGCTTCCTTAGGTCTACTCACCTGAAATATCATGTGATTTTAGGGCATTGCAAGATGTAGGAATACAGGCTATATAAGCCTGATTATTCAACTCACAGACGTGTTTAGGCAGAGGAACACACAAGATTTTGTCTAGTTCTTTATGGAGGCTGGGAAGGAATCTTTTATAGCAGCTCTGACATGTTTTCCACATTCTGTGGAGTGTTTTTCCTCCTGTGTGGGGAAGTTAATTTCCAGGTTAATCCAAGGGGAGCTTGCCTAACACTAAACAGAATGCATGAGACAGAACGAATATTCAGTTGAAAGAGAAGGCTGGTCTGCAGGGAAAATGTAAAAAAAATGTTACACTAGTGTGCCTTCTTGCTCCTGCTTACAGTTTTTTTCAACAAAATCCTCATGAATTTTGTATTCAGACAAAACATTTTTCACATTATTATTATTTTCCATAAAAGAAAAACATTGCACTAGAATTGGCTCTAAAAATAACTGGAAACATTCTTAAATGAAGTCAACAAATCAATTCCTGTGAGTGGCTGGGGTTAGCTCATCCAGTCCTAGGTGAATTTCTACCTAGGTGTTCACCCTAATATATTTTGCTCTATGACTGAAAACCTTTCTTGATCTAAGCTGTTGGCAAAACTGCATTATATTTCAGCAGGGCTAAATTTCTCTTTGCTAAAATTCTTCCTTTCACCAGCCATTCTGTAGTCCAATCTGTGCACATTTACTTGGGAGTAAACCCCACTAAACACAGTGACTTCTTTCTGACCAAACATGCACAGGATTGGGCTGTTAATCTCCTTTTTATCTATAAAGAGTTTATAGTTTTGTTTTGGTAAGTAACAGCAATTACGTTATTCCACTTGTAAACTTTCATGCAATCCCTTATACTTTGATAATTAAGTCCATGCATTCTTTGTAATATAAATAAAGGTCAAGGTAATAAGCAATTGTTAAAATTGGGATAACATTTCATTAAAGTTTTTAGTAATTTAATCATCAGTATTGGAGGGTTTAATGACATATGTACTTATTTTGTGTGCATCTATTTATTTGCTGTTTTATTTGCATGTATGAACCTGATGTATTTTGCGTTATGTCTAAGTCAGTATGTCTTCCAAGGGGGTTCATGTTCTATTCTATTATTTCCTGTAACATTAGGCAAGCACACTAACTGCCTCACTGGGTGTGTAAATGTAAAAGATAAACCAAAACAAAAAAAAAACCCCAACAACAAATGGTTCCTTCGATCTGTAAAGCTGAAAAGGGGGAAATTTTGCCAAAAATTCAATCTCAGCCTTAGTAGTTGGTGCAACTCTGCAAGGGACAACTTCAGATTAATTTTTTAAAAGACTATCTAGGAAGATACAGGCAGAAAAACTCAAAACGTTAGCAAATTATCGTAGAAAATACAATGGATTATGTACATTAAACATGTTATTCCACTTTAAAAGACAAGAGACTTTTAGAATGCATATGACAAGGGACCAAATCTCTGATCCTTTCCAACTGGCATATCAGTAAAGATGGAATCTAGTGTGTGTAGAGCAGCTCCTCCATTTCTGTATCAAATCAGTAGTAGTGGGAGGCCAAGGAAAGGGACGGAAGGGATGCTCAGCATCCCTGGATATTTAATAGAAATCATTAAAATCTATAAACGGACTCATATCAAATTCAGGGAGAAGATTAAAGTAACATGTTGCCCTTTGAACACATCATTAGCACTGTTCTCCATCTGGCTGTTGGCAATGATCTTTGGATTTGCTCAGAAATCTTGAGAGTTATAAAACAAAGAAACTGTTCTTTCCGGCTTTTTTTCAAACCAAGGAGTTTGGTGGTAGCATTTTTTAATTGAAAGAGAGAAGACAGAATGGTATTCAAGAATTTCCTTTTTCAAATTTCACTAAAAATTCCATCAAACCAAAATAATATTAAAAGATGCACATATGGAGAATAAAGAAGCTACTTGTCTTGTTTACTCTCCTGAAAAAAATTGATTCCATACTTCTTTCCTCATATTTACGAGCAAAATTGATTCAGGTTTAATAATCTCAGTGTCACTCAAGATTTGACAAATTTAATTTAGTGTTACTGAGGGGCTCAGACATGATGAGAAACAGTGAGAAAGAAACACAGAAGGATGAAACAAATAAACATGGCTGTTTCTTCAAATACGATTGGTTGTTGCATGGTTTCAGATCTAAACTTTTAAACGGATGGTTCTTTTGGCAAAGAGTAAAGGGGTTAAAGTAAAATCATTCTGTGCATATGCATTGCAAATGGGACGTCTTCATTTCTTTTGGAAAATAAAAGGTTACGGCAACAAACAACTGAGCATGTGCAATGATGGTGGAGTTTGGCTGTTCAGTCATGCAATCATGATTGACCATGTAGAAGCAAAAAATATCAACTCATAATCAATCTGGGCTTGAATTATGCAAATATCAAAGTTTGTTGGGTCGAAGTCAGGGCTCCTTTGAGACTTACAAACAATACTAGATTTTACTTACACGCCAACTAATTTCAAGTTTCAACATCATCACTAATCACAGCCTGACAACAATAATGTTCTCCATCTTCCCTCATTTCGTTATTCACAAATCAAATGGTAGTCCCTCTGAATTCAAAGCACCACAGCACTGTATATACCTCACCTTTGTTGTCTTTGTAACTCTTAGGAAAGCTCCATATGTCCAGTTGTCAATACAATGAATCAATTTTACCTGTTAAGAACTACCGTATTTTTCGCTCCATAAGACGCACCGGACCATAAGACGCACTTACTGTATGGTTCAAAATTTTTTTTTTTTAAAAAAAAATCAGCTGAGAGGCGGGGGCTTCCCCCGCCCCACCCAGGAGTCCTCCGCTCTTCCGGACCAGCAGAGGAAAGTAAAAAAAAAAAAAAAAATTTTTTTTTTTTTTTTTTTTTTACTGTATTCACTCCATAGGACGCACAGACATTTCCCCCTCCTTTTTTGGGAGGAAAAAGTGCGTCTTATGGTCCGAAAAATACGGTATGTCCATAAGCCCTGTTGGTTTCAGCGATAATTACTTTCAAGTGCAACTAGGATAATTTCAGTGCTTCGTTAAGAGCATTATCCACCAACCAGATTCTCCTTTTGCCCAGGAAACTAAGACAAGGATCAAATCTTAAAGAGTAGATATATTTATCTACTATCCAGGAGAGGTATGTGCGTGCGTGCGTGCGTGCGTATGTGTGTAAGTCTTTTTCGCATCAAATAACTGAAAATAGAACGTGGTACAACTTGCCTTCTTTTATAAGAGAACTACATTACACTGAGGTATCATTGGTACAATGTTTTACTATAGCTACTGCTGCTTGTTCCTTATTTTTAATTAACAGTAAAACAAAAAAAGTCAAATGAAAGCCAATGTAAATGGCAATTAGCACTGCACTTGCAAAGGACTAATTCATGCCCTGGCCTTTCTGAAAATATTTATAGTCTCCTTTCTCATTTTGAAGAGTTTTACAAAAATTCTGGTTTGGTTAAGTTTTTAAGAACAAAGGAACTAAGCACATACATTTCCATTTAGTGTGTTGTAGTTCAAAGGAAAAATAGATACTCTAATGGCAAAACCTTTTCTTTTCTAAGTAACAGGCATACGGTTCTTCCACTAAACTCCCTTTGTGTTTGATCCCTTAAATCACAAAGCAACTTTATTAGCTAAATCAAACCCTGTTAAAATACACATCTTGATTATGGTAAGGCAACCCAATCTTTAGTCAAAATACAGCAATGATACAAGTGCCAAGGAAGCAAATATGGTCAGAGCTGGCTCAGTGTTTTGATAAACTCATTTTTAATGCACATTACATAAAATATGTTGATTTCCATTTTAAAATGACATCTCTTTTATAGAAGATGTCCTTGTGCAGCAGTGTTGAGTCCTACAGGGCATATCTACTCCTTCCAATATGCAGCACCACAATATCAAAATCATTTACAAAGAAGTGAGAAGAAATTCAAGTCAATCCATACTGATGGGCTTGGGTATATTATATTTTCACTGTATTTTCCCCCCAGTGGTATATGTTACCTTGCAGACTAGTACTTCTTACACAGTCGGGCCCTACGTGCAGGAATGTGCAGCAAAGTGACAACAGGATCAAGTTTTGCTAGGAAATATAAATGAGACCTGCAACAAAATGTTGCACTGTATTTCCAGTCTCTAAGAGGGGTGCTCCTGCTCACGTCTCCAGACAGCCTGGAACAGGAGCCTCTTGGGGGGCCTCTCAGGGCAGGGGTGAGTTTCAGGAGTGGGGAAGGGATAGAGAACACCTTTTTTCTCCCCTTCTCTGCCATTCACCTGTTGTGCTATATAATGCTGGAGGGTTGCCAGCACCAAACCTGAGCATTTTATACTATTTAACAGAGGTGGGGAGCATGCAGTTCTGAAGATGAGAAAGCCATTTCCACAACCCTAACCAGGACACTATAAACTGTTAGCAGCTTCAGCAGGTCAATTCCCTCTCTTCCTCTGCCCTCCATTTTCCATTTTTGTTTTTTAATAGGCACATGAACTTCCCATGTCTCAAACTCTCTCAGTCATAGATTTCACTGGTAGATGCACACAGTCTGCCTGGCCTGGTTTCTTTAGACCTCTCCCCCCACCCTCAACTGCCATCAATGTTCTGTAAGCTCATTGTTCCTGTCAGAGTGTCTTGGATTTTTTAAAATATTATTTCATTTTAATTCACAGACTAATGTACTTCTGTGCAGGGATTGCTGAGGAATTCAGTCTTTGCAAATTCTGTTACAAAGTGACCTGATCCGCTCCTACTGGACAAAGTGTGAATTGTAACTCAGTTATCTACCGCTTTTCACTGTTTTTCCCCATAGCTCAAGAACCATCTCAAAATGTGTTTTAAAACATATATTTTGAGAGAAAGTACATTTAGAAATGTGTATTTTGAGAGAAAAAATACATTTAAAAATCCATGTTTAAATACCAATTTTGGTGCAGATTAGTATGGAAATGGGCCTGAAGGGACTTGTTATGAGTGAACACGTATGAAAGTGACACAGACCAAAAATAGACAGATTTGTCCATCCCTACTTCTAAATAATGTAGAAGCCACTACCTTGTTTTTGGGTGGGCCCATTTCACTTCTGAACTGTTAGGCACTCAACCACCTGAGCTTGCTATTAGAGGAAATGATGCTGAAAAGCTTAGGGATATTTGAGCTTTTCCTGAACTTTCTCTGAAGTTTTACAGGCGCTCATACAGCCTAACCCACAAGCCAGTTAAGGCAGAATACTTGGATTCACATCAATTTAGTTCCTTTACCTCCAACTACACTAAGGGCTCAGGCCTGTTCCTGTGACTGCTGTACTTTCTCACAGCAGTGTGCAGCCTTCTCTTCCAATGCTGCATCACAAGGAGTGGCATAGATCAGGCCCAGGCCAGGAGCAGGATGACCCTCATGCGTGCTCTACACATTACAAAGATGTGTGGAGGCTATACACACTTCTATACACATCTTAAAACACATGTGTCCATGCATCTCTTTCCTGACTGGTACCAGGATGTGTGTTTGACACCCACACTTTACATGCATGTTATAAGAAGCATCAGTGTTTCCTGAAGCACTTGGGAAGATAGGCAAACAAATGTCAGTGTACTGGAAGAAGCAAAGACTACTAGCGTTGAAAAAATGATCCTTCAACGCCAACTTCAGTGGACCGGTCATGTTGTTCGAATGTCTGACTGCCGTCTCCCAAAGCAGTTACTTTATTCCCAACTCAAGGATGGAAAGCGGAATATCGGTGGTCAGTATAGGAGGTTTAAAGATGTTCTTAAGACAAATCTAAAAAAATGCAATATAAACATCGAAAACTGGGAAGCTCTGGCCCATGAACAATCTAACTGGAGGTTGGCCCTTCACAAAGGTTCTATGGACTTTGAAGAAGCCCGAGTGCAAGGTGAAAGGGAGAAACGTGCTAAGCGAAAAGCACGCCAAACGAATCCTTTACAGGACCATCTTCCATCTGGTAACCTGTGTCCTCACTGTGGGAAGCTGTGTGGATCTAGAATTGGCCTCCACAGTCACTTACGGACCCATCGCTAGAGTCTACACAATTTTTTAGAATTTCCTCCTTTTAAAAAAATTATTTTTGTAATTTTTTATCCTGGAAGACAATCTTACTCGGTCACGAGTGATCGCCTACTACTACTAAAGTGCTTTCAACATTTGAAATACAGTATGCAGATGTGCATTATTATGAATATCTATTTAAAAAATAATTGCCATAATAATGAGGCAAAATACAATTTGCCTGGCCTTAAGTATGTTCTCTGATATTCAGACCCTACTGGTGCTTGTGGCAGAAATGCTAATTGTTCTTGGTATTGTTTTTTTAATGCAAGCTGATCTGGCTCTTACATCATGTTCTAACTTTCCAATGTGAGAAAATTTTGCCAGTGGCTCCAGAGACTTCAGACCTGGACTGAAAGAATTGTGTTCAGTCTATGTGACTTTGTATTTTAGATATTATCAACTTAAACAAACACAAGACAGATAATTTTCAGTAAGGTTTAGTGACTGATGTCCAATCCAGACATCGGGGGGGGAAATTCCCCCAAAAAAGTCTTAATATTTTTAAATACTTCAGATAGAATTTAGAGAGCTCGAGCAATGACAGTCATACCACCATGTGTCTGTTTGGTTCTTTTAAAAGCCAGTTCCCCACTTCTGTCTCCTTGTCATACTCATGCCAACATGATGGAAGCGAGGAAGAGTTTGAGAGGGAAAGGGGAGTGGAACTATGCAGAGTGGACACAGAGCTGCCTCTCCTTTTCACCTTGTTCCATTTTCTCACCTGTACTAGGTTTGAAGCATACCAAGGCCAGCCTGGATGACCTGAGAAGGTGAGACAGGTCTATGAAATACAAAGAATTGTGTGTGTGTTACACACACACACACACACACACACACACACAGCCCCATGTTTGAGGTGGAAGACAGCAGCCAGGCCATCTCCCTGAATAAATTTAATAGAGAAACAATCAGAAGTACTGTAGTATCTCCCCACTCCCCTCCATTGATATCATCTCACCACCACAGCCATCTTTGAATGGGCATTTAACTAGTGTATAAAGAAAACCATTGGGTAACAATAGACCTATAAGTAAGCATGAAATTTACCTTGATATGCGCTGCTGGATCTGGGACAGTTTGAATCATGTCCTTTAACAGCCAGCGTATGTACCAGGTCAGACCCCCAGGCAACTGTAGACCCAAGAAAACAGAAGCACATAAGTACAGTAATTTTTAAAATTTGTTTTGTAGAGAAATAACACTTTTTAAAAACCAACTGCTCTACATAGTCTTATGAAAATCCATACTGATTTTGTCAACTACATCAGCATATCTTTTACAGAATGTCAAAGTAGTTTTGTCCCTTTCTTGATTCCTCCTATTGACCTTATTCAAAGTCAGTCATGAATTACTTGTACACATTCCTTGGTGGGAAACTGAGATGCAGTTTGACTCTGCTGCAACATGTGAAGCAGGTGTTCTGGGAGGCAAAAGAACATGGAGATATCTATTTTGGATTATTTCAACCAACACCCAAATTTCAGCTCCATGTGATGACCATTTATTTATAAAGCACCTCAGTCAGTCAATATTGCGCTAGATGCCATACAAATTAATGATCTCCTTCCATAGAATAATACTAGACTCACCAGCCAAGCTAATGCCAGATTGGCACAGTTTTTCCTGCAGTCACTGACAAAGACACATTCAGAAAGATCATCTGAAATATTCTGAAAATCACAGAATGTGATTAAAAGGAGTTCTGCCAACCCATATCTCTCTCATGCATCTCCACAGTATGAAATGTTATCATTGCATTCAAAATATCTTACCCCCTGGCAAAAGACAGCCAATGAACATGCGTCTTTTTTCTTTTTTACCAGGGAGACATGTAGGTGAGACACAGGTCAGTGGCACTCATGCATCCTCTGTAACTTCCAGTTGGCTGTTAGCAGGGCTGGGCCTACCATTAGGCAGAGTGGAGTAGCCACCTAGGGCAGCTGACTTGGGGTGTCATGAAAGGATTAGTTATTTAATTTAGTATTGTTGTATTTTTATTGCTAGGGAGGGAAAGAGGCATTTATGGGATTTTCTGCCTTATTTGCCAAAGTAACTTGGCCGGCCTTAGGTGCTATGCACCTTGACTGGGGCAGAGGGCAGGGACACTATTTGCTCTCCCCTTCAAGCAGCAAAACACGCTAGCCCCCTGGCGGTTAGATATACTTCATTTCAACTGCAATATTTGCTTTCCTTCAACGTCTCCTGTAAGAATTCCAGCATTATGAGACTATAATAGCAAAATAATCCTGAAAACTTTAACATTATATTACAGCTCAAATAGAGTATGTAAGGCATGATTTGGTTTGGTTTTTCTTAGAATTATGGAAACAATATTTCTTAATACCCTCCAAAAATACTAAAACTATAAAGTCAGAAGACACTTATGCAACTAAGGTGTCTGAACTGATGAATGGAAGGTGAGCTGGTGGTATAAGAATGATATTCAAGAGTGAGGGAAAGTGGATCTCTGCTCTTCAGATGCTGGGGAGGGTTTTCTAATTTCTTGACAGGGAAACTAAGCTGAAAGGTGAGAAAGTCAATTCATGGGTAGGATAAAAAAGGAGACAGGTGAGATATGTATACCGTAGATTTATTTATTACTTTTCTGTACTGTCCAAAGGCCAAAGTTCTTTGGGCAGTTCACAACATAAAACTAGAACACAATAAAATACAATATAAAAGTTTAAAACTACAGTACAAAATAGAATGCCTGGGAAAATAAGTGTTCATGTGGTGCCAAAAAGAGCACAATGTAGGTGCTAGAGAAGCCTCTCTGAGAAGGCCCTCTTCTTAGTAGCCACCCACTTCACTTCGTTTAGCAGGGGCTCCCAGAGAAGGACCACTGAAGACAATCTTAATGTCCAGGCAGGTAAATATGGGTGGAGAAGATTATCATTCAGGTAACCTGGCCCCAAGCCATTTAGGGCTTTGAATATTAATACCAGCACTTTGAAGCAGGCCCAAAAATGGACTGGCAGCAAGTGCAAATGGAAAAGTACTGTCATAATATGATCATTAATGATCAGGCCTGTAGCTCACGCTGGCTCAGCTTGTCTGAGCGTGGAAAGCTAAGCAGGGTCAGGCCTGCTTATTACTTGGATGGGAGACCCCTCCTCTAGTTTCCTGCATTGAGCAGGGGGTTGGACTCGATGGCCTTGCAGGCCCCTTCCAACTCTATGATCTATGAATCTATGTTGGCCAGTCCCCATTAACAATCTCGCTGCCCTATTTTGGAAAGCTGAAGTTTCTGGACCATTTTCAAAGGCAGCCCTACATATAACACAATGCAGTAATCCAGACGAGAGGTTACCATAGCATGGATAACTGTAGCTAGGGTATCTCTGTCCAGATAAGGATGCAGTTGGTATATCAGCCTAAGGTGATAAAAGGTGCTCCATGCCACCAAGTCCACCTGTGCCTCTAGTGACAATGCTGGACCAAGAGCACCCCCAAACTATGAACCTGATCCTTTAGGGGGAGTGCAACCCCCTCCAGAACAGGTTAAACATCACTTAGCTGGGCAGACAAAACACCCACTAACAGTACCTCCATCTTGTCTGGACTGAGTCTCAGTTTATTGGCCCTCATCCAGTCTATTACTGTGCCCAGGCATTTGTTCAGTACACCTGCTGCCTCACCTTATTTGATGAAAAGTAGAGACAGAGCTGGGTGTCATCTGCATATTGGTGACACCTCAGTCCATATCTTTGGATAATCTCCCCCACCAGATTCATGTAGACGTTGAATAGCATGGAAGATAAAACAGAGCCCCGTGGTACCCAATGGCATAACTGCCAAGGGACAGAGCAATAATCCCCCAGCACCACCCTCTGGAATCAGCCAAGTAGGAGTGGAACCACTGCAGAGCAATACCTCCAACTCCCAGCCTATCCAGAGGGATATCATGGTCAATGGTATCAAAAGCCACTGAGAGGTCCAAGAGAATCAACAGGGTTGCACTCCCCCTGTCCCTCTGTCAGCAAAGTGCTGACAGCAAATGAGCCAGTAGTGGTGAGAGTGTTGGACTGGGACTCGGGAGATCCGAGTTCTAGTCCACGCTCGGCATGAAACTCACTGGGTGACTTTGGGCCAGTCACTGCCTCTCAGCCTAACCTACCTCACAGGGTTGTTGTGAGAATAAAATGGAGGAGGAGGATTATGTAAGCTGCCTTGGGTTCCTTGCAGAAAAAAAGGTGGGGTATAAATATAATAAATAAATAAATAAATGGTCATGTCACAGGGCGACCAAGGCAGTTTCTTTTCCAAAACCAGGCCTGAAGCCCAAATGAAATGGATCCAGATAATCAGTTTTATTCCAGAGTGCCTGGAGTTGACCAGTAGCCACCCACTCAAGCTCCTTGCCCAGGAAGGGAGAATTAGCAACTGGCTTATAGTTGTTAACAACTTCTAGGTCCATGTTAGGCTTTTTCGGGAGTAGCCTAATAACTGCCTCATTTAAACTGGCCATCACCACTCGCTCTCTCGAGGAGCTGACAACCTCCTAGACCCAGCCTGATACCCCCTCCCTATTAGATGTAATAAGCCATGATGGACATGGGTCAAGCACAGAGGTGGAGCCAAGCACCCTGTCTGCATCCTCAGGCCCCAACAACTGAAACTCATCCAATAAAACTAGACCAGACAGTGCTCTGGACACCTCTACTAATGGAACTGCATTAACTGTGATGTCCAAGTCGTGATGAATGCAACCAACTTTATCTTCAACATGTCGTGCAAGCTCATCACAGCATGCTACTGAGGTTTCCACCATCGTTCTCCCTGGCCTAGATTGCAAAAGAATCAACTGTATGGTGTTTGGAACCTTGCAACAATGAAGCTTTCCCCTGGGCCATGAATAAAACCAACGGCCTTCTGTTTCCTTGTCTAATCCAGCCCATTTCAAACATGACTAAGGAAGAGTGCTGTCAGATGTAATGAAGTCTACCACTCTGCAGCTCCCATTTACTTTAGCACAGGCCCAATGGAAATGGCTTGCAGTGGAATGTGACTTACATTGGCACACTACTTTGATAGCTGTCAGAAGCTCTCTATTTATTGTGACAAAATTTCAGATCTTTAATGAGCTTTTTGTTATGAAGAGGCCTAAACCTGATCCCGCAAAAATCAAGGGAACACTTCACTTTACGACCTAGATCAACAGTCACTATGCAGGCAAAACTCCCACTTATTGGTGAAGCTTCTTTGGGTATATGATATTCGACATGCCATGGAATAAAAATTGGTGTTTTTGTAAAACTACTTCACAAATTAGCCAAATTCTTTTTCTAGCTGCACAATCACTTCTGAATTTGAACAACACAGCCCACTGTATTTTGCAGAATGATTATTTTTAGCTCCTTAAATGCCACACATTAAAAAAATTAGAGCTTATGAATTGGAAAATGCCAAACTTGATTGAAGATGCCAGAAAACTGTCGAAAAGAAGAGCGAGACACACTTTTGTATGGTTTTTATTTCATTTTCTCAGTTGTGTGGAACATTTTTACAGCCGTTGGAAAAAATGTGAAAATGTGACAAAGAAAATCTTAATACTACATATTTGCTTATTTTTGTAATCACAGAATGTGTAAATGTTGCCATAGATGAATAATAACATGCTATTATTAGGTGCATATCATTTATTTTCCAAATCTCTTAAAAAAAAATTAACTTGCGTCATCACAAATGAGTTCCTAGCAATACTGTAATGGTAAACTATAAATAACCATGTCCCACAAAACTGTCTTAGCCTATTGAAAGCTGGTGAACATCTCTAAAACCTGCCCAGGCCACATGGATATGAAAACATTTGACAGCCTGGAAGATATGGCCTATGCTGAGCTTAAAAAACTGGTATTGTGTATAATTGGTCCTGTGAGCAGCTGTGACGACATGACATGACAACCCACAGGGTTAAATATTAGAGTGACACGGCCAAAGTACACATGATGTGGAAGATCTATGTCTGGATCTCCTGACTAAACTGAAAAACAGTCAAAATGAGGCCTGCATTGGATAGGAGTAATGGTGCTGGATGAGATGTTAAACTCGTTCCTCCCACACCACTTTTCTTATTGAAATCTCTTCTCTCAAAAGCTGCTATTAGACCCCCCTGGGTAAAAAGGATGTATTGTGCCTGTCATTTTCCAGTGGAAAAGTTAACAGCAGACTTGTGGGGTGATGGGCTGATTTAGACTGGGAAAATGGTGTAGTAGAAAAGGGTTAAACACCTCCTTCCGCCAGGTGGCTGTCCCATCCATCTGAAGAAAACCCAAACAAGCCCTTCTAGAATGAAGGAATGAATGAACAGCATGCAACAGCATTGCTTCATGGTCCCACTGAAAATGGTACTCATCTCTGAGTCATACTTTGCCATTACAATCCCCCAGGAGGTCAAGCATACTATATGTGCTCTTAATAGTATGCCAGAAAATCACTGGGCCAGATTATTGTCTTTCTTAATTTGGTAGACATTACCTCTAAAAAATACATAATTTGTAGACTACATTGTCATAAACTGGCATACTGTACAAACCTAAACTTGGGATTCTTCTCATGAAATAGTATCTCTTTCCAATACAGTAAGCAATGGGAGTCTTAAAAAAGACTGTGTGTCTCATGGTCTATCAACACTTTCTGCCCTTTTCTCATAATGCAAAACTTTTTTAAAAAGTTGGGGCAGCTTGTGTTAACTAGGAGGAAAATATTCTGAAAAAACTCAAGACTTGCCAGTAGTATCACATCACCACTGGGCTTCAGACACTAAGAAGCATGCCCACCCCAGAGAGAGGGAGGCAGCTGGCTGGGTAACAGTGTTTGCTATGGGAACCAGAGAACACTGAGGGACAGGCCAACTAAAAGAAAATATATGGAGATGGCATTTAAAGTGACAGTTGGCACTGCAATCTGCTGAAAATCTCTCTCCTCCCTGTCCCTTTCTCCAATTTGCCACCAATCTTCAGATCTTCCTGCATGAGAGGAAAAGGGAGAGTTACTGGAATCTTCAGCAAAGCAGTTTGAAATCAATACCACGGGAACATCTAAAGCTATTTTCAGTTGGACAGCATGTCTGAAAAGCCCATTGTCTGTGAATGAAGCTGCCCATTCTGTCCCTTGAGGAGATGACACCTACTTATTCCTCCTTCTGGGCACAATTCATATTACCCATTATGAAGAGTGGAAAAGAATACCTGTTAGGCAGGACCGGTGCAGGGCAGTTTGGCGCCCCAGGCGAAAAAATATTTAGCGCCCCCCCTCTCCAAAGCAAAAAAAACAAAACCCTGCGCCGCCACCACCAACCTACCTTCCCCCCCCCTGCCGCGGCGGCTGCTGCGGCTGCTGCGACGAAGGTAGGTGACGGGGGGGTGACGGGGGGGTTGGGGGGGTGGCGATGGCGGTGGGAGGCGCAGCGGCGGGCGAGCGGGCGAGCGAACGAGCGGGTGGGTGGAGGCGCGGCGGCGGCGGCAGGCAGGAGGGTGGGGAGGCGGAGGCCTGGCGGGGGAGGCGGAGGCCTGGTGGGGGAGGCGCAGCGCAGCGAAGAGGAGCGCAGCGTTTCGCGCCCTCTTCAGCCGCGCGCCCTCTTCAGCCGCGCGCCCTAGGCAACCGCCTAGTTGGCCTAGCAGTAGCGCCGGCCCTGCTGTTAGGACTCTGCTGTAGTTTGGGGAGGGGTAAAGAAGATCCTTCATATTTCCAGTGATGCTGGGAGGACGTAACCAGCAGCAGGATCCAATCTCCTCCACTACCTATTCCTTTTGTGCAAAGGTCTATGCAGGGCCATTAGTCCCTTCTCTTCTCTCACTCTCACTCACACACCTTGCTTAGAAATTCAAGCAATCTGTCCTTACTCCTTAGAAGAGTAAAGATCAGTGGTATTTCTAGGTAGGATAGAAATATAGGGAAGTGGGGGACAGGACATGCTCCGGCTCTGTATGGATGGTTATGAATGGACTGAGCACGCTCTCTCTGTATAAAAACAGAATACTTTCAGCATATTTTGCAGGGGTGCTTCCAGTTGGATAGCTTCTAGTGTTACCAGTCCAAAGACTCTGTGTGGCTATTCTGTCTTTCTAGTGTTAGACTGGGATTCGGGAGATCCGGGTTCTAGTCCCCGCTCAGCCATGAAACTCACTGGGTGACTTTGGGCCAGTCACGGACTCTCAGCCTAACCTACCTCACAGGGTTGTTGTGAGGATAAAATGGAGAGGAGGAGGAGGATTATGTAAGCCGCCTTGGGTTCCTTGCAGGAAAAAAGGCGGGGTATAAATATAATAAATAAAATAAATTAATTAATTAAAACATGGGAGGGTTACAAATGGAAGACAACATCATGATCCCTCATAAAATTCCATGAATGAGGCAGTGCAATTGCATGATAAATGCGTCTTCTAGAACCACCCCTAGGTCTCTCCACTTGCATTCCATATTAAACCTTCCAATTTTACTTTGTATGATCATTTTGCTTCTTGAAAAAATAAAATAGATTATGGTGATCCAAAAGCTATAGAGTTAATGACTGGGGACTTCAGTGCCAGACTGGGCAATTGTTGCTTACTGTATTTATTCTAATAATCCTCTCAGAGTTTCTAAAGATAAATATTGCAACTCAAGCTTAGGCAGCTACTTCAGCAGCCAGGACTGTAGGTCCTCAATGGACACTCTCCAGAAGATTCGCTTTTCCATCACCCTTGAGAAAGCCTGATAGACTATATGATTACATGCCTGTTTTGTTGGGATAAAATCATGGCTCTCAATAGACTCAAAAGTAACAATGTACAGTAATACCTTGGATTGCAAGCATAATTCGTTCCAGAACTGTGCTTGTAATCCAAAACACTCTTATATCAAAGTGAGTCTCTGGCGGGCGTGAGCGGGGCCAATTTCAGCCCGCTACGCCTGCTTGAGGCGAGCGGTTACATCCCTACACTACTTGTCTTGCAAGACCTTGCTCGTTTATCAAGTCAAAAAATTTTTAAAAAATTTGCTTGTCTTGCAAAACACTCTCAGACCAAGTTACTTGCAATCCAAGGTATTACTGTACCTTCACTGTTTTCTTGTGTTGTTTGTTTTTTTTAAATAAAAATCTGCCTGAGACTTGCAGCCAAAACATGGAAGCGAATACCTTAGCCCTTAGGAGGTTAAAAAAAAAGTAGACAGCCACAATGGGATTTGGAAGACTAAATTCCAGTCTTCTTCAGACAAAAAAAAAATCCTTTTATTAGCCATCATATCTTTCCAGCTATGTTGAGAACTTGATGCTGATACTTCATAACAAACAATTCCACTCCTAGGTCTAGCAAATTAACAGCACAATCCTATGCATGGTTACTCAGAAGAAGGTCCCGCTGTGTTCAATGGTGCTTACTGTTAGGTAAATGTGTAAAGGATTGCAGCCTTAAACAGCCATGTTTTTTAGAGGAAAGCAGAAGAAAGAAGTGGCCCTTGAAAAGAAGGCACCCAAGAAGGCAGAAATAATCCATGCATCACTAAGTGGATCCTAGTTCTTACCTGTATGGAATACAAAAATCTACTTCACAGGAAGGAGAACTACACCTAGTTCTCAGAAACAGCAGATGATGTCACAAACTTGTGTTTGGACTCTTCTATTTCAGACTGCAGGTGGCAGTTCACAAAATTGAAGACATCCATATACAGATACAGCAGTTATTAGCATGAAAGTTTCTGATCATTCATTATGGAAAAGAAAACTTGTACATTCTAGCTCCCATTCTTTAAAGTGTACCTGGGCCCCAATATAGCTATGCATGCACTAAGTTCCCTCTATTCCCTTCAAAAGTGATCACCACTGATGATAATAACAGTGCCAACCATCTGACTGGTGCCATGCTTGCTATTCATGATCAAGTAAAAGGAAATGATCAGGAACTGGATCTCAGTCCATCACAGGACACACACAGAGAGAGATTGTAGGGGAATTAAATGTTGATGGCCAAATAGAGCAAATTAGTAAATTGTTTTATTAGGGAATAATCTCTCAATGACAATGGTACTTCTATGTGTTTGTAAACTGATACAAATGTGCTTCATTACACTTGCATCAATAGAACTGTGAACTAATTGTCCAAAGTTGATTTGGTTTTACTGATACACAATGATTTGCAACATTGTATTTAACATATGTTTTTATCTTCTATGGGATGTTTTAAATAATATGTTGCAACTTTGAAAAAACATAGTTTACATATTTTTTTTACCCTAACTTTTGAGTTTAATGCAATACCTCTGAAAATCTCAGCATTTGTGCACTGGCGGGTCATATGGTGAAAGTTTTTCTTCCAGCAGTTGTGTGGAGACTGGTTTTGGTTGATTTGGCTCAGATGGAAGAATGCTAGCTAAAGCACCTTCCGCACCAGAAGCGAGAAAAATGTGAGGGCAATGGAAGGGAAAGGGATGTGAGTGATGGAATGAGTGGATAATTTGTAGTGCTGCTATTAGGGGAGGGACAGAGGATCCTGGATGTTTACAAGTAAGGGAGTTCGCTGGGAATCCCCCCACCCATGTGCGGATGTTTCATGTGCTCTAGGGATGAATACTTCCCCGTTCCCTCCTGTTCCTCTACCTATATTGGAGATTACAGCAGTCAGTCTCCTGATGTTTTCAGTGGAGAGGGGACTGTATGTGCATATACATACGTGTGTGATGATTTTATATATGTTCAAAGCAATTTCTTAGGATCTGAGCAGATATATTTCTAAGATACAACTAGACATGAACTCCTATATACGTTTAATACCGCCCACTTTGCCTGTAAGTGTGTAATAATGATATGTGCCTCATTTAGTTCTTTGCAATGCAAAATGCAGGAATTTATACATCTGTACTCAGTGTTATGAAAATTCTAAGGGGTAAGTTTCCTGACTCCTACCTGAGCAGAGCTGAAGAAGCTGCTCAAGCTGGTGCTAGGGGTTATTCAAGCAAGCAAGCTCCCAGAGAGCAAGTGATCAGAGCGAGCGAACAGGGAGAACTAATAGGAGCTTGACAGCAGAGTTGTAGTGGAAGAGCAGACAGGCAAAGAGGTGAGTGGCCTGGAGTAAGTCCAGGGGCTGCCTATTCCAAGTCACCATGTGTCGTAAATCCGTCCAGTTTCAAGATAAGCCGTAGTCGTTATCACAGTCCGAGTGTCGAAGCCAAAATATATCAGTCCAAAACAGAGCAAACATAAACCAGTTTGGGATCAGGCAAAGTCGTGGTCAGGGTCATTCCAAGGATCAAAGGTACAGGAGTCTGAGGTCAGGAATGTCAGGAGCATCCAGCTGTAGCTGTATTAGCAAACAATTGCTTCCAGCATCTGAGTGTGTTTGGGACCTGCCTTTTGAGCAGGCGCTGATTGGTAAGGCTGCCCAGCTGGGTCAGGCTGCACTTAGCCTGGCCCCACCCCAAACACACTCCGGCATGGCTGGTCTCTGTCTGACCTACTGGAGGACAACACCATGTGCTCACCATGTACTCCTTAGAGCTGCGATTGAACAGACGTGGCCTGATAGCTGGGACTGAAGGGGTGTGGCCTGGTTACTCTCAGCAGCTGTGTGGGCGGGGAGTTCATTCTGTTTCCTGACTCCGAACTGAGCAGAGCTGAAGAAGCTGCTCGAACTGGTCTAGGGGCTATTCAAGCAAGCAAGCTCCCAGAGAGTGAGCAAACAGGGAGAGCTAACAGGAGTTTGGCAGCAGAGTTCAGCAGGGGAGGCCAAGGGGGAGGTCCCTAACAAAACTTTTTGTTGTTGTTGTTCTTGTAACACACACTTATATACCAGAGGGACTCTGTTGTTAACCTTCAGGGAAGACAGGACAAGGTACAGCCCATTCCACTACAATCCGAAAGGTAGAAACAAAAAAGGGAATAGAGACTATGGACAGAAAAGACTCTCTAGTGGTGGTGACCTGCAAGGTGTGTGCAATGTTTGTTTTCTTGCCTGAGACCAGCATGGCCTACACATGCAACAAGTGCAAGCTGGTTGCGCTGTTGGAAAAAAAAGTGATAGGGCTGGAGTGGCGAGTGTCAACCCTCAAGGGAATAAGAGAAAACGAAGAGTTCCTAGACAGAACGGTGGAACTACAACAAAGTAGTTGGCAAATACAACTTGATAGGTGTAACTGAAACTTGGTGGGATGACTCCAATGACTGGAATACAACAATTGAAGGATATAACTTGTTCAAAAAGAACAGAAGGAACAGAAAGGGAGGTGGAGTTACACTATATGTTAAAAATACCTATTACTGCACAGAAATACAGGAGAATGAGTTTGGTATTCCCATCGAGAGTATCTGGATTAAAATAAATGGGGCAAAGAATAAAAGGAACATGGTGGTTGGAGTCTATTACTAACCACCCAATCAAGGAGAAGACGAGGATGAAACTTTTGAAAAGCGAATTGCCAACATTTCAAGGAGGCATGATGTAGATTGGACAGGTTGCTTACCTGTAACTGTGGTTCTTCGAGTGGTCATCTGTGCAGTCACACATATGGGCTCTGCGCGTGCGCGGAGGCCGCTTCGGGAAGATTCTAAAGCTGAGGTAAATTTTGGGCGGGAACCCCTCCCCCCTTGCGTCTCCTTTACTCGGGTTCCCGCCCTCTCCCTCAGTTCCCCTGAGACCGCCATCGCGATCCCAGTGCTAAGGGAGAACATAGGAAGAGGTTTTCCCAATTTCTTGATACCAATACCGAAAGCCGAATTCGATGGTGTTACACGGTATCGATCATAGTGCGCCCACGGGTCCCGGTTCAGTACACCATCGAACTCGACAGTGACACCGTAGCGGGGATGGATGGGCGGGTTGTGTGACTGCACAGATGACCACTCGAAGAACCACAGTTACAGGTAAGCAACCTGTCCTTCTTCTTCGTGGTCTCTGTGCATCACACATATGGGCAGAGTAGCAAGCTGACTTACCGGTGGAGGGTCGGTGTCGTCATCATTGTAGGACCGAGGAAAGGACAGCTCTGCCAAATGCATTGTCCCTCCGGGATCGAACATCGACTTGGTAATGCGATACGAACGTCGAAGGCGTGGACCATGTAGCTGCCTTGCAAACATCCGTCATCGATACTCCCCGTGCGAAAGCCGTCGAGGTTGAAATGGCTCTGGTAGAGTGAGTTCGTACCGAGTTCAGCAACCGTTGTCGTCTGAGTTCGTATGCTAGCTCGATACAGTCTACAATCCACGAGGATAGACGTTGGGTCGAGACTGGCAGGCCTTTGGAGCATCCACCGTAACAAATAAAGAGACGGGGAGATCTCCTAATGGACTCAGTACGGGACTTGTAGAACAAAAGAGCCCTTCGTACATCTAACATGTGAAGCTGATGCTCCAATGGAGTCGACGGACTTTGAAAGAATGCTGGTAATATAATGTCTTGATTTAGATGGAAGGCAGACACGACCTTAGGAAGGAAGGCCAAATCTGGACGCAACACCGCCTTTTCCTTGTGGAAACTGAGGTATGGTGGATCGACCCTTAGAGCCGCCAGCTCTGATGCTCTCCGAGCAGAGGTGATTGCGACAAGAAATACGGTCTTAAAAGTTACTAAGCGGAGATCCGTTGTCGCCATTGGCTCGAATGGTTTAGCCATGAGTACCTGTAGAACCAACTGGAGGTCCCAGACTGGAGTGACTGGTTTAAATGAAGGGGTCATATTTTTTAATCCTCGCATGAAACGCTTGACTAGCGGGTTCGAAAACAAAGTGAATCCATCTTGACCATTATGATAAGCTGACAAGGCAGCCAAATAGACCTTTAGCGAGCTCGTCTTAAGCCCCTTGTGTTGCAAATGAAGCATGAATTGCAGCACTTGATCGATAGGAGCGCTAGAGTAGGGCACTTCAATCCGACCGAGGTAGTCACAGAAGGCTTTCCATTTCCTGGCATATGAAGCTCTAGTGGATGGTTTCCAAGCTTCCTGTAGCACGAGTCTGATCTCCGAAGGGAGAGTGTTCGGTATCAAATTCGCCAGGCAGTGAGTTTCAGGATGGACGGATTCGGGTGTAGTAGTGCGCCTCGAGCTTGAGAAAGTATCGTTGTCGTGTTCGGTAGGTAGCGATACTCTCCCTTGGAAAGTCGGAGGAGTGGCGCAAACCAGGCTTGCCTCGGCCACCATGGAGTCACTAGGATGCAGTTCATGCCCTCGGACTGGATTTTCGAGACGACCTTGGTCAACAACGGAATCGGTGGGAATATATAAAACAGAGTCCCCGACCAAGTTATCAGGAATGCGTCCCCGATCGACGCGTTGTCGTGTCCCGCTCTGCTGCAGAAAGTGTGACAAGCTGTATTGGCTGCAGTGGCGAATAGATCTACTGTTGGGGTTCCCCACAGGTGAAAAAGGGACTGCCGAATTCGAACGTCGAGTTGCCACTCGTGGGAGTCGAGTGACATCCTGCTGAGGGCATCTGCCAGCGTATTGTCCTTCCCAGCAATATGGATGGCTCTCACTGATATATGACGAGGGATCATCCAGTCGAATATACAGAGGGTTAGGTTCGTCAGCCGTAGCGAGCGGGTGCCGCCTTCCTTGTTCAGGTAGGCCACAACCGTAGTATTGTCCGTGACCACTTGCAGATGTCTCGCAGCAAGTATAGGTTCGAGGGATTTTATCGAGTTCCATACTGCTTTGAGCTCTAGAACATTGACGTGCCTCTCTCGATCTTGCGGGCCCCACTGGCCTTGTGCTGTGTGATTCCCGCAGTGAGCTCCCCAGCCCAGGAGAGAGGCATCCGTCGTCAGCATAAGTGAAGGCGTGACGGGTTGGAAGGGTAGCCCTTTTGTTAGATTGGAGAGGCTCATCCACCAGCGAAGAGACTGTCTTATGCTGGACGGAATAGTTAGTCGCGTTCGATGGGCATTCATCTCGGAATTGAACGATCTTATGAACCAGTTTTGGAGCTGGCGCATACGAAGTTGAGCGAGTGGAACAACCGATATGGATGAAGCCATGAGGCCAAGGAGCCGTTGGATCGAGTGGACTGTGCACGACGTCGCCTTTTGTAGTTTCGAGGCAAGGGTAAGTATCTTTAGAGTTCTGTCTTTCGGTAGAAAAGCGCGACCGACCATAGCGTCTAAGAATGCTCCGATGAATTGGATCCTTTGAGTTGGGAAGAGAGTGGACTTCTTCTCGTTGAGGCAGAGTCCGAGAGTGACCAAAGTGTCGGTAGTCAGGCGGAGGGCGCTCCAAAGTTCCTGAGCAGACGGTGCAACGATGAGCCAATCGTCCAGGTAAGGATAGAGCATCACCCCTTGGGTTCGTAGAGCAGCGCAGACTACTGTCATACACTTGGTAAACACTCTCGGTGCCGTCAAAAGTCCGAATGGAAGTACCTTGAACTGGTAAGTATCGGATCCGATCTTGAACCTCAGGTATTTCTGGCTGTCTCGATGGATCCCTATGTGGAAGTAGGCATCTTGGAGATTGATGGATGCAAACCAGTCGGTCTTGCGGAGGAGAGGCAAGATCGATTGGAGAGTGACCATCCTGAACTTCTTGGGTAGAATGTAGAAGTTCATTGAATGTAGATCCAGGATCGGTCGGAGTCCTCCATCCTTCTTTGACACCGTGAAATACCTGGAGTAAAGGCCGTCCTGTGCCAGGTGAGGCGGGACCATCTCGATGGCCCCCTTGAGTAACAAGGAATCGACCTCCTCCCGCAGCGTTTGGGATGGCTGCGTGGTGCGGATGCCAAGAAAAGGTGGGAGAGAATCGAACTCGATCCTGTACCCATGCCGGATAATGTCCAGAACCCAACGATCGGTGGTAATTTTCTTCCATGATGGTAGGAAGAGGGATAGTCGGGTTCCGAACTGAGGTCGAGCCGGAAGGATCGGAGTAGAGATGTCGGTCGTGCCTTGGGTCGCATCAAACCCGACGTCTTTGAAAGTCGCCTCCTTTACGGGAGCCCCGGTACCGTTGCTGCTGGTACTGACGGCTCGGTGCCCGGGGCTGCTGTGGACGAGAACGACTGTCCTGCCACTGCTGGAGTTGCTGACCCTGCTGGTTCGGAGCTATCGGAGGTGGATATGGAGCCCACCTGCGGCGTTTGAATGTCTTAGAAGATGCTTGTGGAAGCAGGCCCATCTTCCTCGCATTCACCCGGGCTTTCTGAACCGCGTCGAGAGAGTCGTCTGTTTTATCATTAAAGAGGCCGACTCCGTCGAAGGGCAGATTCTCAATTTTGGCCTTAGCTTCCGAGGTCAATGTAGAAGACCTTAGCCAAGCGTGTCGGCGAAGGGCGACTGCACTCACCAGGGATCTCCCATGATAGTCCCCTTGATGTCTGGCAGTATGAATCTGCTGTCTGGAGGTGTTTGTTGCTTCGGCCTGGAAGACTCTGGCCAAGTCTCTCTTCTCATCCGGTAGATAGTCTATCAGCCCTCCCATCTTCTCCCAAAGGAAGAGTTGGTACCTAGCCATCGTAGCTTGGTACCCAGCAACCCGAATCCCCAGGGCGCTCGAGGTGTAGACTCTTCGTCCGAAGTTGTCTAACCTTTTTCCTTCGGGGTCGGACGGAGTGGAATGTTGTTTGCCTGACCTAGATTGTGCTGATTCAACTATCATCAAATTCGGGGTTGGATGGGAGAAGAGAAATTTGGCTGTGTCTGGCCTGATTTTGTAAAGAGCGTCAAGGCGCTTTGCCGCAGGAGGAGCTGTGGATGGAGAGCTCCACGATCCTTGCACTGTCTCCAGCATCGTCGGGGTGATTGGGAGCAACGTCGGGCCCGAAGATGATTTCGAAACCGCGTCAAAGAGAGGATCGACCTGTTTCTTCTCTTCGACAGCCGTCTCTAGACCGAGGGCTTGGGCCATTCGAAGGACCTGGTCCTGAAAGGTGCCCATATCCTCAGAGGGGGATACAGCGGCCTGAGTGGAGACGTTCTGGTCCGGGGATGTAGACGATGGAGACAGCGAGACGATCGAGTCCGAGTCAGTTATGGGAGACCCCGGAGTCGACAACCTGCGGGAGTGGGATACGGCTGCTATCGAAACCGTAGCTAGTTGATCCTCTCTCTCATCAACTTGTGAAGGGAGGGCTAGAGGACGGATCGGAGGGGATATCCAGGGGCTCGGACGTACCCCTTTTTGTCCCGGTGGAGAGCGTCTGACGTCCCTTCTCGGGGAGTGTCTCCTGAGTGGCGACCTCTCTCGGGAACGGTACACCCTGGTCTGGTACCTGTATTCAGACACAGGGGAGCGTCTCCGACGACAGCTGCAACGAGACGCCAGGGAGTATCTCGAGTCCCTCGAGTCCTGAGATCTCTCCCTGCACCTGGGGAGAGGTAACGAGCGGGGTACCACAGGGCTCGGTCCTGGGCCCAGTGCTATTCAACATTTTTATTAATGACTTGGATCAGGAGGTTCCGGGAATGCTTATCAAATTTGCAGATGACACAAAGTTGGGTGGAACAGCTAATACTCTGGAAGACAGAAACAAAATTCAAAGCGACCTCGATAGGCTGGAGCGCTGGCCCTCGCCGAGGCAGGCGAGACACAGCGAGTGTCCATCAGCCGGAGGAAGCTTCGTCCCGCACCTTACGCATTTGCGAAAGGGGGCTTTCGGAGCCATAATCGTAGTTGGTGATCCCACGACGAACGGGGGAGAAAATTGGAGGTAGAGAAAGAAATCCTCGAAGAAGCAGTAACCTAGCTGAATTCCAAGACTAGAATTCCAGAACCTCTCGAAAGAACAGCCACACGCGATGGCGGTCGAAGAGGAACTGAGGGAGAGGGCGGGAACCCGAGTAAAGGAGACGCAAGGGGGGAGGGGTTCCCGCCCAAAATTTACCTCAGCTTTAGAATCTTCCCGAAGCGGCCTCCGCGCATGCGCAGAGCCCATATGTGTGATGCACAGAGACCACGAAGAAGAAGTAGTAGTGATGGGGGGCTTCAATTTCCCCGATATCTGTTGGGAGACAAATTCTGCCAAACATGGCCCCTCCAAGAAATTCCTGACTTGTGTTGCTGATAACTTCCTCCTACAGAAAGTGGAGGAAGGAAGGACAGGTTGCTTACCTGTAACTGTAGTTCTTCGAGTGGTCATCTGTGCATTCACACACATATGGGTTCTCTGCGCCTGCGCTGAGATCGATCGGAAACTTCTTTAGCTGAGATGAGCCGGGCGGGAGCCCCTCCCCCTTGCGCGTGCTCCTTAGCGCGGCTCCCGCCCGTCTCCTCAGTTCCCTGAGACCGCCTATTGCGACCCTCGGGACCAAGGCTGATTCAGGAAAAAAGAGCTTCACTACACCTCCTCTAACTCGATGGTTACAAGATCGATAGAAAAACTCCGAACCCCGATGTAATCGAGATCGACTAAAAAACACAACGAAATTGGACCATCCCATTTCCACCTGGGTATCCATCGAACTCGATGCAAACACCGAGAGGGGAAGGAGGGCGGGTTGTGTGAATGCACAGATGACCACTCGAAGAACTACAGTTACAGGTAAGCAACCTGTCCTTCTTCTTCGTGGTCTCTGTGCTTCACACACATATGGGGTTCTCTGCGCCTGCGCTGAGATCGATCGACATTTAAAGTGGAGGAAGGAACTAGAGGATCGGCATTGGCTATCCTTGACTGGATTCTAACCAACAGAGATGACTTAGTGGATAAAGTGGCAGTTACGGGAACTCTGGGGGAAAGTGACCATGTTATACTTGAGTTCTTGATTCTAAAGGAAGCAAAAGCTGAGTGTAGCCAAACGCATACCCTGGATTTTAGGAAAGCCAATTTTAATAAACTCAGAACAATGATAAGTAAGGTCCCATGGCAAGCAACTCTAATAAGAAAAGGAGTCCATGATGGGTGGGAGTTTTTAAAAATGGAATTTCTAAAGGCACAATTACAAACAATTCCCACAAGGAAAAAAGGCAGAGGGCAAAAGAAGGAGCCAATGTGACTTCACAAAAAGCTCAGAGATGACCTGAAAACAAAAGAGGACACATATAGGAAGTGGAAGGAAGGGCAGGGGCTACAAAGGGAGAGTACAGGCAAATAGCAGAGAATTGCAGGGATAATGTCACGAAGGCTAAAGCTGAGAATGAGTTGAGGCTAGCGAGGGATGCTAAAAGCAACAAAAAAGCTTTCTTCAGATATATGCATAGTAAAAGACAGAGGAAAGAAATGGTGGTTCAACTATGCAATGAGGATGGCAAAATGATAACAGATGTCTCTATACTATACTATCCACCGTTCTGGCAGGTAGAGGCAGGTAGAGGCAGGTAGCGCAGAACTTCAGGAATAGTGTCAGGAAGTCTAAAGCTGAGAATGAGCTAAGGTTAGCGAGGGATGCTAAAAACAACAAGAAAGCTTTCTTCAGCTACATGCATAGTAAAAGACAGAGGAAAGAAATGGTGGTTCAACTACGGAATGAGGATGGCAAATTGATAACAGAAGACAAAGAAAAGGCAGAAGTGTTCAATTCCTACTTTGGCTCGGTCTTCTCCCAAAAGAGAGTCTATGACCCCCCCTGGCAAACCTGAAGTGCAGACTGAAGGGGCATGATTGCAGCTTGAGATTGATAGGCAAATGGTCAAGGAGCACCTGATTACTTTGAACGAGTTTAAATCTCCAGGGCCTGATGAGCTGCATCCTAGAGTAATAAAGGAACTGGCAGAAGAACTCTCAGAACCACTGTCTATTATCTTTGAGAAATCATGGAGGACAGGTGAAGTGCCAGATGACTGGAGGAGGGCAAATGTTCCCATCTTCAAAAAGGGCAAGAAGGAGGAACCTGGGAACTATAGGTCAGTCAGTCTGACATCAATCCCGGGGAAAATTTTGGAGCAGATTATAAAAAAGTCAGTTTGCAAGCACCTTGAAAACAATGCAGTGATTACTAGAAGCCAGCATGGATTTGTCAAGAACAAATCCTGCCAGACTAATCTGATCTCATTTTTTGATCGGGTAACCTCCCTTGTGGACTGTGGGAATGCTGTGGACATCATATATCTGGACTTCAGCAAAGCTTTCGACAAAGTGCCTCATGATATCCTGATTAGCAAGCTAGCTAAAAGTGGGCTAGATGGAACAACTATCAGGTGGATCCACAGTTGGCTACAGAATCGGACTCAAAGAGTGCTTATCAATGGTTCCTTCTCAAACTGGGGAGAGGTAACGAGCGGGGTACCACAGGGCTCGGTCCTGGGCCCAGTGCTATTCAACATTTTTATTAATGACTTGGATCAGGAGGTTCCGGGAATGCTTATCAAATTTGCAGATGACACAAAGTTGGGTGGAACAGCTAATACTCTGGAAGACAGAAACAAAATTCAAAGCGACCTCGATAGGCTGGAGCGCTGGGCCGAAAACAACAGAATGAAATTTAATAGGGATAAATGCCAAGTGCTGCACCTAGGGAAAGGAAACCAAATGCACAGTTACAGAATGGGGGACATTTGGCTCAACAATACTACAAGTGAGAAGGATCTTGGAATTGTGGTAGATCACAAACTGAATATGAGCCAGCAATGCGATGTGGCTGCAAAGAAGGCAAATGCTATTTGGGGCTGCATTAATAGAAGTATAGCTTCCAAATCGCGTGAAGTGATAATTCCCCTTTACTCAGCACTGGTTAGGCCCCATCTTGAGTACTGCGTCCAGTTCTGGGCACCATTCTTTAAGAAGGATGTAGACAAACTGGAGAGGGTTCAGAGGAAGGCAACATGGATGATAAAGGGACTGGAAACAAGGCCCTATGAGGAGAGACTGAAAGAACTGGGCATGTTTAGCCTTCAGAAGAGGAGACTGAGGGGAGATATGATCGCACTCTTCCAGTACTTGAAGGGATGTCACACAGAGGAGGGCCAGGATCTCTTCTCGACAGGGCCGGTGCAAGGCAGTTTGGTGCCCTAGGCAAGATCAGATATTTAGCGCCCCCCCCTTCCCACTTGAGCCCTTCCTCCCTCCAGCCCTATGCTCCTGGCGCCCCCTTTAGCCCGGCGCCCTAGGCAGCCGCCTAGTTGGCCTAATGGTAGCACCGGCCCTGCTTCTCGATCATCCCAGTTTGCAGGACACAGAATAATGGGCTCAAGTTACAGGAACCCAGATTCCACCTAAACATCAGGAAAAAATTCCTGACTGTCAGAGCAATAAGACAATGGAATCAACTACCTAGGGAGGTGGTGGGCTCTCCCAATCTGGAGGCATTCAAGGTGCAGCTGGACAGCCATCTGTCAGGGATGCTTTGACCTGGATTCCTGCATTGAGCAGGGGGTTGGATTCGATGGCCTTGTAGGCCCCTTCCAACTCTACTTTTCTATGATTCTATGACAAAGAAAAGTCAGAAGTGTTCAATTCCTACTTTGGCTCAGTCTTCTCCCACAAGAGGATCTATGACCCCACTGGCAAACCTGAAGTACAAGCTGAAGGGGCAGGATCACAGCTTGAGATTGATAGGCAAATGGTCAAGGAACACCTGATTACTTTGAACAAGTTCAAATCTCCAGGGCCTGATGAACTGCATCCTAGAGTAATAAAGGAACTGGCAGAAGCACTCTCGGAACCACTGTCTATTATCTTTGAGAAATCATGGAGGATGTGCCAGATGACTGGAGGAGGGCTAATGTTGTTCCTTTCAAAAAGGGCAAGAAGGAGGAGCCTGAGAACTACAGACCAGTCAGTCTGACATCAATCCCTGGGAATATTCTGGAGCAGATTATAAAGCAGTCAATCTGCAAGCACCTTGAAAACAATGCAGTGATTACTAGAAGCCAACATGGATATGTCAAGAACAAATCCTGACAGACTAATCTGATCTCATTTTTTGATCAGGTAACCTCCCTTGTGGACTGTGGGAATGCTGTGGACATTATATATCTGGACTTCAGCAAAGCTTTCGACAAAGTGCCTCATGATATCCTGATTAGTAAGCTAGCTAAGAGTGGGCTAGATGGAACAACTATCAGGTGGATCCACAGTTGGCTACAGAATCGGACTCAAAGAGTGCTTATCAATGGTACCTTCTCAAACTGGGAAGAGGTAATGAGCGGGGTACTGCAGGGCTCAGTCCTGGGACTAGTGCTCTTCAACATTTTTATTAATGACTTGGATGAGAAGGTTCAGGGAATGCTTATCAAATTTGCATATCACACAAAATTGGGTGGAATAGTTAATACCCTGGAAGACAGAAACAAAATTCAAAGTGATCTTGATAGGCTGGAGCTCTGGGCTGAAAACAACAAAATGAAATTGAATAGGGATAAATGCCAAGTGCTACACCTAGGAAAAATAAACCAAATGCACAATTACAGGATGGGGGATACTTGACTCAACAATACTACAAGTGAGAAGGATCTTGGAATTGTTGTAGATCACAAGCTGAATATGAGCCAGCAATGTGATGTGGCTGCAAAGAAGGCAAATGCTATTTGGGGCTGCATTAATAGAAGTATGCCTTCCAAATCACATGAAGTACTAGTTCCCCTCTATTCAGCACTGCTCAGACCTCATCTTGAGTGCTGCATCCACTTCTGGGCACCACACTTTAAGAAGGATGCAGACAAACTGGAAAAGGTTCAGAGGAGAGCAACAAAGATGATCAGGGGACTGGAAACAAAGCCCAGTGAGAAGAGACTGAATGAACTGGGCATGTTTAGCCTTCAGAAGAGGAGATTGAGGGGAGATATGATAGCACTCTTCAAATACTTGAAATGTTGTCACACAGAGGAGGGCCAGGATCTCTTCTCAACCATCCCAGAGTGCAGGATACGGAATAATGGGCTCAAGCTACAGGAAGCCAGATTCCAGCTGAACATCAGGAAAAACTTCCTGACCGTTAGAGCAATACGACAATGGAACCAACTACCTAGGGAGGTAGTGGACTCTCCTACACTGGAGGCATTCAAGATATTTATTTTATTTATTACATTTTATTTATTTATTTATTAAATAAAAAAATAAAAAAATAAATAAAATCTGCATAAATAAAGATGCAGATGGACAGCCATCTGTCAAGGGTGCTTTAACTTGGATTCCTGCATTGAGCAGGGGGTTGGACGTGATGGCCTTATAGGCCCCTACTAACTCTACTATTCTATGATTCTAAGCTGATGCCAGTGTTAAGCACTTGAATCAGCTCTCACAAGTGCTGCATAGAGCCAGTGTAGCGTAGTGGTGGGAGTGTTGGACTGGGACCCGGGAGATCCGGGTTCTAGTCCCCGCTCAGCCATGATACTCACTGGGTGACTTTGGGCCAGTCACGGACTCTCAGCCTAACCTACCTCACAGGGTTGTTGTGAGGATAAAATGGAGAGGAGGAGGAGGAGGAGGATTATGTAAGCTGCCTTGGCTTCCTTGCAGGAAAAAAGGCGGGGTATAAATATAATAAATAAATAAATATTTCCAGTGCAGCAGCCATTGTAATTTCTACTTCATTCAGTCTTCCAATTCCACTGGACCTCTTGGAGCTATCTACATAAATAGTGGAATTAATACTGAAATATCTGAAAAGATAAAGTGTATACCAATATCCCCAAAAGGTGATGTCTGTGCTCCTCCTTCAGAAATATTCAGTTTTGGTAAATGATTGAGAATGGTTTAGCCATAGTTTATTCCGTGTGTGTGTGTGTGTGTGTGAATGAATGCAGCTATGCAAGAACGTTTCCATTCTTGCCTTACTCCTAAAAGTTCACTGGGCGACTACATCTGTGTAGCAGATGCTCTGTAAATCCCTGTTTAGAATGGGGATGTGTGCGGGGAAGTCATATTTCCACACTACAAGTTAGATAAATCTGTTGCCTTATTTAAATTCAAAACCTCATGTCTTAAGGGAGGAAATGATACTAAAGTCAATTCTTCTACAGTAGGAACTTTAGGCAACAACCTGTAAAAGGTTATTCTTAGACCCTTTCATCTATTTTTTTTCTGAAATACCATGTTCTTATTCAAAGCTATATAACTAGGATTATGCATCCAAGTGGAATGCAGTGCAGCTATTCCTGGATCTCCCCATAATGGAATTCCCCAAATGCATTTCTTCAATCCTGGTCACTTAAAAATCTGGTTAAAATTAAATCAAAGGAAGGAGAAAGGAAAGGAGACCTTTGAGTCACATCTGACACATTTAACTGCAATGACCACTTTCCATATTTCAGGTTTAACTGTCTATCTTAATACTGTGCTAAAGTGTTTGATAATGATTAGTCTCTGATGTTTATCCTGTTACAGGATACACATATGTATGAATGTGATACCAAAGGGAAGGTAAAGAATTTTGTGCATTTCTAGTAGGAAACCACAAAGCCCAAGGGTGTGTGTGAATGTGTGCGTGTCTGTGTGTGTGTGAGAGAGAGAGGGAGGGAGGGAGACATACATAGTGTGCTACACTTCTGTTTTAGTTCAGTTGTCTACTGTTTGGGGGGGGGGGGGTTGCCTGGACCATTTGTTTGGAAATAGGTCCCACTGAAATCATTAGAATTTGTTCCATGTACTTCTAGTGTATGTTTAGAATAACAGGCAGCCATGGGGCTAGTGCACTTCTTTAGGCTAAATATCCATCTTCTTTAGTATTTCCCCAAATGACTTAATTTCTGGCTTATGACATCATTCTTATAGCATTCAATTCCTTATAGCTAGTCAACAAGCATAATGAACCAAAATAAACATAGAACTCCAGTCTAAACAAAAGCCTAGTAATCAGGGCCAACACAAGCTCTCCCGCTGTCTGAGGTGGGAGAGCACAAACATGCCACCGGAACCGCATCATCCCATCGCTGCTGTTGCATTGGCTGTCGCCCCTGCCTACCTGTGTCACATGACACCCCCTCCTCCCTCCTTCATCCTCTCTACCCCCCCACTACCTGCCATCTGGCTTGCTCTCAGGGTGATCCAGAGGGCAGGTGGGCTCTCTGAAGAGCCGCGTTGGCCAGAAAAACCTGTACAGGTGATCTCCTAGGACACCCCTCCCACAATGCCTGGCTCTGAGGAAGGACCCCCCTCAGAGCCAGGCATTTGGGCCTGGCTGGCTCTCTGAAGAGCCATGCTGGGCACTTTTTCTGGTTGATGTGGCTCTTCTGAGTAATCTCTCTTCCTCTGGATCACCCTGAGAGGAAACTCAGGGTGATCCAGAAGATGGGTGGCTGCTTTGGAGAACCATAGGGCGGGGCACCCCTATAAGTCCTCTGAGTAGTCCAAGGGAGGAATGTGTCCAGTCCAGTCCCTGGGGGGTGCCTCACAGCAGGGGAAGAGGACAGCCATATAACTCTGTCCCTCGGACTACTCTCCCCTGGCTTCAAACTGTATCGACTGCAAAACTATGCACTGGTTAGGGAACTGACTGAAGATGGTACTGCAGGCTTCAGAAACATGAACACATTGAAATTAATTAAAATTAATGTGTTTTAAAAGCCAAATACCCCTGACGTACGCACCCATAGGGACCCTTTAGTATGCATGCCAAGTTTCAAGCGTCAAGGTTTCATGGTCTTGCTGACAGACAGACATGCATCATCTTTTATTATTACAGAAGATGTTTAAGACTGTTGACTATGATTGCAGTCACAAGCTTAGAGTCTTCTTTGGAGAAGAAAATATAAGGATCACTTTCTTGGGGATAAGTTGTACAAGCTAACAAATCACTTTCAAATACCTCCTAGAGTTGCAGGCACTTTAAAAAATCTATTTATCAGCTTGCACATGTTGGGTCCCACTGCAAGCATGGCCTATTGTGGTTTATGTCTTTATTGTTTCACATTCATTAGTTAAAAAACAATGGTGTGAATAGTCTTCTCTAAGCCACTGAAATAGCAATTATCTGAAATAAGAACTCTGTTTTGTAATTGCTGTCATTTTAAAGAACCTGTATAATATTTGAAGCAAACTGCATTAAAGATACTGACATTCTTGGAATCCTTTTTGTTTATAATATTTCATGCTTTCTATCCATGTTATTCTTTGGCATATCCTTATTTCTATCCAGATTTTCTTAATGTTGGCACCTCCATTTAAAATGTATGAACTTTAAAAGGGGGGAAATAACAGCTGTACAAACATCAGATATTTTAAAAGGAAAGCTATTTTCAATCAGAGTTCATTTTATTACAAAAATTCTGGTAAGGAGTTTGTCACAAAGATCAGTGTTTCCCCCTTTGCCATTTAAAAATTAATGAAAATGTTAACATATATTGCAGAAATTAAAAAAATACGGTATACCCACATAAACTATGTCTGTTGGGAAAATGTGTCATCTCCAATAAATAATTCTTTGATTTCTGGCCTTCACTGTGTTGTTTTAATTTTATTTCAAGTACATCCTAACAATATGTATACATGGCTTGCACTGATTAAATGTGTAATTTTGGCCTTTCCCCATTACCACTTGCCAGCATCTGAAGACTATGGAATATCCCCTTTTAAATGTAAAATCTAAGGCCTTGAAGATATTTCTTTTCACAAGTATAAATACATCTTCTAATTATGGATGGAGATGTGCATATTAAAGTTTACAACACACACTTCCATTCCCCAGAAAAGATGTAAAGATGACGGGTTGAGAAGCAGGTTTAAGATTCTTTTCAAGTTAGTATGAAATCAACAACTGTTTCAGTTCAGCTATTTCTTTGTTCTTTGAAAGGGTACCGGGTATCTAAGAGAGCAGGTTTGAGGTAGATATCATCAGGCTAGATGAACCAATGATATAGTACTTGGTATAAGCAAGCTTCAAACACTCAGGATTGATTTCATGAGATTGTGACACTGTAATCATGTCAAGCTCATAAGCATGCTGGGAAGCTCAATTAATTCTCAAAATCTGGCACATTTTAGGACTCATGAAATATTTACTTATATCCCCAGCTCAAACTACTCAGCACACACAAGCCTGAGATGGTTGTGAGATAATATTTTCAAGTAGCACAGTGACTTAAGGCATTGGGGCATAATCCTATGCATGGCTGGCTGGGGCTTGCTGGGAGTTGTAGGGCTTTTTTTCTGTCTAAACATGCATAGGATTGCACCCTTAGAATCAAAGAATCATGGAGTTGGAAGGGGCCATTTAGGCCACTGAGTCCAACCCCGTGCAGGAATCCATTTTAAAGCATCTCAGATGGCTGTCCAGTCTTGTCTTGAATACCTCCAGCAACGGAGAGACTACCACCTCCCTAGGCAAATGGTTCCATTTTCTTCTCCTCCATGTTTTCTCTATAATTTTGCTGCTAAAACAAGAAATCACCTCTTTGGTTTTCAGCTGCAGTAACTACACATTTTATATAAATATGGCAATTCCTACTAGGAGTATTCCTGAAATGTAAAAGGCTCTTCTATCTTTGTTTGCTCCCTCCCAGGAATTTTTTGAAACATGATTTATTCAAATGAAGAGGATGGTTATAAACAAAAACTAAAAATTGAAAAGCATTACAATTTGGATTTAAGAACGTAAGAAACGCCCTTCAGGATCAGACCAAAGGCCTAATTAGTCCAGCGTTCTTTTCCTATAGTGGCCAACCAAATGCCTATGAGAAGTCCACAAGCAAAATACTGAGTGCAACAGCACCCGCCCACACATTCCTAGTAACCAGCGTACAGAGGAATACTGCCCCTGGTACTGGAGATAAAATACAGCCATAATGGCTAGATTTAAATAGGTTGCAATCCTATTTCCAAACTTTTCCTTTTTTTTTCAAATTGAGATTTGATCTTTGCCTCATAAGCCATACCATATTCACCCATTTTTCATCATCTTGTTATGTATTCCTCCTTATCTCCCTACAATTTCAAATTGATATCCTAATTTCTAGCAAATGTTATTTTAAGAAAATCAAAGTAAAAGTACCATCACAGCAAGCTTGCATCTCTGGATGTGTTCAGCCAAAACAGACAGAATGTTTCATTCAAAAATTATTCAGCCTCTTCCATTTTTTTCCAAACCCCTGCTGGATTCTTTGTGCTGATTCTAAGCAACTTGAAGAGTGCCAATTCTCCAAATTTCATTAGGAGTCTCACTCATGTAGGTGTTTTTATGCAATCTTAACCATGCTTACTAGGGAGTAAGCCCTATTAAACTCAGTGGGACTCACTACTGACTAAATACGCTGAGGATTAGAACCTCAGTTTCAATTTGATTTAAGTAAAGCTCCAGATTCCATGTGCTCCACTGAGGTGGAACTTTTGCTTTGAAGTAATGTGAAGGTCAAGCTCTATGTTCCTAAGTGTGATGATAAAAGAATCTATTGGTTAGCATAAGAGTTCAACGTTTCAAAGAATTTCAGATTATATTTCACTGGCACCAATCCAGCTCTACACTTGCTTTGTTGTGTGTGGGCTAATGGTCCCGGAGGTTCATCTCCATTTGTATCAGATGCATCTATTAAATTCAATGGTGACCAGATGAGCATCACACAATATGTATGTGCATTTAAATCAGCTATTCTGTAGGAATCTCTCATGGACTACTACATTTTTCACTATGCTTAGAAATTGCATATATATATATATATATATATATTTGACAGCTTTATTATATCCATCTGTAATTTAAGATGTAATGTCAGGCATAGTAAAATCCTCAATATTTTCAAAAGTAAAAGCAATAGAAGTATGCAGTTCAGAAGTCCAAATGGCATAAAACCTATGAACATCAATGGACCTTACAGCCTGTTCCTATATATAGCAACACTCCACTTTTGGAATACACAGGGTCATGTGTTGGATTCAAATGCTGACAGCAACAGCACAGCAACAGGCCTCAGAGTTGCTGTCCAGAGCTTCTCTTGAGCATATACGTGCCACGCACTATCACACAAGGGCTGTGGCCCCATCTTTAGCAGGCCATTTCATGATAACCCACCCAGATATGGATATGGCCTGGCAAGTATGAAACTACTGATTAAGGATGAAAGAATCTTCAGTCTTAGGATGGCCCTTCCTTCACCATAGGCTGTGGAAGCACAGAGCACAACTATATAATTGCACTTCCAAGCACCTGTGCATAAAGGATACATGGACCGTAACCACACCGAAGACATAATCCATCTCTTATGCACAGGGCTGGGAAGTGCAAGCCTCTAATGGATTGTCAACAGAAAACATTTAACCTAGTTTCCCATTATTCTACACTATGGCAGTCATTAATATTGGGATTCGGTTCCACCAATATGCTGATAACACCCAACCCTAACTCTCCTTTCCATCTAAATTTGAGGAAGTTGTTCTAGTTCTATATCAGTGTCTGATGTCAGTAACGGACTAGATGAGGGTGTTGGATTATGAATCAAGCATGAGCTTGCTTAAAGGTTTTCTCTTTCAGTAAAACTTAGCAGCCGGCAATTCAGCATTGCAATACTGAAGGTCTTTGGAACAGGTGTTCCTCGTTCCCATATCTAGATGTCCTTGGCCATCTAGTAGGAGAAAGTGGGTGTTACAATATGATAGTTGCTATACTGTCATATGCCTGTCTTAATTCCCATTGGCTCTCAAGCACAGCTGGGTGTGTATGTTTGCTGTGCTTGCTTCTTCGTCTTTCTTCTTCTTCTATTTTGGATGTCTATGTTATGTAATGTTCTCAGAACTGACTCTGTCTTTATTTTGTAGTGTGTAATTGTTTTATGAAAATAATAAAACAATTAGAATAGGAAAGCTTCTGTTTCCTGATTGCTGCAACAGAGCAGGAGAACTAAAAGTCGGACTGTGGTGGAATTTACTCTATGTTTGCTGGAAGCTAAAGCAAGGTTGCAGGTAGCAGGCACACAGGTAAACCACAGGACTTTAAGCAGGCATGTAAATGCCAACAGTGGGATCATGAGGCCAAACAAATGGAAGCTTCATCTAGACAAGATAGAAGTGCTCCTGGTTAGTTGAAAGGCAGATCAGGGAATAGGGATGCAACCTATGTTGGGTGGGGTTACATTCCCCTTGAAGACTCAGGTTCACAGTTTGAGTATGCTCCTGCATTCAGCAGGTTGCCCAGGTGGTTTCGCCAACAGCCAGCAGTATGTTAGCACACCTAAGTCTACTGAACCAATTGTGGCTGTTCCTGGAGATGTCAGAAAAGGCCATGGTGACACTTGCCTTAGTTACATCCTGTTTGCACTACTGTAATGGACTCTGCATGGGGCTTCCTGTGAAAACTGTTCGAAAACTTCAGCTGGTTCAGAATGCTGCAGCCAAACTGTTGACTGGGGCCAGTTACAGGGAGCAAATGACTCTCTTATTACAGCAGCTTCACTGGCTACCAGTCTGTTTTCCAGGCTCTATTCAACATGTTAGTTATGACCTATAAAGTCCTATATGGCTTGGGACCAGGCTACCTGAAAGACTTTCTTCTCCCATACAAGCCTGCCCAGGTTAGAAGATCCTTGGAAGAGATCCTTCTGTTGGTCCCACAATCACTGGAGGCACATTTGGTGGGGATGTGAGAGAGGATTTTCTCAGTGGCTGCTCCCAGGCTCTGGGAGCTCCCTGCTGAGGGGTGCTAGGTTGGCTGCTTCTCTGTTGTCCTTCCACCAATAGGCAAAACATTTTTTTATTCTGGCAGGCCTTTAACATATATAAGTCGGTCTGCTGTTGAAGGAATTTTTAATTGGTTATTTCTTTTATTGTACTGTTTTTAATTTATTTGTTTTTATGTTATGTTTTAATTAAGATTATGTTTTCAACCTGCATTTTATTATTGGTAACCACTTTGAGAGTGCCATTTTTGGTGGAAAGGTGGGATATAAATTAAATAAATAAATATTGATTGATGTATATGTTAATATGGCAGTTTTACTCGTGCCATTTTACATTATCAGAGGTAGGCAGGCTTTTTTCTATCGAGGACCACATTCCTTCATTGGTAATCTGTCAGGGGCCATATGTCACTGGTGAGTGAGGTAGAAGCCAGCAGTGGACAGGGCCAGTGACAAAAGTGAGTGGGTCACCCCTTTTCTCTTTCTGCCACTCCCTTTTCTCTCTCTCACCCTCTTCCTTCCCATGCAGCAGACTGCCAGTGAAGGGACAGATCACTCTTGCCAGAGGTCTAAACTGATTGCATGCAGATTTTCCCATTCCTGTTGTAAATGCACAAAAATCTAGACTTTGGTTAATCCTCACCAATATTTTCAAGGATCCAACACAAACTTTTAGTCTCCATGTTTAAAACTGCAATCTTGTAGTGAAGATCCATTGGCAGAGTGCAATAAGATTCGGGGGAAGCCCCAACTGACCAGCAGAATGCAAGAAAACTGGCAGAACACCACTATGACAGTTATACCATTGGAATAGTCCTCCAGCAGAGCTGTTCTGCTGGTGAAGATATGCCAAAATAACAGCAGCAACAGGATGGAGACGTGGGCAGGATGTGGGCAGCACAGGGCAGGAGCACATTTCCTACAGCTTCATTCCATCGCCATGCCCCTGTCCATTGTGCAACCTTATACCAGCCCCACACCTGGTGTGGGAAAATTTGACTCCCACTGACTTCAGTGGAAGGGAGAGAAATTAAAGATTAGTTGCCTCCAGAACACTCATAGGAACTTGAGCACATCGCTAAGTCACTTCTCTTCCTAGAACCTGAACAGGTACTCCTGCCTCAGGACTACAGACACAAACACCCAACATGAAACACCACTCTATTCCAATAAGGGGTGCTAGGACAGAGCACCCCGCACATGAAAGGGAAGAGGGGATGAATTCTGTAATGTATGACTGCTGCTGTGATTGTCTCCCATGTCTCCCCCAGCCTTTGCCATGTGGCACTACTTCTGCTGTCTGAACTGTATTGCTCTAACACTTCCCCCGCCACCACCCATCTGCAGTGTCCCCCACACAGGGAAGACACTCATCTCCACATACAGATGAGATAAGCACTCTGTTGGAAAAGGCCAGGCACTCCACTCCAACCATTGCCACTGCTAGCCAAATACAGGCAGTCCCCATGTTATGAACGAGTTCTGTTCCTAAGAATGTTCTTAAGTTGAATTTGTATGTAAGTCGGAACACCATGGCGTTCTATGGGGGGGGGGGAATTGGCATTTACGCAAATTGCGTAGTATACTATGCTATGTACGCTTCGTAAACGACATAGCACTGGGGGGGGGGGCGAAGACCCGGAAGTCCATTCTTCAGTATGGGTCATCTGTAAGTCAGATGTACTTAACTCGGGGACTGCCTGTACTAGCAAATTACCAAGGCCTGTTAATTCACTTTCATACATATACTGTAGTATAATTTTTCAGGTAGCAACTGTGACCCAGCAACAGTGATGTGGGGTGGAACATTTTCCAAATGCTTTATTTTTCCGTTGAAAACATTCCGTTTCATAAGTTCATTAGTAAAAATGAATGTATGCCAATTGCAAATATAATATTAGGCACATCTGGCAGTTTCAAACATGTAATTAATGGTTTTCAGGTGTGAGATAATACCTATATACGATTGAAAGGCATCTATGTCTCAGAGTAAAATGAAACTAATAAACAGTGAAATTGAGGGTGCCCCAACAACCTTAGTGGGAAAGAATTGTATTCTGTTGAAATAGATGAGCTGTCAGCATATCATGCACAGCTCTTCAGGTTGCTAAAATTAATTAGTGTCTCAACAGTTTTTAGTACCTTTCTTTTTTCCCCCGTTAAATTTAAACAATGTAAAGGAAATGCTATTGTCTTTAAATTTTTACAAGTATCCCAATAAAAAATTCTGCATAATATAATATTTAAATCACATTAACTGTGCTTTAATTCCCCTCCCTCAAATATATTAGATCAATTACTTGTGGTGTATTAGGACAAAAAAATTAACATTTTTTTGGTTTTGTTTACTAAAATCAAGTAAAACAAACATGCTAAATTAGATCTCCCTAGGGCCCTCCAGATGTTCTGGCCTATGGCTCTCATCAGTTCTAGCCAGCATAGCCAATGGTGAGGGGAGTTGTAGGCCAAAACCTCTGGAGGGCCACAAGTTGCCCACCCCTGCTCAAGAGCATCAGAACATTTTCAGATGCAAACTGAAAATTACCCTATGCAAATGACCTGATACAAATGAACCTAATTGCAATTCAAAGTTTTCTGGAAAACACACATTACTGCCCAGTAAAAATACCAGTCTTCAGAACCTTTGGCACAGACCTATAGTCAGATAGTATTATGCTAGGGAATCTTAAGAGAAATCCAGTCTTTATAGTTATCCCTTTCTATCTCAGTCCTCCACAGTAAATAAAACATGGGAGGAATCTCCTGATATCTAGAAGGCCTGGCAATCCATAGAGAAATCTTCAATAATCATATTCATATTCAACTGTCACCACCAGCAGCCATTCCAGCGGGCTGTGCAGAGGGAGATAAGAGGGAGCGCAGGGCCATTCCACCAGCCCTACTGAAAGGCCTCCCTCATGAAAGCTCCTCCTCCCTCAACTGTCACCACCAGCAGCCATTCCAGCGGACTGAGAGGAGGGAGATGAGGTGGAGCGCAGGGCCATTCCACCAGCCCTGCCAGAAGAATTAATTAATTTCCCCCCCTTCTTCCCTCCCCATTCCTTTTTTCTTGTGTGTCGTGTCTTTTTCTTTTGTAAGCCTGGGGGCAGGGACTTTTAATTGATTATATGTAAGCTGCTCTGGGAGCCTTTTTGGCTGAAGAGCAGCATAAAAATATTTTAAATAAATTCTCCAGTTTCAGAAAAAGGGATGAAAGACGAACATTGTCACTGAACTAGCAAAGCAAGCAAAGCCAAGAGGATTTGCCCTCTTTACTGACTTGCCAGGCCATTCTGCAACTGAAATTCTTACTTTATGGGCACTGAGGAGAAAGATCTTGAAAATGATGTAACTTAAACAGCACCACTCAACAATGCATATTCTTCCAAAGTATTGCAGACTATATGCATACGCATCCAATGAATGCTGCTTTTGCCAATAATAATAATAATAATAATAATAATAATAATAATAATAATAATAGCTTTTATTGTATGACAACTAGCTGGTGATAATGTGCAAGCATTTTGAGTTGTCTTCTGGTGATTTTTGCTTGTAGAAGAGCTTTGTAGAGCTAAAAAGGTTCACCAATAAAATTGTCTTAAAAGGACCAAGCTTTTATGGATCGGTAATGCACCAATCGAGTTGACTAGAACTTGCCATATAGAACTGCTTATAGACTTGGGCACATAACTGGCAAAATAAGGAGACAATCAAGCCAAATTGAGGCATTTTAAGCCCCACCAAATGCACCTAACACTTAATATTTTCTACTGAAAAATAAATGGGACATGCTTCTCTCTTACTCTGACTTTAATGAATATACAGAATATTTGTTTGTTTGTTTGTTTGTTCAATTTATATCCCACCTATTTACAAATACCCTAGGCACCATACAAGATTATAATATAACCAATTTACACCAAACAAATAGAAAATAAAAACATGACAAATACCATTAAGCATAAAAACAACATGAAAATTCCATAAAAAATCTATAAAAATTAATAACTAAGAGATCTAATGTAATGCCTCTATCATTGTACTGGCAGTTAATTCTGAGTATTCACTGCAAAGATTTAGTTTGGTTGTGAATGTACATATTATTTTAGTAAGCAGTGTTTGCTCCCTCTTTCATCACTTACTAATTTTTCTTTAACTTGCTGTTAATCAGATCCTATAGGAAATCAGTCTGGACCTCTGAAAATCAAGTTTATGTACCCATATGTATGCTGTCCACCAGGGAAAGACCAAGTCTACCATTGCATAAATAAATGAGTATGCAGCATTTAGTAATATTAGCTCCTGTGACACATAAGAGCCTTTGGGGGAAAATTCCACTAATCTATTAATAATAAAGAGCCAGCAATACTAAAACCTATAAGCTCTTTCACTTTTTAAAGTACCTTAGAGAGAGTTTTTAATGCAACAATAGCAGACTCAATTACTATATAGTACATGTGCTCTGAATCAAGTTTAAGCTGATTTCATGCAGCACAGAGAGGGCCCTATAGTGCTAGCAGCATCCTTACTGAAAGTAATATGAATATGACAGTACAACTAGAATACAACTGTTTAATCTTATGTTGAAATTTTACTTCATTATTTGTTTCCCTAGATTTCTTGCCTCAAGGACAGGTTTATAGCTGCCTACGTTTTTACAAATTTAAATATTAAAAAATAATCATAAAGATTTCAAGATCTGATTTAGGATCTACAGGAGAAAAATGGAGCATCTACTCAGGTTTTTCCTCTTAGCAGATACCAGATTTCAACTTCATTTACAGTTAGTTATCCCTATATTGAAAAGTCACAGCCATTCTCAAGTACCTCCCTCTCCAACACCTCATTACTACAGATTCATTATTTTAATGATACATTCACAAGCAAATCCCTTCCCACCATCTCTTTTCCCCTGGTCTTTTACCCACAAGATCTGAATCCTCTCACCTAACCCCAAATTTCCTATTGTTTGTGCCCACCACAACAATTGTGCCCTACTGTTGGTGAAAGTTTAACACTCCCATTCTCTTAGATATGTTTAAGAGATCAGGAGCAGTCCGCAGGATTGTATGCTACATCCCCTATTTGGTATGAATTCCCTTCTTTCCCCTCCATCTTTAAACATGGCTAACAGTTACATCAGCACTCACCTTAATGAGGATTAACATAAACCAGAATTCCCATTTTTGAATTTGAAATCAAGGTTTGAAGTGGTTTTGGGGAATGGCAGGTGTAATTTCTGCCAGAAAGGGAGAAAGAGGCATGTGATCCCACGATCCACCCACCATAAAAACTGAACCCACACTATCTCTTCCTATATCCTTCTCTGAGACCAACTGTGTCTAACCCTCACTCAGATTCACCCACATCAAAGGTACGAAAGTATCTACAGTCTACTCTGCCAAGATAGATGCCTCTATTATACCCATTACACATGGATACAATTTCTGAGTATCGCTCATATATTTCAAAAGTCACATGAGAAGTAGTAAGATTTTATTGAAGAACACTTATTTCCACTGTCATGAAGAAATACACAAGATCCTCAAAGATCCTAATAATACAAGTTTGCTGTTTTTATCACTTATAGCAGCTGCTTTAAGAACTAAGAACTAAGATATACAAGAAACCCTCGGTGCAGTTGGAGGAAAGGACAAATAACTCTTTTCCTTTGTCTCTTATTCTTTTATAAAATCTTTCTCTTTCTCTCTCTATAATTACTATTTTTTTCTTTTCTTTTTTCTCCCTTTTTAATTTAATTTTATTTTATTTTATGTAGGGGTTTTTTTGTTTGTTTGGTTTTTTTTATTATTATTATTATTTCCTGCTAGGCTAAAGAAAAGGGGAGACAGTGGTTTTTTTGTTATTGTTGTTGTTGTTGTTTTGGTTTTGTTTTGGTTTTGTTTTTTGTTTTGGTAAAAAGAGACCGGAAGGAAGTAAATGATTGGAGTTCGTAGGCGGAAGTCTCAACCTCCCCCCCGCTTCAAAGGCTCCAGAAGCTGTGTGCGGGGTGATTATCCCTGGGATAAGAGAGGGGGGAATGGAATTAAATGTGTGGGTGGGGGGTGGGGGGTTGTGGTGATATTTATGTTTATGCACAGGGACCAAAGTTGGTTGAGCAACAATAAAATAAGATGGACCCTAAGTTAAGAGTTTCAACGTTGAATGTCAAAGGTCTGGGATCTATTCTGAAAAGAAGACGGATTGAAGCACTTCTAAATAAAGATAAGGCGGACATAATATTTCTACAAGAAACACATCAATCAAAAGAGGGAGTAAACGAACTTAAACTAAGATGGTCTATGATATACGAGAAAGCATATGGTTCCACCAAGTCAAGAGGTGTGGCAATTATTATTTCTAAAAAATGTGGTTTTATTGTGAGTAAAGTTAAAAAGGATACTAGGGGGAGATATATAATGGTATATGGGGCATTAGGAGGGGAAGAATATATATTAGTTAATGTATATGCCCCAAATGTAAATCAAGCAGAATTTTATCAAGAAGTATTAAAGGAAATGGGTTCAAAACAAAATGAGTTAGTTATTATAGCTGGTGATTTCAACATGGTGATGGACAAAAAGATAGATAGATCTAATCCCACGGTAGAAGAGAGGAAAAATAATGTAACGGCATTAAATACAGTAATTAACAAAGAGGGAATGGTAGATGTATGGAGGGGTGTAAAAGGAGATGAAAGAAGTTATACATATTATTCACCTGTTACAAAGAATTTTTCTAGGATTGACTATATATTTGTTTCTAAAAATTTGATTTCAAGAGTAATGAATACGGAAATAGGTATTATAAAAGTGTCGGATCATGCAATACATAATATGGATGTTAAGATAAATAAGGATTATAAAGAAGCTAAAAGATGGAGGCTGAGCGGTAATATCTTTCAGTACAAACATATAAGAGACAAGATAGAGAAGGAATTAAGAGAGATTTGGGAGATTAATGATACAGGAGTTTGTAGCGATGCAATAGTTTGGGACACAATGAAAGCTGTTATGAGGGGCATTAGTATAAGAGAAGCATGTATATTAAGGAAACAACAGGAGGTATTTAATAAAAAGCTTGAAGAGGAGATAAAGGAGTTAGAAGCTAAATTTTTAAAGGAAAGGGGAAAGCAGATTTATGCAGAACTACAAGCTAAGAGGAAAGAGTTAGAAAACAAGGATATTGAAAGGACACAGAGAAATTTGATTTATATGAAAAGAGCTTACTTTGAAAATAGTAACAAGAATTCTAAAATGTTAGCTAGATCCACACAAAAAAAACGGGGGGAAAATATAGTTGGAATAATAAAGAATAAAAAAGGGAAAGGGCATAATTTGATGAAGGAAAAATTAAAAAATTTTCAAGAATTTTATTCAGAATTATATAAAGCAGGAATAGGTGAGGAAGATAGGATTAAAGAATATATCGAAAAACACATGAAAATAAGAATACAAGAAGAAGATAGAGAGACGATGGAGCAACCATTCTCAGATTTGGAGATAGATTTTGCTATAAATAAATTAAAAGAAGGCAAGACCCCAGGAGTAGATGGATTAGGGCTGGAATACTACAAGGTTTTTAAACATATGTTAATTCCAAGGTTGAAGTTATTATATAATAATATAATGGAAGGGGGAAAAATTCCCCCCTCATGGAAACAATCTATGATTATAGTAATTCCAAAACCAGGAAAGGATTTAACAGAACCAGATTCATATAGACCCATTTCGTTAATAAATCAAGATGCAAAATTATTTACTGCAATACTAGCAAGACAAATGAATAGGTTTATGAGTAAATATGTAGGGATGGACCAATGTGGATTTATTGCAGGTCGACAAATGGCCGACTTAACTAGAAGAGTATTAAATATAATATATAGTATAAAGAAAAATAATGTTAAAGCGGGTGTATTAGCATTAGATATTTTCAAGGCTTTTGATTGCATGGAATGGCCTACGTTAAAAATGATAATTAAAAATATGGGGTTTGGAGCAAGATTTAAAGGAGTAATTAATCAATTATATGCCCATAATATTACAAATGTAGTGGTAAATGATGGTATTACGGAACAAATTTCCTTAGACCGAGGAACTAGACAAGGATGTCCCCTTTCCTCTATTTTGTTTGCATTAGTGATGGAAATACTAGCAAATGTAGTAAGAGAAGATAGAAATATTATAGGGATGGGGGTTGGAGATCAAATTAAAATAAATTTATTTGCAGATGATACTTTATTAACAATTAAAAATCCAATTGAAACAATGGATAGGTTGGAGAACCACTTGAAAGAGTTTGGAGAAATAACTGGGCTACAGATGAACTGGGGTAAATCCAAGATTTTACTGTTTAATTATAGTAAAAAAGAGGAGAGTGAAATGTTAAAGAAAAAATATAACATTAAAATTACAAATGTAATTAAATATTTAGGAATAGAAATTACACAAGATATTGATAAAGTAGGAGAACAAAACTTTAGAAAGTTAAAGATAGAGGTTAAAAATAAAATAGAGGAGTATAAAAAAATTGGACTTTCTTGGTTTGGCAGAATAGCGTTGGTAAAAATGAAGATATTGCCTAAAATAAACTTTTTGTTTAGGATGTTACCAGTAAAGATTATAGAAAAAGAAATTAAAGATTGGCAATCAATTATTAATGAATATTGTAATGGAAGGAAAAGATCAAGGATTAATAAATATAGTTGGTATAAAGCGCAAAAAATAGGTGGTTTAGGTCTTCCTAATATAAAGTGGTATTATTTAGCCAACCAAGTAAGACATATTTTGGACATTATAGCAGGGAAAGACAAAATGTGGTTGGAACTAGAATCACGAGAATTAGGAAACATGATGGTGAATATATTATTTAAGAAAAATATAAATAATATTATAAAAGGACTAGAAAATCCCTTTTTGAGGAATATGTTAGAAAGTTGGAATAGCACGAGGAAAATTTTTACACCAGAGGTATCCCCGTTAACTCCGGTAGTGGCCATGGAGGACTTTCCAGAAAATGTAAGACATCTAGAAGCTATATTAAGGAGAAAAAAGGTGATTAAATTAATGGATTGGGTGGAAAAATTGAAGACTAGAGAACATATAATAGAAATAGTAGGAAGAGAGAGATTATCATGGTTAAATTCAATGCAATTGGAATTGTGGTTAAAGAAGTGGAGGACAAGAATGGACAGCGAAAGAGAACTAACCAATTTTGAAAAGATAGTTTTGACTAGAGAAGCTATAGAAGGTAATGTTTCAACAAGAGGCACAACAAAGGTTTTATATACGATGTTACAAAATGAAGAAGAGCATAAAGATTCTCTTAAAGTGTTATGGGATAATGAATTTGATGAGGAAATATCAAAACAAAGTTGGAAAAATATTTGGGATAAACGTATTGTAAAAGTTATGTCAACTAGGATAAAAGAGAACTTTTATAAAGTCGTATGGAGATGGTATTTAACTCCAGTAAGATTAAATCAGATAGATAGAAATTGCTCCGCATTGTGTTGGAGAGGATGTAATGTAAAAGGTACGTATGCCCACATGTGGTGGAGCTGTAAAAATGTTCTGGAATTTTGGCAGAAAGTATTTGCAGAAATATCAGAAATAATTGGAATGGAATTAGAAGTCTGCCCAAAATTAGCATTGTTAACAATTACAGAAAAGTTAGTTTGTTTAAAAAATACAAAAGAATTGATTGTGAATTTGTTAACAGCAGCAAAATTAATGATAGCTAGGAATTGGAAGGTTCAACATGTGTTTTCAATTAATGAATGGTATACAGAGGTATGGGATATCGTGTTAAATGATAAATTAACTTGTAATATTAAGTGTCAAAAAGGACAATTGGAGAAAGACACCTTTGTGAACATTTGGGGCAAATTTTTGGATTATGTGTTGGTAAAGGGGAGGGGGAACAAACCTTGTCAAGATTTGTTATATTTTTGGAATATAGAATAATAGCTTGTATATATATATACACACACACACACACACACACACACAAAATTGGGGTGAGAAATATAACTTGGTCCCAAGAGGTGGGGGGGGTGCACAATGTTTATGTTGTATTTTTTTGTTGTTGTATTCATTAGTAGTTGTAAGATGTGAAAAATTAAAAATTTAATAAAAAAATAAATAAATAAATAAATAAAAGAACTAAGCCAAGAGAACTGACAGCCAGGATTGTGTGCTTAAGAATTCACAGCTCCCAAAGTATTGATCCATGCTGTCAGCAGTTCTTGGGTCACTTCAACAGTCTGTAACAACTACGGTACTACCACAAGAGTTGGTAATGAGGAATATTTCACATATGCATAAAGTTTCAAAAAGGTTTTTTTAATAGGCCTATCCCAAGTGATTTGTGGTCAATAATAAGTCATCATAGTCTATATAAGAGAAAATTAACTACACTTCCTATTTATTTATTTTATTAGCAATATTTATATACCGCTTCTTATTTGAAACAGATCCTGAAGTGGTTATGACACACACACATACATACATACACACACACACACACACACACACACACAAACACACACAGAAAATAGTATCATGAAGTTGTTACAAAGGTAGCTCATGGCTGCCAAAGTAAACAGATACATTTTCAATAGACTGATTAACAGTTCTGCATATGCATACATCAAAAATATATTGGTCAAATATAAAAAAGTCTGTGACCCAAATGGATCATGTTTCAATCCTGAATACACACACACACACACACACACACACACACACTTCCTGTTCCGAAGCTGCCCACACAGGCAGCTACTCTTTAAACTTCCCCCTGGTTTAAAAAGTTGTTTGAGGGTTTAGCACAACAGCAGTTCAGGGGGGGAATACTGTGCATACGTTGGTAGCAGTCTCCATTTAAAATGAGCTTACTCAAAATTCTCAAATACTGTCAGGGGCCATATGTCACTGGTGAGTGAGGTAGAAGCCAGCAGTGGACAGGGCCAGTGACAAAAGTGAGTGGGTCACCCCTTTTCTCTTTCTGCCACTCCCTTTTCTCTCTCTCACCCTCTTCCTTCCCATGCAGCAGACTGCCAGTGAAGGGACAGATCACTCTTGCCAGAGGTCTAAACTGATTGCATGCAGATTTTCCCATTCCTGTTGTAAATGCACAAAAATCTAGACTTTGGTTAATCCTCACCAATATTTTCAAGGATCCAACACAAACTTTTAGTCTCCATGTTTAAAACTGCAATCTTGTAGTGAAGATCCATTGGCAGAGTGCAATAAGATTCGGGGGAAGCCCCAACTGACCAGCAGAATGCAAGAAAACTGGCAGAACACCACTATGACAGTTATACCATTGGAATAGTCCTCCAGCAGAGCTGTTCTGCTGGTGAAGATATGCCAAAATAACAGCAGCAACAGGATGGAGACGTGGGCAGGATGTGGGCAGCACAGGGCAGGAGCACATTTCCTACAGCTTCATTCCATCGCCATGCCCCTGTCCATTGTGCAACCTTATACCAGCCCCACACCTGGTGTGGGAAAATTTGACTCCCACTGACTTCAGTGGAAGGGAGAGAAATTAAAGATTAGTTGCCTCCAGAACACTCATAGGAACTTGAGCACATCGCTAAGTCACTTCTCTTCCTAGAACCTGAACAGGTACTCCTGCCTCAGGACTACAGACACAAACACCCAACATGAAACACCACTCTATTCCAATAAGGGGTGCTAGGACAGAGCACCCCGCACATGAAAGGGAAGAGGGGATGAATTCTGTAATGTATGACTGCTGCTGTGATTGTCTCCCATGTCTCCCCCAGCCTTTGCCATGTGGCACTACTTCTGCTGTCTGAACTGTATTGCTCTAACACTTCCCCCGCCACCACCCATCTGCAGTGTCCCCCACACAGGGAAGACACTCATCTCCACATACAGATGAGATAAGCACTCTGTTGGAAAAGGCCAGGCACTCCACTCCAACCATTGCCACTGCTAGCCAAATACAGGCAGTCCCCATGTTATGAACGAGTTCTGTTCCTAAGAATGTTCTTAAGTTGAATTTGTATGTAAGTCGGAACACCATGGCGTTCTATGGGGGGGGGGGGGAATTGGCATTTACGCAAATTGCGTAGTATACTATGCTATGTACGCTTCGTAAACGACATAGCACTGGGGGGGGGGGGCGAAGACCCGGAAGTCCATTCTTCAGTATGGGTCATCTGTAAGTCAGATGTACTTAACTCGGGGACTGCCTGTACTAGCAAATTACCAAGGCCTGTTAATTCACTTTCATACATATACTGTAGTATAATTTTTCAGGTAGCAACTGTGACCCAGCAACAGTGATGTGGGGTGGAACATTTTCCAAATGCTTTATTTTTCCGTTGAAAACATTCCGTTTCATAAGTTCATTAGTAAAAATGAATGTATGCCAATTGCAAATATAATATTAGGCACATCTGGCAGTTTCAAACATGTAATTAATGGTTTTCAGGTGTGAGATAATACCTATATACGATTGAAAGGCATCTATGTCTCAGAGTAAAATGAAACTAATAAACAGTGAAATTGAGGGTGCCCCAACAACCTTAGTGGGAAAGAATTGTATTCTGTTGAAATAGATGAGCTGTCAGCATATCATGCACAGCTCTTCAGGTTGCTAAAATTAATTAGTGTCTCAACAGTTTTTAGTACCTTTCTTTTTTCCCCCGTTAAATTTAAACAATGTAAAGGAAATGCTATTGTCTTTAAATTTTTACAAGTATCCCAATAAAAAATTCTGCATAATATAATATTTAAATCACATTAACTGTGCTTTAATTCCCCTCCCTCAAATATATTAGATCAATTACTTGTGGTGTATTAGGACAAAAAAATTAACATTTTTTTGGTTTTGTTTACTAAAATCAAGTAAAACAAACATGCTAAATTAGATCTCCCTAGGGCCCTCCAGATGTTCTAAGAGTATTAAATATAATATATAGTATAAAGAAAAATAATGTTAAAGCGGGTGTATTAGCATTAGATATTTTCAAGGCTTTTGATTGCATGGAATGGCCTACGTTAAAAATGATAATTAAAAATATGGGGTTTGGAGCAAGATTTAAAGGAGTAATTAATCAATTATATGCCCATAATATTACAAATGTAGTGGTAAATGATGGTATTACGGAACAAATTTCCTTAGACCGAGGAACTAGACAAGGATGTCCCCTTTCCTCTATTTTGTTTGCATTAGTGATGGAAATACTAGCAAATGTAGTAAGAGAAGATAGAAATATTATAGGGATGGGGGTTGGAGATCAAATTAAAATAAATTTATTTGCAGATGATACTTTATTAACAATTAAAAATCCAATTGAAACAATGGATAGGTTGGAGAACCACTTGAAAGAGTTTGGAGAAATAACTGGGCTACAGATGAACTGGGGTAAATCCAAGATTTTACTGTTTAATTATAGTAAAAAAGAGGAGAGTGAAATGTTAAAGAAAAAATATAACATTAAAATTACAAATGTAATTAAATATTTAGGAATAGAAATTACACAAGATATTGATAAAGTAGGAGAACAAAACTTTAGAAAGTTAAAGATAGAGGTTAAAAATAAAATAGAGGAGTATAAAAAAATTGGACTTTCTTGGTTTGGCAGAATAGCGTTGGTAAAAATGAAGATATTGCCTAAAATAAACTTTTTGTTTAGGATGTTACCAGTAAAGATTATAGAAAAAGAAATTAAAGATTGGCAATCAATTATTAATGAATATTGTAATGGAAGGAAAAGATCAAGGATTAATAAATATAGTTGGTATAAAGCGCAAAAAATAGGTGGTTTAGGTCTTCCTAATATAAAGTGGTATTATTTAGCCAACCAAGTAAGACATATTTTGGACATTATAGCAGGGAAAGACAAAATGTGGTTGGAACTAGAATCACGAGAATTAGGAAACATGATGGTGAATATATTATTTAAGAAAAATATAAATAATATTATAAAAGGACTAGAAAATCCCTTTTTGAGGAATATGTTAGAAAGTTGGAATAGCACGAGGAAAATTTTTACACCAGAGGTATCCCCGTTAACTCCGGTAGTGGCCATGGAGGACTTTCCAGAAAATGTAAGACATCTAGAAGCTATATTAAGGAGAAAAAAGGTGATTAAATTAATGGATTGGGTGGAAAAATTGAAGACTAGAGAACATATAATAGAAATAGTAGGAAGAGAGAGATTATCATGGTTAAATTCAATGCAATTGGAATTGTGGTTAAAGAAGTGGAGGACAAGAATGGACAGCGAAAGAGAACTAACCAATTTTGAAAAGATAGTTTTGACTAGAGAAGCTATAGAAGGTAATGTTTCAACAAGAGGCACAACAAAGGTTTTATATACGATGTTACAAAATGAAGAAGAGCATAAAGATTCTCTTAAAGTGTTATGGGATAATGAATTTGATGAGGAAATATCAAAACAAAGTTGGAAAAATATTTGGGATAAACGTATTGTAAAAGTTATGTCAACTAGGATAAAAGAGAACTTTTATAAAGTCGTATGGAGATGGTATTTAACTCCAGTAAGATTAAATCAGATAGATAGAAATTGCTCCGCATTGTGTTGGAGAGGATGTAATGTAAAAGGTACGTATGCCCACATGTGGTGGAGCTGTAAAAATGTTCTGGAATTTTGGCAGAAAGTATTTGCAGAAATATCAGAAATAATTGGAATGGAATTAGAAGTCTGCCCAAAATTAGCATTGTTAACAATTACAGAAAAGTTAGTTTGTTTAAAAAATACAAAAGAATTGATTGTGAATTTGTTAACAGCAGCAAAATTAATGATAGCTAGGAATTGGAAGGTTCAACATGTGTTTTCAATTAATGAATGGTATACAGAGGTATGGGATATCGTGTTAAATGATAAATTAACTTGTAATATTAAGTGTCAAAAAGGACAATTGGAGAAAGACACCTTTGTGAACATTTGGGGCAAATTTTTGGATTATGTGTTGGTAAAGGGGAGGGGGAACAAACCTTGTCAAGATTTGTTATATTTTTGGAATATAGAATAATAGCTTGTATATATATATACACACACACACACACACAAAATTGGGGTGAGAAATATAACTTGGTCCCAAGAGGTGGGGGGGGGGTGCACAATGTTTATGTTGTATTTTTTTGTTGTTGTATTCATTAGTAGTTGTAAGATGTGAAAAATTAAAAATTTAATAAAAAAATAAATAAATAAATAAATAAAAGAACTAAGCCAAGAGAACTGACAGCCAGGATTGTGTGCTTAAGAATTCACAGCTCCCAAAGTATTGATCCATGCTGTCAGCAGTTCTTGGGTCACTTCAACAGTCTGTAACAACTACGGTACTACCACAAGAGTTGGTAATGAGGAATATTTCACATATGCATAAAGTTTCAAAAAGGTTTTTTTAATAGGCCTATCCCAAGTGATTTGTGGTCAATAATAAGTCATCATAGTCTATATAAGAGAAAATTAACTACACTTCCTATTTATTTATTTTATTAGCAATATTTATATACCGCTTCTTATTTGAAACAGATCCTGAAGTGGTTATGACACACACACATACATACATACACACACACACACACACACACACACACAAACACACACAGAAAATAGTATCATGAAGTTGTTACAAAGGTAGCTCATGGCTGCCAAAGTAAACAGATACATTTTCAATAGACTGATTAACAGTTCTGCATATGCATACATCAAAAATATATTGGTCAAATATAAAAAAGTCTGTGACCCAAATGGATCATGTTTCAATCCTGAATACACACACACACACACACACACACACACACACTTCCTGTTCCGAAGCTGCCCACACAGGCAGCTACTCTTTAAACTTCCCCCTGGTTTAAAAAGTTGTTTGAGGGTTTAGCACAACAGCAGTTCAGGGGGGGAATACTGTGCATACGTTGGTAGCAGTCTCCATTTAAAATGAGCTTACTCAAAATTCTCAAATACTTAGGAAACTCAGAAGAGTTTAAAGAACAGTTTGGGTATTCAATGGGAGCAGCTTCTGAAAAACGAACTCAGACACACATGCAGAAAATGAATGCAGGGCCCTCTGGATCATGACTGTTGTTTTAACCTTCCATTGATATAGGCACAGTTCACATTTGCACGGATTTTTTTTAGATACAGGTAATTGTTGATGGAATGCATCAGGAAAAGAAGGGCGTGCTGTTGGGAAAAAGCACCCTTCTTTCCCTGATACAGCCTGGCCAGTCAAGTGTTTCATTCTACTCTCTTATCAATAGCAACACTGTTGCTGCCACAGTAAGGTAGGTTGGAGGAGAGGTCAAAGCCCCCCTTGCCCCAGTAGCAGCATCACAACTGGAATAGCACTAAAGGAGACAATTGCTTTCCTTTCCTCAAATGTCTCTGCTTGCACTACCATGGGACAAGCAAGTGCAGGAAGTGCTCAAAAGAGCTGAAGACATTTCCATAAAGGTCCCCATCTGCAATAATGATGCCCTTGTCATTGCGACTGTAGGGGAAATTGAAGGAGTAGGGCAGGGGTCTCCAACATGGTGCCCATGGGCACCCTAAAATCAAATAATTTTTAATTTTTTTTCAAGTTTTTTTAAAATATACATACAGGGATTTGTATGAAATGCATACAACTTTCTTGCAATTACACATAGGCTTCAACAAAAGCAGACCAAATATCTAAATAAGTATCCATTTGAAGTTGGCGTCTATATGCTGCCAGTTCATATATCAAAAGTGTTGTAAGGTCTTCAATCCATCGCATTATAGGTGAGTGGTTATCCTTCCAATTTTGTTATATCAGTCTTTTAGCTGTTAAAAGGGCACAGAGAATCCATTTCCACTTCCATTTGTTAATTTCCACAAAGCAGATAAATAATTTAAAAGAGCATGTACATCAGAGAATATTAAAGACTGTTCCAGTGCAAAACGGATCTGTGTAATAACCTCCTCCCAAAAGAAAGCAACTATTGGACATTGTCAAAACTGATGTTTAAAAGAAGCATTAGCTGTATTGCACTGACAAGAATTACCTGAATTAGACAATTCCGTATTAAGGAGATATTGTGTGTCCAATAGACATGAAACAAAAGTTTTTGCTTATAAAGATGCAGCCTAAGATCCATAGATGTGACAGGTAGATGACAAAGTGGCAATCCACTGATTTTGTAGTAGTGCCCACAGCAGTTTCTCAAATTCCCAAATGTGTTCATGGGTCCAAAAAGTTTGGGGACCCCTGGAGTAGGGTGTTTTGATGGGAAGACTTCTGCTTTCCCTGACTGAAGAAAAGGGAAGAGAATGTGAATGTGTGTTTCATGCACAGAACTCCATTACCTCCATCGTCTGTTGCCCACATGGGCCTTCCTATTGTGGGTGTGTTTAGAAGAGTAAAGGAGAGCACACTGCATCAGAAAATCAGTGTGACCAAACCACAGATGCCAAGACAATGCCTTCATATATGTGAATTTTTCATTGGAAGCTTTGATTTTATATAACCAAATCTGTAGCATAGAGTGACTTCTGCAGGAAATTATAAGGTCAAAGGAATGGTAGGCTCTGATTACACTCAAGCACTAATTTCTCCTAATGTTTTACATTTTTCTAAATGTATTTTAGAAAATACATTTACCAGTATTTTATGGTGAATCATATTGTTTTTCTTCTACAAATCATTCAGTCCTTAAGTTGCTCACTCTGGCAGGAAAGCACCAGTCCTCACTCCTGGAATCTCAGTCTGCACTGCCATATACCTACATATACACACGCACACACATCTAGCTAGATATGCACATACATTTGTGTGTGGGTGTGTGCGTGTGCATGTGATGTACACAGTTCCAACAAAGGTGTCTACTGCTTGATTACTTTGAAGACATAGTATTAATGGCTCCAACTGATTTTTTTTTAAATGTTCTATATTATAGTCTTAATTATTTTATAAATTATATTACATGCCCTTCACGTGGTACTGGGTGCACGCAGCTCTCTGTATGTGAGAGGACAGGCCATGGAGAAAGGCAGGGGAGGATGGAACTACAAATATGGGGGGAGGGCAGTGCATAAGACAGTGGAGGATTTGGTGGGGCATTCTGTACCTTGGGTTTTCAGCTAACAAATTAGCAACCAGTTTAACTGTGCTTACTCACTACAGCTATTTATGAGATTTAAGGGGAAAATATTATTATAGTTGTGACTTTTGCGACACATTGCAACCTGAGTTTTAATAACTTTTCCCCACAAATAGTTTTCCATTAAAACAAGAGCTATAGATGCTCAAGCTGAGGGGCTACACAATATTGTAATCTCACAGGTAAAATTTACCAGTGAGACCTATGAGCAAATCCCCAGTATTAATAGGTCTCTACATGCGGCAAAGAAAGAAACAGCCAATTCTCTACAATTGTCTGCTTAACAGGTTACATTTTTAGCCAACTGGTAGCAATCAGGCAAGACACTGTAGAGGGCAGGAAATCTAAAATTAGGTTTTACTACCTATAATGGAGGATTTATGGGATAATTTAATTGGCAATCTTGGGACAGAAACCCAGGGTGGTGAGGGGGGGGGGGGACATCTTTCTCAGTGTACTCTGTGAACCTTTCCAGCAGTGCACTGAAAAATGAAGGCCCTTGGAAATCAGTTTAAAGATGCAGTATTCCCCTTTTTAATGCTGGGTAGTAAGAAATAGGAGCAGGAGCATTTTATATTGGTCCCCCCCCCACCCTGCTTTTTTTTCTCTTCAGAAGAAACATTACATTAATTGTTTCTTGTTGCAAACCATGTCTTTAACACGTTGTATAACAAATAGCTCTTGAGTAAACAGAAGGTTGTAATTCAGCCCAGTGCTTTCCTGACATCATAAACCACGAAAGCACTGGCTCAACAGTTTATAAATGGCAGCAAATTGAATTCAGCCTTGCATTTGTTCAGTCAGGAGCAAGTAGCATTGTTTGTTACTTCTGCTAAGCCCTTTTGAAAAAGCTTTATGATATCGTTTGCAGAAAGTTTTATTCCATAAGATGTTTTAAGAATATTAATGGTAATAAAGAAGTTATGAAGAGACTATTTCCCCCCGGGATATATTGTACCACTTTCAAAAAAGAAACTTGCAGTCCTCAAGCCAGCCAATCTATTTTCTCAGTCATCATGAGAATTCTGCCACAAAACCCCAACCATGTTATTAATTGCATCTCTCCATAGCTATCCTTGACAACTGACACATCTGTCCTTTTCTGAAGGCTGACGCAGTTCTGTTCTTTCTGTAAAGCCAACTCCTAAAAGACATGGAGGTTATTCATAGTGGCTTGGCCCATGAATTTTATTTATATTAAAATTTTCTATCCCGCTTTTCTTCCACTAGGAAACTCAAAACAGCTAACAGCACAGACGTAACCAATCAGAATAATATTAAAACAACCTAATAAATCTATCTATCTATATATATATATATATATATATATATATATGAAGAAGTCCTGACTGACTGATTGGCTGACTCATCAATGCCCAGCTCAAACCGTTTAATCTAGGAACGTGAAATTTTGAAGGAACATTGCTTTTATGACGTAGACACCCACTAAGGAAGGATTTTTGGAAATTCCGTCCCTAGGGGGGTGAAAAAAGGGGGCAAAATTGCCCCACTCTCATATCTCCTATGGGCAAAACAACAGGGGAGCGGTTATGCAAATTGGCCTCACCTCATAACTGCTGCAGGAGCCAATAGGAGCAGTTATGCAAATAGTTATGCAAATAGCCCATACGACACTTAGAATGTTCGTATGAATTCCTGCAGGGGTGGGTATGCAAATCTCCCCCTAGGCCATTTAGAATGTTCTCTGAGGGGGTGAAAAGGGAGGGGAACTTTTTAAATTGTAACCCTGCGGGCAGGGGCTGTCTTGTTAATTGTTGTAAACCGCCCAGAGAGCTTCGGCTATTGGGCGCTATAAAAAAGAAATGAAATGAAATAAATAAATAAATATGTCATCCCACTATTTTTTATCATTATAGACTGTAGGCTAGGGCAGAGATCTGCCTTTTTTGTAAAGTGCCATGTATATTGATGGTGCTATATAAATAAATTTTGCTAATACTAATAATAGCCATTGACTGATCTGTCATACGTGAACTTCTCTAAAATCATTTTCAAAAGCAATCAAAACCACCAACCATAATGACCATTAATGATGTATTGCATGCAGTGTTGAAGTGAGTAGAAATGGACAGCTCTGAAATACCAGCAAAACTTTACAGAGGACTAGGAAAGTATTTCATCCTGAAACATAACAAAGCTGAGAGGCCCCAGCTCCCAAACAGTAACAAAGTTATAGTTAATGTTACCAAGCAAAGGGTTTTTACCACTACAGTGTTGGTATGTTAGCCTATATTGGTCACACGGTTAGCCTATGTTGGTAGACAGGGAGATTCTTCTCTTTCATTCCATGGTACCAGCATGACATCAAATTTTCCCCCACACATGAGAATGTTGCAGCAGAAGGAACCAGAAACATTAATGCACCCGTTATAATACTGCCATCTTTTCCCTTTTGCATGAAATAGGATTCCGTCATAACAGCGCTCAATAGCTTAAGTCTCCAAAGGCTCAGTAATAAACTGAACAAACTGAGTTTAATTAACTTACTTCATGCATTAAAAATTAAGTTAATAAGGTCTTTCTCAATCTTCCTTCCTTTCATATAACATAAGGCCTCTGGTACATTCGCATCTGGTCAGCCACTGTGCAACCAGAATGCTGGACTAGATAGGCCTTTGGACTGATCCAGCATGGCCCTTCTTATGTTCCTATTTATCTGAACAATAATTTGCTTCAAAAATAAAGGATGGAGCAATTTGCATCATAGACATCTACATTCCTTAATGGCATTCTATAATACTGTATTTTAACAGAATTTGTTATTTTTTCCTACATACCAATAGGTAATCACTGGATTTTACACAAACACTCACACACACACACACACAATATTTCTGCAAGCCTCCATCTCCTGTTGTTGTTGTTGTTGTTGTTGTTGTACTTCTCCCCTCCCCGTACCCCTCAGATGATAGAAAACTAACATCACAAACTATGAAAAAAAGTTTAATGATCTCGTTTCCTCATTTTAAAATGTGAAAAACAGGTCAACTATCACCACACATGGGCAACCTTTGCACTGAAACAGGCCTCCATATACAGGACTCCTTGACTGAACCAAGTATGCAGTGGGATTGCTACATATTGAGCAGCCAGGGCTCTACACACATTGTCCCTTGCTGAACTGGGTCTGTAAGTATCGCCACCCGCTCCCCACCCCACATGACTCTCAGCTCCAACAGTCACATTACTGGGGAGAAAGAAGGAATGATAGTTATTCTCTCTCCACCCCTCATCCCAGTAACAGATTATCAATACTGTCAAAGCTGACAGTGGTGACCATCTGTTGAACAGAGAGATCCCACTGCTGCAAGCAAGAACTTCTTTATTAGGATTCCTATATTTCTTAGGTAGAACCATATGCTGCGTTTTGTGAAAAAGCCACCATCTTAAAGAATCTATGTTTCTATTTCATGGAAGTACTATTCAGAGAGCAATAACTAACCCTTTACAGCTCTATTTCTCTCATCATTTACCCAAATGTGTGTTGTTGTTTCCTTGGACTGATTTTCATTTGGAATAAAGAGCACAATAGCAATTTTAAGGTGGTGGCAGGGGGGGAGGGATGAGTTCCTATTTTTTAAAAGAGAAAATATATTCAGTGTAACACAGCTGCACAATAATACCTTAGATAGCCTAAGAAAACACTCCAGTTCACATCTGCTCCTTCAAGAACAGCATATAATGTTCTACAGTCATTGTCCAAGGCACTGCTAAATTACCACTGCGAGTGTATGGATGAGATAAAGAAGAGTCAGACACAGAGTATATGGTTTCAAATCAGGGCCACATTTATTGAATTGAAGATCTGTGAAGGGCGAAGGGCGGTTCTAACCTAGCCCAACCATTGGCCGGGAAAAAACCAATATTTGGGCGAATACATCCGAACTGCACCGGAGGCGGGTTGGTCTGCCCCCGGCCAGTTGCCCTCCCTGTGGAGCTGGAGGGCTTTACCATCGTCGCCTTACTTTGACGCTTCCAGGCACCCAATGTTGGCGAGAAAGGCAAAACCCCAAAGACGTCCCAATCTCCCTCCTGGCAAGCCTCAGGGCATTAGCGAGGGCAGCCTTGGGTAAACGTCAGTCACCTTGAAAGGTGCCACTGGATGATCACCATAAGCTTAAGCCATACTGCCTAATCCCGCACTTCCCGCAAATGCGACCAATTTAGCTATGATCCCCCTGGTGGGATCAAGTTTTCCTGTGTCCCCGCCCTAGTTGAGCCATTGGCTCAGTATCTGTGACCAACCTGACCTGTTACCTGACTCCTCTCTCCTCCCCCACTCGCAAATCTTCTCCCTAGCCCCAGATGAGGGGCCAGTGGAAGTCTGTTATTCCTATATAGGCCAATACTTTTTGATGAAATTATAGCACCTCCTCTTTATACTTTCATATTGGTTTCATCAAGGTGTATGAACCCTATGCCCTTTGCGTGTGTGGACTGTGCCCTTTATTAAACATTGAATAAAGAAATTGCCGCGATTTGCATGAGATTGGTCCAACACTTTCTGAAGCCCAGCAAAGCCCATAGCTACATAAGCAGTATGATATGCACTCAGCCTGTTGCTTTAACTTTACAGATTCTACTCCCACTCTGCTGCTGGGAGTACCTTCTTAGCTTCTACAGAGCTGGGAAATCCAAGTGTCCCTATATGCTTATAAATGAATACAAATTTGGAAATAACCACAAAACATGTGCATTTATTTATTTACAGTCATGCCTTGGATTGGGAGCATAATTCGTTCCGGAAACATGCTTGTAATCCAAAACACTCTTATATCAAAATGAAATCCCCCCAAAAAAATTTGTACAGAGATTTTTAATTTAAGCCGTACTACAGTACTTGTATTGCAAGACGTCGCTTGTGTATCAAGTCAAAAAAATTAAATAAATATTTAAATATTTGCTTGTCTTGCAAAACGCTCTCAAACCAAGTTACTTGCAATCCAATGTATTACTGTATTTATTATATTCCACCTTTCCTCCAAGGAGCCCAAGGTGTTGTACATGATCCTCTCCATTTCATCCTCACAACAACCCTGCTGAGAGTCAGTGACTGGCCCAAAGTCACCCAGTGAACTTCATGGCCGAGTGGGAACTAGAACCCAGGTCTCCTGAATCCCAGTCCAACTCCCTAACCATTACACCACACTGACTCATTTAAATGGCTTACGCTGGCTCAGCTTGTCTGAGCATGGAAAGCTAAGCAGGGTCAAGCCTGGTTATTACTTGGATGGGAGACCCCTCCTCTAGTTTCCTGCATTGAGCAGGGGGTTGGACTCGATAGCCTTGTAGGCTCCTTCCAACTCTATGATCTATGAAATGAGATAGCAGCCACATGGAATGCTTATATGAGCAGGTGCCTTCCCCAAAAAAACTTACAGAGAGTACTGCAGTATTGCCCCCACTTCCCTATTCTCTTCTGATCACAAGTGAGCAGTTTAGGAAAGGCTCAGTGAAAGTCTTCCTTTATCTGTCGTTGGATTGTAATGTGGCGGAGTGACAGGCAGAAGCCCAGGGAGGGGCCAACCTGAACATTCCAGAGGCTCTGACTGGTTGAAGCAAAGAGCATAGAACCCCAGGGAGTTGGCAGTTAAGGGGAGTCGGTTGTCAGTTGGGGAGAGAGAGGGTTGGAGTGAGAGAGGGAGTGGAAGGTTAATAGAGTATTTATTTATTTATTTATTTATTTCATTTTTATACCGCCCAATAGCTGAAGCTCTCTGGGCGGTTTACAACAATTAACAATACAGTCCCTGCCCGCAGGCTTACAATCTAAAAAGAGTAGGTAGGGAAAGGTGGTACTGAAGAGAAGAGTTCAGACAGGAAATCTAGTAACTAAGTTGTGAGAAAGCAAACGTGAAGGTGTTAGTAGAAAACAGTTCACAGGAGTTTCCGCTTAGGGAGTGAAGGACCTTCTGTCTGGGGAAGAAGGTGAAGCTCTGAACTAGTGACAGGGCAGTTAAGTTCACTGGTCTGATACTTAACTTCAAGTAACCAAGCCAAGTTGATACAAAGAGCACTGTATAACATCTGCCTGCCTTTAACCTGAATCTAAGCAAAGAAGTTTGAATTAACTGTTGAAAAACCAAGTTATCTGTGCCTGAGTTGAATATCAGTTTAGAGACTTTGTTAGAACAATAAATCAACCTTTTTATTCAAAGTTCTAAGTGTCCAGAGTGTGACTGGTGGACAGGAAAGTAAGAAGGGAATTAACGGAGGGGCACCCTGCTTCAAGTAATCAAATAAAACAAACTGCTCTTAATAGAGACAAACAAACGAGGGTGAACAGCTACATTAAGGCCTAAGACATATCATCAGCTAACGCAGCTTAAGAAGACAGCTTAAAGTCTGAAGTGACCAATACAAGGGGGCACTTGGTGAGCGTGAAGTACCCATTAAGGGTGTGGGCTTTGGAGGAGGGGTCCCATCCGCTACATGTAACTTCAGCTAATGTTTTTGAATGATTCCCCTGTGCCAGCTCCAGGTTTTGGGGAGCCCTTGGGCAAGACACCCTCAATCAGCCCTCTCCCTCAGTGAGTCTACCTTCTCATCACCAGCTGCTATTGCTCCTCATCCTCTTTCTCATTATTGCTACCAGTTGGTTGCTGGACAGCCAGACAGCCAGTGAGCAAGTAGGCAGTGGCATCTACTGCTCCTCCTTGTAACCACCAGAATTGTCTGGGGCAGAGTGAGAGGCAGGTATGCAAGCAGATTGCACTGGTGGAGAAGAGGAGCAAGTCCAGGGGTCTCTTTTCAGTGGGCCCCTGCTGGAATGTGGGTCCTTGGCAGGTGCCCAATTATGCCTATGCTTGACACCGACCCTGTGCTCCCCTCCATACACACACAGAGAGATTTGTTAAAAAGAATTCCTTGCATAAGCAAGCTCTTCGCATATACAGAACTAGTATGTCAAGGAAAAGGGTTCTGGGTTAGCCTTTTCCCTGGCATGCTAGTTTTGTATGTGTAGGAAGTGTTTGGCCATATTTGCACAACACGCTAAGCCATGCTGCGAATAAGCTACGCAGTGTGGATTGTTCTTGGAACAACCCACCGTGCACCTGACAGACAATCAGGCTCACTGTGCCTTGCTCTCCCTCTCCTTCCTCCTCGGTCCTGCAGCTGCTATCCCAGCGTCCTTCGCGCCAGAACCCGTCTTGTCTCCCCATTCCTGCTTTGATCACTACCCCTTTTCATTCACTGCCGTATTTTTTCCCCGGAGCCTCAAAAATGCAAAATTGGGGTCATATTTTTAATATATATTTTTTGGCTGAAAATTGCACAACTATGTTCGTAATTCATTGTTGTTGTTGTTGTTGTTGTTGTCAGTCTTTCACAAGTGTGCGCTTATGGCTGTCCAATATGTGAAGTCTTGTCTGGTCAATTTCTTTGTCTGTTTCAGCTGTCAAAGAAGGCAGCAGAGTAGGTAACATAGGTGGAAATTGACATAGAGAGACTGCATATAGGCTAATTTGTGCACAGTTGCCAGGGCCCAATTACATAGCTGTCAATTGCCTAACTGTCAGTTGAAAAGCAACAGTATAGGGGAGAAAAGCGGCAAAAGTCGGTGCACCAAAAGACAATATCGCCCCCTTAGCAATCCTCTCAATTTTAAGTGTTGAACTGACACTTCTCAGTGCCCTCCACCTTTTCAACACTTCCCAAAGTCTCCAGCTACTCCAGAAAGGGGAGATATTAACTCCCCACCACCCTTTTGCAGCTGCAGGTACTCGTATTTATCTCCATTTACTTCCCAGCAATTACATTTGTGTATATTTCTGCATGTTTTTTCAGAACTGCCAGGGAACCGCAGTAACCACAGCAGTAAGTGCTCTGAAAAGGAACTGTGAAAAGGCGCAGGGGGAGTTAATATCTTCCTATGGGAAGCCACCCTCTGGGAAGCGGTGTGGCTTCGGACGATACGACAACCCACCGTGACTAGTTACCTATGATAGGTTGTCATGTTGTGCGAACCCAGTCATTATGTATGCAAAGCATTCAGACATTACACTCTCACACTTATAATTTGAAGTGGCAGCAACAGACATTATTTATTTATTGCATTTATACCCCGTTCTTCAGCCAGAAAAGGCTCTCAGAGTGGCTTACAAAGGTTAATAAGAAGACAGTCCCTACCCTCAGGCTCACAAGACATGACACAAAAGGAAAAGGGATTGGGAGCGGGGAGGAAGAATGCAAAACTCAAGCACCAGTTCTTAGTTCATATCACATAAGCTTGCCAATTGCTGGTTTCAGTTCTCACTGTGGACACCAAAACTGTTAAGAGTGCTTCCACAAAATACAGACCATGGCACGCATGCAACACAAAACCTACTTCATAATTCTAGGCTAAAAGTTCAGAAGCTTAGCCAAATCACACTTGTAACAGAATGTAGGTGTGTGGAAGACTGGGAGTTTTCTCTTCACAAACTTGAACCACATTCATAGGGAGAAGGATGGGATTTGCAGTGGCAGCCAGAAGCATATCTATGTTTGCAGCATGCTAGTTATAGATCCCTTTGACACACAGTGATATAAAAATAGTAAAAGCACTTCCATGACAGACAGAAAGCTGAAATTTGAAATGTGTACTGCAAGACACCTTGATAAAATCTGAATACAGAAAGTGATGTTTACCTCATTATAGTGGCCACCAATCCAGCAGTGAGCAAGCCAAGTCATAAATGCAATAGTATGGCAGATAACAGATGTTCCCCTTCCCTTTAAACCAGGGCTCTCCAACGTTGGGTCCCCAGATGTTGCTGGACTACAGCTCCCAGAATCCCTTGCCATTAGCCATGCTGGCTGAGTATGCTGGGGAGCTGTAGGCCAGCAACATCTGGGGACCCAAGGTTGGAGAGCCCTGCTTTAAACAATCTTTAAAATGAAAGAGGGGAGAATTTCAGTGGCAGCTGGAAATGTATCTATACTAGCAGAATGTACCCTGCATAGCAGTCAGTCTTCTTTGGCTAAAAAGTAACAGAAGGTAAAATCTGATTCAATCACTGTATTGTGGATCTATGGATCTATCCATTGTCATCATCTCATTTACTGTATGCCACAAGCAGAGCAAGCAACATATGTCAAACAAAAGGTATCTTCAGAACAAGCAGTATGTGTCTTAAAAAAAAAAAATCCAGATGGACTCAAATCCCACAAGGACATCAACTTAACTAGTCTTACCGAACCTGGTGCTCTCCAGATGTGTGAGGACTGCAACCACCATAGCCATTGCCATGCTGGCTGGGAATGATGAGAATTGCAGTCCAACACATCTGGAGGGCACCAGGTTGGGGAAGGCTAAGCTAATTCCTTCTCAAATTCAAGCATGCTACTCAAACTCAGAGCAAAAAAGTAACACCTACCATAAAGCTTCTGAACAAACTTTTCCAACATAAATCAAATCTACTTAATATTTCTACAATTAATAAATGAAGATGAGAGGACATCTTCTGGAATATTAGAAAAGTCCATAAGTAAAGTCTAAAACTATCAAGCAGGTTTGACTTCTGCTAGAAAAGTTTATCTCAGAAAAACTGAGAGCCAGTGTGCCGTAGTGGTTAGAGTGTTGGGCTGGGACTCGGGAGATCCGGGTTCTAGTCCCCGCTCGGCCATGAAGCTCACTGGGTGACTTTGGGCCAGTCACTGACTCTCAGCCTAACCTACCTCACAGGGTTGTTGTGAGGATAAAATGGAGGAGTGGAGGAGGAGGATTATGTAAGCCACCTTGGATTCCTTGCAGGAAAAAAGGTGGGGTATAAATATAATAAATAAATAAATAAAAGTCTGTACTGTATCTGTGTGGGTTCCACCACCACTACCACCCCCAACAGGGCAAGTAGCAGCTTTGCGGCTCAGTTTTCATTGGTAAAGCAGTGCAAGGGTAAAGGATTTTTTAAGAACCCTTCTCTCCATGGTCCTGATCCAGTCTGCCACCTCCTCATGACCGCTATTTGCAAAAGCTTAAAACAGATGGAGATGCATTCACAAATCTCCATCATAATGTACTAATGTGTAGTTTTGCCTTACAAACGAAAAGTCCTTCAAAGGAAAAATAAAAGTTATTACAAAGGTGAGGCATTACTGTGGGGAAATCAGTATTCAGCACTTTCTTTTTCAAAGTTCACATTACACTCATGTGGAAAGGTGGGTAATCATCCATGCATTTTTCCATGGTCATTCTAGCTCGTAAGTCCCCACCCATCCCCAAAAGTGAAAATGCTTATTACTGGTTCAGTGACTTATTTCAACCTTTGCCCCCTCCCTACCCCACCCCACCCCACCCCACACAGATGGCATACGCATGCAAACTTCCCTTTGTTCTTTCCTTTTCTTTAACAGAATTGGAAGTGTGAATAAGATACAAGAAGAGCTCCTTGAGCACCATTTTTGGTGGAAAGGCAGGATATTAATTAATTTGTTAAATATATATAATATTAAGACAAGTGTCAGCAAGATCTAACCCCATGGAGGCAAAGCAGGGGTGGTGCTGCACTTCCCCGTCGTGCTAACTATTAGTAGCCACTAGGATGCAGCCCTTCTTTTAACCTCTTCCTGGTCACCCAACCAATCAAATGCAAAATATTCCATCAATTTTTTTTTCCTTACTCAAAAGTAAGCATGGGGAACCCAATCCAGATTGGGAGCCTAGCATGGTAGTGGTGGCGGCGGCAGCTTTAACACTTCCCTGCCACTGTGGTCCCAATCCAGAGCAGGGTCTCCATGCCTGAAATTTTCATTGCCAAAAAATGGATCCATTTATTGAATTGATCATTTTTTGGCAATGTAAATTGCAGGCATGCAAGACCAGTCCAGATTAGGACCACAAAGTGGGGAAAGGATTAAAGCCTCTTACCCACCCACCCCTATGCTAGTGTCCCAATCCAGATCAGGTCCCCCCCAGTTACTTTTGAGTAAGGAAAAAAGCCCTACCTGATAGCTGCATCTTTAAAGTAATGTATACGCTGACACTTGGTGTAGCCCCACTGATCTAATTGAAATCAGACAAATGAATAAAGGTAGTGAACCGTTCACTGTGAAAAACCCTATACAAGTCTACTCAAAAGCAGGGTTGCAAAAAATCATGATTTTTTGCAAAAAAAACACAATTTTTAAAAATTTAAATCAATGTGTTTTTTTTATTTAATCCATTTCCCCCAAAAAAAATTTAGTAAAATTAATTTCAAAGTTTCAGGCAACCACATGTACAAATAGCCTACACTTAATAGTTAGGAACACCAAATTATACAGAAAACACTTTCCTCATTTTTTTAATGTTACCAGTATTATCGGTTACTAGGCTACCTACGCGACAGGGTTGCAAAAAATCATGATTTTTTGCACACACACAAAAAATTAAAAATTAGCCCCATGGACTCAATTAGACTTACTTTTGAGTAGGCATGATAGGTTTTGTGTTATTAGTCTCTCTTAACCAGCACCAGAGCTATGAAACCTTCAGCCTATGTGGTCATTGATGATGTCATTTCTTCAGAGTCTGCAAGCAGATATGGATTTTGTTGCTGCAGTTTCTAATTAATATTGAATTTAAACCAGTCATTTACCATGGCAGTAGTATACTCTCTTTTCAATGTTAGGCATGATATGTACTGTAGTTGGAATTCAGTGAACAATCTGAAATCAATCTACTGTTGACTTACAAGTTGGACTTGATGGCCTTATAGGGCCCCTTCCAACTCTGCTTTTCTCTCTCTCTCTCTTTTTTTTTAAATTGAATTTTCCAAAACAACAACAAATTATATTTGGCTTCCGCCTCATTGTCTGACAAACATTACCAATCCTTATCCAATCTAAGTTTCCTCTATTTTCACAGAAAGAATTTCTATCACCTTACCAATATTCAAAAATCAAAACCCAAAGTTATTAAGTCACTTTCCCTCCTCCCCAAGAAGTCCACCAGAGGTTTCCAGTCTTTCCTAAATGAAGATAGATTTTTTTCTCTAATTAAACAAGTCAATTTCGCCATCTCTGCTAAGTCCAACATTTTCAACAGCCAGTCTTCTATCCAACTCTGCTTTTCTATTACGGTATTCTAAGTGTAGGTTGCCCAAACCAGATGTAAAAGAATTATTAATTTTGACCAAATGTCAAAATTACTAGAATTGGAGTTATTTTCAAAATGGCCTCAAAAGGGTCCTTTCCACAAGTTATTTCTATTTTGCTCAAATCCTGCAAAGTTCCTTTTCCCTCCTTTCTACTCAGTTTTCCAAGAAAAGTGCCTAAGCAAATATGCTATTTTAGAAAGAGTTTAAAAGGCCATTATGGTCAGAAAAATGACTGTGTAAAAATGGCACCATTTTACTTCACCACTCTATTCACGGCAAGTATTCTGAGTCATGTCTGCTTGTTTTAGTGCTCAAAATAGGTCTTTATTACTTTTCATTCCTTTTTAGTTCTGCAGCACCAAAACAGGAGCGAGAGAGCGAGATGGACTCCACTCAGTCTCATGCATCATCAAGAGACTTGTTAGCTATGTTGCTCTTGCAAAATCTTTACTCCTGGTGATGCTGTAGGAGCCAAAAAGCATACAACTCAGCATTCAATTCCCAGTTTGAATTTGCAAGGCAGCTAACTACCGTAAGTAAATCAGCCTTTTATGAGAGAGAGCTGGACAAAGATTTTATTACAGGGAAATCACCTTCTCTATGTCTCACACTTCAACATATGTATACTCTTTGCATTTCTGTTATCTTTTAGGTCTCACCTTATTAATTTGTTTTTCCTCTCCCATGTCCCTAAATCCATCTATATCTACATCCATGTATGTGTATATTTATTTGTTTGTATTTAATATGTTATATCACACCTTTCCATTTAAAAGAATCTTCAAGTCAGCATAACATCAAAACATGTGAAAGCATAATAAAACAATACAAGCACAGCACCAGTAGCAGTAAAACAACAGAGCTGAATAAGGACGTAGAGGGAATGAATAGTTGTCGGCTATCACAAATGTCCTCAAAAATAGTTGGGGCTTATACACACAATCACTAGTTCTGTCTACCTCATGCTTCTACCAAAGTAGGCTTCTGCCTACAAAAGCACATGCCATAATAAACTACAGTAATACCTTGGATTGCAAGCATAATTCATTCCAGAACTGTGCTTGTAATCCAAAACACTCTTATATCAAAGTGAGTCTCTGGCGGGCGTGAGCAGGGTAGATTTCAGCCTGCTACGCCCACTCGAGGCGAGCGGTTACATCCCTACGTCATGCAAGACCTTGCTTGTTTATCAAGTCAAAAAAAATTTAAAAAATTTGCTTGTCTTGCAAAACGCTCTCAGACCAAGTTACTTGCAATCCAAGGTATTACTGTACTTAGATTTTGCAACCTTATCCTATGCATATTGGCTGTGCTCCATGGGGCTTACTCCTGAAAGTATGCATAGGATTGCAGCTGTATCTTTGTCTTTTTTGCTTTTCTTTAACTTTCTTTTTTTCACTATGCCAGGGGTTGCATGATAAAAGTGTATATGCATGGGCAATTGACTCAGCACACTGTGAAACCCACAGAATGTGAGAACATAACACTGACCCACCACTTAACCCATTGTAGTATTTCACAAGTTGTATTTCACAATTATCTAAATAGTAGAAATGTAATATAGAGATCACCTGAAGTGAAGATGAAATTCACTTGCTTTATACAAAATGCTAAAACTATACAAATACTAGCATTTCTAAGCAATATTGGCTTTTATCAGTGAAGCAAAATTACTGTGTAAAGAGTACAATAAACCCAATCTAGTAGTAACACAAAATCATTTTATGATTAATAAACTGATTATTTTCTCTTTTCATGTTTTTCTAGAGAACTAAAAAGACAAGTAATCAAACCCATGAGAAAGACATTTCCCTTTCTATACAGAGATTGCCTCTCACCCAGTTTGATGCATGTTGTAAAGTCCCTCAGCAATTTCAGCTTTGTTTACCAATGCTGGTCACTTGCAGAGAGTGAACATGGGATCTGCTGAGTGGATACTCAGGTGGTCCGCATTGCCAGACAGGAATGGAGTTGGACCCCTTCCCTTACAGGTGGGAAATACTGCAAGGAATCTCATGGGATAAAATGGTGATAGTAACAGAGGCAGCAGCAAAATGATTTGCCATTTCTCAGTAAGCAACTCTGGACTCTTGAGGTTCTAGGGTGGTGGGGGAAGAAACCCCTTAAAGACTGAGACAGGAGGACAACTAACATATTGTCTTAGGCTCAAAATGGTAATCCAATCCTCAATACATATATTTCTAAGTGCACGCCTTTATTTCTTCAGTGGAAGAATTTCAAGTAATGATGCATGGGATCACAGTTTTTTGTGCATTTCCTAATGGTGAGAAAAATGGAGATGTTTGGGATGGGGAATGTAGGAAGAACTGACAGCTGTGCTCCACTATGACATGGAACTGCTGATACACTCCTGTCATGTCATGAAGGTTGTGCATGTTGTCATTTACCGGTAACTGACAGGCACTGCTGGTGTCTTATAACAAAAGCCTAACTCAGTGGCAGAGCACATGCTTTTCATGGGTAAGGTCCCAGGTTCAGTCTCTGTCCAGGTAAGTGTCCAAAAAACTCCTGTTTGAAAGCCTGGAAAGCTGCTGCTGATCAGTGCCAACAATACTAAACTAGATGGAACAACGGTTTGACAGTATAGGGCAGCTTCTTATGTTCCTAAGATATGTGTTTTTAAGCACTTTAAATAAAGCATATCTGTTTAAATAGTCATATCCTTATTATTATTCATTTATTAACAATATTTATATACTGCTTCTGATCTGAAACAAATCCCAAAGCAGTTTAACTGCATTTTACAAATATATCTGGAATATTTTGCCATTAGATTAACATTAAGCATACGCATTAAAACTTGCTCCAGTTCAGCAAAAGATCCGTATTTATAAATAAGCAAACATTTAAATGTTTTGCACACAGGAACCTAAAATTATGTGTAAGTAGTACATTTGCTAGCTGCAGTCTCCTTCAAGATATTTAGCTATGTGTTTGTGGTAGATTATTTTTCTAATGCATTTATTGGAAAATAAATTTCACAGACATTTGCATTTTCTACATAATCTATAAGAGTAGTCTTGAGAGGATATTCACTGGGAATGTACAACCTGCACACACTATGCAGTTCAAAGAGGAACTGACTGCACGGGATACCTTGCATTCAAATGCACATCACAGTGAAGATGTGCATCCAGATGCACATCCAAATCCATCTTGCAAGGACTTTTTCAGTCCAACAAGGGAATCCAAACCTGGAAGCTGCTTCTGCTTTTATCTCCCTTGATATGGAAATATAAGATAGATGGGTGTACAAGAGTTGCAACCTTAATTTTAAAAGTTTTTTTTCTTTTATCTGATTTTGAAGATAAAAATTAGTTTTTGAACCAGCCATATGAAACCATAAGAAGCAAATTAGAGACAAAGATCTGTCTGCAGCATTAAGAAATAATAAATCCTTTAAAGAAAGCATGCTATTGTTTTAAGTTCAATTATTTCAGATTTTGAAACTGCTCTAGACATCATAAACAAGCACATTGCATTACATGCCCTGACTGCCTTATATTAAGCAGCACCCTGAGATCTTAGATAACACTTGTATTATATAATGAATTGTCTTCTTCATAAATAATTTTGTAAATGAAAGGTTACATATGATTAGGCATCTGACAAAACTGCCTTATAAATAGCCATTTAAGAAAAACTATAATAAGTAACAAGCAAAAAAAAGTACATTTCTTAGATATCAGAGCAATACATTGAGGGCGTAATCCTATGTCCTTCCAACTTTGTTTGGGGGGACATAGGATTGGGGCTGGAAGGCACTGCACCTTGGAAATTCCTTCTGAGGACACAGCACTGCGGAGCCCCCACCTCCCCACCTCATAGCCGGCATGGTTCTTTCCACGCCAGCAGGGAACCAAGCATGGAAGACTGTGTTCGGTTCCCCCATGGGGGGGGCATTCCTGGGGAGGGGAGGGGTGAGGTTCTGCCAGATTCCAAGGAATCCAGGCGGTGCCCCAGCCTCTCCTCCTCACGAGGAGGGGTAAAACATCTAGACAGCCAAAATTGAACATCTAGATGTTTTTGAGGGTGAGGGGAATATGGTGGATATCCTATCCACTGCGTTCCTCCCGCTGTTGTAAACTGCCCTCAATAGGATGCCTGTAATCCTCCGGGTTTGGAGGGTTGCGGGCAGCCTAATAGGATCACGTTGCCCACAAATTAAAAAAAAAAAAAGAAGATACACAAGAGCCTGGTTTACACGTAACAACAACCCAGAGTATAGGTAGAGTATGGGTTGTTGTTGAATTGTGGGTTGTTCTCACATGTGAATCCTGCACTATGGTTTAACTATGGGTTGTTAACCATGAACAACCCAGGTAGAGAACCTATGATTTGTTGTTGGATTGTGAATTCTGGGCTGTTCATGGTTAACAACCCAGAGTTAAACCACAGTGTAGGGTTCACACGTGTAACGACAATCCATGATTCAACAACAACCCATACTCTGGGTTGTTGTTACATGTGAACCAGGTCATAGCCACAGTAACTGTATGAAGCCATACTTGCTTAGATAAAAGTATCAGTGGATCAATGGAACTCAGGGCACAACTCTATGAGACATTGGAAGAATAATGACTGGATCTCCCACGGTTTATTTAAATGGCAAATACAGCCCTGGAGCAGGGGGGAGAGAAATAGCAATTCAGAGTAGGACTGTGTCACCGATGGAAGACGGTTATTCCTTTCCCTGTGCCATTTACCTGGTTGAACCCACCCACCCCGAAGCTGCTGTTTGCCCTCCATTGCTGGCAAAAGTGCATACAAAAATGCATATATTCAAAGAAATGTGCATGGAAATGTGTGCAAATTTTCATGTGGACTGGTTGTTTTTTTTGCTGAATTCACAAATGGATTGAAATAAAGTTACCGTCAGAAAAATGAGAAACTGAGCGAAACTGAAATCAACAGGTTCCTATGTATAGAATAACATTTCTAAATCAGACATAGGGTCTGAAAAGCCAATATATTTCAGAGCTACCCTGACCAAGATTTCCATTAAACCTATGACTGCCAGACTGCCAGGTGATGCTTTTGTTCTGCCTCCAGTCCCACCCAGAATCCAGCATTTCTAAAGCAAATTCTGGCAACTCTACTTGACAAGTGGTGAATCCTAACTTAAGAAGTGGAGTTGAGGAAGACTATCTTCATAACCCTTCCAGATCTATTAAATCCAGATTTAAATACCTATTTCTAGAGGCCTGATAATTTCAGATACAGACTATCTAAAAGCATTTAGCAAAAATAATTAGTGATGCCACCCAAACTAACTCTAACTTACAGAGCAATCCTATGGTCCCCGGGGGAGTGTCACTCCCAGGGACCATAGGATATGTCAGATTCCCCCTCCCGAGGCCATAGAAACTGCTATAACCTTGGGTGGGGGAATCCAACATCAGGACATTCCCCCTCCCCCTTGCAGCCACTGTGGAACGCATTGCAGCAACAACCTCAGAAGACCTCAGAGAGGTCAAAAGCAGGGCAGGATGGTAGGTGTGGAGGGAAGAGGAGAGGTCAGGATCCACAGGATCCTATGGCCTCTCCATCACTGTCCCCGCCCACAACAAGGTAGGTCAGCTAGATGGGCTCAGAGGCCCATCTAAGTGAAGAAAAAAAAAATTAAAAGAGGAATGGGAGGCGATATCGCCTCCATCCTCCTCCTGCCCTGCCTGGTTTTTGTCAGCAGGGCATAGGATAAACAGAGGGCTCCCTCTATCTATCAACAGAGAAATCCATAAGATTGCTCTCTTAATCACCTTGTAAGTCAAATCTAGTAGGTTTGTAATTCCTGAAGGCATAACAACAAGCCCTGACTTTATTCCAGTCAACTATAATATTTTTGTATTTCAAATCCAAAAATGATTAGGCGTTAATTTATATTTTCTGCACATTCTGCATGGCTAAGTATCTAAATTCTGCCATCTTTGCACATGCTCAGATGTTGATTGCTGTAACTCTTTACTTTCCAAAGGAAATGAAAAAGTCCCATTCACAACACACAGGTGCACATAATGATTTTAATTTAATCCTTCGGTCTTCACCTCAACAGTTTTATTATCAGCAACATCAGCAACATACCAAGAGTCTCCATCTATCTATCTATAATGCACTAGACAGAAAAGAACACCACATTACGCACACCATGATCCCATGAGGCATCTCAGAGACCTGCATGAGCAAAAGATGATTTGAAAACTTGTAATAACAGAGAACTTCTGTCCAAATTTTGTAATATTGGATCCGTAACTCAGTGAGCAAATTACAAATTATGACAACAGGGTCAGTTCGCTCATCATGAAACGATATGAGGTTGATTATTGTTTGCATAATTAATAAAATGTCTGACCTAAAGAATCGAAATATGCAGAAAGCTGAAATTGTCATGGAAATAATCAAGAGATGTATCGTTTGCAGCAATGCTGGTCTTTTAGCTGCTTTAAAATGCAGTCCTATGACTGCTTCAAAATGCAGTCCCAGTGTGGCATGGTGGTGAGAATGTTGGACTGGAACTCGGGAGATCCAGGTTCTAGTCCCCGCTCTGCCACGAAACTCACTGGGTGACTTTGGGCCAGTCACTGACTCTCAGCCTGACCTACCTCACAGGGTTGTTGTGAGGATAAGATGGAGAGGAGGAGGAGGAGGATTATGTAAGCCGCCTTGGGTTCCTTGCAGGGAAAAAAGGCAGGGTATAAATATAATAAATAAATAAATAAATAAATATTTGCTCAGAAGAAAATCCACTGTGTTCAAGGGGACATACTACCTGCTAAGCATGTTTAGGATTGCAGCCTTAGTTACTGTGCTATTACACTACAATAATTTAGAGGTAGACATTAAAATAATATGTTTACATGAAAGATACCTAATAACTCTGAAGTAATGTGTGCATTATCCTTTAAATTTTGTACAACATAGCTAGCAAGGCTGCTAACCTGGAAGCCCTTTTAAAAGAGTATACTGGAGTTTGTCACTTTCCCCCATTCTGACAGCAGTTCCTTGGTCTATGTCAAAGGCCACTTCTGAAGTCCCCTCAACTTATAGGAGCTGCTTGTTAGGTGGCACTGAAGGAGAGGAGTATGCTGTCAGAAAGAGCAAACTCAAAGCCCTAATGCACATGCAGAGCTGCTGTGTGGCCCTCTGGCTCAGGGCCATAGTCTTGAAGCAAATTTCTTGTTAAAATCAAGTTATGCTGAGAGAGTTCCATCTGATGCAAACAAAATTCAACAATAATGTATTTCCAGTAACAAATCTCCACTTTAAAAAACAAAACACTGGCACAGAAAATGTGGTAGTACTGTAACTGTAACTAACTTAGAGGTGGGGGAAGCCCTTTAGGGTGCAATCCCAAACAGATAAATTACACTGAAATTAATGGGAGTTTTTGCCTTCATTCAAATATCATATGGGGCCCAAACCTTTGGCAAAGTCACTCATGTTTATTCTAGATCAAGTGTCCTTTTAGTTCTCCAGTCAATGTGAAGAATGCCAGACCCAAGAGGATATTTTATTTTATTTTTCATTATAAGTGCACATTCATGACAATTGGCTATCTGCACATATTTGTGTCCAGAGATGAAAACACCCTGTGGCTTTCATTGTTAAATTACTATTTCTTGTATTCAATCAAGTTTTCCAGATTACTTCTACTCACACACACATCACTATAAATGTATAAACAGAACAGGTTAAAATGCAGCTTACAACAAATAAAACCACGACACACCATTTAAATATAGTCTTTAATCCCCCCTTGCCTACTTTTTAACTTACATTTATATTTAGCCAAGTAATTTTAGGCTGCCAGCTTTGTACCTACAATAGTCTTACTATGTTACCAGTAAGCATATTTTCTTAAAAATCCTCTCTTATTCTGCATTTTGCAGAAAGCCAAACTAAATGTGAGTTTATAGGGGCCATACAAAAATAACTTCCAGTGAGTTGTAATATACATCACTGAGCTTGCAATCCTATTCCCACTTACCTTGGAGCAAGCCCCATTGCATTCAGAATGACTTACTTCTAAGTAGACATGTACAAGATTGTGCTGTGAGTGTTCTGCCTTGATCAGGAGTACAGATTAGGGTTACAGTAAGGTGTGAGCAGTAATATGGCTCTGCACCCAGTTCGATTCCCTGATAAACCACAGACTAAAGCATCACTGAACGAACCCCAGCTATGGCAAATAACTTTATGCTGTATGCTGGGAAATATCCTGCTGATGTTTATATTATATTTATATTATATTATCTCTTTGAATAAGCAGGTGTGAAAGATTCCATAAACTGCATGGTATAAAAATCTGTGCTGTAGGACTAGACCACTGAAGTCAATGAGGCATATGCCACAGGTTTTAGGAGGAGCTGACTGTGGCTCATGCAGACATTCCATGTATGCAATTTCCATAAGGAGAGAGCCTTCTGAATTTGGACTGTTGCGTGATCAAGTCTTCAACCCTTAACTTGCTTATTCTAGAACCACACAGATTCAAAAGGGTGGGATAAGCTACTCTGGAGTCTATGGTTTGAACCTCACAATATGACAGAGTGAAGCTTGTCTGTGTATTTACACTGAATTATTGTGGAACTGTATGCTCATATATAAAGGGTGTCTGAAAGATGTTTTCACTGATTTTTAGATATTTCTGAATTAAACAACTCTGCTATCTCATCCTCTAGGCCTCAATAGACAGTACCCATTAACTCCACATGAAAATAACAAAAAGATATCCAGATACTAACCACTAAAAATACTAAAAAGCATGTAGGCTGCAATCCTATACACACTTACTTACAAGTAAGCTCCAGTGAACGCAATGGGACTTACTTATGAGTAGACTTGCATAGGACTGCACTGTTCAGTTATTGCTAAACCAAAAATTCTCAGATGAGAACTTTCAACTCAAATGTGGGGGTGGGGAGATAAGGGGGCAAAAGGGGACTGAAATCACCCACCTTTCTTTGCTGCTTTCACTGCTGCTGGCAGCAAAGAGAACTCTTCAAAGCCATTGCTGTCTGGTAGCCCCCATTTCTCCAGCCAGCAACCTCCAGTAAACCCCACCATTTCACACACATTTTGTCACTCTGAAAGATCACTGAATGCCTCCCTTTGCCACCCATGAACATGGCACTGGGGCAGGGGACGGAAGTTCAACACAGCCCTAGTTCGGTTTCAAACTTGATAGAATTTTAAAGTAGGGTTGGCATGCCAGTCAATTGACGGTCAAGTATGATCAGTTCACCAGTCAATTGACTGCCTATTATCTGGGCACAGTCAAATATTGTACAATATTGCAAGAATGCTTCCCTTTAAAAGCTTCCCTTTAAAAAAAAAATCATTATACTGTCACCTGTTAGCAAGGGCAGGAAGCAAAGCAAAGCTTCTCCGGATGGTTATGTCCAGACAGGAATTCAACCAATAATCAGCGACAAAGGCCATTGTCTAATGAACAGAGTTTGAGACCAGGGCCAGGGAGACCCAGGTTCAATACCTCACTCAGTCATAAAACTCATTTGGTGACATTGGGCTAATCGCACACTCTCAGCCTAATTTACCTCACAGTCTTGTTGTGTGGGAGATGATGTATACCACCCTGAGCTTCTTGCAAGAAGGGCAGAATAAAAATGTAAAAATAAATAAATAAATAAATTTATTTATTTTTTCAAGTCAATATCATTTCACAGTAACAGCTATCTAGTTTGTTTGTAACTGGTATAATTATCAGATCTGTTGATGATTATCTTCTTTGTTATTCTCATTAATACTTGAGTTAAAACTTGACCATTATTGGACAATATTTGACCAGACAATTGACTGATCAAAAGCCCAACTCTATTTTAAAATATAAAAGAAAATTATAACTGTTGGAGCTCATCTACTAAACGTTTTTCAGATTTCTCATTCAAACCAATATAGATCACTTGCAAAACCAGGTGACATCAATGCACTCCTACAGAAAGAGAATATTCTTGGCCATCTCATTTAATGATGGGAATATACTGCATTTCTGTTTTAATATTCACTCAGACAAATTAAGTTCTTTCATGAATTAACGGTATTACTTTTAGGCTGCACTCCCATGCCCCTTTACCTGGGAGTAAGCCCCAATGAACTCAATGGGACTTACTCCTGAGTAGATATGCATAGGAGTGTATTGTTAATCAATTAAAATACAGTATTTCAGTGAAAAAGTACTATCTTGAGCCTAACACATTTCCCTTGACTAAACAAGAGAAGCAAATAATATATGGCTAGAAAATAATCTGAAATGTGCTGCCTAAATCAAGGGATACACATGGATTACTTAGCACAATGCCATAAGCACTATTATAGGAGATGACACTAATTAAATCAAACCAACAAAGCATGTTTTGAACCTGCAATTTAGTGAATTAACTGACTGTACTGATTAATCTTTTCAACCTTTAAAATAAAATACATTTCCTACAGCAAATTTAATTGTGAGCTTTGTCACTATCTGTGTTTTGCTTTTATAATATGTCACTGCTGTGCAGTGTAGTTAACCACTGAAAAGATTAAATGCAACCTCTGCCCAAAGTATTTCAATGCCGGGGGTGAGAGGATGAGGGATGGAATTGAAATTCTGCTAGAGGTATATAAGAAAAGATATTAAGGTGCAAAGTTATTAAATATAGACAGAAAAGCAAAATCAAGTATCATGAAAAACAGCAACATTCTCAAATAAAAAGCAAATTACATATGGAACTAACAATGCAGACCATTTATGCAATCCTTGCAACACGTAATTCTATCTTGTACTACAGGATTTGTTTAACTTTGGGGAACAGATTTGATTTTTTTAAAAACATGGGGTGGAAGCTATTCAAAGCTGTTACCCCTCAAATACTTTTTGAGCTTTTCCCCATTCAAGGTAGCCTTCATACATTATGTGTGTGTGTGTCCCCCTACACTGAGTTTAAATTTGTGTAGGGAAAACGTCCTGTGTGAAGTGGCCCAAACAAACAGTGCTAGTTTGCTGACTATTAGTTAACTATGACAACAAATAAGAGAATTGCCGCCTTTTAAAGTATTGATAAGTTTATAACAGTTTTCTTGCTTTCTTCAAACCTTTCCTTCCTGAAATAGACAAAAATGTCCAAAAATGTCTTTAGATCATGTCATAAATGCAGGATAACATGGATTTTCATTCTGAAGACAGACATAAATGCACTCATGTCATTATTCTAACCTAGATTGATAATAGTATATTGACATAAAAGGTAAAGGTAAAAACATCTTAATGGAATTCTTGGTTGGTCCTTTATCTGAACTCAAAGCACTCTTTGTCTGCTCCATTTGCTTCAAACAAACCATAGATGTGTGCTTATAGGGTTAAAACTAAGGAATGTGACAGTTCTCCATGTGCAGTCTATAGACCTAACTGTTCCACTTTCCCTGGTGGGGCTCCAAACTACATGAAAACAATGCAGCACACAAACTACTATTCCGACACTGAAGGTTTTGTTAACTCTACTACAGAATGCTATTTAAACCAGAACGACTTTTTATTTTAAAAGTAGCAATTACTGTACTATGGGTTCCAAGTGAATACAATCATGAATAGGCCTTTGCTTATTTTACCACATACTGAGAAGTATCTGATAAAATGATTATTTATGTTTACTGGACAATCACCTGATCACAGAAATTAATTTCCGGCATCTGAGTGTGCCATTTGCACACCTATCCAAAACCAAATCTGAGCCTTGTTCATTACATTACTTCAAACATTTAAAGGACTCTTTACCTTGGACAGGGGGTTGTGCACAATTTAAAAGGTGCCATTGTATCAAATAATTGAATGATGCATTGTAGTTACCTACAAGGTACATTTTTAAAAATCAGTGGAAAGAATAGGGGAGAGAGTAGATGGAAAGTGGGTGGTGGTGGGTATTAAATGCAATAGCTGAAGTGTGTTTAAAGGATAGGATTGAATGAGTGAAACTAGTGACAAAAGAGTACAAATTATTAGTTCAAATAAAATGCAACAGCCATTCTGAAAACGTGAAACTTTCCAAAATGTGGGGGGGGGGGGAATCAAATAGTAAGAACTGTGAAAAGTGAATGTAGATATCCACAGAACCATATAATGTTTTCAAGTTTAGCATTATGGAAATGATCTTTTAAAAATTAGTTTAAAAGAGGCTCCATGAAGCCAAGTCAAGAAAAATGTAAAAATGGCTGAGGTGGGGGGGAAGGAGGTGGGACTGTGGCACAGGGAGGAATTAATGAGAAAAACCAGGTAGTAACTTCAAAAGTGCAGGGTGTTCTTTACCACTCCACATGTGGCAAAATGAATGTGTAAACGGTGTGTTTTTCACAGCTGTCTTGAACATTACCCAAACATGTGTACTGTGCCTTTTCTCATAAACTATGTTCAGATGATTTTTTTGTTGAAAGAAAAGTAATGTATGTCTTCCACAGACCACAGGTAACTTCTAAGAAGCACTTTAGCAAGTGGTATTACTAAGAGAAAAGGCGATAGGAGGTCTGATTAAAAGCGGAGAATGGTATGAGCTGTCAAAGTACACCGAGGAAGCTCACAGCTTTTAGGCTTCAGTGCAATAACAGAAAATGTAAAACTAGGGCTGTCTTGCTCTATGCCTCCTGTGGGACCACCAAATTTCGAGTTATCACAGTGTCTTTGCTGTCCTGTTCTTTCCCTTTCCTGCCCCAACTTTCACCTCTTTCCTTCAGGGCCAATATCTTGGGCAAGTGCCCCCCCTTCCTAGCCCCTCCCACACACAGAGAGACTCCTTGCTTTATTCAGAATCCTAGATAAGCTTTTGAAGCCAAAGGCAGCATCCGAAACTGCACCAGGGCTAAGTTCCAGAACCTCCGCTCAAGAGCCTATTATTTTGAGGTCTAAAATCCATATAGTGTAATACCTTTACTAGGCCAACTCAAAGATCGTTTTTATGACCTTTGAGCTGGCCTACGAAGGGTATCGCACTCTATGGATTTCGGCTCACACGGCTGCCTTTTGTTTTTGGGATTATTCTTAGTGTTACGGCTCAATTTTGCGGGACGTTAATATAGCAAAGAGTGCCTCCGAGCTTATGCAAAGTGTATTTCCCTCTCTTCCTCTCCGACTCATCTTGAAAGGCCCAGGCAGGCATCCACCCTGGCACCTTCTCGCTCTCGAAAGACATTCACACAGCTGGAGTCTTCCACGCGAAGCCTCCTAGGCACTCTGCGGCTGTTCAGCCATCCAAAGTTAACCGAGCCTGATGCGGTGGGCGTCAAAGGCGTCAGGGAGTTCGTCCATCCCGCCGGGCTTGTCGCGCCCACGAATCTTTTCCCCCTTTGGGAGACGGCGGGAGAGGCATTCCCGCAGGGCTGACGAAGCGCGCCCAGAAGCCACCCGCCAGGCGCGCACAAGCCAATCCCCCACCCGCGGCGCACTCCGCTTTGCCGCCCGGATGCCGAAGCAGACGGAGCCGCCGCCGGGCTCCCTCACACCCACGCCCACCTGCCGACCGACCGACCGCTGCGAGCTCTCCCACATGTAGCAGCCCTCGAGGAAAGACTCACCTCCCCGAAGCTGAGGGAACGCGGGGCCGCCACCGCCAGCGTGTGGCACGGGACTGGCGGGAGAGGCAGGCGGACGGAGTTGCGGCCGCCCCGTCCCGTCTCGTCCCCCGCCGGCTGGCGCGCACTGACTCACGTCCGGGTCTCAGCCCCGAGCGGCGGCTCCGGCCTCCGAGCGCCGCTTCCCGCCGCCAATCATGGCTCGGCGAGCGCAACTCGTCGTCCCCGCACGGCAAACTCCCCTTGAGCGCGGAGGTCCCACTCCCCCCCCCCCCCCAGCAGGGGCCGCCGGTCAGGCCTCCAGAGGCGGCGGCAGGAGGAGAAGAAGGAGCAAAGACGCCACACGCACGAGGAGGAGGAGGAGGAGGAGGCGGCGGCAGCAGCAGCAGCAGCGACGGCGCCTGTATTTACTCAGCGTAGGCTGCGTGTGGGTGCGTGCGAGCCGGCTCCATTCAAATCCACGGGAGTTTGGCCATTGGCTTCGGTGGGAGGTGGCTTGCGCGCCCAGAAGCTGATGGGCTCTCAGTCACCATCATTCCTGTGGCTAGAGGGGAAGGGGCTCGAGAGCGGAGCCTTGACTCACACGTGGAAGCGGAGACGATCGCAGAAAGAGCGACCTCGGCAGGGAAGGGTTTTTTTTTTTAAAAAAAGTTTTTTTTCTTCTTCTAATGAACTACTTCCAGGAATATCACTTTAAAACACACACACACACACACACACACACACACAGCATTTTTTTAAAAAAAAAACAATAACACTGCCAGATTTTATTTTACTTTTAACCACTCACGCAAGAATATTTAATTTTAAAACCCCGTTGTTAGAAGGATGGACGTGACGCGACACTTAATACAAAAGACTTCAAAGGGAGAGACAAGAGTTTAAAAGACCCAACTGTTCAATAGCTAACAACGTTTGGAGGGAATGAAAAAATAAAGGTTCAAGAAGATTCAGAAGGAAGAGAACCCTCCCAAATCTAGTCATCGACCTATTCTTCCTACAGACCAGAGGACAGAAACTGGCTAAGAGGGGGAGGGAGGTGTAGGGACTGCAAAGGATGAAAGTGCACAGCAGAGCTCGGTGCTGACGCGCACTTACGAGAGAGCGAGTCCTATTGAACGCCCGGTGGGGCTTGTTCTGAGTAGACGGTGCTTGGGGATCGCTCTGACGGAGACGTAACACATAGATCTCATAGAAATGCATTTGGAGCGACTAGCTGAGGTGTAGAAGTGGATTCAGTTTGATCCCTAACAGACTTTCACAGCTGAGGAAACCAGCACAGCCAGTGCGCAGAGAAAGCTCGACTTGTAAACAACAAAGTTCGCCAAGACCGTATGACAGTCTGGAATCTGTCATATTTAACCACCACCACCACCACCACGCTAAGAACTATAGCACTGAGAAGCTCGGGGGGGGGGGTGTCTTACCGTGGTGCCTCTGCTGCTCCCATGTTCGTTCCCACTGTATTTTCCTTTGCAGAACAGTTTTGTTCAACAAACCCCATTCATTTGTTGCTGCTCTCCCTCCTGGTCTGGAGTCCTGAAAACTACCTTTCTCTCCCCCCCCCCCCCCAGTTTCCCCCTCTTCTGCTCTGAATCCCAGCTACGAATCCCAGCTGACAGTGAAACAGACGCGAGGGCGAGCATGCAAAGGAGAGACTCGAGTAGTCCTTTAATTAAAAAACTAGCGACTAAAAGTGGCTTGGTTTCTTTCCTTTTTCTTTTCTTTTTTTTTTAAAGCAGAGTTACATAATGTATTAATTGGTTGCTATTAACGCACTTTTATTGAGCATAGCGCACAGAAGTCTGATTGTGAGTGAGGAGTGTTTTCAATGAAAGTGGAGTTATTTTAGCTGCAGACATGTTTACATTTCTGTGGTTTAGTCTATAACTTTCTCTTTTTCTTGCTTCAGAATTCTGCTCCATGAAGCAAAACCCTTAGCTCCCAGACATTCCAAAAAGTCTGCCAAAATAACAGAAAAAAATGAAGAAGAAAAAAACGCACACACAGAGACCCCCAAGTCTGGGTCAGGCGGAGGACTGTATACCTCCTCCCCACTCTCTCCAGTTCAAAAGCCTCCAGGGCTCCGTTTCCTGTTTCTAAGGTGGGGGGGGGGAATAAAGAGGGTCTACAAGTAGTGATTCTGAGGACCTTTAACTCTGGATATGGCAGTTGACAAATTTGCCTTCTGGAAACAGCCCTGTCCCATACAGGGCAAACCATATGAATGCAATCTGCTTTGCCCCAGTATCAGTTTCATATCTGCACTAGCTATTTACCATGCATCAGAGCTGATCTGAGGCACCTGTAATGAAATCTGGAACTGTGCAATGTGCATCGGCAATATCTGGAAAATATATGGAAAATATCTGCTATATGGTACTGAAAAGGATTTGAGGAAGAGCTAATTTCTCCATATCCACATGCCATGGTACGAAAAGCTGTGGATGGAAATTCTGTATATTGTATATTATCATAGTCACCAGTGAGCAGAAACTCTCATGCTATCTCCTGTACATGCTGCCATTTCCAAAAAGTAGGATTTATATTTTTTCATATTTTTGTTTCAGTTGTATGAATTCATTAGATGAGCCCAATGTTATACACAACACAGAAAGTACAGAAGTTTTACAATCAGTAATAGCAACAACCTTCAATATGTTTCTCCAGATAGCTTTTTTTTAAAGCCAAACCAATTGGTGCTAGAATGCTCCAAACTGTGTGGATACTGGATGGACTTCTCTAGTACAGAAGCATTGGAATGCTCAAATATGAATATGGTATAAGCACTGCAAACCTAAATAACTCTAAGAAGATATAAGTCTGTATTGCAGCCATAGCCCAGATGCCTGCCCTGACTGAAATATTAGTCAGTGTAAGGCATAATGTTTCTACATCTTTCTGTGTAAGACAAGGCTCAGCAGACGGTAGATCTCCAGATGTTTTGTACTTCAACTCCCAGAAGCCTCTGTCAGCATGGCCCATGGTCAGGAATGCTGGGAGCTGAAGTGCAAAACACCCAAAGATCCACTTTCTGCCTACCCCTGCTAAGATATGGAGATGAAGATACTACCCCCAAAGAAGGTAAAACTGACTTAATTTATATTACAGATCTGATAGCTTTACAGGAAAATTGTGATGGCTTGACTGAAAAATGTACTTCTGGAAAGGACCTTTCTCTGTATAAAATAAATGATAACATTACTATTGTCTACATGTTTTTCCTTGCACTGCCTGGCTTGGCTCACTTTCCTGAGCTACCTGGAGCTGTTTGCTCTCCATACCATGCACATTTTTGTGATGCACCTGTTCTTAGCTTGTGGTATACTGCATTACATTGGTTGATGTGGAGGGGTGCGGGAATGTAGGACAGATCCTGGGTGCATGGTCTTGCCTCACGGAGGAACTCGATTGCCCATTGTTCTCTTCTAACTCTGTTCAGTATCCGCTATGTTACACAGAGTCACTGTTGTCAATTTACTGACTTTGTTTTCTGGTTTTAATTTACATTTTCTACCATTCCAGGTTTGTCCACAACAACTTTGAGGTCTCCAGATGTTACCCAGCATATTTCTATTTCTACTGTTTTCTCCATATATTCCATACCAGATCTAGGATGAAAAGTCACCAGTGTCAGTCCCTGGAATTTCCAATTATGAGGATCTCAGGACTGGAAAGGGCTTCTGCCCTAAGACTTTGGTTGCTAGATCTGGCAATTTCAGTGATTCAAACAGTAAGTGATAAGAGAGGGAGAGAGAGAGAGAGAGGGAGAGAGAGAGAGAGAGAGAGAGAGAGAGAGAGAGAGTTAAGCAATGCAGCCTCATACATCTGTCAGGCTTTCCAAGTAGTGCAGCAGATAGAAATTCAGACCCATTTGTTGATAAAAATTCCACTGATGTGGTATTGTATGCAAGGCAAAAACTTGATCATGAATTTTAGGATGCCCAAGGATCAGTTGAAAAGTTATATTAATAAAAAACAGGGAATTCTTTGTCACTTTGATGAAGGAAAAAATTCAATGAATCCACGAGGATGAACAATGCTGTTTCCATCTCTGTAAAAACTGAGACTCTAGAAGTAAACACTTGAATAATCTACTTTTGATTTCTAACTCATGTAGCATATCCATTCTAATTCACGTGGTACATCAATCTTGATTTTAGGAAGACTGATCCCACCCCCACAATTCTCTACTCAGAAGGGAACATTTGTATTGTTCTTCATTGTATTGTATTGAATCTTCTTCATTTCTTTCCACTTGACCATTTGCTCTCCTCTTCCTCTTCCAAAAATAGCAATAATGGTTTTGAGGCAGAAAAAAGACCTTAGACATGTAGTGGGGGTGGGGGAATATCATTTGTTTGTGACCTACTACTTTTTTACCTTTCTGAAGCCACCTTGAATTAGATTCTACTTTATAAAGGTCCTTTGATTTGTGTGTATAATATTCTCATTTAAGGGAACCAGAAAGAGTGAAATTATGACCATGATAGATGTCAAGGGGATTATTATTATTTTGTCCATTGAGTACAGTGTGTGTGTGTGTGTGTGTGTGTGTGAGGATTTCATCTAAAAGGTTATGATTATCAAGCATTGGGGGGGGGGTGTTTTTTGTTTTTTGCTTTTTAAAAAAAAGAAAAGAAAAGGAGAAAGGTCTGTCCAGAAGATGTTTTATATTAATTTAAGTATTTGTTGCTGGATAATGTCTGGCTCTCTCTCAATGAAATGTCCTGCGTGGGCTGCCACACCTGCTAAATATAACCCCCTCTTTCTTTTGAAATTCTATAAAGAGGCCTTTAAAGGTTTACATCCTCCAATCTGGAGGTTTAATTGCTTCGTTTATAGTTTTTTTTTTAAAGGCCTTGTAAATTTCAGAATTTTGGGATATTTCAAAGATGAAGGGGCTGTTCATCGAGGATATGAGGACTGAAATTTGAAACAATTCACTGTGTTAAATAGAGCATTGCTTCTATTGCAAAGCAGGGGTGGGGGGACATTCCTGCTTCTTATTCTGCAAGTTCTTTGAGTAGATATTTCTTGCATGGATTTTATGGCTTACGAGCAAGTTCAATATGAAAATAAGCAGCAAGGGTTCACTATGGTAAGTGTACACTGGGGAGGAAGTGATAGATTCTGTTTTATATAAAGTAATGGAGAGTGATTACCCACACTAATATACTTTAATCTACAGAACACATAAATCTAGTGTGAAGAGGATACCCCCAAATCAGTTTCAACAACAGAAAGTAGGCCATTGCCAGAAAATACATTATAATTTTCTACTTACCTTAGCTCTTTGTCAAGAAAGGATATCCATAGCTATAGATTAGACTGATATATAGAAAAAAATAATATGACATTCGCACACAGCAAGTATCGTATTTCCCTTTTTAGGGAAAAATCTAAACCGCTCTGTATCAACAAGGTGTCATTTGAAAGCTCATGGCATACTGATGTAAGTAATTTAATTTACCATAAGTTGCTCATGGAATTCATGGATTATTTCTGACCCTAGGATGGCAGACCGTCCTATGATGCCCTCCAGGGAGCTAAACCACTGGCAGTCAGAAGTGGCACGTCTCATTGTAAGATCAGAGCAGATCAGCCAATGAGATGGGGCAGACAGAATGCTCAGAAGTCCAAAAGTAAGTTGCAAAAATTTAGAAAACAGTGGGGAGAACATGTCAACATCCCAGGACACTGTGTTGCTGATATGAAAGTAGCCATTTTTGAACAAGGGAATTTCAAAGGGAGACTTCAGCATGAAACTATTACATTAAAATTTATCAAGAAGTTCAATTCTATCACCACAGGCTTGAATAGGAACATAGGAACATAAGAAGCTGCCTTATACTGAGTCAGATCATTGGTCCATCTAGCCCAGGGCAGCGGCTCTCCAGGGTTTCAGGCAGGATTCTTTCCAAGCCCTACCTGGAGGCCGGGAATCAAACCTGGGACTTTTTGCATGCAAAGTGTTGGATAATTAAAATTGCAGTCAAAACCTATGGCTAATGTTTCACCAGGTAACTGGGTGAAACGGTTAAGATCACTGATACCGTCTAGGGTGGTTTTCCTAGAAGGTACTCAGTGAATTATTAACAGCCTGAACAGGAAGTGGGCGTTGCTCCCAGCTTCTTCCTCTTTCTGTTCAGACTGGAGTGAGCTTGGCACCACCAGGTTGTTGTCTCCACGTGGTCCTTGCAGCAGCATGTAGCCAGAGTTGCTGGTCTGAACTCCACAAGTTCAGACCCCAAGTATTTCCAAATGAACTTGTAACCAACTGTAAGAAACACTTTTAAGCCTGCCTGAATGAAACTGCATAATCGGAGTGAGTAAATGTTACTTTTAACTTTTACAAGACTGTGTCTCTGATTATTGTTCTGAGGGAGAGAAAAGGGGGCAAAACCATGGAAATCCTGTCTGCCTTAAAGCATCCTGGATTACCAAATGCTAACTGGCTAACACTAGCCAAATCTAAGATTCTTTTAAGCTGGAAAGGGACTCTACTCTGCTGGTCTCACTAGCGTGAGATAGGAAGGATATTACTCCACAATATATCTTCTCCTAGTATCTTTTTCAAGTCCCAACACAAAGCATGTGCTCTATCACACTGAGCTGTGGTCCCTCCCTACAGAACCTGGTATTCCAGGGGGGTCATCCATCCAAGTACTAACCAGGCCTGACCCTGCTTAGTTTCCGAGATCAGACAAGATTGGGCTGTTCAGATGTCATTTATCATCATCATCATCATCATCATCATCCAATATTAATATTAAAATCCTGCCTTTTTTCCAGTACTGGGACTCAAGGCAGCTTTACAACATTAAAACTTTATTTATTTATTTATTTAATATATTTATTTGCCGCCCATCAGCCAAAAGGCTCCCTGGGCGATTTACAAGAAAAACAGGATAAAAACAATCATAAAACCAAAAACATCATTAAAATAGAAATATAAATACAGTGTAATACAATAAAAGAAAGCAGCCAGATGAATCAGACCGGAGGTACAGCAGTGATAATAAAAATGGGAATAAAAATCTAACCATTAAAATATTGGGTAAATAAAAAGGTCTTCACCTGGCACCTGAAGGAATAAAGAGTAGGCGCCAAGCGCACCTCCTTGGGGAGTTCATTCCAGAGATGGGGTACCACAACTGAGAAGGCCCTTCCCCTAGTAGCCACCCTCCTAGCCTCTTTTGTAAAACTTGTACAATTAAAACATATAAATAGAAATATACAAAAGTTAAAAATATAATTAAATCAGCTATAATATTAAAATTATATAAAACATCAAAGTTAAAACAGCTATAACAATACAAACAGTGCAATCCATCGCATTCTCACAGGTCCAGACTATTCCCAAAGGCCTGATAGTGGCTTTCTATCCCACTTTTAACTTGGAAATGCTAGGATGTTTGTGTTCTCTTGCTATTGTGAATGGTCACTATGCTTATTTTTGCATACTTTTAAACATTAACATTATTGTCATATTGCACTTTTTGCATTTCATTCCGAAATGACCTTGCAATTTAGTCCTCCCCACTTCTACTGCACCCATGTGTGTGTGTGTGTGTGTGTGTGTATATATATATATATAGTTTTACTTTTTAAAACATTTCTGGTTTTCATGCTTATAGAGCAAAGTTTGACAATATAACTGCATGATATGCCTCTGCAACAGAGAGCAGAACAGAGAAAAATATCATTCATTCTTATGATCTTGCCAGTGAGCATGTTGAGGGTATGTGGGCTGAGTTTGGGAATGTGGGGTAGCACCGAAACAGCTGCCTTTTTTACACGACTGACTCGGACTGTATTCTATCCTCCCCCATCTATTCATAGCAATGTTAATACCTCTGCTGGTTGAATCTGCTTGCCATTAAGGTGGTGACAAGAATGGATGTTGCAAGCTGTTTGCTGTTCATTTCAAGAAGTGTGGACAGTTACTTCCTTGATTTGAAAAGATCACTATGGCGAAGTCTGAGAACCGTTGCTCTAGATCATGGGTGCAGAATATTAGGTTCAGGGTCCCAATCCAGCCATCCAAAGTTCCCCAGATGGCTATGCCCTTTTCCCTGACCACGCCCCCTCTCCCCCCCAATCACTGATAGTTTGGTGACTTTGTGTGGTCTTTTCCCCATTCTAAAAGGCTGAAATGCCTCTCCGAAGGCTTAGTTACTGGCAGTATGAACTTTAAGCTACAATAGGCTGGTAGTTTGGCTGCACCCCTTTGCCCCAAATGCCCCACTCCCTTTTGCCCTTGGCCCTGCCCACCACTTGAATGTGGCCCCCCAAATCTTCTCTGTCTAAACCTACGGTAATCAGGTAGTGTTCTGTCCATAACAAGGAAACTATTTCAGGCTCCACCCACCCACCCCAGAACATCCTCCCAGAACAAAAAGGCCCAGAACAAAAAAGCACACCTAGCGTGTGCCCTGTGAGTCAGGCCATATATTATGTTGGAAGATCTGAGCTAAGATATTCCAAATCATGGCTGCTTTGGTCCTCAAACAGAAACACAGAGCTAAATTCCCATGAGGGCATGTAATTCTTACCCTTCACATTCTAAACCTTTTCAGGTGAAATAGTAAAGTGTCTCATTTTAATTCAAAAAATACTCCTTCTTTCTCAGTTATCAGAAATTTGAAGACACACTGCTCTAACCTAACAATTTAGATTGCTCACCTTTGTACAGAAGTTTCCCTAACTTATATCTAGGGTAAGTGTAGATTGTGATAAAGATTTTCTCTAAAACATTTGGTGCATGTGCCTGTTGCAGTTTAAGTCTTTAGTACACACAGCAGTTCCCAATAACACATGGTGACCACAAAGTGCTCCGTAAAATTGCATAATGCATAATTCCTATCAGCTTGCAGAGTGCGCAAAAAGAAGATGATATGAAACACATTGTACATCTGCCACTGAGCTCTAGTGACAAATTTATGCAGAATGGGGGAGGGAAACAAATTTAATTTTGTAAAAAGAAAAAAGGAAAACAGTTGCAAATGTATTTACCATTTTAACCAGGAGAGTCATTATACTGTTATATATGATAACTGGTTGTGAATTGATTCCACAAAGGCTGAAGTTCTAGCATACTTTCTAGGAAGTCAATACCACTGAACTCAGTGAGCTTGTTTTGAGTGGACATATTATGATTACCCTGTAAGTAATAAAGTCAATTGAAATATTAAAAGAAATGTTGCTGGAATTATATTTTAACATTTTGTTATGCATTTTGTTGTTGTTTGTTATGCATTTTATATAAGCTTCCCAGCTCTGATCAGGAAAAATACTGAGTACAAAAAAGCCTTAATGTGGTTGGTACAAATTAACTGTCTGGTCAATTGTTTCCTTAGACCTGGATTAGAATGTGTCAGTCTATTGCACAATCAATCAAGCCTAAAATATTATATGTAAACTTTGATATGTTTAGATTTTTGAAGCTAATTCTGCTCAGCTATTAGATTACACATTCACTCCATGATGACTGCATTTACTACAGGGGTGGGGAACGTCTGTCCCAGGGGCCAAATCCAGCCCTCCTGGGGTCCCAAGCTGGCCCTTCAGGGTACCCCAGATGGATAGGACCCATGCCATACCCCCCTTTCCCCTGACCACCAATTGTTCTGTGGTTTTCCAGGTTTTCTGCACAGTTTCCCCCTCATTCTAAAAGGTTCAAATGCCTCTCCTAAGGCTTAGTTACTGGCAGGAAGAGCTGTAAGCTAAAATATGTGTTGTGGTTTCCTTTTGTTTGCTTGAGGGGAGGGGTTGGAGTTTTGTTTTGTGTTTTGTATTTTGGACCCCACCCCTTTGCCCTGCCCACCACTGCATGCAACCCCCCCCCAGCTTCCCCCAAATTGCATTTGGCTCTCAGGCTGAAAGAGGTTCCCCACCCATATGTAATGGAAGGTATTGGTCCCAAGCCATTGAATGCGGACAGCGTCCAGCAAGTCACACGGGTAACCCCACACAGATAAAGGGCATTAGTGTCAATCAACTGTCCAGCAGGGAGCAAATTGGATGCACCCTACCACCTTGCCCCCCATTCTGAGCACCTGATTGTTATTATTGCCTATTACCTGACTGGGGCTGACCGGTGAATGATGCCAGGAACAATCTGCTCCGCACTGGCCTGTGTGCACAGTTCCCTGTTGTGGGTTATTAGGAATGCATGCATGGACGCCTGCTTTTGCACATGTATGTATGATCTATGAATCTATGAGCCTAGCTCAATTGAGGCATTAAAGTTTGAAATGAAACTTCACCAGTAGTGAAGTGGTAAATGTTGAAGTGCAGGTGCCCATCATGACAGTAACCACAGCCATGCACACACACCCCAGGGAGAGTTTAAAAATGCAGGCATCTGTGTTGATCCATATTTTTTAAAAAAACAAAAAAAACCAGTTGTAGCAGTGTTCATCTCCACCAAGAGCAGGTCTTTTGTAAAGCTAATTGCCCATTCAAGATCAAGCCATCCCCAAATACTTTGCATTACAACAAAGATTGCTCACAACAATATATTGTTGCTGGGAAAAACCATTATCCCCCCCCCCCCCGTACTGTGCTGATTGCAGTTAAGCGCAAAGGGAACAGGGGCGCCTGAGTGGGGCAGCAGATGGTCAGCGTTCCTGCTATCAAAAAGCACTGGTATGGCATCCCTGCAAGCCCTCGCTCCACTACGCCACTGTTCAAGACACCCCCACAAAAGCTAGAAGCCTCTGTGTGTTCCAATGGACACGTAGAATTCCTGTGCCAGCAGTTCTCTGTGTTCCCTTCAATGGGGGAATGTCACGCTGCACATGCAAAGTAAATCATGCGGAGCTGCCAACCTCCATTGGGAAGAACTGGGAAGCTCTTGCGGGTGGGAGGGCTCGGGGTGCACATTATAGCCCCCAGGCCTGGAAGAAATTGCTGGTTTCAGGGTAATTATGTTTATGTTAGCATAGCGGAAAGATTAATGAGAAACATGGGACAGTTTTCAAATATTTTAAAGCTTGCCATATAAAAGAAAGAAGGGTGCTCACACCACCACCACATTTAGGACAGTGATGTTTAGTGTTAAGTTGCACAACTCTTCCAGCTTCACCTCTCTTTGTTTAAGATGTGGCAAGGTGATTCTTCTCTTTGTCTGTTGAGGAAAATGTTACCAAACACGGAGGAATTGCTGTGCCATTTTTTTCTCACGAATCTCACCATTGTTCTATTTGTTGCTTTAAAAAATTCACACAAATCTGAATACTATTTATGCAAAAAAAAAAGAAAAAGAAAAGTTGTTTTAAAAGAGCATTTCTTAAAAGTATGAGTAACAGTTGTATATATTCACCACTAGAACTAAGTGCATCAGCTTTCCTGTCAAGGTTTGAAACAGTTTAGAGAAGACAAACATGCTGTCATGGGGGGGGGGGCGGGTTCTTTGTGAAAGGGACCACTTCAGCCATTGCCTTTCTCATTAAAATAAAATGAATTAACATTTCCCCTACAAAAATGACTAGCAATTGGATCCAGCAATTGTATGAAAAGCTGACAGGACCCCTAATGTCAACCATCATACATTTGGATGGCATTCATTAAAAAGATTTCCCTGGTTTTAAAAATGACATTTTTAACCAAGGCAGAGAAGGATAGATTGACACATCCCTTTTTCCTCCGTCAACCTTTTCTCATGAGTTATACACTTGGGCAGTTTCTAAGTCACTATGACAAGAAAAGAAGAATTTAATATTATGGGATTTGGGTTTTTATTTTCTAAGAAGGCTCATGTAGAGCAATCCTATGTGAATTCAGAAGTCCCACTGAGTTCAGTGAGACTTACTTCCAGGTAAGTATGCATAGGATTGCAGCCTTCATGGTGGAAAGTGAGGTAGCACCCATATTTAACTTATGCTGCTGCCTCTACATGCTTACTTGCTAGTAAATTCCACTGCACTCAGTGGGTCTTACTTCTGAGTAGACATGCATAGGATTGCATTGTTAGACTGCAATCATGTAGAAACTTACCTGGGAATAGGGTTGAATGGATCACTGTGATTCTGGTCTGTTTGAGTTAAGCATGTGTTTATTCATAGGTCTGTTCCATTCCATTTCTGAAGCAATGCGTAATTTTTTAGATTAGAAAAATGTGCAAAAAATTTTTAAAATTTAAATATTTAGTTAAATATGCCTTTTATATGCATTTTATCCTAAAATACACCTTTTTATCCTAAAACATGTATTTTGTATGTATTTTATTATGAGTTTTGAGCTGAGAATTGTATGGCAAAATTTGGAGAAATGCACAGTCCAAAGGATAACTGAGTTCCAACCTGCACATTAGTCCAGGAAGTGCAAATCAGGTCAGTTCACTTAAAAATGCAGGCTGAACAAAGTCCTTGAGCACCCCTGCCTGTCAGTAGGTCTCATTAAACTCAGTGGGACTTATGTCTGAGTAAACATGAATAGGATTTTGCTCTTAGGCTGCTATCGTATGCACACACGTACCAGAGAGTAAATCCCACTGCATTAAGTGGGACTTACGTTCAAGTAAACATGTGTAGGACTATATTGTTTAATAAAGAATAATATATGGGTAGGAAATCCAGATGCAGAGGAGGACAGGGCTCCTCCTACACCTTTAACAGAAGTGTGGAAGAGGGAATTACACCTGCTGAAATTCCTTCTTCTCCATCTGGCCACTGTGGGGTGCGACTCTAAATGCAATATTGCTGTCAGCTATCTGCACGTAAGACCCATTCACTTCAATAGGACTTATATGCATGAGTAACCAGGGGCAAGAGGAATGAACTTTATTGGGAGATACAAGGTTGGAAGAAGTTATTAGGTGAAGATACCCCTAATATCTTCACAAAAAGGAAAGATGTGCTGGTCTCATGTGCCACTGTAGACAAACACCCAGGGATGGCCCTACGATTAGGTAGAGTTAGGTGGCATATCCTGGGAGATGGTAGCAAGGTGCTGGAGGAGGGAGCTGTGTGCCATGTGGTCTGCCTTCCACTCCCTAAGCTAGCCTGATGCCTTCAGGTGTGAAGATGCTGTCCCAAGCTGCCAGTCTGTTTGGCTTTTGTACATAGAATGGGAGTGGGCACCATCTTGTTCTTTGCCTCAGGCAGAAAAATGTGTTGGGCCAGCCCTGCAAACATCATTACACTCTACATCATTACAGTCTTGTACAATCTTCATGCCTAATTTAAAATCATTATTTGAGCAATTACCAGGGGTTAAATGCAACCAGTGACTTTTCCTTCAGCAAACTTATTGTTCAGACATTGACACTGCCACGGGGAGAAGGTACCCCTAATTCTTGTTATCTATTTGTGCTGATATAGACTTATGCATAGATTAAGAGTGCAGGCTTGATATATTTATTCTAGAAGGAAACCTAATGCTGCTCATCTTTGTGTGTGTGACTGAACAAATAAAAGAATAGATTTTTTAAAAAGACACTTAATGAGTGTGAATGGATAAATTCTTCCTGAATCCATTGGGGATCAATCCCAAATTTATGGTGGATAAATCTCAAAAGTATCAGACATTTGATACAGAGAACAGCCTGATAATTCTGATGTTTGGCTGGGCTTTATCTAAATTGTCTTATGATCCTTTAGTAAGCAAAACAAGGATACAGATCTCACAAAAACAACACTTTTCATGGTATTTTGGCACGTCTAGCCTCTAGGCTTGGTAAGAACTCCAAGGAGCAGAGGAATTCAAAAGAGGATATTAATAATAATGATGGACAAAATAAGTTCAAGAAACTTGTGACGTATTATTTTCACATTGCAGTCTTAGAGACAGAGGAGATTTTATCCAACCATTGTGCTCAGGTTTGAACTGACACTTTCTTTTTCAAATTAACACTTTCAATTAATCATTAAATGAATCAATATTTTTCCTTCGTATATCTCTCAAGCATCCCAGTCCTTTAAACATGCCTACACAATGACCTGGTTAGCACATAACTACAAGCCACCGTGGTTTAACAAGTCCTGTGAGACTTGTTGTTGCGGCACTGGCCGCCATATTTAAAATGCAAGCTGCGGCGGTGGCAGGGAATGCTGTGGCTTATCGTTACATGTGAGGGTGGTTAACAAACCACCCAGAACTCATGGGTTGTTTTAGGGTTGTGGGTGGCTTGTTAACTACCCTAACAATGCACCCTGGCTTGGTTCTGTGGTAAGCGCTATTTGATTATAGCCTTTAGGTTTGTCCAACTGGACGTGGACTCCAATGAAAATTAGCAAGACAATTGGGATGGGTCTTCAAAGTTTATTGCAGTACTAGTCTGACTCTTTATGCAAGAAGAGACAGCCCCGCCTAAGCGTCACACACACACTTATATACCATGATCAAAACAAACTTTCAATACAGGATGTTGCGTGCGCATGATTATAGAATGTGTACGTGCACTTATACTGATTGGCTTATCTTCCTGTTGCGAGGCAAGCTGACTAATTTTGGTCTGCTAGGGACTTTCCAGGAGACTTCCTCTGGGCGCCATCTTGCGATTTCTGCCCAGGGTGTAGCCTTTTTCAGATAAGGACCTTATTTACAACACTCCTTCCTTTGGACCTAAAAAACCTGAGCCTCAGCAGCAGGTTTGTTGGTCCACTTACACAAACAGGTGTTTCCTGTTGGGGTTATTTTGGGGAAGTTGTAGGTACATTTGATGTTGTACTTCGTGTTTTACTGCAGCTTGTATGATTGCAGAGCAGCATTGCTTGAAAGCAGGGGGGATGCAGCAGGGCAGAAACAGCAGGAGCAGCATGCCTATTACCAACACTAGAAATCCTTGTCTCAACCATGGCCAGCTTGGCAACCACAAGGTGAGCCAGCTGTAGGCATCCCAACTTGTCCAGGTTTGCACCGGCACGTAAGTGACTTTCCGGATTTCTTTAGCCAGTTTGCGGAGCACTTGGCCATTGTCAGCTATTTTCAGACAGCAGTCGGACTAATTGAAACATCTACAGAGGCCACCTTTGTGAGCTATGAGATAATCAATACCGACTCTGTTCTGAATGATAGCTCGGTGCATGTCATCTAACTGTTCTGCCACTGCTTCAAACTTAGCTGCTGTTTGGTTAGCAAAATTTTTTACTACTGCTTGCAAGTGGACTAAGCAATTTGTAAGGTAGGTGTGTTCTTTTTACTATTTTTTGGGCTGACCATTCATTTCTTTGCCAGCTTTGGCCACTTTTAAAGTTGTCAAGACCCCTTTTCTTTTTGGCCGGGTCTTTGGGCGTAAACAGCATGCCCTTGGTTTGTTTGTTTTTTCAATGTACCACTGTAAATCTAGGTCAAACTCAAATCTGGTATGTGCTAAGGGGAAAGAGACATTCAGTTTCATACAATCGGTGCCTGTTGAGTCGGTTTTTGGGTGACAGATGTGAGAGGTGTTCCAGCTGGTTTGGGAGCAATTATGCTTGGGCCTGTATGTGCCAGTTGGGTCATACCTCCACCGGTTATATGAGGAGCATTCACTGTCTCCCACAAACTGTCTGCCCGGTCTATGGGGTCTGACAATGCAGAAGGGAGCTGGCTGGCCGAGGGGCCTTACCTCTCATTTATTGTTGGGGCTACCCGGGCACCACTTGCTTAATTGGATTTGAATGGAGTGCTTTGTTTGACACAAGATTGAGGGTTTGAGGGTGGTGTTTTGGCACATTTGTTTGGTCACAGGCGATTCAGGTATCATGTAGGCAGCTTTTCTTGCTTGCTTAGCTTGCCACTTTCTGCCTGCCTCACTGTAGCACTGCTTTGTGGTCTGGGAAATACATAATAGGTATGGGGCTGCTGTGGTTAGCTGGACTACAAACAGGAAACAGCTGCCCCAACTTGGCTAGGGTTTTCCCACCTAATGTTACTTGGACATTGGTTCTGGCTGGCAGACCCACAACACTTAACTGTCACGCTTACTCTCTATAACCGTGATGAATTTAGGCAGACTTCAAGGGTTTTTGTTCCTTCTTTTAAACTTAATATAGACATGACTTTGGTTTTGGGGGCATGAGTTTTTGGTGAGAAAAGCTTGTTCCCCCCCCCCCCTTGAAGCGCATGGCTTCTTCAATTAATTTTTGTGACTTACAGTTAAGTGATGAAGATTTGGGGGCATCTCCATAGTTGTAACTGTACCAACCTGCTGTGGCTTTGGTATAATTGGCTGGCCCACACAAGGGGGGCTGTTGAGGAACAACAATTGTCAGCTACTGAGGCTAACAGTTCGCACAGACAACTCACGGGGAGCCACATTTTGTCAGTTCGAGTTTTTACGGGAGGGACTTTCGACGGCATAGGTTATATCTGGGATGTGGTTCAGGCGGTGATGAGGTCAGAGTTTCGGATTCATCTGCTTCTGGTCCCTTTTCGTCCTGGAACTCTGGAGAGGGACACGCGTAGCTCCTTTGGCAGGCGTTACTTTCGCTTTTTGCTTCTTCTGGAACACTGGAGCTTGGTTCCTCTTCTTCTGGGATGCTGGGGAGGGAGTTTGTCTGGTGTTGAGCTCCCCGTCCTCTCCTTCTAGGATGGGGTCCGGTTTTTGCCACCGGGAAAGGCTTATCTGGATCTGCTGAAGCTGCGGCTGCTGCTGGCTTTGGTGCCTCTCTGCTGCAGTGACTGTAGTGGATCTACGAGGGGACTTCTTTCACTCGAACTGCAGTGTGGCTGGTGAGGAGAACCTGGAAGAAGGGGCTGAGCCACTTTTTTTCCTTGCTGTGGTAACTTAATGATAAAAGAGGTTAACTCATCCCCCCCTAGCAGGGAGACGTGCGGTGAGCCCGTCACCCTGCTCACTGGAAGAGGATGCCCAAAGAGGACTTCGTAGGGTGAAAGTCTAGTTCAGTGATGGCGAACCTATGGCAATAAAAATCCCAGCTAGCACGCAGGGACCTCTCTGTGGGCACTTGAGCCATTGGTCACCAGATCGTGAAAAGACCGTCCCCTTCTGCAAAACACTAATGAGCTTGTTCTTTCTCACAGTGTGGAACAGAATGATTTTATTCTAGAATTCCTGTTACAGAATTCTTTTCTACATTGTTATCACATTTAAAAGATTTTGAAGAATGATGCACAGAGCATGACTTGGATGTAAAGCCCTAACAGTTGACCTGAGTGCTGCATGTGTTGCTCTCAAACTAACGGAGTATGAGCCAAGGTTTGACAAATTATCAGCATGCACGCAATAGCAAAAATCACATTAATTGTGCAAAAGCATGCCCAATGCAAACTTTTACCTAATGCAGTGTTTGCAGTCCAAGACATAAAGTGTTTAAAATGTGTTAAGCACGTTTAGTTTTCTTGTTTATCTTGCTCATCCTAGTACAGGTTGACGTTTACTTTTACTAATCCAACACCTGTAGAAGCAGTGAAAGGACCCGGGGTAAAGCTTGCCCCATACAATTTCAGTCTGGCATATAATCATATTACAAGTTGAGAATCCCTTATCCAAAAATACATGTGCCTAATTATTTAAAAAGTTTATATAAATTCCCTTCAGGCTATGTGTACAGTGTAGTACTATAATAATTTTTTGAGTTGATTTTTTTTTCAACAAAAAACTGTTTGTATCATTGAAAGCTCTGTTATTGTGTTTTTCTTTAAAGACAAAAGATGTTAATTAGTTCAGACAACTGTATGAGTTGTTTTTCTAAAACTAAAACCTCGGTATTCAGGTTTAATTGCAGTGTTGGCACTTTGAAATAAATAAGTTGGTTTTGTGTTGCAGTTTGGGCACTCGGGCTCAAAAAGGTTCGCCATCACTGGTCTAGTTTGTCCTCGGGGAGAGGTGCGAATGGAGAACAGGGCGAGCGGCAGGGATTGGGGCCACTTTAGTTGAGTCTTTTGGCACAATTTGACAAGCTTTGTCTTGATGGTGACATTCATGCGTTTGACTTGGCCTGAAGACTGCGGGTGGTACGGGGTGTGCAAGCGCTAATCAGTTCTGAGGCACAGCGAAATGTGCTTGATTATTTGGTTGGCCAAGTGGGAACCACGGACAAAGTCAATACGAGTAGGGGTGCCGAAGTGGGCCACAATGTCTTTGAGTAGATGTTTGTCGACCTCAGCTGCTGTGGCGCTCTTGCAGGGGAAGCATTTAGGTCAGCCTGAGAGCTGGTCGACAACTACTAGGAGCTACTTGTATTTTTGACAGGTGTTGCCCAGGCAGGCTGGGACTGGAAGGCTTTTTGGAGCTGTGTTTATTAGGCCTTTGACTTTCATTATTGGAACTCCGCGTCTGGAATTCAGGAGTGTAATGTTGTTTACTAAACTTTTTTGCTGGCGCCAGTTTCAATGTGACACTGTACTTTGGATCCATTTGTTGGTTTTGTATGAACTGAGTATGCAAGTTGGGAGATTTATAATCCTGTGTCTGTGTGCTATCAGAGGCCTGAAATTCCACACACAGATCTTCCAGATCTCACCTCTCCCCGCGCAGCGTGCAGCGTGTTGTGCCAGTTTGACCAGCCCAGTCTGCCCTGTTGTCAGACTGCTTCCAGCTTCTCCATTGCAGATTAATCCATGGAGTCAGGAAACACTCTGGAACACCACAGGTCTAATTCTTCCTGTTTATTCACTTAGCAAGTAAAGTTCTACAGAGTATACATTTCCTAGTTACAGTCCATGTGCAGAGTATAAATGCATAGCAAGCATTACATTCAGTGGAGTAAGTTGAGCTTCACTCCACCTCAGCAAAGACGTTACATTGTTGCAGTAACAAAGTCCAGCAAGAAGAACAAGAAGAAGAGAGAAAGCAGTCCAGCTTCTCTCTAAGATGGCTTCAGACAGAAAAACAAGTTAGCACGTCATCAGAACATACAAACCATGTGACTAGCTCATATTGCTCTCATGGTCTAGTTTCCCATGCGAAAACACGAGAATCCAGAAAGACATAACAAACCTGTTTACAGCCATTCTGTCCCTTCCATGTGTAAACAATGTGCTGCAGCTGGTGAAGTGATACATATCACAACACCATTTATGTCTAGAGTCAAGAATACTTTTCGAGGGCTAATTTCCAATTTGGCTTTGGTGTGGGGATGGGATTGGGGCCCTGGCTTTCTTTTTCTCTGGTACACTGTCATTCACTGTCTAGAGCGGCTCCTTGCAGCCACTGTCCCTCGTTTTCACCAGTGTCCTCAGCACAGGGGCACAGTGCCCTGTTTTTGTTTTTTTTTGCTGGAGGCCATGGTGAGCGCCTGTGCTCTCTGGGTTGGCCTTGTACTGGAGGGGCGGGGCAGGGACTGTCCTGTCCTGCTCCTCCCCACGGCCCGGGGGCGGCGTTTGCGCCGCCTCCCGTTTGGCCGTGGCTGCCTTTTCTTTCTTTCCACACACCATTTCTTCTGCCGCGCCCTCTTGGGCCGCCTCCCCGCCCCCCTTTTTTTTGCCCTATTGTGCTTGAGTGAGTGCTGCCGCGAGCATGGTCGCTTCAGCCTCTTTTTCTTTCTTCCTCTTTTTTTTCTGTCGCCTTTTCTTCTCTACCCTGGTAGACGTGTCTAGCCACAGTTAGAATTTGGGCAATTGTATTGCCCTGCCAACTGGGCTGGTGTTTTGTGAAGTACTCTTTCATGTTTGGTGCAGCCTGATCTACAAAAATGCTAACTACCAAAGACTTGTTTTCTTCAGCCTCAGGGTCAATCCCCCCCCCCCCCACATGCGAAGTACTTTTTGCAACTGAGACATGAAGTTGGTTGGGTTTTCAGTTTTGGTTTGGAACACATTCTTGACTTTAGATGAGTTTATTATTTGTTGGCCCATTTCACCTAGGACTTTGAGGGCCTTTTCTCTGAAGTTTGTTATGGGGGTTATGTGATTGGCTTGACAGAAGTCGAAACTTAACCCAATGGCAGTCTGGTACTGATCTATTAGGAACTCCGCTTGGCCAATCGGGTTGGCCCTAAGGGAGGCAGTGAATCCGTTTGAGAAATCTTGATACTGGGGAGGGCTTTAAAAGAGCCAGAGCCAGCTGGTCTAAATTAGCTGGGGTTGGCTGGTGGGTGTTGAGAATGACCTTGATTTGAGTCATGAATGCGGTGGGATCTTCAGTGATGGAGGCAGTGGTTTTTGCCCACATCACTAGGTCCTTTGGCTTGAACAAAGTGTGTGTCCAGGTCACAACAGGCTGAATAACGGCAGCACGAGTGGGGCGGTTGTCGTTCGCCGGTAGGGAGGTTTGGGTCACTACGTGTTGCCGCACCTCAGTGAGGGGACACTCATAGGCCGGGGGATGGTCACACATTGGCGGAGGGACACTGGCCAGAGGGCCAGATTTTGGGAATTCTGGGTCTTTTATGGGGACCACATGGACGTTGGGCATGAGGACTTTTACGAGGTGACGGGCCTTTTTCTCTGCCACTTCTGTTTAGAGGAACCAATAGTCCATTCGACCCGGCTTTTGGTCCTGTAGGACGAATCAGAGGTTTCTTAGGATGTCCAGATCAAATGAACCTGCCTCTGGCCAGGTGGAGGACAGGGCTGGCCATTTACATGTGCACAGTTTTATGAGCTGACTTTTAAACAGGCCTCTTGTCCCTGTCAGGTGACCTGCATCCCATTTTTTATATTTTTTTTTGCACATGACGTCCAGTGGGGACCCCTTTGGGATACTAGGGCTGCCTCTCATGACTCCTCTGTCAGAAAATCTCCTCTGTTGGAGACTAATGTGTTCCTCTGTTGGAACTTCTTATGTCCTCTGTTGGACAATCTCCTCTGTTGGAGACTAATGTGTTCCTCTGTTCGAACTTCTTATATACTAAGGTCCCTCTTTTGGGACACTAAATGGCTGGCCCCTAGACTTTCCCGGAGGGCCCCTGAGGGAAGTCGCAGTGACTTACCTGGTCTTGCTGGGCAAGGAGTCCGTCCTTTGGCGATCAGTGTCCGGACGCAAGGGGATCAAGGGAGCGGTTTCCATGGAGGTTAAGGACCTCTTAGCCGCCGTCGAGGAACACAGTCCAGTCCCCCCAAGGGGCCGGCCCAATCGGTCGGATGAACTCCTGGCTTTTGGTTCGCCAAATGTGGTAAGCACTATTTGATTATAGCCTTTAGGTTTGTCCAACCGGACATGGACTCCAATGAAAATTAGCAAGACAATTGGGATGGGTCTTCAAAGTTTATTGCAGTACTAGTCTGACTCTTTATGCAAGAAGAGACAGCCCCACCTAAGCGTCACACACACACACTTATATACCATGATCAAAACATGGTGCCCACCCCCCGATGTGTCAGACTACAACTCCCATCTCTCCCAGCTTGTAGTCCAACACATCTGGTGAGTACCAGCTTGGGGAAGGCTGTTGTAGAGGATTTTGAAATACTGATAGTGCCGTGTAACATGAGGGAAATAATTATCTTGCTTTCTGTGCTGTAGCAGCAACTTCAGGGGTTACTTAGGCTGCAGTCTTAAAGATACTTACTTACCATGTGTGTGACCTGCCTCTAAGCACACATGCATAGGATTGTGCTGCCAAGCATAGAAAGGGTGCTAGATTGCCACTGCATGAGAACTGGTAGAAAATACTGTGTGGCAAAAAGTTTAGAATTTCAGCAAAAGACAGTCCAGTGGCATACTGCGATCACAGAGAAAACATGGAAACTGACTAAACTGAAAATTAGTCAGTTAACCTGCAAACATGTAGGTTGCAAACAGCCACAATCTGAGGCAGTGCGACATTACATTAACTGGAAATAAAGAGGTGCCCCCCCTCCGGAAAAAAAGGTAAAAACAAACCAGTGAAAGTTGAACAGTTTTGTTTTCCAAACTAAACACACACACACACACACACACACAAATGAGCAGCATCAAATGACTGTGGGTTTGGTCACTGCAGCATTTCAAACTGTAGAAAATCTGTGGGGAAAATATGCAAAAATGTACTTAAGTGAAAGAATTGTATTTATTGAGTTTTATGGTACTTTATTGTTTTTATGTTTGCAAGCCACCATGAGCCTAAGGGGACAAGGTGGGGGTATCAAATTGTAAATAAATAAACCTTTAGCTCATGTAGCATGCATGCACACTGCTTAGAGGAAATAAATGACTCTGTGAGGATAATACAAGCCGCAGAAAACCTGAAAGTCAGCAACAGATATCCCCTTCAAAACTGTTGTCACACTACCTAAAATTGCCCCCAAAGATCTATGAAATCATTTTTAAAATCTTCTCTCTCTCTTTCTTTTTTAATCCCCCAAGATAAGATTTACTGTCTAAGTATGTATTATGTACATTTGGAAGTATAATAAAGTTGCAAGGTTCCCCGTAGAGACTTCTCTCTTGTTTAAATCGGCTGTACTTGAGCTCTGATTTTAAACATTCTCTGCACGAGATGCACCTGGTTTTGGAACAGCATCTATTATTTCATTTTGTTTCAGTTCCCAAAGCGGCCTTTTAAAGAGAACACTGCAGTGTAAATAATGTTGCCTTTTCTCCCTCCCTCACTCCCGCTCAAGCTGCTTTCATTCCCTCCCTCCTTTTTCATCTGAACTGAACCACACCTCTCTAAAAATACTCACTTTTTAATGAAAGCCATATTTTTAAAGCCATTGTTTGTGTGTGCATGACCTGCTGAAAAGCTCGCAGAGTCTTTAATGTCAGTTTCAGATGACACGTGTCTTACAAAGTCTGGGATCCAGCTCTCGTCTAGGCCTGGGAGATCTGTCCCAAATCTTTATGAGAAAGAGGGACAAAAAACTTCTGGTTTTGGCATTTTGTATTGGAGCCTGTTTTAAGCTCTGAAGGGGGGGGGGGAGAACACAGCAACGTAGAGTCTAGACAGAAGAGATTGGGTTGAAATCTGGAAGCTATTCAGTGAGGCTACAGCACATGGCAGCTTGACTGCAGAAAGGTATCACATTACACTGCCTAATTACACATGAAAAATGTACACATCACTCCTCTTAAATGCTTGGAAAAATAGATGTTCAGATGGCAATTGTGAACTGCAGCTACACAGGCAGTTTGCACATAACTGGAACATTTCAGAAACTGGCATTTCAAAACCCAAGTACTTCCTTTTCTCTCTCTTTTGTCTTTCGCAATGCGTTTGCCCCAAGTACGTTCATAAAATAAATTCTCTTAAAAACAAAAAAAACAAAAAAACAAAACCCTATTCTAAATATAGCAGATGGTTTGCTGAAAATGAGCTATTTGAAGGGAAAATAAAATCAGTCAAATAAAAATCCCAAGCCTATTCCCATGAATATTGGTAGCAATACTCAAACAGGGCAGGTAAAAATATTTATGAGACAATGTAAAAAAAAACATTAATAAAATTTTTAAAAATAACATTATAACTAATATAAATCCTCTTTATTGTCAGCCACTGCATTTCCGGCTAAATGAAAAGGTCTTAGAGACAAAGAAGTTGAGAAGCTGGGAGATCAAGATCAGATTGGTTTTTGTCAAAGCCGCCTCGGGTGTGGGGACAGAGAGAAATCAGATCAGGGGGGCAGTGCTGGAGATATTGAACCCTTTCCCTGTCATTTTCCTGATCTAAAACATTCCCCATGGCTATTTGCCCCATGTTGAAAAACATAAAAAGTTAAAGTTAACAGAAAATTCATAAGATGAAGAGGTTGAGAGACAGTGAGTGTTGATTGAGAGCGATTAATGCTTTATTGATCTGTTAGTCCCCGGGTGCAGAACCTCTTTCATCCCAAGGGCCAAATTCCATTTCGGACAGGCTCTTGGGGGGCTGCATTCCAGTGGTGTCCAGGGCCAAAGGCAAAAGAGGGGAGGCTAACTATACCCCTCAAAACCAGCCTATTGTGGCTTAAAGCTCTTCTTGTCGGTAACTAAGCCTTAGGAGGGGCATTTCAACCTTTTAGAATGGGGAAAAACCTGCACAAAAGCCATGAAGCTACCAAAACATCAGCGGTCAAGGGGAGGGGGCATGGCCCACCAGGGAATCCTGGAGGGCTGTATTGGGACCCCCCAGAGGACCATATTTTGATGGAAATTGTAATGTTGCCCACTTAAATCAACGAGGTAATGTAACCACTAGTTACAGTGGGAGGAAAGGGTTAATTGAACAATCCCCAGGGTGCATGTTTTGTAACCCCTCCTCCCTACTTCCGACCTCTCTGTGGCCAGCTCTCTCTCTCTCTTCCTCTCCAACATGATGGAAACACAGTCTGAGCTGGCTTTCAGCCAGTGATCTCCAATGAAGCAGACTCTTAACACCAAAGACTCTAATCTGCCTATACGCATCCTGCATATATGAATAAACGGACTGTAAGTAAAACTAATAAATGCCTTTATTCGTTTTAAACCTTGTATGGACAATCTGTTCCTTTAAAGAGCCTTTTAGCAGGGTTTAGCAAACCACGTGGTGATAACCAGTTTCAATAACCAGGCTGCACATAAGGGGGGAAACTCTGCTTCGTCCTAACCAGTATAGGACCGACTCCTTTTCCATATCCTCCAACATATTTGACTCCCCAGAGCTGAGGTTCTGCACCAGTGTTAGACATTGTATCTTGTTCTTCTGTGGCATTTACCTTTCTTTTCTTCAGTGACAAACCATGGGTTATCCAACTTTGTTGTTTGCATTTTGTTTTTGGTTCATTTGCCTGTTTGATCCATTTCCCCCCCATTTGTGAATTGTACTTCTTGACATGCATCTTTAATAAAATTCAATAAATACTTTAAAAATGGCATAGTATACAAGCAAAGAAAAACCAGAAAGGAGGCACTCAGGATGAACAGAAAGCAAGAAGAGAATGAGTTCTCAGAGGTGCCAAAGTGAAACCTGTTTATTTAAGCCCAATGCTGGTGAAGGAACCCCAGTCTCCAAAATGCACTGGGCTTAAAATAAGCAAGTTTCACTTTGGCACCTCTGAGAACTCATTCTCTTCTTGTTTTCTGTACACTATATAAGCAACCACCAAGAATGCATTTTTATTATCATGTATGTCACTCATATCCCACCTTTCCTCCAAGGATTCCATGGTGGTGTACATGGTTCTTTCCCTTTTTTTATCCTCACAACAACCCTGTGAGGTAGGTTAGGCTGAGAGATATTGACTGCCCCAAGGTCACCAAATGAATTTCATGGCTGAGGGGGGGTTTGAACCTGGGTCTCCCAAGTCCTGGCTGACACCTTAAGCACTACACCATACTGGCTTTTAGTTTCACATGGCTGAAACTATCTAGAGGCCATACTTGTCTGGGGATGGATGAGAATTTCATTCAGCTCAGCGGGGGTTTTTTAAAATAAAAACTTAGCAAAATTTGCAAATTTCTTAATAAGTGGAACAGAAAGAACTTGAGATTTAAAACATGTGAATGTGGGAGAAAGAGGAACTGATAGATTTGTTCATCCAGGCCGGCATTTTAGTGCTTAGCTCTTAAAAGTCTAGGTCTGAATGTGTGTATATTCAGCAATGCTTATGGAGCTGAAATAGGGTTGCCACCTCTTTTTCCTGACAGGCTTCTTGGGTTGGATCCAGGATCTGTGAGAGAAAGGGATCTTCCACTAGAAGAAGGGCTCTGCTCATGGAAGTTTCCTCTGCCCAATTTGGGGGGAGGGGATCCCCCTCTCCCCCCCCAGTACAACTCACTCCATTCAGCAGTGTCTACTGTCTCTGAGAAACATTTTCAGGGGATGGGGGGGGCTGCCATGGGAAGGAGGGGGCAAGGAAGTCCATTTCCCTCAGTGTAGTTGATCCAGTATAAATCTGGATCCAACCTCTCATCTTTAACAGCTACATGGCAGGCAGGTACATAACATTGCCCTTTCCATGCTGGGAATACATAGCTGTACCTCTAGATTTTGGCCAGTGCAGATGGGTGAGAATTTTGTATTGCTTGTCATTTGATAATAACTTACCAAAATTTGCAAATTTCTTCATAAACAGGATGGAAAGTATTTGATTTTTATTTTATTGTTTAATGACTGTGAGAGAAAGCAAAACTGACAGGGTGCACCTATCCGTATTTGATGGGTAGATTGCAATTAGTGATTGCAGTGGAACATAAAGGGTACATTCTTATAGCCTGGATCAAAATTACTGTATAACTAGTTTCCAAACCCCAAGCTGGCTTAAGGTTTATGTTTCTCAAACATCAGTCCTGTTCCTGCTATGTGGCAGCCCCCACTCCTTTTTTAAGGGAGGAGAGTTACAGAAACAATCTGCCACCACGTAAAAATCCCCCTGGATGAGGTCTCTGTCGCAGCTGAAGCATTTCATACCAATCCTTCCTCCCACCAGACCAGACCCCAAATATTCACAAGGTATGGTAGGTTTGGGGAAAGGTGAGAGACTGGTAGCAGCGGGGAGGGCTGCCTGGCATCAAGGCAAGCCCATTATGAGTGAGGCCTGAACGTTGGGAGCTCGGGGAGTTTGGGCATTTGGGGTACATTTGAAGAGGTTCTCATCATCATCATCATCATCATCATCATCATCATCATCAGGCGATCACTCATGACTGAGTAAGATTGTCTTCCAGGATAAAAATTTACAAAAAGGAAATTTTAAAAGGAGGAAATTCTAAAGAAAAATTGTGTAGACTGTAGCGATGGGTCCGTAAGTGACTGAGGAGGCCAATTCTAGATCCACACAGCTTCCCACAGTAAGGACACAGGTTACCAGATGGAAGATGGTCCTGTATAGAGTTGTATAAACAAGCCTCGCCGGGCAAAACGGAGGCCGAAATTGGCCCCACTCACGCCCGGCGAGGCCTTACCTTTTTCTTCGGGGCGGCTCACCTCTCCGCGGCGACTCGCCTCTCTGTAGCGAGCCGCCCGTGCGGCCCGCTCCAGTCCCGTCGCGTCACTTCCGGGACTGGAAATGACGCACCAGGCGCGTTCTGCGCCTGCGCAGGGTCCCGTCACGTCATTTCCGGTCCCGGAAGTGACGCGACGGGACTGGAGAAGGCAGATCGAGCGGCGCGGAGAACTTCTCCACGCCGCTCAGAAGATCGGGTCGGGGGGGCGCCCCCGCGGAGAATCGAGTCGGGGGTGTGGAGAGCCCCCGACTCAGGTTTGGATGCACCTCTAGTCCTGTAAAGGATTCGTTTGACGTGCTTTTCGCTTAGCACGTTTCTCCCTTTCACCTTGCACTCGGGCTTCTTCAAAGTCCATGGAACCTTTGTGAAAGGCCAACCTCCATTTAGATCGTTCATGGGCCAGAGCTTCCCAGTTTTCGATGTTTATATTGCATTCTTTTAGATTAGCCTTATGAACATCTTTAAACCTCTTATGCTGACCACCGATATTCCGCTTTCCATCCTTGAGTTGGGAATAAAGTAACTGCTTTGGGAGACAGCAGTCAGGCATTCGAACAACATGACCGGTTCTATGTATGTACCAATGTATGCATGTAGTGCTCCTCTATATCAGGAGGCTCCTGAATGGGCCAGGATTACCCCTCACATGAGGAAGCTCTATGTGTGTACGTTGGTGTATGCATGGAGCCCCACCTTACGTGTGCTAAATGTGCTAGGGGAGACATGCTTGTTGGGTGCATCAGCAGTAGGGGTGTGGTTAGCCTGCATGGCCCCGTGACACACACACACACACACACACACACACACCAATATTTTTTCAATGTAGGGGTGGGAATTGTCTGGACGTTTTATCTTCTATGTTGGTATCTAGATGACTAACCAAGATGGGATGCTTGAGATATTTGCTCCATTAAGTGTTACTGTTTTTAACTGATTCATCTGATTTGTACCTCCCAGGACTGGGCACAGACCTGGATGCAATTTGCAGTCAGAGGCCAGTATCCAATGGTGACCTGACCAGCCACGTGCAGCCAGTCTCATCAATTCCATTGTGCAAGTAGCCCCCCCCCCCCCATTGCTTGTGCATCTGCAATTTAGGGCTTCCAGGGGCGACCTGAAACAAGCATTTCTGCTCATTTCAGGGTTTGCCCCCTCAAAGCGCTAAATTGCCATTGCACAAACGTTGGGGGGCGCTTGCACAATGGAACTGGCAGGCCTGGCCACATGCGGAATGGAAGCGGCAGTGCGCCCCCCCCCCCCCACGTATACACGGGCAGGATTGGATACTGCCCAGGAATCTGCACATTTCCGAACTTGTGATGCATTTCCACAAAACAAAAAGAAATGTGTTGTTTAATGTGCAAACATTTGAATAATGTGGAAAGAAAACTGTGTGCATTTCTAAAATGAGCACAAACACCACTTTAATCAATGGGCGCATGCATACAAAAATGCATACATCTGAAAAATGCAGAAAAATGCAGATTTTTTTCTGTGGAAAATAACCCTATAGAGCAATGTTCTCCAACCTTGGGTCCCCAGATGTTTTTGGCCTACAACTCCCAGCATGCCCCAGCCAGCGCTGGCTGGGGCATGCTGGGAGTTGTAGGCCAAAAACATCTGGGGACCCAAGGTTGGAGAACACTGCCATAGAGAACCAGGATGGAATGAGCTTTGTGGTAGAAAAATAAGACTGAGCTTGGCATATCCACCTATCTGCCTGCATTCAAGCACAGCATCCTCCTCTTAATTTATGTCTATCACTGGTTGGGGCCAGATCTACACTACACAGTATATCGTCAAGTTAGCATTGCAGTACTGCTATATTCACGTTCCACAGTCACTACTTGTGGAGGACCAGAAACCGGGTCCTCTGCGTGAGTTCGGCACTTAATGGGTTAACCGGCACTGAGCTACAGCCTGCTTAAGCAAAATGAAATTGACTAGGACACTTGCGCAGCAAAAGGAAACTCCAGAGCCTTTGTATGACCTTATAAGGCTTTTATTTACTATGAGTTAAATGGAGCGGAACTAATAGACTTTCTAGGAATACTATACAACAAGACCTGAGCGTGACCTCAGACTTTATCAATGAGCGGTTTCCCAGGCTAGTGTACCACAGCAAAAGGTTACCTCGGGTAGGAGATGGATATGACGTCTTGCTGCTAGCTGGCTCCGAGCCTCCTGCCTGGGGTTTGGAACTGCTTGACCCAGCGGAAGCTGGACTGGAAGTTGGATTTCATGCTCGGGTTCCTAACAACCTGTTTGAGTGGGTATCGGGGTCTTATACCTCGACCGGTCCCCCTCACCCGCCCCTTGCTGGTCAGGTGGGTTTATCCCTGCCCCCTTGGTCAGGTGGACTCAGGGTGGTCCGAGAGAGGTGTGCTTGTCCCTGCCCCCTTCGGGTCAGGTGGGCTCAGGTTTGCCCAGGAACCGGTGGCGCCTTGTGGCTTATCATGCCCCCCCCCCGGGAGTACTTTTACAGCTCTTTGAGACTGCCTGTATTTCTTGATGGTCCATGCTTCGTCCTGTGCATTCCAGCCGAGGGGTCTCACTGAAACTCTTTGCATTCCCTGTCTGGCCTATTTGAAGTTATGCGCGTTACCTGCGGGGACTGGTTTGGCAGGTTCGCCCCCCTGGGGTGGGGATTATGCAGACAGGGGTTGCCAGGAAGACTACGTGGGGTTACCAAGGGAAAACTATACCCGTGTTCGTGTCACTGTGTGTATGTGTGTCAGGCTTTCTCCACACTGCTCATAGTGCACACCTTCGTTAAATGTACCACAGCCATTCTGTTTTGCCGCCACCCCACACCTAAACTCCATAGCGGTAATACTGGGCGTTGCCTTGCACATGCAGGGGAAATGGCCCATTAAGAGAAAGGTGGGTTGTTGTTTTTTATTCATCATCTATGCACAGCAGGAGCAGAGGAGCGCACAAACGAGATTGTTTTTAAGAAAAGGGGGGAGGAGTTCCTCCTGCCCCCTGCCCCTCACAAAAAATCATGGAGAAAGAGAAGGGAAGAGAATGGGAGATTGTGCTGCCGCCACTGTCCTCCCGTGGGGTGAAGCCAGCAGGATCAGCACACCCATTCCCCTCCACCCAGAACCAATTTCCCAAAGCAGTCTCCCTCCTGTGCTAAGTTTCACAAGCGTAAGCTCCATTGAAGATAATGTTATTTACTTCTGAGTAAGGCCACTGAAGAGATAATGTGACACTGATTAACTTCTGAGTAGACATTCAGAGAGAAGCCGTGGGGAAGGAGGGTGGCGGGAAAACAATCTCGGAGTTGCTGCTGTTTCACTGAAGCCCCAATAGGTCCTATTCACTTTGTGATTTACTTCTGAGTAAGGCCATTGAAGATCATGTGATTTACTTTTGAGTAAACGTGCATTTTGGCTCATTTACAGCTAGTTGTACCTTGGGGCAGAGGGTTGAAATGGACATTTATTTTTTCAAAAGGGAGGGCAGGGGAGAAGCACTTACTCTTCAGGTCACTTTGCAAGAGAGAAAAGCTGTGGGGGGAGAGAGGCGGGAAAGCAATCTCTGCTTTGCGGAAGGAAGCCCCGATACAGCTTTGGGAGACAAAAGCTGAATGGTGCCCGCCCCTCGAAAACAATTGGCTAACACTGCTTAGGACAATTTCGTAGCTGCAGGCAATGACAGCGCCCGGTGAGAATACACATAGCGATACTGAATCACAATAACAGGAAAAATCATAATAAAGGTAGTCTAGGAAATTACGGAAGAACAGAAGAATGAGGATGTAAGACAAATGCAACCGGAATGGAAAAGTGAGTGTGTCGTGTGCCCCGCAAGTCACAGAAGTGACCCAGTACTGCGGTAACTGTTAGGTGTAGATCTGGCCTGGGTCTTTTATTCTTTGTTATTTCCCCCATCTTTGCACAGACCTGTTTCCTAATTACCTTCCCCTTTGCCCAAGACAAATTTCCCTCCCCTTCCCGCCTTGCCTTAGGAACAGGAGAAAGCTTAAGTGGGTGATGGCAAAAGGCAGCCCCACAAGGTCTAATTGAGGGCCTTGCATCTTATAATCTCGCTCAGCCTAAACCTTAGGGATAGGTTTGGTTTATAAATTAAAACGGATACATGTCTAAGCCTAAAACTTGCATACCCTAGAAGTGAACGGTGGTGGTGGTGTGGAATGGGACTATGAATGTGAGCCATATGAAGAGAAAAATATTATCACAGCAATGTCGATGAATCTATTAATGAATTCCTTATGATATACCTTAAATCATTTTCAGTCATTTCCTCTTCAGCCCATGCTCTCAAGAGCCAGTGGCATAGGAGATGGAGCCACCACAGGAAATATACCACTTCCTGTAATAATATCTCTGCTCAGGGCAAAGTTATTTTTAACAAATCTTATTAATTTTACCATCTTGTCTTCAGGGCATATGTATGACAGTATGAGTAACAAACAAGTCAAAGCAAAAATAAAAACACAATTTGAAGTGCCTCTTTACTGCCAAGGGCTTATAAAAATATATATTAAAAAAAGCAGCTTGGAAGCAATAGAAATGGTGGCCCTCTGGAACCTCTTAGATTTCATAGATCATAGAGTTGTAAGGAGCCTACAAGGCTATCGAGTCCTTGCTCAATGCAGGAAACTAGAGGAGGGGTCTCCCATCCAAGTAATAACCAGGCTTGACCCTGCTTAGCTTTCCACACTCAGGCAAGCTGAGCCAGCGTAAGCCACAGGCCTGCTTGTGGTCATTTTCTCTTTGGCTAGAAAACAAAGTCCACCTCTCTGGTTCAGAAGGGCAATGTTTTCTAGGCATCTAATTGACCTGGTTCACACATAATGACAACCCATGGTTTCATTTATCCATGGTTTTGTTAACCAATGGTTTGTTGCCTTACCCAGAGTTAATCCACGATTTGACTGCCAGATGATCCACCAAACCGCTGGTTGTTTGGTTCCCACTCCCTTTTCCTTCCCTCTTCCTTGTATCCCACATACCTTTGTGGCACTGTAGTACTGGCATGTAGAGTGGCTGGGTGTTTTTTCTTTCCACTCTTGCCTGCCACCTCTGTAGTCTGGTGAAACATCCCATGAACAACCCACAGTTCTGGGTTTTCACATAACAGCAACCCATGGTTTAAACAACATGGAGTTCAGAACCCAACAACAAATCATGGGTCTCTCGGTGGTTTGTTCATGGTTAACAACCCATGGTTAACAACCCATAGTTCTGGGTTCACATGAAACAACAACCCACAATTCAACAACCCATAGTATGGGTTGTCATTATGTAGTAGTAGGCGATCACTCGTGACAGAGTAAAATTGTCTTCCAGGATAAAATTACAAAAAGAAAATTATAAAAGGAGGAAATTCTAAAAAAATGTGTAGACTCTAGTGATGGGCCCGTGACTGTGGAGGCCAATTCTAGATCCACACAGCTTCCCACTGTGAGGACACAGGTTACCAGATGGAAGATGGTCCGGTAAAGGATTCGTTTGACGTGCTTTTCGCTTAGCACGTTTCTCCCTTTCACCTTGCACTTGGGCTTCTTCAAAGTCCATGGAACCTTTGTGAAAGGCCAACCTCCATTTAGATCGTTCATGGGCCAGAGCTTCCCAGTTTTCGATGTTTATATTGCATTTTTTTTAGATTAGTCTTAAGAACATCTTTAAACCTTTTATACTGACCATCGATATTCCACTTTCCATCCTTGAGTTGGAAATAAAGTAACTGCTTTGGGAGACGGCAGTCAGACATTCGAACAACATGACCGGTCCATTGAAGTTGGCGGAAGGATCATTTTTTTCAATGCTAGTAGTCTTTGCTTCTTCCAGTACGCTGACATTTGTTCACCTATCTTCCCAAGTAATTCGCAGGATTTTCCGGAGGCAACGTTGATGAAATCTTTCAAGGAGGTGGAAATGACGTTTATAGATAGTCCATGTTTCGCAGGCATACAATAAAGTTGGTAATACAATGGCTTCATAAACCAGCGTTTTGGTCTTCTTACAGATATCCCGATCCTCTAACACTCTATGTTTCATTCGAGAAAATGCGGCACTTGCAGAGCTCAAACGATGCTGGATTTCACTGTCAATGTTAGCTGTAACAGAAAGATAGCTGCCAAGATAGAGAAAATGATCGACAGTATTGCCAGTATTAAGCTGGATAGATGGCATCACCAAAGGGTTAACTTGCACTTGCTGATGAAGCACTTTGGTTTTTTTGATGTTAAGTGAGAGACCAAGTTTTTCGTATGCTTCTGTATGTGTGAACCAGGTCATAGACTCAAAATATTTTGCTAGGGTTCTGTGATCCCATCAATTGCTAATTTGGTTCAGTCCAGACCCTCAGTGAGCTCTTGTATCTTTAAGAGCTGCATAGAAGGAAACATTATCTGAGATGCAGCTTCTCCCATCCAATACTGTGAGGGATGGGAACAGCTGCACCTGGCACAATTTTCCTTGCAGTTCTTAAAGGAACAGGAGTCCTTTCAGCATCTCAGTCTGGCAAAATTGTGGGTGTCTCTGCTTGTCAATTTTGATGAGAGAAAGATCAATTTTGATTGATTCATGATTTTCAAAGGCTTGCAGATGGCAATAGTAGTTCAAAAACAAATCCAAGTTTCTGAAGCATACACAGCTCATTCTCTAAAGAATTCAAGGCTCTCTTGTTGCTGGTAAAGCTTTCATGAACCCAAGGAGAATGCATTCTTATACTCCAGTTTTGCAAATCTACAAGCTGTAAAACTCCAAAGCCACAGCGTTCATTGGAGACAAATACTGGTCTTTGGGACAGAAAGCAGCATTAACAGTGCAATCCTATGCATGTCTACCTAGAAGTAAGTCCTATTTTCAGTGGGGCTTACTCCCAGGTCAGTATGTATGTATAGGATTGCAGCCTTAGTTAGGTTTCAGCAATGTTGCTCTCACTAAATATAATAAAGGCTGTTAAGAGGCTGAAGCTGCATTTGTACACCCACTTACTTGGGAGCAAGCCCATAGGACTCAATGGGACTTACACAGGATTGCACTCTCAAATGGTATTCAAAAACAGAGTGCTAGTCATAACAGTAGAAAAAGGATAGCAGGCAGGGGCCTTGGTTCATATCCTCCCCGCCCCCCCACAATCCTCTGCTTCACCGGGGACAGGAGCACCTATTGTCAAATAATGTCAATAGCAATGATTAGGTCTGAGAAATTAACCATGATCATCAGTATACTGGACAGATCTCTCTTCCTAACCAGAGGACATTGATGGGGATCCCACTTCTTCGCTATAGCCCAGGGGTGGGAAACCTCAGGCCGGGGGGCCAGATCCAGCCCTCTGGGGTTCCCCGGAAGGGAACACCACCTTCCCCTGCCTCCTCTTTCCCCCAACTATGGATCATCTGGTGATTTCCAGGGGAGGCGGGTGACTCCTATGACCGTGGAGCTCCTTATCCATTACAGCTTTTATTCAGAGCTTTATAGGAGGTATTCATGGTGCTCCATGGTGGTGAACCTATTTCAGGGGAGGAGTACAGCACCACACATAGTTCCTATAAAGCTCAGAATAAAAGCTGCAATGGAGAAGAAGCCCCGCTTACACAGGAGTCACCAGCCTCCCCTGGTGATTTCCTGGTTTTTGTGCCGTTCCCCCCCCCCCATTCTAAAATGTTGAAATGCCTCTCCTAAAGCTTAATTACTGGTAGTAGAACCTTAAGCTACAATGTGCTGGTATTTTCTGTATTTTTGGTCCCGCCCCTTTTGCCTTCACACCTGCTCACCACTAGAATGCAGCCCCTGAGAGCATCTCTGAAACAGAATTTGGCCCTCGTGCTAAAAGAGGTTCCTCACCCTTATTTTATTTATCTATTTATTTATTTAATATATTTATTCACCGCCCATCAGCCAAAAGGCTCCCTGGGTGGTTTACAAGACACAACACAAAAATAACAACAAAAATAGTATAAACACACATATTAAAATATAACACGATAAAAACAAGCAGCCAAGATAAATTCAATCCAGAGGTACAGTGGCAATAATAAAAGGAATAAAATCAACCATTAAAATATTGGGCAAATAAAAAGATCTTCACCTGGCGCTTGAAAGAATAGAGCAGTGATGGCAAACCTTTTTGAGCCCGAGTGCCCAAACTGCAACACAAAACCAACTTTTTTATTTCAAAGTGCCAACACTGCAATTAAACCTGAATACCGAGGTTTTAGTTTTAGAAAAACAACTCATACAGTTGTCCGAACTAATTAACATCTTTTGTCTTAAAAGAAAAAGACAATAACAGAGCTTTCAATGATACAAACAGTTTTTTGTTGAAAAAAAAATCAACTCAAAAAATTATTATAGTACTACATTGTATACATAGCCTGAAGGGAATTTATACAAACTTTTTAAATAATTAGGCACATGTATTTTTGGATAAGGGATTCTCAACTTGTAATATGATTATATGCCAGACTGAAATTGTATGGGGCAAGCTTTACCCCGGGTCCTTTCCCTGCTTCTACAGGTGTCGGATTAGTAAAAGTAAAAGTCAACCTGTACTAGGATGAGCAAGATAAACAAGAAAACTAAATGTGCTTAACACATTTTAAACACTTTATGTCTTGGACTGCAAACACTGCATTAGGTAAAAGTTTGCATTGGGCATGCTTTTGCACAATTAATGTGATTTTTGCTATTGCATGCATGCTGATAATTTGTCAAGCCTTGGCTCATACTCCGTTAGTTTGAGAGCAACACATGCAGCACTCAGGTCAACTGTTAGGGCTTTACATCCAAGCCATGCTCTGTGCATCATTCTTCAAAATCTTTTAAATGTGATAACAATGTAGAAAAGAATTCTGTAACAGGAATTCTAGAATAAAATCATTCTGTTCCACACTGTGAGAAAGAACAAGATCATTAGTGTTTTTCTGAGGGGACAGTCTTTTCGCGATCCGGTGACCAATGGCTCGAGTGCCCACAGAGAGGTCCCTGCGTGCCAGCTGTGGCACCCGTGCCGTAGGTTCGCCATCACTGGAATAGAGGGTAGGCACCAGGTGCACCTCCTTAGGAAGCTGATTCCATAGATGGGGTGCCACAACTGAGAAGGCCCTTCTGCCCTTGCTCTAGCCAGTGCAGGGAGAGAAAAGCAGGACACCCCTGACTTCCTGGGTTTCAAGTACAGCTAGGGCATCCCCTTCCCCATCTTTCTTTAAGGGGCTATTTAAAAACCTGTGTCTCCTAATAAGGAGACAGAAGAGAAGCCTAAACTTGGGAGGCGATCAGCTCCTGAAGAGGCCACCAGTGGCTTGAGACAACTCTAATGTTTTATTATTTTGTATGTTTGTTTCAGTATTTAAAATTATAATCCATACCAAATGCCTTGGCAGAAAGGCAAGTATATAAATGCAGTAAGCAAGTACATAGAAAGAAAGACAAATGGGTGGGGGGAAGGATGCTGTGAGGCCGAAAGAGAAGTGCATGCCTTCCTTCATCTGAGACATGGATCACACAGAAACGTGCTTCTTTCCCTTTGCTTGGGAAGGACTCTAGAGGAGATGTGATGAGGAAGTTCTGTAGCATCTTTGTGTATTCTCATTTCCTAATCTGACACAGGGCTGTGGGGGAGGGAGCTTCACAAAGGATTGCCTGTCTGTGACAGGTGCTGAAAGCTCTCCTCCCTGATGAATCAGTTCCAGAAGGTGTTTGGTGAGTGTGGCTCTGCACAGTGGCCTTAATCTGCTGTATCTGCTTTTGGTTTTGTCACAGAATTTTGATCAGAGCACTACACAAAGAGTGTTTCCTTTCCTGCTTTTCCACTACATAACCTCTAGGTGGTGAAGTGGTATAGAATAGGGCAAATACACAGGTAGAAACATGGTTTTCTTTCCACTGTCAGAAATAATACCCCATTTCCCCTGCACTAAAAAAAACTTCACCAAAAGTGATGTTTACAAACAGAAGTGAAATTGGAGGGTCATGATGTCATCTAAAGAACCCGTAAACAACCTGAATAGGGAATGACGAGTACACAATAAATGTCTCATGTAGAAAAGCTCTCAGTTCGAAGACTGCAGCCACAGCTGAGATTCTCAAAAATCTATCCCATTGTCTTTTAAAACACAGTAACAACTAAACCATCATGACTTGCTCTTCCTGTTTAGAAATAATTTCAAAAAGAAGGTTTTCAAATTGCATAATTCAATCTTTAAAGATTCAGACTATAGTTCTTTGGATATATTTTTTTTAACAAACTGTAGCTTTTACATATATTTTGCCAATGCTTTCACATAAAGGCACTATTATGAGGGTTAGAAAAGACCTTTCAACAGCAGACTGCCAGCTCAAAAGGCTCGTCCAGTATTGCTCCAAACAAGGCATATATAAAAATGAAACATCCCAAGGGCTTCATGAAACACCAGTTCACACTTTTATAAAATGTGCTTCTAAACTACACTACAAATCTGGCAGATCATAGTGTTACAAATCTTGCAGAGTTGGGTTTGGATTAATTTGTCTCAGAGGGCAAAATTTAATGGGGCTTTCCCGCCCTGATTTCTTTCTTTTTTTAAAAAAAAAGAACCCATCATGCACGTATATACACTGTAAAGGCTTCTATTGCTGTCACTGCAATCAACTCATATGAAAAACCAAAGATCTAATAAATATTCAGAGCCTTTCAAACTCAACATTTAATAGATGAGCATGAAGAAATTAGAATTCAAGCATTTCTAAACTAAAATAAGAATTCAAATGTTATGCACAGAGTTGAAAAGAGTTTTCTGCTTTAGACTGAAATCCTGCATACAATTAGGCTCCGTATGAATCCCTTGAAGTCAACATAGGATCAGCCTCAGGTCCAAGACAAGAAATCAGAATAATTTTTAGACACTAAGGCTTCGATCCAAGACTAGCCATATGTGTGGGCAACAGGAATGAAACCATATCTGGAGGTGTCTTGAAAGATTTTACTGCAGTTGATCAACTCGCTGAAAAGCCAAGTAGGTTTGAAATAGAAAAGTAGCCTCCCATTCTGCTGGGTAATCAGCCCTAGTAAAAACTTTCATAACACCTCCAGCTACATACTGTATGTTTTTCTCCCCTGGCCTTGCATGTAATTGTCTAGAATTGCAGCAATGTAGTCCAATCCGATGCACGTTTACTCAAAAGTAAGTCCTGCTGAGTACAATGGGGCTTACTTTCAAGTAAGTGAGGATAGGATGGGCTGGCTGGGGCATGCTGGGAAATTTAATTGCCTGATCTTGTTTGTGGAACACCACAATGTATTAGTGGACTTTGTTCAGACATCTATGTGTGCACAGTTTGCTGTAGATTTCTCTTGTATCCTTTGTTATCAATGGGCACATAGGCACACTGACATAAATTTGCATTTTTTTCTCTCTTACAGGTTGCTGACATACATCAGTACATACACATACTGATTAAAGCCACACAAAATGGAATCTTGATGCTGTAGCTAGGCCAACTCAGAGGTCATGAAATTGTGCAAGCTTTTGGCCTTGTTTACCATCTGCCTGATGAATAATTCTGGAGAACTTGAAAGCCTGCCCATTATTTTGTGACCTTTGAGTTGGCCTAATAAAGGCAATACTCTAATATTGATGGTGGATTTTTTTTTCTTATGACCAACATGGCTACCTCTGCTTTTTGTGTGATTTGTAGACAACAAAATCTAGCCATTTAACAGCAAGATCTTACACTGGAGAAAGAGGATTTTATACCACCACCAGGGACTTTATTCTCTGAGGGTTCAACTCCTCCATTTTATATTTATTTATTCATTACACTTCTATACTACCCAATAGCCAAAGCTCTCCACTAGGTAAAGCCATCCAATTTGCCTCTACTGACTTTTCCCCCATGTAAAATTATCTTCAGCTTTGTTAATATTAAAAAAAAAAAAAAAATCTAGTTTTTCTCTATGTCTGTTTTCTGCCTACCAAGAAACCTCTGTGTTTTGCTGAAGAATGGAGACAGTTCCAAGTATATTTTCAAAAATAGGGATTACTCATTCTTTGTTTCTTCATCCCAGCAGTCCTAGGGAACGTGCTAGGTGCAACCTGAAGCCATCACAGCACCTGGTAGAGCCTAATTTGAATGACTGCTAGTGCTACCTCCCACTTTCCATCTTAAGACTGTGACTAAATACAGATCACTTGGCTTTAACATCAGCCACTTTTTCCCTCTTCCAACTCCCCCCCCCCCACACCATGTTTCCTATCTGCCTGATGAAGAGTTCTGGAGAACTTGACAGTTTGCATACTGATTTGTGACTTTTGAGATGGTCTAGTAAAGGTATTTTACCCTAATATGGATTTTGGAATTAGTATGATAGCTAGCTCCCACAGTGTAGCAGGCCAATTAAGATGGCCTATCTGTAAAGGCTGATGGAGCCAGCAGGTTTCCATAATGTTTGTTACCAGCCAACGTCAATGGGAGGAAACTCTAGTCAATATCTGAAATACAGAGCTGACATGAGCACTTGACACAGTAGTCCAGCGCAATCTCCCTAGATGCTAAAGTCTATGCATCTCCCTTGTATTCCAGAGAGTTGTGGACAATGAAGCAGCAGGGACAAGGGCTTGAGCAATGGTGGTGAAAAATCACCACCAAGATGAATTCAAGTGAACACAGATTTTGCAGGTTCTTTCTCATGGTGATGGCAAAATGTGTTTAGGAATGGGAGACTGAGTGATGTTTGAGCTTGTCAAGATTTTCCATTTTCTACCTTGCCTCATTCTCACTTTTCTTTTTTCGAACAGGAAAAGTATGCATTTTCAAACATGAAAAATGCACACTTTTCCAAGCATCCTGCAATGTGCACTTTCCCCCGATAGGCTAAAGCGTGAAAATGCAGTTGGGGGGATGCACATTTTTTAAGTGCACACTTACACAAGTGTGCATTTGCAGAAGTGTGCACTTTTGAACACAAACACAAGTAAAGGAAATTGAGAAAATGTCCTGAGAATCATGCTCCTGGTTGTGTTCATGTTCAGGGTTGCAAATGGGAATTGTTCACATGATTTGAGAACAGGAATGAAATTTTCGTACATCCCTACGCTGTTTTGTTTTTTTTTAACAGTTTAGGCCCGCTTAACACCTATAGCTACTCCTAGAAAATGACAACCTGCCCATTCGGAAACACAAAACATGTCCACAACAGGCCACCATAAGCTCGGTTTGCTCACCTTTGGGGCCAGGTTGTAATAGACTGTTAGCCATATCTAATATTTTATTTATTTTATTTATTAACAGTATTTGTGTACCATCCAATAATAGACTATTAGCCACATTCTAGACTACAGAAACATGCTGTAGTGAGCCTACCTTCTGAAGACTGTCGGGAAACTGCAGTTACTACAAAATGAGGCCACCTGCTTAATTACAGAAGTGAGACGAAGGGAACTCATTACTCCAACTATTAAAACAACTATTGGCTCATAGCTTGTTTCCAGGCACAAGTCAAAGTTCTGGTTTTAACTTTTAAAGCCCTAAACTACCTGGGCCCAGATTACCTAAGGCAGGAGCAGGCAGAAGGTAGATCAGGATCTGCTGGTTGATCTCTGGGTGATTTGCTGTAAATCTGGAGGTTTCTGTCTCCCAACACTTTAACAAAAGTGAGTAAAATTGCAAGAAAAAACAAAATCTGTACCATGGCTGCCCTTGTGCTAATTCCTTTTCTCTAAGCCTCAGTGTTCTTCATCTGTAAAATAGGAGAACTAATTGGTTGCATTTGACCAGGTCTTTGTTCAGCTCTGATGGTCCGTTTCAGAGTGTTGAATTAGAATCCCTGATCTCTGTAACTCACATGAAGATTTGTATATATATACTGGTGTATGGTTCATGGAGTAAAATCTATAATTGACTCCACCCCCTGAGCCACCATTTTGTGTCTGGCTCTTGCTGGCAAACCTCAGCATTCTAGTGAAAAACAAAATAGATCCTGCAAGCCTGAAGTTTGCCCACCCATGACCTAAAGCAATGTGGTTTCCTTAGCAGCTTCCTTGTACACTGATATCCTCAGAAGAGACCCTGCTTTGGGTCACCCCTTTTTGTGTGAGGTCAAATTAACAGGGATCAGGAGCAGGGTTTTCCCAGCAGAAGCTCCCTTTCTCTGGGTGTTCCCTCTTGGGGAAAGCCCACCAAGCCAGCTCAGTCTTCACTTGGCAGCTGAACCAATGCACCTGACTCTTCTCTTCCCAGTGCTGTGCTGGGCACCACTGCCCATTCCCACTATGGCCCACTGCCACCTGGTAAACATATAGAGCATGTGAATGGTGCCTTGCCCAGGCCCCTCCTCAAACCTAGAACCAGGCCTGTGTTTTAGGGTATTCTTTCAATTCATGTGGGACACTTGCTGGCCTATTGGGCCTCACTGTTGCACCACACTAATGGAGAGTGCTACCTAGAGCACCCCACTAAATTCCTCTGTGGCTGTACAGTGTGAGGGAAGATTGGTAGCTGTGGGCCAGCTCTCCTTCACAGAAGATTGTCTACCATTACTTATCATGATTGAGGAAACCATAATTCACTTCAAGGAACTGCAATGTTCCCTAGAACCAGTGGTGCAACTAAGTAATTCTAGACCCTGGACTTAATGATCTTATGGGGGGGGGGGCTTTAGATGGCTATGGCCCCATTTGCATGTAACAGTGGTAAATTGTGGGTTAATTAATTAACCTACAATTTGCCTGGCAATGTGCCCAGCGCATGCCACCCCCATTTTGAATATGCAACTCCTGATTGGCCCGATCGGAGGTTATTCTGTGACGTGCAAACCCAGACACTATAGGTTAATCGTGGGTTAAACAACCCACAGTTCACCTAAGAACTAATTGTAGGCTAACTGTGGATTGTTTAACCCACAATTAACTCATAGTGCCTGGGTTTGCAATTCACGGAATAGCCTCTGATCAGGCAATCAGAGGTTGCATATTCAAAATGGTGGTGGCACACGACCCTGGCAAATCGTGGGTCAATTAATCCACAATTTGCCACAGTTACGTATGAACCGGGTCTATCTGTATTACTTCAGTTGTGAAGTACACAACTAACATTTCTCTCCCCCCCCACACACACATCATGCCATGCATTACAACTGCTTCTACATTCCTGATATGTTAGAGCAGCAACAAAATTGTCTGCCAACCCTGATTTTAAAAAACCCACTCTTTAATTTTGCATTTTAAACTCACTTGACTCATAGCACCTTCATGACTACAGGAATAAAATGGAGTTTGCTTCTGCTGCCCTCCTCACCTGCCACTCTCTGGGTGGCCACTTGGGGGCCTTGACTTTGGCCCCAAAGTCCAGCCCCAGCCGCACCACTGCCCAGGGCACAATTTAAAGGCTACTAGATTAGTATGGCTTTCTCATTTCATGAGAGAGTGGAAATCGGAGTCCCTGTTGATAGTAAATATGACAAACAGCACTGTTAGAATAGGAAGTTCTGCCAAAGGAGCAAAAGTGGATTAAGTCAAGATGCATTTTTCTTTTTAAAAAAGCCGCAGTGCACATGCATTCATGCCTGCACACAGTTAATATTCTATAGAAACACTTACTAGAGGATATAGCTTTGGGCCAATGTTCAGACATCACATAGAGTAGGAGGACCCTTTCTCATCATAACTAAATAGCAACATCGAGAAGCGTGTTAACATCCAAGTTCTAGAGGAAATCCATCATGGAGCCTTGCTGTGTGGGTTACTAAAGACGATGCACATTGGACACATTCTTGGCCACTGGCATGAGCCAAGGGCGGGGAGGCAATGCTTCTCCTCCTCCTAAGAGTGCCTCATACTGCAGTTCTGGATCTGAACGGCATTCAGCTGCACAGGATGCTGCTCTTTCTGGCTGTTCTGAAAGATGGGGGGGGGGGGAAGATGCAGGAATCAAATCACTGGAAAGCGTGGATTTTAAAGAGGATTAAGATGACAGCCAAGAATATGAAGGGTGGTGGAAAACCCAGGAGGCCCCACAGCTCCTGTCTAGTGCATGCCTGCCAAGTCACACAGATCTGTAGTGTGACACATGTCTTCCATTTTGGATCACATGGCCACACAAATAACTCACTTGTTCATCGTGCCTTTTTGCAGGTTCCATCTCTCTTTGCTTAAAGTGCCAGCACCACACACTGTGTGTACTACTGTATGGTTCCTTTCTTCTTCTCTTCCCTAAAGTGTTTATTGATTTTAAGAATAAAAACAACATACAGAACGTACCGCAGAGGTTACACTGATGTAATTTTTTGCAAGTAAATAATTCCTCTGGAGTTCTCCCATTTAAATGTTCTTTCTTTGCCTGTCTATATAGGTCTTCTCATGGAAGTGCAGAAGAGGCAGAGCCAGAGGAGACACAGAAAGGGAAAGACAAGCTTAATGTACTGAGGCCCACATTTAGACGGCTGACCTTTCCCCAGCCTGGCATGCTTCAGATATCTTGTACTTCAGCACCCATCATCCCCAGACAGCATGTCCCCTTTAATCCAACAACATCTGGAGGGTACCCAGGTTAGAGAAGTCTGGACTAAGACTTCCTGATAAGCTCAAGGACCAGAAAGTACAGTACAACCTGGTTCAGCAAACCAACTGGAGAAAAATCACCGCCGCCACACATTTAGGCTGAAGAAAGACATTCATTTTCTAAGGGCTCAATCCTCTGCATATTTGGACAGAAAAAGGGCCTACAACTCCATGTTGGCTGGGGCACGCTGGGAGTTGTAGGCCTTTTTTCTGTCTAAACATGCAGAGGATTGCGCCTTAAGAGAGTTGAAAGATTGGGAGAGGCATTGCTTCCCACGATTTACACACATTTATTTTATCCCAATAAGGTTTGCAGGCTTCTGAATCAATAATTTAAAAAATCCTCTTTTAACCAGTGGCAGAAATAGGATGAATGTACACACTGCAAGCAGCAATTCCTCTTTCAAACCACCTACAATTCCTTGGGGCGGGGGGGAACACATTGGCTGTTTCTCACCTCAGTGAGTTTTGGCTTTGGATATGGGAGACTCAAGCTTTTATCATCCCATAGTCAGTAAGCTCTCTGGATTATTTCAAATGTCACAGTATCCTTCTCATATGCTACAATTATTGTGTGAGTAAATGAAATTCATTGACATCATAAGACATACTCTCCAATTGCCCCGAATCTGCCGGGACAGTCCCGCAAGCACTTAAACCATCACTGCTTCTTACTTTGTTATGCAGATTCCCGATTTGTTATGCAGAGCCCCGAATTCCCCTGCCTCTTCCTGCAAGCTATTTAGCTTAGCTGCAATTTTGCCCATGGCCCCTTTAAGCAGGAAGGGAACAGACTGAGGATTTCTGTGTGTGTGTGTGCGTGTGTGTGCGCGCGCGTGTGTGCGTGTGCACGTGCAATCACTTGCTCGCTCGCTCTACCTGCTGCCTCTGACCAGGCCCCGGGTAAGTAAGACCCAATGAAGACATTTGTACTTACTTCCGAGTAACTGTGCATAGGATTGCACTGTTTGTTTTAACTTAATTCATAGATTTAATAGATTTATAGAGTTGGAAGGAGCCTACAAGGCTATCAAGTTCAAGTTAGTTAAATTCTGTAAGATTATTCCAGTTTAAGTGTTTCTTTAAATCTAAATTGTGTGAATAGAATACAAGAAGTACTTTAAACTGGGGCCTTTCCACAATAACAAACAAACAACAAAGCTGTTCAGCCCCTCAAAGTTACTCCTTGTGCTTAAAAACCAGAGCTCAGTAGAGGTGTTGGAGCAGAACGCTGAAGGGGCTCACACAACCCCAATGTGTCTTTTTGCATTTTTCCCCACCCAAAAGTTCCCCCTCCTCCGCATCTCCTTCTTTTCTTCTCCTTCTCCAACTGCCCTGAAAATGCAGGACCAATCCTGACTTAAAACAAAAAGAAAGAGATTGCCCTGCAAGCACTGACATACACTCCCCATGAAAAACACCAGATGTCAACAATTAAAGGTTTAAGTAAGGTAATTTTTTTTTTACAAAAGCCACTTATAAAATATTATAAAATAATATATAATATAATAATGTAATAATTATAATATATAAGATTTTGTGTGTTTCCCCTAATAACCTTGGTACTTGACCATGCCCACTGGTTGCCTGGCCATACCCTTGGCCACACCCTCATGTTGCCTGGCCACACCCTCTTGATCACACCTTCATGTTGCTTAACCATACCTCTTACAAATTCACATGTGTGTCCCTATTTTCATCTGTGAAATGTATGATAAGAACTGTAAACCACTTTGTACCCCAATAAGTGGTGTACTGCTGCCCATGTTGCTGGACTGGGGCACCTCTCTTGAAGGCATTCTGTCAGAAAGATTTAACAGTGGCTTACAGAATAGCGAATTGGATTTGGATTGGATCTAAGAAGCAGAACTCTACCGCTGCCATTGTGTGATCTTAAAAGGTCATCGCTCAGCTTCAATTCCTCAACTGTACAATGGGCATAGAATTGATGCACCTTGCTGGGTTGCTGTGAGTTTGAACACAATAAATAGTGTCAAGCCCTTTCAAAGTTAAAAGTGCTATGTATGCACAAAATAATAATGAAGTAAGAGATAGTGGTCAACTAAGAAAGGGATCATCTTCTCATTTATTGGACCAGCCTCTGTGCTGTGGTAACAGGAATGGGCAAACATTCAAGTTACTACACCAATATGAAGAAAGTAACTTACAGAGCAATCCTATACATGTCTACTCAGATGTAAATCCAACTGAGTTCAATGGAACTTACTCCCAGGTAAGTGGGTATGGGATTGCAGCCATAGTCTGAAACCCTATACTCCGGAAAAGCCCCATTGAACTCAATGGGACTTACTTCTGAATGGATGTGCATAGGATTGCACTGTAAATCTCAGCTATAAGCAAGGCAAAGTAGGTTCTTGGAAGCATATGATTACTCCTACATCCACTACTGGTCAATTGCATGTGTTTGTGAAAACAACATTTTGTGAGTAGGTCCCTATCCATCTGAAGCTGTGGGTCAAGAAATGGTAACTAACCACATTCTGAAAGTTAGCTACCTTTCCAGGATGTGGGGAAACACACAGCTGCGTGAATTATTCACCCTTAATTATCTCACTGATGAGCAAATGAATTAGTTTTTGTGAATGCCGTGTCCTCTCGTAGACACAATAAAATCCTTCATGTTTGTGAGCAGCTCAGGCTGTGCGGGTGCTACTGGAAACAATAATAAGCATGCTCATGTAGTCAGCTTTGAAATTCACTTTCCATGAATTTGTGCCAGTGAAACTCAATAACGCAAAATGTTCAAAGACAGGGAACATGAAAAGGGACACAGGCACAGCCAAAATGAATCTATTTAGTGACGAAAATGAATATGCAGGAAAAATCCAAACAATGTTCCTTCAGCTCAAAGGCTAACGAGTTGCAAAGCCAAACCTCAAAGGGCATCAGTGTTTTGTTAGCTGACTCTTTCACCTTAGCACAAACGTGGCAAGCAGCATGTGCTTAAGAACAAAATCCTCTTCCAAAGAAAGATTTAGTTCAGGGTGTTCCAAAAGAAAGACAATCTAAAGATGCAAGCTGAAAAAGATCATATGCTTTTAAATTGCAGAATATTTGTTTTCAGCAAGTAGAGTTCCTATTAAAAAAAAATAGCAAAGGCATAACTCTATTGACCAGTGCCTGAAGTAGAGTGCATAGTGTCCTTGGCTTCTCCCCAATAAAGGATTTCAGGCAGGAGAGACAGAACCAGGTCTGGTGTCAGGAGTAGGCATCACTGGGCACTTGCCAAGGTCTGCATCCCTGCAGGAAGCCCACTATCAGTACATGGAGCTTCTGGCCCTGCTGCTTCTCTTCTGTGCTATCACTTAGGGCCAGCATCAGCACCTGGAATCCTTGGGCATCTGTTGAGAGCCCACCGCTGCTGATGCCTGCCCTGGAACCCCTGGACTCCCAGTTTGGTGCTCCAAGCATTTCAATATCCGAATCCCACAATGCCCTGGAGTGATGTCATGTCAAGGGCATTATGGGAAAACTAAAATGGCTGCCACACCCAGCTGCCCAGCATTGCTTGGAGTGCTGCCACTGCCTGCCACCGCCACCACCAGGTAAGCCCACCAGGGCCTACTAATAGAGGAGGGGCCTAGTGATGGAGAAGAGACCTATCAGAGGGCATTTTTCAGAGTGAGGCCTCAAACCTGGAGCCGGCACTCCTGTCACAGCCTGTTCACCTGCCCTCTAGTAGCATGCAAGCAGTGACAAGAGTGAGAAGACAGAGTCACCTTCTTCCCTTGTCTTGCACTCTCCTTCTGGGTGGTTGCGTGGATTGGGTCCAGAGGAAGAGGGCAAGTGAATGATAGCAGTGAGGAAGAGATGGGCCCACTCAGGGAGGGGTCCCTAGTGAGAGCATCTTGCTCAAGGACCCCCAAAACCTGGCACAAGATAGGGAAAGCTGTCTGTCTAATACCTTGGTCAGAGCAGAGAACACCTGGGCTAGCAACACATAAGAAATATGGGGCTAGTGCCAAAAATACCAGCCCCATGTCATCCCCCCCATCTGTATTACAACTTACCTTGTATCCTGACATCACTACACTGTGTGTTACCCAACCCCTTCTCCACCACAATTGAGGGCCAGCTCATTTGCCACCTGAATCTGGGCAGCAAATGGTGCCTACCCTCCATCCCGCCACAGTTAAGGTGCATAGCACCCAAGGCCAGTCAAGTTGTTTTGGCACTTGTGATATGTACCTTCTCCCTGTTACTCAGGAGCCTCTACAGAGTTAATAAATAATGAATTATACCCAAGGTCTGCTCAGGTAGTATCACTGCCACCACTCCCTGTTTGCCATATCTCCCTGGTTAGGCTGGGACCATCCTGAATCTTTGGGCTTTTCTACATGAGGCATTGATCATGTGCTTGTCATTCCCTACTCATGCTTGTTTATGGGTTCTTTAGACAATGTTGTGACCCTCCAGTTTTGCTTCTGTGTCTAACCAGCACTTTCAGCAACTTTTAGAGCAGGGAAAATGTGACATTTAATTTTGAAAGTGAAAGAAGGCACAATTTCCTCTTGTGTATTTGCACTATTGTGTATTTGCACTATCCCACCTTTCTCCAAACAGCATTCCATCACATCACAGGCTAGTCCCAACATACAGAACATACACTCAGGAACAAAAGAAACAAACTTGCTCCCTCATGACATGAACCATATAGACTCATCTATCATCCATTGTATACCTGAATTCACTATGACAATCAAAAATGGAGTAAGAAGGATCAGTTATCATGGTCAGCTAGAATACCTACAGTAAGAATGAAGATCTTGCCTAGACTCCTTTTCTTATTTCAAACAATTCTACTTTATCTATTCCAACTCTGGCCAAATGGAACAAGCTATTGTCAGATTTTATCTGGTCAAGATGCAAACCAAGGTTGAAGCAGGCAACTCTTAGCAGACCCCAGGCAAAAGGAGGTCTTGCAGAGCCCAATCTGGAATGATATTATGCTGCTGCTCAACTGAGATTTCTTGTAGGATGAATACATCCCACCTCAGAGCACCAGTGCACACTCTTAGAACAACAGGTAGTGGGCAACTACCCTCTTGATGCCTTGATATCGATCAGACATTGTGATAGTCCTACATGCATCTTTGAGCATCTGGTGATGAGAGACAGGAAACTTACTTGGGGACGCTGGCAGAAAAAAATGGCTCCTGATCTGTCTCCACTAATGTCAGTGCTGCATCATCCAGAATTAGCAGCACATAACAACCCCCAAGGTTTTAATGCCTGTATAGCAGCAAAAGTGTATAGATTGTTGGATTTATATGATAGAGGGGAACCTCTCTTCTATGCAGATGTTTTGAAAAGAACTGGACCAAGCGTGCTGTCTTTTTATCAGTATCTGCAACTATGTCACTTTCTTAGCCTGAACATCAAGAAGGCAGGCAGCCAAACAACCAGTTACTTCTTTTGAATCTTTTCTAGAAGCTGCTGTTACTTCAAATAAAGGTTTGATATTATTTATTTTTAAAATCCTGCAAATGCCATTATTGGGCAACAAACCATCCTATGTGTGGGCGTTGGAGACTGACTTAGGTGAGTCTTTGGAAGAAGATGATTGGCAGTGTATTTGGACTTCTTTTGTGTCTTTATCGATCAACACTAATATAAAAGAAGCACAATACAAAGTTCTCAGTAGATGGTACATTACTCCTGCAAGGCTTCACCTAGTACATCCAAGTTATAGTCAATATTGTTGGAAGGGGTGTGGTCAGATTGGTTCATACCTCCATCTTTGGTGGGAATGTTCAACAGTGCAGAATTTTTGGAACATGGTTGCTGATTACTGTCAGGAATTTCTTCACATTAGATCAGTGTGTTAACTCCTAAAGCTATGCTTCTTCATCTTATTGAACCTAATGACCCTGAATTCTCATATAAAGACCTTCTTAAGCAATTGTATACAGCTGCAAAGTCATGTATAGCATGTAATTGGAAATCTGCAAAGCAACCAACTAAGCAATGAGTTGATAAAATCTGGGAGTCTATGACTATGTATAAACTTACTCAGCAGGTGTAGCAAGCAAAGATTCTAATTTTAAGAAAGATATTATGACACCATGGTTTCCATTTATTTCCTCTGTTGAAGCCCTTCAAACTTTTGATCAAATCCCAACCAAGTACAGTTGCCTATATTTTTTCTGACTAATATACACATTCGCACACATATACACAAAGTAACACACACTCACGAACACTCATTTTATATGCTGTATAAATTAAACTTTCATTAGATATTGATATTAGATATTAGATATTGAGCCATTTTACTGTAGAGGTTCCACAAGCATATCAGTTATAGACTAAGAATTATAATTAGTGGATTCCTTTGCTTCTTGTTGGTATATTATTATGTATGTTCTTCTTTATTCTTGCCTTTATTTTGTTAACTTTATTTCAACATTTAAAAAAATCATGAGAAGAAACAATGCTACAAACTCTAGCTACACTAATAGCTGGTTTGCAAGATCAGACATCCCACCGTGGCATATTTAAGCTATGGTGGGCTATTGCACGTGCATGCAGGTGAGGATGGCCATCTGAATATTCACGCCATGGCTTGTTGTGTCGTCCAAACCCAGGTGGGGGGCTGTGCAAGGGTTGAACAACCCTCGCATAACCCATGGCCTAGTCTAGGGCTATGTGGGGGTTGTTTAACCCTCACACAACCCCCGTCACCCAGGTTCAGACAACATAACAAGCTACAACCACAGCTTGAATATGCAAAAACTGCCCGGCATGCACCCTGGATCACCCTGGCTTAAAGAAGCCACGGTGGGCAGCAGTGATCATGTGAACCAGGTCTAACTCTAACCCTGGGATTATTCAGAAGGTAGTATAACTATATATGTGTGTGACAAAGACAGGCTTAAATTGAATCTACCACCATCTCTCTTTCTCTCAGGTTAGCTGCCTATTCCCCCACATCCCAACAGTTAGTTCCAACTGCCAGTGAGGCTGTGCTCTCTCCCTGTCCCTCCCCCCTGATTCTATTGTGGAGGAGGGGCCTCCCTCCTGACAGACAGCTCCTCAGACCCAACTGCCAAGCCTGCCAGATCACTTTGTGACAGCACCCGAGGCAGAACATTCCATAAGTGCTTCCCCTCCACTGCAGTAAAAATACTTCAATAATAAATGTAAAGACTAACAATGTGCTGCCCTTTCATGCCACCCTCAATCAGCCGCCTGAGATGACCACCTCACTCTGCCTAATAGTAGGGCTGGCCCTGCTCCACATCATGGGCTGTAACAAGCATCGTAACTTTAAGACATGGAGTACTACATGCTATGCAGGTGAGGGGGGGAACTCAACGTGAAGCTGCTTTTTTTCAGATGCAGCCCCTTCTTTCCTATACCATTTCCCCAAGGACTTCATTACCATGTAGTTTTGCTTGAAGGACTATAAACACAGCACAATGAGATCCTTGTTGGATCAACCAAAGTTCCATCTAGTCCAGCATTCTGCTTCCCATAGTGCCCAACCAGATGCCTCCAGGAAGCCCAAAATGAGACTTGAAGGCAATATTCACTAGATAATATACTAATTTAGGAACATTTTAATGGTAGAATGGACCGTGGGCTACTTGTGATAGAAAACACAATCTTTGGGAGTAATGTTTTGGATTTTTTTAAAGAAGTAAAACATGCAAGATGAATGTATATTTTAGGTGCTCCAGAGAAAGAAGTTTGGCACAATGCTATACACACACACACACACTCACACACAAAGACAGACACACACACAGTTCTCTCTTTGAAACATTCATAAAAATAATTTGTTTTTTCTAAAAAAAAAAAGAAGGTAAAACATTAGCAATGGCAACAACAACAAAAATCACAGTAACCGCAAAAGTGTACCTCCTCCACCAATGAAAACATGATATTGTTCTGTTGTGTAAACATAAGAGGTGAAATTTGCAGGCTAATAGAGAAACAGGATGATGATGATGATGATGATGATGATGATGATGATGATGATATGCAATGCTCCTGTTCAGTGTTCCAGTCAGCCAGCCATGTCTTCCTCCAAGATACTCTATTCCATTCCCACTCCCACCTAGTTTTCTGGAGTGGTTCCCACCCAACAGTCAACATACTGTGACCACTGCACTGAGCATTCTCAGTCACCTTTGGGCTACTTGTGGTTTATTTCTCCCCCTTAGTTTTTGTTTTTTTCTAGCTTCTTCAAATCTTGGAGTTTCCCCAAAATTGCTGATATCTCGCTCTTGTGAGTGGACAGTGATGTTTTAGCTACATAAGGAGCTTGGAGACCTGAATTCACTATTAGTGTGTGTGTGTGTGTGTGTGTATATATATAATTAATTTATATAATTTAATTTATATAATTTAATATAATTTAATTGTCAGCTTCCACATGTCCTTTTCTGCTCCTGACTGCATGCATTTTTGGTGCTATATTTCTCTTATAGATCTGCTGAGTTTGTAGCATAATACCTGCTTGGAATAAAAAGGTTTCCTTTCAAAGATTCTACTCCTGTTACTTCTGGAAGTAGATTTCCGAAAAAAAACATTCTAGGCATTTGTTCTAGAAAGTCTAAAGATCTTGAGAAGTCCACCCTTGGGTTACTGCCATTTTAGAAAGCATTGATTTGAATGCATTTTCTGTCTTATGGATTTGAATGTGACTTCTGTTTCTCATTTGCTGCTCCAGCCCTGTCCAGTCATTTAGCTCTCCGTTCACAGATGGTTCTTCATTCCTGGACATAATTTAGAATAGTCCAAGTCATATCGCTAAGGCAAGAAGCATTTCTCTTACCATCAGAGGGCATCTTTCTGGCCCTGGAAAAATATTCATTCAGTTAAAACACACACACACACACACACACACACACACCTGGCTGACATTTAACAATGCAAAGCCTTTTGTAAAACTAGCAGAAGGTCACTGCATATTTTCTTCTCAAAGAAAATGGCAGAGGCCATATTTATACAAATTAATGTTTGCACAGACAAGTGGGATACCAGAGAAGAAATTCTACTTCATTTGCAGCAAGCCAAAGCAAAACATTGTCTTTTATGTGAAGCAAATATGTCAACCGTCTGACCTCATGAGGGAGATACCTCCCCTTAAACAGCTTCTCCTCTCAGCCGATATTGCTTTCCCAGAACCAGAGGTTACTACTGAAATGACTGGCTGAATGAAAGGCAAAATGGCCCATAACTCTCAAACAGTTGAAATGTAGTTTAAACCTATTCTTCATTTCTTTCATGTGCTGTGTTGAAATATGAGTACAAAGGGAGGCCAGCAGAGTTAAATATTCTGTCATGAGGTAATTCAGCTTTGAATGAGAGAATACAATGATGCCAGTGTGCTTTTCTGTTTCCATAAAACCTCATATAACAGTGAGCTCAGCAGGCCCCTGCAATGCACAGCTGAAACAGGAACGGGCAGGAGTCCTCCCACAATCCAAATGTTCAGATAGCAAATTGGCTATTAACCATCCTTGAGTACCAGTCATATGAAACATACATAGTGGTTTTCAGTTCAGATACAACCTTTGCCATGTTGTTTATTTCCAAACCATTGCAAACCACCACCAGAAATGGTTGGCATGGTGGCACGAAGAAGAAAAAATGCTGTGGTGGTCAATCCATATGGCCAACTGGCACGGGTGAATGATTCATGGCATGGAGCACAGGCAGTTTCAAGGGGCACCCAAGTGGTAGCAGTATATCATAAGAAGAAACATCCATTGAGTCCAAAGCAGTCATTGACCTGGTTCGCATGTTATGGTGGCAATTCCTGGGTAGGGTTGTCTAACCCCGGAATTGCTGGAGACGAGCGGAGTGCATGAGCCATTTCCAGTTTCCACTTTTAGTTAACAATCCAGGAACAGCCCGTTCCTGTGTCATTCTGTGACATATGAAACTCTGGGTTGTTTATGGGTTAGCTCTAGATTGTTTAACCTGTAAACAACCCAGAGTTTATGGATTTGCACATCATGAAACAACCCAGGAAAGAGTGTTCCTGGGTTGTTAACTAAAAGGGGAAATGACTCATGTGTGTTTCAAAGTGGATGGACTGCATCCCACAGATTCAAACAGGCTCTGCTTCCAAACAAACTTAATGGCTCTTCTGGTATGTAATACTTCAAGATGGGGGCTGTTGCGATCAACTCCTTTACCTTGTGGAAAGTATCTTCGTGTTGCTCTGTCCACCCCCCAGGGATGGGGACTCGGACTCGAGGACTCGACTCATGAGTCGGACTGAGTCCCCCCTCTGACTTGACTCGGACTCGAGTCCCAATATTTTTAATGGGACTCGAGACTCGACTCGGGACTCGAGACCAAGGACTCTTCAACATCCCTGGGCTGTGCCAGAAGGAGTGGAGAGGAGCATGATTGCCGGCGAAGAGCGCATGGAAGCGAGGTGTGCCGCTGCTCGGCCACTATGGACGGCTACCAGGAGTGCAGCCCCAACAGTGTGTCAAGATTTATTTTGATTGATGTGTTGCGTACTTGGGAGAGGCAGAAGAAGGACCTGAGGTTACTCTGTGTGGCTGCTCTGAGTGTGTTTCTGGTTCCAGCAAGTTCATCACCAGTGGAGCGGGTGTTCAGTGAGGGTGGAATTGTGATGAGATCTCACCGTTCCAGAATGGGGACCAAACATTTAGAAAAAATCATGTTCCTCAAATGCAACATGGATAAGTTTTAGGAAGTACAGCAAGTTTATTTTTTTAAATCATTTTTCTAAAATGCAACCTTTCAGACATTTTGGGTTTGGCTGCCTCTGCCTGCCTGTCTGGGGTTCCCAGCCTCCTCTGCCTGCCTGGTCTCTTCTTGACCAATTCAACAGTTGAATTGTCCAAGACAAAGGCCTCTGCCTGCCTGTTTTGGGGTTCCCTGCCTCCTCTGCCTGCCTGGTTATTTTGGGTTTTTCTGCCTGGTCTGTTCTTGCCAAAATCAGTTGCAGAGTTTTGAAATAAAAAGGCACACTCATGCCTAGAATTTATTTAAACCACACATCTGAAGTAGCCTTATTTTGTTGGGAAAAAACCCCATTGATTTTAATAGGGACTCGTGGAGTCAGCTTTGGGACTGACTCGTGACTCGTGACTCACCATTTTGGACCAAGGACTCGGACTCGAGACTCGGGTCCAAAGACTCGTGACTCGACTCGTGACTCGAGACCAAGGACTCTTCAACATCCCTGCCACCCCCACAGTGTCTCTTGGTGTGTCAGCTGCCTCAGTATCTCTCAGTTCTCTCAGTTAAGTAGTCGGTAATTCCCAGAAATCTCAGGATTCCCTTGACATCTTGGGTTCGTGGCATGTTTCTAATAGCTCTTACTTTTTCTGGATCTGCCTTCAGGCCCCTTGAATTCAGTAAATGTTCAATATATGGTACTTCTATTTGTTCCTATTCAATTTGATATTCCTTTCTTTTACTTCTTTTCAGAAATTCTATTAGTTTACGATCATGGCCCTGCTGTGCTTGCTGTAGGTCATCATCAGCCTCTCCCACTATCAGCTATTGCTGCAATTCCTTCTAGACCCTCCAAGGCTTGTGCCAACTTGTTTTGAAATATTTCGGGAGCAGGACCACTGTCCATTGGCATTTTTAGCCAGAGATATCTCCCAAAGGGTGCGTGTGGCAAATGTTGTCAAGTGACTGGATTTTTCATTCAGCTCAATATACCAGAATCCATTTTTGACATCGCAGACAGAGAATAGTAGTGCTGTTCTGAAAATTTCTTCCACATCCCCCCCCCCCCACTATTCTCATTCAATTTGATAGAAAAGAAGAGGTATTCAAATGAGAAGAAAATTTTGGAGCAATTCTCATGAATGGAGATTGGGGACCTTGTGCTTGCCTTACTTATGAGGTGGCTGAGGAGCATGTGTGAGTGGCGTGTCTTTCATGGCACAATCATTTCTCCGGGAGCCTGTGGGCGGCCCCCTCGGCTTCCTGCACTTCAAGTAAAGCCCAAGGAAAGGCATCGTGAGGAAATCCCTCCCACGGGGCTTTTTTCAGATCAAGAAGTGATCTGAAGGCTGCAGAGCAATGGAGAGACATATAATAGAAAGATAAAACACACACAGCACCCTCAACCAACCACCCTTGCGGTGATTAAAACATCACCAAAGAAATTCAAAATAAATTATAAAATTCCCTGGGAATGAGGCAGAAAAATGGAAACCTCTTTCATGGGGAAAGAAAACTTTCAGGAAATTGGAGGACTAATTTCGGCACAGCACTAGCTCCACCTCTTCCTTGGAGCTACACACAACACTGCATTATGGAGGATTCTTTCAGAGGCTGTATTAAAGCTACCGGTACTTTCCTCAGGCCTGGTTATTACTTGGATGGGAGACCCCTCTAGTTTCCTGCATTGAGCAGGGGGTTGGACTTGATAGCCTTGTAGGCTCCTTCCAACTCTATGATCTATGAATCTATGAAACTTAAATGGCTTAACACTTGTCTCTAGTTTATAAACTCCATCTATCTGTCCATCTCCCTCAAAAACATCCCTAAATTCCCTTTGAATCCTTTCCTGATTCCAGCATCATCAGAATTTTTCATCACTCAACTATCCACTGTCAGACAGTACATTCTAGAATTGTACCTTTATCAGTTTTGTTGGGACTTGAAAAAGATGCTAGGAGAGGATATATTGTTGAATATTATCCTTCCTATCTCACGTTAGTGAGATCAGCAGAGTAGAGTCCCTTTCCAGCTTAAAAGAAGCTTAGATTTGGCTAGTGTTAGCATTTGGTAATCCAGGACCAGGATGCTTTAAGGCAGACTGGATTTCCCTGGTTTTGCCCCCTTTTCTCTCCCACAAAACAATAATCAGAGACACAGTCTTGTAAAAGTTGAAAATAACATTTACTCACTCAGATTATGCAGTCTCATTCAGGCAGACTTAAAAGCGTTTCTTACAGTTGGTAAAAGTTTATTTGGAATTACTTGGGGTCTGAACTTATGGAGTTCAGAGCAGCAACTCTTGTTACATGCTGTTATTCGTTTAACAACCTGGAGGCAATTACCTCACTCAGTGTCCCAGCAGGAAGAGAGAGCTGAGAGCTACGCCCACTTCCTGCTGAGGCACATGTAATCATACCTGAATATCTTCTAGGAAATCCACCTTAGAAGATACCAGTGGTCTTAACCATTTCATGCACCTAACTGGTGAAACATGAGCCATTGGTTTTGACTGCACTTTAAATATCCCACAAGTTTCATAGCATGGACTGCCTTGAGGCCTAACAGTGGTGCTTCTCTCTGGTCCTCTACAACCACAAACTCTAGCCTGTATTTCTTGTTCATCTTTAGGTTAGAAATCTTGAGTTTGCATTTTCCCACTGGTTTTGATGTAGTGTGATTATACATTCTTAAAAGCTGATTCATCTCCTCCAATGGAATATTGGGGGTAACTAGTTGGATGGGGATAATACTGTAAGTGGCACCACAGTCTAATTGAAATGGTAATACTTTATCTCCCAGGCACATGGCTCCATACAATTGTTTATGTTGTCCTGATGGCTTTTCCTGCTGCATGTTTACTACTTGATCTGTTACCCACAAAATGTCTTCACATTTACTGTCACTCTTCATATTTACAGTGTGCACTCTAGCTTTGGGCTTTTTTTTTTTTTGCTTTGATAGACACTTGGATGCATAGTGGTTAAGTTTGGCACAGTTGCGGCATTTCATCCAGTCTCTCCCTCTCTTGCTTCAGTACGATATGGACAGTGTTCCACTGCCTGTCCTTCCAGGGCTCTAATCCACATCTCCAAGCTTTTCTCTATGATCCTCATTGTTGTGTGGGGGGACTCGACTGTCCTAAGGGTGCTTTCACTTTTCCACTTGCTCCCAAAACTCCAGGTGCTCAGGAACATGGAAAAGTGTGAGCCACCCCCCTTTTTAAGGGAGCTAGCTGTCAAAATTCTGGTGCCTTTAAAAGGTTTTTTAAAATTATTTTTGGCAAGGATCCACATAGTTTTTTCAAAGAGGCATATGCAGGCTTGAATGCATATGTCTGTGAAAAAACCACGGTGAGCCCTGTCACACACACAAAAAAACCCTTTTAAAAGAAACCAGAGTTTTGACAGCTAGCTTTTAAAAGGGGGTGGCTCATACTTTTCCATGTTCCCAAGCATCTAGAGTCTCGGGATCAAGTGGAAGAGTGAAAGCACCCTTAGGACAGTCGACCCCTTCCTCCCCTGCCAAAAACTGAGGATCTTGCCATGAAAAATCCCACTACCCGCTTTTCGTGAGCACATATCACTCGCACCTTTGGTCTGGCTTGACAGCTCACCTTTTGATGGGTGGGGGGGAAGGCTATTTGGAGCCTCTCTGGGTCAGTGTCCAGGGTTGGTACCTGTTGCACTTTGGCAGCAGGTACCTTCCTGGACATTGCCCAGGGGGCTGCCTATTTGTGGACCTCCGTAAGTGTGCAGGTGCATACTTGCGAAAGACTGAATATATATAGTGCGGAAATATTTGCACATATTAGGGGGTCCCAAAAATAATTTAAAAATTGGGTTGCAATCACAGACAGACCCTCCAAGGGGCGCTTTGAAGGGGCTGCTAATGGCTGTCAAAACAGGGATTGCAAAAACCAGCTGTCAAGCTGGAGATCGCAATCTCTGTCCAAAGAAAGGGGGGAAGGGGAAAAAAGCTGTTGCAACCTGAAAACTGTTTGTGATTGCGGTAGAGAGGGGGAGACAAGTCAGTCCTGCCACAGTGTCCCCTGGGATACCTGCAGAAGGACCAAGGGGGAAGGTGGGGGAGGGAGGGGGCAAACAACCCACGGTGAGCCAGATTGTCTGTCGGGTGCACTGTGAGTTGTTCACACAACAACCAACCCACTGTGGCTTATTGCCAGGGTGGGTTGTTGTGTTGTGCAAACTTGTCTATTTCTGCTTGCATCTCTGTCATGCAAGCTCGTGCTCCCTTTTGTTTGCCTCATCTGGCCAAGACTTCCATTTTCTGAAGGAAGCCTTCTTTTCTCTGATAGCTTCCTTGGCCCTGCTCATTGACCCTGCTGGTGACTACTTGGACTTGGTGCTACCTTTCCTAACCTGTGGTATACATACTTCTATTATTGTGGTTTTGAGTAACCTCCAAGCATTTTGAAGGGATTTAAGCCTTTTGACTCCCCCTTTCAATTTCCTTTTTATCAGTTCCCTCATTTTAGAGAAGTTTCCTCTTTTGAAGTCAAATGTTGGACTTCCTTGTCAATTTTCCACTTAAAGATGTATAAATCTGATCACTGTGGTCACAGTTTCCAATTGGTTCCACAACATTTGCATCTCGTACTAGGTCCTGGGTGACTTGAGATACAAGTTGGGTTGAGTGAATATATTTCATATACTTTCATCTAGGCACATGGTTAGCTTGTTGTGCTTCAACACATTCCCAATAACCAATTCTTTATTCTGTGGCTACATTTTACCACCACTCATAATTGTCTCTATGCAGTAGTCAGTGCTGTATATTTGAAGCGCAGGAATTCATCATGACAATGTGTATATGTGCACATCCCAAAGAGCAGCAGTACACAACAGAATATCCAGTTCATTAGGGTCAGCATGATTGATCAGATTTGGTGACCTGGGAGTAAGCTCCGTTGAATTCAGCAGTGTTTACATCTGACTTCATAGGTTCAACTTGTAAAACAAATTGAGCTTTAACAAAAGATCTTCAGCCAGCTGAAAGGCAACATTCTAGACTTTATTTAGAATGGCAAGCAACCTTGCAAAGAAGTGTTACCATATAAACTGTTAGCATGAAGTAGGAACCCCATAAAAAAGGGGAAAGAAATATCCAGCATCTGCTTTTATTATTTTCCTCATTCTCTGACTTCCACTTTGCTAATCTGTCACACACAATAGTATAAGCCAAAAGCGTTGTTATTACCTCATTCACTTGCCAAAACAAAAGGGGAGTCACCCTGGCAGTTGACAGATGATGTCGCTGCTGCGCCTCCTCTGAAAAACAGTCTGAAGCGGCAACACGTGCCACCCTGGTGCTCCCCCTCCTCTGCACCCCTCCTCTGTAGTGCAATAGACCAGGATCTGAATGCAACCACATAAGCACTTTGCCATGCATTAGAAATTAAAAAAATAAAAACTCTTTCTATATTGATCCAGGTGAATGAACCCTGACTAACACAGCATAATACATTTGTATTAGATTTACCAGAAATATCCCATTTAAGTTTATTAAATGAAAGAGGCAAACGGTTTTTACATCTATAGCTGCTAATCCCCAAAACAAAACATTCGCTTTCTCTCACCCACCACCATGCCTTGCCCTGACCACTCCGTGGGGTTGCCTTTCTTAGAAGTGATTTGATGAGAATTTAGGGCAGCAATCCTATACACACTTACCTAAGAGTAAGTTCCTTTGAAGTCAATGGAATGTACTTATGAGTAGATATGCATTAGGCATGTACTGTGAGACACCTTTTACATCACCTTTTACTCCAGATGTTGTTGGACTGCAGCTGCTGTCAGCCCTAGCCAACATAGCCAATGGTTAAGGATGGTGGAAGTTGCAATTTAACAACATCTGGAGAGCCACAAGTTGCCCAGACCTTTCTTATACGCATCAAGTGTTCAGGACAGGATAGATAGGAATTTGTGTCACCTGTGTTAATATCACACCAAATACTGTCCAGTGCTGAAGAAGCTGTAAGCCTGCTCACCACCACCACCACCCATGGACTGGAAATTCATATAAGCCCTGTTCAGATGACAAACAGGGTCATGCGAACCAATCACATTAACCCATCACTGCAAGGGAACATTTTGAGCTTGAACAGCTATATAACTGAAACTATAACTACAAAAGCCCAATTCCTTCAGGATTCTCCCCCCCCCCCCCCAGGATGATTCTAATGAAGATATAAGAAGGAAAAATGTTGGCAATGTTCTTCTGAGTTGCTCAGTTATACTACACTTGTTCCCACCTAGTAGTAACTGCATAAACACTGGATGATTGACAAGCACTTGGCAGATGTTTTTTTTTAATCATTTAAAAATACTTCTATTTCTTTCCAATTATTTAATAAATGAAATGACCTTAACTTAGACACATTACACAACTTGCATTTGAGTTTTTCCTGTACCTCTAGCCCCCCACTCGACCTGCTAAACTTTCTGCCGCTGGACTGGGTGCACCATGAACTGGGTGAAAAAAATCCACACTGCTGGTCCAACGTTCAGGGAAGTATTTTGTGTTCATGGTGCCACATTCTCACAATTTTCTGTGGCAAATATTCAATCCATGCAAGGGGTAGTGGGGAAGAAAATCGGTATGAGCTCAAAATGAACCCCCTTCCCCCAAAATGGATGTGTGAACCCATCCTATAACAATCAGATAAGAAGAGCGATTAGCAGCCTCATAAAAGTTCCCTATTAAATTGTCTCTTTGCTAAAGTGCAAGTGCAAATTTTTAACAATTCCTCTTTCAGCCAGGTGGTGGCACTAAAAGCAAACACTTATTTCCTTTACTACAAAAAAGCCATTTCTATTAACCGCAGTATAATTTTACAGCCACCCATCTTGTCTTTATTTATGAGAGTGCTTCTTAGATTGTTTAATGTGCACAGCATGATGATGTTGGTGGCATCAAACGGAATGACATGACGTATGCTTTATAAGATGGTATAGTTAGCCAGATTCATTAGGTACAAATTCAGAGGAATTTGCCTTTGTTTAAGTAGAACTCTTGGTATGTTGCCAGAAATGACTCTGCTGCTAAGATAAAAGCATACCCATATTAGCATATGTCAAACGATCCATAAATAGTACTGTTCCCAAGAGCCTTCTGAAACAAATTAAACTGGCAGGTAAACAAGATTTAGGTTTCATACACAAAAAGGCAGTGATTGTCAGGCTGTTTTCACAAGTGACACTTAAATTGGTGCTGTTGTTCTTTAGCATTCCCCACATCTGCAATTCAAATGTTACATGGGCTAAACCATATATCCACTCTGTTAAATGTGTCTGTTTCTCTACTCTCTTTGCAAGTTACCATATTTGTATTACAGACGAACAAGCCCATCACAGGGTAGAACTACATGTTAAAGGGCAAAAGCGGGATTCCCAACCCCATATTTGCATCATAAAACTAATGGGGATGAGGGGCATTTGCAGAAGAACATTGGCAGGGAAGCAAGGTATGCTCACACTAGCCTTCCACCACTTGTTGCCTCCAGATGTTTTGGACTACAACACCCATAATTCCCAATAAAAACTCGCTGAACCATGAAATTTGCTGGGTGACTTTGGGCCAGTCACTGACTCTTAGCCCAACCTACCTCACAGGGTTGTTGTGAGGATAAAATGGAGAGGAGGAGGAGGAGGAGGAGGATTATGTAAGCCGCCTTGGGTTCCTTGCAGGAAAAAAGGCGGGGTATAAATATAATAAATAATAAATAATAATTGACCCTGCATGCTGGGGCTGAGGGGAGTTGTAGTCCAAAACCTATGGAGGACACCAGACTGGTTTAAACCTTCCCACCCACCCACTAACTCTCCAGTGCAATCCCTTCCCCAGCCAGTTTTTCCATTTTTCTACCACACCATGCATTATATTACAGATTTTATTTATTTATTTATTATATTTCTACCCCGCCTTTTTTCATGCAAGGAACCCAAGGCGGCTTACATAATCCTCCTGCTCCTCTCCATTTTATCCTCACAACAACCCTGTGAGGTAGGTTAGGCTGAGAGTCAGTGACTGGCCCTCATGATCCCCTTTAGCCTTTTTCCCCTTACTAAAAAGTCCCAAATGTTTTAGCTTCTCCATGTAGAGAAGGTATTTCAACTCTTTGATCATTTTGGTTGCTCTTTTCTGTCCTTTCCCAGTTCTACATATTCCCTTCTGAGATCTGGTGGTCAAAACTGTACACAGTTTTACAAATGCAGCCAAACCATAGTTTTATCTAACAATATTGTGCTATTGGTTGTTTCATTTTGAGTCCCTTTCCTAATAATCCCTAGCATGGAATGTGCTTTTAGCACTGCCACTGCAAGGAGTAGACATTTCATTGTGCATCAGGGAAATTAAGAAGGCCCCATAAGTGTGTGTTGTTGTTGTTGTTGTTGTTATTTGCCCAATGTACATAAATGTACATTTACTTACGTTGAACCTTATTTACATTTTGTGGCCAATTCAGTCAGTCTCATGAGTGCTTTGCAATCTAGCTCGCTTTCTTCATTTTGAATGATTTGGTGCCATCTACAAACTTGGCTACTTCACTGCTTACCCCTATTGGCTTCCATTTACTCTTACTCTTTTGCTTTCTGTTGTATAACGAGTTACTACTCTATAAGAAGATCCATGCTCATATTCCATGGCTTCTAAGATTACTCGTAAGCCTTTGGTGAGGGATGCTGTCAAAAGCTTTTTGGAAATCTATAGATGTAAAGTCTACCAGATCATTCCTCTATTTATTAGTTGACATGCTCAAAAGAATACTAAAAGGTTGGTAAGACAGGACATCCCTTTGCAAAGCCATATTAATTCTTCTTCAGCAAAGTTTTTTCATCTATTTGTTTATTAATTCTAGCTTTAAAAATGCTTTCCTCCCGTTTACCTGGAACAAATGCTCCCCTTGGACACTTCTTTAAAGAATTGGGATGACATTGGCATTACACTGGCTGCCTTCCAATTCTCCAGTTAAGGAGGCCAACTTTAGCCAGAAGTTGCATATTTTATTAGAAGATCAGTTTCACATTTGAGCTATTAAAGAATTCTCATAGATTTCATAGATCATAGAGTTGGAAGGAGCCTACAAGGCTATCAAGTCCAACCCCCTGCTCAATGCAGGAAACTAGAGGAGGGGGTCTCCCATCCAAGTAATAACCAGGCTTGACCCTGCTTAGCTTTCCATGCTCAGACAAGCTGAGCCAGCATGAGCCACTCAGATGTGACCATCTGGACCTGGTGCTGTTAATTTTGCATTTTGCCCGAGAAATTCATCTGCTTCTTCTGTTTGACTTGGTTCGTCAGATGCCCTCACCCACCAGTGTGGTTCAGGTGTATATCCATCATCTTTTGCAGTAAAGACCAAGGCCAAAATCTCCCCATCCTCCTTCATTAATCCTTCCACACCGTTATCATCTAACACCTTCCAGGCTACTTTTCTGCTTCTGATGTATTTCAAGAATTTTTTGTTTCTCTTAATGCTCTTAGCAATGTGCTCCTCAAATTCTTTTTTCACTTGTCTTACTGTCAACTTGCATTTGTTTAGCCAAATTGTGCTCCTTTTGTTGTTCTCATTTGAGCAAAACCTGTTCTCTGTAAAGGAAGCCAACTCAGCTGTTATAGCAGGGATAAGGAATGTGTGGCCCTCCAGATGTTGTTTGGACTGCAATTCCCATCAGCCCTAGCCAGCATAGCCAATACTGAGGTGTGATAGGAGTTGCAGTCCAACCACATCCAGACAGCCACACAATTCCCATCCCTGTGTTAAAGCTTCCTTATTTCTACTTTTTCCTGTACCCTGACCCTAAAATATCGTATGCACTCAAATGCTTTTTATACCCCAATAGACCCATTGCTCTTAATGGCATTATGTTTACACACATAAGAGTTTGGGTGAGTGAACTTTATAAACTCAAAGCAGATTAGCCTCTTTCTCAAATTACCTTCTGAAAAATCCCAACTCTAAAGCCAACAGCATTTCAAAAAGAAAGAAAGAAAAAGTAAAGCAATCACTTTTCTATATGCAACATTCTGTGTAAATCAGAAATGCTTTTCCCCCCACAGATATACAAAATTTGATATCCCTCCTTCAAACAAAATCAAATTCTGAGCAACATAAAATCAAACTTTCAAAAATAACAATCCAGAAAGTTATATGAAATTGTTATTTCCATTTTGTGATCATAGGAAATTGAGGGGAACATATGCACAGCAGTAAAGTGTAATATATTTTAAAGAAAAATTATTAATATTGTAACAATTTCCGGATGGCTGGCTGTCTTAGTCTGTTGCAGCAAAAACAATCAAGAGTCTTGTGGGACCCTTCAAGTTTATGCCATAATAAAGTTGTTTATCTTTAAGGTGCCACAAGACTCTTGGTTGTTTTTGTAATGCTGTGCAAGTCTTATAGTTGAAAGACGGCTGCAACTTGTGGCAGCATCCCTTGAAAGCCGTCAGATTGTGCTCATGGTGAAAGCATTGATGTTCACAGCAGAGCAACAAGGATGAGGATGTCAATGTGTTATGGAAAGCAAACAGCTATGCTAACAAAGCCGAATCATAGCGTATGAGTCATAATCATTCATGACCAAATCCATGTTGGCATCTTAAATCTGGCTTCACTAGAAATAGGCATTAGGCAGAGGTAAAAGACAATCAACAGCAGTAGCAGTGCTTTATTTCTTAAATGTATTTCTTGTCCTAGAGCAAAACGTTTGCCATAGGTTCAAGGACCTCTCATGATATCGGCTTAGGATCACCATAGCCAATATGGAACAAGATTCTGACTGGATTCGCATGGCACGCTAAGCCTCAGTAGGTTAATTGCTACTGAGGCTTTGCGTGCCGTGTGAACCTGGGAAAGCTTAGTCAGGGTGGTTGAAGAGAGTCTCCTTAAGCACCATGCTAAACCATATCTTGTTCTAGGGTTAAGAAAGCCCTAGTAGGGTTAACATGTTGTCCGAACCCAGATGACACACTAACCCTCTGACAAGCCAAAAAGGCACAAGGCCCCTAGGCCCGGAGCACCAAAAAAAGGGCCACTGCTCTGGCCAAGGGGCTCTGTCCAATGACAACTGGCCAAGTGCTGTCATCGGATTCCCCACACACTGCTGCCGATGTCCTGCATCAGCAGGAGCATGGCGGGGAAGCCTCCAGGGTCCACTGCCGCACACCTCCTCCTCCCCGAGCCCCACTTGAGGCTCCGGGAAGAGGCAATGCATGGCAGTGGCAGGGTCTGCCTTTCAGCGGCGGCATCAGGGAACAGAAAGGAGCTTCTGCCAGCCAGCAGAAGCTCCCTCCTGTTCCCCACCAGCCCGAAATGGCAAATGGAGCCGGTATGGAAAAGGAGCGAACTTCAGCAGAAGCTTGTTCCTCTTCCCCGCCAGCTCCACCTGCCGTCTTCCCCTCCTTGCTTGGTGGGGCGCCCATAGGTGCCGCACCAAGCGAGAACGGAGGGGCGAGCCGGGGTGGGGTGGGGAGAAAGCAGGCACCACCATGGGGGGAAAGCAGCCAGATGCACCCCGCTGGGGAGTGTGATTGTCAGAATATCACGTTGCCTGGCGTGGGGGAAAGGAGGCACACACACCCCCAACCTGCCTAGTGAGAGAGCTTCTCACAAGGCGCTCTGGGGGGAGGCGATTCTGCTTGCTAGCAGTGAGTGTGGTGCTGGCAAGCAGAACCAGGAGTGGTGGGGATTGATTCTCCTGGGTGTACCTGGGAGTAGGCCCATGAGAACTTGCCTCTCGCCCGCCCGCCCGCCCGCCCGCCCGCCCGCCCGACCGCCCGCCCACCACGCCGATCATCCTGTGCTCAGCAGGTGGTCAGGAGGAGGTTCCTTCTCATGGGCCTACTCCCAGGTAGACCCAGGAAAACGTGCCTCATCCCCTTCCCCTTGCTGGGTGCCCCTGGGTGCCCCCGCCACTCAGCCAAGCAGCTGCCCTGCCCAGCAAGGGGAGCCTTGACAGGGGCAGAAAAGTGCCACTTGGGCACTTTTGAGCCACTGTCATCCCCCAGTCCTCCGGGAACAGCCGGGGCCTGGAGCAACTTTTAGCCCACAGAGGCTTCGGAGCCTCTGTGGGCTTACAGTGTCATCATGGGGACCCAGCCTCTGTGTCTTCCACGGCTGCCCAGCAGAGGGCATTTGGCTAGGTGCAAATTCTCCCCTCTACTCCCGCCAAAAGTCCTCCTCTTGTGTAGCTGTCGAAAGGGCCAGGGCCAAGACACAGTCTGACTGTGCTTAATTTCTAGAAAAAAGAAATGCCAGGGCTCATGTTGCTGGAAATGCCCCATTCTGAGCGGGAAGCCCTTGCCCCAAACATTGGCACGAGGGTGCACGTGCGTACTAACACGCTTAATCAAAGGTGTGGAGAATGCACTCTGCGCCTTCTTAAGGGCACATTCATCTAGGGCAGGGGCGGCAACTGGACAGTCCGGGGACCAATTCCTCCTCCCCCCCGCCACTGCCCCTACAGAGCAAAAAGAAAAAAAGAAAAAAAGAAAAAAGGAGGGAAAGGGGAAAAACAAGCTAATTCTGTCCATTCCAAGCCTCTGTAGCCTCTACAGAGAAAGGACAAATTTGGCTTGTTTTCAAGTTCAGCTTGTCCATTCTAAGCCTCCGTAGCAGATTGCCGCTAAATTTTCATCGCAAACCATGACTTTTCTTCCCTTTCTTAAAAAAAGAAAATAATTGGAGTGGCAGGGGGCAATGGAGATGGTGGGGGCCACACTGGGGGATGGCGGGGGGCGCAAGCAGCCCATGATCTAGGGTTACTTCATGTTTCAGTCTTGGACCCCAACTGTTAAAAATAGATGCTAGGGGCCTTGGCACAAATCAGGCTTTTTACCCTTTGGTTCAGCCAAAGCAGCCTTCCTCAACCTGGAGCTCTCTAGAGGTGTTGGACTACACCTCCCATCATCCCTAGCCAGCATGGCCAATGGTGTCCAACACCTCTAGAGGGCGCCAGGTTGGGAGAAGGCCACCCTTGCCTGAACCAAAGTTCAAAAGCCTAATTTTTGCCAAGATCTCCTGTCCAGGTGCAACTTCAAGGCCTCTGTTGCTCATCATCATCATCATCATCATCATCATCATCATCATCATCATCATCGGTATTTTTATGCCATGTCTCAGCCAAAAAGGCTCCCAGAGCAGCTCATATATAATCAATTCAACAAGACAGTTTTTGTGGTTCTTTCTCTTTAACCCGGAACTGGGCTGGACAGCCCTTCAATTAGGGGATGCCTTCAAATAAAGGAATGTCCTCCGTAGACACAGATGACACACGGCCACCCTAATTCAGGTATCAGCCTTTAGGTGCAATAGGCATGAGAAAACATGGTGGCTTTCCCCAATAGTGGTGTGTTTCAGGCTTGTGGCTTATGCTGGCTCAGCTTGTCTGAGCGTGGAAAGCTAAGCAGGGTCAAGCCTGGTTATTACTTGGATGGGAGACCCCTCCTCTAGTTTCCTGCATTGAGCAGCGGGTTAGCCTTGTAGGCTCCTTCCAACTCTATCTATGAAATCGAACTCGATAGCCTTGTAGGCTCCTTCCAACTCTATCTATGAAATCGAGTTCCATTTAAAAAGCAACTTGCCTTTCCAGCTGCAGAGAAAAAGGAAACTCAAAGCTCTGTCAGTCTCCCTGGGTTTTCTCCTGCTCTAGCATAGCCAGCTTTTGGATCCCGATTACAGAAAACTGTGGCTGGTGGTTTAGTCAGCTATTGCATTAATCTACCCTCAGGAAGAAAGGGGGGGGGGGGAAGGCTTAATAAAAATATGACATTCTTGTGGTCCTGTGAAGAAACCAGGTCAGAGATAATAAAACCTCAAGAGAAAAGGAAAATAATGCCTGCTCTCCAGAATAACTGAAACAAGAAATCCTCCCTGCCCAGTTATTGAATTCTGCAATTCTAAAAGGTTATGAGGTACTTGAAAAATAGAACCCAATCATTTCTGCAGCCAGTCCTGTAAAATGCAAATTATGGCAGCTTTTATTCGTGTGTTAAGAAGACTCACAAGATGTACCAGTTTCCACCCCGCTCACAACTCATTTTTTGTTCCCAGTCAGTAGCAGAAAATTCAGCCGAACGTGTACTATTGTTACTTTGTAATTATTCCCCTTTGTAATACACAAGAGGGGTGCCTCCCACACAACAGGAACCTTGCCATCAGCTTCAAAACAAGACAACTCTTTGGGGTAATATGAGGGAAGAACGGAAACAGAAGTGAGTGAGCAAAAGTGCCTGGCTGAAACCCCTGAAGTTCCCCAACATTTCCCAGCCCCATTTCCAAGAGACTGTGGCTGCAATCCTATACCCGTTTACTCGAGAATAAACTCCATTCAACTCAAAGGTGCATTGCATTGCACTGTAAGACCACAATCCTATACACACCCAGTAGTGCAGATGGGCACCTTTGAAGTTCAGGGTCCCACGGTTCAGGGGACCCTAAATGACTACACAGAAAACAGCAAGTAATCAGGCAACAGAAAAGCTCCATTTTATTCCTGTAGTTACAGTATTTTTCCATGTATAAGACTATACTTTTTCTTAAAATCGCTAGACTAAAAATTGAGGGTCGTCTTATACACGGAAGCTGAGGAGAGAACCACGCGGTTGCAAAACTGCCCAGTGGGGGGCGTCTTATACATGGGGGCGTCTTATAGATGGAAAAATACGGTATGATGGTGCTATAATTTAAGTGAGTTTCAAATGCAAAGCTGCACATGCTCAGAGGTGTGTGTTGTTGTTTTTAAAATCAAGGCTGGCAAACAGATTTGTTATTATTTCAGGGGAGGCTGGTGACCCCTGTGTCAGTGGGGCTCCTTATCCATTGCAGCTTTTATGCTTAGCTTTATAGGAGCTATCCATGGGGCTGAACTCCATCCCCAAAATAGGTTCACCACCATAGAGGACCATGGATAACTCCTATAAAGCTCAGAATAAAAGTTGAAATGGATAAGGAGCCCCACTGATATAGAAGCCACCACCAGCCTCCCCTGTTACTCTAACATATCCAGTTGGAGAGAGCCAGTGTGGCGTAGTGGTGAGAGTGTTGGACTGGGACTCGGGAGATCTGGGTTCTAGTCCCCGCTCGGCCATGAAGCTCACTGGGTGACTTTGGGCCAGTCACTACCTCTCAGCCTACCTACCTCACAGGGTTGTTGTGAGGATAAAATGGAGAGGAAAAGGAGGATTATGTAAGCCGCCTTGAGTTCCTTGCAGGAAAAAAGGCGGGGTATAAATGTAATAAATAAATAAATAAATAAATAAATAATATCATGAATGTAGGAACAATTGTAAAGCATGGAATGGTGATGTGGAGGGGGGGGGAGAGAAATGCTAGTTGTGTGCTTCACAGCTGAAGTAATACACATGGCCACCTAAAAGGGGCCCCCATAAGACCAATAACTCCAAGGTCCAAAAGTACCTAAACAAGCTTGGGTTAGTGCTAAAAGTACTCCTTCAGGCATTCCAACTTCATTTACAGGGATGAATCTCCATGTCAGAAGATGCATGCATATTGCAATGCAGAATGTGCAACGGAAGTGCATGTCTTGCCACCAGAACACCGCATAGGCAGCTATTCTCCAGGGGGGATTCCTCCCGGGGACTGGATGGGGAAACCAAGCCCCTCTCCCTGTGGGAACCCAAGGAGGTTCCAAAGACCTGAGGAGTCACCTCCAAGGGCTGGATTAGGCCCACGGGCCAGCGGTTCAGCATCCCTGTTGTAAATAATCTCTTTTGGACACAATCATGATATCTTTGTGGTCCAGCTCTCACAAATAGCAGGAAATGTGATAGTGGGTCCACTTTGGACTGCAGGTGGAGTCTCATAGGACTGAGTGCCCCGCCGGAACAAAACAAAAAAGAAGAATCCCCACCTAGAGAAAACCAGCATGCCAACGAGAAAGCTTGGCTAAAATCCTTCTCTGACATCTAGTTTTCTATGTGCAGGGAAGTTTGGGGTGGGTGGGACATACAGTGAAGTATTGAGTTGCATAAGCTCCCACCTGCAGTCTGAAATAGCACTGGCGCATAGGTTTACCACCTGATCTGCTGATTGTGAGAACCAGGTCATTGATACTTGTCAGAGGTCGGTGTGTGTCTCTGAAATGGGCTGTGCTGTGATAAGAGAGGGCTGGTTCACACGACACGGGAACCGCCGGGGAGCGGGTCATCCCCCGCAGTTCCTGTGCCATGTGAATGCCGGCCCGGGGCACCCCTGTGGGACTGCCATGCGCTGGAAGCACGTAAAGTCACAATGGGCGGTAGAAGGGTAAGCCTCTACCGCGCGTGGCCCCCATGCTATGTGGACAGTGGGCAGCCCCCCCCCCCCACGAGCCTCCCGTGGCCGCACAGAGACGGCAGCCCAGAGCGGCTGGAGCTGCGGCTGCTCTGGCCTGTAGTAGTGTAGTGTTATATTAAGCGGTATAAAAGTAGTATAAACAAATGAATAAAATAAATAAACTGCATGTATCTTCAAGATACTTCATGCTCTCCCAGTGCAATGAATCATGACATCTAGAGTTGGTCAGAAAAAGAAGAGGTGAGACAGGAAAGGGGAACAAAAATAAGAAGAATAAAGGCAATCTCCACTGGAGACAATAGAAAAATGGAACAAGCTGCCTCTGGGGGGGGGGGGGTTGAGTGTGAGGGGACAGACCCAGCAGCTTGCGTAGTAGAAGTCACAATACCAGAACAAAGAAGATGTGATATAGTAATCACCTGAATCCAGTTCCAAGAAGAGACAAACTGCCAGTTAATCAGAAGCCTCGCCCAAAGAATTAAAGATTTCTCTGGAACTGGGTCCACGTAAGAGATTGGAATCACCAAAAGAACTGCAGAAGTCTATTTGTTTTTGGGAACAGCCAAAAGGCGGATATTATGTTAGACGTCAGTGTATTTATTGCCCCATAAAATATGTTCTGTTAAGCTTCCCTTTGCCCTTCCTTGTCCTTAGACAGACTACTATCATGCTTTTTACAACACAATAAAATGTGCATTATCAATATCATTTTCCTTCGCACTGTGCCACCAACCAAAGTGTTTGCTCATTTCTTTTCCCTCCCCCCTCCTTTTTTTTAATCACAAGCACTGGTGTTTATCCATGTGGGTGGAAATGGTTCACTGTGTGTTCCAAACTGCTACTGAGTTAATATTTAACATCAGTGCTGAGGTAATAAATTGTAGCTAAGCTGGGCGTCTCCAATAGTATTTTGTTCATTGAAAAGATTCAGTGCAGTAGAAACAAAATGACATATTTTTTTGAAAGAAGGGATCTAGGAAAATGATTTCGGTTTTAACACTGTTGAAAGATTAAGTTTCAGTGATATCATGCTACTTCAAATGTGAGCCCTTCCATAACAGCTGTTCCTGGCCGATCCACATTCTAATCTGTCATCAGATCAATCCCATTTTCTCACTCGTCTTCTTGTGTTAAGAGCAGGGCCAGCCCCCTCATGAAGCAGAGTAAATCCCCCACCTTGGGTGGCAGAGTGGGAGGGCAGGCTCCCCACCCCCTGCCTGGAGGACCTCCCACAACAGTGTACAGGCAATCTCCAGGCAGGGCTCCCCTGCCACAATGCCTGGCTGGCTCCAAGGAAAGAGCCCTCAGAGCCAGGCATTGGGGCCTAGCTGGATCTCTGAAGAGCCATGCTGGCCACTTTTCCGACCAACACGGGGCTTCAGAGATAGGCAGTGGAGTGGGAGATGCGGCACCAAACGGGTGAATGGGCTGGGTTGGATGGGGAGGGGTGAATTGGGAAGGAAATGGGTGGGAGGGAGGGAGATGTGGCAGTGGCTGGCGATATCAGCAGCAGCAGCAGGCGGCAGGCAGGCAGGCAGGTAGCGGGGAGGGGGACAGAGGTGGGTAGCAGGGGGGAAGAGAAGGAGGGAGGGAGACAGATGCAGCAGTGCCAATGGTAGGCGGCAGCAGCACATGTGTGTTCTCCTGCCTCAGGCGGTGGGAGAGCTTGTGCCGGTTCTCTTTAAGAGCTCTCTGACTCTGAACTTCAAATTCCCTCTGTCTGAAGCTCATGAATGCCACAAACAGTTTGCAAGGCTGGTAGATCGAGGTGGAGCTTGATTTTTCACCTTCTGTGGATTTAGATACCAGCCTTCGCCAAGCTGGTGGTGCCCTCCTGAGACGTTGGGCCACAACTCCCAGCATTCCCAGCCAGCACGGCCAACAGCCACTTGATGGGTGGGCAAAGAGTAAGACACTCTCTTCTTTGCCACTGCATATTGGAGCGAAAAGATTAAGCTGCCTCTCCTCCCTTGACAAGCTCTTCCTCCTGCACGATGAGGTGGGTGGGAGGAGAAATGCCCCCGAGATGGCATCAGACCATCAGGCGCAGGCCAGAATCATGTGCAGGCTTTGTATTGTAGTAAGCCATTCCTAGAGCTTCAGCTGAAGAGAGGGCTGGACCTTGAGGCCAAAGTCCAGGGCCTTGCAGTCAAGGGGCACCCAACTGAACACCCAGAGAGAGTGACAGGTGATGAGTACATCAGGGCAGCAGAAGCAAACTCCCATTTTATCCCTGCAGTCATAATGGTACTACGGTTTAAGTGAATTTAAAATGTAAAACTGCACATGCTCAGAGTATTGTTTTTTTTAAAAATCAGGGTTGGCAAACAGCTTGGTTGCTGGCTGCTGCTGTTCTAACATATCCGGAATGCAGAAGCAATTGTAAAGCATGGCATGGCAATTGTGGAACGGAGAAGAGAAATGTTACTTGTGTGCTTCACAATTGAAATAATACACATGGTTGTTTAAAGCATTGCTGCCCCCTAAGATCATTAAGGGTGCAGTCCTATGGATGTTTAGACAGAAAAAAAAGTCCTACAACTCCCAGCATTCCCCAGCCAGCTGGCTGGGGAATGCTGTGAGTCGTCGGACTTTTTTTTATATACCGTATATACATCCATAGGATTGTGCCTTCAGTCCAGGGTCTACAATCTCTTAGCTGCAATCACTGAGTCAGTCTTGCACTGAATATTGCTTCGGGTCCTACGCTGTAGTGCAACCTTCCCCAACCTGACCTCCCAGCTGTTTTGGACTACAACTCCCATCATTGGTTGTGATGACTGTGACTGATGGGAGTTGTAGGCCAAATCACCTGGAAGGCTCCATGTTGGGGAAAGCTGCCGTCCTGGATCCTATCTAAAATCAATATCTGAATCATATATGGGGAAAAGTGTGAAATCCTAACCTACAAAATGGGTGTGAGGGTTATGAGATTCCTGAAATAGGGAAATGGTTTATTCTCCGTCTAGAGAAAAGAATCCTAATATAGGATGTCTGGATAAATGGATTGGTACCCTACTTACAATCACCCTTAATGTGTGCAGTCCCTCACTATAGGAAGCCTGTAAGTGCATAATTAAATTATAGGCTTGTGAAGACTAGTACAATTAAAACCAGGGGGTGAGGAGACTCAAAAGATTAATCCCTCTAAATCAGAGCTTTTCTAATTTCACGAACAGGAAATACAATTAAGGGAAATAACATATTAAAAACACCTACACAACTATTGAAACATCTCCTGAGTGCATTAAAATTTGTGTCCATATAAGGAAGGAGAAGACGTTATTTCTGTAATAAAATCAAATTAGAAAACTGAACTCACTCATTACCCCAGAGAAAAATTTACGCCTCACAACATATTGAGCAGAATGTAGTCAGAAGCTGAAAGGAAATCACAACATTATTTACATGGTTATTTTTTTTATAACGCTGCGAGCTGATGGTTTCAGAAAGTGAGCGATTCGTATGCTAGAGGAGGATTTGGGAGAAAAAGAGACTGCTTCGCATGATCACTATACACTTGCATTTACAATGAGAAAATAATATGGCTATGCTTTTAGTGCATTTATAAAACAGAGCAGCTATCCTACCCCTCAAAAATATTGGTATTCCCCTTGGGCACGGCTATCAGGAAGGAGCTATGGGATGGTTCATACAGCTGGTCCCGTCCCCCCCATGCAATCACCTCCAAGAGCATACAGGACCACACCCAGGGGCTTCACTGCCTAGCTAGAGGTGAGGATTATGAGCCAGCCGCACCAAAGAACTCTTTCTACACAGGACCACCTTGATCTGTGCAATCGCCCCTTTTCTAGCCGCCGTGATTGTGCTGCTCCAAGTACGACAGATTTGCATGGCTGAAGGAGATTTCAAATTCTGGGCTGAGCTGAAATTCTACACACAGGTGTGTGCACACATGCACTGCACACACATGCACACTGAATACACAGGCACACACACTCTCCTATCTCACAATCCATTTTATAATATAACAAATGAAAGCCCATGAAAAAATAATGATGATGTTCATTGCTGCATCCTAAATTCTGCACTTTTCACCCCTCCACATTCATTCCCACCAGGAGCAGATGCATTTTGAGGTACTATCCCAAAGGACTTGGGATTCTGTGCAAAAGCTTTCATGCCTGGAAAGCACAATTCAGTTCTATAGGTGTACTTAAGGGCACCGGGTACTTAAAATTTAAATTCTGTTAAGTACCTGCTTATCTATCAACACTGATTGGAGATAACAGCAGAAGAAGCTTGTGGGCCTGCGGGTGAACCTGGGCGGGCGGGCGGGCGGGCGGGGGGGGGGGGGATTCTTTGCTTTTCCCTGAAGAAGAACCAGCTGTCATGTCAGTTGAGAACGGTGCATCTGACTTCACCTTAAAGCTTTCCAGAAGAGCAGGGCAGGCTTTGGTTCACAGCTAAATGGGTCCCAACAATTAGCCAACCAGCAAGACTTGTCTCCCCTATCGGGGATCCACTTTGCCACCTTGTGTTATTCTGACCAAGTCGAATAAACCTTGCCACAATGTTTTCTTGCTTTCTTTTGAGAAACAACAGTATAATTGGTATTATCAAAGTGGATCTAAAGGCAAATCCATGACTCTTCCTGGAAGATGTGCAAACATGTCTGACATGTGCAGAAGGTCAGTGTATATTGCCAACTGGATTTTCCCTCCTGATGCAAAGAGCAACCATAGGGCCCAGTCCTGATGGTGACTGCGGTAAAACCTCCCAGTCCCCACACCATGGTCCCATGAGGAGTAGAGTTTCCTGCACTCCCACAGCTGCTATTTACTTAAACACACACACACACACACACTGACGCAATTAGTAATGGCATGAATAACGGCATGTCTAGTTTGGCCCGTATTGTACAGCATCAAACTGAACCAAATGAAAAACAAAGTGGGTGAGGGGCAGTATCCGTATGCTTCACAAGTGCAAGATCTCAGGTCCACTCCTTGGCAACTCTAGCTAAAAGGAAAGACCAGGGAAAACCTTAATGGGTGGCATGGGCAGCTTCCAGAGGTTTGGGGGCTATTCCCCCCCCGGACCCTCACTGCTGGCCACATTCCACGGGACACTGTGCAGTCTGCAGGGCACCCACTAAAAAAGTCCCAAAATCACCAGGTTTCTGCAGAAATTTGGTGACAAACCGCTGCTAAAGAGCACTACAGTGGCTAAATGTAGCTTCTTTGCAAGCTAAATTTAACACTTTTGGCACTCGGTAGTCACTACAGAGCGCCAAAAGGGTCAAATTTAACTTGCAGACAAGCTACATTTGGCCATTTGGGTGCTCCATAGCTGCTACGGATGCCATTTGGGGGAGGGGTGGAATTTTGTAAAAGTTTTTTGGGGCAGCAGGGGATGGCAGGGGCTGCAACGGGGCGGTGGGAGCTGTATGCAACTTGCAGGCCCTGCGTTTCCCACCCTGCTGTATGGCCTGGAGAAAGTAGGGCTGGGCAGTGTTGTAGAGGAGCCAGGGCACGGAAGCAGTGCCAGTACTTTTTATTAGCAGGGATGCTGACGTCATCTGCCCCCCCCCGCCCCAGAATTCCCTGTTCCCTCTGAGCTTAGCTGCAATCCTCACAGTAGCAGGAGAAGAAATGGATTTTCCCAGCAGCAGTATACTTGTGAGCTATCCCTGTTGTAATGCAAAGTATTTTGGGGTGGCTTGGTCTTGAATGGGCAGCGGAGACCCAATAGCTTTATAAAAGACCTTCTCCTGCTGGAGGTGAAAACTGCTAGAAATGCTTTGTTGATCTGGGTCGATACAACAACTGCCTGCCTTGTTTGACTCTCCAGGGTGGGGGTGGCCATGCCCATGTGGACTGTCCTGATGACTACCTGAACTTCAGAATCTAACGCGACACCACTGGAGCTGGGGGAGACATCCCAGCCTGACACCCTGAAGAGCCCCTCATCATCATAGAATAGTAGAGTTGGAAGGGGCCTATAAGGCCATCAAGTCCAACCCCCTGCTCAATGCAGGAATCCAGGTCAAAGCATCCCTGACAGATGGCTGTCCAGCTGCACCTTGAATGCCTCCAGTCAGTGTGGGAGAGCCCACCACTTCCCTAGGTAGTTGGTTCACTGTCGTATTGCTCTAACAGTCATTAAATTTTTCTTGATGTCCAGGTGGAATCTGGCTTCTTGTAAGTTGAGCCCATTATTCTGTGTCCTGCACTCTGGGATGGTAGAGAAGAGATCCTGGCCCTCCTCTGTGTGACAACCTCTCATGTACTTGAAGAGCACTATATCTCCCCTCAGTCTTTTCTTCTGAAGGCCCAGTTCTTTCAGTCTCTCCTCATATCCCTGCGATTCAGAGAAGACAATGCCAGGCTAGATGGACCAATGCGCTGACTCAATATTTGGCAGCTTCAGGTGTTCCTGTTCATTGTCAATGTGCAACACAATAAATCATTCCTCCGCATAGTTCTTGATCTACTCAGATACACACCCAGTAAAAGGTGCAACTGTAATTATTCCAGCCCCACTCGTGACTGGATGGCCCGTGCATCAGATTTCACAGTTCTGTGTTGTAGTCGATATGTGCCCTGGAGGGACACATTTTTCCCCAGAAGTGTTTGCTGAAGACTGGCTCAAATTGACACAGAACATCATTACTCAATGGGACGCAAAGCTACGTATCTCCAACTGATCTTACACATGTTACTGTGTTTAATTACTGGTGATAATAATAAAAGTATAATGGAAGTGTAATAATAATAGAAGTGTTATAAATAAATAATACTGGGGGAGACTAAAATCAAACCCTTAGTAATCCAAGTCTCCTGATTATCCACATTCACTGACAAAAAGACACCAGGTCAGTGTCGCCCTATGTAAATTGCACTTGTACTTATCTGAACATTTGAACTATTTGAACATCTTGGTTCTATTGGTGCTTTCATTTTATGTTATTCCAAATCAGTGGCATGGAATACATTCTAAGGGCACAATACTATGGGATTACAGCCTGCTAGATGGAAGCCTGTAATCTCGGATGCTTCTGAGCATCCTATGCCCTGCTGGGCTGCTGCCAGCAATGTGGAAGGACCGACAGAGGCAGTTTTCACTTCATCCTCCTTTCCCCCACATCTAGATTGGCATCTGAGCCCGCCTAGGGAGGTTGGTCTGCCAGGGCCAGGGCTAGAGAGGCCACAGGATGCAGCAGATCCTGGCCTCTTCTCTCCCCTCCCTTTCATGCCCACCCGAACACCCCCCTTTTGACTTCTATGAGTCATCCAAGGTCATTCTTGCGACCTCAGAAGGCTGCAAGGGGGAGGGGGGAGGGATTGGAATACAGACTCCCCCTCCCAAAGTTGCAGGAATGTCTATGGCTTTAGGAGGAGGACACCAACATATCCTATGGTCCCTGGGGCAGTCTCCCAGGGACCATAGGATTGCTCTGCCCAGCAAACAGTTACTGAGATTGTGGCCAATGACATTTTATTAGATGCAATCCCTTAAATAAGTTGAGTTCCTCATGGAAAGAATTCATTACATACTTATATTTATACATCACTTTTCCACCAAGGGGTGCAAAAAATGGTTTATAACAGAAAATCTATATATATAAAAGAAGAAGTCCTGAGTGAGTGAATGAGTGAGTGACTGATTGACTGACTCATCAACGCCCAGCTCAAACCATTTAATCTAGGAACGTGAAATTTTGAAGGAACATTGTTTTTATGACATAGACACCCACTAAGGAAGGATTTTTGGAAATTCAGTCTATCAGGGGGTGAAAAAATGGGGCAAAATCACCCCACTCTCATATCTCCTATGGGCAAAACAACAGGGGAGCAGTTATACAAATCGACCTCACCTCATAATTGCTGCAGGAGCCAATAGGAGCAGTTATGCAAATAGCCTATACGACACTTAGAATGTTCGTATGAATTCCTGCAGGGGCCAATAGGGGTGGGTATGCAAATCTCCCCTAGGCCATTTAGAATGTTCTCTGAGGGGGTGAAAAGGGAGGGAAAGTTTTTAAATGACTGAATGACTGTTGTGTGGGGGGCATCGTCGCATAGGCTCCATCACGTTTTGACGGATCCACCCCAAACTTGGCACGCATACTCTCCCCATCACCCAAGGACAAAGACTGGTGGGTTCAAATCTCCGAAAAACCCTTGCTGCGCCTGTATGGCCCAAAATAGATGAGAGCCAATGGCGTCACTTGGAATGTTCACAGGGGCCATTCAGGAGCGATTATGCAAATTGCTCCAACGACATATAGAATGTCCGTATGAACTGCCACAGGGGCCCAATCAGGAGCGGATATGCAAATCTCTCCTGCGTCAAAACAGAATGTTCATATGAACCACTGCCAGGGCCTACGGGGGGGGGGGCAGAGCTGGGATTTCATTGTTGGGTAGTCCGGAAGGGGAGGGGGAACAGGGATTTCATTGTTGGGTAGTCCCAGGTGGGGGCAAGCTGGGATTACAATGTTGGGTAGTCCAGGGGGGGGGAGAGCAGGGATTTCATTGCTGTGTAGTCCAGGGGGGGGCACTGGGGTAGAGAGCAGGGATTTCATTGTGTAGTCCTGGGGGGGAGCAGGGATTTCATTGTGTAGTCCTGGGGGGGAGCAGGGATTTCATTGTTGTGTAGTCCTGGGGGGAGCAGGGATTTCATTGTGTAGTCCGGGGGGAGACACAGAGTTTTCATTGTGTGGTCCCGGGGGGGGCAGGGCTTTCATTGTTGTGTAGTCCCGGGGGGGAGCAGGGATTTCATTGTGTAGTCCTGGGGGGGACACAGAGATTTGATTGTGTAGTCCCGAGGGGGGGAGCTGGGATTTCATTGTTGTGTAGTCACAGGGGGGGGAGCTGGGATTTCACTGCGTAGTCCTGGGGGGGGGAGCAGGGATTTCATTGTTGTGTAGTCCTGGGGGGAGCAGGGATTTCATTGTGTAGTCCGGGGGGAGACACAGAGATTTCATTGTGTGGTCCCGGGGGGGGGCAGGGCTTTCATTGTTGTGTAGTCCCGGGGGGGAGCAGGGATTTCATTGTGTAGTCCTGGGGGGGACACAGAGATTTGATTGTGTAGTCCCGAGGGGGGGAGCTGGGATTTCATAGTTGTGTAGTCACAGGGGGGGGGAGCTGGGATTTCACTGCGTAGTCCTGGGGGGGGAGCAGGGATTTCATTGTGTAGTCCAGGGGGGGAAGCAGAGATTTCATTGTGCAGTCCCAGGGGAGGAACAGGGATTTCACAGTGTAGTCCTGGGGGAACTGGGGTTTCATTGTGTAGTGCCGGGGGGGCAGGGATTTCGTTGTGTAGTCCCGGGGGGGGAGCAGGAATTTCATTGTGCAGTCGCGGGGGAGCTGGAAGTCCTGGGGGAGCTGGTAGTCCTGGGGGAGCTAGGATTCCATTATGTAGTCCCGGGGGACCTTTCCTATGCAATGATTCAAAACAGCGGTCAGCTACTCTAAGGAATTTCGAACAAATAGTGTCTATAGGAAAATGGCGACTATATATATATATATATATATATATATGGAGATGTGTATGATGTATCCTGTACTAGAGGTTTAGTTAAAATCAGCAGATATGAAATTGCTGATCTTCTAACAAAAATAAGTAACATGTCCCTAAGATACCAGAGGACTGGAGAATGGCCAATGTAAGTGTAACACCAATTTTAAAAAAAGGGATCCAAGGGGGATCCGGGAAATTACAGGAGGGTTAGCTAGCTTAATGTCTGTTCTGGGTAAATTAGTTAAAACATTATTAAAGATAGAATTAAAAAGCATATAGAAGGCTAAGCCCTGCTGCAAAAGAATCAACATGGCTTCCACAAAAGTAAAACCTGTTTCAACTAACCTTTTAGAATTCTTTGAGAGTGTCAGTAAACATGAGGAGAGGGATGATCCAGTATACATTATTTACTTGGACTTCTGAAAGGCTGTTGACAAAGTCCCTCACCAAAGACCAGGGATGTTGAAGAGTCCTTGGTCTCGAGTCACGAGTTGAGTCACGAGTCTTTAGACCCGAGTCTCGAGTCCGAGTCCTTGGTCCAAAATGGTGACTCACGAGTCACGAGTCACTCCCAAAGCTGACTCCACGAGTCCCTATTAAAATCAATGGGGTTTTCCCCAACAAAATAAGGCTACTTCAGATGTGTGGTTTAAATAAATTCTAGGCACAAGTGTGCCTTTTTATTTCAAAACTCTGCAACTGATTTTGGCAAGAACAGACCAGGCAGAAAAACCCAAAATAACCAGGCAGGCAGAGGAGGCAGGGAACCCCAAAGCAGGCAGGCAGAGGCCTTTGTCTTGGACAATTCAACTGTTGAACTGGTCAAGAAGAGACCAGGCAGGCAGAGGAAGCTGGGAACCCCAGACAGGCAGGCAGAGGCAGCCAAACCCAAAATGTCTGAAAGGTTGCATTTTAGAAAAATGGTTTTTAAAAATAAACTTGCTGTACTTCCTAAAACTTATCCATGTTGCATTTGAGGAACATGATTTTTTCTAAATGTTTGGCCCCCCATTCTGGAACGGTGAGATCTCATCACAATTCCACCCTCACTGAACACCCGCTCCACTGGTGATGAACTTGCTGGAACCAGAAACACACTCAGAGCAGCCACACAGAGTAATCTCAGGTCCTTCTTCTGCCTCTCCCAACTACGCAACACATCAATCAAAATAAATCTTGACACACTGTTGGGGCTGCACTCCTGATAGCCGTCCATAGTGGCCGAGCAGCGGCACACCTCGCTTCCATGCGCTCTTCGCCGGCAATCACGCTCCTCTCCACTCCTTCTGGCACAGCCCAGGGATGTTGACGAGTCCTTGGTCTCGAGTCCCGAGTCGAGTCTCGAGTCCCATTAAAAATATTGGGACTCGAGTCCGAGTCGAGTCAGAGGGGGGACTCAGTCCGACTCACGAGACGAGTCCTCGAGTCCGAGTCCCCATCCCTGCCAAAGACTCCTGAGAAACTTAGCAGTCATGGACTAAAAGGAGAGGTCGTCTTATGGAACTGGTTAAAGAACAGAAAGCAGGTATGCATGGTAAATTCTCCCAATGGAGGGATGTAAACAGTAGGGTTCCACGGGGATCTGTATTGGTACCAGTGCTTTTCAACTTATTCATAAATGATTTGGAATTAAGGGATGAGCAGTGAAGTGGCCAAGTTTGCTGATGACACCAAATTATTTAGGGTGGTTAAAAAGGGGAGGGTGATTGTGAGGAGCTCTAAAAGGATCCCTCCAAACTGGGAGAATGGGCATCAAAATGGAAAATGCAGTTCAATGTAAGCAAGTGTAAAGTGATGCACATTGGGGCAAAAAATCCCAACTGTATAAGCTGATGGAACCTGAGATAGTGGTGACTGACCAAGAAAGAGATCTTGGGGTTGTGGTGGGCAGCTCAATGAAAATGTCAATTCAGTGTGCATCAGCTGTGGAAAAGGCAAATTCCATGTTGGGCATAATTAGGAAAAGAATTGAAAATAAAACTGCCAAGATCATACTCCCCTTATACAAAACTATGATACGACCACCACTGTATGGTGTGTACAGTTGTGGTCACCACAGATGAAAAAAGAATATTGTAGAGCTGGAAAAAGTGCAGAAAAAGGCAACTAAAATTATCAAGGGGCTGGAGCAGCTCCCCTGTGAGGAAAGGTTACAGCAGCTGGGATTGTTTAGCTTAGAAAAAAGGCAAGTAAGGGGAGGCATGATAGAGGTGTACAAAATTATGCATGGTGTGGAGAAAGTGGGCAGGGAGACATTTTTCTCCCTCATAATACTAGAACCCAGTGGGGTCATCCCATGAAGCTGATTGGTGGGAGATTCAGGCTAGATAAAAGGAAGTACTTCTTCACACAGTGCACACTTAAACTATGGAATTCACTTCCACAAGATGTAGTGATGGCCACAATTTGGACGGCTTTAAAAGGGGATTGGACAAATTCATGGAGGATAATGCTATCAATGGCTACTAGTCCTGATGGCTATATGCTACCTCCAGTATCAGAGGCAGTATGCCTATATACACCAGTTGCTGGGGATCATGGGAGGGAGGGTGCTGTTGCACTCATGTCCTGCTTGTGGGTTTTCCCGTGGGCAGCTGGTTGGCCACTGTCTGAACAGAATGCTGGACTAGATGGTCTGATCCAGCAGGGCTGTTCTTATGTTCGTAAGAAGTGCTGGATAATGATAAGAATGATTTAGGCAAACTTTTACTCCATACTATGATGTATGCATTATGTTTTTGCAAAGAACACTCTGTTCCTTAATCACAGGTACCTAGACATACCAGGCTGCTTATTTTAAAAGCCTGCCTTAGCCCGTTAATGGAGTGTGGAAATAGCCCTGGAGGCGGGTAGAGCATACTTTGAGTTTATTGCATAACTAGACATTTTGGCTGAAGAAAATGTTGATCTTTATTTAATAGCTTTGGGATAAAATCAGGAGTCGTGTGATTTCATTATACTGTCCTTAGTCCCGTTATTATTTTAATGTCTCAAACTTAGATTTCCAAGTTCTGCATCACGTCAATCAAACATCAGAGGAAATGGTTCTTGATAGGAAGTTGTGGAGGGTTTTTTTAAGGAAGCCTGGAGGGGAAGAAGGAAGAGATGCTTGCACCATTCCCTGATGTTTTGCCATCCACAACACAGTTAAATTAGATGAGATTTGTAAAATATACATTGAAAAACTGAGGTCATAAACTGAAGAAGAGTTAAGCACACTTAAGCACACTAATTTTAAAGGGTTTGTGCATCTAACTCTATATACAATTTTGCCTGTAATTTAATACCTCTTTTCCAGACAATCAGCTCAGAGCACAATAAAAGTGCTTTATATTTATGTCAGATGGAGGGCTTTTCTACACAAGGCATTTATTATGTGCTCGTGATCCCTCTCTCAATGATGTTTGCGGGGCTTTTTCACAACGTTGTCATCCTTCCAGGGCCTCTCCTGTGTTTTCTAGCCTTTTTCATGGCTTTTTTTTTAGAATGAGGAAAGTCAGCTATTAAATTTTAAATCAGAACAAAGGCCTCGTGTACAGCCGAAAATCCAGTATACTGCAGCTATACCACAGCACCACCTTGTGCTTGGTTAATAGAATATATAGAAAGGCAGAGAAAGAAAAAACCCAGAAAAAAGCCACATGTAACTGAGGCAGTCTTACTCCCACAAAGAAAATGGAACAAGAAGCCTTAGAAAAGCAGTGGGGTAAGCGCCTCATGTAGAGAAGCCCCCAGACATTTTCTCATGAGGAAATGGTACTGTTTTAGGAACATCACATTTTCCCAGCACTCAAACTGCAATACAATGCTGGGGAAATGATTTTCTTCCCCTAGCTAATAAAGGCTATAGCAGTTTGAAGTGCTATGCAAAACGTGGTTGTGTGAGTCTTGCAAGCACATATTGGACAATGCCTGCAACATCACTGATAATGAATGACACAACCCTCCCATGCCCGTGGTAGGTTGTGACACTACCACCACTGCTCAGCCTTCAAAGTAGGCCGCTCAACAAGATCTGCCACAGACGGCCTTCTCCTTGTCCCTTCAGCCAGAGCAGCTAGACTGGTGGGGACGAGGAAGAGGGCCTTTTCTGTGGCGGCCCCCATACTGTGGAACTCTCTCCCGAGTGACCTCTGCCAAGCCCCCTCTCTGCTGAGCTTCCGCCACTAATTAAAAACCTGGCTGTTCAGGCGGGAATATGGGGTGGGTTAAGATTTTTAAAAAATTTAATACTGTTTTAAATGTATTTTATCTTGTTTTAAATGTATTTTATCTTGTTAAATGTATTTTATTTTGTACATCGCCCAGGGTGGCCAGTTGCCAGCCAGATGGGCGATTGATAAATGTAAATAAATAAATAAATAAATTTGATCAAGCTATTTGAATACCACATTCACTCATACCAGCCTGCCAGTACTTTGAGATCAGTCTTGGAGTCCCTTGTATGCCTTTCCAACAAGATCAATTAGATTGGCAAGCATGAGAGATGGTGGCCCTACAATTATGGAATTCTCTCCTGGGAGTGGTATGTGTGGACCTTTCTTTTATAGGCCTTCAGGTAGGCAGTAACAACTTGTTTATTTCAGGTTGCTTTTTCTAAACAAGTTCTGTGATCCTATTGGTTTGACTGGCATTTAAATGGTCTTACTGGCATCTAAATTGCATTTTAATGGTTTTATGGCTTAGCTAGTTTTAAATTATATTTAGCTGGTTGACACTGGTATTTTTATGGCTCTGGTTGATTTTTATAGTTGTTATTATAAACTGATAATTTGCTGAAGAAATATGAATTCTCCTACAAAAACTTGAAGATCATTAATCCAACAAAAGGAGTTTTCTGTGACCATTCAAATGTACAGTAGAAAAACAGAACTCTAATCCTCCCTATCAACACATTCATGATAGATAAAAACAACAACACTAAAAACCTGTTTGTTTGTTTGTTTGTTTGTCTGTTTAATTGTTCTTAGCATTGGTAAACATTTTGGGTGTCAAAACACCATTCTCAATACCAAAGCTAGAAAGACTGCTTCAAGGACTCTCCTCTTCCAGTGAGTGAAGCAGCCCTTGGAGATTTGGTATTGAGAATGGTGTTTTAACAACCGAAATGTTTACTAATGATATCTACCAGTACCGAGGTACTGGTAGATACCAGAGTGAAACTGACAAGGAGTGCAGCTGGATGTTAGATGCCAAAGTGAAATGGGCAAGGAAGGAGTTCAGCCTCACTGATGTCAGGGTGAAACGGACAAGGAGTGCAGCTGTCCTTTAGATGCCAAGGGGAAACCCAGAAGGAGTCCCGCTGCACTTAGCCTTGGGAGAACTGTGTTTTAGCTCCTGTGTCAGTCCCCTAATTGCTAGCTAAAATGCTGTCCATTTGATGTTCAAGGGCAGCCTTCCCCAACCTGGCACCCTCCAGGTGCATTGGACTTCAAGTCCTATCATCCTCAGCCAGAACAACCAATGCCTGGGGATGGTGGGCATTGTAATTCAACACATCTGGAGGATGCTGGGTTTGGGAAAGGCTGTTCCAGGAGCACACCTCATTAAGCTTTTTTTTTTTTTTTTTTTAAAGAAAGAGCTGCAGAACAAAAGCATGGCTACCCTCAACACACAGCGAGACAATCTTCCCGCAGCAGCAAGAGCCCTCCCTCCTCCCCACCTCTTTCCCATTGCTTTTGCACTGCATGTCTTGTTGTTTAAACCAGGACCTGCAGGTCAGGACTCTCTTGCAAGGACTAACTTGCCTGCTGAGAGATGCCTGCTCTCAGTCCAGTACAACCAGTGTTAAACAGGTACATGGAACCCAATCATAATGAGCACATGATGACATGAAGGTATTTCACTGTCTCTGGAGAAGACATGATGTGTTATTAATCTGTGCTGGAACAAGTAGGAAAGTGGAATGAGTAGCCCAGAAACATTGCGCATTGAACATTGTCTACATTATAACATGGCTTGGAACCTCATTAGATTATTTATGCCTCCTCTGAATGACATTATATAGTATTTTATTAGGTATTACCTAATCTGTGCTGTTTTGCTATTTGCTTATTTACTTAGTTATAATAAAGTGAGAGTGTCTGTCTGAAACAGGAGCAGGCAACTTGATGACTTCCAGATATTTTACCCCTCAACTCCCATCAGCCCCAGTCAGCATGACCCACAGTAAAGGATGATGGACACTGTAGTCCAAAACATCTGGAGGGTACCAGGTTGCCTACCTCTGATCTAGAACTGCAGGCTAGTTGGGGGCTTCTATTTGTTAATCCTCAGTATGTGCAGGATCAGGACAATATTATACAGAAATATATGGACTGGAGATAGGAGACAGGGTCTATGGCACTCCCATCTTGCTTTTCGGCTTGCCATGGGCATCCGGCTGGCTGCGGTGGGAACAGAAGACTGGGTTAGATAGGCCTTTGGTCTGATCTAGCAAGGGCTCTTCTTATGTTCTTATCTTTTGCGTAGTTATCCATATACAATGGACAAACACAAATCCAACTAAGAGGAGTTCTGGGAAGAAGATGCTTCCTTCAAATTGTTTGGTACAGTAGGAACATTCTGCCTCTGTGTACATTCATCACACACAATCATCCCCAGCAATGTGAGGGTATAATGTATCCATACAACAGAGTTACTCTGGTTTAAGAATAAGGAACTCTTGGAAATATAGTTCTGTGAGGGGAAAGAGGCTCAGGATATCTCACAGAGAATTCTCAGCACCTCACCAAAGACAACTGCCAGGATTCTTTGAGGGAAGCCATGACAGTTAAACTGATGTAGGATTGTCGAATAGATATGACCTACACATGCCAGGAATTCTATCCCATGCTGGTCTCCCACCTGTCCCTACCAATCCATAACACAAACAGGATCAGCAGCAAGCAGGGTCAGCATGGACCAGTCAATTAGGGACGTACAGATTCTGTTAAATCTGTTCCTTCTGTGTTTTGCAGATTGTCAGGCATCTTCTGTTCTCTCATCTGCTCATTGACAGAACTGGATTTTTCTCAACTTCCTGAGCTTGCGTTCACATTGGAAAGTGCACACTTGCACAAATGTGTACTTCTGAAAATGTGCATTTGTCCAAATACACAAATCCCCCCCCCCCCATGCACATGTTCACACTTTAGCCTATGGGAAGAAATGTACATTTCTGGTCAGTGTTTTTGTTTTTAATTTTTTTCATATTTTTTGCATGACTAAATTTGTGTAGAATTCCAGAAAGTTAAAAAAAAAGAAAAACAGTCCACAAGTCCGCAGAATCTGTGCAACTTGGAAAAAGCTGGTCCGCTGCAGAATCCGCACGTTGGATTCATAGAAATCTGAACTCATTTTGAATCCATTGCAGAGTTCCTCCGACATCCCTACTGATTCAATCCATTCTATTAATGGGGGTGGGAAGAAGAGGGGAACATCTGTATTTTGAAGGCATTTGTTCAGCTCCCTTCAGTTCTGATTCAGTGCCTGAAGCCAGACATGCTGGATTTTGTGCCAACACAGTTCCTGCTGCTGTGGTAAATTATTAATGTGTCAAAGCTGCCATTGGATCAAAACTGGTAACGCACTCCTTGTAAAACGTACTAGCCCTAACGTACTCTTCTACATACTCACCAACCGCCTCCAGACTTTTATGTTATGATTCAACTTAGTGTACTTTACTGTTTGTAGCTTATCAATAAAGGCTAGAAAGCAGTAATGAAGCCATAAAAGGTTACAGATCATACATAATAAAAGTTACAGTTCTACAGACACAATATTACAGTACAGGAGAAGCTGTCCTATAGTGAAGCAGGTAAAGATCAAACTGTGACAATTGTTTACTGGTCTCAGTAGGGATCATAATCTGGAGTTTAACTGAAAGTGGCTTTGAGCATGACAGAGAACTGTATGTGTGTGGGGGGGAAGTGAAAGTGATATGAGTTTTCTCTTTTTGCACTTTCAGTGTAACTGTTAAACTTGTTCCAGTTTAACAGTTCCAAACGGGAACTCATGCATCTCCCTTGTAAAGAGAGAGATGGGAGAACCACCTCTGTCTGAAGGAAGATGCATGTATTTTAGCTGCAGCTCACACATGGGAGATGCATAAGTTCCCGCTTTGGATGTTAAACTGGAAGCACAAGTCCCCAGTGCTTCCTTTCCTTCTGCTTTGATGTAAGATCCAAAGCCTGCCAGTTTGCTTATACCTCATGAGCCAAACAGCTTAACTGGCCCACTGTGCATTGACTGAGCACACACAATCCCTGGTATCTTTTAGTCTTATGTGCATGGTCAGACATGACTGGGGGCTTATCCAGGTGACCAGTCAGTGATGACTTTGGTTTATATGATTGCTGGCATAGGGCTCCAGAGTAATCACCCAACCAGTCGACAAGCGGGTAGACTACAACAAACTTTAATACCAGCGAATAACACGAAGTGATCACTATAACTGCACTGACTGTTATGGTGCAGTGGCCCCTCATGCCTTCAGGGTTCAGAGTAGTAACACCCATGCAACTTCTGTCCAATATGTGCTTGGATCTCCCCGGTTAAAGTGCTCTCTTGCACCTCCATTTCCTGCCGCCATCTGTACTCATAAGGGAAGAGAAAAGCCTTCCACCACTAGCTGTGGGCCTACACCAGACTAGTCTCCAGCTCAAATCTCCTCCTCTGGGGGTACAACTCTTCAGCTCTCTTCTGTTCTCATCTTCTTCCTTCTCTTCTTCCTCCTTCTCTTCTTCCTCCACCATCCCATCCCCTTCTGCCTCCTCCCAGGCTGCCTTTCCTTTTCTCAGGCCTGACCCTTGGCATTGGCTCACCACAGTGTTTTAACCCTATGCCTGGAATGTCCTTTTAGCTATTTTAAATTTTTGTATATTTTAATCCCTGCTGTAAAACGGCTTGAGTCTTTTTCTGAGAAAGGCATCTAAGGGAGTGATCCTATGCATGTTTAGACAGAAAAAAGTCCTACAACTCCATGCTGGCTGGGGAATGCTGGGAGTTGCATGACTTTTTTTCCTATCTAAACATGCATACGATTGCACTCTAAGAAATTTAATAACAACGCTTCCTGCCCTGATTTGTAGCTTTTTGCTCCTTCCTCAGCCACATAACCCGTGCTCCCTTGCCAAAGACAAGAGGACTCTTCTGCTGTGCCCCAACCACTGTTATGCCTGTGCAAGATAAATAGTTCCACAAGTCCCGATTCAAAATGTAATGTCCAAGCCACACAACACGGAGAAAGGAAAATAGCGGCACCACTGTTTATTCCAGTCCTTAAGTACTTGCATCACTGACCCTGCTTAGCTGGTGATACATGGATGCACTGAGAGATTATTACCATGCAACTCTGCACTCTGGTTAAGAGGGGAGTGTCCTTGATCCACAGTGTGAAAAATGGAGGGTGGAAAAGAAGGTCTGCCCAGCACCAACACCTTTCCAGCACCAGGTTAAGACTGTCCTCTACTCCCAGGCATTTGATGGTATATGATGGGACATATATGTCAATTGTTTTTATCAGGTCTAGTTTTTTATTGTAACTGTTTTAGCTGTTTTAAATTTTGTACATTAGAGATTTTATATTATGTTTTAATTATCTTGTATTGTGGTGTGTATTTTCGTGAACCACTGAGAGAGCCCACTGTCTATTGGGCAGTATAGCAATGGAATGAAATGAATGAATGAATAAATAAATAAATAAATGACATATGTTGCACTCTAAAATGAAGGACAAATTGCATTTCTTTGTTGAACTGAGATTCACTCAAAGGTAATTATTTACCTTTTTTTTAGCAGGAGGCATGGTGTGATATACAGAATCCCCTATGCAGTGGAGATATTCATGTAGTAAATTTATAATATGCAAAGCAATCCCTTATGAATAAATATATGTAGGCCAACTCTTTAATCTGGAACAATCTTACTGAATGTAATAGTAGCACTACTTTAGGACAAAATAGTTGAAGCTCATGTTCATAGATAATTTTCATTATTACAAATATGTCTCATTAACATTCTCCTACAGCAGTGATGGCGAACCTATGGCACGGGTGCCACAGCTGGCACGCAGGGACCTCTCTGTGGGCACTCGAGCCATTGGTCACCAGATCGCAAAAAGACTGTCCCCTTCTGCAAAACACTAATGATTTTATTCTTTCTCACAGTGTGGAACAGAATGATTTTATTCTAGAATTCCTGTTACAGAATTATTTTCTACATTGTTATCACATTTAAAAGATTTTGAAGAATGATGCACAGAGCATGGCTTGGATGTAAAACCCTAACAGTTGACCTGAGTGCTGCATGTGCTGCTCTCAAACTAATGGAGTATGAGCCAAGGTTTGACAAATTATCAGCATACAGGCAATAGCAAAAATCACATTAATTGTGCAAAAGCATGCCCAATGCAAACTTTTACCTAATGCAGTGTTTGCAGTCCAAGACATAAAGTGTTTAAAATGTGTTAAGCACGTTTAGTTTTCTTGTTTATCTTGCTCATCCTAGTACAGGTTGACTTTTACTTTTACTAATCCGACACCTGTAGAAGCAGGGAAAGGACCCGGGGTAAAGCTTGCCCCATACAACTTCAGTCTGGCATATAATCATATTACAAGTTGAGAATCCCTTATCCAAAAAAAACATGTGCCTAATTATTTAAAAAGTTTGTATAAATTCCCTTCAGGCTATGTGTACAATGTAGTACTATAATAATTTTTTGAGTTGATTTTTTCCCAACAAAAAACTGTTTGTATCATAGAAAGCTCTGTTGTTGTGTTTTTCTTTAAAGACAAAAGATGTTAATTAGTTCGGACAACTGTATGAGTTGTTTTCCTAAAACTAAAATCTCAGTATTCAGGTTTAATTGCAGTGTTGGCACTTTGAAATAAATAAGTTGGTTCTGTGTTGCAGTTTGGGCACTCGGGCTCAAAAAGGTTCACCATCACTGTCCTACAGCATATAGCTGGAATATTTATTTACTTATATAAACCATCACCATAAGAATTACCCCATATGTAATGTTATGGACACTAAGCATAGAATTAGCTGCCTAGATAGTCTCCCTCCTAGGATAGCCAGATGCAAAACAAACAAACAAACAAAAAGTAAAGTTAAAAAAAGGACAGGGCTCTTGCACCTTTAATGGTTGTGAAAAAGAGGGGATTTCAGCAGGTGTTGCAGAAAGAAAGGAAGGAAGAAAGAGTAAAAGCCTAGTCTGCAATGTTACTATTTTAAGATGAAAAAAAGAGAATCTTAGCACCTTAAAGACTACCATATTTATTATGGCATAAACTTTTGTGACCTACGGTCCATTTCATGGTGTTATCCTTACTTGGTAGATGATTGACAGATACATACTTACATAGATAGATGTAGAGGGGGGGGGGGATTGTCAACAGTGGAGCCAAATGGCAACGAAATGCAAAAAGTACAGTGTGACAATTCAATTAAAGCTTAAATGCAAAATAAGCACAGTGACCATTACAACAGCAGTGTGGTGACAACAACCCAACAGCAGCATAAAAACATAAGAAGAGCCATGCTGGATCAGACCAAAGGCCCATCTAGTCCAGCATTCTGTTCACACAGTAGCCAACCAGTTACCCATGGGAAACCCACAAGCAGGACATAAGTGCAACAGGACCTTCCTGCCCATGTTCCCAAGAAACTGGTGGATATAGGTATACTGCTTCTGCTGATATTGGAGGTAACATCTATAACCATCAGGACTAGTAGCCATTGATAGCCTTAAGATGATGATGAAGGACACACTTTGCAGACTAATTAGAGTAGTTTGTGCCCAGTGCAAAAGAACCCAGGTTGCACAAAAGCATCCTGGGACAAAAGATTGTTTCAGTGCAATCTGTGACGTTTTGCACTGGGCACCAATTCACTTGTGAAAAGTTTCCTGAATCAATTCATCATCTAGAGACTGCAATGCAGATGGGGTTTCTTTCTACCATGCCCTCTCCCAGCAACATCTTTTGTTTGGGTATTTGGTAAGGTTAGGTATTACAGAAATATGGATTTTGGAATCTTTTGTTCTGCAACCTATTTTCTTTTTTATCTAACACTAGCTTTTTTTTACCCAGTGTTGCACAGGTCGTCATTTTCCTATAGGCACTATTTGTTCGAAATTCCTTAAGGTAGCTGTCCGCTGTTTTGAACCCCTCCATAGGAAAGGTCCCCTGGGACCACATAATGGAATCCCAGCTCCCCCGGGACTTCCAGCTCCCCTGGGACTGCACAATGAAATCCCAGTTCCCCTGGGACTACCTGCTCCCCCGGGACTATACACAATGAAATCCCTGCTTCCCTCCCTGGGCTACACAATGAAATACCTCCCCCCCCCCGGGACTACACAATGAAATCCCAGCTCCCACACGACTGCACAGTGAAATCCCTGTGTCCCCCCCCCGGGACTGCACAATGAAATCCCAGCTCCCCCCCGGGACTACACAACAATGAAATCCCAGCTCCCCCCCGGGATCACACAACAATGAAATCCCTGTTCCCCCTCCCCCTCGGGACTACACAACAATGAAATCCCTGCTTGCCCCCTCCTCCTTGGGACTACCCAACAACGAAATCCCAGCTCCCCCCCCCTTGTGTAGGCCCCGGCTGCAGTTCATATGAACATTCTGTTTGGACGTTGGAGAGATTTGCATATCCGCTCCTGATTGGGCCCCTGTGGCGGCAGTTCATTCGAACATTCTATATGTTGTTGGAGTGATTTGCATAACCGCTCCTGAATGGCCCCTGCGGACATTTCAGGTGACACCATTGGCTCTCATCTATTTTGGGCTGTACAGGCGCAGTGAGGGCTTTTTCGGAGATTTGAACCCACCAGTCTTTGTCCTTGGGTGATGGAGAGTATGCGTGCCAAGTTTGGGGCGGATCCATCCAACCATGTAGGAGCCTATGCGATGCACGCAAATGCCTGTACACACCCACCCATCCACAGACACACAGACAAACTTTCACATTTATATAGTAGATTGAGTGCCGTGAAACCAGAAAGCAAGCTCACTGCTCTGTGATTTTTAGTTGCTCCTAGTAAATATATTATTGTACTGTTTCTGTTTGGATTTTTTTTTCTTATGGGCCAGTACAGCTGCCTGCCCTTTAGCCCACTGTAGAAGCATGACAAACAATTTGGAGATGGCTCTGAATGTTTCCCAGGGTTGCCCTAGGTCTATGCTGCTTAGCAGAGTTAGTACTTCAGGTTTGTGTCACAATCAGGACCTTAAATAGGAAGCATACCAGTAAGAAGCATCTTTGTAAGCAATCAATTGACCACATAGGAAGGAAGTTAGACACTTTGTTCTTCTTAGGGTACAAGTTGGCAACATTTTTTTAAAAAGTAGCTTGAGATACAGTAATATCCCCCCCCCCCTTTCCTTAAGATCTCATTTCCTCTTTTTAAAATAGTTCAGCTTGGGCTCTGAAAAGTAAGTTTTGCCTAAAGTGCAAGGTTATTTTCAGTTGACTATAAACAGTGGCTAATGAATGCTTCCTTGTACTATGAATTCGTAAGAAATCAGTAGGCCCTGACTTTTGCTGTATGAAGTGTCTTACAGCCTAGCAGAGAAGGAGATATAATCAAGATCAATTTCTGTATTGAGCAGCAGAATCTGTTGTGTTTGTGTTAAGTTTTCTTGGAAATGCACATTTTAAAAAACTGAATCTTTCAGTAAGCAAGTTATCCACCCCAGGTGTTTTGTGTTAAGGCACCTATCTGCAGGAAGAAGAGTTGCTCGCTGTTCTGCAGCATGATCACAAAGATTGTGAAACTATGCCACAATAATTAATAAAAGAAGATACCATTGAAACTAATGGTTTCATTCAATAGCCTAATTAAGAGCAACAGGGGGTAATAGATTACATACAGATGATGGATTATTGCACATATACCACTTTTTTTAGATAGTGTCTATCTCTCCTGCTGATGGTGTGCATGTGTGAAAGACAGAAATGCAGTTTTAAATATGCTTGCTTGTACCAGGGATTTACATTAATTGATGACTATACAGGAACTGATGGCCATGCATTTCAATCTTCCTACAATTTCTTTTTGGGTATGTGTGTATGTGTGCCAGGCCAAAGGCCTATCTAGTCCAGCATTCTGCCCACACAGTGGCCAAGCAGCTGCCAATGGGAAGTCCACAACAGAGCATGAGGATAATCTGCCGCTCCTGCTGTTGTTCCACAGCAACAGGTATTGAGAGGCACACTGCCTCTGATACTGAAGGTATTATACAGCTAGTAGCCTTATTCTCCATGAATTTGCCTATCCCCATTTAAAACAAGCTATGTTCATGACCATCACCACATTCTGTACTATATGCGGAGTTAAGAAGAGCTCTCTTTTATCTGTCCTGAATCACCCACCATTCAGCTTCATGGGATGACCCTGAGTTCTAGTGAGAGCGATATTGTATGGAAGTATCTCTTTGGTCACTGTTGACAGACATGCCTCTCTTGTCTAATCCCTTCTCCTTTTCCAGGAGGAGAATGGACTTCTTCCACATGGCCATTTCCTTCACCATCCTTCACAACAGGAGAGAGGCTCCAGCTGTTTTTGGGACTGTGAAAAGGCAAGCAGGCTCCCAGAGAGCGAGCGAACAGAGCGAGCGAACAGGGAGAGGAAACAGGAGTTTGGCAGCGGAGTAGTACAACAACAAGTGCTGCAAGGGAAAGGCGTGGCCTGAGAGCTCATTCTGTTGAGCAGAAGCTCCTGCTGACTGCAACTACCTGGGGCTGATTGCAGCTGATTGATTGCAGGAAGTGGGGCTGATTGCAGGGCGTGGCCTGGGAGCTCATTCTGTTCCTGACTCCCAGCTGAGCAGGAGCACAACAGGAGAGAGGCTCCAGCTGTTTTTGGGACTGTGAAAAGGCAAGCAGGCTCCCAGAGAGCGAGCGAACAGAGCGAGCAAACAGAGCGAGCAACAGAGCGAGCAAACAGAGTGAGCGCACAGGGAGAGGAAACAGGAGTTTGGCAGCGGAGTTCGGCAGGGGAGGTCAAGGGGGAGGTCCCTAAAAATATATATATATATATATATATATATATATTCTAGGAAGACAGAAACAGAGCACTATGGAAGGAAAGGACTCAGCAGTGGTGGTGACCTGCAAGGGGTGTGCAATGTTTGTTTTCCTGCCGGAGATCAACATGGCCTACACATGCAACAAGTGCAAGCTGGTCAAGCTGTTGGAAGAAAAGGTCAGAGGACTGGAGCAGCAAGTGTCAACCCTCAGGAGCATAAGAGAAAGCGAGGAGTTCTTAGACAGAACGGTGGATCTACAGCACCAAAGCACAGTACAGGAGCCAGAAGGGCAACTGCAGGATGAGGCGGAGTCGGAGACTGCAGAGGCAAGGGAAAATAACGCAGGGGGAACTCCCTGGAAAAGGGTGACTGTTAGGAGCAGAAGAACTACAAGACACTCTGCGCCTGTGGAAGCAGTGGAGCTATGGAACCGCTTCCATGTACTTGAGGACGAGAGCAGAGGACAGCCTGCAGAGGACGGATTACCGGGCACCCAACGTGACAGCGAGCAAGAGGCTGAGGGTCAGTCGAGTGGAGGCAATCAAACCAAGGCCTACAGCAAGAGGAAGAGAAGAGTACTCGTAGTGGGAGACTCCCTCCTGCGGGGGATCGAAGCCAAAGTATGTCGCGAAGACCCATGGACTCGCCAGGTGTGCTGTCTCCCTGGGGCACGGATTAAGGATGTGACAGAGCAGCTGCCGAGGCTCATGCAGCCCACCGACACATACCCCTTTCTTCTTTTCCACGTGGGTACAAATGATACTGCCAAGCGGAGTTACAAAGAAATCACGGCAGACTTTGAAGAGCTGGGAAGGGAACTCAAGAACTTCGGGGCCCAGATAGTTTTCTCATCCATCCTTCCAGTACTTGGAAGAGGCATAGAAAGGGAAAGAAAAATACTCCGAGTGAATGACTGGCTACGAAGGTGGAGCCGACGTGAGGGATTTGGATTCTGGAACCACGGGCTACACTTCCTGGAAGATGGACTGCTGGCAAAGGATGGGTTGCACCTCACAAGGACTGGGAAGAATGTGTTTGGACACAGCATGAGGAACTTAATCAGGAGGGCTTTAAACTGAATCCAACAGGGGAGGGAGACATAAACTCGGGGGTACCAATGGAAGAAGGCCTCTATGCCACAATGGAGAGAACAGCTCCAGCGGTGCCCATTGATAGTCTACCACAAAATGTAGGGGGAAAGTCGGACTATAAAGCACATAGTCTTCGATGTCTCTATACTAATGCCCAGAGTATGGGCAATAAACAAGACGAACTTGAACTCTTGATACATGAGGGCAAGTACGACTTGATAGGGATAACTGAAACCTGGTGGGATGACTCCCATGACTGGAATACAGCAATTGAAGGGTATAACTTGTTCAAAAGGAACAGAAGCAACAGAAAGGGAGGTGGAGTTGCACTGTATGTTAAAAATACGTATCTCTGCACAGAGATACAGGAAGAGGAGCTTGGCAGCCCCATTGAGAGCATCTGGGTTAAAATAAAGGGGGCAAAGAATAAAACGAACATGGCGGTTGGAGTCTACTACCGACCACCCAATCAAGGAGAAGACGAGGATGGAACTTTTGAAAAGCAAATTGCCAGTGTTTCAAGGAGGCACGATGTGGTAGTAATGGGAGACTTCAATTTCCCTGATATCTGTTGGGAGACTTATTCAGCCAAACATGGCCCCTCCAAGAAATTCCTGAGCTGTGCTGCTGATAACTTCCTCCTACAGAAAGTGGAGGAAGGAACTAGAGGATCGGCTATCCTTGACCTGATTCTAACCAACAGAGACGAGTTAGTGGATAAAGTGGCAGTTTTGGGAACTCTGGGGGAAAGTGACCATGTTATACTTGAGTTCTTGATTCTAACGGAAGCAAAAGCTGAGTGTAGCCAAACACGTACCCTGGATTTTAGGAAAGCCAATTTTAACAAACTCAGAACAATGATTAGTAAGATCCCATGGCAAGTGACTCTCACGAGAAAGGGAGCCCAGGAGGGGTGGGAGTTTTTAAAAAAGGAAATTTTAAAGGCACAATTGCAAACAATTCCCACAAGGAAAAAAGGCAGAGGGCAACAGAAGAAGCCAATGTGGCTTCACAATAAACTCAAAGATGACCTGAAAACAAAAAAGGACACGTATAGGAAGTGGAAGGAAGGACAGGCTACAGGGGAAGAGTACAGGCAGGTAGCACAGAACTGCAGGAATAGTGTCAGGAAGGCTAAAGCTGAGAATGAGCTAAGGTTAGCGAGGAATGCTAAAAGCAACAAAAAAGCTTTCTTCAGATACATGCACAGTAAAAGACAGAAGAAAGAACTGGTGGTTCAACTACGCAATGAGGATGGCAAATTGATAACGGAAGACAAAGAAAAGGCAGAAGTGTTCAATTCCTACTTCGGCTCGGTCTTCTCCCAAAAGAGGGTCTATGACCCCCCTGGCAAACCTGAAGTGCAGACTGAAGGGGCAGAATTGCAGCTTGAGACTGATAGGCAAATGGTCAAGGAGCACCTGATTACTCTGAACGAGTTTAAATCTCCAGGGCCTGATGAGCTGCATCCTAGAGTAATAAAGGAACTGGCAGAAGAACTCTCAGAACCACTGTCTATTATCTTTGAGAAATCATGGAGGACAGGTGAAGTGCCAGACGACTGGAGGAGGGCAAATGTTGTTCCCATCTTCAAAAAGGGCAAGAAGGAGGAACCTGGGAACTATAGGCCAGTCAGTCTGACATCAATCCCCGGGAAGATTTTTGAGCAGATTATAAAGAAGTCAGTCTGCAAGCACCTTGAAAACAATGCAGTGATTACTAGAAGCCAGCATGGATTTGTCAAGAACAAATCCTGTCAGACTAATCTGATCTCATTTTTTGATCGGGTAACCTCCCTTGTGGACTGTGGGAATGCTGTGGACATTATATACCTGGACTTCAGCAAAGCTTTCGACAAAGTGCCTCATTATATCCTGATTAGTAAGCTAGCTAAGAGTGGGCTAGATGGAACAACTATCAGGTGGATCCACAATTGGCTAAAGAATAGGACTCAAAGAGTGCTTATTAATGGTTCCTTCTCAAACTGGGGAGAGGTAACGAGCGGGGTACCACAGGGCTCGGTCCTGGGCCCGGTGCTCTTCAATATTTTTATTAATGACTTGGATGAGGAGGTACAGGGAATGCTTATCAAATTTGCAGATGACACAAAGTTGGGTGGAACAGCTAATACTCTGGAAGACAGAAACAAAATTCAAAGTGACCTCGATAGGCTGGAGCGCTGGGCCGAAAACAACAGAATGAAATTTAATAGGGATAAATGCCAAGTGCTGCACCTAGGGAGAGGAAACCAAATGCAGAGTTGCAGAATGGGGGACACTTGGCTCAACAATACTACAAGTGAGAAGGATCTTGGAATTGTGGTAGATCACAAACTGAATATGAGCCAGCAATGCGACGTGGCTGCAAAGAAGGCAAATGCAATTTTGGGCTGTATTAATAGAAGTATAGCTTCCAAATCGCGGGAAGTGATAATTCCCCTTTACTCGGCACTGGTTAGGCCTCATCTTGAGTACTGCGTCCAGTTCTGGGCACCTCACTTTAAGAAGGACATAGACAAACTGGAGAGGGTTCAGAGGAGGGCAACAAGGATGATAAAGGGACTGGAAACAAGGCCCTATGAGGAGAGACTGAAAGAACTGGGCATGTTTAGCCTTCAGAAGAGGAGACTGAGGGGAGATATGATCGCACTCTTCCAGTATTTGAAGGGATGTCACACAGAGGAGGGCAAAGATCTCTTCTCGTTCATCCCAGTTTGCAGGACACGGAATAATGGGCTCAAGTTACAGGAACCTAGATTCCACCTAAACATCAGGAAAAATTTCCTGACTGTCAGAGCAATAAGACAATGGAATCAACTACCTAGGGAGGTGGTGGGCTCTCCCACTCTGGAGGCATTCAAGGTGCAGCTGGACAGACATCTGTCAGAGATGCTTTGACCTAGATTCCTGCATTGAGCAGGGGGTTGGACTCGATGGCCTTGTAGGCCCCTTCCAACTCTACTTTTCTATTATTCTATGATCCTCTTTCTGGTGCAACTGATAAGGATGGGGCGGTGGCGGGGGGGGGGGGGTTCCTTGTCAATTTCATGGATGCTGATTTCTTTCACCTCCTGTTCTTTGGCCCCAGGTTAAACTGACAAAACCAGGGGGAAGCTTTGTCAGTTTCACTGTGTTCTTTTCAAAAGGGCCTCCTCAAGCAGTAGTTATTAAAAAAACAAAACAAACTGAACTGAGAGGCATTGGTGAAATTGACAAGACTGTCCCTTGATCTTGTCAGTGTCACAAGAGTCCAGAGTGGGGAGGGTGAGGATGAAGCAAATGGTGATAGGACAAGTGAGCAGATAATGTAAAGATCAATGGTTACACGCTGTCAGTCTGTCATCAAGCACATCCAAGTGGAGTTGTGGGACAGTATGAATCTGCATCTTTGGTAGGCAGATGGAGAAATGTCTTCTCCTGCATTAGCTGGAGGTAGTGTGGTTACATTTAAAGCAAGAGAAGCCAAACTTATGAATGGTTGTAAAATTCATTAACTGAAGCAGAGAATATTCTGAACTGCTTCTTAAATCTGTTGAATATGCTCGTCTGAGTTTGGCCTTAGAGCTGGTTCACCAATGCAAAATGACCCACTTTTTTCTCCACACAATACCTTTTTCCTTTCCGAAGAGTGAATAAATGTTATGTGTGAACCTCCACTACAAGGATATACTCCGCTACAGTTTCTGGGGTGGGGGCCTGCACAACTAGCCAGCCTGCATATGTATTCTGCTCCTTATGCTTGCACTTTTTAATTACTTTCCAATTTCGTTCTCAAACTGGGGTAAATATTTCCCAACATGCAAAACGCATCTGAGTAATTTGCAAGCTCATGAAATACCATGCAAAAATTGTGAGATGCGAATTAAAGCTTAGCTGTACAACGTAATGGATTTGGCTTTTAGGACTGTTGGAGGGAGGTTAATGTTTTATGGATTTTTATCTTTTTTTAATGCTGCAATTGTGCTTTCATGTGTGCAGCTTTAAGTGCCAGTTTACAGTGCACTTCCTTCATGGCTTTTAAGCAAATAAGGCAGTATATAAATGATAACAACAACAACAACAACAACAGCAACAACGATGTTTGGAAGAAAATGGAACTTACAAATGCCATGAATAATACATAGTGCTACAAGCTTTAATAAGCTTAATTGGTAGATAAATCAACTCAAGTTTTAATTGATTGAACAGTGAGGGCCAGTAGGACTGAGAGCTGAGCACACACTTGTAATCATTATTTTTAGACTAAATCAGGAGTGTTGAACCTCAAGTCCCTGGGCCAAATCTAGCCTGCCTGGGGTCCCAATCTGGTACCCCCTTCCCCTGATCCCACCTACTTTCCCCCCAACTGCCAATCTTTTGGTGGTTTCCTGGATTTTTCAGGGTCCCCCCCCCATTCTAAAAGGTTGAAATGCCCCTCCTATGGCTTAGTGACTGGCAGGAAGAGCATTAAGCTACAGCTCGCTAGTATTTTTTGTATTTTGGTCCCGCTCCTTTTGCCCGCCCACCACTTGAATGCACGTCCCCACCCCAAGAGCTTTTAGAAAATGGAAGTTGGCCCTCAGGCTGAAAGAGGTTTGACGCCCCTGCAATAAAGGATTATTCAGTGAAACAGGAGATGATTAATCAGCTCAGAATTCCTTCCTGAGTTAGTCCAGCCTTCCTCAACCTGGTGCCCTCCAGATGTCTTTGACTACAACTCCTATCATCCCCAGTCAGCATGGCCATTTAGAAATAATAGATGTTGGTTTCTTTTCATTTGCTCCCTAGAACCACCTTTTGGGTTATAATTTGGATTGTGTTTTTCAGGCTTCTCCCCACAAAACAATGAATATTTGATCAAATTAACACACACACCCCCACACACCTCTATATTTTAAACCTGGAATTATTTGTTCCCTGAATGTTGGGGCTCTTGCGGTGGTAGAAGCAAAAGTCATAACAGAATTTCAAAAGCCAACAACAATTGATGTCAGTGTCAAAGGTTATATTTTGAATGTCCCGGTACAGTAAATAGCTCAGACCACATTCCTGTTTTCCATTACAACTCTATTTAATCACTGCCAATGTGGATGACAGAGGGGTGAGTTTCCAGAGAGTGGGTGTTAATATTCCCTCACATCTCAGTTTCAAGTTTTATTATCTGTGATAAATAGGGAATGAGCTAAGCCTAGAGGGGGGAATAAGGAACGTGAGCGAGCTTGCCACGTTGTTTCATGTTCATAAGCTGACAATGTAAAGCTAACCGCTAACAGACAACATGAGAGCTGCAAGTGAAGAACAGTTATACACCCACAGTCCTCGAGGAGATCGACTAACAGAGGAGAAATTTAAGTTTAAAAATGCAGAGGCAAAATATATAGAATGTTCTGCTAAATTTGGAAAATCATTCACATCAGTACATTAAGGTCTTTTTCATAATTATTATGAAAGTTTCCCTTATGTCAATTGGCTTATATTGCTTGCTGTTATTTAGTCTTATTTCACCTTCAGCACTTTGTGAGTCTTAATGTCTTGCCAGCTGAGCAATGGAAGGGCCAAGGGGGCACCATTATTGGGCTGTGCTTAGGGCATCAGCTGGCCTTAATCCGGCCCTGAGTTCTACCCATCATCACAGAATGGGTGATCCCATTAATCCGGCCCTTCCATTGCTTAGCTGGCAAGACATTAAGACTCAAAAAGTGCTGAAGGTGAAATAAGACTAAATAACAGCAAGCAATATAAGCCAATTACTTACATATAACTAGGGCAACAGAAAGAAATACAAATTTTCATCACTCTTTTATGCATTTTTTAATAAAACTGTTATAAGGGGGGAAATGCAAATGTAAAAATTTGTGGTACTCTGTGGTGCCCCCCATCCTTGGGGCCCTAAGCATGTGCTTATAGATTCATAGATCATAGAGTTGGAAGGAGCCTACAAGGCTATCGAGTCCAACCCCCTGCTCAATGCAGGAAACTAGAGGAGGGGTCTCCCATCCAAGTAATAACCAGGCCCGACCCTGCTTAGCTTTCCACACTCAGACAAGCTGAGCCAGCGTGAGCCACAGGCATGTTATATTGCTTAATGGTTAATCCAGGACTGGCAGAACTGACAAGTCAGTTTCCATGGACTTCCTCTTTTTTCCACCTCCAAGTCTATATCTTTAAAAATGTGTGCACATCTTTGTGTGTATTTTTGTACACAGCCATGCATTGACTAAAACGTGTTTTACGGATTTTTGAAATGTACGCATTTTTCTTTGCACACTTTGAAAATGTGCACATTTTCATACTCATTTTTCCTGTTCCACAGAATGCATCACAAGTCCAGAATTATATGGCTTTCTGGACACACATACCATCCAGTCTGCATCCATTTCCAGGAGGTGCAGATTGGAGAAATTCACAAACAAAACAAAACAAAAATGGAAGGAGCAACTTTATCCTGTGATATGTTTTACTAGAGCTTCAGATATTTTCCTGGAAAAAAAGATGTGGACACTAGATTTACAGGTAGAGATGGTTGAGCTTTCCCCCTCCCTCCCCCTAGCTTGAATTGCAGTCAGACCGCCAATTGAGAGCACTACCTGAAGACATTTTTTCAAGAGTTCTATATTAGCTTACCTTTAAAAAAAAATTAGTATGTGCATTCTCACATTGCAATTTGAAAATGGTAGTGGAATGCCACAGAGATTAGGCAACGATGCAGTGCTTTTTGTTCTACCACGCGCGTACATTGTGCTCCACGATGCCTTGTCCCGTGTGATTGGCTGCTGGCATCATGTGTTCCATATTTACAAGGATGGAGCACTATGTGACAGTGGCAGCGGTCCTGTCAGCGCCAGTGGCAGCATTACCTGGCAGACACAGTGCAGAACCTGCAATTCCCACCCAGTCCACAGGTGCTAGCAGGGCTCAATCTCTTTAACCCGGGGGTGTATAATTAGCAGCCCTGGGGCCATTATACCCCCCCCCAGGGTGTCCTGACTTCTACACACAAACTGCCAACAATTTTCCTCCCACACAGCAATTTCCCCACTGCCTGTGCAGTCTCCACTCCCTCCCCAGAGACCCTCGTACAGATTGCGTTCCCCTTACACACACACATGACTGTTAGCATCAAGGAAAGAGCAACCTATATCAGAAAGGCTGGGATGTGTGCAAGTGTGTGTGTTTATGTACACATGAGTGTGTGTGCATGTGCAGCCCCCAACCTCTGAGCCAGCATGACATGAAGCCTCGGGGTCAAAATGGTTGTACACCCCTGCTTTAAGCATTACTGTGGCTTCCTGACAGGGTGGGAAATGTGTGGGGTCAGGGGAGTCTGAGAAATGAAGACACAAATAGACACCTGTCCTCAGTTAGGGATGCTTTGCAAATTCCAGAACAAACAACCTGATCAGGACTTCCCAGACTAATGGGTTATCCCAGTTATCACACTTTTCCAAATTTTGCAATGTGGTTCCCAGGTGAAAATGTGTATAAAGATGCATACTTTCGGATAGAATGAATTTAGAAATGTGAACTTTGAGAGAACATGCCTTTAGAAATGCATGTTTCCTGAAAATATACATTCAAAAATATGTCTTTTAAGTGCATATTTAAGCATGATTTTCATAGAATTCTTTAAAAAAAAAAAAAAAACCCACAGATTAATGCAGAAACAAGATGGAACAGACTTATGAATGAACACATGCAAAACTGTCACAGATCTGAAATAGACGGATCTGTCCTTCCTTATCCTCAGTTTAAATTGTGAGCAGAAAACCATTTTCAGGGAGCTCATCTCAAAAAATCAATATATTGCAAGCTGGGTAAATTCACAATGTGAACCAGATATTATTGAACCTGGGTGCCATTCACTATTTAGAACACCCCAGCTAGTTCTGTTTTACGGAATTCAAAAGGGGAGGGAATCATGTGCAGCTCTGAGATTTCTTACATCACTGTTTTTCAAGAAGTTATTGCAATAGCCACTTCTTCTAGGTAATTGGTTTAATTATTTGACTCCTCTTTTAACTGCAAGGCTTCCAGCACACTGTAGGTGGCTTTAATGGATCTTAATTATGCCCACGTCACATTTAAATGTATAATCTTTGTGAATGATAGCTGGATGAGTAAGGAGAGGAATTTAGATCACTATAGACAAATTCAGATTTAAATCTCAATTAAATAAAGTGTGTATCTCAATTTTTAGTAGAGCATAGCAATCATTTCTATATATAATAGCAGAGTGAAGAGGAGGAGTTGATGACTGGTAGTTAAAACCCACTAATTAGGGGTGACTCTAACAACATTGTTTACTATGCTGTAGACTGGTTTTTGGTACTGACATCTAGGATGACCTATTCATCAAGATGCTTTGGTCTACATTGCCAAACATCTAGGGCACAAACAACTGGGGAGTTCTCCAGTGCAATCCCCACTGAAATGGGAATGGGGGAGTGTGCACAGGAACATTTGCTGGTGGATTGTGTCCTTGATTTACTTTTGGAGGAAACATTCTTTAAGGAGACATTTCTGGTAGCAGTGATGTTCTATAAGCCAATGGTAAAATGGAGCCAATATCCCAAATATTATTTTGCAAAGTCAAGGGGGACTGCAGTTCATCAGTTGGATGGCCCACTTTGTGAGCATTCTGGCATCAGTGTGCAAAGACATCCATTGTCAAATGTAACTTGTGGAGTAAGCTGAGAGCCTGGATTAAGAACAATTTTCCAACAGCAGTGAATGATCTGGTATTGGGTAGAGGACCCCAACTTGCCCACTGTGGATCAAAACAGACATTACTTCAAATCCATGTCTCTCCCCCCCCTTCATTTTTACTCTAGAGTAGGTGCAGGGGGTTATCTGGACTGGGACCCTAGCATGGGGTAGGGGGGCTTTTAAGTTATGGATCAGGCCCCCTGTGCCTTACCAAGGGGAAAAATAAGAGGGAAAGATGAAGCTGCTATATACGGACTTAATGACTCTTTTGGCTCTGTGAGTGCTAGGAAAACTGTGGATAAATGGGATAAATGTATGTAAGCACAAGTGTGTCTTGATCTTAGACAATATTCTGTCATATGGTCTTCTTAGTAAATATCTGGGAATCAGGACAGAATGCAATGGGATTTTCAGAATGTATGTGTGTACATAGTCATAGGTGAATGTGTGTGAGAGAAAAAATAGTCTTGCCAGATACTGCTAATTCCAAATCCTGACCATAACGTCTGCTGGTAGAAACCTCAGTTTTCCAAGTCAAGTTCTTATATATGGCAAGTTATAAAAGCACTCCAGGAAGGAATGTGTACAAAATTGAAGAATTAGATTCCATCTACATATTCCTTCTTCAGAGTGACACTCCTGTTATGCAGGGGAGGGGAACCAATTTTCCTAGTCTTCCTGACCACATCACAGCTAAGAAAATGGCTTCTTCCTCTTCACAACCCCCAGAAGACACTTATACAGTAATACCTTGGATTGCAAGTAACTTGGTTTGAGAGCGTTTTGCAAGACAAGCAAAAAAAATTTTTTTAATAACTTTTTTTTTTAAATTAAAAATAATGAATACAACAAAAAATACAACATAAACATTGTGCACCCCCCCCCACCTCTTGGGACCAAGTTATATTTCTCACCCCAATTTTTTTTTTTTTTTGTATGTGTATATATACAAGCTATTATTCTATATTCCAAAAATATAACAAATCTTGACAAGGTTTGTTCCCCCTCCCCTTTACCAACACATAATCCAAAAATTTGCCCCAAATGTTCACAAAGGTGTCTTTCTCCAATTGTCCTTTTTGACACTTAATATTACAAGTTAATTTATCATTTAACGCGATATCCCATACCTCTGTATACCATTCATTAATTGAAAACACATGTTGAACCTTCTAATTCCTAGCTATCATTAATTTTGCTGCTGTTAACAAATTCACAATCAATTCTTTTGTATTTTTTAAACACAAGCAAATTTTTAAATATTTATTTAATATTTTTTTTTACTTGATATGCAAGCGACGTCTTGCAATACAAGTACTGTAGTACGGCTTAAATTAAAAATCTCTGTACAAATTTTTTGGGGGGGATTTCGTTTTGATATAAGAGTGTTTTGGATTACAAGCACGTTTACGGAACGAATTATGCTCTCAATCCAAGGCATGACTGTACTTTATCTTTTCACCAGTTCACAAAATACTTCCCTTCCCCTTACCCAGGTGAGCTGCAGTGCAGATATGATCTTCCCAGCCACCCCTGAGCATGGGATCATGGAAACAACTACCGTATATTTAATGGACTCAGAACTCACAGATCTTGGCTCTGTCAATTTTTCTGCAATTTCAGAGGCACCCTATGCCACACACACACACACCCTATGCACTAATTTTTGAATTTGCTGTGGCCCAAGATTTGACAGCTTGTAACTCATACGGGGTTCTAGTCCCCACTCCGCCATGAAACTCACTGGGTGACTTTGGGTCAGTCACTGACTCTCAGCCTAACCTACCTCACAGGGTTGTTGTGAGGATAAAATGAAGAGGAGGAGGAGGAGGATTATGTAAGCCGCCTTGGGTTCCTTGCAGGAAAAAAGGCGAGGTATAAATGTAATAAATAAATAAATACAATATGGCTGCTCACATGAGCCTACGCTAAAATAAGGGTGGATAGGATCTAAAAAAATAAATAAAAATGAAATGAAATTGTATGGTCAGCTATTATTCCTGCGTTCTACCTCTCGCCCACACATCTTCATTCCTTAAGCATGCCATTTTAAGGTCATTTTTACTTATGCACTGTGTTTCTTGCCACATTTGTTCCTAGAAAATATCTATTTTATTTCTACCCAGCTTTCAATCCAGAATGATCCCCAAGGCAGCTTACATACAATAATAAAGAACAATTAAGTTGGGGCTGTTTCCATCCGGCCCCCAGCACACGTCTCTAGGGAGGCATCTCCCCCCTCCCCACTGCACACGCACAAGCCCAACTCTTCTTGGGCCATTGTAGCTGTTCCCAATCTTTTCCATCCTATCTCATTCCCCTGAGTGCCAGCAACCAAAATACTTTTTGATGAGACACTTTTGATTACCTGGCTGTGGGCTACTGTGTCCCCTCCCACTAAGCTGCAGCTTGGTAGGGTGGCCAGCTGAAAAAGAGGACAGGGTTCCTGCAATTTGAATAGTTGTGACCCATGTGACACCTGCCAAAATGCCCTCTTCCACACAACTACTAAAGGTGCAGGACCCCTCTCCCATTTTGCATCCAGGGGAGTGAATGGCACAGCCATCTAAGCAGCTATATCTCTATGCCCAGCTTCCTCTATGTACAGTGTCCATTACATATCAGGTAATTCTTATAGTGAGGCCTTGTATAAATAATACTAATCATTCAGCTAAAGTGACACATTTGAAAACAAAGTTGAAGAGCGAGATGTGTTGAAATTCCCTATGGCCATGAGCTTCAACTACTTTTGTCCTAGAGTAGTAATACTATTATGTTCTGTAAGATGGTTCCAGATTAAGGAGTTGGCCTCAATGGCCTGCACATATTAATTTATAAGCAGCTGCCAGATGTACAGTTCTAGAGAGCTTCATTTTACCTGGTAGTACACCCCCTAAAATTAATCTCCAAGTAACATCTCCTGTGCTCCACCTGAAAGTTGTTTCAAATGGCAGACTTTGGGTCTTTTCCATTATACCACGAAATATCTCCTCACAGTATTGGGGGGGCTGAACATATAACCTGAAGAAGAATGGTGGAGAACTCGAAAGCATGCTCATTATTTTGTGATCTTTTAGTTGGTCCTAATAAAATGAATTACCCCACCGTTGCTTCAGGATTCCTCCTTTATTTTATTTATTACATTTATACCCTGCCTTTTTTGCTGCAAGGAACCCAAGGCGGCTTACATTATCCTCCTCCTCTCCATTTTATCCTCACAACAACCCTGTGAGGTAGGTTAGGCTGAGAGGCAGTGACTGGCCCAAAGTCACCCAGTGAATTTCATGGCCGAGCGGGGACTAGAACCCGGATCTTCTGAGTCCCAGTCCAACACCCTAACTGCTACGCCACACTGGCTCTTTCACTGTTAGATGCTGTTAGGGTTATTTTTGTTTGTTTGTTTGTTTGTATTAAATATGCACTAGTCCAATGACTGTGATATGGAAAATGTACATCTGGTATGTGTGGTGAAAAAATAAAACTGGTAAGGCATCAGAGTGACCTTCACAGAAGTGCAAAGTCTTGCCATAATCAGAGACAGTAATAGCAGTAACCAAGGCTTCTTGGAAATTCATCTTCAGAATCACTCTAATTTTATCCACATACCCGTGCATCTGTATGTAGCAACCTTAAATGAATTCCATCTTCATCTATATCTACAGCCAGCAATGGTAAGGGGTAACAGTTACTTCCATGCCCAAGTGAATAAGGAACATTGATGAAATGAATGGATTCATGGATCATAGAGTTGGAAGGGGCCTACAAGGCCATCGAGTCCAACCCCCTGCTCAATGCAGGAAACTAGAGGAGGGGTCTCCCATCCAAGTAATAACCAGGCCTGACCCTGCTTAGCTTTCCACACTCAGACAAGCTGAGCCAGCGTGAGCTAAATATCGGACTAAATATCGGAGACGTATGATGATGATGATGATGATGATGATGATGATGATGATGATGCCATGAACAGGTCTGGAAGGAAACCCAGTTTGAGGGAAGTGGTGTTGGGGAGTCAGAGGAGGAAGCAGTGAGAGTGAATGACCCCCTCTACCTGCCTATCATTTCTCTCCCACAAAATTGCCCCCTCCCAGTCCTGCTTTACAGCAGAAAGGCAGTGGGAGATATGGGGACACCTGCAGTGTGTCATCCCGTGCCAGTTTAAGGAAACTGCTGTCCCAAGGTCTCGATGAAGGTTGCTTTGGGAAGTCTGACTGTGAGCGTATGGAACAGAAGCATTGAGTACAGTGGAAAGGGCAAAGGGGAAGGTGTGTGCAGCCAGAGCTGCGTGCAGACGGGCTCTCAAAATTCTCCACTCCACTTGTGGGCAGAGAAATTGGGAGGACAATTTCATCAAATCTCTCCAGGGGCAGGAGAAATTCTCCAACAGTTTCTCACAGACAGGGCTCACCATTGGCCGGGTGAGATGGAAAGAAGACAGAAAGAAGCACATGCACAACCTTCTCTTTTCTCCTAAGGGCTTTTCTTGTTGCGCTGCCACTGCAGCATCACCCGTGTTGGCAGGCTGGCCCCCATTTTGCATCCTTCACAATGCAGGTGTGTGAGGGGGGCAGTGCTGTATTGTATCCACCTCTAGGGGAGAAGTGGAGCTGGTGCTGTGCCAAAATCTGTCCTCCAATTTCCTGAAACTTTTCTTCCCTCCTTTCTTCTCCCTTTCTTGAAGAGGCTTCCATCTTTCTTCCTCATTCTCGGAGCTTTTTGTAGCTTATTTTGAATTTATTTTGGTGGTTTTTTTGAGCTTTATCATTGTGAGGTGGACAAGGGTGCTGTGTGTGTGTTTTCTTTCTATTACACATCTCTCCATTGCCAAGCTGCCTGTGCTTCCTGATCTGAAAAAGCCCTATGGGAGGCATTCCCTGTCTTCCCCCAGGCTTCAACTGAAGTGGGGGAAGCCAAGGAGGCTACAGGCTGCCAGAGAGATGTTTCTACAGTGAAGGACAGGACACTCACATGCCATACACTCCTCAGCCACCTCATAAGTAAGGTAAAAGCACAAGAACGCCAAACCCAACCCCATGAGAATTTCTCCAAAATTTTCTTCTCCTTTGAATGTCTTTTCGAAAGTAATTTCTTTTCTATCAAATTGAACGAGCACAGTCAAAAAAAAAAATATGTGGGAGAAATTTTTGGCATGGCACTATATGCAACCTCCTCTATATGCTGTGTCAATGGGAGGAGTTCTTAAAACTGGGACATCGTTTCTAAGTACTGTAAATACTTTTGTGCATTCTTAAGATGCACGACCTAGTCAATAACCAAAAGCACTTTGGATATTTCATTTGCTCTTTGTGCACAGGTATACTTGACTGAATGCTGGTGACTCACTTTACCCATTGTTTTGTCTTGCCAAATCCAAGTCACAATGACTAAGTCAATATCTCACACCTAGACAATGTCAATATTAAGTCATAGTATGTTTGGAGCATATCGTACCCTGTGAGAATATCATTGTTGTTATACCTGCCCTTCTCAAAAGTACTGTTTGGCTGGGAAAGAATGACCATTGTTTGATTGGTCAGTGTGCCAAAGTAAGTAGGCTGTGCTAGTTAAAGTTTGCCTTTCCATTCAAATCACTCTCTTTAAGGCAGCCTTCCCCAACCTGGCGCCCTCCAGATGTGCTGGACGGCAACTCCCAGCATTCCAGGCCAGCGCAAACATCTGCAGCGAGTGGAACTACGCACTTACACCTGTAAGTGTGGAGGCAGTCCATGCAACCTGGGAGACCCTGTGCCATCAGGGTTCCAGATCACATAGATGCCTCTGTGCACACAGATGTTTACGCGATGTCTCCCCCCGCCTCTGCTGATATTTCTGGTGTATGCACAGATGCCAGGGGAAGGGGCTAATTAGCACACACGGTGTTGGGGCGGAACTACTTGGCGCGGCCTCACTCCCCACTTGTGTTGCTTTTACCACTTTTTATAACAGGGTGTAGAACCTCAAGCTCAGGGGCCAAATCCAGAGCTCCTGAGGTCCCAATCCAGCACACTCTTCCCCCAACCACCAATCATGTGGTGGTTTCCCAGCTTTTGTGCAGTCCCCCCCACCCCACTGAAGTGCCTCTCTGAAGGCTTCATTAATGGCAGTAAGAGCTTTCAGCTAAAACATGCTGGTATTTTATGATACTTTGGCCCCATCCCTTTGGCCTCCAGCTCCGCCCGCCCACCCACCACTGGAATGCAGCCCCCCCCAATGCTTCTCTGGAATGGACTTTGGCCCTCAGGCTCAAAGAGGTTCAACACCCCTGTTTTATAACAACTGACTGCGTCTCCTGCAAATGTTTAACGCTTCCCTTGTAACCTTGATGAGGTGGCGATGGTCTCACATGTTCTTTTTATTTGTATTTTTTTATCAGGGGTTATGAAAATGTTAATGTACCCACTTAGGCAATTATTTCTGGATTGTTCTTTAGCAAAATGCTGGCCATTTTACTCATGAGCTCCAATATTTTAATCACAGAGCAGCTTGCATAAATGTTAATATAGGCTAGCAATATTGATCCAGCCACCTATGATTGCCTCCTGATTGTAAAACAAAAAAAATCAGCAACAACGTAAGAACAAAGGTGATAACATTCTTTTTTTTTTACTGCTCGTGAAGTGTATGGTTTTATAGCGAGATAATCAATTAGTAGTGCAATCCTTTATATGGCTTCTTACTTCGAGTCTTCCCATCCCAAACCCTAACTGCCAAACAGCTCAGTTGGGCTTTCTTCCATGAAAGTGGAGGTCAAAGTGCAGCCTTAATTGAGCTCATGGGAGAAAAAGAATTAAACTTTTCTGCAGCTCTTCTGTTTCCCTGATAAAAAGCTAGAACAGAAGCATTGTAAAGGAAATGAGAGGGCAAATATACCTGACATGCAAATGCCTTGGCAGTCAGTGATTTTAAGTAGAGGGATGGGGTGTGCTTAGCCCTTTCCCCACCAGTCGTTTCCCTGCTGAAACTCACTCCCCAGCTTCTACTCCAAATTGTAGCTTTGGGGGGGGCTGCTTTTCATTTTAAAAATGCATCCAGAGCTTTGTTATAAGCATTTACGTGTAACATGCAGTTCACCTCCAAGCAGCACATGTGTAACTTACACAATAACAGCAACTGCAAGAGGGAAAGCATCCAGATGACTTGACCCGCCATCCTAAATAGTCAAAAGGTTCAGTCAAAACTCCATAGGCCTTGACATGTGCTTTTGACGAAAGGAATGAAATATAGTCTTCACTAAGGGAACACTCTCTTAAATAATAGCTGTAACATGACTAACAGCGCAATCCTATAAACATGTTTAGAAGACAGAAAAAGGTCCTACAGCTGGGGAATGCTGGGAGTTGTAAGACTTTATTCTGTCTAAACATTCTTAGGATTGTGCCCTAAGCACCTGCTTTAATACAGAGAGGAAAGGTTTGCAGACTGCATATGCCAGACTTACTCAACCTGGTGCCTTCAAGACGTTTTTTTTAGTTATATTTATTATATTTATATCCCACCTTTTTCCCTGCAAGGAACCCAAGGTGGTTAACATAATCCTCTTCCTCTCCATTTTATCCTCACAACAACCCTGTGAGGTAGGTTAGGCTGGGAGTCAGTGACTGGCCCAAAGTCACCCTGTGAGATTCATGGCCGAGCGGGGACTGGAACCAGGATCTCCCAAGTCCCAGTCCAACACTCTAACCACTACACCACACTGACTCTATGCCACTGGTTTTGGACTACGACACCCAGGATTCCTGACCATTGGCCATGCTGGCTGGGAGTTGAAGCCCAAAACATTTGGAGGGCACCAGATTGGGGAAGGTTGGCATATCATGTAATAACCACATTCAGTTTCCCATCACTATCTCTGCAGAAGTACTATGCAAGGCAAACTTGGGTCAATTGCAAAATCATAAACCATACTAAACTCACAACATTTTTTGTAAAAGCTCAGCTCTCCTAGTAACTACCATCGGTTTTATGCAACACAGTTAGAGTACACAGTTATCTTTGCTCAAACTTCCCTTAAAAATTTCAACATGTGCCCCAATCCACCAAGCGGTGATCCATGTTCAGATGTAGGCTTTCACAAGTTAAACTTCTTCATGGTGCTCACATGAGACTGCTGCAGCACAGTGCTCCCCTGCATATCCAGTCACTGGGGTTGCATGTGCAATGCTCACCCCAATCCAGAGATCCACTACTGCCTCAGAATGCTGAGTGCTGCTGTTCTTGCAGAGCTATCCCCCTTCATTCAAAGCTCCCCTACTCTCTGACCACGTCTTTTGGCAGGGGAACGGGAACGTGCTGGTCTGTGAATCAGAATGGTGGTGTTTACCTTTAACTAGATGTTTAGCACTGAAAGCTGAACAGTTTTGTATTCACATATTTGATTTTTTTTTTCTTTAAAAACATGAGGACTAGAAAGATTCTTTAAAACAAAATGAAAGGTGCAATTCTGATGGCCAAACTAGACATGATATGGATTAAGCTAGACATATTCAGATCTCCCAAAATCTTTTTCTTTGATTAAAAGTAGCCATGGGGGTTGGGTGGGATATCGCATCCATGCTGCGGGGGTGGGTGGGTGGGTTAACCCTTGCTACCTACATTTCCCTGACTTAAATTCCCTCCTCCTGAAGCTACTACCAGCTGCAGGGAGGGGGAACCAATAAACATGCTGTGCTTGTCTCTTGTCCTCTCCTTGCCTAACAGCATCTTCATACAGGGTTGATTTAATTTGGGGAAATGGCATGGAGGAAAGTGCTATGGTCCCAATCCCACCCCATCCTTTGCAGCTGATTTAACAGTAGAAAAAGAGGTTGGGAGATATGATCAAGAGTCTCCCCCATCACATCTAGTTTGGCGGTGAGAACTGCAACCAATTGAAGAGCGTCCGGGAGCTTCAATTGGTCCAAAATGCGACAGCTAAGCTGCTAACCGGTGCACGGTATCGGGACCATATTACACCTGAAGGACTTGCACATGTTGTCAACTGCTTTCCAAGCGCAATTCAAGGTGTTGGTTTTATTCTTTAAAATCCTAAATAGCATAGGGTCTGCTGTGTAATGGACCACTTGTTGCACTAACATGCCCGAATATGAAGACCTGCAGGTGAGGCCCTTTGGAGGGCGCCAGTATCTGCACAGGCCTATTTGCCGGGCATGCGTGGAAGGGCTTTCTCCCGTGTTGCTCCCTCAAGAACTATCATTGGCCCTCACTCTTAGCTTTTAGAAAGGATGTGAAAACAATCCTTTTTAATTTAGCCTTTTAACATGCTTTAATGTTTTTAATGTTGTTGTTGTATTGTGCTATGGTTGTATTGTTTTAAATGGTTGTACAGAGCCTTGATAGCTTTCAGCAAATATGGTGATATGTAAAGGTTAATAATAAATAAATAAAATGATAGAATGCAATAAAGAGAAGGCAAATGAGCCTGCTGAGTGGGAGGGAATCTATGAGTCACACTGACCCTTGCCCAAAGTAGATGCGCTGAGCAGGTGCAAACCTGGATCTCTGATCAAGGCTTCTCCTGTATTGATTGGAGTGGCGGAGCTTGGCTTCCTCTGCTGTGGGATGCGGTTATTTCACAGGCAGCAGATCCGTTTCCATATGACAATAAAGAGATTTATTGTCCAGCAAGATTTTAGAGGAGAGAAAGATCTGTTCCTATCTTACTTACTCAGAGCGGGAAACTGTGTATGCATCCATACCCAGAATGCAAAGAGGATGAGGGATGCGGAAGGAGGAGACATTTCCCATGTGTCACTAGGGCAGCCACTTACACATCACCAGAAAGACGGCAAACGAGGGTGTGGGTTGACATAAAATTTGAATATGGAAATTCATGTGCATAGATAAAAATGTAGAAATCATTACTATGATTAAAATAGAAATAAATACATCTCACATACTTGGGAAGACTGAGCAGGTAACCTGGGTGTGCCTGCTGTCCAGGTACTAACAGTTGATGGGCAACTTCATGTCCCAGCAATCCCTTCTTTTGTTTTTATCTTTTAAACTGGATAGATGTGGACTGGACAGTCCTTCAAAGAGAGGACACTTTCAAATAGAGGACTGTCTATTTGATCTAGGTGTCTGCATGTGATGAGAAGCAATCTAGGTGTCTGCATATGAGAATAAACTGCAATTTAACGCCAAGAGCTGAGGTTTGGTTCTGTGAGCATCTTAGGGTACTGGTTGTCTCCCTGGAGACCTGATTCTGGTGTCTCCTTGGAGATCTGATTCTGATGTGGGAGCAGTGGACTTTGGCCATCTGTTGGAGATGTGTTTAAGCTGTGCATCTGTCCATGGTCAGCCTGTATATTTGTAAGTAAATGCAAGTATTACAAAATGCCAATCAGTCTCCAGTGAGTTCCTTCCAAAGGAAACTAACCTGGGTAAGCACTGCACCCCTGGAATTTCTCACTCCCAGATCAGTGGGGTGAGCAGAACTGTACTCTGTGAATGAATGGATGGAGAATTCCCACCTCACTGCTGTTTATAGTAAACCATAATGCAAAAATGCTTTCTCAGCTTCCCCTGTACTGACATTCACATCTTTGGGTATTTAGCAATGCTATGAAAATGGTTCTGTAATAGAGCTTGTTTAAAAAACACACACACACACCAAGTCATAGAGATTACACAATAGTACAATTTTCAATGGATTTCACAACAGTATTGATGGTGTTGCCATTTATTCAGTGAGACGAACAGCACTAGTCATGTGTGTGGCCACGTCTTAGAGTACAGTGATACAAAAATAAAGCTACCTTCCCAACCTGATGCTCTGCTGGCTGGGGATGATGGCAGTTGTAGTCCAACACATCTGGAGAGCACCAGGTTGGGGAAGGCACACGCACACACACTGAAAGAAAGCTCTTTTGGCTAAAGAACTATGCCAAGACATACAGTAATACCTTGGATTGCAAGTAACTTGGTCTGAGAGAGTTTTGCAAGACAAGCAAAAAAATTTAATAAATTTTGACTTGATAAACAAGCGATGTCTTGCAATACAAGTAGTGTAGGGATGTAACCGCTCGCCTCGAGCGGGCATAGCGGGCTGAAATCGGCCCCGCTCACGCCCACCAGAGACTCACTTTGATATGAGTGTTTTGGATTACAAACACAGTTCCGGAACGAATTATGCTCTCAATCCAAGGTATTACTGTATATCCATGATGAGAGCCTACAAATAACTTATTGTAGACTACCATCTTTTAACTGAATGGTTCCTTAAAACTAGAATGGAGCAATTATTGAAGATTATGGCTCCTGAGTCCTTTAATTTTGAAAATTGATATCTGAGCATAAATTTCATTGACCCAACTTAAAATTGCATAAATACCTCCTGGCAAGATCCAGAACTGCAGCAAGACTCTCACTTATCAGACAATTGTTTCGAAAATGGTGGCGGGGGGGGGGGATGTTTAAACATTTTTTCCACAGCATCGCATAAGAGAGAGAAAAAGCAATTGACAAAGAACAAAGAACTCCCTTTCTGCCATCTTCTCCTTTTTGACAGCTGCTTCCTCAATATAAAGGGTGGTATAATTGTTCTCATCAGTCTTATAATTAAAATCACTATCCAGCTGACATACAATTTGTGGAGGCTTCCCTTATGAGTTTAACAGATGTTGCCTTATTAGATCAAGGCTCTGCTACATTAAGAAGTGCCATCATCATAATCAGTACTTTTGTGTGCCTCTGTTAATGTTTGTTGTCATAATCCTCTTGACTGTACACATTTAAGAACAAGAATCAGATATCAGGTCTCAAGGGACTCGTTCACGCTATCATTTCAAAGCGTATCTCTGCCATCATAGTTCATCCTTTGTGGGATAGCCCTTCAAGCCCTCATTCCAAAGTGATGCCGCCATATTCAGCCCCACTCCCACATGCATTAGATGGAGTGGAGCAACATTGCTGCAGCAGGGAAGAGCCTTACAGCCAGGCATTCTCCCTTCCTGACACCATTGTTAAAGCTGCTTCATTCATGGAATTTTATGAGGGTCCAGACAACGTTGTGATCCATTTGTCAGCAGCCTGTTTTCACCACTGCTGCATGTCTTTTCTAACTGAAAAAAAGAAAAAAGATCTAGTAAGGGGGAAAAGACCAGAACAGCAGCACAATTTTTCAACAGGTGTGGACAGGAAAATGTGCAACTGAGTTTATTTTCAAGTTTTTTAAAAAATAAACATTGGATAAACTTGATTCAGTGAAAAACATGATAACTCTTTATGTGGATTTCATGTGTGCAATCAGATTATAATACATTACATGCTTGTATGTATTTTTGTTGCCATTGAAATAAAAAAAAATCTAAGAAAAAAAGAAAGAAAAGAAAATGTGCAACTGAGGCTAGGTGGGTGGCACTGTCCCTGGGGAAGGTGGATTATGTGTTGGGGATGCCCCTCTTTTCTCTATCAGTTGCCATGAACTTCTGGGGTTGCCTTCTGTGTCCTGCAAAGCAAGTCTTTTCCCCTCTCCCAAGGCTTCTTCAGCTTCAAGTTTACAAAGCAGGGAGAGATTCCATTGAACACATCTGCCCTTGCTTCTGAGTAAACATTTGTATGATCTGGCTGCAAAGCTGCAATCCTCTTACTGGCACGCAATCAAGTTTTAATTAAAATTGAAATTTCACTATGCTGAAATAGGGGCACTCTGAAATTGCCCAAGAGCTGACTTGTTTTACTTTTTTTAAAAAAGGGACAGGGGCTGTCATTACACGTCAAACTATATATGTCACATCAGCATTAGCTTTATTAGCAATATGGGAAGAACAAAATCTAAAAATGACATCTAAGGAATTAATCATGTTCATGCTGATGGCGGTTTGTAGGGTAATAGCTAAAAGTTGGAAAACTGCAGAACTATTAACAATGAACTGTTGGTACACAGAGTTGTGGCAAACAGCCATAGCAGAAAAATTGACACATTGACTTTAATTAGCTAAAGGTAAAGTTAAAGTGGAAGACCGACAACCTGGTCTTCTGCGCGGGTTCAATGCTAAGGGGGTAGCGAGTCCTAGGGCGGGCCTTCTCCGAGGTCCCCAGCGACTATCACCCTTAGCCCAGAACAAAGGGATAACTTATAGCCACAAAAGTATCTTTTAGAAAACAAGTTTATTTACAAAATTACCTTCACAAACCCAGACACACGCCAGCAATACAGCTTATCAGTACAGTACAAAGTAGCAAGCAAGAAGTCTCAAGGACACCGTGATTTCAGGGCTCTCAACTAGTTAGTTCAGCTCGGGCTCCAGCAGAGGCCCGGTCAACCGCATGCTGCTAGCTGGGTTCCCGGCGGAGGTCCGGTCTACCCAAGCGGCTAGCTGGGTTCCCGGCGGAGGTCCGGTCTACCCAAGCGGCTTGTGAGTGATTTCAGCTTGGTTTCCCGGGGGTCCGGTCAACCCAAGCGGCCAGTGATTTCAGCTTGGTTTCCCGGGGGTCCGGTCAACCCAAGCGGCCAGTGATTTCAGCTAGCTGGAGCACGCCGGGTGCTGCTACCCAGGGTTGCCAATCCCTTCGTTCCCTTACCCCAAGCATGGGGCAAGATTGCTGATCAGGTCCAACAACTCAGTTCCCCTGCGCAGGGTGTTTTATACCTTGGTGTTTCAGGTAGCCCCTCCCTCCGTAATCAGGTGGGTTGCCAATCAGGTGGGTTGCCACCCTCCCTGAGGGGCGGCCTTTTGGGTCAGGTGGGGTGACGCCTTCCCCCTGTGGGGTGGGGTCCCTTTGAAGCCACTTGCTTAATGGTCCCATCCTGTGGTGTTGAATGGTCCTTTCTTATGGGTGCCGAAGTGTCTGCTCTGGCGAGGTATTCAAGTCTTATGTAGATGGGGCTGATATACGAGAGCATTGATGAGCCTGGCGATGCTTCCTGTCTTCCCCCCTGGGGTGATTCTATGCAGATGTTGTTTGTCCCCTTTGGTCTCTGTGGAGACTGGCTGTCTCCCCCCCCCCCCCTGGGTCTCCTTCCCCCCACCTTGGTGAGTGTGTGTGTGTCAGAAAGGGGGCTTAGGTTGGCTTTCTCCACAGTTAAAATATCTGATGTTTATATAATATGACATGATTTTATTTCATATACAAGTCAGGAACATATGCAACATCTATCAAAGCCTTTCCTCAGATTATGGAAAAGACTTGACTAAAGAATGTAGATTGTCATAAGTGTCTCGATGAGAGCTGAAACAAGTTCAGCGTTCCCAGCTGGTACCCTCTAGATGTGTTGGCCGGCAACTCCCATCATTACAAGCCAACTGGGCCAGGTGATGGACAGAGGAGATGACTCACCTGCATTCCCCCCTCTAGCCATGGTGAGGAGGCAAGGAGGTGTCTCTGTGTGAAAAGAATAACAGACTGCAGTTTGAGTCAGAGGGTCAAAACAGACATTACTTTAAATCTGTACCTAGCAATGATATCTTCTTTTTCTCACATTTACTCTAGAGTAGGCTCAGGGAGCCTGATCAGACCCTAGCATGGGGGGTGGGGCGGTAGACAAGCTTTAAAGATCCAGATCGAGGGCCTTCACCTACTCCAGAGTAAAAAAAATGTTTGACTTAGGTGCTATAGATTTAATGTGAGTTTGGGCCTAGAGGTGCTTCCAGATGAGGCTTTTGTTGTGCAATTGCACTGCCTCATTCATGGAATTTTGGAGGGGGTCCAGACATTGTTATCTTTCATCTGTAGCCCGCCCATGTTTTTTTCCAGGGGGGTGGGAATCTTAAGGAAGAAAAGATGGAACAGCTTCACACACTTCTTATTGATTGTTAGCACTAGGAGCCCTCTGTCTGGAAGCACCCACATAAAGAGACACAGAGAGCTGCGTTTGGGCTCTGTGAGAATCTTATCTTAGGCTGCTGGCTGTCTCCCTGGAGATCTGATGCAGGAGCAGTGGACTTTGGCTACATGCTGGAGTGTCTGAGCTGTGCCTCCACCTATGTTCAACTGTATATTGATAAATAAATGAAAATATTACAAAATGTCAATAAGCCTCCAGGTTTCTCTGCGTCTCAAACTGAAGACCACTCTTTTCACACAGTGACACTTGTCCCATTCCCCAGCTAGAGGTGTGAGGGCAGGGCAGGAACTGGATGAGTCATCTCATCCGACCATCACCGAAGGAAACCAAACCTGGGCAAGTGCTGCACCCCTGGAACTTCTTATGCCTTGGAGAAGTGGAGTGCGTATAACAATCGCAATCTGTATGCTGGGAAAATGTAATATCCCTGAAACCAAAGTGTTTCCTTGTTTGAAGGAAGCCATCTTGATTCCACACAACAAATAAGTATAGCATCAACTGTACATTTAATGTGCTTTAGACTGATTGTTTGGAAAGGCCCAAGATATAAGGGAGGATATGCAGCAAAAGTGTAACGATATCTAAACTAAAGTGTAAAGATTACACATGTGAAATTAAAATATAACTCACTGGGCGTTGTTCAATTACTTGTTAGGTACACAGAATGGTGTAAAGGTTCCAAGGAAGATGGGAAGCCTTTGACTTAACCCTTTAGACCTCAGCCTCCCCCTGCCCCCAATGAACCAACCCTATATTTAATGGCATTATCCTTTCCACCCATCCATTGTCTCTCCCACCATGACCTGGGGCATTTCATAGTTATCAACTTGAGTCTGAAATTCACATATTTTACCCAGCTTTAGCTTTTCCGTTGTTGTGTTGCTATGACAGATGTCTGTTCATTTAATTAACATCAGAACAGAACTTTGTAAGAATCAATTATATGAAAGTGACATATTTCTATGCATAAAATATTTATCTTTGTACACAGAAGATGCAAATTAAAATCAAGAAATTTGTAATGCTGTTCTGTTCCTCCACTCCTACTTGTTTCCCCTTTTTCCTTTTCTTTATTGAAACATGATTCCCTTCTCCACTTAGACCTATCCTTCTTAAAAACCGCTTATGTCTATTGTAAATGTGGTAAACCTGATATAGTTAACTGAAAATTATAAGAATTTTTACAATTACTCCCACACACACACACACACACTCACACCTGGCTATGCAGGACACATGAACAGCTCCTCTGCCATCATACAAGAGTAAAGCTTAATTTTAAAAAATGACCATGGAATGTCTTGCCTTTCCAGCAGCTGTGTGGGTTTAATACACCTATAAAAAAATCAGGCCTGAGATAGAATAATGAGAATTGGTGACCTCCTGGGGACCATTTGATATATGAAGGAGGAAGTTGAGTCAGAATAAACCCTTTGGCCCTTGGGAATGAAGAACTGGTGGGCTTTTATTGCAAGGAAGACAGCTACAATACTGCTACTCATTAACTGTATCACCAAATTAATAACTTTTTAAGCACACATCTTATTTTAGCTTACTCGGTATCCCCGAGAGGAGTTTAAAGCCAACTGAACCCTACCTCATGAATATTTATGTTATTACGAATATTTAGGAGTAACCCCACTGCCTGCAGGCATTTAAGGCAATGTACACCATGAAAGCCAACATAATTTCACATTAAAGGTGCAATCCTATGCATGTTTGGACAGAAAAAAGTCCTACAACTCCCAGTATTCCCCAGCCAGCAGAATACAGGAATAAAAATCTAGAATAAAAATCTAGAAACATAGGGTTGGATCCAGGCCTAGTCATGCTACGAATAGGCCTATTTAAATCAATGGGGCAAGTTAGTCATCACTGACCAGGGAAGGGATCTTAAATCGTCATGAATAGCTCAATTAATGTCACCCAATGTGTGGCAGCTGGGAAAAAGATGAATTCCACATTGGGGATTGTTAGGGAAGGGATCGAAAATAAAACTACCAGTATCATGATGCCTTTATACCAGGGGTCCTCAAACTTTTTACACGGGGGGCCAGTTCATTGTCCCTCAGCCTGTTGGGGGGCCGGACTCACTAGGACCCCCCTGTGCCGCCTCCTTCATGCTGTCCCCCCACCACCGCCGGTGCAGGACCCCCCCCGCCGCCGGCGCTGCTGGACCCCCCGCCCCCATCCCCCGCCCCCCCACCGCAGGACTGCCCCTCTGCTGCCGCCACTGCAGGACCCCCCCGCCCCTGTAACCCCCTGCTGCCATAACCCCCCCCCGCCATCCTACCTGGTCCCCTGCGCGCTGCTGCTGCTGCCGGTGCCTCCGCCACAGCCTCCGCTCGAGGCTGCCACCGCCGCTCCGTCGCGTCCATCCTGGACTCCGCCCGAGCTCAGTTTTGAAAAACAGCGCGGGCGGGGTCCAGGATGGACGCGCCGGAGCAGGGTCCCATCGCGTCACTTCCGCCACGCCGGAAGTGACGTGCCGGGACCAGCGGGCGGCGAGGCGGATAAAGTAAAGCCTGTCCGCGCCCCGCTACTGGCTAAGCCGCCCCTCCTCCCCTTCCCCCCCCCTGCAGGAGATGCAGGGCGGCAGGCAGGCAGGCGGCCCGGCAGGCGGCCCATGCCCCCCCTGCTGGCTCAGCTGCCCCTCTTCCCTCACAACTCTAGATCGGCCGCCGGGCCGGATGAAAAGACCCAGCGGGCCGGATGTGGCCCGCGGGCCGTAGTTTGAAGACCCCTGCTTTATACAAAATGATGATGCAGCCACATTTGGGCAGGCTGGCTGGGGCATGTTGGAAGGTGTAGGCCTTTTTTCTGTCTAAACATGCGTAAGATTGCACCCTTAGTCTGGTCACAGAATCTTAAAAAAGATATTGTAGTAGACCTGGAAAAAGTGTAGAAACAGGCAACTAGCATGATCAGGGGGCTGGCACAACTCCTGGAGGAAAGGTTACAACTGGGGCATTGCTAGGCCTGGGGCCCATGGGGCCCCCAGCCCCACAACTATTTCCCAGGGCCCCAGATCTATTCCCCAGAGCCCTGAGTGGCCATTGGTGCCAATGGAAGGTTTCTTGCTTACCTTAATCCTCATGCACGGGGTGATTTTCAAGGGGGAATGCAGCCGGGGATGGAAGGATTAACTATCCCTTCCCCATATGCTACAACAACACCCCTCACCCACACACAGAATCTCTCCCTGCATGGTAATCAAGTTGAGAGGGAAAAAATATTTCCATTGGTTTGGAATGATTTGGGGCAGGGTGCAAATTAATTGAAGAACTTATTTTGAGATTATTTAGATGAGAAATGAATTGGCTGGCTTTGCCTCCTGTGAAGTTGAAATAAATCCTAGTAAATATTTCTACGTTTGCATATATAGATATAAATCAGCGTATGTAATTCCATGCAGATTTCTGTCCTACAGGCCTGGGCCCCGACTCTGCCTAGCAACACCCCTAGTTGCAACATTTGAGGTTCTTTAGTTTAGATAAAAGGGGAGTAAGGGGAGCATGATCAGAGGTGTATCGAATGATGTATGGTGCGGAGAAAGTGGAGAGACGTTTTTCTCCCTCTCTCATATTTGAACCCGGCGTCATCCACCAAAGATGAATGTTGGGAGATCCAGGACAGACAAAAGGAAGTACTTCTTTAGAGTGCAGTCAACTGATGGAATTCATTGCCACAAAATGTAGGGATGTCCTCTGATTTAGTATTAAGAGGGAATAAGACAAATTCATGGAGGAAAAGGCTATTCCTGGCTACTAGTCATGATGGCTATATGCTATCTCTAAGGCAGCATGCCTCTGAATGCCAGTCAGTAGAGAACAACACGGGCTGCCATCCTCATGTCCTGCTTGTGGGATCCCCATTGGACTCCAGATGGCCACTAGATGCTGGGTTAGACAGGCCTTTAGTCTGACCCAGCAGGCTCTTATACACAGCACAAGACCTGAGAGTTTCAGATTTTTATTTTTATTCATTTTTGTTACATTTATATCCCACTTTTTTTCATCTGAGTCCAAGGTGGCACACATGATCCTCCTCCTCTACATCTTATCCTCACAACAACCCTGTGAGGTAGATTAGGCTGACAGTCAGCGACCTGGTTTACACATAACAACCAGAGTATGGGTTGTTGTTGAATTGTGGGTTGTCGTTAGGTGTGAACCCTGTACTATGAGTTGTTAACCATGATTCAATGACAACCCATACTCAACCCATCTACATGGTTTGCACAATGTACCTGGGTCATCATGGGTTATTTAACCCTCACATAACCCTCAATTAATAGTGGAGTTATGCGAGGGTTGCTTAATGCTTGAATAACCCATGATGGCTAGGTCCTCACGACTCTGTGCAACCCCCCCCCCCGATCGCCCCGATCAGGGATGGTGTATTCAAAATGGTGGCCACACACACTCGGCACCTGCTATATGGCTTATCGTGGGTTAAATAACGCACAATGTGCCAGCCATGTGGTGTGAACTGGCCCATACTCAACCCAGTGATTGGCCCAAAAATCACCCAGTGAGCTTCATGGATAGTGGGGACTTGGAGCCAGGTGTCCCCAGTACCAGTCCAACACTAATATATACACACATATATTCATGCATACACACACACACGTATATACAAGTGTATACAAATATACATGAATACACATACACACCCATATTACATATGCACACATGTATATGCATACCTATCACATACGCACATATATACATGCTCAAAACACACACACGAGAAACGAGACGCTCCGAAGCGGCTCAGGGCACCCTTCGCGTGCGGCTCCTTTCGCGAAGGGCAGAGATCCCCTCAGGGGCTCCCCGCGCTCTCACAGCGCGCCCCGCGCAAGGCTGCGCTCCCTTGCCAGGAGAGGGCTCCTCGCCTGCTCCAGAAGGGCAGGACAACGCCGCCGCCGTTGCCTCGACGAGCGGCTCTTCCTGCTCCTGGGCGGTGGGAGGAGGCGGGGCCGGTGGGCCGGGCCTGGAGAGAGGCAAGCTCCGCCCCCCTCCGTCCCTCCCTCGCCCCGTCAAGAGCCAGGCGTGCCCACCCCGGGCCGGCGCAACGCATTCGCTCCAGGGCCACCAGCAGTGCCGGGGGAAACCACCGCGGACTCCGTCGCCAGCACGTTCTCGCGCGCCCGGGGATTCGCTCCAGCCTCTCGCCCTCCTCAGGAGCCGGGTTGGGATAACGTCGCGCCGGGTGGCTTTGCGCGCGCGTGGCTTTGCGCGCGCGCGTCTCCGCTTGACGCGCCAGGATATTCCGCGGTGCCCGAAGGGAGGCAGACGGAGGCAGCGTTTGGGCTCGGCCGGTTCTTACCGAGCGCCTCTTGGGACTTCAGCGCGACGTCGCCCAGGTGAGCGAGAGACCTTGCGCGAGGCCGCCCGCCCGCCCGCCCTGGCTGCGGTGGTGGGGGCAGATGTGGGCGGAGGCGCAGTGCGCTGCCGGGGTGGGACGCGGCTCGGGACTGGCGCTGCGCGGGTGCCTTTCCTTCCGGAAGACTTGCGACTCGAGGCGAGCGGCGCCCGCGACCGGGTAGGTGGGCGAGAGGGAATGGAGAGTGTTGCCCCCCTTCCCCAGGGCCTTAGTTCGGCTCATTTGATCCAGGCGTTCTGGTGGGGGTTTGATCCAGATTTGTCATCCTCTGGATGACAAAGTGGGCCAGAGGCTCCCTACCGGTGTTTGCGGACTTGACAGCATCTGGCCAGCCCAGATGTGTGGGTCTTCTGATCCCGCACACACGCCCACGCAAAGAGTTGTGCGTGCGTGTGTGTGCGCAAACGTTGGCTGCTGGCGTGTGGATACGTGCTGCATCCCTTGCTGAGCGAGAAAGCGGCCGCTTGTTTGCCTGGGCTAGGGGAGTAACAGGTCGCTCGGCTTTTCCGGAAGCGATTTTGGAGTCCTTCAGAGAATGGGCTCTTGGCAATCCGGCCCGCGATTCTGCCTTTAAAACGCGGGGGTGGAGGGCAACTGCATCGCAATCAAAGGCAGGGATCGTCCGCCTCTCCCCTTCAAGGAACTGTTTTTGCCCCTTTTCCCAGCTATGTTAAAATGCACCCTTCTAAAAATGTTCCGGTGATTTATTTTTTTTAAGGTTTTTGAATAAGGGCCCTGAAAGGGAGCTAGGGTGTTTCAGTTTCTATTTTTATATGTTACCTTGATTTTCTTTGTGAGTGAAAGATTAGAGGTGCATAGAAAATGGATGATACGTGCTTAACCCTTTCCACTGTTGTTTTTTTATATATAACCTGATAAATACTTTAAAAGTCCTAGTTCGGGCTACTTCTGATACAGAAGGCTTTTCTCTCTTCATTAATTAAGCACTTCCTATAGAAATTAATTTTGTGGTATTTATCCACGTGTTAATAGTACTTATAAAAAAAAATTTGGGTGTGAGAGAGAGAACTGTTGAGCAACTCTGAGATTTTTTTTTAAATCAAAAGGTATGGTTTATTGCATATATGGTGAGCCTTTTGTGTGCAACGTGTTTGCTTGTAAACAGCTGTGTTGCATATTCACACTAACATTGCATCATTATTGATTAGGTTTTTAAATTTGCTTGTAAGAAATTACGTAACTAGAGTAGTACTGCCCTGGAAAGGACTAATTGATCAAATGGCTGATGATGCAGTAGTTCCAATTTCAAATATTTAACCTTCTTTTGGTTTCTCTATGATTTATTATGAGAGTCATATCCGATAGTAGCTAAATGTTGGCACAAATGCCTTTTTATAGCTATGAGGAAGTTAACCAGAAGTTAAAAGAAATGAATACTTAATCCTGCTTTAGATCACCTACACATAATTGTGTTTTAAGGTGTCCTCCACTTCAGTAGAGGAGTGAGGCCCAGCCTTAATCATGAAATGTTATGCCATTTAAATGTGTTAGTCTTTAAGGTACCACAAGACCCTTTCTTTTTGAGGCAAACATCTCCATATTTAAAAGAGCCAGTCCTGCCATTTCCATGGAGAATGCTTTACCTCTTCTAAGGGGAGATAAGCCAGTGTGGCGCAGTGGTTAGAGTGTTGGACTGGGACCCTGGAGATCCAGGTTCTAGTCCCCGCTCGGCCATGAAACTCACTGGGTGACTTTGGGCCAGTCACTGACTCTCAGCCTAACCTACCTCACAGGGTTGTTGTGAGGATAAAATGGAGAGGAGGAGGATTATGTAAGCCACCTTGGGTTCCTTGCAGGGAAAAAGGCAGGGTATAAATATAATAAATAAATAAAGAAATAAAAATAATAAATCTCTTTAATACCGCTGGTATTAATACCACTGAAAGAGGAACAATACATATTTGGAAGCCTTATTTGTACACTGTCACTTGCTAGTGGGGATTGCCAATATATAACAAGTGAAAGACTATTACCGTAATCTCTCCCACACACACACACTCAAAATTTTGTTTTTATATAGTTGGCAGCAGGTATTCATATACCAAAGGATTTCCATGCTCTAATCTAGTATAATGACTTACAGATGGCCTTCCTGGGACACTGCACTGTCTTGGCAAGTGTGTGTGTTTCTGACATTTATCTGCAAAATCAACTGATAAATTTAGAAAAATCCTTTCTTAGGTATTAGTCACTAATTCTTATTTTTTAAATCTCACCGGAAGAAATGTCAGCTAATTATTTGGTCAAGGGCTCTTTGTATTCTGCATTATTATACAGAAGATATATATTCAGAGATTATTTAAAGGAACCCACTCAACTCTGAAGATATATGTTAATATCCATTTTTTAATATAAATTGCAGTTATGACTAGCTGCTGAACCTCAGAAAGCTAGATTCTACCCTACACAAAAGCAGGCCAAACAATACTGTGGAAAAATGACTTCTATTCAGTCTTAGAAAGCATTACGGTACCTGCTGGAATTTGCTCTTTTAAAAAACGGTGTCAATGGTTAGGTAGTAGAAAAATAATAGGATTTTGGGACTAGGATAAAAAATTGCTAGAGACATGTCTGAAAACATACACAAGCCAGATGTTAATCCATTATAACAGATAAAATATTCCACACAATTCAGTCTTTCGTATTTGAACAGTACAATAAATAAATTTGACCTTTTAAAATGTTTTTTTAGTTTGATGCTGTTCTATATTTTCAGTCATTTAGGTTTCTATATGACTGGACAACTAACAGTGACACAAAGCTAAAATTGTTTTCTAGCTTTATTGCCAGAGAGTTTAAAGGATCAACCATAACAAGGCATGGGAGGAAAAAACTAGGTTATCGCCTTACCTTTTTATATTAGGTGGGAGCTCTTGTGAAAAACTAGGTTAAAATAAACAGTTTGATAGCTGATAACTAAGGCTTTCTTTAAGAATAATGCCATCAAATGGATACACATTTCTAGATGTGTTCCAGAAAATGATACCAAAGTGGAAGATAAGGGTTATTGCACCAACACTGTGCCAAAGAATTATGATAAAACATTTGTGTTCATTGTGACTCGGTCATTGTAACAAACTGAACAACGCCCCAGAAGTGTGCTTTATAGCTGCCTCTTGGAGCCTCACATATTGAGTGAATGTACTCAAGTCGTATCGCAGTTCCATCAAGTATAACTTTAAGGAAATTAGTCAGGAAACCTCACATTATACTGTTTTGGGCACTATTAAATATCATTTCCCCTTTCTGTAATGGAATCTGTTCTTGTTCTCTTTAAATACTATTCTTTAAAATGGGCTGTAATCGTAGTAAAATTGATATCCAGTCCAAAAAGTTGCAATCATGGGTGCTAGACATCAGAAAACCATGGAAATTTGGAGAGCCCACATTCTCTGTAGACCCAGCCAGAAAAGGGGGGGGCTGCCTAAAAGTGGGCCTCCCAACATGGGTAGCTGGTCCTACTACATATAAATAGGTTGGCCACAGAGACAGCTGGGGATGTTCCCTCACCCTGGGTTGGAATTGATGGAGGCTAATGAGAATTGCATAGGCCTCTGGGCTTTGGGTGGTCACTGCACCCCAGCCCCATAGGATGTGTGGGTCTGATGGAGTTATTGGACCAAGTAAGGGAGTTGGCAAAGGTGAGGAGCCACTGAGTGTCCCTTACTTAAGGCTCACAAAAAAACTGGACCTAGGTCTGATAACACATCTCAGCTCTAAAACAATTTTTTAAACAAAGGATGGTGATCCTAAGCACTCTTGTATGGAAATAAATTCCACTAACAGGGAGATTCACTAGCCAATTAATATATTAGATGTGTAATTAGTCTCTAAAACAACTTTATAATTTTAGGGTGCCCTGTCAATATTATATTCCAAGCAACATGCTTCTTATATGGGCTTATTATAATGTGCACAAAAGTGTGAACAAAAATAGAATAAGGACTGCTTAGTAAGCCAATAGTATTCAATAATTCCCCCCCCCCCCATTTAATCTTAATGTAGACTGTAGGATGATTTCACTTACTATTAAGAGAACACTGGAAAAGCTCTGTTAAGACTATGCATATTTAAATATTCAACTGTCCATGATGACTGGATGGTGAACAATATCAATTTTAGATAGTAATATCACTTTCAATTATTTACTTTCTTTCCACCTGAAAATGCACACTTCAGCCAATCAAGTTGGTTGACAGAAGTTAAAGGGAGTGTTACACACACACACACACACGCACGCACACACACACACACACACACCCACAAGCAATAGATACAAAATGAAGAAAAATGGAATATTGTTATCACAATAATCTTGTGAGATAGGTTAGGTTGAGATACTGTTGACTTGCCCAAGGCCACCCAGTGTGTTTCATGACTGAGTGAGGATTTGAACCTGGGTTTCCTAGTGCCATGCCCAGCTCTAGCCACTAACCCACAATGGCTTCCTACTTCATATTCCAGTTATAAATTATAAAATGGGTAACTTCAGCATAACTCTTAAAGCACACTTGGCAAGATGCTAGCTTGGTGACTGGTAACCAGGAGTTCAATACCAAGTCTTTTCTCATAGTGGATACTTCAGTCATGATGTGCACAATTGCAGGTAGACATTTTGTCTACTTCATTAAAAAAAAAGTTTCCTATTGGTTCTTGGTAGAGTAATTCTATACTGCAAATTAAAATAGTCAGACCTTATGCACTGACCTGAAGGCCCCAAGTAAAAAAAAATGCTGAAAATCCTTGGCCAGGATTCAAAGAACAACTTTAGATGTGCCCAAGGCCTTGGGTAGTCCTAGTGGAATTTTGGACTTTAACAGACTTCTCCCCCACAAACCATATCACAAACATCTTGTGACAATTCCCCTCACTTTTTAAAGAGGTTCTATGGGATGGGGTGCTATTTGAGAACTAGTTGGATAGTTCATTAGATCCTGGCCCTTAAACTTAATGGTGGTGCGGTTATAATTTACTGTAAATGAAAGAACTAGTTTTGCCTCATCCATGTTGTCTTCTGAATGAAAGAACTTGGTGACATTCATGTATGATCTCTTTGTATGCTATAACAGATGAAATGTTTAGGTATAAACTGAGAGCTGTTTCTTACTGTTTCTGTCAACAAAGAGTTCTTACGTATTCTGTTTCCATTTTTAGATTAGTGACTTTGGAATCAAGAACATGGATCAGGTAGCACCTGTATGCAACATGTACAGAGGACTGCTCAAGGTGAGTTGTAAAAAACAGATACTTTCAGTAACAAATAGTTTAATCCCTGCACTGGGCATATCTGTTGCATGTACAGTCATGCCTTGGATTGAGAGCATAATTCGTTCCAGAAACATGCTTGTAATCCAAAACACTCTTATATCAAAACGAAATCCCCCCCAAAAAAAATTGTACAGAGATTTTTAATTTAAGCTGTACTACAGTACTTGTATTGCAAGACGTCGCTTGTATATCAAGTAAAAAATAAATAAATAAATATTTAAAAATTTGCTTGTCTTGCAAAACACTCTCAAACCAAGTTACTTGCAATCCAAGGCATTACTGTATTAGTATGAAACTGTATTTGTATATGGTAAAGACAGTATATACCTGAAAACCTATTCCAGCTCTCAGTGGCTACTAGTCCTGATCCCTATATGCTACCACCATTATCAGAGAAATTATACCTATGTACACCAGTTTTAGGGAACATCAGTGGGAGGGTGCTGTTGCACTTATGTCCTACTTGTGGATTTCTCATGGGCAACCTGTTGGCCTCTGTGTAAACAGAATGCTGGACTAGATGGACCCTCGGTCTGATTCAGCACGGCTCTTCTTATATTCTTAACTAGGTAATAACTAATATTTTCAATAACAATGCAGTGAAGGCTGTGTGTTAATGAATTCAAGGGATCCAGAATTACAAATAAGTTTATAGTGCAATTTTTAATATATAATTTAAGAAAAGAGAATAACATAGCTACAAGAAATGGGGTGTTGTTTTTTTTAATTTACTCTGCAAATTGAAAGCCAAATCCTGGCTGGTTACCATGGTAAGAGAGGTGGATAAAAGTAAACTATTGATATATAGCGAAAATAAGTTTAATGTGGGGGTGTCAAATCACATTTTTATGTGCAGTGGGGTTTTTTTTACACAAAACATTGTCATATAGTTTAAACTTTCAGCCTTATCTATGTTTTCACCTGCTTTGACATCTTGATGTGATCTCTCGCTCTTAAAATGCCGCTATTAATATGTTAGTTGCAAAAAAACCAATCATTTTGAATGTCCTTTTGTTGATGCTACCTAAAATTCAAAATTTTCAGGGAATCACTGACAGAATTTCATACAGAAATTAAGCTCCTTGTGTCTTAATTTGTTAATAAGTGAAGAGGCTGTATTTCTACTTACTTAAACAACCAAATAATATAAATGTAAGCCTTGTAATAGATGCTTATTAACCCTGGGCTGTGTTCTTTGCTGATAGCCTGGCCAGTCACAAAGCATATTAGAGGCATAATGGTTGACTCATATCAGCCTTCAGGGCACAGTTCCACCATTGTAGAGCTGTTCCCAGTCCTTCAGGATTTGTGAATGAGTGCTATTTTCCACTATTCTGTAGTAACTCTGGCATAAAAAATTTTTATTGCTCATGTGACTGGTGGTAGGCTTTAATCCATGTAGACTATAAACATGCTCACTGTACTGTTTAGTTTCATGTTTTAAAAATGCAGAATACTGTTTGAAGTACGGCATGCCGTTTTACTCATTCTTATAAGGCTACATTTTTTCCAGTGACTCAGTGTAAGGGTCATTTATTTACACAAAACACAGGAGTTTCCAGATTATGTTGAAAGTGCTTGGCCTTTCCCTTGGGTATTGGTGATGACTCAAATCTTTTATTTATTAACATTGAAAGAATTTATGGTGCTAGAAGGCTAGACAGCTGGTTTATTAATCATTTCATTTATACAACAAATTGCTCAAGTGTGTTCTTGATGTTGAATTTTCTTATTTGTAATGCCTATATGAACAGTTCCTTTGTTATGGACTAAGGGTGCAATCCTATGCATGTTTAGACAAAAAAAAGTCCTACAACTCCCAGCATTCCCTAGCCAGCCACACTTTTTTCTGTCTAAACATGCATAGGATTGCACCATAAATCGCTTTAAATGATACGTACTTGGATCTTCTCATACTAAAACTGACTGTTAGAGGCACGAATCTGAGAAATACTGTACTTTGCATCACCTTCTTCACTCTGTGACACACTTTCTTGAATACAGGGTGACATCAGTAGCAACTCATTAGAAAATAAGTTAAATTGCTACCAACATTTCTGGAGATGCTGCTGCCCTGACAATTTGACATACAGAAAAGAAAATGGGTTAATAAATGAGAAAAAGGTGATAAAGGTGTAATCCTATACACACTTACATGGGAGTAAGTTCCATTGAACCCAGTGGGGCTTACTTCTGAGTACACAGGTATAGGATTGCATAAGTCCAGAAAAGGAGATGCAGTACAATTTCAGTGGAAAGTCCAACTCACTGTTCTTGCAAGTGTATCTTAATACGTCAACAGACATATTTTCTTGGTGTGAATGAGAACATTTCAATGAATGATTTTGTTTAATGAGGGGAAAACCAGAAGTGGAATTTAACTAATCCTTTTTCTCAGGCTCCCTTTACTATGCCTGCCCCAATGACGATGGTGCTGCTGTGTTATCCTTCGTGTGTGTGTGTGTGTGTGTGTGTATCTAACTTTTGTTTCTCAAACAGGTTTTTATACACATTAGGCACATCTATACTAGAAATGTTTCTGTGCACTTATGAGGATAGTGGGACCTATCTCTGAGTAAACGTGAATAGGATTGCACTGTATATCAATGACTGCTTGTAAAAAAAAATCTATTATATTTGACAGTGCAAAAGAGTTCAGTGATATTTTTTATTGCATACGCCTATTCATACTATGGTCTACTTTTTATTGCATAAACTTATTCATACTGTAGGGTTTGTTTTTTAAAAAAAAATTTTAAATTTTTTATAGCTTTAAATGTTTGATTATTGAAAGTGGTTCCCCTTCTCAGTTTTTCATAGTGCAAGTCTTTAAATATTAACAGAATTCATGGTACAGCACAATCCTATACATGTCCACTCAGAAATGAGTCCCATTGAGTTCAGTGAGGCTTACTCACAGGTAAATGGATAGGGAATTTCAGCCGTAATTGTTAAAAAGTTACATAGATTTACTCCAGGACTTAATGATTTGTACCTGAAGAGGCTTTTTTAGTTTCCCAGATTTGTATCTGAGGTGCTGCCAGAAGCTTTTGTAAACCAGGAAATCTAAGAGAAACATCAGTGCTTTGTATGTTTGTTGCTAACATGGAAAAGAAAACATTACCTAGAAATAAATCCTAAATATAGAATGTAAGTGTTAAGTTTCCTGAAAAGTGGTTTACATGAGTGTGTCACACTAACCTTCCAGAATCTTTCAAGGCACCCCCCTATGCTAACTTGGAGTTATGGCTTAATTCAGAATATTACATTAGTTCTGTCGCAAGTTATTAAAGTTGCTGTGGTGTAATAAAATACTTACACTGAACTTCCTTCTCGTTTTTCAGCGGCAACCTGCATTTGATAGCTTTGAAGGTGGAAACTCTTTGTTTACGGGATACTTCCCCTCATTAAATGAAGATCAGACGGTTCAGGAAGTGCCAACAGGCCTTGATTCTATTTCTTATGGTAAATACTGTTTTTTATAAATGTAGCAGTTAATTTTATTGGATATTCTGAACAGGTTGGACTCCCTGGTCAACTGCATGAAGAATTAGGGGACATGATATGCAGGGAACTCCTATTATACTTGGTGAATGGAGTGATGTCAGAGCAAAGCCATTGCTCATGTACAATTCCTATTCATCTTAGCAGTGTTTATCTACTCGTAAGCATGATGTTATCACCCCCAATCCAGATATAAGCATGGTCAGATGGGTATCTGCTCTGTTGTATGCATGTGGCTCAGTGTCATTTTCAATAGAAGAAGTTGCTCAGTAGAGGAATAAAAAGACATACACACATTGATTGACTATTGAAATTAATAAGGAAGTCATTCTAAGCAAAGGAGCAGCAGGAATGCATTGTTGCTCCTTTGCTTGAAATGGATCAGGACACAAGGCACATCAGGTTCTGCTCAAGATTAAAGTTTTTTTACCCAGTGCGTCCTTTAATGCCAAACTCATAATGGTAGGTATCAGTAAAGGAATCCTTCTGATAAAAGTATTCAGTGGTTCCATCAGAGCTGCACTTGCAGCTAGACTGTTCTTGCCATAACATTGCTGTACACCTGACAAATAGTGAGTATAAAAAAGCAAAACCTTGTGATTTTAAAATTGTTACAATTCTGTGTAGCAAAGGCAAACTTTTTCTTGCTAAAAGCTTGAGTTAAAACCATCAAGAGTAATGGTTGCAATCCTGTCCTGAAGAAATTCGGAGCTAAAGAATACACTGGGAACAATTACCAAGTTTATGCAAACTATTCTGGCCATGGTTGCTTTTCAGTCTTTTTTGGTGTCGAAATGTTATTTGTCACTTCCGAAGCTACACTACTGACTACTTCTGTAAAACATGCAGTTTAGCATATGGATTCATTTGGTCTATCATTTATATGACTAGCTTATATAGCCTTGTCGTTATGGCTTTAATCTTTACAAAGAGAGAAGAAACTTAAACCTTTTCCCTCCCTTGCTTTTCCTACAATGGAAAAATCACATTTTCTCCCTTGCTTCTCATTATCCATAACACTGCTACTGTTTTGCCTTTCAGAATCAAACAGCTGTGAATTGCCTCTCTTAACACCATGCAGTAAGGCTGTGATGAGTCAGGCCTTAAAAGCAACGTTCAGTGGCTTTACAAAGGAGCAGTGCAGATTGGGCATTCCAAACAGTAAGTGGGTTGTTGTTTTTTGTTCTAATGAACAAGATTTTGCTGATTGGTTGGTCACTAGACAAAATGAGATTTTCTGTGTGCTCTGGCTTATTGTTAATTTGTTTGTCTTTTCCCCTGCAGATCCATGGTTATGGACACAACATCAAGTGTGTCAATGGCTTCTCTGGGCTACCAATGAATTTAGCTTGGCAAATGTGAACTTTGAGAGGTTTGCCATGAATGGCCAAGAGTTGTGCAATCTGGGAAAGGAGCACTTCTTGGAACTGGCACCTGATTATGTGGGTGATATACTGTGGGAACACCTAGAGCAGATGCTAAAAGGTAAATGAGCCAAACCAAAGCCTTTAAAATTGTGGCAAATTTTGGGAGGAAAAACTGTTGTAACATCTCTAAAGCAAATGCTAAACTGTTTTGTTAAATGTTATCCAGAGGCACAGACAGGGCTATGGCTGTCTTTGGTTTTGATACAATCACTTCCTATACCTTTTATGCAAATAAGACCATATTGTGAGCATTCTGCTCTGCTCTGTTTTAAAGGAAACCGTGGATTGGATCCCGACTTTGTCAGAGTGGACTCTGAAATTAATGGAACTCAACTTGAAATCAGAAATATTTCAAAGGGTCTACTCCTAAGTATGACTAACTCTGGATTCCAATCCTATGTGTTGTTCATAAAGACCACAGTCCAACTATAGTTTATCATTTTTAATTTTCATTAATGTAAATAAGAGTTAAGCCTCTGCTTAACTCACCCATTGAAACCAATGAGACTTAAAAATCGCCTATGTTTACATTGTTCCTAGTTAGGTTCCAGTCCACTAAAAATGTTTTGATGTGGCAGACAATTATGGCAAGTAATTCTGCCAACATGGACAATACAGAATTTAAGGGAAATGCTTTATGACTAATGTGTGACACATGACATGTTTCACTTAAGACAAAACTAACTTTTCCTGTCCACTTGTATATAAAAAAAGTATGTTCTGCTTTCAGGCAATGAAGAGAAGCCACAGGAACAGTATATGGAAAATTCCCATCTCACGTCATCCCCACACTGGGTCAACAACAACACATTAGGTAAATGCCTTGGAATTAGGTGAATTTCACTAGATAGCTGGAGATGCTGAATTTCCTTTCGATGTCAGCGGATCCCCGATTCCATACCTGCGTGATGCAGGAAACATATCCATGACTGTGTGTACACAAGTTAAGCAATCTACAGAAAGTGCCTTTATTTTCCTTTTACTTTTAATTCAGGTTTTTTGAGTCAGCTTTACAGAATCAGATTGTTGGATAATACGGTGGGGGATGTATCTAATTTTACACTAATGACCAGATGTTGTCATACTGGATAGTTTCCAGTGGTGCTCCAATGCTAGCATTAATTAATTTGCACTAGCATAAATTGCCGCTTTTGCCTATTGCTGTAGCAAATGCTAGATATGTTGTGCTAGCATTGGATTACACTAGCTCAGTGTCATTAACTCTAGTGCACAATTGGATACTACCATCTGTGTGGCAACTCTGCACATAGCATATGATTCATAGGGAACTATATAAGTCCCTTTTTAATTGAACAAACATTGATTCATGTGTGTTGATAGAATGCAAGAAATTAGCAACACAGTTTTAAATGATTTTTAGTTCATTTTAATTAAACTTGGTTTTGGATACATCTGATATTTAAGTTGCAGACCCCCAACACTGAATGTATCTGGTTAGTATTTAAAATTAGTGGTGGGTTAAATCAAGACATTAGCTGCAGTGGATTCTTTGAAACTTGTAGGAATGACTGGAGGCAAGTGTAGGTATCATAGAGGTTCATAGCAAGGCAGTAACCCTTAACACAGTTATTCAAAGAGCAAGAAATAGTGCCACATTACATCAGTATTCCATCTGATTTGCTTTTTAAAGGAAGTGTAAAGATTATGTTTGGTCATGTGGGCTATGGTAGTCTGCAGAAAACAGGTGGGAAGATGGATGCCAATGGGATTTACTCAACTGATTGTTTTTAGGTTTTGACCCCAGGGAATACGACAGATAGAGTTCTGCTAAAATAGTTTTAGGCCCATGCATGTATTGCTCTACTTGAGAGCAGCTATTGTTCTAGGGTCTGTGACAAATGAACGTGCTTTTTTCCCTCCAGGTATCAATATCGAGCAAGTCCAGTATTGTGCTCAAGTACCCAGCTATCCAAAAACTCTAAGCTATCCAAAAACCAGCCTTCTGGGTGACTTATGCCAGACATCAGTTGGACCAAATCTAGTTAACCTAAAACAAGAATTTCAGTTTTCTAAAGCACAGTTAGAAACAATCAGTGTGAACTACTGCACCATGAATCAGGATTTCACAAGAAACAATCTGAACTTGCTGTTGGATAACTCTGGTAAGATTTACATTTTCTTATATGAATGCATATGTGCTGTAATTAGTTTATAATGCAATCTAAAGTATAGTTTAAGACCTAGATCTAAATGCCCCTAATATAACACAGCGACTATCATGTGCTCAAGGAATTATGTATTAAACTACCTAGGTGTCTTGTTTCTGATTTCAGCAACTCACTTCACATCTTATGACTGAGCCACAAACCATTATTTTAAGCTGAGAATTTATCGTGCCTTTTGATGGGTTTCTATAGAGTCCACTTTAATATATTAAAAACCCAACAACCCTCCAGTTAAGGTTTCAGTGACTTGACTATAAATGTCATTTGTCATTTTATAAAGCAGAAACTTTCCAGTGATCTACAGATCTATTAAGTAAAATGTTGGATTTAAGCTAATATTCTTACCATAAGTTGACAAAACTGGCTTAAACTGAAGGACTTAAACATCTCTGAATTATAGTGAATTGAATCCCCAGTAGTGTGTGTGCTGTAATTTAGAAAAAACCTAATGGTAAACTAATTAGTAAAATCTAATTCAGTTGTGAAACTGAAGCAGATGTGGAATTTTGAGTCTATTCTCAGCCTTAGTTCTAATCTGGGTATTTGTAACATTTCAATAAATATTTAAAATCCAGTTCATTTCAGTTATAGAACTATTTTTTTTTTTAAAAAAAAACTGACTAAACCAATATTTATGGCATTATCCCCCTTTCAGGTAAACCTAGGGAGCATGATTCAAGTGACAGTGGCACAGAAAGTTATGAGAGCTCGGATTCAGTACTACAGTCTTGGAATAGCCAATCCTCCTTAGTGGATGTTCAACGTGTGCCGTCTTATGAGAGTTTTGAAGATGATTGCAGCCAGTCCTTGTGTCTGAACAAACCCACAATGTCCTTTAAAGACTACATTCAAGAAAGGAGTGACCCTGTAGAGCAAGGGAAACCAGTTATACCAGCAGCAATTCTAGCAGGGTTTACAGGCAAGTAAAATATTTTCTTACCCCTTTTTGCCTTTGGGGCTCCCCCTTCCACTTTCTTTCACTGATTGCCTAATGCCCTATGAGGGTGCATTTCTATTTAGGTAAAAGTTACAACAAAAGTAAGCCTTTCTTGGAATAAGTTGGAGCACATCCAACTAGGATGGAGTGTAAATACTGTGTTCTTGCCAAAATCAGGATTAATTAAAGCCACCATGTCACAGTTCATTTTATATATATCAAAGCTAAATAAAATCAGAATTCAGCAACTCTGTCTTGTCCGGTGAAAGTTCCTTTCTGAAATGCTAGTTTCAGATGAAATTCCCTTCAGTTAGGATGGATTTCAAAGTGGAACCTTATGGTACCATGAATTAAAGCCAACAGTTTGGAAAGAAAACAGAGCTTCCTTCAGACCATTGCTCTGAATTTTAAAATCTGGAATTTTGATCTTATGTAAGGAATTCCTAGCACCAAAGGTTTTGTTTTTCCTGGTATCAGGTTTACCTTTTAGCCAGGAAGATTTTAAAATGAATACATCCTTTATACTAAAAGCACATGTGTGCATGATTCTTAACAATTTTATCTTGGTATTAACAGGTAGTGGGCCTATACAACTGTGGCAATTCCTTCTAGAACTTCTAACTGACAAATCTTGTCAGTCATTCATTAGCTGGACCGGAGATGGATGGGAGTTCAAGCTTGCTGACCCAGATGAGGTTAGTAGTCAGTTGTTATGGATAAAAAGGGTTTTGTGCCTATTCTTTGATATTGGGCTACCAGGAAGGGCAGAGGGGCTTCAAACATTATGTTCAGAAGCCTGTACTCTGTCCCTTGATGTGTGTAGTAACTTATGACTACAGCCTCAGTTACATATTTTAATATGTACTTATGTAGTCTGTGTTTACCACTTGTATTAACTAGGCATATTAAAAAAAAAAATCCATGCACTTGCTGGCTTGTATTTTAAGACTATGTAAGTGTGTTAAAAACAAGGTCCGTTCTGAAGATATTCTAAACTAAGATGCAACCCAACACAAGAAGACATTGAAGACTTTGGAATTCTATTAGCACCAAGTGGTTGCTTCGTGATTAAAATGTGACATTTATATAAATGGTTCAGAACAAACACTTAGGGCACAATCCTGTGGCCTCCCAACATTGTCTGGGGGGGCCATAGGATAGGTCAGAATCCCAGCTCCGACCTCAGAAATGCCTTCCGAGGTCAGAGCTGGGACTCCAACTTTGGAGGGGGGCCCTCTGCCCTTGCAGCTGGCACAGTTCTGTCCACGCCGACTACAGCTCCGAAGACACAAGACTGTCTTTGCGGGCAGGGGGGGGAGGAGCGAGGCATCCGCGTCCTCTGAAGAATCCCAGTGGTGCCTCAGCCTCTCCAACTCACGAGAAGGGGAAAACCATTTAGATGCATGAAATCAGCCGTCTCAGTGTTTTGGAGGGCAAGGGATGCACGGGGGCAATCCTAGCCTCCATGCTCTTCCCACCTTCCATTGGATGCCTGTAATCCTCCCGAGTTTGGAGGGTTATGGGCAGCCACATTGGATGGTGCCCTCCATTTTTTTAAGGGAGTTATCTTCAGATACAGTTTTGTGGTTTAGCATGGCTTGTATTTCATCACTATCTTAAAAACATTTTGCAACCCTCTCAACATTTCAGAGGCCAGAAATGAAACCTTTACCCTCTTGCCTTAGCAGTTCATTAATCTGGTAAGGGCTAAGCATTTTATTAACTCTTGTGCCTAGTCATCCCCAGTTAACTTTACTCATACAACTGCTAGTGATTCAAGCTCATGGCATTTGCAGTAATCTAAATGATTCCACTGCTAAATACTTAGAATACGTACATTATTTAACAACACTTTACTAAATGAAATAATTTTTTCTGCCCTGGCTTTAGGTTGCACGACGATGGGGCAGAAGAAAAAACAAGCCCAAAATGAACTATGAGAAGCTGAGCCGTGGCCTGCGCTATTATTACGACAAGAACATCATTCACAAGACTTCAGGGAAACGTTATGTATACCGTTTTGTGTGTGACCTACAGAACCTGTTGGGCTATACAGCAGAGGAGCTTCATGCAATGCTAGGAGTGCAACCAGACACAGAGGACTGAGCATTGTGATCTTGTGTAACATTGTCAAAAATGCAAGAACACATGAACTGTGAATTGGGCCCTTCTGCATCAGTCATTGGTTTTTACCATCTGGCTGTTTGGAGTGGTGCACTGCTAAGGACCTAAAGAAGCGATTTTGTAATCAGGGGAAGCTGAAGGAAAGAAGGTGCCTTATTTTCAGGCACAATGGCTTCAGATCTTGCTGTATCCATCCTTTTGAGCAGCGTTGAGTGAGGTCAGCACAGTTCCCAGCTGTAACCTGAAGATACGAAAGTGCTCCAGGGTTCAGGGGTCTGATTATGTACACTGCCATATAATTAAGGGTGTTACCCATACCAAAGGCTAATAGCCATCGGAATTTCTGGCACAAAAAAGCCCTCCTAAAATGACAACTTTGCAGATGTTACATGTCATGGCATGTGTGATTTAAAAGAGAAAAGGCTAGGTATCCTTTATAGAACACAGGTGCGGAGAGTGAATTTGCATTGGGCATTCTCTCAGAATGTGTGTGTGTTTTATCATACACAAGTAGCATAGCCTCAGAACCAGGTGGAGCAAAGGCAGATTCCTCACAAGGAGGCAAAAATGATACCATTTCAAAAGTTGGTATATGTGTGTGTGTGTGTGTGTGTGTGTGTGTGTAAGCATGTTCATACAACTCTCTGGCAATTTAATGCTCCTATTTAATAGATATTGTATCTTGTAAGTTAAGCTAATGTAAGTATCTAACAGAGGAAGAAAGGAAATGCTTCATTTTGGAACAGCAGTAGCTACAGCATTCTGGAAAGTATTATTCTACTGAGGCTGCAGTCCTTTGAGATTAATCTCATTGAAAGTGGCACTTTACTTCTTAGTAGACCTGCATACAGTTGTCCTCCCAGGGAGTTTATAAGGTAGTATAGCGTAGGCACATGCCAGTGCCTCTGTTGTGCAAGGAGGTATGATCCATGGCTGATACACCCTGAGCATTTTTTTCAGGTGACTTAATAGTACAGTCTAGGGCATAAAGGCTCCATTTGACTTTTCCTCCAACTGATATTGAAAATGTTCATACTGGTTAAACTATATTTATTGATGGAATATTTCTTCTATGCATGTTCTAAAAGCAATTTATATATAATCCTTATTTTTCTTTCATGTGACCATTCCCCATCCCTTTCCCTCACCCATAGTGAATTATCCTGATGAAAATATGAATTCTATTTTTGGAAATAGTTCTGACTCCTATTCAGCAGTTAGGGGAAAGATATGTAGCAGCTATTTTTACTGCAAAAAAATTCACTGGAAAAATGTACTTTGTAAGAACTTATTTTTTATCTGAGGTTGATGTAAATTTAAATGTACAGTATGAGGTTTAAAAAAATCAAATTTTATTAAAACCTCTTGAACAAAGACCAATAATTGTGTACATTTGTTTAAAGTTTCCCAGTTGTTGCGATTAACTTCAAACTTGTACTTTGATCTATAGTTACATTCCTAATTTTGATAAGTCATGGGGGTTGATGGTCTTTTCATACCAATGCTGGTCAACATCAGTATGTCTGTCCAAGGATTTTGTATGGATGCAGAAGTTCTGTTGCAGACAGGAAGCTCTACCACTTGCAAGGGTAACACCCTTCAATGGAGGCAGCGGGTATATATGTGATGCTTCCATCAAGCTGAATGGGGTAGCTTGTGTATGTATCCACAAGACATGATACTCAAGCAATATAAAAGTTGACAAACTGAATATCTACAGTACTCTTCATATTCAATCTACTTCTGTAAGCATTTAATATATATCTTAGGTTCTGGCCTCGCACATAGTCATGATTTGGGCTTTAATGCAAAGCACTCCTTAAGAGTGTTTTTTATTACTTTGGGAATTTCCCACAGTAATTTAAAATCCTGTGAAACTCTGCTGTGGGATGTGTAAAATGGATCCAGTGAAGGGGGACTCAGTACGGTAAAAATAAGTGCAAACACAGCTGCAGAATATTTGGGAGAATATTTTCTATGCGTAAATGAAATTCTGTTGGCAGATGCATCAGATCTCAGCTTCCCACAAGAAGAGCTTCCTAACACTCCCTCTTGCAGTGTATTTAAGAGAAGAAACTTAATATACTGTACTGCTAATTTTGTCTGTTTACAATAGGCTGTTACAGAAAACCTTGCCCCCCCCCTTTAAAAGCCCTAGAGCTTGCACCTATGTTTCTATGCATGAGGCTTTCATCTTTGTATGAATATATAGTCCTATTTCTTAGTAGTACAGCTTCTTATTCATAGGCCAGATATGTGACTGGTAAAAAAAAAATGGGGGGGATATATAACCCTATAAATGGAAGGAATTCAAATTGTAATTCAGTGCATGTGTCGCTTTTATGAAGGAGTCTTGTATTCTGCTGGTAACTAAGCATGTGAAATGTGGTACAAAGTCACCTCGAAACCTATGACTAAATATAATTTGCCTCCTGCAAATTCAGCTTTTTCAAAGTGTAGATCTTGGGTAACATTTTCTGGTGTGGGGCGGGGCTAAATATCTGCCTTATTTCACAACTTCTGTCTGAATGGGACTTGACTAACTTTGCCCCATTCATTTCAATGGGTCTATGCTAAGTAGAACTAAGCCCCATTCATTTCAATGGGTCTACTCTAAGTAAGACTCACATTGGATACAACCCATGAAATTTACATGTGCATCAGAAGACTTACAATATTTTTTTCATATTATGTTTACAGCCAACTAAGGTACTTTACAAAGATTTCAGAAAATAAAAAACCACAGTCAAATAAAAACACAAAACATTAATGTTCATACTAAGCCCAAAAGATGTATTTCTCACCCCCTCTCAAACCTTGGTGCACATCTTATGAAAGATGGTTTGTTGGGAGGAAATGATCTTGCTCCTGAGCATGTTGTACACCTCAGTCCATATCCCCATCCATATATCTACTAGCTTGATAGCAATCAATCATTTACAGAGAGAATGGGAGCAACTTCCATTGTGTCACAACTCTGCCATTAGCCCTGATCCAACAATGTCAGCCTGTACAAATGTAATGGAAGGGAAGCTTGATGTAGGTATTTTTCTTTCCTTAATTCCATTTGCTTCCCGATCTGGTCCAAGTCTAATGAAATTGACCAGTTTAGATCACAAGAGCTTCTAGTGGAAGGGAAACTTAAAAAGTGGAAATGTGCTGGAGAGGAGGAATACGAACTATTCAATGAAGAAAAGATTTTTAAAAAGTAAAATATTCTTGAGCTGCGGGACAGTCTGATGTAGAAGAGGCTGCCTTGTATTTTTACATGATGGTGGATATGGGCAAGGCATACATTCTTTCCTAAGAAAGGTGACTCATCACCAGTGATGTCACAGGCAGAATCCACTAGGTTCCCATGGCAGCTAAACATGCATCTTTTGTAACCGTAGAAGTGGGGCAGCTACTGTCCTCCAACACAGAAACAAAATTTTCCACTTGGCCACTCTGGGTAAAAAAATCTAGGAACTGGAAATCAAACCATTAAGTCATGTTGCTTACTATGTGAACATGCATGCCTACAAAGTTATGAAACACGTTCTGAATTGCAAGGTGAATGTGCTAACATTGTGGTCAGTTTGGTGTCCTAAACGTTACTGCATTTCTATTGAAAAATAGGCAATGAGTGCAAAGCCCTGTAATCATTTACAGTAAAATGTTACATCATAGCACTAAAAATGTCCTGACTAGTGTATAAGTCTCTCAAATAGTGATAATCTGCTGCTTTCAACGTTTGCTCAGCAGTCAAGCCCTGATGTGGCATAACAGTTCACTGTAGGCTTCCACTTTTCTACATCAGCTATTCACATGTGCTCTGGAGACTTCGGACAATCTCTTCATGTTAGGCACCCATGCTTGCTGGGATGACACAAACCGAGAGCTTAGTTTGAGCTCAGGGTTCAAGTTCTGAGAATGGTTTTAATGGCAGCACTCAGCATGAGAATATGGGAAGAACAGAGCCCCTGTGCACATGTGCAGAGTGCATTATACCACTGGATAACCACAACCAGCCCTTGCATGTCTGGATTTAGAGGGAAACGTCTTCCAGAGGTCGGGCAGCAGGAAGTCAAAGCAGACATCAGCTCCGTCACCTTTCAATTCCGACAGTATTGCATAATATGTGGTGGGTTTTCAACCACAGTCCATGTGCATGCAGTCCATGTGCACTGGTGACTTCAGTCTGAATTGAGCCACATTCTGTCCCCCACACACGCAAGGATGGCCACAAGACCTGCTGGGGCCTCTGCCTTTGAGCCTCAGAAAAGCAACCAGTTTTTTTAACCTTCTTGTCCTTCTAGTTCTGGCTCCAAAAGACAAAGAGGCTGAGATAATGACATGCCACTACAGGCAGAAAAAAAGGGGGGGGGGTGATGTTGGAGTTTTGCTTCATTTTAGAACAGCTGCAGAACTTCAGGCCCAGGGGCCAAATCCAGCCCTATGGGGTTTCCCAGACAGCCACACATGTACCCCGACCACCAATCATTTGGTGGTTTCCTGGCTTTCGTGCAGTTCTTCCTCTCTCTTTAAAAGGTTGACATGCCTCTCCCAAGGCTCAGTGGCTGGCACTAACAGCTTTAAGCTACAAGAGCCATTGTGGCATAGTGGTTAGAGTGTTGGACTGGGGAGATCCAGGTTCTAGTCCCCGCTCGGCCATGAAACTCACTGGGTGACTTTGGGCCAGTCACTGACTCTCAGCCTAACCTACCTCACAGGGTTGTTGTGAGGATAAAGTGGAGAGAAGGAGGATTATGTAAGCCGCCTTGGGTTCCTTGAAGGGAAAAAGGTGGGGTATAAATATAATAAATAAATAAATATGCTGGCATTTTCAGTCCTGCCCCTTTCGTCCTACGCACCACTGGAACGGGTACATTGTTTACAAATGTACAACTATATTGTCCATGCTAATATATTCATAGACCTTTTCAGATAGTTTATAGCACAGGAAATGTGCAGCTATTAATTTGCGGCACAGAATCCAAACATCTTCTGACTAGGAAGCATATGTTTCGGTGCAAGGATATCACATTTCCCCAGCACTCTCTGATTCCAATACGTTGGGTTGGAGAAAATGCAATTCTTTGTCTAGCTCAGTGATGGCGAACCTATGGCACGGGTGCCACAGCTGGCACGCAGGAACCTCTCTGTGGGCACTCAAGCCATTGGTCACCAGATCGTGAAAAGACTGTCCCCTTCTGCAAAACACTAATGATTTTGTTCTTTCTCACAGTGGGGAACAGAATGATTTTATTCTAGAATTCCTGTTACAGAATTCTTTTCTACATTGTTATCACATTTAAAAGATTTTGAAGAGTGATGCATAGAGCATGGCTTGGATGTAAAGCCCTAACAGTTGACCTGAGTGCTGCATGTGTTGCTCTCAAACTAACGGAGTATGAGCCAAGGTTTGACAAATTATCAGCATGCATGCAATAGCAAAAATCACATTAATTGCATGCCCAATGCAAACTTTTACCTAATGCAGTGTTTGCAGTCCAAGACATAAAGTGTTTAAAATGTGTTAAGCACATTTAGTTTTCTTGATTATCTTGCTCATCCTAGTACAGGTTGACTTTTACTTTTACTAATCCGACACCTGTAGAAGCAGGGAAAGGACCTGGGGTAAAGCTTGCCCCATACAATTTCAGTCTGGCATATAATCATATTACAAGTTGAGAATCCCTTATCCAAAAATACATGTGCCTAATTATTTAAAAAGTTTGTATAAATTCCCTTCAGGCTATGTGTACAATGTAGTACTATAATAATTTTTTGAGTTGATTTTTTTTCCAACAAAAAACTGTTTGTATCATTGAAAGCTCTGTTATGGTTTTTCTTTTAAGACAAAATATGTTAATTAGTTTGGACAACTGTATGAGTTGTTTTTCTAAAAATAAAACCTCGGTATTCAGGTTTAATTGCAGTGTTGGCACTTTGAAATAAATAAGTTGGTTTTGTGTTGCAGTTTGGGCACTCGGGCTCAAAAAGGTTCGCCATCACTGGTCTAGCTACTGCAGCCATTGTGATGAACATGCAGTCTGGAATGTGCTTCTGCAACAGGCAGATAACGGGCTCAAGTCTTTGCATGACCCCTAACAACAGCACTTGCCCTGGAAAATGGGGTGGGGGGGACATCCCTTTGTCTCATGGCAAAGTGCGGGAAGCCCCATTGTCAATTTTACATCCCTGCCCCTTTGCTGCAGAGAGCTTTAAAGATTTCTGGCTAGCAATGATAGCTGCACTTCTGCTAAGGTGAAGAATGAAGCCTGAAGGCGTTGGCAGTGCCCTCTCATGAATCATGATGGGACAAATCAGAAGGAACCATTCTGAACGGCTGCCTGAGGTTAGGACTGTACTTTTGAATGTGTGATTGAAACTCGATCATTCAAAGTCCAATGAAACAAACACCCATTAGAAACCATAAGAGAAAGTTTTGCACACTATTAATCCTTAGGCAATGAAGAGTGAAAGCGTGCGTGAAAATGACCTATCATCACATTCTGTGATGTACTGTATATGGATCACTTCGCAGTACTCTGTCCCAGCCCGAAAAGGCAATCAATGCACAGTGACACGGGCTCCATGCACGGTCTGCATGCATAAACCAGGGCTGCAGAACTTTAGACCAGGGGACCAATTCCGGCCCTATGGGCCCCCCCAGAATGCCACCCCCATTCCCCCGGCCCCACCCCATTCCCCCATTCACCGATCATTGTGGAATTGATTTTCTCCAATCCCTGGATTGTGGAGCTACTTGAGGCTACCCACTGAGGAGGGCAAGGCCTTTGCCTGGAATATGCATCTCACTATACATACACTAGTGAAATGCCCATTATTGTGATGGGCAGAATGTGTGTGGAGGGAGGGCTTGCATACCTGCAAGGATGCCTGGGCTGAGGGGGGGGCAGAATGCTTCTGCGACACAGCGGACCTGCTCGATGCCTTTTGGTGGAGGCTGGATGACACAGCGTCCGAGGAAGTAACTGGGCCTGCTTTCCCATCCCCCATGGAGTCCCCAAAAGCAGAGCTTTGCTTCCCCCCCCCAATCAGGGTGAACAGCAGGCATTCACTTACATGGGAGAGGTCAAGAGTGACTTTGTGGAGATACTTGTTAGATTGGCACCAAACTCACTCCTGATCCTAGTGAGCCCACTGTCTGCAGAAGTACTACACAGTCCATTTACTTTGCCCCATAAAACTCAGTGGAAGCCCTTGAGCTGAACACAACTTGTATGATTTCACCCCCAACCCCCACTGCTGCAGTCTCTTGGTCATGAGTATGGGGATGGCACGCATGCACACACTCTCTAAATGAGTATATATTTCAGCCTTAAGGCAATACATGACCTTCTAAGTTCACCAATAAGTATTTCTTGAGTTCATGTTTCTGTTAGTAGTACACAGACAAGGCAAAGATTTAGACCTGGACAGGAACTGTATCTCTCCGTGCACTGAAATCTCAGATTCTAGCCTCTTTGTGGCATGTTTAGATGGAGTGGCAGATAGTTTATACAGCATCTCCTGAGTCCAAACAATTTGGTGAACACATAACATGCGAGAGCTGTCAGTTACCTAAAGAATCAGTCATTGAGCTTTCAGCGTTTACACCATCTCTGCTCCTCCAAAGTCACAATTCTTACCTAACAGGGCATGTGTAATACTGAAGCATTAGCTTGGATGGAAATTTCCACCACTTCAGTTCTAAACAATGCCACCAGAATATGATTTAGAAGGTCAGAACGGCACAAGAACCCGTTTGCTTGGACTATATCTCTTGCAAGCTTCTGCATGCCCACTTCTCCTGGTTCCTGGGTTTTCAGGGAGAGATTATCATGTTACCTCTTTCCAAGTACATTTTTCTATCCATAAATAATTGCATCCAAGGTTCTGCTGTGGAGTGTTGCCTCTGCTTTCTCATAACTGCGTGTTATACGGGATACAACATGAGGGTAGCGAACAACATTTAAGGCTCACACCGAGACTACATTTCTGACTCACAGCATTGTTGCATATAATGAAAAGGATAAGTAAGAATCAGCATGGTAGTACATTTTAGAGGAGAGCAGTGTTACCCCCCTGGGACCTTCAGGAGAAAGTCAGCATTTATTCTAAAAAACAAAACAAAAAAGCAGTTTTTTAATTTAAAAAATCAAAATATCCTTAAATTGTGGCTGTGCACCTCAGACCACCAATGTCTGTGGTGAAATTGCAAATGTCTCATGAGACCATGATAAAAACTAAAATGTAGACCAGAGGTAGGCAACCTCAGGCCCGGGGGGGGGCAGATTCAGACCTCCTGTGGTCCCAATCCAGCACAGTGCAATCCCCCAGATGGCCAGGCCCCCTTCCCACCCCCTACCCCCCAACCACCAATGTGCACACACACCCCGATTCTAAAAGACTGAAATGCCTCTCTTAAGGTTTAGTTAGTGGCAGGAGCTTTCAGCTAAAATATCGTAGGGGGCTAGGGGCTTTGATAGTTTTGGCCTGCACCCTTTTGCCCCGCCCCATTTGCCTTCAGCCACACCCACTACTGGAATGCACCCCCCACCTCCCAGAGAACATCTCCAAAACAGAATTCAGCCCTTGGGCTGAAAGAGGTTCCCCACCTTTGATGTAGATCATGACAACCAAATTAAAATGCATCTCTTTCTACCTCCCAATGCAGCGGTCCTGGATGAGTGGCATGAAGGGAAAGAAGAAGCACAACTAAGTAAATAAAATGGATAAAATGGAGAGGAGGAGGATCATGTAAGCCACCTTGGGTTCCTTGCAAAAGGAAAAAAGACAGGACATAAATGTAATACATAAAATTAAATTTAGAAGTATCAGACAATCACATGGTGTTACAGCATGCATAATTTGTCAGTCAAGACTAGGGATGAATGGATTTTGTTCCATCTGTTCCATCTCTGTCTTGCAGATTGTCAGGCGTCTTTCATTCTGTCATCTGCTCATTGATGGAATCAGGTTTTTGTCAAGGATGTACAAGAATTTCATTCCACTAATAATTGCTTATCCAAATGAAATAAATATAAAGAAGCCCTAATCAGAAGTGCTGCTGATCTGTGGGGCTGATGCAAATGACTTCAAGGACTCATGCTGGAAGTTAAAGGCGATTGCCCATGTTATTACCCAATTAGGTTAAAGGCAAAGCAGACACAGCTTCAGGACATCTGTAACATGACTACTCTAAACCTAAAAAATCCCCACTTCTGCCCATAAAGCCTTCCTTGTAAGCACTTATTTCATCCATCAGATGAAGTAATAACCGTGTCTCATTGTTTTGTTTAGCTAATAACTAAAGCTGTTTAATGGTACTACAGATGGCTACAAGTGGTTTGTCCAACAGGTTTTACTCTTCTCTACCCCCCTCCCCACTCAGCCGGCTGCCACAGGTGGGGTGGGGGGTTGCAGATCCCTCTTGCCAGAAGTCTTAATTGCTTGCTTGAAAAGGGCTATATAAGTGCAGGGCAGGGGGAAATGTGGGTGATGTGGCAGCTGCAGAGTGGAGAGATGGGTCCTGGCTGGAACTACCTAAGGCTCTGACCTGTTTGTGCACATGCATGCAGTTCTGCAGATGTGTCTGGCTCCTTCCCTCCACCATCCCTTGTGCAGCAGGTAACATTTTACTCCGTGCCTCCTCCAAGAAGCCAGAGTGGCACACAAGGGGTCAGGCCTGTGAGGGGGGAGTGGCAGAGCAGCCAAGCACACATTTGGGAAGAGCCCCAGAAAATTCTGCTGCCAGTCCTGCTGTGTTGAAATCACCAACTGTTATCATTTTGTAGGCTAGCTGATTTTACTTCCGAGATCCACACACTCTGTGGAATAAGCCATCTTGTTGCCTAAACCAATGTTTTCTTTTCATGCTGAGTCATTCTGTGAAACCTCTAATATTAGGCAAAACTCTTACCAGTATGAAGTCCCCAAGAAATGCAGCCAGCTGCAGTAAGTGTGGATGATGCCAGATGCTTACTTGATCCAGTCCATACTGGCCTGATTCACTATTCCGTGGTGCTGACATGACATTGGCTTATCTGTGATGGACTAGTGACTCAGGTCCTTGGTCCTCGTTTACTTTAAAAAAAACCCTTTGCCCTGAGTTGTAAATTCAGGGATGATGAGCTATTGAGGGGAACTTGCTCAGGGGATGCATGCTAGCAGCGCAGAAAATTCAACCAGCAATACTCAACGTGGTTCCTATTTATGAGGAGTCAGGGAGTGCACTGTGAGAATCCTTGCAAAACACAGACTGCTGCAATAAGACTGATGCAAAGCCAGTAGATATCACATGAAACAGTGACAATGCAATGGTGACAAAACAAAGTTAACCATGCATCCAGATGGACAGTTATCCAAGCAAATCTGATACCAATATTTGAGCAAGGAAGGAATGCAGAGCCCTCCACACTGCATCCTGGCAGTGCTTGAAAGATGGGAGAAAAAGCCCGGGAAGTCCACAAGACCCACCCCCTGACCCCAGCTGATTCTAGCCAAACCATGTCCCCTGTAGCATTCTGAAAACAGTAGGGTTGGGGGGGCCCTCTCATCATTGTCCCCTCCCTCCTGGTAATTCAAGCACTGCATCCTACACCTACTGTTTGGTCTCCACTTCCTGTTTGTGTGTGCACATCAGTGCCAGCTTCGGGTTTTTGCAGGCCCATGGGCAGCAAGACACCCTCCATGGGCCCCCTCCCATCTTCTGTCTTCTCACCATCATTGTCACCAGCTGCAATTGTTCCCCCTCTTCTTCCTCATCATCACACAATTATCACTTGCTTGCTTGAGAGGCAGAGAGCCAGCAAGCAATCAGGTAGCAGCATCTACTGCTCCTTCTAATCACCACCAGTGTTGTCTGGGACAGAGTGAGAGGCAGGTGAGCAAGCAGGTTACAGTGATGAAGAGGAGGAACAACTCCAGAGGGCTCTTGTTCGTGCACCCTTGCTGGGGTGAGGGCCCTCGGCAGGTGCCCAAATATGCCTACCCTTTGACACTGGCCCTGGTGTACATCTATAGATGTAGATGCATACATCTAAACAGGCATGTCCCAGAATCATCTACAATAAACAGGGGTTCTGTGGCAGACTCATAAGGGCTCCCTCAGCAAACAAGATAATACGGAATTGTGGAAGGGGGGAAGTTTGAAAAGCACCAGGTTGAACGGCCCAAATAATTCACAGAATTTTTGCAAGAAACAGTTGTCTCAAAGACTTGAAGGTTTGCTGCCTGAACTCTGGCTCAGATGTTCTTAACAAACTGTACCCCCAAAGCATGTGCCTCTGAATATATTTAATGCAGTGCTTTTTTTGTATCCCCTCCAGCAGAGCCAAGATAATGGATATGCACAGTTAAAGCAGCTTTTAACAAGTTTGATCTGTGCTGAACAATCCGCAGAACCTTAACTGGATTGATGTATTGGCAGGGGAGGAGAAGACAGGAAAGAGGCAGCACTTTATACACTCACTGTTATAACACAGCTCTTATTCAGGGCTGTTTCATCTCCAGCGTACATTTGATAGCACAGGATCATTTTAATTATTGGGGAGGAGTGGGCGAAAAGAGAGCCACATATACGTACTTCAAAATTGGTTTTGCTTGTAAAGACTTGCTTCTGCTCTCTGTGCCCTTCCAGTTTCCAGCAAGTTACGAACAGGTTGAATGTTCAAGGATATATTAATGCTCAGACAAGGCTGAGCTTGCTTTTGCCACATGGTATCCTGGTAATTCAACAAGAGCCTTTTATTATTATTAAAATGGCTTTTGGGCAATCTAAAGCGTAATTTACTATGAACTGTCCCTGGAATATTTATTGATTGGGCTCTGCAGAGCTCTTAGCAGCTGCTCTGCTTGGATTTGAGGTTCAAAGCTCTTAGCTGACTACCAGAAGAGGGTGTCTATGTCGGTGCGTGTAGGTGGGGAGAGGGTTATATCCCTGCCATGCATGTTTTCCACTGGTTTCCAGTACAGGACTGCAATGTAGCCCCTTACTTTGGACCCTGATGTTCCCATTGGGAGGGCCTAACTGAACATTACACTCCAGCATATGTTACAAAACTCCAATGGCCACTTTTGTTACAGAAAAGTCACCGTGGAAGGGGTGGTTTGGAGCTAGTGTGCATGAGCTTGATCCTTTCCCCATCCACCACTTTTCTGCTGCAGCTCCTCCCCAGCTCCAGATGTGTTTGCGAGGGTAAACATGTATCTGGAATTTTGGAGCAGGGGGAAAGTTTAAGCACTCCTCCCTCTCCCATCCTCCTGACACTTCTCTCCTCCCAATCGGCTCCTCCTAAAGTAGCTCTTCTGTAACAAAATCTGCCATCAACGTTTTGACTCATGTGCCAACGGTAGGCTTTCAGTGATGAAAATACCCTTCAAAAAGAAGAGCCAAGGGCCTTGTGCTTAATAGTCCATTGGAACACAACCACAATAAGATATAAGTTGTAGCCTTTGGTGGAGCAGACAGAGAGATAAACAAGGCTCAATCTAATTTGCAAAATGATGCTGAAATTAAATTGTCACAGGTCAACCCTGCATGCTGGTTTGATCAAGGGGGGGTTAAACCAAACAACGTCTTTTAGTAGAACTGAGAAAACCACAATGATTTCACCCCACCCCAACACCAATGAGAAGTAAGCAAAGCCTCCAGAAGCAGACAGTGTTATTATGCAACCAGGTGTAGTAGGATATGCTGCTTTGTGCTGACCTCTTAACAGCTTTAACCTGATCTCATACTCAGTTCTAGTAAAGGCAGGCAGCCACACCTTGTATGGACTCCTCCCAGCTTGCCCTACTTGGAGTCGGGGAGACATGTTAACAGAAATGAGGCCATGCCTCATTTGTGCAGTTATTACTGGAAGCTCAGTTATCATTATAAAATACTGTAAGCAAAGTAGGATCAGTACAGGCCAGCAGGGCAGCTGAAGGGGTGCAGTGATGTAAGCCAAGGAACAGACAAGATCACATCAGGAGTTAATACATTCCACAAGGTAGCAATTCACATAGCAGCAATGGCATGCAGCTGAACTCAGGGTGTGCCAGCCTTGTTTGCTTTTTGTTTTACAAGTCAACCCCCCCCCCCATTTTTATTTTTCAAGGTCGTAAATCTTGTTCTTTAAAGAAAGGAAACACCACAACAGGTCTGGGCTAAAACCTGGAACAGAACATCTTGCTGATGGACAGACATGCCCCTTGAATGACAGTCAGGGGATCCACGTTTGCTTCCCTGCTGCAGCACATGCTGCTCAATTCTGATAGGCATCCTACTTAACCTGGCATGCAGCTTATTCCACTGGGGCTGTTTCTTTCAATTTGACCACATACCTTCACTATACATATTTCATTTCATTTATTTCATTTCTATACTGCCCCACAGCCAAAGCTCTCTGGGCGGTTCATATATATAAACCAGCAGTACCATTTAAACCAAATGTTGCTTGCACCAAATTAATCATGAAAATAGAACATACCTAGATACTATGTAGTGGTTAGAATACCAGACTGAGACTAGGGAGACCCCAGTTCAGATCCCTACTCAACCATGAAATTCACTGGACAACCTTGGGCCAATCACCATCTCTCAGTCTAACCTACCTCACAGGGTTGTTGGGAAGATAAAATAGGGTGGGGAATCATGCATGCCCCCCCAAGTTACTCTGAGGACAGGGAGGATATAAAGGTAATAATAATAATTTTTAAAAATGGAATAACCCCTGTGAGGCCAGCCCAGGGAAACCCAAAATCAGCCAGGTATTCTGACAAACAGGGGCCCTTTGCCCTGTTGCCTCCAGTGGTCAAAGACAGAACACCTAGGAATTAGCAAGGGCCAGTACCAAAGGCAAGGTCTGAACGAAGGCAGCCCACTTTCCAAACAGAGGGCAGTCCACACAGAAGAGCCAGTTAGTCAAGGGAACCACACAAGCCACTGTGCACATGCACACACACGTGCACACACACCCTCCCAGCCAGAGGCATAGTTAGGGAGCAGCCCACTGAAGCTGGAGCCCCAAAATCTTTCATTCAGAGCCCCAAATCTCTGGGAGGCCACCTGCCCCACCACCCTGCTCCCCATGGGCAGTTGTTGAAATAAAGGCACAGGGGCCCTGATGACCTCTGTGGCATCTGATCCCCCTGGATTAGCTGGCTTTTTGCCCACATGTGCTTCACCTCCTGCTGCCCCCACCCCTCCCATCTTTCTGCATGAGGCTTTTTTCTGAAATCAAACATCCCTTTTTACAAATAAGGGTATCATTAGGAGACAGGGTCCTTTCCACACTTTAGTGTATACATAAAAATTACCCTATGCAGATTAGCACAGGCCTGCTCTCTTTCTCTTTCTCTTTCTCTTCCCCCCCCTTGCCTACCACCACCTTTCTCCCCACACTCTATGGCTAGAACTGAAGCCTTTTAAGCCTGACCCTTCAGATCCCCACCCAGAGCACAGCTGCAGGCCATCAGTAGCACCTGACAAATGGTCTACTTATCAGGACCGGTGCAAGGCAGTTTGGTGCCCTAGGCAAGATCAGATATTTAGCGCCCCCCCTTCCCACTTGAGAGCGCTGTATTTTTTTTCAAGGCGTTTCTGGTGCCCCTTTTAGCCCTGCGCCCTAGGCAGCTGCCTAGTTGGCCTAATGGTAGCACCGGCCCTGCTACTTATGAGTATCCCTTCACTCATGAGAAGTCCTTACTCTTCAAGTAAGCACTCCTGTGTCTGGTCACCAGCAGAGCCTGCATCTTTAGGGCTAGATTGATTGATCAATTGTATTTCTATACCACCTTTCTGAAACCAACCAAGGTGGTTTAACAAACATTTCAGAACATAAAAAACCGTCCTGTCCTACTCGTTCACTCCAAACAACGTGAATACAAAGAGGTCTTTATTGCCAAGATTCCATAACAGTAAGTCCAAAAGCCAAACACCAATACAGTAGGCGTGCCGAAGTCAAGACAGTCCAAGGTTAATAGTGAAGGAGAGTAAGGTGCCAGAGTCCAGAGTCACAGTCCAAAGTCGTAGCTGCCAGGAGATCAGATAGAGGGATTCAAGGAGTGCAGAAGCTTTGTCCAGAAACAGAGTTGTTGCTTTCTACAGAGCGTAGGACTAGGCCAGAATATAAACCCTGACCCAGCCTCACTGTCAGTCAGATCCCAATCCCGGATCTTGGCACGGGTATTGAGCCAGGAGGCACTTGCTACGCCTCCTTTGGTTCACGTGCCTAGCAGCCAGGCATTTCTCCCGGCGTCTTTGGGAGGGCAGCATCCCTGAAGGGCCCTCCTCCCCCGAGTCCTCCTGACAGGCCAAGGCCAGTGGCTGCTGCTGGGAATCAGCAAGCGGCCCTCCCTGCTCCTGTTGCTGGGGGGAAGGAGGCCTGTCCAAAGTCGACTGGCCTGGACTGGAATCAGCCACAGCTGGGCACTCTTCTCCCTGCACCCACTCATCTTCGCTGTCAGAGCTGGCTCCGGAGCAAGACCCCACAAAACCACAATCAAATAAAAACACAGGAAAACTGTGAAAGACCAACAACCTGGTCTTTGGCGCGAGTTCGGCACTTAACGGGTTAACTGGCACTGAGATATTGCCCTTTACAGGGTTATCAAGCAATTTAAACCCAACTGTGACCTAAATATAACATGTAACCGTATTTAAACCAGAGAATAGACTTTATTTACTACAAGGTTAATGGAGAGGAACTAATAGACTTCCAGGAATGTTACAACATAAACAAAACCAGGTCATGACCTGATTCACTAGAAAGTTTCAATACAGAGGCGTAGCGTATTGCAGTAAGAGAGAGTCACTTCACACCAGAGACTCTGGACTTACGGAATTTGCGTAGCGGTCTGCATCGCCGACTCCGAGCCTTGCTGCGCTCGGGGAAGAGAACTGCTTGGTCCTAGCTGGTGCTAGGGTTGTATGAGATCAGCCCGTCCTGTGTTCCCAACAACTCAGTACCTCTCGGCAGGGGTTTTTTCTACCCTGCCCGTCCCCTCCCCGCCTCTTGGCGATCAGGTGGGCTTATTCTTGCCCGGGAAAAGGTGGCACCTTGGATTTACTGGCCTCCTTTTGGGATACTTGGCAGCTCTTTGAGACTGCCTCTCACCTTGGGATTGTTCATGCCTCTCCATGTGGATTGATGCAGATGTGCTCTATTGAGGGTATGCAGATGTGGTCACACGTACAACCCGTCTGACCAGAACTGTGTCTCCTGTCCCCCGGGTGGGGGATTATGCAAAAAAGGTTTGCCAATGTGCAAGGGGGAAACTATGTCAGGGTTCATGTCACTGTGCGTGTGCTCAGGCTTTCTCCACAAAAACATTTTTAAAACAACTTTAAAAAGCCAAGTTGTAAAGATGGCTGCCTGGCATCTGCCTCTAGTTCAGGGAGGGGGTTATTTGCATCTTGAGGGGAAGGTTTGATAGCTGCCTCCCCTGAAGGCCCAAAAGGACACACACCTCCAATCTGCCTCAAGGTCCCACAACACAGGGTGCTCCTTCCTGCCGTTTGGCTCAGGGAGCTCTGAGGAGGCCTCTGCCAGAGGGGGCATGGCAGCCTCCTCCCATCGCACCTGCAGTGTGGGAGCTGCTCTAGTGGAAAAGTAACAGCACAAGCCCTCGTGAGTGAGTGTGTGTGTGTGTGTGTGTGTGTGTGTATTCCACAGTATGGCTCTTCCCCAAACCAGCACTGCCCCAGTTCCTTGGAGGAGCACAGTTGGTGTGAGAGAAGATCTGTGGTGTGGGTTATCTCCACATGGCTTCTTCAATATCTGAAATCAAACATGTTTTGACATGATGAAAATCATATATATATATATATATATATATATATATGATTAAACAATTGATCATTGATTTAAGACAATGGTCCCATTGTGTACTAATTCATAGTGATTGGTTTCACTAACAGTGAATTCCTGAGGTTAAACAAAGAGGATAATATCCTGACCAATTTTTTTTAAAAAGGGTGATGATAACAGGTCAGGACAGAATGCAAATTTTACCCAGAAATAGCAATAATAAAACAGTGAGGTTTCTCAATTATTATAAAACTTTATAAAATGAAATTTAAAATTGCACCACAAAAAGTGCAAAATTGTAGTGCCTCGCGGTTTTATTATTACTGTTTCATTGTGAAATCTGCATTCTGTCCTGACTTTTATTCTCACCCGTTCACTAACAATGAAATCATATTGATTTGCAACCAGATGGAGACTTTATACAACCCAGGAGCATAATCCCAAAGTTTTGGATGGATAGTCTGCATGCCTTTTGCACTGCAGAATGATTTGCTTAGAGGCAAGGTGGGCAGTTAGGAAACCAGCACAGATAAGACAGGCTCTGTTCAAAGGAAGGATAGAGGTGCATGCCGAGAGGGTTGACTACCCTTCCTATTCCTAGTCGGTACAGTTGCTTGATAACTAACAGCTGTAAACCCAGTCAATTTTCCCATTTGCAAAACGTCCTCAGAACATCCCGGCAAAAAATACAATAAAAATTAAATAATATAACAAAAATTGGACACATCCTGAAGATTAAAATAAAAGTTATAAAAAGTTGTAGGCAATAAAAGTTAAATGGTTCCTTTTAAAATAAGAATGGAAAGCGAGGAGGAGGGGGGAACCCCGCCCACACTGGGAGAAGGCTAATTTCTTTCATCTTGGCAGTGCTGAGGCTTTCTGTGGGTGCAGCTGCCTTGGCAGCCAGCCCAGCAGCGTAGGTGTTGTTCTCTGAACAAAAGTTCAGGGCTGCCAGATGAGCCGTATCACCTACATAGACAACTTTGTCCTTTAAGCCTACAAATGATTTGCTTCAATATAACAGGCAGAAATGTCTCCCATTCGCCTGATGATCCCTATAAAATATATAGAAACAAAGGCTTCTGTTCCATGTATTTTTTTATTTTTCTTTAATCTTCCAAGCGGCAATGTTTATCACATTCAAGGCTGTTTGCTGCCATTGACAACACAACACCTTGGAACATTAACACAGAGCCTTTCCTTGCTGCGGTGTGGTGGTGGTGGTGGGGCAGGAAATCTGCATGGCCGTGTGAGCGTGTGTCATTGGGTAGCCTACTAAAAATCTACCAGTGTTAATATTTTCATGCTGGTTTGGTGCCAACAATATTCCAGGTGCTGTCTGGAACATAGAAGTGACACAGAAGCCCTTGTACGGAGAGGGCTTTAGGCTAAGAGAAATATTGTGATTGGGGGAAAGGGGGAACCCTGGAAGGCCAGGGTGGGATCCTAGGAGGGCCGGATTTGCCCCCCCAGTCCTGAGGTTCTGCACCTCTGGCTTAAAGCTTCAGCATGGTGACTCTTAACAGAGGGCCAATGACTCATCAGGTGCATATTCCTGATAAGAACATGCATGCTAGCACAGGTTAGCAATATGTGGTATGGCCCCCACATGGAACACTGTTGCATGGGAGCATTACTGAGCATACCATATGAAGCTAGTCCAGCAGATGACAGGGCTCAAACCTGTGACTTTCTACATGCAAAACAGGTGTGCCTCAGGTATGGTCACTTCCCCCAAAGTGATCACAATTGAACTGGCCCTTCCCATATAAATGAGCTGGGCATGGGTGTATTTGGGGAGCTGCAGAGAAGGCTTGATATTGGAGTACTGAGGACGGGGAAGTCAAGGTTGGGCAGAATGTGTACAAAAGATGGAGTGATGGGCCCAAGCAGACATTATTTAAATTTGAGCTGTGCACAAATAGCCTTTTGAAATTCTCCACCCTATTTGTGGGCAATTTCACTGGATTTCTTCCGGGGGAGGAGAAATTCTCAGCAGTTGCTCACAAGTCAGGCTCACCATTGGCAGGGATTGTAGCACAGCTTCTTTCTTTTTTCAGAAGGGCTTTTGGTGTTTTTGTGCTGCCACTGCAAATGGCAAGAGCATCAACTGTGTTGGCAGGCTGGCTGTCATTTTGCATCCACCACAACGCAGGTGTGAGGGAGACAGGGTTGTGTCCAGATCCAGGGAAGAGGTGGGGCTAGAGCTGCGCCCAAATCTGTCCTCTAATTTCCTGAAAGTTTTCTTCCCTCGTGAAAGAGGCTTCCATCGTTCTGCCTCATTCACAGGGTGTTTTATGATTTATTTTTGTGGTGTTTTTGAGCTTAATCACTGAGAGGGGGCCAAGGGTGTTTTCTTTCTATTGCACATCTCCCAGTTGCTCTGCGGCCTCCCAGACTACCTGAGCTTCTTGATCTAAAAGAGCCCTGTGGGAAGAATTACCTCATGATATCTTCTCCTGGGCTTTGTTTGAAGTGTTGGAAGCTGAGGAGGCTACAGGCTGCCAGAAAGATGATGGCACAATGTAAAATGGGGGCACTTGTGCATACCCTATGTAAGGTAAGTACACGAAACCCAAGCCAACCCATGAGAATTTCTCTGAAATTTTCTTCACCGTTGAATTTCTTTTTGGAAGCAATTTCTTGTCTAACATAACGGCGGGAAAAGATGTGAGAGAAATTTTCGCCACAGCACTAATTTACATGTATGCCTAGCAGCCACACCTTTTCACTTTCTTTCTTCATTTTTACTTGGGAGTAGGTGCAGGGCCCCCAGCCTGGATCAGGACACTAGTGTGGGGGTGGGAGGGCTTTTCAGATCTGGATGAGGCCCACAGCTCCCACTTCGGGGTGAAAAAGAAAAGAAGGCAGGGTTGTTGGACACACATTTGAAGCAATGTCTGTTTTGGCTCTAAGTTTGGTTGGCAAATGTTCCACAGAAGAAAAATACTTTGAAAATGTATCTTAAGCAGGAGGGGGGGCAACTATATTAATACAGAGTAGCCTTCCCCAACCTGGTACCCTCCAGGTGATTTGGAGTCGGACTATAACTCCCACCAGCCTCAGCCAGCATGGCCAATGGTCAGCGTTAATGGGAGTTGTTTTACAGAATGGCTGGCGGGCAACAGGTTTGGGAAAGGCTGATATAGAGGGAGAGTTGGCTAGACTGACGGAGAGCTGGGAACCGCTCCAAGCCTGAAGCAAGGCAGAAAGCCAGAAGGCACGGAGGAAGGAAGCGGAGAAGAACAATAGAGGGGGTGGCAGATGAACAGAGCAGATATACTGGGTGGGTCCACATGACACAATAAGCCACACTATGTAGCAAGCTACGCAGTGTGGCTTATGAGCCACCCTAGCCCTGTTGCGCCTGGCAGATGATCCCAGGGGACACCACGGGAGCACCGAGGTTCCCCCTCCTCCCCGCCACAAGTCGTTTGGCTGTCCCTGTAAACCTTTTTTTCTTCTTTCTCAGATTGTAAAAGGCAGCTATCAAACAATCCCTGTTTTTTGCAGCTGCGAGCAGTCCTTCCAAGGTGCCCCAAAAGTACCTTGGAGGGGCTGCCTGCGGTTGCCCACTACTTATTTTTTTTTAAAAAAAATTGGGTGCACAGAGTTGTGTGCCCAAAAATTAATTTGAGAAGAGAAATAAGAGGTGATGGCACATAACCAGAGGTAGAGAGCTAAAGAGGCTTCAATAAATGGAACAGAGTCATGAAAATGTCCAGGAGGGAAGCAGTGTAGGGCATAAAGCGGGGGTGCTTAATCTCTTTCAGCCAAGGGGTGGAATTCCATTTTGGAGAAGCTTTCAGGGATGCATCCCAGTGGTGGGTGGGGCCAAGGGCAAAATGGGCAGGGCCAAATGCAAAGGAGGCGGGGCCCAAAATGCCAGCATATTGTAGCTTAAAGTCCTTGCCTCCAGTAACTAAGCCTTATGAGAGACATTTCTTCTTTCAGAATGGGGAGAAAACTGCACAAATGCTGGGAAACCACCAAAAGTTCAGTATTTGAGGAAAGGAGTGGGGCAAGGAGACGGGCAAGGAGAAGGGTGTGGGGCCATCTAGGGAACCCTAGGAGCCTAGATGGGGCCCCTTGGCCTGAGGTTCTGCACCCCTGGAATAAAGGGTATGGAAGACAAAATGGGGGAAATGAGCAGTCAGAGTAGTAGAAATATATATTTAGTGTCATCAGCAGAATCATCGCCATAGAGCTGATAGCTGAACCATAAGAATGCATATGGAAAGACCATTTGGAAAAAGTAGGGGAACAAGGACTAGCCTTGTGGTACCCTGTGTAGAGTAGGAGTAAAAAAAGGAACAATTCACATGTTACCTCTGCATCATCATAATGATGGCTGAAAAAGATGCTCCCCAACAGCCAAGCCTGTCGTGTGGGTCCCACTCACTGGATGATGAGATGATTTCCACTCCAACTGGGAGTGGACTGATGTGCCCTGGGATGACTGATGTAGGAAATAAACATGTAAACTGAATGACCCACCTAGCCTGGTTCTGCTTTTTTTCTTTCAGAGTTCAGATATTATCCATCAGGTTTGGTAAGAAGATCTGTGTTCAGTCATTACATTTGTTTCCTGTTTTACTCACAGAAATCTAAGTGCGACAGAAAACTCTTAGCTATTACTATGAGACAGATCACTAGTTGGCCAAAGGTTTGTGAACAGATACATATTGGATCAGCATTATTGAAATCCCAAAATAGAATGGAGTTGTTGTTTTTAAAAAATGTTTGTTGTTGTGTTTTTCTTTTAAAAAAACCCATATATATATGGTTCTTTTCGAAGGCATTGCATAAGGGGTGCTTAGAATTAACCAAAGCTGATCATAATCCTTCTAACCTAGTAAATCTTTTACCATGCTTCTGACTGGCTAGAGGCAAAATCAACTGTGTTTATATGTATACATCCCACAGTTAGACCTTGGTGACTCTTTACCTTAGTATTGCCCTGTGTGTGACTTGGTTTGGCATGGGGAAATATATAATAGCATACAGCCAACTCCTCTATCATTGCAAACAGACTCTCTGATTATGCGAAGTGGCTTTTTCTTTAGGGCAGGGGTGGGCAACATTCTTTCTGCTGGGGGCTGCACTGCCTTGCAGGTAATCTGTCAGCAGCCACAGGTAATCTGTTGGTGGGCAGGGCAGCATGAAAATTAAACTGAGGGCCACATGAAATTAGTGTGAGGGCCACATGTTCCCCACTCGGCCATGATACTCACTGGGTAACCTTGGGACAGTCACTGACTCTCAGCCTAACCTACCTCACAGGGTTGTTGTGAGGATAAAATGGAGAGGAGGAGGAGGAGGATTATGTAAACCGCCTTGGGTTCCTTGCAGGAAAAAAGGCGGGGTATAAATATAATATAATAAAATAAATAAATAAACATGTGGCCTCAGGGCTACAGGTTGCCCAGCCCAGCTTTAGGGCTTAGTGTGGCTGATCCGTGCTAAGCCATCAAGCTGCCCCTTGAATGAAATGCCAGCTAGGCAGGGATGTCCATCTCTCTCTCTTTCACTTTTGGACCACTACCCAGCGCTAAATACTATTTTTGTTGTTTTAAAGAGAAGTAAAGAGACTCTTCCCCTGCAGCAAGGCTATGCTCCCTTGAAGAATGGTGCCAACTCTCCTTCACTAGGCTTGCATGATTAGCAAGCTATTGCAGGATCTAATGTCACCTAGGGAGGTATGAGAAATTTGTTTCAGTTCATTTTTACCGGGATTTATCCAGTTTGCACCTTCCAGACCGAGCACGGACTCGGACACAATCTGCGGTGAAGTCCATACATTTTCGAGCTTGCAGTGTGATTCACGGACCAAAACAAATATATTCAACAGTATACACACATTTGAAAAATGTACATGAAAAAATCTGTACCTTTGAAAAATCTGTACAAATACTCTTTAATCCATGGGAGATGAATGCGTATGTTTCAAAGATTCGCACAATTGATGCATACATTTGGAAAAATACAAACAAAAATATACATGTGCCCAGCCCAGCTTTAGGCTTTCCCTTTCCACATGTTTTTTCATGTGGAAAGGGAAAAAAAGCAAAGCTTGCAATCTGATGTAGACTTGAGTCAGAACAAGCTTCAAGATGGATTTTGGAGAACTTCGGTGAGCTCATGTTTTGCTGATTCGCACATCACTAGGACTCACTGTCACCATAGTACGAAAGAGGTAGAAGTATCTATTGCTCCAGAAATCATTAATTGGCACACAGTCAGAAATAAAGGTGAGATGCACTCATCTCACCAGATGTACAGTAATGGCAGAAAAGCATTTTTACAAGGAAACACTCTACTATTTATTTATTTATGCACAAAGTAACAGAGAAAAACCATCCAGGGGCAGAAAATGTAAAGAGTTTCCCAGATCTCAGAAAAGTGCCCTAGGCTGCCATCCTATACACCAAGGTGGGGAATGGGTAGCATTCAAGATGTTATTGGACTGCAACTCCCATCAGCCCTAGCCAATGGTGAGGGGGTGATGGGAGTTGTAGTCCAACAGCATCTGGAGGGCCACACATTCCCCATCCCTGCATACACACTTACCCAGGAGTTAAGTCTCATTGAATTCAATGGGATTTACTTCTGAGTAGAGATTAACAGGCTTGTGCTGCTCATCACTGAGCCTCCTCTCCTCTTTCCTAAATATGTTCACAATGGTTTCAAAATTATTGAAAGTGCTTGGATGGAAGAATCTAGTTTAGGAACACAAGTTAAAAAAAGAACTACATGACCCATAAGCTTCCAGTCTGGATAAAGAAGTTCAAACCTTTGATTTATTATTATTATTAATTTAATAGATGTATATACTGTTGTCCACATTTAAAAATATTTCTAATATATCTTCCCCCGCCCCCCAGTGTTCATGGCTTAGGTTTATTACATGTAAATCTGTGATAATTTTTGTACTGTTATTAATGGCCTGGTTCCACTACACATTTTCTATAATTTCCATGACTGGAGGCATTTTTGCATTCTTGCTTTTGATCTCTCGCTGCTAACTTATTTTGTCCTTTGAGGCTAGCATGTGGTAATCCACAAAATTCATCATTCATAATAAAATTGGCTTCAGTCCTACTCCTAAGATGTTTCTTTGATGCCTGGAGGCAGAACAATCAGCCATGTGGGCCATTTACTTCTTGGAATAACATATAAGTCCCGGGCAAACCAGGTAACTGGCTGGTTTAGACCAGTTGAAAATAAAGTAACCAGTTTTACAATACTGCTCAGGAGATTAAAGGTCACCATCTGGTTTCTTCTGCGTTTTTCATAAAGGCTGTGATCCTGCACTGTCACACTGAAATTAATGGGGCTTTTGAATTCATAATGGGGTACATAGTTTAGTGGTAGAGTGCCTTATTGCCAAATAAGGCTGGGAAAACTTCTGTCTATCCCTGTGGTAGCCCTTGCCAGTCAGTGTAAACAATACTGAACTAGATGGATCAATGGTCTGATTTGGCATGAGGCAGCTTGCTATGTTTCTACTGTATTGGACATAGGTAGCACCATGGATTTCAAGGAAGCAAGGATGCAGTTTCTGGAGCACAAAGTGTCAAACTGCACATTAAGCTAATTATCTAGCATTGAGCTGGGCTTTATCTTTCCTTGTACTTTAGAGCAGAACCTCAAGGCCTGGGGACCAAATTTGGCCCTCAAGGGGTCCCTCTGGGATTACCCACTGGAATGCAGCCCCCAAGAGCGCCTTCAAAATGGAATTCAGCCCTTGGGCTGAAAGAGATTCTACCCCGCTGCTCTAGAGGAAGTGTGCACAGCCCTGATTTGGCTTGGGACCACCGTGCACTGGGAGAGGAGGATTAAACCTTCTGGCCAAGCTATTTGCTTCTCAGCCCGCCCGCCCAACTGGCACACAGGGTTTCAAAAAAGATTAAAAGCCTCCATTGGCCTCTTGGAACTCCATAGAGATGTTTGCCATCACATTGCTATAGGTTAAAGCTTGTGTCGGAAAGAACACAAAAGATACTAGTACTCGAGATACCTACTCATAAGCCCCACCCACTGGTTGAAACTTATTTCACATCATTAGCAAACCCTCTCTGCCTAGGAACTAGTAGACAGAGTCCAGTGCACAAGTCAATTATTCTGTAAGACTCGAATGAGGGCAGTTTGCCTCCAGGCCCATGAACAGATCCACATCCAGTTGGGATATGAGTAATGTTGCTGCAGATCAAATGCAGATGGAGATACATAACATTCACTGAAAAGTGAATGTAAGGGCATATCTTCAATAAAATGTAAGGTCCTAAACATGTGTTGACAGCATCTGTGTAGCAGCTTGGCCAGATGCAGAAGAGGTCAGGGCTCCAGCATCTTTAATAGTGATGTAGAAGAGGGGATTTCAGCAGGTGTAGCTTTCCATGCAAGAATCATCTCCTTCCATATAGATCTGACATCTGGAAAAAGTAGCAGAATGCATAATGTTCACTTGCTGGCTCCCCTAGGCAAATGCGTCAAGTACAGTTCTGATGTACTCACTTGATATTATAAAGATACTGAGTGAAAATGTTAAATACTTTATATCAGCTTTCCCCAACCTGTGCAACTCCCATCATCTGAGATGCCCTTCTGCAGGTGCCCCCACTGAATGAGATGAGGTGAGTAGCTACTAAGGAGAGGGCCTTTCAGTGGTGGCACCCTAGTTGTGGAATGCCCTCCCCAGGGAGTCTCACTTGGTGCCTACATTGTGGTCTTTTCAGTGCCAGGTGAAGACCTTTTTATTCTCCCAGGCTTTTTATACTTCAGTTTTAAAAATGTTGTTAGTAGTGCGTTTTTAGATCTTTGCAGTTTGCACTTCTGCTGGCTTTTACCCTGTTTTTTTCAGTTTTATTCTGTTTTAAACGTAAGGTTTTTATATTATGTTTTACTGTGTTATTGTATTTTATGGTTTTAAGTTTTGTTTTGTGAACCGCCCAGAAAGTTTTCGCTATTGGGCAGTATAGAAACATAATAAATAAAATAAAACTATTAAAAGTGCAGGAGGAACCTTGTCCTCTTTTAAATCTCACCACCCTACATTTGAACTTTTTTTCTGTTACATTTTCAAATTGAAGTGAACCAGGTAGCTGGACTTTAGCTGACACAGCTGTTTCAATAGCTTCAATGTAATGTCCGTTTCAGGGAAGCAAACTCAGCGGGACCGGGAGTAAGACACAAAAGAGGCTGAGGTTGTATTCTCTCATGCTACCAGAGAGGGCAGTAGAGTTCCCTCCAGGCTGTTGCAGCAACAGTGTTGCTGGGCTGAGTTCTGAACAAGTGCTGAATAAAGTTTGATAATGCCACATTATCCAGAGGCTTAATCAGTCTGTCACTTGGCCAAGTCCTCACCCACAAGTCATCTTTCATTTCACTTCCACCCAGTGAATGCCCTAGTGAATTGGCTGCAGTATGCCTCGGAAATCCCACAAATGGCTGTATTACTACACCAATAACTATTGACTTAATGCATTTCCTAAATGTCCAAAAGACTTCCCAGACACTGTGTTAGCAATCTTTACAGCAAAGATGGGGAATATTTTTATTCATGATGATGGGGATGATTACATTTATATCCTGTCTTTTTTCCTCTTGCAAGAAATCCAAGGCGACTTGCATAGTCCTCCTCCTCTCCATTTTATCCTCACAACAACCCTGTGAGGTAGGTTAGGCTGAGAATCAATGACTGGCCCAAAGTCACCCAGTGAGCTTCATGATTGAGTGGGGACCAGAACCTAGGTCTTCTGAGTCCCAGTCCAATACTCTAACCGATACGCCACACTGGCTCTTTCAACAAATCAGATCAAATTAAACCAGATTTCTGTGAGTAGGACTACTAGTGTGGGATGCCCTGAGGCAGTACCTAGCCAGTATCTGGGACCTGATGAAAGAATGTAGATTGCCATAATATCCAACTTAAGTGTCTCAATGAGAGCTGCAAGGAGATCAGTGTTCCCTGCCTGGTACCCTCCAGATGTGTTGGCCTGCAACTCCCAAGCCAACTGGGCTAGGTGATGGACAGAGGAGATGATCTCCCGAGTCCCAGTCCAACACTCTAACCACCACTATGTATGCCACACCGGCTTCCCAGACATTGTTGGACTGCAGCTCCCATAATCCCTCACCACTGGCCATGCTGGCTTGGATGCCATTATTTCAAAGGCACTGGGTACCTCTATGCCGATAGAGAAACCATGGCATTAACACTAGCGGGCCGATTAGGTGTTTCAGCAGAGAGGGACAGAAAGAGTGGTTGAATGGGGGGGGTAGGGAGGAGCTTTATTGTAATCCACAAGCCCCACACTTTGAACCCCACCAGACCCTGTCCTCCTGCAGCCTTCTGAAAACACAGTATCTAAAGGGACGGTCACAATAGGTAAGGGGGTGGAGGCATGGAGCATCTTCCCCACCGCACACCCACCTATAATTCAGGCACTGGAAAGAAGCCTTCCATTGTCCAAAATAGATTGCTTGAAAAAGACAAAGAAACAAGAAAACACAATCACTGACGTGGTGGCTAGTGCTATTTGCTTTTGAAACCAAAGTGTTATTCAAGTATCCTGAATGATTAGCTCACTTCAGAGCCCTCCTTTAAATACACACACTGCTTATTCAGAAGTATGAAAAAAGAATGTATGTTTGGCTGTGCACAAACATTAAAACAAGCCTTGCTTGACTTAAAAACAAGCAAGGCTAAGCTCACCTGTCCCCACACGCAAAGAACAACCTTCTGTCCTTAATATTACTTCACAAAGCCTTCTTTGTCAAACAGAGCTGTGATTCTCAAACTGGGGGTTGTGGCCTGCAGGTGGTTTCTGACCTGTTCCTGGCTGAGTTGCACAATGAGGGACTCCCCCCCCCTTTTCATTTCAAGTCTTTTCTTTTTCTTTCAATGGGCAGACTGCACACCATTACTGGTGTGTGGCCTCTTTAAGAGACAGATTTGTTCCCTCCCCCTGTATACCCCCCAGATTAACATTAAAATGAAAACTAAAATATAAACATCTTCAGTGTGAACTACTGATCTGATACTCCTGCGTTTTCTGTTGTAGGAGGAGAAAGTACACCTCAAAAGGAGGAGTTACTTAACAAGTGGGTCCTGAAAGGCTGAGTAAGTTTACACATGGGCTTCTCACTTACCGAGTCATAATGCATCTCAAGTTTCATGTACACAAAGAAGAGTCAGTCACCACAAGGACACCTTTTTTGGTCCTGAGCACAGGTGGAAGTGAGACAGATGGAGCAGCTGTCTTTTCTGCATCTTCCCTTGGTACTCCCCACTTTCTTGACTTGGATCTGATTTATTATTTTTACCCTGCTTTTTTTTGCCTGTTACAAGATTTAAAAAAAAAAATTAAAACAAAAATAAGAAACAATCATGAAAACAACAAACAGTTTAAGATAGCAGCAGATGAAAATGACCCATTCTCCGTCTAAGCTAGCCCACTATATGTTTTGGACTACAACTCCCAGTATTCCTGACCACTGGCCATGCTGGCTGGGGATGATGGGAGTTGAAGTCCAAAACATCTGGAGAGCACCAGGTCGGGGAAGGCTGAACTAAGCTGTCTTTGGTTGGCAAAACCTGAAGACTTGCTACAACAAGGACTTCTTGATAAGAACTTACCGTATACTGATGCTGAGTAGCTTGACAAGAGCTCCCAGAAAACTGCTGTTTGATTGAAGCCAGGAGTTTTAGGTCCACTCTAGCCATAGGACTACTTTGGCACCATCCATGTCTAATGTTGCATGCACAAATGTCACGCCCTTGTGAACTGCATTAATTAAATCTGGAGTAACGACCACCAACTTTTGGTTCTGCATTTGCAGTGCCAGCGGCAGGTTTTGGAGGGCCCTTGGGCAAGACACCCTGCATGAGCATCCTCCCCCAGTAAATCTGCCTTCTCACCATGATTGCCACCAGCCGCTTTGCTCCTCACCCTCTTTCTCATCATTGCTAACACTTGCTGGCTTGAGAGGCAGAGAGCTAGTGACCAAGTAGGCAGTGACATCTACTGCTCCGCCTTCTCCTCACCTCCATTGTCTGGGCCAGAGTGAGAGGCAGGTGAGCAAGCAGGCTGCACTGGTGAACAAGTGGGGCAAGTCCAGGGGGCTTTTGTTGTCAGTGGGGCCCTGCTGTTCTATGGCTCCTCAGAAGGTGCCTGCCTGCCTATGCCTACCTTTGGCACTGGTCCTGTGTACTTGCAACCACGAATGAGGAGTATTTCTCTATGCAGTCTCCTCTCTATGGGGTGAAATCCCTCTCAACCCCAGTGATATTGCCTCACTCCCTGCCTTTCAGACCTTTATTGGTGCTGCTTGGTAGAAATGCCTGTGACCTGGTGGGAAACTCTGCTTCATCCAGCCAGGTCTCAGGCCAGATCCGCCTCCTCATCCCGGGTCAAGTCCTGAACAATAGTTGTTTTATTAAGAACCAATCTGGTATTGAGCAACAGGAACAACAGAGCGAGGCAGCTGAGAGTGGGACTGCCTCCAGGAACCTGCTGGTTGGAAAAGAGCTGAGACTACCTATCCCCACTTCTCCTCACCAGCCTGCCCCAACTCCAACACAAAGGCAGGCTGCAGTCCTGAGAGTAAGCCCCATTGAAATCCATGGGAGTAGACTTGTATGGGATTGCGCTCTTAACTAGGGATGGTAAAGAAGTTGGTTCAGTTTGTATTTCAAAGTGAACTTATAAAACTCACCCTTCCTGAGCCTAAATATAAAACATATTGCAGTTTGCCACCAAAATCTGCACAAAGTTTGTGGCGCACTTCACCAAAAAGAAAAAAGCTTACCAAAAAATCATACATTCCAAAGAAATGCAGATGAAAATGTGAATTAAAAAAAAACACAGCAGCAGGCCTGGAAAGCTAAGCAGGGTCAAGCCTGGTTATTACTTGGATGGGAGACCCCTCCTCTAGTTTCCTGCATTGAGCAGGGGGTTGGACTCGATAGCCTTGTAGGCTCCTTCCAACTCTATGATCTATGAAATCTATGAAATGATTATCTTTGCAAAAATGCATTCAAGAATGCTTTACTCGATGATGAAAAATACATATATGTGCAAAAGTGCACACAAAAGTGCATACATTTGGGGAAAATGTGTACAAAAAAGGGGAATTCTTTTTTTAAAAGAAATGCACTCAAAAATGCATCCAAACTTTTGCATGGACAAAGGGGAAAACACATACAATCCAATTTGGAATTAGGAGGAAACAAACTTTGCATTGTAAAAATGAGAACCTGAGTGACATTGAGCTTGACAGATCCCAATCCTTACTATTAACCTTTTGTTCTCTCACATACACACACACACCACCATTGTGCTTATTTGGGCATTCCCAGCTGTAGTTTGCTGAGGATGCTGAGAATTCTGTCAGAAATTCCTATCACAGAGCTATAGTCCCCAGGGTTCCTGGAAACAGGAAATGTTCATTAAACCAGTTTAAGTCTGCATACACCCCGGGAGTTCTTGTAGAACTAGCTTTGCTCCTGGATTCCATGATCAATGTTGTGGTAATGTTTGCTTTTTATCAGCCTCTGCTCATTTGCTAGCTGCATCCCTGTTGTTCAAAGAATCTGGATCTTGCCACTGTTGTCATTCATGCTTGGACCACTTCAAAGACTGTTTAGGGCAGCGTGCTGCTGCCTGATGAGGGGTTGTGTTTGTTTGATGACAGTTGGGAAGCCTCAGCTGGTGCAGAATTTGGCAGCCTGCTGTCCATGACAGAGTACAGAAATCACATGAGGCCAATTCCAGCTACTTTGCATGGCTCCCCATTCATTTCTAAGTCCTATCCACAGGGCCAGCCCTCCCATGAGGCGGGGTGAATCCCCCACCTCAAGAGGCAGAGGGGGAGGAGCAGCAAATTGTTCACTCTGTCCCACCCCTGCCAGGAGGGCCCGCTGCCACCAGCATGCCCCAGTGAGGCAGCATTACGCTGGGTGCTCCCGAGAACCCTGCCTGTTGCTCTCCCATGGTGGCATTTGCCGCAGCAGGAGGGTGGGCCATCTGGGCTCTCCAGAGCAGCCAGCTGCCCAGCAGCACTGCAAGAGGTACTCTGGAGAGCCCCGCTGGTCCCACTCTCCCACTGTGGCTAAGCCACCCACCCTCTGCCTCCCTCTCAGATCCTCAGAGCGAAGTGCAGGGTGGGCAGCTGCTTTCAGTCACCCGCCCTCTGGCTCACACCGAGAATCCTCTGAGCATCAGCCAAAGGGCAGGTGGGGTCCTTCTTCAGAGTCGGGCACTGTGGGAAGGGTGTCACAACAGGACATCACCTGTACCACAGTGATCACCTGTACAATGGCCATGCTGGCTGGGAATGCATGGGAACTGCAGTCTAACTTATCTGAAGGGCGCACCGGGTGGAGGAAGCTTGCTTTAGATGCTCCTAAGCCGGTACTGGCAGGCAACGGTGATGAAACTCAGGGGTAGGAAAAGGGACAACACCCGGTCCAGGTCTGAATAGTTGTGAACCTGCTGTGAGAAGCAGCCTGAGCCTAGGGTGGCCAGATGGAAAGGAAGACAGGGCTCCTGCACCTTTAACACCTGTTGATAAGAGGGAATTTCAGCAGATGGAGCTTGTCATGTAAGCCACACGTGTCAGAATGCCCTCTTCTACACAACTAGTAAAGGACCAGGAGCCCTGTCCCAGTTTGCATCTGACCACCCTAAATCTGGCTCCTTTTCCCTGTGGGGACAGTAGTAAAGCACACCCTCCCAAAGAACTCTTTTATGTGAATAAAGTCTCACTTTACAATATTCCTTTCAAGGTGAAATGGAATTGCAAATATAAATGTAGAAAGCTAGGCTGGTGGGCGAGGTTGTGCATTGCTTTCTGCTGACACCCCCCAAAACTAACCAAAATAAAACATGGTTACCTTAAAGCAGTGTTCTCCAACCTGGCTGGGGCATGCTGGGAGTTGTAGGCCAAAAACATCTGGGGACCCAAGGTTGGAGAACACTGCCTTAAAGTAATATTTTATCCATTGTCTGTTCACAAGGTTCTTGACCAAGCAATAACTCATGATGATCCCGAGAAAAAGAAATAATGTTCTTTTCACTTATTGCACTGTCATAGCCCAAGGTAAATGGTGACATTTTAAAGGGGATTGCCATATATTTAAAACAATGTACTTTTTATGCACCTTTTTGTTAGCTGGCAAAGGCCACATATAATAACAACCTGAGCTAATTTAGAGATCCACAGGAACAGGAACAATGGAAAGCTTTTAAAAATTAATCCCTCTCGACTCATCTACGGAAGGGTTTCAACATCTGTTCTTGCAGTAAATAGGATTTTATATATAGATAACAATTGACTTCTTTCTGGTTGAAAGACCTTGCTCATATAAATTTTGTTCTTGAAAAATCTGTGATAATTGTGGATGTCCATGCGCTGGTAAATTATTTATTTATTTATTTATTTATTATATTTATATCCTGCCTTCTTTCCTACAAGGAACCCAAGGCCGTTTACATAATCCTCTTCCTCCCCCTCTCCATTTTATCCTCACAACAACCCTGTGAGGTAGGTTAGGCTGAGAGTTAGTGACTGGCCCAAAGTCACCCAGTGAGCTTCATGGCATTGGCCGAGTGGGGACTAGAACCCGGATCTCCTGAGTCCCAGCCCAACACTATTCCTGTGATGTGGGGATTAACAAATGGACAACAATAGTGGACTTTGAGAGCCCTTACAGTTGCAAAGAGACTCATACTAAGAAAGATAAACAACACCCACGACCTATCATTCAATGGTCTGAAGAATGTACTGCTCTTGCTGCATTTGAGCATACATCCTACAGTCATAAAATTTCATCTGGATGCTTATTTAGATATACGGACTGCCTATATTAATGTACAGTAATACCTTGGATTGCAAATAACTTGGTTTGAGAGCGTTTTGCAAGACAAGCAAAATTTTAAATATTTATTTATTTATTTATTACTTGATATACAAGTGACGTCTTGCAATACAAGTACTTAGTACGGCTTAAATTAAAAATCTCTGTACAAATTTTTTTGGGGGGATTTCGTTTTGATATAAGAGTGTTTTGGATTACAAGCACATTTCCGGAACGAATTATGCTCTCAATCCAAGGCATGACTGTATATCTTTAAAACGGAAGTGCTGAATATTTTTTCCTTTTTCTTTCCTTTTTATTAATGGCATTGTAAATGGATGGTGTGAATGGATACACTTTCTTGCTACGTTCTTCTTCCTCTTGTTGTTTGTTGTTGTTTCCCCCTTTCTCTTTTTTGTTATAATTGCAACAAGAGATAACGTTTGACTTGCTCTTTCATTTGCTTCTCCTGTTAGCTACCAGATCGAAATTAGCTTTTTGACACTGATGCTGACTTTGCATCAGAAAATGGCATAATCGCGCATAGCTAGATTATTACAGTCCCCTCATTTGCAATCGCTCTCCCATATCTTTTATCAACAGCACTTCTACCAACTTAGGTGGTGGGAGGGGACAAGACTGAAGAAGTAGAGACGTCAGTACTTTCCTTTCATATCACCATTACACCACACTTTAAAAAATAATAATCTTAAATTAAAAGCAAGATAGTCCCTGCCCAGAGGCTTACAACGTAAAAGACATGACACCAAAGGGGGGGAAAAGATGAGAGGGAAAAGGAAAACAAGCAAACTCATGCAGTTTTCATAATGAGCAGATTGAATTGAAATAGTTCGGGAAGGGAAGGGCCCAAATGGCAGCTGGTCTTCCAGAAGAGATTATGGGGTGGCCCTGTTTCCCATCTCTCCCTCTCCTGCAGCCTGGTGAAATGGCTCCTGTTACAGGACAGTTGAGGGAGAGGAGTTGACTGTCTTTTCTGCATAATCAGTTGATTGCAAAATGTTTCTCTTTGGCTGAGCACTGTCCACGCTTCGCAGTGTTGGCTCCAGGTTTTGGGGGGCCTTAAGGCAAGATACCCTCAGTGAGCCTGCCTCCTTCTCGTCTCTGTCGACACTACCCATGCACTTGGCCCCTTCCTCTGGTCCCGGTCCACCTAGCCTCCCAGAAGAGGGGCACAAGTGTAGGACAGCGCTTCATCTCCTCACTCTTCTGCTTGCATGTTTGGAGAGGACAAGTGAACAAGCAGTGACAGCAAGGAGCCGGAGGCGGAGCAGCTGGGCCAAGAGGTTCAGCAGTGAGCCCCCTGCCGGAGCGTGGTTTTTAGCCGGTGCCTGATAATGCCAGCCCTGACACCTCAGGAAATATGATCCATGCCCCCAGAGAGTTTTCCCCCCTGATATTTGCTCAGGAAACCTATGGGTGACAGTACAGAGGCAGAGCTCTGTTACCATGTCCTCATCTAAACGTGTGTGAACACATACAAGTACCCCAGGCGTTAGGATTTTAAACAAAATGTCATGGTGTGCTACAGCTGTAATTGGGGCATCCAGATGGGGGGGGAAGTAAAGAGACAGCAAGCTGCATCTTAGAATGATCAAAGAAGTGGTTTATTACAAAGAAAAGAAAAGAAAAAATAATCATATGAAAGGCATTCAAAAGGGGCTGGCAACTATTTGGTTAAATCTATAGAAAAAGTTGGGGATGGGGGAGGGAGGGAGAAAGAGAGAGAGAGAGAGATGGAACAACATGTGAGTGTTCTGAGAGGATGGAGGAGGGGAGGTTGATACTTAATAAGGAGATAGGAAGCTGATGGAGACACGAGGGATAATACCACAGTGTAAATAACTTGGCCCACGGAGGCACAGGTAGCCGTTCCAAAGTTAGAGAAGCATGAGGGGAAAGGTAGAATTAGAAAGGGGGAAAGACTGATATGCAGATCTTACATATCCCAGCCTTCTCCAACCTGGGACCCTCCAAATCTTTTACACTACAACTCCCAGCATGCACCAGCCAGCATGGTGGGACTTGTAGTCCAAGGGCTCCAGATTGGAGAAGGCTGACCTATTGCAAAGTGAGGGGAGCAGAAGGGGAATCTTCCTTCAGGGGCCTGCAGTGATCCAGGAGCTGCAAGGTCTGTTGAGAAGTTCTATTCACGTCCACTTGAACGCAAGTAGACAGGGCCGGATTAAGAGCATTATGGGCCTGGTGCTGAGGATTTTGGTGGGCCTTTTTATGGAAATAAATAAAATGAAGACGCAATTTTATATTAAAACAAATTAAATATTTTAATTACCATTAAAGTGCCAAAACAGAAACATATTGAAAATATTTCTTTTTTTGTAAACAATAAGCTTGTTAACTCAATAAAACCGTTCATCACATATCGTTGATGATAAGTACCTCCACGTTTTTTAACCTCTAGGGCAGTCTTCCCCAACTGGGGCCCTTCCAAATGTTTGGGGCCCCAGCTCCCATCTTCCCCAGCCACTGGCCATGCTGCCTGAGGCAAATGAGAACTGTAGTCCAAAATATCCAAGAGGGATATTTGGTGAACTCTGTTCTCTGGGGTTTTTCAAAATAAAACTTAAAATGCCACACAATTCCCCATGAAAGCGCACGTGCACACACACACACACACACACACACACAGTATTAGCCAAGCAGGTGACATTTTGCAGGCGGCAGGAGGATCAACACCCCCAAAAGGCAGACACCCACACCCACAAACACACAGCCCTTACGTTCAGTTTGGCTCACAAAAGAGGGAAAGCCCTTTTACAGAAAAGAAGGAGAAGGAGAAGGAGAACTTGCAGAATTTCCCCCAAATTATTTATTTAAAAAAAAAAAAGCAGCCACAAAAAAAAGCCAGGAAGCTTTGCTTGACCAAGAATAATTGTGTTGTTCTTGTTGCTTTTTTTGTTGTTGTTGTTAAACTAGCATTTGAACAATTGAGCTGCGAATCAGAAAGATCTTTTGCTCGAGGCTGGAGAGAGAGGTCCCTTCTAAATCTGAATATTACAGACCCTAGCAAGCCCCCCATGTGCTAGACGTTCTCACAAAGAAATGTAGTAACAGTGATTGAAATGCAAAGATACTGAAATGCTAATTTGAGAACAACAGTTCTTGCTAGGTCTTGCCTCAAGCCTGTAATGCAGATGTGCTTAGAACACCTTTCTAATCTTGAAAAAATCATTAATTATGCTGAATGATAACGATCAGAGCTAACTCTGAAGGGGGAAAAATCGCCCTATAATTGCGGGCCGATTGTCTGTTAAGGGCCTGGAGCGGCCGCTCCCACAGCCCCTATCTTAATCCGGCCCTGCAAGTAGAACTCTCTGGTATAAGCAGGACACCCTGATAAAGCTCAATGTGGCAAGGTTGGAACTGAGGGGGAGGGACCAGCATGCACTGGGGTGCAGGAGGCGGGGCCTGCATGTACATTCTGTATCCTGTTCGGTTTTAACTCCTGAACAGGACTAAAGGCCTCCACACCTTCATTAACTGATTTGATTAACTGAACCTTCATTGACTGATTTGGGCTTCTGTCTTCACCCTAAGTCAGTTTCACATGTTCTCACATACAGGAAGCATAACATGGAAAATAATATCCTTTTTTAGTAATCAAAAAGAAAGTAGAAATGAAGTGTCATAAGACCTAAGCATTGTATTAGGGTAGTCGCCTTTTTCTCTTCCAGCGCGCCTATGCCTTTAAACATGACATGGAAAAGTTCAGCAGGTGATCCTGGCTGTCCTGCTCTATGCTGAGAAGAGATGTATCCATTGATATTCCCCCTGTCATGCAGTTATTAAAAGCTTGGGAGATAAAAGGAGGTAAGCCCTCAGCAGGGATGTCGGAGAAATCTGCAACAGATTCAAATCAGTTCAGATTTCTATGAATCCAACCTGCAGATTCCTCAATGGACCAGCTTTTTCCGAATCACACAGATTCCGTGAGCGTATGGACCAGTTTTTCAATGGGGGGGGGGGTTTGCACTAATTCATGTTAGCGCTAATGCAACTTAGCACAAGTAGAATGACATTCTGGGGTGGTGGTGGTGAATCCAATTCCATCAATGAATGGACAACGGGACGAAAGACACCTGACAATCCCCGAAACATAGACAGAACAGATTTAACAAAATCCATATATCCGTAGCCCGAAGTTGTGTAAAGAATAGGATGGCATAGCTAGCACATCACCTATTTCTAGCCTATTAGGTTGGTCCTCTCAGATCTTCCCTGCTCAACAAGTTGTTTTGCTTGAGTAAGGTCAGGGTTGCCTCAGTCACCAAAGCAGGTGGAGCCGGCTGTTGATAATGTTATCTTCAGGTAAATGGCCTTGGCTACAAAGCCTGTGGGATGAAGCTGTGGCTCAGTGCTTAGTCACTGTGTGTGTTCTTTTTCAAACGGGTACGGGAACTGTTCCTTGCTTCTTTTACAGAGAAAACAATGGGAACGATTAAGAGCATTCAAGCTTATCTTTATCCCCGGTCTGATTCAACACTGTATTTTGAAGGACATCAAAATAAATCTTTTATTGTATGCTTTACTTATATCAGTGGGGGAAGGAGGTAAGTATTAAGAGTTAGAGCCAAAACAGACATAATGCAAGAGATCCACTACCTGATCTCCCCACTTAAAAAGAACCCAAATCTTTAAAGCAGCCATGGGAGAGGGGGGGAGGCAGACTCCATATTTGATCTGAGCAGCGATGTTAGGTAAAGATGGAGAAGAGATATTTTGGTTTGCATTTTAATGCAAACTTACCTAATTTTGCACTTTCAAACCAATACGTGAACCGAAACTCAGTTATCCTTCAAAATTTATGCTTCCCCCAATTTTGCAGTAGAGTTCTCCAATCAAAAAAGGCATACAGATATGTGTATATTAGGGAAATGTGCACATAAAACTTTGTACAGTAATACCTTGGATTGCAAGCATAATTCGTTCCGGAACCATGCTTGTAATCCAAAACACTCTTATATCAAAGCGAGTCTCTGGAGGGCGTGAGCGGGGCTGATTTTGGTCCGCTACGCCCGCTCAAGGCAAGCAGTTACATCCCTACACTTGTATTGCAAGATGTCGCTTGTTTATCAAGTCAAAATTTATTTTAAAAATTTGCTTGTCTTGCAAAACGCTCTCAGACCAAGTTACTTGCAATCCAAGTATGGAGGAAGGGGGGGCTGGCTGACCCGCCACACCCCCACCCTTTCCTACCCAAAAGGAACCAAGACCCCCAGAGATCTCAAGATACCAGATTGCCAGCCTCAGCTGTCTGCAATCCTACTTGAATCTCTGTTCAGGGACTTGCCTTTCTGACTGTAACCTGGATTTAGTTACTGAAGCCACAGAGCGACTACAAAACCCATGTGGGGTAAAACCAAGAAAGGTTTATTCTGGTAGCACTTTACAACAAAAGGTGGGAAATGAGAGAAGCACAAAATAGAGAGACACTTTAGTACACAGTAAAGCTGCAAAATAACAAAACCTACTTCTTTATATCTCTCAGGCACACAACTCTGTTACCTGAGGGTCAGTTCTCTTCCAGGGTTAGATCCAGCACAGCCTTGCTGCCCGATGGAGATTACCACACCTACCCGAAGGTCCGAGATGGGTAGCCTCCCACAAGGCTTGCCTTTACCAGAGCCCTCATTCAGCTAATTTCACCAGGAGCTACCTGGGGTCGGATCCTGAGCCCCCCCCCCCCCCGAAGGCTTGGGCCTCTCCTTGGTGCGCCACCATTGCTCCAACAGCCGGCAGCCACGCAATGACCAAAGACAAAGACAAAAAACCACACGTTGGGAAATATAGCTCTTTCCCCCTCCCCTCCTCCTTCCTTTGGCTTTGCTGCTTCTCAGCCAATCAGGGTGAACTTCACCTGGCCAGGCAGGGAGGGGAACTCATGACTTTTGCATCTGAAAAGCCGTAGACAGGCGCCATGTCCCATCCGATACTTTATGCACATTTCGCCTCCTCCCAGCCCCCCAACTGGCCTTACTTGGTTTACACATGAGGAGGCGTGTGCGTGTGTGTGTGTGTGTGTGTGTGTGTGTGTGTAGGAACCCCCAAAGGCTCTTTTCTCCACACCAAGGTATTACTGTATATAATAATACAGTATTATTATTGTATACTGTTATGTTATTTTATTTAACATAAAATAATGTTAAAATGTATTATATTAGGACAATTGGTTACAAAACCTGGGCATATTAGGCAAAATTGCATACAAAAATGCATGTATTATGAGAGATACACAGAAAATTGTACAGAAATGTTTCATGAGAACTTAAAAACAATGTTTTCAAGGTTTGGGACAAACCGCTCTTAAGATTAGAAAAATAAGGAATTGAAATGGACAGATTTGTCCATCCCAATGTTGGGAGAAGGGTGTTTGACCCCCTCATCCCAAGACTCCAATACTAATTTCCATGTCTGACAGTGCAATCCTATTACATGTCTACTCAAAAGTAAGCCTCACTGAGTTCCATGGGAGTAACTCTCAGGTACGTGTGTAAGCCTAAATTTCTCTCACACTTACCATACAAACATGCCAAAAGCTGGATGGAGGAGTGGGGGTATTATATAATATAGGCATTATATAGATACCTGTATTTTAACCACAGTGGATTAACGACAGCTTTGGGGAGGCGGTTAGATTAAGAATATGACATGGGGAAAGGATTAAACTACCCTCCTGCAGCATTATGGCCATGATCTGATTCACCCACCCACCTTTTCATGTGGTTCAATCTACCTCTTTTGTCTTCTCCCCCCCCCCCAAAGTTTCACCCCTTTACAAAAACTCCATGGGACGGGAGATTCTGTTTATGGATCTCCCATGTCACATTTCATTTGATCCCCCTAAGACTCTTTATACTGGCTGTTGGGGGAATGTTATTTTCAAGCTGAGGCACGTCACTGGATCTTGCTACTCATCCTCACTCCCAGGTTTGTTTAAAACAGCCTTCCCCAGCTTGGCACCCTCCAGATGTTGAACTGCCAATGGCCATGCTGGCTGGGAATTATGGGAGTTACAGTCCAACACATCTGGAGGGCACCATCTGGAGGCCATGCTGTGTGTCCTGTTCCCTGGACATTTTTTTAAAAATCAACTTGCCATACTTTGGTTTAGGGCTAGCAGATCTGACATCCTCTTTTGTGACAACTCCAGGGCAGCAAGGAGGGAAAGGTGATGGCTGCCCTAGGATTGAAGCAGTCCATTTTCTTGCCCTTCTTCACTTCTTCTTGTGAAACAAAATTGGGCCTTACCAGATGGATTAGAAAGCGTTTGCTAAACAACCCCAGAGATTTTTATGGTGTCCACATCTTCTGGTATATGGGTGCTTTGGGGGGCTAGTGTGTAAGACCAACTGATGTTTCATTGTACATTTGTGTGTTCTCACTTTTGCTCTTGCAATGGCTAATGTGAGGCCAGGATCCAACTGACATTGGGCTAACAATTTTGTATCTTTTATGCCCACAACTATCCAGAATGCCTCTGACTGAAAGCCAGTTGTTCAGGAACACGAGCAGGAGAGTGCTTGTGGGCTTCCCATCTGCATCTGGCTGGCCCCTGTGGGAACAGAATGCTGGGCTAAGTAGGCCTTTGGTCTGATCCAGCAGGAGTTTTCTTATGCTCTTATCCTCAGAACAGAAAGGACATAAGAAAGGCAGAAACACAGTGGCAACCTTTGACCTGCTATTATCTTCCTGTGCATTTGAAAAAAGGAAGCGGTCTTGCAGAAAAAAGGAGTTTAGTCTCAGAGCTAATATATACAACACACCACCACCGATAACACTAGCGATGATGCAAAAGCTTTTAATATTTGGATCTTATATCAGCATACTAAAGGTCATATTTTTCATGACAATGCATTGCTGTGCTAAGCACATCTCTAGATTAGCAGATTCTATGTCTGTTGTAACAAACACTGGAATGATGGGAACCCCCTTCTTGAACAGGTGCCTGATTCAAAAGACGCCAATTTCTGACCTCACCGTGGCTCCAGTGCCAGGAAAAGTGGCATGTCCTGAATTTCTGCTTGTCAGTGTCACGACGCGTGCCTTTTAAAGGCATAGAAGCCTCCTGACAGGAAAAAGGATGGAGCAAGAAACCTGCCTAAAAAGTGCTCCAACACACCAGCCTCTGCTCTCATCAGGTCCACTTCCCAGCTCTCACCTGAGATCCAAAAAATCCCGCTGCCGCCACCGCCCTCTTGCACTTAGGGAATATCACAGCCATCAGGTGTTCCCAGTATTAGACAATGAATTGCAGTGCCATCTTTGTGTTAGCTTTAGAGTGACAACCCCAAAGGAAATATACCCTTTGATGCTGCCCTTTGGGGGTTTCCCACACCAGGTTCAATCCACCATGATGAGCTATCACCGGTGGCGGGTATGAGGAGATTACCACTCCTCTGGAGGTAGGCTGCTGAGCTTGTGACCCAGCAGCTGGGTGTTGCTGTGACTGAAGGTGGAGCCGGCCTCTCTTTACCATAGCTGGCATCGTGTGTGAATCCCACAATTTCCCCTCTCCTCGTTTGCTGGTGGCAACAACTGAAGAGACTGTAGGACTGAGATGGTTAGTCCCTCCCCAGCCTCTAATGATCTTACTGCCACTGCTGCTACTTTTAACAGTTAACCCAAAATCATGATTTTTCAAGGTGTCATTTGCAATGAAAAGATCCGAATCATCCGATAGCAGTTTCAGAGCCAATCTTTAAAGCAGCCCCATCCTCCTCAAAAGCGTTGGCATCAAGGTAATGGAGCCTCTCATAGGGTGGCCTAGTGTCCCACTTGAAGGAGGACAGTCTTCTGTTTGAAAGTGTCCTTTATGTGAGGGGATGCCTGGTCCAAGCCCATTTTAAAGGGAGGGAAAGCAGGAGCCTTGAAGTTGCCTGTCATCATTTAGACCTGGACGGGTGGACATTGGCACCTGGTCACAGTCTTCCTCATGACGGCGAGATGTACTGTTTAAATGTGCATCTAAAAATTAATTTGCATAAAATTTGCACATGCTGATTCATATGTATAAATATAAATCAGCATATGGAAATGTTATGCAAATCTGTGTCCTCTTTCTTGGTGATGCATAAGTGGGTTCTCTTGGAGAAAAATATGATCTTCAAATCTCAGGCCAATCATGCCAGAATAGTCCCATCAATTTTCATGGCATTAATCTAGTGGTTTGAGATGCTGGATTACAAAATGAGAGTTTCAGATATTTCTGTACAAGTTCAAGGGTATATTATTAGTATTAGTATTTAATCTTGATCACATAATTGACCAAATATCCAGATTTATGTTTCTCTGCAACCCTTAGCTTTGCATACCAACAGAGAAGCATAAATGTATTCCAATTAATATTTGCATCAAAGAGAGGAGGAATTTAGTCATTATATATTCATCTTTTTTTTCTTGTAAGGAACAGCAGGAACAGATTAATAAATAAAGGTCATTGTTTAATGAAATTTGGGGGGGGGAAGTAAGGTAAACAAGTTTCCACATGTTTACTAAAAATAACATGAGCTCCACCTTAGGGTATATGAAAGTACAGGCTGTGGATTGTATGTTTTGGCATTAGTTTAAAATGCCTTTGTAAACATATCCTATTAAACATTTAACTGCAGCTTTTATCATTTACTGAAGAACCATATGAAAATACTAGAACATATTTATCACGAAAGTAGTTATTTTGACATGGCTTAGTAAAAGCATAGGGTTTTCGCAACCTGGAATAGCTGCCCAGTTACAATATATTACTGGTAAGTTTTATTCATAAACACTGGTAAAATTGCCTTTAAAGTGTATCCAAAAACACTAATTCCTTTTTTTAAAAAAGAGGTTTCCCAGTTTTGAAAATAAGACTGATGGCTTTTTAAAATAAAGTTTGCCCAAACTTTGGATTGACTGTAGATGGTTGCTAAAATTGGGTTATGTATAGTCCATGTGTGCTATTAAAAAAAAGGAAAATCTTCAATAACATGTTAATTTACAGTGCAATCCAATGAGGCTGCCCATAACTCTCTGAACTCGGAGGACTACTGATATCCTATGGATGGCAGGAGGAGCACAGAGGCGAAGGTCGCTTCCATGCTCCTCCTGCCCTGAGAAACATTCAGATTCTGGCCATCTAAGTGTTTTACTCCGGTGCGTAAGGAGAAGAGGCTGAGGTGCCACCGGGATACTATGTACGCTGGCAGAGCCTGACTCCTCCCCTCCCCGCCTGGCCTGCAAAACTCCATTCCCAAGGTCGCTCTTGTGACCTCGGAGCTACAGCTGGCATGGCTCTTTCTGCACCCGCTGTGAGGTCGGAGGGAGGGTGCTCTGAGGTTGGAGTCCCAGCTCCGACCTCGGAGCACATTTCCAAGCTCGGAGCTGGGAGTCTGAATTATCCTGTGGCTGCCTAGACTCTGTCTAGTGGCCATAGGATTGCACCCTGAAATAATCTCATATTTGGTTGGTAAGGAACGTTAATTTAGGTCAAAAAAATGTAAGTTTGTAAATTAGTTAAGTATGTTTAAAAATATAAAGGGGGTATTGTGTTGATACCATGGGTAGAATCAACAGGATCTTTTTTAGTATTGGTATGGGAAACAGATGAATATTAATAGATTTCATAGATCATAGAGTTGGAAGAGCCTACAAGGCTATCGAGTCCAACCCCCTGCTCAGGCAGGAAACTAGAGGAGGGGTCTCCCATCCAAGTAATAACCAGGCCTGACCCTGCTTAGCTTTCCACACTCAGACAAGCTGAGCCAGCGTAAGCCACAGGCCTGTATAGCTGTATATACTGTATAGGCTGTATAGCTGTATAGCTAGAATGGGTTTTTTTAATGTATAACTTGATTAATGAAGGAGGTAATACATTTGCATTATTGTTTCATTTTGTGATGTTTTGTTTCACTTGGTGTTTTGTTTGTTTCAAAAGAGGTTATGGTATCTCTTATGTTATAGCAATTATATCATATCTTGTATATAGAAATTCCATGATTAAAAAACCTGCTGGTTTCAGGCTATTTCATTTTGACTCAAGCTCCACAAAGCCTGGAAATTGGAAGCTAATTGATGCCTTAATCGATGTGCCCCATGATCAACAATCATGTTGTGCAATGTCACAAATTGTGCTTGCTTAAAACTTACGGTACATACAGGAGTAGGACAACATCATCCCAGGCACTCCATCCTCCCCATCTGGATTTGGGCCTCAAAACCAAGGGAAAGTGTGGGTGCGAGGGTAAATTGTAAGATGCAGATGTCATCTATATACGCAGCAGAATTCTGAGGCTTACAATGGTGGAACCTTTTTTTTTTTTTTTTTTTTTTGCAACTCACCTTAACTAAAGGGGCACCTTAATAATAGATCATCACAATGTATAGTTATGTAAAGAATGAATTACAGGTTTATGATGTGATTCATAAAGATATTGCAACAATATAGTGTGTGTGTGTGTGTGTGTGAGAGAGAGAGAGAGAGAGAGAGAGAGAGAGAGAGAGAGAGGCTACATAGCTGTCTTCACATGTTACAAATAAGAGTTTGTGTTGCAGATACACTTGGGAATGTATGATCTACCCTACCACGTTTGAAGTGTGTAGCTGCAACAGGAAGACAATGTAGATAGCAACTCCCAGCACACATGGCGGATAAGGCTATCAATAGCTGCTAGTCATTATGGCTACATATTACATCTGCTATCAGATTCAGAGGCAGTATGCCTCTTAATACCAGTTGCTGGGGAACACAAGCAAGAGGTACTACTGCACTCATGTCCTGCTTGTGGGCTTCCCTTTGGCATCTGGTTGGCCACTGTGGGGAACAGAATGCTGGGCTGGATAGGATTTTGGTCTGATCCAGCAGGGCTCTTCCTATGTTCTTATAAAACTCATGCCAGTGTGGCATAGTGGTGAGAGTGTTGGAGTGGGGCTCAGGAGATCTGGGTTCTAGTCCCTGCTCTGCCATGAAACTCATTGGGTGACTGTGGGCCAGTCACTGACTCTCAGCCTCACCTACCTCACAGGGTTGTTGTGAGGATAAAATGGAGAGGAGGAGGAGGAGGAGGAGGAGGAGGATTATGTAAGCTGCCTTGGGTTCCTTGCAGGAAAAAAGGCGGGGTATAAATATAATAATTTTTTTAAAATGCACACAAGGAAAAAGCTGTTTCAAATGTGATTATGTGCATTCATTAGGTGAGTGCATTTGTTTTTGTTTTTTAAATGAATGAACAATGAAATGAAATAATGAGATCAATTTGTTTCTTTCATTTTTATAATAAAAATGAATGGAAAAACAAATATGAATGGAAAAAAACTTTAGTCTGTGCTGAATCTACTGCCAATCAGTTTAATCAGATGACCCCTGGTTCTATTATTACAAGAATTGTAGTGGTGGTGGTGAGGGATATCTCTCTGTACTTTATCCACACTATGAGGGTATGTATGGTGTCTAAAATAGGTTCCCTCTCTTTTTATAGGTGCAGAATATAGCCTCTGCAACCCTGAACGTCCTAACCTAAAATAATAACATTTATTATTTCTAATTTAAAAGTATTAGAAGTTTTAAATAAAAATTTAAAATATTATTTCTAATCACCAACAAACTCCAAGAGTACTCTGATTTTTGCAACAGAAAGAGTTCACTTTCAAGATACTAATATCAAGAACCACTAAATTATTATAAGCCTAATAAGAAAAACCATAATGAGAAACAAGGACTACTATGAAGTACACAGTTAAGCGGTTTGTGGGTGACCACAGTTACGCCTTTGTGTTTTCTAGAAATAACTTGTCCAGTCATGTCTGGACACAGCTAACTGGAATTTTTTTTTATGAGATACAAATGCCAAATCATAATGAAAATACCTGAGGCAGGGACTCTGTTTTCATTGTTGGCTTTCTTGGTCTTGTACTAACCCTTGCTCAAATATTAGTGTAAAACACTGACGAACTGGGGGGTGCTTTCAGAGAGAGGGCTCCTAGCGCTTTCTTCCAGAAGGCATTGTGCAACGATTCCGTCTTTTCTTCCTTAATGGATTTTCTGCAGTAAGAAAGAAGACAGAAGAAGCAGTGGAAAAACACGGGAGGATTACAAGTGGATGACTTCATCATCTAGAGACCTTAGAAAATTCTGTGAAAATTCCCGTGTATGAGGCAGGGTGATGGCAGGATCTGTGAGAGCTGGACTGACCCGGGTTCAAAAGCTCCCCTAGCCAATGACCCTCAGTCCCAGTCACGCAGGTGGAAGGAGGAGATAACAGCAGTTAATAAAGATTAAAGAGTTTATTTGTAAGACCCAATTACATGGGATTAAGGCAATCAATGCATCTCTACTCACTACATCATTGCAGACTCAAATCCTATACCCCAGTGGTAAGGCTAGATGAAGTGAAGTCCAGAACAATAGACATGTCGAGACGAGATGAGAGAAGAAGTGAAGCTATCAGCAAGTGTGCTAGCTTTATACCACCTATAAATAGGATATTACTCACCCCAGTTGTATAACCTATTCATCAACATGTTGACTGCTTCAAACCTGTCCAAGGTTGCTGAGTCATATCACCTCGAAACTATGTCTCGTGACTAGAGACCTTGTATAAGGTGATAATCCTGATGTCAGGTGGTAATCTCGTTCTGCCTATGCAAAACCCAACAGGATCATCTTGTCTAGAAGTACCCAAAATCTGTTAAGGAAGAAAAGATGGAATACCTGCATAATACCTTCTACTTGGTAGTGCTAGCTAGGAGCCCTCCACCTGGAAGTAGCCTGAATTGACTTTTTGTGGAAAGAAAGAAAAGGTGGAAGAAGCAGTGGGAAAACCTGGGAGGGTTACAAGTGGAAGACAACATCTTCTTCCCTGCCCCCTCCCCCCCATAAAACTCCATGAATGAAGCAGGGCAACGGCATGATAAAAGCATTGCCTGGAAGCACTCTGGGACTCTTTTAGGATAGGCCCAGACTGGCAATTCTTCAGGAACACAGACTACGTTGCCTTCTAAGATCTGCTACTGTTTGCACTCTAGTTTCTGGGAACAAGCCAGCACCATTATTATTATTATTATTATTATTATTATTATTATTATTATTATTATTATTATATGGCACTATCCAATTGAATTGGAGTCTGACTGCTTGGCCTGTTTTTCTCCCTGTGCAAAATCTTGTACCTCATGAAAGCAGTACAGGACTGGTCTGGAAAGGAATCTCCTGGTGTGACTGTCTTGCATCCTGGCCATAATGAAGACCTCCTCCTTCGTTACTGGAGCGAGCAGCCTCCCTTTTTTGGTGTAGTTACACCATTGGTAACAAAGGAGAGTCTGAACCTTCATACCAAGATGAATGATTTGCGTAGGAATAATGCAGCTAAAGTCTTCAATGTGGAATTATTAACCAAGGGGCTACAGTTTTGCCTGAAAACACAGACACACACCTATGTGTGTTTAGCGCCAGAAGTAAATCCTACTGGATTCAATAGAATGTATGCTCAGGTAATTGTGCATAGGAATGCAGCCATAAGCATACATTCATACACACACACAAAAAATGTCTGTATGTATCTCTTCCTATATATCAGCATTTGGCTAAGAAAAGGGGTAAAAGTAGGATTTATAGTAAAAAGGTCAAAAGCAGTAATCAGTATTTCACTGTCTTTTTCTTTGTGATTTTAAGCATTTCCATTACAAATACATTATTGTCACTATACTTAAATATAAAATGGAGAGTGTTTATTGAAATTTTATTTATTTATTTTTGCCTGAATCCATGAATCGCTCCGCGCTGCTGAGTGGCGAGGCGGGGTGGGGCACCCCCCCCCAGGTACATGGACACCCCTAACAGGTTCCTCTCTCATTTGTTTTTGCAGGATTTGTGAAAAAAATCTCATTATCCACCTTAGGTTTACGATTTAAAAGATCATAATAATGCTCTTTCCAATGCAGTGCAATAGGCTCTTTGTCTTTTAAAAATTTGGTACTACCATCTTTTGATTGTAAAGGGTTTGTACCATAGGTTTTTGGTCCATAAATGGCCTTTGTGGCCTTAAAAAAGCCTATTTAATAAAATGTTATATTCTTCAAATATATAAATGTTATATATTTAAATATAAAATGGAGAGTATTTAAAGTTTATTTATTTAATAAAATTTTATATTATTTAAATCTATACATTTTATATATTTAAATATGAAATGGAGAGTGAGAACAATAGTTGTAGCTGTATAGTACTTACCATTTTATGGGAGCATTCCTGTTTTGTGTTTGGATATGGAGTTCATACTAACAGGAATATTTTTTTAAAAAGTATTTTAAACCATACAGTGTTGTCCATTTATTCAATATTTTGAAATGGATTTGCCAGATAACTTCAGCATTTCTCCCGCTTTAAACAATAATTTGATTTCACAATGACACATGTCCTCTCTCTCTCTCTCTCTCTCTCTCTCTCTGCAGTCCTAAGCATACTCACCTTGAAAGCGTCCCAAAGAAATCAGTTGCAAGTGCCATGGCTCAGCAGCTGCCACTGAGGGCTGAACTACACATTACATGAGAATGCACGTACTAAACTTTGACAGCTGCTTTTTCTAGCCAACTCAGCACTGGCAATTTGCAGCAGACAAGAGCTCAGGGATCGGTGTGTGTGTGTGTGTGTGTGTGTGTGTAGCGCTTCTCCTATGTATTGCTTTTCTACTACCCCAAGCCACTCAAAGTTTCTATAGGCATGTTCAACCTCAGAAAGCTGCATGTGGAGACCAGGGTGTGGGGAGAGCATCTAGGGAATGGGTGTTGCAGCAGAAATACAGTCAGAAGGGAAGGGTTAAGCATACCCCCCCCCTCACCTCTCTGCAGCAAATTGCCCCCTCAGAAAGCTGTTTGTTAAATATGTCTTTAAGATGTTTTAAGATGTTTTTAGGATGTTTTAAGATGTTTTAATAGTATGTATTGTGTTGTTTAGTTTATGTATTTTATATTTTCTGTTGTTCCCCGCCTCGATCTAGATGGAGAGGCGGGTAATAAATAAAAAATGATGATGATGATGATGATGATGATGATGATGATGATGTATCAGAATACTGATAGGAACATGGCACCACCATAGAGAGGCCATCTATCCTACTTCACAGAGGACACCTTTGAAAGGTTGTCCGAGGACACTCCTCTATTTGAAAGTGTCCTCTATTTGAAGGGCTGTCCAGTTCAAGTCTGATTTAAAGATAAAGAACCATCAGAAGGGAGAGCAGGCAGGGCCCTTGAAGTGCCCACCAGCACTGAGCACCTGGACAGCAGAGTGGGCAGGCAGTCACACAGCAGGTCACCCTATCACAGTCTTTCCCACTATGGAGGGATAATTGAAATTATAATAATTACTTCTACATTTGCATCTATATACATAAATTAGCATATGTACATTGTATGCATTTTGGTGTCTTCTTTTTTGGTGATGTGTTTCCTCTTTCTTGGCAGGATGTGTAACAGGTGGGCACCCTACACCAACTTTCCATCTTGCCATGTTGGCTTCCTTTTTGCCTGAATCCATCCCTTGCCAGGCAGTCAAATCTAGGGCCTAAACCCAACAAAAATGACGCTATTAAACGTACTTTAGAATGAATTTTCAAAATGTGTGCAGATAACAACACAATCTGCTTGGGAAAGCAGCAGCTTTTCAAAATAATAGAATTTTCACACAAAAGCACCCTGTTTCCAACAGCAGCCAGCCAGTTGAGTTCACACACACAATTTTAAGTCATGATCCTTAACCAATATTATTCATGCCAAGTATCAAGGAAAGCTTGTTTTCTTCTTCCTTTTTTTTTTTTTTTTTAAATGGAGAAAGTGTGTTTCACAGTGCAGAATTTCTGTAGATTCATACACTATTGCTCATTTTAAAAAGGGTTTTAAATAAACTGAAATATATACCTGGATTCCTGAGTCACTGCTATGCTGGGATGGGCCTGGTTGGCTTGCAAGTGGGAGACTTCCAAGAAACACCCAGGCACTTGTGAGTCAACAGCACTCTCTGTGACATCACAGAGCCACTAGCACCACAGGTTATATTACCAACAGGGCACTGAGGCGACCAAGGCGTATTTTGGTTAGCAGATAAATTTACTACAAGCCAAACTACACATTCAGAAGTATCATGGGGGGGGGGGTATGGGCTTCCTGGGACAAGGCCATTTCAACAGCGCTGGCACCAGGTTTTTGGGGCCGTCAGGCAAAACATCCTCAGTAGCCCCCCTCTCTCAGTAGCCCCCTCCTTATTCTAGTCTCTCCACCAGCAGCAGCTGCTCTTTCCCGTCACTGCAGCTGCCACCACCCACTTGCCTGCCAGAGAGAGAGAGACTAGTAGAGACAGACGGTGAGCAAGCAGGTAGCTGCAGCTGCTACTCCTCATCCGCACCACCACCACCTTCACTCAGTTGCTCATCCCCTTTAGGCCAGAAGGAGGTGGCAGGTAAGCAAGAGGTGGAAACTGTGAGAAGGTATCAGCATGGCAAGGCAGCTCTCAGTGGTTGGCCCCCTACCTGGGCATGGGCCTCTGCTACACAACTGAAGTAATACAACATGGCTGTCTAAAACGGGTCCCCTATAATACTATAGTTCAGTATCTAAAATGACCTAGCTACACTGCTGCTCTGGCCACCCTCTTGGCTTGAAGGCAGAGTTCCAGCCTGCTGACTCACAAACCCTACAATACATTGATGGATAGGGCTAGGTGCCAAAGGGGCATCTCTTTCATTTTCACCATTTTCTGTTGCTTTCCTTGAAGTCATCCTTTCTTTCTGAATTCTGGATGCTTTGGCGTGACTATCCCCTTATTCTGAAACTCAAAGTCCTCCATGAGCAATAACTATAGCACCCCACAGGTTGATATGGTTATCTTCCCTGGAATCTGCCTGCCCTCAAATCTGAGCTGATACTGAGCACCAGCAGCCAAGGCAAACGGCCTGACTTTGATCTTAGGAAAACGTTTACACACTCTCTTTCTCTGATCAGCCATCCATCAAAATGTATAAGCAGCATTTTTAAGGTATCCCCCACCCAACAAAAGGAAGCACTTTTACGCAACACATAATTAAGGAGTGGCTATTAACTGATCAGTTTTATTGCTCATCAGTTTCTGTTTATTACTGTATAGTTTTATTGTTATGTTTTTGTTGTTCTTTTGATAGTAATGATACAATATGTTCACCTGTTCAATAACTTTGTGGAAAGCAGCACCTAAATTTGAGAAATAAATAAATAAAGAAAGAAACTAATGGCTGCAAAATGTTGTGATAGTCCACAAGTGGCCAATTTGTGGCCCTCCAGATGTTTTGACCTACGACTCCCATGATACCTCACCATTGGCTATGCTGACTAGGGCTGATGGAAGTTGTAGGCCAAAACATCTGGAGGGTCACATGTCCCACCCCTGTCATAGCCACTAGCATATATTGCTTCCGGAAAGGATTAGGTATACTCTGGAAAGGACTAGGTATACTCAAGCTTGCTGGTTAACCAATAAACATGATAGCCCAAAATGAAACCAGGTGCTGAGATTGATGTAAGCATCATCACCTGCTTGTGAATTTCCCTGTGCCATCTGGCCAGCCATTTTCCATAGGCAGAAATTAATGCTGATTTAGGAGAACTACTAGTTTAATCTAGCATGGCAGTTCTTAGGGCTGATCTGCACATTCATATGTCACTCGAAGTCTCTCATCATTTGATACAGGCCTGTGGCTTATACTGGCTCAGCTTGTCTGAGCATGGAAAGCTAAGTAGGGTCAAGCCTGGTTATTACTTGGATGGGAGACCCCTCCTCTAGTTTCCTGCATTGAGCAGGGGGTTGGACTCGATAGCCTTGTAGGCTCCTTCCAACTCTATGATCTATGAAATCTATGAAATCTATGATTCCCAATCAACTGCAATTAGGATACAGTGAAAGCACACGGTGGAACTAGACTGTGGAAGCAAGACCTGCCCCTGGCCCCCATTCATAGATCATGATGCAAAGGCTCTCTCTGATGGAACTGGTACTCTGTACAGTGCAGGGTCTCAAGTTCATGCTTCTATAATCTTATATGCCTGAAGATTCTGTGCATAACATATGATCTATATGTGGCAACTAGAGTAAGGCTTGGGATAAACAAGGGGTCCCCAACCTTTTGGGACCAGTGGACACATTTGGAATCATGAGTGTCATAGGTGCTCTCACAAAATGGCTGCCATACGGCAGCTTGCCCATTCATAAAATGGCTGCCATGGTGAGCATGGCCAGGCACAAAAACACTCATTTCCGAGAAGGCAAACTGATGAGACTAAAATAAAAGTAACTTGCCCAAGAACCTAAGAACAAAGCAGAGGTAGGGTCTGAGCTTTAAAAAAAAGCCACTTTTTCCAAACCCAAATAAAGATGACACTGGAGGGTGGCACTTCACTTTGCAGCATGCCAGTCTCCCATTTTATTTCATTTTTAAAGTGTAATTTTAAAAATGTTAAGAGATGAAATAAAAACAATCAGGAAGAGTAAGGAGTCTGGCAGGCAGCACGGCATGTGTCTGTGGGCAAACTGGTGCCCACGGGCGCCACATTGGGGACCCTACGGGCATACATTTTAAAAATGTAAATACATACATGAATTGCAGCACTGGAGGAGCAGTGGAGGAGTGTGCAATAGTGGAGGAGCAGTGTGCACCCCTCTTTTCCACAGACAAAGAGAGCCTTTAGTGCATGAGCATGCTGGCTGAGGATGTTGGGAGTTGTAGTCCAACACATCTGGAGGGCAGCAGATTGGGGAAGGCTGCTTTAGTGTGGACCAGGCCTCTCTGTGATCAGGAACTCACACAAAGGCCGGGTTCCCACTGGAAGGGTACTGCGAAGGAAAGAGGGGCTTGCTTGCATATGGCCATTTCAATACCGTCCTGGATGAATGTATGAACTAGGGCTGAATGCAGATTAATCTACAGCCAGTCACCTTTTGAACACAACCACAATAGCCTTTAACCCGGGACATCTAATTTATGCTGTCATTTGGCTCAGTTTGCAGCTCTGACCATCTTTGCAGGCTGACCCGCCAGTGTGCCTCCTTCTAGCTTCTCCAGTGTTCTCGCTACAGGTTTTTGTTTTGTTTTTTAACCATTCTGACAAATCTTAGCAGCACCTGATTTTGGGCCATCAGGACTAGCATATAGCCATCAGGACTAGTAGCCATTGACAGCCTTATCCTCCATGAATTTGCTCAATCCCCCTTTAAAGCCATCAATCTGATGGCCATCACTACATCCTGTGGAAGTGAATTCCATAGTTTAATATGTGCTGTATGTAGAAGTACTTCCTTTTATCTGCCCTGAATCTCCCACCAATCAACTTCATGGGATGTACCTGGGTTCTAGTATTATGAGAGAGGGAGAAAAAAATGTCTCCCTAGCCACTTTCTCCGCACCATGCATAATTTTGTACACCCTTGTCATGTCTCCCCTTACTCACCTTTTTCCTAAGCTAAACAGTCCCAGCTGCTGTAACCTTTCCTCATAGGGGAGTTGCTCCAGCCACCTTGATCATTTTAGTTGTCCCTTTCTGCACTTTTTCCAACTCTACAATGTCCTTTTTTAGGTTGGTGTCCAGAACTGTACACAGTATTCCAAGTGTGGTCACACACCATACATTTGTATAAGGGGAGTATGATCTTGGCAGTTTTATTTTCACTTCCTTTCCTAATTATGCCTAACATGGAATTTGCCTTTTTCACATCAGTCACACACTGCTGCCACACACTAGGACTGCTCACATTTTCATTGAGCTGTCCACCACAACACCAAGATCTCTTTCTTGGTCAGTCACATTTAGCTCTTATCCCATCAGTGTACACGTGAAGTTGGGATATTTTTTTTGCCCCAGTGTGCATCACTTTACACTTGCTTACATTGAACTGCACTTGCCATTGTAATGCCCATTCTCCCAGTTCGGAGAGATCCTAGTGCCAAGATTCAGGCCATAAAGCCTGTTACACCCGCCTTCTTTCTGTAACAATAAGCCCAATGAGCAAGAGCACTAATGAGCAGGGCTTTTTTTCTGGTGGAACTCACCGGAACTGAGTTCCAGCACCTTTTCTTCTATTAATTGCATTACAATTTAATCGCCATCTACTCCCGAGGAAATGTAATCCCAGAGTTCCGGTTCCTTTTTCTCCAGAAAAAAAGCACTGCTAATGAGCTCATCATTAGTATAAACATGACACAGTTTGTTCATCTCAAAAACATTTGGCTGACCTCCTGTTTCCTGGTGCCTGAGTGTACCCAAGGTGAAATCTGTATTTCTGTAATTATTATTATTAACTGTAATTATTTGTCATCTTTCACGGATCTCCTTATTAATCTGTTAAGGGGACTGAGCTGAGTCTAGCCCTAACAAGGGCAGATCCTTACTGCTTAGGGTTGGCATTTGGAAAAGGTTTAACAAATCAGCAGTGGTTTTCAAAAGAGCAATAATCAAGAATGAAGAATGCTACAATCCATTTAGCCAAGGATGAAAAATATCTAAGAAGTGTACTACTTAATAAAAATTTCAAAAAGCGGCACAATGTTAAGTTTAAAATATGTATTACACATACAAAAGATTTATATTACAAAATAGTAAACATAATATAAAGAAATATGATATACAAGGGAAGGGAATAAATCATATATCTACAAAAGTAGATACATATCTACATATATCTACTGAATTTCAAGCAACAACATCTGCATATAAAATTACTAATTGTTAATTAAGAGCTTTGGAGTCAGCACAAAGTTTGTTACAAGATTGAGCCAACGAGGCTTGCAAATATTGTGTACCTTTTGTAGATATATGATTTATTTCCTTCTATATTATATTTCTTTATATTATGTTTACTATTTTGTAATATAAATCTTTTGTAATACATATTTTAAATTTAACAGTGTGCCGCTTTTTGAATTTTTTATTAAGTACACTTCTTAGATATTTTTCATCCTTGACTTTTTATCTTCTGCATATTTCTTTGGTCAGGATTGTTATCATTGTCCCTATTTTGAAGTTTGTACAGTCCATTTAGCCACCTGAACAGTCTTCACTGAACACATTTGGAACAAAGGGAATGAAAGGTGGCCGGGTGGCCTGCCAGATGGGCGATTTAAAATTATAATAAATTTAAAAAAATGAAGTCAACAAACAACCAAATCTCATATAACATTATATTGAAAATTGGATAGATGAACACAATTTGGTTCTGTGGGTAAGAAGGGAGGGGAGCAACCTGATTCTCATTTTAAAATAATAATAATAATTCATGTTTTTTAATAATGAAAATATGACAAGTCAACCATCCATTGGTTTCAACAGGTGGTAGGTCCTGCTAGTCAAAGGCAACATTGGATACTGCCCCTTATTTCCAGTTACATTTTGTGTGACAATTCCCATTGATGGATGATCTTTGGCAGGTAAGTTGTCCACACAGAGTAGGCTTCCCAAAAAATTCCCCCAAAGCATTGGGATTGCAGGATATTCATGCACTGTCATTATCAAAATCCCATATCTCATAGAGGAGTGGAATCCAATGTTTCCAGGGTCAAGGAAACCAATGGAATGTCATCATGACTGTCAAATAGATTGTAATTCATCAGCAGACACAGATAAGGGGTTTTACACACTGGGCAGTATCCAATACTACTGCTGCAGCTCTGTTGGTTCCACTGTGCTTGCAGGACCCACCATTGCACTAGTGGTAGGTCCTGCTAGTGCAAAGGCAACATTGGATACTGCCCCTTATTTCCAGTTCTCATATATGACTGTAAAATCAAGATCAGTTACTTAAAAAAAGATACTGAAGTTTAATTTTAAAAAAAAAATGTATCCCCATATTTCATCCTCTGATGTGACTCCCATATTTGTGCCATCATTATCACTTGTGGAGCCATCCATGCTGTACCTTCAAAGAATTCTTCATCTTTTTTGTCTTCCTTCAGACTCACTTTCACAGACATCAAGATTTATAGATGGTGAAACAGTTGGTGACACTGCTTTGCTGGTCTCCATAGAAAAGTTTGGTATTTCTCACATGCATGGATACAGCCCACTTCCAAGCAGTGAGAAATTTCAGGGGCTTACCCAGGATTCAGTTTCTTTGGGAGGAGGTCACTGAAGACTTACGATGTCTCTATTATATATGGTTTATTTACACATATATACAGGCTGAGCTTAAAATGAGGGCTCACAACATTAACACTCCAACAGATTCCTTTTTCCCCATTTATTTTTATTATACATTATTATGTATTTTAAAATTATGCATTTTATTATACAAAACAAAACCATAAAAAAGAAAAAAAGGATATCTACACACACACACACACACACACACATAGATTTGAATATATCAATTATACATAAACTTCAGCAAAGGCAGACCAAATATCCATATATGTATCTATTCAAGAGTGGCATCTATATGCCATCTGTTCAAATGTTGAAATTGTCATTAGGTCCTCAATCCATTGTATTATAGGAGGTGAGGATTTATCCTTCCAATGTTGTAATATTAGTCTTTTAGCTGTCAAAGAGGCGTGGAAAATCTGTTTACATTGACAATGCATTAACTTCCAGGAAGCAGGTAGATAATTTAAAAGAACGTGTGCATCAGTGAATATTAAAGAGTGTTCCAATACAAAGTTTATCTGTATTATAACCTCCTCCCAAAAAGAGGCAATTACTGGACATTGCCAAAATATTTGATTAAAGGAATCAGCAGACTTAGACAAAACCTTATTAAAGAGACATTGTGGCATCCAATAAACACGAAACAAGAGTTGTTGTTGTTGTTGTTGTTGTTGTTGTTGTTGTTATTTACAGTATTTGTATACCACTCCATATCTAAGTATATTCCAAAGTGGTGAACAGTAAAAAGACAAAAACAGATAAAAGAAACAAAAACAATACATTGCAAACAAAGTAACAATTACTTTGTTGAAGAGCAGAGAAGGCTTCCCAGAACAAGGAGGTCTTCAGCAGGCGCACAATGCAGGCAAAAACAGCACAATGTCAGAGCCTGCCTGACCTCCAGAGGCAGGGAGTTCCACAGAAATGGAGCCACCACACTGAAGGCTTTTCTCCTGGTGAACTCCAATTGGGCCAAAGTTCCATGAGGAACCACCAGGTTCATGTCATCTGATGACCTCAGTGACTGGGTAGGTTAGTACGGAAGAATGTGCTCTCTCAGGTCACCTGGTCCCAAGTTGTTTCGGGCTTTGTACACAAGTACCAGAACCTTAAACCTGACCCAGTAGTGAATAGATAGCCAGTGCAGTTCCTTTAGCAAAGGAGTTGCATGCTGAAAAGGGGCAGCTTCTGACAACAGGCAAGCTGCTGCATTCTGCACTAGCTCCAGCTTCCAGAGCAGCCTTAAGGGCAGCCCCACATAGAGTGCATTGCAGTAATCCAGGCAAGAGGTTACTAGTGCCTATATCACTGTGGCCAAGCTATCCTTATCCAGGAGAAGCCGTAGCTGGTGAACCAATCGAAGATGGTAAAAGGCACTCTGAGCCACTGCAGTCACTTGGGACTCCAGTGACAATGATGGATCTAGGAGTACCCCCAGACTACAAACCTGCTCTTTCAGAGTGAGTGCAACCCCATCCAGAACAGGCAATGAGCCTATCTCCCAGACTCGGGAACCATTCACCCACAGGGCTTCCATCTTGCCAGTATTCAGCCTCAGTTTATTAGTCATCTCCACCCATCACTGAGTTCAGGCACCGATCCTGGACTTGCACAGCCTCTCCTGATTCAGTTGTCACAGGGATATAGAGCTGTGTGTCATCAGCGTACTGACGGCACTTGGCTCCAAATCTCCTAATGACCACTCCCAGCGGCTTCATATAGTTGTTAAACAACATTGGGGACAAGATGGGACCCTGCAGAACCCCAGAGCGCAATTGCCAAGGGTCCGAGGAATAGTCACCAAAACTTACTCTCTGAAATCGACCCTGCAGGTAGGACCGGATCCACTGTAACACAGTGCCTCCAATGTCCAACCCGTGAAGTCAATCCAGGAAGATATCATGGTGCATGGTATTGAAAGCTGCTGAGAGATCGAGTGGAATTAACAGAATTGCACTCCCACTATCCTTCATTCGATAAAGGTCATCCATCAGGGCAACCAAGGTTGATTCAGTCCCATAACCAGGTCGAAACCCAGACTGGAATGGGTCTAGATAATCAGTATCCTCCAAGAGTGCCTGCAGTTGCTTTGCCATGACCGACTCAAGAACCTTCCCTAAGAAAGGGGTAGTTGCAACTGGGCGGTAGTTATCAAATACCATTGGGTCCAGAGTGGGTTTTTTCAGAAGTGGTCGCACCACTGCCTCCTTAAGGACAGCAGGAACCAACCCTTCACGTATAGAAGTGTTTATCACTCCCTGCACCCTCCCAGCTAAACCCACTTGGCTAGCTTTTATAAGCCAGGAGGGGCAAGGATTGAGAGGGCACGTGGTCGGTCGCATTGCTGCAACGCCTTGTCCACATCATCAGGCCATGGTAACTGAAATTGAATAAGATGTAATCTGAGATCCATTGAAGCTTCAGATATAGACACTAAAGCGACAATCCATTGATTATACTGAATAGGACAGTCCAATTCCCTATTCCATTCCTGCTTTAGACCCTGTGTATCATATTTATACCCCCCCCCCCAAAAAAAAGACCTCACTTGTATCCTCCCCTTATCTAGCGGGGGGAAGAAAGGTCAGTCATCTCCACCCATCACTTATGCTTTCTTGTGCCATCCTAGCTCCCATCGAAACACAGTGCCAGAATATTAGCAGCAATCAACTGTCTTTGGGTGGTCTTCAGAAATATTGCCTCAGGGCATTCACGCTGATAGCTCTACATTGGAGTCCAGACCAAAATTGGGTAGGGGCTCCAGATGACCCCCTGCCAGCCCTTTGAGGGCCATATGATGTCAGGTGAGTGTGGCCACACCTACTGCTGGCAGAGGGTGTGTCCATGCCCACCTGATGTCATTTGCTCCCTGGCCGAAGTGCTGGGTGGATCTTCAGCCAGCGCTTGGGCCAGGGGCCAGGCTTTGCTGTGCATGGACTTTCCCAATTAGGGAAGCCCTGTGCACCCAAGTCAAGCTAGATGAGTCCATATATCACTTACCTCGGCTCTCTTGGTTTTGCTGCACATGGGGCTTTCCTGACTTGGATATCCCGCATGCAGCAAAATGGCAATATAGAGGAATCCCACTGCCAGCTCCCCAGCCCCCAGTAGAAGTCAAGCTTACGGAGGAATGGGTCTTGCACTGCTGAGAGGGTGAAGCCCACAGAGGTGGCACAAGCTTCTGCAGAGCTTCTGTGGGGCAGATTATGCCCGTGGGTCATAGGTTCTGCACCCCTGCTCTACATACAGAAATCTTAGAGTCAAGAATTAAAAAGCTGGAAGGGATTATGCATCTCTCTGCACATGCAGAAGCAAAACTATGGACGCAGGAAAACGTTTGGCAACGGTGCCATTGCTACTGTTAGGATGCCAGCATCTTAAGCTTCAGTATCTTTGTGTAACATCGTGTCTTACTTTTTTGTTTTGCTTTTCAGATTTCCACAGCATGCCTTAACATATGCTTCTGTCCTAGACAAATAGAAAACTATGGAAGATGGTTGGCAGTTTATCTTTCAGATATCAAAATACTTCCTGACACTGACTGTGCCAAAAGTGTTTCAAGAGTGCCTGCAGTTGCTTTGCCATGACCGACTCAAGAACCTTCCCTAAGAAAGGGGTAGTTGCAACTGGGCGGTAGTTATCAAATACCATTGGGTCCAGAGTGAGTTTTTTCAGAAGTGGTTGCACCACTGCCTCCTTAAGGACAGCAGGAACCTTAAGGACAGAGCTATAGGAGGGGAGGATTCTCAAAGAGGCACCCAGAAGCCAAAGATCATCCATCAATGAGAACGGCCATGCACATATTTGTTGTTCGAGAGGCTGACTATGATTAACAATTGCATTGCATTGGCACATTTTGCATATTTTAACAGAATAGTCATAAACTGTCAAATAGCAACAAATGCTTTTAATGTTAAAAAGATGCACAAGTTAATGTGGATTCGTACATTCTGTTACAAATTAGCAGAAGTCATTTTCAAAATAAGGCAAGGACATCCTACATGATTAATGCTGTGCAGTGCCATGCATTCTTCTCAAACGGAAGCCCCACATTGTACTTCATGGGACTTACTTTTGAGCCAACACGTATAAGATTCTGCTCTAAGGCTGTCAGCCTATTCACATTTGCCTAGGAGTAAGTCAAACTGAATTCAATGGAGCTTACTTCTGCAGTGTAAAAAAGCCGTGCTTACTTTGCACTATAGTTGTTCTAAGTCCAACTGCAATATCCAGTTGCCTCTCATAGATTGGGATGGGGTATCCTTGGGGAGAGACAGCCTTCCTAGTGCAGACCAGAACCATGATGTACACGAGTCACTTGGGAATGCTGTTGTTGCAAGAAAGAGGGTGGATTCACACAACACACTAAGCCACACTGTGCAGCAAGCTTAGAAGCCAGCCCACCTCCAATGTGCCTGACAGGTGATTGGGCACATCGGGGTAGGGTGCCCCCTCCTCCCCCCCTTGGTCCTCCAGCAGGTATCCCAGGGGACCCCGCGGGAGCAGTGAGGTTTCCCCCCCTCCCCAGCACCACTTGACAATGGCACTGGGGAGAGGGGGAACAGGGCAGCGCCCATTGCTTCAGCCTACTCATGAGTACCCTGAACTGATGGGCACTGCCTGCCACTGGCTGCAGTAGCAGGCGGCGGGTGGAGCCTCTTCCCCGCCGCCACTGGCCCAAAACAACAGGCAGGGGTGGCAGGGGTGATCCTGGCACAGAGGGGTTGCTTGCGAGCAACCTTGCTCTGCCCGGATGTGAGCAGCGTTCTGCTGGGCCTCCTCCAGTGGAGACCCAGCAGAACGCGGCTCGCCCTTCCCCTTGCTCGGTGTGCATCAAGCACCCAAACGCTGTTGCCCGAAGCAGCCTGCTTGGAGGTGCGGAGGTGCGCACGAATGTGTACAAACAAACAAAAATTAACATGCTTCGGGGAAGAAGGTGGACGGACCACTGCTCAACAACAAATGGCGGATACCTCTCTTCCCCACCAGTTTGGAGGACACACGTAAAGCCGCATTTCCCCCACCCCTGGAAAACAATTGGCTAACTCCAGTAACTACACTTTTGTGGCCACACCTTGGATGGGCAACGACAGCACATGTTTAGCCGCAAACTGTGACAGTAAACCACAATAACTGGGGGGGAAACGTGAGAAACCTAGTCCAGGAAATTCCATAAGAAACAAAGAAAGATTACATAGGACTAGAGCGACCGACACTGAGAAGTGTGTGTGTCGTTTGCCCTTCAAGTAACAGCAGCAATACAGTACTGCAATAAACCTTAGGTGTGGATCCAGCCTACTTGAGTTGGGCCATTTGCCACCCATAAACTTTTCTCTATTCCTCATGGCTGTGATGTCATCAGAATCTGGTTCCTTGATGCTGTTCACTTCTGCAAAACAATCTTTTATTCCTCCTGTCTGCTTTCATTCATTCGATTTGTCCCTTCCTATTTTGTTGTTTAGAGCAGCCTTCCCCAACCTGGTGCACTCCAGATGTCTTGGGCGACAAATCCCAGCATTCCTGATCATTGGCCATAATGGCTGGGGCTGATGGGAGTTGAAGTCTAAAACTTGTGGGGGGCACTAGGTTGGGGAAGGCTGGTTTAGAGACTTACCTTAAATTGTATGCACACGGGAGTTGTTCCTCTTGCCTCCTCCCCTCTTTTCCCTTCCCTGTTAAATAAACCCTAGTTCTTAATGTGTGCATTTTCCTATTCTATTACGTTGCCCACTCATTTTTCTTCTACCGCCTTTTAGGAAACATAGGAGCTGGTGGGCTGGAGCCACATCCCACTACCATTTGAACCCGTGTTCCACAGTTCCTCCAAAACAAGGAGTTGCTGAGAAAGAAAGTGGGGTTCCACTTGGAACCACCCTTGTAATTCCCCACAGTGTCCCCAATATAGTGTCACTCCAAGGCATTATGGGAAATTAAAATGGCAGGCCCTACAAGCCTAGACAGTCTGTTGAAATGTCTTCTTGTGGTGTAGTTCATTTTTTTGTTGTTATTACTATTTATTTACTCCACTTTTTCTACATCAGCATGCATTCAAAGTGCCTTATGCATTTCTAAAAGCACTGAACAATAGAACATCTTTAAAAATCAAAGCAATCAGACTGATAGCTTTAAAAGCAGTAATAACAGCTGCTTTGGGGTTCAAACAAAAACAAACACATTTCGAGCTTTATCTTAAAAATAGTTACTGAACTGAAACAAAGCTGATTTCAACACCCGTCTGAAAATGGGGGCAACCAAGTTGCAGGCAGGCAGACAATGCAAACATGGAGGATTTGCTGAAATGGGTCCAGTATTAACTGGAAATTTAGCACGAGGCCTGTGAGAATCCTCCATGACTGCCAGGCCAAGCCCAGCTTATGGAGAGAGCCTGAGAAATTGCGAAAACCTGGATGTACTCCGTCCAGACTAGTGTATTACAGCTACCAGGAAACACGGAAGCAGGACTCTTACAGCTGTTTTTTTTTTTTTTTTTTAAAGAACTGCCCTTATCCTGGGCAAGAGTCATGCTACCAGAAGGAGGAAACCAGCAGGGATGGATGGTTGCTGGGCCCAAAGTATGCCCGAGAATGTGGGGTCTACACAGCACCCTGCAGTGTTGTACGATGTGGCATTGTCATGGATCAGGCTATTCATCTGCAAATGTATTTTGGAACCAAGCAAAGTTCCAAGTGAACATCAGTGAGGATGACTCATCGAAGAAGAGCTATGCTGGATCAGACCATGGGTCCATCTAGTCCAGCATTCTGTTCATTCATTCATTCATTTTTAATTTATTTCATTTCTATACCGCCCCACAGCTGAAGCTCTCTGGGCGGTTCACAATTTATACATAAGAACAACAACAATAAAAACATACAATATAGTTAAAAAGATTAAAAACCAAATTTAAAAGCACAGTTTAAAATGACAATACAAAAGTTAATAAAACTAAGCCTGCAGGTGACAATCCCCCCCCCCCCCATGTGCTATTTTGAGCTGTTCCCACAGTGGCCAAACAGTTGCCCATGGGAAACAGGACATGCGTGCAAAAGCACCCTCCCGCCCATGTTCCCCAGCAACTGGTGCACATAGGTATACTGCCTCTGACATTGGAGGTAGCATATAGCCATCGGGACTAATAGCCTTTAATAGGCTCATCCTCCATGAATTTGTCCAATCCCCTTTTAAAGCTGTCCCAATTGGTGGCCATCACTACATCTTGTGGAAGTCAATCTCTCACCAGTCAGCTTCATGGGATACCCCAGGTTCTAGTATTATGAAAGAGGGAGAAAAATGTCTCCCTATCCACTTTCTCAACGCCATGCATAATTTTGTAGACCTCTAGCATGTCTCCCCTTACTTGCCTTTTTTCTAAGCTAAACAATCCCAGCTGCTGTAACCTTTCCTTGTACCGGAGTTGCTCCACCCCCTTGATCATTTTAATTGCCCTTTTCTGCACTTTCCCCAGCTCTACTATATCCTTTTATAGATAAGGTAACCAGAACTGTACACAGTACACTAGGGCCGGATCCACACCTAAGGTTTATTGCAGTACTGTATCGCTGCCATGACTTGCGGGCCACACTACACACTCACTTTTCAGTGCCGGTCACGCTAGTCCTGCGTAATCGTTCTTTGTTCCTTCTGGAATTTCCTGGACTAGGTTTATCACGGTTTTTTAGTTATTGCAGTTCACTGCCACAGTACACGGCTAGTGTGTGCTAAACTGGCACTGTCGTTGCCCACCTGAGGTGTGGCCACGAAAGTGTCATCACTGGAGTTAGCCAATTGTTTTAGAGGGGCAGGGGAAATGCAGTATTATTACATGTGTCTCCCAAACTGATGAGGAAGAGAGGTATCCACCATTTGTTGTTGTGCAGCAGTTCGACTTCTTCCCCAGAATCTTGTTAATTTTTTTGTTTGTTTGTAAACATTCCTCTGCCTTCCCACACCTCTGAACAGGCTGCTTTGGGAAATTGCGTTTGGGTGCTTTTTTAAAAAAAATAAAGAATTTTGTTCCTGCGTGCATGTGCAGCTCCGCATAGACAGCGGAGCAGAAACAAAAAACCTCCTCCGGTTAAATGGCTGTTTCCCCTGCATGTGAAAGGCAGTACCCCCAGTATAACCGCCATGGAGTTTGAGAGGGGATGGGGCGGGAGGCCTTTCCTCCCCTTTTTTAACATCCGTGTTCACCCCCTTGCCCAAAGAACAAGGAGCTGTAAATTAGCCAGAAGGCATGTCTACTCAGAAGTAAATCACATTCTCTCCAATGCCCTTACTCCCAAGTGAATCACATTGAATTAACAGGAGCCTTGTGCTCGGGAAACTCAGAATGGGAGGAACACTGCTTTGGGAAATTGCATTTGGGTGGAGGGGAGAGGTGCGGTGTGGCGTGCTGATCCTGTTGGCTTCACCCCAACCCCGTGGGAGGACAGTAGCAGCAGCGGCGGTGGCGGCGGCGGCAGCAGCAGCATCCTTCTCCTTTTTTGTGAGGGGCCAGAAGAGCTTTTTCCTTTCTTTTTTAGAATATCGCTCCTGTTCACACCTGCACAGAGTTAATGAAGCAAAATAATAATTTAAAAGCCCTATTCAATGCAACAATCAGTTCTACCACTACAGAGTTAGGTGTAGGGTGGCAAACCGGGATGAGTGCAGTACATTTAATGAGAGTGTGCCCTGTGAGAAGTGACTGCAGAATGTGAATATAGTAGTACTGTTCCGCTAACTTGACGATATACATGTAATGTAGATCCAGCCTAGGCATGGTCACACTTTTATTTTCAATTCCTTTCCTAATTATGCCTACTATGGAGTTTGCCTTTTTCACAGCAGGCACACACTGGGTCGACGTTTTTATCGAGATATCCACCACAAACCCAAGATCGCTTTCTTGGTCAGTCACCAGTTCCTCAGATCGCATCAACTTATGCTTGAACTTGGGATTTTTTGCCGCAACATGCAACACTTACACATGCTTACACTGAACCTTATTTGCCATTTTGCTGCCCATTTCCCCAGTATACAGATATCTTCTTTGGAGCTCCTTGCAATCCCTTTTTGTTTTAACCACCCTAAATAATTTGGTGTCATCAGCAAACTTGGCCACTTCACTACTCATGCCTAATTCCAGCTCATTTATGAATATGTTGAAAAGCATTGGCCCCAATACAGATCCCTGTGTGACCACACTGTTTACATCCCTCCGTTGGGAGAAGAGAATTTACCATTTATTCCTACTCTCTGTTTTCTGTTCTTTTACCAGTTCCTGATCCATAAGAGGACCTCTCCTCTTATTCCATGACTGCTAAGTTTGCTCAGGAGTATTTGGTGAGGGACTTACTTTGTCAAAAGCCTTTCAGAAGTCCAAGTAAATAATGTCTGCCAGATCGCCCCTGTCCACATGTTTATTGACACTCTCAAAAACTCTAAAAGGTTAGTTGAAACAGGACTTACTTTTGCAGAAGCCATGTTGATTCATTTTCAGCAGGGCTTGTCCTTCTATATGCTTACTAATTTTATCTTCAATAAAGCTTTCAACCAATTTACCCAGAACAGATATTAAGCTAACCAGCTTGTAATTTCCTGGATCCCCCCTGGCCAGGGAACATTTCAGACTTTGGGTTAAAACATAGTGCCTTCATGTGAGGGTTGATGCAAGATTTCTCTTCTCCCAAGTCTGCACTCAGGGCCAAAACAGACATTATTTTAAATGCATGTCTAGCAGTTGCATCTTTTTTTCATTTTTACTCTAGAGTAGGCACAGGGGTCCTGGGACCCTAGTACAGGAGGTGGGGGGGCTGTTAAGATCCAGACTAGGCCCTCTGTACCAACTCTAGAGTAAAAATGGGTGGTGGGAGAGACGTGGCTTCTAGACACACATTTAAAGTAATGTTTGTTTTGGCTCTCAAATTCAGCCTTCTGACTGGAATGGAGGATGAAGAATTGGATATAAGAGGATCCCCTAGCTGATCCAAGGACCTTTCCAGATCATTTATAATAAAAAATAAATAAATCACCCCTACAGAAGTTCACCTTAGTGTAACACTCACACCAGCCGCAAGCCAGTGCCAATCATACAATGGCTCCTCCCCATTGTTGGGGGAGGGGGCAACACTGCTCTCAGAGGATAGTCCTATCTGTGTTCATATTTTTGAGATCTATGGGTGATGGTGAGAGGAAGAGCACACGGAATTCTAAGAACGAAATAAAAAAAAGAAGCCAAAGAGCAAAATATTCAGAAAGCGGTTTTTGAAAACTCATTAAATGGCCTGGTATCAGTGCTGCAGTGGGGCCGGGGCTCACAGGGACTTTTTGATTAGCAGGGACATTGAGGGCATCTGCTACACACCCCTCAAACTTCCCTGCTCCCTCTGAGCATAGCTGCAATTCTCACAGTAGCTGGGGGGAAGGGCACGATGAATGTTCTCAGCAACAACACATAGTTGTGAACTATTCCTGTTGTCATGCAAAGTATTGGGGGGGGGGCTGGTCTTGACCGGGCAATTCAGATCCAATAGCTTTCTAGAAAGACTTGCATTTTTGGCCTCTCCTTGGGGACCTAGCAATGGGAACTGTCATGATGGGTGCCTGCTACACCACTACACCACTGCCTGGGATGGATAGGGTGGTGGTATTGCTCATCTTTAGAGAAATCATGGGAACTATTTCATAGGTACCGGTAATTCACATTCCTCCTTGCCTAGTATTCAAATCGCCTTCCCAGTAGACTCCAAATGGGTTCACAGCAGGATGACTTGATTCATTCATCCTGGGGCAATTCTATGCAATCACAGACTGTTAAACCAGTTTGAAACTGGTTTAACTGCCATCGATGGTTTCCCCCCCCCCCCCCGAAGAACTCTAGTAATGGTCATTCTCTTATTCAAAACACACTTCATTCTTTTATTAAACTAGCATCCCCAATGTTCCTTCATTGGGAGCAATGGCAGCTAAACAGGTTTGAAAATGATTTAAATGTGTAATGTTTGTTGATTTCTTAGGGCATTTCTCCACTCTACTGGTACCAACTGCTTAGGCAAGAGCACACACAGAGCCTGGGCTTGGAGAAAGTGGGGAAAGAGAATTCACCTCAGGGACAGAATAAAATGGAGGGTGGTGGAATCAACTGTGGATGCAGAACTTACATGGTAACTTGACAGTGCCAGTCAGGCGGCTGCTAGAGAGCCTGCTCAGAAATGTGGGTTATCATGTTGTTGGAACTCAGCCAAGTCAAGATAACAAACCATGGTGAACAACCCACAGTTTATAACCCAACAACAAACCATGGGTTTTCTTAATGGGTTGTGTGTGGTTAACGAGCCATGGCTTGTTAGCACAGCTGGGTTCAGACAACACAATAACCCATGTTTCAACAACAACCATGGCTCAATGACAATCCACACTCAACCGATACTCAACCCTTGAGTGTGGGTTATCATGATGTCTGAACCCAACCAATCAGAACATAGTGTCCAATTGCCCTGAAAATTCCGGGACCACCACAAAAACCCATAAGCCACCACGGCTTCTCGCTTTGTCATGCACAGTCCCGAATTCCCCTGCCTCCCGCAACTGCAAGCTACTTAAGGGGGCCATGGGTAAAATTGAAGCTGAGCTTGCAGTTTTAGCTTAGCTGCAATTTTGCCCATGGCCCCTTTAAGATAGCTCTGCTTAGGCTCAAACAGTTGCAGTAAGCAGGGAGGGAACAGAGGCTGCTAAGCTGGGACGGCCAGGTGAGGGTGTGTGTGCACATGCTCTACCTGCTGCCTCTGCTGCACATTGCTGTGGGAAGGGGTTGCTGTGGAAAAGGGATTAGCTGGGTGAAAGCCTGGACCTACGGAGAGGCAAATGAGGGAATTTATCACATGATTCCTATCTTTATATTGCCAAAGATTTTATTTCCTAACAGAGCTGACTCTTTGCCTCTAACAGGTGAGGCTACAGTGCCAGAAGGAAATGCAAGAAACTTTCCCTTTTCTCTGAAGCTCCATGTTTGGGGATGTGGGGTGGGTGCGCTTCACCTGTTGAATTTGTGCCAATCCTCACAATTTTAAAACAAAAAGAGATTGCCCTGCAAGCACTGGACCCCCCCCCCCATGAAAAACACCAGATATCAACAATTAAGGGTTTAAGTAAAGTAAAAACAATATTACAAAAGCCACTTATAAAATATTATAAAATAATATATAATATAATAATGTAATAATTATAATATATGAGATTTTGTGTGTTTCCTCTAATAACTTTTGTACTTCACCATGCCCTTTGGTTGCCTGGCCATACCTTTTGCCACACCCTCATGTTGCCTGGCCACACCCTCTTGATCAGATCACACCTTCATGTTGCTTAACCATACCGCTTACAAATTCACGTGTGTCCCTATTTTCATCTGTGAAATGTTGGAGGGTATGTCAGAACATCTGCTGCATGTCCCACATTGGGTATCGATCGTCTCCACTAAGGTTTTACAGATGAGGGCCGCATTTCTTCTAGGGTAATTTGTTGGGGGCCACATGCTGTTGGTGGGAAGGGTCAGAGCCAAAAGTGGGAGGGACCACACCCTTTCTCTCTTTTTCTGCTACCCCTTCTCTCTCTCTCTCCCTCCCCGCTCAGTAGGCTGCAGGGGGAAAGACAGAGTGCTCTTGCCAGAGGTCTGGATTGATCACTTGTAGAGGGGTTTTGAAATTAGGCCCAGGCCTAGGGCTGCAAGTTGCCCTCCTCTGCTCTCCCCCTATCCCCCAATGAGGGAGTGAGCTGCATTATTTTGGCTGCTTGCCGGTAGATCGCATGTAACGACTCTACTATGTCTGCCGTCTTCTCTTCACTCTCCCTGTTTGTGTTAAACAGTGCTCTCATTGAGAAGTTAAAATAAATTATGAAATATTTAACCAGGCACCTTTTAATGGCCTTTTTGGTCAAACATGTAGAATATTTAGGCTCGCATTAATACAGGCAGGGATATGGGCCTCTTGAGGTCAGCCAATAAAACATGCCATTTTTAGTATGTCAGGAAATAAAATGATTAAAGTTCCCTGATTCACACGCTAGTCTGATTCTAAGCATGTTTCCTCAGAGGAAAGTCCCACTGAGTTCAATGGGTCTTACTTCTGAGTAAGCATGCCATAGGACTGCAGCAAAAGAATGGCAGTTTTAGGTTTTTAAAAGGAGATCATTTTTATACTGGCATACAAAGGTACCTGGCTCCACTCTATTGTGGACTTTTCCAGAATCAGCAGAGTTGTGACAAAAGGATTAAAATATGGAAACCTGAAATATGGGAAGGAAGGAGGTAAACAAATTAGAACCGCTGGGACTGAGCAGAACAAAGTCTGAGGACAAAAAGTATGTTTTATGCATGTTATTCCTTATCAATTTTGGGCTCATAATTCTCTTGACATTAAAGGCAGAAAGGTTTTATTTGACAGGTAGTTTACTAGTATGGCCACCATATTTTCATGGTCTAGTCCTCATCATGCTGTTAGGATGAGATGCCAGGGACTTAGTTGTAGCATCTGTAGCACTGCACCCACCCTAGGAGCTGGTACAAGAACTAGCCCAGCAGATTCCTTCATCTGTTTCAACATGGTGGTACACTGTGGGGGGAGAGAAGATAGGGCCACCACCACTTACCCCACAGTGGGGTCTCAAGCTAGTGCAACCACTCCACCTGGCTTTTCAAGTAGTCATTGCCAGATTGCAACTTGGGGGGTGGGGCTAGTTAACAGAGGGGGACTTTATGAAAATTTTCAGTAACCCTCCGTTACCAGCAACATGCCATAAACTTCTTAATTAGCTCAGAAAACAAACATTAACAGCCTTGAGTGATCACTGATGAGTCAGAAACGAGACACATGTTGGTGGAATGATGTGTGAATGATCCAGCTAAAGTTATGTACTTTGAAGTCCTGTTGGTCCCATAGGTGAAAATGCTTTACTCTCGTGTCAAACTCAGTGGTGCTTAATGGGGCGTAACGTTGACTACATCATGCACAAATGTGTCCTGAAGTAAAGACTTCTACATTTGATATGGCATTTTTAAGCCAAACAAGATTTATAAGGGGGGGAATCATTTTCAGCTGGCTTCAGTGTAGAATACATTTGCATCAACTGTTTATAAACCTGTAGTAATACTAAACATTCCCATTCATGTTATACAATTCACACACCCATAAGTGTGATGGAATAACAAGGATCGTGCTCTGCGTGATATATAGTGAGAAGCCTTTGCATCAATGGCCTGGCTTGTGGCAGCCAGGGTGGTGGGCAAGCTGCCGAGAAGGGAATGGCATGTGTTCATCTTTATACACTGACTGTTGTATGGCATCGTTCAGTTCCAGGAATTGTAGATTGTAAAAATGATATGTGCTTTGTGGTTTGGCACTCAGACAGAGCTTCAGCTCAGGCACCGCGACGAGCTGCCAACATCTGCAAATTATTACGTGTTTGGGGGGAGGAGGGCCTAGGGCTCCGAGGCTGACGTCATTAACTGGTTGCACCTACTGCTGAGTAACAGGGTGGAAATTTAGAGCTGGAGCACAGCCAAGACAGGTCACTGGGTTTGCCACTCAAGAAATGTTGTGATAATAATTCTGTGCTACACAACAAGGGGCAGATAAATAAAGCAAGCAGGGAATACACTCACTGCATAGTGTCACACTGTAGCTTAATGCCAGTATCATCTATTTAAAATTCAGAGTGCGAAAGAAAGAAAGAAAGAAAGAAAGATCCTTTAGGCTTGCAATCCTATGCACATTTACCTGAAAAGAAGCAAGTAACACAGTGAAAGTTACTCAAGGAAAGAGGCATAGAATCATTCTGCTAAGCATACAGTACCAGGCTTTGCTACTGATTATTTTTTTTCCTAAGGAAGAAAACAAATAGATGGTGTTTTGTTTGGTGGTATTTGGGGGGGGGGGGATTTTTGGAAGCAACTATGCAGAGCTCTCCTTCTTCAAAGAGCTGGCAGTAATGTGCATTCAGCCAACCAGATACCAAAAGGGTTTACCACACAATTGTGCAAGTGAAGCAAGTCTCATGACTGACAGGCTCAGGGCAGATGTTTGTACAAGGAACGTTCCCTTACCCAACACCTGTCTCGTAAGCAAGTGTGGAGGCATCTTGGGCAATTAAGCCATAGCTGCCAGGCAGCCAGGAATATCGTCTGGAAAAGAATCACCTGACAGCAAGTCATGGGAGAAAATGGTTTTCATGGTGGTGACAGCAACTCGTTTTATTTTATTTACCACCTGAGAAGGAAAAACATGGTAGGCAGTAGTGGAGTGGAGCCAGGGCTCACAGAACACCGGGACCTTTTGATCAGCAGGGATGATGATGTCATCTGCCACCCCCCAGGATTCCCTATTCCCTCTGAGTGGTTGTATAATAAAAACCTCGTCTGGAAGCACCCACAAATTCAAACATTACCTGGAGTGGCAGACCTCTTGGCCTGGAGGGGTGCCCTGGATCCCACAGACAACCTGGCACGTGGAGCAGGAATTCCATGCCAAAGCCCAATCATGTAGGTCCCAAATTCATGTGATCTTTCCCACCCCCCACTCCGCCACTCATCAGTGGGCAGGGCTGAAGCCATCAGTGGGGGAGGCAGAGTCAAAAGTGAGTGGGTTACCCTTTTTCTCTCTGTCTTTCTGCCAATCTTTCTCCCCCCCCCCCCCCCCGCCTCTTCTTCCCTGGGCTGCCAGGGAAGAGAGAGGTCCTTCTTGGCAGGGTGGGTCACTTGCAGAGGGACTCTTGAAATTAGGCAAAGGGTCACAGGCTGCCCACCTCTGATATAGACAAAACCGGGCATTTGGAGCAGCTCCTGCTTTCAAATAAGAGTAATATTTGATTCTGACTTCACAAGGCTGGTAACCTGAGAGTCCTAGAAGAACAGGACATGTGATACCTAAGCAAGTGCACACAAAGTCTTGTCATAGATTTTTTTTAAAAGAAAGATCACCCTGTTCTTGATGAATGTTTGAAATAAGCACCTTCTCTCCATTTGACTCCGTTTTCTCCATTCACTGCAATCTCTCGGCCTGATTCATTCGCACTTGCCTTCTGTTAAAATTGACTGGAGGGCCGTTTCAAGGAAAAAGGACCCAGGTCTTCACCTCAGACTCCAGGGATTCCTGAAATAAGGGAGTGTATAAACAGATCATGACAATATGCCAACAGACTGGATCACAATTAAGCAACAGTATCTGTTTTCCTTGCAAGAGGAGGCAGAGCAGTCTGTGCTGTGGTTTACGCCCCAAGCCAGTTAGGTGCGTTGAACCAGTCTCCTAGTTCCTGATCTTAGGAAGCTCAAGTGGCAGAGCCAGTGAGCTCACAATGGGCCATGCCATGACAACGCCCAGAAAAGGCCACAGGTACTAAGCAACTGACATAGAATCATAGAATCATAGAAAAGTAGAGTTGGAAAGAGCCTACAAGGCCATCAAGTCCAACCCCTGCTCAATTCAGGAATCCAGGTCAAAGCATCCCTGACAGATGGCTGTCCAGCTGCACCTTGAATGCCTCCAGATTGGGAGAGCCCACCACCTCCCTAGGTAGTTGGTTCCATTGTCTTATTGCTCTGACAGTCAGGAAATTCTTCCTGATGTTTAGGTGGAATCTAGGTTCCTGTAACTTGAGCCCATTATTCCGTGTCCTGCAAACTGGGATGATTGAGAAGAGATCCTGGCCCTCCTCTGTGTGACACCCCTTCAAGTACTGGAAGAGTACTATCATATCTCCCCTCAGTCTCCTCTTCTGAAGGCTAAACATGCCTAGTTCTTTCAGTCTCTCCTCATAGGGCCTTGTTTCCAGTCCCTCTATCATCCTTGTTGCCCTCACAGAGCCCTTTTCCCTTGACATCGGCCTTGCCATTGAGACTTCGCTCTTCACCTTAAATTGTTGAAACTCACATCTGGAGAGATTACTTTGTTTGCAAATGCAAAAAAGGATGACTGCCATATACACCAATATGGCAAAAGCCAATTAAAGATCACAAGTCAATATGTTTTGGGAACATTGGGAGGAGTACTATAAATGGTTAAGCAATGGAGCATGTTGCCAAAGTCGTTAATTTCATGGGGAAGGATAGAGAACCTTCAAGAGATACATCCGGGACTTACCATTTGAGGGTTGATTGCCACACCAGCACATCTTGCCAAAATATACCACGAGGCTGGTATTGTAGCATGCGGCTGCGCCTGCAAATATGTTTCAGACATGGCTGCTGGCCTTTTCTCTGAGTGAGGATAGATTCCAGTATGAAAGTAAAGCATACCCATGAAAACACTCTGACATTCATTTATATTTGTTTATTGAAGGTATTTGTGGCGTAACCCCACAATTCAGTTCCCTAGTGTATGTCTGCTTTAGTATATTTAGTGAGTATAGAATGTTGAACTGAGTGGGTGTGGTTTGTGATGTCTTGGAAAGGGTGGGGGGAGGAGTATATAAGGAGTGTTTGAGTGATGTCTGAGTCAGTTAGGTTTTATGTCAGTGAGTCGAGTTAAGAAGTTGAGTTAGTGAGTTGAGTGTTATGGGAGTGTGGAGTTGGGTTAGAGAGTTTTAGGTGGTTGGGGTTAGTGTGATATGGGAGAGTGTTTGTAGTGTGTGGGGAGAGTTGGAAGTTGGGGAGTTAGGTTAGTTACAAAGTGTTTGGTGTAGGCAGGTTTATTTTCTGGAACTAAGATTTTGAGAATTAAAATAAACTTATTTTTATTTTGTTTGCTACCCAAATCCTACGTGTCAGCTTGGTGTTATTACCTGCTTTACTTTTAAATCTACACATACACCTTTGTACCCACAGTATTATAAATTTAAAATAGATCCTAATTACCCGTATTAATCTTTTCCCTCATTAGTAGGGGAAAGGTTTCATTTGACCCTCCCCTCAGGTTTCTAAGTGCTGATGCTTAGCCTGAGAAGGGTTTATGCGCCTGGTCCTAAAGTGTAAAGGGCCATGTTGTTGCAGTATTTATATCCCATCTTTTAGGGCAAACAGCCACAAGGGGGTTTACAGCCACTGATAGACAGAATACATCAAACAATAAAAGATGGTTTTAAACTGAAGAATTAAGGGAGCAATCCTTAGTGCCCAGGGAGGGCAGCTGAGGGGCCATAGGATGCGATGGGGATCCCTCATCACAAGCAGAAAGGGAGACCAGTAGGCAGGGCCCTCCCTGATGTGGTGGTGGGAAAGTTCTGCTATCATGGCTGACCCACTCGTGGTGTTCTGCAGGTGGCGGTGGGCAGAACAGGGCGTTCCAGAGGTGTGTTGGGGGAGCACATGGATCATAGATTTCATAGATCATAGAGTTGGAAGGAGCCTACAAGGCTATCGAGTCCAACCCCCTGCTCAATGCAGGAAACGAGAGGAGGGGTCTCCCATCCAAGTAACAACCAGGCTTGACCCTGCTTAGCTTTCCACACTCAGACAAGCTGAGCCAGCGTAAGCCACAGCAGGGTTCTGGGCGCCCTCGTTCCCCAAACACCCCCCCCACCCCCAGCAGACCCTGTAACCGTGTCAGTCCTGGAGCGGGCATACTTCTTCCCTATTGGTATCAATGGGAGGGATATGTTTTTAAAAATGCCAGCTCAAACCCAGCAACAAAAAATTCCTCCCCCCACTTCCTTCCTGCTGTGGCTGCTGTGAGCTCGCATGGCCTTGGGTGTGGTGGATGGTCCCCCCCCCCCATGTAAGTAGGATTGCTCTGTAAATAAATTGAAATTTTAAATAAAAAAGTTGTGTTGTGGGGAGAGGGAAATCGAATGCATGATTTGGTATTTAGTTTTCCTGCTTGTCTTAAAATAAAAGTGATCCTTAGCACTTTGGCCTGCACTGGATTTGTTTCTATGCCTAGTACTTTTATCATCCCTCATTCCATCACTAATCTATGCTACAAATGTAAATTGGATTTACAGTCATGGCCTCTCCTGAAAATGATTGCTTTGGGAATGCAACAATAGCTCTCTGTTTGGGATTCCTAGCTTCCTCACAGAAGTTCAAGTTCAATCCACCCCCACCCCCCCCAATTCTGGGAGGTGGAGCTCTGATGGTTAGACAAATGCACATATGTAGTGTGTAAGTACCGGTACCTGTCACCACAGTACCATATGCAGAGCTGCAGGCTGAGGATAAACCGCTCTCTTTGGATTCTTGACTTGATTTCCCTTTTATTTCTTGTTTGGGACACAATGTTTCTTTGGCATAATTTTGCAGGATCTTTGGACTGAGTCGAAATGAATCACTATAGGCTGGCTTTATATAAATAAGACACACACACACACACACACACACGTATGTAAACTCTATGTTGGGAGTCGAAAGAAGTTAAAAAGGAATCAAAATAAAACTGCCAATATCATAATCCCTTATACAAATCTATGGTGAGACCACTATGTGTACAGTTCTGATCACTACTTCTTAAAAAGGATACTGTGGAGCTACAAATGGTGCAGAAAAGAGCAACCAAATTGATCAAGGGGCTGGAGCAACTTCCCTGTGATGAAAGGTTAAAATGTTTGGGGCTTTTTAACTTGGGGGGGGGGAAAGGGAAGTAAGGGGGAACATGATAGAGGTGTATCAAATTATGTATGGTATACACATGGCATACATGATAATACTAGGACCCAGTGGTTATCTGGTGAAGCTGCATGGTGGCAGATTCAGGACAGATAAAATGAAGTATTTCTTCACACAGTGCATAGCTAAACTATGGAATTTGCTACCATATTACAATATTGGAGGCTGTATGCTTCTGCATACCAGTTGCTGGGGAACACAAGTGGGAGGGTGCTGTTGCACTCATGTCCTGCTTGTGAGATTCCAACAGGCATCTGGTTGACCACTGTGGGAACAGAATGCTGGACTAGATAGGCCTTTGGTCTGATCAAGCATGGCTCTTCTTATGTTCTGATACAGATATAGATATCCTTTTAAAATTAAAACTATATAACAGCTAAAGCAGTGTTCTCCAACCTTGGTCCCCAGATGTTTTTGGCCTACAACTCCCAGCATGCCGCAGCCAGCATACCTGGCTGGGGCATGCTGGGAGTTGTAGGCCAAAAACATCTGGGGACCCAAGGTTGGAGAACACTGAGCTAGAGTGATTATTCTTTTTCCTCCAGGCATTGACTAACTGTTGACAATACATTTTGTATTCTGAAATATAAGGGAAATACCTATTACAGCAATTACTCTACTAAAAAAAATGAATAAATAAAAATCCAGGCAGTCTAGTGAGGATCTTGTACATCCCAGACTACTAAAATGCTATTTAAAAAAACTATGCTTAGTCATAATTCAATGGCATAATTGGCTTCTCTGACTGAGCATGGTTATATTATGGCCAGGTCCCCTTATTGGTCACCAGTTTCAGTTCAGGAGATCTCTGATAGTGCCCATGAAGAGGAAGTTGGCAATTTGTCCAGATGACTACTTAACCCCAATGTTGTTCCAAGAGTCCAGTTCACCCCCAGGTAATTATGGTAGTATTTAGAACTCACAATCTTTGGATGCTTATTTTGAATCAATGTGTACACCTCACCCCAGCTAACAGTTTCCTTGTGCATAGCCATCTTTCTGCCCTGTCTCCTTATCTCTCTGTTCCTTCCCTCCCCGGTTCCTGATAACAACACACAATCCTCCTGGCCTTATGGCTTGTGGGAAATTTGTCCCTACCTTTTCTTTCACCATTGTCCTGAAGGCTCCCTGACCTTCAGCTGGCTTTCTATCCATGTGGCAGCATGCTGTAGAGAACTAGCATGTGTAGTGGTTAGAAATGGGGTAGGCAATGTGGCGCCCATGGGGGATGCTCAGCCAGTCACTATCTCTCAGCCTAACCTACCATACAAGGTTGCTGTGAGGATAAAATATATGCTGTCCTGAGCTCCTTGGATGTAATTAATAATAGGCTCTGTGTGAAATTTTCCTACAGCATCACCTGCCTGCCTTTCACTCATTGCAACTGCACAGGCTGTAAGCATTCTCAGTGGGCTATTCCTGAACAATTGTAATGTTTCTTAACATTCTTTTACTGCAGACAACACAGGCAACCAGTTTTCAATCTGATAGGAATGTTAGATTGAGAGGATCATAGGATGGTACACTGCACCAGGCTGTGGATCTAGAAATAGAAACCAAGCTTCTTTAGTTTTTACTATATCTGGCTGTCCAGAGTTAAATATAAGCATGGGAGCAGTCGTATTCTGGTGTGGTTCCTCAGCCTTCTAGCCATTGAATTCTTGAAACCTCCCTTGCATGAGTTTAATAGGTTTGGACTGGATCAGCCTCAAACAGGATGCTTTGGCCATAAATGGGTTAGGAGGTGGGTGGAGATATGCCAAGCCTACGCTGAATGCAGCCAGAGAAGGCAGTATCCAGATGAGAGCAAAGTAACTGAAGTACTTAAGACTTCAGGAGCAATGCAATGCAATCTGGCACCTGGCTTTGAGCCAAGCCATCTATTACCAGTAGTCTCTCCATTAGTAGACAATCTACTGGTTGAGAGGGAAGAGACATTTCCTCACTGTATGAATATAAGAGCATAGAAAGCTGCCTTATACCAAGTCAGACCATTGGCCCATCTAGCCCAGTATTGTCGACACTGACTGGCAGTGGCTCTCCAAGGAACCAGGCAGGAGTTTTTCCTGTCCTATCTGGAGATGCCGGGGATGGAACCTGGGACCTTCTGCATGAAAGGCATGTGCTCCACCACTGAGCTATGGCTACTCTAAACTGTGACACCACTGATATTATACTAATGTTGTTAATTCTCCCCAGTACAATACTTATTAGCAGGAGTTACCATGCTGGTGCACCTGCACTGTTTTACATGCCACCACTTGTAAGGCAATAGCACTGTATACCCAGCTAAATGCCATGGATGTTATGCTACATATGGTATTAAATCCTGAGAGCAAGAATGTCTGCAACCAGTGCCAAATGTTGCACATGATTTCCATTTTTGCCAATGAGTCATTGGTACTACTAAACCCCCGGGTGCTTCCCATCCCTTTATACGAGGTCCCATGGCATTCCATAAGGGAGCTTGCAGAACATTCCTTCCAGAGGCACAAATGTGGAACAGGGGAAGCATGAAGAGCCCCACAGTATGGCTTCTTAGTATCTCACTGGAATGCTAAGTGCAACCTTTCTCAGTCTTCCTTAATGTAAGGGCACACATATAAAGAGGTAAACACAAGACTCCAGCCCCCAGCACCCTCCCATCCACTTCCTTTCCATGTGCTTTTACCAGTAGTGACTGGGTCTGGAAAGCCACCCGCCATTTTGATTTCTCCACGGTGCCCCTGAGTGCTTAACATAGCATTGCTCCAGACCATTGTGGGGAAATTGAAATGGTGGCTAGCTTCCCAGACAGCCACTGCTGCCAGGTAAGCCTATAAAAGAGGCAAGCCAGAGTGTGGGTGGGGACATTTTGCTGGAGGCTCTTTCTAACATGGAGCTCTCCCTGCCCAACCCTGTGTTTACCTCATAGGGTGGCCAGGTATCCTACTTTACAGAGGACAATCCTCTATTTTGGAGAGCTGACAGAGGAAAGTCCTCTATGTGAAGGTGTCCGCTATCTGATGGGCTGTCCAGTCCAGGTCTGGTTTAAAGTCAAAGAGCCATAAGGAGGGAGAGCTGCGAGGGGCCTTGAAGTGGCCCACCATCAACAGTCAGCACCTGGGCAGCAGACTGGGAGGCACATAGGTCACCTAGTCAGTCTTCTCCATTATGGTGAGATGTATTGTATTTCTATTTAAATTATATATTTTTCTGAATTTGTACCAATACAAATTCATCAAACATCAAATGCTATGCAAATTGATGTTACCCTTTGTCCTCTTTTTTGGTGATGTGTAAGTGTCCATCCTAATCCTTATTTGTGTTCCCCAGTAGTTTAACATCTGATGTCATTTAATAAACCTTCCTATTTATATTTTAAAGGATTCTAATAAATAAAGAAAGTTGGGTTTCTTTCTTTTTCCCCTCCATGTATGGTTCTCTGACTCAACTTACAAGGGTTTTATAAACATGGATAGACTTTCCCTTCTTTTTTCTGTTTCTGGAGTCAACAGTGACTGAGAAGTCCGCAGCTCTGTGCAGGGCTCTGCCTGTATGTATGCGTGTGGAATGATTCAAGGAAGAATTGTGCATGGCTAATGGAACCAGAAGAATCCCTATGGAAACAGAAGAAATGTTATACTCTTCTGCCTAGCCAATTTAAAAGTCTCTCCTCTGATGTTCGGAGTGGCACGTAGCCAGGGCTGGATTAACATAGGGGCTATTGGAGCTGCAGCTCCAGGCCCCTACCATCAAACAGGCCCACAGCCGGCCCGGCAGCGCGCAGTGCGCGCGCCCACTCACCCGAGCCGCGCCGCCGACTGCTGGCTGCTGCCGCTGCCGCGCTGCCGCACTTGCCCTTGCGTCGAGACGCCAGGCAGCGGCTCCCTTGCGGCGGCGGCGGCGGCGGGCCCGCCCCGCCCCTACCAGAATAGGCCCACAGCCAGGGCTTTCCATGCCGCGCGGACGGAGACGGGTCAGGTGACGGTTACTGGGCCAATCACAGTCGTGCGCCCTTTCTGCAGCAGCAGTGGGTCGCCTTTGTGAAAGGCCTGGCGAAGGGCGGGCGTGTGCACGGAGAGGAGCGGGGCCCTTCCGAGGCGCGGCTGCTCCGAAGCTAAACCGGACGCCGCCTCGGCTTTACAGCGGGGAAGATGTGCGAGGCCTCTCAGTGGAGATAGAAAGGTACTCTGCACACGCTCAAAGGCACTCTTCTCCACCCACCCACCCTTCCCTCTACTGCAGGGCTTGGCGTTCCAAAAGTGTTTTGGAGCTCCCGTTCAGGCTCAGCTCCGCTAGCCCCCTGCCCCGGCCTGCTATCCATCCTGGCGCTGGGCTTTCCCATTGGCTGCCCTGCGCGCCTTGGCTCCGCCCCAGCCAGGCTGTCCCTCCGCCGCTGCCAGCCCCCCTGATCCCGCCGACCCCCGCCTTGCCTCGCCGCTGCGCTCGGGGCCGACAGAGACGCGCCCGGGGGGCATCACACGGCCGCGCGCGCCGCCCGGAGCAGCATCGCCCTGCTCCCTGCATGCCGCCGCCGCCTCGTCGTCATCGTGGTCCCTTCTCCCGCGCCGCCTGGCTCGGTCCCTCCCTCGCCTTTCTCTCGCCAGCCGCCGCCGCAGTGGCGAGGAGAGCCCAGCTCCGGACCCGACCGCGAGGAACAGCGGTCGGGTCCGCTGCAGCAGCAGAAGGTTTTTTTCTTTTATTTTTTCAGAGCGAAGCAGCGTTTTAAAAATTATTTTTATTTTATTTTTTGAAGAGAAGGCTGCAAGAGCGAGCAAGCACCGTCTTTTCTCCCCACCCCCCACTGAGGAGCCCGCCAGGCAAGGACTCGCATTCACGGGTGGTGGGGTGGGGGGTGCTTTGGCACAAGCAACCCTTAGAACTTCTAGCCCAGGCTTAGGCAACCTGGTGCCCTCCAGATGTTTGGACTACAACTCCCAAATCCCTTTCCACTAACCATGCTGACTGGGGCTGATGGGAGCTGTGGTCTAAAACATCAGGAGGGCACCATATTGCCTACCCCTGGCTTAGAGGATACACACTCCGTATTGCACCTTCTCCAAGTCCAATTCCCCTCCCTGGGTATCTTTTCAGGATCAAGGTATGCCTATGCACACCAGTTGCCTACTCATGTTCTAGCCTATAAGTGAGATGTCTGTTTGTGGAGATTAAATTGGGGGGTGGGGGATAGAATAAGAACAGTCATGCTGGATCAGACCAAGGGTCTATCTAGTCCAGCATTCTGTGCGCACGGTGGCCAACCAGCTGCCCACGGGAAAGTTAGCCCACAATCAAGACAGGAGTGCAAAAGCACCCTCTTACCCAAATAAAGTTTCTACCGATGGTCAAGACCCCTTAGGAATACAGAAAATTATCAAGGATTTTTATGACGGGGATGTTTATACCACAACCACCAAGGGTTCAACACGGCTGTTGCCATCCATATTGTCCACAGAAAACAGCCGGGGTATGCAAGTGTAACAAATCATCATCCTTACGAAGAATCACTTCTGCCACCCTCCCCTCCTCCCAAAGGAGCTCAGGACAGCACAGATGGTTCTGCCCCCTCTCCTTCCACCACATTTTGTCCACACAACAACCTCCATCTCCCCCAATTCCCATGATCCCTGACCATTGGCCATGCTGGCTGGGGCTGGTGGGAGTTGTAGTCCAAAACATTTGGAGGGCACCATAAACATCTGGAGGGCACCTCTGGCTTAGGAGATATACACCCTGTGTTGTACATTCTCCAAGCCCAATTCTCCTCCCTGGGTATCTTTTCAGGATCAAGGTATGCCAGTTACTGAGGAACATGGGTGGGAGGGTGCCGTGGGGCAGCTTGGAGGTGGCGTGATCTAAGCTGTGGTGGCTTGTGCGACTCAACTAGGATTTCGCTGACCCGAAGTGGGCCCGCGTGGCCTCCGGGCCTCTTTCTGCTCATCCCAGAGCTTAGAGGCGGGGTCGTTTCTTATGTTTTCTGTGCAAGATGTGGGAGTTGTGGGTCATTTTTGAATTTCTTGGAGCAAGATGTGGTGGTTGTGGGCCGTGTTTTTTAAAAACAGAATCTGAGCAAGACGTGGTGTGGTGTTTGTGGGGCAGTAGCATTTCCTCTGAGTAAAATATTTGCAGGGTGCTTGGGGACTTTAATCATACGCCTTTCCCAAGCCCACTGCAGTATCCTGCTCAGGAGACAGGCTGGGGCCCATCAAGGTTGGTGCTGGTTGCTGCAGCACCTTTTCTTCCTTATTTTTTTTAAAAATATGTTATACTCTGCGAGCACCTGTATGGGCAGGTGCACGGTTATAGATGCTCATCTTTTTATTTTTTAAAGACTTATTTCAAACTAATTATTTACTAAATTTATTTTAGAGTATTGTTATCCCGCTCCTCAGTCAAATAGACTCCTGGCGGGGCTTACATATGATCAGTAAAGGAAGACAGTCCCTGCCTGCAGGCTTACAGTCTAAAAAGACACAGCACACAAGGAAAAAGGAATAGGGAGGGATGAGGGATGAAAAATAACAATGCAATCCTGTGCATCTTTAGCCAGAAGTAGTAAGTCCTTCAAGTCTCAGCATCTGCCAGCTGGCCATGCTGGCTGAGGTATTCTGGGAGTTGTAGGCCTTATTTCTGTCTAAACCTGCATAGGACCTTTTTCTCCTTGGGGGCTAATGAGCATGAACATGTTTTTTTCAGGTGCAATTTTGACTAGGGAAAAGACTTGGATTAACTCTGTGTGTGTGTGTCTCTCTCTCTCTCTTTCTCTCTCTCTCTCACACACACACACACACACTTCCCCCATCAAATTTATGGAGGAGAAGGATATCAATGGCTACTAGTGCTGATGGCTCTATGCTATCCAGTATCGGAGGCAGTATGCCTATGTACACCAGTTGCTGGTGTGAAGGCTAAATGCAGGTTGCTTGTTGCTAGTTGAAAGCGATATTTGGAGTTTGTGAATGACCTTAACTTTGTTGACTGTGTAACTTCTTTGCTGACTGTTCTTCTTTGCTGACTAAAATATTTAATTTGTTTTAATATAAAATTGCGTCTTCATTTTATTTATTTCCATAAAAAGGCCCACCAAAATCCTCAGCACCAGGCCCATAATGCTCTTAATCCGGCCCTGCACGTAGCACAATCCAGCCACTTACTATAAGCAGCTGTTTATCTCCATTATGCACCTAATGATAATCACATGCTCAACAGATGCCTCAGATGAAAGCAAGAAAATGCATCCCTTTTATCATACTGGTTAAAAACAATCTTATTATATTCAGATCTGACCCTTGAAAGGGGTCATTTATATTACAAATTGTCTTAAACTTTCTGGACACCATCCAGTGCAGTGCTGCACATAGTGAAGTCCCACTAAAAACCAGTGGAGCTCAAGCACATCTAATTCTGTGCTGAGTTGTGGCATTTCAAATCAAATGAATGTTCTGGGTTGGATCCTAAAAAACCCTGTGCACGAGTAAAAGGTGGGTCATGGATTTCAGCTGATTTTAGGGTGGTCCCTTACGCATTGCCAAAAAAAGAGAGGAAATGCATCGCCCCCCCAAAAAAAGGACAGAACAAGACACAGGTTTGCATAAAGTTTGCATACTATATGGTAACGTATATGTGTCGATGCAAATTTAGAAATAATTGCTATAAACAGAAATACAATACATCTCTCCAGAGTGGGAAGACTGCGACCAGGTGACCTCTGTGCCCGCTCAGTCTGCTATCCAGGTGGTCACTGTTGATGGGTCACTTCTAGACCCCTCCCTGCTGTCCTCTCTTATGGTTTTTTATTGTTAAACCAGACTTGGACTAGACAGCCCTTGAAAACACAGTACACCTTCAAACAGAGGCCTGTCCTCTGGAGAATAGGATAGATGGTCACTCCGATCCCCTCACAGCTGTAGCCACTACCACCACCGTTCACATGCGCTTGTGCGTGCACACGCACACACACACACGTAGTTCCAGAGGGTCCCCTGACCTTCAGGAATGGCTTTAGATTGTGAGTCTGTGGGCAAGGCCTACTTTGTTTTTTTGGTTTTGTTTTTATTTTTGTACAGTGCCTAGCAATTTTGGACAACTTTATATGGTGGTGATTGCGTATGCTTATTTGCAAGGATTTGTCAATAAGTACAACTATTTTCAGTTAAAAGTCAGTAATGGCATTTCTTACTAAGGACAGAATTATATAGCCGCCACCGACTGGTCACCACCCAGGCACCCATCCTCAGCTCCCTCAGCCTTCCCACAATCTGTTATTATTTCTTGGTCATCTCTGGAGGCCTGTCACTTCTCTCATTTCATCACCTTGGCTACCTATTATGTCAGCTTGAGGGGGAGAATGCAGGGAAAGCATCCAATGATGTCCATGTTACTCTGAAAATATGTTCAGAGCAGGGATGGGGACTCGGACTCGAGGACTCGACTCGTGAGTCGGACTGAGTCCCCCCTCTGACTCGAGTCTGACTCGAGTCCCAATATTTTTAATGGGACTCGAGACTCGACTCGGGACTCGAGACCAAGGACTCGGGACTCAAGACCAAGGACTCGTCAACATCCCTGGGCTGTGCCAGAAGGAGTGGAGAGGAGCGCAATCACTGGTGAAGAGCGCATGGAAATGAGGCGCACCGCTGCACGGCCACTATGGACAGCTACCAGGAGCGCAACCCCAACAATGTGTTGAGATTTATTTTGATTGATGTGTTGTTGTGGGGGGTTAGGGTCAGACATTTTGGTTTTGGCTGCCTCTGCCTGCCTGTTTGGGGTTCCCAGCCTCCTCTGCCTGCCTGGTCTCTTCTTAACCAGTTCCACAGTTTGAACTGACCAAGACAAAGGCCTCTGCCTGCCTGCTTTGGGGTTCCCTGCCTGCCTGCCTGGTTATTTTGGGTTTGTCTGCCTGGTCTATTCTTGCCAAAATCAGTGGCAAAGTTTTGAAATAAAAAGGCACACTTGTGCCTAGAATTTATTTAAGCCACACAGCTGAAGCAGCCTTATTTTGTTGGGGGGAAACCCCATTGATTTTAATAGGGACTCTTGGAGTCAGTTTTGGGAGTGACTCGGGACTCGGGACTCGTGAGTCACCATTTTGGACCAAGGACTCGGACTCGGACTCGAGACTCGGGTCCAAAGACTCGTGACTCGACTCGTGACTCGAGACCAAGGACTCTTCAACATCCCTGGTTCAGAGCATGCTACAATTGCTTCGCACAATAGCTTTAATGGACAGTTTCCTTGGGACTAACAAAATGGCTGGCTGGGAGATTGGCAAGCCCATGGATGTCAGGGCCCAGGCCAGCCTTCCACATCTTGGCACCCTCCAGATGTGTTGGACTACAACTCCCACCATCCCCAGCCAGCATGGCCAATGGGACTTGTAATCCAACCCACCTGGAGGGTGCTACGTTGGGGAAGGCTGGTCTAGACGCACAGTGTCTCTGCATAGCCAGTTCCTTGCACAAGTGCTCCACCACCTGACATGAGCTGTCATGTCACAACAAACACTGTCAATCATATTTACTACCTGAGGGATAAAGTTAGTAGCCTGCTCTTCTCGTTTAAAATTCCAGTTTAATAGGCACTTCCACACGGGGTGGGGGTGGAATATTATTATGACTCAGATGGCCATTATTCTTGTTTATGTGACACACCTGCCCATTTTAAACTGGACACAGGCATCCATCATCAGCCACAGGCACGTGCCAAGGGTGGTACCATGGATGGAGAGCACACACAGTTCGTTGGGATGTGAAAGTCATAAAGGCACAATTAATAATAATATATTTCTCAGGGAATAATATATTTTTTATTCCCCCTGGCAAGGAATGATTCACAGGTTTCTAAAAGTGAAACAGGCCACTAGTTTGAGATTCTTGGTCAACAAATGGAGCACTTCAGCATTTTCTGAAATAGAGAGCTGTGTTTTAAGCTCAGTGAGTACTTGCAGATCTGGATCTGATTCAGAAGGCAGCCCATGGGAAGCCAAAGCTACTGTGGGCTGCCCATTAGATTTTTACAGCTTGGGGTGGGTGTGAGATAAGCCATTGGCCACAGGGCCGGTGCAAGGCAGTTTGGTGCCCTAGGCAAGATCAGATATTTAGCGCCCCCCTCCCACTTGAGCCCTCCCTCCCTCCAGCCCTATGCCCATTATAAAATAAATTTCCCTCCCTAGGAACTGCCGAGCCCCATAGAAAAACTTTGTAGACTTTGAAACTTTTCCTTTGTGTGTTCACGTGGAGAGCAAAGAGGCAACATCAGCCCAGCTATGCCAGGAACTCCCAAAGGCTTTCTCCTACTCTATATATATGTAAAAGCCTGTCTCCTCCTGCGGGCAGCACAAGGGATATGAAAAAAGGATGTGAGAGAGGTGTGGTGGCGCTACCTGTGAGGAATAGAGACAAAAGGGCATCTTGCAGCCTGTCCTACCTCGCAGGGTGGAGGTGCAGAAACACCGGTTTGACTCATACATCTTCTGGGTTGGGGGGGGATGCATGTAGTAGAAACATAGCAAAGAGAGAGCCTGAGGCAGAAAAAAGCCCCACGGGTTTTTTTCCTGCCTCAACGGGCATAGGATTGCACATGGCTGTCTGGGGAATGCTGGGAGTTGTAGGACTTCCCCCCCCCCTCCAAACATGCGTAGGAGGATTGCACCCTAAATGCATTTAAAACCAAAACACAGAAACAGCATGGTAAATAATTAAAACATTGGAGCCGGAACTAGCTGAAAATACCTTTCCCTCCCTCCCTGGTTGCTGGAAATACCAGGAAAGTAACTGCTTTCAGGGGACGTTGAGCTGAGGAACCTGAGGCGCGCGCCAGAGGGAGGGAAGGCGAAGGAGGTGTTTGCAGGTGCATCCTTCCCACCGCCCACCAGCCTCCCATCATTGGCCCCTGCCCGCCTCCGCCTCCTCCAGCCTGTTGCCTTCTCTGCCTCTTTTGATGCTGGTTGTGAGGAGGAGCCTGCCTGAAGCTTCAGGGGCGCCAGCTTGGAGACAGAGCCCTGAGGTGGAGGGAGGGAGGGGCGCGCTTCTTTCACCTCTTTCCCGCGTTTCTGGCGCCCCCATTTAGCCTGGCGCTCTAGGCAGTAGCCTAGTTCGCCTAATGGTAGCGCCGGCCCTGATTGGCCATTGTGTCCCATCAGAATGACTGCTTCATAGGGTGAAATGTGTTCTACTTTTTTCTTTTCTTATTTTACAGAGGACAGTCCTTTATTTGAAGGAGTGTCAGAGGACATCCCACTGTTCGAAGGGCTGTCCAGTCCAAATCGGGAGTAAACTCAAAGAGCCATAAGGAGGGAGAGCAGGGAGGGGCCTTGCCTTGAAGTGGCCTTTCATCCACAGTCAGCACCTGGACAGCAGACTGAGCAACAAGGCACACCTACTATGTTGAAATGTATTGTTATTTCTATTTAAATTATAGTCATCATTTCTACATTTGCATCTATTCATGTAGATTAACATATTTATTTAAACTGCTTATATACTGCTTGCTATCATAAGATCTCTAAGTGGTTTACATAAAAATACATAAAATACAACATGACTGTTAAAAATAATGATAAATACATTTAAAATGTCACAAAAACAGCAAAACAGAGCAGTGCAATTGTAAGTAAGGGAAAGCCTGAGGAAGCAGGTGCGGCTTCATATGCCAATACTATGCAAATATGTGTCATCTTTTTTGGTGACTCGTTTCCTCTTTTTTTGGCAATGCAAAAGTGGCCACCCTACTGCTGAAGAATCCGAACACCCCAGTCCTGAATAATAACGGGACAGACTTCTGCGTAGGATTGCACTGTTTAACACAAGTGTCAATTGAATAAAAGCCACTCTGACCAGCATGTACATTAATTTAAAAACAATTCTCTTCCGCATTATATGATGCTTTGATAATGTTCAGAAGCAAGGCATCTTGGACTGAAAACTGTTCTCGGAGCCAAACCACATATTGCCCATAGATACCTGTATCTTTTCCTCCATGGGGTCTAGGGCAGGAGGATTTAGATCCAGAAAATGTCAGGGGAAGGTTCAAACCCTTCTCTTCCAGCACCACTGTTCTGAATGGAGCCCCGTTCCCACTTGTGGCTGCTTTAAAATTAAAAAATAAAAATTTATAGATCCAGTGATGGATTTTCCACATAATATGTAGCCTGGCCCTTTAGCCTGCCTTCCATCCCAATTACCAGAGATGGAAGGTAGGACATCGGTGTAGATAGATCCTGCCAGGCCAGGAACAATGAACTACAAGGTGTGGGCCAGGGCCGGCCCTACCATTAAGCAGAGTGAGGCAACTGCCTCAGGCGGCTGATGCTTGCAGGGGGGCAACAATGGCAGTCATCCAGCCATCCCTCTTGAGGCCCCTGCCCATTCCCATCTCTTGAAGGACAAAGCTATGTGTGCCACACAGCTTGACCTTCAACCCCTAAACTAGCGTGCTGCCCTCAGGTGTGGTGGAGGATCTTATCCCACTGCCAGTGTTGAAGTAAGGTTCAGTTGCCAGTCTGCTCAGCTTCTGGGTGTAGAACGGAGGGGAGTGCCATTTTATCCTTTGCCTCGAGCAACAAAATGTCTTGGGGTGGTCCTGGTGTGGGGATCCATCCTACTGGTGCAAGAAAAGGACTAGCGGTAGAGCTTGAACCCTGGGTAGAGAGACTCAGCATTACAAAATTTGGGGGCCTTTATAGCTTGTCGCTGATGCCACAGATGTACGTAGCTAGCTGTGTGGTGGGCCAGAATACATTCCCTCAAAGCACCTCACTTAACATGCCAAAATAAACATACACCCACATTCCACACCCTCTCTACTTTCTGACGTAACCCTAAGAGCTAAAGGCCATGCCCTCAAAAAACAACTGGGCTTTACAATACGTTTATTCCCAGGGGCCGGGTGTGACCCACATTGCCATTCATGAAACATGACAGATAAAAGGAGGGCCCTGACTGGTTCATAAAGTGTTTTGGCTGTCACGAGGACAGCCAAAATAGCAGGTCAGGTCTCAGCCAGCCAAACTCCTCTCATCTGATCAAAACATACAGAGACAGCACCCACTACTTAGGAAACAGCAGGCACTTGCTTCATTTCAAACAATGTACAGAATGGCAAAGCCTCATCTAGCGTTGTTATCCAGTTCTTCAGCCTCCCAGCAGTGGATCGCCCAACTCCCACATTAAAAGATTATAATCTAAAGGGCTAAAAAAATGTATGTCAATGAGGTGAGTTCTGATCTCGGAAAGGCTGGAACTGCAAATAGCCATGGCAGAAAAATTGACGTATTGATTTGAGGGTGCAATCCTATGGTTTGTGGCCTTATTATACGGGAGCCTCTGATCTCAGAGGCTTCTGAATATCCAGCGCCGGCTTCTGCGGCCTCAGAAAATGGCTGGTGCAACTCTTTCCACAGGAGCTGCAAGGGGGCGTGGGAGGGAGTGGGGGGAGGGATTCGATTACAGAGTAGGGTTGTGTGAGAATTTTTCATGATGCAAAAAAAAAAAAAAACAGAACGGTGACATCCCTATCAGAGTCCCTCTTCCAAGAGATTGTAGCAGTGTCTACGGCCGTGGAGGGGGGACTCCGAAGAATCCTATGGTCCCTGGGATGCTTTCCCAGCACCATAGGATTGCTCTCCCCATTAGCTAAAGGCAAAGTTAAAATATCTGATTTATATACAATATGGCATGATTCTATTTCATACACAAATCAGAGATATATGCAACAATACCCATCAAAGCCTTTGTTCACATCGTGGGAAAGTGACTAAGGATGCAATCCTATGCATATTTGGACAGAAAAAAGTCCTACAACTCCCAGCATTCCCCAGTTATAGGACTTTTTTCTGGCTGGGGAATGCTGGGAGTTGTAGGACTTTTCTGTCTAAACATGTATTACACCATGAATGACTCCTTGGGAATTTTCACCCACTTCAGTTAATGCACAAGTTGTTTTTTCCTCACCTTGAGGGCTTTTCTAGATGTGGGATTAAGGTTGGATTAAGGCTGGGGAATGCTGAGAGTTGTAAGACTTTTTTCTGTCTAAATTTACATAGGATGGTGCCCTAAACATAATTTGTTATTATGAAGAAGCATAAAGAAAACCTCCAACCTCCAATGGATTCCACCCATATTTTTGTCTGTAAATGGGGAAAATGTGTTAAATATCTCTGTCAACAACCAGATTTGATCAATGTAATTTTCCTTTCTTTTTTGTTAGTTTGTTGTCTTTGTATTTGGAATATTAATAAGATCTTTTTTTTTAAGGGAGAAAAGACTGTTATTGAAGTTCCAATCTATTTATTTATTTGGTTAATGGGGAAAGAGTGCTGTGATAACTCAGATTTAAACACCCGGGGGGGGGGGTGTTTAATTGCACATGAAAGTGCAAGACAGAAAATGAGCAATGTGTGAATATTAACACTTCATTCCAAACTTTATTTACTTGCAAGTAACTCCTGCTGGTGCCAGAGGTGGTTAGCTTTAGGGCGTGGGGAGGGCTATAAGGCTGAACTCACATGTGCATTTTTCAAGTGCGGTGAAGTGCAATCCTATGCATGTTTAGACAGAAAAAAGTCCTACAACTCCCAGCATTCCCCAGTTATAGGACTTTTTTCTGGCTGGGGAATGCTGGGAGTTGTAGGACTTTTCTGTCTAAACATGTATTACACCATGAATGACTCCTTGGGAATTTTCACCCACTTCAGTTAATGCACAAGTTGTTTTTTCCTCACCTTGAGGACTTTTCTAGATGTGGGATTAAGGTTGGATCCTCTACACATGTCTTCTTCCGGGTTTTTCCTTCTCTGCTTTTCTATATGTTTCACCTAATAACCTCTAGGTGCCACGGTGGTATAGAGGAATTGTGCAACTACACTAGCATTTCATTCCACCATTTCCCAATATACTGGACTTTTCCTGATCACCCCCACCCCCCCGTGAAAATGCTTGGAAAGCATGGGAGACTCGGGAGATGCCTTGGACGGTGATGTCATCTAATGCGCCTGCAAACTGCTATGAGTAGTTCATGAGCGCACAATACATGCCTCGTGTGGAAAAGCTCTGAATGTCTCTGCCTTCCCTGGGGAAGCTGACACCCCACCACCACCACCACCGCTGATTTGCCTGTTGGTGGCCCGTGTGGTCCTTTCACTAGACTTGGACAGGACACAATCCCCTCATTGGGACCAGTGACAGTATGGTGGTTGGTGTCAGTCGGACAGTGCGTAATCCCCATCTCTGCATTGCCTTGCTTGCCCGCCTGCCTTCCCCATGGGCACTTCTTTCATGCTCTCCTCTGTCTGGTCTGTGGTGAACCTTTCAAGGATGGGGGAATTTCTCCAGTGTGTGTTTGTTTGTATTTCCTTATTGGTGCACCAGCCCTGATGCATACAGTAATGTGTGCGCCTGTAGTTAGGTATTTGATGTTTTACTGCTTTTAATGTTCCTGGTTGGTTTTCTTTATTGTTTTATGGCTTTAAATTGTTGTGCCCCACCTTGATAGCTTTTTAACAAATAAGGCAGTATATACATGCAAATAAATAAATAGTGAGGCATCCCGGAAATTGGCAATGCTCCCGCTGTCCCCGCCCCGCCACCCACAACCATGTTGAACCAAATCCAGATTAGGGCTGGCCCAAGATTTTTCTCTGCTTGAGGCAAAGGACATGGTGATGCCCCCCCGCCCCTCCTTACCACTCCACATACTGCAGCTGACTGGACTAGCAGTTGGACCTTACTTTAATACGGTCAACAGGGCAGCATCCTCCAGCACACCTGAGGACATCAGGCTAGCTCACGGGATGCAGGGCAGGCCACATGGGCACACCCAACTCTGCCCTCCAACAGAGGGGAACCGCCAGGGAATTCAGGAGGGGTGGCTAGAGGAGCTGCTCTGTGACGGCCCCCACACATGCACACCCAGCACCTGCCAGCTGAGGAGGCTGCCTCATTCTGCCTAAGGGTAGGGCCAGCCCCGGTCAAGACAGTGACCCAGGTTCACGTAATTGCCATGGCTCATCATGGCTTATTTAAACCACAATGAGGTGCCGTGTCCATGGGTGCCATCCTGATACTTCAGGCCGCAACTTGTCATCTGAACCTGGCTGGGGGTGGGTTGTGCAAGGGTCAAACAACACTCGCATAAGCCTAAAACAGGCCATGGGTTCTGCGAGGGTTGTTTAGCCGCTGCACAACCCACCCCCAGCCAGGTTTGGACGACACAACAAGCTGCAGTCATGGCTTGAATATTCAAAATGGGCCCCGGCATGCACTGCAGCTCCCCTTGGGTTAAATAAGCCACTGTGGGCTGTTTGATCATGTGAACAGGTCTACTGAAAGCAATGGCAGTTCAGCAGATGTTCAGGGTCATGGAAAAGGAGGAGGAATCTGCTAAGGGAGCCATGCACCTATTAACAGTGACCAAGGAAACACATTCATACAAGTAGGAGAGGTTAAAATGTGTTCCCAAATGAGTGCAACTCTATGGGGAAAAATGGTGGATGGAAGGCTAAAATTGTGCTTCAGATGGAACCCCTCTGTTCACAGCTCTCTCTCTCTCTCTCTCTCACACACACACACACACACACCAGGAATGTGACTGTAAATCCACCTTCTACCAATGCATTTAAAAACCTGACAAAGAACATTTCTGCCATTCACACATGCACACCAACAGCTCAAAAGCACTTGAAGTGGCACATGTGAAATTGGATGAAGAGATGGGAAAACAATGACTATCAAGCATACTCTGGAAGAACGTGCCAACTTCAAGCCCTCTTCCGTACTGGTTAAAAGTATTGATGAGTGTTCTGAGGTAATGAAGTTGCATGTTTTTGCTTTAGTTGTGATGTAGGAACCGCTTTTCTTGTTCAAAAGCTTAGGATTTTGTTCTTTAAAAAGCTACTCCCATCATAGTTAGGGAATCTTATCTTTAAAATAAATCATACAAGAGATTTGTGCAGCTATGCCTCCATCATTTCATGAGATGCCCCAAGTACAATTCTTTTATATAAATACAAATGTAGCAAGACACAATTTTCTCCACTGTATGTATTATTTTGTGATGTATGTTTACACCAGCGCACATAATTCTGATGTACCTGTTTGGAAGGATACAATTGTCGTTGGCACCAAATGTAACCAGCCTGTATCGCCACTGTTAGACCCTTGCGTGACTTTGGACATTGGACAAGTGGAAGAAAAATGAGTAAGCAAATGCTTCCTGGTTTCATATTTCCGCCTCACTTCTGAAACAGGGTCTTGCTGTATATTGCCTGCAGGGAAAAGCATGATCTCTAGAAATGGGGAAGCACACACATCTCCCCACAGGAGAGATGCATGTATACACACCCACTCTAGACTGCACAAAAGCATGAAAATGGGAAGTGTTCCATAGTTCCCCTGTTTGCTAAATGCTCAAAGCTGCTTCCAATCTGATACAGCAAACACCATGGTTAATAATGCCTAAAGATAACCAGCCTGGGACCCTAATGAACGGCAGGATATAAATCCCATATATATATATATATATATATGGGATTATATTCTTTATATATGATCGAAAGAGATTGGTTCTTCCTCTCCTTTTCTCGCCATTCTCAGTTAAATGAAGCAGCTTATGATGCATCTCTTACAAAAGTTTATTGCTTTTATAGAAACCATTCAGTTTTTCTGTATATGTATAATTGTAGAAGTGTTTCTTTAAAGGAGATTTCATAATGAAATTCCTTTTCTCATTCCTCCAGGCTCTTATCTCCTTGCACAGGTTTTGCTTGACAAAAACAAATGAAAGAAATAACAAAACATATTTTTAGCCAGCTTGGAAAATGCAGTGACGCCCAGAACTCCGTTTGACTTCTTTAAACACTTGCACAGTTTTGACACTGTCCTAAAAGCTGTAGTCATTGCAGGAAGCCAGGAGGAGGAGAGAGATAAGGAGACTGCTGAGCTTGGGACAAATTCCCTGTGTATGTTGCATCCCCTCATGCTTTCAGCTAGAAAATGTTCTCCCCCAGTCTCAACTTCTCATTCCCTCCCTGTAAGAAAAGCAAATGTAAAAGGCCAAGGAGCTATATCCAGCTTTTTTGGTAACAACAAATCATATTTCTAGAGGGGGTAACCATGATAGGCTGTTGCAGTATAATCAACATAGAGTGTTGTGGCACCTTAAAGACCAAGAGGTTTCTGGTGGCATGAGCTTTTATCTAGTCCATGAAATCTGCCACAATAAACAAAAATACTGTCAGCTCGCCCAAGTTTGTCACAAGCCTTGTGACAAATGAGGGTTTCCATGAAGTCATGCGGGCACAGGAAAATCAAATATCTTCATTTTCCAGAGTTGCTTGCAATGAAATCCTGAACCGTGAGTGACAGCCATTCATTACAAGGGGCTGTGATTTGAGAGGCTATTTCCAAAATAACAACTTAACCAAATATGTCTTTTAACTGCACTAACTATGTGGTATTACTAAAGTCTTATTCTGTCATGCATCAAGAAAGCTGTCTGTTTTGGCCCTCTTTCTTCAAGAGTTCAGAATCAAGAAGTATGAGAAACAATCCACAGAGCATGAGTCACATTGGTTTAAATGGGACTTCAGCACATGTGAACTGGAACACAGCCCTATGGCCTAAACCAGTAGCTCCATGTGCAATCCAAAGCTCACAGAGCTCCTGCATGATCTTCACGAATGGACTGCGGTTCCAGTGCCCTAGCAAATTTCGGGAGTGGGCCAATATGCTACAAAATATTGTTGTGTAAACTCAAATCCCATTGAAATCAGCCACTTTGTGACCTTTATATGGATATTTCTGCTCATCAATGACTAATAGGAAGAGGCTCCCATAAGTACTTGACCAAGATTAATTTGATAATCTTTATTATACATAAATATTAAGCAATATCATGTTTAAGATTTGTCCTAAGCTTGCTTTTTTGGGGGTACCGTTTACCTGTTCTCTTCTGCTGTCATATACCAGCCTTGTAATAATATAATTTTGTCTTTGTGGTGCATGGGGGACTCTGGGGCAGCACACTCTGACCTGGTTGGCACAAGCCATGACAAGCTGCAGCACCCCTGGGTGCCAATTTGCCTATTCAGCCCCCACCCGTGGCTTGTCCTGTCATCCAAACCTGGGTGGCAGGGGTTGTTTGTGGGTTAAACAACCCTCAAATAACCCATTATCTGTTGTAGGGTTATTTGGGGGTTGTTTAACCCTCAAACAACCCCTGCTGCCTGGGTTCAGACAACACAATAACCATGGCCAACCTCCGCAGGGGGATGAATATTCAAAATGGCCACCCACCCATGCCACAACCCACCATGACTTAAATAAGCCATGGTGGATTGCAATGATCACGCAAACTGGTGGCTGGGCCCCATATGAAGTGGAAGTACTTCCCAGAATCTTCTGCATGGTGCAGTGGACCCAAACATACCTTCACTTCAATGGGGAGAAGGAAGAGGCACATATAGATCAGACATGGCTTGTGCTTCTGACATAGCTAGAACTATGCCAAGTAAGAACCTGCCAGCCACAAGTTCATTGCCACCATCCCAGTTGTTTTGTTATATCTTCATCCTCTGTCTTCTAAGGTGTTCGTAGTTCTTCCCATTTCCGTATCATCTGCAAACCTGATGCATATTATACTACCCATTCTCTGTATTATTATTTTTCCAGCAACTTCATCCAAAACTTTGATTTGGCACTAAAATCCAAATGCAGGAGTTGGAGAAAAACCCATGTGAGCAACCTTTCAATCTCAGACAAAATGAGTGTGCCCCCTTCCTCCACCCCCAAGCGACCCTTATCTGCAATTTGCCATTGCAGAAAAGCCCAGTTGCGTCTTAGCCCTTAGGTTTACTTGTCATATAAACAATTGTGGCCTAGATTTTCCACCCACAATTATGTGTGGATGCAGCCTTTCTAGGCTATGGAAGATTAGACTATATGCCCTCGTAGTCCAATGAGGACATCCATTAATTTCAGCTGCAATTATTTGTACTCATAATAAGGTGAGTCCAAAAAAGGAGGCACAGTGAAAACAGGCTGATAATTTGAACTCAAGTGACTGGAATATGCAAGGCACCTAATTAATAGTTTCTCATGCACATACTGTACAAGTTTGGTCAGTATGCTCCTCCACCCACTTGCATAAGACGTCCGCCTCTGTACCCACCCTCTGGCACAGTAAGTCACCCATCGAGTTAAATTTCTGGAGCAAACACACTGACATTCAGACAATCAAACTCCCATACAATTACTGGTATGCAGGCACATTTTTGTTCTCATGCATACTTATAAAAGGAAAAATATCAGGCACATTAATGCACCCACACAAACATCCACCCCGAAAGTTTTAACTTTTATGACTTTAAAATGGCATCTGGGTAAAGTGCTGGTAGCTTTACTTCTTCTTTTTTTGAAAGAACATTTTTTGGTTGGTTGGTTGGTTTTTTAAATGTATTTTTGATGGATTTTCTTGTTGTTAAAATGACTTGTAACAACAACAAAACAACAACAAAAACGCCTCACTCAGCTTTCAGGCACTCATTAGCACCAGAAAGCCCCACAGGAGGAAGTCCTGGTTCAGTCCTCCAAGGGGCTTTTCAGAAAGCGGGAGCAGCCAGAGAGATGGCTAGGGCAGAATGGGGGCAAAGATGGTAAAAATAAAGAGCACACACACAAAGCCCTCAGCATTTCTTTGAGTAAGGTAAGCACCGAGGCCCTGCACCATGAGAAATTTCTCTGAAATTCTCAAAATCCCCACGAAAGACGTAGACAAACGACTGCCTCTCTCGCAGGGAAACCCATGGGATTTCCTCTGATTTTAATCACTCCAAAGAGAACCTTCACTTACGAGGGGCTTATTTGGCATTGTTATTATGGCTCCCGGACAACATAATCACGGCTTCAACCAAATGAGTGACTCTGTGCACTGGCACCCCACATGGTTTGCCCTCTTAGAGCAGCCACACTGGCAGACAGAGTAAGATTTGAATCAGGCCTTAAAACAGCAGTTCATCAATGGGGATGATAGTCACTGATCTTCCAGATACTGATATTTAAAGTTTAGGGTATGTCCTGAGGGCAGCTTGCAGTCGATCTTGGTGAAAATTATAAGGCACAGCTGGGGGCACAGGAAGTATCCCAAACAAATGTAGATACATTTGTTTGTCTGGGATGTCCAGTGTAATCAGCAACGGAAGTCAGCCACAGTGGTCCCAAGAAACTAGCTGCACCAGTTCCAGGATGCGCTCAGTCAGCCATGTGCCTTAAGATGTCGGGGATCGCAGACTAGGGGCAGCCATACCAGTGCCGACTCCGGGTTTTGGGCAAGACACCCTCAGTGGGGCCCCTCTACTTTCCCGCTGCCATTGTCACCAGCTGCTGTTGTTCCTCATCCTCTTTCCCATCACTGCTACTACTTGCTTGCTAGGCAAGTCGAGCACAAGGGAGCACGTAGGCAGCGGCATCTGCTGCTCCTCCTCCTCCTCCTCACCCCCACCACCTTTGTCTGGGCCAGAGCGAGAGGCGACTGAATGAACGAGCAGGTTGCAACGATGAACAGGAGGAGCAACTCCAGGGGGTTCTTGCCAGTGGGCCCCTGCCGAGGTGAGGACCCTCATCAGGGGCCCAACAATGCCTGCGCTTGATGCCGGCCCAGAGCCAGAGCCAGACCCACACGCTTTACTTTCTCAGCCACACGGCTGTTTGAAAAGAGAGCCACGGGCTGCTATGGACTGCATTTGGGCACTGCCAATATAGCTCACTATCGAGCCAATGGGTTTTCACCTGGCTCAGTCAGTAATTCCACAGACTCTGGTCTCACTCCTCAGTCTATGGTATATATTCCAGTAGGGAAGAACAAACTAAGCTGTTTGCTTGCCTTGTCTCACCTGCCCATTTGGTTGTGGCCAGTCTTCTGCTTGTCCAACTCTGCTGTGACTGTGTGGACCCAACTGTTAGCAGAAGTGGCTGAAGAAAGACTGAATCCAGAAAGTGAAGGGCTTGGCAAACTTTACTGAGCCATATACAGATAGTCCCCTTGCTAAGCAGTCAAAAGTCTAACACAGCAGAGCAAATCAAGCCAGGCTTCTAACAGAATGAAACCACCACCACCACTACTACTAAACATAGTGAACATGCTAGTATTTTTTATTCACAAGAAACCTGGCTAACAGGAAACATATTTGGCTCCACCTGGCTGCTAGGCAACATTCCCCCCCACCACCACCTTATGATCCTTATGTGCACCCAAGGTTCTCTGATGCGTCCAGAGCTGTTAATTAGTTCTGCACCCTGAGTGACCCATCACTGCACCTACTAACTCAGCCTTCCCCAAGCTGATGCTCTCTAGATGTTTTGCACTATAACTCCTAGCAATCCTGAGCATTGGCCATGCTAGCTGGGACTTACAGGAGTTGAAATCCAATGTGTCTGGAGGGTACCAGCTTGGGAAAGATTGTGCAAACTGCTGTAAAAACTCCCCTGCTGATGCTATTCCAACACCAACATGTCTGCATAGCAGGGATCAAAATTTGCTATGAAAGCACAAGTAATTCATGAAATTAGAGCCATCTGGTCATGATCCTCATGAAAATAAGTGGGATATGCAAATGCAGCCCTCATTGATTCACCTCCTCTGCCTGAAAATATTCTAATTAAGGCATTCCTTAACTAAGGCCAATACATATTTGCAAGAATTGTCATTTGCTTTTAAATTAAAAGGGAGAGTTAAATTTATCGAATAAATTGTGTACTGCAAATAGCTCACTTGGCTCTTGTCATCTGTAAGTCTCTTTTGAGTTAGTACAAAACATAAGTGGAGGCCTTTATTTATTCTTCCTTCCTCTCGTCCTCCAGATGTTCAAATTAATGCCTCATTTTTCTAAAGGGTTTTATTTACATTTGGAACAAAAACTCTGCAGAGTATCTCAAATGCTGCATTCACCCATTAAGCTGACCATCTTAGGACTGTGGGCTCTAAACTAAAATACACCCAACATGGCTCTGCAGTCTTTAGATGGATAACTAGTAGTTTTGCTGTTCATTGATGCCAAATAAGCAGACCTCCCACACAAGTACCTTTTTCCACCACCTGACTCAGGATAAACAGAGGACAAATGCCCTGGATTGAGACAACTTAGAATTTAGCAATTTGGGAGTTTTCTCATGCACACAGAAAAAGCATAGCTTGGCACACAACCTACTATTAAGTGGATTTTCTGGAACTCTGTATACAATAACCCCAAGCATCTTGCACAAGCTGCACTCGGTTCAACTTGTATAAATGTGGAAGGAGACATGTTTGAGAATAAGAGCTATGTACATTTCCCTGGGGGTATTATACCTTACAACAGCCTTCCCCAACCTGGTGCCTTCCAGATGTATTTGTATACATGGTGTGGAGAAAGTGGATAGGGAGACATTTTTCTCCCTCTCTCACAATACTAGAACCCAGGGCCATCCCATGAAGCAGATTGGTGGGAGATTCAGGTCAGATAAAAGGAAGTACTTCTTCACTCAGTGCATAGTTAAGCTATGGAATTCACTTCCACAAGATGCAGTGATGGCCACCAATTTGGACAGCTTTAAAACTGGATTAGACAAATTCAGGGAAACTAAGGGTATCAAAGGTTGCTAGTCCTGATGGCTATATGCTGCCTCCAGTATGCTGCCTCCAGCAGAGGCAGTATGCCTATGTACACTGGTTGCTGGGGAACATGAGCGGGAGGGTGCCATTGTACTCATATCCTACTTATGGGTTTCCCACAGGCAGCTGGTTGGCTGCTGTGTGAACAGAATGCTGGGCTACATGAACCCTTGATCTGGTCCAGATCTTATGCTCTTCTTATGCTCTTATGTGTTGGACTACAACTCCTGTCATCCCTAGCTAGCATGGCCATAGGCCTTACAACTTGATATATTGGATGTACTGAATTCAACACAGAAATTATCATCTTCAGAAATATTATCAGAACTTCTCAAACAAGATATAAGGAAGATCAACATTTTAAAAAGAAATCTGGTTGTAGAAGGCATTTCTGATGAAGACATTTCTATTCTATAATGCTATTTATTATTCCTTCTCTGCTGATGCCTTATGATTATGAATTTCCAATCTCCAGTGGTTGCTTTTAGCTTTACTGTGGATTTTGACAGTGTTTTATATTGCCTTTAATTTGCCTTTGAAATAATTAATAACTACTGGAGTTGCTGATAAGAGCACCATGGCCTCTTTCAGTGGCAGCAAAGCATAGTTTAGAAAAAGAAGAAGGGGGAGAGCAATTTTAAGTAATTTTCTCCCACCCACCCAAAATAATCACCAAAAAATGCACCCCCACCTTCATGGCCTGCAAATGAGGCTACATAAGTGGGGAGGGCATTTTAACACAGATTGCTGGTTGGCTGGCTCTTATGAAGAAACCACCATTTAGAATCATGGAATCATAGAAAAGTAGAGTTGGAAGGGGCCTATAAGGCCATTGAGTTCAACCCCCTGTGCAACGCAGGAATCCAAGTCAAAGCATCCCAGACAGATGGCTGTCCAGCTGCACCTTGAATGCCTCCAGAGTGGGAGAGCCCACCACCTCCCTTGGTAGTTGGTTCCATTGTCTTATTGTCTTAAATTTTCCTGATGTTTAGGTGGAATCTGGGTTCCTGTAACTTGAGCCCATTATTCCGTGTCCTGCAAACTGGGATGATTGAGAAGAGATCCTGGCCCTCCTCTGTGTGACAACCCCTCAAGTACTGGAAGAGTGCTATCATATCTCCCCTCAGTCTCCTCTTCTGAAGGCTAAACATGCCCAGTTCTTTCAGTCTCTCCTCATAGGGCCTTGTTTCCAGTCCCTTTATCATCCTTGTTGCCCTCCTCTGAACCCTCTCCAGTTTGTCTATGTCCTTCTTAAAGTGTGGTGCCCAGAACTGGACGCAGTACTCAAGATGAGGCCTGACCAGTGCCGAGTAAAGAGGAATTATCACTTCCCGCGATTTGGAAGCTATACTTCTATTAATGCAGCCCAAAATAGCATTTGCCTTCTTTGCAGCCACATCGCATTGCTGGCTCATATTCAGTTTGTGACTTACAACAATTCCAAGATTGTACATGGCAATGAAAGACTTCGTAGCTAAATCCATGAAGCCATATGGACATTGCACATTTCCACAAGAACGTGACAGTCTGAGATAGTGAACATTTTCTTTTAACAGGAAACTGTTTGTGATGATACTCATCCAAACATTGTTTGTATGTTGCTTGAAAATGTTCCGACGCTGTTTCAACATGCGGTACATGAGACATACTGAGAGAGTAGTGCTTACGCATCAATTCTGAGACAGTAAAAGACATCTTGAAATTGCAGACATCCTCCTTTTGTCCTTTATGCAAATTTAGCATCAGGAATAAATTCTCCACAGTTTGTTTCCTGAGGTTGTCGTTGCTTTCTACATATACAGGTTGCACAATCTTGTAAATTATTTTGCAGATCTGCTTGCCAAAGAAGCAAAATTACTAGCTTAGCAATACTGATTGTATCTAATGAGTACAGCATTATAACAAATGTGGGGCTTGCTTTCTCCATTTCCTTGGTAACCATCACTTTAACCATCTGAAACTGCCTAGGCTCCATCATGTATCATTTCTTGCTGGTAAAAGTTCCTGCCTCATCAAAACTCAGCAGCACAAAAAGCAGCATATATGGCAAGGGAAAGGGCAGCTTTGTGATGCAACATGAATCCCCTGCCTTAGCATTTTCACTTTGAAGAGCCACAGTTGAAGAAGAGTTCAAGAGCTTATGACGTAATATGATTGATTGATTTATTATATTTACATCCTGCCTTTTTTCCTGGAAGGAACCCAAGGTGACTTTCATAATCCTCCTCCTCCTCCTCCCTATTTTATCCTCACAACAACCCTGTGAGGTAGGTTAGGCTGAGAGTCAGTGACTGGCCCAAAGTCACCCGGTGAGCTTCATGGCTGAGCAGGGGCTAGAACCCAGATCTCCCAAGTCCCAGCCCAACACCCTCACCACTACGCCACACTGGCTCTTAATATGCTTTAAACACTCGTTAGATCAGTTGTAGATCAGTAGCCATGTTAGTCTGTTACAGTAACAACAACAACAAGTCTTAAAGCAAGTGTGGGCAACCTGTGCTTGGGCCATATGTGGCCCTCCGTCACTCTCGGCACTCTCGGTCAAGCCCAAGGAAGCCCCACACACACACTTTTCACCGAAGCCCAGCTGATTAGCTGGGCTACAGGAAAGAGACTGCCGTTCTGGTGCTACTGTATTTGCAATGCAGGGACAAGATTGGGGTCACTGGGTCAGGGCAAGAGGCCTTAGCCTCCCCCCTCAGCAATTCTGATGCAGTCAGGATTGCATGGCCGGATTAAGAGCATTATGGGCCTGGTGCTGAGGATTTTGGTGGGCCTTTTTATGGAAATAAATAAAATGAAGATGCAATTTTATATTAAAACAAATTAAATATTTTAATTACCATTAAAGTGCCAAAACAGAAACATATTGAAAATATTTCTTTTTTTGTAAACAATAAGCTTGTTAACTCAATAAAACCGTTCATCACATATCGTTGATGATAAGTACCTCCACGTTTTTTAACCTCTAGGGCAGTCTTCCCCAACCGGGGCCCTTCCAAATGTTTGGGGCCCCAGCTCCCATCTTCCCCAGCCACTGGCCATGCTGCCTGAGGCAAATGAGAACTGTAGTCCAAAATATCCAAGAGGGATATTTGGTGAACTCTGTTCTCTGGGGTTTTTCAAAATAAAACTTAAAATGCCACACAATTCCCCATGAAAGCGCACGTGCACACACACACACACACACACACACACACAGTATTAGCCAAGCACACACACACACACGTGCACACACACACACACACACACACACACACAGAGAGAACTCTGTTCTCTGGGGGTTTTCAAAATAAAACTTAAAATGCCACACAATTCCCCATGAAAGCGCACGTGCACGCGCACACACACACACACACACACACACAGTATTAGCCAAGCAGGTGACATTTTGCAGGCGGCAGGAGGATCAACACCCCCAAAAGGCAGACACATTCACATAAATAGAACATTCACAACAACCATTTTTAAATAAACATAAACCATCTTCCCCAGCCACTGGCCATGCTGCCTGAGGCAAATGAGAACTGTAGTCCAAAATATCCAAGAGGGATATTTGGTGAACTCTGTTCTCTGGGGTTTTTCAAAATAAAACTTAAAATGCCACACAATTCCCCATGAAAGCGCACGTGCACACACACACACACACAGTATTAGCCAAGCAGGTGACATTTTGCAGGCGGCAGGAGGATCAACACCCCCAAAAGGCAGACACCCACACCCACAAACACACAGCCCTTACGTTCAGTTTGGCTCACAAAAGAGGGAAAGCCCTTTTACAGAAAAGAAGGAGAAGGAGAAGGAGAACTTGCAGAATTTTCCCCAAATTATTTATTAAAAAAAAAAAAAAGCAGCCACAACAAAAAGCGAGGAAGCTTTGCTTGACCAAGAATAACTGTGTTGTTCTTGTTGCTTTTGTTGTTGTTGTTGTTAAACTAGCATTTGAACAATTGAGCTGCGAATCAGAAAGATCTTTTGCTCGAGGCTGGAGAGAGAGGTCCCTTCTAAATCTGAATATTACAGACCCTAGCAAGCCCCCCATGTGCTAGACGTTCTCACAAAGAAATGTAGTAACAGTGATTGAAATGCAAAGATACTGAAATGCTAATTTGAGAACAACAGTTCTTGCTAGGTCTTGCCTCAAGCCTGTAATGCAGATGTGCTTAGAACACCTTTCTAATCTTGAAAAAATCATTAATTATGCTGAATGATAACGATCAGAGCTAACTCTGAAGGGGGGAAAATCGCCCTATAATTGCGGGCCGATTGTCTGTTAAGGGCCTGGAGCGGCCGCTCCCACAGCCCCTATCTTAATCCGGCCCTGCAGGATTGGTAGGGGATAGAAGAGGGTTTAACCTACACACACACACACACACACACACACACACTCCCCTGTAATCCCACAGTGTTGCTAAGATTGCTGTTTCCCAGCTGCTAATAGTGGCAGGAAAACAGCAGCCTTGGAGGGGATCACTGGGGGAGGCGGGAGAGGCTTTAGCCTCCCCCTCCAGTGATCCTGACACTGCTGAGATCACTGTTTCCCCACTACTCATAGTGGCAGAAAGACAGCGATCTCAGTCAGGATTGCTGTGGGGTGGGAGAGGCTCTAACCTTCCCCCACCCAGCAATCACATCTCAACCAGCAGGGCGGGAAGGAAGGTTTAAACGTCTCTATCCCTGCCTGCTGAGATGTGGAGGGGGGTGTGGGTGTGTATGTATGTGCAGCTTCTAGCCCACCAACAGTGGGGCCAAAAGGCTAAGAAATGCAAGAGGTACAGTTGGTGATAATTCTAGGCAAAGCTAAAATTTATACAAGGTATAGTAACCATCCACAACAGCACTAATAGGTGATACTACAACCTTCCTAATTTTGCTATACCAATTTAACACCTAGTGTTAGAGAAAACCCTGCTCTCCATTGAGTCTTTAACAAATAGAACCAGTCTTGCTGATCAGTTCTCATTTAGCAATTTCACACTGGTGCCTGCCTTTGAAATTCTGCTGAAGAAAAGTCACTTTCAGGTATCAGCAGAATGGTGAACAATGAAATATTCTCCTACCAGTTGCAGGTTTGGGTTCGTGTCCGTGTTTTCCGCTAGACGACAGCAGGGCACTGTTAGCAAATGATGGCATATAACACACGTTGGGGGACATGCAGGTGGTGGAAGCAGTCTCATCTCGGACTCAGTCTAGACCAGGGTTTTCTCTACTATGGGCGGGTTTGCACGTAACACTAAGCCACCCCCGCGAACAAGCTACACAGTGCAGGTTTTTTGTTGAACAGCCCACCGTACGCCTGACAGACGATCAGACTTGCCATGAGTTGTTCTCCCCCTCCTTCCCCCTCAGTCCTCCAGCTGGCTCTGGCACGTATCCCAGGGGCCTTTACGACAGAACCCATCTGGTCTTCTGGACCCAGCCCCCTCTCTGCTCTGATTGTTTTTGTTCCCTGGCTTTTTTCCCCTTTTCTTTTTTGGAGCCTCAAAAAATGTGTAATTAGGGTTGTATTTTTTTATGGGGGGGGGAGAGCTGAGTGGCTCTATAGCCGATCTCAGCAACCCATGATGAAATTGCTCTCCCGGGTTCAGGTGACACGACAACCCATCAGGGTACAAACCACCCCTAGAACAAGCCATGGGTTGTCAGGGTGGCCTGTTTGCAAAAAAAAATAAGCCACCCTGTGAAAAGCGGTCCGAGTTTGCATGACATGACAACCCATTGTGGCTAGCTGCGCACAATGGGTTGTCGTGTCATGTGAACCAGGTCTCTGTGTTAGAGAGATTGCATTATATTGCCAATTACTGGTGTTGTGGATGGTCACTATTGATAACATATTGCCACTGAACTTTCTGCATTTCATTTCTATGAAGAAAAAAAGCGTCAGAGTTTCCTGCACCACACACACACACACACACACACACACACACACACCTCCTCCACACGTGTAAACAAGATAATCCCAGCTGGAGGTGGGGAATCCTACGCAAATGTAGCTTCTTCTGAAGACTCTAGACACCTCAGAGTCTCCCATGCAAATGGGGCCCAAGCGCTCTATTCAAGATCAAAGAGTCACCTCTCCTCCACCTAGCCCAGATGAAGTTCATCCTGATTGGCCAAAGACAGCCAAGCTACAGAAAGGTGTGTGGGGGAGATATATACTGCTTGCCGTGGCTTTTAGGTTGTTGTTGTCTGCACGCTTTTGCGGGAGGAGGGCTTTTGCTGAGGCAAGCCCTTAGAGAACAAAAACCCCAGGTAAAGGAGTAAGGCCTGGGTAGTTATATAGTAAAGAAACTAGCTTTTGTTGTTTCGTAGCTCTACTGTGTATGTACCAAAGTGTCTCCCCACCTTTCTCCCTCTTCCCTCATTCCCCACCTTTTATTGTAATCTGTTTACCTTGAATACACTGTCCTGGTTTTACCGCACACGGAGTGTGTGGTTCCTCTGTGGTTCAGTGCTAAATCCAGTGTATAGACAAGGGCAAGGCCCTGAGAGAATCAGTGTCAAGACGGCAGAGCTAAGGCTCGCAGTTTTGCACCTTTGATCTCTGGTCTTGAGAAAAGGATCGGTTGGCAGTCCTTCACAATTTCCCTCTGACCTCACTGTTTACATTCTCACTTCTCTGACCATGTGTATAAATACCTGCAACTTAGGATAACACTTCATGCATCTGAGGAAGTCAATTCTAATCCACAAAAGCTTACGCCATAATAAATATGTTTATCTTTCAGGTGCCCCGAGATTCTTTGTCATTTTTGCTGCAAAAGACTAGTGTGGCTACCCTTCTGGAAAAAATGTGTTTATCATGTATGTATTATACATTTGAAACATCACAGACTGTACCTCTTGCATTTTATGGCATTTTGGCCCAAACTTTTACAATGCTTTCCACTAGGTATATCTGCTAACTGAGGATTATATTTCATGCACCTGAGAAAGTGTGCTCAAATGCACAAAAGGTTATGCCACAACAAATGTCTTAGTTTTTAAGGTGGTACAAGGTCTGTTTTTCGTTAGACCATATCAAAGGTACATCACTGCATTCTATTTTGTAATTTGTAACTCTTCCTAGAGGTCAGCTCTCTCTTGAGTATGAGAGGTCAGCTATCTCAACTGAGAGGTCAGTTGAGGTCAGCTCAACTCAGCTCTGTTGAGGTCAGCTATCTCTTGACTATGAGACTATCAAATCAGTTTTATTCACAAGTCATTAGCAGATAAGGGTCCATATTTAATGCCCAGCAGTTGCTTCATCATAAGCTTTCGCTGCCTAAATACTTTCACAAAGGCTAGATATTTGCCTTCACTTCTATGTGGCACCCAAACCACACCGTGCGCTGGCCATTAATTAACATGGCCATGCTTTGCAGAGTGCAAACAGCCTGCTTTTGATGCTCCCTTATATAAACACTGTTCATAAAATTAACTGGAGAGAACAATGATAAGACCACATTTCATTTTTCATCTATTTTAGTACAGAGTTATAATGATAAATGCTTCTCTAACACCCTGGGTCTTCGTAGTTTTAGAGAAACACTGCAGAGACTGTATACATTTGGTCCACAATATTCCTTTATAACAGGCAATGACTGATATTCATTTTTTCTGGATGGGCAAATGTCTTTGCAGGTTAGTTTTACCATCACTTTAATATTCCATGCTGCCAGTGGTTCTGTGTAAAGACATGATCTAAAGGCAGTTTTCAAGTCTCATTGATTTCCGTGGAGGAGTAAATCATGCACGTAAATCTCTTTCTCATTGAAATTATTGGGACTTTAAAAGTGCTTAACGTTTGCTGTGCATTGTGCCCCACTTGGCATGCATAGAGTGCAGCAGCCAATAGCGGCTTTCAATTTAATAACAGAAGTTCAGGCTGTATGACTCCTGCCCTCCCTCTATGCAAACTTGTCAAAAGCAGCTCCATGGGATTTAAACTGGGTCCACCAGTGATTCGAACCTGGCTCTCTCACGTTCAAACCTAATAACGTATCCACGAAAATCACACTAAAACACACACACACACACACACACACACACACAATATCTGCTTTGCATTCCTCTCGTCAGCTCCAGTAATTTCATTCAAATAAATCCCAGTTTATCGACAGGCCTTCAAAATGACACATTTCTCAAATGGCTAAATAAGGACTAGTTTGTACACTGTTTACTGTTGCACAAGGGAGAGCTGGAATGAGCAAGCTGTTCTCTCTAAGCATCCCTTAATCGAGCTGGCACAAAACCAAGTTTCCATTTCCAGTTAATTTTCTTCTACCCTTAGATTGTGTAATCTTGCCCCAGCATCACAAGCATAGGAAACACACAAAGGCATGTCAGATATGCCCTTCAGCCATGCAGTACCAATGCAGATATTCTCTCTCTCTCTCTCTCTCTCTCTCTCTTTGGCCTCCAGAGGCCAGAGAGAGAGATCATTGGGGAGTCTGAGCAAGTGATGCTTTGACAGGCTGCTGCCTTTTATCTTGATGGGAGGTTTGACATACTGGCATTCCATATGCTGCTGAACTCATTTTCGGTTCAGACGACTTATATGGAATTCAAATTCAAAAGCTGTTTGGTTTTGCCCCTTCTTAAGCTGAGCAAATAATAACCATGCCCACCCTTTTTCCTATTCAACAAACAAAAAATAAATAAAAATAAAAAGTCCTGCCCCAGGGTTCAAGGAAAACCCCAAGCAAGTTGCTACATATACTTTGCAAAGTGGGAACGCTCTGCAAGGTAGAATTTCGCAATCAAGGAACACAGATCTGTCCAAGCCTTTATTTTGGGAAATGAGTTAGTTCAGCACATTACTGGTAATGACAAACTATGGATTCGACTATAGAGTGTTGACATGATATACATTTGGGCAGGGGGCGGGGCAGGGGAGGGTTTAAAAATCTTACTGTAAACTTTGTAAAAGTACATACATGATTGAGAAACATGCCATAGCGTCAGGGCTGGCTCAGCTATTTTGCTACCGCAGGCAAAACCTAACGTTGCTCATGCCCCATATTTGTTGTACACCATGTGTGGATGTGAAAAAGTGCAGACTGTGTTTCTTCCCTAAATTTTTACCAATTGCAGCCCCCTTGTTGTGTTTCTAAGAAACCTGGGATTCTTAGAAATAAGAATCCCAATTGCTTTCTTGCATACAGGGTGCTTCCAGGCAAAGTTTTTACTGCAGCATCACCCTGACTCATTCACAGAATTTTACAGGGGGTGGGGTCCAGATGTCAACATCTACCGCTAGTAACCCTCCTGTGTTTCTCCACAACTCCTGTCCTTTCTGTTTCTTCAAGAATCATTTGCGTAGAAAAAGACAGAATAGCTGCACAATGACATGTTATTGGTAACACTCCATCTGGAAGCACCCACAGTGTCACAGGTACATCAGCCCTTGTCTTGCCTTGCCAATCTTGTATAGATCCTCCCTGGTGAGGACGAGAACATTCTGAAATCCTGACCTGATCAAGGAATGGGTCTCAAGCCCATGGGCCAAATCCGGCCCTGCTGCAGGCCAAACCCAGCCTTCCAGGATTCCCCAGGGGGCCATGTCTCCTTTTCCTGGCCACCACCCCCCTTCCCTGTGGCCACCTATTATTTGGTGGTTTCCCAGATTTTGTGGTTTCCCCCCCCCCCACATTCTAAAAGGCTGAAATGCCTCAGCTAAGGCTTAGTGACTGGCAGGAGCTGCAAGCTAAAATAGGCTGGTATTTTGGGCATTTTGGCCCCACCCCTTTTGCCTTTGGCCCTGCCCACCACTGGAATGCAGCCCCCGAGAGCTTCTCTGAAATTGAATCCACGCTGAAAGAGGTTCCCCACCCCTTGATCTACCACAAGCATTGCACCCCTTTCCCTGTTCCATTCAAATGTCCAGGGAAAAGGGGGAAAGGAGGTGAAATCAGGAAAATTGGAGGGTTGTACTTGCCCCTCCCACCTCAGACCATGTTCTTCCAAAGTCCTAGGGAGGAGGATGCATTTCCCCCCTAGACGCTTTTCCTGATTAGTTTGGAGCCCCTGGAATTCTGCCCCCCCCAGAAAGTTGACGGTACTGCCTTTTGGGTTTGGCCAGTTCTGAATGGCTTGTTGGCCCCATCACTGGTATAGAAGCAGCTCTTCATGCCGCTGTGCCACTGCTAGAAAAGAATCCCTTTGCAAGGCAGCTGCAGGGCACAAGGGACATTTCCAAGGAGATGAAAGAGGATCTGGGCTGCTTATAGCACCTTTCCCTCTAGCCTAGGAATCGGAGAATCTCCCATATCCCGATTCAGGAGGAAATAGCCTTTTGAGGCCAAAAACAAAGGACATCTGCAATCCACACATTTTCCCATTTGCCCTTGCACAGCAGCGTCTGGAGTTGGTTCATTCATGCAGAGGACTGACTGATCTCTGGTTCAGCCTTTCTGTCTCCATGTGCAGCAGGATTCACTATGTGTTTCAAACAACCCAACTGGGAACATGCCATAATTTAACCTTTTTGTAACTGTCATGGACCAGCAATGCCCTGCCCTCTTTTATTGGCTGCCTCCGCCAAACCAGCCCTAAAGCTTTCATGGTCTTCTCGGGTATCTGCTTTAGGTAGTATGGGGGTTGGCTATTACAAATGGGTGGGTAACCCAAAAAGAAGAGAGACCATGATGTTTCAAATAACATTTAAAATGTTACTGAAGAAAAATGTTAACAGGAAAAAGTTTTAAAATCTGAATGGATACACACACACAACTCATATAAGCAATAAGGCGATAAAACCTAACTAGACAGCCCCCTGGGGAATCCTAGAAGGCTGGGTTTGGCCCATGGGCTTGAGACCCATTCCTTGAGAAAAACACATCAAGCTAACCTAACTAGACGGTGTCCCTATATTAGCCAGGTTCTTTATCCAAACAGGCTACAGAGCCTCTGTGGGCTTAAAGTGTTGTGCAAACCCACCCAATATTTTACTGCCATTGGTCCAGCTCTCCAGTTCCAGCAGCATTGACTCTTTCCTCTAGGTCTCTGGGCTTCTTTCTTTCTTTCTCTCTTTCTTTTCCGCTCTTGCCTTCTGCCTAGTCTGTTATCTCTTAAAATTAGCTCTTTCTCTCCACAACTCCAACCAGTCAGGAGGGTCATTACTTGTTCATTTCTGCAAACTAAGTTTCTATTTCCTAATACCATTTTTCTCTCTTCCTCTGACCTGAACATTGTACTCTCCTTGCTTCCTGAGCAAAACTTCGTAACCACTATATATATTCTAACTAATTTTGAATTCTAAACCATTAACCTTTTGGCTGAAACTGATTAGCGCACACACACAAAAGATTTAACCCCATAAGATCCTAAAGTCAAACTAAATACAAAAATGGAGGACAGTTCTGTTCCTTCAGAGTAGCAAATACCGTACATATTTTTTGATTAATTCTCCTACATTATCAGGTTCCTGTCTCTCCTAAAAATATTCTTGACAACACTTGAAATATTTTGGTCTCATTTCCATTTTAATTGAATGTGTTTTAAAGTCTTCCTTTGATGGTGCTTTTCTTGGTATTTCATTTCTTTTGCTTGCACCAGATTAAAAAAAATAAATAGCATCTGTAATCACACTGTCAAACGCACCTTGTAACATCAACAGCAACAGTCGACAACACAAATAACTAAAAACAAAATCGAAATAACTCTTTCTGTTGATATGCAATATAACACATTTGTTTGACAAGGGAATGCAGATGTGTTCACTAACAAGTCTCGATGTCTTCAGGGCAATTAGCATTGTGGTAAATATAAGATTCTTTTAAAAACGTGTTTTGTTTTGTTTTTTATTTATTTTGCTTAGTGCTTAGTCCAATGCCAGTGGTGCAGTATCCTGTCTCTTCATCAGCCTTCCCCAACCTGGTGCCCTCCAGTTGTATTGGACAACAACTCCCATCATCCCTAGTCAGCCCTAGAAGAAGGGCTGTGCTCACAGAAGACCCTTCCACCCAATTTTGCGGGATTCCTCCCTACCCGCATGACACCACAGCTCACCCCCATTAGCAGGGTCTCCTGACACTCTCTGTAGCGTTTTCAGGGGGACTGGAGGGGCTGCTGTGGGGGGGGGGGAGGCGGTGAAGTCCACATCCATCAGTGCAATTGATCCAACTTAAATCAGGATCCAGCCATGCATGGATTTTTAAATGCATTTTTGTTTTCAAATGTACTCATCTTTTTCAAGCAATTTTCCCACTCAATAAAGCATTTTGGTGTGCATTTCCCCAAATATACGCATTATTTAGTATGCACTATTTCAAGTGTATGCATTTCTGTGCACACTTTGCCAAATGTATGCTTTTGTTTGCTTGGGATTTCTTTTGTGAATGGAATCATCAAAAGTACCGATCTAGATGTCTAACTGCGTTACAGTTCCTGTCCAGTTTCAGGAACTGTGAATTGAGTGAGTTGGAGCTGAACCAATTCCTCACCCATCCCTATCAGTGGCATTTCTGCCTCAGAACCTGGTGGTTCCATCATAGCTATCATGAGGAATAGCCATTTGTCTAATCCTCTGTGCAATTATTAAGGGGCCGCTACCATATTCTGGCCATATTGGGGCAGGGGAAGAATCTTCCTTTTAAAAACGGCCATCCTTTTCTACCAGCTTTGCTCATCTGTGCTGTTTCTCAAAAGCTGCATATAAAGAGAGGTGGGTTCTCTCCCCCCCCCACCGCCCCATTAAACAGGCTCTCTTTCAGTCTGCTTGATTCAGTAATGTCGTACAGCCTCTTGTCTGTGTGTGACATCAGCATCTATTGCCACAAAGGCAGCTGCTAACGCAGACTAGATATCAGGCAGGAGAAAGGGGCAGTTAATAAAGCACAGAGCCAGTGTTTACAGATCGTTCACGAATAAATCAGCAGTGACTGGAAAACTAATACCGAGAGACCTCTGCATGTGATACGAGGCTGATTTTGTGAAAACGTCGCTGACGTGCAGCTGCAGACCGTCTCCAGTGATTCATGCGCTTGGAGAGAAAAGCTCCTTTCCCAAAGACAGCAAGGCTTTCTTTGCCAATGAGGATTTTCACTTGGATCCAGTTTCCCATTTTGCCCGTGCTCATGATGAACTAAGGGTGCAATCCTATGCCTGTTTAGACAGAAAAAAGGTCTACAGCTCCCAGCATGCCCCAGCCAGCCATGCTGGCTGGGGCATGCTGGGAGCTACAGACCTTTTTTCTGTCTAAACAGGCATAGGATTGCACCTTAAACTAATCTTGAAGACAGCATTGCAGACCAAAAACAAGAACAAGAATAAATAAATGTAAACTTTTGGAGAGGAAGCAGGATCAGCCCCATTGCTCTTCCCTAGCCTCCACCTGTGCTGGTGCCTATAAGAGCCTACAGCAAGGGTGCAGAACCTCCGGCTCGGGGGCTGAATCCGGCCCTCCTGATGTCCCCATCTGGCCACACCCCCTTCCTCTGGTCCCATCCCCTTTCCCTAACCGTTGATTGTTTGGTTATTTCTGGGCTTTTGTGCAGCCCCCCCCCCATTCTAAAAGCTTGAAATGCTGCTCCTAAGGCTTAGTTACTGGCAGGAAGAGCCTGAAGCCAAAATATGTTAGTGTTTTGGCCCCACCTCTTTTGCCTCCAGCCACTGCTGGAATGTGGCCTCTGAGAGCTTCTCCAAAATGGAATTTAGCCCATGGGATGAAAGAGGTTTGATGCCCCTGGCCTACGGGCACATATGTTGCATGCCACAGGGCATGATCCCTTCCCCTTCCATGTGCTTCACTATACATGGTCGGAGGACTTTATGAAAAGGTGTTTTACAAATCCTCTCTTGGATGGCTGCCCCAATGGGCTCCAATTGTCCCAGGCACACCGCATCACAGCTTTTGTGGCGGTGGTGTCGTGTCAGTTGTGGTGCTGGTGGTTGGTAAAGTTCTTTGACCCAGCACCAAACTCTTCTTCCTGACATTTGGATTTTGACGTGCAGAGAATTTGTAGAGAAACATTCAGTTGTGTGAGTCCTCTCCTGCAGTCTGAAGTGCTAAAATCCAGAACCAGGTTTGCCACCTCCTCTGCCCTTTGTGAAAAGCAGGCCTGTTTCCAGATGTTCCGAATCAGAAGGCATCTCATTATTTTGCAATAGAAAATGGGCGCCCTTGCTCTGTCCCTTTGCAGCGGCAGGCACCCTGGTGCCCCCCAAATGCTTCAGACTACACCTCCCACAACCCCTGACCATTGACCATGCTGGTTGGGGCTGATGGGAATTGTAGTCCAAAACATCTGGAAGACACCAGGTTGCCTATCCCTGCTTTAGAGAGTATGTCAGCCAGAGGTCATCTGCCTTGAAAAACAACCACTTCAGCACTTTGTCATCCACGCTGAAGAGAGCTCTCAGGAAACCACTTCTTGGTTGGGATATTGAGGGTTTTGTTGTTCTTACATATGTGGAATTGACCAAATGAAGAAACATGCATAGGAGCAGCAATCTAGACCCAAATAGATGTCAAATTCCACGCAAGCAGTGAATACACATTATCATTATTGTGATGATTATTTACATTCCTACACCACTCACCAGCCAAAGCTCTCTGGGAGGTTCACAATGGCGGAATGGAGCATGATGGCAGGGTCCACTAGGCTATGAGAATGGTCCGATGTGTGTACAAACCATACATCATGTAGGCATACACACAGTTGGGGGTCCTGTAAAAAGCCTGGCCCCTAACTGCATGTACAGCAGCTATGTGAATACAGTTTGCATGTGCATTGGGACTGTACCAATGGTTTAGTGAATGCACATAAATCAAGGACAGCATTTGCTACTACAATCCTCCATGCGCATATTCACAATGCCTGTGGGTGTGAAAAGTGCTAGCGTATTCAGATTCTGCAGGGAAGAAGTAGCTACGGTGATGCATGGATGGCTAGGGTCCATCCCGCTTATGCATCACCCAAAAAGAGGACAGATTTGCATAAAATATACATATGCTAATTTATAGAAGCAAATTTAGAAATAATTACTATAATTTAAATAGAAATGCAAAGCATCTCACCAGAGTGGAGATGGCTATAGCCAGGTTGAAGAGGTGCTGGTGCTGGAAAATTTATAATCTCATCTGTGTGCTATCACCTGCTTGGACTTCCACACACAGACATTAGCAGATCTCACCCTCCTGCGCACCATGCAGCGTGTTGTTCCAACCAGGCCTCGTTATGACACTTGCTTCCAGCCTCCCCATTGCAGAGATTAATCCATGGAATCAGGAAACACTCTGGAACAACACAGGTCTAAAAACTACCTGTTTATTTACTTGCATAAAGTAAAGCTCTACAGAGTATACATTTCCTAATTACAGTCCATGTGCAGAGTATAAATGCAAAGCAAGCATTAAGTCCAGTGGAGAGAAGTTGAGTTTCCTCCACCTCAGCAAAGGTGTTACATTGTTGCAGGAACAAAGGAAAAGAGAGCAAGAGAAAAGACCAAAACCTTTTGGCTTCTGCCTGAACAAGTCAGTACGTCATCAGAACATATAAACCATGTGACTAGCTCGATCCTTTCCCACAGTTCTGGTTCTCATGCATCTGAGAACAGACTCTGTGGTCTAGACATAATAAACCTGTTTACAGAGCTGCACTGTACCTTCCATGTGTAAACAATGTACTGAAGCTTGTAAAGTGATACATATCACAACACAGGTGACCTGTGTGTCTTGCTCAGTCTGCTGCCCAGGTGCTGTTGATGGGCAATGTCAAGGCCCAGCAATTCCTTCTGATGGTTATTCATCTTTAAACCAGACTTGGACAGGACAGCCCTTCAAACAGAGGACTGTCCTGTGTTAAATAGGACACATGGCCACCCTATGGCTCACCACCTATCCCAAGCCATGAACAACTCCAGTATGAGGCTCCAGTATCACAGGCAGTATGCCTATGTACACCAGTTGCTGGGAACTGCTGCTGCATTTGTGTCCTGCTTGTATTCTTCCCATGGGCAGCTGGTCGGCCACTGTGTGAACAGAATACTGGACTAGATGGACCCTTGGTCTGATCCAGCAGGGCTGCTCTTATGTTCTTATGACTGATGGTTCCTTACATAGTTAGAGCCACCCTGTGGGATATTTTTAAGCAGCAGCTACGGTATGTAATATATAGCTATCTGTTTTCATGCAAGGAGGTTTTACTGATTTGTTTCCAGCTTTGAAAAGTTATCAGGTTAAGATAAAGATTTAAGATTTTGTTTTGAGGGACAAAACAATTTCTCCAAACTGGGCAAAATCTGACATTTTCCATGGGCGCAAAAGATTTGTATCAAAGGGATACTCGGGAAGGAGGAGTTTAGCTTTTGTGACACTCATCCAATCAGCCCCCAGCAGAGCAGAGCTAATTTAAGATGCTAATTTAGGGTCAGCTAACGTTAAGGAGGGAGCAATCCTATGCCCCTAGACCAGTGATGGAGAACCTTTTTGAGCCCAAGTGCCCAAACTGCAACACAAAACCAACTTATTTACAGTATTTTTCCATGTATAAGACTATACTTTTTCCTAAAATTGTTAGACTAAAAATTGAGGGTAGTCTTATACACGGAAGTAAGCCGAGGAGAGAACCGCGCAGTTGCGAAACTGCCCAGTGAGGGGCGTCTTATACATGGGGGCGTCTTATAGACGGAAAAATACGGTATTCCAAAGTGCCAACACTGCAATTAAACATGAATACCGAGGTTTTAGTTTTAGAAAAACAACTCATACAGTTGTCCGAACTAATTAACATCTTTTGTCTTTAAAGAAAAACACAATAACAGAGCTTTCAATGATACAGTTTTTTGTTGGAAAAAAAATCAACTCAAAAAATTATTATAGTACTACATTGTACACATAGCCTGAAGGGAATTTATACAAACTTTTTAAATAATTAGGCACATGTATTTTTGGATAAGGGATTCTCAACTTGTAATATGATTATATGCCAGACTGAAGTTGTATGGGGCAAGCTTTACCCCGGGTCCTTTCCCTGCTTCTACAGGTGTCGGATTAGTAAAAGTCAACCTGTACTAGGATGAGCAAGATAAACAAGAAAACTAAACGTGCTTAACACATTTTAAACATTTTATGTCTTGGACTGCAAACACTGCATTAGGTAAAAGTTTGCATTGGGCATGCTTTAGCACAATTAATGTGATTTTTGCTATTGCATGCATGCTGATAATTTGTCAAACCTTGGCTCATACTCCGTTAGTTTGAGAGCAACACATGCAGCACTCAGGTCAACTGTTAGGGCTTTACATCCAAGCCATGCTCTGTGCATCATTCTTCAAAATCTTTTAAATGTGATAACAATGTAGAAAAGAATTCTGTAATAGGAATTCTAGAATAAAATAATTCTGTTCCACACTGTGAGAAAGAACAAGATCATTAGTGTTTTGCAGAAAGGGACAGTCTTTTCGCGATCTGGTGACCAATGGCTCACGTGCCATAGGCTCACCATCACTGCCCTAGACATTGCCAGAGGGGCCATAGGATACTGGGGATTCCCAGCTCCGACCTTGAAAGGGGGAGTTGGAGATCCAATCCTCCTCCCCTGCCCCCTCATAGCTGGTGTGGAAGGAATCGCACCGGCTGGCCTCAGAGGTTGGAAAAGTGACCTCGGAGAGGGGGAAAGGGGGGCATTTTGGTGGGCGGGAAGGAGACTGGAGAGGTTTGGATACGACCTATCCTGAGGCCTCTCCAGCCTCCTTCCCTCCCCCTATGAAGCACCGTCACTAGACAGGCAGAACAGCTCATCTAGAGAAAAATGCAGGGTGGGAGGACATGAAGGCGAAGACCGCCCTGCATTGGATGATTGGAAGCCTCTGAGTTTGGGGGCTCCCAATCATTGCAGGTGCAATCGATAGGATTGTGCCCTAAATCTTCCATGGTCATGGTTGCGTCCCTTACCTCAGCACTAATCATACTAACAAGATGGCTTCTGGCTTACTGAAGGACTGACATTTAAACAGATCAGCTGTACAATTTTAAGCTTCTCTCTTTTCAATATGTGCGCATCATGAGGATTCACCAGCATAAAAACATCCTCTCATGGACAATCTCCAGGTTTTCTCACTGTGTACAAACAATTTTATTTTTTTTAAGTGTAGGCTTCTGCCCTTCCGCTCACACCGCTTTTACTGGATTTGGGTCTGCTCTGAAATCCGATTCTTATTTCACCTAGTACCTCAATTGTCTTGAGCTACTTCTGACACCATTCCAGGCACCTGATTGGTAATGCCCGTGACATCAGGAATGGCAAGGGATACAAACACCCCTTTCTGCCATGCTTGTATAATTTTTGGCATTTTAAAGGAGCATTTGTTCCCCGTGCTTTTAACGTTTTAAACAGTTCTTCCCAGGGTGAACATTTCCCCACTTCACTACTGAATGCATATGTACCTTTTAAGAGTGGGGAATTTTTAAAAGTCTCCCTTTCCCCATAGCAATGCCCTGTCATGCAAAAGACTGTGCCCCCCCCCCCACTCTGCCTTTATGGAATATGTGTGTAGAACACATGATGAAGTTCTCCTCCTGCCCAACAGCTAAGCTTCCCAAATTAGTGATGACCAACAGTTTGGGTGGCTTTAAAATAGGATTAGATAAATTCAGAGAGGCTAAGGCTATATGTATCTCCAGCATCAGAGACAGTATGCCTATGTATGCTGGTTGCTGGAGAACACAAGCGGAATGGTGCTATTACACACATGTCCTACTTGTGGGTTTCCCACAGGCAGCTGGTTGGCCATTGTGGGAATAGCATGCTGGACTAGATGGGCCTTAGGTCTGACCCTGCAGGGCTGTTCTTATGTTCCGTAATGCACTGAAGTCATATCCCCATCCATTTAATTCGACCAGTTTTATTTTATTTATTTATTATATTTATACCCCGCCTTTTTCCTTCAAGGAACCCAAGGCGGCTTACATAATCCTCCTCCTCTCCATTTTATCCTCACAACAACCCTGTGAGGCAGGTTAGGCTGAGAGTCAGTGACTGGCCCAAAGTCATCCAGTGAGTTTCATGGCTGAGCGGGGACTAGAACCCGGATCTCCCGAGTCCCAGTCCAACACTCTCGCCACTGCGCCACACTGGCCCCCAGTTATCTGACTCCCAGTGCAGGATCTGGGCCCGAGCAATGAAAATGCTAAGGGGCCTAGGCGTGTACATTGCTCCATAAAATTATCATCTGCTCATAGCCTCAGGCTTCCAGTCTCATTAAAATCCACGGCTTACTTCATGTCTACTTCATTTCTTTTCCTCATTTACCAGTTAACTCTAGTGGAGAGATCCATTTGGGGATACTGTTTCTGTGCTAGTCATTATGCAAGGTTGTATTACATACCACTATCCTAAATATATTAAACTGTCATTGAGGACAATGGGAGTTCTGTGCCTGTAGAAAGGAAAGGATACTGAAAAAAAATGAGAGCCAATATGCAAAACTAGGCACAGTATTTTATTTTTGCCTGAACAATCCCTCTTTCTGTCCCAGAGTTTTGCAAGAGAGCCATTTACATAAGACTGTTCTCTTTTCAAGTCAATTTGCAATTTTGATTTCTAGAGTAGTATAAACAAGGGTTCCTAGTCAGGTGGCATGACTGTACAGTCTCCTTCCATCCCATAATTTTATTACAGAATACCCCAAAGGGTCTTTTTTTTTAAAGGGTGTATATTTCACCATTCATGTGGTAAAAAGATCCCTCTGCTTAACTCTCAGTCTTACAAATTGGCTACATCTGCCAATGCAAACAGAGGTATTCTGTGCTGATCCTATACCTTTTTAATGCAGTGTACACAGAGGATCAGTTGGAAATCCTAAACATGTTAAACAACAAGCATGCATTTTTTCCTTGTATAGTCCTTACATGTTCAGAAATGGTAAAAACTGGAAGATCGTAGCTAAACAGCTATCCAAGGTGAATAGGGGAGGGACCCTGAAAGCACAGGTGAAGGTGGGGGTGGAATCTGTGTGCTCACTGCTCAGTTTTTCTAACTGCAACCATTTTTCCTAGACCCCCAAAATGAGAGACCTGGTAAAGAGGAAGTTGAAAGGGGTAGTCAAGAAGGTTAAATCCATTCAAAATGCTTGGAGGCTACAAAACCACAGTAAGTCCCAACCTAAATCTACCCAGACACTATGCTCAACATCTGAGGCCTTCCTCCAAGTGCCACCTCCAAAAGAGGCTCTGAGGGTGGCAACAAGGAAGAGGGCCTTCTCAGTCACAGCCCCTCGATTATGGAATGATCTCTCCACTGAGGCCCGCCTGGCACCAACTCAGCTCTCCTTTTGATGCCAGGTGAACACTGCCCTCTATGCTGAGGCATTTAATGACATTACTGACATTTAATGACATATGTGTTAGCTGCTTTTTCTTGAACATCTGAACAGCCCAATCTCATCTGATCTCGGAAGCTAAGCTTGGTTATCCAATGGTGCAACTGCCTCCCTAGCTGGTTTCCTGCTTCTGATATATTTAAAGAATTCGTTATTGTTGACCTTGATGTTGTTAGTGATATGCCCCTCAAAATACTTTTTTTGCATCTCTTATTGTCTGCTTGCATCTCCTTTGCGCAATCTTATGCTCCCTTTTGTTTTCCTCATTTGGGCAAGACTTCCATTTTCTGAAGGAAGCCTTCTTTTCTCCAATAGCTTCCTTTACACTGCTCATTAACCATGCTGGTGACCTCTTGGACTTGGTGCTGCACTGGGAGTCAGATAACTGGGGGCCAGTGTGGCGCAGTGGCGAGAGTGTTGGACTGGGACTCGGGAGATCCGGGTTCTAGTCCCCGCTCAGCCATGAAACTCACTGGGTGACTTTGGGCCAGTCACTGACTCTCAGCCTAACCTGCCTCACAGGGTTGTTGTGAGGATAAAATGGAGAGGAGGAGGATTATGTAAGCCGCCTTGGGTTCCTTGAAGGAAAAAGGCGGGGTATAAATATAATAAATAAATAAAATAAAACTGGTCGAATTAAATGGATGGGGATATGACTTCAGTGCATTACGGAACATAAGAACAGCCCTGCAGGGTCAGACCTAAGGCCCATCTAGTCCAGCATGCTATTCCCACAATGGCCAACCAGCTGCCTGTGGGAAACCCACAAGTAGGACGTGTGTGTAATAGCACCATTCCGCTTGTGTTCTCCAGCAACCAGCATACATAGGCATACTGTCTCTGATGCTGGAGATACATATAGCCTTAGCCTCTCTGAATTTATCTAATCCTATTTTAAAGCCACCCAAACTGTTGGTCATCACTAATTTGGGAAGCTTAGCTGTTGGGCAGGAGGAGAACTTCATCATGTGTTCTACACACATACCATTGGATAACAATGGAGTTAAAGGAGGATAAGGAGATCGTGGGGAAGCTGAATGAATTCTTCTCTTCTGTCTTCACTGCAGAAGGAAGGACTGGTACCTGTGCCTGAACGGATGTTTTCAGGGAGTCTTAGGAACTGAGGCAAATAGGGGTAAAAAAAGATGAAGTTCTTAACCTTATTGACAAATTGAAAGTTAATAAATTACCAGGCCCAGATGGTATCCATCCTAGAGTTCTTAAAGAACTCAAATATGAAATTGCTGATCTAACATAAAATATGTAACATGTCCCTAAGATCAGTCTCTGTATGAGAGAACTGGAGAATGGCCAATTTTTAAAAAGGGATCCGGGGGGGATCCGGGAAATTGCAGGCGGGTTAGCTTAATGTCTGTTCTAGGTAAATTGGTTGAAAGCGTTATTAAAGAGAACATTAGTAAGCATATAGAAGGGAAAGCTCTGCTGTGAAAGAATCAACATGGCTGCCTTCCACAAAGATAAGCCCTGTCTCACTAATCTTTTAGAGTTCTTTGAGAGTGTCAATAAACATGTGGACAGGGGCAATCTGGTAGACATTATTTACTTGGACTTCCAAAAGGCTTTTGACAAAGTCCTCACCAAAGACTCCTGAGCAGACTTAGCAGTCATGGAATAAGAGGAGAGGTCCTCTTATGGATCAGGAACTGGTAAGAACAGAAAACAGAGAGTAGGAATAAATGGTAAATTTGTCCAATGGAGGGATGTAAACAGTGGGGTGCCACAGGGATCTATATTGGTTGGGACCAATGCTTTTCAACTTGTTCATAAATGATCTGGAATTAGGAGTGAGCAGTGAAGTGGCCAAGTTTGCTGACGACGCCAAATAATTTAGTGTGGTTAAAACAAAAGGGATTGCAAGGAGCTCCAAAAGGATCTCTCCAGACTGGGAGAATGGGCATCAAAATGGCAAATGCGGTTCAATGTAAGCAAGTGAAAAGTGATGCATATTGGGGCAAAAAATCTCAACTTGAAGTATAAGCTGATGAGATCTGAGCTACTGGTGACTGGCCAAGAAAGAGAACTTGGAGTTGTAGTAGACAGCTTGATGAAAATGTCAACCCAGTGTGTTGTGGCTGTGAAAAAGGCAAATTCCATTTTGGGCATAATTAGGAAAGGAATTGAAAATAAAACTGCCAAAATCATACTCTCCTGATACAAATCTATGGTGTGTCCACACTTAGAATACTGCATACAGTTCTGGTCACTGCACCTAAAAAGGATTAGAGTTGGAAAAGTGCAGAAAGGGGCAACTAAAATGATCAACGGGCTGGAGCAACTCCTCTACAAGGAAAGGTTACAACAGCTGGGATTGTTTAACTTAGAAAAAAGGTGAGTAAGGGGAGACATGATAGAGGTGTACAAAATTATGGATGGTGTGTAGAAAGTGGACAGGGAGACATTTTTCTCCCTTTCTGATAATACTAGAATCTGGGGTCATCCGATGAAGCTGATTGGTGGGAAATTCAGGACAAATAAAATGAAGTACTTCTTCATACAGCATATAGTTAAACTATGGAATTCACTCCCCCAAGATGCAGAGCCTTTCTACATGAGGCATTTATTGTGCACTCATGATTCCTCACTCACAGTAGTATGCGGGTGCTTTACATGATGTCATCATCTTCCAGGGCCTCTCCCGTTCTTTGCAACTATCTCCACGGCTGTTTTTTTTAGCTGGAGGAAAGTCTGGTATTTTTGTGAATGGCAAGATGAAACTGCTGTGTATTTGCGCAATTCCACTATACCACAGCGCCGCCTAGTGGTTGTGTAATGGAACATATAAAAAGGCAGAAAAAGAAAACCCCCAGGAAAAAAAGCATCTGTAAAGGAGCTGATCTTAATCCCATAAAGAATCAGGAAGTAGAAGCCTTGGTAAAGTGGTGGGTTAAAAGCCTCATGTAGAAAAGCCTGTAGTGATGGCCACCAATCTGGATGGATTTAAAAGGGGATTGGACAAATTCATGGAGGAGAAGGGTATCAATGGCTACTAGTCCTGATGGCTATATGCTACCTTCATTATCAGGAGCAGTATGCCTATGTACACCAGTTGATGGGGAACATGGGTGGGAGGGTGCCAATGCACTCATGTCCTGCTTGTGGGATCCTGTGGGCAGCTGGTTGGCCATTGTGTGAACAGAATGCTGGTCTGATCCAGCATGGCTCCTCTTATGAAGACCAATACAAATCAAAGAAATTGTGAAGTTGACTAGACTATATGGCAAACTCTTGGTCTCATCAATTTTACTACTACAAGAAACTTTGCACTGCTTTTTTAAAAAGACTAAATGAGTATTCGTTGTTGCTGTTGTTAATAACAACAGCTACTACTAATACTACTATTCAAAAACATATGTCCTCCTCCCTTCATGTATTAAAATTTCTATTACAGAAACCCCCTGAGACTATTTTCAAAAGTGCCTTGGTCTGCACTGCAGGGAGGAAGAGAAAGTCTGTTATTCAATAAGTCAGGGGTGGTTAACCTCAGGCCTGGGGCCAAATCCAGCCCTCCTGAGTTCCCAAGCCAGCCTTCCTATATGGCCCGACCCCTTTCTCCCAAACCACCTATGGGCTGGTGGTTTTCTGGCATTTGTGCAATTCCCCCCCCCCCTTCCTAAAAGGTTGAAATGTCTTTTAGTTCCTGGCAGTAATAGCTTTCAGCTACAATACACCAGTATTATTATTTTTTTTGTATTTTTGGCACCATCCCTTTTGCCTTTGGCTCCGCCCCTTTTGCCTTCAGCCCAACCCATGACTGCAATGTGGCCCCCGACAGCTTTTCCAAAATTGAATTCAGCCCTCTGAAAAAAGAGACTGTACAAAGCTTAACATTCTACTCAGAAGTAGTAGTGCAATGATCTTTAGATTGAGCAATAAACGTATTCTGTACTCAGAAGTAAGCCATTGACTTCAATGGGCAATACTCCCAGGTAAGTGGGTATAGGATTGGAGGTTAAGGCTGCAATCCTATACACACACCAGGGAGTAAGTTCCTTCAAACTCAGTGGGGCTTACTTCTGAGCAGACAGGTATAAGATTGCACTTTAAGTGTTGTAAATGGAACAATCTGTCCCTTAAAAGAATTTACAGACCTTTCCCCCACTTCAAGTATATGCATTTTAAAGAAATGGTGTTAACCTCTAATTATCAAGTCACACAAATGAGGGGTGGAGGGTGCCGGTGGAAACACCCTGTAGCCCCCCACCCAGCAACTTGATAACAAATGCTTTTTAAACACTCTTCTTATTACTCCCTGTAATTCTGCTGTGAGTGCCTAGTGTCTACAAAGCAACTGAAGCCGCACCACGATGTGCCAACAGGGTTTCACAACATGCTTCGCTTCAGCCCACAGGCTAAATGGAAACCAGACTGGAACCTCTCCAGACCCACAGGGAAGGCCTTCCAAAGGGTCTGCAATTAATTAAGACTGAAGGAGAGCTTTTGAATAACTGCTTTTATAAGAACAAAATGAGCAGTAAAAAAACAACAACCTTGGCGGACAAACACAACAAAAACCGACTTCGTGGCTTCTTTTGAGAAAACCATTAATGGTTCAAGCAATGAAGAAATGCCTTGTTCAACTCACTTGTGCAAATGCATTAAGTTCAGATTACAAAGCAGGGGCTGCCCAGTTAGAATAAGTACAATTATGCTTTATTCAGAGGCAACCAGCTGTCCCTAAGCCAGTAATAACTTCTTAGGTTTTAAATAGATATACAGCATGTACAACAGTGTTTTCAAAGAGTACATTTGCAAAAGGATAAACAGTCAGGTATCCTATTTAACAGACACTTAAAAGAAAAAGAAAACAATCCTGCTGTCCAATATGTCTTTTTCCCGTTCTTTGCTCTTGCTACTCAGATATGCAACTGACTTTTTTTTTTAATGTGCGGAGTTTAAGGAATCTCTCTGATTTACATCGGAGGCACAGACATCCTTCAGTTTTGTTTACCGAAAATGAAATTATATGGTGGTCACGCATTAATTGAAAACTGGTGGCTTCTCTGACGTGGATGTTTGTGGGCTTTTCTTTTTCCAGGCAGGCTCTCTTGCCATGTGAAAATGACTAGGCAAAGTTTCTGTGGGAGGACATCCCCAAATCACAAAGTGAGAATCCGCCTTCAAGTCTGTCAGACATAAGAAAAAGGCCAGTGACGCGTGTAAGAGGAATGATATTCTGCTCTATGGTTTTGCAATATGTAAATATTTAAATGTAATTAAGTAGTTGATGAATTAGTTAAGAGAGAGATAAGTTAACTAAAATATGTTAAAACAATTGGCTGCCTCAGTGGGATACTTGAATTATGATACTCAGGTGGATCTAAGGGTGACGACAGCACCTAGATTTTAAAAACAATCCTTGATTCTATGGCTGTGCCCTCAGAAGAACCTTCAATAAACATGCATGTGTTTTAGTTGAGGTGCGAGGTAGTGTGACACTCACAACAAGAGCCTGAAATAGTCCAATCAGGTGGCCTCACATTGCAAGGTCAGTGACAAGGCCACCATTTCAGATATCAGTGGAGAGGGGCTGAGGTGAAACTCTGGAAGGTGTAAGAGAAAGAGAGACCAGTACTTGGGTATATTCAGGGCTTTTTTTCTGGTGGAACTCACCGGAACTGAGTTCCAGCACCTTTTCTTCTATTAATTGCATTACAATTTAATCGCCATCTACTCCCGAGGAAATGTAATCCAAGAGTTCCGGTACCTTTTTCTCCAGAAAAAAAGCACTGGGTATATTTAAGATTAAATTAGGTGCACTTGAGGAATGATCACATGGGCTGCAAAACACTGTGGTGAGGCTTCAGTTATTTCAAGGTGTTTTTATGCTATCGAAGCTTGTCAGAAGGCAAGGTCCCACTCTATGTGTTTGTATCATAGAACTGCTTACACAAGTCAATTCTCACAACCTAATTATAATATAATATAATTTAATATAATATAGCCTTCTCCAATGTGGTGCCCTCCAGATGTTTTGGACTTCAATAACCATCAGACCAGCCAGCATGGTCAATGGTCAGGAATGCTGGGAGATGTCACCCAAAATATCTGGAGGGCACCAGGCTGGGGAAGGCTTTTCTAAGGCAAAGATGTGACACTAAAAAAAAATGGCTCCACGGCTAGGTTTAGTTCCTTTTCCTCCCTGTTACATTTGCCTCCACAGAAGCAATTTGGGAAATATTTGAAAAACACAATTTCTGAATCAATCAAGGAGCCCCAGATGTTGCCTGATGTGGAAAATCCAAATGGCCTCTCACTACTGTTTAAAAACACATAAATACCAATTTGGCAGCCCAAATCTGCCACCTGTCAGTTGCTTCTGCAAACTTGTTGCAATGCCAGTTCTAGTCTTAAGTTGGCAGCTTATGTGGAGTTTACTAGGATGATCTGATCCAAAGGACCTGGATGGGATCCTGCCTGTGGATCCCTCCCTGAAAAAAATCTATATGGAGTATCAGTTTCAAGAAAAACTGTTTCACCAGCATTCCTCTGAGTCAGTGCATTCACACATGGGTGTTCAACACTTAGTGACTGCAACAATACATCGAGCGCTAACTTGCACGTGTGAAGCCGCCACTTCTGATCGAGTGCCACAGACAGAGTTTAAGAATGTGATCATTGTCTCCCTGAAGCGGAACAAAGGTCCATCTCGGCTAACATTCTTTCTGAAACAGTAGCCTGCCAGATGCTTCTAGGAAGGCCATAAGCCAGTCATGGCAACAGCCTTGCCTTCCCTCATTGTTTGGCCTCTCAGTGCCTGGTTTTCAGAGGTATACTGCCCATGAACATGGGGGTTCCATTAGGTATTTTCATACCATCAAACATCACCTCAGACAGACAGCTGTGAACCATTAAGTCATGTCATCAAATGATATTACTCAAAGTGTGAACTGGCCTTTATGTGAAAGTCTGCATTCTCCCATATGAGCCTGCTGAGGGTTTTAAGATCCTCAACTTAGATCCTTCTCTCTGTCCTGCCACCATCAGAGACATATTTGGCGGGAATGTGAGGGGGCCTTCTCTCAGTGGCTACTCATGGACTCTGGAACTCTCTGCCAAGAAAGGCCAGGCGAACTCCATCTTTACGTCCTTCTGTCGGCAGGCAAAGGCATTTTTTTTAAATTCAGGCAGGCATTTGGTTATTCAGCAGTCTTCTTTCCTGAAGTAGGTTTTTAATGTGTCTTTAACTGATGCATTTTAGTTGAGGTGGTTGTTTTAATTATGTAGCATTTTATCTGTGTTGTATTATTGTTAGCCTCCCTGAGCACTATTTTTTTAATGGAAATGTGGGATGTTGATTGATTGATTGATTGATTAATTAATTAATTAGTGCCAAAAGCAATCCCTTGAAGGCCAATCCTGTGTGAGAAAGAACTAGCTGATTGCCACAGTAAAGCTTATCTGGGTTAGCAATAAGATTTCCAAAGAGGGGAAATGCCAGTCAGCGACCAAGCTAGGCTAGAGTACCACTGCTGATGTCCTGCGTCCTGGCAATATATAAAGCTACTATATCAAAGCATTGTAATCATGCCATTTTCCACACTATGTTGGAGTTCTCTCATCAGGTCTTTTCAAATGAATACAGTGCATTCTTTTCAATGCCCTTCCCCCCCCCCTCATATTATGAAAGCAATTGGACAGCCTTTTCCAAACCCAGCGTCATCTTTCTGGAGACCTATGCTTAAAAATCTGCCTGTTTTTGTTTTTGTTTTAAATTTAAAACTCTTCCAAATATCTGTCTTTCTGATCTTTCCTTTCCAGGAGCAATTCTGGAGCCACCAAATGAAAAATAAAATCTTTATCTTGCTTCTGCTCAAGAACCTCTTCTAATAAACAGCTTCCAGGGCAGATGAAACTTCAGTTGTAGGCTCTGTGTTTTGCATAGTAATGAGTCATAATTTACCAGATATTTTATAAATCATCAAGGAGTAGGGTTGTGGGTTCCCGATCAGACAGTAGTTTATCTTGCTAATTTTATTTTTTTTAAAATTTCTATCATCACTTGGCCATCCTGCACTGCCCCCACCCCCAAAAATCCCTCTGAGCCAGGAAAAAGAATAATAGGAGCAAAAGGGTGCATGGTATTGATAGATTGGTATAAAAAATGGGTTATTCGTCCATTTTGGGGTATGGATTTATAGCTGTTTCTTTCACTTGTTATACAGGCATCAGGGCCGGTGCTACCATCAGGCCAACTAGGCAGCTGCCTAGGGCGCAGGGCTAAAGGGGGCGCCAGAAACGCCTTGAAAAAAAATACAGCGCTCTCAAGTGGGAAGGGGGGGCGCTAAATATCTGATCTTGCCTAGGGCACCAAACTGCCTTGCACCGGTCCTGACAGGCATGCAGTTCTATGAACAGAAATAAACAAGTAAATGAGAGGCAGTGTGGTGTGGTGGTGAGAGTGCTGGACTGGGACTTGGGAGACTCGGGTTCTAGTCCCCACTCAGCTGTGAAGCTCACTGGGTGACTTTGGGCCAGTCACTGACTCTCAGCCTAACCCACCTTACAGGGTTGTTGTGAGGATAAAATTGAGAGGAGGATTATGTAAGCTGCCTTGGGTTCCTTGCAAGAAGAAAAAAGTTGAGATATAAATGCAATAATAAACAAACAAACACCTGCCATGGTGTAGTGATAAAATTTGAAGTGCAGGCGCTCATCATGACAGTCCCCACAGCCACGCCCACAAGGAGGGTCCAAAAATGCTGCCAGCTGTGCTGATCCATATCAGCTAACCAGTTCTAGCAGTTTTCATCCCCACCAGGAGCAGGCCTTTTGTAAAGCGAATGGGTCTTCATTGCCTATTCAGGACCTAGCCACTGCCAAATACTTCATACTGCAAAAGGGACAGCTCACAATGATATATTGTGACTGGGATAATCCACCTCACTGCCACCCCCAATGAGGCTTGAGTGGGCGGCAGATGACACCATCATCCCTGCTAATCCAAAGGCCCCGGCACTTTGACTCTGTGGGCCCCGGCTACACTACACCACTGAACATCTGTGTTTTTGCCTCCATGAGGGACTCATGGCATGTTCTTTAGCTAGGCCATGGAGGGCTGAGCTGCAGCATAATGCCTCAAGTGGCACAAGTCCTAGGGCCTTGTGGCTTATGGACCTGATGGCATAGAAATAATCAGGCACCCCAAAACAACAAAATAGATCTACTTGCAGAAGGAAGTAGACACAAATGATGCAGATGTGGGTCTACATCCACCTTGGCACTGCAACGCTCATCTGGGACCCGCTGAACTAAATCTTTCGGTATAGACGGGGATGCACATCTTAAGGTGGAGTCACTCGCTGTTGCACACAACTAGTTCTGTATGACTAGAGCTAAATTCCATTCAGAAATGCTTATTTTAGACTGTTTTAAGACTGCTTGTACCTGCTGCATTTGTTTGTTTTTTACTCTATTATGTTCCTTAAATATATATATATACAGCAATACCTTGGATTATGAGTAACCTGGTGTGCGAGCATTTTGCCAGACGAGCCAAAATTTTTCAAAAATTTTGACTTGCTAAACGAGCAAGTTCTTGCAAAACAAGCACACCGGGTTACTCGCTGCCGGCTCCGGGTGGCTCCACGACACGACGGGACCAGCGATGGCAGCGTGGGCGGCTCGCTGAGGAGAGGCGAGCCGCCGCTGGAAAAGAAAAGGGAGCCGCTTCCGGATGTGACGGGACCAGCGATGGCAGCGCAGGTGGCTCGCCGCAGAGAGGCGAGCCGTCGCTGGAAAAGAAAAGGTAGGGAGCGGCGGAGGCCAGGCGCAGCTGCTTGCTCTGCGGGCGCCTCGCACTGCAGTGCCGCTTCCCTGCCCGGGAGCTGGCACAACAGCACGCAAGGCGCCCGCAGAGTGAGTGGTGGCCGGGAGCCGGCACAGCAGTGCGCAAGGCGCCCGCAGAGCAAGTGGAGGCACAGCACGGCCGCTTGCTCTGCGGGTGCCTCGCGCTGTTGTGCCGGCTCCCGGGAATTCATTCCACAATCATTTAATCACTGCTTTGCCGGCTCCCTCCATGGGGCTCCCTGCCAGGGAGCCGGCAAAGCAGTGATTAAATGCTTGTGGAACGAATCATCTGAGTTCCCATTATTTCTAATGGGGAAACTCGCTTTGATATGCGAGTTTTTTGGATTACGAGCATGGTTCCGGAACGAATTATGCTCGTAATCCAAGGTGTACACACACATACACACACACACACACACACACACACAACCTGTTGCCCGCGGCTTCGCTAGCATGATGAAGAGTGACTGTGCCAAGTTTGCACGGGTCGTCATTTTCCTATAGGCACTATTTGTTCGAAATTCCTTAAGGTCGCTGACCGCTGTTTTGAATCGCTCCATAGGAAAGGTCCCCCAGGACTAGATAATGGAATCCTAGCTCCCCCAGGACTACCAGCTCCCCCAGGACTTCCAGCTCCCCCGGGACTGCACAATGGAATCCCAGCTCCCCCGGGACTACCTGCTCCCCTGGGACTGCACAATGTAATTCCTGCTCCCCCCCCCCCCGGGACTACACAATGAAATCCCAGCTCCCTCAGGACTACACAGTGAAATCCCTGTTCCTCCCCCAGGACTGCACAATGAAATCTCTGCTCCCCCCCCCCCCAGACTACACAATGAAATCCCTGTTCCCTTTCCCCCGGGACTGCACATTGAAATCCCTGCTCCCCCAGGACTGCACAATGAAATCTCTGGTGTGTCCCCCGGACTACACAATGAAATCCCTGCTCCCCCCCCAGGACTACGCAATGAAATCCCAGCTTCCCCCCCCCCCCGGGACTACACAATCAAATCTCTGGTCCCGTCCCCCCCCCAGGACTACACAATGAAAGTCCTGCTCCCACCCAGGACTACACAACAATGAAAGCCCTGCTTCCCCACGGGACCACACAATGAAATCCCTGCTCTCCCCACCTGTAGAGTCTTGCTCCCGAGCCAGCTCTGACAGCGAAGATGAGCTGGTGCAGGCAGAAGGGTGCCCAGCTGTGGCTGATTCCAGCTCAGGCCAGTCGACCTTGGACAGGCCTCCTTCCCCTCAGCAACTGGAGCAGGGAGGGCCGCTTGCTGATTCCCAGCTGCAGCCGCCGGACTTGGCCTGTCAGGAGGACTCGGGGGAGGAGAGCTCTTCAGGGATGCTGCCCTCCCAGAGACGCCGGGAGAAACGCCTGGCTGCTAGGCATGTGAACCGAAGGAGGCGTAGCAAGCGTCTCCTGGCTAGATACCCGTGCCAAGATCCGGGATCAGGATCTGACTGACAGTGAGGCTGGGTCAGGGTTTATATTCTTGCCCGGTCCTACGCTCCATGTAGAAAGCAACTACTCTGTCTCCGGGCAAAGCTTTTGCACTCCTTGACTCCCTGAATCTGATCTCCTGGCGGTTACGATTTTGGACTGGAACTCTGGACTCTGGCACCTACTCTCCTTCCCTATGAACCTTGGACTGTCTTGACTTTGGCGTGCTTTCTGTACTGGTGTTTGGCTTGTGGACTTACCTATATGGATTTTGGCAATAAAGACATACTTGCATCTACATTGCTTGGAGTGAACTAGTGGGACAGGACACCACCCCAGGACTGCACAGCAATGAAATCCCTGTTTCCCCTCCCCCTTGGGACTACACAACAATGAAATCCCTGCTTCCCCCCCCCCCCCGGGACTACCCAACAATGAAATCCCAGCTCCGCCCCCCCCATCTGTGGTTCATAAGAACATTCTGTTTTGACGCAAGAGAGATTTGCATATCCGCTCCTGATTGGGCCCCTGTGGCAGTTCATACGAACATTCTATATGTCATTGGAGTGATTTGCATAACCGCTCCTGAATGGCCCCTGCGAACATTCCAAGTGATGCCATTGGCTCTCATCTATTTTGGGCCATACAGGCACAGCAAGGGTTTTTCGGAGATTTGAACCCACCAGTTTTTGTCCTTGGGTGATGGAGAGTATGCGTGCCAAATTTGGGGCGGATCCATCAAAACGTGATGGAGCCTATGCGACGCCCCCCCCCCCCCCAGCAATCATTCAGTCAGGCAGTCATTTTAAAAAGTTTCCCTCCCTTTTCACCCCCTCAGAGAACAACCTAAATGGCCGAGGGGAGATTTGCATACCCACCCCTATTGGACCCTGCAGGAATTCATACGAACATTCTAAGTGTCGTATGGGCTATTTGCATGACTGCTCCTACTGGCTCCTGCAGCAATTATGAGGTGAGGCCGACTTGCATAACTGCTCCCCTGTTGTTTTGCCCATAGGAGATATGAGAGTGGGGCTATTTTGCCCCCTTTTTTCACCCCTTTAGGGACGGAATTTCCAAAAATCCTTCCTTAGTGGGTGTCTACGTCATAAAAACTATGTTCCTTCAAAATTTCACATTCCTAGATTAAATGGTTTGAGCTGGGCATTGATGAGTCAGTCAATCAGTCAGTCAGGACTTCATATATATATATATAGCGATTTCTGTGTCATTGTAGGTCACCCTAAACACTGTTTCTATGGTGGAAGGGCAGGATATACATTTGCTTTAAATAAGCTAAAATAAAATAAATGTTGATCTCCTTGTTGGCTGTGCAAAGCCAGTATGGAAACATTCCTTTTGCCCTGTTTAAAAACGCACAAAGAAGAGCATGTCTACTCACACATACACACACCCCTTTCACATGGTGACCGCCTACTAGATGCACTGGGTTACTACTGTCAAAAGGCTTACAGGAATATCCAACAAAACATAAACTGCAGTTAAGACAAACTGTTTGGGGGCGGGGAAATGCAGAGGCCCCTAGTAATAACCATGTTCCAGGTTTATGACTTTAGTTGCTACAGAAACGATCTTCTTCCATCTTTCCTCCAGACTTCAGTGCCCTTTGAGCAACAAGCCAAAGAGGATGTGACTTTGGAGTTCATATGTTATATAAAATAGCAGTCTTTACATTGAGCATTTCCCTAAGGCCACCCACACAGCTTAAAAAAACAGCTGAACTGATTTTGCTCAGACCTTTCAAGGAGGGCCATTCAACTTTTGGCCAAAGTGAAGCGTGGAAAGTTTCAGCCCCCCAAAAAGTGACACTGATGAAATTATGAGCAACCATAAAGCAGTGGTCGCAATGGATATTCAAGCTTAATCTTTATTTAGCTTGCATTCATCACATGCTTTGTAATTCAGACTTTTATTTATCCTGAAGTATTTGTACCTCCAGCCATCTGGGATTCTTGAAAATGCTTTTTAAATCAATGTATATATATTTTTATAGTATTGTACGCATGGGGATTTGCAATGCTAAATGCAACTTCACAATCTCAAAAAGAATTATAAATTATGGGATGGCTCATTATGGGGAGGGGGGAAACTCTCAACAGTAACAGTAGGATAATACCTTTATTCAAACCAACTAAAATATCACAAAGTAGGGGAAACCCTTTGGTTCCTTGAAACTCTTACGGCTAAATGTTAAGGAGAAAAAGGGTAGGGTAGGGAGAAAGAGAGACAGATGTTCCTGGGCATGGCAAAAAAGCCCAACAAGCCTACATTTTCTAAGGTAGAGGAAGTGTTCTGCTGACTTAATTAGGCAAGTTTATTAATTTAGTTATTTATTCATTTTATATCCATCATGAATAGTTACGATGGTTATGGGACTCCTTAACTTTACAGTTTGGGGAATGGGATGCAGTTTACTGATAGTAACCTAATTCTGCTATAGGAAAAATGAATTAAAGTATTTCCATCAAAGTGAATGGTCCAAAGACACATGGTACAGCAGCCTTGCTCAAGCTAAGCAAGTTTGGGTCAGGTCAGTGCATGGATGGGAGACTGCCAGATAATCCTGTGTATGCTGCCATGAGGTGCAATATGATGGTGGCTCACGCTGGCTCAGTTTGTCTGAGCGTGGAAAGCTAAGCAGGGTCAGACCTGGTTATTACTTAGATGGGATGGGGGACCCCTCCTCTAGTTTCCTGCATTGAGCAGGGGGTTGGACTCGATGGCCTTGTAGGCCCTTTCCAACTCTGTGATCTATGAAATCTATAAGACAGTGCTGGGTGCAAAAAGTCTTTGTAAGTCAGTTAGTTAAAATAACTTGTTGTAGGGCAGCATATACGGTAAATATAAATTAATAAAATCATGTCAGAAAATTAATGAGCTAAGCACACCGATACTGTACATCAGCCTTCTCCAACCTGGTGCCCTCCAGATGTTTTGAACTACCCAGATGTTTTGGACTACAACTCCTGCTAGTATGGCCAAATGGCCAGGGATTCTGGGAACTGTAGTCCAAAACATCTGGAGGGCACCAGATTGCCTAGCCCTGCTTGAGCATTTCAGCACCCCATGCATAAATCCCGCCCATATGCCAAAGTAAGTGGAGGCCAAATGTGCAACTCACCAAAGAGGTAGGCCAGAATGATCATCAAGCCAAAGCCACCTAGTAATTCGTATAAGCTGCCAAACAGTGAGATGGAATTAGTTGGATGTCTAATAGGCACCTTTCCAGTAACAAGTTATGACAGGACCTTTCATGTTGATTTTTTAAAAAACAAACACACACCTACTTGGACTTGTTTGCATGAGCCCTCTAGTCAAGACAGGCCCAAGGCATTTTGCAACCTGAAATGGAGCAGCAAATGCTGCCCACTCACGCACCCAAGTCACAGTGCAGAGTAACCAAAACCAGATTACCGGTAAGTCATTTTGGTGCATGAGGCAGAACATCCCAAAAGCACCTTCCCTCATCCCTGGCAGTAAAAATACAACAATAACAAATTAAGGGTGCAATCCCCAAGTTTAGACAGAAAAAAGGCCTACAGCTCCCAGCATGGCCCAGGCCCAGCATAGCAGCATAGCATAAGATTGCACCCAAAAGACTGATATTATGACACTGGAAAGATAAACACCCACCTCCTATAACACAGTGGATTGAGGATCCAACAACACTTTCAATATTTGAATGGATGGTATTTAGACGCTACCTGCGGATAAATAAATATATGGAAATTTGGTCCACCTTTTCTGAAACTTACGCATAACTGTTTCTATTGATAGCTGTATCATCTACTTATGGACATACATTTCATACAGAACTATTGTAAACGATTTATTTTATTTTCTGTAAGAAAATTGTATATTTCTTTCTTTTCTCTTTATATGGTTTTGTTTGTTTTGGTGAAATTCACATTACAATGTTAATCATCATCTGGCCATTACATTTTGTTTCCTTATAGCAGCCTTGCCCAACTGAGTGCCCACCAGATGTTTTTGAACTTCAGCTCACATCAGCCCCAGCCCCAGCCCACATGGCCAATGGTCAGGAATACTGTGAATTGTAGTCCAAAACATGTGGACAGTACCAGCTTGAAAAATGCTGCCATTTACCAATCTAGCAGGTTCAAGCAACCCAAAAGGGCTAGCTAAGGATATCCTTCACAGCTTTATACAAAAGAGGCATTGGCTTAAATTCACATGCAAAACCAACAATAACCCAACAACATTGTATTCTTATCAGACGGGAGCAGTTTCATTCCATCGGAGTGGTTTAATATTGACAGGTCCCCTCAAAGACTTCTACTTATTGATATTTGTGGGTGACTCACTGATCCCAACTGTAAATACAACCGCTTGTTCACGAAAAGCTTCCAGCTGAGCTCCACATGGTATTTATAAGGTCTTATCCAGGCGATCCTTGAAAGCATGGCCCAACCACATTTTTCCCCTTGGTGTGGAATGTTCCTCCCACAAGCCCATCCAGATCAGAGAAATGACTCTCAAAGAGGCTTCTACGCATCTCATCCAGCCTATTAAAGTAGGGAAGTCACATGAACAAGAGGTTTTGTTGTTGTTGATTGTAACATGTGGAGGAGATGTGTCTTTCAGCACGGCAGTGTGGAACCACACAGCCTTCAAACGACCTATCAAAAGTAAAAAAAATAAAAATAAAAAAGGAGAGGAAAAGGCGGGGTATTTGAGAGGGCGGAGGATACAGCTTTGTCAGTAGTTGCCACTTTTGTTGTTGCTGAAAGGGTTCGATGAGTTCTCCCACACACATGCACACATGTTTGAGTGGTACTTCAAAAGAGTGCTCAAGGGGTAGATAGTTGATATGGAACACAGATGCTGAAGGCATGGGAGAGGGTTGTGTCGTGACTAGTGACATCGCAGGCACTCTCCAAAGGATGCCGGTGACACTCATGCAACTACAGTCCACACAGCAAGGGAAGTACTTTCAGGGGAACGGAGGGGATCACTTTTTCCCCTGGCAACAATGTCTTGCAGTTTTAGAGTGGGAAACAGGTGGTTATCCTGTAACAGAAGTACTACTTTGAGAAACACTATTAGATTGGCAGGTACCAGGGACAGGGCTTTCTCTGTGTTGGCCCTCCAGAGGCAAATAAGTACGGCTTCTTCGCTGCTGGTTTTAAAGGAAATTCAGAAGACATGTTTATTCCAGTCAGTGTTTGATTTATTAATGTGCTGGACTTGAAGAATTTTAGGAACACAGGAAGTAGCCTTATACCAAGTCAGACCCTTGATCCATTGTCGACACTGAGAGTCTCTCCAAGGTTTCAGGCAGGAGTTTTTCCAGTCCTACCTGGAGATGCTGGTGGTTGAAACTGGGACCCTTTGCATGCAAAGCCTGTGCTCTACCACTGAGCTATTTTAGGTGCCGCTTGTTTTAAATTAGCGTTTGAAAATGAAAGGTTACATTGCAATTGTAATTGTCGTTTTGATGTGTTTTAAAATTTGATGTAAACTGCCTTGGGAGGGCAAGGTGCCTTGAAGTCTTTGAATAAACAAACAAAATGCATAAATAAATAGTCAAAGGTATGGGGAACCTTTGCAGCAATGTCACGTTTGTATGCTTAAAGCCAAGTATCCCAGGGCCAAAAGTCCTCCGCTCAATTTTTCAAAGGACATAGAACTTTACTGAAATGGTGAGAAGCCACCAGCTGTGTTAGATAAATATTGCTTATATATTCTAAAGTGCAGTGATTACGCCTTTGTGAAAGAATGTTTCCAATGACAAGAAGCATATCAGATGCTGACCAAACCGGGTTTCTAGTGTTTATAGTGTACGGAGTGCATTAATGTCACTTCTCTGTGTCAGAAATTCTAGCCATACACGATTAGTCCCTTCAAATGCAACCCTGAGGATGTGAGCAAACCCCAAAGAAGTTGGCATGGTAGACGGGGGAATCATACATTACAGATCCATGTCAAGGAATCATCTGCATGGATGAAGAAACAGCTCACACCTATAGACAATTTTATACCTTGGTATCTGAAAAGCAGGACTTGAGGGCAAAGAATTGTGTCATTCATAGATTGGACAACTCATGTAGCTGCTGTAGACTTTAGAGTAGGAATGAGCAGCTGCATGTGGGAGCGGGGAGTGGATCCAGGTTCCCAAAGCAATGCTATCTGGCCCCACATGTTGTAACCCAGAGGTGGGTAACTTGTGGTCCTCCAGATGTTTTGGCCTACAACTCCCAGCAGCCCCAGCCAATGGTGATGGATGATGGAAGTTGTAAGCCAAAACATCCAGAGAGGTTGTCCATGCCTGTTGTAAGCAGTAGAGATATCACATTTTGATGTTATACTTTTCTGTTGGACTTAGCATGTAGTGTATAAACAGACATTTTTGTATGCCATGCTATGCCTGAGCATAGGTGCTCTAGAACTGAAATTCTTACTGCTAACTGGAAATGATTTATTATGGAGCTGAAAATCATCACCACCACCACCACCACCACCACCATCCAGCCCACAAACCACTATCTGGAAAAGAAGGTAGCCCCCGAGAATACATAAATTGGCTCTCCATGCTTTGGATGCTACAGTTGCTTGTGCATACCCATTAGTGGCAACAACAGGCTTGCGTTTCAATTCTTCACATCTGGTAATGGAGATATTGTTTGGACATCACTTATCTAGCTATAATAATAAAACAGGATGTCTGTGTGATTGTCAGCACCATAGCACCAAGACTGAAACCTAGACACCTGAAACCTGGCACGGGGACCCTAGAGCTGTACACCTCAGAGTAATTTGGTTTTTTAAATGCATTAATTAATTGTAATGTATCTGTTTGAAGCCTGCAGTACCACCTTCAGTCACTAGGTGGCAGAGATCCCTAACCAGCACATAGCTTTGCAGTCAATACAGTTTGAAGCCAGGGGAGATTAGGAGATTAACTCTGAGGAACAGAGTTACAGTATACGGCTGCCTCCTCCCCGCTGCTGTGGGACAGCCCCCCACTGGGGAAAGGATAGAGTAGAAACCTCTCTCAGGGGACTATAGGGGCAGGGGCCATGCCTAGAGGTGCCAGTGGGCATGCCTTCATTCAGATGGGTGGGCACAATGTAAGTGTGTCTGAAGGTTTCTCTGTATCAAGCTAGGAGTAGCAAGGGAGGATTCTGAGGCAGATGAAACCCTTCTGCACAACACACCTACTAATCTCTCTACGATTTGTCACTGAGTTCCTGTAATTCCAATGAAGGCATGAGACAGTCCTAGTGGGAAACTGTGTGTGCGTGTGTCTGCAGAGCAGGGTAAAGTTCCTGGAAAAAGAGGATCCTGCGGTATCAGCGCCTTCTTCCCCACCAGACACAGAAGCCTGGTGTTTCAGCCCCCTCCAATTCTTACTTTAGGAAAGATTCCATTGGGAAAAAAATCATTTGTTCCCCAATCTGCTGCTCTGAAACACCACTGCAGAGTAGGGCCCGGGTACTTCCAGACAGAGGGTTCCTAGTGTATGGAATTGCTCTGGAAGCTCATTAATTTTCACCACCACTTGAGGTAGCTCAGTAGTATTCTCATTTTATCAGTGTTGAGCTGAAGTGGAGAAACAGGGACTTCTATGTGGCGGGACCCTAACCGAACTGAAATCTGGACCCATCTCTCCTGTCTCCAAGGTCAACATATCCGTGCAATGGAACCTCTTTGCTATGTTCATTGTAAAATGTACATGGCTTTTAGCAAAGCTGTTGCTGTTTCACTGTGTACAATCAATAAGTTATCCTTCATAGTGGATGTGCTGCTTACCCAGTGCTCCTAGTAAGGGCCTGGTTACAGCAAAAAATTCATTATAATGGTCCCAATTACATATAAGCCTCTTCGTTCCTGGTACTTACCAAAAGTAGAGCTGTCCTGGGCATACTACCATTTTTGCTATTAACAACATTGCCAGATCAATTTATTTCCATCTTTCTTTTTTAATACAATAAAGAAGGGAGTGGAAAGAAATAACAAACTAGTCATAAAGAGTGAGGAGGAAATGAATGTGTGTGTGTGTGTGCGCATCCATGCTACTATGGAAATGTTGTGTCAATTGGGCAGAACATCTGCTGTGGGCATTCCCTTGAAAATGAATTGACTGTTTATCACGTCCTGCACACTTTCCCAGTTTACTGGGAGACATATGACTACTTAAGTATTGATATTCGTGATTGCAGAGTAAAGTCCACAGCCGCACACAGTGGCAGTATTATTACTGTTCTACTATTAGACATTGCTTTAGCGCCCTCTGTATGTTTGGTGCCGAAATGCACCGTGAAGATTGAAAAGTTGAAGATGTAGCCTGGAGTTATATCGTAATACTAATAAACTCAATCATACACAGTATACAGCTACCATCTAGCGGCCCTGATGAACATCTGCTGCACTGAACCTAAAGGCGGAGGCTCAATAAAGCTATAATTATACAACAAACACAGCATCCAGCACACAGCTCTCAATGGACAGTATGCTACTACTGCCAAATAAAAGATCCTTAAGGACAAATCAGAGGAAATGCTGCCTGCCTGCCTGCATGGAGAAAGCCTAACCTGCATAGGAGCCTCACTCATATTTAAAAGGTTCTTATTCCATGCATTAGCCCAGGGGTAGGCAACCTGGTGCCCTCCAAATCTTTTGGACCAAACATCCCAGAAGCCCCAGCCAGCATGGCCAATGGCCAGAAATGCTGGAAGTTGTAGTCCCAAGCATCTGGAGGGCACTGGGTTGGGGAAGGCTGGCCTAGCCCATTTGTATGCAGCATCCTCCTGAGCCAAGGATCACTGGCAACACAAATGCCGCATGCCTGTGGGCTGATGTGTGGGTAAGAGCCTCTGAAATATGACATTGGGTGTGTGGAATTTCTACAGTGATAGAGGTTTTACATGGAGAGGAGTGGTAGAAGCAGGGCTGACCCTACCATTAGACTGCAGATGCCGGGGTGTGTGTGTGTGCAGAGCAGTGGCCAGATGTTGGAGGACAGAGCTGTGTGTGCCACACGGCCAGTCCTGCATCCCCTAAGCTAGCCTACTGACCACAGGCGCACTGGAGGATGCTGTCCTGTCACCAGTATTGCAATAGGGTATGTACATCTACTCAGAAGTAAACCACAGACTACATACCATGGGGCGGGGACTGACTTTTAAAATGTAAGTTTCTGATTCCATACCTCCTCCTTGAATGATGCCTCCTCTACCACCACTGGTGATCTCAATCTGGATCACTGTTCCAGTAACAGCGTTCATTCCCCCCATAGTCTAGCTGACTTTACTTTCTAAAGGGTAGTGTCCATCTCAAAACACCCTAGAACTTACACTCTTTGCATCAGTACAAACACACAAGTCAGATTTAAAAACAAAAACAAAAAAAACCCAAACCCCTCTTTTTCTGCCCAAGAGCAGCTTAATTTCTACTGGAATACATACAGCCCTTCTTTCTCTTCAGGAATCAGTTTGCTAGAAATGATGAGGAAAGGCTTATACAAACATCAACCAAGGTGAATTCTAGGTAAATAATAATGGCAACAGTGTGTTTGTCTCAAAACATAGAATCTTGCGGCATGTTGAAGACTAACAGCTTATGCCACAATAAATCTGTTAGCCTTTAAAGTGCCACCAAGAGACTTGAGGGCTTTTGTTACCAGAGATTAATGTATGTAGCCCTCTGGAGTGTGCCTATAGAGAGCGCAGGTAGAAATAAAAGACACATGGGATTCTTGCTTGAATGACTGATGAAATAGGACTTCTAGATCTCTCTTCACGTTAAGCAAAGTCCAATTTCACACCATACTTAGGGTGAACTAGATGTGAAGTGGATGATCTGTGAATAGGAATTCCCATGGATTTTAAAGGGTTAAAACAAGACTTGGAGGAGGGATGATTCAGTTCAGGACCATGGCACAGGGGTAGGGAAGTTAAGCCTTTCCCCAGCACTGCTTCCCCCAATGAAAATCACCCCGAAACAGCCATTTGTCCCATTCACTGATGTCCTTTACATTAAATCAGATGCCCCCTTAGACGCCCAAGAGTAGTAGTAAGACAGTAGTAAGGTTACAAATTTTAAATGTGTAGGAAATTCAGCCACTCACCAATGGGTTGAAGGTACACTGGAAGACCTTGTTATGGCCATTAACTCCCATATATGATTCAGACTATTATGGAAAATCATTCTTCTGCAGGCCATGTTCCTCTGAGAAAATTTTATAGTAGGGTTCCATCACCTCAGAAGTGTTTTCTCCAGTACATTTGTGCAGCTGTGACCGGTGGCAAACTTTCCAACAAGATACTTGGTGAAGAGGAATACTGTAGGCTCACTGGCTTCTTTTCATGCTTTTGCTTTCTAGTCCAAATAGTACAGTAATACCTTGGATTGCAAGCATAATTCGTTCTGGAACTGTGCTTGTAATCCAAAACACTCTTATATCAAAGTGAGTCTCTGGTGGGCCTGAGTGGGGCCGATTTCGGCCTGCTACGCCCGCTCGAGGCGAGCGGTTACATCCCTACACTACTTGTCTTGCAAGACCTTGCTTGCTTGTTTATCAAGTAAAAAAAAATTAAATTTTTTTGCTTGCCTTGCAAAACGCTCTCAGACCAAGTTACTTGCAATCCAAGGTATTACTGTACATGCAAACCCATCAGGCTATTCAGGCAGGTCAAGTAAGGGGAAAAGAAACAGAGAGGGAGGAGGGGAAGGGAACCAAATTGAACCCTGTTTGAAACCCGAGCAGCCAAGTTGTGACTCTGAAATGTACACATGATATGGCGTGGCTTGAAACCTCTTTTTTGCCTGTCTGTTTCAGTGGATTCACAGTATCGCACCCAAAGTTTTCCAAAAATGTCAGACAAGCTCACCACAGCAATTAAGCTGTCTACCATCTGCAAAAGATTTAGCCAAGAGGTTCCTTAATTCTTCCCCAGCCACCCACCAGAATAGATTTGGCTTACACTTTTCAGCAATTTCCCCTCCCATTGAAATCCAAAAGGCATTCAGCGTTATGAAGTTTCTTGAGGGAGAACCTCTTTCCCATTCCAAGACTCTGTTGTGCATTGATATGATGTAAATCAGATGATACTACATGTGACATTATTTATGCTGCAGTGAATGTGTGAAATTTGGTAAATGTCAGCATTAATATGCAAAATATTAATTTTGTGAATGTCTGAAGGGATATGGTGAATACTGACAATCGCGTTTAGATTACTGTTCACATCCACTGATATATCTGTTTGTGGACGTTCACAACATTTGTGCCAGATTATCAACTGTCATTAACACACACACACACACACCTTTCGCTTACTCATATAATTTCCCCCCTCTTGGGAGATATTGCCCCTAAGCTTGAGATCAAGAGCATCGCTAGGAAAGGCCACCTGGGGGTAGAGATCAACACTCCTTATTCTCCTCCCAAAAGGTGGGTTATGTTCAGAAACATTAGCCCTGGTGTGAATTTCATGGGTCCACTATGCCTATGTTTAAAAGCTCCCTAAAAGAACATAAGAACATTCAAACAACAATAGCAGAGTATATTAAGCGTGTCTAGGGAAACATTGTGTTTTCCTGGCCAAGTTTAGAACGCTGCGTAGCCAAGCTAAAAGTGTCATGAGTGAAGGGTATTCTTTACTGCTACCGCCTATGTGGGCTGCAAGCCTGCTGATTGTTTCCAGTTGCCTGTCTTAGCTGAGTGTTATTTTTCACTCTTCTTGATGGAAACTCTTCCAAAGGCACTAGAGTTATAATTTTAACTCACTTCTGTAAACAGAAATTGCAGATGACAAATAATCAAGCAGCCTATGTTCCATGCCTCTTTTCCCTCGTGTTTATGCATTTCATCATTATGAAGGATCAGGCAGGGCCTCAAGGAGTCTTAAGATGGGAACAAATCCCACTTTACAAAGTTATTATCACCATAGTATCTGACATGCAACAGCATTGATCTGTAAGTATTGATTGGCTTAATTTTTTTAGGGTTCACTGTGGATAGTCAGCTTAAACCAGAGAACTGATACAGGATTGATTGATTGATTGATTGTATTTCTAGATTGCCCATCTAGCCGGTAACCCGGCTACTCTGGGCGATGTACAATATAAAATAAAACAAAACAGAATAAAATGAAATACACTTAAAACAGTATAAAATTTTAAAATCCTAACCCACCCCATATTCCCGCCTGAAAAGCCGTGTTTTTAATGAACAGCAGAAGCTCATCAAGGAGGGGGCATGGCGGAGGTCACTGGGGAGAGAGTTCTGCAGTTTGGGGGCCGCCACAGAAAAGACCCTCTTCCTAGTCCCCACCAGCCTGGCTGCTCTGGCTGATGGGACAAGGAGAAGGCCGTCCGTGGCAGATCTTGTTGAGTGGCCTACTTGGTGTTGCTGGAGACGCTCCTTGAGATAGGATGCCCTAATTCCCTGAGCAAACATTGCTCCATCCATCCATCCCATTAATAATATTTATATACCACTTAATAGAATAAAATCTCTAAGGGTGCAATGCAACCCGGATGCCCATAGCCCTCCGAACTCAGAGGATTATGGGCATCCTTTGCAGGGTGGGAGCACGGAGGCAAAGGTCGCTTCCACGCTCCTCCCACCCTGCAAAGCATTTAGACAGCCAATTTCAGCAATCTAAGTCTGGCACTTTGGATGGAGAGGGAAGGAGACTGTGGCACCACCAGGATACCTCATATCGCAGCGGTGCCTGTCTCCTCCCCTTCCCACTCCCTGGAACACCCACAAAACCCCTTCTCCGAGGTCACATTTACAACCTTGGATAAGCAGCCAGCATAGTTCTTTCCGTGCCAGCTGCGGGGGGGGGGGGGGGGGGAGGCGCGCCAAGCTCAGACTGAGTTTCCGAGGTCGGAGCTGGGACTTGGAAAAATCCTGTGGCCATCTGGACACTGTCTAGTGGCCATAGGATCGTGCTGTAAGCAGTTTGCTCAATGAATTACACCTTTATTGATCTCCATTCAATTTCAGAGAAGCTCCCAGGGGCCACATTCCAGTGGTGGGTGGGGGCAAAAGCAAAAGGGGTGGTACCAAAAATACCAGCCTATTGTAGCTTGAAGCTCTTCCTGCCAGTAACTAAGCCTTAGGAGAGGCGTTTCAACCTTTTAGAAGGGGGGGGGGAGAAACGGCACAAAAGCTGGCAAACCACCAAAAGGGCAGTTGCGGAGGAAGTGCTGGGGCAAGGAGGCATGGCCACACTTGCCATGGCTGTTGTTGGGTAATTTGAGGATTGCTGCCCCTTCCCCCAACGAGCCATGCTGCCTAGGTTCAGATGACACAGCAAGCTGCACCAGCAAGGATAATTAGCGACATCCATCTGGCACACAACCGGCACACACGGCAGGGCTTATTTCCCTCTCTGCAGTCGTATGAACTGGCCCAACGACTGCCCAAAAAGTCACCCAGTGAGCTTCATGGATGAGTGGAGAAGATTAGAAGCCAGATCTCCTGAGTCCCAGTCCAGCACTCTAGCTTTCCACTTGAAGCTTCAGGCAGACAAGTTGAAGAATAGCCCTCATATAAGATGGGGACTGTATAGCATTCTTCACCATTAAAATGGTAATGCATAACTCTAAATAGGCATAACAATAGTCCACTCACTCAAGTCCTGAGCTGACAGTGGGAATTCCCTGAGTAGCTGAGCTATGAAGGTGCAGATTGGTGTTTTGCCAGTTTGTATTCTGAATTTTGACAGTAATGTCATTACTGCTATTACTATGGGTGTATTAACATTTCAATACACTGCACAGTTTGTTTCAACAGTTAATTGCATGTTTTATAGGCCATTGGTGATCCTTGGATGAAGGATAGTAAGCCAAAAATGTTATTGCTACTCTCTCTCTCTGAGAGAGAGAGCGAGAGAGAGAGCGAGAGCACTGAATTTAGAACTGCTGGTGAGGCTAGTGTTTGAGAACCAGTTCAAATGTTCCCCAAAAAAGCACACGGTACAGTCCTCCTGGGACTGTATCACTTCATAATGCAAGTTGTGGTTTGCATATCTGAATGCTATCTGACATAAGAGATTCCCTGCTTTTGGAAAATAAGTATGCCAGGGAGAAATTTTCGCTTTCCATATGAAGGGAGTTTCTGACATTAGGGAGCATTCAAACAGTCCCAGGAGGATTACAGCATGTACCATTTCTGAACATATGGACTGGATCTCAGTTACGGTGGACTCTTTAGGTCATTCCACACTTAGAGCCAAACTAGATGAGATAACAGATCCATGACTAGATCTTCTACCTCTCTATTCCCCCACCACCACCACAAGCGGCTAGGTGAAGGGGAGAGTTCAGATTGGGACCAGAGTGCTGGATGAGCAGGACTTAACTCAGTCATGGTCCTCCCCCTCACCACCAAAAGAAGAAGACACGGTGCGTGTGAGAGAGAATCCATGGCTTACTGCACACTTTAGGTCAGGTGGGTTAAACCTTTTTCAGCTCAATGGCCAAATTCAATTTTGGAGAAGCTCAGCTCTCAGGGGCCACATTCCGGTGGTGAATTGGGGGCAAGAGCAAAAGGAATCGAGTCAAAAATACCAGCATATTTTAGCGTAAGGCTCTTGCTACCAGGAATCAAGCCTTAGGAGAGGCAGGCATCTCAACCTTTTAGAATCAGGAAAGAACTGCACAAAACCACCAGGGATGTTGAAGAGTCCTTGGTCTCGAGTCAAGCCACGAGTCTTTGGACCCGAGTCTTTGGACCCGAGTCCGAGATCCAAAATGGTGACTCGAGTCCTGAGTCACTCCCAAAGCGGCAGCCTATGGAGGGAGTGGGAGGGTCTCCGTGAGAGGAAGAAGAGCTGCCCTTCCTCCTGTGGAGACCCTCCCGCTCCGTCCATGAGCGGCCGCCGCCGCCACTTACCGTCGGCGGGTCCTTCCCTCGTCCCTGCTCCTGCCGCTGGCCAGGGATGTATTACAAGCCCTCCCTGGGCTCGTAGTTCTCCGCGACGGCGGCGGAGCGGCCCGATCTCACTCCTCTGAGCGGCGCGGAGTGTTCTCCGTGCTGCTCGAGTTGCTGCCGCTGCCGCCGCCGCCGCCCGCATGCCACCACCACTCACCTCCTCCACTGCCATCGCACGCTGCCTCATGCTGCTGCCGTCACACGCCACCTCGCCGTCGCACGCTGCCTCACGCCGCTGCCGTCACACTCCGCCTCACCGTCGCACGTCACACACCGTTTTAAGCCCTGTTGCCCTGGTTCCCCCTGCCAAAAACAGAGCGACGGTGTGAGGAGGCGGCGGCGTGGTGGCGTGCGGTGGCGGCGTGCGGCGGCGGCGTGCGGGCAGCGGCGAGGTGAGGCGACGGCGGCGTGCGGGTGGCTGCGTGCGGGCAGCGGCGAGGTGAGGCAGCGACGGCGTGCGGCGTGCAACGGCGGCGAGGCTAGGTGAGCGGCGGCAGGCGGCGGAGTCCTTGGGCTCGAGTCCCGAGTCGAGTCTCGAGTCCCATTAACAATATTGGGACTCGAGTCAGAGGGGGGACTTAGTCCGACTCGCGAGTCAAGTCCAAGTCCCCATCCCTGGAAACCACCAAACAGTCAGTGGTTGGGGAAAGGGGGTGGGGTCATGGGAGAGGGCGTGGCCATCTGGGGAACTCTAAGGGACCAGATTGGGACCCCAGGCAGGCTGGATTTGGCTCGTGGGCCTATGGTTCAACACCCCTGCTTTAGGCCATGAGAGCTGCGTAGTCTCTGCTGTTTCTGCTTGGTCTCCCTCAGTCATACAGATGCATGGGACAGTTGTACTAGAGCAGTGTTCTCCAACCTTGGGTTCCCAGATGTTTTTGGCCTACAACTCCCAGCTACGCTGGCTGGGGCATGCGGGGAGTTGTAGGCCAAATACATCTGGGGACCCAAGGTTGGAGAACACTGTACTAGAGGCATTGTAGCTTGCAATGAACAGAAGTGCCCCGCGACAACATCTGCTCCTAATATTTATCAGGTTTACATCCTACGTATATTAGAGCTTGGATCTAGGTGGGTTCCCCCCTCCACGACCCCCAGTATGTTTGGATACATTATAGTTTACTATATAGACCTAATTGTTCTGGTAGCCTTCTCCTCTTTTCTCCCAGCACAGTGATGCAATGATTCTCCCAGCCTCTCCTACACCAACTCCTCTGTCTATTGGTGCTGCTGCTTTCCAAGATCAGACTGGAGAAGCACTATCTGTAGCAGTGATGCCATTTGCAGGAACTCTCTCCCACTCCAGAGCCTGAAGGGTGGATGCGTAGACCTTGGTCAGATAGGATATGGCATTGGCAACCATAGACTGGGCTTGCAGATCTAGACCTTGTACTGAGATCCGTCACATAGATTAGTTGGGTGTATGAATGAACAGTTTCTTAAGGAACAAACTGCGCTCTTTATATTTTATAGACACCACATCAGCATTTTCCTCAGCAAATGGCAGAGTGAAGACCCGTTGAACTGTTCCCTTGTCACCACACTGAAGGATTTGGCTTTAATTGAGCCACATGTATCCAGGACACTTTGGCAAAGGCAGCACAACACCCTTTGCCAAGTCTATTTACTACCAACATTCAAGCTGCCAGGCTCCTGTCAACCTGATGCCATCTCTCTGGGGTTCTTGGTGGATTTATGCTACATACCAGACCGATGTGCCATGATGTAATGTCTCTAACTTCTAAGATACACAGTAGCTGATAGTATTTAATCCATATCATACTTAAATGGATACTGTTATTTCAAGTGAGCCTTAATGTTTCTTTCCATTTAAACAAGGCCAGCTCAAGATGTTTTGCCGCCTGAGGCAAAGGACAAGATGTTCCTCTCTCCATTCCATGTACAGAAGAAAACTGGACCAGCAGCTGAATTTTACCTCAGCACTGGTGATGGGACAGTGTCCTCCACTGTACCTGAGAGCAGCAGGCTAGTTTAGGGAGTACAATACTGGCCGTGTGGCACACACAGCTCTGTCATCCTGCTGCCTTCCAGTATCTGCCACCTGAGGCAATTGCCCCACTCTGCCTTATAGTATGGTTGGTCCTGCATTTCAAGCTATCCCCAATGATGCCCTGGGAGCTAACCTACAATTCTGCTCTGTTGCTTCATCTCTTTGTATACTTCCTATATCCTACGTCTGCCTTTCACACTGCATTTTACAGCTAGTTGCTAAAATCTGTATTTTATTTTGATTGCAATTCACTACCAAAGACAATCAACTGGTATAACTTAGCAATTGAACAAGACCTTCCTCACCAAAATAATGAAATGGTGTCTTAGTATCCTTTTCCATCAGTGGCTAGTTCTTCTAGCTATATCAAAGGAAGTTTCAGTAGCACCTGGAAATTACAGAATTGCCTTTTCCTCATTCCTAGATTAGGGTAACCCAAACTATGAGATACATCACTGATCATCTTACCTGCATTACCACCTGTTCAGTATGAGGACACTGAATGTTTGCTTCGTTCAGTTTTTGGAGCAAAACTAGTGGTCGGAAGATATTTCCCCCAAAACCCACCACTGTCTTTTTCATGCCTGTTTGCTACAATTAATTCCCCAATCTGCTACTGCTTCAGCACCATCCCATCCCCATCCCCAGTTACAACTTTGTTCTCCCTCATGGAGTGATCCCAGCCAACCAGGGATCATGGAGATTTGAAGGCAAAGCTTCCTGGATTGATCACAGCCAATCAGGAATAGGCAAACAAACCTATTCTAGGCAATGCTCCTGGATAGGTGAACATATTGATTCCCATTGCAGTGACACGACACCCCCCCAACCCTGAAAGGGTAGGCACTTTTTGGTGGTGATGAAAATATTCGTGAAAATTACCCCTTCAGCTCTATTTCATAGATTTCATAGATCACAGAGTTGGAAAGGGCCTACAAGGCCATCGAGTCCAACCCCCTGCTCAATGCAGGAAACTAGAGGAGGGGTCCCCCATCCCATCTAAGTAATAACCAGGTCTGACCCTGCTTAGCTTTCCACGCTCAGACAAACTGAGCCAGCGTGAGCCACCATCATATTGCACCTCATGGCAGCATACACAGGATTATCTGGCAGTCTCCCATCCATGCACTGACCTGACCCAAACTTGCTTAGCTTGAGCAAGGCTGCTGTACCATGTGTCTTTGGACCATTCACTTTGATGGAAATACTTTAATTCATTTTTCCTATAGCAGAATTAGGTTACTATCAGTAAACTGCATCCCATTCCCCAAACTGTAAAGTTAAGGAGTCCCATAACCATCGTAACTATTCATGATGGATATAAAATGAATAAATAACTAAATACAGGCATATGTAAATCCGGGAGCAGGGTGGCAGAAATGCACATGTCGCAGTATTAGAGTCTGGGCTCATGTGATACAAGAATTTAAAATATTAGTGGTGAATACCTAATTTGTTTGGTGGTTTTTTTTAATGCCTAGGCTGAGGCCTATTTAGCATTCTATCAGTCTCTTCTTTTAAAAGATGAGTGGATTTTATTAACATGGTACTGCAGCTTCCCTCACAGGTGTAAAATAGAGGTGCACAGATTAAGTGCGTGCATGTGTGTTGTGTGAGAGACAGAGTGAGAGACATCAATTTTTTAAATGTTATATTGCATCTAGATATTCATTCCCCCCCCCCACTTATATCAGATCCACATGAGGGTAATTGCACAAACCTGATTTAACAAAGCGCAAACTGGTCCTAACCTGCAAGGTTTTTCAGAGACTGCTGTTTAACAGTGCAATCCTAGGCATTTCTATTTAGAAGTAAATCCTGTTGAGTTCAATGGGACTTATGCCCAGATAATGTGAATAGGATTGCAGCCTTAGTCCCCAAGACAGATTCCAAAATGGTTCACATGATAAAATGGATTAACTCTATTGGTAAGGTAGTACACTGTCCAATTACATAGGCTACTTTTCAAAGAAGGAAGAAATTCTGCGGAAGAGTTTGCATACCTTCCAACATTTCACAGATGAAAATAAGGACACACATGTGAATTTGTAAGAGGTATGGTTAAGCAACATGAAGGTGTGATCAATAGGGTGTGGCCAGGCAACATGAGGGCATGGCTAAGGGTATGGCAAGGCAATCAAAGGGCATGGTCAAGTACAAAAGTTATTAGAGGAAACACACAAAATCTTATATAATTATTACATTATTGCATTATATATTATTTTATAATATTTTATAAGTGGCTTTTGTAATATTTTTTTAAACCCTTAATTGTTGATAACTGGGATTTTTCATGGATGTGTGTGTCAGTGCTTACAGGGCAATCTCTTTCTTTTTGTTTTAAAATTGTCAGGATTGGCACAAATTCAACAGGTGAAGCTTACCCACCCACCCCACACCCCCAAACATGGAGCTTCAGAGAGAAGGGGAAGTTTCTTGCATTTCCTTCTGGCACTGTAGCCTCACCTGTTAGAGGCAGAGTCAGCTCTGTTAGGAAATAAAATCTTTGGCAATATAAAGATAGGAATCATGTAATAAATTCCCTCATTCACCTCTCCGTTGGTCCAGGCTTTCAGCCAGCTAATCCCTTTCCTACAGCAACGTGCAGCAGAGGCAGCAGGTAGAGCATGCGTGCACGTACGCACGCACACACACACCCTCACCTGGCTGTCCCAGCATAGCAGCGTCTGTTCCCTCCCTGCTTACTGCAACTGTTCGAGCCTAAGCAGAGCTATCTTAAAGGGGCCATGGGCAAAAATGCAGCTAAGTTAAAACTGCAAGCTTAGCTGCAATTTTGCCCATGGCCACTTTAAGTAGCTTGCAGTTGCGGGAGGCAGGGGATTAATTTGGGACTCTGCATGACAAAGTGAGAAGCCATGATGGCTTAAGGGTTTTCATGAAGGTCCTAGCATTTTCAGGGCAATTGGAGACTATGAGTTTGGTACCCTGTAACCCTACCTACAAAGCTAGTCCAATAACAGAAATCATTTTGAATCCTACCTGTTTCCTTTGCTTGTACCCTCAAGTATATCCAGGAACTTTGTTGCTGCTATGAAAGCTGTTAGCTCCAATCACATGTGAATTAGGTATATAACAGTGGGCTTTTCTATATGAGGCATTTATCATTCCCTACTCACAGTTGTTTGCAGGTTCTTTAAACAATGTTGTGACCTTCCAGTTTCACTTCTGTGTCTAACCAGCACTTTCAGCAATTTTGTTTTTTAGAGCAGGCATTTAATTGTGAAAGCGAAAGAAAGTTCAATTTTCTCTTATGTATTTGCACTATTCCACTATACCACAGTGCCAGCTAGAGGTTATGAAGAAGAAAAGCAGGAAAGAAAACGCTCCTCGTGTAGTGCTTGGATCTCAATTCTGTGACAAAACTGAAAGTATATACAGCCAATTAACTCATGTAAAAAAAAAGCTCAAAGTGTTTAATTTCCCTTTTAAATAACACTTTTATCACCCTCAGAAACAATGGTGTAGTGGAGCCACAGCTCACAGGAACACAGCACCGACACTTTTTTTCTTAGCAGGGATGTTGACATCATCTGCCACCCCTTGAGAATTCCCTGTTCCCTCTGAGATTAGCTGCAATCCAGAAAATAGCTTCCAAGGTCTGGAGAGCAGGAATGGATTTCCCCACAACAATATGTTGTGAGCTGTCCCTTTTGCAATGTGAAGTACTTTGTTCTTGTATGCATAATCAAGACCCATTAGCTTTACCAAAGACCTGAGGAGATAGAAACTGCTAGAACTGGTTTGTCAATATGGATCAACACAGCTGCCTGCATCTTTGGACTCTCCTTGGGAGCGTGCCTGTGTGGAGACCGTCATGAGGAGCACCTGCTCCTCTTCAGAATTTACCATTACACCATTGCTCACAAAGCCAAATAAACAATCAAACCAGGATACACAAGGACTTCTTTCTTTCCCCCTCAAGCCCCAGCTTCCTGTTCTGACTGCTCACTGCCGTCAACCAAGGCTGCAACTCTAAAGATGCATCCACAACGTCCCATCGGAATGGATGGAGCACGCTTCTACAAAACAGCAACGACCCAGAGAGATCCTCTTTTGGTGGCACCCAAGAGCTTAGGCACGTCCACAGACCTTTTGACATTTTTTGTCACAGAACAGCAGCCAGTTCTATCCTACACTACCCTGCAAACCTTCGTCCTTCAAACTCAGGGCTGGCCCAAGATACTTTGCCTCTTGAGCTGGAGCAGCAAATGGCACCCATCCACCTACCCACCCACACTCAAGTCAAGATGCAGGGTACTCAAAAAAACCAGGTAAGTCCTTTTGGCACAGGAAGCAGAAAATTCCACAAACACCTCTCCTCACCTCAGGCAGTAAAAATACATTAATTACAAATTAAATAACTAACAATTTGCTGACACACAAATTCTGCGGCTTGAAGTGGCTGCCTCACTGCCGCATGAGAAGGCCAGGTTTGTAAATTCCTTGGAGTTTAAAAGGCTGTTGTTTTCCATGTGGTGGAAAGACAACTGGCAGCTGGAGGCAGGTGTTCCTGGCAGGGAGGATGGAAGCAAACCGCAGCTGCTTTTCCTCTGGCTGATAGATCGGGCCAGCCAAAACGAAGAAAGGTGAATGGAGATCAACCACATTGCTGGAGAAAGAGCTCGATACTAGCCACAGGCTGAGTTTCCCCTCCAGTCCTCTCCATTTGGCCCACAAAAGCCCCTCCCCCAAAGCTCCCAATCCCCCAGAGAAGGGAGAGGGAATGGGAGGGTGGCTCCCAGTTGGCCTGCCACCTCAAGAAGTGTTCCTTGTGCAGCAGTTCAGTTGGCTTCACTCGCCGCTCACCTTTCCCATAAGGTGGGTGTGTCTGTGTGTGAATAGGATGTGTGAATGGTGGGAGAGTATGTGAGAGAGTGTGCAGGTGTGTGTGTGTGTGAGCAGTGGACCCACCCACTGCTGGTATACATGCCCTGACATTCCTGCCCACGGTTAAATTGGCCCATAGGCCAAAAACAGTTTTTCACCCCTGATTTAATGTGTCAAATTGACAAAACTATTGAGGCCCATTCCCTGGGGAGCCTTGCCTCCTTCTGCTGTGCCCAGAAAATTGTAGCTTACATTTGACTCACTTCACATTAGAGGTGCCTTATTTCTCATGAAAGATAACTGTATTTGCCATATTCGGCTTACCACTGTTTGTGCTATGAAACCCGAGATGTGCTCAATAGCTTCTACTCAAATGGAAAACATGCAAAGAGATCTGCAGCACGTCACCCTGAACGCAGCTACAGATTGGAAATTCTTTCCGCTTCCTCTGCATAGCATCGTCTGGAAATAAAACATATGGAGTTAGCACAACGGCTGATTGGATTTTGATTGCTCTGAAACATAGCCAGGTTTAAAGTGGAGAGTGCAGCCTGAAAGGAAATACAGTAGACACTAGACAATTTATTTGTTTCTGAGAGGGGACCTGGCTGACAGACTGCTTCGAAGGTGGCTAACAAAAGCAATATGTTTCCATCTGGAAACCATATGGGGAACTCAGCCAGTATCTTGAAAAATGGCACAGTGGATGCATGTACTACTATGAAAACAGAGACTTAGCAGCCTTGTAAAACTGGAGCCAGTCAAGAGCATCACACCTGATGAATGACACAGATGAAGAACTGAAATATTTAACTGACAAACAGATGCCCAGTGAAACAATATAAAAGCAACACATTGAAAATGACAAGAGAAGGGAACCATTGAATAGGTAACAAGATGGTGTTGGGGACTGGCAAAATAGCCCCTTCTAAAAAAAATCTCATTCACTTGAGGCACATTTATTGGTCCCAACCCAGCTGTAGTCACACAGGGAACTAGTAGTGTGCAACAGCTAGTGGCCCTGGATGAAGGTGTACATTCCTGCTCATGCCACCAAAGCATGCATCCAGCCATTTCAAAGATGAGCACTGTGACACAGATGCATGCTCATGTTCAGATGTGCGTTTGCAGGCTGTGCATTCATTAAGGAGATCTGTGGGCTGGGGCATAAATGTACAAATGGAATAAATAAGGAGTTGACTTATACTAAGCCATGACAATGGTCTATCTACCCCAGTGCTATTTATTCTGTCCGATTGCAACCCACCAGCTTGCAACAGAGATCTTTTTATCACTTTTTTTAACTCAACGTGCCAGAGATTGAACCTGGGACCCCATGGGCCGGTTCACACGACCCAGGCTGCCGGCGGGGGAGGAACCGCGGGGTCATCCGCGGTGTCATCCGCGGTGTCATCCGCGAGGTCATCCGCGGGGTCCGGAGGGGCGCCGCACACGACCGGCGCCCCGCCCACGTGGGCAGACCCCGTAGTCCCCGCACCGCAGTGCAGGCCTCCCGGCGCTAGGGGGTGGGGCCCCGGGATGCCCGGAGCGGCTGTTTGTCCCTGCAGGCTGGAGCGGCGGCGGCTCCGGCCGCTCTGGGCTGCCGTCTCTGTGGGGACCCCGCGGGACGGCCGCCCGCTGTTCCGACGGCACGGTGACCGCGCGCGATAGGGGCTTACCCCGCTACCGACCGTGGTCACTTTCCGTGGGTCCCGCCCGCGGCTGTCCCGCGAGGGCACCTCCAGTCGGCGTGCACACGACACGGGAACCGCGGGAGAGCAGTGCTCCCCCGCGGTTCCCGTGTCGTGTGAACCGGCCCCATATATACAAAGAATGTGCTCTACCACTACAACTGAGCCATGACCTCTGGTCTGAAGCACATCTATCCACAGGTATTGAAAAGGATCAAAAATGCATTGGGTGCATATTTGATCCCTACAGAAACTCACAGTGCCATGCTCTGAAGTGTCCGAGCCCTATCTTTGCACAGTACCAGAGAATCTTATCAATTTTACTTAATGGAAATGATCAAGCATGCAAATTTTCCAAGAGGCGTGTGAAGGGCAGTTCCTTATAGAGATGTGAGGAATCTATATATAATCATTACTATCACAGAAGAGAGAACTGGGATGGCTACTTACCCACCCAGGAGGTATGCAGATCTTGTGGCTTGGGTCTGAATTCCCTGGATTCATTTGCATCTAATCAGCATGGCAGAATTTCAAACAAAAGTGGATGCTGTTTAAATTGGTAGGGTATTGCAAAGGGGCACACATAGCGAAGCGAATCTGGACCATTTGTGCAATCAAGATTCAGATTGAACATTATATTTGGAGTGAAGTATGTGAGAAACTTCAATATACATGTACCCATCTGGTATTAACCCATTAATGGAGAGACAAAGACCTCAAAACATACAAAAAGACAGTGGATTAAATTAGTAGAGAAGGCACAAGGCACAGGAACCCTAACAAGTGAATGAACAGTCACGAACCAAGGAATTGATTATATAGGTGATGAATAAAAAGAATTATATCCACAAGTTATGTAAATGCTTGTATGTTAAACAAAATTCACACCAGAATGTACAATCATCAAAAAATACAGATGCCAAACACTGACAAACAATAATCCAGACAGTAAATTAAACAATCAAAAAATACAATAGTCGATCTGTAACACACATGATATACAAAAATAATACAAACAATATACAAAATAATCCATGCAAACAGACAAGTGTACCGGTTACAAATCTTGTTTCATAATCTTCATTAGATAAAAGGTTATATTGGTTATCTCTTTTTTCAACACTTGAATCAATCCATCATGTGAAAAACTGTATGGTAGACCCCATATCTTGTACATGAAATCTTAATCCTCAGTTAAAGTGAGTATAAATTGGCTATAATGAATATATATATATATATATATATATAGGCTATAAATATATATATATATATATATATATATTCATTATAGCCAATTTATACTCACTTTAACTGAGGATTAAGATTTCATCCATATATATATATATATATATATATATATATATATATAAACACAAAAATATGCATTAAATATAGACAAGATTTTATCTGGAATTATTCCAAATTATTTTAAATACCCAAGTCCAATTTAATGTAGCAAAATACAGTCATGCCTTGGATTGAGAGCATAATTCGTTCTGGAAACGTGCTTGTAATCCAAAACACTCTTGTATCAAAACGAAATTCCCCCCAAAAAATTTGTAGAGATTTTTAACTTAAGCCGTACTACAGTACTTGTATTGCAAGACGTCACTTGTATATCAAGTCAATTTTTAAAAAATAAATATTTAAAAATTTGCTTGTCTTGCAAAACACTCTCAAACCAAGTTACTTGCAATCCAAGGTATTACTGTATATAACAAAATCCTTGCCCTTAGCAGAAGATTCATAGATTTCATAGATTTCATAGAGTTAGAAGGAGCCTACAAGGCTATCGAGTCCAACCCCCTGCTCAATGCAGGAAACTAAAGGAGGGGTCTCCCATCCAAGTAATAAGCAGGCCTGGCCCTGCTTAGCTTTCCACACTCAGACAAGCTGAGCCAGCGTAAGCCAAAATGAGTAACTTCCAAAAACATTTTTTCTCAACTTTCAATGTTTGGCATTTGTATTTTTTGATGATTGTACATTCTGGTGTGAATTTTGCTGTTTAACATACAAGCATTTGCATAACCTGTGGATATAATTCTTTTTATTCAACATCTATATAATCAATTCCTTGGTTCGTGACTGTTCATTCACTTATTAGGGTTCCTGTGCCTTGTGCTTTATCTACTTGCCTGTTTGGAACTCTCTCCTTTTTTTCTTTGCCGTAGTCCTAGTGCAGTGTTCTCCAACCTTGGGTCCCCACCCAAGGTTGGAGAACACTGTCCTAGTGGATTAAATTACCGTAGTACATTGGAACATCCTCATAAATTAATTCAGGGCCCCTTTTCACCACCACCACCCCCATCAGCCAAAATTAAGGTGTGTTCTTTTATGGGTCATATCATTTATACAAGTTTTGCAGATGCATAGACTAATTTACTGTTTTGTTTGGCTTGGATGGAATTATCACATAGGTGATACACTTATGCTCGAAGCATTTCTGAGCAGCCATATTGTGCAAAATCAAAAGGCTTACATTAAACAATGCTGCCCTCTTGTGTTCAAACTTTAACAAGTTGTCACAGTCCCCTCTGATCTTTCCTTAGAAACATTTCTTGTTATCCACTGGCAGCCAGATTCGTTACTGGTACACCTAGGGGTGCCCACATCACACCAGTTTTAAAAGCACTCCACTGGCTGCCAATCAGTTTCCGGGCGAAGTATAAAGTGTTGGTTATTACCTTTAAAGCCCTACATGGTTTGAGTCCAGGCTACCTACGGGATCGCCTTCTCCCGTACAATCCACCCCGCACACTCAGGTCCTCTGGGAAGAATTTTCTTCAGTCAGCCAAAACTAGGCTGACAGGTATTACCCAGAGGACCTTCTCTTCTGCTGCTCCCAGATTATGGAATGGCCTGCCGGAGATTCGTCAACTTAGCAGTATCTTCGAATTTTAAAAAGCCATAAAAACTGATCTCTTCCGGCAGGCCTATCCGGCGGAATTTTAGGTTGCTTTTAAGATGTTTTATAATGTTTTTAAGTTGTTTTAAGATGTTTTAATAGTATGTGCTGTGTTTTGATTAGTTTATGTATTTTATATTGTTGTTGTTCCCCGCCTTGAACTAGATGGAGAGGCGGGTAAGAATTATCATCATCGTCGTCATCACCTTTCATACTTTTATTATGCCTTCCCTGGTGTCTTTCATTATCATTTTATTATGACTTCCTCTCCCCCACCCACCCCTCCAACTAAAACCTCTAATGCTCTGGAGTTTTCTTCTAAGGAAGGTTCTCTAAATCCTTGATAATTTTGATTGCCCTTTCCTGCACCTTTTCCAGCTCTCCATATCCTTTTGAGATGGGTAGACTGGAACTGAACACAGCATTTCAAATGCAGATGCAGTATAGGTTTTTATAAACACATTAAGCTATTTTATTTCCAGTTACATTCCTAATATTCTCTAATGTAGAATTTGCTCCCCCCCCCTTTTTTTTTTTTACTGCTGCTGCACACCAAACTGACATTTTCATTGAGCTATTCACCATGATCTTTGTCCTGGATGACTGCAGCCAGTTCAGATTTCATCAGTGGATGTGACAAATTAGGGGTGGGTGGGTTACCCCAATGTGCTTCACTTTACATTTACTTAAACTGAATCTCATTTGCCATTTTCCACTCCACTCACCCAGTATGGTGAAATTATGCAGATTGTGAAGTACCTTTGCTGGCACTTCACAATCTGCTTGAGTTTTCACCATCCTGCATAATTTGAGGTTATCCACAAATTTGGCTCCCACACTGCTCACTCCTGACTCCAGATCATTTATGACTAAGTAAATAGCATCAACTCCAATACAAATTGTGGAACTCTCTGCTTACTTCCCTCCATAATGAAAATTACAAAGTTTAACTATGTGCTGTACGTCTTCACCCAGCACATAGTTAAACTATGGAATTCACTTCCACAAGATGTATTGATGGCCACCAATTTGGATGGCTATAAAAGGGGATTGGACAAAATCATGGAGAAGGCTATCAATGGCTACTAGTCCTGGCTACCTCCAGTATCATAGGCAGTGACTTGCCTATGTACACCAGTTGCTGGGGAACATGGGTGGGAGGGTGCTGTGCACTCATATCCTGCTTGTGGGATCCCGTGGGCAGCTAGTTGGCCACTGTGTGGACAGAATGCTGGACTAGATGGTTCTAAAAGCATCAATTGATCCCTACTCCCTGCTTTCTGTTCTTCAGCTAGTTACTGATCCATAACAAGACTTGTTCTTCTAAGTTTATTCAGGAGCCTTTGGTAAGGGACACTGTCAAAAGTTTTTGGAAGTTCAGTGTCTTAAGTATATATCTACTAGATTAGCTCTATTTACGTGCTTGTTGACACCTTCAAAGAATGCCAGGAGGCTGATGAGGCAATACTTCTCTTTACAGAAGCCATGCTCATACTTCCTCAGCAAGGCTTATTCTTCTAAATACTTAATAATTTTAGATTTAGCAATGCTTCCCACTAATTTATTTGGGCAGAGGTTAGCGCTTCGGTAAGGGATTGCAATTTTCTGGCTTCTCCCCCTTTTAAAATTGGTGGTCCATTAATTACCTTCCTGTTCTCTGGTAAAGAGGCCAATTTTGATTATTGTGATACCACCACCACCACCACCGTCATATTTTTTTGAAATTACAGTTAAAATTAAAGAAATGTGACTGTGCAGTATCTCTGACAACTTTCTATGTTTACATATGCATAGAATTTGATAGCACTGTGGTCACTGTCCCCATTGGGGTTGACAGCACTGCTCACCCATTAAAGGAAATGGTGTGCAGATTCAAGCCCTATACAACCCCAAGTTTCCCCTCCATCCATTGGGTGATAAGTGCATCTAATCAGTAGGGATATGTACACATACAGCAGCATTCCTTTGGCCTACTGTCAAATGAGAAGACACTCAAGACTAGGGCTTATGGGTCTTGGATCAATTCCTATATCTGTAATATTCCATGTTAGACTTTTTGGAATAGTTTATTCTGCAATGGGCTGTAGAAGCAACCTACATAATGAGTTAGCTTTCTTTTTATCTTTGTTTGAACCTTAGCTATCTGTAGCCCAGCTGAGATATACAACTGGTTATGAAGGGGAGAATGGTTTTCTGAGCAACACAGATGAATTCAGAAGTAGCACATGCATGTGTGTATAGCCCCCAGCTGAATTTGGATGTATTTATTCATTTTCAAGGTAAGCATATTATGTTCTGAATACACACACACACACGATACACACACAGAGTATCTGAATAAGAATTGTAAAAAAAAGAAAATGAGTAACTCAAGATCTTTAAAAAGCTTTTATCTATTAAATATTAGTTACCCCATCTTACAATAACCCACAATACTTTAAAAAAAAAAAGTCTTATGGATGCAGCTTTCCTTATCTACTTCCATTTATGTAGCAAGCACTGCAGTCCGTTGAAATAAAGGCTCAGAATTATTTTGTAAGGGTCACATTTAATCAGTTAACTGGTGCGTAAATGTGTTGGACATGCTAAAGATTTTTTTTAAAACACCTGCTCCAAATACAGATGAAGAAAACCTTCAGTTGCTTAAGACCACCGTTCGGGTGGCAAAATTATTAAAGTATGTTTCAAATTCAGCAAGCTGCATTTTTGTAACACAAATGAGATGTTAAAGCCATTGTGGTCACAATGCAACAGTCTGGCAGCCACATGTGGATGAAAGGAGGTCAATTTTCTTCACTTTCAAACATGAAAGTGAAGATGGGCCCAGAAAAAACTTTTCAAGATGGGCCCAGAAAAAACATCCCATTCAATATCAGAGCTTCAGGAGCAGGTGCTTCACTATATTAATATTAATTATATTTATTAAATTCCTTAGACACCTTGCTCAGAAAAGACTCAAGGCATCTTGCAACAAAATTTCAAACATACAAAAAATGAAAATAGCTAAGAACAATTAATAAATTACAATTCACCCAATCCCAAAGGTCAGGCCATGTAATCTTTGACTTGATCCAGCAGGGCTCTTCTGACATTCTTAACACCATCTTATTTACCTCAGTCATTTTCCTAGTATTCAATAATTTTTTTTCTCTTATAGATGGCAAACTGAACAGAGTCTGACTCTGAACTCAAACCCCAACAATGGGTATATCCATTCCTTTAACTCAGGCGTACACAACCTTTTCGGCTCTAAGGGCCACAGGTGATGCAGGGTTGTGAGCCGTGGGAGATCCATGATCAGCTCTGGACTTTTTTAAAAAGTCAGTGATTCCAATACAGATCATGCCAGCAGCAGCATGGAAAGAGCAATCTGTAGGAGGATTGCTGGGGGGAGGGGGGGGGTAAAAGAGCCTTCACTTCCTCCCTCAGCGATCCTGCTACTGACCACTCTTTCCGTGCTGCTGCTACCAGCTAGGAAAAAGCAATCTGTATCAGGATCACTGGGGGAGGGAATTTGGAGGCGGCAGTAGGGGATTAGGGCACTGTTGGGGGCTGCAATTAAAGCCTGGGGGGTGGGGAAGAGGCCACAGATTGTGCACCCCTTCCTTAACTGGAGGTAGGGATGTAGGCTGAGAGACAGTGTTCTGCCCAGTGTCTCTGAAGAGGTTAAGCAATGGAAGACCAGCCTTGCCCAATCTGGTGCTCTTGAGATATTTTGGACCACAATTCCCATCATCCCAGCCTGCATGTTGTAGTCCAACACATCTGGAGGGTGCCGAGTTGGGAAAGGCGGAGTTCCAGAACCTACAAGCTTCCCATCTCCATTAGAAATGCACATGGAAGGAAAAGGGCTGCAACTCAAGACCAAACTACATATAGGAAGCTGCCTTATAGAGTCAGACCAGTGGTCCATCTAGTCCAGTATTGTTGACACTGACTATTGTTGACATGCAAAGCAGGTGTTCTATCACACTGAGCTATGGTCCCTCCCTACAGCACCTGGTATTCCAAGGTGGTCACCCATCCAAGTACTAACCAGGCCTGACCCTGCTTAGGTTCCGAGATCAGCCAAAATCTGGCTGTTCAGATGTTCGATGATGTGGGAGATCCACGATCAGCTCTGGACTTTAAAAAAAAAATCCTATCTTTTAAAAGCATACAGAGGCGGCTCCAAATTTGATCACAGCATTGATGCTGGGGGAAGATATATTTAACAGGTGTCCATTCCGTTTGGGGAAATGGTGTGAGAGATTAAACTATCCTCCCCAAGCACTGCTAATCTGATCAACTCCATAGCCCCCTCCACCTGTTTTAAAGTTAATAAAGGCAGATCCACTCATGGATCTCCCACATCAAATGTCATTTGGCCCTGAGCTTCTCGCCTGCACTGCAGCCCTCATCTTATTATAGCCAGATAGGTTTGAGAGCCCCGAGTTAGCATTAAAATTATGCTGTGCATGGAAATGGGCTGATCATATACTCCATGTCTGGGGATGAAGCCATATCACCATCCAATGTTTCCTATTCAGAACTCTTTATGGTGCAATTCTACATCTTCTGATAAGCAAGTTCCATTGAGTTCAATGGGACATAGTCAGAGGAAAGTGTATACATTATTGCAGCTCTTGGCCCCCAAACCATAATAAAACATTAGAGGCTATGGTTAGCAAAGATTTAAAGTAACCAATGAATTGTGGCTGCACAGGTGGAGTAGGGCAGGGTGAGCAGAAGGTAGATGTTTTGGATGTCAACTCCCAGAAGCCCCTAGTAGCATGGCCAGTGATTAGAAATGCTGCAAGTTGAAGTCCAAAACATCTGGAGATCTACTTTCTGACCAGCCCTGGAGTAGGGCAGCATTGTTAAATGCTTATTCATCAATAGTGCTGATGACGAAGACAAAACACACTCTGTACACCAATCTTCCCCAACCTGGTGCCCTACAGATGTTTTGAACTACAACTCCCATCAACCCCAGGCAACATGAGCAATGGTCAGTTGGTGTTGGGAGTGGTAGTCCAAAACATCTGGAGAGTACCAAATTAGGGAAAGCTGCTACGCACAAACCATTTTATCCAGCTACTAGGGGAAAATTACTTACATACCACTTTTATGTAAAATCAGCCTTGAGTCAATCACAGACTGGTATCCCAGTGGCAAGTCATTAGTATAAAAGGAGATGGTAGACTTACATGACATAGGCAGTGAGATCATAGGTGAGAGGTTGCCTAAGTTTTCTATTGTGATGTCACAAGAGAGGTTGCCTTAAGTTTTCTATTGTGATGTCACAAGATCACCCTGCTAAAATCACAATATGCTAAAATTAAGAGCCTAAGGAGCTTGGAGAGAAGTCTGCAGGACTACAGCCAAGAACCTAGGTAATATCTCCATGAATACTCCACAAGCCTGGGACTGTTAAGAGCAAGCAATACTTTTTGGGATGGGGGCCACAAAGTCTATACGATGATTGGGAAAGATTTAATTTACATGAGCAAATCAGCCAATATACATTTCAGGAACAGCAAATGAGATTGATCATAGGCCTACATTATGCAAAACTTTGTGACTGAACAACTGGGGTTTTGGATAACCAGCTGAGTGGAGCTTACTATCTAGTAAAGTGTGTTTAAGATTACAGCCTAAATTTTAGGATGTTTGGTAACGAACTCTTCTGAAATTTACTGTCTGCTCACTCCAATTACATTCAGAATGTCAGCTTACCTCAGACTTGTTTAGATCTGAATTCTGCAAGGGATTCAAATAGTAATTTCTAGTTCTGCAAAAGCAAAATGAGAATTATGGAGTTCTTATTGGGTGATATTTTTTTTTGCAGCTTTCAAATCTACTTGTATGAATTCTTACTCTGATTTAATAAAGTCCAATTCTGCATGAAATTTTGTTTCAATCCCTCACCATTAAGTGCAAATGTTTTAAGGCTCATGTTCTCGTCAGTTTCATCCCTTGTACTACAGAAGTGTACAAAATGTATGCTTCACTATGCAGCTGTTGGCACTTAGCTGAGCTTTGCCCCCCCCAAATCTACTTGAGGGTTGGGGGGCCCTTTAGAACAGTGTGGGAAGTAACACCAGGGGGATAGACAAATTGCCTCCTCCATTCCACCAACAGAAGCCTCTGCTGAATCTATGAGCCTTCCTCTCAACAGAGGAACACCACTGGATACAACCCACTAAACCAGTGGTTCCCAACCTTGGATCCCCAGATGTTGCTGGCCTACATCTCCCAGCATTCCTTGCTATTAGCCATGCTGGCTGGGTATGCTGGGAGCTGTAGGCCAGCAACATCTGGTGACCCAAGGTTGGGAACCACTGTACTAAATGTCATTTCAGTTACCACATGCCAGTAAATTAGAATATAATATCCTCATATTAGAGCAGGGTTGGTGGATGGGGCTGAGTGAGAATACTGACTTGGGTTGCAATCCCAAACAAACTTGCTAGTATGACTCATTGAAGATTTACATTTGAGAAATTAGGCATAGGATTGCACTGCTGGTCTCTTAGCAAGTTTGTAATTATAGTAATATTTGAATCGGCTAAGTTTAAAGTATGCTACTTCCCTGTCTTTAAATAGAAGCCAGTTCCTAGTTTGTAAGGATTAAAAGTAGCCATTAGCTCAGAAATTCTGGAATTAAATTTCAAACAGATTCTGGAACATGCAAATATGATTAATCAGAGCACTTTTAATCCTTTTATTGAGTAATTCTCAATACAAAACTGAACCTTTATTTTGATATGTTTCCCATTTTTTTTTACGATGAGTGTACTTAGGATTAGACCATTTTTATTGCTGAAATAGGTTCCTAAGTGTGACTTTACTTTTAATCATGAAGTTGCACTTTACTTTAGGCTTAGTCTTCAACCTTTACTGGCTTGTGATCTATGTTCAACCACCTTTAACATGGGAGCTACTTTATTTTTAAAAAATGTTATGTGATGTCTGTCTTCATGGGTCCAGGCACATCAGAGAATAGGGAGTCAGCTTGTGTTGGATGGGGTTACACTCCCCCTGACACAGGTTTGCAGCTTGGGTGTACTTCTGGATTCATCCTTGAACCTGGATGCCCAGGTTTCGGCAGTGGCATTTGCACAGTTAAAGCTAGTGCACCAGCTGTGCCGGTCCTGGAGATGTCTGATTTGGCCACAGTGACACATGCCTTAGTTACATCCTGTTTGGATTACTGCAACACACTCTATGTGGGGCTGCCTCTGAAGTGTGTTTGGAAACTTCAGCTGGTTCAAAGAGCTGCTGCCAGACTGACTGGGGCTGTTCACAGGGAGCATACAACTCCTGTTACAACAGGTTCACTGGCTCCCAGTCTCTTTCCAGGCACAACTCAAAGTGCTGGTTATGACCTATAAAGCCCTATACGGAAGTTCTTTCCCCGGCTCCTCTTGCTAGATGTGCCGAGCCGGGGAAAGGTAAGTCACGCAGAGCCTGGGGGGGTTTAGCGGGGCAAGTTCACCCCATTTCCACCCTTCCGAACATCCCTATGAAAGACTGCATTCTCCCCTACGAGCCTGCCTGTACTTTGAGATCCTCAGGGGAGGCCCTTCTCTCGGTTCCACCACTATCACAAGCACGCCTGGTGAGAACACGGGAGAGGGACTTCTCGGTGGCTGCCCCAGCACTCTAGAATTCCCTCCCCAGGGAGGCTAGGGTGGTACCTGTGGCGTAACCCCACAATTCAGTTCCCTGGTGTATCTCTGCTTTAGTATGTTTAGTGTGTCTAGAATGTTGAACTGAGTGGGTGTGGTTTATGAGGTCTTGGAAAGGGTGGGGGGAGGAGTATATAAGGAGTGTTTGAGTGATGCCAGAGTTAGTCAAGTTGAGTGAGTTGAGTTAGTGTAGTGTTTGGAGAGTTGGAAGTTGGGGAGTTAGGTTAGTTGGGTTATTCGTGTCTTGTCAGGAGTTTTAAGAGGAATCAGTGATTGTACGAGGAGTGAATTTGGAGTTATAGGGACTTAGGTTAATTATAAAGTGTTTGGTGTATGCAGGTTTATTTTCTGGAACTAAGATTTTGAGAATTAAAATAAACTTATTTTTATTTTGTTTGCTACCCAAATCCTACGTGTCAGCTTGGAGTTATTAACCTGCTTTACTTTTAAATCTACACACACACCTTTGTACCCACAGCATAAATTTAAAAATAGATCCTTAATAACCAGTATTAATCTTTTCCCTCATTAGTAGGGGAAAGGTTTCATTTGACCCTCTCCTCAGGTTTTTAAGTGTTGATGCTTAGCCTGAGAAGGGCTTATGCGCCTGGTCCTAAAGTGTAAGGGACCGTGTCATCGCAGTACCCTCCCTGGTAAGCTTCCAGAGGCAGGCAAAGACCTTCCTGTTTCGGCAGGCATTTGGAACTAGCCTGTGATGCAATGGAATGCTCGATTTTGTATTATGTATATTGTATTGTTTTTAATTATTTTTATATATATATATAAAATATTTTATATATATATATGGTTTAATTCTGTTTTTAACTTTTGTATTTTTCTATCTCTGTTTTACATGTATGAATTTTAAAGGTTGTGAGTTGCCTTGGGTCCCAGTGTTGGGAAAAAGGCAGGATACAAATAAATATGATGATGATGATGTACTGGGTTTCTGCCTTTTTTCTGGACCTTTTCTTCCCAATTTTTTCTTTTTCTGAAAATTACACTAAAACAAGAACATTGGTAGTACAGTTGGTGAAATCTGCTTTAGGATTCAAGAATAACAGCTGTCCATGTCCTATGCATCAGATCAATAGTGGCTTAGATAATTGCCTTTCCTCTTAATAGAAGCCTTTTGAGAATGGACTTGACCAGATCAGCTATGATAATGTTTTTTTAATTTGGCAGTTAAAAGGTACTAGTCAACATGTTTGCATATGTTGAAGTCTGAAATTAATTTCTTCCAAGGTTTCTAGATAGTGGCACAATACAAGCCATCTTAAAAACAAAAAAGGTGAAAATAAGACATGATCCTGCACAGCTGTGAGCAGCATGGGAAACTAGGGCACCCACCACTAGCATCTCTTTGGGATGCTGATCAGTTAGCAGTTAGAGAGGTCTGAAGTTACTTCAACATGGAGAAGTACAGAAAAGCCAGAATGAAGTGAGTACTTTTGCTTGTTTTTTGAGGTGAACTGCAGCCACCACTACAATGCTGATATCCACTCGTTCCTTTTTATTTGAGAACATTCCACTTATTTTATAGCACTGGGCAAATTCAGTCCCCATTCTACTACTTAAAATATGTTTTGTATGAAACTTCGTTCCATGTTGCTATACTGGTTTACTACAACATATTGAAGTCAAACAATTAAAAATCATGATTATTCCAAGTTGCAAGTAAAAGTCCATTTTACACAGCAGTGCATTTCAGATCGATTACAGGGGTTTGAGGGCTTCCCTTTATCATTTCACCAGTGTTTACTTCAGAAAAAAAAATTACACTTCCAAAGCTCCTAAAACAAACAAGTCTACTTGAATTCATATTCATTTTAAATACAGTAGTGTGCAAATTTATCCATATCAAGCACATTTTCTAACTTAACATACAAAAATATAGAACTTTTGATCACTAGCATTCTTTATTAAAAGACAAACCATGTTATGGGAGGGGGGTGTTGTTACCTTGAGAAACCAAGAACTGGAAGACAAAACCAATGTTCTAGAATAGTACACTTCAATGTTTTGTTCCATTTTTTGAACACACATACAACCCTGAATTAATAGTTCTCAAAATAAAACTTCAGAAAGCCCACAGGGATAAATTAAATGACTTATGTGAACATTCAACATGAAGTATAAATAGAACAAATGGGGGCAAAGTATAACAAATATGTCATCCCAAAGAAGGAGAGGTGGTCTAAAAGCCTCTCCCAGAGAAGGTAAATCAGGGTGGAATGGTATTTTTAAAAAGGAAATTGCATACATCTCACTATTAAACAGTTATACAATACCATGTATTTCCCATTCTTCATATGCAATAATGAAGTGAAATTACTTGTTTTTTCCAACAGTGCCAACCTAAATACCACCAACAGGAAGGTGCTTTACTTTGACAAATTAGGGGGTGGGGTGGTTTAAGTGCACCAACAATCTAAGTTATAAATAATTAAATCTTAAAGAATCAGGCATTGAACTATAACAAAACACCTTAAATACTAGCACTCTGAGCATTAAAGTTTTTATCACAAAGCACAATTTTACTTATTTTTGCTTGTTTGTAACAAACCGTTCACACAAAAAAATAAGAAAAAAAAATCTTAGGCTTAAGTGATCACCTGTATTCTAATGGTCTCAAATTTACAGCATGGAAGCCACATATTAAAAGTTTATATATGACAGCAAAATCTTGTATCCACATATTTATAAAATCAGTATTTTCTTTATTACCAATTAGTTCAAGCTGCGTTTCTCAGAAATTTGTAGCACCGCTCATTTTAACAAGTTGTTACATTATTTGGTAACATTTATCACATATTTGTTCTTTAAAATCAGTAACCACTTTTGAGCTGTTTATAATATACAGTGTTAGATGCTAGTCTGTTACTGACATATGAAATCTTAAACACTGAGGTGTTCAGATTTATCTCTTTTTGGAACATACTATGACATAGGTAGTGTCTCTTTGCGGCACCGTAATACTATTTAAACATACAGCTTTTAAGCTGTCACCTAACTTTTTATTCACCCCCCCAACTGCTTACTATATTTAGCAAAATACCATTAACGATACATTTGCCCCTACAATGAGGCACATTTTGGCATTATGTGCTAAATGCTGCTACATAGGCAGGCAAGTGCAAGTATTATTATGAAAAGGAGAGTCTCCATATTTTACTTTTTCATAGAAAAATATAAATATATTCCCTGAATTGCAGGAAGAGAAGATCCAACATATGTCATTAACTCTAGTATCACTAGTAAAAGGAAAGTATGTTAGATCTTCCTTTCCAGGTTACATTTCACAATCATCTTCATCATCTGCATATCTTACAGTTCTCCTGCCCCCATTTCTAGTTCTGATTTTGGAACGTCTATTTACTCTTTTATACTTTGTATAATCCAATTCCTCAGAATCATTCTCTTCATTCACCTTTGGCCGTTTCCTTCTCTGGGGTGTTCTGGAAGGTTCAGAAAATCCATCATTTAAAGTTTTACCTGTTGGAATAGCTTTCCTTTTCCTCTTTTTTGTCCTTCTAGTCCCACTATTGTTAATGTCTTTGGACTCTGTTTGAGATTCTGAATCGGAAGAGTAATTGGAACTGCGAACAGGCTCAGACTTTGAATTCCTTGAAGTGCCAGATTTCCTGCTCTTTGACAAAGTGCTTCCTCCTCGCCCTCTCTCTCCTTCTACAATCTCTGCTGTGCTGCTCACATCTTTACCACTATACTTGTTTCTCAATTCAGCTGCTGCTGCAGAACTGCTTGATGCATTATGGTTATCTGGAGACAGTGACTGGCTTGAACCGCTCTGCTCCTCAGATGCAACACTACTGGAGGATGATTCTTCAGAAAATTTTATGAGTACTGCAGTTTTTTTCCTTTTATGATATATTCTACATCCAGTTCTGAGAGCTCGTTGTTGTCTTGAGCCATTGCTGTGCTTGCTCTTTTGTTTCAACACACACTCTTTTTCAGAGTTCAAATGTTTTTCTGGTTCTCTACTAGATTTTCTAGCCGTGTAAGAACAGGTCTGAAATGTTTTTTCCTTGTTCTCACATTCCTTCAGTACTGCTTCACTTTCATTCAGTTCTGCTTCACTTTCAGAGGGTGAAGGTAAATCATCCAATATCTTTCTGGCTGCAGCAGAGGCACTGCGGTGTGGCAATTTTCTGTTCTTGTTTCTAGTGTACCCAACTTCTGAACTCGAGAGCTCTTCCCTTGCATCACTGATGAGCTTAATTTTACTTGCAGCCACAGTAGCACTCCGGCGTGGAATTTTCTTTCCATTAAGTGTTTTGATTTTCACTGTTTCACTGTTCAGTTCTGCATAATTATTGTACTTTTTCCTGTTCCTGAGTACTTTTGGACTTTGGCTCATCTCTTGAGAAATAGATTCTATAAAAGAAAGATTTAAAGTTAAATTATATTCCCCACAGAAATTAGTTCACTTAGACAAATGACATAATGGCTGTGTTCAGATGTAATAAGTCAGAACTGCTGAGAAATTCTGGCTTATTTTTCACAAGCATTGGGCAGTGTGCACACTGCCCAACTGCCCCCACTTGGCTCCTCACAACAGCAGGAGTGGCTGAATTTATCAGTGACAAGCTAGAGTCCAGGTCTGGATGCCATGAGAAGCTTTTGCTTCTTCATTTGTTTCTGGTTAGTTTAACCACTCCCAATGGTGGGAGGAGCTAAGTAGGGGCAATTGGACAGCATATACAAACATGCTGCTTATGAAGCCACGATTCTCAGCAATTCAGGCTTACTGTTGCATCCAAACGTGGCCACTGAAGCAATACTGTGCGGCCAAGCTACATTATATGGCAGACAACAGTACACTTGTGAAATTCAAATGCCATTAACTTATTCTTGATACTCAATGTTTTAAGTGAACTCTATATATTTTAAAAACAAGTCTTTACCCAGGAATGAATAACTTCTTTCAGACCAAAGATAAAGTAGTGGGATAACAGCATATTTTAGCTTAAAGCTCTTACTGCAAGTATCTAAGCCTTAAGAGAGGCATTTCAACATTTTGGAATGGGGAAAGGGGGGGGACATGGACACACACACAAAAGCTGGAAAGCCACCAAACAAATCAGGGGACAGGGCCATCTGGGGAACCCTGGAGGGCTGGATTTGGCCCTCAGGCCTGATGTTCAAAAACCCTGCTTTACATCCTAGGGTAAGAACTCATCAATAATCTTCGCGTGGCAGGAACGTCACTTTAACTTTCCAGTTGTAGTCCTTGGTCTATATTCATACTTTGCAGGCCCTTTACCCCAGTCTCTAATCCTTAATGCTCAATGTGAAGATCTTGCATGTATTTGGTATTGTATGAAATCACTATGCTCCTGTTAATCCTACAACATTCCTTCAGTTACTGGTTTAGGTAAAGTTAAATGCATTAATGCTGGAAAAAATTACCTTTTTTTATGAGTTCTGTTTTGCCTTTCTTTTTCTTGAGTGTTGTTCTGGCATCACTATAGTTACTACTATTGGAACACATTTCGGTTTCGAAATCAGAATAGCAACTGGAGTCTGATGTGCATTTAGATTTTTGCCTTCTAGGTTTCTTGCTGTCTGACAAAGAGCCTATTCCATCCCCTCTATATTCGTCATCAGATTCTGTTATGGGTTGGATGTGATTTTTGGCTTTTGATTTACTGGAAGCTGCAGTTTTCCGATAGTTGTGCTGCTTCTTATTTTCACTATTGTATTGGTCTAACTTGGAATCTACATCAGATTCAGAATGGTCTACAGCATTCTGCACACATACAGGAAGTTTATCAAGACTTCTGTTCTTTGACATATGGCTGTTGGAGTTTCTCTCCAAAACATCCACCCTAGATTTTATACTAGGGGATTCGGATTCATCATATGCAGCTCTATGTTTCTGTCTGTGGGGTTTAATATGCCTGCTCTTTCTTGTACCACTGTTAGAATCTGAACTTCTTTTTTCAGAGTCACTATCGTAACTCCTAGCAGAAACTGCAGTTGAACCAGTTTGAGTGAACTTTCTTCTGTTATACTGCCTATTTTTTTCTTCATCAGACGGCTGGCTTGCATCCCCTAAACTGTCTGAACTCTTTCTAGTTGTAGAAGCAACACTGTGATGGTTCAGTTTTCCATTCTTGCTCCCACTGCCTTTAGCTTCCAAGTTGGAGAGGTCTTCCACATGACTCATGAGCCTCAATTTATTAACTACCACAGCAGCACTTCTGGATGATAATCTTTGGTAACCATGAAGGTCACTATTTTGGATTTCATGAACTCCCTCTTCTTTTCGAGAATCACTTTCATATCGTCTTTTCCTGGCACTTCTTCTAAGCCCATTCTCTTGGAGGACACATTCTATAAGAGATGCAAAAAAGTCTGTAGAATGTATAAAAGTCCCAGAATCTGCAGCACAGTATTAAACATTTATTAACAAAAGCTGACTGTTGAAATATGCATATTTATAGATATAATAAAGGTAGAAAATGGTTAAATAAAGCTGAAGATAATAAGTCTAAGCAGATATACTAGAATAGGGGTAGACAACCTTTTTGGGCCGTGGGCACATTTCGCACTTTGAAAATTGTCCTGGGCATTCCCACAAAATGGCTGCCACGGGAGGCATGGCAAAGGACAAGTAACCTGCCCAAAAGACTGGAATACAAGGCAGAGGTGGAGTCTGAGCCCCAGCACACTAAACAATTCCTTTGAACCCACAGTTTTCAGCACCAACAGAACCCTATTTCACAGCAATCCCAGCTGCTGGTAATAAAATGTGTTAATTAAAAACAAGAGTGGGAGAAGTAGGGAACCTTTGCAGGTACCAAGAAAAATGTCCAGGGATGCATTGGTGCCCATGGGCACCATGTTGCCTACCTCTGTCCTAGAAGCTAAGGCAGAATCCAGTAATTATTAACCCACCTCCACATAACATATCAACCCAACATCAGTGTTCCACAAACTGAGTGCAACATGCAAGAGCTAACAAGGTGTACAATGACACTCTGGTTTCTCAAAGCCTTATAAAGACTAGATTTTTGACTTTTGAGTTTCACAATTTAGTAGTTATTCTCTGCTGAATATAATTTTTACATAGCAATGTGCAATTTATCTCATTATATAGCATAACACTTTTTCAAAAGTAACAAATTCAGTTAAGCAGATTCTTTTAATCAATGATACCTGCAATGTTCAGTGATGTTAACCAGTTTTGTAAGCCTAAGCAGCACAAATAGGCTATATAAATCCCATAGATTGATCCCATCGATCTAAGTTGTTTTGTTCACCAAAGCAAACTCTACTGAATACAGGAGAGTTTGACACTGGTGCTAAGAGTCTACAAGAAATAGCATTCTAAAACATTCTAAATTCAAAGGCGTAAAATCACATCCTTGTTTCTGAACATTTTATATATTACCTTTCCTGTTGGCTTCTTTTTTTCTTCTTTTTGTTGTGCCGCTGGTATCTGTTCCAGACTCCAAATTGGATAAGCACTTGGAGTTAGCTTTGGGTTGTCTTAAAGTCTCGGAAAAGTCTCTGTTCTCAGAAAAAGTGACACTTTCATCCTCTTTACCTGACCCCATTCCATCCTCTGAGTCACTCAAAACTTTAGCTTTCCTGAAGTGAGCTGATACCTTTTTACAATTCTGTTTTGCTAAACCATTGCATCTCTCTGGCTCGGAATCTGCCTCAGAATTGCTCCTCACATTACCTTTCTGTGCAGAAGACAACTGATAAGTTTTTTTAATGCTCCCATCCTCTGAAGTACAGCTTTTGGAGTCATCTGAAAATTCCACCGTGTGTTTTATTTTGGGAGATACATAGTGGGCAGCTCTGAGCAGCTGCTTATGACCATTAACAGGACAGTTTTTTGGCGTTTTTTGTACACCACTCTCAGAATTTGAGTTTTCACTTTCAGATTCACTAACATGTCTTTTTTGAAAAACAGCTGAACCAGCTTTTGAGGTTTTTCTTCTGTTAGAGTGTTCTTCTATCTCTTTATCACTTTCAGACTGTATGGAACTTTCTTCTTCAGAGTTATTTAGCAATAATTTTCGGGCTGCAGCAGAAGCACTGCGATGAGGCAATATTCTGTTTTTGCTTCCAATACCAATACCTTCCGAGCTAGAGAGCTCCTCTTCTACATCACTCATCAGTCTTAATTTATTAGCTGCCACAGTAGCACTTCTACGTGGAATTTTTCTGTGCCTTCCACACCTGCTGCTCAAAGTTTCATAAGACTCTTTTGAATTATCAGTTTCTCTCTCACATGTTCTTTTCCTGGTAGTCCTTTGGCTATTTCCATTCTCTTGAGAAGCTAGACATAAAAATGCAGATGTTGAACATTGTAAAAAAAAAGAAAAAGGAAACACTCTATTCCTAAACTCAAGAGTTATGTTTTGGACCAAACCTTTAGTCAAATTCTACTACTGGAATTCCAATCTTTTTTGGAAAACAGATTTTAAATATTCACTCCATAATTATTCATAACACTGCAGAACGAGACATTTGAAAGAATCTTGGCACAATTTCATTTTAGTTTTCCTGACTGAGCATTTAGCTTGTCAGAGATCTCAAAATTGCATTTAGTCACAAATAGTAGGTTAGTTTGTGGGCCACTTTATAGTTTTCAGATGTAATTCAAAGTATTGGCCTTAACTGAAGTTCTAAACTGTCTGGGCCCAAGTTAGTAGATGGATCTCCTGCTGCTGTAGAACTTGTCCCACACTCATCGGTCATCTGATGGGGCTCTGTTCTAAGCGCCTTCACCATCAGAAGCTAGACTTATGATGACAAAGAACAGGTATTGGTTACAGTGCACTCTTTGTGAAACTCCTTCTCCAGGGAGACTTGCCATGCTCATTCTAATTTTTAGGAAGATGGCTGATAATATTTCAGAGCATTTTTAGAGAAGTGATTGAATTATATTATTCTGTGCAGTTGCATTTGTATGATCTACCATGATTATTATTTTTAATATTTTGGGAAATTTCAATTAATTTAACAATAGTTTATATGGTGGGCTTATATTTCTTTTAATTATTTTGTTGCCTTTAAGATGCCTTGAGGACCTATATTGGACTAATACAAATGGTGCAGATATCAAAATAAATATGAAGTGACATACTTGGGAGTAATGAAAGAGGTGATTCCAGTTCTGCAATCAATATTAGTTGAATTACTCTTACCCATTTGCTTTTGCTGATACACTCTGTTTCTAGTAACCCTGAAGTTACTTCTCTTTTTCCCATATGTTCCATTATGTATTGCAGGAGATGAGAAAGCTGCAGAACTTTCTTTGCTTTCCTCTGAACTACTTGAAGATGAAGCAGTTGTGGAGTGTTCTAACTCACTTTCTGGAAAAGTTAGATAATGTTATGCTAATTAGAGTTCAAGTATTTCCCCCCTTTACTGCAGAGATACTTCAGGACAATGTCTATAAACTTCAGATATGACAATGTTTTTGAACTGTTCCATATTTTCAACCTTATACCTAAGTCATCCAAATCCTAATTTTTGTTGTCAAAAGATTCTAAAGTAATCAATAATTTATGTCAAACTACGTAGTTTTAATATTCAAAATCCTTCAGTCCTAAAAAATGCAGTAAGCCTCATCTACTGTAGACTATGACTGCATTTTGTACGCATTATAACGTTAGTAACAATCCGATGCTTTAGAATCTCTTAAGAAAGAGGAAATACATTTGACAGTAGAATTATGCATCATCACACACAGACAAAACCAAAAGAGCACGACTATTTACATAAATGGGATTCACAGAATAGTCATTTTTTCCAATTTTTATTTACTTATTTTTAAATGAACACACATACAGAAGAACATAAACCCACAAATCATAAACTCCAAAGTGCACCCGTCAGCACGGGGCCAAAAAAATTAATTCTATCCACATAATCCATTATTAATCTATATTCCAAGAATACATCATATCTTGACATGGCTTACTCCCTTTTTCCTTAACTAAAACATAATCTAAAAATGGTCCCCATATATCCTTAAAATTATTTTTCTTTAATTGTCCCTTTTTACATTTAATACTACATGTTAATTTATCATTTAAAGCAATATCCCACACCTCTTTATACCAATCTATAATTAAATACTGATGTTGAACTTTCCATTTCCTTGCTATCAGTAATCTCCCTGCCGTTAACAGATTTACAATTAATTCCTTTATCTCTTGCGAGCACAGAAGTTTCTCCATTATTGATAACAATGCTAATTTTGGACAGACTTCCAAATTAATGCCAATAATTTCTGCAAAAATATTATTCCAAAAATCCAATACGCTTTTACAACTCCACCACATATGAGCATAAGTACCAAGTTCCTGACAACCTCTCCAACACAATGGAGCACAATTACTGTCTATTTTATTTAATCTTACTGGAGTCAGATACCATCTCCAAATAGTTTATAAAAAATTCTCTTTTATCCTTACTGACATATTTCTTAATATACGTCTGCCCCAAATATTTTTCCACCCCGCGTTTCATAGAGCTTCATAGATCATAGAGTTGGAAGGAGTCTACAAGGCTATAGAGTCCAACCCCCTGCTGAATGCAGGAAACTTGGATGGGAGGGGTCTCCCATCCAAGTAATAACCAGGCCTGACCCTGCTTAGCTTTCCACACTCAGACAAGCTGAGCCAGCGTAAGCCATCTCCTCCTCAAATTCCATATCCCATATCTTCTTAAGATTATCTTTTTGCACTTCAATTTTTTGAAACATTTTATATATTTCCTTTGTTAACCCTCTGGAAGTAACAGTCCCTTCTATAAGTTCTCTAGACAACACTTTCTTTTCAAATCCAGTGAGTTCCCTCTCATGCTCATTTCTCTTCTTCCATTTCTTAGTCCACTGATCTAATTGCATTAAATTTAACCACAACATTCTACCTGGCCCTAACATTTCTATTATTTGTTGTCTAGACTCAATTTTTTCCATCCAATCCATTAATTTGATAACCTTATTTTCCCTAAATAAACCTTCTAAATGCTATGCATTTTCTGGAAAGTCCTCCATTGCTACTACTGGGGTTAACGGGGATATCCCTGGTATAAAAAACTGTCTATTACTGTTCCAAATCCCTAACATAGTTTTCAAAAAGGGATTTTCTATTCTTTTTACCATACTGTTAGGTGTTTTTTTTTTTTTTTAGAGAATAGTCATTTTTATCAGTTTGACAAATGTTACTTAATTATAGCCATTTAAAAGCATCTTTTAACCGAAAACACAACAGAATATAAACCAAGGCAAGATATATGGAGCAAATATTCTTAACTCATATTTGATTTTGTTATTCAGCATTTTACAGAGCAGTAAAAACTTGACTGTCACATCCATTATTTTCCCGCTAATTTCAAAAGTCATAATGAAAAACCATTTTGAGTAATAGTGAAATTCACATCTAATCAACAGGATACAAGTAGAATATATTGTGCTGATAAATGTTTAAGTTCCACAAAACAGCATGGTTTTAAAGGAAGGCAGGGCAGTAAATAAGAAACATTCAATTCTGCAAAGCTGATATATAGTGGTCAAATTGGAAGATGGAACATTTTTGCATGGCCTGTCTTGATTACTTTAATAAGTTTAACATTGTTAAGGCTGCAATGCTATGATCCTGGGATGGGGGTCTCAGGGGCCATAGAACTTTTTGACTCTCCTTCTCCAAGGGTCAAGAGAAAAGTGCACCTTCCAAGAGGGAAATCTGTCCTCCTTGTAAGCCTCACCCATGAGGTTGGGGAAAGGTCTATATGATGCTGGTGCTCCTCTGACATTAGAGCTCCAGCAGCAGAGAAGGGAGAAAGGAGATGCGCTGGGAGAGGCTATGGATCTGCAGGATCCAAAGCTCTTCTGTTTCCCCCACATACCTCCAGAATGGGGTAAAAACTACAACAGCCTTGGAGCTGGTGTCATTTATTTTCCTCCAATTGGAATTACTGGGAGGAAAATAGCATTTCCCCCCCATGCCCCCCCAAAAGGAGGAAGAAATAATGTCCCCCCACCACATTCCATTCTGTTAGCATGAACTCAGGGGGGCATAAGAAAAGGCAGTTCTGCTGCCTCAGATTTTCCTTTTCCTGCCCACAGGATTGGTTTGTAAGAGCATGGCTGCTCACAATTTTAACAGCAAGACACAGGAGAGTTCCTTTTAACAAGTTTTTTTCCAGATTACTCACCTGATGACAATGTGGAACTGCATGCTACAGCTAGGTTTCTTGTTCGTGCATTTTTCCCAAAAGACGATGTAGAGGTTGAGTCAGAAGATACACCAGCAATACTGCGGCTAGAGTTGCTAGTATACATTTTATGGCTTGTAAGACAGAACTTTCTGCTTGAGTTATTTTGGTTAGACGAGTCTTCTGGCTCAGACTGAATTTTTGCCTGAGATTTACATTGCTTCTGCTTTGCATTTCTTGACAAAAAGAATGAAAACAATACGTAGTCCATGAATGTGATGTTATAAAATTCCTCTCTAGTTCTCAAATTGCACCAGTTCAGTGAATTTCAAGATTCAACAGAATGAATGCAAAGTACTCTTAAATAAAAATATTTCATTTACATTGTCAGTAATAAGAATTGAAAAGCACACCTATACCATGGCTACTTGTTTATCACATTTTAACCAGCTAAAATAGCAGTGCCCTTTTTGTGCTGTATTTTTAAAGATTATTTTTATTTGTATTATTTATTTGTATTTTCACTGTACTTGTAAATCATCTTGAGGGTAAGGAGTAAATAAAATTAGTAAATGCTCCTGGTCACACTAAGGCTGGAAAATTTAGGGGTTTCCTTATTAACAATTTCAGGTAGAATATATTAAATGAATAAAGTACTTTGGCAGTGGTATGAATTCATAAGGACCCTTTTGGATAAGCACTCAAGTCAAGTCTCCCCAAAGAACCACAAATGTATGCAATCTTGAACTCCCTGGAGAAAAGGGAGGATATAAATACAATGAATAAAGCAAGGATGCCACACATAAGTGCAAAATGGTACCGTACTTCAACTGACCACCACCACAACTATCCAGAGTGGAGTGGGACTGGGTCTTTGGGTTGTCAGAAAAGAGAAAACAAAATTGAAGGAGAACCCAGTGGAAGCAGCAAGAATTATAAACAGCTATGAAGCTCTCCCCTTCACATGAAAAATTAGGATATTGTTCAAGTGATGTGCCATTAGTATTATGTATGCCACCCTGAGGAAGTTGGTGTTGGGAGGTAAATAAGATCATTCAAAAACTTGTAATATACATAGAATACACTGTTACTCTTCAACCATGAAATGTAGAGAGGTTTCCGCACTCCTGCCTCCAAATCTTATAAGACCAACATACTATGAAATCAAAGGATCAGAACCAATGGCAACCAGTGGATGTGGCCTGCAGTAGGCCCTCAGATGTCACAGATTGCAGCTAAAGGCCCACTATGAGGGAGGGCTTGTTGCAGGCTTGAACTGAATTGAAATAGATGGTCAAGTTTTATTGGCTTAAGAAACTTGTTTGGCAAGAATAAGTTTCTTTGTAGGGCAGGTCATTTATATTTTAACTAGGCTTCTGTGGAAAAAATACTAGAGAAGAGACATCATGCAATGAATTATTCATCAGAACAATTAAATATAATAAAAGAAAGTGGGATTGCTCTTGCTCATTACAGAAAATGAGCGGCAAGAGGAAGCTGGAGGTGAATTATGATAGATTTAGGCAACACTCATGACCAATACAGTGTTAGAGAATCAAATCCAGGTTTTCTATCTTTATGAAACATCTTCATATGTCTGGCCACATACGCTTTTCCCTATATCACATTAACATTCATACATGCATGAACACTAATTATGATTTTCCTACAAAATTTCCATCTTGCAATACTGCATGGAGGGGTGCATTTGTGGAACACAAGAATTTATCCCTAGCCTACTTTACCAAATCTGTATCAGACACAATTCAAAAACATTTTGTCAGTTTAAATAAGATAAGGAGTAAAGTACCCAGTACCAGATCCTAAAGCAAATTCAGGAGGAAATCCCTAAAATCACATGGAAGTCTGCTTAGACAAAGTAATGCTCCTTTAATCAGCCAACATCTCTTCAGCTGATCAGATGAACAGACTTATGTTGTGTATCTTGAAGCACAATCCAATGCAGGTCTATTCAGAAGTAAGTACCAGTGAGTTTAACTGGACTTACTTCCAGGTAGATATGCGTAGGATTGCAGCCTTAACCTCTCAGCCACCACCTCAAAATAGTTGCCAAAGGGAATGTTCTTATGCAGTAGTAACATCCATCCTGTTAATGAAAACATCCACAGAATGAAAATTCTATGCTAAAGAATTTACCTGAGTGTTTTGGTAGAGTGCTGTACAGACTCACTCTGACTTTGCAACTTCCTATTGTGTCGCCGACCTCTCCATAATCTTTCATTGTATTTTTGTCCAGTTCTAAAGTCAGAGATGATTCTTCTCATTTTTTCCTCAAACAGTGCAGATAACCTCAATGTCATACTATATATCTAGATTGGGAAAGGCAGATTAAGAGTCAAAGTATTTTAATCAAATTCAATATAAAAATTAGAGACCCCCAATGACCCAATTGACATATGATGGAAAATTGGTTCTCTCTAGAATGAATACTTGTAGTATTGAGCAGTAACTCTTAACTGATGGAGGTAACAGGATACATCAAATACTCTTTTCCAGAATGTTTTAATCAAAACACATTTCACCATGCACGGTGAAAAGCCATGGGTGGATTCAAGGGATTACTATAGATTCACCCAAAGTCTTTGTAACTGTTATCCTTTAATTTTAAACATAAAGATGCTTCTGAAGCTTTCACAAATCTCCAAAATAAATAAGTTACCAAAATCTGCTTAAGCAATTAATTTTTTAAGATCCCTTTATATTTGTAACCTCTTTTAATTTCTATTTCAAAGTGTGATGGGTTATCTCAGTCAATGCATCAGTCAAAGCCTCTGACATTGACCATTTTGTTAAGGTTTGATCTTTGATAAAGTAACAATGAAACTAGTATTTAAAGTCTTAATAAGCAAGAATCCGTAGAGGAAAGTTTCCACAAAACAAAAGGAATGATTTTAGATAACCTTTCCACTTTTCCCATGCATCTACCATGACTAAGATATAGGGGTTATTTGAAACAGATTTCCTGTACAAAACCAAGTAGACAGTCAAGAGGTACGGCACAACAACCCTGTTCAAATAAATTTAGGTTTAGCTCCAGTGTCATTAGCCCAAAGTACACAGAGTTACAGAGATGTAAACTGATACGATAGTACACTTGAAAGCATGAATCTTCTATGCTTTTGCAGGGTTACCATGAAAGATTTGTTACTCCATATATAAACATCTGTTGACCTCTCTGAAACTGATATTCCTATTAATTTTGTTTGCTTTAAATTGACTTTGTAACTAGAAACTCATCTGTATTTCTCTAAATCAAACCAGCACCTTTTATTACAGAAACAAGATCTACAATGCTATCACACCACCAGTTCAACTTCAGACAGTGGTTTTTTCTGCTCCCCCAGTTCCTTTAACCTCTGTATTTCTTTAACTTCTCTCTAACTAGAAGAGATGCTGATTTTACTAGTATGTGTAAACAGTATAGAAGAGTTACCTTAGACCTTTTATTTGGGGTATATGCTTTAGCATTGCTAAATATTAATCTGATATCTTTGCACAGTTCCATTGGAGTATCATAGTTTCCAGCTTCTAGTGTCTCCTTCACTGTGCCCAAGTCCATTGGTGTGTCTATAATTTCTCTGTAGTCCTAAATAAACAGACCCAAATGACTCCATTATTTAAAGCTGTCTGGGGCAAAAAAAAAAAAGTGATGGTGTGCGGTTTCTCAGACACGTAAGCATGTAAGTCCACATGCAGGGTTGCCACTGAAATTTCATGTTCCATTTCCCTGACTTTCCCTGACCAACCTTTGTCAATTTCTCTGACCACCATTCAAAAGTAACCACCATTCAAAAGTTAAAAGAATTCATATGTTACATTACATTAAATAATGGTTTTATTAAATGGTTTAAAACAGCACAACTGGTGAAAGGCACTTGGGGAGGGGGGGTCAAGATTGGAGCTTCAATATGAGCTTCTTAAAATACTGAGACTAGATTCGCACAACAACCCACCATGGCTTAGAAACCACAGTGGGCTGTCGTGTCATGTGAACCTGGGACGGGTTTTTCAGGGTGGCTTATTTTGGGGTTATAAGCCACCCTGAGAAGCCACAGTTTGTAGTAGGGTATGTTTGACCCATGATGGGTTGTCGTGTCATCCGAACCCGGACGACATGACCCATCATGGGTCAACCTCGACTACAAGCAAGCCACTTGGCAAGCGCAGCAAAAAACCCTTGCCACTCTTGCTAACCAGCTAGCGGGCAACCACCATTGCCACCCACCCCAAAATTGCCCAAGCAGCACTCTGAGGCAGCTGGCAAAGGCTTCTCTGCCATGAGCCATTTTGGGCTTGCTGCAGCTTGACTTTTTTTTTAACCTTTTTTTGCAGGGAGACCATGAAAGCTGGCTGTCAAGCTGGCTTTCACGAACCCCATGGGTAAGCATGTAAGTCCACATGCAGGGTTGCCACCGCAGTACCTTGGAGTGGCTGCCTGTGGTCACCCTTTTTTAAATTATACTGTTAATATGAGCAAATAATTGCCCTCAATATTTTTTTTAACTCGACCTGTCCAATTTGTGCAAATCTGGCAGGATGGGTTAGTGCAAGGGAGTCCCTGAGCTAGGTACTGGCCAGGGTTGGTGCCTACTGGCCAGGGTTGGTGCCTACTGGCCAGGGTTGGTGCCTACTGGCCAGGGTTGGTGCCTACTGGCCAGGGTTGGTGCCTACTGGCCAGATCCAGCAGGCACTCACCCTGTACAGTGCCTACCCCAGGCTACAGGTATTTCCCCCCTTTGCAAGGAGCTGACAGATTTGACAGGTCCGTACCTGTCAGCTCCTTGCAAAGCCCCGGTAGATCGCAGTTTGCAGAAAGGGGCTCTTTCCCCCCTTTTCACAGCGCAATCCCCTGATTTCTTTGGGGGAGATCAGGTGTCTCTAGTGGCACCCCAGTTTTGCAAGTGTTTTGCGTTGCTAGCATTTGGGGAACTTTCAAAACTGGAGGGGATTCCCACTTACAGGAGGGCGGGCTCGGTTTGACACGTGTCAAAGTGATGTCAAACTTGCTTACCCCCAGTGCTGGGAATCCCCCCAAATTTTGCCACTTCCCGAGCTGCTAGCAACTTGAGGTCAATGGCAAAACCAAGGAGACACTTGGGACTTGTGATCACCTAACCCACCCCCTAGGGATACTGCTGGAAAAGGGGGCAATTGAGGAGTTGGCCCCCAAAACACCCTTTTCAGCATGATCCTCGGGTTTTTTGGAGGGCCCTTATGTGCCCCTGGGTTATCCACACGTTAAAGTGAGGACAGCCCATGGGCACATAAGCACCCCCAAACACCCCCCCCCAAGATTCTGCTGCTAAGGGTCCTTCCTACACCCCACTCCCTTTTTTCCCCAGCGCATGCATAGTGGGTTTTGCAAAGTACTACAGTGTTCATTTTTAGCAGCTACACTTGCTGGGAGACCAACTGCAGCAGGACTGGACTTTACAGCTGGCTAGAAGACATAACGGCTGGCTACTAAGTCCAGCCAGTCAACATTTGCTTACCCCTGTGAAAATATTTACACCTTCAAATCAACTGAAACTGATTCCAGTTTGTTTGAACGCACAAGTTACCCAGTTGCAACAAACCAGTCAGTTTCTCCATAATAAAATAATGCTATCACATGCAGGTTCATTTTATTCTGTTTTACTGTTAACAACCATCAGTCAATAAACATTTTCAAAATCATGTAATCATATTAAGAAATATGTGTGCATCATTACATTACACTTGTATTCTGCCACTTTTCTACTCCAACTGCCTCAAGTGCAGACTGTTTTCTTGCAGCGGCAGCTCAAAAAATCCATTACACGAGTATATCTGTAATCACAATTTTCCTGACTTTTGACAATTTCCCTGACCAATTTCCATTTCCCTGACTTTCCAGAAAGTGCCAACCCTGACATGTAAGCCTGTGGGCAAAACAAAAACAAACAGGAGAACACTGTGTAAAATTACCCAAGGTAATTATAATATACATTTTTCTATGGACTGAAAAGAAGCACAACTATTAGCCAAGTTTGACCATGCAGCTTCGAGGACAGATTCTGAAATTAATAGTTATTTTTTCTCTATGAAAAATATATGAAAGAAGTTAGATTAATTATGAAGGAAAGACCCTCTGAGACATGAAGATGACAGAGCCAAGTGATAATCACTATTCCTTGGGTCCCAGTGTTGGGAAAAAGGCGGGAAATTATTATTATTATTATTATTATTATTATTATTATTATTATTATTATTATTCTGCATTACTAATCTGGAATGGAGGTGGGGAAGAGAACCATCTTGTAGGTGTCCTGGCCACTTTTCCAGTTAAAAACTCAGTGGAGGAAACAGAACACTTCCTCTGAGGCAATAGCTATACCAGTATTCAGCAATGGAACTTGCAGGTTTGCCTAAGATAAATCGCTCCCTCAATCTAACTTATTTGAGAACATCATTGTGAAGCAAAATGGGGTAAGAATAGGAAAGTACATTGTACACTAGAAATATTATAAAATGATGCATGGTCACAACCATGTACAATAACTTACAGGGTACAGATCCAGGTCAACAGGTTGTCTAAATGGCTCACAATCCTCACACTGGAAAATTAAATTTACAAGTTCCATACATTGCTTCTTCCAACTATTTTCATCATAGCTGGGTTTCACAGTGGTTTTCCTTTTCAGGGCCTGTCTCTTTAAAACAGAAATATAATATTTCTAAGTATAAAATGACATTTAGGAACAGTTCAAAAAAATTGCCTCCTGAGCCACTACGATAGACTGGGATATAACATTTCATATCCATCTGTACACTTCCTAGCAGTATTATTACAAAACTGCTACTTTCGTATAAATTGGAGAAAGATAGGTTGCTTACCTGTAACTGTAGTTCTTTGAGTGGTCCTCTGTGCATCACACATATGGGCTCTGTGCCTGTGCGGAGACCGCTTCGGGAAGATTCTATAACTGAAGAGATTTGGGCGGGAGCCCCTCCTCCCATGCATGCCCTCTAGGGGGCTCCTGCCCTCTCCCTCAGTTCCCGGAGACCGCCATCGTGATCCAGTACCAAGGGAGAAAATTCTAGCAGAATTTCACTGTCATGCAATAAGTACACAGACATATACATATGTTTGAATCCGAGGACTGCTCGGTACCGATATAACATGCCCAAGGAACATCCGCTTAAGGTGGTATGCTATCGAACTCGACAGTGACACCGAAGCGGGGATGAAGGGTGGGCTGTGTGAATGCACAGATGACCACTCAAAGAACTACAGTTACAGGTAAGCAACCTGTTTTTCTTCTTCGTGGTCTCTGTGCATCACACATATGGGCAGAGTAACAAGCTGACTTACTGGAGGAGGGTCGGTGTCAAGGTTACTGTAGGACCGACGAGAGGACAACTCTGCCAAATGCATTGTCCTTTTGCGATCTGACATCGAGATGGTAGTGAGTTATAAATGTCAAAGGTGTTGACCAAGTAGCTGCCTTGCAAACATCAACCATGGAGACACCTCTCGCAAAAGCCGTTGATGTCGAAACAGCTCTGGTGGAGTGTGCACGTATCGATGTCGGTAACTGTTGCCGCTTGATCTTGTAAGCCAATCGAATGCATTCGACAATCCAGGATGCCAGTCTCTGTGTCGACACCGGAGAGCCTTTTAAAGCTCCACCATAGCAAACGAAAAGGCGAGAAGACCTGATGGCTTCAGTACGAGATTTATAAAATGCTAGTGACCTGCGAACATCTAGCGCAGGGGTCCTCAAACTTTTTATACAGGGGGCCAGTTCATTGTCCCTCAGACTGTTGGGGGGGGGGAGACTATAATTTGTAAAAAATATGAACGAATGGATCAAGTAAAAAAAAAAGGACCCAAATCCTTTTTTTTACTTGTTTAAATGGAAAGTTATTATAAATTAATAATAAATTAATTATAAATTAATTTGCTGTCTAAAATTGATATAAATATAACAAACAAATAAATAGTGAGTACAACTCAAATGATTGTCATTTCAGTCACCTCAATGGCACAAGATTGTCTTCTAGATGTTTTGTAGCCTAATCCTAAGAATTTTTACTCAGAAGTAAGCCTTACTGATTTAAATGGGAATTATTGTAAGTGGTTTGTGTTTCAGCCAGGCCCAGCAATCCTAAACATTTTTGCTTGGAAGTAAATAGCCCAAGTAAGTTCAATGAGGCTTGCTCCAAGGTACCTAAGTTTGCATAGGATTATAGCCCTGTAGCCAGATTTTTATGCAGGTTTACTCAGAAGTATGCTTACTCAGAAGCTCAATGGGGGCAATGCATATGAATGCAACCATAACATCATGGCCTTCTGCAGGTTTAATATATTTTTGCATTTATTGAAAGCAATTTTAATAATAAGACATCACTCTGGATTAAATAGTTCCAGATGATCTCACAACACCTCCTCTGTCTGATTAATTGACTTCGAGTTCACCAGAGGTGAAAGCTGCTAGCAGAGGGGCTGTCAGGCCAGGACTTGGGGACAGAAGACCAGGGCCCCAATCAGCAGAATGAGCAGGTGGCCCCCCAAACACAGCAGGGCTAGGCAGGCCTGTAGCCAGGGACTGGCTAAGAGGGGACTTCCCCCTAAATTTTCTGGGCACCCCTAAATTTCTTTTACAAACAAATAATTAAAGAATAGTTTACAATTTTGTCTTTAGAAGGCCTACAAACCATAAGAACTACTCCCCCCATTCCCCCCCCCCTGAACTTAACGGCTGGCTACTGGCCTGGGTTACATTTTGAAGAGAAGTTATACAGACATTGGGGGGCGGGGGTGGCAGTTTAAGACCATTACGTTCAGAATTTAAATTACCTAAATGTAGGATAGTCTTTAAGGCCGCCTTCCCCAACCTGGTGCCCACCTAATGTGTTGGACTACAGCTGGCTGGGAGATGCTGGGAGCTGTAGGACTTTTTTCCCTGTGGTTTGCTGGGGGATGCTGGGAGGACTTCCCCAGCAGGATTGCAGCCGAAAACTCTGGCTCACGTACCTCTCTAGACTGGCTACTGAGACTTTCCCAAATTTGAGCCGCCGCCACCACCACCACAACTCGGGGCACTGGAGAGCAACCAGGAGCGAGTGAGAAATCGCTGTGAAGTGAGCGTGCGCGGTGATTGGATTGGGGAGCGCATGGGCTCATGCTGATGTCCCCGAGCACGCTCCCCACCGCCGTGGGTTCCGGCCGGGCGGCTCGCGCCCCGCCCCCAGCTCAGCCGCCTCTTCCCCCAAAGGGGACGCTGGCCACAGGACTGCCACTTGCCCTGCAGGGCTCCGGGCGGGCGGGCAGCTCATGCCCCGCCGCCGGTTCAGCCGCCCCTCCTCCCCTTACCCTGAAGGAGACGCTGGCCACAGGACTGCCACTCACCCTGCAGGGCTCCTGGCGGGCGGGCGGGCGGCTCGCGCCCCGCCACTGGTTCAGCCGCCCCTCCTCCCCTTACCCCAAAGGAGAGGCTGACCAGGAGACGCTGGCCACAGGACTGCCACCTGCCCTGCAGGGCTGCGGCTCCGCCACCCCTCCTCCCCTTCCCCCGCAAGGAGCCTCTAGTCTAGATCGGCCGCCGGGCCGGATGAAAAGACACGGCGGGCCGGATGTGTCCCGTGGGCCGTAGTTTGAGGACCCCTGATCTAGCGTGTATAATTGGCGTTCCAAAGGGGACTAGGGCATTGCAAAAAAGGCCGGTAATATAATGTCCTGGTTAATATGAAAAGTAGTGACTACTTTAGGCAGGAAAGTCAAGTCCGGGCGTAAGACCACCTTGTCCATGTGCAAGACCAGATAAGGAGCATCTACACGCAATGCAGCAAGTTCAGAGGCTCGTCGGGCAGATGTGATTGCCACCAAGAATGCAGTTTTAAGTGTAACCAATCTGATATCCGTGGAAGCCATAGGCTCAAATGGATTCGACATCAGAGCTCGAAGTACCAATTGCAAGTCCCAACCGGGCATTAGCGAGCGAATGAGCTGAAGGTATTAAGTTTTTTAATCCTTTCAGAAAGCGTTTGACTAGAGGATGTGTAAAAACAGCCACCATGATATGCTGACAAGGCTGCCAAGTATACCCATATTGAGGTGATTTTCAAGCCTTTGTGTTGCAAATTGAGGGGGAACTGCAGCACATGCTGAATTGAAGCGGCTGAATACGGCACTTTAATGGGGCCGAGATAGCAGCAGAAGGCTTTCTATTTTCTAGCATAGGATGCTCTGGTAGAAGGCTTCCATGCTGCTCGCAAAACTTCTTTGATCTCAAGTGGGAGAGAGTGCGGTGTCATATCCGCCATGCGGTAAGTTTGAGGATGGACGGATTCGGATGGAGTAAGGAGCCCTGGGCCTGCGATAATAGAATTGGAGTGAGTGGGAGATAAAAATATGTCCCCTTGGAGAGGCGGAGTAACAGTGCAAACCAGGCTTGTCTCAGCTACCACGGAGTTATTAGGATAAATCTTGTGCCATAGGACTGTATCTTCGCGACCACTTTAGTTAACAACAGAGTTGGAGGAAATATGTAGAATAGAGCACCCAACCAAGTGAGGAGGAATGCATCGCCGATCGAATGCGGATCGTGACCCGCTCTGCTGCAAAACGTGGGGCATGCTGTATTGACTGAAGTGGCGAAGAGATCGATAGTCGGAGTGCCCTATTGCTGAAACAGACGGTCCTGAACTTGAGGATCGAGCTGCCACTCGTGAGAAGAGATTGACACCCTGCTGAGTGCGTCTGCTAGGATGTTGTCCTTCCCAGCGATATGGATGGCTCTTACTGAGATCTGTCGAGGAATTATCCAGTTGAACAGGCGAAATGTCAGGTTGGTCAAACAAATGGAACGTGTGCCTCCTTCCTTGTTCAGGTAGGCAACCACCGTAGGATTGTCTGTGACCACCTGTACAGATTTCTTCTGTAGAACGGATTTGAGAGACTTCATCGCGTTCCACACCGCCAGAAGTTCTAACACGTTTATATGCTTGCCTCGGTCCCAAGGCGGCCATAGTCCTTGTACTGTGTGGGGACCGCAGTGCGCCCCCCAACCCAGGAGAGAGGCATCCGTTGTGAGAGTCTGCGTCGGTGGTGAAGGTAAAAATGAAAGGCCTGCAGTCAGATTTTTCTGATCTATCCACCATGCCAGAGACTGTGTGATATCCGGCGGGATGGATAGTCGAGTTTGATGAGCATTCATCTCGGAATTGAACGACCTTATGAACCAGTTTTGTAGCAGACGCATCTGAAGACGGGCGAACACTACGACCGGTATCGATGATGCCATGAGTCCGAGAAGTTGCTGGATCGAGTATGCCATGCAGGAAGACGCTTATTGCAGTTTGACTGCTAAAGCAATTATTTTCAGTACTCGACCTTGAGGAAGGAAGGCGCGACCGACAGTTGAGTCCAGAAAGGCTCCGATGTACTGGATCCTTTGAGTTGGATGGAGATCGATTTCTTCTCGTTCATGCAGAGTCCCAAGGAGACTAGCATGTTCATTGTCAGGCGAAGAGAGTCTTCCAAGTCTGGTGCAGAGGGCACCACCAGTAGCCAATTGTCTACTTAAGGAAACAGAGTCACCCCACGAGTCCGAAGGGCTGCACAGACTACTGCCATGCATTTTGTGAAGACTCTCGGTGCCGTGGAGAGGCCGAACGGAAGAACGAGGAACTGGTAAGTATCGGAACCGATCTTGAACCTCAGGTACCTCTGACTGCCTCGATGAATCGCCACGTGGAAGTATGAATCTTGGAGATCGATGGATGCAAACCAATCGGTCTTGCAAAGAAGGGGAAGGATCGACTGGAGCGTGACCATTCGAAACTTCTTGGGTGGAATGAAGAAGTTGACTGTACATAGGTCCAGGATCAGTTGAAGCACTCCGCCCTTCTTTGACACCGTGAAATACCTGGAGTAAAGGCAATCCTGCGTAAGGTGAGGAGGGACCATCTGGATGGCCCCTTTTTGCAGCAAGGAAGCAACCTCCTCCAGCAGCGGTAGAGATGGCTGCATGGTGCGAATGCCAAGGAAAGGTGGAAGGGCGTCGAACTCGATCCTGTACCAGTGCTGGACGATGTTCAGAACCCAGTGATCGATGGTAATTTTCTTCCAAGATGGTAGGAAGCGAGACAGTTGAGTGCCAAATTGAGGTTGAGACAGCTGAGTAGTCAGACCGCAAATGTCGGTTGGGCCTTCGGAGAAGTCAACACGCTGCTTTTGGAAGTCGCCTCCTTTACAGGCGCCCCGGTACCGGCGCTGCTGGTATGGTCGGCTCGGTACCTGGGGCTGCTGTGGAAGAGCACGACGGTCTTGCCACGGTTGTTGAGGTTGGTATTGGGTCTGATAAGGGGCAGACGAGGGCTGAAATCGTGTCCAGCGTCGGCGTCTGAACAGGCGCGAAGCAGGCGGTGGTGCAAGACCCATTTTCTGGGTGTTCACTCAAGCTTTCTGCACGGCATCGAGGGAATCGTCGGTGTTGACATTAAACAATCTGGAACCGTCAAAAGGCAAGTTCTCAACTTTGGTTTTCACTTCGGGTGTTAAGAGTCGATGAACGCAGCCAGGCGTGTCGACGAAGGGTGACTGCACTCACTAGAGACCTGCCATGACAATCACCCTGATGCCTAGCAGTGTGGATTTGTTGCCTGGACAAGTTGATCGCCTCTGCCTGAAATACACGGGCTAGGTCACGTTTTTCAATGGGCATATAGTCAATCAGGCTCGCCATTTTTTCCCAAAGGAACAGTTGGTACCTGGCCATGGTGGCTTGAGAACACGAGGGCACTGGAAGTGTAGACACGCCGTCTGTAATTGTCTAGGCATTTGCCCTCTGGATCAGACGGAGGGGAATGTTGTTTTCCGGATGTCGATTGTGCCAACTCCACAATTATTGAATTCGGAACAGGGTGCGAAAAAAGAAAACTTGCTGTATCTTCCCGCATCCTGTACAATGCATCCAGGCGTCATGCGGCAGGTGGTGTCATAGCTGGTGTACTCCAGGAAGCTTGAACTGTTTCCAGCATTGTCGGCGTGATAGGGATGAGCGTTGGTCCCGCCGTCGACTTGGAGACTACGTCAAAAAGAGGATCTTTCGTCTTTTTCTCTTCAGTCGTAGTCTCTAGCCCCAATGCCTGAGTCATCCTCAGAACTTGATCCTGAAATGTCCCCATGTCTTCAGATGGTGAGACTGCTGTTCGAGAGGAGACATTCTGGTCCGGAGGAAGGTGTCGCTGACAGAAAGGATTCAGAATCAGTAGAACCATTTCCAGGAGAAGATGATCTACGGGATCGAGCAACAGCCGTTACTGAGACTGTAGTCTGTTGTTCCCTCTCTGCCCCTTGAATTGGTAAAGCTGATGAGGATGGAGCATTTGGCCCTTCTGGAGTCGAAGAAGGCAGCCACCTTGTACTACTGCGAGGCGGAGATCGGTCCCTGGAATGGTACCGGCTCGAAGTACGATCCAGATAGTCCGAATCTGGAGATCTCCGACAGCCGGAGTACTCCCGATCGCAATAATAGGAACGCTGTGACTCCATCGAATAGAGATCCCTCCCGGTAGAATGGAGAACGGGATTGAACACAGCGTGAGTTAGATGGCCTGTAGAACTCTCGGTCCCAATATGTTCTGACAGGCCTCCCGTCATCTGAAATCCACACCTCCTCGATCTCGAGAGAGACTGATAGAGTTCGAGAGACACAAGCCCGCATACTGCAAACTGGAGAAAGACGAGTTGGAGGAGGCGATGATGGTGCATCTTGCTCTGTCGGTCTCGTAACTATTGGAGAGTCGATTATCTCTCCTTCTGAAACCGACGGAAAGAGCCCTTTGAAGGAGGAGACGAAGACCTTCTTGCCGATTCCCTCAAGCCCGAGGGAACCGCTATGGGGAGAGAAGGAGGTCTCTGCCTGTGACGATAACGTGACCAGTTATTTAATTTTATTTCTCTCACTACTACCTGGCTGTTAGTTGACTTTCTTCACTAACCCAGGGGCTGAGATATGGTATTTCCAGGGTATTAGTTCACCCTATTTTAAACTAACACTGTTCCAACTCTGTCACAAGTCTTCACTCACTCCCAGACAAACCCGAGCGGACAATCTGTCCCTAACTAACTCTAACTCCCTAACACTCTAACTAACTCATCTAATCTCACACACGCACATATATACAGAGCTCCCCCCGCATCAGAACTCTTTACAGGCGATCCCCGATAGGTTGCTGGGCACATCCACTCTGCCTGGCAACGCTAGATGTTAAACCTTTCATCACACTGCCCAGCCGGGCTTTTTTGAGATTTGGCAGCCACCTGTTCTCCTGGAGGCAATGCTCTCGAGCCCGAGAGCGAAGCCGCAAGCTTTTTCGCCAATTTTCTTGCTTTTTCTTTCTTTTCTTTGCTCCGTTTTTTAGAGGCCTCTCTCTGCCTACGAACCTTTTTGGCATGGCTTTTGGAAAGCATTGCCTCCATATATTTGTCTGACGAGCCCGCAGACGTAATGGTGTGAGAGGGCGGCGTACTAGGCCTCACTAATTGAGCGGGCGGTTCCGCAGGAGCTTGTAGGGCCTTACTCCACAACAGGGCTTTAAGCTTGTCTGCCTGGTGCTTCCTTGCTTGTTCAGTGAAAGCCTGACAGTGATGGCAGATTGCCACGTTATGTGCCTCTCCTAAACAGACAAGGCACAAGGAGTGGCCGTCCACTGGGGGTAATTTTGTGCCACAGCGCACACATTTTTTTGAGGTAATTTCCCTCAGCGAACTATTGCTATAGCAAGAGAATCTCCAAAACGCTGCCACACACTATGGCGGTCGAAGAGGAATTGAGGGAGAGGGCAGGAGCCCCCTAGAGGGCATGCGTGGGGGGAGGGGCTCCCGCCCAAATCTCCTCAGCTATCGTCTCCACGCAGGCGCAGAGCCCATATGTGTGATGCACAGAGACCACGAAAAAGTAGTTATGGTTAAGGTAGATTGACTTACTTTTCTAGAAGTTGCTCTTGGTACATAGGTCTCTTCATCATCCTACAAAACAGACAAGACAAATGCATTTTTAAAAGTTACCATGCTGGCTCATCTTGTCTGAGTGTGGAAAGCTAAGCAGGGTCAGGCCTGGTTATTACTTGGATGGGAGATCCCTCCTCGAGTTTCCTGCATTGAGCAGGGGGTTGGACTTGATAGCCTTGTAGGCTCCTTCCAGCTCTATGATCTATGAAATCTATTTAGAGATTAGGTGTCAGACACCTCCTGGTTCAATGAGCTTACAATACTGGGTCCATACTGGTGTTATTAAGGTGAATGGAAAGGACATGGCTTAATAAAACAGCAAGTATAATAAGCTATAGTTAATTGCACAACATAAGAATTAAGCTTTATTACCCGTTCAGCTGCATCTGTGCTGTTCTCATTGTTTATTGCTATACACAACTCAAAAATATCTGTACAATTTGGATTCCTGGAAAATAAAAACAAGTGTTATGTTACTTTCAAGAAAAAAGGCAGCTGTTGCCTATACATAGGATGAATGAAATGCAAAAGTGCACAAGGCACCAGAGCCAAGGTGTGTAAATATGACTATTCATATGCCATAGAACAATAGTGTTGGTATAACCATATAATTAAAAAGAAAAGAAATATAGCTTAAGTCTCAGGAATCAAAATGAAGGCACACTTGGATGAAGCTGATTATTTAGATCCATGCCAGTCGGGCTTCAGGCCTGGACATGGGATGGAAACGGCCTTGGTCGCCTTGGTGGATGATATGAGGGCAGCCTTGGATAGGGGCGAATGCTCCTTCCTAGTCCTCCTTGATCTCTCAGTGGCTTTTGATGCCGCTGACCACGGCATCCTCCTGAACCGCCTGGAGGGGTTGGGCATTGGAGGCACTGTATTGCAGTGGTTCCGGTCCTTCATCTCTGGAAGGTACCAGAGGGTAGTTCTTGGGGAGGAGGTTTCGAACCTCAGCTGCTCACTTGTGGGGTGCTGCACGGTTCCATCCTCTCCCCGATGCTATTTAACATCTACCTAAAGCCGCTGGGAGCTATCATCAGGAGGTTTGGGGTGTGATGTCATCAATATACGGATGACATGCAGCTCTACCTCCCTTTCAAGTCCTCACCAAGGTTGGCCGTTGAGACCCTGTCCAAGTGCCTGGAGGCAGTGGGTGGCTGGATGGGAAGGAAGATGCTGAAACTGAACCCCGACAAGACCGAGGTACTTCTGGTGGGAGACAAGGGGAGGTTAGGGGATGTTGACCTGGTGCTGAATGGAGTACATTTGCCCCTGAAGGACCAGGTCCGCAGCTTGGGGGTCATTCTAGACTCCCAGCTGTCCATGGAGGCTCAGGTGTCAGCTGTGAGCTGGGCGGGGCTGTATCAACTCCATCTGATACAGCAGTGGCGCCCCTACCTTCCTAATCATCTGCTCCCATCAGTGGTTCATGCCTTGGTCTCCTCTCGCCTAGGCTACTGTAATGCACTCTACATGGGGTTACCCTGGAAGACGGTTCAGAAGCTACAGCTGGTACAGAACGCAGCAGCTCGCCTGGTTAAAGACATCACTCCAGTGCTCAAGGAGTTGCACTGGCTACCAGTTGCTTGCCGAGCTGAACTGGTTGAATTTGTTGGTTTTGACCATTTTGAATGTTCTGATGAAGATAATGAAAAAAGTTGTTAGCCGGCATTCTTGTAATCTGTACCTATAATTGCATTGTTATCAGTGTATTTTGATTCCTGAGATTTATGCTATATTTCTTCTTTTCTTTTTAATTATATGGTTATACCAACACTATTGTTCTATGGCATATGAATAGTCATATTTACACACCTTGGCTCTGGTGCCTTGTGCACTTCTGCATTTCATTTATTTCAGAGCCAGCTCCCTTTTGTTTTTGCCTATACATAGGACTACAGCAAATACAAGTTGTACATTTTTCGAAATGATGTTGAGTCAGGAAGAGGCACACCTAAGGAGAACATTTATAACTTGTAAGGAACGATCCCTACTATTCCAGTATGACCACAAGTGCCGTTGAAAAGGACAGGTTGCTTACCTGTAACTGAAGTTCTTCGAGTGGTCATCTGTGCATTCACACACATATGGGTTCTCTGCGCCTGCGCTGAGATCGTTCGGGAATCTTCCGAAGCTGAGGTGAATTGGGCGGGAGCCCCTCCCCCTGCGCGTGTCCCTTAGCGCGGCTCCCGCCCATCTCCTCAGTTCCCTGAGACCGCCTATTGCGACCGTCGGGACCGAGGATGACATTGTAAACTCCCTGACACTCTAATAAGAGATACGAACCCGATATATACTCCGATACCGAGTGTAATAGCCAGAAAAAAACGGTTTCCCAACCATCTTCCTCTTTGGTATCCATCGAACTCGATGAAGACACCGAGCGGGGAAGGAGGGCGGGTTGTGTGAATGCACAGATGACCACTCGAAGAACTACAGTTACAGGTAAGCAACCTGTCCTTCTTCGTGGTCTCTGTGCATCACACACATATGGGTAGATTAGCAAGCTGACTTACCGGAGGTGGGTCGGTGTCGGTAGTCAGATGGTGATCGAAGAAAGGACCGCTCTGCCGAATGCGTTCTGCTCCCTGGCTCGAACGTCGAGGCGGTAATGTCGGATGAAAGTCGAGGGGGTAGACCAGGTCACCGCCCTACATAAGTCCAGCAAAGGAATGCCTTTTCCGAAAGCTGTCGAGGTCGATAGAGCCCTGGTTGAATGGGCTATCACAGACCCTGGCAGAGAACATCCAGCTAATTGGTAGGTAAGTTCAATAGTGTCCACTATCCAAGAGGATAGCCTTTGCTTGGATACAGGACGGCCCGATTTAGGGGGGCCATAGCACACAAAAAGTTGATTGGTCTTCCTTATCGATTCCGTACGGGCTTTGTAGAATAGTAGGGCCCGTCGGACGTCGAGGCTGTGCATCGATCTCTCGATCGTTGACGATGGGGACGGGAAGAACGTTGGGAGAACGATGTCCTGTCCTAGGTGAAATTCAGACACCATCTTCGGCAAGAAAGTTATATCATGTCTCAATACGACCTTGTCTTTATGGAAGGTTGTGTAAGGTGGGTCCACTCGGAGAGCGTGCAGCTCACTTACTCTTCTTGCCGAAGTAATTGCTATCAAGAATAGCGTTTTGAACGATACCAGCCGCAGGTCCGCTTTTGCCATGGGCTCGAATGGTGGCTTTGTTAGAGCTTTTAGGACCAAGGGTAAATCCCAACCCGGGACTATGTTGCGGACTGGAGGTCGAAGGTTTTTAAGCCCCTTTAAAAATTGCTTCACTAGCGGGTGTACGAACAAGGACGTCCCCGTTGAGGCAGTTCTGTGTGCTGTTAGAGCTGCCAGATAGACTTTGATTGACGAGAATTTCAGGCCGCGGGTCATTAGCGAGTGAAGGAAATCGAGAACGGTCGAGATCGAGCAAGTCATTGGGTCTTTGCCTAAAGGTGAGACGAAATCAAGGAAAACTGCCCATTTCCTGGCGTAGGAGAGCCTTGTGGAAGGTTTCCGTGCTGCTAATAGGACCTCCTTCACCGCGTCCGATAGGTCTGTATCTGCCGCTATCTGATTCTCCAGGCCATTAGGTTTAGAGAATGTAGGTTGGGGTGAAACACTTTGCCTTTGTGTTGTGTTAATAGATTGTCCTGTAGTGGTAATGGGAGATAATCTCCCTGCGAAAGGTTGAGCAGGTGTGCAAACCAAGGTTGACGCGGCCACCGCGGGCATACTAGAATGCAATTGGTTTTGTCTCGAGATATCTTGGCGATCACACGTGTAAGTAGTGGGATTGGGGGGAATAGGTAATAGAAGTCGCCGCTCCAGGTCATCAGGAAGGCATCGGTGATCGAATTCGGGTCCAAGGCCGCCCTGCTGCAAAACATGGGGCACATGGTGTTTTCTGTGGTGGCGAATAGGTCTATTCTCGGGTGACCCCAGCGTTGGAACAGCGAGTTGATCACCTCCCTGTCCAGCGTCCATTCGTGCGATTGCATGGACACACGGCTCAAGGTGTCTGCCAGTACATTGGATTTTCCTGCGATGTGGATCGCTACAAAGGACATTCCTCGAGGTAGAGCCCATTCGTAGAGCTGCATGGTCAGTCTTGCGAGGCGCGTCGATCTCGTGCCGCCCTGTTTGTTTATGTACGCGACCACCGTAGTATTGTCGGTCACGACATGGATGTGGCAGTTCGAGAGATATTGCTCTGGGGCTTGTAATGCTTTCCAAACGGCCATCAGTTCTAACCAGTTGATGTGTTTGGAGGCTTGTGTCGACGTCCATGTGCCTTGCATGACGTGATCGCCTGAGTGGGCCCCCCATCCCAGCAACGATGCATCCGTTGTCAATATGCGGTTCGGTGTCGGAGGCTGGAACGGTATGCCCGCGTTCAGATTCGACTCCTGTTGCCACCACCTCAAGGACTCTCTTACGGCTCGAGGAAGATATAGTCGGACGGATGGTTTGTCTTTCTCTGGTTTGAACTCCTTGATGAACCATGCTTGAAGGGGTCGCATGCGAAGTCTCGCATATCGTACGACCGCAATTGTTGAGGCCATATGTCCTAGTAAGCGTTGAATCATATGAGCGGAGCATATTGGTTGCTTCGAGATTCTTTTTGCGAGTGTCCTTACTTGTCGCACTGTCACTTGGTAGATAAGCCCGACCTTCGAAGGCGTTTAGTTTCGCGCCGATGTACTGTATCTCCTTCACTGGTTGGAGGACCGATTTCTCCACGTTCAGGCAGAGTCCCAAGTCCTCCAGGAGGTACAGGGTCTCTTCCAGTGCGTGCTGGAGCTCCCATTTTGATTGAGCCACTAGTAACCAATCGTCCAGGTACGGGAAGACGGTGATGCCTCTTGCCCGAAGACTCGCACAGACCACAGCCATACACTTCGTGAACACCCTCGGCGCGGTGGAAAGTCCGAATGGAAGAACTACGAACTGGAAGGTGTCGTCTCCCACTCGGAACCGAAGGTATTTTTGGGTGTCCTCGTGGATGACGATGTGGAAGTACGCATCCTTGAGGTCGATGGATGCAAACCAATCGTTCCTTCGAAGTAGTGGGAGAAGCGACTGGAGTGTGACCATACGAAATCTCTTTGGTGGGATAAAGAGATTCACCGTGCGAAGGTCCAGGATCGGTCTGAGTCCTCCTCCTTTTTTCTTTACGATGAAGTACCTGGAGTACAGGCCGTCCTCCAAGTTCTCTGCGGGAACCGGCCGTATTGCTCCTTTTTGCAGGAGGTTCGATACCTCTTCTAGGAGCACTCGAGTTGGACGGGTGGTCTTGATCCCGAGAAAAGGAGGGAGGACTCTGAACTAGATCCTGTAGCCGTGTTCTATTATACTCAACACCCATCGATCCGTCGTGATGGTCCTCCAGGACCGGAGGTGTTGGTGAAGGCGGGAGCCGAAGAGAGGCGCCTGAGGTGGTGGAGACGAGGTGATCGGTCTGCTGGTGTCGAGAGCAGGTCGGACTGGAGGAGACAAGTCGGTCGGGCCGGCGACGGAGTCAAAGGCGCCGTCGAGTGAAGTCGCCCCCCCTCCGCGAGCCCCTCGAGCGCTGTTGAGAGTATGAGCGTTGTGGTGCCTGAGGCTGTGGGGCTTGAGGCCGACGATTCCCACCCCGATACTGTGCAGCTGGTTGGTATTGCGAGGAAGGGTATGGGAATCGAGACCATCGCCTCGGTCTGAATTGTTGAGATGGGGGCTGGCGGACAAGCCCCATCTTCTTGGCCGTCGCTAGAGCCTTTTGAGCGGAGTCGAGGGAGTCATCTGTGGTGGCGTTGAACAACCCTTCTCCGTCAAAAGGAAGGTCTTGTATCTTTGCTCTATCATCGGGAGTCAGATTGGTAGAGCGAAGCCAGGTGTGTCTCCTCAAAGCCACGGATCCGATCATCGACCTAGCGTGGCTGTCGACCTGGTGGCGGGCAGTGTTCATCTGTAAAGCACCGATGCTGGTCGCTTCTTTGATGTATTGCGCCGCCAGGTCCCTTTTGTCGTCCGGCAGATAATCACAGAGGTCTCCCAGCTTCTCCGTGATGAACATCTGGTATCTAGCTAGCAGCGCCTCATAGTTAGATACCTTCAGCCCGAGGGAAGACGAGGAATAGATCCTACGGCCGTAAGAATCTAATGTCTTGCCCTCTTTGTCTGCCGGCGTCGTATGCTGTTTTCCCCCACGAGACTGCGCTGATTTAACTATGAGCGAGTTCGGGGTCGGATGGGAAAACAGGAATTTAGCTCCTTCCTCCTGGATTCTGTACATTGACTCCAGCCTCTTAGCCGTTGGTTTCGTAGAGGCCGGAGTTTTCCAGGTCTCCTGCACCGTCTCCAGCAGTGTTGGCAGGAAGGGAAGGAGCAGGTGGTTGGACTGAGTGGTCTTCAGGATCGCATAGATGTCGTCTTTTGCTTTCCCTTTCGCGGTTTTTGCCTCAACTCCCAGAGCTGTCACCATCCGGCTGACATGCTCGGCGAAGCTGCCCATGTCCTCTGATGGGGAGATCGCTTCCTTGGATTCCACTCGTGCATCTGGTGAGGTGGAATGGGAGGAGGAGGCCACTGAGTCCGAGTCCGATACGTACGCCGATCCTGACAACGAGCGAGTCGCGACAACGGGGGCGAGAATCGTCTGGGCAGCCGAGGTCGAGGCGGTCGGTTGGACTATGGTCTCGACGGGTGCCCGGAATACGGTCGTACTTTGCCTTGGCGTAGGAGATCTAGACCTATGTCTGCGCTCTCGAGGTGGGGAGTGTCGGTGCCGGTAGTAATAATCGCGCCTTCTCCGGTCAGGCGAGCCTCGAGATCGGGATCTGTAGCTCCTAGATCTCGAGTCCGAATAATAGGAGCCCGACCATGATCTGTCATCGCGGTGGCGGGAGTAGACGGATCGGGAGGCAGAATCCCTCGAGGCCGAATCGCGGCTTCGGTACCGAGGAGAGCGTGATGGTCCGTGCGCCCTCCGCTCTTCCCTAGCATATGCTGCTGGAGGCGAGAGACGTGGTGGAGGACCCCTCGAGCCCGAACGGGGTCGTTCCATCGATGGCGAGGCCACAATTTCTCCCTCCGACAGGGAGGTGGTTATAGTCGGCGGTTGCTTCATTGGGGTTTTCGAACCCGATTCTCGATCTCGAGCCCCAGTCATCGCCGACATTAGTAGAGCCGTACGCTCTGAGACCTTCATAGCAGCTGAGGTAGAAGGCTCAGCGTCTTTGCCGGGCTTGTCCGTCATTTTCTTTCTTAGGCGTTCTGCCTTGTCTTTATGGGCCTTTTTCGCCAATTTCTTTGCCGCAGAAGTATCTTTTGCCGGCTTCTTGGCTGACTGGGATCCCCCAGGTTTCTCTTCCGGATCAGGCCCTTTAGCTGATAGAGACTGCTCCCACAGGAGAGCTCGCAGCTTAGTTTGGCGTTGTTTTCGGGCCTGTTTTGTAAAGGCCTGGCAGTCCTGGCAGGTCTCCATTTTATGGCCTTGCCCCAGGCAAAGCAAGCACAGCAGGTGCTTATCAGCGGGTGGGATTTTCGTCCCACACCGCTGGCATTTTCTAAAAGCTGCCTTCAGAGGCATAGTTAGAATAATAAAGAAGAGATTAGGAGATAGGTGGATAAGATCGGGGGAGAGATACGGGTATAGTAAGAGTTTTTTTGTAATAATTTTTTTTTTTTTTTTGAAAAAGGAGATAGACTAGTCGAAGAAAAAGAAAGAAAGAGAAGATTTTGAAGTAAAAGGGTGATAGGAAAGGCTAACTCAGCTGAATAAACGACTCCGGAGAGAGAGTAGAAGAACCCGACGACTACACGCAATGGCGGTCAAAGAGGAACTGAGGAGATGGGCGGGAGCCGCGCTAAGGGACACGCGCAGGGGGAGGGGCTCCCGCCCAATTCACCTCAGCTTTGGAAGATTCCCGAACGATCTCAGCGCAGGCGCAGAGAACCCATATGTGTGTGATGCACAGAGACCACGAAGAAGAATTAGAATATGTTTATTCTGAACATAGACATAGAAATAAAACTATTTTTGTGAAGAAAAGAGCCTTTCGGGGGGTTCACACACACACACACACACACACACACACACTCACCTCATGTGTGAACCGGCTGGGGTGGGTGGGGTGTGCATAGTTAGCGTGTGGAGAAAGGGGCCCTTGGGGGTTCCTACATGCGCACACACACACACACACACACGCCTCCTCATGTGTAAACCAAGTGGGGCCAGTTGAGGGGGCTGGGAGGAAACAAAAGCCTCGGCGCCTAGATGCCTAGAGAAGCTGGCCTAGGGCTTTCATATGTAAATAGTTCAAACCATGAGTCATGAGTTCCCTTCCCCCTGCCTGGCCAGGTGAGGTGCATGGTGATTGGCTAAGAGGCAGCAGAGGAGGGGAGGGGGGGGGGAAGGTATATTTCCCAAAGCGTGGGTTTTGGTCTTTGTTCTATCCGGCTGTGGTAATGGCGGTAAGTCAAGGACCCCAGGCAGCTCCTGGTGAAATTAGCTGGATTGAGGGCTCTAGTAAAGGCAAGCCTTGTGGGAGTTTTACCCATCTCGGACCTTCGGGTAGGTGTGGTAATCTCCCTCAGGCAGCGAGGCTGTGCTGGATTTAACCCTTGAAGAGAACACCCTCAGGGAACAGGTGTGTGCCTGAGAGATATTAAGGAATCAGGTTTTATTGTTTTGCAGCTTTACTGTCTACTAACGTGTCTGTCTCTTTATTTTGTGTGCTTCTCCCATTTCCCTAACCTTGTTGTAAAATGCTACCAGAATAAACCTTGTCCTGGTTTTACCCCACATGGTGTTTGTGGGTTGCTCTGTGGCTTCAGTAACGAAATCCAGGTTACAGAATTAAAGGCGAGTCCCTCAACAGAGATCCAAGTAGGATTGCAGACAGCTGAGGCTGGCAATCCGGTACCTTGAGATCTCTGGGGGTCTTGGTTCCTTTGGAGTAGGAAATGGTGGGGGTGTGGTGGGCCAGCCAGCCCCCCCTTCCTCCACATGGTGGCAAGCGCTGGGATTCGAAGCTGAACCACAGAGTGTCTGCACGTGGGCAAATGAGAGAAATTAGAGAGACGTTAGTGCATGAATAGAGAGTTTGTTATTTTTTTAGAGATTTAAGTGTGAGATTGAGCCTTAGGAAAAAACGTTCAAATTGCTGAAAGGGGCTGCCCCAGTCGGCGGAAGCCTAGCCCCAGCAGGGAGCGTTGAAGGCAAGAAATTTCAACTATGGAATGAGTTCCAGAACAGCTTGTGTGCCCAGCAAGTGGGCAAAGGGCAGCAAGTGATGAGATTGAGCCTCAAAGAAAACGTTCAGATTGCTGAAAGAGGCTACCCCAGTCTGGGGAAGCCTAGCTCCCAGCAGAGAGCGTTGAAGGCAAGAAATCTTGATGTCTGTAGACTGGTGGAAAAAAGCTGCCATGCTAGACAACTGGATGGAGTTGTACCAGCAGAAAAGGCAGGGCGAGTTCCCTTTTCCAGGCGTGGAGAGGCCAAGGGGACAAGCAAAAGAAACTACCCATCGAGTACAACAGAGGCTGGGAGTAGCAGTTGCCAGTGAGTAAGCAGAGCCAGATCCTACCATCCCCATCGCGTGCAAGAAGTCTGTGGGTGAGCAGATGGCGGCTGCATTTGGGGGGTTGGAGGAGCCTGGGAAGAGAGGAAGAGGTGGTGTGTGCGCACGCGCGTGTGTTCCAGGAGGAGGGAGAAGACCAGAAAACCTCTCCTAAGAGAATGGTGAGCAAAACGTTGAGTTTTGGGACAGCGTTTGATGGGTGATTTTAGTTGTGCTGTGTGCCCCAGAGAAATTGTCGAGACTTTTGAACTTGGACTGTCCAGTTGCTCTTGGGGGAGGCATGGTGAATGGCTAGGCTGGGCAGCAGCAAGCAGTGGGGGGGGCGGACATCAGAAAACACCCCCCCCCCCAGAAAAAGAGACTTTGTCCCTGTGCTGCCGAAGTGGAGGGCTGAAAGAAGCAGAAACGGAAAAAGGAATTTCCCTTCAGGCGTTTTTCTGCTGCCACCTGAAGACAACGGACTGAGATTAAGTGTTTGTTTCATTAAAGCCAACACATGTTGATGACTTGTTCCTGGGAAAAGGGAGGGAACAGGGATTCAGGTGTAATTGTGTTGTCTTTGTGTTGTCTTGTTGCTGGGTTGTTGGGGGACCGGGGACCAGTGCTCCCAGTGTAAACAACTGAACTATTTGTGTTGTCTTGTGTCATGTGCAAAGGTCAATTTGAAATGATGATGATAATAATAATTGCTGCATTTGTTCAAAGCGCCTCAAGGGGGCAGGGAAGAGTTGCCAGAGGAAAAAATCAGAGGCGAGGGAACAAAGCAGGCTAAAAGACAGATTGCCAGGCTGTGTGTTCTAGTAAGTGCCTTTGGGAAAAGGGGGGTGGTGGGAAGCCACCAGCAAACCTTTAGAACAGTCATCCCATTCAAGTCATTGGGTAGAAAGTGCCAAAAGCAAACCTTTGGGAAAAGGGGGTGGTGGGAAGCCACCGGCAGGCCTTTGAAAACTGAGTAGAGCCTCCAAAGCTAAGCATTCAATTCTCAGAGAGACAGTCATCCCGTGCAAGTTTGGGTGGAGGGCTAAAGGAGCCAAGCCCAAGAGGCTGAAGAATTGCCAAGTTGAGCCTCCATGGCTAAGCATTTGATTCTGAGGGAGACAGTCATCCCGTGCAAGTTTGGGTGGTGGGCTAAACGAGCCAAGCCCAAGAGGCTGGAAGATTGCCAGGCTGTGTGTAGCAAGTGCCAAAAGCAAATCTTTGGGAAAAGGGGGGTGGTGGGAAGCCATCCCATTCAAGTCATTGGGTAGAAAGTGCCAAATGCGAACCTTGGGAAAAGGGAGTAGGCATTCATGTCGTTGGGTGGTGAGAAGCCATCCCATCGGGCCTTTGGAGGGGGGGGTGATGGTATTCACGTCGTTGGGTACAGAGTCGCAGGGGCAAGCCTTTAAAAGCAAACAAAGGCGAATTGAAGTCACATTTCGGTCCATAATCTGCCCCCTACAGGCTGTGTGAGAAACAGCAACCCTAAAGTTTTTAAATTGAAGAGTCACGTATTTCTGTGTAATGCAAACCTGTAAACTTCTGATTGATAGTTATTGCTTGTTGTTTTGCTGTTTTGATGTTTAAGGAGATTTAAGATTTAAGAATTAAGCTTGAAGATGTTTAAGACTATAGTTAATGTGTTTGATGTTTTGATGCTTGTTTTTTTTTGTTCTGTTCTGTTTTTGTGTGTGTGTGAAAGTGAAGAAAGGTGCACTAGTGGTAGAATGCTAGCCAAGCTCTTTTCTTTGTTTTGTTTTTTAGTTAGTATAGATGAAAGGAGAGGGTTAACCCCCTCTTTTCATCTTTTCCCAAGGGAAAGGGTGTGAAGAAAAGAGCCTTTGGGGGGGTTCTCACACACACACACACACACACACACACACACACACACCTCATGTGTGAACCGGCTGGGGTGGGTGGGGTGTGCATAGTTAGCGTGTGGAGAAAGGGGCCCTTGGGGGTTCCTGCATGCACACACACACACACGCCTCCTCATGTGTAAACCAAGTGGGGCCAGTTGAGGGGGCTGGGAGGAAACGAAAGCCTCAGCGCCTAGATGCCTAAAGAAGCTGGCCTAGGGCTTTCATATGTAAATAGTTCAAGCCATGAGTCATGAGTTCCCTTCCCCCTGCCTGGCCAGGTGAGGTGCATGGTGATTGGCTAAGAGGCAGCAGAGGAGGGGAGGGGGGAAAAAGGTATATTTCCCAAAGCGTGGGTTTTGGTCTTTGTTCTACCCGGCTGTGGTAATGGCGGTAAGTCAAGGACCCCAGGCAGCTCCTGGTGAAATTAGCTGGATTGAGGGTTCTAGTAAAGGCAAGCCTTGTGGGAGTTTTACCCATCTTGGACCTTCGGGTAGGTGTGGTAATCTCCCTCAGGCAGCGAGGCTGTGCTGGATTTAACCCTTGAAGAGAACACCCTCAGGGAACAGGTGTGTGCCTGAGAGATATTAAGGAATCAGGTTTTATTGTTTTGCAGCTTTACTGTCTACTAACGTGTCTGTCTCTTTATTTTGTGTGCTTCTCTCATTTCCCTAATCTTGTTGTAAAATGCTACCAGAATAAACCTTGTCCTGGTTTTACCCCACATGGTGTTTGTGGGTTGCTCTGTGGCTTCAGTAACGAAATCCAGGTTACAGAATTAAAGGCGAGTCCCTCAACAGAGATCCAAGTAGGATTGCAGACAGCTGAGGCTGACAATCCGGTACCTTGAGATCTCTGGGGGTCTTGGTTCCTTTGGAGTAGGAAAGGGTGGGGGTGTGGCGGGCCAGCCAGCCCCCCCTTCCTCCACAATTTTGTTTTCGGTTTACGAGAGCCAGTGTGGCATAGTGGTGAAAGTGTTGGACTGGGACTCGGGAGATCTGGGTTCTAGTCCCCGCTCGGCCATGAAACTCACTGGGTGACTTTGGGCCAGTCACTGACTCTCAGCCTAACCTACCTCACAGGGCTGTTGTGAGGATAACATGGAGAGGAGGAGAGGATTATGTAAGCTGTCTTGGGTTCCTTGCAGGTATAAATATAATAAATAAATAAAATTTACAAGCTTACAAGTCAATACTTTTAAAGCCTGCAGCTACTCTCATAGCAAACAATGGTCATAAGCAACAACCAGAAATAGGACAGTTCTTATTTAATTTTAAGAAACTTAAATTTATTCTTTAGCCTGAAATGTTGCTTACCTGATGAATTCTAAGAGCTGATCTGTGATTTTTTGAGCAGATCTCGCAATAGTGCTGTTGGGTTCATTGAAAGTTAGGGCATTGCTCTCAATACATCTTACTTCCCAAATCAATGCAGAGAGCCTCCTATATTTAACAGAAAACAAAATACAATTTTAACAGGAAGAATAAACCCTCAGTCACTAAAACTGGAGATCTTTAAGTGAAAGGATCCTACTATTCCTTTATTTACCATTTTAACAACACACTATCTTGCTGAAAGAAAAAAAAAATTCCATGCTTGAGATAGTATTGTCCTTTCTAACCCCTCTAATGACTGTTTCATACAAAGGTGCATCAGCATCCTTAAGTTCACACTTTTAAATCTAATGAAAGTATTCTCATTTCAATCATCACCCACCCTGAACTTATTCTATATTTACCACTTGTTCGTAGCCAGTGCTTTTTTTCTGGAGAAAAGGGTACCGGAACTCTTGGATTACATTTCCTCGGGAGTAGATGGCGATTAAATTGTAATGCAATTAACAGAAGAAAAGGTGCTGGAACTCAGTTCCGGTGAGTTCCACCAGAAAAAAAGCCCTGTTCGTAGCACAACTGTTACCCTACATACTTCCAAACCACTGGAAATTTCTTCCTATTTGTACCTTATGATACAAGACACTAACTTCCTCAGAGAATGCTAGAAGTGCAAGATCCAGCCAGTCAGATCTGGCCAGTCAGTGTTCTGTGCATTATGCTAAATTTTGAAGTGATGGATAACTAAAAGTTCTTTTGGAATATTGAGAACATTGGCTAAACCAAAGTGCTGTATCATATATATTTTTTCTGAAGACTGATTATACACCAAGAAGAGGCTCTTTGGAAAAATCCAGAATAAGGTTATTCCCTACGTAGGGATTAAGGATACTGGACATCTAGGGTAGCATCCAATACTGCTACTGCACTTCCACTCATTCCATTGCAGCAGTACCCAATAGTTTCCTGGCTGGGACAGGTCAGCAGAGGTCCCTTCTATGAACTCTGCTGACCTGCCCCATTCTGGAAACTACCGTTTCTGCTTGTTTCCAGTTGCTTCAAGAATTGCTAGCTCCCTATTGTGCTAACGGTGGGTCCCGATTGCACATAGGCATTGTAGGATACTGCCCCCAATCCCTACAGTTGGAGAAAATAGAGTACTGAACAAAATACATTAATTACTTTCCCCATTTGTACTGTACATACCAAATGCACTTTCTTCTATCATGAGGTTCTATCTTGAGGATTTTCCAAATAATCTTTTTGAGAATATGTACTGGTGACTTAGCTTTACAGCAATTTTATAAGACCGATGTATTACCTTATTATTACTGTCAAATCAGACTAACCTGTAAAATTGGTTGACTAGTCTCATCCGGATAGTCCAAAGGTCTGTTGGATAAGCTATTACTGTACTGTACTTTGGATATGTATTCAGATCAACTGGGCCAGCAAATGCTGCTGAAATATCTGTCAAATAGTAATTTCAATCAGATGAAGCAGCTAAATTTCTAGTACACTGATTTCCATACAAATAATGTCAGGCATTAAAAACAAATAAGACCTTGTTTTGGAAAATTTAGTAGAGACGAACAAGTTGAATTTATAGTCAAAGTACTGGCAATGTGCATCCTAAATCTTTAATCTTCCCCCCTCCCCCACAAGGGATAGTTGTCAGATTTCTAGTTCCTTACCAAGGTTCAAAAGCTGATCAATTCCACGAATAATCCGTTCACATTCATCATCCTGGGATTTCCCCTGCCATTCTCCCTTTTGAGGTTTGTATAATAGTTTCACCATTTCTTCAGGAATCACAGAAACACTAGCTCCCAATTCCTCAGGCTGATCAACTACTTATTTTCAACAAATACAGGTGATATTAGGAGAACAAAACAAAATGTAGCAAGTTTAATGAACTGTGTTTCTTATGACATACACTTTTACATTAGAAGTAGCCAGGCACTTATCACAATATAGTTTCCATTTTGTTTACTGAATATCCATATTCAGAACATTTTATATCAATTTCCTTTAAAAAGGGCTCAGGGTTAGATACTTAATTCTTCAAATATTTCAGTATGTCCTGCCACAGGAAAGAAAAGCCATGAAGTAGTACTGTCTGGTTCCATGAATCTCAAACACTGATTTCTGACGAAATCAGCAATGTCACCCATGATGCCCCACCCCCTCGAAGGGCTATCCTGCCAGCAGCAGAGAACAAGAGAAAAACAAAAGCCATGGGTGCTCTTAATCGTTTATTGAAGGAACAGGTACCTTACGCATTTTAAACAAACCATGTTTCCAATGATAGAAACTATAAAATGACATGCTATGTTGCCAGTTAAAAACATACTGGACTGAACATCAGGCATAATGTTAATAATGATGAATATAGTGATTTCAATAGGAGTAGGTTGTCTACTTATCAGGACTTGACAGTAATCCATCTTTTTGCTTTTTCTGGAGTTCCTCCCCCCATCAGCATTCACAGTTGCATCCCCCCCCCCCAAAGTCAGGGAAGAACAATAGTGGGGGCTGCTTAATCCTTTCCCCTCTGTTTTTCCACTAAAAATTACCCCTCCCTGGAGCTGCTTTGTTCCTCAAGTGGAAAAGGTATGGTTACCTGTATCTTTTCTCCTATACATGGAAAAGCAGGTGGAAGGAGGTGCAATTTCGAGCCAGAATTAAGTAGCCCCTTGCCTCATCATTCCTCTGCTCAAACGTACAGCTTCCTGGGGCTGATTTGTTACTTTTAAACAACAGGAATACACAACTACATGTAATGCCTAAGCTGCGCCTGGGTTACTCTTTGTAGTGTGCAAAGACATCCTTCTTTTCTTTTTTTTACCCTCAAAGCAGCAGGTACTGAAGAAACTCAACCAAGTTGTGTGAACTTCACACATCCTACCACAGGGAGCTCACATTATAGAGGAAACACCAAGAAGGTATGTATGCATCAGTTGTGCTACTACCTTATTTTTATTTATTTATTTAATACATTTTTATACCACCCAATAGCCGAAGCTCTCTGGGCGGTTTACTACTGTTGTTGATTCTCTAATAGATTCATAGATCAGTGTTGGAAGGAGCCTACAAGGCTATCAAGTCCAACCCCCTGCTCAATGCAGGAAACTAGAGGAGGGGTCTCCCATCCAAGTAATAACCAGGCCTGACCCTGCTTAGCTTTCCACACTCAGACAAGCTGAGCCAACATGAGCCACAGGTCTGTTCTCAAAGCCTATGAAAAGCCTATGACCTGGTTCGGACGACACAACAACCCACCCTTGTTTATTGTTGTAGGTGGGTTGTCGTGTCATTTCAACGGGCACTGCTTCACCAAAGGTGGTTTGTTTGGTTTTTTACAAACAAGCCACCCTGTGGTGCCCATGGGCTGTTCTAGGGTTATTCTCACCCACGGTGGATTGTCGTATCGTTCGAACCCAGATGACATGACCCACCATGGGTGAGCCCCAACAGCTAACAAGACGCTTGGCAAGAGTGGCAAAAATCCCTTGCCACTCTTGCCAAGTGGTTGCCGCGCACCTCTGACAGCTGCATCCAAAGTGCCCAAGTGGCACTTGAGGGTAGCTGTCAGAAGCTTTCCCCATGCCCTGCGGTGCTCCTACCAGCCAAAAGGGCTGGTGGTGCAGGGCAAGCCACGAGTTAGCTGAGTCGATCACAGCTCCTGCTGTCCCACGCCACCGGCAGAGACGTGGAGCAGACATCTTTGCTGGCAGCTCCTGAGTTCTACTTCGGAGCTGCTGGCAGGGAAGCCGGAAATCCACTCCTGTTTGGCAAGGCGGTGGTGCCGCCTCGCCAAACAGGAGCATACATCTCTTCCCGTAGCTGCTGAGGTCTCCTTGGGAGCCGCGGCAGAAAAGGTTGGGTGCCGCTGCCTTACCAAACAGGAGCTGACATCTCTGTCAGCAGCTCCCGAGTCTTCTTGGAAGCCGCCGGCAGGGAAGCCCGGGATCTACTCCTCCTTTCCAAGGCGGCATGTGCCCCCTTGGCAGGTAGGAGCAGACATCCCTGCCAGCAGCTCCCACCTCCTTCCCGAGAGGTCTACTCAAGGGCAAGAGGCAGTGATCCACTGCGTGGTGCTCCCCCAAGAATGGGACAGTGGGACGGAGTGGATCAGGCACCCCCCACCTCCTGCCCCAGAGGTCTCCTCTGGAGCAGGAGAGGCTGATCAGCTCCCCCAGTCCTTCCCATTGCGCTTCAGGGCACAAGCCCTGTTTACGGTGGGTGTCTATATGTCTTATTCAATTTACAAGCAATGGTTTGTTTTTAACATATTTTGTCAATGACTCAAAAAGAAGTAAAGTTTACTCTATCACTTAAGCAATGTCACATTAATGAATTCTTTTCCCCTTCAGTGTAATTAATATCCTGAAAAAAATACTCCCTAATATGTTAACATGCTCTTTCAGAAAATAGCTGAGAAATACAGAACTTAAATACACACCCCGACGTTAGCTAAACAAGGGGACAACTATTAAGAAAAATGTTAACAAATTATTTTTACATACCATTCTCTGGAATTGGTTCCATATCCCATGGGCTAAGTCTTTCAGTTTCACCATTGTCCCATCTATGTAACAAAAACAGAAAAGAAAAAGCAGACAATATCAACTGCAATACAGAGCAGCCAATAATTGCTGTTGTACGAAGTATAGAAAGGGACAGATAACCACAATGGCTGATGTTACCCCCGCCCCCGGTGACCGTTACTTTTATATTATATAGTAGTATATCTAGTGGAACCTTACTCAGATACATGTTTTTCTCAAGCAAAAGTGTCCCTTGAGTCTGGATCCTGCATTTAGCTTTGTGAATTCAAAAATTAGGAACGAAAGAAAAAGATGGATTGAGAAAGCAATATATTAAGGCCCAACCTATTTTGAAGTATAAGACCCTTGTTCAAAGCCAACTGACACAATCCTTTGAAACCCTTACCATTCAATATAATATTCTAAAAGCCCCTTTGAAGTCTCCTCTCTTCCATTTCCATACCAATGCCTTCCCTTCTTCAGAAGTAAACTACCAGTAAGTTCATTTCTTGGGTCCTAAAGCGAAGACTTTATTCAAATCAGACTTCATGAGAACCAAACCTCTGAGCAGAGGAAGGACTAACAGTGCATCAGAAGTAAGCCCCAGTGTTCAATGGAGGTTACTCTTTAGTATATATGTTTAGTATTGCAGCTGGAGGCTGCATTCTTGTACACAATTCAACCCAGAGAAGTCAGCATTTCCCAAATCCCACTCTATCTGGCCATCTTTTTCTTTTCTTTTTTTTAAATTATTCCTGACCTTCCAAATTAGGTGTTTGTTATGCATCAATGTTCTCTTTCAATACAAAAGCCAGAAAGCATAAGGAAAAAAGCAAGTCTGAGAGACTTCGTTTAGTTCCCGCACCCCAGTTCTTCATTATAAACACAGACACACTGTCACAAGACTATCAGTACTGGTTAAAGAAGCTGCCAATGCAATTTTGTTTTTAAATCAGCCTTTACCATCAATTTGAAGTGACCATGCTAAAGTAAACATGCACGTACTTAACACTATAACATTGAAAAGGGCTGTCCGGATATTGTGGCTGATATGGCTCTTGGTTCAAGACAGTTCCAAACCACCAAGCATCATCAATAATTGAACGAAAGCGGTCACCTGTAAAAAATACCAGATGTTATACAGTTCTTTTAAATTAATGTTTTTGCTAGTATGTAACATGGAAAATCATGTGCCTGTTAAAGTACTATCTATTTCATCCTCTATATTAGTCTTTCCCAAGCTTGGGTCTGCAGATGTTGCTGACCTACAATTGTCACCTTCTCCAGCCAGCATAGCCAATCATCAAGGATGATGCTAGTTGTAGTCCAACAGCTGGGGATCCAAGGTTGGGAAAGGCTGTTCTATACAATCTACCACAACAAAATAAGACAGGTTTAATTTGTAGACTATGGATGGTATCCACAAATCTACTTTAAAGAAAAAGAAGTGCCTCAGGCCAAGGGCTCCAATATCTGCATTTTTGTAACCGATTTCAAAATAGACAAAGCACAAGCCTGAAGAACCCAAGCTCTATTGCAATGTTCCAAGAAATTATTGGGTCTGCCACATCCATGTTTAGGTTTTACATTCCATTACTACAATTTATAAAAGGGCAACTTCCTCACACATGAATTCCCATTCCTCGATTCCATTAATAAGTCACTCTCAACTGTCCCTCCCCTTTTTGCCTAGTGGCAATGACTGATGGCTGATGGGGGCTGAAGCTCCAAGTTCAATACCTAAAATTAGTATCAAGCTATATGCTATTGTGCATAGCTATGCAGCATTCCCAAGATCCATAGTTTGAGAAGGACAGACTTACAAGGTTGCCAGTGTCTTTGTCGTGCTTCATCATAGAACTGACGTAAAACAAGGAAGTCAATAACATCTGGCATATCATGGTATCTAGAAAGAAGATTAAAATTTAGTAAATGTGTACAGATTGCCTACACTCTACTTACATTTAACAAATTACATGTGGGGAAAAAGATACCTACTTCAGAGAAAATGATTTATCCTGAAGTTGCCCTGTAACATGATCCACAAGATTAAGCTTGAGACAGCACAGTGTAGGAGGTCCAACTTCATAACGTAACCCAACAATTTTGACCAATTCTTGTTCCTAACAACAGATGCGCATACAGTGAAGATTCTCATTAATACTAGTACAGTGGTTAACTACATTACTCATAGTTCTATATGAAAGTATGTGTATGGCAAAAAAAGAGTCAAGACACGATAGCGTAACAGTCTTAGAACAAGTCATCATCTTACAAAAACAGAGATCAAGATTTAGGGTTTTGTTATGTATCTGTTACTAGGGTTCCCCTTCTTGGCAACTTATAGTAATAAAATTGAGTGAGCGGATCTGTTTTGAGCCAGAACCTAAATCTACAGCCAAAGTTATGTTTGCTTTTAAAAGCAAAGAGCAAAACACTTTGTAACCTGTACTAGTTTTCAGGTTCTTAAGCATTCTAAAGAGATGTTTCTGTGCTATATTGATTAATGTGCCACAAGACTCTTTATTGCTAATTATATGTAATTCTTGAACTGCCTGTCCAAATGGTGTTGCAGATGCCAGCAGAAACAGGTCATTGTCAAAGATCATTAGAATTGATTCCTCAAATAACAATCATTTTAAATTCCAGAACTAAAGGTTGCATCCAATGTTAGTCTAACTTAAGTCTCATTCATGAGACTCACTCATGAGAGCCAGTGTGGCGTAGTGGTGAGAGTGTTGGACTGGGACTCGGGAGATCCAGGTTCTAGTCCCCGCTCGGCCATGAAACTCACTGGGTGACTTTGGGCCAGTCACTGACTCTCAGCCTAACCTACCTCACAGGGTTGTTGTGAGGATAACATGGAGAGGAGGAGGAGGATTATGTAAGCCGCCTTGGGTTCCTTTCAGGAAAAAAGGCGGGGTATAAATATAATAAATAAATAAATAAAATGCATTTCAATGAATCTACTCTAAGTAGGACTAATGCTGGATACATCCCTGAGAGTTTACAATGGATGACTAAACACTTATTGTAGTTTGGAGAAAGTATTACTTTGATGCTTTAAAAAAGGGAAGAAGATACAAGTGTGCATCAAGCTACTAAACAGATGAACAGCTTTCTTCAAGTGAGACTAAATAATATATAAACACATAACAGCTAGCATGGTGAAGTAGATCAAGTTACATTTGAAGTAGGATACGCAAATGTCAGTTCCACACTCAGCTATGAAGTTCACCTCTCTTTCTCTCATCCTTACATACTCTACTGGTTTCCTGTGGGGACCAATGAGAAGAATTGCAAGTTACTTTGCATAGAAAGAGTGAATAACTAGTGCTGAACCAGTCTTACCCTAAGAATAATTTTTCTCCATGGCTCCTTGTGAGGATTTAATTCATAAATATTGTTTTTTCTCACTGCTTCAATGTAAGCTTCATGGCCTTGTCGAAAATATATCACCTAGCAGAAACAAGTTTTAAAGTCAATGAATTAGTTTAACAAGCGTTAAACATTTTTACTCTATTTAGTTGAAAGCATAGCTATACTGAGAGGGAAAGTCATTCACTGCCTGTTCCATTCACCAACTCCTCTGCCACCATTGCATAGCCACCCAATTTGAACAGAAGCCGCCACAAATCAGTCTCTCCTACGCTCTCATTCCCTTCACAGCACCAAGTTGAGCAGAGTGTCCAACCCTGCCAAATCCATGTTTCTTCAGTCTCAAGGGCCAGTAGCCCTTTTAAGACAGAAGGCAGAGAGCTGTGCATGCAGCCTGAACAGAAACCAGTCCCAGCTTGTTCTATTTTTTAAGGTTGCTACAAATGGAGCTTGGTTGTCCCTCTGGTAGCTTTAAAGGGTAAGATTTGTTTAAGGCTACAGGACAGAACCATCGAAGCATGGTTTGCCACCTGTGGACAATACTACTTTCCCATGATATGCAGCACGTTACAGAACTGAGTTCAGCTATGCTACTTTAAAAAAGGGACAGAAAATTAGGTAGCACAGTTTAAATTCACCTCATCACCCATTTGTGGGACAAAAGGAGACCTTCGGAGTCTGATGTCTGTTATCCAGTCAGGAGGCTGGAACTCACAGGACAGTTCTAGGGATGTCGACTGTTGTGGAGTGTTCACTTGCACATCCTTATAAAGATTACTTAAATTAGAACAGTGCTATGACTGCTAATTAGCCATACAAATTTTGAAAGCATATAAGGTGGTTTTCACAAAGTTATATTCAGCTTTTCAACTTTTCCTGTTGCAACACAATGATGCTCATTTTATAATGCACCTTTTAAGCTCAGCTCCTCAGTACAACTAACTTAGAGAACTGCGTTTTACAACTGGGTCAATTATAATTTGGACAATTGCTTATACACAACTGGAACCTTTATGAAAAGCACCTGCAAAATATACTTTAAGAGTGTAATAATAGTTTATGCAAACATTTTAGCAATATTTATCTCACATCATATTACACAGCACATTATTGTACACATAATGTACATTATTCACAGTACATTAGAATAAGTTTTGACAATCACATTCTGCATAAAGTAATTTTGTAGTTTTGACAATTACATTCTGCTTCATAACTTTTACCATGGGACTGAAGACTACCTGCCTCTCAGAAGATCACAATACATATAGGTCTGGCTCACACGATCAAACAGCCCACCGTGGCTTATTTAACCCACAGTGGGCTGCGGCACATGTGGGTGGCCATTTTGAATATTCAAGCCGCGATTGCAGCTTGTTGTGTCATTCGAACCCGGCTGGGGTGGGTTGTGTGAGGTTCAAAAAACCCTCACATAACCCACAGCCTGTTTTAGGATGTGCCCAGCACACACCGCAACCCACCGTGGCTTATTTAAGCCACGGTGATTGTAATATACAAGAATGTGACCTGGTTCACACAGAGTTCATGTAGTGTAGGGCCTTAGAGATTAAGCTATGAATCAAGAAATCCCTAGTTCAAATCTTACCTGTACCATGAACTCACTAGGTGACCTTAGGCACCCCATGTGCAATATGGGGGATAATAATACCGACTTACTTACAAGATTGTCATAAGGATTACACTAGATAATGCAAATGAAACACTTTGAACACTTGAAAGTACTATACATGTTAAATATTATTATTTAAAATCCCCCCTCCAAAATTGTGTTTCATTGTTGCATATGGATCTGGTATGTTACCACCCCAATTTTTAAAAAAATGCTTCTAATTTGCAGTCATATATCGTTTGGCTACAATATGCCTTTGTATTGGCTGCAAGGCAAGACACTTCTGCACCAGTGCTTATCTATTCATGAAAAACACTAGTAACATTGAGAACAACTGAAGGTACTGGTACTAAGTAAGACTAAGTAAGAATTGACAAAATCTAAACCCGATTAACTGATCAGGTGTAACTAAAAATAGACCAAAAAAATTCAATACCTCCTTATGCCTTTTCGGTTTGTATTTTTTCTGTCTTTTTGGCCTCCTCTTTGGTGGAGACATTTTTTCCAGTGATACCTCATCTTCAGAAGAACTACAATATCTAATAGTTTTGCGCCTAGAAGTTCTTACAGGAGGCTGTAGGTTAATCCCTGCATCAGCAATCCAGTCAGAATACTGGCTTGAGGAGTCACTGTTGGAGAACAACAGCCACAAACAGCACACGTTAGAGATTCAAGATCTTTACTAGTTCAGAACTAATTGCACTTGAACTAGTGCTTCAGAGTTGAACTGCTTGAGGCTGAACTAGGCTAGGTCATGGGACCTTTAAAACGAAGAGATGCTTTGCTGCAATAGTTGTTTTACAACTGGTACTCTGTACAGGCACATCATCATCATCATCAGAATGTTGAGTGTTTGAACCACAATGAACTTTCTAGAGCTCTAAAAGAGAGGGAGATAATTATATCACTTCCTCTTGGCAGTGTATTTTCTGGCACAGTTTGCATACTGAATGCTGAGGAGATAACCCTGTTTTTCCCCGTTTCTAACAGGACACCAAGAAACAACCCAAGCTACCTAGGATACTTCATTGATATCATTGTACAGCAATAATTTAATTTTAACCATCTATGAACTCTCTTAAGTGCGACTTTTCAACATTCCTTGGTTTGCTGATAAACTCTATGCAGCACACATTTTGTAAGGAGAGGGCTGACATAGCACATCATCTACCTAAATCCTAAAACATAATCCTTTCTCAAAAGGTCACTTACAGAAATTAAAATGTGGCATTGCCAAGGCTCAGAGGCAAGACAAAAACTGCTGCTTGAGACCAATTTTACCTGGAACTATTACTGTTGGGGGTTTTGTCACTCTTCCATTCTTCTTCATGGGAAGATAAACTCAATCCAACACTTTCTTCTGCCTCCTAGAGTAAAATAAATAGGTTGTGAGACTTAAATTATGTCACAAATTGGAAGATCTTCACATAGTTCTTCATTCTCTTGCTCTTGTTTATCGCCACCTAGGTTAAAGCTATACCAAAAGCATTAAGAGTAATGAAAACAGAAGAATATCACTTCTCATCTGATCCCTTCTGCTAGCCACTCTTGCTATGTTGAACCACTTGATCTACTAAATCAGCCTTCCCCAACCTGATGCCCTCCAGATTTTTGGGGCAACAACTTCCAGCATTCCTGACCATTGGCCATGCTGGCTGGGGCTGATAGGAGTTGAAGTTCAAAACATCTGGAGTGAACCAGGCTGGGCAAGGCTTCACTAGGCTTACTGAAGGACACTGCAAGACCGGCTGTGTCAATAAACTTAGGCTAGAACAGGCCCTTCCTTACAACAGCATCCAAATCACACAAACCATTATACATTTCTAAAGCATTCGTACAAAATTCTAGATTCTAAATAATTTCTTAGGCCCAATTGAGTAACATTTAGCTACATCAACTATGAAGAAGAAAGTATTCCGAAACACTTTCTACACAAGAGGAACAGGTATGCCTCTACAACTCTACCAAGGTTTAACACATGTTGAATTCAACACATCCAGAATTACCTGGAATCAGTTTCCTACAAATTCATCAGTAATATACTCATTTAGCTCATGAAGCTACACTTAAAGAAGGAACTGATTATGTAGTAGAACACATCAATATGCATGGCTCAAATATCAGCATCCTGCATATAATCTACACTTAACGAGCCATCAATTCACAGTAACAGACTAATTGTACCTGCCTTTGCTGGCAACATCACAGGTTTTCAAAAAATTGGAAGTCAGAATTTCTGGTAGCACCAATTATTAAAGTGAAATAGAAGTTTCACCTGTTCAATCAAACCAAAACAGTCATCTACATCTTCACTTGAAGAATCCGATTGTTCAATGTTATTCCGTGCTCTATATGTTGCATATTTACGTCTATAAAGCCTCCTCTTGGATTGCATTAGTGAATCTTCAGAGTCACTCTGAATTAGCGACATGAAAAAAGAGCCAAGTTAGAGGTGGAGATATGTATTACGGAATTATTGGAATCAATTCTATAAGAACATAAAGGGAGACAAGGAAGTTGTCAAATTCTAAACCAAGGGCAGAATCCAATGGTGTGCTTATGCCCAGCCCAGACTTCTGGGGTAACCCGAAATGAGCAGAAATGCACGTTTCTGGAAGGAGGCAGGTCGGCAGAGCTCGTATAAGGGAGCTCCACTGACCTGCCTCCTTCCAGAAACAAGCATTTCTACTCATTTCGGGGCTTCCCCTAGGAAGTGCTAAATCTCCCTTGTGTAAGCAGTGGGAGGTCCTACCAACTGAATCGGTAGGACCCACCACTTGTGGAAGGGCAATGGTGGAGACGTAAGTGCCTGTTGGATTCTGCCCCAAACATGCAGCTAGTTTGGGTGTATTTTATACATTTATTTTTGTTGTTGCAAAAATGACTTAATGAGACAAAATGTAACAATCAATCCAAATAACTGGCAGGAAAAGGCAATATCCATGTTGCTTGCCAGCTGCCTCTCCAGTCCAATCAAATATACAGCATTGATCACTAAAGCACTGCCCGTGACCCAAGTGCTCGTGCTTTCATGATAAATTTCAAATGTTTTAAACACACACCCTTCTTCACACAAAACATTTATTCTTGGTTGCAATTTGAACAGACATACACAGCGGAACCAAGGGAAACATGTACACACATGGCACTATTTGTATTTTTTGCTGCCATAGCTTCCATACTCAACAAGCCTTGCACACAGTTCACACAAGTGAACTTCTTTGAACTGTGTACTCTCCATGTTATTCATAACATATTTATATTTACAGGCATTTCCTACCTTTTCTGAAGATTGAAATAACTTCCTTTTCAGTTCTGCTCTATACAGCCATTTCTCCTCTTCTCCTTTAGCAACCCTATACTCCTCCTGATTTCTAAAAAGGGTATTTTGAGAAGTTGTCAGACAAAGTGGAATCACAATTGTGAAAGATCAAGTAGATACACTGAAACAAGTGTACACCAGTTTCACCCTATGTAAAAAGGACATGTTTCAAGTTTAGGCTCAGTTTTGCTTCAATGAATGCTACTCTTCGGCAACAGCAGTTTAGCCACTTCAATAGCCTGTCTGCCTGAGAAGCAGGATAAAAATAAAATAAATGTAAGTATAAACCAAAGTGTTATGGCTCCTGCAAATCTAGAATCAGTAGTATGGATGAAGGGTGAGAAAAGGGCTTGATTCCGAGGTCAGGGTAGGAGAACAAACTGGCAGCAAATAGACCAGAAACAGTCACTTTACAGTGATCCAGGAACCTTTCGGGCAAACACACACAATACTCCCTGCCAGCAAGCCCAAATCTAAAATGAGGCAAATGAATGAATACATAACTAGCTTCCATAAGAATTTTTAGCTCAATAGGCCCACACACCTGAAAATACTGGATGTTACTTCTGGAACAACCACTCTCCGTCTCCAAGCTTGGAGATCTCTCTCTGTGGCAATCTGACTCCTTGGAGCATTCTGATGCATTTGACGCACACCTTCCACCTGACCACTACGCCTCAGGCCAATATTAGGAGGGGATTGGATATCTAGGCTTGGCCTCCGGAAATCTTAAAAAACAAAACAAAAAAGGTATTCATGAAGTACAGTTGAACAAGCATTCTAGGAGCAGACAGCTTTAGCATCCTGCATCTTCTATTAAATAACTTATTCAATATTACAGGCTAGCTATTGTTCTGGGTGCCTTCTTGTCACTTTTCTGGACCACTCTTCAATGTCTAACAAACATGAGCAAGGTAATATGAATCAGGTTTCATCTAGGATCAAAATTCAGTAGAACGGTCACACAATTCACCCTCCTGCAATCTAGCAGGTAGAGGTACCTGAATATCTGTAGATAGTCGGCGATTGTGGATTCGAATCTAGGATACACTTCTTGCACATACAAGGCCAATATGGTCTTAGATGAAAATTAGTAAAAATCAATCCAGTGTATAAAATCCAGATAGAAATTAATCCAGGTAAAAATTAGTGGAAACTGTTTAAAACAAAAATAATTAAATCTAAGCCTCACAAGCCAAAGAGAAAACAAAGAGATAAAAATAAAAGGACAAACCAAGAACACGAAACCTGGTTAGAGCTGTTTATAAGCAAGAATCCAGTACAGGAAAACTAGCTCAGTGCCAAACAAGGTTACCAGGAACAATTATAATAATGGAGAAGTGAAATCGCAAAACAAACCCCCCTTCTCCCGCTTCAAGAGGAGGAACAAAAAACAAGAGAGTCACCAGAAACAAACAAGAATACGTAAGAGAAGCTGGAGCTAAGTAAAGAAGCTAAAACCAAGTCAGCACACTGAAGACGTGCAGCCTCTTTTGGTTCCCTAGCACCTCAAAACCTTTCCTGCTCTGTTTATTGTTACCTACTTTCTCCCCACCCCTTTCGCACTACTAAAAATCAGTTCTGTGTTGTTTAATGGCATACTGAGAAAAAAGAAGTGTAACATCAATTTCTCCTTGTATAGAGACAGTTTTCCTTTGTTTTGAGAAGGCTGACGCCATCCTAGGTGGCTTATCAGGGAACACTCTAGGCCAGTGATGGTGAACCTATGGCACGGGTGCCACAGCTGGCATGCAGGGACCTCTCTGTGGGCACGCGAGCCATTGGTCACCAGATCGCGAAAAGACTGTCACCTTCTGCAAAACACTAATGGTCTTGTTCTTTCTCACAGTGTGGAACAGAATGATTTTATTCTAGAATTCCCGTTACAGAATTCTTTTCTACATTGTTATCACATTTAAAAGATTTTTGAAGAATGATGCACAGAGCATGGCTTGGATGTAAAGCCCTAACAGTTGACCTGAGTGCTGCATGTGTTGCTCTCAAACTAATGGAGTATGAGCCAAGGTTTGACAAATTATCAGCATGCAATAGCAAAAATCACATTAATTGTGCAAAAGCATGCCCAATGCAAACTTTTACCTAATGCAGTGTTTGCAGTCCAAGACATAAAGTGTTTAAAATGTGTTAAGCACGTTTCATTTTCTTGTTTATCTTGCTCATCCTAGTACAGGTTGACTTTTACTTTTACTAATCCGACACCTGTAGAAGCAGGGAAAGGACCCGGGGTAAAGCTTGCCCCATACAATTTCAGTCAGGCATATAATCATATTACAAGTTGAGAATCCCTTATCCAAAAATACATGTGCCTAATTATTTAAAAAGTTTGTATAAATTCCCTTCAGGCTATGTGTACAATGTAGTACTATAATAATTTTTTGAGTTGATTTTTTTTTCCAACAAAAAACTGTATCATTGAAAGCTCTGTTATTGTGTTTTTCTTTAAAGACAAAAGATGTTAATTAGTTCGGACAACTGTATGAGTTGTTTTTCTAAAACTAAAACCTCGGTATTCAGGTTTAATTGCAGTGTTGGCACTTTGATATAAATAAGTTGGTTTTGTGTTGCAGTTTGGGCACTTGGGCTCACAAAGGTTCGCCATCATTGCTCTAGGCCCTAAAGCCATAGAAAGTATCCACCTTGTATGCTCATGGAATGGTTAGTGAATCTCCAAGAATTTCTCCCCCACCCTTCTTATCAAAAGGAGGTGACAGTCCCAACAGTTTACTTGAAATTCTAGTGTGATTAATTCTGTACAACATTTAGATCATGGATGAAAAGAAAGTACATGCTAGACTTGTTAACATCAGACCATAATCCCCTCAAGATTGGCACCAAACATACTTTAAATTGACTTACTATGTTGCCACTGAAAGAGACAAGAGTCTCACAATATACAATTTGAAATAATAGCAGCAGAACATAGCCAGGTTTAGACAAACCTTAAGCTTTAGCAGGTTTTGCTGTAATGGGAGATTTACAAAATCAATGTAAAATACAGGCACGTACACACCTGGCATTTACAATGACAAAAAAGAGTTACCAAAAAATCCATCAAAGTGTCTCATGATGCACCTCCAGATGCTTTATTATCCTAAGCAGTTTTCATTATTATACCAAGTTCCAATTTAAGTTCTAAAATATATTTGTGAAGAAAAGCAGACCCTTCTCCACCACACACACACACACACACACACAATCCCAGCTGGAGGCAGGGAACCTCATGCAAATGTGCATAGTTTCCTCTGATGGCCCTGTTGCCTCAGAGTCTCCCATGTATTCACATGCAAATGTTCCCTAAGCACTCTAGTCACGATCAGGAGTTCACCCCTCTGACACCTAGGAGCCACCCCTCCCCTGCCTAGCCCAGATGAAGTTCATCCTGATTGGCCAAGGGCAGCCGGGCTACTGAAAGGAGGGGCAGGGGGAATCGATACTGCCAGCTGTGGCTTCTGGGTTTGGTTGTTGTCTGGACGCGAAGGAGCGCGGAGTAGGGCTTTTGCTGAGGCAGGCCCTAAGACCAACCCCCAGGCAAAGAGTAAGTGCCTGGGTGTTTATATAGTAAAGGAACTAGTTTTGCTGCTTTGTAGCTCTACTTGAGTATACCAAAGTGTCTCCCCACCTTTTCCCCCTTCCCTCATTCCCCACCTTTTATTGTAAACAGTTTACCTTAAATAAATTTTCCTGGTTTTACCCCACACAGTGTGTGTAGTTCCTCTGTGGTTCAGTGCTCAATCCAGTGTATAGGCTAAGGGCAAAGCCCTGAGAGAATCAGTGTCAAGACGGCAGAGCCAAGGCTGGCAGTTTTGCACCTTTGATCTCTCGTCTTGAGATAAAGGACCGGTTAGCAGTCCTTCACAATATTTAATGGTATAAATCATGTTCTGCTACATGCTTCTGCACTAATAACCAAATAAACCTTCTGTCTATATAGTAACATTAGATAGGAATTAACCTTCTGTCTATATAGTAACATTAGATAGGAATTAGCCATGATGAATTAAGCTGATCCCCTCCCTGTACAGCATGGAGAAACTGTTTAAGAAAACCCTGGTCCAACTGCAATACAATGCACCAAATTCACCTGTGCTATATACTAACTTGTCTGACTGGATTTAAGAGTTATACTTGCAGAATGGATTAGGTTGTTTCCACAAATGTGAGGAAGTGTTTTCTAGAAGACTAAATGGTATCCTAATTGGCTTTTAGACAAATTAGGAGGCACCTAGATCTTCGTAGGGTGCATCAGTATGCATACTGTGCCCATATTAGAAAGAGATTCTAATGAACAGCAGACATTTATATTTTCCCTCTAATCTTCAAAGCAAGCACTGACCTCTTCTAGGTGTTCCTTCACCATTTTGTGGTCCAGGTGGAAGACTGTCTTGGTCTGTACCAGTTCTCTGGTCCTGTTGTTGCTGTAACTGCCTAATAATGCCATCAAGTATGCTGGGTTCCAGACCTTGTTCATCCAGACCTTGTTCAGCAGTTTGTTGACCTATTACTTGCTCCACAACCTCTCCATCAACTTGCAAAATGTAAAAGCAAAAGCAAATATTTATTTAACCATATTCGAATTAAGAACAACTGTTAAAACTTTTGACCCCATTCTCACCAAAATTCACCACTATTATAAGATCATGCCAGGGACCATAGGATATTCGGATTCCTCCTTCCAAGGCCATAGACACTCCCTATGACCTCAGAAGGGGCAATCTAAGATTACATCATCCCGTCCCCGTCCCCATTTGCAGCCACCATGGAAAGCACAGCAGCAGTTGCTTTCCAAGGTCGGAAAAGCAACCTTGGATAACCTTGTAGAAGTCAAAAAGGGGGCATTCCAGTGGGCGGGTAAAGGAGAGGCTGGGATCTGCAGGATCCTTTGACCTCTCCAACACAGGTCCTTGCCCACTGCCAGTAAGCAAGCTAGATGGGCTCAGAGGCCCATCTAGCTGAATTTCTGTTTTTAAGGAGGAATGTGAGGAGAAACTGCCTCCATCATTCCTCCCACCCTACCTGACTCTTGCAGGCAGGGCTTTGGACAGATGGAGCGTAAGCCATAGGATTGTGCTCTTACTATACGAAGTGCTTTACAATCATATTTTCACTTGCCCTCATGAAAGTCAAGTCAATACTTCATTGTACAGATAAGAAATGGAGGATATTAGTAGTCATGGCCAGAATCTAGAGAGACTAATGCTCCTAATTTTTCCCTTTAGCTTTCCTTTCACAAGGTGCCTTCTAGAACATCCAAACTGAGTTTAAAAGCAGCTTAGAGATTCGGTGGACAAGTAAATTTAAAAAGAGAAACCTAGGAGAAAGTATCTGGGGTCATACCTAATTCTCAAACTGCATTTTTTGTGGGGGTGGGGGAGCCTAAATTGGTACCCACCTCAAAACTTGCAAAAACCATAATGAATGAATTGGGAGAATACTGGGCGGGTTTTTTGCTTAAAATCACAGCCTTAGATTATCTAGTAATTAGCTTATAACTACTGCATTTTTCGCTCCATAAGACGCACCGGACCATAAGACGCACTTACCGGACATTTTTTTTTTTTAATCAGCTGTTCCGCAGGGAATCAGCTGAGAGGCGGGGGCTTGCCCCGCCCCACCCAGGAGCCCTCTGCTCTTCCCTGGACCAGTTGGAGGCGCGCAGAGGTAAAAAATTTTTTAAAACAATATTCGCTCCATAAGACGCACAGACATTTCCCCCTATTTGGGGGGGGGGGGGAGTGCATCTTATGGAGCGAAAAATACGGTACCTGCTCTGAGACTTGACAGCTTTTCAATTTGCATTAAACAAATTTCTACAAGTTCTCAGCATTAAGGAATAGTATCATTAACTTGCAAGTTGCACAGAACCGCACTGGGCCCAACAGCTATTTGTGTTGAACAAGGCATAACTAGCATTACATAACCTAACCATATAAATAACATAACCCAGCTACTTTAAAACTATATTATAAATTCATGTCTATTTCTTTTGTATTATGTCATGTTTTGATATGGAAGTGAGACTTAGAACCAGAGGCTGAAAACTGCCATTCGTACTTGTTGCAACATATCCCAGCTGAGGAATCAGATGCTCATCTGCACAATTCTCTCTCCCTGGTACCAACCGCTGGTATTTTGTTGGGTGAGGGTTTCCATCCACATCTACCAAGAATGGTGGGGGCATGAGGTGAGGAGCCTGTTGAGTTTGCTCATCTAGGACATAATTGTTAGAATCTCGAATCAGTGGTCGGTAGTCAGTATGGAAGAACATCTGATCAGGAATCTAGAAAGAAATAAAGCTTACATATAATCAACTCTGAAGGGAAAAAGAGAGACATTAGAAGCTATAGAAAGCTGAACTCCAGAAGAATGAAGGAAGAGGAAGACCTCAAGCTGGTGCCAGAAAGCTGTAATCTGTTCTATGTGGAATATGCAATGCATTTCGACCACAAGTCTTCCTCAGGAATAAAGGATTTTCATGTGTCTTATTCCAACCCAGCAAAAACAGCTCACTCAAGAATATGTTTTCCAAACTATTGCTTTCTAGCATCTGCCAGAGATCCACTTCATCCTTTATTCTATTTTCATCGTCATGAAAAGCAACATTTCACCCACTAACTAATTTCCCTACTGAATATTTTTATGTACCACATGGGACAGTATATTTGGGACATTCAGGGTGACCATTTTATATGACCTTGCTGAATCCAGGTTGAGCATGTAGGAATACTGTGGGTTCTGTATGTTTTGTGCCAAAACATGGGCCCAATACCGACTAGCTGAGCTGTTAGTTTTGCACTTTAATCAAGGGACAATCCTAGTATAACAACACATCGTTAAGAACAGTAAGTTGTTCCACAGGTTAAAAAGATGATATATTAACATTTTAAATTTGCATATTACCAAAAAGCCTTAATATAAATGTCTTTATTAGGCTACTGAAGTAAGGTTATAACTTTAAAACAATAAAATTCTTTAAAAGAAAAGGAAATGTCATCTTCAAGAATGGAAAAATAAATCTTACTTAGTGATACATCTGAGCCAAAAATGCCCTTAAAAAAATGCCCTTCAGTCTCAACCCCTCCAATTAAGTTTTACCCCAACAGATTGATCAAGTAAAGCTTTAGCTGCAGCTCCAACACACTGACCCGGTTCGCATGATCATCACAATTTTAAAAAGCCACGGTTGCTTGTTGAAACCATGGCATGTGACGGGTGTGATATGAATAATCACCAACCAGGCGCAGCTTGTTGTGCCGTATGGGCTCTTGTTGGGTTATCTGAGGGTCGTTTAACCCTCCAAGCCACACTACCTGGGTTTGGACAACATGACAAACAGCACCTGGGCACCGATTACTTAAATCATGCCCAGCACGTGCCACGGCTTAAATAAGCCACCATGGTGATCATGTGAATGGGCCACTGCGGTTTAATGTTTTGGAAAGCCTTCCTTGCTGACCAGCCACCGTTTTGATCATGCCTTGTTTTCTATGCATTGTATTTCTTTGTCTGTTTTTATCTTTTTATTGTTCACCGCTCCAAAATCTGCTTAGATATGGAGCGCTATACAAATACTGTAAATAAATAAGAAAAATAAATAAATTGGAGCATGAAGAAGTGACAAGCTAGAGCATTCCTCTCTCCCCGCCTCTCTTCTCTCATGTGCCCAGATTGAAAGACTTCCTGGTCTGGTAAATTACAGTTCCTAATGATATCTAAACCAGAGAACTGTGGTTTAAGCACTGCCTACAAAACAGCCATAGTTTGATCCAGTTTTGCAAATCAAGCTTGTAGGCAACATTTTAAGCAGAATTTCCAAATTCAGACATCACATGCCACTGATTTAACAGACCAGACAGCCTCTTGTCAAGTAAGATGCTTGAAAGCAGAAGAGAAAGCTCGAGTTAGTCTACGCTCCAAACCACTAATAGGATCACATCCAGAGGCTTCCGGGCAAAACATGGCTTTCTAGAAGACTCACAGAGAGATCTGTGGGGAATACGAATGCAGCGTTTCTTGGGTCAGAGACGTTCTCTGGCCGGGAAATCTACTTCTTAAGGAAGAAGATAAGATTGGCGTTACCCTCAAATCGTCTCAAGGGTCATACATTGCTTTCTGTCTGCCTTATTGACAGACAGATTTGCGGCGTGATCTGAGATAGAGGGAAAACGGCGCTGCATTTCGGAGGTCGGTTCACCGATCATTAGGAAAGTCCGTGCTTGCTTCCAAAATGAATGGAAACATCTGGATTTGTAACGGCAAGGAATCTCTCTACAGCATAATTGGATTTGAAATTTAATGTGAGTACATCAAGAGATATAACCGGGAGGCAAAAATAAAAAAGTTGATGGAATGTCTGAAAGGAGGTTCCCTAATCTTATCTACAGTAGCTTGAAATAAGGAATTCGGCCGAGAGTGCTTTGAAAAATATCTACAAGAAAAGATGGTTTCATGGGAAATGTTTATGAGACTAAGAGATAAATTATTGCAATTCGATAACAAGGTGGAAGACTTTGTGAATAAAATGGTGTTGAAAATGGATGTTTGGTGTGTTAACCTTCAATTGGAATTACAACATGATCAAGAGAAACTGGATACTTACTCAGGTCTGTCACGGAAGAAGAAAGAAGTAAGTAACAATTTTGGAAGTTTACCAGATCTGCATAGAGGCTTTGAAGAAGAAATATCTCACAAGATACGTGTGACGCAGCAGTTTTTTGGAACGAAGATGGAGGACGTGTCCTTTTCAACAATACAAATGGGAGGGCAGGAACCCTCAGAGCAACAGAATAAACGGACTTTATTCTTCGCTTTTGGACTGATTCTTAAGGGATTTCCATTTGATAGGGGGAGGGGGTTATGAAAGAGACAGGTTTGGTTTTACTGGGCAAGATAAAGGGTTTGGAATATTGTCTTATTGGCTGATTTTGAAATATGCTCTGATTTTAAATATTAAGATATAAATGTATTGGGAGTTTAAAATTTTATGCTTTAGGTTGATTTGGAATTTGAAAAATGAGAATCAGGGTTAAGTATGTATTAGTTAACATATATATGTTAAATATATTATTAGGGTGAAAATATATCCAGAAAATGTGTGCAGGATGATTGGAAAGATGGCTGACGCATTTCCTTCTGTTGTTTTTTTTAATTGGAATGCCCCACAGAGTATTAGAACAGACTGAGTTTTTTATTAAGGGTTGGGAATATTGTTTCATTTGCTAACTTTGTTATATATATCAGTTTTGTTATGGAAATATTAGGGGACTAAAAAAAAAATGTGTGGGTTGTATATTGGATTGGAAGTTAAAATCTGTAGTGGGTTACCTAGAAAAAAAAAGGGGGGCTTATTTCCTTTGGATTTTTAATAGAAGGCTGAGTTAGGATTTTTATGTAGGGTGAGACCTCTAGTGGGTTTTTTTTGCCATAACTAGAATTAATTATTGTATAGAAATTATTATTATTTTATTTAAGAAATGCTTATATTGCTGTAATAGGGGTTGGAAGTCTATCTAGTTTTGTGTTGTTGTGGGTTATGTATGTATTTGTTGTTTGGTTTTATTGTTATATGTTTGATATTATGTTTGTCTTATATAAAAATAAAAATATATATTAAACAGGATCACATCCAAACTACATCTGAAATCATAGACAAGCTCAGGGGAAGTAAAAGTTTAATATTAAATATATTTATGAACATCACTAACTTTACTCGTAACACTGACTGGAAAAAGCTACTATTAAACTGAAATACCTTTTCATAATGTTTGTTACAACCAAAACCAAATATCAAGAGATGCCCATGAGAATCTGTACAGGCAAAGTGTTGTCCATCTGATGAAAACTTGCAATCAAAGACAGCACCATGACCTTGTCCTTCAATCTGAATCAAAACAAAAGAACTGAAAAGTATTCTGACAATTTTTAAAGAATCATAGGAACATAGGAAGCTGCTTTATATCAAATCAGACTATTAGTCCATCTAGATCAGAATTATCTACACTTACTGGCACTTTCCCAGCCCTACCTGGATACCAGGGACTGAACTTGGGACCTTTTTGCATGTAAACCATGTGCCATACCATTAAGCCACAGTCCTTTTCCAACTGACAAATGTTCCATTCTTTATTTATTTTATTTATACCCCGCCTTTTTTCCTGCAAGGAACCCAAGGTGGCTTACATAATCATCCTCCTCTCCATTTTATCCTCACAACAACCCTGTGAGGTAGGTTAGTCTGAGAGCCAGTGACTGGCCCAGAGTCACCAAGTGAGTTTCATGACCGAGCAGGGACTAAAACCTGGATCTCCCAAGTCCCAGTCCAACCCTCTAACCACAAACCACACTGGCTGGGGTGGGGAATCTGTGACCCTAGGCCTAGTTTAATGTAGCCCTCAGCCTAATTTCAGAAGTCCCCTGCAGCCACAGTTCAAACCTCTGGCAAGAGCAATCTGTCCCTCTCCCAGGAGCCCACTGCGCTGGGAGAAGGCAGGAGAAGGAAAAGGGATGGTCTCATCCACCTTCAGCTCAGTCCTCACCCACTGCTAGCATACAGACCCCTGCCCTCGACAAATTATCCCTAATGGAATGTGGCTCTCAACACCATATAAGTTTCCCACCCCCACATTAGAGAATGTTTCATTTCTTAACAGTAACACTCAACTCTTATTACAGTATACAGTCCTTTAAATCCATTATATTAAGGTCTCAATTCTGTAATGTGATATGCATATAGAAATAACACTAGAAAATATGACATCAATTGGAGGACTAGAAGCAACTGTAGCATACAAGAGGTTTTTTTAATAGCAAATTATAATAGGCAAGTGCTTAAACGAAATGCTGTACAAACAAGCCCTTTTAAAATCCACTGCTTTATATAGGGCAAGAAGTCAGGAAGCTCTTATATGATCACAATTGTTCAATCAAGTGGATAAATGTTGGACATAGAAGAAAAAAGGAACACACACATTGCAGAAGGAGAAATAATTTTAAGATGAATACTTACTATGTTAAAATAATGTTTCATTTGAACGCCTTTTGTTATATCCCAGATAAATATATTGCCATCATGGCCTGCAGATAACATAATCCTGGAATCAAATGGGTGGGGCTCCAAAACGAACACTTCATCCACATGCCCCTTTTTGAACAGGAACAGATAAATTAGTTGTGAAGGTAGCTGGAATGCTAATTTTAGTGACTGATTTTAGAATACTACAGTGTGATATTGTATGATATGATAAAAAATATCTGACCAATTTTTATATTTGTGGAGAAAAAGCGGTCCTTCATAATATTAAACATCACTTTCTATAGAAAGATTTTTAGAAAACATAGCAATCATTGCATACCGTGAGATCATGAAGCAGCTGACCAGTATAAGAATTCCACACTTTGAGCAGATGATTGTTCACAGCAGTAGTCACCAAGTTATCATTCTGACTCCAAGCTATCATGGTCACTTTGGGCTTCATAAATTTATCCTCTTCTGAACACAAATCACTATACCAAATAAATTGAACCATTTTAATAGTTTAAAGCTTTATTTTAAATATGTTAAGTCTGACAACAAAATGGAATGAATAAAGACAGGTTGCTTACCTGTAACTGTAGTTCTTCAAGTGGTAATCTGTTCATTCACACATATGAACTCCGCGTCTGTGCAGAGCCCCATCCCGGAAACCTCCAGAGTAGAGGGATTTTTGGCAGGAACCCTCCCCCACCATCCCAGTGTGCTTGTCCCTGGCAAGTTCCTGCTTATTCCCTCAGTTCCTTGAGACTGATCATTGTAGCCTTAGAACCAAGAGAAACCCCAGTAGGGTCATTCCATGTAAAATCAACCAATGAATTTACCTGACCGTCACCAATTTTGAAAAAACTTGGTGAACTTGTTGGGTCTGCTGAGAAAATAAGCTGCTACAAAAATTAGACTTCTGGGACAAAAACTTTTGGAGATATGGCAATCAAAAATATGAAGAAAAATGTTAATTTTTGTGTGTCGGACAACATTAAAATTACAGTAATTCCAGTTCTACAGAACCTAGAAAGTTAATCATGGTGTTGATGGAAAGCCTTTGAAATGCTCTTTCATTTGATATGTAACATAAATGGTTTTTTGGAATAAATATACAGTATATTCAAGATCAAATAGTAAAATTTGACCTTGAATTCTGCAAAAACTAAAATATTGTGCACAAGTACAAGCTACCCTGTCATAATTGTGCAGCTCTGAATTAGGTATTCTTCTTCACAATAGCATACTTCTGACATTTTGTGTAGAATAATGATACTTCCTCTGGGTGGTCAAACTGGTATGAAATCAAAGAATATTTCCAACTGAAAGCAAATTGCTTAAGATTTGGTGAACTTGTTCTGCTTACTAAAAAATAAGTTGCAGGGCCTATTGTTTTCAGAAGAATGAGGTTTAAAATATGTACTTTTAAAAAGGTACTCACCAGTATGCGTGGGGAAAACATGTTCATTTTATTTTTTTCAAATAAATATACAGAAGTTTGACCTTGAATAATGACAAAAAACTCCTTTTGTTTTAAATAACGTTTAACATCCCTGGAAACATGTACTTGATTTCAAAATGGGACTCTTACTAGCATAGTTATTTTGATTTACTTAGATGTGGGCTTGAAAAACCATTATTGTGCATAGATGAGATTTTCCATTTTACTTTTATATATGCTGATCAGATTTTATGCAGTTCAAATATTACTTACTAACATTTTGTTAACAAGTCTTAAATTAAGGAGCTTTTCATAACAGTAGTAAACTTTCTAGTCTTGAAGTTGCTGCTTGACACTCTTTGTTCGTGTATAGAAGTGCCCTGTTGGGCAACAAGGATCAGCTTTTGTCAAAACATCTGAAGATGGTATCCATAGGACATCTTGTTTATCTGGATACATAAATGATTTTGCTGGTCCAGCTGGATGAAGAAAGCTCACTAACACTTCTGCTCTGATCATCTGTTTGTAAAACACAACCTAACCACCATTGTGAGATATAAACGCATGTAACAAATCCTCGTATTTCTTGCAATTCCAGTTCTCCTTCTTTAATAGTCACTGTCTCTTTTCTGGATTCGCATTGAAATGAATATCTTTTAGTAGCAACAGTGTGTTTTGTTAATGGAATTACAGCGTGAATTTTCTGTGTCCCAGGAATTGTCTTGAATTCTCGAAGCAACATTTCAGAAGCTTTTCTTCCAGTTCATAATCTTTACTTGTGGTGTATTGAAATGCAACCTGTGTGGTGTATTGAAATGCAACCTGTGTGATGTTCTCCTTTGCCCAATCAAAAAGCTGACGAGGGGTCATGATTTGTTTTTCATACGGATTCTGCAAACTTGCTCGAGCAGCTAACCTTTTCACAGTGCCACCCAAACCATCACAAGGCCCTTTTCCATGCGATGTGGCAAAGAAGTGCCATTCTGCATCGATACCGAAATCTGACTTATGCTTACTTAAGTTGTTGGAAGTTTTTACCGTTTTTATACTGTGCTGCTGCACTATCAAGGAAATAATAGATCTTAGTTATGCTACCTGTAGAAATGGTGTGCAGGAATTCAACAATTTGAAAAGTCATGAACACATTGCAGCAGAAGTGGGGTCAGCACTTGTCACGGCTTCAGGCCTGCCTTTTTCTTTCTTATCAGAATCTGTGAATAAAGCTTGATTTAATGTAGACATCCAAAGAATCTCTGTGAAGGTTTGAGGCCTACTCATGCCTTGTTTGGTTTCAGCCTGAAGCCCCGGAAGCTCCGGAAGGGAGGGGGCGGGCTTAATTTTAATTTCCCTCCAAAAAAATCTGTTTTAAGTGTGTATAAGGGGGTGAAGTTATTGTAGGGAGGTACTGTGCATGTATAAGAACATTCACGTCTTCTGGACTGTTCGGAACCCCGTTCTGGAAATCGGTACATATACCGTACTCAAGGTAAACATGGGTTATCTGAGGAAAAAAATCAGCAAAAAAAAAAATTTGTTTTTTTTTTAAATTCAAGGTCAAATTAAAGAAACTATTACCTTGAATATTTTATTTCACATGCATGCTTCATGTTACATATCATATAAAAGGGTAGTTTGAGAGCTTTCATATGACACCATGATTTACTTTCTAGGTCAATTCTGAAGGAAGTTATGATACTTTTTGTGTAGTCACAAATGCTGAAAAATCGTGTTTGGGGCATTTTTGAGCACACTGTACTTTTGAACCGTGAGGTATAATGACCTATAATTTGGTGTATGTTCATTTCTCATGCTGGTCTACCAGTATGCCAGTTTTTTAAAAAATCGCAGATGGTGAGGTAAATTTTTCATTTTTTTTGGTTGATTTTACATGGAATGACCCAGTATCAACCTCAAGATGGACACTGACACAAAAATGGGGACAGTGGGTGGGATGTATGAATGTACAGATGACCAGTCAAAGAGCTACAGTTATAGGTAAGCAATCTGCCTTTCTTCTTCATGGTCTCTGTACATCAAACATATGGAAGTGTAGCAAGCTAACTTACCAGAGGCAGTTTAGTGTCAGCTCCGGCCAGTACATTCAGTCAGTAGTAGTAGATGAAAGTCTACAGTTTTGATCAGGTCACAGTTCTACAGAGTTCCGGAATGGCAACTCCCTTGTCAAATGCTACTGGCATAGCCATTGCATGGGTCAAGTGAGCTCGAACTGGGGCAGTTTGAGACCAGTCAGCTCATACGCGAGCTGTACTGCCTGGATGACCCATGAGGCAAACAGGGTTGCCTTGGTCACCACAGCGTGATTAGTATACAGTTTGTTTCATCTGTTCCAACATTTGCCAGAATCTTAGTGATCAAGGGGAAAGAAGGGAACAAATAGAACACAGCACCTTCCCACGTGAAGACCTCAGATCCAGACCCACTGTGCTGCAGAACACTGCACAAATTGCATTCTTGCTCCACACGAATAAAGTTGGCCAGCTAAGTCCAGCTCAAAAGCTTTGAGTGCCTTGTCGACAGTCATCAACTCCAGCATATTGATATGTCTTACGGCTTCTATAGCCCACCACTCTCCTTGCACTGTCAACAGACCAGAGTGGGTACCCCATCCTGAAAGTGACGAGTCGGTGGTCAGGACACGAGATGGAGAAGGCTGCAGGAATGGCATGCCATGCAGCAAGTTGGTGCTGTGGGTCCACCAGGCCAGAGAGTCTTTCACCAGATCAGGAATCTGAACGCGAGTACATTGCACACCCCCTATGTAATTGAAAGCTCAGATAAACGAATTTTGCAGTATGCTCATGTGCAGACAAGCATACTGCACAACAGATGTCATCGCAGCCATCAATCCTAGCAGACATTGAATTTCAGCACCATAGTATTGGAGCTGTCAATCAGTTCCTTCACCAGAACAATTAGTGACCGAGCCCAGTCTCATAGAAGGAACACCCAGTTGACCTCCGAGTCTAACTGTGCTGTGATGTGCTTCTGCTCTGGCACCAACTTTGATTTTTCTACATTTATGTAGAGCCCAAGAGTATTGAACAGGCCACAAGTCATGTCTATCAACTGAAGCTCCCGCTCGGTAGACACAACCAGCAGCCAATCATTGAGGTAAGGATAGATCGCTATCCCTTGGAGCCTTACGAAAGCAGTCACCACTGCCATGCACTTTGTGAAGACCCTTGGCACCGTGATAAACCCGAAGGGCAACACATGAAACCGGTAAGAATCAGTACCGATGGCTAAGTGAAAGAAGCACTGGCAAGTCCTCGCGATAGCAATGTGAAAGTACGCAAACCAGTCTCCTTTGCAAAGCAGCAAAAGAATTGATTGTAGCGATACCACATGAAAATTCTTGGTGTGATGAAGGATAGGATGAAGCCCGCCATCCTTCTTCAGCACCGTGAAGTACTGAGAATAGAAGCCATTCTGGAGCAGACGTGATGGTACACGTCCTATTGCCCCTTTCACCAAGAGCGCTTTTACTTTATTTTGGAGTTCTGGCAAAGGGGCTGTCAGCTGGACAACACCGAGAGGAGAGAAGGCGTTGAACTCAATCCTGTAGCCCTTCTGGATGATGGATAAGACCCAAGAGTCTGATGTTATGCTGGTCCAGACTGGCAGAAAAGAAGACAGGCAAGTTCTGAAGATGGGGCAAAGAACAGACGGACGATGATAGAAGGGGGTGAGTCAAAAGGTGACATTTGTTACCCCCATCAACCCTCCTGCAGGGGCTACAACATTTGGCCGCCAAATATTGTTTTTTTCAGTGTGGAAGTCAGATATCTGTAAGCCTGCTCAGCCCTAGACTGTTGGTCTCATCTATCCTCCTATCCTCACCACCATCGGTGTTGTTTGTCCCGAGTGGGCGGCTAGCTCAACCCCATAGGGCACGCAGTGTTTTTTTACCTCCTGTACAGAGCCCATAGCCTCATTGGTCGTTTCACTGAATAACCCTTGTCCATCAAAGAGTAGACCTTTGATATGAAATTGGGGCTCTTGAGACAATCCCACAGACCTCTGCCAGGCATGCCGTCTCAAAGCCACCACACCAACTATGGCTTTGGCGTTGTGGTCGACTTGGTGCCGAGAAATATTAATGTTGCCTGGAGAGACAGATAGCCTCACCCTGAAGAAGCCAGGCCAATTCTCTCTTGTCCTCAGGAAGTGATCAAACAAGTTCCCACAAGAACAACTGATAGTGAGCTATCACCACCTGGTAGTTGGAAACTTTGAAGTCCAAAGCAGCAGAGGAACAGCTTCTCCTGTCTATTAAATCAAATCACCACCCTTCCTTGTCCACAGGTGATGAGTGGACCCTTCAAGACTTGTCCTGAGAAGCTTTGATGATTACAGAGTTGGGAGCAGGGTGTGTGAATAGAAATGCTGCATCCTTTTCCTGAATGTGATACATGCCTTCCAGCCTCTTAGATGTGGGAGGCATCGATAATGGGACCTTCCAGGACTACTGGATAGTTTGAAAGAGCAGAATAAGTGGGATTGCCACCAGAGCGGAGGTTTCAGTATCGACTGCATCAAACACCATATCCTTGATCCTCGAGTTGGGTTGCTGTGTTTCCAATCCCAAGGACTGTGTCTGAAAATTGACCCAGATCCTCAGATGGAAAAGCTGGATCCTGGGCACCTACTGCCATGCCAGGGGATGACATGGAAGGAGCAAAAGAGGAGTGTGATGTCGAATCAGACTGATACTCATATGTGTCAGACATGGGGTGGCTGGAGCTATATCAGGCCACTGAGAGAGCACCGGCTGAACAGGCTGTAATGCAAAGGGCTCGAATGTAGTAGGAAGAGTTCTGGAATACTCCACTGGGGGTGGTAGATGTAAAGCTCATGGTGAAGATACTATGGCTGAAGCCCGGGGGGGGGGGAGCTATTTGTCGGCTGGACAGATACTGACAAAGGCCACAGGAGAGGCCCAGGTGGCAGTGCTAAAAAGCGTTCATCATCAAGAGGCCTCAAGACAGTGGCCAAAGGTGCGGGTCAGTGCCAAAGAGGATCGACCAAAAAATAATCTAGGCGGTGGTAGTAATACTTGCTCCTGCTGTCTTCCCTGAGCTGATCTTTCGAGACGTGAGGTCTCCTGGGAGGCATATCCCAATTGGACAGTCCATCCCATTCCGAAAACAGTGATCGGAACAATACCTGGTCCACTTGTAGAATCTAGGGGCATGTTCCCTCCGTACTGAGTAGCCAGAAACAGAGTCTGGAGACCCAGCACACCATGGAGATGGCTGCCCATATCAAGGGGATCAATCTTGACAATCAGTCATCATCTGAGTCAGCTGTAGAGTTGGGGAGTTGTCTCATTTCACCCTCCAATGTAGATGGAATCAGGATCTGGTCTTCAATCAGTACAGATTGTTGTATCAGCAAGTTCAGTAACGGTGGTGGAGTAGGGACTCGCACTGGTGCATTCAATACCAATTGCTTCAGTCAGTCAGTCAGGCGATCACTCGTGACTGAGTAAGATTATCTTCCAGGATAAAAAAAAAAAAGAAAATGTACAAAAAGGAGATTTTAAAAGGAGGAAAATTCTAAAGAAAATTGTGTAGACTCTAGCGATGGGTCCGTAAGTGACTGTGGAGGCCAATTCTAGATCCACACAGCTTCCCACAGTGAGGATACAGGTTACCAGATGGAAGATGCTCTTGTAAAGGATTCATTTGACGTGCTTTTCGCTTAGCACGTTTCTCCCTTTCACCTTGCACTCAAGCTTCTTCAAAGTCCATAGAACCTTTGTGAAAGGCCAACCTCCAGTTAGATCGTTCATGGGCCAGAGCTTCCCAGTTTTTGATGTTTATATTGCATTTTTTTTAGATTAGCCTTAAGAACATCTTTAAACCTCTTATATTGACCACCGATATTCCGCTTTCCATCCTTGAGTTGGGAATAAAGTAACTGCTTTGGGAGACGGCAGTCAGGCATTCGAACAACATGACCGGTCCACTGAAGTTGGCGTTGAAGGATCATTTTTTCAATGCTAGTAGTCTTTGCTTCTTCCAGTACACTGACATTTGTTAGCCTATCTTCCCAAGTAATTCGCAGGATTTTCCGGAGGCAACGTTGATGAAATCTTTCAAGGAGTTGGAGGTGACGTTTATAGATAGTCCATGTTTCGCAGGCATACAATAAAGTTGGTAATACAATGGCTTCATAAACCAGTGTTTTGGTCTTCTTACAAATATTCCGATCCTCGAGCACTCTATGTTTCATTCGAGAAAACGCGGCACTTGCGGAGCTCAGACGATGCTGGATTTCACTGTCGATGTTAGCTGTAACAGAAAGATAGCTGCCAAGGTAGAGAAAATGATCGACATTTTCCAGTATTGTCCCGCCAAGCTGGATAGATGGCATCACCAAAGGGTTAGCTTGCACTTGCTGATGAAGCACTTTGGTTTTTTTGATGTTAAGTGAGAGACCAAGTTTTTCGTATGCTTCTGCAAAAGCATTTAGGATAGTTTGGAGATCATCCTCTGAATGTGCGGAGACCACATTATCATCAGCATACTGAAGTTCCACAACGGAGGTTGTAATTACCTTACTTTTTGCTTTCAGCCTGCTGAGATTAAAAAGCTTCCCATCTGTTCGATATATAATTCCCACACCAGTGGGAAGTTTCCCCTCGACAAGATGTAAAACCATGGCGATGAAAATAGCAAATAATGTTGGGGCAATAACAATACGTTCAATACCGTATTGCGGTACAATGCGTTCAATACCGATTGCTTCAGTACTGAGTTAGCCTCTTTAGTCCTTCTTTTTCTTCTTCTTAGGTCAGAAGATTATTTTGGTGTGCTGGCCTTTTTTGACCATTTTTGTCAGTGACCACCCAAGTGTGGGTGGGTCCTATTGGCTTGGAGACCACCCAAGTGTGGGTCAGATTGGCTCTGTGGCCGCCCAGTGGGTAGGTCACCTAAGCCAAATGGGAGGGCAAGGAAGACTCTGACACTTGTACAGGCCCCGGTGAGGATGCCGCTTTTGAGAAGCCCTCCGACAGGTCAGCTGAGGCTTGGGCCATAGGCTTTGCTGGCACTTCCACAGATTCGAGTGCCTTCCTCCACTACACAGCACGAAGTCTGTCAGACCCATTGCATCTAGCCTGCCTCATAAAAGCCTGGCAATATGTGCAGGCGTCCATCTTGTGTCCCTCTTCAAGATGAAAGAGGCAGTGGGAATGGCCGTCCGTGGCTGGTAACTTACTTCCACAGCAGACAGACTTGCAGAAAGGGGCCCATAGGGCCATAAGGCTATTGCGAAGATCGCAGAAAATAAATAATAAAAGGCAAAAGACTGAAATAACGACAGTGGAAGAAGAAAAGAAAGAATAAAACTTCAGCAGTTGGCAGAAATATGCTTACTGGGGAGAAGTTCCCAGCAAAGCTACCACAATACAGTCAAAAGAAAAGTGAGGGAATAAGTGGGGACCTGCCAGAACTGGTAGAGGTCCCACCGAAAATTCCTCAACTATAGAAGTTTCCCGAATGGGGATCCGCACAGGTACAGAGCCCATATGTTTGATGCACAGAGACCACGAAGAACTAAAACTTAACTAATCTGTTTGTCAAATAAAAATTAAACTGACAACTATTGATATGGAGATATAGCAAACTATCCCAAGAGAGCATTTAAAGTTAAGCCTGTTGAAATACAAGAGTCAGACTATATTGGGGATCTTGTTATAAAAATGGGTAAAACAAACATTTTGCTACAAGCAACTCAACACATTAAGGGCCATGACGGTTTTCAAGTGAAAACAAACCTAACACTCCCACACAACTATGTACAAACTTCAACGCAAGGGCTTTTCATTTGACCACAGTGCTCAGAAGGTTCCTCCAGATTACAAAGGTATCGCAAATTTCATAGTTACCGTATTTTTCGCTCCATAAGACGCACTTTACCCCCCCAAAAAACTAGGTGGAAATGTCTGTGCGTCCTATGGAGTGAATATAGTAAAAAAAAAAATTTTTTTTTTACTTTCCTCTGCTGGTCCGGAAGAGAGGACGACTCCTGGGTGGGGTGGGGGAAGCCCCCGCCTCTCAGCTGATTTTTTTTTTTAAAAAAAAAAATTTGTGCCATACAGTAAGTGCGTCTTATGGTCCGGTGCGTCTTATGGAGCGAAAAATACGGTACTTACTGCCAATACGTACTGCACAAATCAACTACACTATACCTACCCAGGTAATTTGTCTGCCATGTCCAACAAAATGCTCTTCCACTCAGCTTGCTGGAATCGCCAGATTCGGGCTGTTCCATCTCTGCTGCCGCTTATGAACCTTGGCATAAGTTTAAAAGATACTATGTGACATACAAAAGATAAGCATGGTGTTCAGATTTAAAATAGCAGCTCTCAGGAGTTCTTAAATATACACACTGCATATACAAATAATAGTATGACTGGAGCACATCATCATCCAAAGCAGGGGTAGGCAACTTGTGGCCCTCCAGATGATGTTGGACTGCAACTCCCCTCACCGATGGCTATGCTAGCTAAGGCTAATGGAAGCTGCAGTCCAACATCTGGAGGGTCACAAGATGCCCTGCTCTACTCCAAAGGCTGGCCTCCAACCATATTGAACACACTTCCTATGGGCATGGGGAAGAATCAGCTTTGTGATGTAAGAATTCACAACCTTTAATACTAGTGAGTCAAGAGCTCTCCACCACACTTCAGACTAGAGGCCTGCAGCCAGTAGGGCTTCTGTGGAGCAGCAACTGGTTCACACATTTTTGCAGAGGATGGTGGGCAGTGCTGGTGGTTTCTGTCTCTGCCACTTCTTAACATATGAACCATAGAAATGTTTAATAACAATAACAATAGGAGGAGGAGGAAAAAACAACCCCAGGGCTTACTCTCCCCTTTCTCATCTTTTTCCCCGCTCAAACACACATTTTTACTGTTTGTAGTGAGGTTTCACTACCTTAAAGCATATATTCAGTTATACCAAAGTTCTCTTTAAACAAATACTGAAACAATTATTTTTTCTGTTGAAGGTAGCAGGTGTGTTTGTGATACGAAATAATACTAATGCATATATAACCATCAGGCTTCCATGAACGTCTTCTTCCTAGGGATGTGCACAGAGCTCGATTGGGGGGTGGAAGTCCGGTGAACTCACTGAACTCGACCCCCCGAGCTCTGCTCGCCCTACTTTTTCCCTGGCTCGACTCACGTTCTTGCGAGCCAAGCCAGGGAAAGCGACTTCTGGATTCCTGCGCTACATAGTTTATGTAGAAAATGGTGTACGATAATTAAAAATGGCCTAATTTGAGCAAATTAGTTTTTAACGGGGACCCGGAAGTCCAGCAAGCGCCTCAGCTGGCGTTCGCGCTTAGCTCACACACTGCAAGTCGAGTGCCGGGTGGGTCGCCCATCCCTACCAAACCACAAATTGTTCAGTTATGGCAGCCACTAAATAAAGGGCATGAAGTGCATCTCAGAACTGCATGTCTAGTGATTTTCTGGGCCAACCTAATACATGCCCACATTACATGATTGCAAGCAAATATTATTTCTTATACTGAAGGAAATGCATATAGGAAATTCATCTTGTGTGAAGAACACTGAAGCTATGCTCCTCTAGTCTCTGCTGAAATAATTTTCTTACAAGGCAAAGATGAGAAGAGAAAAAGAACACTGGACTGTTATCAGGAGTTAAAGCTATTAGCTAATCATTAAGGAATAGACGCAGTCATCAGACTATTTAAAAGCCTTGAAGAATAGCATTCCCAGAAGATATATTATTAACACTCATCCATGCTACAAAGGAAAAGAGAAGCCTTAAAGCTGATGAAGGTAACTGGAATTTTGGCAATATCCAGATGGTCATAAAGTCTTTTCATAAGCACAGATAAAGAGGAGGAGTAATAATTTTGCTTATTGTTCAATATATGAATATACAATAAAAAGTATGGGTTTTACCATATATTACAGTAGTGCTAGATTTTCTTAAAGCTCTCCAGTGCAGTATTTTTTCATTTAGTTTTATAAACATACCTATCATCACCATTAGAAAACTGAATGCTGTCAACTTTATCCTGCAAGAGAGAAAGATATGTTAAAACAGAATACAAACAATGCTTATTCCATGTTTAAAATTAGTCCACTACTGTTTTGTGCAATCAAGGAATTTTCATTGTGATGATGATGATGATGATGATGGACTATCCAGAAGAGCCTTGCTGGGTAAAAACAAATGTCCACCCAGTCCAGCTTCCTGTTTTCCACAGTGGGGCCAACCAAATGCACCTGGGAAGCCCACAACCAGGGCATGAGGGCAATAACTCTACCACTGTTGTTCCCCAGCAACTGGTATTCACTGGCATACTGCTCAGAACATGGATGTTCCAATAGCCACCATGACTAGTAGCCTCCAATAGACCCATCCTCCATGAATCTGCCCATCCCCCTTTAAAACCATCACATCTTATACCAGTAAATTCCTTAAATCACGTATTGTGTGAAGTACTCTTTTATCTGTCCAGAATCTTCTGTCAATCAATTTCAAAAGGTTCAGAAAAGGGCAACCAAAACAGATCAAGGAGCTGGAGTAACTCCCCTATGAGGAAAGGTTACAATGTTTAGGGCTTTTTAGCTTAGAAAAAAGGCAAGTAAGGGGGGGGGCATGATAGAGGTGCATAAAACTATGCATGGTGTGGAGCAAGTGGATAGAGAGAATTTTTTCCCTGTCACACACATAATACTAGAACCCAATGTCATCCAATGAAGCTGAATGGTCAGATTAAAGGAAGTACTTCTTCAGTTAAACAATGGAATTCACCACCACAAGATGTAATGTAATGTAATGTAATGACCAAGCCACCAACTCAATACAGCTTTAAAATAGAATTAGACACGTTCATGGAGGATAAAACAAATTCATGGAGGATAAGGCTATCAATGGCTACTTATTATAGCTAGATATTATCTCCATTATTAGAGGAGATATGCCTCTGTATGTCATTCACGTCCTATCTGGGCTTCCCGTAGGCATCTGGTTGGCCACTGTATGACCAGAATGCTGGACTAGATGGACCCTTGGTCTGATTCCACATGACTCTTATCTTATGTTCATTGGATGAGCCAAGCTCTAGTATTGTATGAGAAGTGGCAAAAATTCTCTCTATCCATTTCTCCACACCATGCATAATTTAGATGCCTCTATGATGTCCCCTCTTAGTTGTTTTTTTTTTTTTCTAAACTAAAAAACCCAAATGTTGTAGCCTTTCCTCTTAGGAAAGGTGCTCTGGCCGGCCCACTAATTGGTTGACCTTTTCTGTACCTTTCCCAGCTCTATGATGTCCTTTTTGAAATGGGGAACTCAGAACTGTATACAAAATTCCAAATATGGCTGCACCATAAATTACATAAGGGCATTATGACTCTGGAGGTTGTCTTCAAATCCCTTTCATAATAATCCCTAACATGGATTTTTCAGTTTTCACAGCTGCCAAACACTGGGCCAACTCAGCAATTTTCATCCAATTTTTCTCAAGACACTTCACCAAAAACTTATTTATTTATTTAATTATATTTAAATAATATAAATATTATTTATATTATTTATTATATATACTCAGCAATTTTCATCCAATTTTTCTCAAGACACTTCACCAAAAATTTATTTATTTAATTATATTTATACTCCACCTTTTTTCCTGCAAGGAACCCAAGGCGGCTTACATAGTCCTCCTCCTCTCCACTTTATCCTCACAACAACCCTGTGAGGTAGGCCAAGCTGAGAGTCAGTCACTGGCCCAAAGTCACCCAGGGAGCTTTGTGGCCAAGGGGGGACTAGAACCCGGATCTCCCAAGTCCCAGTCCAACACTCTAACCACTACACCACACTGGCTCTCACTACTAAATTTAATATTGATAGGACAAATTGTATTGTTCTTAACAGAATTGTTATCCTTGATAATGGTGTAACACTTAAAAAAAAAAACCCCACTCAACTATCAAACTAGCTTGTACCGCTCTGTAATTCACACTTGATTACAAGTTGTAATCCAATTTGTTTCATTTTTTAAACACTGTTTTGCAGAGGAACTATGCTAGAAATAATTAATATATACAGCCTAAAGGGATCTTTGCATTCCAATTTAAAAGAAATATTAAGATTATTAGAAGTGCAGTAATTTTATGTCAGATGTTCTCACCTCATTGAAACTAGTAAAAAAACCCTCTTAAATATAGTCCAAATAGTCATTAGTATGTAGGCATCACTAAGACTACACTTGCCAAGGAAAAGAAGGGAGGCCCCAGGTGGGACAGAAAAGAAAAAAAACCTCAACGCTGCACAAAAGAGCAGTATTACCCAGTGCATTTGAGTACAGCAACTCTTCCTATGAGGGATGACTCTAATTCAGTTATTTCAAAAAGAAACTAAAGTTGTCTTCCAGCTCAATATGGTATAGAAGACAGCTTTGGTTTCTCTTTGGAAAAAAATGAACCAATCACCTGATTGAGTTACTACACTCAAAATTCAATGGGCGACAAATGATTTTCTGTGCATTGTTGAGGTCACCCCCACCAATACCTGCTGACTTTGAAGCAAGTTCCACCGATAACAGGTTACTACCAAGTAAACATTTAAGGATCAAGGTTATTGTGCTAACCTTCTCAAGAAATGATCTGCTAGTAGTACAATTTATGTTAACTGCTGTAATGTTGGGTTTTAACACAGTAGTAAAGTTTCTGTCCATGTTAAAATTTGAACCTATAATCCTGTTTCAAAGCAGAATGCTTCTAAATTTACAGTATTAGATTACTTACAGCATGACTCTCCAGCTCTGCAATTTTTTCAGGTGCTTCAGAACCAAAATAATACATTCTGATAACATGGTCAGTACTGCCAGTTGCTAAGAACATCCCACCTGAAAATTTAAAGTAACACGGTTTAGAATATTGACAGATAGCAATATGGATTGGATCCAAACTAAATTAGTTGTATTTAAGCCCTTTTGATTTCAAAGGATACTAAATTGAATTGTGACTAACTTGTCACATTGATTTCAATAGGACCCAAATTCAACTAAATTTGAACCTAATTCTGTATTTCTAGAACAGAAATATGAACATAATTCTTACAATATTGGTTTTCAATTTATAAGTAGATTGTCTTTAAGTTTGTCTTCTTAGTGCACAATCCTATGGCTGCTAGACACAGTCCAGATGGCCATAGGAGAGGCCTGAGTCCCAGCTCCGACCTAGGAAACATGTTCTGTGGTGGGAGCTGGGAGTCCGACCTCAGAGCGCCCTCTCAGCCAGCGCAGAAAGAACCACACCAGCTGTGGCTCTGAGGTCGGAAGGAAGACCAACCTCAAAGCAGGTGGTTTGTGGGCATTCTGGGGGGCAGGGAGGGGAGGAGACAGGCTCTGCCAGCATATGTAGTATGCTGGCGGTGCCTCAGCCTCTCCTCCTTGCACTCCAGGGCAAAAGACATAGACAGCTGAAGTTGGCTGTCTAAGCCTTTTGCAGGGTGGGAGAAGCTCAAAGGCAACCTTCACCTCTGTGCTCCTCCCACCCTCCATTGGATGCCCATAATCCTCCGAGTTTGGAGGGTTATGGGCAACCTCACTGGATTGCGCTGCCCGAGATGTAGAACAAAGTCATTGACGTTTAGTAACAGAAAAGGCATTGTGCATCATCATACGACCCTTTTAATGTAGAAAGTGCATTAGTCTTAAATCTGTTCATATTCATAATCTCTCTAGGGCAGAGGTGGAAAACTTGTGGCCTTCCTAAGTTTGGGCGTACAAGTCCCATCAGCTCTACACAGAATAGCAAATGGTGAAGGATGATGGGAATTATTTTGGTCTACAACTGTGCTGGACACTACAGACATCCAGTAATGCTGGCTTCTGCCTCAATGAATCTGTACATCTTTTCTATTTAGCTGTAACACATTGGCTCAATTCAGACAGCACATGTCCTTGAGCTGCATCCCATGATTTGGAAATCGAGATCATGTTGCAGGCTCACACGTTCCTTCCTCCAACATACAGAGTCCACCCCTTAGTTTGTCATAACTATAGTTTGCTGTTACACCCAAATCTGAGCTAACCATGGTTTAGAGATCACTATGTTCTAGGTCAGGGGTCCTCAAACTTTTTAAACAGGGGGCCAGTTCATTGTCCCTCAGACTGTTGGGGGGCCGGACTATAGTTTGAAAAAAATATGAACGAATGGATCAAGTTAAAAAAAAGGACCAGGGTCCTTTTTTTTAACTTGATAGGGGTGAATTTTTTTCCCCTTAAATGGAAAGTTATTTTATTTATTTATTTATTTATTTCATTTTTATAAATAGCCGAAGCTCTCTGGGCGGTTTACAGCAATTAACAAGACAGTCCCTGCCCGCAGGCTTACAATCTAAAAAGACACGACACACAAGGAAAAAGGAATGGGGAGGGAAGAAGAGGGAATATTAATGAATACTCCTGGCAAAGCTGGTGGCATTTACATATATAGTTGCACAATTGTTTCATGCCTAACATGAATATACTTTTGTTTTTGCCATCACACAAATGAGCATACTCTGCTTCAATCCAAAGTAGCATTTTTGAAACATTATAAATCTGACTTAGCTACATCAGCTCATACATAAGAGGTAAAACACCACCACTAATTTTTCCATATTATGGAAAAGAATTAAAAGAATCGGCGCTTGAAGCGAAAGAGTTAAAAAAAAGTCTGCTTCCTCCAATCAGCCGGCGGGCCGGATAAAAAGGCAAGGCGGGCCGGATGTGGCCCACGGGCCTTAGTTTGAAGACCCCTGTTCTAGGTTAGATTTAGATGTAATATCAAATCATGGAAGGAAGGAAAATCTGCGCACAAGGAAGAAACACAGAAGTCTATAGCATGTTCGCAACCTCCAAACCTGGGAAAATGACACCTGAATTGAACCCACCACATTAGATCTAAATAGTCAAGTATAAATTATTTGAGCAGAAGTCCCCAAACCTGGTTATCTATAAAGCAACTAGCACAAACTTAAAATAATTAGACTAAGCCAAAAGGCTAACGAAGCCACGCATGACACCTCAAGAAGACAGAGCCAATCAGTGATCTAGCGTGGCAATCTGTTTGGTGTCTGGCATTATTCATTTGAAGTGTTGGCCTCTGCTTGCAGCGCCCTCACCAGGTCTTGCCTCTCAGCTAGCAGCTCATCACAGACGTTTCCCAACTTTTCAATTAAGAAATGTTGGTACCGTGCCATGATCGCTTGGTAATTGCTGACTTTCAATCCCAAGGAGCTGGAGGTATAAATGCGCTTGCCACACGTGTCCACTTTCTTGCCTTCTTGATCTACTGGCGCAGTGTGCTGTTTATTAGATGAAGATTGCGCTGACTGCACAATGATGGAGTTTGGTGCCGGGTGAGAAAACAAAAAACCTGCCCCTTCTGGTTGCACCCTGTAGAGTGACTCTAGCCTTTTGCCTACTGGAGGTATGGCCGCTGGTGTTCTCCAGGTGTTTTTCACCATTTTTAGCAAGTAGGGTAGATAAGGGACTAACGTTGGAGACGTTTGAGTTGGCAGGATAAGGTTGTACATTGGGTCCTCTATCTCTGGTTCTTCTGTTTTTGTTTCTAATCCCAGCACCGGTCATCCTCATGATGTGGTCTGAAAATGTACCTAAATCTTCAGTTGGAGAAGTAGACAATTGGGTCTCGACTTGTAGGTCTAGAGATGAATCAGGTAAACCTGATATCTCAGAGTCACTTTCTGAGTAAGGTAATTCAGAGGACTCCTTTTGTGGCAGAGGATGCTTGCCTGAGCTTGGTGCTGTGGTAATGACGCCTTCCCTTGTCCCGTGGCATTGAGGTGTTTCAGTTTGAGATTGATGCCGAGACCGAACAGTGGTAACCAAGTGGCGCTCCATGGTCACGAGCTGAATGCTCGGTATCGACGGAGTGACGTGGAGACCTGGAGTGTTGATCTTCATGAATGGGACACGTTCACGGTGTCGATGGCGGCACTCGTTATCGAGCGGGCTTCGATGGCGAGCAGAACGCTCGGTGTCGACGGATCGATGGCGAGACCGAGAGCAGCGATCAGTGTCGATAGGGCTCTCTCGGTCTCGATGGCGTCTCTCGGTCTCGATGGCGTCTCTCAATGCCGAACGGGCTTCAATGACGAACTAGGGCCACTAGGCGGTCATCTGAGCGGTGTCGAGATCGAAAGCGACGGTGGTGGTTGAGGTCGGCATCGATGCCACCGCTCCTCTTGTCCTTTCGATTCTGAGGTGGAGTGCAATATTGTGGACGACACACTTCTTCCCTTCGGTACGAACGGCCGTACCGATATGAAGAGGAGCCTTCGGATGAAATTGTCGATGCCCAACGGGTCTTTTCTCGGTGTCGAGAGGAGGCCAAGGTGGAATGGCTCCTCCGTGTCAATTCGCCATGCTCACTCCTTGGTGAAACAGTCGGCACCGGCCTCGGGGAGTCCAAAATTTCCGCTTCGGAAATGGAGGTGATTTGCACTGACGACCCTTTAGATTTTTTAGGTTGTCGACGGTGTGGATGTTTTCTCCTTCCATGGGGAGAGCAGCTCAGTATGATGGGAAGAGACCGAGCCTGGTCTATCGACCTGAGTGGTTGATGCTGAAGCCGCCCAACTCGGGGCTGATTGGGAGGGAGTTACGGGCTTAGATAGAGGTTGCCATCTTTAGGGCTTTTCGCCGAGGAGACCTCTCTCTCTTTCCTTTCCTTGGAGTGTTTTTGTCCTTTTTCTTTGTGGCCTTCTCTTTAGTAGGTCCAGAGTGAGCGTCTTGTCGATTTTGTGGTGGTGGCTCACGGTATAGAAGGACCTGCTTCAGATAGGGTCTGCTGCCACAGCGAAGTTTTTAATTTCAGGGTCTGTTTTCTGGTAGGCTTCGTGAAGGCCTGGCAATGTTTGCATGCCTCCACGATGTGGCCTTGTCCCAAGTGAAGGAGACATAAAGAATGCCCATCAGCAGGTGGTAACTTAGAACCGCAGTCTGTACATTTTCTAAAAGGGGCTTTAAGAGCCATTATTAGGAGACTAAAAAGCTATGGAAAGAAGATCTAGATAGAAAGAAGATATTTTTGTTTGTTTGTTTGTTTGTTTGTAGGATTTAGAAAGAGGAGGAAAAAAGATTAAGTTTATGAAGAAAAAGTAGAAGAAAAAAGGGATTTTTTCCAGTACTCAGCCGTGTGAGAGAAGAACCTTAAAGGAAACTGCCAGTCACAATAGGCGGTCGAAGAGGAACTGAGGGAATGGGTGGGAGCTGCGCTAAGGAGCAGGCGCGATGGGAGAGGGGCTCCTGCCCAATTCACCTCAGCTAAAGAATTTCCGAAGGAAGCTCAGCACAGGTGAAGAGCCCATATGTGTGATGCACAGAGACCACGAAGAAGAATTTAGGGGTACAACAACTGAAGATAAGACATTCTGTTTCAGTACTGCATCTACTTACCAACACTAAATGAAGAACAAAGCATTTGAACTCCAGGTCTAGGCTTTTCTGTGAATTTCAGTGGCCGGTTACTTTAGAAATAATGAGAGTGGTTTGAATACATAAACAATACAATACATTCCATTAAGATCTTAATTTTAAAAATCATATAAAAATAAAATTCCTACTTCCAATATATTAATAAATTCCTATGTTACAAAGTTGCAGTTTCATAATCCTTTTGCTGCATTTTGCAACTATAAAGTTCTCAATACATGACTACAAACTGTTCTAAGGCTTGTACTTTGTTTTCTATGTTGCGATGTAAAATTAAAAATGCCAGAGCAAAAGTGATTTTTATCATGAGAATAAAATGATTATATTTAATTTACATAAAATAAAGGGTATATGTGTGTGGGAGGGTGGGAAGAGAGACAGAGAGAGAGATGGTTACGTACTTGAATTTCATAGAAATGGTATCCCATTGCCAGAAGCAAACTGTTCCATCTACACCTGTAGAAGCCATGTATCGCATGGAGTCTTTGACGAATGGGCTAAACTGTAAGAAAACAATCTGCATTTTAAAGAAACCCAATGACAAATAACTGAATTTCATACACTGTCTAAAGATCTGTTTTTCATTTTTAACCAAGTTTATTTTACATGCTCCTTCCATAAAAATATTCAAAAGTAAAATAAAACTTTTAATATTTGATTAGCTTCCAATGTTCAGTCACTGAGCATCAAATTGTGAAAATTCACTTTAGGCAAACATGCTATAAACTGAGAGCCGGTCACACTTTTACTTTATGTACTTTTATTTGGCATTAATACACACATCAGGGAATAATTTACATACTACTACTCCTATACTATGAGGTTATGATATAGTATACTACTCCTATACAATGAGACCGAATTTATTTATTTATTTAATACATTTTTCTGCCGCCCAATAGCTGAAGCTCTCTGGGCAGTTTACAACAGAATAAAACTGAGCAAGCTATTAGAACACAAAACTATACAATAAAGCCATGATAAATAGAATGCTAGTACTAGAAAAGCCGGAGAATACTGTACTCTGGAAGTAAGTGTGCTATTGCCACTGTACACACCAGCCATTTCCAACCTGGTACCCTCCAGCTGTTTTAGATTTCAATTTCAATTTCCATCAGCTCCAAGCAACATGTCCCATGATCAGGAATGCTGGGAGTTGTAATCCAAAACATCTGGAAGGCACTAGGCTGGGAAAGTGGTATATACACAGCTGGGAACTGTAGCTGTGGGCTATATAGCCAGAAAAACAGACATACTGCTACCGCACTTTCAAATTTAGAGTTGGAAGCTGCTTCACTTGTCCAATAATTACACCATATTTTCCTGTCCTTGTCTCTTCTATGAGAAGATTAATCCTTAATCAAGCAGACTCATTACTTTAAAAGTTATGAATTTGCACAAGATGAGCAGACAGTTCTACTCAGATTTCCTAAATTGGTATTTGTCTTAATGTTTACAAATTTCACTATTTAGATCTGAGACAGACAAAACAAAGATCCTTTTCCAACTGACCAAGAATTAGACAATGGAAGAAAAAGCTTTTGGAAACTTCAGTTTCCAAGGAAACATAAAATTAAATACCGGTAAATTAAGAGCCCAAGGTGTAGTCCAAAAAGCCAATTTTTAAAAAAATTACAACATGCATAAGCAAGCATATCTAGTAGACATTTAAACACCAGCAGCCAGCTAGTTAGGAACTTACTTGTAGAGATGTAATCGATCCTGTGTGCCCTTGCAGAACAGCAATTGGAGCACATGTTCTGAGGCACCAAACCCTGATAATTTTATCACAACTGCCAGCAGCAATCATTGTGTTTTCATAGTTCACAGCCATATCAGAGATCTCTGCTGAATGGCCTCTCAGTGTAGCAAGTAACCGACCATTGTGTGTGGACCAAATCTTTACCAAGCAGTCATCTGACCCCTGAAGAAAATGGAGATATCTCTTAGCATAAACAATTCTAAAATACAGTTAAGATAACAATTAGCAATATTGCTGTTGATTTATCATATACATGAATCTGTCTAGCTGAACAACAGAGAAAGAGAGCAAAAGAAAGAGAACACAAAATAACACAATGTTTGGTGTAGCACAGCTTTTCCATTAGTTTAAAATTCATGAAGTTTGCCACGCTGATATACTGGATAAGTAGACAAAAATATTGCTGTCTAATGGAAACACTAAGATTGGCATTACATTCCTGATAATTCCCAAATTTTAATAAGTTGTTATACTAAACACAATTACGGTATTCTTAAGTCCTATTTTTGTATTAAGCCTGACATCTTAATTTCTTAGATAACTGAACTTTTTTAAAAAAACAAGGCCACTTTCTACAAGAACAGAAGCATTTCTCCACAAAAACAGAATTTTCTCATTAGGTACATACACACAGAGAGAGAATCCTAATCCATTTTACAGGCATAAAACTGAAACCATAATTACTAGCTTCCCAAAGTACTGACATCAAAATGAACACCACTTGTACACCAAAATGCAATAGCCAAAACAAGTGAACAACTGTCAAAGAAAGTACCGTGTTTTTTGCTCCATAAGACGCACCTGATCATAAGACACACTTAGGTTTTAAAGGAAGAAAACAAGGAAAAAAATATTCTGAAAATTTATGCAGATTTAATCAATTAAAGCTCCCCCAAATTGATCATTACCAAGGCAATGCAAATGTTTAGTACTGAAATTAGTAATTTTATTTAGAATTTGAGGGAATATTAATTGTACTGTGCATGTTGGAAAAGTCCTATATGTATTTATGCAGAAGTCCCATTTTACTCATTGGTGCTTCTGTGTAAATTGCATAGGATTGTAGTCTTAGACAGAAAAAAAAAGTCTTACAACTCCCAGCATTCCCCAGCCAGCTATGCTGGGAATGGTAAACCGTTTTTCTGTCTAAACATTTATAGGAGTGTGCCTTTAGTCATTGATCCTTGATGAACTTGCCTTTAGCCCTTTAAAAAATAATTATTTTACACAAGAATAAAATTGCATGCACTGTGCCTTTTACGGAGCAGCAAAGCTCATCTATTAGTAATAACCTATGTGACTTGGGAGGATATTGCTTGTTGTTGTTGTTTTAAAACAACGGTTCTAAGAGATGGTTCCAGCAAATTGTTTTAAAAATAAAAGCAACATCACTGCTGTAGCCAATTACAAAGATGTAAGATGTTGTCTTACAACATCTGATTTTCTACTTTGTCTGTACTGCATTCATGTTTCATTTTAAGCTCCTGTAATGGTACAAAAAATGTGTGATCTTGGAACAAGGGGTTTTTATGCATAGTGCAATCCTACCTGTGCAGGCTGCGCGGCAATAAGAGAAGTGGAAATGCACTGTAGTACTGTGCAAAGATAGAGAAGGTGAAATGAGCAGCAAATAACCAGCAGCTATGACTAGGAATTAAAGGAGAGTAAAACTGGTTGACTGGCCGCCCAGGAGCCCTCTGCTCTTCCCCCGGACCAGCAGAAGGAAGTAAAAAACAAACAAACAAAAATTTTGAATCAGCTGTTCCGTGGGGAATCAGCTGAGAGGCGGGGGCTTGCCCGGCCCCGCCCTGGAGCCCTCCGCTCTTCCCCCGGACCAGCAGAAGGAAGTAAATTTTTTTTACAAAAAACAATATTCGCTCCATAAGACACACAGACATTTCCCCCTATTGGGGGGGGGGTGCGTCTTATGGAGCGAAAAATACGGTAGTTCTTTACCTCTTATTCCAAGCCAAATACATATTTAATAGAGATGGGTGGTTCTTTTCTAGAAAAAGTTTGGCAGACCTAGATTTTGAAGCAAAATGTATGTTTAACTTCTGCTTCCCATCCCGGAATCCATTTATTTTCAGAAACTAGATCCTCCCAGTTTTAGTGGCAAACTTATCATAGCCCAGTCTTACAGATCTGTGACAAAACCTGTCACATTTTACTAAGTCACTGAACCGTTTTGATATGATACTACCAGAGGCAGAACCACAAATTCACTGCCAAATTTCACTTGGAGCAGAATCTGGACATCTCCAATTACCAAGCCTTAATAATTGGCGTAACACTGGACTGCTGTAGTACACTTTTCCTTATATCCAACAAAATTCCAGAACACACAGCTTTAACAGTAAACTCACAGTGAATATCCTGTGTCCTGTTCTATCAAACGCCACACAGTAAACTGCAGAGAGGTGACCCAGAATTCGTCTATGCATCTTTATATGCTGATACATGTTTCCTGGGAATGAAGAACTGGGTCTTGTACATCCGGTCAATTGTTTTGCATAATTTACTTCCACTAGAATAGAAATATAAGTAAAGGACATGCAGTAAGGGTTTTTTAAAAAGTAATCAGGTCATGGATTTAAGGCCATACATTGTACTAGTCAGTGGTTTAGGTGCAATCTTATGCATATGTAGATAGAAAAAAGGCCTACAACTCCCAGCATGCTTTGTAGGCCTTTTTTCTGTCTAAACGAGCATAGGATTGCACCTTTAATTACCCTTGCTGTAGCAGGGCAAGACAGACAGTACTAAACAAGGAAACCAGAAGTGGAAAAACAATGAGGACATAGTATGTAACAAACCAAAAATAAACTTACCAAGGTTTGGTAGTATATCACAGTTAACAGGCATTTCAGGGGGTCTTCCTCTATGAAGGGCAGCAATGACTGAGCCCTTCCAAACTGTATTTCTGCAATCTATGAAGTAAATTGTACACAGTTACTTATAATGCTTTGCAGGAATGTTCCTGTGTGTAAAAATACGTAGGGTGTTGCACTGGTATGTTTACTCAATCAGGATGGATAAAAAAATAGATTCTCACACACACACGTTTGAATTTTAAATTAGTTTTAAATATTACAAGTTACCGTATTTTTCGCTCCATAAGACGCACTTTACCCCCCCAAAAAACTAGGTGGAAATGTCTGTGCGTCCTATGGAGTGAATATAGTAAAAAAAAAAATTTTTTTTTTTTACTTTCCTCTGCTGGTCCGGAAGAGCGGAGGACTCCTGGGTGGGGCGGGGGAAGCCCCTGCCTCTCAGCTGTTGTTTTTTTTTTTAAAAAAAAATTTGTACCATACAGTAAGTGCATCTTATGGTCCGGTGCGTCTTATGGAGCGAAAGATACGGTACTTGTTTTACAAACAGCCTGATTAAATAACAAGCATGTTAGGCTTACGACCTCTTAAAACTCAAATCAATGGTCCTCTATTTAAAAAAACATTGCGTTAAAGGCTGTTGGACTCATGGGAATTTTTTTTTAGGTCAAGCATAATATTTATGGCACAATATGTCATATATTGTATTGTCATCAAGGGTTTTATATTGGGACTGGCAGGTCTTCCAAGCACTGGGATCCAGTGACTCTAAGAGCTCTCCTGTTTATCACTAAAAATATCATGCACTGTGCCCACCTGGGTGATCTTGTGTACTGTTTTTATGCTCTTTCAGTTCTTTATGCTCAGAACTGTCACAGCTCTGCTTGGTTCTCAAATTAGAAATATTTACACCCTATCAACATGGACATTTTCTCTTCCTTTTCCGAAAATAAACAGCTGTGCCTAGTAATTATCAGCCCTTTGCTTCTGGAAGGTTATGTGCCCTAAATTGTCTCTAAAGAGACTAAGATATGTGAAATGAGACATTTTGGATTGTTAACTACTTTATGTTTATGGGAAAGAGATTGAGGAAAGGCAGGAATTATGCAATATGACTCAAAACTAGCCTAGCTTGCTACAAATGGGAAAATGGGTAAGCCCTTAACAAAAGAGGTCCATGACATGTCCTGTTGCATGCACTGCATCCTCAACCAGCAGAGCAATATGTTTAAGTTGGGGGAGTTTCACAGGGTTGATACATACATGCTAGTTAAGGGATTGGAAACAGGCCCACAAGACTATATGCTCCCTCTACCAACCCTTCCTCTCATGAATGGCTTCAAATGCTGGAAAAGAAGACACCCCAGTAGTTAGGATTAGCCACTGTTAATGCTAGTGGACACCTAACTAAGCCACAGTTAAAGGCAACAAGAACTGTGTGGAAGGTGTGCATACACGAATATGGAATTTGTTCCCAATCCCCTAACCATGGTTGAGAGACACTAAGCCCTGGTTCTCAGAGGTACTCAGTAATAATCCAGAAGAGAATAGCTTCATGCCATTGTCTTTACAGGCAAGTATATAAATCTCTGCCTGAGATTTCTTTCACACTGAACAGAACTAGTGTTGCACTTATGGTGAAGCACTGGGGGAGTGGGAGAAGGAGAGCTCTTGCTTAGAGGTGGCACATAACAGATGCAGAACATGTGAATGCTCATGTAAGGTTTTCTTTAGAAGCTCTAGAATAAACATTCCATACCAATATACTGAAAGGCAGTGTGTCTGTGCAAGGAGAGAGTGCTCTCAAAGTTGGATATGTGCTGGCAGCAAATATTAAACAGATAAAAAGTTAATATGTGGGAAAGCATACTTTTACATATGCAAAATTCATACAACTCGGATTAGAATTTAACACAAGAGTGCCATATAAAAAGTCTGAATATACCTTTTGCTGTACGTAGCAAGGATTGCTTCCCTGCACCTAGCAATGAGTTCACTCTCGGAATGCTGGGTGGAATCTCCTTATCCAGTATAGGGCCAATCCTCTTGCAAATTTGCAGCAAGTGATCTGGAGCCACATGTTTGTTAGATAATACCTTGTACACAAATAGGATTAAAAGTTAAGTTAAAATTACCTAATAAATAAATGATAGTATTTACATAACCTAAGTATCTTAGAAACAGCAATTTATTAATTATATGAGCTCCCTTTCTAATATCAATAATCTGGTATGCTCTACAGCAGTGTTCTCCAACCTTGGGTCCCCAGATGTTTTTGGCCTACAACTCCCAGCTACACTGGCTGGGGCATGCTGGGAGTTGTAGGCCAAAAACATCTGGGGACCCAAGGTTGGAGAACACTGCTCTACAGAATATGTTTTATCTCTTTAAAGGACCACCATTTTGCTCCAAGACAGATACTGGCCTATAAGAAACCATTTAACTTAATCTCATTGTTATTTAAATTGTTTCACAAAATCCTGAAAAGGTAGTACTTAAACTAATTTTCCGGTAGTTAAATAAAATAGTAACTCATCCAGTTAATTATTCAGAACTAGTGCTCTGCTACCTGCAACATTCAGAATATAGCACCACTAATACATTATCAGAATATATAATACAGAAGCTACAGCAATTGCAGCAGGAAGAACCACTGATTTGCACCACCATGGCTACCCAGGATCAGGCTACCATATGGCAATCATACAAGGAGCACCTGCTCCAACCCAAGACTGCCTGTACACACAAGGATTATCCTTGGAGGCCCCTCCCTGTGTGCCCTTGCCAATTGGAAAGGTACTTTTTAGTTGTGATGCCCTGTTTATAGAACACTCTCTCAGTGCTTATTTTGATGTCCTTCTGTCCAAAGACCTTTTTATTTTCCTAAGCTTTTAATTTGACTAAGTTTTTGTGTTGCTTTTTTTTTTTATTTAAAGCATTTTTATCATTCTCTTCAGCTGAAAAGGCTTGCAGTAAAGCTTGCAAGTCAATTAAAAACAAGTCAGTTCCTACCCTTCAGGCTTACAATCTAATAAAAAAAAAATGACACAAAAAGAAGGAATTGGGGGAGGCGGGAGGGGAAAAAAGCAAACTCAGGCACCAATTGTTAAAGTTACATCCAACTATTTTATCTGTAGTTGTTTTGATTTTATTGTTACTATTTTTTCTAACCTTGTCCTGGAAACTTGTTGAATTTGAAAGGGGTTTAATTTCAAACAAAAACAAACAAACGCAGATGTACTAGTCCTTTGCATTATGTTCAGTTATCTTCACTATTTTTCAAGCAGGAATAACTTTAGCTCCAGGTACCACCACTGAGACCATTTGGGGCCTTTCCCAGGCTGTGAGGGGTCTCACCACCACCCCAGTAAACAGCAATGCTGTGCACTGGACTTGGCTGGAGGCCTTTTTGGGCTCTTCTATCCTGGGGAATTCTATGAGTTGTAGGGTTTTCTGTCTAAACATGTATAGCATTGCACCCTAAGGCTGCAATCTTATACCCACTTACTTGGGAGTACGCCCCATTGTATTCAGTGGGACTTACTTCTGAGAAGACACATACAAGATTGAACTGTAAATGAAAGGCAAGTCTTTTATAACCAATGGCACTTTAAAAAAAATGCATTCAGTACTGGGATGTACAATAATCTATAAAGCTACTTAATTTTTAATAATCTTTGACATTTGGAGGGATCAGGGTGAGAGACACTGAAAGACAAAGCAGATATAAGGTTCTAACCCTGCAGTGCAGCACACCTGGCACTCCTCTCTTCCCCACAAGCCTCAAAGTCCACACAGAAGGATCTGGCATGACTGTTAAACATCTCTTCACAACATAGCATTTATAAATATATGCTGAATCTTCAGAATAGTTACCTAGAACCTGATCTAAGTTAGTCAATGTAAGCTTACAGCACTAAATAACCTAAGCCTCTAGTAAAAACAAACCCCTTATCTTCAGAATGAACACATTTTGGGGCAGTCAACAAGAAAACGCTGTCAAACTAAAGTTGCTTAGGGCACAATCCTATGTATATTTAGACAGAAAAAAGTCCTACAATTCCCAGCATACCCCAAGCCAGCATGGCTTGCTGGAGGGATCCTGGATTATGCCCTTAGCAACTCTTCAGCAGAAACTAAAAAATAAAGCCTCTTTCAGACAGTCTCATCCAAAAAGGCATGGAAGTAAAAACAGTCACTGGTGACATACTCCCACACCCCACCTTCTCTGTATGATGACAACATCCTGTGTTTGCAGACTCCCGTTTATGGCTTCTGTTGACTAGTGCAGTAATAAACACTTTCCACCAAACAGCACTACTCTGAACAGAGAACAAATAAAGTGAACGATAATGTGATTGCCTTCACAAATGAACTTTTACGGTTTTCTAAACAAACCAAATATTTTTTTTGTTTAAAAATGAGAGAGAAGTAGTCTCACCAAGTCTTCATAACTTCTGCAATGCTCTTTTCCTTCCCAATCCAACCTTTTAGGAAGTAACTAAAATTTAAAGAAAGAAAGATGAGGGGGCAAAAAGGGACACACAAGAAAGCTTTTACAAATGCTTGCACAGATTGTGTAGAAGTCTGTCTTTAAAAGACACGTATTAAAAATAAAACGAGCAAGGATGGTGTAAGCCTGACTGGCATATAGAGAGGAAATTAAAATTTAAAAACGAGTAGGACGAGTGAAACAGACCTGGTGCTGTTCCAGTTCTTGCACCAGCACCTGTAGAGAAAGGAAGGAGGAGATATTTGGAATGAGGGTGGGGGGAGGTGGTTTTAAAAATAAAAAAGCTCAACTGCCTACCGAAGTGAGGGGGGCGCTATGAAACCCTTCACTACGGGGAGGGGGAGTTAGGGTACTCATTCAGGAGGACTCACCTCTGCTGCTCTCCTGCAAGGCCCAGTGGTCAAGAAACGAGCTATGAGGAAGTATAATTCTACGAGACAGAAAGGGAAAGAGAGAAATGAATCTGGAGCTAGACTATATGTGGGAGGGGGCGAGGAATCCCCTTAGGTGACTGTAATTAATAATCAGGATCTCCAGTAAGATGGCGGCCGAGGAGCAGGGAGCCCCGAGCGCTTGTCTCGCTGACTCCCCGGTCTTCTCCTCAGCAGCGGCGCTCACTGTATTACCTGACTCAATGAGCGGCAGAGAAACACTGCCGGCGCCTAAGGTAGAACTGGAGGCCGGCGAGAACTCGGCCATATCCGCAGCGGCCGCCGTTGCCAGAACAAGATTAGGCGTCAGGGCTCTGCCTGGTGCGGCGGCGGCGCCGGCCCAGGCCTGGCTCGACATAATCCTGTCAGCGCTTCCCCTCCCCCTCTGCTCTATGTCTATGTATATAGGAGGGGGAAGGAGGGAGAGAAAGAGACAGACAAATCCTGCGGGCGGGCATGCGCGCGCCTCCCTAGCTCCTGCGCTCTGGACGCCTCCTCCCTTTCAGTCCCGCTGCCATTACCGCCCAGAGGCCTCGCAGGGCGCTGACGTCTTCAGTAGTGCCGAGTGAAGGCGGGGAGGGGCGGACGGTAATCGGCAGAGAGATAAAATAGTCCCTCTACAGCAAATGAAGGGGTTGAGCTAGAAATAATAAAAATGTATGTAATCCCACCCATAGTCCACCGGGTGTTTAGGTTGTTCACATACTGAAGTGTAGTGAGTTTTCTTTCCCAAGGGGGACGGTGAGGCCTGTGAGGGCCGAGCGCGGAAGGAGACGCGGCCATTTCTTTTTTAGCCGTTTCTGCAGCAGCAGCAGCAGCAGCTTGGGGGAAGATGAAGCGAGGAGGAATTAAAGCGAGCCTCTTTTTCTATTGTGGCTGAGGGGCGTGAGAGAAGCAGTGCGTATTTACTCGGAAGTAAGTCCCATTATGTTCCGTGAGGCTTGCTTCCAAGTCAGTGTGTATCCGAGTGTCTGCCAAACGAATTAAATCGGATTTGCTCTTTCCATACGTGACAGTTATCTCTTGTCCTCGCTTTCAGTAGGCAGGTTTAGGGGGAAGGAAGTCGTCTTGAGTTTAGTAGGGCTTACTCCCAGGTAAGCGTGCATACGATTGTATTCTTCAGTACGCGAGAACATGTGGATGGATTTAAACATGGAGAGACTGCTGATCTTCGAAAGAAAACTGTTCAGTGCAACCGGATGGTATGAATCCCTCCACGCAGGATTTATAAGGAAAATCCATTTCTGTCGTGAGAAATGCTAGAACAAGCTTCCAAATAAAGGACAATGTGAAATTTTGGTGGTGCTTGGATTTATCCTCACTAAATCCAATGGGGCTTATTCTCAAGTTTGCATATGATTGCACCGTTATTGAAAACGAAGCTTACATGAAATCACATTAAAATCAAATAAGGGACATTTGGTATATTCTGTGAACATATGTGAAGGGACAACCTTTACACCCAACACAATATTCACATATACTGAAGGATGTGGGGGCGGGTTCCATGCCTGCACGAGAGGGGAGGCATTTGCAGTTGCACTTTGTAGTCTGATTGCCCCTTTCCCTTGTATACCTCTGAGGTGTTCTGTCCAGCAACTCCCAGTTGGTGGAGTGGTGTTGGGTGTTTCTACTGTGAGTCCTGAGGCAGGGGTACTTGTAAGGGTTCTGAGGAGAGAAGTTATAGCAATGTGCTCAAGTCCCTGTGAATGTTCTGGAGATGTGCCCTGTTCTTGACAGGGCATCCTCCTATCCTGGAGCATAGGATATGGTGTGAGTTGCTCTTCTGTGTTGGCCTGTCCAGCCCACAACTCTCCTCCATTTTGGCCATTCCACTGATGTACTTTGCCAGCAGAACACTCTTTAAAACCCTAAATGGCTCCCCTGAGTAGCAGGGAGGGGAGGTTTTTAAACCTCATCTTCTCCACAATCTCCCCCTGCCTATGCTGTTCAGCAGATTGCTAGAAAACAGCTGAGGATTGGAGAAAGGGGGCGAGTCCCCTTTTCCCCAGTTCAGCTGTTTCTTGTGATTAACAGTGATACACACTGTTGCTCAGCTGATGATGGAGTGGGGTGTGTGTGAATGAATGCCTTGCCACTTTTGCCTCCTCACCTGCTTGTGCCTCCAGCCCCACCCACCACATAAATGCTGCTCCTGAGGTTGCCCAGGGAGGAATGTGGCCCTCCAGCTCAAATTTTCCCAACCCTTATGTTAAAGGTTGCCAAGATAATGCTGTCTTTTACTTCTTATTCAATTGCACAACTTGATAATTAGAGGAGCCTCTGTATCTGTTCTGCTGATTGCCTGAGTGAGAAGGGGGGTGAAGCCTGTGTTATAAAAACAGTGGGCTGTGCTGTTCAAAGGGGAGTGAAAGGGGGAAGAGAGTAGAGTTTTGGAGAGAGGGTAGACTGAAGAGGGTCTGAAAGTCTGAGACAGAATGGAGTGTTTTCAGCGTTTAGAATCCATTAACATCTATTTCCCAACCCTTAATTGTAATTGAATAAACTTGTTTCCTTTTAAAATATAAAAGGAGCGGTCTGAATGAGTTACCCTGTAAGGGTTGGTGGCAGCGGAGGAGTGATAAGGGGGTTGATTTTAGAAGCGTTGGCAGAGGTGGTGGGCTGTTCAAGGTGGAGGCAGAGGGGAGGTCTGACAGTCTATTTTATAGCTTCTGTATTCTATTCAATTTTTGCCCCTTTATTAGTCTCCTAATTTCTGATCTTTGTGAATCGTGAGTCTGGAAAACCACTATATAAAGTACCTAGGGCCATGTGTATGGTGCCAGACATAGAAAAAAGCCTACGTGTAATCTATAGGAAACTTCCTGTCTTGAAGGGAATGCTAGGCTTCATTAGGGTTCATAGATTACCGAAAAGCACAAAAAAAATTAGCTTCTCATCTTTTTGGTTTTTCTTCTCCCACCCACTCCACTCTTGTTGCTGCTCTTTGCATGCATTTTGCTCCATAGTCCACTCCAGTGGAAGTTACTTCCAGTGGAAGTTACTTCCAGTGTTAGGTAGAAGGTGGGGGAAAGCCTGTGGCTTATGCTGGCTCAGCTTGTCTGAGTGTGGAAAGCTAAGCAGGGTCAGGCCTGCTTATTACTTGGATGGGAGACCCCTCCTCTAGTTTCCTGCATTCAGCAGGGGGTTGGACTCGATAGCCTTGTAGGCTCCTTCCAACTCTATGATCTATGAAATCTATGAAAGAGGAAACCAAGGCTTCGAGAATATCAAGAACTGCCAGGCGGTGGAAGTGTTATTTGGAAGCAGCTCCTACAAGAATGAGCAATGTTGGCAGATAAGTAGGAGACGCGTGCGATGGGTGGGACATGACATGACCGTACAACTGGGCAACTGTGTTCTAAATGGAAGCGCCATAAGGGCTCATTCATGAAGGGCTGGATGCAGCTGAAAGGATGCCTTTGCCAGACCCACTACCATACTATTAGAGGGTCAGGGCTGTGTAGATCAAGGTGGGCAAGCCAGCATTCCTTGACAGATGGATGCCTGGTAAGTCAATGTCATGGTGGTTAGCCCATCATGTCTTCTAAGATTGAATGAATAGAATGCTTCATACGTAAAATGTGCTACAGTCTGCCACTCGATCATCAGGACTTACATATCTGATGCCCATCCCATCGCCATCCCTCACCCAAGCCAGACCCACCTACACAAACCCATTTCTTTATTGCCTGACTCACAGATGATGGTCGGATGTGGGAACTGGAGATTTACAGAAATCTGAACTCAGTTTAATGTTTGATTTCTCCAACATCCGTTCTAGAACCCCCAACCAATCAGAATGTCACCAAACAGCTACTACTACTAAAACAGGCCTTCAACACAGTAACAGCACTAGGCCTCATGCCTACACAGATACGTTCGCCTCTCAGAGGCCACACAGTATTTACAGAACAAGAGTTATATACATGGAATTTCCTCACAGGGCCTGAAGGGCCATGCATGTTCAGGCAATCGCAAACAAAAATAAAAAATGCAAGATTAATGCAATAGTGTGAAAAGCAAGTAGAGAGAGAAGAAACAAAAATTAAGCCTCAGCAAGTTTGAATTTCCCTCAGGAAGAAGAGAACCATCGAGAAAATTCTCTACGAGGTTGCACAACAGTGGTCAAAAGAGAACTGAGGGAATAGGCAGGAACCCGCTATGAACATGCACACTGGGATGGTGGGGGAGGGTTCCCGGTTGAGGCTCCACACAGGTGCAGAGGCCATGTGGGATGAACAGAGGCCACAAAGGTAGGCTTAGAATCACATTTCAGTTGTCCTGTTTTTTGTGTCGGCTATGAACAGATGAACATTTCTGGACTTCCACCCCTCCTTTGGTTTTTGTATTTTAACTTCTCTGCTATGTGTGAGAGAACCTTGTCAGTTTCAGCAATGCAAAATTTTAATATCCCCTTCTCTGCTCCCCTATAAAACTAAAGGCTAGGAAAGCCCTGTCAGTTTACCAAAGGTGGGGAAACTTATTCTACTCCTTTTTCCTGCTATCATGGCTGCTGCTGTTCCAGAGTAGAGGGATTTGTCGTCTTCTGATAATGTGCTGGTACCCAGTAATATTTTAAAGGGGGGGGGGGGATACAAGGCATTCATGAAATTGACAAGGCTTTTCCCCAAGCATTAGTTTCCCTTGAAAACAGGCTCTTGGGGCAAATGCTAGGATAACTACAGGACTGCATCTAAATCTAATCATAGGGTAGTATGGGCCAACATCTGGAGTAGGCAAGGGGGAGATGTCTTGCTCTGTAATAATGAAGGTGAGATGTAAAGTTTGTTTTTAAGTGTAATTTGTGAATGGTAGTGTGGAGAAAGACTGCAACTGTCCTTCTTGGCGGGTTCGGCCACTCAGGGGTTAACCCGGACTCGGGTAGCCCTCTATCAGCGGTACGCAGCTCTCTGGCAGAAGCCGCGACCAATTATAACGCAGGCAAAGCGAGGAGACAGAGTTTTGAATGGACGCTACTACACTGTTATGGGTAAACAGAGTTTAATGGAGCGTAACAGAACATATACAAAGCCCCACGCTAAGCACACACCTACAATTGAGCTGGTAGCGAGCCGCAAAAGCAATACAGACAGTCGTACCTGGAAATGCCTTGTTCCTAGAAAGCCGCTTAACTCCAAAAGGGCTGTTCTATGTTAGAGTTGTTCACTGGGAGCTCCCCCAGGGTTGAAGGTGGTTTGGCCTGAGCCATGGACCTTGCAGCCTCACGACCAACAACCCTTTTCCCGCCACTGACCCTGGGCTTTATACCCTCTGTTGGCCCCCCTCCTTCTTGTCGTGCCCCCTCCTGGCACGACTTGTTTGCCCGGCACCTAGGAGTCTTTGGCTGTTCCTTTCTTCTATCCAACACCTGGGAATGAATATTCCACAGCTCCTTTGGCTGCCAGACCAGGGACTTCCCAGGGGGCATGTTAATGACTCCTATTGTGATTCTTGGGTGTCTGATGCTATCTTGCTGTATGTGTGCATATACGTGGGGGGGGGGCTATGGCTTTCTCTTCACAGGTAGTAATGCATATTTAGTGAATCGGGAAGTGATCATTAAAGCACTTGAAATGCACATGCAAGGGTGCCTTTGTCTTATGAAGTAAGGTGGATTAGCCCATGTCACTGCCATACAATTTCTTTAGTAGTGGAACAGCCCCCAAAGGCCACTGATATGCCCCTCACTGAGTAAGCCTTCCTCCTCCTAAAAACATTTCATAGGGTCATATCAGCCATCCTAATATTGCTTCTTCCTGGAACTTAGCTTCCTTTAAAAAGGGGTTTAGACAAATTCATGGAAGATTATTATTATTTACAGTATTTGTATACCACTCCACATCAAGCAGATTCCAGAGCGGAGAATAAAAAGACAAAAACAGATAAAACAAAAACAATACATTGAAAACAAACTAAAATTACACTGGTGGTTGAAGAGCAGAGACGACTTCCTGGAACAAGGTCTTCAGCAGGCGCCAGAAGCAGCACAATGTTGGATCCTGCCTGACCTCTAGAGGCAGGGAGTTCTACAGAAATGGAGCAGCCACACTGAAGGCTCTTCTCCAGGTGGACTCCAATCAGGCCAAAGGTCCACGAGGAACTACCAGGAACATGCCATCTGCTACCTCAGTGACCGGGCAGGTTGGTATAGAAGGCGGCACTCTCTCAGGTAACCAGATCCCAAGTTGTTTCAGGCTTTGTACACAAGTACCAGAACCTTAAACCTGACCAGGTAGCGAATTATTACTGATATTTAGCATTGGTAGCTAAATAGATTTTCCCATATCCAAAGGAAGTATGCCACAAAATACGTTACTAAAGAGAAAGGGGAGGGCGATCGCCTCATGCCCTATTTATAGGATTTTGTTTGCCCACTGTGGGAAAGATGATGCTGGACTAAACAGAATTGTGGTCTAAGTTCAAGCATTTCATATATGCTATGGAACTAGTCTTTGCCCCTTCTGGCTAATCAGAATCACTTATACTGCCTTCTTGAACTATGCAAAACATTTGAAGAAATGAAATTGGCAGAAAGGCAGAGAACACCCAGAGACCAAAGGAGAGCATCTGGAACCTTGCTGCCTAATGGCTGTGAGACTAGGTAGAGGTCCTTTGCAGGTTTCCAAACCGGGTGATGTCAGGAAAGACTAACAGGAGTATTACATTGGGGTCTTTGTATTATGTCCATAAGTGCATCTTTTACAGACTGGTTGACCTTGTGCCACCCTACATATTAACAAAGGTCTTCACCATGGTGTTCCTCTTTCCCCCCCCCCCCCCAAGTCATGAAAGCCCCAGACTTGATGCTGGATGGCAAAGTGTTAACTGGTCTGTTTGTGCTATGCTAGGCTTCCAGAGGGGCAGATTTCTTGTCTAGTCCGATTTAAATACTTTTCTACTAAAGTAGAAACCACTGGATGGATGACAGGGCAAAAGTGAATTCTATTCTGTGATAGAACTAGAAATCAGTGAACCAGTTCACATGATCACCAAGGGTTAAACAAACCATGGTAGCTTATTTACACCGTGGTGCATGTCAGGTGCCATTTGCCTGCAGCTTGTGTCATCTGAGCCCAAGTGGCATGGCTCATTGGAGGGGGAACAACCCTCAAATAACCCAACAACAGCCCATGGGTTATTTGAGGATTGTTTCCCCCTCCAACAAGCCATGTCACCCAGGTTTGGATGACACAGAAGCCACGCCCAGCCACAGCTTGTTTAACCCACAGGTGATCTTGTGAACCAGGTCAGTGACTTGATGGTTGGATGTGTTCCACTTCCTGTGACTAACACTGCTCATTCTACTTCTGCTCAGTCTTTTGCCACTTCAATGTTTATGCATCAGAGAACTCACATGTATGGCTGGGGAGGGTGGTGTTCCATGCTTAGGTGCCTTGCCTGAAAAGGATGCTAGATCACATCTGTATTTAAAATGGTTGTTTTCTGAAGGGTCTTGGCTTTCTTTAATGGCCTGTTCCTTCATACAATGATGTGGCACCATCTGTGTTTGTTGAATGGAACTGTGTCCTTTCACCACCACTCCTTCTCTAGCCAAATGGCAGAAGTCAGTACAATCAATATGATGGACAGAAGACTCAGTACTTCTACATGCTCTCTTTCACATCTCAGGAAGTTGAAAGCAGCAGCAACAAGCATTCATCTGCTTCCCTAGCATCAGGGCAACACAACCTTAATTACAAGTCTGACAGGGTGGGGGAAATGAGGGAAATTCCTCCTTCACAAAGGACTTAAATAGTAGCCTTTCAACTTGGGAAGAGTTACGGTAACTCTTGCCACTAATCTTTTCTGATTGAGAAGGGATGTTTTCATTCATTAAAGAGAAAGCAACATGTGTTAAAATACAAGTGTATGTTTTTAACATCTACATGAAAGGTGGTTTTCAGTGAAGTTTTTTTAAAAAGCAAAATGTTTTTAACCAATATTTTATTGGATCTTGTTTGATGAACCACACAGACATTAACTACTTGTACAGATTTTTCTTCCAATAGTTGAATGTAAACCAGTCATCTGACAAGTTATGACAACTTCTTTCATTCAATGTAGAAAAGTACCAGTCTCAAATACTGTCATGTGGTCATCTCTGCTTAACCAGAAAATTTGTCTACTCAGTAATTGAACACCACACACAATACACACCCAGATATCCAATCTTTCACAACACATTACAAAGCTGTTGGAAAAAGCTACCACTACCAAAAATAACTATCACAGGTAAAACAAATCTGAAAGGGAGATCCAACACCAGGGAACAGTTTTCATTGAATAAGCATCCTACTGATGACAAATTGGGGAGATAGGTGTACATTTTCCTACTGGTCACAATGGTGAAATATTATGTGTGCTATGCTTCTGGTAACAGTTTATAAAAACCATCCCTCAGTCTACAGCATGGGTGAGCAACTTGTTTGCCTCTAGAGACCATACTGGCACACACTAAGCAAGTTCTCCAGCATATATGCAAATTTATCTTTGCAAGTGTAATGGCTAGAAATTTAAGGAAACAAAGCTAAATTCAGAATAACTGAAGTCCTGCATGAAGATAGCTTCAAGGGCCACATGTAAATTGCAAGTTGCCCACCCTGGCCTGTGGAATGTTAAGGCTGCAATCCTATGCACACTTGTGAAAGGGTAAGTGCCACTAGAATCAGTGGGGCTTGCTTCTAAGTAAACATGCATAGGATTGCGCTGTAAAGTAATCATTTTTGAAAATTCTCCTTAATCTAACATTCCATTAATTGCTGGTTGTAGAGAGAGCAGACAACCAGTACATGATTTTTACCTTTTAAAATAAAGCATTTACATTGAACTACATTAAATGGGATATGGGGGAGATCCCCTCATGTTTAAAAAATGTGTTTTCTAAAACCACTAAAAAACTTGCATTTACAAAATAGTTGATAAAAATATTCCTCTGAATTGTACAAGGTGGTGGTATAGGAACCACTGATTAAAGACTTTGTACAAAGATGTTACTCAGATTTTGCTTCTTTTTCTCCCGCTGCATTGGATATTGGGACCTGAAAAAGGAGAAAGTTTAGTGTAATAATATTTGTACACATGTTTTCAAGTTCATACCTAAAGGCTATTAAAATGTTGTTGTAAAATATATTTTTGTATGCTATTATCCTGAGCCAAAATGTATCAGAATTTTTTAATCAACCAGCTTGAGCTTAGATAGACAGATCATAGAGTTGGAAGGAGCCTACAAGGCTATCAAGTCCAACCCCCTGCTGAATGCAGGAAACTAGAGGAGGGGTCTCCCATCCAAGTAATAACCAGGCTTGACCCTGCTTAGCTTTCCACGCTCAGACAAGCTGAGCCAGCGTGAGCCACAGTCAGGTGCAGCCAGAATAGATTAACATATTCAATCCTCACGTAGAAAAACATTCACTATAGACCAGGGGTCCCCAACATGGAGCCCATGGGCAACCAAACAATTTTTTTTCAATACCCCCCCCTTAATATACATACATGGATTTGTATGAATGTATACAACTTTCTATCAACTATACATAGGCTTCAACAAAAGCAGATCAAATATCCAAGTAAGTATCGTGTCGTCTATAAGCAACCTGTTCATATATCAAAAGCGTTGTAAGGTCCTGAATCCATTGAATTATAGGAGGCGAGTACTTATCCTTCTAATTTTGTAATATCAGTCTTTTAGCTGCCAAAAGGGCACAGAGAATCTATTTCTCCTTCCATTTGTTAAGTTCCATGAAGCAGGTAAATAATTTAAAAGTGTGTGTACATCAGTGAATATTAAAGACTGTTCCAGTACAAAATGTATTTGTGTAATAACCTCCTCCCAAAAAGAAGCAAGCAACTACTGGATATTGCCAAAACATATTTAAAAGCAGCATTAGCTGCATTGCACTACCAGCAATTAGCTGAATTAGACAATCCCTTATTAAAGAGAAGTTGCCGTGTCCAATAGACACAAAACAAACGTTTTTGCTGAATAAGACGCAGCCTAAGATCCATAGACATGACAGGTAGATGCCAAAGCTGCAATCCACTGATTATTTATTTTATTTATTATATTTATACCCCGCCTTTTTTCCTGCAAGGAACCCAAGGCGGCTTACATAATCCTCCTCCTCCTCTCCATTTTATCCTCACAACAACCCTGTGAGGTTGGTTAGGCTGAGTGTCAGTGACTGGCCCAAAGTCACCCAGTGAGCTCCATGGCTGAGCGGGGACTAGAACCCGGATCTCCCGAGTCCCAGTCCAACTCTCTCACCACTAGATTAGGCATTTTGTGGTGGTGCCCACACCAGTTTCTCAAATTCCCGAATGTGCCCAGGGTGACCCGAGTTATAAACCATTAAAAGCAAACAATGAACACACAACCTGGCATTGACAAGATTCATACTCGTACGCTATTTAAGTTTTTAGAGCTGCAGTTTAAGTTATAATACTCTGATTCTGTAAACTTTTATTAATTTTCAGGAATGGTTCCCATGCATACCGAAAAGTACTGTTTTCACTAAAAATCCATCAAGTTTACATACAATATACTCATATCAGATTCTTTCTGCACTCATATCATGCTACAGAGTATCTTCTGATTAGCAAACAATGCATTATATTCAAACTAGAGAACACTTTTTCTACCCAGCACTTGGCAGTTTTATTAAAGCCTTTTATGAAATTAATTTATTAAACGAATACACTCAAGGATAGGGTTGTATCCAACCATGTCCTTACACAAATGGAATGGACATCGCTAGCAGATCGAATTACCGCTTATATGGCCTCCAAATTTGCTCTGCAGGTTTGGGGGATCCTCCACAGCAGATTTGGGGGGCGTGCAGAAGAGTGCAGGGAGGATTGTAGGAAGTGAAACTCCTGCTGTACTAGTGGAAATCTGCTTGCATAATGTTAGCTTTAGCCAATATTATGCATGTAAATTTTAAACAGAAAAAAAAGTCATGCATAGGATTGCACCCTTAAGTAGGTTAATCTTTGGTCATTAAATAAACAAATAAATGTTATCATTCGGCTTCACTTTTTGATTAACATGGAGTAGTTTGTTTTAGATTCAAGGACTCAAGAGTTGTTAATGTCAAAAGCTCAGCATTTTTAACAATGCTGTCTTTGATTAATTTCAAATCAAATATCTTGTAACATACAGTAATACCTTGGATTGCAAGTAACTTGGTTTGAGAGCGTTTTGCAAGACAAGCAAATTTTTAAATATTTATTTAATATTTTTTTTACTTGATATACAAGCGACGTCTTGCGATACAAGTACTGTAGTATGGCTTAAATTAAAAATCTCTGTACAAATTTTTTGGGGGGGATTTCGTTTTGATATAAGTGTTTTGGATTACAAGCACGTTTCCGGAACGAATTACATGCTCTCAGTCCAAGGCATTACTGTATATAATTCTTTCCATGATATAGAAATTAAATTTAACATAGAAACTAGGTATGATTTTACATTCCATGATCGGTGAACTGATCTAGTTGACCTGATCAATCATGCTTCCCCATGCTAACCCTTGACTGGGAATATTGGCCATGGAAATATGCCATATCTGCTAGCCCTTTTTTCATCAAAAGAAAGGCTACTGAAAGTGGCTAGCAGAGGAAGAATTTGTGCTGCTTCATGAAGCCAGAATAGAAGCTTGAAACCCGGTGCCAACTCCTCCTTCCTGCCACATCAGCTCCCTTTACCAATATAAAGACTTACTTTGGCATATGGGGAAGGGATCTTAAATTTAGAGTCCTCATACAATATTATTAGGACCATCAGGGTCTGCAGCAGTTGGACTGCCCCCCTCCAACAGGGCTGACATCAACTGCTCTGTGGGAAGGAACATCAGATGCTGCCTCCTGCCCAATGGAGCTGGTTGAGTTGTTCAATTTTGTTTTTTGAGCATGTGGTATTTGATGTATCTCTTGTATCTTAAATATATTGTAAGCCACTTTGAGGACTCTAGTCAAAAAGTGGAATATAAATCTACTAAATAAATAACACAGGGCACAAATGGGCAGTAAGCCACAAATCACATTTGAAAACCACACTGTAGATGAATGAGATTGCAAAACATACACCAAAGCCTGTAAGATTTACCTCATCACTTTTTGCTTCTCCATTTTCTGCAGGCAAGTTATCCTTTATTTCCTCTTCATTAATCTCTTCAGTTTGTTTCCCTTTTGGTCCCTTTTTCCCTTTTGTTTGGGCTTTCTTTTCCTCAGACTTATCCTATAGTAAGTTGAAGTAGACCATCAGCATCTAGTCTTCAAAGAATTCATTTGTCACAATATAAAGATTTGTGGTCCCTATAATATTAATATTTGGACAGCAGTACAATAAATAAAAAAAGCTGTTAGCAACACTTAAGAGTGTATTTCTATTCATGTCTTTTCTAAAGTACACCCCACAGTTCAATGGTACATACTCCTAGGTAAGTGTGTATAGGATTGTACCCTAAATGTTAGGAATTTTGTGTTGAAGCCTAAAGTGACCATACAATTTATATTTGTATATAAACAGCCATACCCATACAATTTATATTTCAGAGTGAAAAACTACTAATCATGAAGAAGCATACAAGACTAGTTATGCCTTTCTATATGAACACTGTTCTCTTTGAGTGAAACCTGAAAATCTCTAGCAAAATTGTTGTGGCAACATAATTAAGAGTAGGCTGAGACAGGAAATGGCAAGACATTTTTCTTCATTTTATGCTAGTATGGTAACATCTAAAATAAAATTCAGTAGCAAATCCCAAGTAACTCAAACTGAATACAGCAAGTGCAGTACAAGGAAAAGAGCAGAGTAAAGGAGAAAAACTCTATCATTAATTAGAGTAAGGAAACTACCTCAAGTAGCAGATTTGGTGCACCACTGAAAGGAAGGCACATTTTCAGCTATTTAAGTTATATTTTTCCAGTTAGAGACCAAATTTTAGACTGCCTTAGAATCCAAATATCTTTGAGCAATCCTGAGTTTTAATCAATGTAAAAAATCAACTAAAGCAGGGATGGCTAACCCATTTTTCTGCTGAGGGCTGCATTCCCTCATGGGTAATCTGTTGGGGTCCACATATCTGCCCTCCTTTGAGAAAATTCTTATGATAGATGCACCAGCTCATTGCTCCCTTTCTCACATCTGAGAGGAAGACTGATTACTTTTCCTTCAAGATAAGGTATAGCTATTTAAAACACCAGGAACAATGGCTGTGTCCCAAACAAAATTCATCCAACTCCTACAACATGTCAATATACAATTACCCAGAGCACTTACATCATCTAGGGGAGTATGTACAGATGACTAAAACTGGATAGTTTTACTACGTAAAAAAACATAATAGTACATGGCTTATTTAATGGATAACTTTGCTCATGTCAAATTATAGTACATTAAGAATGTTAACTATAATTAAATGACACATAATATATAACACTTATTTGATTAGGCTAAACAGCCTTCAATTTTACAGAGTACAGTAGGACACAGTTCTTTAGGGCAGTCCTTAGAACTTTTATTCAGACTGAAACAAATACAACTTTTTCTCCTTTTTCCACCTCCCAATTTCTGCTTTGAATGAACAATCAATCCCAAATGAAGAAAATGGTCTTAATATACCATAAGAAGCTATGGCTGTGAAACCAATGTTAGCATTTGAAAGAACTTTGGCTTCACTTGCTCATCAATGGACTTCCACAAGTCCTTCATTAAGCAGGATGACTTTGGTTCATCTCCAGCTCTGAAATGTATGAAATGATGTCCAATATGGTTGAATAATTAGATGCTAATGTTATAGCTGCAGCAGCTTTCCCAAAACTTAGTCATCTACCTTTATAGTTGGGTGAGAATGTTGACAAGGGGGGAAAAACCCACAAAGTAAGTGCTTAATTCCTTTGCTTCTTTCGTGCATATAGTTTTAAACTTTGATAAATTTCCCCAATATTTCTTGAAATTCCTTCCAAATGGGGTAGCATAAGCAATGCAAACATTAATCTTTCCCAAATTTGTCAGGCTACAGAAACAGGTTGCAGTATACCAAATATATATTTCTGTTTAAACCAATGTTTATATTTTGGATATGGGAATTTTCTGATTTAGAATCATAGAATAGTAGAGTTGGAAGGGGCCTATAAGGCCATCAAGTCCCAACCACCTGCTCAACGCAGGAGAACAGATGTGGGCAGCCCAGGCAGTCACCCATTTATGCACTGACCCAGCTCATACCTGCTTAGCTTCAGCATGTGGCCTGCATTATGTGCTCTCGATGCCACCTACAGAGTCTTAAAATATATCTATAACTTGTTCAAATCAGCTAACTACTTAAGTTAATCATACAATTAGTTTGAAACTCATCAGAATTTGTTTGGGTGCTCCTGCTCTTTTCAGTGAAGCTGAAGCAAAATGGTTTACAGAAGTGTATTGCAACTTCAACTTTTTCCTTTGCTCCTGGAGAAGTTGTACTTAGGTCTTTCCTAAAAGATGCATTAAATTAACACTGTTCCCATATTACAGGTTTCAGGCTTCCTTCATTATCTTCTTATACAGCAATACCTTGGATTGCAAGTAACTTGGTTTGAGAGCGTTTTGCAAGACAAGCAAATTTTTAAATATTTAATTTTTTTCTTACTTGATATACAAGCGACCTTTTGCAATACAAGTACTGTAGTACGGCTTAAATTAAAAATCCGTACAAATTTTTTTGGGGGGATTTCGTTTTGATAGAAGAGTGTTTTGGATTATAAGCATGTTTCCGGAATGAATTATGCTCTCAATCCAAGGCATGACTGTATTTGACACATCTGTAGCAGTCTGTGATGAAGCTGCACATGGCACTTTGAAGTTTTTCTTCAGTTTATTTCAGTATTCTACCAGTGCACACAGTATTCTGCTATGTGGGAATTTCCTGATGTATTGATGATGGGCTTTCCCCCCTGAAAGATACACCTTCTACCGTTACAGAAGTACACACTACTAGATCATTATATGCATTACTCTACCGGTAAAGATTCAAAGTTATTTCTTCTACAATATTCAATTTTTTTCATACACTGTGTCCAGCAATGTTTGCTCTACTGCATTGGATGTAGCCTAATTGTAGTGGTTGACCATGTCAATCAAATGATTTTCAACATGAAAATAATTTTACATAAATAAACTGAGCTATGTTTTCACATATGGAGTCTTACTGGATGGACAAATTATTTACTGCAGATAGTTTACTATCTGATAAATGTTCAGTCACAGCACTGACACAAGTAGTACCATCTAAGACTCCGAAATTATAAACATTACACGTTGTCTCTTATTATCTAACCATGATCCTGGAACAAAACAGTAAGGCAGTCATTCCCACTGCTGCTCATTTCATTACTTAAAAAGGAAAACCAAACTAAGTGAAAGATCTCATTAAAGATGCTACATCCAAGTTATAAAGAAATACTGGTATTTTGGGGTTTACTTTCCAAGTGGAACACCACTATGATCTAGGAAGCTATAATGCTCCAAAATTGGGAATGTTTACTGTAAATAGGAAATATAGAGTTTTCTTAAAGGAAGGATACCAGTGTGGCGTAGTGGTGAAAGTGTTGGACTGGGACTCGGGAGATCCGGGTTCTAGTCCCCGCTCAGCCATGAAACTCACTGGGTGACTTTGGGCCAGTCACTGCCTCTCAGCCTAACCTACCTCACAGGGTTGTTGTGAGGATAAAATGGAGAGGAGGGGGACTATGTAAGCCGCCTTGGGTTCCTTGCAGGAAAAAAGGCGGGGTATAAATATAATAAATAAATAATCCTAGGTCCTCTCATTGCAACTTTTTGTACTGGGAATACTAGGAAGCAATCCCAGGAAAACTAGCAGTCCATGAAAATTAAATGTTTTAAAATCGGTTATTGTATTTTTAGATCTTTATACTACTGCTGGGTTTTGATTTGGTTTTATATTGTAGTTTTAAACTTTTAGAAGTTTTATATTACATTGCATCATATTGTATTTTATTGTTTTCACTGCACCTAGAGAGCTTCAGCTATAGAAATGTAATAAATAAATAAATAATCTAACAGCACAATCCAATGTGGCTGCCTGTAATCCTCCAAACTCAGAGGATTACAGGCATCCTGTTGAAGGCGAGAGCTGCTCAAAAGCCGCTTCCGCTCTTCTCCTGCCCTGCAAAAATCTTAGACCGCCAATTTCAGTTTTCTAAGTCCAACTCTATGATCTATGAAGTCTTCGGGCCCTGCTCACGAACAGGGTAGGCTGAGGAGCTGCCAGCATACATCCTGTCCTGGCAGAGCCTTACTCCTCCCCTCCCACACAAACCTCTGGCTCCAAGGTTGGTCTTCACATGGGCAAGTAAAAAAGAGCATCTTTGAAAATGCTGTCCAGCTTGGCTGACAGCCAGTTTGATCTGAGCCTTAAAAGGTGAAAGCACAGAATGGGTCAGCTGTCAACCGGCCCAATCTGCACCTTCAAAATTCTCATCAAGTGGAAGGAGAACTTATGGATCAATTACTGGCTGTCAACCAGCTCAGTCTGCACTTTCAAAGGCATCCTTCCAGTGTTGAGCAGCCTTCTGGGATGAAATAAAGGAAAGAGGTGAATCTGCCCCCACCCCCAGCAGAATCCCAATGCCTGTGAAGGCCTGTTAGACCCTGCCCACAACATCAAACTTGTAACCAATACTGTACAATGTACTGGCTCATAATTATGTTTGACCTTAAAAAGATCTTCTCAACAGGTCTTTACATACTTAGAAAAGCAGTCTAATGTTCTATATATTTTTATAGAGGGCCACCAATTCAGTGTTAAAAGTATAGGCTTAACATTTTGTATTAAAATTTAATCTCTTAACTAAATTGTTGTGTTTTACTTTTTGCTTTATTACCTGTTGCTTGCTAACCACCTTGTATATCATTTGATTAACAGTCAGGGATATAAATAATAAAAAGGCTACTGATCTCATTAAAAATTGTTCTTGCCCAAAGACCATGTTAAGACAATTTTTAGTTTTACTATGGGCAATTCTTTCATACAATTCTTTCATACAAATAAATGACAACACTATAATTCAAGCCATCTATTTGTAAACTATAAGGTCCTTGTGGTAGGAACCTTTCAAACCTGTTCTTTGTTCAATGTCATGTACTTAGATTATAATATTAATGGGTTGTGAAATACTTATTTGAAAATCTGTATTTTTACAGGCTAGGAAAGGACTTCATATTTTTCATGGTTTTACAATACATGTTATAATATAAAGTTGGCAAAACACTGATATCGTTACCCATATAATCAAAACCACAGCCCTATTGAGATATTAACAGTATTGGCATTTTTTACACTTTGAAAGTATCAACATAGTATACTGTAGAGATTTGCTAACAGCATTTTTTCAAATGAAGGTTCTTCATCCAGCTTCCAAACCACAGATCTCAAACAGTTGAACAAACTTCAAGTTCATATATAACCCCATCCCCAAAACCTCACCTTCAGAGCAGGCTTTTTTGGCTTTGTTTCAACTTTGGCAGTGGCAGGTTTCTGAAAGAAAACACCACACGTTTACTATGTTTTCCCTTTCTGCAAGTTACGGTAAGAAGCCAATGCAAATCTCTACTTACAGCTGACAGCCGTGCTGATCGCCTCTTTGGCTAGAGCAAAACAAACCACAGAAATCCGACATTAATGCCCTCTTCAATTCTACCATCCCGCCTGATCTTCTACTACACACCATCAAAGCATTTAGTACCTACCTCTTCTTCGGCAGCGTTCACCTGTAAGGAACGTAATTTAACATATGAGTGGGTGGGGAGGAACATCGCATGCGCGCAACACCAAGCATAACGCCATTTCAAGGAGGAGCCATGACGTCACTGCGCACACGCCCCCTTCCCGCCGCTGTGTTGCCATTTCGAACCTGAGGCCGTCTTCTAACGTCTGCAGAAAGTTCCAGACGTTCGAAGCTGCGCGAGGCTCTCTCCCCGAGGTGGCCTACGCGGAACGGACTCGAGACTTGTGGGCCAATTCTAATTAGGGCGGCGAATGTCGCGGCCATTTATAACCGTCACGCCTCCCTCCCCCCACCTGGACCTATATAATGAGCGCGAAAACTCGGGGCCCTCACGACTTAGCCGTCGCAGAAAAGAATTCCCCACTATTAAAAAAAAAACAAAAAACCAGCCCGCTCGCCTAGTTCGTAGTTGTTTTTTTAAAAAAATAAGGGACTGGGGTGGGGGAAAGATGAGAGCGAGAAAAGAGCGCGCGCCCTCGGCGCACGTCAAAGTGCGCGCGCCCGTCGCCAACCTTTCTCTTCGGCATGGCGGAGCAAGCTGCGATGCCGAACGGCGACACTCGGCTTTTCTTGTGCTTTATTTTTTTTCCCCGAGCGTCGAGAGCGCTCGTTCTCACAGCACGAGCGGCGGTGACTGCTACTTCTTACTCCAGCCTACTGGGAGTCCGACTCTCACTACTGCGCACAGACCAGAGTGCCCGCCCGCCTGCTTGACCCCCCTTCTCCTCCCGCAACCATCCCAGCAGCGCCAGCGGCACCGCAACAGGATCCAGCCGGATTGAGAGGAGGGGGCAAGCGCGCGAGCACTCCTCAGCGCCGCCCCGCTACTACTAGCCGCGCGCGCGTTCCTATTGGGCAGTCCCGCTCGCGGGACCGCTTTTAAATCACAACAGTCCTCCCTCCCATAAAGCGAGAAGCGTCAACTTCATTCCACTCCCCAGACGAAGAGGCGGGGGCCCTCACCCGCGGGGCGGGGCGAGCCGAGTCTAAAAGGGGACCTGCTCCTTTGCGTTCGCGTCACAGGAGTGACAGCAGCTATGGCATGTGCGCATGCGTCCAAAGACGTGCGCGAGATCAGCTCCTGGTGGGGAGTGGGATAGTCACAATAGCAGCGGGACGCAGCCGTGCCCTGGAGATGCGCGCGTGCGCACCTTTGAGTCATTCTGTTCTATTTCTTCTCCACACCACACCGTAACTATTTAGTCTGAAAACACCGGCAGCGGGAGTTTGGTAGCCGTCTTTCTCCCTCTCTCCTTCCCCCCCGTTCTTTCCCCGTTCTTAAGATATGAACGAGCTGCGCGTGGAGACGGGGCATGTGACCGACGGCGGCGCGTGGCTCCTCGTGCTGAGCTCCGTGTTCTTGTGCAACCTCCTCAAAATCCTCCTGCCCTCCTGCTCCTCCATTGTAAGTGACATCACCCCGCCGGGTTCCCATAACGACGGCGCCCCGGTTCGCCCTTCTCGTCTCCGAGGAGGGAGCTCATGTGCCCTGTGGGTCAGGAGAGGCTGAACTGCAGGCGGGGCGGGCGGGGCGCCTTCCTGAGATTCCTTCAGCATAATCAGGAATTTTCAAAACCACGATCCAGTGTACATGTCCCTTCCTCCACAGATGTAAACTTCGGCATTCTATTCTGTTGGGCTTACTCCCCGGAAAGTAGGCATAGGATCGTGGCGTTAACGCCATGTCAAGTTGGCTCACAGCGCTTTAGGGCGCAATCCTGTGCATGTTTAGCCGGGAAAAAGGGCCTACAATTCCCAGCCTCCCTGGTGGGTTCCTGGGAGTTGTAGTCCTTTTTTTTTTCCTGGCTAAGCATGTATAGGATGGCTCCCTAAACCCTTCTAATATAGTCGTTGTCAGGGTGTTTAAAAGGCCGAGAGAGGGTTTGTGTTTATTTAAAAATCCTTTTAGTTCAGAATAATGAGGTTGTTTAAAATTATCGTATTCACGTGGGAAATAGGAACCGTTTCTACCTAATGGAGACTGTAATGGTGACATGTACGTTTTGCTCTTTCTTTTTTAATAAGAGAGGTGGGTATGTGTCAGAGCAGAAGAGTCTTGGGTTTCTACAACAGAGAGGGTGAGGTGCGGGCCTTAGAATTGTGGATGTAAGGCAAATACCAGATTATTTGGCTGCCAGATGCAGACTTGGAGGAGACAACCTATACCAAAAGTCCTGTAGTTTTGAAACTTTCCATGACATCCAAAAAATATGCAGCAGGGACGTCTCTCAAATGGCAGCCTCTTCACACCTTTCAGAAGATCTATACCTTAAAGTGAAGTGTGAATACAACAACCATAAGGAACTGAGTGTATACAGTACTTGGTAATAAACCTGCTTTCCTAGAGTGAAACCACCTCGGGGCTCAAGTAGTTCATTTGCCCACACATTTCTCCTGTTTGGGAGAGCAGATGGATTGATTGGGTACCAGGAAAGGAGGTGTTTGCTGCATGTTGTCTGTTGTGGAGCACTTAAAGCTACAGACAGAATGTCCTGGTTGGCCCCTGTTTCTAACAGTCAAGCCCCACTTGAAAGGTTTGGCATTTTTTAAGTAACTTGTTTCATTGATCCTCAGCGCCAGTCTGGTAATATAGCCTTCAGTTTTGCATTGGTCCTGTTTGTAGAGGGCACATATCTGGGCACTGATCAGTTATGATACACATGGGGGTGGGGAAGAGTTGGCCAAATGATTTGGCAAAGATCTTTCTGGGAAAGACTGCTTTGTGTGTTAAGAATCCATGAGACATGCTTCTGGCTGTATCTACCTAGATTAAGTTATTTAGGAGAGGACCTAAAAGGCTGCTTTGCAAGAGGTGCATTTATTTTAATCAATAACTTGCAAAATGCACTCATTTTATTTAAAGCAAAAGGTCAACGAAATAGCTGTTCACCCATGTTCCTTTCTTTGTCAGATATCCAGGTTGCTACAAAAGGATGCTGAGCATGAATCACAGATGAGATCTGAAATTCAGAACATGAAGCAAGAACTTTCTACCATTAGTATGATGGATGAATTTGCCAGATATGCCCGACTGGAAAGGAAAATTAACAAAATGACTGACAAGCTTAAGACTCATGGTAGATACTTTTGCATGCCGTTCATTAGTCAACCTTTATTTTTTTAATCTTTTCATTTTCTTTTTATTTATTTTTCAAGATTGCCTCTATTCTTGGTAATAGTTTTGAAAAAAAACGCACATACATAATACAAAATATGACTACAGTAATACCTTGGATTGCAAGTAACTTGGTTTGAGAGTGTTTTGCAAGACAAGCAAATTTTTAAATATTTATTTATTTATTTTTGACTTGATATACAAGAGACGTCTTGCAATACAAGTACTGTAGTACGGCTTAAAGTTAAAATCTCTGTACAAATTTTTTTTGGGGGGATTTCGTTTTAATATAAGAGTGTTTTGGATTACAAGCACGTTTCCGGAACGAATTATGCTCTCAATCCAAGGCATGACTGTATATCAAAATACACCAGGCCTGTGGATCAGCTGCTTCAGAATTCAGTCATTAATATTTCTAAATATGTGTCCTTTGTGACTGTGGAACTTCATGTTAGGGGGTGGAGGCTAGTTTTTATTTTTTTATTTCTATTTATAGGCCCTTGTTAGACAGTGCCCCTAGAATATGAGTTTCAAAGAAGCCAGCAGGAATCTGTTGTTGGTAGTTTTTCTCTTCCTTGTATTTTTTAAGAATAAACCCTACAATCTGCTTTTCAGCCTTTCTCTGCCTTTTCTTGAGCAACTGCCTTGTAGGGTTTTCCTTAAAGCTCCATAATGAAAAGGGCTAGAGACTTTTTATTTTCAATGAAAGCTGAAAATTCAGAGAAGGGGCCTTCCCCTCCCCCATAACTAACACCCCCAAACTATGGCCCTAGCTGACTACTATCAGTGGAACATCTTTCCATGTAATAAGGTTCTCATGGAAAGTTCTCATCCTTCCATGAGAGCCAGTGTGGTGTAGAGGTTAGAGTGTTGGACTGGGACTTGGGAGATCTGGGTTCTAGTGCCCACTCGGACATGAAGCTCACTAGATGACTTTGGGCCAGTCACTGACTCTTAGCCTAACCAACCACACAGGGTTGTTGCCAGGATAAAATGGAGAGGAGGAGGACCACGTAAGCCACCTTGGGTTCTGTGCAAGAGGATTTAAATATAATAATACATAAATAAAATATTTAGGATGCAGCCAATGGGTAGGATCCAACTGTGACCCAGAGCTAGTGCTAATAATGTTGCGCTAGCGTAAACTAATGCTTGTTCAGGTAACTGGTGCTTGTTAGGGCAGTGAGGGAAAGTGGCGATTTGCCATTACCCTAGCAAGCACTAGTTACGTTGTTCCAAGCATTGGATTACAGTTGTACAGTGTCGGCACTAGCGCTGGGGCACAGTTGGATCCTACCCACTATGATTTCTTTCTAACTGTTTTAGGATTGCCATATGAGACAAATTGCCTATGAGTTTTCTTGTACATATAAATAATAGGTTTATTGCATATAAAAAATATCTTCAGTACAGTGTGTCTCAAGTCAACACAGATCATTTTGAAAGGACCGGATTTCTGTATGAATTGTGTATGATTCTTAATTCTATGGAACTCTATTTAATAATAATGTTCGTTTTAGTTATAGTATGTGTGACATATTTCCTGGTCTTTGGATTTGTGTGAATTTTCATTTTATTTGATTTATATTTATCTGGAAAAAATACAATAAATGTGAAGAAGAATAGATGTATCTTTCTCTTTGTGAATGCCAATGACATTCCTACTGAACAAAATCCTTTAACTGGAAAGATAATAGTATTTGTCAGTTTTAAAACAAGCATGTCTTCTATTTATATAAATAATACAGATTATATTACCTGTTTCTTTTAACAGTGAAAACACGAACGGCTCAACTAGCTAAAATAAAGTGGGTAATAAATATTGTGTTCTACATTTTGCAAGTAAGTAAAATTTGGTTATATAAGAGTGCAGTTTAAAATACTAACAAAGCTATAAATGGAATATGATTCCTGAACCATGTACAATAATAGGCAATTTTTAATATTTCGAACAAATTTCTTACACATTAGATCGCAGGGAGGCAACATGGTGCCCACAGGCACCAATGTGTTCCCAGATACCTTTTTAAAATTTAAATTTAAATTTTCTTAGCAACAGCTGGGATTGCTGTGAAATAGATTTCTGTTGGTGCTGAAAACCATGGGTTCAGAGGAGTTGTTTAGTGTGTTGGGGCTCAGACCCCACCTTTGCTTTCTACTCAGTCTTTTGGACAAGTTACTTGTCCTTTGCCACACCTCCCGTGGCAGCCATTTTGTGGTGGTGCCCATGACAGTTCCTCAGATTGCCAAACTTGCCCATAGTTCAGAAAGGTTGCCTACCCCTGGATTAGATGTTTGTGAGAAGGGGTCTAGCCTAACCTTCTCCCTGATGTGCTAGTTTTCTATGTGGAGAGTATTGTTTTGAATGCGGAAGCATTTAATGATGTCACACACACACTCCCCTACTCCTAAGATGCAAACCAAGAACTATAGCAAGCCAGGGAGAGATTGGGCTCCTGATATTTGTAGAGGAAAAGGTTATCTCAGATGGGGTAAGGCACCAGGGTTCTAGCCTTGTGACACTGACTTTGAGATTACCAAAGTTGTTTGGCATTGGATTACCGGTACTTTAATGTCAACACAGGTATCTAGAACCTAGTAGGCATCAGAAATGCTGATTGTGTGACTAAATGAAAACAAGCACTCTCATCTTTACTTTTCATGCATAGTCATATAACAACTGCTTTTATTCCAGGCTACCTTAATGATCTCACTAATTTGGAAGTATTACTCTGAACCAGTTACTGTGCTCCCAAGCAAATGGCTAGCTCCTTTAGAACGTCTAGTAGCTTTCCCAACAGGAGTTGCAGGTAAGACTATAGTATGAACTGCTTCTCAAGCTTTTTCATGAATTTCATGTATCTTTCCTGTCAATACTTTATATGAGTTCATTTCCCCCCAGTTCCCAAGCAGTTTAACGGTGTTTCCCCACCCCCACCCCACCCGCGATTCCCAATATCGGTACTAGGTTCCATATAATTCTTGTGGCTCATTAATTGTCTCCTCACAGGCGGATGTTTTCTTGTGTTGTCATTCAGTTTTGCTATCAAAACAAAACTGATTGTATGTAACTGCTTAAATGTGTGTGATTGAATTACTGATAATACTAGTGACTTAAAGCATGCTTCTTGCTTATTTTTAGGTGGTGTTGGCATTACATGTTGGTTGGTGGTTTGCAACAAAGTTGTGGCCATTATGCTTCACCCTTTCAGCTGAGAAATAACCGCAGTTTCAGCCATTCTGAACTCTCCTGTCTATTGTTACAATGTTTTAAAAAGAGTTTGGCTTCTTATGAAAGGCAACATCTGGAATGTGATAGCTTATGAAAGGGGGACAGGGTTTAGGGTCAAGTAATAAAGCATAAATAAATTATCTTTTTGTAACATTTTATTAATATTTATGTATGTATTGTACTGTCTTCCCTCAAGTTGTGTAACCCACAAGTTTTTGTTCAGTTTGTAGATTTCAGTGCTGGACCTGTTTAAATATGCTTTAGTTCTATTAAAATCAGTAGTTTAGTGCACGTAATTGTATAGTCTTAATAATGTATTCTGAAGTCTCTTCTTTTTTACTAAGTATCAACATTGGACAGGTATTGAACAGGAGGTTTTGTTACTGTGCTTGGCTGGATATATTACACATTTTAAAGTGAAAAGTAGAAAGTTAATTTTGCATTTAGGACATAAGAGGCTTCATAAAACTTTGGGGGGGTTTAGGATTGACTTTTTAAAAGTAGCTTCTTTGCTTGACTCGCTACCTTGTCTGCATGTTTTTTTTCCTCTTACAATTTCAATATTGTTAAATATGTGGTGGTTGGCTGTTCTTCCCCACTACCATAAAACAAAAACAACAGGTTGGTTTGGACATATTCTTCCTGACTCAGTAAACCATAATGTATTAAACTGGGAACAACCATCAGGCCCATGTGTTTCTCCTGTGACAGCTTCTATGCTTCAATCCTAGTCTCTTTAAACTACAGTTCCCTGTTAAACTTGACTAAGAACTAAAGCAGGGATCAAAACTGGTTTATGTTCCTGGTTGGTAAACTGATATTAGGTGGTAGATGGGCCAGACTGGGGCGTGAACAGGTACAGTCCAGTTGGAGCAGGCCTAGATGTCCTCTTCACCTGGCTCTCCTAAGAACCTTCCCATAGGGTAGTGGGTCCTGTGTTGTAGGAGGCAACAGTTCAGCTCGAGCAAGTCTTCACATAACTCATGGGTTAAAAAAGCTAGGGGTGAAGCATCGCTGTTGGGTATGCAGGAGAGGGGAAATGCACAGGCCGGACACTTTTCCTGACTTAAGCCATGGTTTGTTAAAGCAGGAACATTACGCCCAAACTAGCCCATTCTTTCTTTCTGGCTTTATTTACCAGTTGTCAGTTTTTTTTCTCCTCATCCTCTGGTTCTTCTTTAAGAAGGCTTTGATCAATACTAAACCTCAGATTATCACTGGAAAACAGTCTTATGTGACAAGATGACTCTTTCCACCCTTAGTCAGTCACAGAGTTGGAAGAGATCATAGAGATCATCTAGTCCACCCCCCCTGTTCAGACTGTGCAATGCAGCTACAGCATCCCTGACATGGATTTCCAGCTTAAATACCTCCAGCAAGAGAGAACTAATCACCTGCTGAGGCAGTTTGTTCCACTGACAAACAGCTCTCACTGTTAGAATGTTTCTCCTAATGTTTAGCCTGCAATTTCCATCCATTGGTTCTAGTCCTGCTGTCTGGAGCAACAGAGAACAAGTCTGCTTTATCTTCTGCAGATATCTGCCTTTCAGATATTTGAAGGCTGCTATCATGTCTCCCCTTAATCTTCTTTTCTCCAGGCTAAACATTCCCAGCTGTTTCAATAGTCTTTTCTACTCTTTGTCCTATGCTCTATTCTCTTTAAAGAACTTGGCATGATTAATTCATATTTGTCCTAGCCCCATGTGAGGGGATGAGGAAATGTATAAGGACTGTGCATCAAGTCCTCTTCTGAAACACCCTGTGTCTGTAGAATAGTAATATTAGACAGAATCTGATGTGTAACAAAAGTGAATTAAAATTGTGTGTGAGAGACTGAGTGACGTGAGCAGACACCCTCCCCCCAATGTTTATTTTGTACTGAATCTGTTACATCTCTGTAAATCCACCCCCACCCCATCATTTGTTCTCTGGAATATATACAGCTGTACTGCAGCATTTGGAGAACAGTACTTCCTGTAGGTTTAGTGGAATTAGATAGCAAACACTGTCATCACATAGTTATGGAAGATACTTTTGTGTTAGATGGTCTCACCTTTCTGCCAATGCTCCTATGAATCCTAGTTTAGGCCAGAGCATTTTACAGTTTTGGTGAGATGATATAGGTCCCCACTAAGAAATGTCATTTAGAGATAGATATTGGTGATTACAAGTCATACAGCATTAACAGATGTGTCCTCCTCCAAAATAGTTTAATATATAATTTTACTGAATATGTAATTTCTGAAATGAAGTTCTGTGCAAACCATATTAAACACTTCAAAAGTTTTGAATGAGTATTTTATGTAGTCCTAAAGCTGGGAAAGAGGCATTCATTGGCCACCCACCAGCCTATACTTTACTCTCTGCCCCTCCTTGTTTTAAAGCCAGAACAGGAATGCTATGAGCACCTATGGGGGCCTGTGTATGTTGTTTCCCCTGGCCTTAAAGGGGGAGTGCATGCAGCATGCACTCCAATTATTACACTCCTCAGATTATTAGTTGCCGAGCAGAACAGAGATTCTTTTGCCATTTGACTAGAGCAAGTAATGCCTGTAGCCAAGCAGCGTAGTGGCAAACTGAAGCTGCTCTTCCCATCCTGCACCAGAAAGGTGGGAGTCAAGACGGTCTCAGGATTGACGCAGGCAACTGAGATATTATTATTATTTACATTTATTAATCGCCCATCTGGCCAGCAACCAGCCACCCTGGGCGATGTACATAGAATAAAAACAATAAAATACATTTAAAACAGTATAAAAATTTTAAAATCTTAACCCACCCCATATTCCCGCCTGAACAGCCAGGTTTTTAATGAGCAGCGGAAGCTCAGCAGAGAGGGGGCATGGCGGAGGTCACTCAGGAGAGAGTTCCACAGTATGGGGGCCACCACAGAAAAGGCCCTCTTCCTCGTCCCCACCAGTCTAGCTGCTCTGGCTGAAGGGACAAGGAGAGGGCCGTCTGTGGCAGATCTTGTTGAGCGGCCCACTTGGTGTTGCTGGAGACGCTCCTTGAGATAGACTGGACCGGAGCCGTATAGGGTTTTAAAGGTCAAAATCAACACCTTGAATTCGGCTCGGCAAGCAACTGGTAGCCGGTGCAACTCCTTCAGCACTGGCGTGATGTGATCCCGGCAGCGGCTGCCTTTAACCAGGCGAGCCGCTGCGTTCTGTGCCAGCTGTAGCTTCCGAACCGTCTTCAAGGGTAACCCCACGTAGAGTGCATTACAGTAGTCTAGGCGAGAGGAGACCAAGGCACGAACCACTGATGGGAGCAGATGATTAGGAAGGTAGGGGCGCAGCTGCCGTATCAGATGGAGTTGATACAGCGCTGCCCGGCTCTCAGCGGACACTTGAGCCTCCATGGACAGCTGGGAGTCAAGGATGACCCCCAAGCTGCGGACCTGGTCCTTCAGGGGCAGATGTACCCCATTCAGCACCAGGTCAACATCCCCTAACCTCCCCTTGTCCCCCACCAGAAGTACCTCGGTCTTGTCGGGGTTCAGCTTCAGCATGTTCCTTCCCATCCAGCCACTGCCTCCAGGCACTTGGACAGGGTCTCAATGGCCAACCTCGGTGAGGACTTGAAACAGAGGTAGAGCTGCGTGTCATCCGCATACTGATGACACCGCACCCAAACCTCCTGATGATAGCTCCCAGCGGCTTGAGGTAGATATTGAATAACATCGGGGAGAGGATGGAACCCTGCGGCACTCCACAAGTGAGCGGCCGAGGGTCCGAAGCCTCCTCCCCGAGAACTACCCTCTGGTACCTTCCAGAGAGGAAAGACCGGAACCACTGCAATACAGTGCCTCCCAAGCCCAACCCCTCCAGGCGGTCCAGGAGGATACCGTAGTCAACGGTATCAAAAGCCGCTGAGAGATCGAGGAGGACTAGAAAGGAGCATTCGCCCCTATCCAAAGCCCTCATATCATCCACCAAGGCGACCAAGGCCGTTTCCGTCCCATGTCCAGGCCTGAAGCTTGACTGGCATGGATCTAAATAATCGGCTTCATCCAAGTGTGCCTTCAACTGAGCACCCACCACCTGCTCGATCACCTTGCCCAGAAATGGTAAATTGGAGAATGGGCGAAAGTTGTTTAAATCCTGGGGATCCAAGGAGGGCTTCTTTAGAAGCGGTCTTATTATTGCCTCCTTGAGGACTGATGGCATCACTGCCTCCTCGAGGGAGGCATTCACCACCGCCTTGATCCCCTCACCCAGTCTCTCCCTGCAGCTCATTATGAGCCAGGACGGGCAAGGATCAAGCAAGCAGGTGGTCGGCCTCACAGATGAAAGCATCTTGTCCACTTCATCAGAAGGAAGAAGCCAGAACCGATCCCACAAAACCGGTCTGCCATTGGCCTCCTCCCGCTCACTCCCTGTGTCCATGACGCACGATATCCCACTCCTAATCCGATCAATTTTATCTGCGAAGTGCTTCGCTAAAGCCTCACAGGAGGCTTTAGATTGTTCCATTGGGTCCGGAGCGACTGGACCGACCAGACTCCGGACCACTTGGAACAGCCTCCTGGGGCAGCACTCTGCAGACGCAATGGAGGCAGCATAGAAATTCTTTTTTGCTGCCTTCACCGCCACCCGGTAGACTGAAGCTGCAGCTCTAACCCGTGTTCGATCGTCTTCGGAGCGGGAATTTCGCCATCGGCGCTCTAGCCTTCTCACCTCTTGTTTCAGAGCTCGCAGCGAAGGAGTGAACCATGGCGCCGCGCGAGCTCTGTTTAGGTGAAGAGGGCGCTTCGGGGCAGCTCGGTCTAATGCCCTGGTGCTTGCAGCATTCTAGTCGTCCACCAGGGTCTCGACTGAGCTACCATTTCTGTGCTCCAATTCCCCAAGCGCGTTCAGGAATCCATCTGGATCCATAAGATATCTCTCCTTTCCACAGAGATCCAAGAAAGCTGTTCTAATTCTAAATCAGTGTCTGATATCAGTAATGGACTGGATGAGGATGAACAAACTGAAGCTTAATCAGACAAGACAGAGGTGCACCTGGTTCAGGAATAGGGATTCTACCTCTGCAGCATAGGGTTACACTCCCCTTGAAAACTCAGGTTCAGCTGGGGTATACTGGATTCAGCCCTGAACCTGGATGCACAGGTTTCAATGGTGGCCAGGGGTGTGTTTGCACAGCTGAGACTAGTGCACCAACTGCACCCATTAATGAAGATGTCTGATTTGATCAAGGTAACATGCTTTGGTTCCATCCCATTTGGACTACTGTAACAGGCTCTATGGGGGGCTGCCTTTGAAAGGTGTTTGGAAACTTCTGCTGGCCAGACTTCACCGGCACAGATTACAGGGGGCATGTGACTCCCATGTTACAACAGCTTCACTGGCTACCAATCTGTTTCCAGGTACAGGTTATGATCTATAAAGCCCTATGTGGCTTGAGACTAGGCTACCTGAAAGACCACATTCTCTTATAAGAGCCTGCCCATGTTTTTATGATCTTCCAGAGAGCTCCTTCTCTCAGTCCTGCCACCAACGGAGGCATGTTTGGTTGGGACATGAGTGAGGGCCTTCTCGGTTGCTGCTCCAAGGAACTGGAACTTCCTGCCAAGGTAGGTTAGGTTGGTTCCCTCTTTGTTGTCCTTCTGCCGGCAGGCAAGTATGTTTTTATTCAGGCAGGTCTTTGGCATGTAAGCTGGTCTGTTGCTGAAAGGGTTTTATTGGGTTGGGTGCTGTTTAATTTTTTATTGTGCTACTTGTTTTTATGATTTGATTTTTATTTTAAACTTGGTTTTATTGTTAGCTGCCTTGGATATCATTTTTGGTGGAAAGCTAGGATATAAATCAAAGAAATAAAGAATAGTGCTGTACTGATTTTATCACTGGAAAAAGCATTGCAGCAGGCCAAATAAAGAGCAAGTTCAGTTTGCTACTAGCTTGCTTGGCTATCCCAGGTAAATGGCAAACTGCACTTCTACTCCCTTCCTCAGATTAATTCCTATTCAGTGAGTTAATTCATTCTCAGTTTATGTTTACAAGTTTTAAACATAACTTGTTTGCTTGGGTACATCACCATCTCTATGTTGGAACTATTCTGTTGAAACTAAATTGGCAGAGGGAAAGGATTTCTATCTATTGTTGTTTAATAGATTTCCACATGTACTTGACATCCCATTGATTTCAACAGAATTGAAAGTGTTTAACTTTGAACTATGGGGAGTATCCACTACCACTAAAGGAAATTGCATTGCACCAGCACAGGGCTCTCCAACCTTGGGTCCCCAGATGTTGCTGGACTACAGCTCCCAGAATCCCTTGCCATTAGCCATGCTGGCTGGGTATGCTGGGAGCTGTAGGCCAGCAACGTCTGGGGACCCAAGGTTGGAGAGCCCTGCTAGCGTAAGGGACTCTAGCACAACACTAATAGCTTGCGTGATGGCATTCCCTGGAAAACCCATTGTGCAAGCTATAGCACAACGTAATTTGTGTCAGCTGTATGACACCGTAGGATAGTGCCCTTGTATTTACATTTCAGACCATATTAAACCAGTTGTCTTTTAAACCTTTTTCTATACAAATTAGCCTTATAAGCAAGAAAAAAGCAATGAAATCACACTCTGCAAGGGTGATGTCTGAACATTGTATGGCCTGTTTTTACTGGTTCACATTCATTTTGACAGTGCGGGATGCAGGGCACAGTTACTTAGATACACTTAATTGCTTTAAGGTGCAATCCTATGCAAGTTTAGACAGAAAAAAAGGCCTACAACTCCCAGCATGCATGCTGGGAGTTATAGGCCTTTTTTCTGTCTAAACTTGCATAGGATTGCACCCTTAATTCATTTAAGAGGCTTTGTGGAATGGAATCAGCAAGAGATGCAATATAGAGCCTATCTTACAACTGCAAATAGACATTGACTTTTTTTGGCAATAAACTTTACCACCAATGCCTATCCAGTACAACTCCTTTCAACGTGTTTCTTAACACTTCTACTTCTTTTATAGCTTCTCCAACAGTAGAGCTGTCATTGATCTTCACTGCAGTATGATAAGGCATGTTTCATAAGTATAAACATACACCACATCTTTCATGTATGGTTTTGTTTTGTTTTTTGCAATGGATTATCAACATTTCTGTCTCTAATATATCTGCAAAGGATTGCATGAGAGTCATTTAAATTACTCGAATCATTAAATGCAAGGGGGGGAACCCAATCTTCTGTAGGTAATACATTACTTTTCAAGAGTTTACAATACTGAGTATGTTTTAAGTTGGAAACATTATGAAACTCTAAATTAACTATTTAAAATTTTCCAAGAAGGCAACTGTGGGGCTTCTTTGGAATCACCACACTGCAAACCATCTTTTACATATGAAATCTCATCTAAGGTCTTTTCACTGTGTAAAGTTTTTTTTTCCTTACCCACCTCTTTTAAGTTAGGGTTTGGATGACTGTCTTTTAAGATGTAGTTTGAACCGAAGAGTTCTTCCATAAGAGTGTTTTTCTTCTCCATTGATACTGTAGAAATGTCTTCACCACATGTTGAACTGATGTTCTTTTGCCTTGCTTTGGTAACCTTAGCAAATGATGGCTCATAGGCACTGATCGAATCTCCTGTCTTAATCTCCACTATTTCATCCTGGTGTCTATTCACCTGTCTACTATTGCATGTAGTGCTCATGTTGGATAGTGGACCTGTTGAAGGCAATCCCTGATGCAAATTTTCAACAGCTTCTGTAAATACATACTGTTTCTTTAATTTAGAAGGTGTTCTGTGTCTTTGTGTTACTGTTGCCAGTTTATCATAAACTGCTTCTTTTGTCTCTCCACCTCTCTTGCTTTCTTCACTTTCTTGCTTCTGGATTACAGCTTCTTCCAGGTTATTCTCTTTTTGCTGGACATCATTAGACTGAAATGATTGTTCTGTCCTTAATTTCTCAAACTCTTCTTTCAATAGGTCCAGCCCTTGCCTTTCTCTCCTGTTCTTCTGTCTTTCTATGTTTTCACATTTGAAATATTTTTCTGCGCTCAGACATATCCCTTCCCCTAGCAACTCTGCAAAGAAATATTATGTCAACAGTAAAAATTCTTCTAAGACATCAGGCAGTAAAAAATGTATATGATTTGTATGTTTAGACAGACAGAAAGAAAGAAAATACACCAAAGGCACATCTATATATTAAGTAGCCACAAATTCCCTTAAACACAAAATTAGCACCCTCAGCTTAAATCAGCTGCCTGGGGGCTGGTGGAATATGCCCATCTGGCCACTAAGAAAAGGCAACAACAGTTGCAGAATCTATGGTAACCTTCCCCAACTTGGTGCTCTCCATATGTGTTGGACTGTAACTCCCAGCCAGCCTGGCCAATGGGCAGGCTGGCTGGGAATTATGGGAGTTGCAGTCCAACAGACTTGGAGGGCACCAGGTTGGGAAAGGTTGATCTATGGAATTGGTCCTAATCCTTGCTTTGCTGTATGGTACAAAGTAGGTGCTGCCAAGACCTTTACTGTACACCAGAAGAAGACCGCCTTCCCTCTTATTCTAGCAGCTAATACAAAGAGCAGTTGGCTGGCTCAATCAGGGCCGGATTAAGATAGGGGCTATTGGAGCTGCAGCTCCAGGCCCCTACCCCAAAATAGGCCCACAATCAGGACCGGTGCAGGGCAGTTTGGCGCCCCAGGCGAAATAATATTTAGCGCCCCCCCCTCTCCAAAGCAGCCCTGCTCTGCAAAAAAAAAAAAACCCTGCGCCGCCACCACCAACCTACCTTCCCCCCGCCCTGGCAGCGGCGGCGGCTGCTACTGCTGCCGCCGCCGAGGAGGACGAGGAAGTGACGCGACGGGACCCCCGTACTGTTTTTTGCCGGGGAAACCAGGGCAACAGGGCTGTTTAAGCCCTGTTGCCCTGGTTCCTCCCGCCAAAACAACGCGGGCGGGGCTCCGGAAGCGACACGACGCGGAGAAGGTAGGTGGCGGGGGGGGTCGGGGGGGTGATGGCGGCGGGAGGCGCAGCGGCAGCGAGCGGGAGGGCGGGGGAGGCGCAGCGGCGAGCGGGACGGGAGGGCGCTGCGGCGGCCGGCTGGCCGGCGGGCGGGCGGGCGGGCGGGAGGGTGGGGAGGCAGAGGCCTGGCGGGGGCTGCGCAGCGGCAGCGAAGAGGAGCCAGCGTTTCTGCGCCCTCTTCAGCCACGCGCCCTCCTCAGCACCAGGCCCATAATGCTCTTAATCCAGCCCTGGGCTCAATTCCATAATTTCTTCATTAAGAGGTAAGAGGTAAATGTGGCTCACGCTGGCTCAGCTTGTCTGAGCGTGGAAAGCTAAGCAGGGTCAGGCCTGGTTATTACTTGGATGGGAGACCCCTCCTCTAGTTTCCTGCATTAAGCAGGGGGTTGGACTCGATAGCCTTGTAGGCTCCTTCCAACTCTATGATCTATGAAATCTATGAAAGTGCATCAGCCCTCAAGCTTAGCCAAACAGTAACAAAATGCAGGGTTATATGTTTTAACATGCAACTAATTTTACAGCTATTTTGCACATGAGCTCAGAGGTTTATTGTAATAAACATTTATAGACCCCATGTCCACAGGATATTGGAATATTTATTATAGATACAACATTGAGCTATTATGGAATCAGGCATCATATAGCTGGCCAATATGGTTGAATGTTAAACAACCTTTATGTACTCTAGAGCCTGTTCATTCTATTTTTAGAAAGCCAAATTAGGTCCAAAATACTCTTAAAATACCTGAGCATGTTTTAGCTGGAACTTCTTGCATGGGTAATGTTTCAGTTTGATGAATGTTTTTTTTTAGTTCCATCTCCTTATGGATATCATATAGTTTGTCTTTTACATTTATATCTTTGGTTGTCAATTCCTAAAAAAAAGAAAGAAAAATGCTCATATGTGTATTTGCACCTTTTATCTATGAATAATGACAAAGGATCATGACAGATTTTATGTAAATAGCCTCATTCTCATATGGATCTCAGTCTTTTCAGCAGTTCTCAAACTTTGACCCTAGTTAGCTTCCATAAAGTAAGAATCTATATGAACTTTCACGAGATTAACATAGGATTAAGAATGGCATTTCATCTGGCTTCAGTTGGATTCTTGCTTTGGAAACAGTCTAAAAATGAACTGGACAGTGGTGCTGTGATAAAATTTGAAGTGTAGGCACTCATCATGACAGTACCTGTAACCGTGCTCCCAAGGAGAGTCCAAAAATTCAGGCAATTGTGTTGATCCATTTCAACAAACCAATTCTAGCAGTTTCCATCTCCACCAGGAGCAGATCTTTTGTAAAGCTAATGGGTCTTCATTGTCCATTCAAGACCAAGCCACCCCCAAATACTTGACATTGCAAAAGGGCTCACAACTGGGAAAATCTATTCCCCCACCCCCACCCCCACCCCACTCTGTGGATTTAATAGGTTGGCAGATGACCTCATTGTCCCTGCTGATCCAAAAGTCCTGGCACTTTGACCCTGAAAGCCCTGATCCATTAGCACCACATGAGTTTGGGCACATGCTAAAGTTCACAGGATAATGCATCAAAGTAGCAAAAAGCCTTGTTGGCCACAGACCATAAATCAAAGAAACAAACGGAGCAGCATGAAGACTTTACTTAATGGCTCAGTCAAGGTGCATATAAAGACGCAGAGAAAGCATCAGGGAGAGGCTTGAGCTTTCGAACACTGCTATGAAAGAGGTACAACTCAGACACGTCCTCTAGTAGGTCTGTCTGTCACTCTAAGCAATCCAGCAGGAGCTGGTCTAAAGGACTACTATATGTGGTAAGAAGCCTACAGTTTTGTGCCCTTGTCAAGTATAGCAGTGTTCTCCAACCTTGGGTTCCCAGATGTTTTTGGCCTACAACTCCCAGCATGCCCCAGCCAGCATAGCCAGGAGCTATGCTGGCTGGGGCATGCTGGGAGTTGTGGGCCAAAAACATCTGGGGACCCAAGGTTGGAGAACACTGAAGTATAGGAGTGATATGAAGAAAAACTCTGCAAGGCAATGAGAGCCCTGCCCCTTTTCCGTTCCGTATCATGTTGGTGGAAATTAATTACCATCTCGATACCCTTTCTAGCACAGGGGCCTTCCCCAACCTGGTGCTGTCCAGATATGTTGGACTACAAACTCCATCATGCCCAGTCATGCTGGCTGGGAATGATGGGAACTGTAGTCTGGAGGGTACTACATTGGGGAAGACTGGTAAATAGTCAGGCTCTAATGTACAGTGGAGATAGTTATTCAGGTTTCTTCACTGGATGTTAGCAAAGCTGTGGCAAAGTTGATCCAACCATGGCAGCACCATGATACAATGTTAGGTTGCCTGTGTCCATACCTTGCTCCATGTCTTATCCAGCTCTTCTCTATAGCAGTTTACTTATTAGCAGCATGTCCTCGACATAATTAAGATCTAAGTTTAATCCAAGTTAACAGCACAGTCCTAAACATGGTTTATTCAGAAGTACTTACTTCTTACCCTAGTAAGTAGGCTTAGGATTGGACCCTTAATTTCTCTTCCATTGTGAAGTAAAATTCTTTCAATAAGGGTGAGGAAGAATGTTATTTTCACAATGTAGGTATGAAATGATTCAGAAAACTGGAAGATTGTTAGCAGAATGTGCGGGTTATAGGAAGAAACAAATAGAAGGAAGAAACAAAACTTATGAACGAGCAGAGTTTGAGAGTTGTAAAAACTATTCAGATCCACCATACCTCTTTTAAAACAACTGTACTTTTCTCTGTCTCATGCTTTTGAAGAGTTGCTGCTTCTAGCTTTATATCTGCTTGTACTGATTTGCTGACATTAACATCTATGAAAAGACAGGAAGTAAATATTGAGGGTTGGGGGGGGGGAAATAAACATGAAATACTCATGGCTGGAATCGGTGATGGGCAAGATCAGGGACAATAAACTGAAACTCAACTCTGACAAGGCAACGGTACTGTGGGTAGGTGCTTCACCTAATCAGGGACATTGGGGATGGGGGCAAAAGCATTATGCTCACCCTCCCCAATGGGTGGAAGGGAGAGCTCTGTGAGTGCTGTAACAGGTGGGCAGCCTGCTGCTCTACTTGCAGATGTCCAGATGCAGTGGGAGTGATCCATAATCAGCCTTGGTCGACCTGCATCAGGAGAAGGACGGGGGGAGTGCAACCATGTTAATTCTTCTCAATCTCTCATTGGCTTTTGATACTATCAACCATGGTATTCTCCTGGATCGACTCTGTGGGCTGGGTATTGGGGGCACTGTTACAGTGGTTCCAATCTTACCTGCAGGGTCGATTTCAGAAAGTAACTTTAGGTGACTATCCCTTGGCCCCTTGGCAATTGAGCTATGGGGTTCTGCAGGGTTACATCTTGTCCCCAATGTTGTTCAACATCTATATGAAGCCGCTGGGAGCAGTCTTTAGGGGATTTGGTGCCAAGTGCCCTGTGACTTCTGAATCAGGTGAGGCTGTGCAAGTCCTGGATCAGTGCCTAGACTCTGTGATGGGCTGGATTGGAGCCAATAAACTGAAGCTGAATCCTGGCAAGATGGAAGCCCTGTGGGTGAGTCGTTCCTGAGTCTGAGAGATAGGCTCATTGCCTGTTCTGGATGGGTTTGCACTCCCTTCAAAAGATCAGGTTCATAGTCTGGGGGTACTCCTAGATCCATTGCTGTCACTGGAGTCCCAAGTGGCCATGGTGGCTTGGAGTGCCTTTTACCAGCTTCAGCTGGTTCATCAGCTATGGCCACTCCTGGACAGTGGTACAGGTGCTAGTAACCTCAAGACTAGATTACTGCAATGCACTCTATGTGGAGCTGCTCTTAAGGCTGCTCCAGAAGCTGGAGCTAGTGCAAAATGCAGAGGCTCAGTTGTTGTCAGGAGCTGCCCCTTTTCAGCATGCAACTCCCTTGCTGAGGGAACTGCACTGGCTGCCTATTTGCTACTAGGCCAGGTTTAAGGTTTTGGTACTAGTGTATAAAGCCCTAAACAACTTGGGACCAGAATACCTGAGACAGTACCTTCTCCCTTACCAACCTGCCCAGTCACTGAGGTCATGGGATGGCATGCTCCTGGTAGTTCTGCATGGACCTATGGCCCAATAGGAGTCTACTCGGTGGTGGCTCCCTTTCAGTGGGACTCCATGCCTCTGGAGGCTAGGCAGGCACCAACACAGTGTTGTTTCTGGTGCCTCCCAAAAACATCTTTATTTTAGGAAGATGTTTGACCTTCAATTCCCATCAGCCCCAGCCATGCTGGTCAATGGTTAGGAATGTTAGGAGTTGTAGTCTGAAACGTCTGGAGGGCACTAGTTTGGGGAAGACTGACCTAAGCTAATAGAAAGCTCTCCAAGCCAGAGAGGCCACTTGTGCCTCTAGTGACCATGCTGGATGCAGCAACACTCCCAAACCAGACACCTGGCTCTTTAGGGGGAATGCAACACCCTCCAAACAGGCTGAACACCACTCGGTTGGGCAAGACTCCCCTTGTCCTTCTCTCAGCAAAGGTCATCCCATAGGGCAACCAAGGCAGTTTCAGTTCCAAAACCAGGCCTAAAACCCAATTTGAAATGCATCTAGCAAATCAGCTCTATGTATACTTACCTTAGAGTAATTCCCATTGAACTCAATGGGGCTTACTTCTGAGTAGACAGGTCTAGGAATGGACTCTAAACTGTAATCCCATACACACTTAAGGCACAATCCTATGCAAGTTTAGACAGAAAAAGGCCTACAATTCCCAGCATGCTGGGAGTGGTAGGCATTTTTTCTGTCTAAACTTGCATAGGATTGCACCCTTAGTTCGGAATAAGCCCCACTGAATTTAATGAGACTTACTTCTGAGTAAACATGCACAGGGTTAGCCTGAACATCTATTATTCTTCCCCACCTTATTCTCCCCCCGCCCCAACATAATAAAGAACCGTGCAAACCTATTCAAGTGCTGATCCCCTGTTAGGCAGTATGCTCTGCAACAGATACTAAGGACATTTAAATACAGTAATACCTTGGGTTGCAAGTAACTTGGTTTGAGAGCATTTTGCAAGACAAGCAAATTTTTAAATATTTATTTATTTATTTATTACTTGATGTACAAGCGACGTCTTGCAATACAAGTACTGTAGTACGGCTTAAATTAAAAATCTGTGTACAATTTTTTGGGGGGGATTTCGTTTTGATATAAGAGTGTTTTGAATTACAAGCACGTTTCCGGAACGAATTATGCTCTCAGTCTGTGGAACTGCAAAATTATCTAATGTCTTCAGCACTTGAAAGTCTTAACATGTTTACATTCCACATTAAAATAGCAGACAAACATTATGCTACCTTTTGGTGGAGACTCTGAAACACCTTTGTCCTGTTGACCTTTAAGCATCCGGTTTGCATAAATGTTTCTTATGCCAAGTTCTCGTTCTTTTTCCTATAAAATATAGTATTAAACGTCTTTTAAAAATTGCAGTAGGATTTATTTATGAACTTCAATTATACATATACAATCTAATTAGCTGAATTCACTCTGCCTTCCATAATGTACCATTTTATTTTATTCATATGTAAATAGAATGTTTGCTTATCCATCCTTTTAACTGGCTGAACATTTTGTATGCCTCTCCTGTTTTTTGGAAGATAAAAGGCCCTCATTCAGTTGAGAGTGCAGAGCTTCCTCAGGCTCTTTTGGCTGAGGATCCTCTCCAGCATGTCCTCTTTAGGTCTTTCCTAAGGATTTCACAGCTCCAAAGCTGCTCCTAATAAAACAGCCTTGGAACCTCTGATTAGGTTTCATAGGTTGGCTACTTTTTGAAGTTCAACCTTATCAAAGGGGTAACTTCCAAAAAAAAAAAAAGCTGTTGAACATTTATTTGAGCCCTAGTATTTGACAGGTGTCATGCAGTGATATTTAGTATTTGCTCATGAATATGTTATAGTTCTTTATTTCAATAATTACTGTTGCAACTTTCTGTGGTCACACCAGTATTATGGAATTCTCTCCCAAGCGAGATTGCCAGACTCTCTTCATTGAAAGTTTTAGGCAGATGGGTAAAATTCATTTGATTTGAACAGGCTATTGCTATCAGCCAACGTTTTACCTTGCTGCTATTTCAGTATTAAATTTGTGGGTTGATTTGCTTTTTAATTATATTGTGTTTTATAACAATTGTAGTATGTTTCTAATTATTGTTCTAAGCTACTTTGAGGACCTATGGCCAAAATGTGACCTATAAATCAAATTATAAATAAGCATTGGTACCACTTGATAGATGATATTTGTCAGCTGGCAAAAAACAAACAAACCAAGAGTCCACCCAAAATGATCTAAAGCACTCACATTTCAAGTCTGGAGGCTGAATTTCATATTCATAGATTTCATGGATCATAGAGTTAGAAGGAGCCTACAAGGCCATTGAGTCCAACCCCCTGCTCAATCCAGGAAACTAGAGGAGGGGTCTCCCATCCAAGTAATAACCAGGCTTGACCCTGCTTAGCTTTCCACGCTCAGACAAGCGGAGCCAGCGTAAGCCACAGGCCTGTTTGAATGTTGAGGTTATTTTTAATTTTATTTTTTTACAAGTAGCAAGCCATGAACCAGTTCTTGTTCCCAAGTTTCTTACAGAATATTTTGGTGCAACATGCTTATGCAAATATATCAAAGGGTGGCAAGTATATATGGTTATCTGCTACAATATCAGATTTAACTGCTTTCCAGTCTATTACCTCATTCAGAGTTTAATGAACATGATTAGGAATAATTTTATTTTTATACTAGAATACAACTTTTTAAAGCAGCATCTTCTCTTTGCTGCACTAGACACTGTAAAATGTGCAAATTGTCATTTCCAGCACTCCGACCTTGAAAGGGGGAGTTGAAGATCCAACCCCTGACCCCTTGCAGCTGGTGTGGAGAGTACCACGCCAGCTGCCTCTCCGAATTGACCTCAGAGGGGGGGGAGGAAGGGGGCATTCCAGTGGGCAAGGGGGAGGAGGAGACCAGAGAGGCCAGGATATGATTTATCCTGAGCCTCCTCCAGCTTCCTTCCCTCCCCCTCTAAAATGCCCTTTCTAGACGGACTGAAAAGCCCAACTAGTGAAAATATAGGAGACCCAAGGATGGGGAGGCAAAGATCCCCTCCGCTGCTCCTTCCATAGATTTCATAATAGAGTTGGAAGGAGCCTACAAGGCCATCGAGTCCAACCCCCTGCTCAATGCAGGAAACTAGAGGAGGGGTCTCCCATCCAAGCAATAACCAGGCCTGACCCTGCTTAGCTTTCCACGTTCAGACAAGCTGAGCCAGCGTAAGCCACTCTGCTGGCTTCAGCCTGGCAGGGCAGAGGAATCTTGGAAGCCTCTGTGTTTGGGGGCTTCCGAGCAGAGGGTGTAGTTCATAGAACTGCATCCTAAGGCAACCACAGTTACCTGTGGCAATTGAACTAAATGGGGAGTACTACAGAATATACATGTATAGGGTTGAACTTGCACTGTAATTCTCTTTGGTAGTAAAATAAATTTAATCCTTAAATACCTTAATTTTTTGGTGAAGCAACTTGATTTCCATTTGCAAATTTGTAGTGATCGACCGAGCTTCAACAGTCTTTTTCTTCTCAACTGCTAACTGATGACTAAAGGAAGTATTATTCAACAGCAGCTGCTTTTCTAGGGCCTAAAGATATTACAAATATGACTATTTCCTTTATCTCCTGCTTATTGAGAATTTACAGTCATACAATATTAATTTAAAAAGACAGAAGTGTCACAAAAGACATTGGAAATGTTGATAAATATTTTTGGAAAGATAAAAAATCCCCATTCCCATTGACAATAGCCCTTTATCCTACTCTGTAAATACAAATTTGAATTTTAAAAAAGAGAACCCTTATGGGAGAAAAGTGGCATAGGAAATAAAAAGTTCCCATAATCAGAAATGCAAATTTTAAAAAAAAACTACAGGGAAAGGCTCCAGTTAAATTATAGTTTTAATTTACTTTCATTAGTGGAAGAGATACTTGCCCCCATTCCATTTATCCCCTTCTGCTGTGAAAGAAAGAAAAGAAAAAGGAAGGAAGGAAGAAGTTAACCTGGGCTTGCTCCCTCCATTTAGCAAAGTCATGTTCAAGATATAGCAGAAACATAAGTAATGGAAAATTATTTTCCATTAATCACAACAATAAAACAAAAAGGATATCCCTAATTTCAGATGCTACCATTCCCCTGCACATTGCACTTTTTGTTGAAATCAGAAGAAAAGAGAACACTTCGTTCCCTTAGCACAAGAGGCACCAAACCTCTTTCAGTCTGAGAGTCCAATTAAATTTTGTAAGAAGCACTTGGGGTTGGGATATGCGTGGAACTCGATCGGGAGGTGGAAGCGGGGCGAACTCACCCGGCTCGAGCTCCGCGTGACTTACCTTTCCCCGGCTCGGCACAACTCCCCGTGAGAGGAGCCAGGGAAAGCAACATTTATGTAAAAAATGCAGCGCTGGGGACCCGGAAGGGATGTGCCGGGGACCCAGAAGTCCACTGAGTGCCTCACCGAGTGCCTCAGCTGGCACTCGGCAAGGTGCTCAGTGGATCGTGTGGCGGGTGTGCTCCCTGAGCACCCAGCGAGTCAGGGGGGTGGGCAGTTTGCCCACCCCTATCTTGGGGGCTGCATTCCAGTGGCAGACAGGACCAAAGGCAAAAGGGGGTGGAGCCAAAATACCAAAAGTACCAGCATATTTTAGCTTAAAGCTTTTACTGCCAGTAACTAAGCCTTAGAAGAGGCATTTTAACCTTTCAGAATGGGGGGGGGGGGTGCACAGAAGCTGGGGGAGGAAGCAGGAACAGCCTGGTGATATGGGGAAGGGGGTGTGGCTATCTGTGGAACCCCAGAGGGCCAGATTGGGGCTCCAAGCCAGCTGGATTTTGCCTCCAGCCTGAGTTTCAACACCCCTGCCTTAGCAGCTAGTACTGGCTGCAGCTGGAGAAGTTTGCAAGCCTTGTTCATCCCACATCTTGCAGCACAATCTTGAAGACAGAAAGGAACTGTTGTCATCACCTGTTCTGCATGGGGTTGCACTCCCGTTAAAGGAGCAGGTCCGTAGCTTGGGGGTCCTCTTTGAGCCATCATTGTCACTTGAGGCTTAGGTGGCCTCAGTGGCAAAGAGTGCCTTCTATCAGGGCCAGCTCGTGGCCCAGCTACGCCCCTATCTGGACAGGGATAGCTTGGTTTCAGTAATCTATGCTCTGGTAATCTCTAAGCTTGACTACTGCAATGCACTCTACATGGGGCTGCCCTTGAAGACTGTTCGGAAGCTGCAGCTGGTGCAAATTCCGGCTGCCAGACTTATTACGGGAACCAAGAGGTCTGAACATATAACACCTGTTCTGGCCCGCTTGCATTGGCTGCCTATATGCTACCGAGCCCAATTCAAGGTGCTGGTTTTAACCTATAAAGCCCCACGGCTTGGGACCGCAATACCTGACGGAACACCTCTCCCAACCACAATCTACCCGGACTCTACACTCAGCATCTGGGGCCTTCCTCCAACTGCTGCCCCCGAGGGAGGCTCGGAAGGTGGCAATAAGGGGGAGGGCCTTTTCTGTGGTAGCCCCACAACTGTGGAACAGCCTCCCCACTGACACCCGCCTGGCGCCAACTTTACTATCCTTTCGGCGCCAGGCTAAAACTGCCCTCTATGGTGAGGTATTTAATAGCTGCAAATAGCACATGGGGTGGTGGTTATGTCATCTTTTTATCCAGTCTATTTTTTACATCTGTCTTAGCTATTTAAGTACCGGTAATTTTAAAAGTATTTTTAAAATGTTTGAGCACATTTTTTGATGTTTTATTGTTTGTAATATATATGCTGTATTTTATTGTAAAATTGTATTTTTATTGTATAATTGTATTTCATTATGTAATTTTATAATTGTTGTAAACCGCCCAGAGAGCTTCGGCTATTGGGCAGTATAGAAATGGAATACATCATCATCATCATCATCATCATCATCATCACAAATGGACCTGTTCATGGCAGTGAGTGACAGCAGTCAGCACCTTTAAGGAAATAGTACCTCACTCGTGGTGGTAACCGTTTCCCTACCCTGAGCAGGCAACAGGACAAAAAAGCTGCCACCACAGTGAATGACGTTAATATTGCCTTTTGAAAAAGGTTATGTGAAGGTACTACTGAAAATGGGTTCGCCATCACAACCCAGGATATTTTCATAAACATCACTATCTCTCTCTCTCTCTCTCTCTCACTGCTGCTATCAGTTATGCCAAGCTGTGCACATCATATAAAAATCACAGCCACTGGCTACCTTGTGACTTTTTTTTAGGAGGGAAAAGCACCGAACACTTGCTAAGTACACCCTGAACCTTTCCCAGGTACCACTTTGCTTTTTCAATAGCCCAGTCCTAATTAAGTTAATACAGCAGTTATTGTCTTAACATGAAGATATCTCTGATTCCTTAACGAAGTCATATAGTGAATTTTCTGTTTCAAGACTGATCGTCGCAAGGTTTCTGGTTCCAGAACCACCTGTCTGGGGAAGGACCTGATGTTTATGTCACACACAGTGTGTGTGATTCCATAGATAATGTGTTCAAAGTGGAATTGTGTCCAAATTGTGTCCCCACTTGTGCTCACTTAGCGGCTTTAGGTAAATCACTCTATCACCCTAAGCCTAAACATCTTTATGTAGAAGTAAATCACACTGATCTTGGTGAGCCTTATTTCTAAATAACTATGCCTAGGACAGCAGCTATAATCTCAGTTCCCCTACTTGCAAATGGTAATAACACTGGCCAACCTCACATAAGGAACTACTGATTCCCACTCCCAGGGCGGTAAGCAAAAATAATTTTTGGCTTACTATTGAAGTGTGAAGTTCCTACTCTTCAATTATCTAAATTCTGGACAGCAGTTTAAAATGAAATTAATCTGAATAGTTGTAATAAGGTTTCTAAGAAAAACCTGACTTTAAATAAGTTACCCCTGTTCTTAAGCTTCATGTGTGCATGATTATGAACACGGAGTTCCTGCTTGAGCAGGTTTTCTATTGACTTCGATGTCAGGCGAGTGCTGGGCACATGATGGTGATGTGTGTGCAGAGTTGTCCCCATCCCTATAAAGGAACGGGAAAGCCTCTGCACACTCAGGAGCTCCTGCACACCCAAGCAACAGCTGGATTGGGCTAATCAATTAGAAATCTAGCAGGATCCTGACATACATTTCTTGCCACAATTCTAAACAACGCATTAGTATGCAGCATATTACCTGAATTCTTTTATCACCAGCTTCCATTCTTTGTGTGAGCGCTGTTAATTTGTGTTTAAGTTCCCCTCTCTCTGAAAGATTCTTGTCTTCAGAAAGTTTCCGCAGTGTCTGCAAAGTATCTTTTGTCTTTAAAAGTTGTGCTTCAACTTCTCTAAGCTTCCTGGATGCATTGCGCTCCTGCTCCTGTGATTTCCTGAGAAGCACCCTCAGAGTCCTCACTTCGCCACATTGTTTTGCCATGAGATCTGGCAGATTTGTGTCTGCATGTTCATATTTACTTATTGCTTTCAAATGTCGATACTGAAGCCGCTTCAAGATCTGATTTTCCATATTAGATGCCTCCAGTTTATTCTTCAAAACAGACACTTCATTTTTCAGCTCTTTAACTTTGTGGAGTCTGGCTGACAATAAGCGGCGTGCCACGTTATTATTCTTCTGGGAATTTATAATACTGTCAGTTCCGGAAAAGGTCTTTTGCTTCTGTTTCTTCTTAGGTAACGTCTTACCCCCTACATCCAGACCAGAACAAACCAAGATGGTATGAGACTGGAGAAAGTAAGATGCATATAAATCTGTATGAGTATCAGACCCAGTTACTCAAAGTTAAACACAGTCTCAGGAATAGTGACAGAACACCATGTTGAGGCTTCATTGCTCAAGCATTTTAGACTAGGGGAGAGCAATGGTGGCCCTCCAGATGTTTTGGCCTAAAACTCCCATCAGCTCTATCCAGCATAGCCAGGGGTGCGGGATGATGGGAGTTGTAGGCCAAAATGTCCGGAGGCCCACAAGTTGCCCACCCCGTTTTTGACTTATGTATACACTACATAGATATTTTCATTGATGTATTTGGCCCAGTCCACCACTGATGCAATTATTTTAGCTGTCCACCCATTCTGGTGATCATACTTAAGCTATCCTTAAATAGCTAAAAGGTGTGTGTGTTTTACTACTATTTTCAAAGGAGTTACAGGTGGATGGCTCTGGAGATTCTCAAAACAGTGCTTCTTAATTCATGGACATCATGCTTATAATCAGGTGCAGAAGACTGAATAAACTGTAAGGCAGGGATGGGCAACTTGTGGCCTTCCAGATATTGTTGGGTGGCAACTCCAGTCATCCCACACCATCGGCTATGCTGGCTAGGGCTGATGGGAGTTATGGTCCAACATCTCCAGGGCCACAAGTTGCCCACCCCTGCTGTAAGGAAAGCATGAGGTATAGATTCATTTAGAGCAGGGGTGGGCAACTTCAGGAGGTCTGGGGGCCAGTCTTGCCCCCGAGACCCTCTGTGGGCCAAACCCAAACCCCTCCCTGCCAGGTGCAAAAAACAGGGGAAATTAAAAAAAATGAAAAATAAAACAGAATGGTATCTGGAGCTGCTACAGAGCACCGAAAAGGTCAAAATTAACTTGCAAACAAGCTGCCACATGTTGCTCACCCCTGCTTTAGAGGAAGGCACAGTCAGAAAAATTAAGGCTGTATTGCATGTCCCTTAAATGAACCTTTATGGTACTGAGACACTCATAACCATAGCTGCAAAAATGGAAAGCCAGGGCTGGCTCCAGGTTTGAGGGGGCCCATGACAATGTGCCTGCTAGTGGGATCCTTCTCCCATCAGTCGGCTCTCCTGGCAAGCTTACCTGGTAGTGATGGGCAGCAGCACTCTGATGCCAGGACACTACCATTTTAATTTCCCACAGTGCTCCTGAAGTAACATTACTCTGGGGCACTATGGGAAATTAAAATGGTGGCTCCCAGAGCCCCACTGAGGACTGCCAAGTGGGGCAGTCAATGGTGGATCCTTCCAGGGTGCTGTGGTCCCAACAGCTGACTGGGGATGTCATGTGCTGAAGCCAGGCCTATGGAGAACCCCAAAACAGCATATATAGGGTACCTAAATTCTGTATGCACTGTGATTTTAGAATTTAGATGGCGGAACAAGAGTTAAAGGGTGGTGCCACCACGGGATGGAAAATAGAAGGAATGAATAGAGGAGTAGGTTGCCTAGATAAAGGTAGGAGAAAGGCAGAATTATTACATTGTGGGATGAGCAGAGGGGAGGGATGAAAGGTAGGATAGAGATGGACTAGTATTAGCCTTCATAGAAAATAAAATTATAGATGACCTGTATTGTGTATCCCTTTTGTTTAAAGTCATTACAAGATCAAAAGAAGCAGGTGTGAAATTGATAAGATTAACGAGACCATACTTGTTTACACCTTCCCACCAATAAGAGGTTTGTTTGCTGGGCAGAAGAAACCATAGTTAATTCCTAATTATTCAGACCTCAAACCCAGGGCAGTACCCAACGGAACATTAGCACTAGGGTAAATTACGTTGCACTAGCATAAGAGACCTCTAGCACAATGCCAATAGTGTTAGCTGGAATGTTCCCATCATTCCAGCGAGATGGCTTGTCCATCTAGTGATGGGAATGTGTATTGAAACATGGCATTAAAAATAGGCTGGGTGGGTGAGCCAGTGTGGCATAGTGGTGAGAGTGTTGGACTGGGACCAAGGAGATACGGGTTCTAGTCCCCGCTCGGCCATGAAACTCACTGGGTGACTTTGGGCCAGTCACTGACTCTCAGCCTAACCTACCTCACAGGGTTGTTATGAGGATAAAATGGAGAGGGGGGGAGGATTATGTAAGCCGCCTTGGGTTCCTTGCAGGAAAAAAGGCGGGGTATAAATATAATAAATAAATGCTATTGGCATTGTGCTAGAGGGCCCTTACACTAGTGCAACGTAATTTACGTTAGTGCTAGTGTCCAAACGGATCCTGCCCCTAGTCTTTAAGTCAAGCAAATTGGTTACATTTGGGATTCAATCTTCTTTGGGGCAGATCTCTTAGGATTAGATTGCAAAATACATTTGGAGCATATCTTCCAACCTTACATAATAGCATTTCCTATAACGAATTACATTAAAGCACATATAATAAATTAGGATGAAAGATAATTCTAAAACAATACAGCTGTATCGATCCTAGCATACTATCTTTCTCATTTATAATAATTCAGAATCCTTTTTCTGTCTCTTCTGTACGCACGAGAACTATAAAGCTTAAAAGTAAAACTAAAGGTCAACTTGCATCCTGCACAAAGACAGAATGTCTCCCATACCCAAATACCAGCGAGATGGCTTGTCCACCTAGTGATGGGAATGTGTATTGAAACATGGCATTAAAGATAGGCTGGGTGGGTGAGCGATTGCCAGCTCCAATTCCCCTTCCCAGCTGGTGTTGGCCAACTTTTATTTCCTTTGGTCCCTGCTCCTTCCCTCTCTCTGGCCCTTTCCTACAGACAAGTGGTTTCCAAAAAGTATAGTATTTTGAAGCAGTTGGAAGTGTCAGCAAGAAAAGTGGAGAAGCACCATAACTGTCAGGTCTCCAGCAAAGTTCAATTATAATCGATCACCAATAAGCTAACATAGCAGTGGCCAACTGTTTTCTTACCTTTGGGTTGGTGATTGTTCCCCTTTTCCATCTTTGGCAATTCCTCCTCTTTGATTTCTGGTTGTCCTGAAGGACTACTGCTGTAGCTGCTGCTGTTGCTACTAGAGCTTTCTGGAGAGTCTGAGTGAAAGTCTTCATAACAGTAGTTCTGAGAACTTCCGCAATTGTTCTGTTCTGAGCAAATGCTGCTATTACTGCTGCTAGCCTTTCTTGAAGCATTGGCATTGAAGTCATTGGAATAGTCAAGCTGAAAACTTCCACAATGACTGGAACATTGACTACAGTTATTAACTTTATTACTACTGTTGCTTTGGATGCCCTGACAGAGCCTATTAGGAGAATCACTTGGGCTTCCATTTTTTGTACATTCACATTTATTATTTTCTTCGACTATAAAATGAAGGAAATAGTCATCTGAAGCCATCATTTCTTCATTAGAGAACCATGGCCTACCAAGTCAGGAGAGTTGTCAATTATACTTAAAACCACAAAAAGAACACGGTGCTTTAGTCAGAAATTGAAACTATGCTAGGTCGCTGCTTACTCTGGGTCTCCTCCTTTATGCTCTGAAAGTAGTTTGTTCTGACTCTGCACCAATAAATCTTCAGTTTCTGTCTCATTATATTATTTACTTTTTGAAGATATGATGTGCTTGCATAATAATTACATTACATTGACAGCATTGTCATTCACAAACTCTGATTCCTCACAGGACAATACTTGAGCTCTCACCTCTCCCAAAGAACTAAACCGGCCAAAACAAAAGTAACAGTATTGACCAGGACCGGTGCAAGGCAGTTTGGTGCCCTAGGCAAGATCAGATATTTAGCGCCCCCCTTCCCACTTGAGAGCGCTGTATTTTTTTCCAAGGCGTTTCTGGCGCCCTCTTTAGCCCTGCGCCCTAGGCAGCTGCCTAGTTGGCCTAATGGTAGCACCGGCCCTGGTATTGACATAGGGGTTTTGTAGAGTGGGAAATCTACATAGGAAATTCTTCCCTCAGCCCAACTGCCTCCAGAAAAATACTATAAAGACAACATCTTTCAGGTTAATGAAGATGAAAAGGGGGCAAATTATTCTTTGCTACTGCAGAGGTCCACAAAGAATCAAAAGCCTGAATATTATGCATTAGTTTTAGTTTACACATTTTAAAACATGATTAACTTCAGCAACACTCAACTAGTCAGCAAAGGGTGCTTCCAGATAAGGCTTTTATTGTTCAATTGCCCTGCAACTATTCTGCATTTTCTCCACTTCATTCATCTTTTTCCTTACCGCAGAAAATTGGTTAAGGAGGAAAAGATGGCATAGCTGCACAATGTACTTTGTGCAAGCGGCTGTCCATCTGGAAGTACCCAAAGTGAACTTCTGGTGTTTTGACTGCCAAAACTGGTTTTGCAAACATGGGTAGATCTTAATTTTAGAAATACCATAACTGGGTTCACACAACACACTAAACCTCAGTAGGCTTCTAAACCACCCTGCTAAGCCATGGCTTGCACAAGGGTTAAGCTAACCCAAGTTTAGCATCTTGTCTGAACCTGGACAACATGCTAACCTACCTGCAAGCCAAAAAGGCAGAGAGCCCCATGCCCAGAGCAGCAAAAAGGGCTGCCACTCTGGGCAAGCGGCTCTGACGGATGACAACTAGCCAAATGCCCAAGCGGCACGCAGCAGCAGAGGCGATGGTGGACGGTGGCGGCAGGCAACAGCCATGGTTTCATATTGGCTGTGTTGTTCCTCGTATCATAACTGTTATCCATCCACGGGACTGGAAAACAGCGTAGCTTAATAAGGACAGGTTTTTCTCTGATCTTAAAAACAAGCCACTATTCTGATACTGATAATGGAGTGGCGGGAGGCGCGCGGTGGTAGTCCTGGGGGGGGGGGTGTTGCCCTTGCTCGGTGGGGACACAACTCAGCTCGGTAGCGTCACTGTTGAGCAAGGAAAGAAGCCTCTGACAGCTGCCAAAAAGCGCTGCTTCGGCACTTTTTGGCAGCTCTCCTCCGTGCTCCTCTCCCTTCAGGGCTCCCGTGGTGTCCCCTGGGATACCGACAGGAGGACTGAGGGAGGAAGAGGGGAGAGGCGTCACCTCCAGACCCCTGCTGTGCCCGCCTATTAGTCGGGGGGGGGGGGCTGGGGCAACTTTAAACCCACAAAGCTTTCAGAACCTCTGTGGGATTAAAGTGACATGAGAACCCAGCCAGTGTAATCCTATGCATACATTTACTCAGAAGCCTGTATTGAGTTCAGTGGAGTTTACTCCCCCATCCTTTACCACTTACCTTGGTGTAAGCCCCGCAGAACTCAATGGGATTTACTCCTGAGTAGACATGTATAGATTGCACTGTTAGAAGAATTTTTAAGGGTGCAATCCTATGCATGTTTATAGACAGAAAAAAGTCCCACAACTCCCAGCATTTCCCAGCTAGCATGGCTGGCTGGAGGGATGCTCCTAGTTGTAGGACTTTTTTCTGTCTAAACATGCATTGGATTGCGCCCTAAAGAATTATAGGATGGAAACATGCTGTGAAAGAGATTCAGAGAAAAGGAAGGACAAAGTGGAGGAGGGAGAAAATGTTGAGAAGTGACACAAGATAGTGGTGGGAGCAACAACAACAAAAAGCAAATGACAACAAATTTGCAACTAGAGGGGAGAAATAGCCCCAACAATGGGAAATGGAAAAATGGGACACTACACATTATGAGAAAACACAAGCATACCTGGGGACAAAAACATGACCAAAGCAATCCTGAGAAAGGCAAAATACTGAGACAGATGGACAGAAGGTCAAGGATCCAATATCTGGGTAGAGGGGAAGCAGTTACAAAACTGTAATGTGTGTTAACATAGGGAAATCATGTATGGCTACCCCCGGATATCTGTGAGCCCTTAAGCTCTATGTAGATATTGCTACAATCTCACTGTGGCATCGATGCCCCCTGTCCTGAATTGGAGTGGGCAGGATAGACGACAGAAGTTGACAACAGACCTATCCCAACCCGTGAAAAAGGAAGGCCTGGGAAAGCCACGCTATTCCCTTTCCACTGCCCACAGAAGGAGCCCTTCTCCTCTTCCTGTATCCTCCACGTGTTCCCCCGTAGCCTCTTACCCACGACGAGGACCAATGGCAACGCTGTCCCCCTGGACAAATCGGAGCGCGGCACCGCGCTAATCGTCCAGGATTTAAACTTCGCTTCTCTCCCGTGCTCACCACCCCTCGCCCCTTCTGTTCACGTTACCTAGTTCCTTTGGCTGCATTGGCGGAAGAAGTTGTTTTCAGATCTTTAGTACCATGGCAACCGGAGAACTCCTTCGCTGAGCATCATGGGACCTGTAGGACAATGATAAATACAACAAAAGGACGAAGGTGCAGAACTTTACACACACGCGCGCGCGCACACTCCTATCGGTGCCACGGTTCTTTTTCTCCCTCTCCGTGTCAATTAATGGGGTTGGCTCCAGACCTAGTCATACTTGGAGAAGACCTATTAAAATTAATGGGACTTCAGTTAGTCATGACTAACACAAGTCCCACTTATTTCAATGGGTCTACTCCAAGTATGACTAAGTCTGGAGCCAAGCCATGGTTTTATATTGGCCGTGTTGTTCCTCGTATCATAACTGTTATCCATCCACGGGACTGGAAAACAGCGAAGCTTAATAAGGACAGGTTTTTCTCTGATCTTAAAAACAAGCCACTATTCTGATACTGATAATGGATAGTTTATAAGTATCACCCATCCTTCAGGGATGCTTTAGGTATAGAATATCCAGTCTGGCTTCTATCCAATTAGGGCAAAGGATCCAGTTGAATGACAGCATCGTCGTATGCATGTCTACTCAGAAGTAAGTCCCATTGAGTGCAATGGGGCTTACTCCCAGGTTTGTATAGGTTTGCAGCCTGGAGTGGCATGCTAAAAGGAATGACACTGAATAGTCATTCCAATACACTTCAGTTTTTAGCAGAGGAGGTTTTCCTTCTGTTGCCGACTACTGGAGCGCTCCTCTTTGTTGCTCTCTCCAGTATGCTCTCCTTCCCTTCTTGTTGACCATTCCCAAGTCAGGACTCCAAATCAGCAGATGGATGATGAGCGAGAAAAGGCAGAATTTTAATTCAGTTTGGTGAGACTGCAACAGCAGCAGCAGCAGCAGGTTGTTTCTCTCTGCCACCACCAGGCCCAAAGATATATTTGTGGTAGGCGCTTGTATTTATTTCCCTTTGACATCTCTACGATCTGAGCCGATTAATAAGATTCTCTCTCACACATACGATGTTTGGAGAAATGTCCCTGGTTTTTGTTTTAGAGCAGGTGAAAGCAGTCTGTTTCTGGGCAGCATTGGGTGACCATTCGAAATTATTTTTTTACTGTGAAATGCTGGATTAAAAACAAAACCATCAAACACCAACACCACCCCTGGTCTTATACACACAACCCTACTATACAGAACAGATGAAGAACGTACTATCCAAATGAACATTCTCAATATTTACTAGCACTTGTATGAGTTATTTAAAAAGCCTGAGTTTTTGGAGGGAAGCAGCAGGATCCGACCCAACGCAACGAATTCCAAAGGCCATTTCCAAAAGAGGCTGGTTGATACATGCTTTGTATTCAGAGCCTAGTTGCAGGTCAGGGTGTGTGCAGGATACATTCCACCTCAGTGCATTCCAATGTCTATTTGGACGGGCAATTCTTTTTTTCTTTTGGCCATTTGTGGGCAGTCCCTAAATTCCACTGCGTAAGCAACCGATTTGGGATGTAATGATTAAACATGAATGCATTCCGATGGCCATTCTGAAATTCGAGGTATTCCTATGGCCCTTCGGAATCAATGCATTTCTATGGCCATTCTCTGTCATTCATTTTTAGCACGTCCTGTTTTTGGATCCTAATATGTAAGCCGCCTTAAAAAAATCTAGGAAGTTTGGAACTGGAGTGCGATCGAATTGGGAGTTCTATTTCCCCATTTGCTCTTTCATAGGTGTTTCTTTTTCTTTTCTTTTTCAAAACCTTTATCCGACGATCTATACAGAACGTTACAGCCTCCTGAAGCATTTACATTTTGACAAAAGGACATACAGATCCTTGAACGCAGAAGGTGATTGAGAAAAAAGCTGTCAAACATAGCTCTATATTATGCCCCCCCCCCTTCTAGTAATTAACTCTCCCTGTGCGGCGGCGGCGGCGGCGGCGGCGGCCGCCCCCTGATTGGTGTACTACAGTCCCTGGCCTTTTAAGGGCTGCCAACCGGTCAATCTAAAGTGATGAGCCCAGGGGCAGGTGCCAGTCGCTCTGCAAAGGATACTTTTACCAGCCAATCGTCCCTTGGCTTGTCTGTTCCCAAAAGACCCGAGAACCAATGAACTGGGGAAGTGGGGGAGGGACAGGCCCCCCACTGAACTGATGAAAAGTGGATCTCCATTGGGGATTCTCTCCGCTCGGGAAGCTGCTGCATGCCCGGGTCACTTGTAGCTCTCGCGACCAGTTGACACCCCAGGCGTGCTGGTTCGGTTAGGGCCCCTTTGGTCGTCGTGAAAATGGTGATCAAAGTGTTTGTAGCAACGTCCTCGGGCTCTACAGCGGTAGGTATTTCGTTTTCTTCTCCATGTGATTTCTGTTTTCACGCAAAACCGCTTCCAGAAGCTTGCGGCTTGTTGTTTAAGGAAGGGGCGTGGTACAGTTCTGCACTCTGATCCCGCAGAGCGGATGGTAAAAGGCATGCCCTAATTTTTTTTAAATGTAATTTATCATATATATTTTAGAATGTTCTTGCAACTGGGTTTCGTGTAGAATGCAGTCGACAAGGTGGGTTCTAGTCCACAGAAAGATTATTGCATAACATATTTGTCAATCTTTAAGGTGCCACAAGACTCTTTAAGCAAGACTGTAATTTTTCCAACTGATTCAATGTGCAGAGAAGTACAGTAAGGGTGCAATCCTATACACAATTACCTGGGAATAAGCTCTATTGAAAATAATGAGACTTACTTAGGAATAGACATATAGAGGATTGTAAGGAAGACAGTGTATTTTTCCCTTTGACCACTTGTGCATATAAAATTAACATTTTTTCTGAAATATTCCTTATTTAGAAAGCTGACCAAACTCCTGTATTTTTAAGCATGTTATTTTCGTTTTTGGAACAAAATGCAGACCTAATTTGGCCGTAGTGGTAGTGGGAAGTACCTCTTTCTTTTGATAAATATTTGATTGCCATATAAGGGGTACTGCTCTTGGTGGTGGTGGGGAGCCCTGCAGAAATGTAGCACATCTTAGCTTAACATTCTTAAAGGTGTTTAAAGAAAATCTCTCCTGTAGTTATATTATACTCCCTGGTGAGTTTTAAATGGATCTGCTCTCAGTTATCAGAACCATTAGGCTGCCTGAAGTGAGCAAAGGGTATGCAAAGAGAAGATAGATTTCATAGATTCGATAGGAAGGTGGGAACTGGGAATGAACTGTTTCCTTTTATATCCAGTTCCCAAATGGGCTCAAATTGCAGCCCTGGCTGAGCTATCAGTCACAGTGTGACACTTCTAAACAAACTGGCTGCTGCTTGCACATAACTCCGCCGCGACTGCATTGCGAACTGGCTGACACTAACACCACCTTAAGAAGCTTCCAGAGCAGAAGGACTGCAAAGGGCTAGATGGAAAAGCTTGTCTTCTTTCCTTGGCAGGTTTGAGGCTCATATACCTCAAACAGCGCCAGTAGTTTATGATGCCATTTGTTGTACTCGATTGTGTGTTACAGATGATGTCATTCCATCATCTTCCATGATATAATGCCGCCCCATACCCCACAGTAGTTGTAACTAAAGCTGCAACATTTACTGCACAATCCCATGCATGCTTACACATAAGTCAACCCCACCACTGCATTCAGTGGAGCTTACTCTCTAGTAAGGTTGTTTAGGACTGCAGCTGTAATCAGGTAATTTCTTTTTTTTACTTAGGCTGCAATCCTATACCCACTGACTTGAGAGTAAGAACCATTGAATTCATTGGGAGTTACTTCTGAGTAAACATGCAGTAAGATTGCAGCGTAAAACTTCTAACTGACTAAAAGTGTCCCTGAATAACCTGTGTGTGTGTGTATAATTTTTAATACAGGCGTTCATTAAAATTTTGAGTGGCAAGCACCATATTAAAAGAGGCGCTCCTTCTCTCTCACACAGTAGAAGTCTTCTCTATGATGATGCCTGCTACTATCAGTGTGCATCATCTAGAAACAAAGAAAGTATGCTTTATGCTTCAGAAATATTGTTTTAACCCATATACAAATGTGCAGATTCAGTGGATAGATTAATCAGCTGAAACGAATATGATTTAATCAATTACATTTTCTTTAAATGGGTTGCTGCCCTAGTTGTAACCACTGCTTATAACAGCTGTAGTAGTAGTTGGTCATGTATATAGTTATGACAGGTGTGAATGCCACCAGTAGTACATGATGAATAAAGCCAGAAAAAGGAATGGATATGAGGCCAAAGAAGCTTAGCAGACCCCTTTCTGGCTTAGTGTACTGTACTAATGGGAGTTGGGGTGGAACTGAGAATTAAGCAAGGCATCTTTTAATGAAATAGTCACCCTAGCACTCACATTTTGGTGGGGGAAATATTCATCTGAAGTTTTTTCTTGCACTCCTTTTTATTTATCATAGGCATCTGGGCCCTGTTTTAAACAACCATAGCCTTTCTCCCCCCACTACAGATTTTAATGTATACCATGCCTTTTTGCAGTCCTCAGAATGGTTTGCATTTTAAAGGGACCTCACACTTCATTAACAGTCATGTGAGCCCCTCCATATCTCTCTCCATTTTTAAAACAATACAGATGCATTTAAAAAGAAACATTGTGTACACTATGGGCAGTATCCTAAACTGTCCATGTGCCAGCAGGACCCACCACTAGTGCAGTGGAGAGCTAGCAGTTCTTAAAGCAACCGGAAATGAGTGGAAAGACTCATTTCTGGAATGAGGCAGGTCAGTGGAGCTTGCAGAAGGGAGCTCCGCTTTTCCAAGTTTGGTTTTGTGAAGGACTGCCAACCGGTCCTTTATCTCAAGACGAGAGATCAAAGGTGCAAAACTGCCAGCCTTGGCTCTGCCGTCTTGACACTGATTCTCTCAGGGCTTTACCCTTAGTCTATACACTGGATTTAGCACTGATCCACACACACCGTGTGGGGTAGAACCAGGAAAGTTTATTTAAGGTAAACTGATTACAATAAAAGGTGGGGAATGAGGGAAGGGGGAAAAAGTGGAGAGACACAATTGGTATACACAAGTAGAGCTACAAAACTAGTCCCTTTACTATATAAGCACCCAAGCACTTACTCTTTGCCTGGGGGGTTGGTCTTCTTAGGTCCTGCCTCAGCAAAAGCCCTACTCCGCACTCCTTCGTGTCCAGACAACAACAACCAAACCCAGAAGCCACAGCTGGCAGTATCGATTCCCCACCCCCACCCCTCCTTTCAGTAGCCCGGCTGTCCTTGGCCAATCAGGATGAACTTCATCTGGGCTAGGCAGGGGAGGCTCCTAGGTGTCAGAGGGGTGAACTCCTGATCATGACTAGAGTGCTTGGGGAACATTTGCATGTGAATACATGGGAGACTCTGAGGCGACAGGGCCATAAGAGGAAATTATGCACATTTGCAGGAGACTCTGAGGCCCAGAGCCATCAGAGGAAATATGTACATTTGCATGAGGTTCCCAGCCTCCAGCTGGGATTACACTTGTTTACACGTGTGTGGTAGAGAAGGGTCTGCTTTTCTTCACAGGTTTAGACAGTGCTAACTCCCTGTTGCACTGGAGGTGGGTCCCATTGCTGTAGCAGAATGAGTGGAAGCACAGCAGCAGTATTGGATACTGCCCTATGACTGCAATGTAACAGAAGGTTAAGGATGCACACACCTATGTGCAAAGAATGCTAACTAGGGCTCTGAACAACTACCATACCAAACTAACAGACATTTTACACCAACAATTTGTTAATATATCTTTCTAATATATTTTTTAGCTGAACCCACAAATGGTCAGCAAAATGAAAAACTTGGATTTAAGAATATTGGCACCTATTCTAAGCTCACTTACTTGGGGGATATTACCATTGATAGCAACAGGATTTATTTTTCAAGGAAATATGTTTAGGGTTGGTTTACTTTAAATCAGGGGTGGACAACTTATGGTCCCCCAGATGTTTTGGCCTACAACTAGCATCAGCCAATGGTGACGGATTGAGGGAGTTGTAGGCCAAAACATCTGGAGGGACAGAAGTTGCCCACCCTTGATTCTAGACTATTAACTAGACTATTTAACTAGACTATGAATGGAGCTGTAAATTTTATTCTAGTTTTTGTTTGTTTTTTGTTATACAGAGTACACTCATTTGTCTGAATACTCTGTGGGGTGTCCAAAACATTTGGATAACCAATAGGAGTAGAGGAAAAGATATTTCTATAGGGCAGGAGTGGGCAACCCATGGGCCACATGCAGCTATTGGCTGCTCTCCATGCAGGAAGTGGGTCAAGACACATCTTTTTAACTTGCCTTTTTAAATGGTTGTTATGGTTTTTAAGCTTGTTTTTAAACATCTGTAAGTTTATATTTGATTATGATTTTTATTTTCTCAACTTTTTTTAAACTGCCTTTGTTGGTTTCAGAAAGGCAGTATAGAAATACAATACAGAAAGAAAGAAAGAAAAAAAACATAGTCCCCTAACTGGCAGCTTTAGCATACATTTCTTCTGGTGAAGAGGTACTGGAACAGTATATGTAATATATACCAAGCAGTGGATCATCTATCTGCTCACTACATCAGTGTTTTGAACCTGCACAAAGATTACTAAAATGAATTCTTATACCATCAGCCATTAATGCTCTAGATCAGGGTGCAGAAGCTCTTTCAGCCTGAGGGCCAAATTCTGTTTTGGAGAAGCTCTCAGGGGCCACATTCCTGTGATGGGCATGGCCAAAGACAAAAAGATGGGACCAATATACAGAAATACCTTGGATTGCAAGCATAATTTGTTCCGGAACCATGCTTGTAATCCAAAACACTCTTATATCAAAGCGAGTCTCTGGTGGGCATGAGCGGGGCCAATTTCGGCCCGTTCGAGGCGAGCGGTTACATCCCTACGACTACTTGTCTTGCAAGACCTTGCTTGTTTATCAAGTCAAAAAATTTTAAAAATTTTTGCTTGTCTTGCAAAACACTCTCAGACCAAGTTACCTGCAATCCAAGGTATTACTGTACAGAAATACCAGTATAATCTAGTTTAAAGCTATTGAAGGTGGTTTTGGCAAAGAAAGTTTGGGAACCTTTACAAATGAGCAACTAAATATTTTGTCCTGGAGTAAACTTTTCTCAGAACATCATCATTATTATTATTATTATTATTTACATTTATTAATCGCCCATCTGGCCGGCAACCAGCCACCCTGGGCGATGTACATAGACTAAAAACAAGATAAAATACAATTAAAACATTATAATTTTTTTTTAAAAAAAATCTTAACCCACCCCATATTCCCGCTGGCACAGCTAGGTTTTTAATGAACGGCGGAAGCTCAGCAGAGAGGGGGCATGGCGGAGGTCACTTGGGAGAGAGTTCCACAGTACGGGGGCCGCCACTGAAAAGGCCCTCTTCCTCGTCCCCACCAGTCTAGCTGCTCTGGCAGAAGGGACAAGGAGAAGGCCGTCTGTGGCAGATCTTGTTGAGCGGCCCACTTGGTGTTCCTGGAGACGCTCCTTGAGATAGACTGGACCGGAGCCATATAGGGCTTTAAAGGTCAAAACCAACACCTTGAATTCGGCTTGGCAAACAACTGGTAGCCAGTGCAGCTCCTTGAGCACTGGTGTGATGTGGTCCCGCCGGCGGCTGCCTTTAACCAGGCGAGCCGCCGCGTTCTGTACCAGCTGTAGCTTCCGAACCATCTTCAAGGGTAACCCCACGTAGAGCGCATTACAGTAGTCTAGGCGAGAGGAGACCAAGGCATGAACCACTGATGGGAGCAGGTGATTAGGAAGGTAGGGGCGCAGCTGCCGTATCAGATGGAGTTGATACAGCGCTGCCCGGCTCACAGCTGACACCTGAGCCTCCATGGACAGCTGGGAGTCTAGAATGATCCCCAAGCTGCGGACCTGGTCCTTCAGGGGTAAATGTACCCCATTCAGCACCAGGTCAACATCCCCTAACCTCCCCTTGTCCCCCACCAGAAGTACCTCGGTCTTGTCGGGGTTCAGTTTCAGCATGTTCCTTCCCATCCAGCCAGCCACTGACTCCAGGCACTTAGACAGGGTCTCAACGGCCAACCTCGGTGAGGACTTGAAACAGAGGTAGAGCTGCGTGTCATCCGCATACTGATGACATCGCACCCCAAACCTCCTGATGATAGCTCCCAGCGGCTTGAGGTAGATATTGAATAACGTCGGGGAGAGGATGGAACCCTGCGGCACTCCACAAGTGAGCGGCCGAGGGTCCGAAGCCTCCTCCCCGAGAACTACCCTCTGGTACCTTCCAGAGAGGAAGGACCGGAACCACTGCAATACAGTGCCTCCCAAGCCCAAGCCCTCCAGACGGTCCAGGAGGATACCGTGGTCAACGGTATCAAAAGCTGCTGAGAGATCAAGGAGGACTAGAAAGGAACATTCGCCCCTATCCAAAGCCCTCCTCATATCATCCACCAAGGCGACCAAGGCCGTTTCCGTCCCATGTCCAGGCCTGAAGCCCGACTGGCATGGATCTAAATAATCGGCTTCATCCAAGTGTGCCTTCAACTGAGCACCCACCACCCGCTTGATCACCTTGCCCAGAAATGGTAAATTGGAGACTGGGCGAAAGTTGTTTAAATCCTGGGAATCCAAGGAGGGCTTCTTTAGAAGCGGTCTTATTACTGCCTCCTTGAGGGCTGATGGCATCACTCCCTCCTCGAGGGAGGCATTCACCACCGCCTTGATCCCCTCACCCAGTCTCTCCCTACAGCTCATTATGAGCCAGGATGGGCAAGGATCAAGCAAGCAGGTGGTCGGCCTCACAGATGAAAGCACCTTGTCCACTTCATCAGAAGGAAGAAGCCGGAACCGATCCCACAAAACCGGTCTTCCATTGGCCTCCTCCCGCTCACTCCCTGTATCCACGACGCACGATATCCCACTCCTAATCCGATCGATTTTATCTGCAAAGTGCTTCGCTAAAGCCTCACAGGAGGCTTTAGACTGTTCCAGTGGGTCCGGAGCGACTGGACCAACCAGACTCCGGACCACTTGGAGCAGCCTCCTGGGGCAGCACTCTGCAGACGCAATGGAGGCAGCATAGAAATTCTTTTTTGCTGCCTTCACCGCCACCCGGTAGGCTGAAGATGCAGCTCTAACCTGTGTTCGATCGTCTTCGGAGCGGGAATTACGCCATCGGCGCTCTAGCCTTCTCACCTCTTGTTTCAGAGCTCGCAGCGAAGGAGTGAACCATGGCGCCGCACGAGCTCTGTTTAGGCGAAGAGGGCGCTTCGGGGCAACTCAGTCTAATGCCCTGGTGATTGCAGCATTCCAGTCGTCCACCAGGGTCTCGGCCGAGCTACCGTTTGTGTGCTCCAATTCCCCAAGCGCGTTCAGGAATCCATCCGGATCCATAAGACGCCTGGGGCGGACCATCCTAATAGGTCCCTCACCCCTGCAGAGGGGTTGTGGCATCGAGAAATCCAACCCCACCAGATAGTGATCTATCACAAGGGGGTGGTGGATATACCCCCGATTTCCAGATCATTTCCCCCCTCTCCAGAAACAAAAACCAAGTCCAGTGCATGACCGGCTACATGGGTAGGTCCAGTTAATACAGGGTGCAGCTCCCAGGAAGCCATGGTCTCCATGAAGTCCCGAGGTGCCCCCGTGAGGGCAGCCCCCGAATGCACGTTGAAGTCCCCCAGCACCAATAGCCTGGGGGACAACACACGCACATCAGAGACCACCTCCAGCACCTCGGCCAGGGAGTCTGTCGTGCAGCAGGGTGGACGGTACACGAGCAGGATCCCCAGACTGCCCTTTGGACCCAACCTCCAGTACATGCACTCAATAAACTTGGTCTCCCGGAGAGGGAGTCTGGTAAGGACCAAGGACTCCCGATAGATAACAGCCACTCCCCCTCCCCGTCCCCCAATCCTTGGCTGCTGGGCATACGAGAAACCAGCCGGACACAAGGCCGCCAGAGTTGAAGCAGCGGCCTCGTCCAGCCAGGTTTCCGTAATATATGCCAGGTCCGCACCCTCATCCAGGATCAAGTCATGGATGAAAGATGTTTTTTGGGTAACGGACCTGGCATTGTTTGCACAACAGCAAACGCAAGGCGGGGGAAGGAGCCACACATCCCCCAGTTATCCTTTGGCTCTGGACAAGCCCGGGACAAGGGATAGGTATTAAGCATCGATCCCTTGTCCCCCTTAATTGGCGTGGCATGTCCCTAGCGTTCTGCCAGTGTCTGCCGCTCAACAGTGGTATATTTTGCCCCCCAGAACTCCCTCCATCATCTCCCTGGGAGAGGCACATGCCCCCTCGCTTCCACCGATCAGGCGGGAGACCCACCCCTAAAATCAACCCCTAAAAAACCCCCAGCCCTTCGAAAAGAAGGGCCTCTTAAAAACCTCAGCCCCACTTATATCCCCATCAGCAGGTGTACAGGCCCTCGCCCTCATGCCACCCCCGAAGTGGCTCCCCCAAAGGGGCAGCCCCCTTTGGTGTCGCCCCTTCGGTGGCGACCCCGCCGGCGGCGGACCCACCCCCGCTGGGGCCGGATCTTTATGGCCCCACAGTTGCAGGTGGGGCAGGGTGGCTCCTGGCTGGGCCCGGTCCTGCAAGGGGGCAGCCAGCAGTCCCACAGGCGGTGCTGGTCACACGCAGGCAGCAGCAGCAAGCAGCAAGGCTGGGCTACTTGCCTGGCTTGGCCCTCTCCAGCAGAGGCGATGGAAGATGAAGCCCAGCTGCCTGGGGCCGGATCTTTATGGCCCCACAGTTGCAGGTGGGGCAGGGTGGCTGTGGGACATGTTTTTTCCATCCTTCCCTGTCTCTTTGCATCACCCAAGGGCATATTTATGACAGTGTTAAGGAAGAGAAACTGGTTCATAACTAGTTACTGTGATTCAATTTCCTCATCTACATTCACCAAGATCTCTAACTTAGGACTCCCTGGGTAGGATTATGAAAGGAAAGGCAGTGTAGAACAGGGGTGCAGAACCTCCAGCACTTTTCTATGGAGAAATTGATCCCCAACAGATTAATGGAGAAAAGTGGTATTTTTTTAAAAAAAAAACATTTTTGCAATTCCCCCACCCCTTCTAAATTCATGCAGTCTTCCAGGGCAGTTCCCACCCACTTCAACTTTATGCCAAACAGTTTGATACAAATAACAGGAAGTGTAAAAGCAAAATGGTTATTAAGAAATTATCCATCCTATTATTCATTCCTTGTTTCTATGATACAGGGGTTATAATATGATATCATGCATTACAGGCTGAATATATGATCCTTATGGGAATGCTTCAGTCATATATACTGATAAAGTCCTCTGGATGTCAGTGAGGCTACACTAATGTTACTAGTTCCATAAATCAATGAGCTTCTTCAACTAGTGCTATTGGACTTGGGCATATCCTTTGGTGCATCCAGATTTATGTTTAAATAATGTATTCCTACCAGTCTTTCTTCTAGTAGGAACATATACTTTTTTGTTCAAATGTATTTGTGGAAGGACAGCTCATATCATTAGCATGCTGACTTGGGTACATTTTTGAAATGCTTAGAAACACGTCTGTAAAATATTGCTTCTATTTTGTTGGTGGCCCACTGGACCCAATCATGGATGATTGTCCCACAGTTTGATTCTGTGTGGTGTGTCCATTTATTTGTATCCCACCATTTCTCCTGCAAGCCCGAAGAAGCATTTTAGCCTTACAACGATTTGTCAAGTAGGCCATGCTAGCCCCACCAGTTTGGCCCACAAAGTAAGAAGCAGAGCAGAAATTTCAACCTGGGTTGCCAGCATCCAAACTTTACACTCTAACCCAGGGGTGGGCAACTTCCGTGGCTCCAGGAGCCATTTTCAACCCCCTGGAACCTCCTGGGGGCCAAAGCACCCCTGCTGCCGCCATGGTGCAGCTGTGCCTACCGACACTCATACACATACATACACAAACACACACACTTCCCCGCTCCACACAAACATACTTCCTCCTCCATCCCCATCCCAGCAACATGGGAAGAGGGCAAGGTTAGAGTCTAACCACTGTGTTATACTGGTGCTCTCTTTCTTCTGCATCATCAGGTTGCCGTAACTCGACTGGATGATGTGTGCTGTGCAGTTGGGCTTGTATCTAATGCAGGGGTGCAGACAGTGGAGACTGGTGGCTCCAGTGTCAGTGGGGAGGTGTATCCACTCCTGATCTGATCTGATCTGTTTTAGTCTGATCTGTTAAGGAGCTATCCATGGTGCTGAACTCCCACCCACAAAGCAGCTTCAGCACCATGGATAGCTCCTTTAAAGTTCAGACTGAAACCCGGAGTGGATATACCACGCCACTGACATTGGAGCCACCAGCCGCTGCTGGGTGCAGAATCTCTTTTAGCCCAAGGGCCAAATTCCATTTCAGGGAAGCTGTAAGGAGCTGCATTCCAGTGGTGGGCAGTGCTGAAGCCAAAAGGGGCAGGGCCAAAAACAAAAAATACAAGTATAGTTTAGCTTAAGGGTGCAATCCTATGCGTATTTAGACAGATAAAAGTCCTACATGCTGGCTGGGGCATGCTGGGAGTTGTAGGATTTTTTTCTGTCTAAACATGCATAAGATTATTTATTTAATTTAATTTCTATACTGCCCAATAGCCGAAGCTCTCTGGGTGGTTCACAACAATCCATTAAAAAAAGATTATGCCCTGAAGGTCTTCCTGCCAGTAACTAAGCCTTCGGAGAAGCATTTCAACGTTTTAGAATGGGGGGGAAACTGCACAAAAGCTGGGAAACCAGCAAATGATCTGTGGTTGGGGGAAAGGGGTGTGGCTTTGGGGGGACCCCCGGAGGGCCAGATGGGACCCTGGACCTGAGGTTTTGCACTAATGGGTTGTATCCAAAGTTAGTCTAACTTAAGTCTCTTCCATTTCAATTGGTCTACTGTAGGTAAGACGAACATTGGATACAACCCTTGGTCCCCCACCCCACCCCACCCAAATCCTTTTGGGATAAGGGTAGATGAGGTGTGATCACACTTAAAGTTTGACGGATGGTCATATCTGAAGCCCTCAGCTCACATTGGAAACAGACCCTTTTGTTCCCCCTTCCCTGCCGTGTGCGCAGCGCAGCTGTTTTGCTTGAATAATTTCAATCCATTTAATGTACAGGTAGCCTTCTGCAGTGTTCCTACTTTCTGCTTGTGGTTCACTGTAACCTGAATAACAAAGTTTGATTGCACGTGAGTGGTGAAAGACGGAGTTTAACTCGGAGGCTTTGTGCTTTCCAAATCTGTGCTTCTGTGATTCAGGCAGGTTTGGGCTACACGTGCAGCAGAATGGTGAGATGAAATGGCAGAGCAGACCTCAACTTTAAGGCGGGGTGGGGTTCACATTTTTGAATGCAACCTTATTTCCTGGGATGCTAGTATTTTACTTGAAGGGAAGTGGGGGATTTTGTAATGTGTGGAAGCATTCAGAAATGGTACCTGCACCTGCAGCCTTAAGTGATATCGCCCACTGTCCCAGCTCTTTCTGCTGCCTGAAGACCAGGCCTTGCACCTATGGAATAGTTGCGTTTAAAACAAACAAAACAAAACAAAAAAGATGTAAAAGCAATAAGGTGATTACTCCTAGAATCAGGCATACAGGTCTCTGTGCTGATGTGAGCGGTTAGTATATTGCCCGTGCATTCATTCAAGGACCTAAGCCAAGTCAAGCACTGGCACAGTGGTTTTATCTGCATGGCATAGTTGTGCTACATGGGATACATGAGAAGCGTATGTCCAAGGGCAGGACAAGCAACAACCTATGGGCCTTTTTGCAGCTTTGATGTTGGTGCACACTGTTTCCATGCTTCCCCTGGAGTGAGAAGCATTTATGGGAAGTAGGGTAGAAAAAGAGGAACATTTGGGGCTGTGAGCACATTGGGTAATTTGAGAAAGTGTCCTGGGCACCACACAAAATGGCTGCCATGGTAGATCTGGCAAAGGACAAGTTACCTGCCCAAAAGACTGAGTACAAGGCAGAGGTGGGGTCTCGGCCCCAACACACTAAACAACTCCTTTGAACCCACAGTTTTCAGGACCAAATCTGTTTCACAGCGCTCCCAGCTGAGGGATAGGGCAGTTTGTTGGGCACCCAGAAAGATGTCTGGGGATACATTGGTGCCCATGGGCACCATGTTGCCAACCCCTGATATACAGGGTACCTTGTTAGTTGCCTTACTTTCCACAGCAGTACCTAAAGATAATACATAAAATTTTACAGCAAAGTCCAACTGTGATCTGAGAATGATCCTAGATACTGAGTACTGGTATATGGCTAGAACACCAGTCTTTTGTGCTATGGTACAAACTTATCATGCCATTTTTTTCATCTTCTTATAGCAGAGTCCACCAAATAGTTAAGCAGCCTTGGATTTAAGCCAATTTATTTGTGCCCTGAGGATGAACCAAATTAAATCCAAGTCTTTCCACTTAAATGCATGGTGGATTGTGTTGTTAATAATGTTTATTATCATGCAGTTAACGGTTTGGGAAAGCGTGTGCATGTGTGTTATTATTTTCTCAGTGGCAGCAGGCAGGGGATAAAGTATCAGTTTAACGCTCTTGATCTTGGCAAAGCAGCTTCAGAACTTTTCTTATATCCCATTATATTTATAATCCCTTGTTAAATTGGATCTTTTTAATGACCCCGAGATGCTTGTCAGCCTACTAAGAATATTTTAATAATTACAAAAGAAGGTGAACTGGTACAGTCATGCCTTGGATTGAGAGCATAATTCGTTCCGGAAACATGCTTGTAATCCAAAACACTCTTATATCAAAATGAAATCCCCCCAAAAAAATTTGTACAGAGATTTTTAATTTAAGCCGTACTACAGTACTTGTATTGCAAGACGTCGCTTGTATATCAAGTAAAAAAAAATTAAATAAATATTTAAAAATTTGCTTGTCTTGCAAAACGCTCTCAAACCAAGTTACTTGCAATCCAAGGTATTACTGTATATCTAGGGACCCTGTGTGTTCAACCCTGTCCCCCCTCCCTTCATTTTGTGGAGCGCAGGTGCTGACCTAAAAAATACAAACTGCAAGTCTTAGAAATACAAACCCAGAAAAAGACTGCAGATCTAATTAAGGAAGGGAGCAGGGTTCAAATATACCCTTCTCACACTGTAGCTACTTCTACCCTGAAGTCAAATTTTCTTCTTCATTATTGAGTGTTGTCTTTTAACTTTTTTTTAATGGCGATTTTCATGACTTCAGTTTTTCATTATTCTAGCCATTTAGAGCTTCCGACAATTGGAAAGTTTGTAATATAAAACTCCTGCTGGTTATCAAATCTCTGCTCAAAACATACCTTTTCCATAAAGCCTTCAGTTTAACCCTTGGTCCCCACTCTCAAATTCTCAATACAAATGAAGCCTAAGTACATATAACTGCATTAAGGGCTCAATCCTATGCATGTTTAGACAGAAAAAAAGTCCTAGAACTCCCAGCATTCCCCCAGCCAGCATTAACCAACCTGGTGCCCTCAGATGTGTTGGACTATGACTCCCATCATCCCTAGCAATTGGCCATACTGGCTGGGGATGATGGGGACTTGCAGTCAAACACATCTGTACAGCACCAGGTTGGAAAAGATTGTTATAACTTATTTGAGGCAGGAACAGCTTATCTTTATGTTACTCTGTAAATTGCCATATACATTGATGGCACAATATAAAACAAGAATACTTACTAATAATAACCCCTTGATAGGTGTTCTGTATTTTAAGGTTCACGGCACCACTTATTTCAGAAGAAGAACATTATCCCAGAACATTAGCACTTCTCAGCATGTCATGAACATTTATTTTTAAGAGAACACCCTAGATTCACAGCTCTCAAGAAGAGAGCAAAAACTCCATGTGCTCTGCAAGTATCTTTCTGCAGAGGAACTCTTCTCTGCCTGGAGCCCAGCAGAGTCTGGGCTATGTAGTTTGATCTACGCCTTTGGGAAAGGGTTGAACTAAAGGGCATTTGCTTATTTTCCAATTCTGTGATCCTATGAAAGTCTACTGCACTCAAAGCTCTGAGAGTGTGGATTTTACTTTGATTATTTTTCTGTTCTGAGCCCATAGACTTGACTTTGATTATTATTCAGCACGAGTTTGATGAAGTAGCCATGTGTGGTTTTGTAGTTGTTTTTCATGTTAAAGAAAGGCGTTGGCTTCCAAAGGGACAAGTTAAAGGATGAATCTGGTCATTTCTGCATTTGAGCTCATAATTCAAGAGAAGAAGTATACTTCCCATACAGAGCTGCAGCAGCAGAAATAATTAGGTGTCACACATAGCCAAGGGCAGATTGATATTTTTTTTATAGTGCCAGATCAAAGAGCCACACCAACTTTGCACGCCAATTTTAACGTTCCTGCTGCTGCAGAACTTGATCCCAGATGAATATCAGCCAGTCCAAATGTGCAGGATCATGGGATCAGAGGACAAAGTCTGTGCGCTTAGAAAAACAGAGGAGCAATCTCACAACAGTTTCAACTATTCATTACAAATATTCATATTCCACTTTTCTGCTTGACAACAGGCATCCAAACCAGCCGTTGCTTAGTGGAAATTAATACATAATTAATGGAAGATTATTTTTTAAAGCAGTGGCGGCTTATGAAAGCGCAGAGAGAAGTGTCCACTTCCCCCCACCTGTTGCCCTTATGGGAATCCAATAGGGGGGTGAAAATGTGATGGAGTTTCACGATTCAGCCCCCCGGATTCTGGTTTGTTAGCCCTGTGTTGCCACCCACTTGCTGTGGTGTGAGCTGAGCCAGCTCATGGACTTCCGTCTCTAAGACAGCCACGATTTGTACATTTTTAAAAGAAATGCTAAGGAAATTTGTGCAAAACCGGCCAATTTGTGTAAATCGGAACCCAAAAACCACGTTGATCCAGCACAATTTGTGCAATGTATGCAAATCACCCTAGAACCACATGGCTTTCAGGTGCCAATTTGTGCAAATCAGCCAATTTTCCACAAATTTCCTTAGCGGTTTGTTTTTTTTTAATGCACAAATCGCAGCCCATCCTACAGACGGAAGTCCGTGAAAAACCCCTGACTCAGCCCGCTGCGATCATCAAATCGGAAGCAGACAGGAAATCCATCAAGCTCAAACAAGCCGGATTTTCCTTACATCCCTACCATGTCAACCTGAATGCACAGTATGTGCCTGCATCTTAATTTTTTTTATTTAATTAGTGGCATCCGAGGGGGGGGGAGCGGAGAGATTCTCACTGGGGATGCAGCACATGGGGAGGGGAGGTTTATCTCTTTACTCCCCAACTGTGATCAGAATGAAATTCGTCCCGCCTCCCCACTCTCTGTGTGTTTAGGAGGCTCAGGGAAAAAGTTCCTAAAGTTCCTATTGGTGCCGATGAAAACTCCCCCCCCCCCCCATAAGCCTCTTATGTGCCAGGGGTGGCAGCAGTGGTGGTTTTTATTCCGATTGTGATTAAAGCGTGTTAGGGGGGGAAACTCCCAACTAATTCCCATTTCCCTAACAGGAGTGAAGAGCGAAGGCTCTCCTCCCTGCACGCTGCGTTCCCAATAAGAATCTACACATGCACATGCATAATTAAAGAAAAAATTAAGACGTAGCTAGTACACACGACGCATTCAGCATAATGTGTACTTTGGTTCTTAGATGTTGTTGCCGGTGGTGCTGGTACTGGTGCTGTGGTGGCTGTTCCAGCTGCCAGCGCCAGTCCTGCCGTTAGGCAGAATGAGGCGATTGCCTCAAGCAGCAGATGCTGGGGGGCAGCAATAGCAGCCTCCCAGCTGCTTCTCCTGAACTCCCTGGCTGTTGGAGGGCACCGCTGAGTATGCTACACCATCTGTCCTCATCCCCCTAAATTAACCTGCTGTCTCAAGTGTACTGTCTGAAGCATACTATCCCATAGCCAGTCTAAGATTCAGCTGCCAGTCCAGCTGGCTTCTGTAAGTGGCTTTAAATTATTATAATTTAAATAGAAATACAATACATCTCACCATAGTGTGGAAGACTGTGACCAGGTGACCCGTGTGCCTTGCCAAGTCTGCTGTCTTTACAGTTCTTTACGTTTATACCAGACTTAGACTGGGCAGCCCCTCAAATAGAGAACGCCTTCAAAATAGAGGACAGTCCTCTGGCAGCTCTTCAGATAGAGGATGGTCCTCCTTAAAAGAGAACACATGGCCATCCTATAATAGAATTTCAGTAAGAGCTTCTTGGGGTGCGGTGCGGGAGGGGGTTTTGAGTGTGCCTTATGGTAACTTAAGAGCACGGTGCTCTGCTCCAGCTGCAGTCCTAAACACCTGGGAGTAAATCCCTTTGAACTCAGCAGGACTTACTTTTAAGTAGGCGTACATAGGCTTGTGCTGTGAGTGTAAATGCTGCAGGTGTGTTAAAAAAAAAAACCCACACCTTTTATTTACCCAGGCATTTCCAATTGGAGCTTGTTCATGGTGCTGCTGCTATTTTATGTCTTTGCTGATGTGTTATTGATTATTTACTTTTTATTTTATTATATGATTCATTATTTACCGGTATATATTTTACTGATGATCTATTTGCTGTTGATGTTTTGTGAGGTGCCATGCAACTGGGGGCCTTCCTTGCACCCAGTTCCAGGGTTTTTTGGGTAGGGGGCTTGGGTAAGATGCCCTCTGTGAGCCCCCCTCTTCAAGAGGGCCCACCTCCTCACCACTGTCACCACTAGCCATCCACCTACCCACTCCCTCTGGGTCCAATCCACACAACCATACAGGGAAAGCACAAGGCACGTAGAGGATATTTGCCAGGAGAAACAGCACACCTTCTTTCCAAGAATGCATGGCCCTGTCTCCCCATGGGGACAACAATACAGAGCAAGGGTGTCCAGGTGGCCAGTTTTACAGAGGACAGTCCGCTGTTTGTAGGGCTCCCAGAGGACCTTCCACTATTTGAAGGGCTGCCCTGTCCAATTCTGGTTTCAAGATAAAGAACCATCAGAACTGTTGCCCATCAACAGTTTGCACCTGGACAGCAGAAGGAGCAGGCAGGTACACAGGTCACTGGGTCATAGTCTTCCACAATATGGTGAGATGTACAGTATTTCTATTTAAATCATCTAAATTTGCATCTATACATATAAATTAGCCGATGCAAATGTTATGTAAATCACTGTCCTCTTTTGCCCTCTTCTTTTGGTCACGCACTTCCTCTTTTTTGGCAATTCATAAGTGACCACCCTACAGAGGCCTTTTCTCTCCCCTCAGGCCACCTGTGTGGAACGTGCATATCCTGACCACATCCCACGCAGCTAGGTGAACCCTGCCATTGCGGGGGACTTGTAGTATTCCTTTCTATGGAACAGTCGTATTCAAACTGTGTTCTGGGAACTCTGGGCTTCCTTGGAAACTCATCAGGGGGTTCTCAGTGAAAAGAAAGAAATGGCAGGTCAGGTTCTCTGAAAGACGACATAATATTTAAAATGTTTGGATGCAGACACTCATGGTTTCACTGAGTATAGGACCTCATGGATTTTGTCATTCACACATCTTGTTTGGGGAGATCGGATTTTAAATCACATGATGGAGTCACAAGCAAAAATTATCTTTGTGACCTCATTCAATATGACATTTGCTCATGACATTTAAGTTACTATAACGCTGGCAGGAAGATTTGTGCAGTTTTTGAATAAAGTGCATGTTTTGGGTCATAATTTGGGTTCATGCGGTTATGTTTAGTAGAACTGTGTCATTACATTTGCGCAGTGTTTGGCTGCCCTGAATTTGGCTCAGGAAAGTGTCGTTATAACCCTCTTCCATGGCACATTTATTGCTCTAATGAGGAGATTGCCTACACAGATGCATCTGATCACCACAGTACTTTTTTGTGATTACCACATGCCTGACAGAGACCACAGTGGGACCGATACAGGTTGAGCATTGTGCACAGCTGGTGTCTTGCTTTACATTTAGGGCAGTTTGGTAGTGAGGAATTACTGTTTGTGGTAGAAAAGTATGGGAACTTGGCAAGTGATATAAATGCAGGATTTTCTTTTTGCAAAACAAATCTGGTATTTATTTAGCCAAATTAAAAATTACAGGGGAAAACAAAAGAAATGGGGAAACTGATTTTTTCATGTTGCAAAATCTCATCTCCTGAGCAGCCTCACTTCATTTGTATATGACATGAACCTTGACATTTGTCACAACATGCATAGTATATCATGAATGAGGTAACTTAAAAATGCAGGCAAGAAGGACACATTTCTCATCAATCTTCTACTTGAATCTGTGTCCAAAATGTTAATTGATGGAGGAAATGCATGGTTTTTAGTTGAAAGAAGAATTGGGTAAAATTAGTATATGAGAATGTTAGAAATAAAACTACCTTGGAAATAGAAGTTGGGGTTTGTCAAGCTTCTTCCACCTGCCCAGGACCTTTAAAGAAAGGGTTTGAAGTTGGAGAAAGCAATCTTCGGAGACTTTTATAACTTCCCTTCACCCCTGCTATTTACATATATCAGTGAGATATATACGGTAGATGTGAGACAGCCGCTGCAGGCAGCTAATTTTGGGTGTCATGAAAAGGCAACAAAGTGATTGTTATTTAAGGGTGCAATTATGTCCCTCCAACCTTGTCTGGAGGGACATAGGAAGTTCCTTAGAAGGCACTTCAACCTCATAAATTCCTTACACAAGGTCACAGCACCTGGAAGCACCCCCCACCTCGTTGCCGGCGCAGTTCTTTCCACACCGGAAGGGAATTGCAGAGGGAACCAAAGACGGTCTTCTGTCTTCGGTTCTTGGGGGGGGCATTCCTGGAGAGGGGAGGGGAGGGGCGAGGTACCGCTATCCTATGAAGAATCCAGGCGGCACCTTAGCCTCTCCTCCTTGTGAGGAGAGGAAAAACCTCTAGACGACCAAAAGTGGCCATCTAGAGCAGTGTTCTCCAACCTTGGGTCCCCAGATGTTTTTGGTCTACAACTCCCAGCTGGCTGGGGCATGCTGAGAACACTGATCTAGAGGTTTTTGAGTGTAAGGGAAGCGCAGAGGATATCCTATCCTCTGTGCTCCTCCCATCCTGGATTGGATCCCCTGATCCTCCGAGTTCGGAGGATTATGGGCAGCCACATTGGATTGCGCTGTAAATTGTGTTGTTGTATTTGTACTGCAACAAAGGGGTTGGGGAAAGGGGCTTTTGGGATTTTCTGCCTCAGGTAACAAAAAAAGCCTGGCCTGAGATAGTATACACCTTGAACCGGAGAGGGAGGCACCATTTGCTGTTCCACCTCAGGTAGCAACATGTCTTTGCCCAGTCCTGAATGTCATCCACACAATTAATGTCACATCTAGTTTAGTTCTGAGATGGAGAGATGCGCACTGGGTGAGGGAGTAGTATGGGCCACCAGGAGAGTCCGGGCACTGGGAATCCTCCCTAAGGCTCTGTACCTGTCGCCCTACCTGTGCCAACCAATCCATGTGACAACTTACCCACCATCTGCCAGTCATCTCCCATACCTCTGTCATAATGTTAAAGACTCTGGCAATCGCTTCCTTCCCATTTAGAGAGTGACATCATGACTGCCACAGCTCCTGGTAACCAAGATTTTCAGTCATATGTGCTTATTTGCAGTGGTGTGCTGGAATCTGATCCAGGATCAGATCAGTGCACAGCAGTAGCCGCACATGACCAACTTATCAGCTTGAGACCAGGATACCTGAAAGACCAACTTCTGTCATAAATACCTACCTGAAGCTTGAAGTCCTCTTCCTTCAGAAGCCCTGCTCTGGGTGCCCCCTGTCAAGTGAAGTGAAATGGGTGACATAGGGCCTTCTTGGTGGTGGTGCCCCTCTTGTGGAATGCCCTTCTCCAGAGAGGCTTGCCTAGCATCTTCTTTATGGTAATTTTGGTGCCAGGTGAAGACTTCATTATCATTCTCAGGTCTTTTAAAAATCTATGTTTTCAGTGTTCTGAACCACTGAACATGCTGCATATTTGTTAGCTCTCTCTTTTTATTCCCTTTGTAAATGTACCGGTATATACTGGAAAGTTTTATGCTCCAAATTATTACTTTATGATATTGTGCCCTTAAATTGTATTTTATCATTTGGTACATTAAACCGCCCAGAGAACAATGTTATTGCATTTGCAAGGATTTATATAAATATAGTAAATAAATAAATAAAACTACTTTTCTGGAACAGATATGTTACTGAAAGTCAGTGTAGGCTGACTGGAAATTGAAGCTGCCTTTTCTGCCATCTCCCAATATCCCCCCTGCCCACGCAAATTCGGAAGCTCCGGACTTGCCAACTAAAAATACAATTGTAAACACATTTACTGGGGAGTAAGCCCCATCGTGGGTCTTACTTCTGTGTAAGCATGTTTAGGGTTGCAGCCTACAAAGGCCTTCCGTAAACAGTGATTACGCTTGCTCCCTCACTGCAGTGTCTGATCTGCCCTTGAGCAAATAGTTTCTCTGTCTTAAGTTTATATTTGCAATACTAAACTGCAACTATCAGGGCCAGCGCCAAGGGTAGGCATGGTTGGGCACCTTCTGAGGGCCCACACCTTGGCAAGGGCCCCGCTGAGAAAAGCCGCCTGGCCTTGCTCCTCCACTTCACCCTTGCTTGTTCACCTGCCCATCTCCCTCTGGCCCAGGCAATGGTGGTGTTGAGGAGGAGGAGCAGTCGATGCCACTGCCTGCTTGCCCACTGGCGCTCTGCCTGTCAAGCAAGCAAGTGGCAGCAATGATGAGAAAGAGGAGGAGGAATAGCAGCTGGTGACAATGGCGGTGAGAAGGTAAGATTCACTGAGGGAGGAGCCCATCGAGGGTGTCTTGCCCAAGGGCCCTCCATAACCAGAGCCAGCACAGGCAACTATAGTTTGAATAAATTGCTAAATTGGATATACCTCCTCCACTAGGTTTAAACATGAAATAACAAGTTCATTTTTCTCCTCCTCCTAACCAGATTAAAAAGAAACAGCAAGAGGTGGTGGGCTTTTTAGAGGCCAATAAGATTGACTTCAAGGAACTGGACATAGCCGGCGATGAAGACAACCGGAAATGGATGAGAGAAAATGTTCCAGGTGAAAAGAAGCCACAAAATGGAATCCCTCTCCCTCCTCAAATATTCAATGAGGAACAGTATTGTGGGGTAAGAAAAGTAAAGGTTTAACACGTCTAAGGGATATGTTTAGCATTTTAGAAAATGTACAGATCTGCTTCACTAAAATGTTTTCTTGTTTAACTATTCACATTAACTTTAAGCCTGGGGTAGGGTGGCCAGGTGTCCTCTTTTAGATAGGACAGTCCTCTATTTGAAAGTGTCCTCCATTCAAAGGGCTGCTGTCAAGGTTCCGCTACTGCAGGGACCCCTTGACCTGCCTTTGGAAGATCTCTGCCTCTTCTCAAAGCTTCTCCCGTTCCAGGAGATCAAATCCTTTGCCTGTTTCTTTCCTGTTCCCAGTAGCATGAGAATAGACTTCAGGCGTGGTGAATAAGACACTCCAACAACTCAGGGTAAACAACAACACTTTACTTATTACATTAGGGTATTTACACAATAGAGCAGTTATAATTCAAAAGCAAGTATGATAAAATTAAACAGACAAATAACACAAGGTTCTCTAACTTAACTTCAGTCTACCTCTCTCCTCTGCAGTCAGTCTCTCTCTGGCTCTAGCTGACCACACCCCACACGCTGACACCATCGCACAGCCCAATTCCAGATTAAAGATAAAGAACTGTTGCCCATTAACAGTTTGCACCTGGACAGCAGATTGACAGTGTCCTCTTTTTGGGTGATTAATTTCCTCCTTTTTTGCCAATTCACATGTGGCCACCCTACAGTAGCATCGGCTGCACCCTTCGCCTAGAGAAGGCAGGTCTGTCCACTGTCAGTCATGCCTTGGTCACAACCATATTAGGTTATTATATTGCAGTCTACATGATGCTAGTGTTAAAAGTGTCTGGAAGTTCTAGCTAGTGCAATATGCATAATCAAGGGCGTTATCTTGAGTGCTAATTTTTTTGGGGGGGGTAGAAAGGTGGGGTTCAAATCACATCCAATCCATCAATCAATATCTGGTGCTTGTTGCTCCAAACCATGAGGGATCTGTTCAACCTGCATGGGCTTCCAGTTTGTTTCCAGTCCAGTTTAAACTATAAAGCCCTAAATGATTTGAGACCAGCATATTTGAAGGGCTCTGTCCACCTGTCCACTGCATTCATCTTCCAAGGCCGTACTTTGTGCCCCATTGCCATCTGAAGTTCAGCTGACAGAGATGTGAGACACAACCTTTTCGATTGTAGCATCCAGATCCAACCTGGCCCCATCCATTGGCCAGAGAAGGAGTACCTGCAAGGAGCTTGCTTCCCTTCTCCCTGCAAGAAAGGACACTCTCCTCCTCCTGCCCATTGCCATGCAACTGCAGAACCTGAGGGCCAAAACGGACATTACTTCAAAGATGTAGCTAGCAACTACAGCTTTTTTTTCCTTTTTCTTTCCTCATTTTTACTCTAGAATAGGCACAGTGGGCCTGATCTGGATTGGGACCCTAGTGAGGGAGGTTGGGTGGCTTTAACCCCCCCCCCATGGGCCCATTCCAGATTTGGCAGGGAGGAGGGTGTCATGCCTGCAATTTCTACTGCAAAATAGTGACCCATAGATGCATATAGATCACTTATTTTAATGTAAATTGCAGGCACGGCTCCCAAGTGCAGATCAGGGTCTCTGCCCCTATTGCAATATATATACCGGTATATATATATATATATATATATATGCGGCTGGGTTGTACGGATTTGGGGTTTGTAAATATGTGCTCTTGTGTATTAATACAATCTGTTGTAAGCTACCTTGAGGATTATTTGATTGCAAGGCGGGGTATGAATAAATATTGTGGAATTCCCTCCCTAGAAGAGCCTGGCTGACCCATTCTGTTGTGGTTTTTAGATGTGCAGCCTTTGGTTTCTTACGATGGCTGCCTACTATTCATTTATGTTTTAATGGTGCTATTAATGCTCTCTTTTTAATTTTTTTAATTTTGACTATTATTATATTGAAATCGTATTTTTATATTTATTTTATGACTGCGAGCTGCCTTGGGAGTCCTTTTGGGGCTGAAAGGCAGGATGCAAATGTTTCTAGGGAACAAAGCTGCAGAACTTCAGGCGGGGGGGGGGAGGCAAATCTGGCCCACCTGTGGTCCCAATCTGGCCACTCCCATCAGACCCTTTTCACTCCGATCAGCCATTAGAAACACCTTTTGGGCCCTAGGAAAAAACATAGGCACTTTCCCCCTCCTCTTCCGTTTCCTCAATGAAGCCAATCCTTCAGTAAAAAGCATATGGACGTTGCAATCATTCCTTTTGCTGACTGCTGTTGTATATCTTGATAGGGTGGCCGGGTTCATGCGCCACATGCTGAAATTCCCTCTTCTTCCCAACTGGAGTGGCCCATTATCCTACTTTACAGAGCCCTCTATTTGGAGAGCTGTCAGCAGATAGTCTTCTTTTTGAAGGTGTCCTCTGTTTGATGGGCTGTCCACAGTCCGAGTACAGTACAGTCCAGTCCAAAGTATTTTACAGATGTTGTAAAATCCGTTCCGTCTACGTTTCATGGATTGTCAGGTGCCTTTCGTTCTATTTTCCACTCATGGATGGAATTGGATTTTGTGCAAATGTGTTTGTATGCGTTTGCACAAATTTGCACTCCCGAAAATGCGCAAATCCCCCCCAAATACTGAAATCCCCGGAAAAAATGCATATTTTCATGCTTTAGCTTATGGAGGAAATGCACAGCTTGGGTCAGTTTTTGTTGTTGGTTGTTTTACATATTTTTCTATGACTAAATTTGCATCAAATCATGTAAATTAAAAAAAAAAAAAAGATCTACAAGTCCACTGAATCTGTGTGATTCTGGAAAAGCAGGTCCACTGCAGAATCCACGGGTCAGATTTTTAGAAATTTGAACTCGTCGTAGATTTTTCTGACATCCCTAGAACTTTAAAGTCAAAGAACCATAAGGTGGGAGAGCAGGGAGGGGCCTTGAAGTGTCCCACCATCAACAGTCAGCACTTGGACAGCACACAGCTCACCTGGTCAGACTTCTCGATGATGGTGAGATATATTGTATTTCTATTTAAAGTACAGTTATTATTTTTAAATTTGCAGTTATACGTCTAAATTTGCATATGCACATTTTATGCAGATTGGTGTCCTCTTTTTTTCGGTGACGCAATTCCTGTTTTTAGCAATGAGTAATTGGCCACCCTACACCCAACTTTAAAGATGTAGGAGATGGTCCTCTTTTGCACCCTAACCGTTGTTCAGAGGGTGCGTCTGACATAGGAAGAGGCAATGGATTTCCTGGAGATTCTAGGCTTTGAGCATATTGTCACACTCTCACCTGTCCTGACTCTTATCAGGAATCTCCACCTCCCCTCAGGTTTAGGTTGTGAGTGATCAGGGGAAGGGATCCCTTTCCTTTGAGTGTGTGGCTTGGTCATCTGGAGCTCTTTGCTCTGTAGATATCTCTGGCATTAGTGCAGCCTTTTCCAACTTCCTACCCTCCATAGGCTGGACTGCAACTCCCATAATCCCCCAGCCAGCATATGGCTGGTACATAGTGTATGCCTCTTTTGCACTTGTGCTCTGACTGTGGTGTGCTCTGTTATAGTCTCTGGTGGGGACCCTAGATTTTGTGGGTGAGCCCGTTTGTGGCTGATCTGTATAAGATCCTTCCTTTGAGCAGACAGTTTAGCTCAACAGTGTTTTATTCCCTTCCAGTGCTGTGATATTTTTGGTTTGGGAAGTAGAGTGGACTGAGATTACCGACAGAATTTTGAGTCCTATCCCCAAGCCAAAAATAATATTGTGGTGGAAGGCCATTCAAGAGGCCATGATAAGCCACTGTGGGAAGGTGGTCTACTGCTAAAGCTGTTACAAAAGCATATGGCAACTTCTTTCCTGAGTATTCTAGTCACATGCAGGCTGGCAATTTTGGTTTTGATCATGCTGGGGAGGGAAGAGATAAGCCTCCCCTCCCGGTGTGCTGTGTTTCTAGCAGGCATTCCCCCCCACCCCATCCCCATGCATGTAATTTAGTAAGGATAAACAAGATACATAGCTGCATGCTAGTTTTGCCCTGAGGGTTTCCATACGAGAGCCCTTTAGCACAGGTCATGCGTTGCTCCTCCACAATTGGCTAGAACTGGAATGAAAACAGAGGTTCCACACAGTACTTCTAGATGATCTATCCAGTGAGGCCCTTCCACATGGTCAAAACCCTTCTAGAATATCTACTCACAAGTAAATTTCACTCCGCAAAGTTCCTTTCTAATGCAAATTGAAAGGCTCCTATTCGCATCTACTATGGAGGTGGCTTTAACTCGCTGTCCATGGTTGCTACTTTATAGCAAGCCATTTCTGAAGGAACTTGCCTCATTGATAAGACCAGCAAAAGGGGTGGGTCACAGTGGTGTGGATAAAATCGTCCGATACACATGCTGAGCGATTGTATGCAGCTTGCCAGGTGAAGGCAGCAAGTGTTGCAGGGAGGAGGTGAGGAGCGGGACAGAATAAATTTAGCCTACAATCCTATACACACAGTTATCTGGGGGTAAGTCTCATTGAACACATTGAATCCACTGAGACAATTATGCATGCCAAATTTTAAGTTTGTAGCCTACTGCTAAACAATTTTTTTGGATTTTTTTTTAAAGTGGGGATGAGTGAGAAGCACCCTTTGCAACAGAATCTTCTGGGTTTTGGGGGGGGGGAATCATGTGCCCCTGCACTGCCCTCACTTTCCAAAGTGTGGATAACATGGAGGCACAAGCCCCCCCACAAAAAACCACAAAATCCTGCGAAAAAGAGTTTTGGGAGACACCCCCTCAATTCCACCCCCTTCCAAACAGGATCCCTGGGGTTTCTTTGGGGTTCTGGGAAGCCCCAACCGTCCCCTTGGTTTTGCAACTTATCCTCAGCAGATAGCTGCTCGGGAAGTGGCAAAACGTGAGGGGAAAGCAGTGCCTGGGGGTGGGGGCAAGTGACTTGGATTTTCAAGCCAAAACTCTTCCTCCCCGCACTGTGATTCCCCCCAGTTCTGAAGTCGTCCCCCCCACTGCTAGCAGGGTTAAAATTCCCAAGGGACTTAAAGTGTCGTGCAAACCCTACCAATGGGACAAACATCTGAGTAAAAACACATAGGATTGTGCTACCAAAAACACCTCTGCGTATCAGTCATGTTCAGTCTCCCCAAGTAGCTTTCTAATGTGGATATTATAAGCCGATGTAGTACATTAAGGACTTTGCATATTTGAACATCTAATGTGAACACAGGAAGAGCCATGCTGGATCAGACCCAAGGACTATCTAATCCAGCATTCTGTGCACACGCACACAGTGGCCAACCAGCTGCCTGTGCCCACAAGCAGGACAGGAATGCAGTAGCACCCTCCCACTTGTGTGTCCCTAGCAAATATTATACAGAGGCATACTTGCCCCTGATACTAGAGGCAACATACAGCCATCGTGACTAGTAGTCCTTGATAGCCTTCTCTTTCATGAAAATCAGAAACTACCTTGTACTGAGTGAGATCATTGGTCCATCTACGGCCATATTGTCTACACCAGGACTCTCCAACCTTGGGTCTACACCAGGGCTCTCCTACCAGCGTGGCTAATGGCAAGGGATTCTGGGAGCTGTAGTCCAGCAACATCTGGGGACTCAAGGTTGGAGAGCCCTGGTCTACACACTAACCAGCAGTGGCTCTCTGTGGTTTCAGGCAGCAGTCTCTCCCAGCCCTGTCTGCAGCTGCCGGGGATTGAAACTGAGATCTTTCACATGCAAAATATGTTTTCTACCATTGAGGACAGCCCTTCCCCAAGGGACCACCACCACCAACAACAAAAATTCTTTGAGATATTCCCTTTTCCGCATACTTGTGATACCCAGCGTGGTAACAGAGAGAATGATGTAGTAGCATATATATTGCCAAAGAGCACCTGCTAAGGAACGTCTGCGTAGATTCTAAATTAGAAATATACAGTATCTCTGACTCTGCATGATGCTATTTTGGGCACCAAGCAGTTGACATATCAAAGCTACATGTCTAAGGGCCTTTCCAGATGATTTTTTTTTTTAAAAAAACCCACAGCTTTATAGTCTTAGTATGATATTTGCAGTAGCCCCAATTCAGCATCAATAGCCCATACCCATGTAATGGATAGAAGGCATCCAAAAGACAAAGAGAAGATCTCCTTACTGTGGATGATAACTTCATTCATGTTGGTGAAAATAGTGGAGATGTGGGCTGGAAAAGAGGGGGCCAAAGCTGACAAATGGGGTCACAAAGTTGCCCCATGTTTGTGCTATTGTGAGAGGAGGAGGTAACTTTCTTGGTGTTTGCAATTAAAGCTGTTTTTTTTTTCTTTTTAAAGGGCTACATGAATGTTTCAATATTTGAGGGTACAGTGGGCAACCGCTAAAGTAAGGCCATTGAACCTCAGGCCCGTGGTGCAGCCCTCTGGGGTTGTTGTTGTTGTTGTTATATTTATTTATAACCCGCCTTTTCCCCAATACCGGGACTCAAGGCGGCTTCACAACATTAAAATTTGTACAATTAAAACATAAAAATAGAAAAATACAAAAGTTAAAAATATAATTAAATCAGAAATAGTATTAAAATTATATAAAATATCACAGCTAAAACAGCAATAACTATAAGAAAAGTGCAAATCCATCGCTTTCTCATAGGTCCAATTTTATTCCCCGAAGGCCTGCTGGAACAAGAAAGTTTTTGCCTGCCTTCGAAAACATACCACTTAGGAGGGGGCCATTCTAGCCTCCCCGGGAAGGGAGTTCCAGAGCGTTGGAGCAACCACCGAGAAGGCTCTCTGCCGTGTTCCTGCCAGGCATGCCTGGGATGGTGGTGGAACTAAGAGAAGGGCCTCCTCAGAAGATCTCAAAGTATGGGCAGGCTCGTAGGGGAGAATACGGTCTTTCAGATAACCTGGACCCGAGCCATATAGGGCTTTATAGGTCATAACCAGCACTTTGAATTGTGCCCGGAAACAGACTGGGAGCCAGTGAAGCTGTTGTAACAGAGGAGTTGTATGCTCCCTATAGCCAGCCCCAGTCAGCAGTCTGGCAGCAGCTCTTTGAACCAGCTGAAGTTTCCGAACACTCTTCAGAGGCAGCCCCACATAGAGCGTGTTACACTAATCCAAATGGGATGTAACTAAGGCATGTGTCACTGTGGCCAAATCAGACATCTCCAGGAATGGGTGGAGCTGGCGCACTAGCTTTAACTGTGCAAATGCACTCCTGGCCACCACTGAAACCTGGGCATCCAGGCTCAGGGTTGAATCCAGAAGTACACCCAAGCTGCAAACCTGTGTCATCAGGGGGAGTGTAATCCCATCCAACATAAGCTGACTCCCTGTTCCTTGATATGCCTTCTGACTGACCAGGAGCACCTCTGTCTTGTCTGGATTAAGCTTCAATTTGTTTGCCCTCATCCAGTCCATTACTGCCGACAGACACCAGTTTAGCACAGCAACAGCTTCCTTGGAATTGGATGGAAAGGAGAAATAGAGCTGAGTGTCATCAGCATACTGGTAAAACAGTGCCTCCAAGTCCCATCCCAGTGAGGTGGCCCAGAAGGATACCATGGCCGATGGTATCGAAAGCCACTGAGAGGTCCAGCAGAACCAACAGGGACACACTAGAGTCAAGAAGATGCAACTTATGTAAACTTTAGGGAGGGGCTGAAGCTGGAAGAACTCTAGCAGTGATGCCCAGTGAATATTGGAGTTACCGAGGCTGTTGGGAAGGGTTTATATGTGCTGTGTGTGTCATATATGATTTGCACAGAAGGTGTGCTGTATGTGCATGAATTGCTCCCTCCATTGAAATGAAGGTTGTAATCTACACATATAAAAACTCAGTATGTGCATTAGAGGGCTATGGATTGGAAAGATTTTGTTTTTATTTGCTAATCAACATCTTGTTTGTGGGTTTTTTTATTATTCTCTTTTTAGGATTTTGACTCCTTTTTCTCTGCAAAAGAAGAAAATATTATTTATTCATTCCTAGGCCTTGCTCCTCCACCAGGCTCAATGGTATGAATTTATATCCTTTGGAACTTAATCATTTAAATTTACTAATAAATTAGATACTGTTTTGACATGTAAAACTGTTGGATTATGCAACAAGAAGTTGTCAACTCTGCAGGGAGGATTTTTAAGTCGATTGCCCATTAAAGGATTAAGGCAGACTTTTATAGTCTGGTTGAAGGGCAAAGGGAGAAACCAAGCTTCTCTGTGTAGTCAGGAGGCAGGGTTCAGTGGAGTAAGCCACTTGATTGAATCAGGGGAGGGAATGCTGTATGTTGCTTAGCAACAAGTTAGAAATTCCATTCTCCCTCACTCTGACAGTTAAGACTATTCCTACAGTTAACTGCCGCTTGTCAAATAAAGGGATTTGACCTGTGTTTTCCTTTCCTCATAGAATAAGTAACATTTAAGAAACTGAACGTACAAAGTCTGTAACCATCCAGCTTAAAGTACCTGAGTAATCTTATGTTATGTTATTTACTTTAAAAGCATCTAGTTTAAAAATAAGCCTGTGTGTGCATGTGTTTGTCTGGGTGAAGTCTGCTGCTGCTATTGTGCTCTGCCATCAAAAACAACAAAGGTTAAAGGGGTTTGACTTTGCATAAGGTGAACAAAGCTTTTTAAGGAAAAATGATGAAGATTTTGCAATAAAAATAATTTGCTATGGATTTGTTAGAAACCACCCTTTTAAATTATTTTGCAGTGGGTACATCTTGAGCCACTAATATCACTCTAACATTTATATCTGAATTTACTTAGATGCAAGTCCCCTTTCAATGCAGTGGGACTTTCTTCCAAGTAGCTGTGCTTAGAACTACAGACTTAAAATATGAGACATTACTAGTTTGCAACTAGTAGGAAACTTTATTAGAGGTTATGATTTTTGAGTCCATACATAACAGGAATATAGAAATACAGAAATTTCCATTTACCTGAACCATCTGTTCCGTAACTTGCTTCTAAGTGTACTAGATCATATCAGTGCAGCATGATTTTGTATTATGACCCAATACATTAGCACCTCTGTCACTTAAATTTGATTAACCAAATCTCCAGATCATCAGAAACTCATTGTGCAAGTCCCATGGAGCCCTCTCCCATGTATCCTTGTGCAACCAGTGTCATGTACATCCCTTGACAATCTTTATGTTTGCTTAGTGTTCACTTCATGACAGTCATCGGCACTGAATGTGTAAACTGGCTGTGCCCTAAAGGCAACACTTCTCAACAGTGTGAGGCAAAATGAAAGCTGCTTCTGCATGAGATGCTCCATTGTTCTTCTGAGCAAACTGTGATTCAGCAGGACAAGTCGACTGTAGCCATGGTCCTCCCATGCCTTAGGAATATAGGAAGTGGCCTTCTGCTGAGTCAGGCTATTGGTCCATCTAGCTCAGTATCATCCATGCTGCTGGGCAGCAGCTTTCCAAGGTATGAGGCAGGAGTCTTTCCCAGCCCTTCCTGAAGATGCCAGGGATTGTATCTGGGACCTTCAGCATGCAAAGCAGGTACTCTCCCACTGAGCCACGGCCCCTCCCCTTGAGAAACTCAGTGGACCTGTTCGCATGAGATGACAGCCCACCGGGGCTTAATTTACACGTTGTGGCTGTTGCGTTGTGCCAGGTGCCCGCGGCCACCATTTTTACATAGTGCCTGTGGGCACCTGGCTTGCCATGGCTTATTGTGTCATGCAAACCCAGGTGGCAGGGGTTGTTTGAGGGTTAGACAACCCTCAAATAACCCTAAAACAAGCCATGGGTTATTCAAGGGTTGTCTAGCCCTCAAACAACCCCTGCCACCTGGGTTTGCATGGCAAGCCTGATGCCTGCAGGCACCATGCAAAAAATGGTGTCTGTGGTGCCTGGCATGGCACGACAGCCCCCGCGGGTAAATTAAATCATGCTGGGTTGTTGTGTCATGTGAACCAGGTCAGTACCTGCTCTTCAAGTTCTCTAGAAAACAGGCAACTCCCAGTTGAATCAGAGCCATGCACGGGAAGAGCAGGCACCAGAATGGTGGAAGTCAGGTATAGGAGAGCCTCAGCTAGAGCTGAATGGCCTTGCCAAATGGGAGCATGCCGTTATATTAGAGCCCTGTGAGAACTACTGCACACCCTGCTCTCTGTTTATGCAGGGGACAAGATTGTGGCCTAGATCTCCCCGGTCTTTCACTAGGAACTTACCCTACAGGCACTCGTATCTATGGATGTGAGCGCTTAGATGGAGTCGAGTGAGTATTCCCACGGAGGTTTCAGTTTGCATCATCAGTCTGTGTCAGGCACTACGCCAGCTGCCCCTGCCTCTGCTGCTGCTGCGCTACACCCAGCACAAGGGCACAGGCTCCCGTTCCTCCTTATTTATTTATTTGTTTATTTCTTATATTTATTAATCGCCCATCTGGCCAGTCACCTGTTGTTGCCACACAGCAGCCTCCTCCTTATTGCCCTCCATCACAGGACCAACAGCTTAGTGGCAACCTCTTGCTAGCCTCCGATCCACCTCACCAGCATATGGCAAAGACGAGGACTCATGTTAGGCTTATTTTAAATTGAACTTGTCTGTAAGCCACGGGGGGGGGGGGGGGGGGGGTTGGAGAGAGAGGAGGGGGAAGAGCCTGGAAAAATACTCTGTAGATCAGCTTTCCCCAACCTGGTACCCTTCAGATGTGCTGGGCTACAACAGCTCCCAGCATTCCTGACCATTGGCCATGCTGGCTGGGGGGTGATGGGAATTGTAATCTAACCCATCTGGAGGGCAAAAGACTGGTGAAGGTTGATATAAGTAAAGCTTTAAAAAGCCAAACTATTGTGACTCCCCAGGGTTTCTTATAACACCTTATACTTTAAAAGGAAAACAACAAGACAGGAAAACAACAAGACAGAGGGAGAGAAGAATGGAAAAAGAAGGAAGAAGAGCAGGTCTGGATGGGCCAAATACCTCTTGGCAACTGCCTGAGAAGTAATCTGACCTGTCACCAAGCAGGTGTGCTAACTCAAAGGGAGATTTCTTCCTGAGAGTTCCCCCTCTGTCCTCTTAATACAAATACCGGTACATATACTTTGAAGCAGAGTGGTTATGTGGGACAGCTGACTGTGCTGAAAGGATAGAGTGACATCTCTGTTGTCAAGATTCTTCATTATGGTCTAGTAATGCACAGCAATGCACTTTTCCCGTTTCTTAATAAGCAATGAGATCAGTTGATTAAAGAAAGGGGGGGGGGAGTAGGAAAGTTTTCGAGAAACATTTAAAGTGAAAAAAGCAGAAGCCTTAGAAGCAACAGCTATTCAAAATGCCATAACGTTGAAGTATACTGAAGTACATTAATCTGTAATGTTTATATTCTAACTTTCTAATAATATTCTAACTTTGTAATATAAAAATTTATAGTCCACACAGGACAAATTACACACACACACCTGTTTTAAGGGGAATATGTTCTTCTCTGTTCATAAAATGATACAGAGAAGAGCATTTTTTATGTCAGTGGAACAATATATCCTTTGGCTTTATTGAGCTTAATTGTAATAAAAGATGGCATCACTCTTTAGAAAATAGCATACCGTATCAGTCAAGGATCAAAGTGAGTGGCATTCTCTTTGTATGAAACTGGAAAATTGATAAACAATTGATAGACATTTGATAAATTGTTGTGAACCTCCCAGAGAGCTTTGGCTATTGGGTGGTATAGAAATGAAATAAATAATAATAATAAAGTGGAATAGAAATGAAATGAAATGAATAAATAATAATAATAATAATAATAATAATGTGGAATAGCCTTTAGTGAATGTAATCTAGTCAATAAAGATATTTTATTTAAAATAGTGAATGTAATTAATTTATGAATGGATCTTAATTGTTAATTACTGCCACAAACCTTTGATGCTTTTGTATTCCATTTATCTGTTTCAAATTTGAATCCTTACATTAAGTAATTTAAATGTTTCTATTAATATTTATTAATAAATATTAATAAAACAATGGCTAAATGAGTCTAAAAATAAATATAAATATAGCTGGAACTTTAGAAAAGTGCTATATTATATTTGCATGAACTTCTAGAATTGTTTCTGTAAATGTGTCACCCTCTCACAACCCCAATGCTGAATGCAAGAGCACTGCACCAAATACAAGGAAATCCGTGTAAGGTGACGTTTTTTCCGAGTCAAGTGCCCTTGGGGTTCCTCTGCCTGATCAGAAGTTAGAAGTGGAGATACTGAGCCAACTACTAACAATGCTAGAAAATGTCAAAAACCATGGAGTCCATATGAAGATGTTGACAGAGATTGCCTGGCTGCAAGCAAGCCAGGGAAAGCTCACCCTTCTGTCAAGCAGGAGTCAAAGCTTCTGGGGTTCCCCCCACTTGCTCCCTCCCCAGTCCTGTCATCTATTCCCCTCAGTTGCTGTAGCAAGCTGGATTCCAGGTGAGCTGCATGGTAGGCAGGGAACAGGTAGATGACCGGGCCAGAGAAGGAATGGGTGGGAGGAAAAGTGACTGCCTCGGCTTCTTCTGCAACAGGGATCGAAGCTATACGGATGTTCTCCTGGTCACAACTTGGCAACTGCATATGCCGAGTCTATCACGGCAGTGTTTGCTGCTGCTATGGATACCTTTCAACTGCCTTGCTCCATTTCTTCAATATGGTTCTGTTACCGTTTTAAATATTGTTTCCATTCCTTTGCACAGGAGGATAGGATTACCGAGGAGATCCCGACTGTGCCAAATGGCGAAGTTTCAGGAGAAGAGAACAAAATTACAGAAGTAAGACAAGTGGTTTTTATCCTTCTATAACTTTGGGCACAATCCTATGCATGTTTAGACAGAAAAATGTCCTCCAACTCCCAGCATGCCCCAGCCAGAAAAAAGTTCCTACAACTCCCAGCATGCCCCACCCAGAAAAAGGTCCTACAACTCCCAGCATGCCTCAGCCAGCTATGCTGGAGTTGTAGGACTTTTTTTCTGTGTAAACGTGCATAGGATTGCATCCTTAAGTGCTTTTTTTGGAACTTGGTTTTTGTTTTGGCTTCTTTTCTTTGTCTAGGACAGGGGTGCAGAACCTCAGGCCCGGGATCCCAATCTGGCCCTCCAGGATTCCCCAGATGGCCACTTCCCCTTCCCCTGGTCCCACCTCATTTCCTCCAACCACTGATTGTTTGGTTGTTTCCTGGCTTTTCTGCAGTCCCCCCTCCCCCTTGTAAAAGGTTGAAATGCCTCTCCTAAGGCTTAGTTACTGGCACTAAGAACCTTCCTCTACAATTGGCTGGTATTTCGGCCCCGCCCCTTTTGTCCCACCCACCACTGGAATGTGGCCCCTGAGAGCTTCTCCAAAATGGAATTTGGCTGAAAGAAGCTCCCCAACCCTGGTCTTAGAAAAGGAAGAACAATAATAGCTTTGAAAGGCAATTTGCAAGTTCAGGCAAGGCTGCTCATGCGCTTCATGGGCACACTGTCCCACCTGCAATGAGAATGATGTGCTGAACTGGCTGAATGCTGGAGGAGGAGTTTAGACACAGCATTTGAGAATGCCTCTGTCCTTGGTGGTCTGTAAGCCATTGTGTCTGAGAAGATCCGTAACAGGCTGTGGTTAGCCAATGACTTCCGGTTATAAGAAACCAATGCTGCCACCTCACACACACTATGTGTGACTGTGAGCTGCTCCCCAGCATGATTCCGATTGCCTGCCTGTTATGTAGGAGTTCAGTGTACTTCCATGCTATGGAGGGAAGAGCATGACCTTGCAGAGTGAACCCTTTTAAACTTGCAGCAATGCTATCCAATTAAGAAATGCAGGCAACCAGTTTATTCTTTTAAAGGCATAGTTAACAAATAATCTGATAAGTACAATTTCATGAGACATGCTAGGCACGTTTAAGAAGTGAAGGATGATTTGAATTTGCTTTTGTTTAGAGGTTTTTTTTCTTTCTTCCCTGTCTGGCTTTCTAATGTTACTCAAGTGCTGTTCTTTCCTTTGTTGCCAGGAGATTGAAAAGTCTGAAGCTACTGAAGAGAATGAAGTTCCCGCAGGAGACGATGCAGAGGCAGATGCTGAGTCTGCTGAAGTGCCGACAGAAGAACAACAGGTAATTTTATTTTATTTTTTTCCTCCATGCCATTTTTGTTCGAAACTTCCCTCATCCGATCACACACTCTAAACTTTTTTGCATAAGAATTGGAGTTATGTAGGTGTATCTCAGGAAACATTATATTTATCACTGAGACATGCAACAAAACAAGGCCGGTCCTATCATTAGGCAGAGTGAGGCAGCCACCTCAGGAAGCAGATGTTGGGAGACAGATGTTTTTGCAAAAGATGCTTACACCAGTTTTCCACATCTCTTTCAGCTGTGGATCTGTATGGGTGGATCTGTATGAGCCACCTACATTGGCTAGAATGTACCTTTAGCTTTTGAAAATGGCTTCCTTCCACTTTTGATCTTTTATCAACATTCACACAAGCAATACATTCCAGACCAAAAAAGGGGCTTTTATGAAACACCTTGTGACAACTCTTCCGCAAGATACCATCCAGTGGGGTATCTCTGGCATTGTCTTGCTTATTAAGCATCCACAGCTGCTGTCTACTGAGCAACAAGCAGCCTTTCCTTGGAATGGCACATTATAGTCTAGTTCAGTGTTCTCCAACCTTGGGTCCCCAGATGTTTTTGGCCTACAACTCCCAGCTACGCTGGCTGGGGCATGCTGGGAGTTGTAGGCCAAAAACATCTGGGGACCCAAGGTTGGAGAACACTGCTCTAGTAGTTAGTACCAGCAGCTGGTTTGTACGAGTTGCTTTCAGTGTTTCTGCCTGCTGGCCGGGCAGGGGATGAAAATGATGAGCTGCAGCTGCTCCCTCATTACACAAAGAAGACAACATGAAAAAGTCACTCTGAATTCCATAGAAAAGTAGCAAACCTGCATTTCCTGTAAGATACTGCTTGGGAACAGAATGAGACTGAATGTGAATGGACTTGTTTTAAGAACTCTTCTTAGCGGTTTTACCTTGCAGGGACCATTGGGTGGAACAGCCAAAACGTATTGATTTATTCAGGGAATGATCCTATGGCCCCTTGACATTCTCTGAGGGGCCACAGGATAGTTCGGATCCCCATCTCCAAGGTCAGAGACAGCACTCAGACCACCCTCGCTTGAACCCGGCACGAAAAGAAGTACACCAGCTGCTCTCCAAGGACAGGAATGTGATCTCGGAGATGGGTAAATGGGAGTGTTTTAGGGAGCAGGGACAGCAGGAGACTGGAGCAGCCAGGATATGAGCTATCCTGAAGCTGCTCATGCTGCCTCCTTCCCTCCCCCTCCAAAACACCATCACGAGATGGCTGAAAACCAAGGGCCACTGAGAGGCTGCACCCCCTGCCTCCCAAGACAAACATCATGGCAAGGGGGAGACCAGCCTGACCCCATACATCAGCCAGAGAGGGAGCAGATACAGGGAGCTCGCTTCACCCCTCCCTGCCAGAAGGAACACGCAGCTCCAACTGACAGTTCCCTGGGACTGCAGACTCTGGCCTCATCCATCGGCCAGAGAACCAAGGGCCACTGGGAGGCTGCACCCCATGCTTCCCAGGATTAATGTCACGGCAAGGGGGAGACCAACCTAGTCCCCATACATTGGCCAAAAAAGGAACAGCTGCAGGTTGCTTTTTTTGCCCTTCCCTGCCAGGGGAAAAAAAATCTATAAGGACCTTGTTGTAACTAAGAACTGGTGCCTGAGTTTTGCTTTCTTCCTCCTCCCTCCCAGTCCCTTTTCCTTTTGTGTCATGTCTTTTAGATTGTAAGCCTGAGGGCAGGGAATGTCTTCTTATTAATCTTTGTAAGCCACTCTGGGAGCCTTTTTGGGCTGAAGAGCGGGGTAAAAATGCTGTGAATAAATAAATAAATAAATAATAAATAAATAAATAAAACGGCTGTCTAGTGAAAATGCAGAGCCAGAGGAGCAGGGAGGCGAAGATCGCCTCCGCTGCTCCTCCTGCTCTGCATTGGATGAGCAGGAGTCTCCGAATTCGGGGTCTTATGCTCATCTCCATAGGATTGCGCCCTTAATCAATGTATAGGCCACTTGACTATATCTAAAAAGGTATCTTAAAGCGGTTTACAACATAAAAGTTTAAAATACAGAAAGTCCACAGTTAAACATTTAAAAACAGAATAAAAAGCATCTCAGTTAAAAACATTTAAAAACAAAAAGAAAAACTATTCTCAATTAAAACATTTAAAATTAAAGAACAAACACTCAGCAAACTGGGCAACACAACCAGTCAGGGAAGGTCTGGCTGAGAAGATAAGTCTTTAACTGGTGCCTCAAACATGCCACAGTTGCGCCTCCTGCATACTAAGCGGGAGGGTACTCCACAAAGTGGGTGCCACCATGGAGAAGGCCTGTTTTCAGGTTGTCACCAGACTGCAATCTGCAGGTTGCAATGCAGTCAGAAAGGCTTATGATCATAATTACGATGTACATGTATGCAGAAGAAGGGAACTCAGTAAGGGGGGAAAGCTGGTATCAGTTGCACCTGGCATCTTTAAATGGCTTTCACAGAAGTTCTCTATCTTTTGCTAGCAACATGTTCCCCAAGGCCCAGATAGATATTGTTTGTTGGTCTCCACAGGGCCTGTCTCCAACCCTGAAGGTTGCTTAAACTTCTATCATAGCCAGTATGCGTTCTTGGAACTCAGGCCTCTTCTGAAGTCTGTGACAAAACTTAATGCGTTTATACATGAATATTGTGGGAGAAGGTGTAATCAGGACTGTTTGTACTGTGTCCTAAATTTGGCAATAAGTCAAAATTTGGCACCAGGCTAACCAGATCAGTGCCAAAATAAGCTGAATCCTGCAACTGATATATGCAAACTAAACAAATGATCTTTAAGCTTATTTTGCAAGTATTATTGTCTTCCAATTACCTAGTCCTGGAGAGAGGCAAGGAGCTGAATCCCACCCCACCTCAGTCCCCTGTCCTTTGGATGCCTCATTTTCAAGCCTATTTACAGCCCATTTGCTTTTTAAAAAAGAAAACAGACATTTGCAGAATGCTGAATTCTGCATGCAGTACCCAATCCTGTCCTTGTACTGTGCAATTGGGGAATAGCAAAAGACATAATTATGTTGCAGCAGCACTGAAGAGAAGTGTCTTCTTTAGGATGTTAGGAATGAAAAAATGATGTATAAAAATAGTGTTTCTATACTGCATTTTTCTTCTGACTAGTAGCAAAAAAAATGCTGCAGGAGCAAAGCACTTTACTGCTTTGTGAGGACCATGGAGACAAAAGGAGGTGTGCTTTGCTGCCATTTCCCTGTCATTCCTGTTCCAACTTTTCTCTTCTCAGGACAAGGGGAAAGGAACATAATGTCTCTAGGTGCCTTATACTTCAAAAGATGGGGCACAGGCCTAGGTTTCTTACCAGAGGATGGGTAGAAAACCCATTGCAGCTCACTTTAGGCTGCACTCCTATGTGCCCTTATTTGGGAGTGAACACAATAGGACTTACTTCCAAATAGATATGGATAGCATTTTTCTATTAAATAGATTCTAGTCTCATCTCGAAAATATATTTGTCATCGATTGCCATCTGATTTTCATTTTTTAGACTGTTTTTAAGAAAGGTTTTAATGTTCTCTTTCGCAGGAAGACGGTGAAGAACAGCCAGTGACAGAAGTATAGTAACATGCATGCACTTTTCTTTCCGTTCTATTCCATTTTTAAAAGAAACTCATTTAAAACATTTCTTGACAATTGTATTTTCCCAACCTAAATAATGAATCCTAATTAGGACTGGAGTCTAGCAAAGAACATTTATGTCCTGGTCTAATTCTCCTCTGGGCCCAAAGAATTAATCCCACTACCCATTCTATCCTAACAAAATGGCTTGCACTTAAACTTAAGTACCCAGACAGTAACTTTTGTAAACACATGTGGGCGCATGTGCACACATGCACTTTTCTCTCTCCCCATCCCTATCTATACATGCGTGTGTGCGCACGTGCACACACATGGTCCTGTTGTCTAGTAGGATTCCACAGGGCACAATAGACACTTGAGGGTGGTTTATGGTGTAATCCTATTATCCTATGCATGGGCTGGGGAATGCTGGGAGTTATAAGACTTTTTTATTTCAGTTTCTCCTGAAATTTTTTATTTTGGTTTCTCCTGCCACATTTTAGAGAAGGATCTCTGTACAGGAGAATAGATTCTGCCCGCTCCTGCTTACCTTTAAAATAGTTGTAGATTTGCATTTCAGTCCAAGTTGTTTATTTGGGTTTCCATAATTTTTCTTCTGAGGAGAAATGCACATGGCAGATTTAATCCTTTGTTTCAATAGTTGCTTCTTTTAGTTCCAATATTTGACCACTCTTTCATATAAATAAGGAAGGGGAAGAAGCACAGGAGGAAGAGGAAGAAGAAGAGGAGGAGGAGGAGGAGGAGGAGGAGCAGGAGGAGGAGGAGGAGGAGGAATCTTAGTGCATTTGTATGACTTTTCCTTCAAAAGATTGTTCAGGTAATTATGCGAACAGCCGTCTGATTTCAGCTTCCACCTGAAAATCCTAATTGTTTTCTTAACTAAGGAAAGGGAAGTGTGGAATACTTTTCATGTTAGTTTTTAAGCAGACAACATAAGTGTAAAATCTGAATAATGGCCATCACTACTTTTTCCAATATGCTCCTTAGCAGGGATTTAATACAATTTTAATGGGAGAAAAATAGAACACAAGTCAACCAACATAAGCCAACCATTGGCCCATTATTTTTAGTCAGAGAAGTTATGCATGTGTTTTAACTCTCTTGTTGAAATTAATGTGACTTACGTGTATTTTATTTTCCTTTGTCTGGATTGTGCCCATACTTCTAAACAAAAGAACAGTTTTTGTAGAACTGTAGAGGTCATCTGGGAGTCATATGCTGATTGAACATGCTTTTTAAAAAATTATTCATCTTCTTATTCTGATGGGAAAATTCAGCAAACGCTTTTACTATTGACTTATGAGGAATGGTTGAAAGAGGTGGATATGAGGAAGAGAAGATTAAGGGAAGACATGACAGACATCTTCAAATATCTGAAAGACTGTCATTCAGAAGATGGTGCAGACTTGTTCTCTGTTGCTCCAGCAGGTAGGACTAGAACCAGTGGGTGGAAATTGCAGGCTAATCATTAGAAGAAGCTGCCTAACGGAGAGAGGTGTTCAGCAATGGAACAAACTGACTCAGGTGGTGGTGGATCCTCCTTCACACTTAAGCCATATATACAATGTTTTGGAGATTCCTGATAGGGATGGAAGAATATTTCAATTTTGGTTGCTCTCAGTTTCTCATTTTCCAATCTTAAGTTTGGTTCATCCCAAACTTTGAGAGTTTTTTTTTTATAAAGTTCACATGAAAATCCATAAGCATTTTTCTGCACATTTATCCTAATACATGCATTTTTGTATACATTTTTGCTTAATATGTACATTTTTGCAAGCAATTTTCCTTATACAATGCATTTTTTAACATTAATTTCCCAAATAGATAATAATTTCTATACCGCCTGGAGAGCTTCAGCTATTGGGTGGTATAGAAATTAATAATAATATAATAATAACAATAACAATATAATAATAATATACACATTTTTTACACGCTTTGTAACTTTCCCCCTCTTCATTCATACATGTGTATTTACCTCACTGCCAGGAGGGAGGAGAAATTGATTGCAAAATTCGGAGAAGTGCGAATTTCGTATCACAACTGAGTTTCAGTTCACTTGGTAGTTCGAAAGTGTGAAATTAGGTAACCACTTTAAAATGAGAATCAAATGAATTTCTCCCCCATTCCTAGCTTGTCACGAGAACAAAAGTCATTTGGCAGACTAATGCCATCTAGTGTTTTAAACTGCCACTGTAACCCTTTGTCACAAGGGAGCCACTATAATTTATTCATTCGTTCAATGTATACCCTGCCTTTCTTCCAGCGAGTGGCACTCAAGGTGGCTAACAACAATAAAAGACAATATTTGAAATAGAAACATAATTAAAACAACCATAGATTTTATTAAAAACACAGTAAAAAAAACCCCTCAAGAATAATAGAATAAAAACTGCACCCCACCCAACAGACCCACTTACATGCCAAAGGCCTGCTTGAATAAAAATGTCTTTGCCTGCTGCAGAGGGACAACAGAGAGGGAGCCAACCTAGCCTTCCTTGGCAGGAAATTCCAGAGTCTGGGAGCAGCCACTGAGAAGGCCCTCTATCGCATCCCCACCAAGCGCGCCTCTGCGAACTGCAGCACCCAGAGAAGGGCCTCCCCCAATGATCTTCAAACCCGGACAGGCTTGTAAGGGAGAAGGTGGTCTTTCAGGTAGCACAGTGCATGAACCAGTGCTGTGGTTTTAAATTGGGACAGCATCATGAAGCTCTACTCCACTGAAATGGTAGGAACAGGATTATGTACTTGCGGTGTATCCGGGATTGCAATGAAAGCCTTTAGGATTCTGCTCAAGGGATCGTGGGCAGCCCAGCTCCCCTACTTTTCCTTGTCCTGCCTCTCCTCCCCCTGCCACCAAACCACAATATGGTGGGGGAGCTTGGGCTACAGCAGTGCAGTGGCTACAGCACTGGCACTGCTACTGGCTGTAGCAGTGCCAGTGCTGGGGGTTGACCCCTGAACTGGAGCAAGGGGGTGATTTTTCTTCTTCATGTACTAAAGAATGATTTTAAAAGGCAGCTTAATAGTCCTAAAGTCTAATTTATTTCTCTCCCTTTTTCTTTTATTGCTTTTTGAATGAGGGTGAATCAAATTAAACGAAACCAGACCATTCCTTAAAGCAGCCTTCCGCAACCTGGCACCCTCATAGGAACATAGGAAGCTGCCTTACACTGAGTCAGACCATTGGTCCATCTAGCCCAGTATTGTCGACACTGACTGGCAGCAGCTCTCCAGGGTTTCAGGCAGGATTCTTTCCAAGCCCTACCTGGAGACCGGGGATCGAACCTGGGACCTTCTGCATGCAAAGCATGTGCTCTGTCGCACTGAGCTATGGTCCCTCCCTACAGCACCTGGTATTCCAAGGTGGTCACCCATCCAAGTACTAACCAGGCCTGACCCTGCTGAGCTTCCAAGATCAGACGAGATTGGGTTGTTCAGATGTCAATGCCAATGGCCATGCTGGCTGGGAATGATGGGAGTTGCAATCCAACACATTTGGAAGGCGCCAGGTTGGAGAAGGCTGCCTTAAAGAAAGCAAACTCCTGTAGTCTCTGTTCTTTTAAATATTTTACTGTATTTCAAATCTCTGTACTGCTGCTAGGTTTTATTTTGACTTTTACTCCTGTTTTATACTATAGTTTTAAATTTTTAAATTGTTATACTGTATTTTATCTTGTATTTTGTGGTTTTAATTGTTGTGAACTGTTGTGAGAGCTCTGGCTGTGGGGCGGTATAGAAATGTAATAAATAAAATAAAATAAATAGGGAAAACAAGTTTCTGGCGTATTTCCTCCAACTGCAGAACACACAGAAGGCAAGGATCCTAAAAATGTATACTTTCAGTGGCCAACTAGTGGCCTCCGGCTCCGGGCCACAAGTGGACATTGAATTTAGTTCTGGTGCATCCATCACGAGAAGTGTGCTGCAGAGGAGGTGTGCACTCTATGGATTGTATCCAATGTTAGTCCTACTTAGAGTAGACTCATTGAAATTAATGGGACTTAAGTCAGACTAATATTGGGTACAGCCCTATGACTCCCTGCTCTTTTGCTTGTACAACATATGCTTCAGTGCAGTGGAGGAGTTGAATCCCCGAGATTCACTCCAGTTCCATCCATGTTACTTCTGGCTAGCATGGAGAAGATCTCAGTGTGGTCTCCTTCCTGGCAGTGAGGTAAATACACATGTATGAATGAAGAGGGGGAAAGTTACAAAGCGTGCACTTTTTCTGCAGCTGTTTCCTCTACTGTGCAACTCTTGATCCTCAGCACATCTTGGGACAGGAGAGGGGGAAACAGCAATGCATCAGCCACCCCTGGAGTCCAGCAACACCCCATCATCCACAGCCTACCGGTGTGGATAGAACATAGCACCATGCACCCATGGGGGGAAAGCATATCAACAATTGTATGTACAGTCCATAGCAATCCTGTTGTATATTAGAACACACATGCCAGGAGCTAGCATGGGTTGAGCTAGGAGCTGTCTGTTTGGAAGCACCCCAAGTCTGGCAAGGAGGCTGGAAGGTGGATCTGTCCCTGAGCATCCAATCCTTCAGGCTCAAGGAGATGGGGCTGACTCAGACAAACCCACTGCAGTTGCTGATACCGAATAGATTCCAAGGAGTCTTGTTCAGAGTCTGCCTTTACATCAGGGGTGTTGAACTTTTTTCAGTCCCAGAGCTGAATTCAATTTCAGATAATCTTTCAGGGGCTGTATTCCAGTGGTGGGCAGGGCCAAATACAAATGGGGTGGGGCCAGAAATACTCTGGTTTCTCTTTAGATCATATAAATCTTTTGCCTTTTAACTAAGCCATAGGAGAGGCAGTTCAACATTTTAGAATGGGGGGGGGGGGGAACTGTGCAAAACCCAGGAAATCACCAAGCAAATCAGTGGTGGGGGGAAGGGGGCGTGGCCATCTGGGAAACCCCAAAGAGCCAGATTGGGACACCAGGCAGGCCTGATTTGGCCCATGAACCATGACACCCCTAATTTACAGGAATCAGAAGCCAAGCTGAATCACGGCATGAGGCTCCCTCCTGATCATTGCTTTGTGAGAAATCCTAAGGATGCAATTCTTTGTCCTTTCCTTCTTCCACTTTCTCATCATTTTATATGCATCTTCTAGGGGTGAGTTTGTCCTGTTGTGCATTAAGCTGCTACTTGCATCACATTTTAAATCTTCCCTACAGGAAGCAGAAGCCCATGGCAGTCACCACAGTGTGAAGATGATAGAAACAATCACTTTCCCTCCATGAAAACATCAGTGCCTGTTCTCTCCGACTCCAGATATCGGCATAGATGTAACCCAAGACAACGAGCAGCCCCACATGCAGTCTTTATATACATGTGTATGTGTGGTATTCTGGCTTTGTGTCACGTGGGTCTTCTGAGCCTCAGATCTTGATGACCAACAAACATTGTGGGTCTGATATTTAGGATGTAGGTTCTTATGGGCAGGGATTGTTTCAGTCTCCATGTTTGTGCATGGCCCAGGCACATACCACTGACGGCACTAAAAAATATTCACAAGGCCATTCGGAACTGGAAATGCCAAAGAAGCTCTATGTGTCCATGCCGCAACCTGGTTATCTCTAAACTAGCCTTTGAAGTGGGTGTTATTTTTAATGTACAGCTATTGAAATAAACACATTTCATGCCAACTGTCTGTTCATTCCCTACAGGCATTAATTTACCTGAGAAAATGAGAAAACTTAACAAAAATACACATGGGACCTTCACTTAAGAAAGTTCTCTTTGGGAGCCCTTTGCCCTCGCCCCCCAATGTATTTTTATGCTAGCTTCATACAATATGGAGTTTTTTCTTGTCATGATTTTCATTGTTCATAAAGGTAGAGCTTTTCAAAGGCACAACTGACTGTGAGATATACATTTACTAGAAGTCAGACTATCAATTTTCCCCTCATGCCACTGAAAAGTTATTTTCAGCTCTCCCAACATTATATATATGAACAAGGACTGCCACGTATAAGTGGGTGTAGGGCAACATCTTCTGTCCCATTCTCTTATGGTCTTTGTTGTGCATTGAGCTGCGGAGACTGTTGAAAACAGTCCATCGGGAAATTCACCTATGCCAGCCTTCCTCAGCCTGGTGCCCTCCAGATGTGTTGGACTGGAACTCCCATAATTCCTAGCCATGAAAATTTTGGGCGTTCAGTCGAAGACATCTGGAGGGCACTGAGTTGGCAAGGTTGACCTCTGTGACCCCTAATGAAATTAACAGGAGCTGTCAAAAAGCACATTATATTAGTATAGTAAGGGTGTGCTCAAGATGAGCACCCAAGTACCTAGTATGCCTTTTGAAGTTTGATTATATTGGTAGCCGATGGGGGAACAGTGAGGGTCAGAGGAGAAATTAGGCTGGAGATCCATGAATAGGATCTCTCATTTTGCTTTAAGTGATAACAGTGGCCAGGCTGGGGTGTGTCAAATTACGCCAACTGTGCCAGGGTGGAAGGGTTTTTTTCTGGAGAAAAGGGTACCGGAACTCTTGGATTACATTTCCTCGGGAGTAGATGGCGATTAAATTGTAATGCAATTAATAGAAGAAAAGGTGCTGGAACTCAGTTCCGGTGAGTTCCACCAGAAAAAAAGCCCTGGTTTTTTTAACCTTTTTCTTTCACACCTTTCCCCTCATTTCCCCACCCCACCTCCAAAGTTGCTGTTTCCTCTACAGGGCAAAATATATAGGTACCTGCATGATACATGTATGTTTTGCCTAGCAAGGCAAATAGCAGCTTTGGAGAGGTTTTAATTGGGAAAAAGTGCATGGGGTGGAGGGGTGGGTTTAAATGCCCTTTCCCAGTGTACTGATCTGAATTGGGTCCCTGCTGCTGCTTTAATAGTTAATATATTTTTAAAAAACTGGGGCAGATCCTATTCATGTGTCCCCTGCATCACACCAGGCTCTGCACCCTCCTGTTGAATTGCCAGGTATCTCTTAGACTCCAACACCGGCAGTTGTCTCTAGCCCTCAGATCAGAGGTTGGGAGCCTGTGACCCTCCAGAGGTTGTTGGATTACAACTCCCATAATCCCTGAACATTGGTCATGCTGGCTGGGGCATGTGGGAGTTGGGAGTCCCAATGACATCTGGAGGGCTACAGGTTCCCCCACTCCTGTCTTAGATGATTATGGTAGCTGGGCAAATGGCTCAGACTTGAGAATTAGGATCAAACCCTGACAGCCATCTAGCAAGGCAATTTTCATGCAAAGTTGTAACTGGCATGCTGTGATTTTGTTTAAACATCCCTAGGTTATAAAGGGCTCAAGCCTTGTCTTAGAAGACCTACGTGCCTTATAAAGACTGCAAGACAAATCTGACTAATATCTCAACAGCCCATTTACTGTAAAATAGTCTCATTAAAATGAATGAGACTTCTCTGAAGTAAGTGGGTTATGCCAAAGGAAAACTTCAATCCTTTCTCCCAATTGAGAAGCACTGAAGCACTTTCATTTTTACAGTCTACAAAGGGGACTATAATTTCCTGAAGGTATTAAGATTGGCCAGTTCCCACTCTGGTCCCACTTACACACATTTTACATCTGTATTTCCTTTGATGAAACAATTTGTTCTCGTTTTGCATCTGTGAATTGAGATTCCAAGATCTTGTCTCCATTGGAAAGAGATCTCTGTTCTAGCTATTGGGAATCATCATAGCCCTCAAGTATGCAGCCACAATAGATGACTTCCAGTGCGGGAGTATCTTATTTTGGTGAAAACAATAGCAAATGTTGGTGCCTATCTCTGGACTTGGACTGGCACAATTCTAGTAGTGGCCGTACACTGCCTGTAACCAGCTCAGTGAAGACGTGAATTGTAGATAAAGCCAAAATGTGGGGCAACATTGATATGGCTGATCCTTTTTTTCTTTTCACTGTAGAGCCAGGACTTTACCTATTTAATTTGCAGCCCAAGTAAGACAATTTTCTAGCCTTTTCTCTTTTTTTGTTACGTGCATTAGCCTGTTTTAGAAATTGAGTTACTAGTGACACGGAATACTGAATGAGGCAACCCCATTGTCTGTAATATCTGCACTGTGTGTTGTTTGTTTATTCCCCCCCAGTGCCTTTGTATGGTGTAAGAGTTGCTAGAGACCTCAGTGTATTTAAAAAGAACAACTTTTCTATCCACTTGTCTGTGCTTCCATTTATTTTCATATGATGAAGGGAATATTAAGCAATGGAAATTACTATGTGGAAAAAAATCTTAACAGTGTTCTTTCCCTAATGGATAGATGTGGAGAAAGCCTGACACGAGTACACACACACACGCACACGCACACGTGCACATATACCTCAGTCTCCTTCCCCGGGGGGTGGGGGAGGGAGGCTGGAGAGATGAGGAAGTAGCCAGACGGATCCGCATACCAACAATGGAGGGCCTCAGTTGGATTCCACAAAACCCAGGAAAGGACCATCAAGACCATCAAACTAGCAGGGCAGTCTCAAAGAGCTGTAAAGTACCCAACACATCACCTTCTTTTCCCGGGCAGGAATAAGCCCACCTGACACGAAGGGGCAGGCATAAGCCCCACCTGTCCGCAGGGGCGGAGAGAGCGGGAAACTTGGGTAGAAAACCCCTCTCCCCTCCTTTTGGGGGTTGTTGGGAACACGGGCCGTTTTCGTCAAGTTCGTCCTCCAGCGGCGGCTGGGATAAGCTGTTCTCTTCCCCGGATCGGGCAGATCCGGAGCCAGGCTGAAACTGACCAGCGTGAAGTCTTTAGTCTAAGGTAACTGACTAATTTCAATGCGCTAGCCTGGGAACCCGTTCATTGATAAACTTGGAAATCACGTCAGGTCATGTTGACGTTATAGTATTCCTAGAAAGTTATTAGTTCCGCTCCATATATTGTATAGTAAATAAAAGCCTTATTTGGTCATATAAAGGGCTGAAGTTTCCTTTTGTGGCGCAAACCTCCTAGTCGGTTTCAATCGCTTGTACGGGCTGTAACTCAGTGCCGGTTAACCCGTTAAGCGCCAAACTCAAACCCTGGTGCTGGTCCTTCACAATAGAATTGCACTACTTACTTTGAGGAAGTTTAAGAATATAAACATTAGATAACTCTCTGTAGTCTACTGGTAAATACTATGCTATTGCTTAAGGTGCCCGAGACTTAGGCGTATCATCTAGTATAAGCTATGCCAGCCTTCCCAAACCTGGTGCCCTCCAGATGTTTTGGACTTCAACTCCCATCAGCCCCAGCCAGCATGGCCAATGGTCAGGAATGCTGGGAGTTGTAGTCTAAAACATCTGAAGGACACCAGGGGCAGATTCCAATGGGGCACTTATTCCCCCACTGATGCCTTTACACCCTTCTGCAAGCGGTGGGTCCTGCCGATTCCACTGCGCAAACGGAACCTACCGCTTATGTGAAGGAGATTTAGTGTTTCCTAGGGGAAGCCCCAAAATGAGCAGAAATGCTCATTTCTGGAAGGAGGTCATCGGAGGACAATTTCCTGGTGGTTCTTCCTGGACCTATGGCCTGATTGGAGTCCACCAGGAGAAGAGCTTTCAGTGTGGTGGCTCCACTTCTATGGAACTCCCTGCCTCTGGAGGTCAGGGAGGCACCAACACTGTGTTGCTTTCACCACCTGCTGAAGACCTCCTTGTTCCGGGAAGCCTTCTTCTCTGCCGTCCAACCACCATTTTAATGTTACCTTGTTGCCTATGTATTCTCTTTGTTTCTTTTATCTGTTTCTATCTTTTTATTGTTTACCACTTCAGAATCTGCTTAGATATGGAGCGGTATACAAATACTGTTAATAAAGAAATAAAGGTCTCACTTTGCAAGTCTGAGGAATTCCAGTACATGCCCAGTGCCCGGAACTGTCATGACCCCCCTCCAGGAGTCCTCCTCTGAAGACGAGGGTGACTCACCCAGGGCCCTGGACGCTCCTCAGGAGCAGAGTGCAGACACTGCTGCTCCAGACGGGGCCGACCGGGCAGCTGAAGAGCTGGCAGGCCCCTCTGGCATGACCCGTGGGAGTTCCCCAGCCCGGGAGGAGTCAGAATCAGAGCCGGAGATAGCGCAGGCCCCAACTCCCAGACAAAGGCGGGCGATGAAAAGGCAGGAACAGATGCAGGCCCCTCGACGCAGCGTCCGGCTGCAAACCAGGACGTCGGCCTTGTGAGGCTTTTATAATCAGCCTGCTGCTGAAGAGCTCCAGCTGTGGGACGGGCGTGCCCGGTAGCAGGCTGTAGAAAAGCACGCACTCACTAGAGCATGGGTATTGGGAAACAACGTCCTCCTTGATTCGTGTTCCTGATCCCTGACCTTGCTCCAGAACCCTGCCTTGCTTCCCGGACTCTTGGACCCGACTTTGGACTGACCCTGACACTGCCTCTGCTCGACACCTGGACTTTTGAACAACACTCTCGGCTTGACTCCTAGGATTGTAAGACCACGCTTCTGTTACCCATCCCGCCGCAGCTCCCTTATCTTATCTCAGCTGGACATTTGGCAGCGCTCCGAGGAGTAAAGCCAGCTGCTGGCTGCCGGCCAGCCTTAAACCGGACAGGAACAAACAAGGAGGAATGGCCAAAACTTGTAAACTGCAGAGTCAAACTATTGCAGCCTCCATATTGTTGCTGATGCTTTGGGTGTGTGGACTTGCACCACTAGCATCCCCTTCGGTGCACCTATGACAACAATACAGGATAGGGGACAACATAAGATATTTGGTATCTGTATCAGTAGTCTTTACAACACAGTTCAATGAGAGCTACACAAAAATGAAACCAGGGAAGCATCCAAATGAGAAAGTGTTGTAGTAATAGGTGACTTCAGTTATTGCCTCCCCCACAGTGACTGGTAAATGCATGTTCCAGTCACAGCAATGAGGTTAAATTTCTCAATGCCCTAAACAACTTTGCCCTAGAAAAGTTGGTCATGAAACTAATCAGAGGGGATATGACCATGGACTTAATCCAAGACCTAGTGTGAGATGTGAGTGTTGATGAACCAATTTGAAACAGTGACTACTGTGCTATCAAATTTAATTGATATTTAAGTGGAAAATTGGCAAGACAATCCAACAGAACCACATTTGACTTTAAAAGAGGAAACTGCTCTAAATGAGTAAAAAGGAAGTTGAAAGGGGAAATCAGGAGGATTAAACTTCTCCAGAGTTCTAGGAGGTTCCAGAAAACAACAATAGAAGCTCAGCTAGAATGTATCCCACAGGTCAGGGAAAGTAGCTCAAAGTCCAAGAGGTCACCAGCATGGTTAACTAGCAGTGTCAAGGAAGCTATTACAGAAAACACTTCCTTTAGAAAAGGGAAGTCTTGCCTAAACAGGAACACAAATTTGCACATAGGAAATGCAAAGAGACAAGAAGAGATGCCCCCCCCCACAAAAAAACAAACCTGTTGAGCATAACACCAATGCCAACAATAAATAATTATTTTAAATATAGCAGCAGCAGCAAACCACCTAGAAAGGCAGTTGGATCACTGGGTGACAGTGGGGTTAAAGGAGTTCTAAATGAGGAAAGGAAATTGAAGAGAAGCTGAATGATTTATTTTCATCGCTGTTAGGCGATATTTGAGTAACCTGCCTGCATGCTTATTTGACCACACCTACTTCCTCCCACATCCAGTTAATCTTATCTCTGAGGTAACATCTCTCTTCCCTGACCCTCCTTGAGGAAAGCCATGTATGTATGGCTGGCTCTCCACCAACCATGCTGACTCCAATGGACCTTAAGCAGTACCTGCATGCATTATCCAAGTACCAGTATGCAAGACTACTAGTAGTTTGTGAGTACAATAAACATTGTATTGATATAACTAGTCTGGATTACTTTTAATCCTAAAAGCCTTCTGGGTAACAGACCATGTGGTGATGGCCTTGCAAGTTGAGTGAGTTAGCAATAAGCTTCTGCATCTCTTAGATGTTTTCAAGAAGGGAGTCTGAGGAACTGAGATAGATAGTGGTGACTTGTATCCTTTACAGGACCATATTCCATCTGGTAACTTGTGTCCTCACTGTGGGAAGCTGTGTGGATCTAGAATTGGCCTCCACAGTCACTTACGGACCCATCGCTAGAGTCTACACATTTTTTTTAGAATTTCCTCCTTTTATAATTTTCTTTTTGTAATTTTATCCTGGAAGACAATCTTACTCGGTCAGGAGTGATTGCCTACTACTATTACTTTTAATCCTAAAAGCCTTCTGGGTCTTAACAGACCATGTGGTGATGGCCTTGCAAGTTGAGTAGTTAGCAATAAGCTTCTGCATCTCTTAGATGTTTTCAAGAAGGGAGTCTGAGGAACTGAGATAGATAGTGGTGACTGAAGTTCTTGACCTTTTTGACAAACTGAAAGCTAACAAATCACTGAGCCCAGATGGTATTCATCCTAGAGTTCTTCAACTCAAATGTGAAATTGTTGATCTTCTGACAAAAATATTAAGAGCTATGTGCAAATGGCCTCTCAAAATTCTCCACCCTATTTGTGGGCAGTGAAATTGGGGAAACAATTTCACCAAACTTCTCCAACGGTTTCTCACAGATAGGGCTCACCATTGACAGGGTGAGACAGAAAGAAGCACAACTTCTTTCTTCTTTCTTTCCTTGTTGCACTTCCACTGCAGGTGGCAACAGCATCACCCATGTTGGCAGGCTGGCCCCCATTTTGCATCCTTCACAATACAGGTGTGTGAGGGGGGGCAGTGCTGTATTGTATCCACCTTTAGGGAAGAAGTGGAGCTGGTGCTGTGCCAAAATCTGTCCTCCAATTTCCTGAAAGTTTTATTTCTTTCCTAAAGAGGCTTCCATTTTTCTGCCTCATTCTCAGAGCTTTTTGTAGCTTATTTTGAATTTATTTTGTTGGGCGTTTTTGAGCTTTATCATTGTGAGGTGGACAAGGGTGCTGTGTGTGTTTTTTCTTTCTATTACACATCTCTCCATTGCCAAGCTGCCTGTGCTTCCTGATCTGAAAAAGCCCTATGGGAGGCATTCCCTGTCTTCCCCCAGGCTTCAACTGAAGTGGGGGAATCCAAGGAGGCTACAGGCTGCCAGAGAGATGTTTCTACAGTGAAAGACAGGACACTCACATGCACTCCTTAGCCACCTCATAGGTAAGGTAAAAGCACGAGAACCTCAAACCCGACCCATGAGAATTTCTCCGAAAATTTCTTCTCCTTTGAATTTCTTTTCGAAAGCAATTTCTTTTCTATCAAATTGAATGAGAACAGTAAAAAAAATGTGTGAGAAATTTTCAACACAGCACTAAAAAATATGTAATGTGTCCAGACTCCCCAAGATCAGCCTCTGTACCAGAGGAATGGAGAATGGCCAATGTAACATCCATTTTTCAAATGGATCCAGGGGATCCAGGAAATTAGAAGCTGGTTACATCTGTTCCAGGTAAATTGGTGGAAAACATTATTCAAGATAAAATTAGTAAGCATGTAGGACAAGTTCAGCCAAAAAAGAATCAATAACAGAGTGTCAATAATCATGTGGACAGCGGTGATCTGGTAGACGTTGTCTACTTGGACTTCCAAAAGGCTTTTGACAAAGTGCCTCTCCGACCGCGGCGGCGGCGTGTAGGAGATCCTTGCAGCGGCTGCCTATGTTATGCGATCTACTTCCTTCCCCCTTCATGGACCTGACATGCGAACCCAATTGAGATGCGATCAGATTATTTGCTGGAGAGCAAGCTCTTATCCTTTTGCGTCCTGCAGACCTACCATTCTCCACCAGGTGGCGTGATGGGATTTCAGTGAAATTGCATCACGCCACCAGGTGGAGAATAGATTTCATTTCCAGGAAACAGAATGGTCCCCCCCCCCCCAGTTGTTTTGTTCCATCATGTCATGTAGTCTTAAAAAATGCATGTCAGTCAGGAGGACTCATTATTGCCTGAATCTTCACTGAAAGATTAATGTGTTTTGTTTTGTTTTAAAAGTGGTTTATATGACTTTTTACAATTGCTTAATTCGTAGAGATTTAATCTAGTCAAGGACCTTAGTTTTAGAGGACAGATTGTTATGAAAATATTATTTGATTTTGAAGCATTAACTTGGGTTGCATGTTAATTTCTCCAATATTGCCCAGAGCTGATTGTTTATCCTGTGTGGACCAAGGTGTATTTTTTTCTATATTTACCTTGGATACAGATCTGCACATTTTGATAAGGTCTGTGTGTCCACCCAGACAGTTTTCCAAAAATGAAATGCAGTTTAAGGAAGGTTTGGCCCATCATCTGTCCATTTTTTACATACATCGGGTGTAATGCAGATACAAAACTAAACGTGCAGCTAACTAAAAAGAAACCCCATTGACACAAACAAACATGGATTGGATGCTTTCCTTTTTTTAAAAAAAACACCTAATCATGCTATTCCGAAATTTAATCTCTGGTTTCCAGTTACTGCTGTTCCCAATTTTTAACAAGCACACACAGCTGTAATTAGAGAACAGACCTCTTCTGTTGGTTGTGTAGAGGCCGAGGGAGCGAGCGGTGTGTGTGTGCCGTGAATGATCTCATTTCTCAGTATTAAAACATCTTATTTTATATGTTACCAATACCTTGTATATAATATAGACATGCCACCCCTACAACATCCCTGTGCTGTAGGGGGGGGGAATTGGGGGGGGACTGATTCTTAGGTGTTAGGCAGTTGGGTGGGAGGCTTCCTGACCATACCTAGAGTGCTTTTTTGGGACATTAGCATACTAAGGCCTCCCAGACTCCCAGAGACACTTTCGGGGACACATTTGCAGCAGGAGAGATTGCCAGGCCAGCCACTGGCTTGCAGAGGCATCAGTCAGAAGAACTCATTTACATACATTCTCATTGTTAAAAGAGAACATCGATACTAGTCCCAGCTGGCAGCAGCCATATCATAGGCTTATCTTCTCATCCAACCCCCCATCTTGGAAGATGAAATCTGGGGTTTTTAATTTAATCCTTGAGAAATCATTTCATCTACTTCTGCCCTGAACAAAAGTATGGGGGATGGACAACCTACCTACCTACATATTCCCCCCCCCCGAGCACCCTACCCATCCATGATGGGGGGGTAGGCATGATGGGAGTTGCAGTCCCAACAACATTTTGAAGACCAATATGTGCCCCCCCCCCCGCTTCACTCACAGAGCCCAGGCAGTTGAGTTCTGGTCTGGTGTAAGTATTTGAGGAACAACAGGGCTTTAAAGCAGCTGCAGGTGACAGGTGCACTACTGGCCTATTTCATTCTATCACTAGTTCATTATGCTCTTTCTTGCAGTGCACTTTCGACCCCCCCCCTACCCATTTATTTATTTATTTTATACATTTTTTAAACCGCGCCCAATAGCCGAAGCTCTCGGGGCAGCTTACAGCAGTTAAAATAATAAAATACATACAATATAAAATATAAAATTTAAAACCACATATTAAAAACAAACAGCAGAGCTAGCAGCAGCAGTTACAATAATGGAATTAAAAGAAATTACAAGACTAAAATGATTAAGATGATTGAAATGATTACTGACTTTCCTCACTGTCGCTCCTTCTGACTCAGGCATGCAATAATCTAACAAACGCACGTATGCCATGTATGTGTCAAAAACTACCGGGATTTTTATTTCAAAAGCATACACTATAAACAAGCTTTGTGCTCAGCATTTTTTTCCATGGTGATTTTATTGATAACTGCAGCAGAGAGTGTCTTGCTTTTTCATCTCCACTGTGCATATTCATTCAACTGTCTGTAATGCAGTACTGCAACCTTTTACCAGGAGTTCCAATCTAGACCTGCATTTGAAGAAGAAACAGTAAGTCAATAATGGTAACATTGCTTGCAGTCTTATCATGTGAACTAAGGGCTCATCATGCCACCTTGCTTGCTGCTGATAATGATGGTCAGCTTGACGTCACTTATTTAATGGTGATCTGCTTCTGCAGTGGCATCCATCCCTGTTTTTAGTGCTCATCTCTATCTTACTGGATGTGCGGAGACAGGGGAGGCATGTTTGAGTGCCAGCAGGGTTCAAATCAAGTGGCACACCTCGAGGTACGTGAAAATGCAGTGTGGAAGTGCTGCCATTGTCAGGCTTTACCTGCTGTACTGTAGGGGTGAACAATGTCTTCTTCTGCAAGACACTATTTTACTCCAAAATCATTCCAATCCTTCTAGGTTACATGTTTCTGCTCCCAGAGTAGGGAACCAATCACAGTGTCCCCTGTGTTACACATAGTCATAGCAGAATAGTTATTTATTTATTTATTATATTTATATCGCCCATCTGGCCGGCCACCAGAATAAAATCACTGCAGGCAGGCATCACATCCTTTCTTCCCTCACTCACTGTAATTACTGCACTCCTCAGTGGGAGTGCTGCTAGGAGCAGCATTTCTCTTCAGCGCAAAGGGCCATTATGAGCCAAGGAGCCCTACTTGGCAAGCTTGGCAGTTGGCACCACCACCCTGTCCCTGGGGACCCCGTTTGAGACGTACCATTACCGTGCCTACAGTGAAGAACGGAGAGGTTGACTACTCCCTCAGATGAAGTGTCCCTGATCTTCCTCCAGCACTGCTTCTTCTTCCGCCGCCTTTAAGATTTCTTGCTCAGTCTCCTCATCATCATTCAAGGGCCAATTCTTCTCTGTGGAAGTGGAGGGTGGAGCTTCGCTCAGTTCCTCTGGCACCCAAGCCATGTTGGCACGGATGAACACCATGTGGCAGACATGCAGTGGCGTCAGCCGTGTCCTCAGCTTCGTGACAATATTTCCTGCTGTAGAGAAGAGGTGCTCTGATGGAACACTGGAAGGTGGGCATGACAGATGCCACAACGCCACGGTTGAAAGGTTGGGGCACACTGTAATCCTATCCTCCCAGTACTTGGTGGGATCTGTGAGTGGGTGAACTGCCCCTGCACTGAATTTTTCCCTCAGATAGCTGTAGAGTTCGTGCCGCACAGATGTTTCTTCGTCCAGTTGATCTTTGTTCCTGGAGGGAGGTTTGACTAGATCTGGCCGGGAATAACCAACCTCATACATCCAGCTAAATAGTCTGTTCTCAGAAGGGACTTTGCTGATAACTGGCGGTGCTGGCATCTGGGTTGATGCTGCTGGTTGTTGATCCTGCGTGGGGTTCTTGTGCGTTCCAGTGGTGGATACTGTCACTTCTGAGCTAGCTTGTCTTGCTTCACTTTTCTTCTTATGAACCATCATGGAGTGGTGCACTATGTATTCACGGAGATTACGCCATCCCTGAATGTCCCTCTTCTTCAGTCCCTCGCGGAAACGGTTCCTGTAGGATGGCACAAGCAAGGATGCCGCCATATACTTCTTATCTTTGCAAATGGTTGCTATGTGCTTGTTGTTTTCTAGGGCGTGCAGGAGAATATGGGCGAAACCAACAGCTTCCCCTGCTTTCGTTGCCATCTTCTGGACGCAGTGCTCAAGGTGTCTCTGTAAACAGTCCAGTGTTGGGAGAACTTGATGTTGGCACTGTTGGAGCTGAGGACAGTGGTGCAATCATCAAAAAGTCCCAGGACAACCACCAGGTCTTCAAGCACCAACCACTGATCCGATCTTACACAGAAACCTACACTCCTCTCCATGAAATATTCACGCACTGCCTTCTTCTGCTCACAGAGTCTTCTGAGCATGTGTAAGGTGCTGTTCCATCTTGTAGCCACATCTAAAGGGAACTTGTGTTCTGGCAAGCTGTTCTTTCTTTGAAATTTGTGTATTTCGTCCATGGCAGAGCAAGACTGCCTGAAGTGGGTTGTCACTTTCCGCGCCACTTCAAGTGCCTTCTGGATGCGTGGCCCCGACTCCTTCAATGCAGAGCGTACCACTAGATTGAGACAGTGCGCGATGCATGGGATGTGTTCCATTCTGCTATCCCGAACTGCCTTCAGGAAGTTTGCTCCGTTGTCCGTGGAGATGCATCCATACTCAAGCTGCAGCGGAGTTAGCCATTTCATCTTCAAAACCTCCAAGTAACTAACAATGTTCTCAGCAGTATGTGCTTTCTGGAACCATATCAGTGCCAGAGTGGCATGTTTCCACTCCATTGTGAATCCTTGTGTCGATAGCCAGTGTGCAGTGACACACAGGTAGGATTGGGTTTGGTTGCTGGTCCAGCTGTCACTGGTGAGGTGCACGGTTCCACCTGCTGCTGACCGCAAATCTTTACGTAATTCGTTTTCAATGGCCGTCTGTAGTGCAGGGAAGGCGTTCTCGCAGAGATACCACCGTGAAGGAACTTTCCATTGAGGACAGATTCGTCTCACAAACTTTAAGAAACATTCATCCTCCACAGTCGAGAATGGCAGCATGGCCGTGGCAATATACTCCGCTAGGTACCTGTTGTACTTTTCACATTTACGTGTCCCTTTGAACACCATAGTCTCCTCCAGTGATGCCTGTCTTCCGTTGTTCGAAGAGACCGGACGTGTCATCACATTCACAACGCTGCTGCAGGGAACGGTTGGACTATGCCCTTGGCTGGCTCTGAAACCTGGTGCCCAGGGCCGGATTAAGAGCATTATGGGCCTGGTGCTGAGGAGGGCGCGCGGCAGAAGAGGGCGCAGAAACGCTGCGCTCCTCTTCGCTGCCGCTGCGCCGCCCCCACCAGGCCTCTGCGCTGTGCCGCCCCCGCCAGGCCTCCGCCTCCCCACCCTCCCACCGCCGCCGCACCCTCCCGTCCCGCTCGCCGCCGCGCCTCCCCCCGCCCTCCCGCTCGCTGCCGCTGCGCCTCCCGCCGCCGCCGCCATCACCCCCCCGACCCCCCCCCGCCACCTACCTTCTCCGCGTCATGTCGCTTCCGGAGCCCCGCCCGCGTTGTTTTGGCGGGAGGAACCAGGGCAACAGGGCTTAAACAGCCCTGTTGCCATGGTTTCCCCGGCAAAAAACAGCGCAGGGGTCCCGTCGCGTCACTTCCTCCTCCTCCTCGGTGGCGGCGGCGGCAGCAGCCGCAGCCGCAGCAGCCGCCAGGGCAGGGGGAAGGTAGGTTGGTGGTGGCGGCGCAGGGTTTTTTTTTTTTTTGCAGAGCAGGGCTGCTTTGGAGAGGGGGGGCCGCTAAATATTATTTCGCCTGGGGCGCCAAACTGCCCTGCACCGGTCCTGATTGTGGGCCTATTTTGGGGTACGGGCCGGCCCTGCTGGTGCCGTGGCTGCTGAGGAGGCAAGCTTATCTTGTCGCAAAAGTACTGGATGTCTATTCTTCAGGTGACGTATCATGCCTGTTGTCCCCACCCGGCCACATCCTCCTTCTTTTTTCCCAAGGTGCACTGTTGTGCAGCAATGGATACACTGCACTGCGTTCCTGTCTGTGCTCTTTTCTACAAAGTAGTTCCACACGTAGGACCTTCTTCTCTTGCCTTCGCTGTCTGCAAAATTGGCTGTGTCCTTTTCAGGCTGCTGTTTGTCTGTAGCGGCAGGCCCGGAAAGTGACTCAGAGATGACATTCCCACTTTTGGAACATTCTCCTCGCGAGAAAAAAGAGGCTGCCTGGATTCCAGGGTCAGACCTCAGGTGCGTAACTTCCTCCATATCAGAGTCACTTTCCTCACCAGTACTGCACATGACAATATCCTGCTCATTCTTCCTCTCCATTGAAATGATGGGTTTTTCATTTGAGCCTGCACCTCCATCCATGCCGTCAGTGTGCAGCTCTTTTAGGGCTTTCTTCTGCGGTGGCTGACTCTTTCCTGTCTCAGAGGAAGAACTTTCAGAGTTGGATAGTTCCCCCTCATCTGATGGCAGGCTGAAAAAATAATCCACCAATTCTTGCCCTTTGAGAAGGCGTTCGATGCCTGCTTTCTTGGAGGTCTTCTTTGCACTTCTAGTGGTCGCTGGCATGATGGCACAGACAAGACGGAGGAGTGTCAGATCAGATCTGAAATGTGGGATAAGAGGAAAAGATTCAGATTACTACCTAAAGGCAGAGTCAGCAGCATGTTGAGCACATTGTTCATTAAATTTCAAATCTTCCTTGGATGCTAACATTCAAGAGTCATCCTGCTGTCTTTCTGCCTTTCAATGCTATAGCTATCCTCCCTCATTCCTGACTTGTGCCACTTCATTGTCCTGGCTCCCAGGAACAATCCACATAGGGATTTCCAAGGTTGAGCATCAACCAACTCATATAACTGTAGCTGCGATGTCTTTTTCATTTTAGATCAACACAGTGCTGTGCCTTATCATTCCCTAATGGAGAATCATAGCCCATGGTTCCCAACTCCTTCTTTGGAAAAACTTACCTGTGATGGTAGGTTGTGGAATAGGCAAAAGACACTGCCACAGAAGTTGGCTGGATCGCTCAGAGAAGAAGTGGGATCAGCTTGAGGGGCTGGATAAGCAGTTGAGATGAAGCGGTGCCTGCCTAGTCTCCACCTGCAGGGGAGGGTCAACCGTTGAAAGATCTGGCCACGTTCTCTGAGTGGAGGCTCCTACCAGGAAAAGGCGTGCCGCTCCTACACTCGGGAAAAGCACACATGATGATTACTACTGGCTCACACTTTATCCAGAATATGGCCTGTTAGATTCTGAGCGTGCGTGCATGCCTATTGGAAAGATTAATTCAAAGCTAACACACACAATCCCCTACTGTCCCCATAGTCACCAATCCCCTACTGTCCCAATGGTTACCGCAAACACCAGGGAATGAAACCCCCTCTTGCAAGGAGTCAATCACTAATAAACCAAGAGAGGATAGAACTGAGTGAGAATAGACTAGAGCTAGTGCCTGGAGGATGTATTCAGAATTTCAGATCACCAAGCTCTGCATGGTGACCCCCTCAGTGGTGGAAAGAAAATAGGTCTACTACTGTACTGCTGTTTTGGACTGCGACACACACAGCATTCCTGAACATTGCCCAGACTGGGAGAGTGCTCTGGTTCTTGATGACCAAAACATCTAGCAGTATACCTTCTGCCCATCCCTGCCTTTGCTCACCGCACACAACCGCTCCCTGGAAGTGATGTCTCTTTTGGAATTTCTTCTGTTTAATTCCTCGATGGCATTTCATTTAGGAGAAGCTTCATTTAGAATACGAACAAATCCATTTACTTTACTATTGTTCTGACCCCAGTTTGGCAAATGAGGGACTGAGGGAGCATTTGCTTGTTTGCTAGCTTGTTGCCTCGCTGACCTGGTCTGCTAAGGGCTCTTAATATCCTTTTAAATCTTTTATTAGGGTTTAGGTTAGGAAGAGCATTCATTCAGTTTGCGCCACTGAGGTTTTTTCCCCCTCCCATTTTTTCCAGGAAAAAAAGGATTCATCATGTGTTCTCAGAAAGGAAGTACCAGAGAGAACAGTGAGTGAGTGAGTGAATAGACCTTATTAGCTGTGAGAATAGCTGTGATAAGAGGACACAGACCACATTTGGAGACTGTGTGGGGGAAGGGTGTCCTGGCAGTTTTTAATCAGATATTATGTTAATTTAAGTGGAAGACCGCCAACCTGGTCTTCTGCGCGGGTTCAATACTAAGGGGGTAGCGAGTCCTGGGGGCGGGCCTTCTCCGAGGTCCCCCAGCGACTATCACCCTTAGCCTAGAACAAAGGGATAACTTAAAGCCACAAAAGTATCTTTTATAAAACAAGTTTATTTACAAAATGACCGTCACAAACCCAGACACACGCCAGCAATACAGCTTATCAGTACAGCACAAAGTAGCAAGCAAGAAATCTCAAGGACACCGTGATTTCAGGGCTCTCAGCTAGTTAGTTCAGCTCGGGCTCCAGCAGAGGCCCGGTCAACCGCATGCTGCTAGCTGGGTTCCCGGCGGAGGTCCGGTCTACCCAAGCGGCTAGCTGGGTTCCCGGCGGAGGTCCGGTCCACCCAAGCGGCTAGTGAGTGATTTCAGCTTGGTTGCCCGGGGGTCCGGTCAACCCAAGCGGCCAGTGATTTCAGCTTGGTTTCCCGGGGGTCCGGTCAACCCAAGCGGCCAGTGATTTCAGCTTGGTTTCCCGGGGGTCCGGTCAACCCAAGCGGCCAGTGATTTCAGCTTGGTTTCCCGGGGGTCCGGTCAACCCAAGCGGCCAGTGATTTCAGCTAGCTGGAGCACGCCGGGTGCTGCTACCCGGGGTTGCCGATCCCTTCGTTCCCTTACCCCAAGCATGGGGCAAGACTGCTGATCAGGTCCAACAACTCAGTTCCCTTGCGCAGGGTGTTTTATACCTTGGGTTTCAGGTAGCCCCTCCCTCTGCAATCAGGTGGGTGGCCAATCAGGTGGGTTGCCACCCTCCTCAGGTGGGCGGCCAATCAGGTGGGTTGCCACCCTCCTCAGGTGGGTGGCCAATCAGGTGGGTTGCCACCCTCCTCAGGTGGGCGGCCAATCAGGTGGGTTGCCACCCTCCTCAGGTGGGTGGGGTCCCCTTGAAGCCACCTGCTTAATGGTCCCATCCTGTGGTGTTGAATGGCCCTTTCTTATGGGTGCCGAAATATCTGCTCTCGCAAGGTATTCAAGTCTTATGTAGATGGGGCTGATATACGAGAGCATTGACGAACCTGGGGATGCTTCCTGCCTTCCCCCCTGGGGTGATTCTATGCAGATGTTGTTTGTCCCTGTTGGTCTCTGTGGAGACTGGCTGTCTCTGCCCCCTGGGTCTCCTTCCCCCCTCCTTGGTGAGTGTGTGTGTGTCAGAAAGGGGTTTTAGGTTGGCTTTCTCCACATCTCCCCCCCGGGGAAAAGATGGCATTGGGGTCCCACACCCCAATTTCCCATCGACTTGCCCATCACCTGAGAAAGCCCGGGAGAGTGCATCAGCCAAGACATTGTCCTTACCCTTGATGTGCTCAATTTCGAAGTCAAAGTCTTGCAACGCCAGACTCCACCGTAGGAGTTTTTGGTTGTTGCCCTTGACTCTATCTAACCAGCACAGGGGGGAATGGTCAGTCTGCAGGCGGAACCGTCTCCCCCAGAGGTAGGGGCGCAACTTGGTGATGGCCCACACCACGGCCAGGCACTCCTTCTCAATGGTGGCAAGACTACGTTCTCTGGGCAGGAGCTTCTTGCTCAGGTATGCAACGGGGCGCAGCCCTTCTCCCACCTTCTCCTGTAACAACACCGCCCCCATCCCGGCCTCAGAGGCATCCGTCTGTAGAACGAAGGGGGATTCGAAGTCTGGGGCTTGCAGAATGGGAGCTGCCGTGAGGCAGGCTTTTAACCCGTCGAAAGCGGTCTGGCAAGCCGCGGTCCACTGGACCCTGTTCGGGTGGCGCTTCTTACAAAGATCAGTCAGAGGGGCGGCTAGCTGACTGAAGTGTGGCACAAACTTCCGATAGTACCCTGCAAGTCCCAGAAAAGCCTGCACCTGTTTTTTGGTTGCGGGTTGGGGCCATTTCTGAACCGACTCAATCTTAGCTTCCATGGGTTTGATGCTCCCCCCTCCGACGCGATGTCCAAGGTACTCAACCTCCCCTAGCCCCACCTGGCACTTCTTTGCTTTCACCGTCAACCCAGCGTCCCGGATCCGCTGGAAGACCCGCCGGACATGCTGCAGATGCTGCTCCCAAGTGGAGCTAAAGATAGCTATGTCGTCCAGATAGGCACAGGCAAATTCTCCCAACCCGTTCAGCATTCCATTCACCAGCCTCTGAAAGGTTGCCGGACCATTCCGGACTCCGAAGGGAAGAGTGGTGAACTGGAATAAACCCAGGTGTGTGACAAAGGCAGACTTGAGCGCAGCATCCGCGTCCAGCGGAACTTGCCAATAGCCCTTGGTGAGGTCTAGGGTGGTAATGTACTTGGCCCTCCCTAGCTTCTCCAGCAAGACATCCATGTTGGGGATGGGGTAGGGGTCAGGGACGGTCACCTTGTTGATTTTCCGATAGTCCACACAGAACCGCACCCCCCCCATCCTTTTTGGCCACCAGGACAATCGGGGAGGACCATGGGCTAGAACTAGGGACAATCACCCCTAGGTCTAGCATGGCTTTGACCTCCTCAGCAATGACTTGAGCATGGGGTCCCACCGCCCGGTATGGCAGAGATTGCAGAGGGGGGCTGTCACCCGTTTGAATGGTGTGCTGGATGAGTGGGGTCCGCCCGGGGCGGTCTGAGAACATGGTCCCAAATTCATCCAGCACCCGCTTCATTTGCTCCCGCTGAGCCTCGGACAGGGCGGGTGACAGTGAGATTTCTTCCATTCCCCCACCATCCCCCCATTCTCCCAACAGATCCCCATCAGCGAAATCCTTATCATTATGTTCCTTCACACAGCCCAGTCCCGCACCCCGGTCTACATACAATTTCAACATGTTCACATGAAACACTTTACATTTTCCAGGAGTCCCAGCAAAGAGTATTTTGTAGTTGACTGGTCCAAGTTTCTCAACTACAGTCCCCGGACCCTCCCACTTAAGACACAGCTTGTCCGTTTTGAGGGTACGCAGAACCAACACTTTATCACCCACCTCAAAAGTCCGGGCTACTGCGGTTCTATCATACAGCTCCTTTTGCCGCTGCTGGGCTGCCTTCAGATGCTGTTGGGCGGCTTCTCGAACGCTGTGGAGGGTGTCCCGTAGCCGCCGCAGAAAAGTGTGAACCGGCACGGGCGAACTGCCGGCAGCCCCCTCCCATTCCTCCCGCAACAAAGCCAAGGGCCCCCGTAGTTCTCTACCAAACATCAGTTCATTCGGGGAAAACCCGAGGCTTTCCTGCGGAGCATCTCGGTAGGCAAAGAGGAGGTAGGGTAGGGCTTGGTACCAAGTTCCCGGGTGACGGCTAGCGTACGCCCGGATCATTTTCCCCAAAGTCTGGTTGAAGCGTTCAACCAGTCCGTTGGTCTCGTGGTGGTAAGGCACCGAAGTTACATGGTCAACCCCCCCCAGGTCCCACATCTTCTGGAACAGTTTAGACATGAACCCGGTGCCGCAGTCCGACACGACCGTGCGGGGCATTCCTAAGCAGGCAAAGAGAGAGAGCAGAGTCTTAGCCAGGCTGGCTGCAGAGATGGAGGCGAGCGCAAAAGCCTCTGCGTAGTGGGTGGCAAAGTCCACTACCGTCAGTACAAACTTTTTCCCCGTCTTGGTGGGCGGGTTCAGGGGACCCACTATGTCCATAGCAATCCGTTCAAAAGGGATCCCCACCACCGGAAAAGGCTGAAGGGGAGCTCTTGGGTGATCGCGATTGTGTCCCACTCGCTGGCACACATCGCAGGACCGACAGTAAGCCTTAATGTCGGAGGCGATCATGGGCCAGTAGAACCCCTCTGTAATTCGAGCTTGGGTCCGCTTTTGCCCCAGGTGTCCTCCCCATGCCACGTCGTGGGCGAGGTGCAACACGGCGCAGCGGTACCGTTGGGGAACCACCAGTTGCCTCTGCTGCGCCCCGGTGCCACTTCCCCCTTTGGCTCGAACTCCCGGTACAAAGTTCCATTGTCCCAGATAAATCCTTCCGTGGCAAGGGATACCCCGGGGTCTTGGTTGGCCAGGGCGCGACACTCTCGCAGGGACGGGTCCAGCCGCTGGGCTTCCTTGAATTGGGCTTGTGTCCCAAAGTCTTTAGCCATCTGAGCAAACCCTTCGTCCTTCGGGGGCTCCGCTATGGCCTGGTTTTCCCCGGGGTGCCCCGCAGGGGATGGGGTCACCCCGGGTGGTGGAGGGGGCACGGGCTTAGGCTTTGGGACCGGTGCGGTTACGGGCGGCCCCCCTCGCCTTGCCTGTCCCCGGGTGACGACCCCCATCTTAGCTTTGGCCACCCGGAACGCGAGGTCGTTCCCGATGATGATGCCCCACTCCTTTTGGCGATGGATGATTACGTCCATCTCTCCTTCCCACCCCTGGTACTTGATCCGGACCCGGGCGATGGGGACGGTGATGTCGGGGGAGTTATAGGGTTTGATCGTACACGTACGTCCTGACAAAAGTTGGGACCTCTCTACGCGGTCCCGGGGCAGAGCCGTTACATCTGCCCCAGTGTCCCTATACCCCACCCGGGGAACATTATTGATATAGATGGACTCACAGAATTGCTTGCGGCTCCATCTCAGCTGGTCCGGGGAGGCGATGCGATACAGTGATGCACGGGGTTCAGGACGGTAGGAATCCCACTCCTGGAGTTCCTCCTCGGCACTGCGATCCTCGGGGATGCTTGCATGGAGGGAGAGGACCGACCGTCGCTCGTCGTCGCTGTCGTTGTCCTGAGCGGCTGCAGCACCCGCGACGCGTCCTACTTTCCTCGGTGAGGGACGGGCATCCCGGTTCTTGGGTTGGAGCTTGGGGCAATCCCGCCGCAGGTGTCCCATCTCGTTACAGTGGAAGCAGGCCCCAGACCGAGGGTTTTGGTTCCCCTTGGTCCGAGGGGCCTCCCCGCGCCGTCGGGGCAGGCCCTTGTCCGGCTCCGGGTTCTTCTCGGCCACGGCAGCGGAACTTCCCTTGGTGGATGGGGCCGTCCGGTATAGCCCCATCTCGTCGGCCATGATCCCCGCCGCCTCACAGGTACGGGGCTTCTGATCCCTTACGACAGCGGCCAGCTCCTTCGGGATGGTGGTGAAGAACTGCTCCATGGCGAACAGCTCGACAACTTCCTTCAGGGTGGAGGCCCGGGAAGCCTCCACCCAGGACTCGCAGACGTGCATTACCTGGGCTGCCCATGCCACGTGGGTGGTCCCAGGGGAAGGTTTACCCTCTCGAAATCTTCGCCGGCAATGTTCGGCGGAGAGGGCGAAGTGTTGTCTGACCGCTGCCTTGAACGCCTCGTAGCTTGCCGGGGTCTTCCGCAGATGCGCCCCGAGGAGGTCAGCCAGGTCCCCACTGACCTGGGTTCGCAGGGCGGACAACCACAAGTTGTCGGGGACCCGCTGCTCCTGGCACGCCATTTCAAAAATGTGCAAAAACATCAGGACATCTTGCCCTGGCTTGTAGTAGGGGAACGCCTTGCGGTCCCACGACGGAGGGGGAGGAGCGGAGGGGACAATCGGGGGAGTTTTCCCCGCCTCAAGCTGCATCTTGGCCAGCTCCATCTGCATCCGGATCATTTCGCGCTCGTGGGCCATCCTCTCCCGCTCGTGTGCCATCCAGTCCGAGGGAAGCTCGAAGGGCTCCAGGGGCTCCAGGGGAGCGGGGTCCTCAGTCCACACATCCTCTCTCCCATCTGTCGGAACTGGGATAGGGCGGCCCCTGGGTCGGGCACCCGGCCCCAGACTTGCCAGCAGCTCCCTCTGCCGCTCCGTCAGCCGGATCAGCGCCGCCAACCCCGGGGTGATGGGGGTTGCGGGCAGGGGCTGCCGTGGCTCGGCTACCCCAGTTGCTCCGTCAGGCTCTGGGTCGCCCATGGTGATCCTTAGGCTCTTGCTACTTTGGGTCTGGGAGATATTCTGGGCTAATAAGTTATCCCACCGCTACCACCAAGTGGAAGACCGCCAACCTGGTCTTCTGCGCGGGTTCAATACTAAGGGGGTAGCGAGTCCTGGGGGCGGGCCTTCTCCGAGGTCCCCCAGCGACTATCACCCTTAGCCTAGAACAAAGGGATAACTTATAGCCACAAAAGTATCTTTTATAAAACAAGTTTATTTACAAAATGACCGTCACAAACCCAGACACACGCCAGCAATACAGCTTATCAGTACAGCACAAAGTAGCAAGCAAGAAATCTCAAGGACACCGTGATTTCAGGGCTCTCAGCTAGTTAGTTCAGCTCGGGCTCCAGCAGAGGCCCGGTCAACTGCATGCTGCTAGCTGGGTTCCCGGCGGAGGTCCGGTCTACCCAAGCGGCTAGCTGGGTTCCCGGCGGAGGTCCGGTCCACCCAAGCGGCTAGTGAGTGATTTCAGCTTGGTTGCCCGGGGGTCCGGTCAACCCAAGCGGCCAGTGATTTCAGCTTGGTTTCCCGGGGGTCCGGTCAACCCAAGCGGCCAGTGATTTCAGCTTGGTTTCCCGGGGGTCCGGTCAACCCAAGCGGCCAGTGATTTCAGCTAGCTGGAGCACGCCGGGTGCTGCTACCCGGGGTTGCCGATCCCTTCGTTCCCTTACCCCAAGCATGGGGCAAGACTGCTGATCAGGTCCAACAACTCAGTTCCCTTGCGCAGGGTGTTTTATACCTTGGGTTTCAGGTAGCCCCTCCCTCTGCAATCAGGTGGGTGGCCAATCAGGTGGGTTGCCACCCTCCTCAGGTGGGCGGCCAATCAGGTGGGTTGCCACCCTCCTCAGGTGGGTGGGGTCCCCTTGAAGCCACCTGCTTAATGGTCCCATCCTGTGGTGTTGAATGGCCCTTTCTTATGGGTGCCGAAATATCTGCTCTCGCAAGGTATTCAAGTCTTATGTAGATGGGGCTGATATACGAGAGCATTGACGAACCTGGGGATGCTTCCTGCCTTCCCCCCTGGGGTGATTCTATGCAGATGTTGTTTGTCCCTGTTGGTCTCTGTGGAGACTGGCTGTCTCTGCCCCCCCCCTGGGTCTCCTTCCCCCCTCCTTGGTGAGTGTGTGTGTGTCAGAAAGGGGTTTTAGGTTGGCTTTCTCCACAATTTATATCATCATTAAAATAAGAATTTTATTAAATCATTTTAAGTAATAAGTATTAAGTGCTTAATTTAAATAACTTTACTTAATTTAATTTAAGTTAATTTAATTTAATTTAATTTAAAAGACTTAACTTAAATAATTTAAGGTAGGATAGATTGAGAGCAAGGTTACTGACCCAAAGTCACCCAGTGATTTTCATGGCAGAGCGGGGACTACTAGAACCATGATCTCAAAAGTCCCTGTCTCCAACACACTAACCACTAGGCTAGGCAACACTAGCTCTCCCTTGGAATAACATCTGGCCATGCATACCCTCTTACTAGGGAATGAATGATACCAGTACAGACAGTGGCCATCCAAGAGGTGCAACTGCAACGCATAATTGTGCTATGTTCCTTTTGGAGTAGGGTTGAGCGAGCGCACCTCTTGGCTGTCCATGCAGAACACCCATCAGCCTGAGATGGCTTGGTCAAGGGAGAAATGATTTCAGGCAGAGGCGGAACCCAGTTACTACATCTCCCATTGTTAAGGAGAGAACATGGTCCCAGCGGCCATCTTAGACTTTGGAGCATGGTCCCAGTGGCCATCTTAGACTTTTATTCCTCATTCTGGGTAAGGAAACCAAGCATCCAGGCAGCCTTCCATGGTGTGTGTGTGTGTGGGGGGGATTTAACAGCGCGCTACCGCTAGAGCATCAGATGGACACACACACACACACGCACGCACACACACACACACACACACACGCACGCACGCACGCAAACAAACATGCACGCACGCGGTCTCATATCTATGCCCTATTATATGTGCCCTGTGCCCAAGAGGGAGGGTTGGTGTTTTAAGATTTCATCACATAACGTACTACAGTTATGTAGCCCAATATAGGGAAGTGCTTATGGTGGGAAATATAATTGTTGAAATATTGAAAAGCTATCACAGCAGCAGACTGGTGTTCAGCTAGAATGCCAGAACCACGCTAAGTTTAAGACAGTACAATTTGCAGGAAACCTGGCAGTGAGCACAGAGATGATGCAGTAACAAATTGTCATGAATCTACTGGATTATCCAGATATTTGGGAGTTGAGCAATTTCCCACTGCCATTTTAAAAAGAATCATCAGTGTGTGATGATATACACATCACAGTGTGTGATGAAATATGAATATATACACAGTGTGTGATGAAATATGGTGGGAAATATAAGCACCATACTTTCCCACTAATTTTCCCTTAAAGGTTGCCAAAGTGAATGAAGCATGTTCAATCAATTTTTTGTTTTTATTTTTCAAGAAAGGCTCGTGACTCAACACACATTCCACAGTATAACAGAGATCGAACACCAAAAACAAACAAAAAAATAGAACGTAAAGGAAAAGCAGAACTAAATGCACTTTTAACTTAAACACTGAGCAATGAAAGGTAAGGCGGCTTACAGCAGAATGCCAGAATCTCAGGGACGGCGGGTGGGTGGGGTGTTCTTGTCCTTGAACTTGAGGTTCTTGCCAGGGAAGACGAACGGACTGGCTCTCAGCTCTGCTGGGCTGGGTTCGAGAGAGTTGCCGTGAAAAATCGCTGTGAGCCTGTGACCACCTCCATTGCCCCTCCCCTTCTCTCACCCCAGGGGGTACTCTGTCCTGGTACTTGCCAGAAGATTGTCCAATGTCCTCCTCCTTGCCCAGGGCCGGGATTATGCTAAATCTCTGTGGAGACAGTCAGATGCTGGGCAAAACGGTGTTTTTTTTGTGAGATCTCCCTTCCTTAAAAAAACTAGGAGGACTATAAGGCAGCCAAACTTTGCTTATGCACAGGAACTCCTTGTGATAGCAGCTCACAGTCACAAAGAAGTGTTTGTTGCAGGTTTTCTCGGACACAATGCTGGGTTTTAGGAGTGCTTATTGCCAGCCTCATCTTGTGTTGGCCTTCGATTCTCTTATGAACGTGGTCATCTGGCTTCATTTTTCCTTTCTTGATAACAGTGCAATCCTTAGTTTGCTAGGATGCACACAGAAATCAAGCTTTCAAATAACAAGGCATGTATTCCTCATTCAATAAATGGAGCACCATAGCCAAGGTATAAAGTTTGAAAATGAAATAAAGTTCTACTTTATCAGGAACATTCTGAGGTTCCGCTTCTGAGGACACTGACCTAGCCCTATAAATGTGGAACAGTGGAAGCAAGGCTGGTTTTGGCATGCATGCTGCCCAGATGAGACCCATTCTTTCTGATATATTCACTTAATAAAATATCACACCTGGTGTCTTGTTTTGCTTTGCCTTAAATCCCCTGCTACATGTGAGATGGCTGGCAATATAGATCCCTTATCATACTGATGATGACTCTCTCGCTCTCACAAACTTTATGTGAATATGTCTAGTGATCCAGTTTTACAGATTAGATTCACGGTCATATATTGTTATTAATGATCATGTAGTTACAACAACTTTGTATCTTCCCTTTCCTACAAAGGGCTCAATATTGTTACTGGCTGTGTTGGGTCCTCCTAGCATGTTCAGTCAGTCAGAAGAACTAAGTTCCTGTTCAGAAGGGCTTTTGTCCAAGTAAAGTGTGCATAGAAATTTAGCCGTATCCTACACATGTCCACTAAATGCCACTGAATTCAATGAAGCTCCATGTGATCTAGACTCTTGCCTTACATTGCAACTACACACATGTCTAACAAGTGAAGTAACCCACTTTAAATCCCAAGGGTCTTACTTCCATCCATCATGTAAGTGAGTGTGCAGTGTAGTTGTAGTAGTAGCCTCAGACTGAAATTCCGTAATCCGTAGCCAGCCGCTATTCTACACACACACTTACTTACCTGGAAGCAAATCTACTAAATTCAATGGGGCTTACTAACGAGTAGACTTACTGATATACATTATTGCTACTGGGGCGCAGTGGTACTAAATTCAGTGGGGTACTATTGAATTTAGTAGTAGTATTAGCAGTGGTACTAAATTCAATGGGGCTTACTAACGACGAGTAGGCATATACATGATTGCCAGTGTGGTGTAGTGGTTAGAGTGTTGGACTGGGACTTGGAGATCCGGGTTCTAGTCCACACTCAGCAATGAAGCTCGCTGGATGACTTTGGGCGTTGGGCCAGTCACTGCCTCTCAGCCTAACCTACCTCACAGCAGGACTGTTGTGATGCGAGGATAAAATGGAGAGGAGGATGAGGATGTAAGCAGCCTTGGGTTCCTTGCAGGAAAAAAGGTGGGGTATAAATATAATAAATAAATAAATAAATAAATACTGTAGTGGTGCAGGACTAGCACCTGTTAGAACGCACTACCAGATTTCTTCTGCACTTCGCAAATAAAGGAGTTCTTCTGGGGTCTCCCGCTAGCGGCTACATCTACCTTTTTCTTTACCCTTGGCGCAGCAACAGCTCGGAGATCATGATGATCGCAAAGAAGTGTATCTGTCAATTTAATGAGGATTTTAGAAACAATAAGCACAAAATATTTGTTCAGTTCAGAGAGTATCCATTTGGTGGTTCTGCTGCATCCTTCTCTAGTCTGTCTGTCTGTCTGTAGTCTATATCAGAGCAGCCGATGTCTGCCTGGGCGGGATTTCCCAATCCCCGAACTGCTTTCTCAGTTCTCTCACTGCCACGGCAGTGAGGTGTGTGCCTCACACAGCCGGCTCAGGTCAGGTTCAAGAAAACTTTCAGATTGACACTATCCATTGAAATGTAATTGGAATTCAGTATCAAGAAACACAGTATGCCTGGTTGAAGGTTATAAGAAGGAGGTATAATTTTGAAAAACAGTTTTCCAGGTTATATACCTACTGTGTGTGTATTATGAAAAGATGATTGACAACTACTTATTCTAGCATACCGCTTAGAGCATAGAGGCCCAGCTTCCAGTCAGAAATGATCCAGGCGGCTCTGATTTTACAAATCAAGTGCTTCAAAAAATCCGATCAGTTCTCTTTTAACATAGGAAAGCATGGGGTTTTCACACTCAAGCTGAAAGGTCCCATGTCCTCTTGTCTCGTCCATAAGTTCTCTGAAGCCCCTCAACAGTCAACAGGGAGAACAGTGAAAGAGCAAAGGTCCACCACCAGCTCCACTGTCTGGGATCACTGCTGGGTGGGAAGGATCACTCTGCTGCAGATCCTCACCTAGGCTAAATGACAGGACACTATCCTCCAAAAATCAGTCATGGAAGTAGCACTGCTGCTGCATCATCTGTTTGTCGATTTCCTAAAATTAGATTGATTTTGGTAATAATAATAACCCTGCAGGATGCATCATGCCAGTCCATAGATGCCTTTGATAGGTCTGTTATCTACTGAGCAACAGTCAAGGCATAGAGCCCTCAGAAAGCAATACAAATAGAAGCTGTATTTTTCTATATGCATCCGCTCAGTGCCCCCTCTCATCACAGCATCTCTCCCCCCCCATCAAACAATATTTCTTTAGTCTAGCTCTTCATGCACACATCACCTAGCTAGTAACATCCAGAGATGGAGCACAGCACAGACTTTAATCCAAATGAAACAGGGTCCCTGCCCTGCCATCTCTACTAGCTAGCAACATAGTTACTTCCATTCCGTATAAAAATGAAACCTTCCAGAGGAATGGAAACTAAGAAAGAGAAATGGAAAGCCTCTTGAAAATTAGTACCGCACAAGGGCAGAACCAGCTAGTGTAATCGTTTTTTGTATGTGCCCATCTTCTTCTAGTCCTGATTGAATGTTACAAAGCAGAGGCTTTCTCCTATTATTCTGGTTCTGGATCATGCTGCCTCCAATGGGGTGGGCACTACTAGTTACGGTGTGCAATGCATCTTATTCCTCTTCAACAGGGATGCCGAAAACGACCAAAAAGTTTTCTCTTGATACATGCATAGAAAAGGACAGAGATAGAAATGGTGGTGGTGGGCCGGTCGAGTACGCTTTGGGAATGGCAAAATCATTACAGCCTAGCCTACAAAGAAAAAGCAGAAGTGTTCAATTCCAGGGACTGACTGACATAAGTACTCTCGAACCACTCTCCAGTCTCCAGTCTCCACTCCATCATCTTTGAGAAATCCTGGAGGACAGGTGCAGTGACAGATGACAGGGCAGGAGGTGGGCAAATGCTGCTCAAGAAGGGCAAAAAATGGAGGAACCATATAAACCGTAGACCGGCGGTCAGTATGACACCAATCCCTTTGATAATTCAGCAGCAGATTATAAAGAAGTAAGTTAGCATCGATAGGCTGGAGCGCTGGGCTGAAAACCACAGAATGAAATTTAATAGGGATACATTCCAACAAGTGCTGCACCTAGGGAGAGGAAAGTAAACCAAATGCACAGTAACAGAATGGGGGGCACTTGACTCAACAATACTACAAGTGAGAAGGATCTTGGAATTGTTGTAGATGATCACAAACTGAATATGAGCCACAGAGCCAGCAATGTGCGATGTGGCTTCAAAGAAGGCAAATGCTATTTTTGGTTGCATTAATAGAAGTATAGCTTCCAAACTGCGTGAAGTGACAATCCCCCCCCCCCCTCAGCACTGGCCTCATCTTGAGTTCTGCGTCCAGTTCTGGACACCACACTTTAAGAAGGATGTAGACAAACTGGAGAGGGTTCAGAGGAGGGCAACAAATATGAAAAAGGGACTGGTGGAAACAAGGCCCTATGAGGAAAGAACTGAAAGAAGTGGGCATGTTTAGCCTTCAGAAGAGGAGACTGAGGGGAGATATGATATTGCACTGACTGCACTCATCCATCATCACTAGAAGGGTTGTCAGTTTGTCACTAGTTGTCACGCAGAGGAGGGCCAGGAGGATCTCCAGTCCTCCATCATCCCAGTTTACAGGACATGGGATGATGATGGGCTCCAGTTACAGGGACCCATATTCTGCCTGCACTGCACATCTTGAAAAATTTTCTGACTGTTAGACAGAGCAATAAGACAATATGGAAGTATGGAACCAACACTACGTAGGGAGTTGGTGCCGGGCTCTCCCACTTTGGAGGCATTCAAGGTGCAGCTAGAAGGCCATCTCTCAGGGATGTTTTGACTGGGATTCCTGCATTGAGCAGGGGGTTGGACTCGATGGCCTTATAGGCCCCTTCCAACTCTACTTTTGTATGTTTCTATGATTCCTCTCAAGGTGGAAATTCAGAAGCACTGAAAAAGAATTCCTTTGAGTTGACATTTACTGCATAATCAGCAGCCAAGGTTGATATTTTGTGTCTATCTTAGATTTCCATCATGAGCTTCTATGAGATTATGCACATTATGAAGGGATCTGCTAATTGACAGAAAGAAGAGGATGCATTACTCCTGCTGCAACCATTTACACCCCTCTATATTTGATATATATGACTCCCAAGGACACATGCACAGATTGGGATAGAAGGAATCAACACAACAGTGGATAACTGCAAGAGGTCCAGGGGAAACTCCCCCACCACCACACATATCCCCCTGTGGACCGCAGAAAAGGATGTGCATGGAATCTGTGGGGGTGGGGGTGGTAAGGAAGCTCAATCCACAGTCCAATTCTGCCCACAGCTGACTTAAGGGTAATAATCAGCCAGAGAGGTCAGAAAAGAATCCCTTCATTGACAGGACCACACTGTAATGAATCTCTCTAAGGAAAGGGCAGGCACAATAAAGGCCACCCTCTTTGTAACTTTCCATCAGGCATTTTGCTCTAAACATGCGTTCTGGGCTGGCAATATTTCTGATGTCAGCATTCTCATTTTTCTCTGCAAGACTTGTTCTCCTTGAAAATCTTACGATCTGATCTCTGCCATTTTCAAGCAGGAAAAAAACCCATATAGGGACGAGTGAGAGGAGGATAGAGAAGGAAGAGGAGGACAGTCTTTGAAGGGCATATGCCCTATTAATTCAGTCTTGTAATCTTATCTTGCATGATCAACATCACAATGCAGACAATTATCTTACTACTCTTTCTCATCAAGGAATATCAACAAGCCAGTAAAGTTACAGCCTGAGCTAGATGGCTTAGAGTGTCTTTCAAAAGCCAGGGGAAAAGTTCCGTGCAGAAAAGGCAAAGGAATACTTATTACAGTATTTTTTCCATATTACAGTCATAGGAACACACACACCCCGCCTATTTTCCATGAGTAATCAGGCTTGTGGCCATGTGACACTGTGACTGTGAGCATGTGTAACTAAAGCACTGCACCTCTCCCAGCCTGTGCTGTGATGGAGGCTGGGTGGTGGTGAGGGTTATGAACAGAGCTACTAGGACTAGTCTAGGAGCCATCCCACTAATTCATCAATCTCTCTTCATCAATTCCCATAATTCGGGGGTGGGCAGCTGCTTGCCTTGCCCAGCAGACAGAGGTTGCTGGAAAGCTACTCCCATAAAATCTTTCGGGCATCGGAACTGGTGGTGAGGCATGATGGGAGTTGCAATTCAGCATGACACGGAGGGCCACCAGCCCACCACCACCAGTTGCCAAGGCATGCAAACGATGTGTGTCTGTCTAGTCTACTACACATTGCACCGTTTAGCCCAGTGCTACCTCTCTGATAGATGATCTTTCACCCACAGCAAGTCAGGAAGAGCACCCCTGCCTGCCTTAGTGCCCCACAGAACCAACACAGAAGAATAGCTCCTGGCCTGGCCTCCTCTCCATCCTTGGCTTGTGTTGCCCCCCTACCCACGTCATATAGAAAATATCATAACAAATCTATTGGGACTGGGAGATCTTAGTTATATACCACCAAAGTCCATTTTTTCCTTTTCACATGCAGACCATTGTGCGTTGCACCACATGCCCAGAAGAACAGTATCCGAACATGGACCAAGGTATGCAACCTGGGGGAACAGGAACTATAGGATATATCGACTATAATATATATTATATATAAATAGACCACCAGGCACAGGCAGTCAGACAGAAATTCCAGGGAAATTTTTGGAGCAGATTATAAGAAGTCAGTCTGCAACTGCAACTGCACGCCCCTTGAAAGCAATGCATTTTATAGGGTATGTCATTTACTCGGGTCAAAATTAATTTTTCTCAAATTTGTGATATAGGGGATCTAAAACTATGTCTTTTGATATCAGGTATTCAAATCTGCTATTATGTCTTTGATTGGATAACATTTTGCACGGGCAAATCGGCACTTGAACATAACACATTTAAATTAGTCACTGCTCTGAGTGCTCTCTGAAAACAGAGTTGCTAAGAAGCTTTTTTATCTTCTGTTGTGAAAAACCATACAGTTTGCATAAAACATCTCTCTCTAAACAAGCAAAACCGAAACAGAATGTAACACCCCTTTAACAATTATACAAAAAGTTTCATTACGTCTTGTCTAAGAATGAATGAATCAAAACATCAACCGCCTACTTCGACTTGCCTCTTCTTGTTCTTGAGTCTTATTTAATATATATCCTCCTCAGCCCAGGACCAGGTTTCTCTGCTGTATGTGTATGGTTTACTTTGCTTGCTGCAGTGCTGTGCTGTGCTGCCTGCCTCTGTGTGACTTGTTTGGCAATTCTTTCTACAGAATGAGCATGACAGGGACACTTTTGAACTTGCATTGGCTCAATAATGAACTTCTTGACTTATGATATCGACAGTTTTCATGTCAAAGGAGGTACATACTACATACATATACATTTTCAGCCTATTCTCTGAGTTCTAACCAGTGGGAAGTAGCAGCAGGATTTATAGAAGGAGTCTTTCTGGGATGTACGGAAAGATCAGCCAGGAAATCATCCTAAGTCAACAAAGCAAACCACCTTTTCCCTGCATTACAGACACTGGAGCCAAAGAATGTCTGAATGATCATTTCGCTGCTGAATGCGTAACAACATGCTGAAGCCGACCGCAGTATTGTTGTCAAAAACTGCATCCACTACAGCTTTCTTCTTTTTGAGTCTTAGGAACTGGAGCTGGAGCTGGAGCAACACATGGCGCGTGCCGTGGTGGACCTTCACCCAATAGTGTTTTTATCTGGTACCAGCAGGGAAAGTACTCACCACACCAGTCACCACCAGCAATGTACTCCACTTCTATCAGTTTAAAGTTCTGGAGGGTACTCCCCTTCAAACCATGTTTTTGATACCCATATACGGCAAACCAGGTTGGTTGTAGAAGTAGTCGTTTTGACCATCTCATCTCGAGTGACACACTGGACTAATTCCAAGAAGGGCAAGATTAGGGAGGTCACTTCTCCTGTCCTTATGGCCTGTGGAAATCTGTTCCCACATGATCTGTTGACAAAATGGTTATTCAGTGTGAGTAAGGGAACTGAGACTCTCCTATATTTGAGACTTTAGTAAATGAAGCATCAACTTCCAGCTCTGTGGCATTGTAGCATCTTCCCAATTACTTCAGTCCATTTGTTGTTTGATAAGGTCTTCCCATCTAGTGTCGTGAAGTGATCAAGTGTCACAGGGCCAGCTCATTCGTCTGAAGAGCACGCACACTCGCACAGCTTGCGGCAAAGTTTAACCTCAACCAAGTGCATGACCACCAGACAGTCCAACCAGTGAGTGTACTGTTTACATTTGTGGAATCCTGCAGAGTTTCATCAATGCTCTTCTTCTTCATGAAATCCACTAAATTATCAGCAATAATTTCAGCAGGTTTTTTTCTGTTTGAATCTTTCTCCAGAGTGAAGTGGTAAAGAAACCTTCCCCACCTGGCTTGCCGCATATACACAATAATGCTCTTCATTTGATGCTGGGGAAACACCGATCGCAGTTATATCAGTCTTCAGCATCATAACTTCTGTTGTGTCTTGATGGTCATCAAAGAAGATGCAATCAATTGTACTCTTCTTCTTACATAGTTCCTCAAAATTTTGATCTAGCGATTTCATAATTCTTTCCTGGGCCCTCTTGACTTTTTCATGATGATGCACTACAAAATGTCTAGTCAATTTAGTAACTAAGCCAACGTCGATGAAAGCTGCAGTGGTAATGGCAGCTGTGGCCCGCGGCATGAAGCACCATTCCATAATGCTCTGCACTGCATAGCAACATTGAGGATTTCCAATGTGTTCCGCTGCTTATTTTAATTTGAAGTCGAAGGAGGGCAATTCTAACGAAATTCCATCACCTTCATCCTTCCTTTCCATCATCAGAATAAGTCATTTCTTTTTCATCAGCAGTGCAGGAAATTACCTCCTTTGATTATATTGAGCTTACGGTACTCTTTTCTGCTTATATTCAGAAAGTCTTCTACTCTCTCAGCCTCTTGCCACCGTTTCTGCCTTTTGCTTTTGACTTGTCTGTTCTGCTCAGGAAAATCTGGCAGACCAATCTGTGGTCCAATAGAACCAGTATTGTCTCTCTGTCCCTTAAGGAAAGCAAGTTCATTCATTCACTGGGATCTTAAAGTCTGAGCGACATCTATACATCAAATATGAACTACCTTTCTGTAGTGTCCCTAAGCCTGCCTCACACCAAAGCACAATTTTTCACTTGCAGTGGGGTGAGAGAGGATGTCAAGAAGATGCTTGTGTCAAGTTTTAATGTGAAAGCCACTGTGGTTTCAACTTCAAGCCTTCCACAGCAATCTTAGCCTGCCCCCAGCTATCTCGCATCTTATGTAAGATTCTAATTTTTGTATTTATAACAGGCACAACAAAAGCAATGTTAGAAAGTTCCCACTTCTCAATCAGTTTGGGTTTGGGATAAATGGTCCTTTGCCAGACTGATTACAGGATTGCTTCTAGTCTAGCATCCTCAGCACTTTGTCCTCGTAGTAAAATAATCCATATCTCTCAAGAGTCAAGACATCTCGCAGACTCAGAGTAGGTAGTTCAGAAGGCAAGAGGTCTTCTTGACCAGTTCCAAAAACATTTGCTCATATGAGTGAATGTTCCTTGTCTCTCAGCTTTCTTTTGGAAGCCATTTTATCACTCCCAAAATGATATCAATATATACATAAATAAATGAATGAATGAATATTAAATAGCACTCTTCCAGTACTGGAAGGGTTGTTGTCACACAGAGGTGGGCCAGGAGGATCTCTTCTCAATCATCCCAGTCTGCTCTGCAGGACAAGGAATAATGGGTTCAAGTTACAGAACGCTGGATCAGCTTGTCTGAGCGTGGAAAGCTAAGCAGGGTCAGGCCTGGTTATTACTTGGATGGGAGACCCCTCCTCTAGTTTCCAGCACTGAGCAGGGGGTTGGATTCGATAGCCTTGTAGGCTCCTTCCAACTCTATTAATCTATAATCTATATATATGAACCCTGCTTCCGCCTGGACATCAGGAAAAAAATCCTGACTGTAGAGCAAAAAGACAATTAAGGAACCAACGTGGTGGATGAGCTCTCCCACTTTGGAGGCATTCACGGTGCAGCTGGACGTGGACGGACGGACGGGCCATGATCTGTCAGGGTCAGGGATGCTTTGACTTGGTTTCCCGCATTGAGAAGGGTTGGATTTGGACTCGATGGCCTTAACTAACTAACAACTGTTCTTTTCCATGATTCTAATATCTATGAACTCACGCCACGCACAACTGAGTTCATTCGTTATTATATTTATATCCCACCTTTTACCCTGTCCCTGCAAGGCACCCAAGGCAGCTTACATCATTACATGATCCTCCTCCTCTCCATGTTATCCTCACAACAACCCTATGAGGTAGGTTAGGCAGAGAGCCAGTGACTGGCCCAAAGTCATCCAGCGAGCTTCATGGCCGAAAAGTTTCCTGCCACCAGCTCCAACTCCAAGTACTTCTTGTTCTTGAGAGCCCCTTCGCTCATCATCAGCCTTTAATATGCGCTATGCGGAAATGCTCTGAATGAAAAAGGAACAAGAACTCCCAGCAAGTTGCAACTTGCAAGTTGCAACTTGATTAGAGAGAGAAGGATACTGGTGTGGTGTGGCGGTGTGTGGGGGCCTCCTAAACTTTCATGGAAAGAAGCTTAGAGAATCAATGGCTCCACATGGATAGTTACTGTCTGTCTTTAGCCTAGACTAGTGCCTTTCTTTACTTGCACAGACAGACTCCCTTTAGGACTGAGGATGAGGAGAAAAACCTTTTATTTTTTAAAAGCCTTTTATTTTTTAAACCTCACGCAGAGTTTATAAAACTTGTATCTGTAGTTATCCAGCATCCACAGCAGAATAAGCTGTATTAGGTCAAACTAGAATGTCACCAAAATGCATGCAGGTCTTGGAGTTCTCAGGAAAGAAGTTAAGGAGCATGCAAAATGGTAGGCTTGACATGAAAGGAAAAGGTATTGGGAGGGAGGAGGAAAATATATCAAGTCATGCACCACCAGTACTAGTCTTTGGGTTTCAAGTTTGTTCTAGAAATTTTCCTATTCTTTTCTTTTTTGACTGGGGGGGCACTGGGAAGGGAAGAGCACATCAAGCTTCCTGTGGTTGTAGTTGTACCTTCAAGGAGTGCTAATCAATGGCACCCTCTCTAACTGGGGTGAGTTGACAGGTGGGGCATCACACTGGGCTCAGTCCTGGGCCCAGTGCTATTCTAAATCTTTATAGGAGACTTGGATGAGGAGGTGCGTGGAATGCTTATAAAACCTGCGGATGACACTAGGTTGGGTGGAGCAGCTAATACTTTGGAAGACAGATACTTATTTCAAAGCCATCTCAAAACGCTGCCGCTGGGGTGCCTTGCAAAAAACAACAGAATGTAATATATTAGTGATAAATGCCAAGTGCTGCTCCTAGGGAAAGGGTAGGAAACCAAAACGCAGAGTCACAGGATGGGGTATACTTGGCTCAACAATACTACAAGTGAGAAGGATCTTGGAATTGTTGTGGATGGATCACAAACTGAATATGAGCCAGCAACGTGATGTGGCTGCAAATAAGGCAAATGCAGTTTTGGGCTAGAAGTATAGCTTCCAAATTGAGCAAAGTGATAATTCCCCTTTACTCAGCACTGGTTAGGCCTCATCTTCTTACTACTGCGTCCAGTTCTGGGCACCGCACTTTAAGATGGATGTAGACAAACTGGAGAGGGTTCAACTGAGGAGGGCAACAAAGATGAGAAAGGGAGGCCCTATGAGGCGGGACAGAAAGAACGTGGCATCATGTTCAGCCTTCAAGGAGGTCACAACAAGGAGACTGAGTCTGAGGGGAAATATGATAGCATAGCAGTAGCACTCTTCCAGTACTTGAAGGGAAGTCACAAAGAGGAGTGGCAGCCAGGATCTCTTCTATTCTCATCCCAGTTTGAAGGACACGGAGTTACGGGCTCAAGTGAAAAGGAACACAGTTTCCAGCTAAATGTCGAGAAAAATTATATGTCTGTTAGTCATAGAAATAACAAAATGGAACCGACTACCTAAGGAGGTGATGATGGGCTCTCCCACTCTGGTCTGGAGGCATCCAAGACATGGAAGGAGGACAGCCATCTGTCAGGGATGCTATCCAATATCCATCACTTGGATTCTGGCATTGAGGAGGGGGTCAGACTCGATTGCCTTCTATCTAGGCCGCTTCAAACTGTACTTTCCTTTCTATGATTCCATGATTCTATTTGAGATGCCTGGGGAAGAGTTTGGCCAAGGCCAACTTCGTTGTCATCTCCTCTGATAGTATCCAAGGTGTCATCTGCAGCATTTGACTGGGTATCTCTCCCCCATTCCCTGACTTTATTTTTCATATACCGTAGATAGGGTTGCCAACTGATTATCAGCATCAACACTTTTACAGCAGCTTTGTGCTGATAAATAAACAGGTTAGGAAGTTGTCTCGGGTGTTTCTGAGTATGGGGTGCTCCAGTTAAGGGTTCACCCAGCCATGCCTTCTTCCAAGTGACTCCACTCCATTTCCTATCCTGGTTTTCTATGGCTGACTGGGGAAAGCTGGGAGTTGAAGTTCTTTTTCTGTGTAAGAATGCATAGGATTGCGCCCTTAGAATGCATTGGATTGATAGTGTGCCCTTACCTGCTGATTTCTGTTCTGTATCTCTCAAGCTGATGTTAAAGGCACAAAAGCAGGCCTGTTCCTTTTCCTGCTGGTTAGTGGGCATGGGCAACCCAGTTCCCCTAGCACTGCCAGTGCGCTAACAGTAAAACCAATAAGAATCGGCTTCACTTTAAAAGAGGTATCAGAGGTAATTTATTCATTTGTTTGGCTTGTTGTCTTCACCCCTTCAGTCAGAATCTTATCCTGAGAGGAGTGCATGTCCACTCCTTGTCAATTACTATGGCCCCCACAGAGCAATAGTGGGTGGAAGGGGAAAGGTACAGTGTGTGAAGAACATGCCAGGAAATTAAAATTGAGGTTTTAGGGTAATATCATATGCATATAACCGAAACCTCCCCCCAGAGAGAGACACAGAGAGGAGGATTATGTAAGCCGCCTTGGGTTCCTTGAAGGAAAAAAGGTGGGGTATAAATATAATAAATAAATAAATAAAATTCATGAACTGCATAAGAGGTTTCCTTTTATCCTGCAAGGAACCCAATGTGGCTTACATAATCCTCCTCCTCCTCCTCTCCATTTTATCCTCACAACAACCCTGTGAGGTAGGTTAGGCTGAGAGGTAGTGAGTGACTGCCTGGCCCAAAGTCACCCAGTGAGTTTCCTGGCTGAGTGGGGACTAGAACCTGGATCTGAGTCCCAGTTCAACACTCTGTCATCTTAACCACTATGCCACACTGGCATACTTGCACAGGAGGAGTAGCCATGGAGAGAATTATAAACTGACATCCGATGTCATGCATGCATGCAGCCACCATGCAAAAACACAGCTACCCATCAAGTGTGTGTGGGTGTGTGGGGGGAATTGTCATCTGGCTGTAGGCTTGGTTTTATTAACTTTTGAATTGTTATTTTAAATTGTGCTTTTAAATTTTGTTTTTAATCTTTTAAACTACATTATGTTTTTATTGTTGTTTTTATGTATATAAACTGTTGTGAACTGCCCAGAGACTGAGAGCTTCGGCTGTGTGGGGCTATAGAAAATGTAATAAATGAAATGAAAATCCGGAGGAAAGATTTCCCCCAGTAACCAGTTTGACAAGTAATAGCCTATAGGTAGCTGTGAACTGCTGCATATCAGAAGTTTCACAATGATTCATCAGAAAGCCTTTAAAGATGCAAAAAAGTTCTCAGACTCAGCCACAAGAATAAGAATGGGTGGGCTGGGAACAAGTTTTGAAAAAACTAGATCTCTGTCTGACTGACTGCATCTGCTCAAAAGAAAAAGTGGGATTTGTTTTTGTGAAGGAAGGCTGCTGCTTTTAGAAAGTTAATAAATGATATCCCTCTACCATTTTCACTTTGCCTCTCTGCCTCAAATTTGCTGAAGCTTTGGGAGTTGCTTGGGGCCGGGGGGGGGGGGGGGGGGGGTTGTAGAAAGAAACCAGGTGAGGCAACCCTAAATGTGCCTTGCCATTGTCATGGAAGTGTTTCAGACCCTGTTCTCCCACACACCTTTTAAAAAAAATTGTGAATCAACATTTTCTTTCTTCCTGGATCCTGGGTTTCCTTGTGAGGGGGAAGAAAAGGACATTGGAATTTTGGAACTCTTCTTCACAGGCTTAAGCTCTCTCATAGGGAATAAAATAAACATGTTGTCTGGGAACTTTTTCTTCTGCGAGGTGGGGGGGGTTCTATTTGTTTTAAGGTGGAAAGGGAACTCTGTCCATGCTTAGTCAAGCTTTCCCAGATACTTGTTCCTTATAATATTTATTTGAGTAAGTTTCTTACTCAGCTTTCCTACCTAGCGAGCCAGTTCTTCTGAATGGCTTCAGCACCGAGCTTGAAAGCAGATCAGTGTGTGTGTGTGTGTGTATGTGTGTGTGTTTCCCTCTTCTGCAATAAAGGGTCAGGCAGCAGAGCAGAGTGTCTCTCACTGCAGGCAGGAGAGAGGCAGCAAGATCATCATCATCATCATCATCATCATCATCATCTCTTACCCGCCTCTCCGTCTAGATCGAGGCGGGGAACATAAAAAAATATAAAATACATTGACTAAACAGAACAGAAAAAAATATAAAATACATAGACTAAACAAAAAACAATTCACAGACTATTAAAACATCTTAACACATCTTAAAAACAAAAGCAGAGGGGGAAATGGGAAAATCCACACACAGACAGAGAAGGGAGGGATCCACTGTATGAGTGGGCTGCGATGCCACCTACTGGAGAAAGTGGAATGTCGCATCCAATCAGGCTGAGAACAGCCTTTCTTGCTCGACTTGTTATGCAAATGAGACTGGGAGTGGGGGAGGACAAGGAAACAGTCTCGAAAGAAACCGTTTGAGGGTGAACGAAACGCGAACGCCCTAGCTCGAGGAGAAAAACAAATCGCGATTTTTTTGCAACATCTCACTGAAAGACTCCTGAGCAAACTTAGCAGTCAAGGAATAAGAGGAGAGGTCTTCATATTTTATTTATTTATTATATTTATACCCCACCTTTTTTCCTGAAAGGAACCCAAGGCAGCTTACATAGTCCTCCTCCTCCTCTCCATTTTATCCTCACAACAACCCTGTGAAGTAGGTTAGGCTGAGAGTCCGTGACTGGCCCAAAGTCATCCAGTGAGTTTCATGGCCGAGCGGGGACTAGAACCCGGATCTCCCGAGTCCCAGTCCAACACCCTAACCACTACACCACACTGGATCAGTGGATCAGTGGATCAGTAACTGGTTAAAGAACAGAAAGGAAATAGTAGGAATAAATGGTAAATTCTCCCAGTGGAGGAATGTAAACAGTGGGGTCCCACAGGGATCTGTGTTTGGACCAATGCTTTTCAACTTACTCATAAATGATATGGAATTAGGAGTGAGCAGTGAGGTGGCCAAATTTGCTGGTGCACCAACTTATTTTGGGTGGTTAAAACAAAAAAGTGATTGCAAAGAGCTTCAAAGAGGACCTCTCTATACTGGGGAAATGGGCATTAAAATGGCAAATGCAGTTCCATGGAAGCAAGTGTAAAGTGATGTATGTTGGGGCCGTAAATTAGGGTTGTGGTGGACTGCTCAAATAAACCATTGACCCAGTGTGTAGCTGCTGTGAGAAGGGCAAATTCCATGTTAAACATACCGTAATTAGGAAAGGAATTGAAAATAAAACTGCCAAGATCATATCGCCCTTATACAAATATGTGGTGTGACCGCGTTTAGAATATTGTGTACAGTTCTGGTCACCGCACCTAAAAAAGGATATTGTAGAGTTGGAAAAAGTGCAGAAAAGGGCAACTAAAATGATCAAGGGGCTGGACAGCAACTCCCCTATGAGGAACAACAGCTGGGATTGTTTAGCTTAGAAAAAAGGCAAGTAAGGAGAGACATGATAGAGGTGTGCAAGATTATGCATGATGTGGAGAGAGTGGACAGGGAGACATTTTTCTCCCTCATAATACTAGAACACGGGGTCATCCCATGAAGCTGATTGGTGGGATATTCAGGAAAGAGAAAAGGAAGTACGTCTTCACACAATGCATAGTTAAACTATGGAATTCACTTCCACAAGATGTAGTGAGGGCCACCAATTTGGGTGGCTTTAAAAGGGGATTGGAAAAATTCATGGAGGAGAATGCTATAAATGGCTACTAGTCCTGATGGTTATATGCTACCTCCAGTATCAGAGGCAGGATGCCTATGTACACCAGGGGAACATGAATAGGAGGGTGTTATTGCAATCATGTCCTATGTGTGGGCTTCCCATGGGCATCTGGTTGACCAGTATATGAACAAAATGCTGGATAAAATGGACCGTTGGCGTGATCCAGCATGGCTCTTCTTAAGTACTAACTGTAAAATGAAGTCGGAATATATATGCCCAATAAAGGCAATCCAGCAAGTCACTTTTCCTACCTTGCAAGATTAGCGTTGGCAGCAGAACCTTCAACTTGGAAGCAAGCAGAGGAGATGCAACCAGCCGAGGCAAGCAAGTGGAGACAAGCAGCACAGGAAGAGACAGATGCCCTAAAGATAAACAAAACCTGGACCCTGACCAAACTACCAGATGGCAAGAGAGCAACCGGCTCTAGATGGGTTTTCAAGACCAAGTACCATGCAGATGGGACAGTAGAACATCATAAAGCACATAGATGTGAAGTAGCACGTCGTTTGTGAAATGACTCAGAGGGGACAGATCCAGATGGTGTACTGCCCTACCAAGGAGATGCCAGCAGACATCTTGCCGAAACCACTGCCTCGTCTCGAGACCATTTTCAAGAACTAAGAAACAGACTAGGTTTAGTTGATTAATGCATGCAATATTAAGAAGGGGTGATAGAAATTGTAATATTGCCTGCTCAAACCAACGAGGTAACACTAGTTAGAGTGGGAGGAAAGGGTTAATTGAACAATCCCCAGGGTGCATGTTTTGTAACCCTTCCTCCCTACATCTGGCCTCTCTGTGGCCAGCTCTCTCTCTCTACCTCTCTAACCTGATGGACACACGTTGGAGCTGGTTTCCAGCCAATGAAGCAGACTCTTAACACCAAAGACTCTAATCTGCCTATATGCATCCTGCATATATGAATAAACAAATTGTAAGTAAAACTAATAAATGCCTTTATTAGTTTTAAACCTTGTATGGACAATCCGTTCCTTTTAAGAACCTTTTAGCATGGTTCAGCAACCCACATGGTGATAACCAGTTTCAATAAGCAGACTGCACATAAGGGGGGAAACTCTGCTTCATTCTAACCAGTATAGGGCCGACTCCTTTCCATATCCTCCAACAGATTGTGCACTGTGCAATAAATATAAATGTAAGTGTCCCTGGCCTGGCCCCATCCTTCACTTTGTCTCTCCCGATGGCTACTGTATAACTATGCAAGCAGCAGGGGTAGATGTCAAGCACTAGGCTTAAATCATAGCTTGTCATACATGGCCCTTTAGTTTAGACAAGGAAATGGGAAGGAGCACCTTGGAGTTGCACATTCTCGGTGGGATGTCTTTGTTTTAATGCTCTTTGGTTTGATTGTTACACACCCTGGTAGAATTACAGGCCAGCCTCTTGTGAGATAAACTAGAGAGAAAGAGGGATGCTTTCTTCTTGGAGAGGTATTTTAAACCCATGAAATAGCATGGAGTGTTGACTGTCAGTTGAAAAAGAAAATGGAAAACAGGGCACGGGAATTGTCCTGCTTGTGTTCCTTACTGTAATAGCCATTGGGTGTGCTTAATCTGGAGGTGAGCTAATCTGCTTGGTTTGCAGCCCATCCCTAGCTCTGCTCCACAGCCAACACACAAGAGACCCAGGTATCTTCATAACACGGGCTTTTACAATGCATGAGAGAAGACTGACTTTGGAGTAGCCACATGCCACACCGCCTCAGTTCCAACGCTGACATTAAGAGAGGGAGGTCCCACTCACGCCTCCAGTGATGGAAGGACGCAGATGTTTTAATACTGCAAGTACAGCTGTATCCTGTACTGCTGATTCAGAAAGTTTGAAGGAGATTCTAGGTTGTATTTATTTATTTTTATTTATTTTATTATATTTATACTCCGCCTTTTTTCCTGCAAGGAACCCAAGGCGGCTTACATAATCCTCCTCCTCCTCTCCATTTTATCTTCACAACAATCCTGAGGTAGGTTAGGCTGAGAGTCAGTGACTGGCCCAAAGTCACCCAGTGAGTTTCATGGCCGAGCAGGGACTAGAACCCGGATCCCCTGAGTCCCAGCCGAACACTCTCACCACTGCGCCACACTGGTTGTATCCAATGTTAGCCTAACTTAAGTCCCATTCATTTCAATGGGTCTACTCTAAGTAGGAATAACATTGGATACAACCCAATATAAACTCTTTGTAATTGTTTACATCTATCTATCTATATTTATTTATTTATTTATTATATTTATACCCCACCTTTTTTCCTGAAAGGAACCCAAGGCGGCTTACATAATCCTCCTCCTCCTCCTCCTCCTCTCCATTTTATCCTCACAACAACCCTGTGAGGTAGGTTAGGCTGAGAGTCAGTGACTGGCCCAAAGTCACCCAGTGAGTTTCATGGCCGAGCGGGGACTAGAACCCTGATCTCCTGAGTCCCAGTCCAACACTCTAACCACTACGCCACACTGGCTCTCACAACTACATATGGATAATTTGTAAAACAATTGTCTATGCATCTACGATTGTCTATCACACAATTGTCTATCACACTGGCTATACACAACTACATATGGATAATTCGTAAAACAATTGTCTATGCATCTACTTCTCAATCCCTAGTTTACCATGGTAGCGTAGGTTTTAAAAAAAGGGGGTTTACAGTGGCTTTAGAACCAATGCATATGCTGTATCCAGCTCTTGACTGTGGGCTTGAGTCTGTCAAGCTTTCGCAATAGGCCCCTTCTGTCCCTGAGGTAGAATTTAGATTACAAGCATTGAGCGTAATGTTTCTGGGTTCAAAACAGGTTAAAGGAATGAGGAACAACTTAAAACAACTTTCTTTTAAATAACATCTGAGAATCTCTTGTACAACAACCTACAGGCCTCTGGAACCAGGCCATGTGACTTTAGGGCAAGTCCTCAAATTACCAACTCTTTAATACTAAGGAAGTATCAATGAAGTATAAACTCCATCATTACAGCACTAATCCTTGCATAAGCAAAATAATATGATTCATATTTCATTCAGATTCCTTCGGTGACAGCTGCTCATGAGAAGGAGTTCCTGTTTCAATGACATTAAAGCTGCTGAACACTGGAAAAGTTCCATTTCCCCACAGATTTCTATTTTGGGTTTTATTTTCTTTTATTAAGGTTTTCCTAATTAAAATCAGAATAATAATAATAATAATGAAGTTAGAGTTTGTAAAACTGATCTCAAAATCCTTGCCTAATTCTGAGTTAGAAAACAAGGCCCCTGTTAGATGCATATAACAGCAGAATGTGGTTAGTAGTAAGTAATGATTTGGGGAGGGGGTTGTTGTAAGGGCATGCAGTTTGCTTTTGGGGGCTGATTACTTTAGGAGTAATCATTGCCTATTTACTCCATCCTGCTTAACATGTAGATTTGGAATTAAACAGATATTACAAACCCCAAACTTCAGCACTCTCTCCTCAGAAGAAACTGCTCCTATAGGGAAGAACCATAGTTCAGTGGTAGAGCACAAAATTTAGGGTGGCAATGAGTCCTCTTTTACAGAGGACAGTCCTCTATTTGAAGGGCTGTCCTATCCAATTTGAGTTTAAAGACAAAGAACTATAATAAACTGTTTCCCAACAGCAGTTAGCACCTGAACTGGAGACTGAACAAGCAGGCACAGGTCACACCTGGTCACATTCTTCCACAGTATGGTGACGTATGGTATTTCTATTTTAATTACAGTCATGCCTTGGATTGAGAGCATAATTCATTCCGGAAATGTGCTTGTAATCCAAAACACTCTTATATCAAAACGAAATCCCCCCCCCCCAAAATTGTACAGAGATTTTTAATTTAAGCCGTACTACAGTACTTGTATTGCAAGACGTCGCATGTATATCAAGTAAAAAAAAATTTTTTTTTAATTTGCTTGTCTTGCAAAATGCTCTCAAACCAAGTTACTTGCAATCCAAGGTATTACTGTATAATGATTATTTCTAAATTTGCATCTATACATGTAAATTAGCATACATAAATTTTATGCAAAGCTGTGTCCCCTTTTGTCCTCTTTTTGGGTGACACATTTACTTCTTCTCTTTTTGCAATTCATAAATGGCCACCCTTTGCATGCCAGCTCCAATCTCTGGCATTTTAGTTAAAAGGATTAGGTAGTACGTGATACAAAAGAGAGCTGCTACCATTCTGAGTAGTCCAGTTCCTCAGTTTCCTCATGTTCCAGAGCTGCTAAGTTAATTCTTCTTTCTCTCCTAGGCAGGAACGGTGCAGGGCTGTTTGGCGCCCTAGGCCAAGTTATATTTAGCGCCCCCCCCTCTCGTGCCATGGGGGGGGCTCCGGAGCAAAGCAGCCCTGCTCTGCAACTCCCCCCCACGCCGCCGCCACCCCACCACCACCTACCTTCCCCCCGCCCCCGCTGCTGGCTGCTGCTGCTGCCGCCGCCGCCGCCACCTCCTCCGACGCGACCCCCACGCTTTTCTTTTTTTGCCGGGGAAACCAGGGCAACAGGGCTGTTTAAGCCCTGTTGCCCTGGTTCTTCCCGCCAAAACAACGCCGACGGGGCTCCGGAAACGATGGGAAGATAGGTAGGTGGCGGGCGCGCGGGCGGGCGCACGCGGGGGGGAGGTGCGGCGGCGGCGGCTGGCAGGCGGGCGGGGAGGCACAGCGGAGGCGGCAGGCGGGGCAGGAGCGCGCCGGAGGCGAGGAAGGGGCACAGAAACGCTGCGCCCTGTTCCGCCACGCGCCCTAGGCAGCCGCCTGGGTCTGCCTAGCGGTAGCGCCGGCCCTGCTCCTAGGTAACTGCATCCCTATAAGTTTTAAAATTGTCCATGGGTCCTGTACTGTCCCATCCGCTTGTCAGAAGAGGTGCTCGGCTTGGAGTAGCAGCACGAATTATTTGCATTGTCTCTTCCCGTTAGGTATTATAAGTCCTCAGTATCAAAGACAAATGATGCAGCCATGTGGCTATATCTTCCATGGGCCCCACCTGTTTGGCTATGAAAGTTATATTGGCTGTTTCCATGGTATAAGCAGGGCTGGTGCTACCATTAGGCCAACTAGGCAGCTGCCTAGGGCGCAGGGCTAAAGGGCGCGCCAGAAATGCCTTGAAAAAAAATTACAGCACTCTCAAGTGGGAAGGGGTGTGTGCTAAATATCTGATCTTGCCTAGGGCACCAAACTGCCTTGTACCGGTCCTGGGTATCAGTAGTAACAGCCTCAGTGACTCCCTCTTCACCTTCCACCAGAGAAGACCTAGTGGTCCTAGTTACTGCTTCCACAAAGGATGAAACTGGTTTACAATGTGGACTATCCCAATATTCTGGCTCTTCACAGTGGGAGAAATCAAACCCATCACATGGGTCCCCCACCATAATACAGTCTATTTGTCCCTGTGCCTTCATCAATTGCCCCTTTAAAGCCTTCACTTTCGCATCACAATTACAGGATCCCAAAACTGGTTTAACAGCATAGAGTTCCGCTGTTAGGGATTTTACTAACCCATGTAACCTGGGAATGCCATTCTTATATTGTAATAACTGCTCAGTCTGGTCCTGGAGACTCCCCTTTACAGTCTCCACATCTGATTTCTCCCTTCTTACCTCCTCTAAGTGTTCTATAGTGGCTAAGCATACTTCTTTTGCTACACCTAATTCTGAAGTTAACACTTCTAATTGCTATTGAAGTTGTTCACTTGTCTTTTCAGCTGTCTCCCTTCTCAATTTTTCCTTAGTCAATCCCTCATACATATGCCAAATGGGCAGCTGCAGCCAATCGATGCTTCCTTCCAGGTTTATGGGTCTGCACATATGAAGCATAAGACTTTTCATAGATTCCACTGAAGGAGCAACATCATTTAGGATATCCTCTTTTTTCCCATGGAGAAGGTCCCAGGTTGTAAATTTGTTCCTGCCAGGGTTCCATCTGTGGTTTCCACTTTCCATAAACCCAGGCAAAAAGTCATAAAACCAGATGACTGGCTTCCTAACCCAGCTTTCTTCTTCCAAAATATTTTAATTACACCTATGCGAGAGGCAGCAGAATCATTGCCCACATTCTTCACCATTTGTTATGCTCCAAATTTAGGTCTGATGTGGTTAATCAGGCCACTCCAGTATTTGGGAATCTTATTGAGAGAGAGAGAGAGAGAGAGAGAGAGAATGAAATTGAGACCGAGACCAAATTATCTTTTAAGCAATTTATTGGATAACTTAATTTGTAAATATTATTCTATCCTAAATAATTTTAAAATCCTAATTCAATCATACCGACCAAGCATACAAGGCTCACTGATCAGGTGAATCTGTAGCTACTGAGTTGATGGGGCAAAAACCTTGGTGTGTACACACACTGCCTCTGAGTCTTCCTGTTGCCCCTGGTCTGGATTCCATTGAGTGGGTCAGCTCACACCATTTTTATATCCTTGAGTTATATAACAAGTTGTTGACTTGTAAATACAGGCGTGTGGCTTACGCTGGCTCAGCTTGTCTGAGCGTGGAAAGCTAAGCAGGGTCAAGCCTGGTTATTACTTGGATGGGAGACCCCTCCTCTAGTTTCCTGCATTGAGCAGGGGGTTGGACTCGATAGCCTTGTAGGCTCCTTCCAACTCTATGAAATCTATGAAATTTCCAAAACTGTTATCACTTACAACCACCCTAGGCTTGAGACTAGGTGAAAACACCCATGCCTGTTCCCACTTCTAGTTCCTCCTAGAACCGGAGTACTATCTGTGCCTGTGGGCACAGGCCATCCCTTCAGGCCATGTGGGTTAGGCTGAATGATTTCACAGCAATATGTGGAACAAACAACATATTCTGAATATTAAATATTCTGAAGTGTTATTTTACAAGTGCCTAGTAACCCTTTCCTGTTGACAGTTTGTGGTTAGCACTTTGGTTAGAGTTGCCCACCTTCTGTTCTTCTCTGTTCCTTCATCTTGCTTCTTAGGTCAAACATGGTTCCTAACTTCCCAATTTCAGCCTCCTGCAAAGGAAACACACACACACACACACACCTATTTGCTTGGTCAGTACAAAAGTTATCATAAGCGAAATACAAGAAATAAAAAACATAAAAGATTCCATGATCAGAGAGCCAGTGTGGTGTAGTGGTTAGAGTGTTGGACTAGGACTTGGGAGATCTGGGTTCTAGTCCCTGCTCGGCCATGAAGCTCACTGGGTGACTTTGGGCCAGTCACTGACTCTCAGCCTAACCTACCTCACAGGGTTGTTTTGAGGATAAAATGGAGAGGAGGAGGATTATGTAAGCCGCCTTGGGTTCCTTGCAGGAAAAAAGGCAGGGTATAAATATAATAAATATTATAAAAATAAATAAATGATCATGGTTACATGTTTATAAGGATACAAAAATCAAACACCTTCCCATATTCTAACACAGTGAACTAGACAGACAGTTTGAGCTTGGTAAGACAGCTGCTCCTCAAACCTTTTGCTGCATGGAGAAATATGGCGGGGGGGGGGGGGAGAGTATGAAACACTTGATATTTCCCACAAATTTATTGGTAAACTGAAATATGGCATAGAAGGAAAACTGCATTACTTGCTTTGATGTTGTATTTTATAATATGGCTCCAGCCTCCAATGCCCCCAAAGTCTGTTAGTTAGCCTTACTGTTTTATTTGTATTAAGAATTTAAAAGCAGGGTAATTAGAAAGATTTTCTCCAAAGTAGTGGAACATTTTGTGGGCCACGTCTAATATTCTCAATATACCTGCACAAATTTACAGTCATGTTTAAGAGAAAGTGACACCAGCTGTACCAACAGGGGGTCAACCACATGTTTTTCTTGTGCCAGAGAAACAGCCTCAGATGAGTATGTACTGATTATTCTGAAGTGGTGAGATGCAGGCTTAAGTTTCAAGAAAAGCACCATTTGGCATTCTGGACATGCCAACATGTCCTGATGTTCACCCAGATATGAACATTCCAAAATCCATACAGTGTAATGCCTTTATTAGGTCAACTCAAAGATCACACACACACACACACACACACACACTTTCAAGATCTCCAGATCTCTTTATCAGGCAAGGTGTTATAAAAAGCAGGTTAGGGTGGGGCAGTGCTTCTCAATTATTTTCTGTCATGCCCCCCCTAGGAAGAAGAAAACATTTCGCGCCCCCCGCGCGACTGTAAATAGTATCATTTGTCTATAAAATTGTTATAAGTACACCTCTGCATAACACAGTATCCTTATTAACGTATAAGAGAATAAAAAAAGAAAGAAATGTGGATCAATTTACAACAAAGAATAGCTTTATTAACTGTAGCAGAAAAGATTTAAAGGAGCACAGGATTTAAAGGAACACAATATTAAAAAAAACTTTTAACTGAGGTCAAACGAGCCCCCCTTTACGGAGCCTCGCACCCCCCCTGGGGGGCCCGCCCCACTATTTGAGAAGCACTGGGGTGGGGGGAGGCTGACTGGCTATTGTAGTCAGGACATCTGACTAGGCAAAGTCTTAAAATAATACAGAGGAGGAGAGTTTGCAGATGTTCAAACTGGGCTCTGCAAACCAGGTGATGTGATCGTTTCGGGTATAAGTGCAGGTAGGACCACTGAGAAGAAGAAAGTAGCAGACAATTGTAGACCCTCCATTTTTGAAAAGATAAAATCCAGCCATTAACTCAAAACTGTCTCCCTCCTGCCCAGGAGGGTCCAATAGCCAGCCTGGGTGAGTAGGGCCCATCCAGAGAATTTTATTTATTTTATTTTATTATATTTTTAAATCACCCATCTGGCTGGTCACCCGGCCACCCTGAGCTATGTACAATCAGGATAAAATACAATAAAACACAATTAAAACACCATTAAAACAATATAAGAGTTTAAAAAAAAAAATCCTAACCCACCCCATATTCCCACCTGAAAAGCCATGTTTTTAAAGCCCGGCAGAAGTTCATCAAGGAGGGGGCATGGCGAAGGTCACTGGGGAGGGAGTTCCATAACTTGGGGGCTGCCACAGAAAAGGCCCTCTTCCTAGTCCCCACCAGCCTGGCTGCTCTGGCTGATGGGACAAGGAGAAGGCCATCCGTGGCAGACCTTGTTGAGCGGCCTGCTGTATGTTGCTGGAGGCGCTCCGTGAGATAAGCTGGACCAGAGCTTAGGGTTTTAAAGGTTTTAAAGGTCAAAACCAACACCTTGAATTCGGCCCGGCTAGCAACTGGTAGCCAGTGCAACTCCTTGAGCACTGGTGTGATGTGATCTCGCTGGCAGCTGCCTTTAACCAGGCGAGCCGCCACGTTCTGTACCAGCTGTAGCTTCCGAACCATCTTCCAGGGTAACCCCACATAGAGAGCATTACAGTAGTCTAGGCGAGAGGAGAATACAACACTGCCATGGGAGATGCTTCAAGTTGTATCTCTCTGAGCTAGGCACATGGAAAAGCTGCACATGCAGCCGAGGGCTCCCTGTTCTAGCTTTGGCGGCTTCTGCCTCAGCGGCAGGGAAAAGACTGTTTCCTGACATTTTGGGGGGATACATCATCAGGCATAATTTGGATCAAGTGGGCAAAAGGTCCATTTTACAGGGCACAGCCCTGGCACAAACATGCATTCCTTCTGTGATCATGTGTGGGAGTAACAATCAAGGGGCAGCATTGATCTTAAATCAGCTTCCCAGCAATCTTTTAAATATATCACCCAGTTTGAATCACAGGGCCCTTTGGACCATGTTAATTAATTCATTTATTTTTTTAATGGGAACATAGTTTTGCTCCTAACAACTCTTTTTATTTTCCCACAGTTCTCAGTTATGCCTTCATAGGAAGCAAGCGTGCCTGATTAGCTTAGTTACCATGGATACTACTTTGTCACAAGTGAAGTAGTTTTCACAATCCACAAGGCTGTGGTCCTGGGAGTTTTAATCTGTGCAACAAAGGCTTTTCTGTACTAAAGTGGGCACAGAAAACAGGTTGATTGTAATATTAGCGCCAGTACATCTTGAGCCCGAGGACTAAAGGAACTGGCACACTTTGACAGACTTAATTATTCTCTCAGGGTGTTCACAAGAAAATTTCATCTAATGAAGAATTTGTTTAATGAAAGTCAATCGCTTTGGCAAAGCTTTTTTATTTTATTATTAAACAAAATCTAAGAGATTCCAGTGGGAGATATATTATTATACAGGGCCTTTGGGAGGAGAGGCTGTCACAGCAGGTTCTGTGTATAGCGCAAATGTTGAACACATTTCATTTTTGAAGGAAACACTCCAAATATTAGAGAACTTTAAAGAAGAAGTTACGATGATACAAGGAGATGTAAACTTTATTAGCAAATTATATAAAACCGGATCTCAGAGACTTAGAAATAAAACAGACCCAGGATTAATGCAATTTATTTTATAACAGACAAATAGACACATAGAGATTTGTTAACCCAAGAGATATAGATTTTACATACTATTCAAATAGACATGACAATTATCCTAGAACTTCTGACATTTTAATTTAATTATTTTAAAGCATCCATACAGTGTCTGATCATGCTCCCTTAATCACTGCAATTCAACATGCGGGGGGGACGGGACGACACGACACACCTTGTTTATGTGATAATTAAGCCTGATTTTATTAAAAAGACAAATGACAGGAGACTTATTGAAAGAATAAATTAAACAATATTTTGAGATTAATAATACACCAGTTCTTTCATCTGATATAATATGAGATGCTTTGAAATCAGTCCTGAGAGGAATGTGCACAAAAGAAATAAGCCAAATTAAAAAATAAAAGAACACAATATGATAAAAAAAATTAAAAATGAAATAAAAACGTTGGAAGAAAAACAGGAAGCAAACAAGTGCTCTAGGAGTTAACAAGAAAAAAGGAAATTAGAATTCCCTGAAATAAATAAAATTTATATGGCAATGCAGTGTGTAAACCAGAAATATTATGAGTTTGTGGAGAAAAACTTGAAACTATTAGCAAATAGACTACAGGGAAAAAATGAGAAACAGAATAACAGTAATCAGGTTGTATATACTTTGGGGCAAAATTACTTTGTCTGCAATTATTCCCATGAAGATTTCTTTTTTCAGTCCTGGTTGCTTAATGTTATGGGTCTATGAATGCTGTATCTTTCCCCAGGTTGGGAATTACTATTGGTTATTAGTTTCTTTTGTGGTATACAGTCCCCACTCATTTGCTGGATCTGTACAAAATACATAGTACATCAACTTAATAAAACACTATATCAAACCGCATAAACCCAGGACAAAACCAAGCCATTGAAAGGATATAATTCTGATATATAAACAAATGTGTTTTCTAAAAATTAAATGTGAGGTACCGTACTCTGCTGCACCTTCTTAGCGAGCTAATTACACAGCTTTGGGGCCACCACACGCGCAAGAAAAGACCTGCTTCTAGAGCTGGAGTGCACAACCCACAGCCAGCGACTGCTCCTGGTGTGGCCCATGAAGTCATTGGCACCCCACCCACATTTTCTTGTAGCCCAGCTGATCTGCCCACCAGCTTCTTCCCCAAGCCCCACCCCCTCTCTCGGTAGGGAAAAGCTCTTATCTCCGAACACCTGGTCGGAGATAAGAACTTTCCCCTGCTGAACTGAAAAGGGCTCCCTTTCCAAGCTCTCAGCAGGGAAAAACCATTATCTCCAATCAGCTGCTGATCAGAGATAAGAATTTTTCCCTGCTGGGGAGAGGCGGCAGGGCACAGGGAGGAAGCTGCTGAGTGATTCAGTCCTGCTTAGTTCTGAATAGACATGCAGAGGTTAGGTACTTGGGAGGCTATTTGAAAGTGCTACTGGGTGATTCCCCACCCCACTAGTGGTGGCTGAGAAACTACATGTGCCGCTGTTGGCAGAGTGTGTATCCAAGTGTGACTTGGATTCCTGCATTGAGCAGGGGGTTGGACTCGATGGCCTTATAGGCCCCTTCCAACTCTACTATTCTATGATTCTATGTACAGTACATAGAATTGTAAAAACACCCCCCAAAAGAAAAAGAACAACAAATAGCAGCTGTTAGAAGTTGAAAGTGCACCAAAACCAAGTAAGTGTTACTAGGGAAGGACAAATCTGTCAGTTTCAGTTTCTCATTTTTCCAATTCTCAAAATAAAAATTTTGAGAATTTTTATAAGAAGTTCACATGAAAATTTCGTACGTATTTTTGGGGGGGCATTTCTCCTAATACATGCATTTTCGTATGTAATTTTGCCCAGTACATATTTTGCAAGCAATTTCCCTAATATAATTGCATTTTTAGCATTATTTTCATGAATATATGCATTTTTTGTGTGCACTTTTCCCCTATTGTACTCATTTTTGTGCATATTGTTTGATTGGAGAACTCGATTGCAAAAGAGTGTGAATTTTGAAGAATAGCTGAGTTATGTTTTGTGTATTGGTTCAAAAATGCAAAATTAGGTAAGTTTGCATTAAAATCTCTCCCCTGTCCCCAGGTGTTACTTGCCCATCCGAAGCAAGCAGAAGGGCATCACAGAGAGGGCCTTGTCTCTTGGACCCACTTGCCATGCCTCCAATGGCAATAGGGGGGCACAGCATAGAGTCCCTGATACCAACCGTAGCACTGGAAACGCAGTGCAGCTGAGAAGGCAGCTTTTAAGGTATCCTCATCCTAGCAGGGATGGGGACTCGGACTCGAGGACTCGACTCGTGAGTCGGACTGAGTCCCCCCTCTGACTCGACTCGGACTCGAGTCCCAATATTTTTAATGGGACTCGAGACTCGACTCGGGACTCGAGACCAAGGACTCTTCAACATCCCTGGGCTGTGCCAGAAGGAGTGGAGAGGAGCGTGATTGCCGGCGAAGAGCGCATGGAAGCGAGGTGTGCCGCTGTTCGGCCACTATGGACGGCTACCAGGAGTGCAGCCCCAACAGTGTGTCAAGATTTATTTTTATTGATGTGTTGCGTACTTGGGAGAGGCAGAAGAAGGACCTGAGATTACTCTGTGTGGCTGCTCTGAGTGTGTTTCTGGTTCCAGCAAGTTCATCACCAGCGGAGCGGGTGTTCAGTGAGGGTGGAATTGTGATGAGATCTCACCGTTCCAGAATGGGGGCCAAACATTTAGAAAAAATCATGTTCCTCAAATGCAACATGGATAAGTTTTAGGAAGTACAGCAAGTTTATTTTTTAAAATCATTTTTCTAAAATGCAACCTTTCAGACATTTTGGGTTTGGCTGCCTCTGCCTGCCTGTTTGGGGTTCCCAGACTCCTCTGCCTGCCTGGTCCCTTCTTAACCAGTTCCACAGTTTGAATTGTCCAAGACAAAGGCCTCTGCCTGCCTGCTTTGGGGTCCCCTGCCTCCTCTGCCTGCCTGGTTATTTTGGGTTTTTCTGCCTGGTCTGTTCTTGCCAAAATCAGTTGCAGAGTTTTGAAATAAAAAGGCACACTTGTGCCTAGAATTTATTTAAGCCATGCATCTGAAGTAGCCTTATTTTGTTGGGAAAACCCCCCATTGATTTTAATAGGGACTCGTGGAGTCAGCTTTGGGAGTGACTCGTGACTTGTGACTCGTGAGTCACCATTTTGGACCAAGGACTTGGACTCAGACTCGGACTCGAGACTCGGGTCCAAAGACTCGTGACTCGACTCGTGACTCGAGACCAAGGACTCTTCAACATCCCTGCATCCTAGGCCTAGAATTTCCAACATGGTGCCCATGACTGCCAAGGTGCCCACAGACACACCAGGCTCCCTGCCCCTCCTGATTTTTATTTTATTTTTAAAATACTGTTTTAATTTTAAAGCCATCGACTAGGAGGCTGGCATGCTGCAAGGCTAATTGCTACCCTCTCTAGCACCGTCTTTATTTCCAAGAATGCCTCTCAGCCTCACTGGGTTCCAGAGGCACTCTTAGAAAATAAAAATGGTGGACTGCTGCAGTCCAGCACTTTGTTTTGCAGCATGCCCACCGGCCACCCCCCAAAAAGGAAAAGCTATGCTGAGGTGGTCCAGTGCCCTGGCTGGATGGCAGGAAGCACCCTGGGGGCTAGAGGTAGTGCTCTCTCTCTCTGTGTGTTTGCCTGGTGTGTGGGTGTGTGTGTGGTGGTCTTTCCCTGAGCATTACTAGTTTGCCTTCTGTGAAACTGATGTTTTCTTGTGCTTTGCCTTGCATTCAGTTTCTTAGCCAAGTCACTTGTCTCTGAGCCACATTCATTTGTCTTTATGACATGGTTGCTGGAGCAGAAAACTGTGCATTCAGAAGAGCGGTTTTCTATTTTGGAGCTCAGACCCCACCTCTTCCTTGTACTTAGGTTCTTGGTCCAATTATTTTTATTTTAGGCTCACCAGTTTGCCTCCTGGGACATGAGTTCTTTGTGATCTGCCATGCCCACTGTGGCAGCCATTTTATGAATGACACCCCTCCCCCCCATGGCAGACATTTTGTGAGAAGGCCCACAACATCTCTCAAAATTCCAAACGTGCCCACTGGCCCAAAAAGATTGGGGACACCTGTCCTAGGTCATTAAGGGCTTTAAATATTAATACCTGCACTTTGAACTGAACCCAGAAATGAATAGGTAACCAATGGAGATGATATAAAATTGGAGTTAAATAATCTGACCTCTGAGCGCCAGTTAAAGCTCCCCTCACTGCTGTGATTCTGATCTAACTGAAGTTTCCTGACTGTCTTCAAAGAGCCTGGCACAGAGTGCATTCCACTAATCCAACCTGACTGTAATGAGGGCATGAATGACGGAGGCCAGGGCAGTGCAGATAGAAAAGGCCAGAGGCAGTGAACCAACTGGAGTTCGACTAGGGATATAGGAGAGATATTGGTTTTGTTAGCATTGTAATGCACACTTATTTGCATTAGAACCAACATGCAGACCAGAACTTGGTTATCATTTGGAATGTGCACTTCTCTGAATTTCACCATGGAGTTCTCCAATCAAACAATATTCACAATAATGTGTATATTAAGGAAAGGTTCATAGATCATAGAGTTTGAAGGAGCCTACAAGGCTATCGAGTCCAACCCCCTGCTCAATGCAGGAAACTAGAGGAGGGGTCTCCCATCCAAGTAATAACCAGGCCTGACCCTGCTTAGCTTTCCACGCTCAGACAAGCTGAGCCAGCGTGAGCCACAGGCACACAACAATGCATATATTCAGAGTGCTTGCAAAAATGTCTATATTAGGCAAAATTATGCACAAAAAATCCTTATGAATTTTCATGGAAATTTAAAAAAAACACTAGACTTGAGTATTTGGGATGAACCAACAATAAGATTGGGAAAATTCTCAAAGTTTGGGACAAACCAAAGACTGGGGGAAAATTAGAAACTGAGAGAAATTGAAATTGACAGATGCATCCATCTCTAAGTTAGGCATCCAGGAGCAGTGGTGGATCCAGGAGAACCACCCCTCCCCCAAACTGTGAACGGATCTGAAAAGCAGGACATGAATGCAACAGCACCCTCCCGCCCATGTTTCCCAGCAACTGGTGCACATACGCAGACTGCCTCTGATACTGGAGGTAGCATATAGCCATCAGGACCAGCAGCCACTGATAGCCTTCTCTTCCATGAATTTGTCCAATCGCCTTTTAAAGCTGCCCCAATTGGTGGCCATCCATCTTGTGGAAGTGAATTCCATAGTTTAAGTGTGCACTGTGTGAAGAAGCCCTTCCTTTTACCCGTCCTGAATCTTGTACCAATCAGCTTCATGGGATGACCCCACTGGGTTCTAGTATTATGAGAGAAGGAGAAAAATGTCTCCCTATCCACTTTCTCCACACCATGAGTGTTGGACTGGGACTCAGGAGAACCGGGTTCTAGTCCCCGCTCGGCCATGAAACTCACTGGGTGATTTTGGGCCAGTCACTGACTCTCCGCCTAACCTACCTCACAGGGTTGTTGTGAGGATAAAATGGAGAGGAAGAGGAGGATTATGTAAGCCGCCTTGGGTTCCTTGCAGGAAAAAAGGCGGGGTATAAATATAATAAATAAATAAATAAATAATTTTGCACACCTCTATCATGTCTCCCCTTACTCACCTTTTTTCTAAGCTAAACAATCCCAGCTGCTGTAACGTTTCCTCACAGGGGAGTTGCTCCAATCCATTGATCATTTCAGTTGCCCTTTTCTGATGCTGGCAGTTGTAGTCCAGTGCATCTGGAGGACACTAGGTTGGGGCAGGCTGCAATGACATATACACAATGACAGGCAATAATATATTAAAAAGACAGACGTCTGACTAACTTTTTTTAAAAATATCATTGCTATGCCAAGGGACGTAAGCCATCTCTATGCCAAAGGAGTGATGGCCACTGTAAATTAACACTGTCTGTACTTCCTGCATTTCAGTTCCCTCTGAACTCACTGTTTACAATTCCCACAACTCCATGTGTGTAGATATTATACACTTGGAGCTCAGGAAACACTTCATGCACCTGATGAAGTAGTCTGTAGTCCAAGAAAGCTTATGCCATAATAAATGGGTTAGCCTTTAAGGTGCCACGAGACTCTTCCTTGTTTTTGCTGCGACAGAGACAGACCCAGCTACCCCTCTGGACATGAACCCTAGAGAATCATAGAATCATAGAATCATAGAAAAGTAGAGTTGGAAGGGGCCTACAAGGCCATCGAGTCCAACCCCCTGCTCAATGCAGGAATCCAGGTCAAAGCATCTCTGACAGATGTCTGTCCAGCCGCATCTTGAATGCCTCCAGACTGGGAGAGCCCACCACCTCCCTAGGTAGTTGATTCCATTGTCTTATTGCTCTGACAGTCAGGAAATTTTTCCTGATGTTTAGGTGGAATCTAGGTTCCTGTAACTTGAGAATGACTCATGTGAATCCTAAAGAGGAAATTGTTTCAATAATAATAGATTCCGGACTCGATAGCCTTGTAGGCTCCTTCCAACTCTATGATCTATGAAATCTATATTTTAAGGGTGAGTTCAGTTATACATGGATTCATTGCTCTCCCTGCAGCCTGACTCCTGAGGGAGCCACGCCTATCCCCCCCCCCTGCAGCCCAGCTGATTATCCTCACCCTCCCTCAGCAATCCTGACACAGCAGTAACTGGTATTTCCACATTACTAATGGCAGCGGGGAAGGCGTGATCGCCATCTTGGATGGAGGGGGGAAGTTAGGGGTGTGTGTGTGTGTGTGTGTGTGTGTGTATGTGTAGGTGCATATGGGGGCAGCCTCAGAGCCAAAAAGGTTGCCCATGTGTGGTATACAAGTATTTGTTTTCTTTTGGCTGGCATCTCATTCTGCAATATTGGAATTAATGAGGATTCATCCCCACCCCCAATCTTGACTTAAATCAGCTTACTCCAACCTGGTGCCCTCTCAACGTGTTGGACTACGACTTCAAGCACCCCCAGCCAAGTTGGCTGACGGTGCTGGGAGTTGTGGTCCAACATATCTGGAAAGCACCAGGTTGGAGAAGGCTAATTTATATTTTTGGGGGGCCAACAAAACTGATCACCCTTGCCTTTCTTCCTTTTGTGTCCAAGGAACTGAAAGGAAAGAAAAAACATTTCTGGCCTTTCATTTTGCTACTTAGTTTCCCTACCAGTAACTGCTTGGCACAAGAAAGGCAGGGACATGACTGGACCCTTTTCAGTCCCTGCCTTTCTGGGATCGCACAACCCATCCTTTTCTCTCCCCCCCCCCCATGTGCCATTGTTAAGTGAAACAATGATGAAGTCATTCCTTGTACTTAAAACGGAAGGTTTATTTCCTTCCTGCCGTCTACACCTATCCTGGAGGAGCAAACAGCTTCCAATACATTTTAAAAGATGGGGGGGGGGAGTAAAAAGTAATCACATGTGAGCAAACTTTTAGGCTGCTGAAAGTCCATTGAATTGGATGGAATGGAAGCAGTCACTGAGTACAATTACAGACATGCTGCACAAAATAACAAAATCGAACCCTGATTGTGCCCACAGGCTCTTGACCTCTATAAGGTGCACTCTACTCTGTGTGGTGTTTAGGTACAAATTGCACAAATTATTTATTTACATTTATTATTTATTAAATTTCTTAGGGTGCAATCCTATGCATGTTTAGACAGAAAAGGTCCTACATCTCTCGGCATTCCCCAGCCAGCATGCTGCTGACACCTTTCTCAAAAAAGACTCAAGGCAACTTACAACAACATTTAAACAAACATTTAAAACAGCACAAACAATTATCCAGCTCATACAACCAAACCTTAAAACAACTAGAACATCAGTGGCAACTGTAATTGATTTAAAAATAATGGGGCAGGACTCTATGCTAAATCATGCAATATCCATACAGGACAACCAGCCCCCTTAAACCCCCTTGCTTTTTGCAGCTGATCACACTGCAGTAGTAGCTGTCCGCTGCTCTTAGGGAGAGAAAGACAATGAGTGATGAGATTCCACAGTACTGTACAAAGCCAGCTTTCCCTAGTCTGTTTTTTATGCTAGGCTGGTGTGTGCGTGTGTGCGCGTTGCTCTTCTGATTTCTGCTCACAAAGAAATCAGAGTGAAAAACACTGTAAATGCTCTGAATGATGAGAAACTGCAAACCATGAGGATTTTTATAAAGCAGGGAGCAGGAGAAACACATAGATTTCATAGATCATAGAGTTGGAAGGAGCCTACAAGGCCATCGAGTCCAACCCCCTGCTCAATGCAGGAAACTAGAGGAGGGGTCTCCCATCCAAGTAATAACCAGGCCTAAATAGCCAGCCCAAAGAATAGTAAAGAGAACCAGGACCGGTGCAGGGCAGTTTGGCGCCCTAGGCTAAATTATATTTAGCGCCGCCCTTCTCGTGCCGTGGGGGGGGCTCCGGAAAGCAGCCCTGCTCTGCAATCTCCCGCCGCCGCCGCCACCGGACCCCCCCCCGCACGCTGCCGCTGCCGCCCCCCACCTACCTTCCCACGCCTCCTCCGAAAAGGGACCCCCGGCCCGCGCTCTGTTTTTGGCCGGGGGAAACCAGAGCAACAGGGCTGTTTCCTCCCGCCAAAACAGAGCGCGGGCAGGGCTCCGGAAACAGCGCGGAGAAGGTAGGTGTCGGGGGGGAGGTGGCGCCGAGGCGAGGTGGGGGGGCGGCGAGGAGGCGAGGCAAGGTGGCGGCGCCCAGGCTCGGCCCCACCACTACTCCGGGCGCAATCCCCCACACTGACCTGGCTTTCTCGGTGTGGCGGGCGGGCAGGGCAGGAGCACGCCGGCAGCGAAGAGGAGCGCAGCGTTCTGCACCCTCTTCCGCTACGCGCCCTAGGCAACAGCCTAGTTGGCCTAGCGGTAGCGCCGGCCCTGAAGAGAACCCACCTACCTTACAAATTGCTTAGTCCACTTGCAAGCAGTAGTAGAAATTTTTGCAAACCAAACAGCAGCTAGGTCTGAAGCAGCAGCAGAACAGTTAGATAACATGCGCCAAGCTATTATTCAAAACAGAGTGGGCATTGATTACCGTACCTCATATTTCAATTAGTCCGACTGCTGTCTGAAAATAGCTGACAATGGCCAAGTGCTCCGCAAACTAGCTAAAGAAATCCAGAAAGTCACCTACGTGCCAGTGCAAACCTAGACAGGTTGGGACGCCTACAGCTGGCTCACCTTGTGGTTGCCAAACTGGTAGTCGAGACAAAGGGTTTCTGGTGCTAGGAGTATCTCTGCTAATTCTGCTGTTTCTGCTTTGCTGTTTCCCCCCTGCTTTCAAGCAATGCTGCTTTGCAATCATACAAACCGCAAGAAGACGCGAAGTACGACATCAAATGTACCTACAACTTCCCCAAAATAACCCCAGCAGGAAACACCTGTTTGTGTGAGTGGACCAACAAACCTGTTTGCTGCTAAGGCTCAGGTTTTAGGTCCAAAAGGAAGGAGTGTTATAAATAAGGTCCTTATCTGCCGAAAAAGGCTACACCCTGGGCAGAAATCGCAAGATGGCGCCCAGAGGAAGTCTCCTGGAAAGTCCCTAGCAGACCAAAATTAGTCAGCTTGCCTCGCAACAGGCAGATAAGTCAATCAGTATAAGTGCACGTACACATTCTGTAAGCATGCGCGCGCAGCATCCTGTATTGAAAACTTGTTTTGATCATGATACATAAGTGTGTGTGTGACGCTTAGGCGAGGCTGTCTCTTCTTGCATGGAGAGGCAGACCAGCGCTGCAATAAAACTTTAAAGAGACCCATCCCAGTTGTCTTGCTATTTCTCATTGGAGTCCAAGTCCGGTTGGAAAAACCTAGAGCTATAACTAAATAGCGCTCACAACAGCCTGACCCTGCTTAGCTTTCCACACTCAGACAAGCTGAGCCAGCGTGAGCCACAAACAGGCCTGTATACCTCAAGACTCTTCCACAACAGCAGGTCCCTATGCCTCTCAAGGACATCTGGCTGGCCAATGTGGGACTACATTGACCTTTAGGCATCAATCCTATATTCATTTACCTGGGAGTAAGTCCCACTAAATTCAGTGGGGCTTACTTCTGAGTAGACATGTATAGGATTGCATTGCTAGGCTGCAATCCTAAACATGCTTACTAGGAAATAAATCTCATTAAACACTTCTGAGTACAAGATTGCACAGTCTGCTCATGCAAAGCAGTTTTCATAGCCTTATGGTTTCCTCAGCTAATTTGAGGCCATATGGCTCTCACTTAGTTTAATAGTTAATCCATCTTGAATGGTTCAAGATGATAGTCTGATAATGAGCAAGCATCTATGTTGCACAGAAATATTCTGACTTATAGAAGCAAGAGTTTGATCAATGAGGAAAGTGAAAATAAATGCTGTGAGCCTATTTCTTAGTTAATCTGTGGGAGCATTGTTATATATACCCCCCCTGAACAAATCTTTTTATTATAACCTCAAGGGTTTTCGCACATGAAAACTAAAAATGCCTTTCAACTTATCCCTCACTGTGTGTGTGTGTGTGTGTGTGTGCGTGCATGCATGCATGCTGTTACTGAGAAGCTTTACATGTGCATCTTCTGACATCACCCTAGCACCTTGGCTTCCATTTTGTTCTGTAAGGCTGTGTAAGCAAGAGTCTTGGAGGCAGCTAGGAACAGAAAATTCCTGAAGGTAATGTGCAAGCTACTAGCACTGGATGTATTTAAAGTTCATGGCCTGTGTCCTCTTTTCTAATTGAACTAATATAAATTGTCCTCATGTGAATAGGCAAAAAAGGGGCAACTCTGGGTACAACTCCTAAGCTGCATCCATTCCTCTGGCACTTGTTAGAAGTGACTTTGTTCAAGTCCTGTAAAAAGAAAGAGTTCTCTGGACAAGAAAATTGGTGAAAGCAAAGCACTTTTTATTGAATACAGTCTTGCAAGAGTGGGTGCGCTATGCAGGTAGGCACACCTTAACATTCAAGCAGTGTGTTTTTATTCCCTATGCCCGGCCGCAGGGTTCCTCCTTCATTCCCCCATTGGCTGGGTACTTTGAGGTTCACAGCCTATCCCGACCGCCTAAACCGAATACATTATTCCCCACCCCTGTTTACAGTCCCTCCTCTTGTTGTGTTGTATCCCCTTACTCTAATTTCCTATTGGCTCTTCCACACATTCCTTAACTTCATTTTAACTTTGACCTCTTACTCTCCCATCCGCAGACACCTCTTCTTTTGACACATTTTTATGCCTGGTCTGTGTTTCCAGAAAGGGAGGATTCCTTATTTATCTGTTACCTACTTATTCAATGCCATCTCTATCTAAGCATAATTTATCATCTACTAATCCTATGCCATCCTTATGACCCAGGCATTGAGTTCTTTACATATTTTAGGCCTCATTTATTACTAGACTGGGGGCCCCATTCAGGGTGAGTTCTCTGGCTTCTTTTAATTTCTGTCCTTTGTATTTTATTTAATATAATTTGGGAAAGAAACATTCTCTAATTCTTACACACTGAACCTACTTTTCTAAGTCCAGAACTTTCCTCTTTGCTTGCAGTGCACTACCTTGCTGCCTTATATACCCAGTTAGAGCTTCATCCCTGGTGAAGAAATAATTGTTGCATTTGAGCAGCATATCTATTTCAGTGTTGCTTCCCATATCGGGAGCGTGACCATCTGTCTAAGACATCCAAGGGACTTCTGCTCTATGTGTATATCCGCTTTATTGGGGCTGTGGTGTGGACCTCTTTGTGCATCCATGCCCTTGGTGATCCATGGGGACCCATCCTCACAATGGGACTAAGTAGCATGACTGTGAAGGATTGTTGGCTTCAAGCTCAGTGGTCCAAACTCTTTCCCTCTGGCCAGGCTAGGAGCAAAGGACATTTGCTAAGGCTTGACAGGGTCCCAAGGCAAGTGCATGCAACACTTATCTAGTAGTCCTTTGTTTTTGTTAGGATTCTCCAAGAGGCATCGCTTCACTGCTCTCCAACTGGAGCTCTATATTTTGCAACAGCATTCCACACCAAGTGGGACTCTGTTGGTCCCCCATCATCACCTTTTTGTAGCCTTTGTCCATGTGGGAATGAAGGAGCACTTTGTGCAGGATGGTTTGAGACTAGGGTGATTACCCCATTGTGAGTTAATTAGCAGAAGGCTGCAGATGTCAGGGAAGCCACTGCTCTCTTTGAATTTCCAGGCAATTGTGACCAATCAGAAAGTGAAGCCCTTTGCTTGTCCTCCCCTCCTCTGAAACAGGCAAACATGCCTGCTCTGACCTCCCTTCTCCCTTCCCTGGTATCTCACAAAATCTGTGTGTTCTGCCTCTTGCTGGGCAACCTTTCAGTTTCACCAATGAAACTCAGGTTTTTCCCATTGTGTCTAGGGACTAGGAACGGATGCACCAGCCAGTTTCAGTTTCTCCCACATTCAGATTTGTTTTAAATCTCAAGTGGGCTGCCCTTGAGGCTGGTCCAGAAGTTGGAGCTAGTGCAGAATGCAGCAGCTTGGCTGTTGTCAGGAGCTGCCCCTTCTCAGCACACAACTGCTTTGCTGAGGAATCTGCACTGGCTGCCTATTCGCTACTGGGTCAGGTTTAAGGTTTTGGTACATTGGGAGCAGAACACCTGAGAGAGAGCCTTCTCCCTTGCCAACCTGCCCGGTCACAGGTCATCAGATGGCATGTCCCTGATGGTTACGCATGGATCTATGGTCCAATTGGAGTCCACCAGGAGAAGAGCCTTCAGTGTGGTGGCTCCATTTCTGTGAAAATCCCTGGCTTTGGAGGTCAGGCAGACACCAAACATGTTTATTTCAGGAAGCCTTCTTTGGTTGACCAGCCACTGTTTTTATTGATATTCTTTTTAATATTGTCCTTTATTCTTTTTATTTTTGTCTTTTTTTATTGTTCACTGCTCCAGAATCTGTGTAGATGTGGAGCGGTATATAAATGTTGCAAATAAATAAAAAATAAATAAGTTCTTTCTGTCCTGAATGTGAAAAAAAATGTGAATTTTGGTAAATTGTCATAAAAAGCACCAGCCAAATTCAATAGGTACAGCTATTCCTAGCACAGAGAGGACCACGTTATTATACCTGCCTGCCATGGAGTAGCTAAACATGTGCAGCCTAACAGAGAAAGAAGAAGTGGCAACCTTAATTCAGCGCCGCATGGTGGAATACAGAGATTCAAAGCCAGATTTTTAAGAGCTAAGCACACAAAGTCCTGGGCTTTCGGTTTCTCTCACATTCATTTTTTTTTAAAAAAATCTCAAGTTCCTTCCATCCAGAATCTGAAGAAATTTACACATTTTAATAAATTCATATAAAAAATAAACTGAAACAGAATTCTTACCTGTCCCTAGTCTAGGCCTCCAGAGACCAACCCCACAATTGCCTTAGTGCTGAGTCCCTGTTCCTTACGTGGCAAACTATAATTGGCCATCTCCATCTTCTCTTGCTCTTTTGCTGCTATTAGGAATAGTCTGCTGGTCTGCACCGAGGTACATTTTCCTTTCAGTAAATACCGGTAAAAATCAGAATGTGTGTTCTTCACGCAGTCTACCGTGTGTGTGCCACATGTGTGCTTAGGATCATTTGAGTTCACGTGAAAAGATGTGTGTTTATGTCCATGTGCAATGGAAGACACGGGCTGCAGTTCCAGTAACAACATGCAAATGTTATTAGTGCAGGATGGAAAATTGGGGAAAGCCATTTTAATGTGTTTGCACGTTCCAGCCAGTGTACAGTTCACATTCAAATTACAGATGGGAGTGCTTGATAATGTGTTTTACAAAGCAATCTTATGTATATCTACTATGCCTGTCTTCAGTGAGACTTACTCCCAATTAAATCTCTATAGGATTTCAGCCTTGCATAGAAGTAAGCCCCATTTAGTTCAGTGGCGCTTACTCCCAGGTAAGTGGGTATAGGGCTGCAGCCTTAGTGTCATGTGTGAGATTGCTCTAAGTAGAGCAGAGGCGTAGCGTGGGGGGTGCAGGGGGGCCGGCCGCACCGGGCGCAACATCTGGGGGGGCGCGCTCGCACTCGCAGCTCTCTGCCCCTGCCTGGCTCACTCACTCTCTCTGCAGTGCTGGCTGTGCGAATCCGATCCGAGCCGCTGGGTCGCCGCCCACTGTGGAGGGGGGGGTGCCAGGCGTGCGGTGCGGTGGGTGCGAAGAGAGAGCGAGGGACTATCTGGGGGAGGGACAGTGCAGCGGCCGCCCAGCGCAGCGCTGAGCGCGGGAGAGAACCACACCAGACCAGACCAGGTAGCAGCAAGAAGAAGCTGGCAGCGGCGGCAGGTGACACAGGCCAGAGAGGAGAGAGGGAGCCAGTGGTGACAGACGCTGCAGGAGGAAAACCTAGGAGGACCTGGAGGAGAAAACCTAGCCTGCTGACTGCTGTGATCGGGTCCGGGACAGCCGGTGAAAAAAAAGGTAGGAGTCACGAGTGACAGGAGTCAGGACTGACTGGAGTAGTACTGGGCTCAGTGGGCTGGCTGTGTAGTGCTAGCAGAGCATCTCCAAAACTGAAGTTCCTTTGGGATGTTCCCGGTCTGCAGGTCAAGACTGGCATGTTGAGCTGACCAGATGGATTGAAGTTTGGTTGGTTCAACAGTGACGAGACAGATTTTGATCCATATGTACCAGCTCAACATAAGTTGATGTAAGCCAGTGGGTCTAGCAACCTTTAATTTATTTATTTATTTTGCTGAAAGAGTAAGGCAATAGGCATGAAGGTGAATAAACATTATGTTAAGAGTAAAGAAATGGTTATACAATGAAGGGGTGCTAAAAGTGCAGCAAGGCAAGAAAGTGATTTTCTTTTTTTTCTTTTTTTAGAATTTTAGCAGAATACTACACCTATATCATGCCATACAAAAAAGAATCTGGTGCACAAGGCAGGAAAAGGAGAAAGATAGAGACAGAGCAACAAGCTAAGTTAGCTGGAAGCCTTCACCGGTTTTTGGTGAGTACTGCTGAAATTACAGCAGGACCATCAGCAGCACCACAGGAGACTCATAATCCTGATCCTGTGTCGGTAGACATTCCTGTTCCTGCATTAGAAGCAGAGACAGTTTCATCTAAGGATGTTTATACTCAGCCAAATCTGCCAGAAAATATTGACCAAAAAGTTTATACTGATATTGGCTATTGGCCTGAAACCATGGATGAAACCTTGAAAACTGAACTTGTCAGGCGAGGGACAGAGGAACTGCAGAATAAGGATGCATGGTTTCCAAGAGACAGTAATGGCAGGTCATTTTCCAAGGATTGGTTCTACATACATTTGGAGAATGGTGAGACTATGTTAAGGACATGGTTGGTGTTTTCTCCTGTAAACAATGCTGCATATTGCTTTCCTTGCATGCTTTTTCAGAAGGCTAAAGGGAAAAGTTCATTTGGAAAGTCAAGTGGATTTAATGCATGGAGAAAGTTAAGCCCTAGATTACTAGAGCATGAGCGCAGTTCATATCACTTGAGTGCATTTACAATATGGAAAGAATTAGAAATGCGGCTGCATAAACAGGAGACTATTGATGCTGCTGCCCAGCTTGCACAACAGAGGTCATTTGAAAAATGGAAGGCAATCTTAGTCAGAATACTTGATTGTGTTCTGTATCTAGCCAGGCAAACCTTACCCTTACGTGGTCACTCTGAAGATTTAAATACAGATGGTAACTGTGGAAATTTCTTAGAAACTTTCAAGTTACTCGCCAAATATGACCCAGTTGCCAAACAACATCTTCACAGAGTACAACGCACAGATGGTTACATTGTGTCCTATCTCTCTCCACAGAGCCAGAATGAGTTTATTAGCCTGCTCGGCGATCACATTCGAACAGTCATCTTTCAAAATATCATAAAGGCCAAGTATTTTGCTATAATGTTTGATAGCACTCCTGATATTTCACACACTGACCAAATGTCCCAAGTGATTCGATATGTGCATATTGAAGATTCAGGAGTCCATGTGACAGAGTCTTTCACTGACTTTATTCAGTTATATGGGAAATCAGCTGTTGTCATTACAAAACAAATTTGTGACAAGTTGCAAGCTGATGGCCTTAAACTAGAGCATTGCTACGGCCAGGGATACGACAATGCTGCGACTATGGCTGGACACATTAGTGGTGTACAAAAACGTATTTTGGATATGAATCCCAAAGCAATGTTTGTGCCATGTAACAATCACTCGCTCAATCTTGCTGGGATGCACGCAGTTGGTGTTGGGACAAAGTCTGTTACTTTCTTTGGCACTGTGGAAAAGGTGTATTCATTTTTCTCAAGCTCCACCCACAGGTGGGATATCCTTAAGAAACATGTACCAATTCGTGTAAAGCGATCGTGTAACACAAGATGGAGTTCAACGCATGAAGCTGTATGCGTACTTGCTGAACACACTGAGAAAATAATAGACGCTTTGGAAGCGTTGAGAGATGGGCCGGAAGAAACCTCTGAAACCAGGGGTGATGCAGGAAGTCTTTTAGTTTGCATAATGACATATGTTTTTTTCTCTTTCTTGCATTTTTGGAACCCAGTACTAACCGAAGTAAATGATACTCAGATCTACCTGCAGCAAGAAGGACTTGCGCTTGATCAATGCGTGCAAAAGTTAAAAGCATTGACTTTATTTTGTCATGAAAAACGTGATAGTCTAGTGTCAAAGGCAACTGAGAAAGCTCTGCAGGTATGCAAAACCTATTGCATACCTACAGAGAGAAGAGTTGGAAGACGCAAGAAGATGGATGGTGAGAACAGTTGCGATGCTGGCTTGACCTTAATACAGGAAACAAGCAGAGAACAACTGGAAGCAATTGATCAGCTTCAGGCAGAAATTAAAAAACGTACTACGCAGATGAATACGCTGCACCAGCGATTTGCTTTTTTGCAAATCCAAACATTGTTGGATACTGGAAAAGATGATTTTATTAAGAAACAAATTCAGCACACGTGTGCTCAGTACACAGAATTGAATGCTGCATCTATGCTCACCGAAATAACTCGACTTCGGCACCACATTATCTTGTATAAGGAGGTCAATCCTGATGAGCAGGTTGCAAACTGGTCAGCTTTAGATTTGCTTCGCTGGGTGTATAAGTGGAAGCTGCAAGAAAGTTTAACTAACTTTGTTGTCACATTAAGAATCTTTCTTACTATCACTGTTTCTACAGCGAGTTGTGAAAGAAGTTTCTCAAAACTTAAACTAATTAAAACATATCAGAGATCTACAATGAGCCAAGAAAGACTGAGTAATCTAGCAATACTGTCCATTGAGAGAGACTTTAATGTAGATTTCAATTCCGTTGTTGAAAAATTTGCGCTAATTAAAAGCAGGCGAATTTAAATTAATCTGTATATTATATACAGATTGATATCTTGCACTTCTATTAAAGAATTACAATTAGAGGTACAGGATTGAGGAAGTTGGCTCCATCTAGCCCAGTCTTGGATCATCTCCAGGGTATGGTACCATTTTGATGTTTAGTTTTTGTTCTTGATATTTTTTGTCGTTTACGATGGTTGTGAGATGACATATAATAGCATGGCCCATGCTAGGTTACTACATTTGTAGATTTGTATTCATAGACCTGCTGAAAATGTGGAGAATGTGTAATGCATGTTCGCACTCAATAAAGTGTTTGAAAATAAACTTGTATTTAGATGCATTTTACTTTAATTACATCAGTATTTTCATAACAAACAATACATGTGCTTAGGGGGTAAGGGTTTCTTTAACTAATCTAGTGGAAGAGACTCGAGTGCTAAAATCCACGGGTTAGGGGGCGCAAATTACTTGCCTTGCCCCGGGTGCTGACAACCCACGCTACGCCACTGAGTAGAGGAGATGTTCAGGTCTCAGAGACTTATTTCTTTACCATCTCTTTTCTCTAACCGTGGCTAATGGTTTTCCTATAAAAAGGAATAATTATTTGGGAAGTCTTTTAGGTATCTCAGATAATTAATTTTTCGATGTTCTCTAGCAAAACTGTTGAAAGTGTATGCACTTTGCTTTTGGTTTTTTCCTTGAGCACGAAGTGAGAACATTTGGAGACAGTTCCTAACTTCCCCTTTCCTGCCGATCGCGCTGCAGTGGTTCTGTCTGCTACCTGGGGGAAATCAAAAGAGAAAGAGATCCACAGCTCAGATTTCCATTCCTGGATAGATGCTATTTGCCCCTCCCAGTCCAGAGAGTTTATTGGAGATTGTCACTGATCAAACTGGTCTCTTTGATGCCGCAGGGAGCATCTAGCAATGAACGCGCGCGAGAGAAATGCTTTTCTTGAGAGAAAGAGCTGAGGCAACTGGCTGGAGCGTTCATGCAACATGGCTAGCAAAGCCGAGGGGTGCATTGCAGAAGAGGAAGGTAAGGAAACTCGGGTATTTGCGGGTGTGCGTTGAGGGTATGTTTAAAATCCTCAACAGTTTTCGTTAATTAGGAACGCCTAATTAGAAGTCATGCTACCATGCAGAACGGTTTCCGCCAGCTAGAGAAAATGAAAGGCATAATTATTAGGCTCTTTCAAAAGCAATAGTCAAAATTGTCTACTTGGGAGTGGGACTAAGATTAGGTGAATTAGAAGCACTACTAGAGGACAGAGTTCCTGTGCCTTGAGTAGCAGCATAGTAGAGGGGATTTTGGCCAGTGGTGTTGCTTAGAGAATAGGACTGCAGAGTTAAGAAAAGCTGCACCTATGGAAAATTCTCTCTTCTTCTGTACAAGGGTTCAAAGTACAAGAGCCTGGCTTTCCTTTGCAGCTGGTCAAAACCCAAATCAAGACCTAAATCTGCATACCTCTACTCATTCAAGCAACCCATTTTACATAAAATATATATTTTTAAAAAATAACATGCAGTCTGATCCCAGTATGCCCCACTTTGAACAATGGGGCTTACTCCCAAGTAAGGCCAAATTAGACATGAACAGAATCTCCTGCATTAAAGGGAAATAAATGGAAAGGTTTTCCCCACCCCCGCAGTGTTTTCTTGATTTAAACCATCACCACCCCGAAGCTGCTATTTGCCCCGAAAGGGTTCAGATATACGGTAGGTACAGGCATTCATAGAACTTCAGCCTGATGGTGACCTAGATAGAAACATCTATGATATTTGCAGCTGCTAAATTAAAAGAGAGGAGGGGGGTATTGTTAATAATACCTTTAACATCTGACTACGATACAAAAATTTTAACAGACCTGACAAGTATATTAACTGGCAAAATATAATCAAGAATCACATATGCTGTTTGTTCATAAGTGCGCACACACCCTAATCTCGTGGAGTTTGGATTCCAGAGAAAGGGTGGACATGGTTAGAGAACAGACACAATAGGAGCTGTCAGTAGCAAAGCAGGCTTCGTCCAAGTGTGGATACTTCCTCCAATCGATTTCCGCCTAACAGAGATGTACGGCTCAGTTCAACAAGTATGTATGGACGAATTCTGCCAAAGTCAATAGTGCTGCATTCTCTAGTGAGTGTACATTGTCCTAGTGGATACTGCAGTTACAAACAAACATTAAGTTCTCTCTCTCTCTCTCTCTCTCTCTCTCTCTCTCCCCCTCTCCCTCACACACACACACACACACACACACCACAATTCTAATGGAAGATCCCTGAATTTTATGATCTGAACAATTTCCAGGAAAGGTAATACAACTTCTCTCTTTCTCTTGCTCCCATAGACCCATATTATCATAATAGTGAAAGCAATCAAATAGGGTAAAATCTTAATGAATAACCCACTAGGGCATCAAAATATTCATGAAATAAAAACTTTGGATAAACAAGTGTGCAATTTACATAAGATTACATAAATTACAGCAGCATGTGGATCTCCCTTCTTCAGAGTAGAAAAATGCCTCAGTATCTGAGGTTCCTTATTTCAAGATAATGTCCCAAGTCTATAAAGAAACATGCTAGGTTAGCCTATTTCAGAATACAGCTGTTACCTTGAAATCTGCAAAACCAGAACTTCAGTTCCAAAAGGACCTTTCTTTTGAGAATTATTGCCTGGTTGATCCTTGCATGGCTGCATGGGAGCACTGCACAGCTGAATGGGTTTCAAAAGTAGTAATGGGTGAAAGAGGAGTGAAATGGTTGTGATGGAAGTGAAGAACCCGAGAGATGGGGGACATGGTTGAAATGAAATGTGAAAGGCAAGGCTGTAAGCAGTCCTAAATACACTTATGAGCAGGTAAGCACCCTTGAACTTGGTGAGATTTTCTTCTGCTTATTATGGTCATACTGTATGACATGTTTTCAGAAAAATCCTAGCACCTTTTCACACGTGACACTGTCAAAATGCCTTTGAGACCCTCTCACACATATGAAAGTTGTTAAAGTGGGAATGAGGGAAAGACACGTTGAAAGCAAAATATATGTACACTTTAACACTAGAGTCTCCAGTGTTGTGCCCATAGGCACCTCTCTTGGTGCTCACCAGGTTCCCTATCCCTTCTGATTTTTTTTTGATTTTTTTTACATTTTGTAATTAAAAAAAATTTTTTTTTTAAACTGGGAGGCACCAGTTCGCCTTCTAGAAAATGGGTGTTTTGTGACTGGCCACATCTACCATGGCAGCCATTTTGTGAATGCCCCCATAGCAGACATTTTGCGACAGCACCCATTTTTTAAATTAAATTTTTTAATGTGAATTGCACCAAACAAAACAAAAACCATATTAAAAAAGAAAAAATACAATTTTCTTACAGAAATTAAAATGAATCACTTATAGTAAATGTGTATGAAATGTATATCCATAATTATCAATAAGTATGTAGTAATACAACTATCAGTAAAGACGGTTATGCATAAACTTCAGAAGAAGTGGACCAAATATCCGTATATTTATCCATCCACTGGTGGCGCCTGAATACCACCCGCTCAAATGTTGAAAGCGTTATTAGGTCCTCAATCCATTGTGTTACAGGAGGTGAGCATTTATCTTTCCAGTGTTGTAATATCAGTCTTTCAGCTGTCAAGAGGGTGTGGAAAATCCACATGTGTTGTCCTTGTGATAAATTCCATACAGCAGGTAAATAATTTAAAAGAACATGTGCATCAGTAAATATTAAAGAGCATTCTAATACTAGATTTATGCATACTATGACCTCTACCCAAAAAAAGGCAACCACTGGGCATTACCAAAACATATGGGTAAATGAAACATTCAAAGTATTACACTTCCAACAGTTAGCTGATTTAGACAGACCCTTATTAAAAAGACATTGTGGTGTCCAATAAACACAAAAGAAAAGGTTTTGCTGAATAAGACATAACCTAATATCCATAGACCCTTCTGACACAGACGCAAAAACAGTGTTCCATTAATTAGGCAACATAAGACCATCTAATTCCCTATTCCATTCATCTTTAAGACTCTGTGTATCATAATTATTCACCGATAAGTATTAAACATGAATCGTAGGTTGATATAGCTGCTCAGCCTCAGTCAGTGCTTCCAATAGCAAAGAAGGTTCTGAAGCTGTAAAAGTGGCAGGACCAAACCAAGATTCTAACAAATGTTGCAACTGCAAGTATTGCCATTCAGCTTCAGCTGAAGCAGGCAAGTTATATTTAGCATGCAAAGCCAAAAATGACAAAAACACATCTACACTCATTAATTGATTCAAAGTAAAAAATCAACCTGTATGCTCAAGTCTGCCACAGGAACATTTTCTTACCAATTTTTTAAATCTGTAAAACCCCATGAAGTCAGTTTAGCATGAGAAAATGGGTCAAAGTGTAATTGATGATATAATACACCACATCTATCTAACTGCCATAATTGTAGGAGGCACCCTATCCATTTTAGTGTAGCAAGACCCTAATGCCATCCATTTGGAGAGGACCAGACATAAGGATTCCAAAACTGACCAAAGTGGATAATCTAGTCTAAGTGGGAAAGACCAAAATTTAGAACTAGTCAACAAATAAGCCCTATGACATAAGGCAAGATCTGGAAAGCCAAACCCAGCTTCTTTAGTTGAAAGTTGCATCATTTTCAAAGAAATTTGTGGAGGCAAGGAACCCCAGAAAAAATTGTGAAACAAAGCATTCAGTTTTTGAAAATAGTTGCTAGGTATAAATAGAGGAATCCCACATAAAACATATACAATCCTAGGTATAATAATAATCTTAAGTGTATTAACCTTACCCCACAAACTCAACTTAAGTGATGCCCATCTGTCTATATCCCATGAGATCTCATGAATCAACTTACTCAAATTAAGTTTGATCATTTGGGATATGTCTCTAGGGATAAGTATTCACAAGTAAGTAATAAAATCTGGGCACCATCAAAATTGCCACTAGGAATTGGGTTGAATTGGCACGAGAAGACAGTTCAGGAAGAAGTTGTGACACACTTTTTAAAATCTAAGATGGCGGAGCCGGAGATCGGTATGCAGGAGCCCACAAAACAACAGAACAAGCTGATCGGTATGCAGGAGCCCACAAAACAAAAGAACAAGCTGATTTCATTCTTGGTTCAAAACCTGGAACATAATGATTATCCCTTTGACAGAGGAAAGTAATGAAAGGGACTATCTTCATGGTCTTTTATTGGCAAAAGATAAAGGGTTGATGTATACTGAACTACATGTCTAGTTGGAATATAAATAATCTTTTGATTTTAAATATTAATGGCAAAGGTAAAGGGATTGCTTATATGACTTATTTGAATTTTAAATATTAATGGTGATGTAAGAGAAATTATTATAATTAAGGTATAATTATATTTGGTCTGTTTGGAAACATTTATTTAAATAATAATAATAATAATTTGTTGTTGTTGTTGGGGGTGTTGTTTTGTGGAGGCTTTGAAGTATTAAAGGGGAAGGTCTTTTGTTTTTTTGTTCTATAAGTAGCATGATGGCTTATGTGCTTCTGCTGTTCTGTCAGACATCACTTATTTCTTAATTTTTTAGACTTATCTTTCTTTTCTTTCCTTTTAAAAAAATATATCTTGGAGATTAAAAGTGAAGGAATTTCTGCTTAGATAGAAAGGAATAATGAGTAATTGTAATAATACAAATGTGTTGATTCGATGGTTAGGTACTAGAGAGTGCGGGAGCGGTGGAAATACAAAATGCTTTTGGTATGTGGTCATTTGCTAATTAGTTTATAGTTACTTTTTACTTTTGGGATTCTTAATATACTGTATTTTGGAATTGAAAACACTATTTAATGAAACTATAGGTTTTCTTTTTTGGAGTATCCATAAATGTTGAATTTAATAGATTAAATAGTTGATGTTTATTGGGGGAGAGTGGAGACCTCTGGTGTTTGTTCCTTTTAGGGTTCTTTTTTGCCATAACTGGAAGTGATTTTTTGTTAACAGAAAAGATTTTAAGATTAACTGTGGTTGATTAAGCTGTGGAGAAGATTGGAAGTCCATTATTGTGTTTGTTTGTTTGTTTTATTATGAATAAAAAATAAAAGTTGATTAAAAAAAAAAATTGCCACTAGGGTCTGACTGGGCAGAAAGGTGGGATAAAAATATTTAGATAGATAAGGTGGATGTCAGGTCCAGGGCATGAGCAGCAAGGGTCCTAGGCTGGAATGCCAGGGCCAGGGGTGATGGAGGCAGATGGAGGCCAGGGACAAAGCAGAGTCCAGAGCAGGCAATGGTCAAACACATACACAGCAGAGCAGGGCCAGAGGCATGAGCAAAGTCCAGAGAAGAGCAGAGGTCCAGCACATACCAGGCCAGGTGGGACCAGAGGCAAGAAGCATAGGTCAGGGGCAGATACAGGTCAGGGGCAAGAATCAGAATTGGTCACCAGAGTCAGGCACCAGCTGCAGACATCACAATGACTCATGTTGCTGTGGTGAAGGCTTGAGGGAAGAGGAAGCCCTTATGTAAGGCTTCCTGCAGCTGCCAGCTTGTCTGCAGTAGCAAGCCTTGGAGCACCTGGAGGTCTGGGGCTGAACCCTGCAAGTACCGCAGTATAGGCCACCAGACAGAGCTACAGCACTGCCCAGCTGAGTAGATCCTGACAGGTATTCTGTTGCAAGACCAAGAAACACTTATTTGCTTTAGTCCTTCTACTAACTGTGGAAATCTATTAAATATAGGTCTCATATTTTCTTGAAAACAGGAGCCAGTGACAAGATAATAGCCCGGTCTCTATTTCCAACCTGTAAAATGGGAATATAGAACCAGGAAACAATCCAGGAAGTCTTATATTTTGCCTGTTCATGTCTCGTTGGTGCAAGCTGAATAGAACTGAATAATAGAATTGTTCTTATAACCAATTGCTCTCTATTGGCTCCTGAAAATGGTTCCTCAGAAAATCTAGTTGCTGACCAAGGTTTTAGAAATTGTTTTAGTATTTTGTTTTTGATTTTCTAGATTTCTCCTCCTCACCTGAAAACCACTAGGATGATCCTGGCATCAAGCCTCTCGATTCAGATCCAGAAATTGAAATACTCATGTAGGCTTAGCAGCAATCTTCCCACATGATCCCCTGGGTAAGTTGGAATTTTCATATATGGCTTTTAGTTTGTGGCTGGCTGGCCTTACCTACTGCAGTATTGCTTCTCCAGCTACCCTTATGAAGATGGTACCCTGCCATTGTTGTCCCCATTCAAATGGAGTTGTACATGGATGCAAGAGGCTGGCTAAAATTGTATATATTGTAGGATAAGGGCTTTAATTATAATACTGCTTATACTATGCTGTTTCACAGGATTGCTGTGGCAGTTGCCAGCAAAAATAAGTTTTTAAAAACAAAACAAAAAAGACAAATGCACACACTTATAATGGGAAGATCAGGATCCTAAGAGCCGCAGCTACATCCTCTACTGTTCATGTAGGAACACATTTGATTATTTGAACCTAAGGGCTGGCTCACAATGCATGCATATCTCTTGATTTCTCTACACTTGTTAATTAAATAAGGGTTCACAATACTTTAATCAAGCTATTATTATTTATTAGAATTGTACCCTGCCTTTTTTTCCTCTTGCAAGGAACCCAACGTTGCTTACACGGACCTCTTCCTCTCCATTTTATCCTCACAACAATCCTGTGAGAATAGGTTAGGCTGAGAGTCAGTGACTGGCCCGAAGTCACCCAGTGAGCTTCATGGCCAAGTGGGGACTAGTAGAATCCGGGTCTCCAGAGTCCCACTCTGTCTCTATAACCACTACACCACACTGGCTCTCCATATACAATGTCAAATATACAACACCGGGGGAAAATGAATATTCAACATGAATAAAGGCAGCTCTACTTGTTTGGAATTTGATCAGAAATTTGAAGGGCTTTCACATAGGAAATAGATGGAAACTGTGGTGCCATAATAGCTTTAAAAAAAAAAAAAAAGGATTCCTTGCTTCGTGCAGTTCCTGAGTAAGTTTGTACATAATTATTTCAATCCACTACTGCTTAGATCAGGGCTCTCCAACTTTGGGTCCCCAGATGTTGCTGGACTACAGCTCCCAGAATCCCTTTTCATTAGCCATGCTGGCTGGGTATGCTGGAGTATGCTGGGAACTGTAGGCCAGCAACATCTGGGGACCCAAGGTTGGAGAGCCCTGGTTTAGATGGTTGCTTTGGAGACTTTCAGTTTTGTGTAATACACAACTTCGCTACCATACACAATTGCTTAAGACCTTTATGCAGATATGCAAGCTCACTGAGTTCAAACAGTTTTTACACATTCGCTAAAACGACAACAAACATTTCATGTCACCCCTTGTTGGGATAGAAACTGCTCCAGTTTTCTTGGATGAGTTTCAGTTGGTACAGCTTGAGGACGTTGACAAGGTGGTTGGACAGGTTTGTACAACCACTTCTATATTGGATCCTTGCTCCTCTTGGCTTATAAAAACTGACAGGGAGGGAACAGCCGGCTGGGCCAGGGAGGTGATTAATGTCTCCTTGCAAGAAGGAGTGGTCCTGGGCTGCCTGAAAGAGGTGAAGAAACCCTCCCTGGACCCAGAAATCCTAATAATTTTAGGCCAGTGGGAAATGTTCCTTTCCAGGGCAAGGTCCTGGAAAGTGGGTGGTTGCCAACCAACTCCAGGCACTCTTGAATGGGACCGATTATCTGGATCCATTTCAGTTGGGGGTCAGGCCAGGTTTTGGCATGGAAACAGCCTTGGTCACCCTGTATGCTCATCTATGTCAGGAGATAGACAAGGGGAGTATGACGCTGCTGATTCTCCTTGATCTTTCAGTAGATTTCGATACCATCAACCATGGTATCGTTCTGGGATAATAGTCTGAGTTGGGAGTTGGAGGTACTGCATTGCAGTGGTTTCACTCCTACTTGGATGGACAGCTCCAGAAGGTGGTGCTTGGGGAATATTGCTCAGCCCTGTGGATTCTCTAGTGTGGGGTTCCACAGGGGTCGGGTTTGTCCTCCATGCTATTCAACATGTACATGAAAATATTGAATGGGGTCATCCAGTGTTTTGGAATGCATTGTCATCAGTATGCGGATGACATGCAGCCCCATTTCTTCTTTTCATCTTCACCAGGTGAGGCTGCAGATGTGCTAGATCAGTGTCTGACTGCGACAATGGACTAGATGAGGGCTAACAAACTGAAGCTCAGTCCAGACAAGACTGAGATGCTGTTAGTGGGTGGTTCTTTTGACTGGATGGAGGGTGCTCAACCTGTTCTGGATGGGGTTGCACTCTCCCTGAAGGAGCTGGTTCGCAGTTTGGGAGTTCTCCTGGAGCTCAAGTGGCCTCAGTGGCACAGAGTACCTTCTAATTATTTAGTTGGTGGCCCACCTACACCCCTATCTGGACAGGGATAACCTGGCTTCAGTTGTCCATGCTCTGGTAACCTCCAGGTTGTTGTTGTTGTTGTTGTTGTTATTATTAATTTTATTTATATACCGCCCAGCAGCCGAAGCTCTCTGGGCGGTTCACAACAATCCATAAAAACACACAATACAATATACAATAAAAATATTATACAAAATTTAAAAACCCGATATAAAAAAAACATAGATAAAACAAGAAATGCAGTGAGACCAATTAAAAGTAACCACCCCACCATATACTATGTAGAGTTAAAGGCCTCAATATAGAGGGCAGTCTTAACCTGGCGCCGAAAAGATTGTAAAGTTGACGCCAGGCGGGCCTCAGGAGGGAGCTTGTTCCAGAGTTGGGGGGCTACCACAGAGAAGGCCCTCCCCCTTGTTGCCGCCCGCCGAGCCTCCCTTGGAGGCGGCAACTGGAGGAAGGCCCCAGATGTTGAGTGTAGTGTCCGGGTAGATTGTGGTTGGGAGAGGCGTTCCATCAAGTATTGTGGTCCCAAGCCGTGTAGGGCTTTAAAGGTTAAGGCCAGCACCTTGAATTCGGCTCGGAAGCATACAGGCAGCCAGTGCAAGCAGGCCAAGACTGGTGTTATATGTTCCGACCTTCTGGTCCCACTAATAAGTCTGGCTGCCGCATTCTGCACCAGCTGCAGCTTCCGAACAGTCTTCAAGGGCAGCCCCACGTAAAGTGCATTGCAGTAGTCCAGCTTTGAGATTACCAGAGCATAGATTACTGAAAGGCTATCCCTGTCCAGATAGGGGCGTAGCTGGGCCACCAGCCGAAGCTGGTAGAAGGCATTCCGAGCCACTAAGGCAACCTGAGCCTCAAGTGACAAAGCTGGCTCAAGGAGAACCCCCAAGCTACGGACCTGCTCCTTTAAGGGGAGTGCAACCCCATCCAGAACAGGTTGAACACCCTCCATCCGGTCAGAGGAACCACCCATTAACAGCATCTCAGTCTTGTCTGGATTGAGCTTCAGTTTGTTACCCTCATCCAGTCCATTGTTGCAGTCAGGCACCGGTTTAGCACATCCACAGCCTCACCTGCTGAAGATGAAAAGGAGAAATAGAGCTGTGTGTCATCAGTGTACTGATGGCAACGCACTCCAAAACTCAAGGATGACCCCACTCAGCGGTTTCATGTATATGTTGAAAAGCATGGGGGATAAGACTGGCCCCTGAGGAACCCGATATTGGAGAGTCCACAGGGCCGAGCAATATTCCCCAAGTACCACCTTCTCCAGCCAGCCATCCAAGTAGGAGCGGAACCACTGCAATGCAGTACCCTCAGCTCCCAACTCAGGCAGCCTCCCCAGAAGGATACCATGGTCGATGGTATCGAAAGCCACTGAGAGATCCAGGAGTATCAACAGGGTCACACTCCCCCTGTCTTTCTCCCGACATAGGTCATCATGCAGGGCGACCAAAGCTGTTTCCGTGCCAAAACCAGACCTGAACCCCAACTGAAATGAATCAGAAAATCAGTCTCATCCAAGAGTGCCTGGAGCTGGTTGGCCACTACCCGCTCTAGGACCTTGCCCAGGAAAGGAACGTTCGCTACGGGCCTAAAGTTATTAAGATCTTCTGGGTCCAGAGAGGATCTTCCAGGTCTTTCCAGCGGCATATGGGACCACTCCCTCTTGCAAGGAGGCATTGATCACCTCTGTGGCCCAGCCAGCTGTTCCCTCCCTGCTAGTTTTTATAAGCCAAGAAGGGCAAGGATCCACTGCGGAAGTAGTTGCACGAACTTATCCAAGCACCTTGTCAACATCCTCGAGCTGTACCAACTGAAACTCATCCAAGAAAAACTGGCCAGACTGTGCTCTAGGAACCTCACCTGATTCAACTGCCATAACATTGGAGTCCAAGTCCCGGCGGATGCAAGAGATTTTTTCCTGGAAGTGCCTAGCCAACATTTCACAGCGGGCCTCAGAGGGGTCCAGAATGTCCTTGGGGCCAGCATGTAATAGGCCCCGGACAAGCGTAAAAAGCTCCACTGGGTGGCAAATAGAAGATTGGATAGAGGCAGAGGTGTAGTTTCTTTGCCGCTCTCACTGCCCCAAAATTGTAGGCACAAACCAGGGCTCGATTCCGTCCACTAGGCGTTTTTCTCCATCTGCACTCCAGCCGTCTCCTGTTTTGTTTCATTGCTCTCAGCTCCAGGGTATACCACAGAGCTGTACGAGCTCTACTACAGAGAGGGTGCTCAGGAGCAATCGTGTCAACCGCCCTGGTCATCTCCCTATTCCAGAGACCGACCAGGGATTCGACAGGACCACCAGCCATATCAGCCGGAACCCCCCCCCCCCGGGTGCTCTGGAAACCATCCGGATCCATTAGCCTTCGGGGGCGGACCATCTTAATAGGTCCCCCACCCTTGCAGAGGGGAAAAGTTGCTGTCAGTCCAAATCTCAACAGGTAGTGATCTGACCATGACAAAGGGACCAATTCCAAGTTCTCCACCTTCAGATCACCATCCCCATGCCGGCTGAAAAAATCAGATCTAGAGTGTGCCCTGCTACATGGGACCTCAACATTGCCACTGAGACCAACTCTGTCAGCTCAGCTAGGGAGTCTGTAGGCAACGGGGTGGATTACTGCAATGCGCTCTACATGGGGCTGCCTTTGAAGACGGTTCAGAAGCTACAGCTTGTGCAGAATGCGGCGGCCAGATTGATAACAGGGGCAAAAAGGTCTGAACATATAGCACCTATTCTGGCCCTCTTGCACTGGCTGCCTGAATGTTTCCAAGCCTGATTCAAGGTGCTGTTTTTGAGCTATAAAGCCTTACATGGCTTGGGACCACAATACTGGTTGGAGTGCCTCTTCCAGCATGAACCTACTTCCTTTTCTCTCAGGCATTTGGCAGCATGTGATGAAGTTTTAAATCAGGTCCCGAATTTTTCTTATTGTTGATTAAAATCGTTGAGGGGTGTGTGTGTGTGTGTGTGTGTGTGTGTGTGTGCGCGCGTGTGTGCGCTCTCTGTTTATGTTTTTATGTCAATGGTTTTTATACTATGTTTAGTGTATATTTAAGGTTTTTAATCTTTGTAAACCACCCAGAAATCTTCAGTTATTGGGCAGTATAGAAATGCAATAAATGCAATAATTGAAATGAAATAGTAACAAAATTATTTGAGAAGCATACTAAGCAATAACATGCAGCTTCTCGTTCTGCTTTTGGAAGACAGTGACTCCTATGGCCATTTCAAAGGAATCCCCAGCTTTTGGTTAAGCAGGAGCTAGACCAGGGATGCAGAAACTCAGGCCCAGGGGCCAAATCTGCCACCTCAGGTCCTAATCTGGCCCTCTGGGATTCCCAGAAGGCCATGCCCCTTGCCCCTAGTAGTTTTTCCCCCATTCTAAGAGGTTGAAATGCCTCTCCTAAGGCATAGTTACTTGCAGTAAGAGCTTGTAAGCTTAAGTATGCTAGTACTTTTGGTATTTTGGCTCCACCCCTTTTGCTTTTGGCCCTGCCCACCACTAAAATGCGACTCCCTGAAAGCTTCTCCAAAATGAAATTCACCTCTCAGGCTGAACATCCCAGGACTAGACCCTGCGTAATATCCTGTTTTAAGCGGTGGAGGGCTTCCCTGTGTTCCTGGGACCATTCTCATGTCCTTCCCTTCTTTGAAAATGCCCATAAAATAAAAACCTTTCTATTTTTATTTCCTTCAACATTATCTGGGGAGAAACTGAGCATGCCCAAAATGGCACATAAGGAGTGGACATTCTGGTGCATAAGAGCAATTAGACTCCTGTCTTCTTTTTCCAAATGTTCACCCAAGGACTTAACCTTTCCCATGCCAACTAACAACTATGCCTTCTCCCAATTGATTTTGAAGCCAGTGTCCCGTAAAAACCCAAGAAGGGCCCTGTAACAAAATCCCATGTGGGACTGTTGGCCCTGATGACTGAAGGGTGTACAGCAAGCCAAAGGAGGGATAACTGGCAGTGGCTCTTTCTGTCCCTGTGTTGGCATCTGCTGGGGTTGTTATCTGTCAGAGACAGCTGTTGGCTAAGTGCAATTGTGGTTTTAAACTTCTTCTGATGGAGCATGGCTGAGTCACTAATACTGTGGCATTATCTCCTTTCAGTCCTACCAGCTACACAAAATAATTACTCTCAAAATTATGTTCAGAAGACCACCACCCATTATTGACAATGTTTTACACAGCAAGCAAATATCACTAACCCCAAAAGGGTCATTTTTTTCACAGAACAGCACCTGGAAAACACATAGGTTAGTGAGATGTGTGCGAATATCACTAAGCCATGTGTTTTTTGGGTGCTGCTTTGTGCAAAAAGGGCCCTTTTTGCGCAAAAAAACCCACCCAGAAAATCCCTGAGCAATCTTGGGACTATGGGAGTTTGGGTAGGAGGGATTTAACTCTTTCTCACCAGGCAAAAAACACCTCTCTCCAAAGCTGCTAGTTGCATTTAATGGGAAGCTCCCTTTGGGCCAGTGGAAGTTTCCCTTGAAATCCAAAGAACAGCTTTCAGAGAGGCGATTTTTGGAGGGATGATGGCAAGGAGAGAGGGTTGAGTGTCCCTTTTATACACACACACACACACACACACACACACACACACACGGTCCCTCAGGGTTCCTCGTGGCTGATATTTACATCACCAAAAATGTGCATGTTCATTGCATTCATACTATATATTTATTTATTTATATTTAATATTAGCATTTATACACCGCCTTACATCTGCTAAAAAGCCATCAAGGCGGTGTACAACAAGTATGAATGTTTCCAAGCCTGATTCAAGGTGCTGACTCTCATTATGCCATTTTGCCTGCACAACTTGTGACCCACCAAACTGAATCCAGCCCACAAGCCATGAATAAAACGGCTGCCAGGTGCTTGACAACACCCTTTTTATCTACTGTCCCAGCAGGCAGCAAAAACAGCAAGTTTAACAAGCCCTTGCCATGCTGCTGTGGCTGCTGGTGGGCTGCATTTGCCTTGAGTGATTCATATGTTGTGCAGGATTTTTTTTAAAAAGCATTGGATAAAAGGGATGGTGAAATGTTGGATGGGAGGCAGGAATGGCCTCGCAGAATAGTTCCGGGGCAAGCAGCGTTTGGATTTTCCTACTTGTGTTAGGGTGGCCATGTGTACTCTTTTACAGAGGACAGTCCTCTATTTGAAAGGTTGCCAGAGGACTGTCTTCTGTTTGAAGGGCTGTCCAGTCCAAGCCCATTTTAAAGATAAAGATCCACCAGAAGGAAGAGCTGGGCCTTGACGTTCTCCATCCACAGCACCTAGACAGCAGACGGAGCAATGCACACAGGTCACCTGGTCATAGATTTCATAGATCATAGAGTTGGAAGGAGCCTACAAGGCTATCGAGTCCAACCCCCTGCTCCATGCAGGAAACTAGAGGAGGGGTCTCCCATCCAAGTAATAACCAGGCTTGACCCTGCTTAGCTTTCCACGCTCAGACAAGCTGAGCCAGCATAAGCCACAGGCCTGTGTACAGTTGGTGAGATGTATCATATTTATATTTAAATTAGAATAACAATTTGCATTTATACATCTAAATTAGCATATGCACATGTCATGAGCTTCAGTGTCCTGTTTTGTGGTGATGCATTTCCTCTTTTTTGGGAGATTTGTAAGTGACCATCTTATTTGTACTGGCCCTGCTAATTCCCAGGGCTATTTGGACTGGTGGGGATCAACACTGGGATAAGCAGAGTTCCTATGTGGCTTGCAGGTAGGAATATGTGAGGAATCTGTTTGGGGGGTGGAAATCCGTCAGATTTCCTTGGTCCGGCCCCGCAGATTTCAGTTTGCTGCTCATGCGCTGGCACCAACTTGCTGAGGTGCGAGTTGAGCCAGCGCACAGTCTTCTGTCTGCAAGACAGACCAAGCTTTGCTTTTTTTTTTTTTTTTTAAACCACCAATGGAATTTATGGAAACCGGTACCAGAAAAGCACATATTTTTATTGGGACTTGCATCTTGCCAAGCCATCTGGTTTTTCTGGTGCTGTTTTTGTTCAAAAATGGCCCTTTTTGCCCAAAACAGCACCTGGAAAACAGCTGAGCCATGTGTTTTCTGGGTGGGTTTTTTTGTGCAAAAAGGGCCCTTTTTGCACAAAGCAGCACCCAAAAAACACATGGCTTAGTGATATTCGCACACATCTCACTAACCTATGTGTTTTCCAGGTGCTGTTCTGTGAAAAAAATGACCCTTTTGGGGTTAGTGATATTTGCTTGCTGTGTAAAACATTGTCAATAATGGGTGGTGGTCTTCTGAACATAATTTTGAGAGTAATTATTTTGTGTAGCTGGTAGGACTGAAAGGAGATAATGCCACAGTATTAGTGACTCAGCCATGCTCCATCAGAAGAAGTTTAAAACCACAATTGCACTTAGCCAACAGCTGTCTCTGACAGATAACAACCCCAGCAGATGCCAACACAGGGACAGAAAGAGCCACTGCCAGTTATCCCTCCTTTGGCTTGCTGTACACCCTTCAGTCATCAGGGCCAACATGGGATTTTGTTACAGGGCCCTTCTTGGGTTTTTACGGGACACTGGCTTCAAAATCAATTGGGAGAAGGCATAGTTGTTAGTTGGCATGGGAAAGGTTAAGTCCTTGGGTGAACATTTGGAAAAAGAAGACAGGAGTCTAATTGCTCTTATGCACCAGAATGTCCACTCCTTATGTGCCATTTTGGGCATGCTCAGTTTCTCCCCAGATAATGTTGAAGGAAATAAAAATAGAAAGGTTTTTATTTTATGGGCATTTTCAAAGAAGGGAAGGACATGAGAATGGTCCCAGGAACACAGGGAAGCCCTCCACCGCTTAAAACAGGATATTACGCAGGGTCTAGTCCTGGGATGTTCAGCCTGAGAGGTGAATTTCATTTTGGAGAAGCTTTCAGGGAGTCGCATTTTAGTGGTGGGCAGGGCCAAAAGCAAAAGGGGTGGAGCCAAAATACCAAAAGCACCTTGAATCAGGCTTGGAAACATTCATACTTGTTGTACACCGCCTTGATGGCTTTTTAGCAGATGTAAGGCGGTGTATAAATGCTAATATTAAATATAAATAAATAAATATATAGTATGAATGCAATGAACATGCACATTTTTGGTGATGTAAATATCAGCCACGAGGAACCCTGAGGGACCGTGTGTGTGTGTGTATAAAAGGGACACTCAACCCTCTCTCCTTGCCATCATCCCTCCAAAAATCGCCTCTCTGAAAGCTGTTCTTTGGATTTCAAGGGAAACTTCCACTGGTCCAAAGGGAGCTTCCCGTTAAATGCAACTAGCAGCTTTGGAGAGAGGTGTTTTTTGCCTGGTGAGAAAGAGTTAAATCCCTCCTACCCAAACTCCCATAGTCCCAAGATTGCTTAGGCTTTCCATGTCTGCTGCTTGCATGACAAAAATGTACGCTGTGAATTGTGTTCATGCAGTGTACGCATCCATGCACATCATATCTAGTTTGGGCCTAGTTGGTTTGTGCATCAAATTACCGTTTAGACACAGCCTCTGTCTCTAGATTTACCAGTATTGCTTTTCCCACCAAATAAAGCTGATGCTGAAAATTCTGCCTAGAATCACCAGAAGGAGAAATAACTAAGGACAAAAAAAAGATTAAACACCCAGCAAAGATGTTCCTTTATCCAGCTTTGCTTTTTAGGGGGGGGGGAATGTTTAAGGAGCATGCCCATTTCCATCATTCATGGCTGTGTGCTGTTGGAAGTGTATATCAACACATACACATTTAAGAATTTATCAGTTTATCAGAGTAGAATTGTATTTGGAGTTCACTCAAATAATTTCTTGTTCTGGATTTTGTCAGATGCCGCTTTGGTGCTGAAGCTTTATTTCATCAACTATTCATTCAAGGTAACAGAAGTCTTCAGGCACATGCTATAGTTTTTTCCTCACCCATTTTAATTTGCATATTATAAGAAAATGTAGCTACTCCTTCATAAACTCAATACAAACTCTTTACAATGTTTGAGACAATAGAAATATTTCCATTAAGTTCTAAATTATTGTGATTTTGGTTGTTCATGTAGCCTTAGCTTATGTCCTATGACTACAGAACAAAATAAGGAGAAACACGCGGCCAAGCGATTAAAAAAAATAACAGTCTGCAATCCTATGCACATTTACATGGGAGTAAGCCCCATTGAACACAGTGGAATTTACTTCTGAGTAAACATGGGTAGGATTGAACTGATAGTGTAGGCTTTCTGTTAACACTGTTGATTCAGTGGTCTAATCTGAGTTTGAATTTGCACCTTTGCAACCCAGAGGGTCAGAGGGTAAAGCATGATCCGTGTAAAAGGCCACAGACGTAATATTTTAATTGATTTTAATTACTACTGTTGATTACAAATTACTCCTCCCGAAGTAACCTACAACTAGGTTACCTCAGATGTTTGCGTGAATCAGCACTGAGTTTGCTAGACATCAATGGAAGGAGAAAAAAAATTTCCGTGTAACATTTGCTTTCCTTTCTTTCAGATGGCTTCCAGGAGACTCAAAAAGATGTGCTTTTTTGCAATGGCTTTGATCTCTGCTGGTTTCTGTTTGTTTATCAAGTGGACTTCTGTCGGAGTGTGCATATTCTGTGACACAAAAGATGAAGTTGTTTCCTTTAAGAGGGACGGTGGAAATTTTTTGAAGCTGCCTAATACCGATTGCAGTAGGAACCCTCCATTTCTGGTCATTCTTGTAACATCGTCTCATACACAGTCAAAAGCCCGGATGGCTATCCGAGAGACATGGGGCAAAGAAAAATTAATAGCCAACAAACACATTGTAACCTATTTCCTCCTGGGGACTACTTTGAATCATGACAACCAGGCTGCGGTTACTGCTGAGAGCCTGAAATATGGAGATATTATCCAGAAGGATTTTATAGATGCCTATTACAACTTAACCTTAAAGACGATGATGGGCATTGAATGGATTCATAAATTCTGTCCACAGTCCAGCTTTGTGATGAAAACAGACTCTGATGTGTTTGTTAATACCTACTATCTGACTGAACTGCTTCTAAAGAAAAACAGGAGTACCAGATTCTTCACTGGCTTTTTAAAACTGAAGGAGCGTCCAATTCGGCAAATGGACAGTAAGTGGTATGTGAGTAAAGAAGAATATGCTGGAAACACATATCCTCCTTTTTGTTCAGGGACTGGTTATGTTTTCTCAACAGATGTCGCTAGTCAGGTGTATAACATTTCTGAAAATGTGCTCTTTGTTAAACTGGAGGATGTTTTCATAGGCCTGTGCCTTGCTGAGCTCAACATCAGACTGGAAGAACTCGATTCAAAGCAAACATTCTTCCCAGTAAGGCTCGAATTTTCTCCTTGCCACTTTAAGAAAATTGTGACAAGCCATTTTGTCAGACCTCATGAGCTGCTCATCTACTGGAGTGCACTGGAGAGGTCCATGGATGAAAAATGTGCCAGTGGCTGATAGCCTTCAAATCTAAAAACAATAAACATGGTAATTAACAGAGGATAATCATCATCATCATCATCATCAATAGCAACAACAACACAAAGATCCTGAATGCTGAAATCTTTGCTTTGGTACTGATTTCAAAACTCATTTAGTTAAGGTGTGCTGGCAGTACTTTTTACATTCTGATCCTGTGCATGTTTACTTAGAAGTAAGTCCCACTGTTATTACCAATTGAAATGAATGTGACACAAGTCATGATTTATTTAACACCATTGATTTCAGTGGGTGTACTGTAACCATCCCCAGCCTGGTGCCCGACTCCCATCAAACTCAGCTAGCAGGGCCATTAGCCGTGCTGGCTGGGGGTGATGGGGAACTGCGGACCAACACATCTGGGGCTGAGGAAGGGTGGCCTGCTTTAAGTATGACTAAATCTCAATACAACCCATAATGTTTACAGTCATGAAGGTTAGATCATATACAAGGGTTGTATCCAATGTTAGTCTAACTCAGTGTTTCTCAACCTTGGGTCCCCAGATGTTTTTGGCCTACAACTCCCAGCATGCCCCAGCCAGCTATGCTGGCTGGGGCATGCTGGGAGTTGTAGGCCAAAAACATCTGGGGACCCAAGGTTGAGAAACACTGGTCTAACTGAAGGGTAGGCAACTAGTGTCCTACAGCTCCCATCAGCCCAAGCCAGCATAGCCAGTGGTGAGGGATGATGGGAGTTATAGGCCAAGACATCTGAAGGGCCACAAGTTGCTCACCCCTGGACTTAGGTCTCATTCATTTCAATGGGTCTACTCTAAGTAGGGCTAACATTAGATACAACACAAGGTCTGTCTAATGTTCGCTTGAAAAAATATCATGTTATGTGAAAATGGCTTTGATTTGAATCAGTGAAGACATCATCCCATTTATTAGGCCTGATATCAGGGTGTGGGCTGACAGAGATTTTGAAGGGGGATGGATGCCCATCCAGTGTCAACCGACCCCCCCAAACTAGGCACATCCTCAACTATATTCCACACAGAGCTCACTGTAGAGCTCAGCACAGGCAGTACAAACTGGATCCCTGAGCGTGCTAAGCAGTCTGTACTGGTGGAGTTGCACTAGCACTCTGCAGACCAGCCTTCCCAACCTGGTGCCCCCCAGGTGTGTTGAACTTCAACTCCCAGCATCTCCCAGCACATCTGGAGGGCACCAGGTTGGGGAAGGCTGCTGCAGACAAACCCCAAACCTGCTTTAGTCAGACCCACTACAGCGCACAAGCACTGAACTCTGCCTGCTAGACGCACCCTCCTCAGTTGTTGCAGTCCAAAGAGGTGTGCAAGCAGTAATGGAGTTTCAGAGATTGCACTCTGAAAGCAGCTCCCTGATAAGCCACTCCTGAACCGTCAGGAGAATGTTGAGAATAGCCTCTGATAAAGTGTGATAAACTGCAGCAGATAAAAATGGGTGTTGCCCCAGTGAACATGAGGAAGTGGTTCTTTTAATCCCATCCCAAGGCAACTGTTGTATGGGTGAAAATGGCTACTGGTAGGAAATGCACATAAAGTAGGTCGTTGTCGAATCCATACTGAGAAGCCCAGATTAATGTACAATGGTGTACAAGCTTGCAAATTTCTAGCTTGATCCTGGCAATTATCTTACATTCAGTAACCCTGGGTGTGTGAAATTTGCAAGCTTGTACACCATTGTACATTAATCTGGGCTTCTCAGTATGGATTCGACAACGACCTACTTTATGTGCATTTCCTACCAGTAGCCATTTTCACCCATACAGCAGTTGCTTTGGGATGGGATTAAAAGAACCACTTCCTCATGTTCACTGGGGCAACACCCATTTTTATCTGCTGCAGTTTATCACACTTTATCAAGTAAAGCATGTTCATGTCTCACTCATTTTAATGAGAGAGACTAACAGCACAATTCTATAACATCTCCACTCAGAATTAAGTCCCACTGAGTTCAGTAAGGCTTTCTCCCAGGTAAACTGGTATAGGATTACTCCCTAAAATTGTGTCCTTAACTCTCCTGTTGAAATCAAAGTGCTGCATCATGCCTAATATATTTTATCACAAATGTTACCTACTGTTAGCTACATGCTGGGTGAAGAAATGCTTCCTTGTGTCTTTCCTGAATCTCCTTCCAGCCATTTTCATTGGGTGATCCTGGTTTCTAGTGTTATAAGAGAGTGAGAACAATTTATCTGTATCCATTTTCTCCATGCCACACATAATTTTATAAAACCTCATTTATCATGCTGCAAAATGTCCATTCTTGTTCATTACTTTTACAGGAAAAGAAATTAGCTGTTGGTTATTCTTTTAGCTAATCAATATCATCTTAATTTTCTCTATGAACAATATTGCACACTTACTGGTCTTGGTAGGACCTACTTCCAAGCAAGTGTGTAAAGCATCTCATTATTGGATATGTAAATATTTTGGGGGGAGAAAAACAGTATTACAAATATAATGAAGTCATATTGCTCACATGAAGATAAATCCTATCAGACTACCTCAGAAATGGGTTCTTTTCATATAAATATTTCCCCCATCTTTACAAATGCATATGGATACTTTTAATGCTCTGAAACATATGAAGTATATTTTTCATGCCATCTTATGTGGAGGACTGAGAATATCCATTATCTATCAAGCAATGTGCTACTGATGTTTATGAGGAATGAAAACCCTTGCCATAGAATGTTCCACTTTACTTTTTGATTGCACTGGGGTCTCAGGTCAAATACATTAAGCATGATAAATGTATACATGGCATTTGTGAAATCAATGAAGCTATTTGGATATATAAAAGTATTCCTGGGCCTACAATAAGTATGGCTGTCATGACAGCAATTTTTGAGCTATTGTGTTTTGTGTGTGTGTGTATTGGAGGAAGTCAGTGGTGCTCCATTAACATGTTGAGGTGTTCAGCTTTTATGTTTATTCTCTGAAAGGCTGATGCAGTATTGAAAATTCACAAGTGCAATATATATGCCTGTTCCTAGTGTCATGCTATATTTTTCTCATATACAGAACTCATATTTTATTTTTATTTTCCATTCAACGAAGTGTGCTTAAGTGGTGTCATTTGGGAAGTCAGCTGTGCCAATTTTTTCACCTGATTAAAAACAAATGCAATTGCAGCACAACACCATAAAGCATGACATTATTTTGTCCCTCCAGGAATATAATATTGACACCACCAATAACTAATGCTGACCCAAAGGTTAGGACAGGCAGGTAAGAAGGCACAAAAGACTGGAAGTGAGTGTCATGGTGAGGAATTACGGTACATTCATCCAGTGACAATTTTTCAAATGACATGTGGGTTTTCAGAACATCATGGAGATCTTCCTAGAAGTGATGGAATAGCACCAGGTAGGGGAGGTTTAAACCTTCCAGCTGGCTGCTTTTCCTCCCTAAATTCTCCCTCCCCACGTCAGAAAGCCTGGTCCATTTATTGCAAACCATCAAAAGATCTTCTAGAAGCTCCCAATCTATCTTCTGCCCACTTCTGACTTCTATGTGCACAAGGATCTGTGCACGTATGAGCAGCCACATACATTTCTACAAAGGGTTAAGATCCTCCACTAAAATGAATGAAGATACTCTTGTGGGTGAGGAAAATCTGTGAATACATCAGAGTTCTCAAATCTGCAAGCAGATGCTGCTAGATTGGTGGTGCTGGTGTGATTTAGTGTTGGGTTTTCCAGCTGATTTGAAAAAACAGAAGACTGACTTACACTGTTTACATGAAGCATAAATGCCAATATGCAAGTACTGAAGCTGCAATGCCGAATGTTTGAGATCGTATTAAATAAAAAGCTATTATATTGCTCTAACATTTAATGTGTCACTTGGGCTGATTCGTTATTTCTCTCTTGAGAGTGCAAATAATGGTTTGGCTTCCATACTGCTTTTAGTGTGTCTTCCAACAGAATATTACTGTTTAAACAACAACCCTTCTTTTGTTATAGTTATGTTTTCATACAATTGCCTCATTGTGAAATATGTCTTGCACCTTCCTAGAACTCTCCCTCTTCTTCTCCTTCTCTGTGTGTATACCCACCCCTCTTTCCTAATAGTGAACACATTCTCTGATTGCCGATCCTAATGTAACCAAAACAGCCCTGTCCACACACAAGAGGTAGGTATCAGCAGGCTCAGGGAAACCCAGGGTTTGCAGAAGTACAAAGAATCTTTTTTGGGGGTGGGACCCTGATGGGTATGAAACCAAAATACAGCCCAATGAGGATTGAGCATACTCAGTGGCCACAAATGCTGATGGTTAAAGAGGGGAAAGAACCTGGAAAACTGGGTTGGGGAGGAATGGCATATCCTGGTAAAGGGCATGGCTTGCTGGCTGGAACCCTGAACAAGAGCACTTCACATTGTTACAAGTCCCACTTTGAGTGTTTGTGTGTGTCATAAGAACAGAAGAGTCATACTGGATCAGACCAAAGCATAGCTATCTAGGTCAGCATTCTGTTCCCACAGTGACCAACCAGATGTCCATGGGAAGCCTACAAGTAGGACATGAGCACAATCACCCTCCTGCTCATATTCCCTAGCAACAGGTACATAGAAGAATATTTCCTCCCATACTGTCATGACTAGTAGCCATTCATTGCCTTATTCTCCATGAATTTGTCTCATCCCCTTTTAAAACCTTCCAAACTGGTGGCCATCATCATATCTTGTGGTGCTGAACTCCATAGTTTAATTATGTGCTGTATGAAGAAGGACTTCCTTTTATCTGTCCTGAATCTCTCACCAATCAGCTTCATAGGATAACCCTGGGTTCTAGCATTATGATGAAGAAACGCTTCTTATCCACTTTCTCTGCACCATGTATAATTTTGTACAATTCTATCACGACTCCATACACCATTTTTTTCTACGCTAAACAGGCCCAAATGTTGTAACTTTTCCTTATAGGTTAGTTGCTCTAGCCCCTTGATCATGTTGGTTGCCCCTTTCTGCAATGTCTCCAGCTCTACATTATTTATTTATTTAAAATATTTCAGGGCGGAAGTCCTGCCAAGGCAGCTTACAACAATAAAATAGATGGATACAATAATAAAACAGCACAAATGTCATAAAAGCGACAAACACTAGCAATAAAAACATCTGGCCTAGGCTGGCTGTGGAGTTTCTTGCTAACATGGCTGGCAGTCCTCTCATCATCAGGCGATCACTCGTGACCAAGTAAGATTGTGTTCCAGGATTTTTTATTATTTTTTTTAAATTACAAAAAGGAAATTTTAAAAGGAGGAAATTCTAAAGAAAATTGTGTAGACTCTAGCGATGGGTCCGTAAGTGACTGTGGAGGCCAATTCTAGATCCCCACAGTGAGGACACAGGTTACCAGATGGAAGATGGTCCTGTAAAGGATTCATTTGACGTGCTTTTCGCTTAGCACGTTTCTCCCTTTCACCTTGCACTCGGGCTTCTTCAAAGTCCATAGAGCCTTTGTGAAAGGCCAACCTCCAGAAGAAGGCAAATACAGGAGCAGACCAGGTTCAGACAAGGGGCAGAGGTGGGGCTGAGAGTCAGGCTAGATTCAGTCACATACCGGGCAGAGCAGGGCCAGAGATGTAGGTCAGGAACAGGCGGAGCTGGAGCTGGAACAGCACGAGGAATCGTGCTGCTATGGCAAAAGCTAGAGTGCTGAGACAGCCCTTAAGTAGCCCTCCCAGCAGCTCCCAGCTGGTCTGCATTAGCAGGCCTGAGAGCAGCTGGAGGTAAAGTGCCAAATCCTGAGAACAGGGGTGCTGGCCACGTTGCTAACTGGTCAGCAGCCATCAGGTGGAGCTGTGGAGCTGTGCTGGTGAAGCAGATCCTGACAGCAGGGAGGGGGGATTTGGAACTGCAAAGGATCACAAACCAAATCACACCTGTGCATCTGTAGGGATGGATAGCCAATTGCCCTAGAAAGGGGGGTGGGCAACTTGTGGCCCTTCAGATGTTTTCGCCTACAACTCCCATCAGTCCTAGCCAGCATAACCATGGTGAGGGATGATGGGAGTTGTAGGCCAGAACATCTGGAGGGCCACAAGCTGCCCACCCCTGCCCTAGAATAACATAATTTGTCAGATTTAGGTTGCACTTCAAGTGTAGAAGACTGTAGACACAGTCTCCATCACTGCATGGTCACTTTACAAAGAAGTCAGCATCTTCCGCGATGATTTCATCAGTGTGTGCTTTGGCGCCACCTGGTTGTTTTTATGAATATTGCTTCAATATACATTGTTCAATATACATTCAATATTTATTTATTTATTATATTTATACCCCGCCTTTTTTCCTGCAAGGAACCCAAGGCTGCTTACATAATCCTCCTCCTCTCCATTTTACCCTCGCAACAACCCTGTGAGGTAGGTTAGGCTGAGAGTCAGTGACTGACCCAAAATCACCCAGTGAGTTTCATGGCCGAGAAGGGATTAGAACCCGGATCTTCCGAGTCCCAGTCCAACACTCTCATCACTACGCCACACTGGCTCATATATACAGTACATTGGGTTCCTTGCAGGAAAAAAGGCGGGGTATAAAATAAATAAATAAATAAATAAATAAAATTTAAAAATTGTCTACATCAGCCGTCCCCAAATTAGTGCCCTACAGAGGTTTTGGAGTACAACTCCCAGCATTCCCTATCATTGACCATGCTGACTGGGGCTGATGGGAGTTGAAGTCCAAAGCATCTGGAGGGCCCCAGGTTGGAGAAGGATGGTCTTCATCAATTTGATTTGGCAAACTGGCCACTGGCATTCTTTTGTTCAAACAAAATATTGTCTAAAATGTCATTGATAATGCTTGAAGTTAAAAACAAAAAAGGTTAAAGGAACAAATGATCTAAGGGTGCAATCCTATGGCTGCTAGATGCTGTCGGAGGATAGGTCGGAGTCCCAGCTCCAACCTCGAAAATGCGTTCTGAGTTTGGAGCTAGGACTCTGTCTTCGGAGGGCCTTCCCTTCCCCATCATCATCATCATCATCATCATCATCATCATCATCATCATCATCATCATCATCAGGCGATCACTCGTGACCGAGTAAGATTGTCTTCCAGGATCAAAATTTACAAAAAGGAAATTTTAAAAGGAGGAAATTCTAAAGAAAAATTGTGTAGACTCTAGTGATGGGTCCATAAGTGACTGTGGAGGCCAATTCTAGATCCACACAGCTTCCCACAGTGAGGACACAGGTTACCAGATGGAAGATGGTCCTGTAAAGGATTCATTTGACGTGCTTTTCGCTTAGCACGTTTCTCCCTTTCACCTTGCTCTCGGGCTTCTTCAAAGTCCATAGAACCTTTGTGAAAGGCCAACCTCCAGTTAGATCGTTCATGGGCCAGAGCTTCCCAGTTTTCAATCAATGTTTATATTGCATTTTTTTTAGATTAGCCTTAAGAACATCTTTAAACCTCTTATATTGACCACCGACATTCCGCTTTCCATCCTTGAGTTGGGAATAAAGTAACTGCTTTGGGAGACGGCAGTCAGGCATTCGAACAACATGAGCAGTCCACTGAAGTTGGCGTTGAAGGATCATTTTTTCAACGCTAGTAGTCTTTGCTTCTTCCAGTACACTGACATTTGTTCACCTATCTTCCCAAGTAATTTGCAGGATTTTCCAGAGGCAACGTTGATGAAATCTTTCAAGGAAGTGGAAATGACGTTTATAGATAGTCCATCTTTCGCAGGCATACAATAAGGTTGGCAATACAATGGCTTCATAAACCAGTGTTTTGGTCTTCTTACAAATATCCCGATCCTCGAACACTCTATGTTTCATTCAAGAAAACGCGGCACTTGCGGAGCTCAAACGATGCTGGATTTCACTGTCGATGTTAGCTGTAACAGAAAGATAGCTGCCAAGATAGGGAAAATGATCGACATTTTCCAGTATTGTCCTGCCAAGCTGGATAGATGGCATCACCGAAGGGTCAGCTTGCACTTGCTGATGAAACACTTTGGTTTTTTTGATGTTAAGTGAGAGACCAAGTTTTTCGTATGCTTCTGCAAAAGCATTTAGGATAGTTTGGAGATCATCCTCTGAATGTGCGGAGACCACATTATCATCAGCATACTGAAGTTCCACAACAGAGGTTGTAATTACCTTACTTTTTGCTTTCAGCCTGCTAAGATTAAAAAGCTTTCCATCTGTTCGATATATAATTCCCACACCAGTGGGAAGTTTCCCCTCGACAAGATGTAAAACCATGGCGATGAAAATAGCAAATAATGTTGGGGTGATTTAACAACTGTTTAACACCTGATCCCACTTTAAATGGAGCACCATGAGAGCCATTGTTGTCCAAAACCGTTGCTGTCATGTTGTAATGGAGAAGTCGCAAGATACTCACAAATTTATTGGGGCATCCAATTTTCATAAGGATAGTCCAGAGAGCTGTTCGGTCTACAGTATCAAAGGCCTTAGCAAGATCAATAAATGCCATATAAAGGGGTTGATTTTGCTCCCGGCATTTTTCTTGGAGCTGACATGCAGTAAAAATCATGTCTACTGTCCCTCTAGAGGGGCGGGAACCTTGAAGTGGTGAGTGGGCTTGCGTGTTCCGATGAACCCTGTGAGCAATGCCGTCGGGAGCTATATACTCCCAGTAGGGTCATCCATGGCGGTAAGGTCCGGGGAGAGGAACCAGACAAAGAACGATCCAAAACATAAAGTCCTCAACGACAGAACAGGCGGAAGATAATTTAAACCTAAATTACAACGGCTGTGAAGGCGGATGAAGGCTGCAGCAGAGAATGGTTTTCCAATCATCAGGGTAACCGTGCCATTGGATCATTGCCGTACTCTGTCAAGTTTGTGTGGTGATCTGTTGTGCACCGATCTCCCCACATAAAACTGCTTCACGCACAGGCGTCTTCCAACCCAACTCAACCCAACAAACAAACAAACAAACAAAGTCCCATGGTGACTGGCAAATGGCGACAGGGGCAGGACTGTGAATCTGGAAGCCCCTAGTCATGGACCAACACATGGGCAGTGGATGCAGACTCAGTCGCCCTGTTCAAGGAACGAGGTAGTCGAGCAGCTCGGCAGCTGTATCCATGACTGAGCAGGCCTATTTAGGATCCACTCTGCTCACCCCGTATGGGGATGGGGCTAGAAAAGGTGCCCTAAACATAGTCTACCTCTTTCTCCCCTGACTGGATTACCACGTCCAGTGGGGTCACCATTTTAGCGGTCGAAAAAGACGTTTGAATTTTGGAACATGGAATATACGGACATTGCTGGATAACATAGATAGTGAACACCCTGAGCGTAGGACTGCTATTATTGCAAGGGAGCTGAGATGGTTTAAAATTGACATAGCAGCACTTCAAGAAACTCGAAGGGCAGGAGAGGGACAGTTGAAGGAAGAAAAAGGAGGTTTATACCTTCTTCTGGAAAGGACTATCTGAGCAGGACCGACAAATACATGGAGTAGGCTTTGCAGTCCTCTAGTTGATCTCTGGAATATGGACATGATCTGGGCAGTTGAATGACATGATCATTTCTAGATGCCCTAGTCCATGATCTGCCCCATGGTTCACCAGGGCGCTCAGGAGGATGAAAGAGTAGGGCCAACTGCTTCAGTGCAGGTGGAGGAAAGTTCTGCCAAACAAGGTCCAACCAAACAAGGGTGATGGCAGAGAAGAGAATTTACTCCCCCCAATTAACATTGTGTCAAGTGGAGCTTTCCTGAATGGAAAGGGGCTTGCTCTACCCCGGGCCTCAAGGTTATCTGAGGGAACCCTTGGTAACCTGTTGTGATTGGCTTATGAAGCACTTTGCAGATAAAGTTGCTCACATCTGCTCCAGCCTTATTCCACATTGGGTATCTAGTGTTTGGACATTCCCTTGGGTCCTTCTAGCTATTTCTTGGATGAGATTCCGTTTTTGCAGCCTGAGGAAGTAGACGGGAGGAAGTGTGACCCAACCATCTCCATGCTTGCCTGTTGTCTGTTCTGGCTAATAACAGGAGGCATAGACTGGATGGGTCCAAGAGGTGGTGAGTGCCTCACTAAAAGAAAGGGCCATTCCAGGGGGCAGTACTGAGGCTACGCCTGGGGTGAGGAAAGCGCAGTAGACCTGGATGAGTTTTCCAACCATTGACCAGTTGCCAATCTAATCTAGGTATGGTAGCAGCTGTTCTCTGAATAGGTGCCTAGGGTGCTAAGTCGGGGAAATGCCCCTCTTATCTCCTCATAAGTAAGGTAAGCACGGGAAGCCAACCCATGCAAATTCCTCTACAGTTTTTTTTCTCCTTCCAATTTCTTTTCGAAAGCAATTTTTCCTCTCTCAAATTGAATGTGAATGGTTGGGGGGGGGGGGGAAATGTGGAAGAAATTTTCAGCACAGCACTAACAGGAGTATAGAAACATTTATAGCAGGGGAAAGGGCATTGTCCTCAATATCCTATGCTAGCCAAGCCTATCCGGCATGGTTCCCCCCATCCCTGCAAGCTATCAAAATTTCACATGCTGTGTGTTTTTACTGAGTCAAGCCAATTGCCTACTAACAATGTGCTTTCTCAGACACTCATACCCTCCAATTGCCCTGAATTTGCCAGGGCAGTCCCGCAAACACTTAAGCCATCAGGGCTTCCTACTTCGTTATGCAGATTCCTGATTTGTTATGCAGAGCCACGAATTTCCCTGCCTCCCCCTGCAAGCTATTTAGCTTATCTGCGATTTTGCCCATGGCCCCTTTAAGCAGGAAGGGAACAGACCGAGGATTTGTGTGCACCCTCGCTTGCTCCCTCTACCTGCTGCCTCTGACCAGCCCCCCCCCCCCCCCAAGGTAAGTAAGACCCACTGAAGGCATTTGTACTTACTTCTGAGTAACTGTGCATAGGATTGCACTGGTTGTTTTAACTTAATTCAAGTTAGTTAAATTCTGTAAGATTATTCCAGTTTAAGTGTTTCTTTAAATCTAACTTGTGTGAATAGAACACAAAAAGTGCTTTAAACTGGGGCCTTTCCACAATAACAAACAACAACAAAGCTTTTCAGCCCCTCAAAGTTACTCCTTGTGCTTAAAAACCAGAGCTGTAGAGGTGTTGGAGCAAAAAGCTGAAGGGGTTCAAAACGCTGAAGGGGCTCAAAACCCCAATGTGTCTTTTTGTATTTTCCCCCACCCAAAAGCTCCCCCTCCTCCACATCTTCTTTTCTTCTTCTTCTCCAAGTGCCCTGAAAATGCTGAGACCAATCCTGACATTTTTAAAATAAAAAGAGATTGCCCTGCAAGCACTGACCCCGCCCATGAAAAACACCAGATATCAAGAATTAAAGGTTTAAATAAGGTAAAAAATTTTTTTTACAAAAGCCACTAATAAAATATTATAAAATAATGTGTAATATAACAATGTAATAATTATTATATAGTATTTTGTGTGTTTCTTCTAATAACTTTTGTACCTGACCATGCCCTTTGGTTGCCTGGCCATACCCTTGGCCACGCCCTCATGTTGCCTGGCCACGCCCTCTTGATCACACCTTCATGTTGTTTAACCATACCTACAAATTCACATTTTTTAAAAATATTTTATTTATTTTTCAAAACAAATTATAACACAGAAAATATATTTAGCAAAATACAAAATTATCACACAAATATAACATAATCAACATACAATAAATCATAAAGTGCTCCCCCCCACCCACATTTGTGTCCCTATTTTCGTCTGTGAAATGTAGGGGTGTTCACGTACCTGCCCCCCCCCCGCCCTGCCTCGCCTTTCCGCAGCACCCTCCGCTGCTCGATTCTTAAAACAGCCCTGTTGCCCTGGTTTCTACGGAAAAGCCGCAGTGCGGGGTCCCGGCGCACCAGCGCAGGGTCCCGGCGTGTCACTTCTGGCCAGCTGGAAGTGACGCGATGGGACCGTCGCGGCCAGCACGGTTGGCTCGCCGCAGAGAGGCAAGTGGAGACTGGGACCCGATAAGGCCTGCTTGCCTCGGGCGGTCATGAGCGGGGCCGATTTCGGCCCACTCTGCCCGCTCGAGGCAAGCGGTTACATCCCTAGTTCCGAAATGTTGGAGGGTATGCACTCTATTGCACAAGGCCCAACTCATAATTTGTTGCCAAGTCCCAGTATAATTAAGCTTAAAGTTATGCATGAATCAGCAGGAGTTCCAGATAAAGATTGTCAGTTAAATTCAGAAGCAATCTTTCTGAATACATAAAGTGATACATAAAGTCCAGACAGATTATAGGAAGGTAATTCAGCATCTGCCTTGGGAAAAACAAGAGACTGAATTACTAGGCTGGCAGAAGGAATTCTGAGGAATACAGACACTCTCCTTCAATCCTCTGTGCATGGGGTACATATCACCCAAACTGTATGGGAAAGGCTGCAGCGTGTTGCATTCATACAGGGGGAAATGGCACACACACATCTAGCAGAAGCCACTTTTCTAGATAATAGCATATCTCTTGGATGTGAACATTCCGAAATGTTATATTGGTGTGGTAGACTGAAGGCAAACAAAAAAGTTATGTATGAACCACTCCCTTCTGTAGTCTTGGAGCAACAAACAAAGAAAAAAAAAGTTGCTTGTAAACTTTCCTTTGTGGGATGTGTGTAGTATCAGTTTAGTTAATATGTGACTTCGTAGAAATAGGTAGTTCTTCATTTGTTTTCTTACATACAGGATCCCAGCTCAAGTATCAATTTATGCATTTCCTTACATAATATACCACACATCTATTTGAATCTGGACTGTGGGGTTTTGTTTTTGTTTTGTTTTTTACTTTCACTGTTTATACTGGATTTGATCAATTGTTATTTTGATCTGGGCTGATTCCTTCTCTTCTTACCAACAGTAACCCAACATAAAAGGTAAGACATATTTTCTCATTGTCATCATGCTTCTCTTTTATTCTAGTGCACTGTAGTCATTAAGCCATTTTTCAACTTCAATTAAATGCTAGGACATGTGAAAAATGCCCACATTTCTGAGTTTATACTCAAGACATCTAACTGGAACATCTCAAGTGCAAACCCCTTAAAAATGATTTTGGGCTGCAGAGAAGCCTCATTTTCCTGAGCAACTCCTGATCATTTTAATTGGGTCTGCTCAGGGCGAAACTCCTAGGGTTTGTGTCCAATGCAATGCTATAATGCTTACTGCTATAATGTAGTATTAAATACTATGATTAAGGCAGCGTAGTTATTCCAAATTTATAGAAGCCCACTTTTAACAGGAAATACATTTAACAGGAAATAGGTCCCAAGACACACTTACATAGAAGTAAGTCCCACTGAACTCAATGGGCCTTATCCAGATTTAGGCACCTGCAACTGTGATCACAGAAACAGACCTTCCCACATCCTCCTCCTCAGGGCCCCTCCAGCCCGCCCCCCACAACATAGAGGATCAGGGGAGCCTGCTGAGTGGGGCGGCCAGGGTTTATTCTAAGCATTGTTTTCAACTGCACAAGAATCTGGTGCAGCCCCCCCCATCCCCAATGCATGAGCACCTCCCAAAATTTTTCTAATGAAAAACAATAAAAAGATGAAAGTTCACATTCCCAACTGCACAAAAACTTAATTTCCACAGGTTTTTTTTTTTTTTTACAACTGCACAAAATGTGTCCAGCTGCCTGTGGTGCAGTGCAGGAGGCAGGGAGGATCCTCTAAAATGGAGCTCCACTCATACATGGTGCCTGCACCTGATTTCCCCTGCACCACAGTCTACCCCATTCCCCCAGCCCTCTGTCTGTGTAGCATTTCTGGGGGCTAGATGGGCTGCTGTGGGGAGGAGGAGGCAGAGAGGTCTGCTTCTGCCAGCCCAATTGTATTTGCCTAGATCTGGATCCAACTCGATTACTTATAGCAGGGGTCCTCAAACTTTTTAAGCAGGGGGCCAGTTCATTGTCCCTCAGACTGTTGGGGGGCCGGACTCTAGTTTGAAAAAAATATGAACAAATGGATCAAGTCAAAAAAAAGGACCCGAGTCCTTTTTTTTACTTGATAGGGGTGAATATTTTTTTCCTTAAATGGAAAGTTATTTTATTTATTTATTTATTTTTATACCGCCCAATAGCCGAAGCTCTCTGGGTGGTTTACAGTAATTAACAAGACAGTTAACAAGGGGAGAGGGGGAACGAGAGAGAAAGGGAGGGAGCCGAGTGTCGGCAGGAAATTATGTAATTACGCCAGATGCGGAACGCTGACAAAAGAATCGGCTTCAAGCATTGTTCGAAGCGAAAGAGTTAAAAAAAAGTCTGCTTCTGCCGATTGGCCACCGGGCCGGATAAAAAGGCAAGGCGGGCCAGATGTGGCCTGCGGACCTTAGTTTGAAGACCCCTGACTTATAGCGATGTATCCAAACTTCACGGGGGGTCTGCCTCACCCCTGCCTCGACTCTCTGCGAGGGCGGGCCCCCCAACTCGATCTTCTGAGCGGTGCAGAGAAGTTCTCCGCGCCGCTCGATCCACCCTCTCCAATCCCGTTGCGTCACTTCCGGGACCGGAAATGACACGACGGGACCCTGCGCAGGCGCAGAACGATGGGACCGGAGCAGGCCGCGCGGGCGGCTCGCCGCGGAGAGGCGAGCCGCCCCGAAGACAAAGGCAAGGCCTCACCGGGCAAGAGCGGGGCCAATTTCAGCCCCGTTTTGCCTGGGTGAGGCTCTATCTACACCTTTAAGTAGACATGCATAGGATTGTGCTGCATATCAGTCCCAAACTTGTCCAGTTGGATGGTCTCCCTGAGCCCACTGACAAAGCAAAAAAGTGATTACCCTTAGAGAAGCACAAAGAAACTGAGCATGAGAAAATGAGAAGTGATGACCATTCATATTCTCCTGTACAAGAATATAGATGTACAGTCATGCCTTGTATTGAGAGCATAATTCGTTCCGGAAACGTGCTTGTAATCCAAAACACTTGTATATCAAAACAAAATTCCCCAGCAAAAATTTGTACAGAGATTTTTAATTCAAGCCATACTACAGTACTTGTACTGCAAGACGTCGCTTGTATATCAAATCAATTTTTAAAAAAAATAAACATTTAAAAATTTGCTTCTTTTGCAAAACGCTCTCAAACCAAGTCACTTGCAATCCAAGGCACGACTGTATCTATTTCTTAAGGGCTGGGCACATCAGAGATCCATTTAAACCAGTGGTAGACTACACGTGGGCCATCAGCCACACGCGGCTTCTGCTGCCCCATGCTGTAGCTCCCACCATGCCGCTGAATTCCACTACTATATTGCTTTGCCAAGGGGCAAAAGGTTCTTTTTGGATTTGGAAGCAATGAACACGCAAGTGTGGGAGGGAAAACAATTTATTACTGCTTAATAAAGACTAAAAGTATCAGAGGAGAAATACAAGAAACTATAAGCATCGAAACAACAGAGAAGAGATAAATGAAAGATACAAAAAAACCAAAAAATGCACAGTGACAACTAACAGATCCTTACGCCCCTTCTGCTGTTGGGAACCCCTGGGAAGATGACGGCGGGCGGACTCCTGCTTCTGGCCAAGTCTGCACGGCACTATCTGCAGCTCAGTCCATGCTGAGGTTCCTCAAGGGAGGGGGCTTCTGAGATTTATCTATCTATATATAAAAGAAAGTGTCCTGAGTGACTGACTGATTGACTGACTCATCAACGCCCAGCTCAAACCGTTTAATCTAGGAACGTGAAATTTTGAAGGGACATTGCTTTTATGACGTAGACCCCCACTAAGGAAGGATTTTTGGAAATTCCATCCCTAAGGGGGTGAAAAAAGGGGGCAAAATCACCCCACTCTCATATCTCCTGAGGGCAAAACAACAGGGGAGCAGTTATGCAAATCGGCCTCACCTCATAATTGCTGCAGGAGCCAATAGGAACAGTTATGCAAATAGCCCATACGACATTTAGAATGTTTGTATGAATTCCTGCAGGGGCCAATAGGGGTGGGTATGCAAATCTCCCCTAGGCCATTTAGAATGTTCTCTGAGGGGGTGAAAAGGGAGGGAAACTTTTTAAATGACTGAATGACTGTTGTGTGTGGGGCATCGTCACATAGGCTCCATCATGTTTTGACGGATCTATCCCAAACTTGGCACGGTCACTCTTCATCACCTGTAGACTCTCAGGATTAACCTGATTTTTCTTTAAGATCAGATATTTCTGTCAGAAAAGTTTTCTTCTGCCAGCATCCAGCCTAAACGTTACACTTTCAGTCAGAGAATGACTGTTGTGTGTGCGGTGTCCCAAATCCTGTGTGTCTGTGTGTCCGTGTGTATGGGCGTTTGTGTGCATCGCATAGGCTCTAACAAGGTTGGATGGATCCACCCCAAACCTGGCACGCATATTTTCCATCACCCAAGGACAAAGACCGACGGGTTCAAATCTCCGAAAAAGCCATCACTGCGCCTGTACGGCCCAAAATAGATGATAGCAAATGGCGTCACTTGGAATGTTCGCAGGGGCCATTCAGGAGCGGTTATGCAAATCACTCCAATGACATTTAGAATGTTCATATGAACTGCCGCCACAGGGTCCCAATCAGGAGCGGTAGAGCCAATGTGGCGTAGTGGAGAGAGTGTTGGACTGGGACTCAGGAGATCCAGGTTCTAGTCCCCGCTCGGCCATGAAACTCACTGGGTGACTTTGGGTCAGTCACTAACTCTCAGCCTAACCTACCTCACAGGGTTGTTGTGAGGATAAAATGGAGAGGAGGAGGAGGAGAAGGATTATGTAAGCCGCCTTGGGTTCCTTGTAGGAAAAAAGGTGGGGTATAAATATTATAAATAATAAATAAATAAATAAATAAATAAATATGCAAATCTCTTCTACGTCAAAACAGAATGTTCATATGCAGTGCAGCCGGGGCCTACACGGGCTGGGCGAGCTGGGATTTCATTGTTGGGTAGTCCCAAGGGGGAGGGGGAACAGGGATTTCATTGCTGTGTAGTCCCGGGGGGGGGGAAGAGCAGGGATTTAATTGTGTAGTCCCGGGGGGAGCAGGGATTTCATTGTGTGGTCCCAGGGGAGCAGGGATTTCACTGTTGTGTAGTCCCGGGCGGGGGGAGCTGGGATTAAATTGTGTGGTCCTGAGGGGGAAGCAGGGATTTTATTGTTGCGTAGTCCTGGGGTGGGGGAACAGGGAATTCATTGTTGTGTAGTCCCGGGGGGGAGCTGGGATTTCATTGTGTAGTCCCAGGGGAGAGCAGGGATTTCATTGCGCAGTCCTGGGGGGCAGACAGAGATATGATTGTGTAGTCCCAGGGGGGGAAGCAGGGATTTTATTGTACAGTCCTGGAGGGGGAAGCAGGGAATTCATTGTTGTGTAGACCTGGGGGGGGGGGAGCTGGGATTTCATTGTGTAGTCCCGGGGGTAGGGAGCAGGTAGTCCCGGCAGGGGAGCTGGGATTTCATTGTGTAATCCCAGGGGAGCTGGGATTCCCGGGGGAGCTGGGATTCCATCATGTTTCTTTTAAAAACGATTGTACCAAATCCTAAAATCCACACGAGCGAAGCCGTGGGCAACAGCTAGTAGTATTGATATAAATCTACATAGTTTCACCTGACACCTTAATATGCTAGAAGGGGGAGATGACTAATTATCTTGGATGGGAGGCCAAGGTCCAGTATGTGCTAGATGTGTCCAAGTGCACCTCCCATGCCAGGTGCTAATCTAAACACCCCTTGACACCGTGATTTAAACAGATAAACACTGAAGTGAAAGACAAGACAACAGAACTTCACGGGGAAGAAAGGAATTAAGAGGAAGGAATTTCAGGCTCGGTCTGCAACTGAACACGAATGGAGCTAGCACTATGGAGAGACTGGCACACCACTAAACTACTCAGGATACAATAATCTTCCGCGATGCCACTACATATATGCATGAACCCAGGTCCCAGTGGTGCTTCCAAATGTAACCCCACTTTTCCTACCAGTAACCCTGGGGTGGGGATGGAAACCAATGGACCCAAGTTCAAACATACAGTAGCAGAAGAGGGAGAAAGCAGCTGACCCCAAACTAGCATGTGATGCCCCCAGCTCTCTGGGCCCCATTTTCCCTGAAAGCAGGTGGGGACAAACCAATGAACATCCTTTTCCCCCTACCAAAACAAAACAAAAAACATAAAAAGGAAGAAGGGGGGAGGGAGAACAACCAAAAAATACACTTTCTTACAGTATTTTAAATGGATCACTTACACTAAATATGTATGAAATATATATCCACAAGTATCAAAAAGTATGTAGTAATACAATTATCCATAAAAATAGTTATGCATAAACTTCAGAAAAAGCAGACCAAATATCCACGTATTTAGTCATCCACAGGTGGCGTCTAAATACCACCCGCTCAAATGTTGAAAGCATTATTAGGTCCTCAATCCATTGTGTTATAGGAGGTGAGCGTTTATCTTTCCAGTGTTGTAATATCAGTCTTTTGGCTATCAAGAGGGCACGGAAAATCCATATGCATTGTCTTTGTGATAAATTCCATACAGCAGGTATATAATTTAAAAGAACGTGTGCATTGGTAAATATTAAAGAGCATTCTAATACTAGATTTATCCGTACTGTGACCTCTACCCAAAAAGAAGCAACCACTGGGCATTGCCAAAACATATGGGTAAACAAAGCATTCACAATAGACAAACCCTTATTAATAAGGCCTGTGGCTTATGCTGGCTCAGCTTGTCTGAGCGTGGAAAGCTAAGCAGGGTCAGGCCTGGTTATTACTTGGATGGGACACCCCTCCTCTTGTTTCCTGCATTGAGCAGGGGGTTGGACTCGATAGCCTTGTAGGCTCCTTCATATGATCTATGAAATCTATGAAAAATCCGTTGTGGTGTCCAATAAATATAAATAAATAAATAAACACAAAACATAAGTTTTTGCTGAATAAGACGTAACCTAAGATCCATATAGACCCTTCTGACACAGACGCAAAAACAATGTTCCATTGATTAGGCAACATAAGACCATCTAATTCCCTATTCCATTCATCTTTAAGGCTCTGTGTATCATACTTATTCACCGATAATAAATACCGTATTTATAAACATGAATCGTAGGTTGATATAACTGCTCAGCCTCAATCAATGCATCCAATAGCAGAGGAGGTTCTGAACCTGTAAAACAGCCGGACAAAACCTAGATTCTAACAAATGTTGCAATTGCAAGTATTGCCATTCAGCTGAGGCACGCAAGTGATATTTAGTATGCAAAGCCGAAAATGACAAAAACTCATCATCTACACTCACTCACTCACTCACTCACTGAGTCAAAGTAAAAATCAACCTGTATGCTCAGGAACGTTTTCTTACCAATTTTTAAATCTGGATCACCCCATAAAGTCAGTTTAGCATGAGAAAATGGGTCAAACAGTAATTGACGAGATATAATACGCCACACCTCTCTAACTGCTGTGATTGTAGGAGGCACCCTGTCTGTTTTAGTGTAGCGAGACCCTAATGCCATCCATTTGGAGAGAGGATCCAGACATAAGGATTCCAAGACTGACCAAGGTGGAATAGGGATGTACCCGCTCACCTCGTGGTGGGCGTAGCAGGCTGAAATTGGCCCCGCTCACGCCCGCCAGAGGCTCATGGGGCCTTACCGGGTGCAGGGCTCCCTCGGCGCATGGCCTCGAGCCCGATGCAACGGGACCCTGCGCCGGCGTGCTGGACCCCTGTGCTGCGTATTTTGCAGAGAAAGTAGGGCAACAGGGCTTTTTAAAACCCTGTTGCCCTGGTTTCTCCACAAAATACGCAGCGCAGGGGTCCAGCACGCCAGTGCAGGGTCCCATCGCGTCACTTCCAGCCAGCCGGAAGTGATGCGATGGGACCACCGCGGCTGGCGCAGCGGGCTCGAGCGGCGCGGAGAACTGCTCAGCGCCGCTCAGAAGATCGAGATGGGGGGGGGCTGCCACGGAGAGTCAAGGCGGTGGAGAACCGGGACCCCCCCCCCCCCAGGTTCGTGAACACCACTAGTGGAAAAGACCAGAATTTAGAACTAGTCAACAAATAAGCTCTATGATATAAGGCAAGATCTGGAAAGCCTAACCCACCTTTTTTAGTTGCAAGTTGCATCCTTTTCAAAGAGATTCATGGAGGCGAGGAACCTGAGAAAAATTTGCGAAACAAAGCATTAAGTTTTTGAAAATAATTGCCAGGTATAAATAGAAGAATCCCACGTAAAACATATACAATCCTAGGTATAATATTTATCTTAAGTGCATTAACCTTACCCCACAAACTCAACTTAAGTGATGCCCATCTGTCTATATCCCGTGAGAGCTCATTAATCAACTTGCTCAAATTAAAAGTTTAATAATTTGGGATATGTCGACATTGCCACTGAGTTAATACACTCTGAGATATATTATCTCCAATCGGCATCAATTCTGACTTTGACCAATTAATTAAATAGCCAGACAAATCACCAAAGTTTTTAATCATCTGCATCGAAGCATGAACCGATGACTGGAGTTTTGAAATAAACAATAAAAGGTCATCAGCGTAGAGAATAATTTTAAATTCTAAACAATCATGTAAAAATCCATAAATACTGCTATTCTGTCTAATAGCGCACACCAGGGGTTCTAAACATAAGTCAAATATCAATGGAGAAAGTGGACATCCCTGTCTAGTACCTCTCCCAAGTATAAAATAGTGTGAGAAAAACCTGTTAGTCTTAACTCTTGCTCTTGGGGTTGCATATAAAATTTTAACCCAATTTAAAAATTCCACAGGAAAGCCAAAGTTTCTCAGCGTAGCAAAAATACCGGTAAATTCCGAATGGATTTTGTAAAAGTCCTTTTCAGCATCCAAAGAAATTAAAGCAGCCGAGTCTGTTCTATTTGTATTTAGAATAGAGTTTTTGGAAGGGGCCTATAAGGCCATCAAGTTCACCCCCCTACTCAATGCAGGAGAACAGATGTGGGCAGCCCAGGCAGTCACCCATCCAAGCACTGACCCGGCTCATACCTGCTTAGCTTCAGCATGTGGCCTGCATTGTGTGCTCTTGATGCGGGTGGCTCTCTGCGGAGTGCACGAGCCACCCTGAAGAAAAGGTAAGGCCTCACCGGGGCGTGAGCGGGGCCAAATTCGGCCTCGTTCTGCCCCGGCGAGGCTCGATATCACAACTCTAGTTGATTTCTTTCTTTCTTTCTTTCTTTCTTTTTCTTTCTTTCTTTCTTTCTTTCTCTTTCTTTCTTTCTTTCGGTAAAAAATTTATTTGAATTTTAAAATCCAAAAAAACCCAAAACAAAAACCAAACAAACATACACTACAAAGACAAAACAACAACATTAAACTAAAAAGGTTTTCCAATTTTTCCACAACCAAGTATAAGTAACATCAAAAACCCGTTGGACTGAAAAACAAAATCGCTTATGAATTAAGATTGCTACCCCTTTAAACCTAGTAGAAGTATCAGTTACATAAACCTCTCCAACCCAATTTTTCCTCAATAAATGGGTACCTACCTGCAGCCATCAAATGGAAACCATAGGTTCATACATACAGTAGCAGATGAGGAAGAAAACGGCTGATCCCAACCAAACTAGCATGTGATGCCTCCAGCTCGCTGGGCCCCCTTTCCCCTGAAAGCAGGTGGGGACAAACCAATAAACATCTTATAAAACAAGAACTAGAATTTTTTTTAACAAGAAAGAGAAAAGGGAGGAGGAAGCAAAACAAACATCCAAACGAATAAAAGTTTTAAGATAAGCCTCAACAATAAATTGGAGGGAAGGGCATCCAGTCACTATGAAGTCAACAAAGGCAGTGCCAGCACAAATTCTCCTGCTACCCACGGTAAGAGAACATGTACCAATGCACCTCTTTGCCACCCACATTACTGCGTATCCACGTCCTGTTGCGTCCCACACACCACCATTGCCACCGCCACTGCCACCACGTTCCTCCCAGATGTCAGGCAGTTGAAAAACTAAAGACAGAGAATGATTAGGTCTTATTTAGAAAGGAAACAGAGTAATTTTAAAGATTAAAACATCTGGACTCACAAGGCCTTAATGAGGAATTAGATCCCCCCCCATAATCTAGGCCTTTTACTTTGGGTACACTTCCTTGAGCATTTCTGTGAAATTAGTCAACTCAGGATGATCCCTGAATTTTAGAGTGTGTTCACACTACGCGCGAAGCCTCGGTGGCTTTGAAGCCACCGTGGCTTTGCGTGATGTGTGACCTCAGCATGCTTCCTGCGGGGTGGCTTCAAAGCTCACCTGGGTGGACTTCAAAGCCACCCTGGGAAGCCTTCAAAGCCACCCTGGGAAGCCATGGTTTGTAGTAGGGTTTTGTAGCCAGCACTGGGCTTGCAGTGTCATCCAAACCTAGATGACACAACAAGCCCAGCGGTAGCTGAAACGGCTACAGAGCTGCTTGGCCAGAGCGGCAAAAAAGGCTTGCCGCTCTGGCCAAGCGGCCCTAGCTGAGAGCCGATGACAGCCACCCAAAGTGCCCAAGCAGCAGTTTGGTCACTTGACATTGGCTTCCCTGTCCCACGCTCTTGCCAATGCTGGGAGAGCAGGATTGCTCACAACCAACCCTGCTCCTCTGGCATTGGCAGGAGTGTGGGGCGGGGAAGTCGGTGTCCGCTCTGAGACTCCTCCTCAAGCCCCACACGGGTCTTGAAGAGGTGGCATACGGCAGTGGGTGGGGATGAGCCGCGCTCTGACTGGTCTCCTCCAGAGGAGATGATGAGTCAAAGAGCAGCTTGCCCCACCATCCACCCAGCAGCCTGATCCTGGGAGAGAGGGGCTGCTCATGAGCAAACCCCCTCTGCTGGGATTGGGTTGTGGCCAGCATGTTCCCGCCTACCCACCTGCTGTTTCAGGCCAGCAGTGGCAAAGATGCTTCCACCGCCACCTGCCTCTATGGCCAGCCCTGTTGTGGCAGCGAACATAGCTTCAGCCTACTCATGAGTAGGCTGAAGCACTGGTTGTTCCCCTCCCCCCCGCCACTGCTGGCAGGAGGCGGCAGGGGGGGAACTTGGTGCTCCTGGGGTGTCTCCTGGGATACCCACAGGAGGACTGAGGGCAGAGGATGGGGCACCCTACCCCGATGTGCCCAATCGTTTGTGACTTCTAAGCCACACTGTGGCTTAGCGTGTTGTGTGAACCCACCCTTAATCTCTTTGACATCGTTAATATATAAAAATATTAACTCCTGAATAAGATACTTATTCATGATATTTAATCTGCATAGGTATCCCATTCAGGTGTTAATATTTAATATCTATGCATGATATTTAATCTGCTGCCTTGAACAATAATTTTAGCTGCCTGCCATTGAATATATGAAACATGTCTCCCAGAGGTCTCTGAAGGCTATTTTAATTAGAGTAAGTATGCATAGGCTGTAATGCAATTTGTATTAAAAAAAATGTTTCTCATTGTTTTATATAAGAAGTTAAATTTAATGTATTATCTGTTGTATAGCCCCTGAAGAAGGCCCTAAAGAAAATCTCGGCCAGAACACTTTTTTTTTTTTAGAATAAAACAATTTTTTTGGCCTCCTGGGATGTGTTCTCTCTTTGTAGATCACTGAAGGAAGACCATCAAAGTAACTATTAAGTGACAAGGTGCGGCGAGACAAAGTCTCCCAGAAGCTGGACTGTTTAGCTTAAATGCTATATTTGGATTAGGACAACCAGTGAAAAAAATTGTTGGCTCAGTAGACCTGAGACTGAAGCTGCAATGCCTAAGGTTTGAGATATTAATTAAAAAGCTATTATATTGATATAACATTTAATGTGTCACTTGGGGCTGATTAATTTTTTCTCTCTTGAGAGTGCAAATAATGGTTTGGCTTCCATACTGCTTTTAGTGTGACTTCCAACAGGATATTACTGTTTAAACAACAACAACCCTTCTTTTGTTATAGTTATGTTTTCATACAATTGCCTCATTGTGAAATATGTCCTGCACCTTCCTAGAACTCTCCCTCTTCTTCTCCTTCTCTGTGTGTATACCCACCCCTCTTTCCTAATAGTGAACACATTCTCTGATTGCCAATCCTAATGTAACCAAAACAGCCCTATCCACACACAAGAGGTAGGTATCAGCAGGCTCAGGGAAAGCCACGGTTTGTAGGGGGGCGGGGGACCTAATGGGCATGAAACCAAAACACTGTGCCCAATGAGGACTGAGCATACTCAGTGGCCACAAATGCTGATGGTTAAAGAGGGAAAAGAACCTGGAAAACTGGGGTGGGGTGGTGGGGTGGCATATCCTGGGAAAGAGCATGGCTTGCTGGCTGGAACCCTGAACAAGAGCACTTCACATTGTTATAAGTCCCACTTTGAGTGTTTGTGTGTGTCAAATTATAAGAACAAAAGAGTCAAGCTGGCCTGTTTAGCTTGAATGCGATATTTGGATTAGGACAACCAGTGAAAAAAGTTGTTGGCTCAGTAGACCAAATATTTCAGAAGGGTACAGGCACCTTAATCTCTAGCTTGTATGTTATCTACGTGCTGTAAATCAGTAGGAAATAAAACTCTTTGCTTTTATTGGACACTGATTTTTTGTCGCTCAGTCAGATCATTGTTCTTCTCCCATGTGTCATCATGTCTCTAGCAATGTGCCCTATAATGTCTTATGCCATTCATGCTTGTAGATTTGCCCTACCCAGGATCTAACAGCATCTCAAAAAATATACCGGTAAGTCACCCTGCTAAGATGGATCTGGATTGATATCTCTCTAATCTGCAGAATGTACTGAAGCCAACTCCTGTCATTTGATTGAACCTCTAGACACAGATGTGCACACCACTGTAATCTGGGTTTTCACACCATTGGTATCATCATCATCATCATCAGGTGATCACTCGTGACCGAGTAAGATTGTCTTCCGGGATAAAATGAGGAAATTCTAAAGAAGATTGTGTAGACTCTAGCGATGGGTCCGTAAGTGACTGTGGAGGCCAATTCTAGATCCACACAGCTTCCCACAGTGAGGACACAGGTTACCAGATAGAAGATGGTCCTGTAAAGGATTCATTTGACGTGCTTTTCGCTTAGCACGTTTCTCCCTTTCACCTTGCACTCGGGCTTCTTCAAAGTCCATGGAACCTTTGTGAAAGGCCAACCTCCAGTTAGATCGTTCATGGGCCAGAGCTTCCCAGTTTTCGATGTTTATATTGCATTTTTTTAGATTAGCCTTATGAACATCTTTAAACCTCTTATATTGACCACCGATATTCCGCTTTCCATCCTTGAGTTGGGAGTAAAGTAACTGCTTTGGGAGATGGCAGTCAGGCATTCGAACAACATGACCGGTCCACTGAAGTTGGCGTTGAAGGATCATTTTTTCAATGCTAGTAGTCTTTGCTTCTTCCAGTACACTGACATTTGTTCGCCTATCTTCCCAAGTAATTTGCAGGATTTTCCGGAGGCAACGTTGATGAAACCTTTCAAGGAGGTGGAAGTGACGTTTATAGATAGTCCATGTTTCGCAGGCATACAATAAAGTTGGTAATACAATGGCTTCATAAACCAGTGTTTTGGTCTTCTTACAAATATCCCGATCCTCGAACACTCTATGTTTCATTCGAGAAAATGCGGCACTTGCGGAGCTCAGACGATGCTGGATTTCACTGTCGATGTTAGCTGTAACAGAAAGATAGCTGCCAAGATAGAGAAAATGATCGACATTTTCCAGTATTGTCCCGCCAAGCTGGATAGATGGCATCACCAAAGGATTGGCTTGCACTTGCTGATGAAGCACTTTGGTTTTTTTGATGTTAAGTGAGAGACCAAGTTTTTCGTATGCTTCTGCAAAAGCATTTAGGATAGTTTGGAGATCATCCTCTGAATGTGCGGAGACCACATTATCATCAGCATACTGAAGTTCCACAACAGAGGTTGTAATTACCTTACTTTTTGCTTTCAGCCTGCTGAGTTTAAAAAGCTTTCCATCTGTTCGATATATAATTCCCACACCGGTGGGAAGTTTCCCCTTGACAAGATGTAAAACCATGGCGATGAAAATGGCAAATAATGTTGGGGCGATAACACATCCCTGTTTAACACCTGATCCCACTTTAAATGGAGCACCATGAGAGCCGTTGTTGTCCAAAACCGTTGCCGTCATGTTGTCATGGAGAAGTCGCAAGATATTCACAAATTTATTGGGGCATCCAATTTTCATAAGGATAGTCCAGAGAGCTGTACGGTCTACAGTATCAAAGGCCTTAGCCAAATCGATAAATGCCATATAAAGGGGTTGATTTTGCTCCCGGCATTTTTCTTGGAGCTGACGTGCAGTAAAAATCATGTCTAATCTGCAGAATGTACTGAAGCCAACTCCTGTCATTTGATTGAACCTCTAGACACAGATGTGCACACCACTGTAATCTGGGTTTTCACACCATTGGTATACAATGGTATTCTTCCAGTACACTTCTTCTCAGAGTGGTAGGGCCTACATTTCTCCACCAGTAGCATCTCCAGTCCATCTAATTCTTGTTCTGGTAGATGTACACTGCACATCTTTTGGTTGTGCCCCCATTGCTGTCAGGACAACATGCTCCGGTGCATTTGCTGTTTTCTGTCACATTGAGAAAATCTTTAAGAAATATCAGCATCAGACTGCACACTGGTGTTTCACACCTTATTTTAAGAATACTAAGTGGCAGCATTTTCTGCTTGAACAAAGTCACCAAAGCAACTACCTTAGATGTATGTTTGAACAGACACACACAGCTTTCTTCATAATATCTGCAGTTAAGTTGCCTAAAATAAATCAATTAGTGCTTTCAACAAACTCATTATAAGCTTCACTGCCGCATTATGCCAGATGGATGATTTGTACCTGATGATTTGTAATCAAGATTTGTACCTGATGATTTATACCTGATGATTTGTAATCAAGAGCACATGTGTTCTCAAATATGGCGAATGTCTTGTTCATTAGAACAGTATCCCTACTCACATTTTGCAGGAGACAGATAGACCGAATGGTCTTAACCTGGTTGAGGTCCATGTCAAGCCATTCTGAGTGTGTTTGTAGGCAGGACACTGTCCTGCTTAGGCCTGATCAAAACCTGGCCCATGGACAGGAGGTAGAGTAAGGTCACACAACAAGGTTGAAAGCTGGCCAGGGACAGAAACACAAGGGTAGTCCAAAAGCAAAGTCTTAGGCAAAGTGCCATGACCCCCCTCCAGGAATCCTCCTCTGAGGACGAGTGTGACTCACCCAGGGCCCTGGACACTCCTCAGGAGCAGAGTTCAGACACTACTGCTCCAGACGGGGCCGACCGGGCAGCTGAAGAGCTGGCAGGCCCCTCTGGCATGACCCGTGGGAGTTCCCCAGCCCGGGAGGAGTCAGAATCAGAGCTGGAGATGGTGCAGGTCCCGAGTCCCAGACAGAGGAAGAGGATGAGAAGGCAGGAACAGATGCAGGCCCCTCGACGCAGCGTCCAGCTGCAAACCAGGACGTCGGCCTTGTGAGGCTTTTGTAATCAGCCTGCTGCTAAGGAGCTCCAGCTGTGGGACAGGCGTGCCCAGGCAGCAGGCAGTATAACAACACTCACTCACTGAAGCCTGGGCATTGGGAAACAACATCTTCCGTGACTCTTGTTCCTGATCCCTGACCCTATTCCTGAACCTTGCCTTGAGCTTTGGACTCTACTTCGGACTCACCCTGATTATGCCTCTGCTTGACCCTTGGACTTTTGTTTGACACTCTCGGCTTGATTCCTAGGACTGTAAGACCATGCTTTTTGTACTCTCCGCTCTGCAGAAAACACAAACAGCTTCCGTTATCTTCAGCTGTTGGCAGCGCTCCCAGAAGCAAGGCAATTGCTGGCTGCCGGCTGCCAGCCAGCCTTAAGCCGGACACAAAGCCAGAATCAGTGAAGAAGTCCAGCAAGCATATTCATGAGGGACAGGATTTTAGACAGGGATCCTAGAGCCAGCAGCATGGAATGTCTGTCACCAGGTAGAGCAGAGGCAAATAAGCTGCTTTACAAGCATCTGAGAGCCAAAGGGTATGTGTTGTTTCAGCAGCTACCAGAGCTCAACTAAAGGCTTATATAGTCTGGTTCCCTGGACCCCACCCAGGTCGAGCTGGAAGCACTTAGCTCTGCTCCCAAGGAACCCCCTTACTGGCAAGGGCCCCCTTACTTCCAAGGAGCCCTTTACTTACAAATAGCTCTGTTACTTTCTTTTTGTGTGATCCTTCCCCAGGTGGCTACCTGAGCCTACACTTTTTGTGGCATCTCTGCTCTCTGGAAACAAGAAATGGATCGGCCTCCCCCTCTGACTCTGAAGGGGCTTCATCAGCTGCTGGTGAGCCAGGGACCACCCCTAAGGGCCCTGCCAGGGCATCCTCTGGAGATAGACCTGATGAGCCCTTGCCTTGGATGCTGGAGTTTTCTGGTCAATGCCAGAGTTGAGGGCCTCTGTCTGCCACACAGGGTTTCTCCTGACTGTGGGAGGTCTGGATACAGGCCTGTGGCTTATGCTGGCTCAGCTTGTCTGAGTGTGGAAAGCTAAGCAGGGTCAGGCCTGGTTATTACTTGGATGGGAGACCCCTCCTCTAGTTTCCTGCATTGAGCAGGGGGTTGGACTCGATAGCCTTGTAGGCTGCTTCCAACTCTATGATCTATGAAATCTATGAAATCTTCATCTGAGGAAAGGAATTTTGGGTTGGGCCAGGGCCAGGGCCAGGGCCAGGGCCAGGATCAGGCATGACAGACACATGTGGTCTTCTCTTCCTTACTTCATTGAAATTGGTTCTTTTCGCCACGGGGCTTGTGTCATGCATGCTGTTATTTTTTACTTGCAAAATGTGTGTTATTCTTTCACTCTCAAATATTGGTGTGCTTGGTCTAACAGAAACCTTACCTCCAGTATATCCAATTTTACATTTCTGAAAAGCCCTGAACAGCCCGATCTCATCTGATCTCAGAAACTAAGCAGGGTCGGGTCTGGTTAGTACTTGGATGGGTGACTGCCTTGGAATACCAGGTGCTGTAGGGAGGGACCATAGCTCAGTGTGATAGAGCACATGCTTTCATTTGCATGCAGAAGGTCCCAGGTTCGATCCCCGGCCTCCAGGTAGGGCTTGGAAAGAATCCTGCCTGAAACCCTGGAGATCCACTGCCAGTCAGTGTCGATAATACTGGGCTAGATGGACCACTGGTCTGACTCAGTATAAGGAAGTTTCCTACGTTCCTACATGGCAGTTTCAAGTGAAACCAGACATACTGTATCTGTTTATGTAGTGAGTCCACACACAGCACTTCAGCATATATATTTCATTTATTTATTTACAAAGTTTAGAAACTATTCTATATATAAAAAAGATTCCCAAGCAGTGAACAGTAAGGGGAAAAATACAAAGGAATAAAAATATTTAAAATCAAGTTATACCAATAAAATTGTTTAAATAAAAATGTAGGTGTGATCATCTTTGCCTTCCTTGTTCTTGCAAGCCACCCTTTCTGGTGAAATCTAAGCCCATGCCTCTTTGGAAAAAGAAACTGTGGAATCTTTGCAGTCTACATTCTCATAAACTCTGACTGGGTTCACATAATCGGGGAAGGAAAAGAAGACATGGTCTGCACCAGGTGTGGGTTGCCTTGCCATCTGAACCCAGTGAGGGTGGGCGGCGGGGATGGCTTCCAAACCACCCTGGAACCCTAGAACAAGCATTGGGTTGTGGGGTGGTTTGAAAGCTGAACTTAGCTGGGTTCAGATGAGATGGCAAACCATGCCCGGCATGGGTAATTATGGAAATGAGGTGGTGTGCGATTACTTAGAACCTGTTCTTGAATGGGTCTATTTTAAAGATGAAGAAAAAAGGTAATGGTCAAGAATGCTGCTCTCCAGACTAGAGGGGCAGATTCCCTCCCTCTGCAATGTATTTGAATGCCAATGATGGTTCTGGTGCCACAAGACTACACAAAACCTTGGCATGGACTCAGAGGGGATGACAACAATTAGGGATGTGTGTGGAGCTTGATTGGGGGGGTGGAAGTAGACATGTGCCATCGAGCCTCGCGCGGGCATAACGGGCTGAAATCGGCCCCGCTCATGCCCGCGCGAGGCCTTACCTTTACTCCGGGGTGGCTCGCTTCTCCGCAGCAAGCCGACCGCACGGCCCGCTCCGGTCCTGTTGCGTCACTTCCAGCACCAGAAATGATGCGATGGGACCCTGCGCAGGTGCGCTGGACCTCCAGTGCTGCATACTGCGCCTGCGCAGGGTCCCATCGTGTCATTTCCGGTGTCGGAAGTGATGCTACAGGACCGGAGAGGGTGGGTTGAGCGGCATGGAGAACTGCTCCACGCCTCTTAGGAGATCGAGGCGGGGGCGAGGCGCCCCCCCCAAGGTTCGATTACACCACGTGGAAGTCCGGCAAACTCACGGGGCTCAAGCCCCCCGAGCTGCGCTCGCCTGCCTAGACTCACATTCTCGTGAGCCGAGCCAGGGAAGTGACTTCCGGGTTCCGGCGCTACGTTGTTTATGTAGAAAATGGCGTAAGATATGTTAGAAACGGCTGCAATTTGCATAACTTGCACAAATCATAGCTGTTTTTAACACATCTTACACCATTTTCTACGTAAACAACATAGCGCCGGGAACCCGGAAGTCCGGTGAGCGCCTCAGCTGGCGCTCGCTTTCACCTTGCCTTGGCTCGCGCAGTGGCAACACTCGCCAAGCGCGCTGCGGGTCGAGTGGTGGGTGGATCGCCCAACCCTATGTTGGGTTTGAGTGTTCAGTAGGACTCTCCCCACTCCATATACATCAGTATCACACTTAAGGTAGTGTCACAAAACTCAGGGTTTGTGGCACAAAACATTGGCATAGGTTTGGAGGGGATACAACTATGATGGATTTCTGGGGTGTTAACTGGAGCCCCCAATTTGATATGTCAGTACACACTTGGAGTTTGTGGCAGAAAACTAGTACAAAATGTGGAGGGGTCCCTGATTTCAGGGTTCACAGTTACACTCATGATTCATAGAGGACAAAAAACTGACACAAAAGAAAGCAAGGTGAATGACAAAGTTAAAGGAGGAAATAAAATCTTAGTTAACTATTAAAATGACTGTTGAGTTATAGAGGACAACAAACAAAAGAAAACCAAGGTCAAAAACTAAATCAAGGATTTATGAGGAAACGAAGTCCAAAAAGTTGTGTGATTATATTTTTTCACCTGCGCTTTGTCTTCAACTTTGGGGTCAACATTGGGCTGAAGGGGGATGAATCCAGGCAGAAATTCTACTGGTGCTGTTTCTCCAGTCACTTCTCACAGCTGCACCTGGTGAATTTCTGCCTGACATACCTGTACAATGTAAAGTTTTCTCCTGCACAACAACAATAAGCATAGTGTGTGTCCAGGCATATATAGATATACAGTGCAGTCCTATGCGTTTTTAGTCACAAGTAAGCCTCAGAGTTCAGTGAAGCTTACTGCCAAGTTAGTGTATATAGTATTGCAGCCTGTAAATAGCCATGTTGTAAACTATCCTGGAATCAACTTTTAGGAAGTGCAGTATATAAATAGTTTAAATACATAACTACATCCTATTTTCTTTTACTAAACGACAATTCCTAGGATTACCTGGTTATCAGATATCTGGATTCTAGAGGTACTTTTAGTCCTGGGGAAACTTCCAGGTTGATACCAATTACTTACAGCTCAGCTGAATGTGGCAGTAGCAGCTGGATCAAACAGGAACACCAGAAGCTGCCTTATACCAAGTGAGGCCCTTGGTCCATCTAGCCCAGTATTGTTGACACACACTGGCAACGATTCTCCAGTGTTTCAGGCAGGGTTTTTTTTTTCCTGTCTAGTAAATTTATATGGTCTGTAATTAATATGTTATTGTATATTGTATTTTTGTATGTTATTTTCCTGCAGTAAATCGCTTCGGGACGCCTTTTGGTTGTGTAAAGCAATGTATGCATTTACAGCACCATCCAATGTAGCTGCCCGTAACCCTCCGAACTCAAGAGGATTACAGGCATCCAATTGAGCACGGGAGGAGCGTGGAGGCAAGGATTGCCTCTGCACTTCCCTCCCCCTGTAAAAGACATGTCTTTTGTCTGTGCTTACGAGGATGAGGGCTGAGGTCCTGCCGGGATACGTCATATCATATCTCATCCTCTGCTCATGAGGATGAGGGGCTGAGGCCTCACTGGGATACATATCTCGGTGGAGCCTCACTCCTCCTCTCCCCACCCACCGGAATGTCAAAAAAACCCCCCCACAGTGCTGGCTCTGAAGTTGCAGTTGAGTAAAGAACCGCACTGGCTATAAGGGTGGAGGGAGGGCGCTCCATGGTCAGAGTCTCAGCTCCAACCTCAGACCGCATTTCCGAGCTCAGAGCTGGGATTCTGACCTATCTTATGGCTGTCTAGACGGCATCTAGCGGCCATAGGATTGCACCCTTAATAAACTAATTAAATCAAGCTAATTTCTGGTTCAGTCAAATCCCACATGGGTCATTTAATGTTAATTGTACTGATGACATCAAGGGTTTGGGTTTGGCAGGCTTTTGCCTCGTTACCAGCTCCCCCCTCCTCGTTTCCTTTTTTCTTGATATATATTTCTTGGCTGAGTCTAGACTGGCCATTATCAGTGGTAGATATTTGTTCTGCTGCACTAACCAACACAGCTCTTTGAGGTAACACCTGAGCTAGAGCTGTATTAACAGTGAAGCTGGGTCATTAAAAGTTATAGATGGAATTGGAGGCAAAAAGCCAGACATAATAAGAGAATTAGGGACCACCACCCTGTTTAGAGGTGGGCTGTGGTGATATCTCATTCCTAGTGGTGTCTGACACTAACTGCATGAAACCCTGCGGGCTGTTGGCAACTAGCTGGCCCAGTGGTGGATGCACAGAGAAAAGGTTAGTAAAATAACAATCAAAGCTGTGGCGCTTGTTTGCCTCCTCCACACTCAACAATAAATTTTGTCTGCACAGACAATATTGACTGTCCTGAAGTAACATTCCCATCAAATATGAGTATTCTGAACTGTCTCCTGTCGGGGAAGTTTTATAATAGGAGTAGGTCCTCCAGATATTATTGAACTCCAGCTCTCATAATCTCTGACCATTGGCCATGCTAGCAGAGGCTGATGGGAGTTGAACTCCAACAGCACGTAGAACCTAGAGGGTCACAGGATCCCCATCCCTACCTCATAACAAAGATTATCAAGCAGAACCATCCAACATGTTGTCTTTCCATATGTGAAAGACCCATCATAAGCAGCTTCATTCTTCACTTAAACAATATTTTGCTTTTATTATTATGACTTATAAATTCTTCTCCTAGGATTCTTTAAAAAGTCATACAAACAACATGTGACATTCTTCCCATATGGGGAAGTTACAGCTTTATACTTTTTATAGCAGCCTTCCTCAAACTAGTGCTATCCAGATGTTTTGGACTACAGCTCCCAGGATTTCTGACCATTGGCCTTGCTGGCTAGAGCTGATGGGAGTTGAAATCTACAACTTCTGGAAGGCACCAGGTTGGGGAAGGCTGCTTTATATAATGCATTTTTATGATTATGCTAGAGCATATATTCTTACTCCTTAAAATAACAATTTTATTTCATCAACAAATCATACAGTATGGCTGTAGTTCATTCAGTCTTTGAATTGGTCCTTTTTCTAACTGACCTTTGGTTATGGCTTGGATAAGCCCAGGATTTTCCTTAACATTCTTTTTGTGTGTGTGCCAAATTCTAGAATCTTGTGGCACCTTAAAGACGAACAGATTTATTCTGGCAGTGGCATAAGCTCTTATGAACTATATAGTTCATGAAACTGTAGTTCCAAGAATGAACTATAGTTCCAAGTTCATTCACTCACTCATCTTCCCAATGTGATATATGTCATCTTCTGCATTCTACACAGGGCAAACAGGCCAGTCTCTTTAGAAAAAAAAAATAAATGGAAACAAATCAGACTTCAGAAAAATTCAAAAATGAGTGGGATAACACTTTAGCCACCCAGGACACTTTCTCACTGACCCTAAAGTGGCCACTGTTGAGCAAAGAAACTTCAAAGGAATATTAGAGAAAGAGACTAACCTTATTCAGGAGTTCTCTAAATGGTTAACTTAAATGTGTTAGTAGAGGGAACACTCCATCCCCACCCTCCTCTGTTGTATTTGTCGCTTTCTACTTGTGGAGGGTGACTTTCTGAAGAAGAGAGCCTTCTGTATCCATGGAAGCTCTCCAGGCGAACCAGAATGCTGGAAAATCAATGTTCTCAATCATGTGGTAAGCCTCCACAGATACATGAGGCTCTCCTCCTCTTCACAAAGTCACCCTCCATGAGCAGAGGGCTACAGACATGACAATGGAGGGGGCTAGAGCTAGAGCCCTCCCTTTCCTCACGTTAAAGTTAACCACTTGGAGAACGCCTCAACGGGGTTTCTGCTGAGTTAGAATTCATCAACAGGTTCAATTCTATCAGCAGATCACTGACATCATCTGGCCCCCACCCCAGCTTAGTTCTGCATCCCTGACCTAGATCCGCCGCTCCTCCTGCTCTGCATAGGATGCCTATAAGCCTCTGAGTTTGTGGGCTTATGGACATCTTTATACCACTTGGTAATTGAAAAGACATGTAGAACTTTTCGTTTCCTAGCTATCATTAATTTAGCTGCTGTTAACAAATTCACAATCAATTCTTTAGTATCTTTTAAACAAACTACTTTTTCTGTTATTGTTAACAATGCTAATTTTGGGCAGACCTCTAATTCCATTCCAATTATTTATGATATTTCTGCAATCACTTTCTGCCAAAAGCCAGTGTGGCGTAGTGGTGAGAGTGTTGGACTGGGACTCGGGAGATCCGGGTTCTAGTCCCTGCTCGGCCATAAAACTCACTGGGTGACTTTGGGCCAGACAGTCACTGACTCTCAGCCTAACCTACCTCACAGGGTTGTTGTGAGGATAAAATGGAGAGGATGATGATGATTATGTAAGCCGTCTTGAGTTCCTTGCAGGAAAAAAAGCGGGTATAAATATAATAAATAAATAAATAAATAAATAAATAAAATTCCAGAACATTTTTACAGCTCCACCACATGTGGACATATATACCTTTTTCATTACACCCTCTCCAGCACAATGCGGAGCAGGGAAAGAGAAAATGTGGTTGGAATTAGAATCACAAGAATTAGGAAACATGATGGTGAACATATTATTTAGGAAAAATATAAATAATATTATAAAAGGACTAGAAAATCCCTTTTGGAGGAGTATGTTAGAGAGTTGGAATAGCACGAGGAAAATTTTTATACCAGAGGTATACCCGTTAACTCCCATAGTGGTAATGGAAGATTTTCCAGAAAATGTAAGACATTTGGAAGTTATACTAAGGGGGAAAAAGTGATTAAATTAATGGATTGGGTGGAAAAATTGAAGACTAGAGAACATATAATAGAAACAGTAGGAAGAAGAAGAATTTCATGGTTAAATTTAATGCAACTGGAACTGTGGTTAAAGAAGTGGAGGACAAGACTTGGTAGTGAAAGAGAATTAACCAATTTTGAAAAGACAATTTTGACTAGAGAAGCTATAGAAGGTAATGTTTCAACAAGTGGTACAACAAAGGTTTTATATATGATGTTACAAAAAGAAGAAGAACATAAAGATTCTCTTAAATTGTCATGGGATAATGAATTTGATGAGGAAATATCGAAACAAAGTTGGAAAAATATTTGGGATAGACGTATTGTAAGAGTTATGTCAACTAAGATAAAAGAGAATTTCTATAAAGTGGTATGGAGATGGTATCTAACTCCAGTAAGATTAAATCGGATAAAACAGTTATTCTATATGTGTGCTACACTTAACCCTTGAATTTGTAAACAAAAGGCTAACAGGGTTATACTATATTATGAGCTAGAAAATAATTTCTTAGGGAAATTTTGCTTGATTCAGAATATAGCTGAACATTACATGCTGAACAAATGCATATTCTGGGCCAGGTAACTATGAACTTCAGTGGTGTCATCACTACCAATAACATTGCCAACATTTTTTTTCTGTAACCTATTGAGGAGGGACTGTGGTTCAGCGGTAGAGCACACACTTTGGATACAGAAGGTTCCAGGTTCGATGCCCTGCATCTCCAGGTAGGGCTGGAAAAATTCCTACTCAAAACCCTGGAGAGCCACTGCTAGTCAGTGTTGACAATACTGGGCAAAATGGACCCATGGTCTGACTCACTACAATGTAGCTTCCTATATTCCTATCTGTATTAGAACTGAATGAAGTTGCTTTATTCTGCCCCAGATAGGTTCTGCCAGTCATGTTGGTGCTGTGGTGCTGGGAGATTTATAATCCAATCTGTGTAGTAACAGATGCCTGGAATTCCACACACATAACAGATCTCACCCCCCTGCGCAGCGTGCAGCGTCAGATCCAGCCTCACCAGCCCAGCCTGCCCTTGTAATGATACTTGCTTCCAGCTTCCCTGTTGCAGATTAATCCATGGAGTCAGGAAACACTCTGGAACACCACAGGTTCTAATTCTACCTGTTTATTTACTTATCAAGTAAAGTTCTACAGAGTATACATTTCCTAGTTACAGTCCATACACAGAGTAGAAATGCATAGCAAGCATTAAGTCCAGTGAAGTAAGTTGAGCTTCACTCCACCTCAGCAAAGGCATTACATTGTTGCAGGAACAAAGGAAAAGAACAGAGAGAGAGAAAGAAGAAAACCTTCTCCTTAAAATGGCCATGGCTTGCAGTAGGGTTAAGAAAACCCTAGTAGGTTTAGTGTGTTGTTGTCTGGACCTGGATGACAGGCTAACCCACTGAGAAGCTGAAAAGGCACAAAGCCCCTTGGCAGGAGTGGCAAAAGAGGGCTGCTGCTCTTGCCAAGGGGCTAGCAAAGGGTGCTTTCCACTCCCCCCAACTTTTTTTTTTTTTTAAAGTTAGCACAGCAGTGGACTACAAAGTTCCAATTCGGCATGGACACGTGTCTGAATAAACACAGTGTCCATGCCAAAATGGAAGTTTGTAGCCCACTAACTCTTTCTTTTAAATGTTTTTAAACAAAAAGGTTGGGGGGAGTGGAAAGCACCCTTTGCAGCAGAATCCCCCTGGGCTGCCCTCATTTTCCCAAGTGTGGATAACCCAGAGACACAAGGCCCCCTCTAAAAAGGCGGCCTGCTGAAAGGCGCCCTCCTGAAGGCTCCTCCTCCCTCTACTGTCACCACCACCAGCCATTCCAGCAGGCTGTGCAGAGGGAGAAGAGAGGGAGCACAGGGCCATTCCACCAGCCCTGCCAGGAGTATTAAGAGATATTCCCCCTTCTCCCCTCCCCATTCCTTTTTCCTTGTGTGTCCTGTCTTTTTAGATTGTAAGCCTGCGGGCAGGGACTGTCTTGTTAATTGCTGTAAACCGCCCAGAGAGCTTCAGCTATTGGGCGGTATAAAAATGAAACAAACAAACAAATAAATAAAAACAACCCAAGATCTTGCAAAAAAGGTTGTTTGGGGGGATACCCCCTCAATTCCTCCCTTCCATGCAGGATCACTGGGGTTTTGGGTGGGTGCTGGGAAGCCCCAACTGTCCCTCCAGCTTTGCCATTTACCCAAAGTTGATAGCACCTGGGGAAGTGGCAAAACCAAAGGGAATCCCCTGTGCCGGGGTGTGTGGGTTAGTGCAAATGACAGGTTTTGGGGGGGAACTTACTTGGTGCTCCTGCGGTTTACCCTAGGATACCTGCAGGAGGACTGATGAGGGCAGAGGGCAGTGGAGATAGCCAGGGAACCCTGCTGTGCCCGATCATTAGTCGGGCACAAACAGGGCCCCAGGCAGATTTAAGCCCACAGAGGCTTCAGAACCGCTGTGGGTCTAAAGTGCTGTGTGAACCCAGCCAATTAGTTCAAAGAACCAAGTCCCATAGAAATCTGTGTGATACTTATCAACATGTGAAGAACTGCTTCCACTGAAAAGTGTGAATGGTATTACCTGGTTATTGCATTAAACTACTTAACAATAGAAACTGAAATAGCTTATTAAACTTGGTTTACTACATAGCATTGAAAAGGGCTAGAATTGTCTAAATAATACATTTTTTTCTCTTTTTCAGATGCTGTTCAAGAGAAAGGTCTTTGTTTGCATAGTTGCATTGGCCCTAGCTTGTTTCGTCATATACGGGTTGAATTCTAGTGGAATCTACCCATTCTATCTAAATGACTTCTCTATTTTCAAGAGAAACAATGGAGATTTTTTGAGACTGCCTGATAAAGATTGCAGCACAAAAGCACCATTCCTAGTAATACTGGTAACATCTGAACTTGGCCAAATTAAAGCTCGCATGGCTATCCGTAACACATGGTGAAAGGAAAGAGTAATAGCCGACAAGCTCATTGTGACGTATTTTCTCCTGGGAACTAATTTGCGAACCTATGAGCAGATTATGGTTAATTCAGAAAATGTATTATATAAAGACATAATCCAAAAGGATTTTCTGGATACATATTATAATTTAACTTTAAAGACTTTGATGGGCCTTGAATGGATTCACAAATTCTGTCCACAATCTACCTTTGTGATGAAAACCGACTCTGATATGTTTGTGAACACCTTTTACCTCACTGAACTTCTCTTGAAAAGAAACAGCACTACCAAATTATTTACAGGTGTTGTCAGAATGCATGCCCATCCAATAAGAGATCCAAACAGCAAGTGGTATGTGAATGAAAAGGAATATCCAGGGCGAAATTACCCTCCATACTGTTCAGGAACTGGCTACGTTCTCTCCACTGATGTTGCTAGACAAGTGTATATAGTTTCAAAAAAGGTTCCCTTTCTTAAGCTGGAAGATGTGTTTGTAGCTTTGTGCATTGCTGAACTCAAGATTAAACCAGAAAAACTTCATTCAGAGTCAACCTTTTTTGCAAGCCAAGTTCCGTTTTCTCCTTGCCGCTATAGGAAAATCATTACAAGCCATTATAACACTCCTAATCAAATCTTGTTGTATTGGGATGTACTGGAGAGGTCCAGTGAAGAAGAATGCCTGAAAGGTAAAGAAAATTGAAAGATTGAAGAGTAAATTGGCACATCGTCTACAAATAATAAAGTCCTCAATCCTGCAATCTTTAAATGCAGAAGCTGGAATACAAATAGAATGAGATACAAGCACCATGGATAATCTCTCCTTGATCCACACAGGCCATTTAGCAGATAAAAGTAAAATATGAAATGATTACCTCTTTTATTTGTAATGGTGTGGGAATTTTTTTTGTAATGTTATAGTCCTAACAATAATTGCCAATAAGTAAGGAACCTAATCATGTTTAACATGGAACTCAGTGACCCAGTGTTCTCATGTAATGGTGATGAATTGTGGGTTAATTAACCTACAATTTGCCTTGGTGCATGCCTGGCACATGTCACCGCTATTTTGAATATGCAACTTCTGAACTGCCCATTTGGAGGTTGCTCCATGACATGCAAACCTGGACACTATGGGTTAATTGTAGATTAAACAACCCAAAGTTAACCTACAATTGGTTGTTGGGTTAACTTTGGGTTGTTTAACCCATGATTAAGCCATAGTGTCCAGGTTCGCACATCATGGAGCAACCTCCAATCAAGTTGATTGGAGGATGCATATTCAAAATAGCGGCACATGTCAGGCACATGCCAAGGCAAATTGTGGATTAATTAACCCACAATTTGCTGCCATTACGTGGGAACCAGTGGGTCTTACTACTGTGTAAACATAGTTAGGATCTGGCTGTTGGTTATTTTGTTTCCTTTTATAAAGTATAATGCTATTTTATTTATCTACAGCAGCCCTCAGAGGACTGCTGTGACATGTTTGCAACACACTTAAAGGAGGAAAATGATCCCATCCACCATGACTTGAATCAGGTCAGTCTATGGCCATGTCCAGAGCTCTGTCTGGTCCTGTGTTGTTGGATGAATTTAGTTTTTGAGACTTGAGGATGTGGACAAAGCACTTGGACAGGTGCAGCCCACTTTGTGTATATTCAACCTTTGCCCCATTTAGCTTATTACAATGAGCAGAGAAGGACTGACCAGCTGGGCCCAGTAAGTAGCAAATGCCTCCTTCAGAGACGGAGTGGTTCCATCTGCTTTAAAAGAGGCAGTGGTTCAACCGCTCCCAAGTACCACTACTCTGGACCCTGACATTTCTTAATATGGCCAGTTGCTAATATTCCCTTCTTGGGCAAGCTGCTCAAGCAGGTGGTTGCTATACAACTGAAGGTACCCTTGGTTGAGACTGAGTCTCTAAAACCATTTCAATTGAGGTTCAGGCCTGGGTTTGGCACAGAGACTGCTTTGGTCCCCCTGATGGATGTCTTACGCTGGGAGAAAGATAGGGGGAGTGTGACCCAGTTGATTCTGCTAGAACTCTTGGTGACTTTCAATATCATCAACCATGGTATCCTTCTGGATAGGCAGAATGGTGTGGGACTTGGAAACATGGTTCCATTCCTACCTGAATGGCCAATTCCAGAAGGTATTTTAGGGGACAACTGGTTTAGTCCTTGGCATTTATGCTCCTGCAGGCTTCTATTCTTTCCCCCATGTTATTTAACATCTACCTGAAACTACTGAGTGAAGTCATCTGGATGTTTGGGGTGAAGAGTCAACAATATGCAGATAACTGTGAAAGTTACAGAAGAAGAACGTCCAGCATTTCTCAACCATCTTCTTAGCTATGGTACCTTGCTAGTGAGGACAATAAAGGTGGTAGTAACATGGATATAAAGAATTCAATGCACATAATTTGTTTTGGTTTTGTAAAGGTACATGATATTAGAAGGATTGTTTGAGTCTACCCTAAACAGGGAAAGTACACTTCTCTTCTTAAACCTTCATTAGGGCCTATCAAAAACTTTCTGAGCCAGAGTATTGGTGAAGGAGCCAAGGCTTGGGGCCTTGTTGCTGAGGGTATGAGTAGGAGCTAAGGTATGTTCCAGTCACCCAGTTTTAGCAAACCGGGGAGCTCTGTTATGTTCAGCCTGGTCTCTTATGTACTTGCAGGGATGTTGAAGAGTCCTTGGTCCCGAGTCCCGAGTCGAGTCCCGAGTCTTTGGACCCGAGTCTAGAGTCGAGTCTAGAGTCCGAGGTCCAAAATGGTGACTCGAGTCGAGTCCCGAGTCCCTCCCAAAGCGGCGGCCCATGGAGGGAGCAGGAGGGTCTCCGCGAGAGGAAGAAGAGCTGCCCTTCCTCCCGCGGAGACCCTCCTGCTCCCTCCATGGGCCGCTGCCGCTGCCGCCCTCACCTCCACCTCCGCCGCCCTCACCTCACCGCTGCCGCCGCCCTCACCTCACCACCGCCGCCGCCCTCGCCTCTGCCACCGCCACCGCCGCCGCCGCCCTCACCTCCACCTCCGCCGCCCTCACCTCACCGCCTCTGCCGCCCTCGCCGCCGCCCTCGCCTCTGCCGCTGCCGCCCTCACCTCCTCCTCCTCCTCCACCGCCGTCGACCTCGTCGCCATCGCTGTAGCACACAGCACACCGCGTCACGCCGCCAGCGCCGTCGCTCTGTTTTTGGCGGGGTTGCTGTGGTTCAAAAACAGAGCGACGGCGCTGGCGGCGTGACGTAGCATGCCGCGTCACGCCGCTAGCGACGGTGCTCTGTTTTTGAACCACAGCAACCCCGCCAAAAACAGAGCGACGGCGCTGGCGGCGTGACGCGGCGTGCGATGGCGACGAGGTCGACGGCGGCGAGGTCGGCGGAGGAGGAGGAGGAGGAGGAGGAGGTGAGGGCGGCGGCGGAGGCGGAGGAGTCCTTGGGCTCGAGTCCCGAGTCGAGTCTCGAGTCCCACATAAATTATTGGGACTCGAGTGGGACTCGAGTCAGAGGGGGGACTCAGTCGGACTCACGAGTCGAGTCCCCGAGTCCGAGTCCCCATCCCTGTGTACTTGACAGTAAATGCAACAGTTCACATTCAAAAAAGGAAGGTGGCAGCTGCCTTCCTTATCCTTTCCATACAGGTAACAGCAGCAGGCCAGGAGCAACTTGGGGACAATTGTCTTGTCTGCCTTCAATCTGTCCTTAACAGTAGAGATGGCTTGTTGTCTTTCGTCCGAGTTGATGACTGGCCATTGTATTTTGTGCTTATCACTTTTGTAAACTTCTTCCACGTCTTCCCTCCCACCACAGAAGTAGCATTGTGGAGAGACTGCTAACATCACAGAACCTTTAAAAAAAATCAATTGCTGTGAGTAGACGATTACCCTATCTGTAGATCAAATATTACTGCAGCTACCTTATTCTTGCAGCACAACTACCTTATAATTACTTAAGTAGCAACCTCCGTTTTTCACTTGAGCCTTGCTTTCCAGTAATCATAAGAGGGGAATTGTGACCTCCAGTGGGTATCTCCTGCATTTTTAGTTCTTGAGTGTAAAAGTGATCCAGAGCAACAACAACAAAAAAGAGGAGGGGTCTGCCATGCTGAATGCCCTCCAAGCTGGGCAATAACAACGGTGTGTATCTTTGATGTACCTGCAGCCTTACAAAAGGACTGCTGTGCTGCTGAGTGGCCTACAGACCCCAGGCCAGTGACAACTCATATGCAGGGGATCTCATGGCTCAGTGGTCACATCAAGGGAGGTCCTACATTTACAAGGTGGCGTAAGAAGGGCTAGCGGGTTTTTTGAACTAAGGCATACTTATTTAAGGGAGGGAAAAGTTAATGTCATGTCTGTGCTGCTTTATAGGAGATGCCCTGCTTTATGCAGCAGAATTATAAGGCTTGTACTGTTCTTTAACAGGTTTTGGTATTTCTCAAGTCATTATGAATGCAGTGCAAATGAACATTATTTGATTAAAGGGAAAAGAACCAGGCACACACATTCCACATGTCTTATCGTATGTAAATGTATATACAAAGGATGGAGAATTGCAAAGTATATTTTAATAAAATCAGTTAAACCTTCAGTTTCACATCATGTGTTACTTGTATAGAGCCTCTTATACTGCTTCTGAAAACACAGGTTGTTGCACCTCTCCTTTGAACAACACAAGAAGATTCCTTTCTGAGGGTTTAGGAAACCTGTACATGGTCTGAGAATGCGGTTTTGTAAGAAAATAAGATTGCCTTGCTGTATGGCATTGGCAGTAAGCTCTCTCTCTCTCCATTTGTATATATACATAAACACACACACACACTGACACACACGTGTACATCAACTGAGTGACTCTGACATTATATGTATCATATCTGGGGGAAATTACTCTCCTAATGTGATATTCAGATGCACTTGATGGCCATGCTTAAAAAAAATTGTTGGAACCTTTCACTTATATATTCTTGACTGAATTGGAGTAAATGTGAATGGCTCAAATACAGAAAGCTCAGTACCGATGCCTCTAAATTACTAGTTGCTGAGGAACAACAGTGGTAGAAAGCTACTGCTCACATACCCTGTTTTGGGCTTCCTCAGAGGTATCTGATTGGCCCTTGTGGCGGGGAACAGGATGCTATATTAGATGTGCCCTTGATTTGAGGCTGTAGGGGTCTTCTTATGTACTTACCCATATTCTACCCTTACAAGCCTGAACATTCTAAATATTAAAATTCCAGATAATTTGTTCAAACTGTCTGAAATTTGGCACTGGTTATCTATCTGCTAAGTGCCATAAGCCGGCCACATTTCAGACAGATCCATAGAGGAATAGCCAAAATACCGTCATTTAGAGAATTTCCCTTCTTTGGCAGACGTCTGCTGTTTGTGATCATTTTTGCCCTCCCATGACATACTTTCTCTTTTTTTCCCCTTGCCCCTTTCAAAAACTTGAGGAATTATATGCCTTGCCTCCCTATTTTTATTTTATTTTTAAATCTGTTGTGTTTTGATGAAGATACTAGCTCAGTGATGGCGAACCTACGGCACGGGTGCCACAGCTGGCACGCAGGGACCTCTCTGTGGGCACTCGAGCCATTGGTCACCAGATCGCGAAAAGACTGTCCCCTTCTGCAAAACACTAATGATCTTGTTCTTTCTCACAGTGTGGAACGGAATGATTTTATTCTAGAATTCCTGTTACAGAATTCTTTTCTACATTGTTATCACATTTAAAAGATTTTGAAGAATGATGCACAGAGCATGGCTTGGATGTAAAGCCCTAACAGTTGACCCGAGTGCTGCATGTATTGCTCTCAAACTAACGGAGTATGAGCCAAGGTTTGACAAATTATCAGCATGCATGCAATAGCAAAAATCACATTAATTGTGCAAAAGCATGCCCAATGCAAACTTTTACCTAATGCAGTGTTTGCAGTCCAAGACATAAAGTGTTTAAAATGTGTTAAGCACGTTTAGTTTTCTTGTTTTACTTGCTCATCCTAGTACAGGTTGACTTTTACTTTTACTAATCCGACACCTGTAGAAGCAGGGAAAGGACCCGGAGTAAAGCTTGCCCCATACAATTTCAGTCTGGCATAGAATCATATTACAAGTTGAGAATCCCTTATCCAAAAATACATGTGCCTAATTATTTAAAAAGTTTGTATAAATTCCCTTCAGGCTATGTGTACAATGTAGTATTATAATAAGATTTTTTTTTCCAACAAAAAACTGTTTGTATCATTGAAAGCTCTGTTCTTTAAAGACAAAAGATGTTAATTAGTTCGGACAACTGTATGAGTTGTTTTTCTAAAACTAAAACCTCGGTATTCAGGTTTGATTGCAGTGTTGGCACTTTGAAATAAATAAGTTGGTTTTGTGTTGCAGTTTGGGCACTCGGGCTCAAAAAGGTTCGCCATCACTGTACTAGCTTTTAAAGTCCCAGTTTAAACCAACACGTGCTCAGTACCTAAACTGACACTAGGCCAAGCCTCTTCCTCAAAAAAGAAGAAGATGGCTGCCACCACACTGAGGCGGAGGCTTAGAGCTGCTGTGAAGAAAGTAGGTTGGGGAAGGGGAAATAGTATTCTCTCTGTGTGCATGGGTGTGTGTTAGTGAAGAACTTGTGTCTCTGAGAAGAGTTGGTGGGTGGGGAGTGTTTTGTGTATGTGTGTGAGTTTCTCAGCAACCAGGCCTTTTGTGACAGAAGTTAGACTTGGAAATGGATTATTGTTTGGAAGCCTCTCAGCCAGTTCCATGGCTATACATGGAGCTGAATTTGAATGTACCGAGGCTGAATCTGCGCTCTCTTCAGTGCATTCTTGGACCTACTGATTAATGAGGGGAGATGTTAAACACATCTTAGCATCTGAAGAGCAGGTTAAAAATGCAAATAGCACCAGTGGGGTGTGTGATAATTATCCGGATTGCAGCAGGTATGAAGGGGGGATTTAACCCACCCACCCCAGTTGCAGTCATGAGGACTGTTGGTATCGATAGGGGATTTACCTCCAAAGCAAGTAGCAGCTTCATTTGCATATCATGCATATTGCTTGCTAATAATGTAAATATTACTTTTATTTTTACATGAAAAGTGTGTGTCTGTGTGTTTATAAATGTAGCTTGTCTGCATGCAAGTCAATAGAGCACAAGGCTTCTGCAGGGAACTGAATGCTGGATTTGGACTGTGAGAGGGTCAGAGTTCCTCAAATTCAGGCAGCTTGATTTACATATCATGCAAATTGCTTGTTAATAATGCAAATTTTACTTTTATTTTTGCATGAAAATTTGTGTGCATCTATCTATACACACACGTGCACACACACTTATAAATTATTAGTAGTATTTTGTGCATGCAGGTCAATGGAGCACAAGGCTTCTGCATACAATTGAACACTGGATTTGGGCTGGGAGAGGGCCAGAGAGGAAAAATTGAACTAAATTGATCCCTGTTGAAACCTGGTGTGTGTATGTTCTGTATGGAGGATTTCATGGACTACATTGAAGAGCTGTGTCAACTTGCCCTCTCTCTTGGGTACACAACCCTTCCTTCCAACTTAAAATAGGGATAATAGTCTGGTTTGGTTTGGTTTGGCATTGCCATGGAAATGTTTAAAAAGTTTAAAAACAAAAAAGAAGAAAAAATATATCACATTTCTCATACAAAATAAAACTGAGCTTGAGTTGCTAGAAAAGTGTAACCCCACTCCTCTGAGCAAATGTTTGTATTGCAATATTGAGAGCTACATGGATGATGATTCTGTAGATATATATAGTCAAATCCCAGATCTTAATATGAAGCATCAATTAGTCCAATGCTATAAATACCACAGAAATGTGTGTAATAAACTTGTGATGAAACTGCTCCCTTTGGAAACTGTGAATGGCATCACCTGACATTAAACTACCTAAAACAAGGTAGATAAAAATTGATTATTTCTTTTAAATGGATTTTAAGAATTTAAATAGGATTTATTTATTTTTTGCACTTTTAAACAGCCCAATAACCCAGCTTCTCTGGGCAGTGTACAATGCATTTAAAACATAGAGGTTGTAAGTAGAGGACGGATTACCGGGCACCCAACGTGATAGCGAGCAAGAGGCTGAGGGTCAGTCGAGTGGAGGCAATCAAACCAAGGCCTACAGCAAGAGGAAGAGAAGAGTACTCATAGTGGGAGACTCCCTCCTGCGGGGGATCGAAGCCAAAGTATGTCGCGAAGACCCATGGACTCGCCAGGTGTGCTGTCTCCCCGGAGCACGGATTAAGGATGTGTCAGAGCAGCTGCCGAGGCTCATGCAGCCCACCGACACATACCCCTTTCTTCTCTTCCACGTGGGTACAAATGATACTGCCAAGCGGAGTTACAAAGAAATCACGGCAGACTTTGAAGAGCTGGGAAGGGAACTCAAGAACTTCGGGGCCCAGATAGTTTTCTCATCCATCCTTCCAGTACTTGGAAGAGGCATAGAAAGGGAAAGAAAAATACTCCGAGTGAATGACTGGCTACGAAGGTGGAGCCGACGTGAGGGATTTGGATTCTGGGACCACGGGCTACACTTCCTGGAAGATGGACTGCTGGCAAAGGATGGGTTGCACCTCACAAGGACTGGGAAGAATGTGTTTGGCCACAGCATGAGGAACTTAATCAGGAGGGCTTTAAACTGAATCCAACAGGGGAGGGAGACATAAACTCGGGGGTACCAATGGAAGAAGGCCTCTATGCCACAATGGAGAGAACAGCTCCAGCGGTGCCCATTGATAGTCTACCACAAAATGTAGGGGGAAAGTCGGACTATAAAGCACATAGTCTTCGATGTCTTTATACTAATGCCCAGAGTATGGGCAACAAACAAGACGAACTTGAACTCTTGATACATGAGGGCAAGTACGACTTGATAGGGATAACTGAAACCTGGTGGGATGACTCCCATGACTGGAATACAGCAATTGAAGGGTATAACTTGTTCAAAAGGAACAGAAGCAACAGAAAGGGAGGTGGAGTTGCACTGTATGTTAAAAATACGTATCTCTGCACAGAGATACAGGAAGAGGAGCTTGGCAGCCCCATTGAGAGCATCTGGGTTAAAATAAAGGGGGCAAAGAATAAAACGAACATGGCGGTTGGAGTCTACTACCGACCACCCAATCAAGGAGAAGACGAGGATGGAACTTTTGAAAAACAAATTGCCAGTGTTTCAAGGAGGCACAATGTGGTAGTAATGGGAGACTTCAATTTCCCTGATATCTGTTGGGAGACTTTTTCAGCCAAACATGGCCCCTCCAAGAAATTCCTGAGCTGTGCTGCTGATAACTTCCTCCTACAGAAAGTGGAGGAAGGAACTAGAGGATCGGCTATCCTTGACCTGATTCTAACCAACAGAGACGAGTTAGTGGATAAAGTGGCAGTTTCGGGAACTCTGGGGGAAAGTGACCATGTTATACTTGAGTTCTTGATTCTAACGGAAGCAAAAGCTGAGTGTAGCCAAACACGTACCCTGGATTTTAGGAAAGCCAATTTTAACAAACTCAGAACAATGATTAGTAAGATCCCATGGCAAGTGACTCTCACGAGAAAGGGAGCCCAGGAGGGGTGGGAGTTTTTAAAAAAGGAAATTTTAAAGGCACAATTGCAAACAATTCCCAAAAGGAAAAAAGGCAGAGGGCAACAGAAGAAGCCAATGTGGCTTCACAATAAACTCAAAGACGACCTGAAAACAAAAAAGGACACGTATAGGAAGTGGAAGGAAGGACAGGCTACAAGTGAAGAGTACAGGCAGGTAGCACAGAACTGCAGGAATAGTGTCAGGAAGGCTAAAGCTGAGAATGAGCTAAGGTTAGCGAGGAATGCTAAAAGCAACAAAAAAGCTTTCTTCAGATACATGCACAGTAAAAGACAGAAGAAAGAACTGGTGGTTCAACTACGCAATGAGGATGGCAAATTGATAACAGAAGACAAAGAAAAGGCAGAAGTGTTCAATTCCTACTTCGGCTCGGTCTTCTCCCAAAAGAGGGTCTATGACCCCCCTGGCAAACCTGAAGTGCAGACTGAAGGGGCAGGATTGCAGCTTGAGATTAATAGGCAAATGGTCAAGGAGCACCTGATTACTCTGAACGAGTTTAAATCTCCAGGGCCTGATGAGCTGCATCCTAGAGTAATAAAGGAACTGGCAGAAGAACTCTCAGAACCACTGTCTATTATCTTTGAGAAATCATGGAGGACAGGTGAAGTGCCAGACGACTGGAGGAGGGCAAATGTTGTTCCCATCTTCAAAAAGGGCAAGAAGGAGGAACCTGGGAACTATAGGCCAGTCAGTCTGACATCAATCCCCGGGAAGATTTTTGAGCAGATTATAAAGAAGTCAGTCTGCAAGCACCTTGAAAACAATGCAGTGATTACTAGAAGCCAGCATGGATTTGTCAAGAACAAATCCTGTCAGACTAATCTGATCTCATTTTTTGATCGGGTAACCTCCCTTGTGGACTGTGGGAATGCTGTGGACATTATATATCTGGACTTCAGCAAAGCTTTCGACAAAGTGCCTCATGATATCCTGATTAGTAAGCTAGCTAAGAGTGGGCTAGATGGAACAACTATCAGGTGGATCCACAACTGGCTACAGAATCGGACTCAAAGAGTGCTTATCAATGGTTCCTTCTCAAACTGGGGAGAGGTAACGAGCGGGGTACCACAGGGCTCGGTCCTGGGCCCGGTGCTCTTCAACATTTTTATTAATGACTTGGATCAGGAGGTACGGGGAATGCTTATCAAATTTGCAGATGACACAAAGTTGGGTGGAACAGCTAATACTCTGGAAGACAGAAACAAAATTCAAAGTGACCTCGATAGGCTGGAGCGCTGGGCCGAAAACAACAGAATGAAATTTAATAGGGATAAATGCCAAGTGCTGCACCTAGGGAGAGGAAACCAAATGCAGAGTTACAGAATGGGGGACACTTGGCTCAACAATACTACAAGTGAGAAGGATCTTGGAATTGTGGTAGATCACAAACTGAATATGAGCCAGCAATGCGATGTGGCTGCAAAGAAGGCAAATGCAATTTTGGGCTGTATTAATAGAAGTATAGCTTCCAAATCGCGGGAAGTGATAATTCCCCTTTACTCGGCACTGGTTAGGCCTCATCTTGAGTACTGCGTCCAGTTCTGGGCACCACACTTTCAGAAGGATGTAGACAAACTGGAGAGGGTTCAGAGGAGGGCAACAAAGATGATAAAGGGACTGGAAACAAGGCCCTATGAGGAGAGACTGAAAGAACTGGGCATGTTTAGCCTTCAGAAGAGGAGACTGAGGGGAGATATGATCGCACTCTTCCAGTATTTGAAGGGATGTCACACAGAGGAGGGCAAAGATCTCTTCTCGATCATCCCAGTTTGCAGGACACGGAATAATGGGCTCAAGTTACAGGAACCTAGATTCCACCTAAACATCAGGAAAAATTTCCTGACTGTCAGAGCAATAAGACAATGGAATCAACTACCTAGGGAGGTTGTGGGCTCTCCCACTCTGGAGGCATTCAAGGTGCAGCTGGACAGCCATCTGTCAGGGATGCTTTGACCTAGATTCCTGCATTGAGCAGGGGGTTGGACTCGATGGCCTTGTAGGCCCCTTCCAACTCTACTTTTTCTATGATTCTATGAAGTCCTAAGTTTATCTTTAAAATTTTTAAATAACTAGGTTAATTTTATATAATCCGGATATAAGCATGTTAGCCCTACAATTAATCTCTAAACTGAATCAATTTCTCCACCAGATACATTGAGTTAGAGGAAGCTTTTCTATGTAAATGAAGAACAAGTTTAATCATTTATCAAATATGAATATTTACATGCTATATGCCAAATATAGGCATTTCATTTTCACCTGATGAAAACAAACTGCTCTAGTGTGCACTGCCCAGACTTCTACCTATCAGTTGTGGCATTTCATTTTTGTTTGCTGCTTTGTTTTTGTGAGGGTGGGGCTGGCCCCATGCAGAGTGAAGCAGAAAGGAAAAGCACTGGATAAAGGAAGAGAAGACAAAATTGTCCAGTGCACAGGTTCCTGTATGCCCATGCTTAACCTCGCAAACTGTCATTGGTGCAGGTTGTAAGAAATCTTTCTTACAATTTCCCATATTTCTTACATGGGAATATTTTAAAGGCATTCCCTCTAAAGGGGGGGGGGGGAGGAAAGCAAGCAAAATGTATACAGTGCAGCAAAGATTTTACCTGGTTGTAAGAATGAAAAAAACACACAGTGTAAATAGTACTCTATTAGCACATCCTATTCATATCTACAAGTAATGAGTTCAATGAGAGTTACTCCCAAGTTAATGTGTATTGCAGGGGTGGGAAACCTTTTTCAGCCTGAGGGCCACATTCCCTCATGGCCAGGGTGGAATTCAGGGTGAGCATGGCCTACCTCCCTATTTTTAAGGATAGGCCCAGCCTACCTTGTTATTATCTTGGGGTCGCAGTATTTAACCTTTTACTTGTGTTCGTTTAACAGAAAACAATAGAAATATTTAGAAAATCAAATTACACTGATGTGCTCCATGTGTAAAATGAGTAATTTTTTTCTAAAATAGGCTAGAAAAAGTTGTTTTTTTTACATGTTTTGTGACTTGTACTCTGTGGGTGAGATCATGTCCTTGAGTTATTATGTCTCTGCAGATATTTCTGTTCTTGTTTTGTGCTTGTGGCATAGTGTACTAGTCTGGATTTTGGTAGCTTGATAGCAGTGGCCTCATATCGTCATCTTGAATTAGGAATTCCAGTCCTGCTCACAGCTAACCTTCTAGGGCCTGCATGCCAGTGTTGGGCAGGGCCAAAGCAAAAGTGGGTGGGGCCAGGCCAGCACACTCTCTCTTATCCCTCCCCCCACACATGCACACAGCCACACATAACAGGCACACACATGAATTCTCACAAATAACACAAATATGCCCAACTGTGCTCGTCCCCCCTGCAACTCACCCCCATGGAGCAATTTGGCTTGCAAGAAGCCTCCCATTTGTATACATGGAAGGCTTTTTCCAGGCTTAATTGCTACATCAAGGTGGGATGGGAAGGGGAGGCCCTGTGGGCCAGAGGTTCCCTCTCCATGGAATATGCAATTGTAATTTAGTAGTCAGATTTGCACATTGTTTAGGAAATGTATGAAGAAGTATCAGCCTCTTTTTCTTGCAGATTAAAATCAAGAATTTAAATCTTGCTGATTTAAGTCATGATTTAAATCGCCTTGATTTAAATCAATCTACTCTGCAATAGAAATTGAAACAATATGGTTATATAGCATTTAATCAGGCTGGAATTATCCAGTTATACTTATTTTCTTCTTTTTCAGATTTCCTTCAAGAGACTGGTCTTTGTTTGCACAGTTGCATTGGCCCTAGCTTGTTCCATCTTATCCATCCTGTTTCTATCCACATTTATTCTCAAAATAAATTTTTTGAAACTGCCTGATGTAGATTGCAGTAGGAAACCACCATTCCTAGTAATACTGGTAGCATCTGAACTTGGCCAAATTAAAGCTCGCATGGCTATCCGTAAGACATGGGGCAAGGAAAGAGTAATAGCTGACAAGCTCATCGTGACATATTTTCTCCTGGGAACTAATTTGCGAACCTATGACCAGATGCACATTACTAAGGAAAGCTTACTATATAAAGACATAATCCAAAAGGATTTTCTGGATACATATTATAATTTAACTTTAAAGACTTTGATGGGCCTTGAATGGATTCACAAGTTCTGTTCACAATCTACCTTTGTGATGAAAACCGACTCTGATATGTTTGTGAACACCTTTTACCTCACTGAACTTCTTTTGAAAAGAAATAATACTACCATGTTATTTACAGGCTTTGTAAAAATCAATGAGCGTCCAGTAAGGATTCCAGACAGCAAGTGGTACGTGAGTGAAGAGGATTATCCAGGGAGAAATTACCCTTCATTTTGTTCAGGAACTGGTTATGTATTCTCTACTGATGTTGCAAATCAAGTATATATAGTTTCAAATAAGGTCCCTTTTTTTAAACTGGAGGATGTGTTTGTGGGTCTGTGTCTTGCTGAACTGAAAATCAAACTAGAAGAACTCCATTCAGAGCCAACCTTTTTTCCAAGTCAAGTTCCATTTTCTCCTTGCCGCTACAGAAAAATAATTACAAGCCACAATATGAGTCCTACTCAAATCCTTGTTTATTGGGTTGGACTGGAGAGTTCCATGGATGAAGAATGCCCAGATGGTGTAGGATAGGATCTAATGATACTAGGTTAGACCTGTAGACAGTAAACAGTAAAGCTCTCAACTGATCAGAATATGGATATAGTGAAAGCAATAATGATCATCTCTCATTGATTTATGCAGGTCCTTTTAAAAGGTCCTTAAATATTTACAGAACTCACTGAGTCTCTCTCCAAGGCTGCATACTTTTGCTCACTTACTTTGGAATAAGCCCCATTGAACTCAGAGGGCTGGTTCGTATGTCATGGTAAGCCACCGCGGGTTAATTTACCTATAGGGTGCCACAGTGTGCACCAGCCACTATTTTGAATATGGAAGCTGTGCGAACTCAGGAGGCATAGGTTATGCGAGAGTTTAACAACATGGATTGTTCTAGGGTTATCTGAGGATTGTTTAACCCTCACATAACCCATGCTGTCTGGGTTTGCACAACGCAACAAGCCATGGCATGTACCTGCCATGGCTTGCATATTCAATGGCTGCCAGCACATGATGCAACCCACTGTGGCTTAAATAAGCTACAGTTGGCTGTAGTCATCATGTGAACCCGGTCAGAGGGAATAATGGCTGAGTAGACAAGTATAGGATTGCACTGTAAGTAAACATGGTTAGGAGCAGGGTGTAAGTGACTTGCAGTGCAATCTTACACATGTCCACTCAGAAGTCAGAGTTCAGTGGGGCTTACAGGTAAATGGGTATAGGATTACAGCCTTAAGTTGCTTTTTATATGCTATAATGCAGTTTTATTTATCAAAAGCATTGTAAAATTGTGTGTGTGTGTGTGTGTAACTGTTGTTTTAAATTTAAAAACACCACCACTGGCTTGTTGTTCACTCTTCTTCATCCTGTGGTTTTCTTTATTTTTTATTTTACAACATGTATTTATTTGGTTTAACTGGGATTTTAAAGTATATACGGCCTGAAGGTCTTTCCAGTTAAATTTGCGAAGAGATATGTCAGCGAGAAGCATAGACCATTGCCATGGTCATGATTTCAAGTGGATCAGCAAGTAAAGAGATCACCAGTGTTTTTAGCACAAAGCTGCAAAGTACAGAAGTTGAGTGATCATTCAGAATATGAGAATTGCTTTGCTCCACGAAACCATGAATCCATCTATTCCAGCAGTGTCCAGCCAGATGCGCTGGAAAGATCACAAGCAAGAGCAAGGCATCATAGAGATAGTCATAGTTCCATGTTCCTTCAGGTTTCAAGTGTTCCACTTAATAATCTTTTTCTCTAATTAAAAATGTGCAGTGTTTACATGTGGTGACTGTTCTTTAGGTGACTGAACTGCTAACCTAGTACCTTTCTTCAAAGTTAAAGTCAACACAGCTGTCTACTTATCTATCCATCTGTAGAGAACACAGGTTGGGTGGAATAGTAGAATGCATGTTTGAGATCCCCAGCCATGCAGAAAATGTACCTATATACATTATGAGGGAGGGGGAAGGTCAGGTCAAAGGAATAAAGAATCCTTTCTACCTGCAAGGAATTGCCTAGGTAAAGGGGAGGGGAGATGCTCTGTCAGGTATTGCAGTCCCAAGCTGTGTAAGGCTTTATAGATCAAAACCAGCACTTTGAATCTGGCTCAGAAACACAGGCAGCCAGCGCAAGCGGGCCAGAATCAGTGTTATATGTCCAGACCTTCTTGTCCGTATTATCAATCTGGCCACTGCATTTTGAACAAGCTGCAGCTTCTGAATCATCTTCAAAGCAGCTGCACTTAGAGCACATTGCAGTAGTATAACTTGAAGGTTACCAGAGCATAGACGACTGAAGCCAGCCTATTCCTGTCCAGATAGGGGCATAGCTAGGCCACCAACCAAAATTGGTATTTTATTATTATTATATTTATTTATTATATTTATACCCCACCTTTTTTCCTGCAAGGAACCCAAGGTGGCTTACATAATCCTCCTCCTCCTCTCCATTTTATCCTCACAACAACCCTGTGAGGTAGGTTAGGCTGAGAGTGACTGGCCCAAAGTCACCCAGTGAGTTTCATGGCCGAGCAGGGACTAGAACCTGGATCTCCCGAATCCCAGTCCAACACTCTAACCACTATGCCACACTGGTAGATGGCACTCTGTGCCATTGAGGCCACCTGAGCCTCAAGTGACAAAGATGGCTCCAGGAGGACCACCAAGCTACCCCATGCAGAACAGGTTGAGCACCCTCCATCCGGTCAGAAGAACCACCCACTAACAGCATCTGGTCTTGTCCGGATCGAGCTTCAGTTTATTAGCCCTCATCCAGTCCATTGTCACAGCCAGGCACTGATCAGAAGGGCTTACAGTAGTGGGATTTACTTCTGGGTGAAATACATAGGATTGGAAAAGGCCTGGAACGGAACCTACAAAACAACCCAGCAAGGGCTGAAGATGCCAAGGAATGCTATGAAGGGTTACTACTGGAGAGGGAAATGATGGAAATCCAAAGTTAAGTAAGATGGGACACATCTACTGCACATAATACTGACAGAGAAAAGGAAGATGGTAATAAAACGTATGATGTGGATGCCAGACTTTTCATGTACAATAAAATTGTACAAGTAACAGCTAAATAAATAGCAAGCGGTGAATACATGTACCAGGATCTATTTATTCATTGTCATTTCCTGACTATTTTTCTTGCTATGTTTAGGTGTGACAGATGGTTTCCAACCCATATTTTATTGGTTTTTGTTTTTACATTAGTATGGTATAACTGCATATAATCCAGGAAGCTGCACTCTTCTGTGCCCACATTCTGAGAATCCACCAGGCCTGTAACTAGCAAGAAATAGCAACACTGGAGTGTTGTCTACATGGCAGTGTCTGTATAAAACAGAGTTGATACCCTGCTTGTTGGGAAATGCAGTCTAACACCACAGGAAACAAGAAGTAAGAGGATATTTGCCCTGGGCCTAGAATGGGCTGGCACAAGTGTGCATGGTTTGCATATACAGATAAACCTTGTGGGGACTTACGGTACTTTGTGGTGGCTCAGTTGTATGGCACAACACAGAAGGACCTTGGAAAATCAATATGGAAAAGCAAAGCTATGGAAAGTGCAATTTCCAAGATTGCCGGTAGGAATACAACTTTAAGAACATAAGAAGAGCCATAGCAGATGAGACCAAATGTCCATCTAGTCCAGCATTCTGTTCACAGTGGCCAAGCAGCTGTGCACAGGAAACCCACAAGGAGGACATGAATGCAACAGCACCCACCTGCCCATATTCCCCAACAACTGGAATACATAGGCATACTGCCTCTGATACTGCAGCTAGCATATAGCCAATCAGGACTAGTAGCCATTGATAGCTTTCTCCATAAATTTATCCAATCCCTTTTTAAAGCCCTCCAAATTGGTGGCCATTGCTACAACTTGTGGAAGTGAATTCCATAGTTTAATTATGCGCTGTGTGAAGAAGTACTTCCTTTCATCTGTCTGGAATCTCCCACCAATCAGCTTAATGGGATGACCCCGGGTTCCAGTATTATGGGAGAGGGAGAAAAATATCTCCCTAGCCACTTCTCCACACCGTGCATAATTTTGTACACTTCTATCATGTCTCCCCTTATTTGCCTTTTTTCTAAGCTAAATAATCCCAGCTGTTGTAACCTTTCCTCTGGCCCCTTGATCATTTTAATTGCCCTTTTCTGCACTTGTTCCAACTCTACAATGTCCTTTTTAGGTGGGGTGACCAGAACTGTACACAGTATTCTAAGTGCGGTCACACTATAGATTTGTATAAGGGCAGTATGACACTTTCAAAAGGACAGAAGCCTTGTCAGGACCTGAGATGTGGTTTAGGATTGCCAATAGACATGGGACTATTGCTGTCAGTGCATATGCAACAATGTTGGTTTGCCCTAATTCTTTCTCTGCTACACCTTTTCCTACTGGACTGTAAGGTATCAAGACTAGGGGAGAACTGGAACATACTGAGGGACCAGTTATTTCCCCCCTCAGGATTTGAGTTCTGGGGTGTGCAGTTCCTCCCTCCTGACAGGGATCCTTTAATACTGTGCAGTTCAGCAGGTGGAGTATGTTCCCACACAATGACAATGAATAACTTTATTGAATAAGTCTTCTGACCATTTCAAAAACAAATAAACATTAAAACAAGCAAACATTGGAAAGGAAACTTTACATTAGAATTAAAAGTCATATATTATAATTAGGAATATCATATTAAAATTAAAAGCTTTACTTTGCATTAAAATTGTCAAACGATATATAATACATACATACAATATAGTTTGAAACTAACACTTGATAAAACCAACAATATAACACCCCTTGCATTGCATATTAAAACGTTTAATAAAATTTATTAGCCGATCTGTTTTTCCAATTCTTTTTTCCTTGTGTTGGCTGCTCTGAGAGCAAAGAGGGCAACTCTCTGGGACACAAAGTAGTTGGAACCATGTAAGAGAAATAACAGTTTATCCTTCACTGTCCAGTTTCTCATGCGTATCAAAAATAAAGATAGATAATGTTCTCTACATTTTGAATATAAATGACATTCAAGTAAATAATGTGCCAAATCTTCTATTGCAGAGTTGCCGCATATACATAATCTATCTTTCATTGGAATACCTTGGAATCTACCCTGTAGCATCATTGTGTCCATCAACTCAAATCGGAGCCAAGTAAAGGCTACACGTTGGTCCCGTTCCATATCAAAAAACAAATATTTCTCTTCCTTGAATTGAAATTTAGTACTAGCTAGCCATTTCATGACCCTTGAATTCGACAGTGCAGCTATATCAGTCTGACTTCTAATATCTGAAATCCTTAATTTGCCAGAATTTCTTATATTGATGCTAGAAATGTTTATTGCCTCCAGACTAAAACCATAGCTTGGTAACACCTTAATAAATTTATAGAGCCAGGAAGTTTCCAAGGTTTTAGCCATCTGCTCGAGAAGACACTTCTTTGGAAGCCTAGCTTCACTCATCAGAACTAGCTTGAACCAATAATTAAATAGCCTACCATGTATTTGATCTGAAACTGCCATGATTCCAATTTCAGATCTGAGCGCATATGCTGGACAGGCTGGTGCCACCCCTAAAATCATACGTAAAAAGCGATTTTGGACCCTTTCTATTTCCTTACTATTGGAAAAACCCCATATTTCAGCACCATAAATTTGTACTGGCAACACTTTTGCCTTGTACACATTAATAATTGGCAAGAGAGAACCAGGTTGTCTATAATTCAGGAGCCTGTTTAAAGATTGAGCGCAAGCAGTTGCCTTTAGCATATTTCTCTTTAGCTGCAATGCCCAGGATCCTGTGGAAGTAAAAGCTAAGCCAAGGTAAATATATGATTCCACTTGTTCAATTTCATTTGAGTCCAAGAACCACTTATATGTCTTCTTTTTCTTACCAAAAATTAGCACTTTTGATTTTTTGCTATTAATCACTAGGTCATTTTCCCTATAGTAAGAACTAAATTGTCTCAGTAGCCTCCGCAAACCAACCTGTGTGGTGGATACCAAAATTAGCGTTGTGCAATCGAGCCTCGCCGGGGCAGAACGAGGCCGAACATGGCCCCGCTCACGCCCCGGCGAGGCCTTACCGTTTCTTCAGGGTGGCTCGCGCACTCCACGGAGAGACGCCCCAGCCGCTCGATCCGGCGGAGAACCTCCCGCGCTCCTCTATCGGTCCCGTCGCGTCACTTCCGGGACCGGAAATGATGCGACGGGACCGTTCTGTGCCTGCGCAGGACCCATTTCCGGATCCCGAACGCGGCGAACCAGGTAAGTAAATTGTTCCAGCGGCGCTGTGCGCCGCTCGAAAAAACGAGGCGGGGCGGGGGCGGGGGCGGGGAAAAAAATAAGGCTCGGGCAGCGCGCCCAGCCTTATTTCCACGTCTAACAAAATCATATAATCCGCGTATAAGAGGATATTCACCGATTTATCCGTAACCTTTGGCATATGAAGCTCTTGGCTGTGAAGTGTGGAAACTACATTGTTGATATAGAAATTAAAAAGGAATGGCACAAGAATACAACCCTGACAATCTCCTTTGCTTGTGGGGATCTCATTTGTTAAAGCTTGGTTTACCCCAGTTCTAACCTTTAGACTAGTGTCTATATAGAGGATCTTTATAAGAAAAAGGAGTCTCTGATCAATGTTTGTTTTAGTCAGCTTTTCCCAGAGAAGATTTCTATTAATTGAATCAAAGGCGGCACTTAAATCAATGAATGCGGTAAAAAGCTTATAGGTTTTATAGATTATAGAGTTGGAAGGACCCTACAAGGCTATCGAGTCCAACCCCTTGCTCAATGCAGGATAAGGTGAAACAATTATCAATGACAGACCTTCTTTGCCTAAAGCCAGCCTGCTCTTCTGCTAAAATAGCATTTTCTTCAGCCCACTCCTCTAATTTTTGGTATAGAAACCTAGCATAGATTTTTGCAGGGATATCAATTAAACGGATGGGTCTGTAATTTCTAGGGTCTCTGCGATCACCTTTTTTAAATAAAGGAATTATTATGCTAAGTTTCCATCCATTAGGTATACGACCAGTATTGCTTATGTGGGTGAAGAGGCCTGCAAGAACAGTAGCCCACCAGTCAACATTGTCTTTGAAGAGTTCTGGAGGCAAAAGATCTTCACCTGGGGCTTTATTATTCTTTAGTGATAGAATAAAGGGCTTTATTTCCTATTTTAAGATTGGAGGCCATTTAGGCAGGTCATCAATATTCCTAAGGTTATCTTCTGTGAAGTTTGTTCTTTCCCCATTTACCTTATCCTTAAATAATTCAAAATAGAAATCTTCCCATGCTTTAGCAGAGACAGGAATCTCTGCACAGTGATTATTTATACTAAGTCTGGCCAAAACTTTACGCCAAAAACTTGCTGAGTTTCTGTTTCTAGCCGCCTGTTCCAGATCTATCCAGCTTTTTGCATAATAGTTAGCTTTCTTATCTATAATTAATTTCTCATAATTTCGCCTAAGCTTGAGCATAAGTGCATGAGCTCCACTATCAGAAGAATCATGGGCAATTCTCATTTGTTTTCTCACTCCTTTCCTTGATTCTCTACATTCTGCATCAAACCAGGTACATTTTATATTCCTTGGACCCTTTCTGTTGACCCTGGTTATTAACCAGGGTTTAATTCTTGAGTAAATTACCTGGTATGCAGACAAGACAGATTCAATATTTGTCTCAAAGGCACATATCAGATTTCCCAGAGCTATTCCCTCATTTGAGCTCAGGCAAGACTTAAGATTCAGGGTATTCACTTGCTCCCATCTTAATCTTTTCTCATTTACTATGTCTGACCTACTTGTCACATACTTGTCTAACTGAGACAGTGGTCTCCAATCAGATTCTAAAATTAAATGTGTTGATATGGGCTGATGATCACTCTCTTCTCTAATATGTACTGTAATTCCTGGGAACAGGTGAACCTTTTGTCTAGAGACACAAATATAATCAATAACACTACCAGCAGAATGTGTAAAATAAGTGTATAGATAGGGAAGCCTAGAGTCACTAAGCCCTAAAATTTGAAGCCCTAATTTATATGCAGGGCCGGTGCTACCATTAGGCCAACTAGGCAGCTGCCTAGGGTGCAGGGTTAAAGAGGGCGCCAGAAATGCCTTGAAAAAAAATACAGCACTCTCAAGTAGGAAGGGGGGGGCGCTAAATATCTGATCTTGCCTAGGGCACCAAACTGCCTTGCACCAGTCCTGTTTATATGTCAACTCCAGCAGGTTCCGACCCGCTTTATTTACTTTCTTGTCTCTGGAGGACCAACGATAGATCTCCTGGAGGTCTTCATGAAGACCCCACTGGCTGCTCAACTGATTGTGCTGGATTAGAGCCAATTCTGGCATTATAATCACCCAGCATAATAATTAAGTCATTCGGGTATCTTGTACCTAAGTCCTCCACCAAGTATTCCAAAAGAAACCAGACATCGTGAGCATAATACTGCGAGTTGACTGGTGGTATATAAATATTTACTATTAATAATGTTAGGCTTGGGGTTTCTAGCCTGACTACAATACAATTTTGGGGAGCAAAAATATTCAACAACAGCTCACCTACCCAGCCTAAATCTTCTTTAACAAGAATTGCTAGGCCTCTGACTGCTCTACCCTTATCTTTAATTTTCCAAACTGATTCAGTCCATATTTTATAACCCGGAAGAATATTCTCATTATTTATGAGCCAAGTTTCTTGAACAGCAATAACATCAAAATTAAAAAGGAATTCCTTCAAATCGACTCCCTGCTGACAAGCCCTCCAGCCGGCTACATTCCATGAAGGATATTTAACTGGCCAGCTAACACAAGTATGATTATGGGTGATAAAATGCACTTGCGGTGAAGTACAGGCTAGCATCAAATCCCCCAACCCTGTATCAACTAACTCACTGTATCAACTCATTTTATCTACCTTTTCCGATTGATTAATATGTTGAATGTGTTCTGTGTCAAGACACATCAATTCATCCATAAAGGGGCTTAATACACTTACATTTGATCTTATAGGATGAATGATGTCTATCTTAGGATGTATGGGCACATTGAACGGCTTACTACATCCCAGCTCCCCATCGTCCAGGTACCTCATAGCTTGCCAGTTTATACCACTTGAAGCAACACAGTTCTTAAGTTTAAGTACAGTGCAGTCACTTTTACTTTGGTTCAAGCCCGGGCAATTATCTGTACTCCTTCTCTTTGAATTACTTATTGGGACCTGAGCGTGTCTCCCATCACCTGCAGCCGCCACCACTGGTGACAACAACTCCTTTTTTTTTTATTTCCACCTCCATCACATGACTTTATTTCCCTTAGATGGTTTTTCAATAAATCTAGCCTTTCCAAAATCTCTGCCTGTGCAAAATCTGGCAAGGCCTGAAAGGAGTTCAGGAGAGCTTTCTCTGAGATGAAAAAACCAAGACTTTCATTTTCAGATTGTTGCGCTTCTAGTGTTGGATTTACTTTAATCCTCATTTTGCCCTGATTCTCTAACTGGATAGGGGCTTGGCTGTGGTCATGAGACCAATTTAAATCAATAAGATTTTCAGTGAGATTCCCGATTACCCTCTTGTTATCACTGGATTTCCTGACTGAAGTGTCAAGTAAAGGAGCCAAAGGGGCCTGATTTTCAAAAAATCTTGCTAAAACTAAACTACTTGCTAAAAATGCCTCCTTTGCTCTATAAATAAAACTAGCTATGCCCTGGTCTCTAAATGTAACAACAGCACGTGCTCTTATGCCATCATAATACAAATATTCTATATTCGCAATATTATTAGAGTGCAGTGCTCCTGGCAAAACTCTGTTGACAATATGCAAAAAATGTGAGACATGAACTGACTGGGCGAGAAAACCCCAGGGTTGGGATAGTTCACAAACACCAGCTTATACAGAACCATCACCAAGTTCCTTAGTTCTTAATGCTAAATCCAGACCAGCACTGATTCTGAAGAGTGAGGAGCATCGCCCAGCTTAATACGCAGCTCGTCCTCCAACTTTACCTGAGCCTTACAAAGAACATCTTCCCAGGGATCTTGCAACAGGTCCAAATCCTGCTCACTGGACACACTGCTCAAAACAAGCTCTGCTTCCACACCACACTGTTGAGAATAGTCCTTGATCATCCTTTTACTCTTTTTCCTTTTTTTCTTTTTCCCATGCTCCTTCTGTGATGACTTAATAGGGTTAGCTTTTGCAGATATGTCCAGCAAGTCAAACAGCCTCTGGAAATCCTTTCTCCGACAGCACCGAACTTTTTTCTCCCGCTTTGTAATGTTTTTTATGTTTTTGCTTTTCTTCTGTTTCTTATGATCCCCATTTTGCACCACTTTATTATCTCCTTTAAAATGATTCTTTGGAGATTTACTTATCTTCTCATTTAACTACTGTGTTTGGGCTTTACTATCATCACTTACTTTTGCCTGCTGATTCCTCTCCTGCAATTTAAACTATTCAGTCAGAGTAGTTAACAACCTATTGCTTTCTGCCAAAAAGTTTTTAATGAGGACTAGTTCTTTAGATATCGTGAGAAACTGTCCTTCTATCTGAAGATATTCGTTCCCTACAACCTCTGTTTGCATGGAGATTGAGTTGTAGTTCTTCTTTAAAGTGTTGGCTGCACACGTAATAGGTTGATTCTGCGAAGATTCATCCACAACGTCTACTTTAATTACTTGCTCCGCCTCATCTTCCCGCTGTGCTCCCAGTATGGAGGCGTGAATCTCAGCAAGGGCCAGCTCTGATGCCAGATCTAGCGAGGACATCATAGATCTGGGCTCTTGTATGGCACCTTTCAAATCAACTGACCAGTCCAGCATAGTGAATTCAGGCAAGGAATCATCCTGTATGGAATTACATTGTTCGCTCTTCTTCCCCCTCTTGCTTAAAAAACTGAGTAATTTTAATTTGTCTCTTCCGCGGCTCTGGAGAACGATTCTGTGGGCAAGGGATGAGTCCCAAATCTTTATAAGTTTTTCTTGTAAATACCATGCTTCCAAATTTCAACACAGTCCACAATCCACTTCACCGCTTAATTTAAGTATCTGTTTTCTAATTCTTACTCTCCACAGCTGCCCTGGCCAACTCGACAGACTCCCTTAATTAAAAAGATAAAAGCAAGGCTAAAAAAGTAACTCTGGTTAAAAAGGATACACAAGCTAAAAGACAAGAAAAACTCCCTATAAAAGTGAATAAAATAATATCAGTTGGGTCCTGAAAAGATTCACTCAGACTAGAGAGGTGGGAAGGGGAAGGCGATGGCAAGGTGAGTTTGTTTGCTTCATGTTCCCACACAGACAAAGCTGTACCTGTTAAGTTTCTATGGGTTTCTCTAAATGAGGCTTTTAACCCACCACTCTACTGAGACTTCTCCTGAATTCTTTGCGGGATTAAGATTGGCTCCTTTACACGTGCTTTTTTCTGGGGGGTTTTCTTTCTTTGTCTTCCTATATGTTCAGGGCCGGCGCTACCGCTAGGCAGACCCAGGCGGCTGCCTAGGGCGCGTGGCGGAAGGGGGCGCAGAAACACTGCACTCCTTCCTTGCCGCCGGCGCACTCCTGCCCCGCCTGTCGCCTCTGCCGCGCCTCCCCGCCCGCTGCCGCCGCCGCACCTCCCCCCTGCGCGCGCGCCCGCCACCTACCTACCTTCACGTCGTTTCCGGAGCCCCGCCGGCGTTGTTTTGGTGGGAGGAACCAGGGCAACGTGGCTTAAAACATCCCTGTTGCCCTGGTTTCCCCGGCAAAAAAAAAAGCGCGGGGGGGGTCCCATCGCGTCGGAGGAGGCGGCGGCAGCAGCAGCAGCAGCACCAGCAGCCAGCATGGGGGGGGAAGGTAGGTGGTGGTGGTGGCGGCGCTGGCGGCGCGGGGGGGGGTTGCAGAGCAGGGCTGCTTTGCTCCGGAGCCCCCCCCCCGGCACGAGAGGGGGGGCGCTAAATATAATTTGGCCTAGGGCGCCAAACAGCCCTGCACCGTTACTGTATATGTTCCATTATACAACCACATAATGGTGCTGTGATATAACGCAATTGCAGAAATATACGTGTGTGTGTGTGTGTGTGTGTGTGTGTTTTAGTGCAATTAAGCGTGATAGCTAAATAACAGCTCACTTTCCTCACTCTAAAAAAAAGTGCAGAAATGCTTGGGAAACACGGGAGGGGCCCTGGAGGACGATGAAGTCGTTTAAAGCACCCGCAACTACCGTGAGTGAAAAATCACGAGCGCACAATAAATGCCTCATGTGCAGAAGGCCTACATGTTATGCCGGTCATGGAAGAAGGGCTACAGAGCCAGGCTTGATCATTTTACTTCAGGGTTTTTGTTCTTTTTGCTAAAGTATGCTGCTGAGCATTGCTTAGTTACGGTAATAGGTGTCATTGTTTCCTTATCTTCTCAGGACATTGAGCTGAAGTTAGTTTTGTAACTGCCTTTTACTTCATGCTTTGGCACTTGTTAATTATTAAAAATCAAGAGAATGCACATTGGTTACAGACCCAAGTCTTATCTTATTATGAGATAAAATGTTACAGCAAATAATCACACAGAGCGCAGTCAGAAAGCAGAAGTTGCATGAAATAATTTCTTTTGGAACTTCCTGCTGAATTATCTAGAGAAACCAACTAAGAATTATTCCGAATATTTGGTTGTGTATTTATATGAGAAGGAGTTTGCACGGAAGAGATAACAAAGGAGAGATTCTCTTTTCTATAAGGGACATGGACTTTTCTTGAGGCTTTCAAACAATGATCTTCAGGTAAAAAGGTACCGGTAAGTTAACTCTCAGTCTGTTCTAGTAAATTTAGTATGGATGAATGATTGCTTTCCTTGGAAAGAATATCTGTGACTAGAAATGACGTTTGGAAATGGATGTCAGCTCTCCAAAATTGAAGGCTTACAGATGAGTAAATAATAAAATCCCAGTGTAAACAGTCAGTTGGAAGTACAGTACTGTATAGGCCTTTTCTTTTGCATGTCACCCTGCCTTTCTTTTCTTTCTTTTTCTCCCCCGGGGGCGGGGTTGGGGAAAAAACAGGTGGGGTGAGGTTTAACCGGTCCATCCCCTTCCGGAGTGCCGTGGTTCTGATCTGAATTGGGGCTATGCACGCTTACACAGAGTAAAAGGTAAGACAAGGCTCAGCTACACACTACGCAAATAGCGTAACATGTCATTTAGCTTATACATGTTTACTTAGAAGTAAGTCCCACTACAATGGGGCTTACTGCCTAGCAAGTAAGTGTCTTTAGGATTGCAGCTTTGATATATGTGTCTAATTTCACATGTATAGATGGCAACTGTTATATAGCAGTGTGTTGCTGGGTTGATCACACAGTTCTGAAACAGTGTGCAGATGATCCTTCCTCACTTAAAAAATGAAAACCCAGGAAATGAACTTGGGGAGCCCCTCCCTGTTTGGCACGTCACCTGTCACGGCACAAGAGGAGCTGTCTACTGCAACAGCTAGTCCTGCCCCCGAGCAGAGCTACCTCAGAAAAAACTGCTGCTTTCTCTTGTGAAAAACATTTTGCCCCCAAAAGTTATTAGCCTGCAAAATGTTTGGAGACTGGCAGGGGAGGGACAGAGAGTAGCATTTCTATGCTGAGTACGGAGGAGGCACAGAGTGCTCGATTCCTCCTCTGCCAGCTTGCATGCTTATTCCTTGCGTACTTATTTGCTTGCATGCAATTCCTGGCCAACTACTTACCTACAAGGCTGCCTTAGGATGTTTTGCGGGTGTAAAGGGGAAATAAAGAGCTGAGACAGTTGTGGGATTAAAATTGGGCCACATTTATTGATAAATACCTGCGAAGGGATGGAAGTGCGGGTTAAATTAGGCTGGCCCCTTCGGCCAGTACTGCCGCTCATTGGGCGATGCATCCAAACTGCAGGGTGGCGTTGCCTCACACCACCGCCCAGTTTTACACCAACATGGCGCTGGAAGACCTTCCCAGGGACACCTCCTCTCGGAGTCGCATGACAACAAGCGGGTGAGTAAGAAGGCCTCAAAGGCGGTCTTATCTCCCACAGTCTGAGTCTAAGTGTCTTGCCAGAAACTTAGATCACCCAAATACAATTTTCAGGCTGCAATCTTAAACAGACAGACAAACTAGGGAGAAAGCCCCCTTTGAACACAGTGCCAGTGGGACTTACTTTCCTAGTAAACATATATAGGATTGTGCTGTCAGTTCCCTACACTGATAAGTCTACTCTTTTCACTATGTTATGCAATGTAAGTGTTGATGTGTGTTTTTAAAGAAAAGATGATTGGCCACAGACTGATATCTAACCCATGTTTAGCACTTCTGGGCATTTCTTACAAATTACAATGCGGTTATTATTCTTGGAATGATATGATCGCATACTGATTATTAGGCGCTAGGCTAGAGACATCTCTAAGCACTGGAAAAACAGAATCATTATTTCTCAATGGTATCAAAAAAATATGATAGCTCACCCTCATGGACAAAGCTATTTTATTTACTTTATAGTACGATGCAAAATGATAATTTTATAGAGCACTGGTTCCTATTCATATTGTATGCTAACAGGAAACCAGCCATGCAACTTTTTGCTCAGTCTCTCATCACATTCTGGAAATGTGTTATCTCTTCATAATATTCAAGCACATCATCTAATGACTATACTTTTATACAGGACTCTCTCTTTATCGTTATTTTCTAGTAAAGTGTACCACTTCGTTGTTGTTCAGTCTGTTTGAAGGTCAATTGTCTTTTTCTTTGAATTTGTAACTTTCACATGCTCAGTAAAAATATAGTTTAAAATATGTATTTTACATTGATTTGTGGGTGTCCTTTTTTTTAGATTCAAGGGAAGAACTTGCTAAATGGATAGACTCCACAAAAGGATTGGGCTGACTTTGAGTCTTTTAGCCCTTCTAACAGGTATGACCCTTTTCTGATTGACTGAGCAAAGTGAAGTCTTTTCTACAACTCCTCGGTATGCCCTAAATTTCTGGAAATTTTGAAGCCATGGGAAAAAAACCCATTCCCACCCCCAGGTTTTTTTTGGGGTGGTGGTAGAAATTGGGGGGGGGGTTTTGAAAAATAAGCAATAGGTTTTTTTTTAGTGCTCTTTACAGATATATTTATTTATTTAATTAATTAATTATATTTATACCCCACCTTCTTTCCTTCAAGGAACCCAAGGCAGCTTACATAATCCTCCTCTTCCTCTCCACTTTATCCTCACAACAACCCTGTGAGGTAGGTTAGGCTGAGAGTCAGTGACTGGCCCAAAGTCACCCAGTGAGTTTCATGGCTGAGCGGGGACTAGAACCCGGATCTCCCGAGTCCCAGCCCAACACTCTCACCACTACGCCACACACTGGCTCTCACTTATATAAAGTGAGAGCCAGTGTGTGGCTGGCTCTCATATAAAGTAACTTTGTTGCTTTAGGACAGCCTTCCCCAACCTGGAGCCCTCCAGATATTTTGGACTTCAGCTCCCATCAGCCCCAGGCAGTATGGCCAATGGTCAGGAATGCTGGGCATTGTAGTCCAAGACATCTGGGGGGCACCAGGTTGGGGTGGGTTGCTTTAGGAAAATAAAGCAGCCTTTCTGTTCCTAAAATTATATTGTGTATAACTCGGTTTGCTCATAAAATTATTATTATATATAAAAACTTTTAAAAGTAAACTCAGTTACAGCGCAATCCTATGAGGGTGCCCGCAACCCTCTAAACCCAGAGGACTGCAGGCATCCTATGCAGGGCAGGAAAAGCACAGAGGAAGAGGATGGGATATCCGCTGTACTCCCCTCGCCCTGAGAAACATCTAAACGGCCAATTTCGGCCGTCTAGATGTTTCTCCCCTCCTCCCGAAGAGGAGAGGCTGAGGCACCGCTTGGATTCTTCATAAGAAGGCAGTGCCTCGTCCCTCCCGTCCCCTCTCCACCCCCGGGAACGACCAGCCCAAGGGGGAATTGAGCACAGACTTCCGTGCTTGGTTTCCCTCCGGCGCGGAGAGAACCGCACTGGCACCAAGGTGTGGGGGCTGGCACTCTGAGGCGCTGTGACCTTAGAAAGGATTTCCGAGGTTGCCGTGCCATCTACGCCTCTTCCTGTGTCCCCCCAGATGAGGTCAGAGGGATGTAGGATTGCGCCCTGAGTAAATTTGTGTTTATTGTCTGAATAAACTATATTTTTAAATTTAATATACCAAACATGATAATTTTATGAGCAAACCAAGTTATACATAACATATTTTTGACCAGAGGGAACATCAGCAAACAGTCTCTGAAACATTTGAAGCATCCCAGAGACCAGAAGATGTAAGAAGAACTGAAAGCAGCATATGTTATTATTTGTAAGGAAGTTTGGGGGAAATTCCTTAACCTGTTCCTGTTTGTGGGGTAGAGTTTAAGGAAATCTGATCTGAAGGAAAAACTATCGAGACTGCATTTAGCTGGGAAAGACTCAGTTTAGGAATGGTGAGCAACCATATTTAATTTAAGAACCTTTAAGCAATCTCAACCTATTATTTGAAGAGTGAAATTTTATTCACTTTTATAAATAATTTCCATTAATGAACATCTTATTTTTTGTTCATTTTGAAAGGTGGTCTCTAGTGGTAGTGTTAATCCCATGCCTACACAATAGGAACCAGGCTACTGAGTTTCTTTTAGGTAAAGAGGGTTTATTCTAGTGGAAGCAGTTACAAGGTTTTATAGCAGAGGCAGCATTCCCTAGTGGTGAGGTCTGATTGAGAACTTTATTAAAAACTGTGGCAGTGAGGTCTACAGACCCAAGCCTCAAAGTTAATGAAAAAAAGAAAAAGAAACATAGGGACAACTCACATGTTGTTCTGTCACATCTGGTGACAGTGGCGGGATAACCTACTGTGTTTTTTTCACATGTGGGTTTTAGATCAGAACTGCATTAATTGAATGCTGCAGCATCTAACCAGAACAAGTCCAAAAACACAGGACTCTGTAGAACAAAACCCAGACTGTCAAGAATGCACATTTTCTGCCATATTATATTATGGTGACTCTACAGTACTTACATGTTGGGAAACTAAGCATGACTTGGAGCATCCCTAAATATCTATCAGTAAAAATACATTAGATGAATAATTTTAATAAGGAATAGAAGAAATAACTATGTTTGGAATCTTACAGAGAGGATTAAAAAACATTTCCCCCATGGCTTCATTATTTTCACACATTTTACATCTCTAGTCTTTCTAGAAAAGTGTTCTTATTACACATTGATTTTAGAAATCATTTTTTGGGGGAGTAAAGGCTGGGTAATAATATATAAACACCTTGCCTTAAATTCTAAAAGAAAATATTTCATAATCCAAAGCTGTCCAATTTTTCCAGTTTTTCAGAAATAAACAAAAATGTTTCTTGGGGACACCCACCCCCCTGAAACGCTCCATTTTTTCCCAAATGTATTGGGGGGGGGTTTCTGGGCTTTACATCTCTAGCCATTTGTAAGGTCATTTATAATGGAATAACTCAATACAACATTGAAATACCAAAATAAAATATGGCACACACATTCAAGGCATAATTCTACAATAACAGCTTTGAATAACAGCCCCCCCCCTGCAATTTTCAAAGGGAGAAAGAAAATGCGAAATATAACATGGTGTAATTTCTCCCATGAGGTTTGATGCATCAGATGAAAGTTGATGAATGTTCAAGGACAGCATTCTCAGTTTCCAGTCCAGACCCTAACTCAACTCAACTTCCTTCCAGACCCATTTTCATGGGGGCCAGAAAAGATGTACAGCAGAACACAATGCAATGTGAAAATAAAAAAGGAAGTACAGGCAGTCCCCGAGTTAACGTCTGACTTACAGACGACCCATACTTAAGAACGGACTTCTGGGTTCCCTGGCGCTACGTCATTTACATAGAATACATAGCATAGTATACTACGCAATTTGCATAATTTACGCAATTTGTGTAAATGCTGATTTTAACGTATAGAATGCTATGCTGTTCCAACTTACATACAAATTCGACTTAAAGACATTCTTAAGAATGGAACTCATTTGTAACCTGGGGACTGCCTGTATGTCCAAACAACCAAAAGAACAAAAAACCTGAGAAACTGGGATGTCTACTAAAAATATACAAAATAAATGTACAGACACAAAACACATATACCAACTTTATAATCTCAAATCTGTTTAAGTGCACAGTCCTATGCATGTTTAGACAGAAAAAAGGTCCTACAACTCCTACATTCTGGCTGAGGAATGCTGGGCGTTGTAGGACTTTTTTCCTATCTAAACATGCATAGGATTGCATCCTAAGAAGTTAGATGCTGGAGTGGTGTTCCATTGTTGCTTTGGGGTGCTAATAGTTGCACTGAATGTATATAAGTATGCACTTTTGTATGTCCTGCTTATGGGTATGTGAATGCGCCTGAACTGGTGATGATACTGCTACTATTTACCTCTTTGGCAGATTGGTCTCAGAGGCTTGGTTGTATAGATGTTTGTTTTTCAAATAGGTTTATATGAGACATAATAATTAGGAAATATTTGACCACTGAAGAAGCCCTTATGGTCAAAACTATATTTTATGTTATGTATTTGAGTGATGTAATATGCCATTTATTTTTTAATTTGAATTAATGAATGAATGAACGAACGCATGTTCAGGGCAGAACTGCAAATCCCAAGGAAAACACAAAATACAATGCAGTGCAGTGTCTCCCTTGAAAACTGAGACATTGACTGGGTTCAGACAACACTATAAACCACACTCAAGGGTTGAATATGGGTTGAGTGTGGGTTGTTGTTGAACCATGGGTTGTTCTGAAACATGGGTTATCGTGTTGACTGAACCCAGCTGCGCTATCAAGCCAAGGCTTGTTAACCATGAACAATCCATGAAGAGAACCCATGGTTTGTTGTTGGGTTGTTACCTATGGGTTGTTCACCATAGTTTGTTATTTCGGCTGGGTTCAGACAACACGATAACCCATGTTTCAACAACAACCCACAGTTCAATAGTTACGTTTAGGGGGGATTCTGACTTAGAGGCATTCAGTCATAATCCCACAGATGGTAGCTTCACCCTATTGGCTGCTCAGCCAAGCACATACACCAAATGTCTGAACCTGCGGTTCCTCTCGTACTGAGCAGGATTACTATTGCAACAACACATCATCAGTAGGGTAAAACTAACCTGTCTCACAACGGTCTAAACCCAGCTCACGTTCCCTATTAGTGGGTGAACAATCCAACGCTTGGTGAATTCTGCTTCACAATGATAGGAAGAGCCGACACCGAAGGATCAAAAAGTGACGTCGCTATGAATGCTTGGCCGCCACAACCCATGGTTCAATGACAACCCACACTCAACCCTTGAGTGTGGGTTATCGTGTTGTCTGAACCCAGACATAGAATGAAAGTTGAAGCACACCTTCAGCACAGTGTCCTGCATGTCAGGTTCAAATCCCAGCTCAACCCCAGATATACTTTCAGGAAAAATGTATAAGACAACACAGTGTGGTATCTTCCTGGAAGACAGGCATCAGAATAAACATGTGTGTGTATGTTCAGAACAGTAGCAGATTGTTACAAAGTGGGAAGCAAGCATTTGTGGTTCATTTCTTCCGCTTTTCATTCTTCATTTTGCATTTCTTAATTTTCAACGGAGAAAGGTAGAGCCCAATTTTTACTTCCCTTTGCAGAGCCGGTGGTAAATGATTATGTATGTTCTGTTATTCTCAGGCTGAGTTTTAATGATAGTATGATGGGTTTTATTACAGAGATAGTAAACCATTAACGTTGATCATTAAAAAAGAGAGAGCATTGAATGAGTCAAGGCCCAACTAGATGTGACATGTAATTTGTTCTTCAATAGTTGGTTTTTTCTTTAAAAAAAAAAAAAAAAGCCAGCAGGGCAGGGGGCAGATTGGGACTATGGCATGGGGGTGGGGTGGGCTTTAACCCTCTGACCTCACCACGTCAATGGGAGCTTTCCTCTCATTGCGAATAGCAAGTGCAGGGTGGTGGTATCCAATTCCAATTGGGAGCACAGCAGAGGCAAAAGGGTTAAAGGCCCCATCCTCCTACACTACCCACCCCCACACCAGCTATTTATTAAAATAGGTATGCAAGGTCAGGCTATGCGACAAACTGTCTAGTTTGGTCCTGAAAGAGGGACCCACCCATATAGTCTGTATATACAGCACAGCTACATAGTAGTTATATATATAGGACAGCTACGTTCCCAAGGTTCTCTCAATTTAAATTTCTAGAATAAATGTTTCGGAGCAGCTTCACACATTACAAAATTCTTACGTTGCCATGTCTGTGTAGGAATTAGTAGCAAATTCGCATAAAGATCATATGTCAGTTTCACACATAGGTGTGTATCTATGTCTGTTTGCTATGTGCATGTGGTGGGAAGCTGACTGTGCCTTTCCAGTCAATATATATGTAGTAAAATTTCTGCCCATGAGATCACGTTAATTCCACATGAAAGCGTTTTCCAAATAAGACCTTTGTAACGTAAGAAAAGGCCTTTAGCGTTGGTTGTTTAGAGGTTTTATGTTAGCAAAGATGCTCCCTGGTGACTGATCTACCATCATTATTCCTTCTGAAAGACGAACATGGCTTAGTTCAGGAGGTGCCTTTTATATTGTGGCAATTTATTTATTATTTATATTTTTAATCCGCCCCATAACCAACATTCTCTGGGCATATTCCCAACAGCTAAAAGACTAAAATGCCATACAGTTAAGAATATATATAACACAATACAAATATTTAAAAGAATAAAATACAATACAAAACATACAACACAAGAATAGATAAAACAGCCATGAAAATCTAGAACTAGGTCTCCAGAATCCTGGGAGAAAAGAAAGGTCTTTACCTGGTGCCAAACAAACCTCTTTGAGGAGGGCATTATTCCATAAGTGGGGTACCACAACTGAGAAGGCCTTTTTTCTTGTAGCCACCTGCGTAACTTCCTCTGGTGGAGGCTCTCAGAGGAGGGCCTCCGAAGACGGCCTAAGGGTCTGAACAGGTACATACATGAGGAGATGTTTCTTTAGACACTCTGGTCTCAAAGCATTTAGGTCTTTGAAGGTCAACACCAACATTTTAAATTGGGCTTGGAAACAGACCGGAAGCTAGTGCAGCTGACAAAGCATGATCATATCAGCCAGTCCCAATTAGTAACCTAGTGGCTCTGTTTTGAACTAACTGAAGTTTCTGAACTGTCTTCAAAGGTAGGTCCACATATAATACATTGTAGTAATCAAACTGCAAGGTTACTAAAGTGTGGTTAACTGTAACTAGGCTGTCTCTGTCCAGATAGGGTAGCAGCTGGTATATCAACTAAAGCTGATAGGTGCTCCTGGCCACTGAGGCCACCTGTGCCTCCAACGACAGTGTTGGATCCAGGAGCACACCCAAGCTGCACACATGATCTTTCAGAGGGAGTGCAACCCCATCTACAACAGGTTGAAAACCACTCAACCAGGCAGACGAACTTCTACAATTATCAACTTGTGCTTTGATTATTATGGATTCCTTTTTCTTGTTGGTGGTGGTGCAGATGGTCAGAAGATCAGTGCGGGTTCAACTTGGATTATGTGTGCAATTTGCAGGGATCAGATATGCTTAACGGCAGCCAGTGAGACAGTTTGCTGGTGGCCAATGCTGTGGGGTGATTGGGGAGAGAGAAGGGAAGCTTATCCTTACCAGTAACTCTTACCAGGAAGTAGGAGGCATCTCAGTTGGCACCATGCAAGTGCACAGTTGCTGACTGGCTAACAGCAACCTGGTGATGGCTACAGATGTCACTGGGGATTGTCTAGTCAGTAACTGCATATTTGCACAGTAGGGACAGAGATTCCCCTTGCCTCCATTAGTGTCTCGTGTTGCTTTTTGCTATCAGTAAGGATGGGCTTTCACCTCCCCTCTCAATTGCCCCTCAGCAGTGGTAGGTGGCTTCCACTGGAGAACCACCTTACCAGCCATTTGTGGATATGCTCAATATGTGCATCTATCTCCTGCCACAAAATCCCCCCAAAGCAAATGCCCCCCCACTTGATACATGCTTCATACATGTTTGTGGGTATGGAAATTGCTTCTGATCCCTGAACATTAAAATGAAATTTGGTTAATTGTACATTTAGTGTAAAGAAGATGTTCCCATTACGTCTGTTGGGTAGTTTATACAATGGACCAGGTCACACGACACATCCAGCTCATCGTGCAGCCACCATTTTGAATATGCAACCTCTGATTGGGGCAATTGGGGGTTGTGCTGTGTTGTGTGAAACCGGCCATCATGGGTTATTTGAAGGTTAAATAACCTTCACATAGCCCTACTACTAACTGCTGTCGTGTCGTGCAAACCAGGTCACTAAGACCGAAAGGAGTTAATTATTTTGACTTATTATGCTGCCATACCTAGGAGATATAGTAATTAGCAAAGGATAAACAAAACAAATAAATAAAACAACTCAGGAATCAGTTCACCTTCATGGGAATTATGCTGCTATGCCACCCTGTGTATATTGTTCAAATGAATCATGAGCATAGTATTTAGGCTATTAAACAATCATTGGCTCTGGAAAAAATCACATGCATTTCTGGTGATTATTTATGTATTCCTTTTTAAGCCAATTTTTTTGCCAGCTTGAGAACTTATTATTAAAGTCATTGCCAATCAATCAACTTAACTGAGCACAAAGCTTTGCAAGGTTAACTCTTACTGATCATAAGAGTCGTACAGGATTAATTAGGAGCATATGAAAAGGTTAGCCTAAAAGCTTATGATGGAACATGTGAGTTCCCACAGCTTTCACCATACAAGTCAGTGTCTTTCTGAGGAGTATTTCTTGGGCTCTCTACCTAAGGAGCCACAACTGCTCTTAGGAATAACTCCAGCCCCTACTTGGCAACCAATATTTAAGTGGTTGCTTAAGACCTGTTTGGGTCCACAAGTGTCAGGCCTTAAACCAGAATTGCAAGATTCCTTACACCAGGGGTGGGCAAACTTTAGGCTTATGGGATAAATTTTGTTTTTCACTAGAACCTTGAAGTACATCAGTTGGGTAAAAAATAGTACAAAATAGTGGCTCAAGAAGGTAAACATAAAATTGCAGAATAAGGCACCTCTGAGCACATGCCCAGGCCAGGAATTTGTTTTCAGCACCAGAACTAGAACCCACAAATTGACTCCTATCTCCCCCCCTCCCCCAGCTTTCCTGATTTCAGCAGCTGGTGGAAAACGGCTTTCTAGGTTGCTATTGTTAAACCAGTGGTTTAACCTGTGTTCATCTACTGCAAATCACCCAGAGATCTACCTGCAGGTCCTGATCTACCTTCTGCCTCCACCCCTGCATCAAGCAACTATTGTCAAATTAAACATTGGCCTGGTTTCGATGTAATGTAGTAATACTGAATTAGCATTTAGTGTTACATACACAAAGTAAAGTGTATGTAAGCCTCCAGCTTATGCACCTCCCTTCCCTCTTGTCCTTCTCCAGTGTGGCTGTGAGGAGGAGATCAGAAATATCTACTTCCACTTTTAAATTAACCACAGTTTCTCATTACATTCAAACTTGGGGAACTGTGGTTAGTTTAAACTGTGGTTTGTTGACAAGCCAGGGCCATAAATCATGGTTTATGTATAAACCATATTTTAAATGCAGAAATGAAAGCTGACCTCATCCCAGCCATGCCAGAGGAGAAGAGGAGAGTGGGGAATGCATGTGCTTGAGACTTGCTGCTGCTCTTGCATATAGCAGTAAATCAAAGTTTAGTGTTATGTCTGAACCAGGCCATTGTATTTATTGCTCACACAGATTTTTGCTGTTTTAAATCATCATCATCATCATCATCATCAGCAGCAGCAGCACATTGCTTCAGGAGAGGGGAATCTGGAGTGGAGAAGCAGTGGTGGAGGTTGCACTAAATCCTATCCATGCACACTGTTTTCCCACTCCAAATTGTTCCGAAGAGGCATTTATTTCCCCCCTGCAGTTTTCAAAGCCAAAGTGACATGGCAAATTTACCTTGTAAAATGATTGGTTGCTTTTGTTACTAACATTGACAGGGAAGCATCCTCAGACTTTGCATACACTGACATCAATTTGCATTACCAATATGTGGAATGTGTCTGCCATCTTATTTACTCACATGGAAGTTTAAATGTAATTCAGATACAGAAGGTGATCTCAGACCTACATACATTGACTTTGTAATTGTTATCATGATGTACATGCAAGATAAGCTAGAAACACCTTTATTGACATTGGTGTTGGTTTAGTTTCAGTTACTGTTTTTTCTGCTTTTCAGATCTTGGGTTTGGCTACAACATCATAGAAGGCCCCAAAAATTTAACCGTTCTAGCTGGTTCAGAGGCCCAATTTAATTGTACAGTGTCAGCAGGGTGGAAAATTTTAATATGGCTTTTTGATGGAAACCCCAAGTTGTCTGTACTGAGCTCTGGAGCAATTATTAGAACAGATGAGAGATACAATCAGCAAAGTTATAACAATGGCGCCATATTTACCTCAGAGCTGATCATCTATGATGTCAAAATGAGTGATTCTGGAGAAATAAAATGCAGTATCCAGAATGAAGATGACAATAAATATGCATTTCTTTCTGTTCAAGGTGCGTAAACATTTTCATGATCATTCAGTTTTGCATATGTTTTCTTTTAATTATTTGGGTTCATTACAGAGTAATTCATATTCACTATGCATGTTATTTCCTATTTCTTTTGGCATTCTCTGAAAACTTTAAAGAGCCTTGTTGTACCCTAAAGGCTAAACAGATTTTTTGTGGCATAAGCTTTTGTGGACTAGAGATCACTTTGGTAGATATACGATGTAGTCCTCAATTAGCATATACAACACACACACAGGGGTACAGAGGGAAAATGTAGACATTTATTTATCCTTGCTTTACAGTTTTTATCTATCCTTGCTTTACAGCCAGCCACCTGTTATAAAATAGATATTCACCAGTAACAGCAGGCTTCCTAATAGAGACACAACTCATAAGAACATAAGGAGAGCCATGCTGGATCAGACCAAGGGTCCATCTAGTCCAGCATTCTGTTCACACAGTACCCAACCAGCTGCCCACAGGAAATCCACAAGCAGGACATGAGTGCAACAGCACCTTCCCTCCCAAGTTCCCCAACAACTGGTGTACATAAGCATACTGCCTCTGATACTGGAGGTAGCATATAGCCAATCAGGACTAGTAGCCATAGATAGCCTTTCCCTCTATGAATTTGTCTGATCCCCTTTTAAAAATGTCCAAATTGGTGGCCATCACTAGGGACCAGGGATGGGGACTCGGACCTGAGGACTCGACTTGTGAGTCGGACTGAGTCCCCCCTCTGACTCGACTCGGACTCGAGTCCCAATATTTTTAATGGGACTCGAGACTCGACTCGGGACTCGAGACCAAGGACTCTTCAACATCCCTGGGCTGTGCCAGAAGGAGTGGAGAGGAGCATGATTGCCGGTGAAGAGCGCATGGCAGCGAGGTGCGCCGCTGCTCGGCCACTATGGACGGCTACCAGGAGTGCAGCCCCAACAGTGTGTCAAGATTTATTTTGATTGATGTGTTGCGTACTTGGGAGAGGCAGAAGAAGGACCTGAGATTACTCTGTGTGGCTGCTCTGAGTGTGTTTCTGGTTCCAGCAAGTTCATCACCAGTGGAGCGGGTGTTCAGTGAGGGTGGAATTGTGATGAGATCTCACCGCTCCAGAATGGGGGCCAAACATTTAGAAAAAATCATGTTCCTCAAATGCAACATGGATAAGTTTTAGGAAGTACAGCAAGTTTATTTTTTAAACTCATTTTTCTAAAATGCAACCTTTCAGACATTTTGGGTTTGGCTGCCTCTGCCTGCCTGTCTGGGGTTCCCAGCCTCCTCTGTCTGCCTGGTCTCTTCTTGACCAGTTCAACAGTTGAATTGTCCAAGACAAAGGCCTCTGCCTGCCTGCTTTGGGGTTCCCTGCCTCCTCTGCCTGCCTGGTTATTTTGGGTTTCTCTGCCTGGTCTGTTCTTGCCAAAATCAGTTGCAGAGTTTTGAAATAAAAAGGCACACTTGTGCCTACAATTTATTTAAACCACACATCTGAAGTAGCCTTATTTTGTTGGGAAAAACCCCCATTGATTTTAATAGGGACTCGTGGAGTCAGCTTTGGGAGTGACTCGTGACTCGTGACTCATGAGTCACCATTTTGGACCAAGGACTCGGACTCGAGACTGGGGTCCAAAGACTCGTGACTCGAGACCAAGGACTCTTCAACATCCCTGCTAGGGACTAGTGGCCAACTCAGGGCCCTGCAATAAATCCAAATGCCAACTCTGTATCTTCATATCCATAGCCTCAGTCAGCACTATTGCAGGACCAAATAACATCAGCCATACCATCGGAGGCTTATTCACCTGCTCATCCTCCAATGTGATATAGGACATCACCTGCCAACAATGCCCACCTGCTGTCTACACAGGTCATTCTGCTATGCAATAGAATAAATGGACATAAATCTGAGATCGTGAATAGCAGCATTCAGGGCCAAACTAAATGTTTTCCTAATCACACATAGTGTACCTATGCGTGACAGTTTTTCTGACTCTTGTGTAAGTGCATGTGGCCCTGATTCAGATCAGAAGCATGACGCTCTGGGAGCGGGAATAACTCTTCTGCCCCCACATCCCCCCAAATTCCAATGGAGACTTTCCCCCCTTTTTTAACACCCCCCGGGTTGTGTGGAATTTTGGGGGGGTGGGGTGGGGGGGTGAGGAGCTTAAACCTTCCTCTCTGAAAGCACCATGGTCCCAGTCCAGTTCAGGACCACACACGCTTACACAAAAGTAAAGAAAAATAGCCTCAGCTACACTTATGCGATTAGTAGAACATGTAGTTTGGCACTTAGAGCAGACCCATTGAAATGAATGGGATTTAACTTAGACTAACATTGGATACAACCCGTAGTCTTTTGGGTGCCACAAGCCTATCTGTTTTGCTGCTTTAGTGATCTGGAATTTGTCAAACCATTGTTACTTTTGTTTTCCTCTATGGAAGCATTCCGTTCTTTTTGCCATCTCTACTAAGGCCACTAATTCTGCACCAAACTGCCAGCACTAATTGCAAGCTATCAAATAATTAGTTTTTGGCCACAGCATTTAGAATCCTTGCCACCCAGCCAGCCTCAGAAGTCTTGTATACCCTAATAGTTTGCTGTTGTTTAATGCAAAACTGGCATTAATTTAATACACAGCAGGCCCGTAGCCAGTAATGTTGTGGGAAGCTCTGTGGTTGAAAGCATGCATTTGTAATACACTCACATTCCATTTTTAAGGTAAACCTGTAAAACATTTCAGGCTCAAAATTCTAACCTATGAGGCATAAACAATTAAAGGAGTTGATGTTCAGATACAAGGGCAGTGCAACGTGCAAGCTCTGTGAACCAGCACTGTGTATAGTAGAGCTGAGCTGCAGAAAGCTGCACTCTACACAAACTCTTACTGGTTGAGAGTGGTCATCTTCAGTCCAATTTGTAGGTATTGTTGTAGGGTGTATTTTATATAAAAGTCTTTGTTAGCAAATACCAAGATTTTATACTCCAGCAATTCCAAGACCTTTGCTTTCTGGCTCTTCCAATGCTACTAGTATTATTTTGTCTTTGTTTGGTGTGCTTTTGCCAATCCCAGCCCCTAACCTGGATGTAAACCCAACTTCTACTATACATTCTCCAACTAGGATTGCAGCCATTCAGAAAAATACTGTCCTGCCCTTGTTGTTTCCTCCTCCTCCTCCTCCTCCTCCTCCAGGCCTGTTGCCCCAGAAAAGCAACAGGCAAGGCTAATCCCTACCCCATCCCCTGACCCCAGCCATTAAACAGAAAATGATATTGTGTAGGTGAATAGACAACTTTTGTGTTCGGCTTTCCCCCAGGCCCACCAAAAATGCTGCATTTTGCCCCGTTTCTATTCCTGAAACTGAGCTGGGCCCCTCTACCTCTGACCCAAAAGGCTCTGCACCCAGGGACCACAATTTTGTACTTCAGGAGTTGGCAGCCTTCTCTGCACCATCCCTGTTTCTATTATCTTCCAGAGCAATCCTAAGTGACGTCAAAGAGAGTGACGAGGTGAATCTACTGCCTCATCCAGATTCCAGAGTCATGCGGGCTAGGACAGAAGGTGGGGAGGGTGGGGTTTTTTACTCCCCCTTCCCCCAGCACAGCAAAATTTTAAGATGTTCTCCTATTGGTCAAAAAAGAAGGATTTTTTCTGTGCCAGCTCCAGAATTAGACTAGGTGAGGGCCCACCTGTTTGCCTATGGCCCTGCTGACCACTGGAATGGCTATAGAGCATCGGTCATTGTTTTCTAACAACGATCTGGAAAACTGCTCCTGTTCCTTAAGTTGCTAGTTGCTAGTGACTCTTCAAATGTTACCTTTTCCAACACTGAAATTAATCTTCATTTGTGGGAGCAGAATCAACATTATTTTTGGCCATAACGTAATTCAGTAAGATAGTCCTATGAAAATTGTAAAGTAAAATTATTTTGAAGGAAGAAAACCATCTTTTTTTCCAGTTAATGGATCTTTGAATATCAAAGATAGGAACTTCACAGTAAGAAAGAACCGAACAATTGACATAGTTTGTGAAGCTCTTGGATGGGCTCCTGCTGCACACATTTCCTGGATGGAAAATAATATTTCATTAGATAATTCAATGTATGTTACCAACCAACATCAAGGATTGAATGGCTTGTACAATGAAGAGAGCATCTTAAGCCTGACACCAATGTCCAATGTCACGGTGACTTGCTTAGCTGCCATAGATGCACTCCCTAAACCGCAGTATGCAACTGTGAGTCTTATTGTGTATGAACCTCCTCCAAGTAAGTGAATATCATATTGGTGCACTTCTTGTTTCATTTTCACAATCTTTAATTTCTTTTTATACAATTTGATATGCATGCTTGAAAGTTATAGAACTTGGCTTTAGATCATTGCAAGAATATTGATGGGACCTGATGAGTCTCATGGAGTATCTATACATGTCATGACGTTGACCCTGGAATGTCCTAGAAGATGATGATGGCAATGATTAACATTTATATATCCCTGCTGTGCACCACCTTGGTGGCTTTTTAGCAAAGGTGGTGGTATATAAAATTCTCCTCAAAATTCTCAGTTTTTTAGATGATGTTGAATACTCCCTTGATATTCTCTGCATGCTCAAAAATATTTTCTAATTCTCCGTTTAACACCCAATGACATTTTACAGTAATACCTTGGATTGCAAGTAACTTGGTTTGAGAGCGTTTTGCAAGACAAGCAATTTTTTAAATATTTATTTAATTTTTTTTTAACTTGATATACAAGCGACGTCTTGCAATACAAGTACTGTAGTACGGCTTAAATTAAAAATCTCTGTACACATTTTTTTGGGGGGATTTTATTTTGATATAAGAGTGTTTTGGATTACAAGCACGTTTCCGGAACGAATTATCCTCTCAATCCAAGGCATGACTGTATTTCATATTTCAATGTCTGATTTTGCTAGAAAGTGATAACTGATATGCAATTTTATTTAGCATTTGACTGTACTGATAGGTAAACAGTGGTATATCACAATGATTTTTAAACTTTCTGTATCAGCCACATAACTCCGTCGTCATCATCATGGCCGTTGTTGTTGTTATTATTTGAATTTCTTGGTCACCATTCTCATTAAAAAGAACCAAGATGACTTACAACAACATTATTAACACATACAAAATATCAAATAGCTAAAATCAATTTCCATTAAAATACCAAAACATAATGATACAACTAAAACATCAGTACTGGATAAAAAGCTCATCATATTCCTCAAATGTCTGAGAGTAAAGTCTTGACCTAGCACAGAAAAGATGACAATGTTGGTGTGAGATGGACCTCACTGGGGACAGACAGAGTTCCACAGGTGGGGGGGGGCACCAGTGAAAAGTCCCTCTCTCTTGTTGCAATCCTTGGAACCTTCCTTGGAGGCGGCACTCTAAGGAGGGTCTCATGTTGATCACAGTGTATGGGTAGGTTCATACCAGCAGAGAAGTGCTCCATCAGATATTGTGGTCCAGATCCGTATAAGGCAGGGCTCTCCAACCTTGGATCCCCAGATGTTGCTGGACTACAGCTCCCAGAATCCCTTGCCATGCTGTCTGGGTATGCTGGGAGCTGTAGGCCAGCAACATCTGGGGACCCAATGTTGGAGAGCCCTGGTATAAGGATTTATAGGTCAAAACCAGCTGCTTGAACTGGGCTCGGAAATGTATAGGCAGCCACTGCAAGCTGGCCAGAATTTGTATTATCATTTGAGGATTCTGGAGCATGTTCTAGATTACACACTCAGTTCACCCCAGCAGCACAGGGCCCCGCCCTTTCGGGACCAAGTGTATGTCACAGAGCAGTCACAATGTGGCTCCACACATTGCAGGGAATGTTCCATAGTGGTGGGCAAGCATTCTTTGGGCTGTTCTGTTCACTGAGAAATCCCTTGTTGTAAACTTTCAAAGGACAGGAGGCTGTCTCTGCTAGATAGTTTGAAAACTACTTGTACATCACATTTGCAAGTATTCGATGTATTTTTAAATATTAGACAGCATTAGATAGTTGGCATGTAATAATATTTTTATCATACAGAATTTGACAGATATAACATGCCATGTTATTTAGTATTTGACAGTTGAGAGCTTATGAGATTTCATATCTGCAGCCTGCCAAAATTAACATCAAGTCTAAAAGTAATATTTTTTGTTAAAATTTTCACATTAAAATTGCAAATTTGAAAGCCAAACTGGATGTTATGATGGGCCTGTATGTTTTTATTCCACCTGTGCTGTGATCCCAGTCCAAAGCAGGATGCCTTGCAGCTGCTATTTGGAAAATGTTTAAAGACAGAAATGCAGCGATGTATCTCTGTTTTGTAACCTCCAGTTTGGCTCTAAATTTTGCTTCAGCATTGGTTGTGCAAAAGCTGAAAAGTGAACTTCAACATTTAACGAATTCTGCATATTTGTGGACATTCATTTGCGTTCCGTGCATAGATGCAGTCTATAAGACACCACCTTTTGCCACTGCTGACTGTGGTACATAGGAATTTGCTGTCAGGGAGGCAACATGGAACTTAATCACTTCGGGATTTTATTATGTTAAGCGGTATAGAAGTATCACAAATAAATAAATCACATAGCTATGCTTTTTTGGATGCTATGGCTGTACAGTTGTTAAGTCTTTTAAAACTATTTTATTGCTGTGAATTTTGCAATTTTTTTTATTCTGTTGCATACTGATTCTGGTACTGCTTTGGAGGCAGGGAACATGGAAAATACATTTTACTAAATAAATAAATAAATAAATAAATACGCACTTAGTCACAGCAACTAAATTCTCATTCTGGGCAGAGAAAGATCAGTGAAAGACTATTCACATTTCTTCAGCTAAACTACCTCAGCATGTTGGTCTCACAGGATTTCCTGTAGTAATGTTCAGAACATGCCATTTTAGTAGCAACCAGTGAGGTAGTTTGCTAGGTGAAACTGTTGGCTGCTACTGTGTGGTGATTGAATGGAGACAGGAATTCCATCTGTATCATTTAAGCACTGTGAGGAGGTAGGAGGGAGGTGCTGCAGCTACCACCGTGCAAGCACACGATTGCTGACTAGATATTTGCCCCTAGTGATGCCAGCAGCTTGCATCTGTGCTGGCATGACTATACAGTCAGCAACAGTGTGGTTGCATGAAGCTGTCTGTGGCACTGTGCACTGCCCACTGCCCACTGCCCACCTCCTCCCTCTGTCGAATCATAGTGGCATTCAGTGATTTCACCTAGTGCCTAGTAGAGGTCCTTGTGCAGTATCCAATACTGCTGCTGCATTCCTGCTCATTCTGTTGCACAAGCAGGACCCACTGCTCATGTAATAGGAAGTTAGTACAGTAATACCTTGGATTACAAGTAACTTGGTCTGAGAGCGTTTTGTAAGACAAGCAAATTTTTAAAATAAATTTTGACTTGATAAGCAAGTATGGGGGTTACCCGTACCTCTCTGAGGCTCGGGGCTCTCCGCGGCTTGCCCCTCCATGTTGGCGGTGGCCCACTCTCGATCTTCTGAGCGGCGCGAAGCGTTCTCCGTGCCACTCGAGCCACTGCCAGAGACGCTGGAGCCAGAGCCGCTGCATCCTGCTGCTCCGGCGCGCTGCTGGACCCCCGCGCTATGTTTTTGGCAGGGGGAACCAGCGCAACAGGGCTTAAACAGTCCTGTTGCTCTGGTTTTCCCCTCCAAAAACATAGCGCAGGGGTCAAGCGTGCCGGAGCAGGGTCCCGTCGCGTCACTTCCGCTGGTCCCGTCGCGTCACTTCCGCCACGCCGGAAGTGACGCGACGGGACCAGCACGGGTGGCTCTCTGTGGAGCGTGAGGAGCCAGGTAGGCCTGCGCTCGCCACGGAGAGCCCGCGCGGGCACGAGCAGGCCGAATTCTGGCCTCACTTGTGCCTGTGCGGGCAAAAGTTACATCCGTATAAAAGCAAGCGACGTCTTGCAATACAATCGTAGGGATGTAACCGCTCGCCTCGAGCGGGTGTAGCGGGCCGAAATCGGCCCCGTTCATGCCCGCCAGAGACTTGCTTTGATATAAGAGTGTTTTGGATTATAAGCATGGTTCCAGAATGAAATTTATGCTTGCAATCCAAGGTATTACTGTATTTATTTATTTATTTATTTATTATATTTATCAATCGCCCATCTGGCCGATCACCCGGCCACCCTGGGCGATGTACAATTAAAATACAACAAAACAACACAATAAAATATAATAATTAAAACAATATAAAAAATTCTCATTAAAAACCTAACCCACCCCATATTCCCGCCTGAACAGCCATGTTTTTAATGCACGGCGGAAGCTCATCACGGAGGTGGCATGGCGAAGGTCACTAGGGAGGGAGTTCCATAATGTGGGGGCCGCCACAGAGAAGGCCCTCTTCCTAGTCCCCACCAGCCTGGCTGCTCTGGCTGATGGGATAAGGAGAAGGCCGTCCGTGGCAGACCTTGTTGAGCGGCCTACTTGATGTTGCTGGAGGTGCTCCTTGAGATAAGCTGGGCCGGAGCCGTGTAGGGTTTTAAAGGTCAAAACCAACACCTTGAATTCGGCTCGGCAAGCAACTGGTAGCCAGTGCAACTCATTAAGCACTGGCGTGATGTGATCACGCCGGGGGCTGCCCTTAATCAGGCGAGCCGCTGCGTTCTGTACCAGCTGAAGCTTCCGGACCGTCTTCAAGGGTAACCCCACGTAGAGCGCATTACAGTAGTCTAGGCGAGAGGAGACCAAGGCATGAACCACTGATGGGAGCAGGTGATTAGGAAGGTAGGGGCGCAGCTGCCGTATCAGATGGAGTTGATACAGCGCCGCCCGGCTCACAGCTGCCACCTGAGCCTCCATGGACAGCTGGGAGTCTAGAATGACCCCCAAGCTGCGGACCTGGTCCTTCAGGGGTAGATGTACCCCATTCAGCACCAGGTCAACATCCCCTAACCCTCCCTTGTCCCCCACCAGAAGTACCTCGGTCTTGTCGGGGTTCAGTTTCAGCATGTTCCTTCCCATCCAGCCAGCCACTGCCTCCAGGCACTTGGACAGGGTCTCAATGGCCAACCTCGGTGAGGACTTAAAACAGAGGTAGAGCTGCGTGTCATCCGCATACTGATGACACTGCACCCCAAACCTCCTGATGATAGCTCCCAGCGGCTTGAGGTAGATGTTGTAGTTCAGAAAGCAACCCCAGAAATGCTTGTTTCCAAATTGGGACAGGTTAGTGGAGCTTCCTCCTGTCCCATTCCGGAAACAAGCATTTCCACTAATTTTGGGTTGCTTTTAGAACTGCTAGCTCCCAGTTGCACTAGCGGTGGGTCCCTCTGATGTGCAGGCAGACTTGGATACTGCCCAATAGTTGTTAGATATAAGAAACTCTCTTCTTTTAGTCAGAATGGTACAATCCACTCTGACCATCACCAGCTCTCCAAGGTCTCAGGAGATCTCTCCTAGGCCTGCTATCTTCAGCTGGAGATGCCAGTGAACCTTCTGCATACAAAGCATGCATTCTACTACTAAGAACTGCCCCCCCCCCCCAAATAACACGATTGCTGTTTTTGGCAGCTCTTAGTATGTTATGTGATGCAAGTCTGTGTTTGCTGAAGTGGGCTGTGGTGGCATGGTTTGAGCAATGTATTCACATATTATAGGAAAGGGTGTGGCACTCAAACCTAGATATGGACAAACTGATTATTTTATTTACATTTCATTGTTTAATTATAGGGTGAGGGTAAGAAATGACAAAAGTAGAGTGTGACTAAACAAAACAGATCTATCAGGAAGGGTGTGTGTGTGTGTGTGTGTGTTGTGTACCGTACCGTATCGTATTTTTCGCTCCATAAGACGCCCCAGACCATAAGACGCACTTAGTTTTTGGAGGAACAAAACAAGGAAAAAAATATAAGATGCACTTACGTAGGTTTCAGTAATGTGTCCTTCATTGTTATGAGATTGTTATTGTTACCACCTCAATTATGGAAGAGATATAAAAGAATAAAGGTGCCTGAATGCATTTGCCAGCTTTACACTGAGCACTGGTGTAGTGGCTAAGCAATTTCTTTAATTTAGTACCGTATTTGTTTATAAAATGTTTATAATGTTACTACCTCACAGGGTGGTTGTGAGGATACAATGGAGAGGAGGATTAGGATTACCAGTACCAGCCGCCTTGAGTTCCTTGCAGGAAAAAAGGCGGGGTATACAAAATGGTACAACTCACAATTCCCCTCCCAATGATGGATAGGATATTCTTAATTCCAGGATCATTTTAAAGCAGTAGGGCAATAATACCTACATAGGTTTTATGAAGAAATCCGACTCCCCCACGCATAGCCTGCTGCCCGCTGCCACAAGATTTCAGCGTTGGCGGCGGCGGCAGCAGCATTGTCCGCTGGCTGGCCCCCCTCCGTCCCTCGGCCGCGGCGCCTCCAATGAGAGCGCGGCTGGCCAGGCGTGGCGTTGCTGCTGGCGGGAATCAAGCAGCCGGGAATCAGCTGGGAGGCGGGGGCTTGTGCGGCTCTACCCAGGAGGCCTCCACTCTTTTGCCGACGGGCGGGGCAGGGGCGGTGGGCTCCGGAAGTCGCCACAGCAAAGCTGGCCCTGCGCCCGCCCGCTCGCGTCCCTGCTGCTGGGTGGGTGGGGGGGCGCCGCAGCAAAGTTTTTTGGGGAGCGGGCGGCCTTGTCCCGCCCCGCGCAGCTCGCGTCCCTGCTGCCATGGGGGGGCGCCGCTGCTGCCACCACCGCCGCAGCAAAGTTTTGGGGGGAGCGGGTGGCCTTGTCCCGCTCTGCGCAGGAGCCCTCCACTCTTATGCCGGACCAGTTGGAGGCACGCAGAAGAAGGTACGAAAAAATAAATTATTGGGTTTTTTTTTAAGCATTCGCTCCGTAAGTCGCAGAGACATTTCCCCCTCTTTTTTGGGGTGGGAAAAGTGCGTCTTATGGAGCGAAAAATACGGTAATTAATAAACTCTCTTGTCTAACTACCATTCTGAGGAATGGTAGTTAGACAAGTTGCCATAGTGATGTGATACAACTCAGAACGGAAGAAAAGCAGATGTCAAAAAGGGTAATGACTGTATACTTACTGATTAGCAAGAAACATCCTTCATTTCTCCCTGAGAAGCTGATTGTGTAGCAGCAGATACACATGAGTTGTCAGGACTGGAGTATATAAAGTCTTTTTTAATGATTAAGCTGAAATGGAGACATGTCAGGAGTAATGAAGACAATAGTTCCTCCTCACACTGGGTTGGATCTAGACTTCCCACTTCCCTGAGCTGAAATAAGTTTCTAGGGAACTTGAGAGAGCAGTCTATTTATTACAAAGTTATTTTCTTTATGAGGAAAAAGTAATTTAAATTAACTGATGTATCTATAAATATACACTGTAGCCTTAAGGATCAGACCCATGATCCATGGAGGAAGGGCAGGATACAAATTCGATGAGTGTAAAGAGGAGAACTGGTGAGGATGGAAAAGCAAATGGTAGAAGCGTCGTCTACCGCTGGATGAAGGGCAAAAACAGGAGGAGATAAGCATCCAGTACCAATGCAAAAAAGTGGGGGAGACAACTGGTTCTCTCCCCCACTTTTTTACCACTGCATGAAGGACAATGGAAGGATTTTGATATTTGAACTGCTAACTATGTTACCATGTAACTGTGGTCATCCTTATATGAGATATTAACCAGCTCACTGCAACCAGAGTGAAGTATTAAGTCAGTGGGTGGGTTCGCATGACACGACCGGACATCATAGTACGTCACAATGATGTACAACGATGGGCGCGACAGATTATCGCCCCCTCTCATGGCTAGTGTAGTGTTGTTTCGCTCGGAGCCCGATCCCCCTCTCGCTCATGTCATGTATCCCAGTGGCCTTTGTGAGCCAGTCTACATCCCAGGATCCCTTGCGTCCTCGCTCTGTTAGCTGCTCCATCCCAATTGGTCTGCTGAGCTCATGGGGAGGGCCTTCCCTCTCCTTCCCCCAAAGCAAAATGTAACCCTCTCCTTCCTGCCTCCCAGGCAACTGGTGTAAGTGCATCAGAAAAACACTCTGTACATGTCACCCGGCCCCTCTCCTTTCCACCTCCCAGACCATGTAAACCCAGCAGAAACAGCGATTGCTGCCTTCCCCCGCTCCCTTCCCTCCCTTGCCTGCCCTGGCATTGCATGACATGTCCTCTGCTTCTCGATCCCCATCCATCCTCCTCCCCCGAGAAGAGGGGCCCTTGCAGCACCACTCTTCCCACTGCCCTCATGTCCAGGTGCACACGTCCAAGGAGCTTCATTCACAACAACCCTTTCCTCCCCAAGGACCCCCCCCCTCATCGCTTCTCCCAGCGGTGCAAAATGGAGCCTATTCCAGTTGCCCTCACCGAAGAACCCGGACAACCCAGCCCCCTGCCTGCCCCAACCTCAGCTGCAGTGGAGAAAAAAAATGCTTTCCTGCTTTCCATCCACCGCAATGAGACACCTTTTGTTTCCCTGAAGCAGACTTTATTGTATTGGCAAAGTACAGAAAGGAAAAAAAAGAGAGTAAAGGAGCTGTATAAAGGACTCAATCTTAATCCTGCAAAGAATCTTGAAGCAGAAGTCTTGGTAAACCCGGAAAAGAGCTGCAAGAAGTTGCTATCTGGATCAGAAATTTGCCTGGTGGTGGATGGCACTTACCTCTTTCCTTGCAGGTCATTTTTCTTATAAAAATTCTGCAGGGTAAGAGATACAGGTATTCCCAAGAAGAAAAAATGACCCAGGGAAAAAGAGATAAGCACTCAACTCATGTACAAACTTTCAATCTGAATTGCAGCTGCTGGTTGTTTCTTTTAATTAAACCCTCAGGGGAAACATTCACATGATTCAGCATTATATGTGGTTTGACCCAGAGAGTCCAGCAAAAGCATTGCGGGTTAAAAGCCTCATGTAGAGACGCCCTAGGTCATGTGAAAAATCCCAAGGAGCACACTGAAAAGAGAAAGCGTATTATCCCAAGATGTGTGGTCTGGTCTGAAAGTTCATTACAAGAAGTTCACCGAGTACAAACTTGCAAATCATGCTGACCAGTTTTAACTCCATCACTAAGTGGAACATTGTTCACCTCTTTGTGCTGGGTTAGATTCATGTGTTTTTTTTCTCATTCCCACAAAATGCAAGTTCAGTTGTTTGCATTTCCAACCAATCTTAACTGTTAATTGGAGCATTCTGAGATACTAGTTGGTACTTTCAACAACATAGTGATGAGTTACCACTTAAGAAAAATCACTAATTCATTGATTTTTTGGAATGGAGTTCCACTCATGAGATGCTCATAGGAGGTGCCCCTTCCTGTTTCTCCCTCCCTCATGCAGCCCCTTGTGCCCCCCAAAAAATCTCCGGAGGGTTGCAGGACCCTCCAGAACAGTGGGGCAAGCTGCAGTGGGAGGGAAGAATTGGCAAAAGTTGCCTCCTCACCCCTTTCACCGGCAGGATCCTCTACTATAATGCAAACCCTTCTGTGAAAAATAGCACTTTCATTCATGGAGGGGAACTCTAGATTCAAGCCACTGCTTTTAATCTTGAACATATACCAGAACAGGCCTATGGATGCTGCAAGTTTTGGTTCTTTGCCTCCACTTACCAAAAGCTGAAATGACACCGCTGCATAATCCACCAAGAGTTTCGCCTGTGCATACCTCAATTGAATGAATGAAAAGTGCCCAAAAGTATTTCCCATAGATTATACCTTAAATATTTAAAATTTGGCCTGTGACCCAAATTCCAACAAGAACAGAAGTTTCTTTCCTGCAGTTAGAATGAATTACTCTGGACACACAGGCACAACACTGGGATATATGAGGCCAAATATTGTAATATTTTTAAATATGTCAATGCTGTAATGGAAATTGAATTCTATCCCGTGTAGCTCGTATCAGCCCAAACAGGAGTCAAAACCTTTGCAACATTGAGGGTTTGATGTGTAAATACAGTGTATTTTCCCCATTAATGCCAATGCTGAGGCAATCTATTATAATGAAAAGTATGGTCTCCTCTGAAGTGGTCTGCACATATGAAACTGCTTTTGAGATACATACAACATAAAGTTATTGAAAAGGACTCTTTGGTTGAATTGCATTTTAATTTGGAATTTTGTTATACACACACACACACACACACACACACACACACTCTCAAAGTTAGTTTTATAGAATATGGGCAGGTTCAGATTTAATAATCTCAGGCTGCAATCCTATGCCTGTTTACCTGCAAGTAAGCCCCATTGAACTTGGTGGGATTTATTTTTGAGTAGACATGTATAGGATTGCCCTGCCAGCCTAATAAACCCAATAAACTACTTCTTAGACTAAGAAGTAATATTGTGCTTATGCACTCCCGCCTCCCCATTCCTCCCCCTTTCTTTTGCTTGCCGCAGTTCTCCATTACATCCAAACTGGGAACTGTAGACTAATAATCTCTTGACTAGAAACCAGGATATGAAACCAGGGTCAGATAAAAGAAAAAATGATAAAAAGAATGATTAATTTGGCAAATAATCTTGGACTTCCAGAAGCCTCCATTGGGAAACATTACCTGCCATTGGTTTTTTTTAAAAAAAATATTATTAAAAATGAAAAATAATGAGTACTATGGGTAACTCACTAAAAAAAATTAGGAAGACATGCATATTGTTCATAAAATGTCAATTTACTACACTGCTTAACATTTATTAATTTTTATCTAGTAGAATCTGATAAAAATGAAGATTGGCGAACCCGAACTATAATTTTAGCAGTTGTGTTGTCAGTTGTGGGTTTACTCCTTCTGATCCTTATTATTCTGCTTATTATATGCTGCTGCAAAAGAAAGAAAGGTACGTAGGCTCTCTGTAGCTGCTGGCTATACATCTTAAACCTTAAAATTATATAAGGTGGGAGATTAGGCCCAAATAAGTTACTTTTCTGACAGTTGCAGATTCCTACTTGTATTATTGAAAATGGTTCCCCAAAATGTTAAATTTTCTTACAGGATAAAATCTGTCTATTAATGACTTGTAAGGAGGAACAATTGCTATTAGCAGCTACAAAACAACACACTGTAACTGTTTAAAATGCCCTGGAACTGTTTGCACATCAAACCCTCAGTAGTTTGGCAGTAACTTATTTCAGAAATCGCTTCACCATTCATTCCAAATCGTACTAACGTGCATAAGAACTGAGGGCAGTCTCCTATCTGGAACTAGTGCTAACTTAAAGGCCTGTGGCTTACGCTGGTTCAGCTTGCCTGAGCGTGGAAAGCTAAGCAGGGTCAAGCCTGGTTATTACTTGGATGGGAGACCCCTCCTCTAGTTTCCTGCATTGAGCAGGGGGTTGGACTCGATAGCCTTGTAGGCTCCTTCCAACTCTATGATCTATGAAATCTATGAAAGTACATTGTGCTAGCATAAGCTGCGTCTAACGCAGGGCACTCCAACCTTGGGTCCCCAGATATTGCTGGCCTTCGGTTCCCAGCATACCCAGCCAGCATGGCTAATGGCAAGGGATTCTGGGAGCTGTAGTCCAGCAACATCTGGGGACCCAAGGTTGGAGAGCCCTGGTCTAACGCAATGTCAGTAGCGTTTGCTGGTGCAACAGAATTTCTGGGGAAACTCTTTCCACCAGCAAACGCTATTGGCATTGGGCTAGAGGTAGCACAGGCTAGCACAACCTAATTTATATTAGCACTAGTGCCGAATAAGCTACTGTCCTGAGTTATGAATTGGGAAAGGAACACTAAGGCACACTGCATCTGTTGCGCTGGAAATATTGCAACGTGGTTAGGCCATTCAGTTCAAGCAGAGATCCTCCTGCACTGCCACACTTCAGAATTTCCAGCAACCTGTTCCTCCACAAAGCCCCGTCTGTTGTGCCACTCCTCCTGCTGCCTGAGAGCACTGTGCATGCCGGGCACCCGAGGGAGTGGTGCGACCCCTGGATATTCCAAGGTGAGGTCCAGCAAGTGAATAGTCTGCTTGTACTACAGCCTGCCTATTGCAGCAACGGCAGTACAAATGATGTATGTGATGGAGGAGCAGCAGTAGGGTAGTGTGTGGGGTGTCCAAGTGAGCCCCTCCACATCCTGCTGCTCTTGTGCACAGGGAGCAAGGCCAAGTTCCAGAGGGACACACCGGAGAGGAAATCCTTTTCAGTTATGTACAAAATGCTCAGTGTAGTGCTAGGAGAACGAGCTATGAAATGGAAGCCCTTCGTGCCTATGAGACTTTTCTCTTTCATTCCAATGAGGGGGGCAGGTCCGCACAAGCAGAGCATCTCCATCTGTGCCTGTCCATGCAGAATCTCCCTTAGAGCATTGGAGCAACTTTCCATACTAAAGAAAAATCAGCATTATGAAAAACTGGAGTGTTTTTATTTTCCTAGTAAATTGTGTTTCTTTACGATATTCTAAAGTCTGTCTTTCCCCCACCAGAGTCCAACTATCAAAAGGAGATGAGGTAAGCTGATTATCATTCCATCCCCCCCCCCAAACACACACAGTTATTGGGTAAAATCTATATTTATGTATTTATTGCATTTTTAATCCACTCAGTAACAAATGTTCTCTGGGCAGACTACGTAAAGGTAAAAGAATGAAATACAGTACAAATAACAAGAAACAGCACAAGCCAAGCAATGTAAAATATATAAAAAATAGCCATAAAATCTAAATCATATAAGATGCTGTGTAAATGTATTAGATGCTGAAACATATATAGGGCAGTATCCAGTGTGACACCACCGCTAACATAAATTGCATTGCACTAGTGTAAACAACCTCTAGTCCAATGCCAATAGCAATCACTGAAACAACGAGTTTTCCAGGCTAGTGCAATGTAATTCATGTTAGCAGTAGTGTCGCTCACAGTATTTATCTGAGTATGGATGGCATTTTTTAAAACTGTCAAACCTAGAAAAGTGAGCCTATATTACTGTACTGTTAATATTAAGGGTTAATAAACATAGTGCTTTCAAACTGCTGAGTTCTCATATAGTATTCAGCCAGGTGAATAGTACAGCCTATTCAGTGGGACTCTGTGTTATTTAAGAAAAGCTTTGCAAAATTTTGGGCACTTTTATGCTTGAGGCTTAAAATGCCTTTGAGCCTCTCGTGTGATTTATGTGAGTGTTTGATCTTTGCTCATAATGAGCATTTTGGCCAATGTAAGTTCTATATTCGCATTACAAAGCTAACTGAAGCACGAATTACGTTAAGCCTCATGTGAAAACAAAACACGCCAAGAAGATCTGATATTCTGTCCTGCTGTGTAATAACTGCAGAACGTCCTACTGGATGCAGGAGTCCAATGCCGATGTCAGCTGACATGTTGTCCCATTATTATTATTATTATTATTATTATTATTATTATTATTGACTTTTATCCCATCTTTCCACCAAAAATAGTGCTCAAGGAAGCTTATTCTAGGAGCAGGGAATTGACATTGGGACTTGCACAGCTATTGGCACCTCTATTCTGGCACTTGGGCACAGTCCCTGTACTACATAGTGCAAGGGCACTGTCCATCTTCTGCAGGGCAGGGAAGGAATTGAGAGGAGAGGGTAGAGTTGCCATGGGAGCAGCTTCATAGACCTCCAATCAGAGTAGACTTGAGCTGGCAAAACAATGTAGTGAGAGGGAGGTAGAAGATTGCAAGATGGGGCAAAACTGGACAGCTCTGCTCTCCATTTTACTCACAAAAGATGCTACAGTAGCTGTTGGATTGCAAGCAAAGGCTTGTGTCACAGTTGCTACAGCCCACAAAGATAGAATTGACTTTGAGTTGCACATTCAAATGTTCAGCACCTTTCAGAATTAGACTCTTACTGGGCATAGAATAGGACGGTAGCACTTCTGATGATAGCTGTGGCTTCCTATGTAGACCCAAGTAAGTCAAGGTTTTGCATGCTGAAAAGGAGGTGAGGAGAAAAAGAAACATGACACTGGGCAGGAACCCAGGCCTCACACAGCAAGCCACCTAATTAACTACTTAGCAATGCCTAATAAATAAAAACAAAGGCAGCCGTGCTGGTCCACGAGAAAAAATAATTTTAAAAATCCACAATTGAGCAATACCTTTATTTTTATTAGGACCAATCAAAATTCCACAAACGTGGAACTCTCCAAAACTCAGGCTAGGTAGTACAAAAATAAGGAGTTGGGGGAAGAAATATAAAACCAAAAATCTGGCCAGATGTGGCCATGAGGTCTGCAATCCCAAAATGAAGATTTGCGGACTGAATGAATTAGTCATTGGTAGGAGTTACATTCATTCACTCACTCACTCATTCATTTATTTTCTATACTGCCCAATAGCTGAAGCTCTCTGGGCGGTTAACAACAATTTATATATATTTTTAAAAACCAATAAAATACAGTACAAATACAATAAAAACAGCATAAAATTCAATACAAAAATACAGTTGGAGAAAGGCCCCAGATGTTGAGCATAGTGTCCAGGTAGATTGTGGTTGGGAGAGGTGTTCTGTCAAGTATTGCGGTCCCAAGCCATGTAGGGCTTTATAGGTTACGACCAGCACCTTGAATTGGGCTCGGAAGCATATAGGCAGGCAGCTAATGCAAGCTGGGCAGATACTATTGAGTAGTACCAAGTTATCAAGAGACAGCTGGATAGTGGATAGATCCAAATAGAGTTGGACCCTTGATTTCCTGGTTCTTGCAGCCATAATGGGAAGACTGAACAGAGGCTAAGCTGCTATTAGGGCTCCTGAAGCCACCACAGTTTTGGTTAAAAACAGATTTAGGTGGAAAGCCTTGCTGATGGAGCTTTCCTTAGTGTTTCCAATTACATTCAGGAATTTAGAATTCATCTCAAGACAAATTTTTGCTAGCTGTTTCCTAGTGCTCTGTACTTCCTGCAGGACCAATCACTCCCCTTTGGACTCAGAGCTGACTACTCATGCACAGGTTGCCACCCCCTACCAGGCACCGGAATGGCTGCACAGAATTGGCAGATTTCGCTGAGTTATGATTGGAGCCTGGCCCTGGACTCAAATGGGGCACTTTGCTGGGAGCAAAGCTTTCTCTATGGGTATGTGAGTCCAAGGGATCTATCTGGGGCCAATGGAGCAGGGGACTCTGGCCCTGGAAATGAGGGACAGGCACCAGAGTAGAGCTAGGAAAGAGTCACAAGCAACGCTATTAAAAATCAATCAGACCCTGGGTTTATTCCCAGAGCTAAGACACACCAATGTGAGGGATGCTCAAACAGAAATAATATTGACTGCCTAAACTTGAAGGTTTGGAGATTGGACCCAAGATGGGTTAAATCAAAGGGGGAAATAGTTTGGTTCTGGCTGTTGAATAAAAGACCAGGGAGGTTCCCTGCCTCTTGATTAATTTTTCCTGTAGCTGGTTATACGGAGTAGCACAGCCCAATCTTCAAAACAAAATGTGTTGTTAAGGGTGCTCAGGTAGAGCTTGACCTGACTGAGAAGTGGGGATGCTACAGGACTGGACCATTTTTCCCACCTGGACTTTTGATTGGCCACGGCCAGTTCAAAAATGGGATAGTCAGCTGGGTGGTAGCATGGTAATCAGGCAAGCTTTTGAATGTTTTCCCTGGACATAGGGAATTAATGTAACCAAGGAGGAAAAACTTACATTCTATGGTTCCTCTGTCTGCATCATTCTTGGCAGCTCCCAGCCCTTGCCTTCTGGAACAAAATTAATTTTTGAACCAAGGTATCAAGATAATGCCAAATAAGTCCATAATGCACACTACACATGCAAGAGCACATCTGGAGCGCTTCTGTCACAGTACGAATCAGGAATTGTGGTTTAAAATAAACTCTAGTTTGTTAAATAAATCAGGTTGAAGTTGGCATGTTTAGCAATTAACTAGAGTTTATTTTAAACCATGATTCCTGTTTTTTATATAACAACAAGCCAAATATTGGTGAAATTGAAACGGAATCATGGTTTATTCCTCCTCTCGGTCGTGCAGGAGGTGAAGGGAGCACTTTGCTCAGGCTCACAGGGCTCATGAACATAATACTAAATCATGAGTTAGCTTTATGTGCAAATGAGGCCAGAGTGTAAGCAGTATCAACCTGACTCCAAACTGACATTTCACTGCAAGACTTCAGTAAAGTCTGATTTATAGCTGGCCTTTTTTATAGTAACCTTAATATTTAATACTTGCAACATATACCACAAGAGGTCACTGTGCACCAGAATAGCTCACTCTTTTGAGCTACAGTAGATGTGCCAGTTCCGCAGGATCTTGGAGTATGGTATAGAATTTCTGTGGTACACAAACAGAACTGAAACTGAGAGAAGTTGATACAAATTAACTGAGACCGACTGGCAGGCAAATTAGATGTCATTCTCTGCTTTTCGAAGAATCATTCGAATGCAACCTTTTGAAAGAAGATGCTGGATAATAAATTGCTTCCAACTTAGCAAAATGAGTTTTTTTAACCTCTTACAATGATCCAAGCTAATTGTCTTTATGTTAGAATGCATTAAGCATTTAACAATATAAGAGATATTTCATCAATATTAATTAAGACCCTGTTAATCAAAACCAAAATGTTTAGAATGATGTCATTGTGAAGGTTTGCAAGGGCTTTTGTTTGCACTTACCTTTGAGGAGAGTGGATTGAAAACTATCCTTTGCCATCAGAGGAAAGAAGGAAACATAGGAGCCAATGTGGCATAGTGGTTAGAGTGTTGGACTGGGACTTTGGAGATCCGGGTTCTAGTCCCCGCTCGGCCATGAAACCCACTGGGTGACTTTGGGCCAGTCACTGACTCTCAGCCTAACCTACCTCACAGGGTTGTTGTGAGGATAAAATGGAGAAGAGAAGGAGGAGGATTATGTAAGCCACCTTGGGTTCCTTGAAGGAAAAAAGGTGGGGTATAAATATAATAAATAAATAACCCAGATTTATGGTTAATCAGTGCAAGTGCTTATCTGACTATCATATTTTGTTTAGTCTTAGCCCCTGCGAGGTCATTTAGATTAACTCTCTGAACATATAACAATATGTTTAGGGCCCTTCTAAGTGGGCCAGTAGTATGTACCTGCAGCTCTCAATTGGAAGGGAATTTCACAAATGGGGGTCCACTGCTGGAAAAAAACCCCTTGCTCTAGTACTAACCAATCTTGCCTTGGACACTAGTGGCACCTGAAGAAGGGAGTTTAGTAGATCCACTTGCACAGCAGCACCTGTGATTGGCCATTCACCTACTCCAGTAATACAGTGCTGGGGAGGGTTTTGCATTGGGAGGAGGAACCTGGTTCCAGACCGCTCCCTATTCAGTCCACTCTTTTATTGTAGCTAAAGCAAGGGCAGGCGTCGCGTGCCTTTCCAGGCAGTAAATACTCAGGAGTGGGAGTTGCACTGGTAAAAAGCAGAGCTAGGTGGGTTTTCTCTGCTTGGCAGGCACCTGATGATGCTTTTGCTGTGGCAGCTGATCTATAGAATGAGCCTGTAAAGCCGCTTAAATCCTAATACTTCAGCTTAAAAGGGCCATGGATCAGGCTGTTCCTTAGCTAGTTAGTAACTATTTACTGAAAGCTTTGAGTGCTGCAAGTAAATCCTGCCAAAAGGTACTAATATATTCCTTCTACAAGTTGGACCTAGAGTGAAAGCTGCTCAAGTCAAGTCAGAGCTTTTGGTGAAATGGATAGGAAATGAACCCAGTTGAAGTGTGTGTAGTAAAATAGATCTGCTTGAGCACTTGGGATGCTTCCAGATGGTTGGCTCCTGCCACTACCAGTCAAAATCCATTGTGAAGCAATTCTGTCTTTCCCTCCTTAATGGATTGCCTGTGGTAAGAAAAAAGATGGAAGAAGCAGTGGGAAAACACAGGAGGGCTACAAATGGAAGACAAAGATGTCTGGACTCTGGACCCCCTGTAAAATTCAGTGAATGAAGCTGGGTGATTTCCCTGCCATGGTATCACTCACTGGCTATTTAGAACAGACATCAACACTTATAGATCATTGCTGATAGCCAGTAAGGGTGACATTGTTTGGTTTAATGATATCTGGGCAGTATCCTGTTGTGCCTGTGTGCCAGCAGGAGCAACCACTTGTGCAAAGGGGATTTTGTGGGCACCAGAAATAGGGAGGGAGGGCTCAAGTGGGAAGGGGGGGCGCTAAATATCTGATCTTGCCTAGGGCACCAAACTGCCTTGCACCGGCCCTGACAAGCAACATGCAAAGAGCGGAAACGCACATTTCCAGAATGGGACAGGTCCATGGAGCTCATAGAAGGGAGCTCTGCTGACCCATCCCAATTGGGAAATGAACATTTCTGCTCACTTCTGGGGTAACTTTTAGAACCTCAAAATCCTTGTTACGTAAGTGGTCACTCCTGCTGGCACAAATGAAACAGTGGGAGTGCAGCAGCAATATAGGATACTGCCCTCTGTGTGCTATAAGTGTAAAGTGTCTGTCTATTATAAAGCTGAAAAATTAAAGTGAGTGTTCTTTGCTCACACAGAGAGATCTCAAATAACATGGGTTCAAATGTAACCATTTTTTTATTTTCTAGAAAGGTTTCAGAGAAGAAATCTTCAGACAGAAATTTGGAGACAATGAGTCACAATGGAAAGGATAATTATGGCTACAGTCCAGAAGAAACAATGCATGCTGCAGAAATGACAGGTGCGTGAAATTTGTGGGGGGAAATGTATATGCATATATTACTTCACATACGCACTTTAAATTCCAGCCTAGAACACCTTGATGGCCAGAAAGTAGACAGAATATTAGAATAAAATGAGTGAAGAAATGAGGACTGTTTTTGCCAGTATATGGCAGTAAGTAGCAAAAGGCTGAAATCTGCGAATGGCCTCGCTCTGGAGGTTTCATTTGAGGACAGCTTTAGGTATACATTTACCACACAAAAGCCCCTATTCTTTGTATGTGCCCATTCCCTCCATGCTGACAAATGCACTTCTTCGGCATGTGCTTCTGGTAATTTCCAGTAACATGTTTATTGGTAAAATGCCACGGATAACTATTAGTGTGGTATATTCATGTCCAAAGCCTCATACTTAAGAAATTATTTGGTGTAAGGAATTTGTGGATGATAGCCATGAATGTCAGTGTGGCGTAGTGGTGAGAGTGTTGGACTGGGACTCAGGAGATCCGAGTTCTAGTCCCCGCTCGGCCATGAAACTCACTGGGTGACTTTGGGCCAGTCACTGACTCTCAGCCTAACCTACCTCACAGGGTTGTTGTGAGGATAAAAATGGAGAGGAGGAGGAGGAGGAGGAGGAGGATTATGTAAGCTGCCTTGGGTTCCTTGCAGGGAAAAAAAAAGGCGGGGTATAAATATAATAAATAAATAAATAAAATGTCAGTTAAGGCAGAAATCCTAAGCAGACATATATAGAAGTGCCATTTAAATAAACTGCAGCTTACTTTGTGTGTGTGTGTGTGTGTGTGTTTTATAGTGTTTTTATTTAATGTTCTTTTAATTGGATTTTTAAGAACAATGGCAGGCAGCCTAAGTCCACGTACCGTGCATGGATGGTAAGGCGCTTTGGCATAGTCCAAACATCCTGAATCTATTTCCTGCTTCAGGTTGAAACAGCTAAAGATGATTGAATCATAGCACTGCTGAAGCAGCACCTGACCCTGTGGTAAGAGAGGTGGGCACAGTTGTCCCGCTCCACCTCACTTGCTTTCCTGAAGAGCCAACTATTTTTACTACTCTCTTTACTCCCCCATCTCCTTGAAACTACTACCTGTACTCAGCAGCAGCCGGTGAGATCATTCACTGGCAGGCAGGAACTGCTAGCCTCCAATGCAGGGCAATAGAGGGAGGACGGAACGGCTCGTCCGTACCGGAAGTGTTGAAGAGGAGACAGCATAGGCAGCGGGAAGGATCTAGTGGTGTCCACGTGCTAGCTCCGTTGACATTGCACTAGCATAAACTAATGCTTACACAGTGTCAGTAGCGCTAGCGCACAAATGCCGTTGGATCCTTCAGACAGTGTGGTTGCTGACTGACTAGCAGCAACATTTGAGTGAGGTGCCGGCTGCTGATGTCATGGAGGCATCAGTTAGGAACCATCTGTTTGCACAGTGTTGACTGAGATACCTACTGGTGCCATTGCTGCCTCCCACCATTTCTTGGCTCTCCCTTTGCTGTCTCTCAATTGCCCTGTGGCAGCACTGTGTGGTTCATGCCAGGAAATCACCTCATCAGCTGCCGCTGCCTATACTAGTGGTTTTTTGCCTAAACTAGGGAGACAAAAAGCCCAGTGATAGCCTAATGCTGCTGCTTGGCTGTTAAAATTGACAACTTCAGCCCACTTTTTAGCCAAAATTGTTGCATGAAAAAGAACTTCAGTCAGGCCTAGTTCACAAATGGCCTCAGCATCAAAATTAAGAACATAAGAAGGGCCATGCTGGATAAGACCAAGGGTCCATCTAGTCCACAGAGTGGCCAACCAGCTGCCCATTGGGATCCCACAAGCAGGACATGAGTGCAACAGCACCTTCCTGCCCATGTTCCCCAGCACAAGCACAGAAGCAAGCTTCGAGCTCATATCTGCTCCCCACCCCTTCATCTAAAATATAATCTGTGATGACAAGCCTGCTCACATGTTCCAGTATCCTGAAAATGGGGTGGGACACCTACATTGCATGATCAGCATAAATGATAAGTTATGCTCTATGTGCATTAGGGGCTGGGTGCAAGCTGGTTGTTCACTTCTATGGCATGGATCCATCATTTTCTTCCACCAGTGGGAACGTTCCCTGAGCAGAGTTCCACTCAGGATGCTCTGGCCAGTGGGAGTGGGGAAGCCATCTTCACTGATTCTCCTCTCCCCCTATGGCCCCCTGTGCCACCTCCCATTCTGTTCCAGAGGGTCTCCCAACTATCTGGAGCAGATTTTCAGGAGAGCTAGAGGGCCGCAGGTGGAGGGGAGGGGAGCGGAGCATCAGCAAAGATCGTCTACTCCCCTGTTCTGGCAGCCAAAAGACTCTGCTGGAGAAGAAGTCTTCCATAGGTGGAAGGAGCCCTTCCATCTGCAAAAGGCAGATCCTGGATCCAACCCTATGTCTCATCATGTGTGCAGGGAATATGTGTGAACCAGCCCTGAATGTTAGAAACCACAAAGCAAACGTGAAAAGTATGTTATGATTGTATGCTCAAATAGGCAATCTATGTGCAGCTTGTTGGTTCATTACTACATTGGTCTTCAGTGCAGAACAAGATGACCATCCCTGCTGTAACCAAACCATTTATAATGTTGTAAGTAACCTGCAGTGAATTTGCAGAGAGATTCATTGGAATATTTGCATGGAGAAGTCTCTGCAAACTTCCTCAGCTTCTTAGCAGAATTTTAACAAAGCATCAACTAAACTTAGACAAGCAGATTATTCCATGTCGTGAAAAGCTCTCTGTTCTCTTTACATAAAAGGGACTTCTAATAATAACTACATTTTTTTGTATTCTGAAATGATTTATAATTCCTACCATTTCGAACAGTCAATAACAATTATCCTACATATATTGTATTCTGTGTTGCAGGAGATCCCACTCTCTTCCCAGTTAACTCTAACACTTATGGTCCGAAACGAGATTTAAAAGTGAGCCCTCCATCAGAGGTAATTGGAACAAATCTTTTTTAGATCGTGACATATTTCACAAACATGTAATAGACTTAAATCATGTTTTCTAAAAGGACTGAAAAATATATGCAATCAGGCATTTTAGCGGAATGTTCTTTTCATGTTTTGGGCATAGCAAAACAGCATTTCTAAAATATATAATTTACATCCAAAATCTGGATATAAAGATTCATAATTGCAAAAGAATAAAATGGTATTTTGTCTGCTTGGTCTAACATTCAACACATTCTGGGATTTCAGTGAGGCAGCCATTATGTTTAAGAGTTCAATTTACATACCTTAAAAGCCAGGTGCATGTAACAGTTGACTGGCATTTTTTTTTTCTTTAATGAAAAGCAGCTGGGGAAGGCCAGAAATTTGATTGGCAAAATGGCAGATGAAGGTGTTCAACCATTTCCCTGGAGGTTGTTTTTTGAGGCACAATCATCTTCACCAACCTACTTTTCCATCCAATGCTGGAAAAAGATATACAGGTGGGGGAAAATTATAGAGTTTGGTGATTTTGATTGGGAAAAATGGCCTGCAGAAAATGGGTTAAGACCACCTCCCTCTCTGCTCTTCCTCCAATCACATATTTAGCCTTCTGTAGCTGCTCTTCATACACACACACACACACACACACACACACACAGAGAGATCAGCTGTGTGCTGTGACATATGCTAAAAGGAGTGAATACAGTTATGCAAGACACCTGCCTAACCACTATGAGAAATTTGGAGACATGAAAATAAGGTATGCATACTTGAATTGAATTCATGGAGTTAACAATTTGTGAAATAACAATTTATATGAAACTACAGGCCTGTGGCCAATACTTTGGCTGGTAAACTCCAACAGACACAACTGCTTGTACCCCAACCAGTGGACCACAGGAAGACCTTCTACCTCCCCATTTATGCTACCTCTATCACCTGCCTCTCTCTCTCCGTCTTTTGACTCCTGCCTTCTCACCCATCTCTGCCCCAGTTATTACTTTGGCCTTAGGTACTCATCCACTTGTGACTACAAGGTATGTGATCATGTAGCCAAGAAATATTGGGTATCTACTCCTGATAATGCAGCCTGCACACTTACCATGTTTTGCTTCTTTTTCTTGCACAGATCTCACCACAGTTTTTTAGGTCATCACAGTCTCTTCAATGTTTCTCCCCTTCTGCCATGTTCAGTGCCAATATGAGCACAAATCATAGGGCTGAACATACATATATGTTACTCAACTTTCAATTCCTTGTTCCTGGGATCTCACTTCTCAGTCCTTTTAAGCACCTGGAGGTCATTTTGCTTACTTTCTCAGGTATCTGAGAAAAATTCCATAATTTGTGTATATTTTCTCATGGTATATAGAGACAGGTTTGGGGACAAATCCCTTGAGCCACCAGATCCTAGAAGTTTAAACCCTATTTTTCTCCTTTGGTCTCTGAGCAGACCAATCTGATGTTATTCTCCCTCTCAGGGTAACACGGAGGTTAGTTTCCTTTATCATGCTTGTTCTTAGAATGTATGTCTTTTTTGGTCTGTTTGTTTGATTTAGAGTTGAGAACAATTGCTGTTGAAAGAACAGATCAAAGTCACCTTAACTGTGGGCTATCACTTGATTGAGAGAGTCAGGCAATTGCAGGAACAATAAAGCACCAGGAAGAGTGAGGTAGATCAATTTCATAATGACCTAGTCTGTAAGTTCAGGTCAGGTGTTTTTACAAGAGGATGGTGTAGGTTACCATGAAGTGCTATTTTGGCAATGCTATAGTTCATCAACAAGTATAAAGAGCTTTCAAAACTTAGCATTTCCCTGTAGGTGGCTTTATGACCGTAGATATAATCTGAGCCCATCAGTACATCTTGCAGGATGGTTTTCCTAATTTAAAATCATGATGACACATGGCATATTACATCATTAAAAATGCAATGATTCAAATGTATTCCCCCCCCCCCTATCAAAATCCAATGATTGTTTCTTTTTTGGACACATTTTATAGACATATCATCATCATCATCATCATCATCATCATCGAACTAAAGTATATTATATGTTCAATCATCATCATTATCATCGACTAGCATGGAACTATGGAGTGTTAGAGTCCTGACCCTCCAGCATATATTGGTCAGTTGATCTGAGCCCCCAATCCACAGAGACATTCCAGGGGAAGGGCACTCATCTCATCATCTGCGGGGCTGCTGGTGCTTGCCTCTGCAAGCCCACTTTTTAGAGCCTATCTAGTCCCCTCCAACAGGACTTTCTTCCCTTGGACAGGGGTTAGTGCAAAATGGAGCAACAGATCTGACTTTTTGTTGGGAGGGGGAAGAGTGGAAAACGGAAGGTGGAGTGTCCTGGAAGAAGGTGTGGCTGATTGGCTGGAACACTGGACAGGAGCACTCAACAGTGCAACATTTTATGCAGGTCTGTCCCACTTGTTATAAATGAATGTAACTTCTTCAAGAAAATATATAAATGAGCGATGTAGTGTTAAGTCATGGGACTAAATAAGAAATCATTCACAGGCAGCCCTGGTCTTACTTGGTTTTCCTGACCAATGGCTTTTTTGTTCTGTTCTGCTGGAGTAAAAAAGTAATATGAGAGAGGTACAAGTCTCCAAACTCCTGGAAAACACTGGAGTGAAGAAGACTATAGCACTGGCTTCATGTTGTTTGAATAGAAAAGTAGGGAAAAGAGATCTTGGGTCTATCTTCCTTGAAAAATTCTGGGGTTAAGAATTCATCACTCTGTCTACCCACCACAAAGCTTCTCCTCCCAAGATGAGACAGAAGAAGTGCTGAAGATACCATATCCTATTTATGAAAAAGACAGTGGAAAGCAAAGGCTCGTGTATCTTCCTTCCCATCCCTGGAGAATGGAATAAAGAATTCAACTTTCTCAGCCTCATTGATGTTCTAAGAAGCCATTATAAAGATATGGGAGATGCTCTGGAGGCTTCAGAAGGTAGATTTAATGTGAGGACGGAATTTCATATTAGTATTATACTTATCTATGGGTAGGCTAGAATAAATGGAAATGACATACCCACTGAATGTGATTACCATGTGAATGAAAGTACCAGCATTTTCCCCTGTGAAAAACTAAGGCTGTTTTTTTTTAGTATGGCAAGTAATTACTCCCCACAAAAAGCATGATATAACCAAAGTGAAATAATATGCAGAAAGCTTCAACATATAATACTGTATTTTAGTAATAGCCTTAAAAAAGTTCTGAGTTCCCAAGACCATAGGGATGTTTCTTGTTACTTTGGCCTTAAGTACTCATCCAGTTGTGAATACAAGGTATTCACAAAGTAACATGTAGCCAAGAAGTATTGGGTATCTACTCCCAATAATGCAGCCTGCACACTTACCATGCTTTGCTTCCTTTTCTTGTGCAGATCTCATCACAGTTTTCTATTTCGTCACAGTCTCTTCAACGTATCTCCCCTGTCCTGTCCTTGTATCACTTTAATCAACATTTACAAAAAGGCACAGCACAGTGATCCAAGAGGGAATTGCCTCCTCCAGGACTTGCTATTCAGAATTGCCTCCTCCAGGACTCGCAAATCCAGGGTTCAGCAGTGTTCAAAGCTGCACCCACACATTCAGCAACCTGATGGCAAACAAACATCTCTACACCAGTAAGGTGTATCCCCAAAGGTTGCAATCCAGTGGTCAGCATGCATACACTAGGAGGCTAACTCACCAACCAAAGGCTCAAGATCTTCAGCTCTCCATCCATCAAAACAGAAAGCATATCTATCCCAGAATGCAACAAAAGAAGAGTCGCCATCAACAAATTGGGGCCCAGCCACAACGAGAGGCTGCAAGCATTCCAGAGAAAACCATCTTATTCCAGCCCTAAGACTGTTGTTCAGCCTCCTCCATAAAGGAGATGATGATGATGATGATGATGATGATGATGACGACGACGACGACGACAACATCACAATCCCAATGGACTGTGCAAAAACTTAACTGAGGTTTCCACAAGATGTTTTGACCAATGATCCCTCATTGACCTGGTTCGCATGACACAGCACGACTCCTCGTGAGTTCTTTAATCTACAAGGAGCTGCAGCGCCAATGGGTACTAACCTACCTCACAGGGTTGTTGTGAGGATAAAATGGAGAAGAGAAGGATTATGTAAGCCGCCTTGGGTTCCTTGCAGGAAAAAAGGCGGGGTATAAATATAATAAATAAAGGGCATCACTTTGCAAATCCAACCCCATGTTGTTCGAACCTGGCAAGTGTGGGTTATGTGAGGGTTAAGCAACCCTTGCATAACCCGTGGTCTGTTCTAGGGTTATGTGAGGGTTGGTTAACCCCCACATAACCCATGCTCGCTGGGTTTGTATGACATGACCCCCAAGTGGGGGTTGGATATACAAAATGGTGGCTGCATGTGCCCCACATGTGCCACAGCCCCACTGTGGGTTAAATAACCCATGATGGGCTGTTGTGTCGTGCAAACCAGCCCATTGTATATTGATAGTATGTGAGCTTCTTATTCTTTTTATCATGAACCAATGAGATTTGATTATTTTCTCCTTTGATAAATGATCTAGTTCACATAAATCATAATAATGTAAGTTTTTCTGACTTTTTTTAATTAAAAAGAATCACATTTGTAACAGTGAAATTTGTGCTGGCTTATTAAAATGTTTACCACATATTCACCATGGGAGGTAGAACATGAGATTTCCAAGACCCAGTGAAATTAGTGGGAAAATTCCCATTGAATTCCATCAGCCTGTTCTTTCTCTCAAAAGTCTTAAGAGAGCCAGCAGCAGCGATAACATTGTGTAAACATTCTCTATGGCAGAGATGCCATTTATTTGCATCTCACTTTTAGTGATGTAGGAGCCAGCCAGGAATGATGAGCAGTGTCTGGAGTTATTGCATCACTACCACTACGACTTCTTCTTCTTCTTCTTCTTCTTCTTCTTCTTCTTCTTCTTATTATTATTATTATTATTATTATTATTATTATTATTATTAGCGATGGAGGCAGATGCTTAGGAAAAGGGCTCGCTCTGCAGTAACTAAAAAAACCCTCTTCATCATTGCAAACACAACTTAAGATCTTTAAAGGAGTTTTGGCAGTACAGCGAAACTCAATAGAACTTCTACGAGACCAAGGAGAGGCAAGGAGAAATTTACGACTTTATCATAAACTGTCTCTAGAATTAGTGATAAGGTAATTGGATGTCTGGGGTGAGGGCACTGCTTGACACACTGTTGGTGTTTCTTTCTTTCCTTTGATGAACTCCACAAGAAATTTTCTGTGAGAGTGGAGAGTGGACAAAGGAACAAAAGTTAAGAAGAATGGTTAAGATGAATAAGAGCTCTAACTGTTAAATTCACTTCCCTGTGCTGTTATTGAGGCACTATGTTTGAAACTGAGATACTTCAGAGCAGGGATGTTGAAGAGTCCTTGGTTTTGAGTCACGAGTCGAGTCACGAGTCTTTGGACCCGAGTCCCGAGTCCGAGTCTTTGGTCCAAAATGGTGACTCACGAGTCATGAGTCACTCCCAAAGCTGACTCTACGAGTCCCTATTAAAATCAATGGGGGTTTTTCCCAACAGAATAAGTCTATTTCAGATGTGTGGCTTAAATAAATTCTAGGCACAAGTGTGCCTTTTTATTTCAAAACTCTGCAACTGGTTTTGGCAAGAACAGACCAGGCAGAGAAACCCAAAATAACCAGGCAGGCAGAGGAGGCAGGGAACCCCAAAGCAGGCAGGCAGAGGCCTTTGTCTTAGACAATTCAAACTGTGGAACTGGTCAAGAAGAGACCAGGCAGGCAGAGGAGGCTGGGAACCCCAAACAGGCAGGCAGAGGCAGCCAAATCCAAAATGTCTGAAAGGTTGCATTTTAGGGAAATGATTTTAAAAAAATAAACTTGCTGTACTTCCTAAAACCTATCCATGTTGCATTTGAGGAACACGATTTTGGAACACGAGTCCTTGGTCTCGAGTCCTGAGTCGAGTCTCGAGTCCCATTAAAAATATTGGGACTCGAGTCTGACTTGAGTCACAGGGGGGGCTCAGTCTGACTCACGAGTCGAGTCCTGGAGTCCGAGTCCCCATCCCTGCTTCAGAGGTAACCTTGAAGCACGTTCTGGAAAATTTCTGCTCATTCATTGTATTTAGCTTTGAATTCTTTGCTCTGCTTTCCTTCGTTGGTAATTGTCTGTGGTTTTGGAAAGAGAATCAAACTTGGCAACTGAAACCACCTTAGCTGAAGACTGAAAGCTAAAAACTGAAAGCTTAGCTGAAAGCTAAGAAGTTCCAACTTCTGGGGTGAGGAAAAGACTTACTTCCTCACCTGCTGTGATAGAGAAGAGGGGTCTGCTCCTGCAGGGGCTGGTCTTTTGTCCTCCACCAAGTTAACTTGGATGAACTGTTTTTGATTATTTTCAGTAGTATAAAGGCAGGATTGCTCAAGAGAAAGGCTTGCCACCTTGAAGAAGAAAACTGTGTTTTCCAGGGCAGTGGTTTGTTGTGGTCTTCCCTTTATCAAGCAAGTTGGATTGAACTGTTCCTGGTTTTCTTTTTCAAAGGAACTGCTTCAGCTGTACAATTGCAGGCTGGCCCTCACTGGTGTACTTAATTGGGGCTTGGTGAATTGTCTCAGAGTCCTTGTTTTATTCATAGATCATAGAGTTGGGAGGGCCTACAAGGCCACTGAGTCCAACCCCCTGCTCAATGCAGGAAACTAGAGGAGGGGTCTCCCATCCAAGTAATAACCAGGCCTGACCCTGCTTAGCTTTCCACACTCAGACAAGCTGAGCCAGCATGAGCCACAGGCCTGTATGGAACACTGCTGTATACTGTTTATATTTTTCTTCTGTTTGGTCTGGAGATCGTATAAGGAATAAATATAGTGTTATTAGATGTGATTGAAATGGAGGAGTCATATATTGATGACTAGGGGATGGCATTTGATCTTACTCTGTCCTGTCTGGTAATTCAACAGGTGCAGAGGAGCAAATCAGTGGTAATTACTCCAATTTCAGATCTTTAAAAAAGAATGGATGATCAATCAGGGAACTCCATTATACCCATAGCCTCTGTAGAGGATGCCAGCATCCCACTGTCTACTCTGCCTGTGAAGGATGAAAGCAGTCCAATGGGCAAAAAGGATAGTGGTAAGACAGAGGGAAGGATGATGCAGACCAAGATGGCAGACTTTATACAGGGGCATGGGAAATCAGCGCCTGGCACAGAGCGCAGCTTTTTACCTCCCCCTGATGTATACACCACTCCCCCCCCCCGACTCGTTAACTATGTCTACAACAAATGACCAACTTCAGGGAAGTAGCTGTTGAAATAGCTATATGGGTGTGGAAAATGAGAATGGGAGATTTCCCATCTACCCCCATTGGAAGGGGAGTCCCCGGAAAAAGCAGAGCAGAGTATTGGGAGGGGTGTGGAAGGGAAGGCCGTACATGCTTGCATGGTTGAGGAGCTACCTATATTCAGTGGGTTTGATAAGGAGGGGGTTGAAAGGAAATCTTCAAATCAGCATGTAAGTAAATCATACTAGGAAACCCCAGTTCAAACATGATGTCTGCCATAGTCATATAAGCAATACCATTCTGGGAATTAGTGGTTGGGATGAAGGAGATATTAGGACAAATAGTGGGGATGTTGAGCGAGAAGTTTGGACCTTGGCTAGACGATTTGGACACCAAATCTGATCATGATCACCTCAGAGCCTGCTCCAGTCAGATTGCCCTCTCCCCCTACAGGACCATCACCACCAATGGCTCTGTGGGTAGAATCCTAGAAAAGAGAGGGAGGCAGGCACACAGGCAAATAACATCCCAGAGCCTGCTTCAGTCAGACTGTCGTCCGCCCCCCGCCCAGGGCTGTCTACCGCCATTTGTCCCCATGGCAAGGCTCCCAAAAGAGTGAGGTAGGCAGGCCAGTGAATAGCATCTCAGAGTCTGCCATTTGGTGGGAAAGTGGCCTGTAAATTTAAATCTAAATAATTATTTGGACTCCCCACCCGCAAAACAGGGCCATATGTCACCATCTGCCCTGTGGGAAGGATCCCAATCGTGTGTGTATGTGTTTTAAAAATAACTCACTCAGTCATCCCTTTGCAAACTGAGAACAAACCCCAGCCTCAGTGGCAACGTGACCACTGGGTTGGACCCAGGATTTGCCTTCTGTGGGATGGAAGGGCTCTGCTCATGAAAAGTGCCTCTGCCCAACTTTAAGGAAGCCCCCTTCCCCCTCACACACACCATTCCATTCAGCAGGGCCCCCTGACTTGCTGTATGTATAACATTTTCAGGGGGCTGGAAGGACTGCCAAGGGGTGGAGTGCAGGGAGGTTCGTTTCTGCCAGCCCAGTTGCATGCACATAAATCTGGATCTGAAAACTTTTGTATTTTTCTATTTATATGTTTTAATTGTACAAATTTTAATGTTGTGAAGCCACCTTGAGTCCCAGTATTGGGAAAAAGGCAGGTTATAAATCATCATCATCATCATCATCATCATCATCATCCAACCCATTGTCATTATCTGCATTGTGCAGCAGGGTAGGATGGGGTGGGGCATCTATGCATCTCTATCTGCTGGGGGTGGGGATCTAGGAATCCTTTTCCACATTCTTGTGCAGCATCCTTATGGACCTAGTCACAAAAGAGGTGTGGAAACTTGCAGAAAAGGACGTAATGAAGAGAACGGCCAACTTTGCCCCACATGTTAACAGAGTCATGCTTGATCTGTAGCATAACCATGTATCTGCTTATGCCTCTATGGCTTATGCCAACCCATATGAGTGTGTTGTGCCTTCAGGTCTGCCTACTGGTTACACTCCTACATCACACTGTCTCCTGAGCTCACTGCTACCACATTACAAGAGGGCCCCATATCTCACAGAGAGACCCCATGTCACTCTTTGGGTATCACTTCCTTTAGTTTAAAGCAACCCTTCCCCAATCTGGAGCTCTCCAGTTGTTTTGGACTTCAGCTCCCCATTGTAATGTTGCTGGTATTCCTTTAAACTCTAGACTAGAGAGACCGCAACAAGACTCAGGATTCTAAAAACTCTTTTTACTGCATGAGTCTCAACACCAGCAAACCAACAGGCCTGCTACAAAGTACAGTGAGTCATCATAAACTGCTTGTTGTGTTACATCCAAATGTGTCCCCCCCCATACAACACCAACCACATATTGAGCTGAGCAGGAGCACAACAGGAGAGAGGCTCCAGCTGTTTTTGGGGCTGTGATAAGGCAAGCAGGCTCCCAGAGAGTGAGCGAACAGAGCGAGCGAACAGGGAGAGAAAACAGGAGTTTGGCAGCGGAGTTCGGCAGGGGAGGTCAAGGGAGAGGTCCCTAAAAAAAAAAAAAAAAAAAAAAAAAAAAATCTAGGAAGACAGAAACCGAGCACTATGGAAGGAAAGGACTCAGCAGTGGTGGTGACCTGCAAGGGGTGTGCTATGTTTGTTTTCCTGCCGGAGATCGACATGGCCTACACGTGCAACAAGTGCAAGCTGGTCACGCTGTTGGAAGAAAAGGTCAGAGGACTGGAGCAGCAAGTGTCAACCCTCAGGAGCATAAGAGAAAGCGAGGAGTTCTTAGACAGAACGGTGGATCTACAGCACCAAAGCACAGTACAGGAGCCAGAAGGGCAACGGCAGGATGAGGCGGAGTCGGAGACTGCTGAGGCAAGGGAAAATAACGCAGGGGGAACTCCCTGGAAAAGGGTGACTGTTAGGAGCACAAGAACTACAAGACACTCTGCGCCTGTGGAAGCAGTGGAGCTATGGAACCGCTTCCATGTACTTGAGGACGAGAGCAGAGGACAGCCTGCAGAGGACGGATTACCGGGCACCCAACGTGATAGCGAGCAAGAGGCTGAGGGTCAGTCGAGTGGAGGCAATCAAGCCAAGGCCTACAGCAAGAGGAAGAGAAGAGTACTCATAGTGGGAGACTCCCTCCTGCGGGGGATCGAAGCCAAAGTATGTCGCGAAGACCCATGGACTCGCCAGGTGTGCTGTCTCCCCGGAGCACGGATTAAGGATGTGTCAGAGCAGCTGCCGAGGCTCATGCAGCCCACCGACACATACCCCTTTCTTCTCTTCCACGTGGGTACAAATGATACTGCCAAGCGGAGTTACAAAGAAATCACGGCAGACTTTGAAGAGCTGGGAAGGGAACTCAAGAACTTCGGGGCCCAGATAGTTTTCTCATCCATCCTTCCAGTACTTGGAAGAGGCATAGAAAGGGAAAGAAAAATACTCCGAGTGAATGACTGGCTACGAAGGTGGAGCCGACGTGAGGGATTTGGATTCTGGGACCACGGGCTACACTTCCTGGAAGATGGACTGCTGGCAAAGGATGGGTTGCACCTCACAAGGACTGGGAAGAATGTGTTTGGCCACAGCATGAGGAACTTAATCAGGAGGGCTTTAAACTGAATCCAACAGGGGAGGGAGACATAAACTCGGGGGTACCAATGGAAGAAGGCCTCTATGCCACAATGGAGAGAACAGCTCCAGCGGTGCCCATTGATAGTCTACCACAAAATGTAGGGGGAAAGTCGGACTATAAAGCACATAGTCTTCGATGTCTTTATACTAATGCCCAGAGTATGGGCAACAAACAAGACGAACTTGAACTCTTGATACATGAGGGCAAGTACGACTTGATAGGGATAACTGAAACCTGGTGGGATGACTCCCATGACTGGAATACAGCAATTGAAGGGTATAACTTGTTCAAAAGGAACAGAAGCAACAGAAAGGGAGGTGGAGTTGCACTGTATGTTAAAAATACGTATCTCTGCACAGAGATACAGGAAGAGGAGCTTGGCAGCCCCATTGAGAGCATCTGGGTTAAAATAAAGGGGGCAAAGAATAAAACGAACATGGCGGTTGGAGTCTACTACCGACCACCCAATCAAGGAGAAGACGAGGATGGAACTTTTGAAAAACAAATTGCCAGTGTTTCAAGGAGGCACGATGTGGTAGTAATGGGAGACTTCAATTTCCCTGATATCTGTTGGGAGACTTTTTCAGCCAAACATGGCCCCTCCAAGAAATTCCTGAGCTGTGCTGCTGATAACTTCCTCCTACAGAAAGTGGAGGAAGGAACTAGAGGATCGGCTATCCTTGACCTGATTCTAACCAACAGAGACGAGTTAGTGGATAAAGTGGCAGTTTCGGGAACTCTGGGGGAAAGTGACCATGTTATACTTGAGTTCTTGATTCTAACGGAAGCAAAAGCTGAGTGTAGCCAAACACGTACCCTGGATTTTAGGAAAGCCAATTTTAACAAACTCAGAACAATGATTAGTAAGATCCCATGGCAAGTGACTCTCACGAGAAAGGGAGCCCAGGAGGGGTGGGAGTTTTTAAAAAAGGAAATTTTAAAGGCACAATTGCAAACAATTCCCAAAAGGAAAAAAGGCAGAGGGCAACAGAAGAAGCCAATGTGGCTTCACAATAAACTCAAAGACGACCTGAAAACAAAAAAGGACACGTATAGGAAGTGGAAGGAAGGACAGGCTACAAGTGAAGAGTACAGGCAGGTAGCACAGAACTGCAGGAATAGTGTCAGGAAGGCTAAAGCTGAGAATGAGCTAAGGTTAGCGAGGAATGCTAAAAGCAACAAAAAAGCTTTCTTCAGATACATGCACAGTAAAAGACAGAAGAAAGAACTGGTGGTTCAACTACGCAATGAGGATGGCAAATTGATAACAGAAGACAAAGAAAAGGCAGAAGTGTTCAATTCCTACTTCGGCTCGGTCTTCTCCCAAAAGAGGGTCTATGACCCCCCTGGCAAACCTGAAGTGCAGACTGAAGGGGCAGGATTGCAGCTTGAGATTAATAGGCAAATGGTCAAGGAGCACCTGATTACTCTGAACGAGTTTAAATCTCCAGGGCCTGATGAGCTGCATCCTAGAGTAATAAAGGAACTGGCAGAAGAACTCTCAGAACCACTGTCTATTATCTTTGAGAAATCATGGAGGACAGGTGAAGTGCCAGACGACTGGAGGAGGGCAAATGTTGTTCCCATCTTCAAAAAGGGCAAGAAGGAGGAACCTGGGAACTATAGGCCAGTCAGTCTGACATCAATCCCCGGGAAGATTTTTGAGCAGATTATAAAGAAGTCAGTCTGCAAGCACCTTGAAAACAATGCAGTGATTACTAGAAGCCAGCATGGATTTGTCAAGAACAAATCCTGTCAGACTAATCTGATCTCATTTTTTGATCGGGTAACCTCCCTTGTGGACTGTGGGAATGCTGTGGACATTATATATCTGGACTTCAGCAAAGCTTTCGACAAAGTGCCTCATGATATCCTGATTAGTAAGCTAGCTAAGAGTGGGCTAGATGGAACAACTATCAGGTGGATCCACAATTGGCTACAGAATCGGACTCAAAGAGTGCTTATCAATGGTTCCTTCTCAAACTGGGGAGAGGTAACGAGCGGGGTACCACAGGGCTCGGTCCTGGGCCCGGTGCTCTTCAACATTTTTATTAATGACTTGGATCAGGAGGTACGGGGAATGCTTATCAAATTTGCAGATGACACAAAGTTGGGTGGAACAGCTAATACTCTGGAAGACAGAAACAAAATTCAAAGTGACCTCGATAGGCTGGAGCGCTGGGCCGAAAACAACAGAATGAAATTTAATAGGGATAAATGCCAAGTGCTGCACCTAGGGAGAGGAAACCAAATGCAGAGTTACAGAATGGGGGACACTTGGCTCAACAATACTACAAGTGAGAAGGATCTTGGAATTGTGGTAGATCACAAACTGAATATGAGCCAGCAATGCGATGTGGCTGCAAAGAAGGCAAATGCAATTTTGGGCTGTATTAATAGAAGTATAGCTTCCAAATCGCGGGAAGTGATAATTCCCCTTTACTCGGCACTGGTTAGGCCTCATCTTGAGTACTGCGTCCAGTTCTGGGCACCACACTTTCAGAAGGATGTAGACAAACTGGAGAGGGTTCAGAGGAGGGCAACAAAGATGATAAAGGGACTGGAAACAAGGCCCTATGAGGAGAGACTGAAAGAACTGGGCATGTTTAGCCTTCAGAAGAGGAGACTGAGGGGAGATATGATCGCACTCTTCCAGTATTTGAAGGGATGTCACACAGAGGAGGGCAAAGATCTCTTCTCGATCATCCCAGTTTGCAGGACACGGAATAATGGGCTCAAGTTACAGGAACCTAGATTCCATCTAAACATCAGGAAAAATTTCCTGACTGTCAGAGCAATAAGACAATGGAATCAACTACCTAGGGAGGTTGTGGGCTCTCCCACTCTGGAGGCATTCAAGGTGCAGCTGGACAGCCATCTGTCAGGGATGCTTTGACCTAGATTCCTGCATTGAGCAGGGGGTTGGACTCGATGGCCTTGTAGGCCCCTTCCAACTCTACTTTTCTATGATTCTATGATTCTATGATATCATTACACCCATCAGCCCCAGCCAGCATGGCCAGTGGTCAGGAATGCTGGGAGTTATCGTACAAAACATCTGGAGGACACCAGGCTGGAGAAGGGCTGGTTTAAAGCAGTGTTCTCCAACCTTGGGTCCCCAGATGTTTTTGGCCTACAACTCCCAGCATGCCCCAGCCAGCGTAAGGTTGGAGAACACTGGTTTAAAGGGTTCAGTCCCATGCAGAGAAACAAGTTATTCTTACAAAACCAGATTAAATATTTGGTGCTCTGAAAACCTCTAATTCACTTCAAGGAGTTATGAGTCTGTCTCCTTAGACTCTGTCCTTATATTTTAGATCAACAGCAGCTTTGGCTGTTAATAAAGATAACAAATACAACAAGCACACAAGCTTTTATCCTGCTATTTTCATGGCTTATTTTTATTTGAGGTGGGTAACAGTTGACAGGATCTCTGGTTTGCCTCACACTCCTGGAGCATTAGTGTCTGAGGAGCTGCCATCTGGCAAATTACAAGTTCAGAACTCTGTGCCTAATAACAGATGCACAGATATCATGCATCTCATTGATGTCATAAGAGGAATTATGGAATATTCGCAATAGCTCAAATCCTTGTCTAACCATCTAAAGACCAGTATCTAAAGCTCAGTTATACACATAGCTTTGACATGAGCTGCTACACATATCTAGTTTCCATCCTCTGCTTCTTCTACAACCTGCAACTTTCTTTTCTGATGTTGGAGATTAAAGGATATATTTGGGTGTCTGGTTCATCAGCCAACCCAGCATTAGTATTTAGTCAAGTTCTTTCTTGCTACATTCTTAAAGGCAAATTGATGAATGAATTTGGTTTTGACACTTTTGGTGGGCCGTTTTTAGATGGTAAAGGATATTGCGGCAGGCATCTTTCAAAATGCTGGTCTAGCATAGGGGTGAGGGACCTGTGGCCCTCTAGATGTTATTGGATTCCAACTCCCATAAGTCCCAGCCAGCATGGCCAATGGTCAGGGATTATGGGAGCTGTAATCCATCAACATCTGGAGGGCCACAGGTTCCCCATTTTTGGCCTAGCAGCTAGCTGGCTATACTTTAGCTTCCTGAAGCGGCTGTTCTTCCTGTCTCAGTAAACATGAAGCTATCAAATGCTTCTCCTTAGGTAGTAGAGCTTCCTACTCTTTCATGAAGCTACCTGTTAATATGCAGTATTTCCCCATACGAAGAAGGTATGGTAAACAGTTGTGTAATGTTAGACTTGTATTTCAAAGATAGTAATCTCAAAATACAGGAACAAATGTAGAAGGGTCAATTTTCCAGAATGCAAAATTATCTATAAATTATCTGGGATAGTTTATAAGCCTCACATATTGAAGGCCATCTCTGATCCTTCCTGTTCACTAGGATTTCACTCATGATAATACGCTTTAGTTTTTATAGTATGCAGTGCCTGAAGGCATGATCCAACTCTGGCAAGCACCCCGATTTCTGCTCTGTACTTGTTAAAAAGGTTATAGATGGTTAGAACATTGTATGTTGGGACCCTCCACTTGGTTGCATCCTAATCTAAGATGGCTTGCATTATTGGCCTACCAACTTTTTATATTTTGTTTGTACAGGCAGTCCCCAGGTTACAAACGAGTTCCGTTCTTAAGAATGTCTTTAAGTCGAATTTGTATGTAAGTCAGAACATCATAGCATTCTATTTGTTAAAATCGGCATTTACGCAAATTGCGTAAATTACGCAAATTGCATAGTATACTACGCTATGTACTCTACGTAAATGATGTAGTGCCGGGGAACCCAGAAGTCCGTTCTTAAGTATGGATTGTCTGTAAGTCAGACGTTCTTAACTCGGGGACTGCCTGTAGTTTAAATATTCCTTTAAAAAGAGAGGCATAAAAACAAAGAAGAAAAGGGGAAGGAAATACCGGTAATAGGAAAAGAGGAAGAAGGAGGGAAGGACGGAAAATAAAGTGGCTCCACTCTTGGGTTAAGGCGGGGCTTGGGTCAGAACAGGTTTAGGAACATTCTTTATTCGATTACAACCTGGCCAAATCATATTGAAATATTCTGACATAACCTTAAGACGACATAAGGAACTTAGTCCTATCAAGCATAGCAGAGTTCAGAAACAGCCACTATAATGGGCTCAATGTCTTGATTAAAATTCCAAAGCACCAAGATAAAGTTTGATTCAGAAACGTATTCCTTTTATGAAGGAAGTGGTTTCTGCTATAGAAATGGTCTGTAAATTGCCCCCTCGAGACAACCCATCCAGTTTCTCTGCATATGCTAGTAAGGAAGTTGTGAATTCCGATATTCCCAATATGATTTACCAGATTGTAGAATAAATAAGTGGTTGTGTATCTGAAACCAAACCAATAGTTACTGAGAGTATCCTGTGGCTTTTCTGAGGTGTTGGCAGCTGTATACCAGAACAATATTGAGCACATTTGTTTTCTAACACCTCCCTTTTGGCTTGTTAAATTATATATATCTATATTTATCTCTATATAGATATATAGATATTAAATAAACATTGAATGCCAAGAGACTACAGATTTGCTGTATGTACTCTTTAGAGACCAGTAATTTATACACTAGGTAAGTCCGAGCTATTCTTATGTGTTTAAAAATGTATATATGTATATATGTTGTCATCATATGGCGTACAAATATATTAAATAAATAAATAAAGTATGTAGCACCAATGGGTCAGAGCCATCATAAGCTGGTGAATACAGTTTACACAAAGGAAATACAATGATGCAGATATAGTCTCAGATCAGGAAGACAAAAAATCCTGTTCTTGCTAAATTTCCCACTGTGCTTTTTGGTCATTTCCCCAGTACTGAATTTAATTTCCATTGAAACAAAACTGAAATGTTTTATTCAGTGATTTTTCTGTTGCAATAAAGTGATAATGAGGCCTAGGTTTCTGTAAGTGATTCACCCCTCACTGATTTGGGCCCCTTATTATTTAATCATGGAACACCTACTTTTGAATGCTTTGGCATGAGATAAATGATTTATTCCCATATAAAATGCCTCTTTCTGAATATATAGCACTCACTTCATATGGCAAATTAAAGAATGACAAAACTGTCAGCACTTCCAATTGTCATATATGTAAAACAAACACATTTGGTCACTAAGGCTGCAATGCTATACAGTAATACCTTGGATTGCAAGTAACTTGGTCTGAGAGCGTTTTGCAAGACAAGCAAAATTTTTAAATAAATTTTGACTTGATAAGCAACGTCTTGCAAGACAAGTCGTAGGGATGTAACCGCTTGCTTCGAGCAGGCGTAGCGGGCCGAAATCGGCCCCGCTCATGCCCATCAGAGACTTGCTTTAATATAAAAGTGTTTTGGATTACAAGCATGGTTCCGGAACGAATTATGCTCTCCATCCAAGGTATTACTGTACACACTTACCATTAAATTTAGTGGGACTTACTTCCAAATAGACATCCACAGGTCATGCAAAGGATCTTTTCTGTTGGTTCCAATGGGATTTACAGCACAGTCCTAAGCATGTTTACTTGGAAGTAAGTCTCTCTGACTCCAGTGGGACTTAATTGTCTAGTTCAGCCTTCCCCAACCTGGTGCCCTCCAGTTGCATTGGACTACAATTCCCATAATCCCACAGCCAGCTAGCTGGCTGTGGGATTATGGGAGTTGTAGTCCAACACAGCTGGAGATTGCCAGGTTGGGGGAGCCTGGACTAGTTAGTAAGTGTGTTTAAAATTGTAGCATTAGTTATTACTAACTTTGGCTGCATCGAACCTTCAGATTTTTTTTTTTAACAGAACTGCTTATGACAAATATAATGTAAAAATGTTATTAAGATAGTCTTATCTATATCATTTATAGGTCATGTATCCTGGGCATCGTGATGGAGTAGTTCCCTCAAGAACTCTTGCTTACCCAGTCAATCCAAGAAAAATCCGAAATGTGACACATGTATAGGAAAGGTCTCTCTATGGCCTTCTTGTTCTTTGATTACTACATCTTCCAAAGCACTGTTTCTTGTCATTCCTTCGTTATTTTGGATCATCAACCCAAAGATTCAGCACTTTTACAGGAGCAACATTTCCCACTGTTTTATCTGAGAACCAGCAAGTACCATATACAGGCCTGTGGCTCACGCTGGCTCAGCTTGTCTGAGCGTGGAAAGCTAAGCAGGGTCAGGCCTGGTTATTACTTGGATGGGAGACCCCTCCTCTAGTTTCCTGCACTGAGCAGGGGGTTGGACTCGATAGCCTTGTAGGCTCCTTCCAACTCTATGATCTATGAAATCTATTCCCCAGGGTAATTTAGCTAAGAAGCCATTACACCTGCTGTCTTTTCCCACAGAAAAGTTGCTACTTAGAATAATCATAAAGTGGGTACTTCCCCCCCCCTTTTCAATATTTGTTTTGCGTGAGGAAGAATTCTATGAAATATGAAAGCCTTGCGTATCATTAAGCTCTTTGGGTCAGATCCTGATTTAGGTGCATGATGCAACTGGGCTGGCAAAAACAGACCTCCCCGCCCCTTCCTCCCTGTGGCAGCCCCTCTAGCTGACTGTGCTTCTCAGAGGGTTAGGGGACCTTGCTGAATGGGGTGAGTTGTGGTACAGGGTGGAGGGGGGAATCCCCCCAAATTGCACAGAGGCACCTTCCATGAGTGGAGCCCTTCCGTCAAGGGAACGCAGATCCTGGATCCAACCCATGGTCAGTCCGATTGAAGATTTCTTTTCATTGATCATATATCTCCGAAGATCAATCCTGATTCACTTACATTGGAACATGAGACCGGATACTATTTTTTTTTTTTAAATATAAGCATTTATGACATGGGGACAAATAATATTTGTTATTTCAATGTGCAATAATTTCTTTCTGGTTTGCATAGAGTGGATAGCTCTAATATGGCAACAAAATCAAAACAGGCACATCCAGGGAGATACACGAAAGTAGAATAACTGGATTGCGGGACAGATAAAAGGGTTATGAAATTATGGTTTATCCTGAATCAGAGTCTGCATTGTATGGATCTAAGATACTTGTCAACTAAAATGCTTGTTGATAATATTTCAGATTTAACTGATAATGTGCCAGCAACTCAGTTATCCCAAAATACCATAAACTACTGTTCTGAGGGATAATGTTTTTTTGATTCCATTTTGATTATTTACTTGATGTATGCTCACTGCCTTCTTCTTGCTCAACTGTTCATTAAATAAATAGTTTCCCGTAAGACTCATTGTAATCAATGGTCTTACTTCAAAGAAGCTGAGTTTATGATGCATAAAAGTGGATTCTGACAACCACTTTTTTCTGTTGTACAGTGACTGCTGAAGTATTTGCATAAGATATCAGTGATTGTCCATCACACAATGGACTCTGCATTCTCATCACACTACCCAAATAAAACATATATAATTTCTGCCTGAATTTTTGTGTCTTTCTGCATATTTACAAGGAATTTTCCACCTTGGTCAGTTTTGGAATCTTCCTGTCTGGATCCTCTCTCTAAATTGATTGCATTAGGTTCTTGGTGCATTAAAATGGATAGGGTTCCTCCCACAGTTACAGCTGTTAGTCATGTCCATTACATTTTGATCATTTTCTCATGCTTAATAGACTCCATGGGGAAACCCAGACTTAAAAATTGGTAAGAAAATGTTTTTGTGGAGGACTTGGATGGATATGTTGATTTTTACTTTGATCAACTAGTGCAGTGATTCTCAACCTATTTTGCCCCATGCACCCTTTTCACCATATGTCAGAATGTCATTCCTGCCTTTCCAAGATTGTCTCACTTAATCTGTGCCATACAGTAAGGTGTGATGTCCTGTAGATTATGTACAATGAATCTGTAGAATTTTAATTTGTAGAAAGATCAGTATTCCAACAGTTTGAGTCTGTGGTCCCAATTCCCCCACGAAACACTAAAATCCCCCCCCCCCGGTTGAGAACCCCTGAACTAGTGGATGCTGATAATGAGTTTTTGTCATTTTCAGCTTTGCATGCTAAATACAATTTGCCTGCTACAGCTGAATGGCAATACTTGCAATTGCAACATTTGTTAGAGTCTAGGCTTGGCCCCGCCGCTTTTACAGCCTTAGAGTCTCCTTTGCTATTGGAAGCATTTATTATGACTGATCAATTACATTGTCCCACAATCCATGTTTATAAATACATATTATCAGTGAATAAATATGTTACCCAGGAAGCAGAAATGGAATAGGGAGCTGGACTCGACAGTCCCATTTGGCCTAATCAATGGATCGCCACTTTAGCATCTGCATCTGAAGCGTCTCTGGAAAAAACAACAACAAAAAACATTTCTACTTCTATTTAATACAGTTCCCTAGTTTCTTTCCCACTACTGTATTTATCAAAGGACAAGCCACATTTTCCCCTTATAACAATACCTCACACCCCAAATTTTTGACCCAATTTATTTACATCCATTCCATTACTCATTCTCAGTCACAAATTTCAATGGAGATCAGTACGATTTACCAATACCACATTACCTTTCCGATTCTAAGTTATTACTAAAACAAATCCTTATTTTGTTCTAACATCTCCAGCTTCTTCAGAAATCATCTTTCTATTAAAATCCTTCCCAAAGATCCCAATCAAGTTCAAAATCACCTTAATCTTCAAATCCCCCTCACTACTTTAAATTTTTCTAGCATTTGTAAATAAGTGTATCCTTAAGAACTTCTCTCAATTACCATTTCTATAACCTAGAGAGAGAGAGAGAGAGAGAGAGAGAGAGAACTCCAGTGATCAGTAACCAGCATAACATAGATTAAACCATTTCTGTCAGTTCCAATAATCAGAAACCATCTTCTTATTAACATCACCCCCTTGATTTCCCACGGTCAAACACAGTATTTTTATGTTTCAATCTCATGGTAGAAAAAGCACAGTCTCTCTTCTTACAGATCTCAGTGAATAGCTCCTTCGAGATGACTCTAACCTTGTTTAGTGGTACAGTATTTTTTTCCAGTTCAGTGGAACGATATTTCTTGTAAACTTGAACTACTCTTTTCTGCTTTTCTCCCTCAGTGGCAAGGTATTTCTTCTGAGTTGCTGTTTTCTGATTTTCTCACAGCTCCAGCAAGGCCATATCCCTTCCTTTGTTAATCTCTTCTGATTCCCCCTCTCTGTTTAAAGTTTCAATTTTTAACTCTTGCAGCACTCCAACCTTATCAGTACTCTATTCCTTCTCACCTGATGTTTGCACTTCCAGCTCTCCACATCCTTGTTTTATATGGGAATGCACATTTTCAATTTTTCGTAAAACAGCACTTCTAAATCCATCAGTTTGCCAAGTATTTTTCTCTCAAATGCATCAAATCTGTTCAACATCTTGTCAGTTAGCTTAAACAACAAGTCCCGTGTGGCCATCTTGACTCTTTGTTTCTAGCACCAGAGACAACAAAAACCGTTCTCATGCTGTGTAAATTTATCACACAGCTACTCCACTTATATACTTTCCCAAAATTAAGAATAAGAAAATTTAAGGTACCTCTTTATTTCCCATTTCAGAACTTGTTTATTGATCTTCTCGTTGTAAGGCTTTAAACCATATTTCTTTTTAGAGTTTCCTGAAAAAAGATTACATCACTGTAGGAAAGTTAAACTTCATTGTAAATAAAAATCTCTCCTCGTTACAAATTGGCGCCATAAATCTTAAAAGAAATAGAGGATTTGGGGGCTTAAGTGTCCTTTTCAGGTCTCCAGCAATGGCATCGAGCAGAAGTTGTTAATCTGTCACTCCGGGTCACTCCCACCAGTCAAAACTGTTGAAAACAGCAATTTATAACTTACAAAGAATGACTCTAAGGAGTAAATAAGGCTTATCTCTAGTCATTCCCATTCAAGGGGATTTTCCTCAGCTGAAATCCCTCCCATCCGGGTTTTAAACCGTGTTGTATCTCCACAGATTTATGGAGACGTTCAGTCCGCCATGCCCTCCACCGGAAGCTGGTTTTGGCAGGAAACTTTCAAGTGCACTTTGTCTTAGTTTTCTAGATCCTTACTGCCTCACCTTGCCAGACAAAATGTAGCCTTTTGAGCCAAGGTGCTTGTGAGGGGAAAACAAAAAATGGTGGTAGAACATTATACTCCAGCAACAACTGAGATGTCCAGAAGAAGACAGATCATTTCCCAACTTTAGTAAGCACCCCAACAAATCAAGCCTACTGTTGGTGGCTGGAGTAGAGTCTATCTAAGCTTCCATCTGTTAATAGTCACCACCTTAATGAAGTAATTTAATCTAAAGTCATTTTTAACCTAAAAATGTTATACATGTGTGTAACAACTATCTTTGTCTTTACCACATGTATGATATAGTTACACACTCCAGGGAAACTGGGGATTGGGTGTGGTTCCCTGTTGCTTGTACACACAGTGGTAGATACATGTATTTTCTGTTGCATTACATGTGAACTGCCCCCTGTTGGTTCTTTTTATACTGTAGGCCTTGGTATCTGTGCCAGATGCTTTATAACCTCCCTGGTTTTGCAATCGCAGGAGAGCCCCTGATGAGCTATCATGCAGTCTGGCAGGCTCCAATCAGCATTGTGGACCATTTATTGAGCAAGTGAGTGTATGTGCTTCACTGTTTTCCATTTTCCTTGCTCAAAAACAGTAGTGCTATGAAACACTGGAAAAATCAGAAGTATTCTAAGTTTAACTCATGACTTGTGTACCTGGAAAGAAATGTTCTAAAACCATACAAGATTTCAGTCCAGTGAAAGCTTTCCTCAAGTTTTCTTCTTCAGTTTTGTATTTCACATAGAATAAGAATGTTACCTGAATCTACTGAGTCATTCCTACTTAAAAATAGCTGTGGCTTTCCACAGAGGTTTTTCTTGACAGCAGAAAGTAGCATCTTAAATTCAAGATTTGAGTGGGCTACTAAACTTAATTAATGTACCATTTCAGTATTGCCAGTGATTGCTAATCACAATATTGACAGTAAATATTTAATTGCTCATTTTTTTGAGACAGAGCCTCAAGCTATTCTAGATTTCGAATATATATATGAAGTGATTGTGCAAAACTCCCTGTGTTTCCAATGATAAAGTGTTGAGTTTAAGCAAAATTCTAACAATTCATTTTGTAAAACACATTCAGTTTGTATATTAGTTGCATCTGCTTCCCTATATGAAGAGTTTCAGGGTATTGTGACTACAGCTGAATTAATTCTGTAAAGTTAAAAGGTTAATCTCATAGTTTGCTCTGGAGTGAGTTAGCTGCCAAGGCAGAAAATTCATAATGTTAGAGTGAAAGCCATGAGGGAAAATAATACAATAACACATCCTTCAGCAATTTAAATGCAACATTGTGTTTATTGATTTCACCTCTCTGTAGGAACCTAGGAAATTCGTAACACTATGCTGTGTGTGTGTGTGTGTGTGTGTGTGTGTATCATACACTTGTTTGAAGAACAATGTATAACTTCCTACCAGCTTCAGGACACAGCCAAGGGCCATACATTATTTACATTACTAATTGTAATGAGTGCTGTGGGAGGAAAATAATAATAATAAAGCACACCCACAAACAGCAAAGACACAAAAATAGCCAGCAATTGGCCATACTGCCCCTGAAGAGATTTTGTCCTGCAAGTTTTCCACCAGGGTAGATTTCTGGACACCAGTACCCACATAAATGAATATCACAATGAACTTCTGCTTGATTGTTATCCATATAAAAAATTAGCTGTAGTCAGAAGATGCAGGTAGAAGCACAATCATCTTAGGAAGAACCCACTGACATTCATGGATCTGTGCACACAGCTTCAGATAAGAGAACTTCAGAGCCAAATCCCTGAAACATTTTATACAGCTGGTTCAAAAGTCTGGATTAGTGATATTAATTTACTGAGCTTTGGAATTTGTGGAAAAGGGGTTAAATGAAGTAGAGTTTTATTATCCAAATCCCTTTGAATTGAAGCTTGGCTCATAAATAATTTCATTCCATTCCAAGTTGCCCTCTCAGCTTTCCCATAAACATATCTTCTGGGGACAGTCTTGGGAGGGGAGGGGGTACGAAAGGGAAAGCTGGCTTTCAGCCCTTTTTTGGACCATAAAGCTTTACCAGCAGGAGGCTCCTAGCACAAAAATCCCTGGGGATTGTAGTTTGCAAGGGCTTCTGGGAATTTAAATCAGGGTTAAGGCCTTCTATCTGGCATTTGATGTTTAATCTGTTGCTCTGATTATTGTCTTTATTGCTGGCTCCTTAAAGTTTTTAATATTTTTTAATATTTTCATTTTTGTATTTATTGTTTTAGTTGCTATTTTATTATTTGGTGCTTTTTAAATTCTAAACTGTCCCAAGGGCATCTGCCAGTTGGATGGTATATAAATCAAATAAATAAATAAATAAATAAATAAATAGGCTGGCTATGACAAAGGACAAGGCAGAATATGGAGATTGGCTGAAGAGCAGGTCCACTACCAACTCAAACCTTTAAACCATTAGGCACAAACATGAATCGATGTCCCTGAGCATATCTGTAATATAGATTGACAAGTGGTACATGGCCAAAATTGTTGCAGGTGAATTCAGCTGCACTGGATGTTCAAGGTTTTTAATTTCATTTCAAAATTATCTCTTTGGAAGGTGTATAGATTTCTATTGACTCAATCACTAAAGTTTCTAAACACTTAGGTTTGCTTCAGAACCATGTGGCTCCATTTGCCACAGCAATTCCTATCATAATTCATGTTTTCATCTGTTTCTGTTGATTGGCATCATCTGTTTCAGTCTCTCTCAAGAATGAGGAATCATGGGTCTACAAGCCAATAACTAACAATATAAGAAAGAGGACACATGACAACAGTGTGTTAATAAAACGGCACGGGTTTCCACATCCAATAAGAAATCATACATAAGATATAATTGTGATATATAATGATGCATAAAGTGATGGCTTTGAATTAGAGTTCATTGCCATACAAGTCAAATATTGCCAAAACAGAATGAAAATTTAACAAAGATACTGAAAATAAAAAATTTAAAATCTCAACATGAAAACAGACTCAAAAATAAATGTATAACTTTGCTTCAATCCCAAGCAGTACTGCAAAATGCAACAAAATGTTCTGATTTTATTAAGAAACTTTGAAGGAATTGACCCTAAGAAAAACACTTGGCCTTCAAAGCCTTTGGAAATATCTAGACATCTTTCCATTATTTCAGTGGGCTTTGGGCCAGGGTTTTCTTTAGTAATAACAACAGTCTCCATTCTACACAGCAGTTTGTGATTAATAGCCACATAGATTCCTTGAGGCACGAGAAAATTAATTAAAAAATCTCTTCTCAGGACAGTTTCAACTATTAGGCTTTCAGCAACTTAAAAAAATAATAATTATCCAGTTGTATCTCTCTTTGTTTCACCCATGGTCACTTATATCCAAAATAATTCTACCAGACTTGGAGATTTTAAATTACTTCAGACTCCAGAGATTGATGTGTAACTGCTTTAACCAAGAACATTTGTCCTTAAGTAATCTTCAGGTAATTCCCCAGTATAGATGGCTAACAGTATTTCTGCTGTGCTAGGCCTACCCTGTATTAACTACCATGGTTTGACCGCACAGCAGCCATCTTTCAACTTAGCAGTAAAGGAAAGAGGACTGAATGCCACAGAGACTTCAGCTTCATGGTCCCTTTCAGCTGAACTCTTTGCACTTTCTGACATTGTGGTTTTAATGTGATTCAGGGCCAAAACAGATTTCACACAGTGACTGGGTTCACACAACATGACAATCCATCATCAGTGACAAGCCACTGTAGGTTGTCATGTCATGCAAACCCAGACTGTTTCCCACAGGGGCTTGTTTTTGGGCAACAAGCCACCCTGACAACCCATAGCTTGTTTGGGGGGCTGTTTTACCCATGATGGGTTGTCAGGTCATCTGAACCCAGGTGGCCGACCCCATCATGGGTACTGGGAACTGGCCAGCGATCCACTTGGCAAGAGCAGCAAAAAACCTTTCCCGCTCTTACCAATCCTGCCCGGACTACCGCCAGTGCCAGCCACCCCACAGGTGCCCAAGTAGCACTTTGGGGCAACTGGCACTGGCTGGGTGTCCTCCACCATGATTGCAAACCCTTTTGGCTCACCATGGCTTTTTTGCCCCTTTAAACTTTCTCTTCCCCAGAGATCATGATCTCTGGCTTGACAGCCTGATTTCACAATCTCCGTTTTGACAGCCCGTGACAGCTCCTTCAAAGTGCCCAAGTGGCACACTGAAGGGGCTGTCACTGGTTGGCAGGCACACAATTTTTTTCTTTAAAAAAATGCCCAAAATGGGCACAAATGTTTTCAATTTTTTTATTTATTTATTTAGCCACAATTGCGCAACTGCAGAGGTACGCAGTTCCATGAGTGAGGAAATAGGGAGCTTCAGCGGGACAATGTCCTGGGGAAACCTGCTGTCAAAGTGCAAGTACCACCCAGGAATTGACCTAGAGAGGCTCCAAATAGGGTTTTTCTTTACTTTGCTTTCTCTTGACAGCTGAGGGAGCTTTGCTCACAAAAAGGGGGTGGTGAGACTTATACCTCCTTCACGGCACAATCCTCATCTTTTTCTTTTTTGCACTGACTGTCCTCAGGGTACTGCACATTTTGCACTTTTCCTCAAGACTCGAGCTGCCCAGGAAAGTGCAAAAGTGCATCCCTTCCCCTTTTTGGGGGAAAAGGAGTTTTGACAGCTAGCTGTCATGTCCCTGTCAAAAAACACCCATTGCCCTGTCAAACCACATTTTAAACAGGACCCTGAGTTTTGACATTTGATCCATTTCAATCTGGCTTCAGGCTTGGTTATGGGACAGAGACTGCTTTGGTTGCCTTGGTAGATAATCTATGCCAGGAACTGAACAGGGGGAGTGTGTTCCTGTTAGTTGTACTGGGCCTTTCAATGGCTTTCGATACCATTGACCGTGGTATCCTTCTGAGGTGTCTGACTGAGATGGGATAGGAAGGCACTGTTATACGGTGTCTCTGGTCCTTCTTTGAGGGGTGATCTCTGAAGAAGGTGCAGGGGCATTCCTCTTTGATGCCATGGCCATTGGCCTGTGGTGTCCCTCAAGGTTCCATCTTATCCCCCATACCATTTAACATATTACATATATATATATATATATATATATATATATATGAAACTGCTAGGAGAGATTGTCGGGAGTTTGTGGGTTCAGTGCCACCAGTATGCTGATGATACCCAACTCTATCTCTCCTTTCCATCTAAATCCAAGGAAGCTGTTCTGGTTCTAAACCAGTGTCTAATGTCAGTAATAGGCTGGATGAGGGCAAACAAATTGAAGCTTAGTCCAGACATGACAGAGGTGCTCCTGCTCAGTCAAAATGCAGATCAGGGAATAGGGATTCAACCTGTGCTGGATGGGCTTACACTCCCCCTGAAGACTCAGGCTCACAGTTTGGGTGTACTCTTGGATTTGGCCCTGAGCCTGGATGCCTAGGTCTCGGCAGTGGCCAGGAGTGTTTGCACAGCTGATGTTACAGTGCCAACTGTGCCCATACCTAGAGACGTCTGATCTGGCCACAATCACACATGCCTTAGTTATATCCTGTTTGGACTACTGTAACAGGGGCTGCCTTTGAAAACTGTTCAGAAACTTCAGCTGGTCTAGAATGCTGTGGCCAGACTGTTGACCACAGCCTGTTACAGGGACATGAAACTCCCTTGTTACTGCAGCTTCATTGGTTACTGGTCTGTTTCCGGGCAGAATTCAAAGTGCTGGTTATTATCCTCAAAGCCCTATAAAAAAGCTTGGGGCCAGGCTACCTGAAAGACCACCTTCTCCCATATGAGTCTGCCCCATCCTTAAGATCTTCTGGGGAGGCCCTTCTTTCGAGACTGCCACCATCAGAGGTGTGTTTGGTGGTGACCCGAGAGAGGGCCTTTTCAGTGGTCGCTTCCAGGCTGTGGAACTCCCTCCCAAGGGAAGCTAGGTTTGCCCCCTCTCTGCTGTCCTTCCAATGGCAGGCAAACACTGCTTTATTCAAAAAGGTTTTTGGCCTGTAAGTTCGTCTGTGGGTTGGGTGCTGTTTTTATTCTGTAATTGTTATGTTTTTATTTATTTTAATGTGTTTTATTGTTTTAATCTATTTTAAATTGTTTTTGTAGGTCACCTTGAGTGCCATTTTTTGGTAGGAAAGTGGGGTATATCAAATAAATAAACAAGTCCCATTGAACTAAATGGGCCTACTTCTGTGTAGCCATGCATAGGATTGTACTGCTAAGCATTCTTTCTAGAGTATTTTGGAAAATGCTGGAAAGTACATTAATTTCAAATTTGTGTTATGTTCAATTGCATGACAATGTAGAAATAATAAATGTAAGTCATGATATCTTTATTTATTTATTTATTTATTATATTTATACCCCGCCTTTTTTCCTGCAAGGAACCCAAGTGGCTTACATAATCCTCCTCCTCCTCTCCATTTTATCCTCACAACAACCCTGTGAGGTAGGTTAGGCTGAGAGTCAGTGACTGGCCCAAAGTCACCCAGTGAGTTTCATGGCCGAGTGGGGACTAGAGCCTGGATCTCCCGAGTCCCAGTCCAACACACTCACCACTATGCCACTTTTTCAATCTGCTGATGACAACTTTTGCCCTGTGTAGCGCATGCTCTTCAATTACTCATTATAATTAACTGAATGAGAAATAATTAACGAAGACCTTTCAGAGAACCCTTAGAGGGCATACACAAATCTTGTCATAAAATGTGATCAGCAAATGTATAGTTACCAAGTTTTGTATCCCTTAGCAGTATATGCAGCATAATACCTTTCCTGGAAGAGGAGGCAGTGAATGGGATTAAGGCTCACATTAAGCTTCTGCTATTAAGAGGTACTCTGCAACAGAAACTGTAAGAAAACCCAATGAGCTACAGTTATCAATGTTGCATTGCAATGGTGTCCATCTGTTTGTATTAGCTAGCTCAACAGATGAATAAGATTGCTTAACAAACCAAACATACCCTTACCTCTTGTTTTACACCAAGAACTTTTATTATACTGTAGTTAGGATATCCGCAGTTGGAAGATGAGCACGTTGTATCACCTATCCTATATAGAAGGAGCTTCTGCTCCAGCAGCTTTCTTACAAGCTGCCTATGAACTTTAAAAGCCTCAGTATTAAAAAGTGATTAAAAGTACAACTATTTGTATGAAAGGACCTAGAATGTATTTCTGAAAGAGCAGTCCATGAGCCCCATCACAACAGAGGTGCGATTTTCAGATTGTGGGGTAGGATAGGGACCTATAGATATAGGTAGCCAGCAACAGTACAAAGATCTAATTATTTTTTTTTTAAAGCACTCTTTTTAAAACTGCCGGGCTAAAAATCCTAGGAGAATAAAAAGGTCTTTATCGGACACCAAAAAGACTACAACATAGGCACCAGGTGAACCTCTCTGGGGAAGACATTTCATAACTGGGGTGCCACCACTGAAAATGACTTCTCCTTAGCAGCCACTCACCTGATCTCACCTCATTTGACAGGGGCAGTTGAAGAGAGGGCCTCTGAGCATGAGCTTACAATTCAGGAAGGTATATATCAGCGGAGACGATCCTTCAGGTGACCTGGCCCCAGCACTTTAAATTGGCGCAGGAAACAGACTAGAAACCACTGCAGATCAATGCCTATTACACCAGTGCAGATCACCGGTGCAATATGATCACATCAGCCAGTCCTGTTAACAATCCCGCTGCCCTATTTTGGAACAGCTGAAGTTTCTGGACCATTTTAAAGGCAGCCCCAGCCCAGGTATAGCACATTGCATAGTAACCCAATGCTTTGAGTAATAGTAGCCTGGGCTAATCCACTATTTTTACTGGTGGCTGCACCCCCATGAATCTTAGGCTGTGCATGAGCCTGTGACTCTGCTGGCACTGCTACTGGATGAACAGTGGAATGTATCTGCTTAAGAAGGAACAGTGGATGTTGGAGGACCACCTCGCACCACTCTGGCACACTGCAATCACTGACACTCTGTGAAGGTGGTCTCATACATCCATTTATTTATTTATTTAAAATATTTGGAATCCCACGGTTCAGTTAAAATGGTCCAGGGCAGCTGATACTGTATAATGAAAAGAAAAATTCCAACGATATATATATATCATGAAAAATAAGCTAAAAACAAAGGAATGGCATAAAAAGAAGGAACATTTAAAGCAGAACACAAGACTTGGGCAAATAAAAGGTCTTTCCCTGGCACTGGAATGACACGAGATTTGGCACCAGGCAAGCCTCTCTGCAAGGAGCCTTCCACAGACAGGGTGCCACAACTGAGAAGGCCCTCCCCCTGGTTGCGGGCAGCCTCACCTTTACGGGCAGGGGTAGCCAGAGAATGGCCTCTGAAGAAGACCTCAGTGCTAGGGAAGGTTCATATGGAAGTAGGCAGTCATTCAGGTCTCAATCCACATCAGACTTGAAAGCCAGCACTTTGAACAGTGCCAGCACAAGGTTTTTGAAGGCCCTTGGGCAAGACATCCTGAATGGGCCCCATGGAGCCTACCTTCTCACTACCAGCTGCTATTGTTCCAGATCTTCTTTCTCATTATCACTACCACTTGCTTACTTGACAGGTAGAGAGCCAGTGAGCAAGTAGGCAGTGGCATCTACTGCTGCACCTTCTCACCACCACCATCGTCTGGGCCAGAATGAGAGGCAAGTGAACATGCAGGTTGCAATGGTGAAGCGGTGGGTGGAGCAACTTGTCAGAGGGCCCCTGCCGGGGTGTGGGCAGGTGCGCAACCATGCCTACCTTTGACCTCAGCCCTGACTTTGAATAATTGAATTGTACTCAAAGATGGACCAGCAGCCAGGGAAGTTGTTTAAGAACTGGTGAGCTGTGTTCCATTTGACCATTCCTGACCAAAGACTGTGTACATAATAGCCCCAATCCAGCTTTAGTCACCGGTAGGGATGCTGGGGAAATCCGCAACAGATTCAAATAAGTTCAGATTTCTATGAATCCGACCTGCAGATTCCACAGCAGACCAGATTTTTCTGAGTCATGCAAATTCCATGGACTTGTGGATAAGTGCTTCACATTTGTGCTAATTCACACTTGCACGAAATGCACAGATTAGTTAATGTGGATTAGCTCACTTGCGGAAGTGCGCATTCGTGCTGATGCACATTTGCAAATTAGCATAAGTGGAATGACATTTGGCTAAAAAAATCACTGGATGATGGAACGAAACGGGCGGACGATGGAACGAAAGACACCTGACAATCTGCAAAATGCAGACAGAATAGATTTAACAAAATTTTTACATTCCTAGTCACAGGTAAACTATTTGTGCACACCTATTAGTGGCCACAAATGGGGATGCATATCTGGTTGAGCACTGCAATGCAGGTGGGGATTCATATCTGTATCTGTGTATCGATTTGCAGAAGGAGACTTCTGCATCTGAATCTACTTTCCTGTAGTGTGGCAAACGTGTGCCACTAAACCATAGCACAATGCAGCTTGCATGAGTGAATTGTGATTCTGGTGCACAACCAAGCCCTTGATCTATGTCACTAGTACAAATCAGTTGTTTAAAGACAAGTGTGCCTTGAACTCAGTTTGCTTCTGTTGTTTTGCTTATTGCCTTAAAAACACACTTCTCAACCGGCTAGAGTCGTATTCTTTTTGTATTCCCGCTGCCATCATCCAATTAACAAGTAAATTTATGCAGGTTCAAAGAGCTGACTGAAAGGTCAATTTGTATAATCAACATTTTAAGTAATACATTGGTTACCATTCATTCAGTTTTCATGACCCTAACTGCTAAGGCCTTTCCCCTAGGTAACAATTGACATTTCAAGGCTAGTAGAACAAAGCTTTCAAAGATAGTAGAACAAGGACAAGTCCTCTTTTCAATACTGTGCTTATTTCAATGAAGATAATTTACAAACCAACCTTTCTAGAGGGCAGAAAATGTATTGTGTACTTTATTCACCAGTCAGATAGGAAGCTGCTTTATATACTGAGTCAGACCATTGATCCCATGTAGCCCAATATTGTGGACACGGACTGGCAGCGGCTCTCCAGGATTTCAAGCAGGAGTTTTTCAAGCCCTACCTGGAGATGCCAGGCATGGAACCTGGGACCTTCTGCATGCAAAGCAGGTGCTCTACCACTGACCTATGGCTCCTTGAAATTAAACATCTATCATATAGCAGCAGGCAGCAATAAAGACAATTTCTTGAATTTACTTGATTCATGAGGTACATTTCTGGGTGGCAGCATACCTGGTAGGGCTGACTCAAATGTTCACCAGTGGACTTTTTTGGCAAACAAAAGCGACTTCCAGAGGAGGAAAGAAGACCTCTGAAGACTTACCTGATTTTGTGCCTGTTCACTGGAATTTTCAGCCCGGACTGGCTGCTGTTTCAGTGGCTGCTGTTTTTGTGTGTGTTTCAATAGCACCTTTCTTATTCCTACTCACAGGGATCAGATTTGCCTATGTGATGATGTCATTGAAGACCAATGAAGCCAATTCAGAATGAGGGCAGAGCTTATTCAGGAAGCATTGCCTGCATTCTGAATCGGCTTCATTAGTCCTCAGTAATGAAACTAATCATCATCTAGTCAAATATGATTTGGCTATGTGATGTGACAACACTGTTAGCATGAAGAAGAATGGTGATTTGAAGAAGAAGAATGATATGGGACAGGAACCTGTTGGAGTGTTAATGCTGTGATTTATGAACCCCCATCTTATGCTCAGTCTGTTTATATGTGTTAATAAAACCTTACTATCACAGAAATACCATAAGCCTCCTCTGGCCACCCTCCTTCTAAGGAAAGTGAACTCTGGGTGAGCATCCCACCACTCAGACGTGGTGGTGGGAGACATGCACGTTATAGGGACAGGTCACAGGATCACAGGATCATAGAGCTGGAAGGGGCCTACAAGGCCATCGAGTCCAACCCCCTGCTCAATGCAGGAAACTAGAGGAGGGGTCTCCCATCCAAGTAACAACCAGGCCTGACCCTGCTTAGCTTTCCACGCTCAGACAAGCTGAGCCAGCGTGAGCCACAGGCCTGCGAACGAGTGATGCTTGAGATTGCCGGGATTCTCTGAACATTGTCTCACTGCTCGTCTTGCACTTGATTCACGTTCCTGTTTGCGATCGCTGCTCACTCTGCATGAACAGGAAACTTGTGCAAATTGAGTGGTGATCAAACAGAAGATTTGCGCAAATCTCTCCAAATTTGCTCAAATTTCCTAGTCTGCACAAATTTCCTCCATAGACTAAAGCGTGGCTGATTCAATCTGTTGAGAAAATTTGCACAAATTGAACTGGGAATTGGGAATGAGACAAATGCAAGTACATGGTCAACAATATGTGAATATTTTCAGTGGACATGTGCTCACACTCACAGCTTCGAACGTGGCATGCTTGCATTCATTTAACAGCCAAAATCTCTTTTGTGATGCCCTCAGAAATTGTATCAATGTCTACTACCCGGAATCACATTCCCCCTGTTGTGGTATTGTGTAGCTATGTTACAATTTATCTGCAAAGTGCACTGAGAAAAAGTAAAATAATACCTCAAGTGGTTCCTGTTTTTCACAGCAGTATAGTCTGTATAGAAGTAAGCAAGTTGCTAGTCTTCTGTGAGTTAATTGTATGTTACTCAATACTCATCATGAGTATCAGGTGATGTCATCTGCATAAAATTACATAACATCATTAAAGATTTAACTTATGAAACTTTAAATATAAAGAGACAAGGGAGTAAATATTCAAGAGAGCCTGAGATTAAATTCTATTGACCTTTGTATGCTTGGAAAACATCTGTTGAAAAATAAACAAACGTCCACATAAATGCATATGTAAATCCAGATATAGTCATGTACAACACATGCCTCACCCAAGTTAATGGTTAGGAGATGTGTATTTACACGCAGTTTGTATGCACAGTGCTCTCATATCTCCCTTACTGGATCAGGTGAAGTTAGTTTTAAAGAAAATACAAAAGATTGCATGTTCGGTGCTGCTGTTGTGGTTCTGGCAGAACTGTTTTCATGGGAAATGGGAAGGAAACCTCTCTCTGCCAGGATAGGGACAGAGTGTTCAGTTGGTTGGTGGGTTGGGACTCACTACTGGGTCTCCATAGCCTGGTCTAAAGTGGGTCATGACAACAGCACTACCACCATACAAATGTATGGTACAAAAATTAAGAAGTGGGTCTCCAAATGCCTGTTTGGCTTAAAGGTGGGTCCCAAGCCTGAAAAGGTTGAAGACCACTAGCCTAGACTAAACCTTGGCTCTCTTACCACCATGCAATAGGATATTGGGAATTATGAGTGAAGTCTCTCGGAGCATTGTGGGAATCAATATCAATCAATTTATTACGGTCATGGACCAGCAGATTTAAAAAGGTAGTTTCAATTATAACAATTAAATAAACTACCCAGTTTAAATAGCAAGAAGGCAAGAATCGCAGAGCAACAAATTAAAATAGCTATTAAAATTAAAACACAATTACAATATTTATATAAACAATCCAATTTGAGTAGGAGAACAAAATCATATATCTAAGATACAAAGTTTCATAAACATAAACATAATAATAATAATAATAATAATAATAATAATAATAATAATATAGTCTCTTTCAGAAGCATGCTATCCTTGATTTATCATCATTTTCCTACAGCAAATAGCAGATGCACAAAAACGTGCTACATTATAAGTAACTTAGGGGTTCCAGTCTGATAATAAATATTTTGAATAAAATGCCTCAGATCTTCCTGGTGCTTTGGAAAGAATAAGGGTAATAAAATCATTTTGGAGGTCACAATAAAAGGAACAATGAAGCAATACATGAGCTGAGCTTCCATTTCAACTCTTCCCATATCACACGGGCATAACCGCTATTGGATGGGAATCTTATTATAGCTGCCTTCCAAAAGAGCAGAAGGCATTGTGGAAATGAGAAGGCAAAAGGGGGGCACTGAGACTGACATGAGAACCCTCTTTGAATCACTCCTACTGGTGGTGACCAAGGTTGTAATTTTGACCCAGTAATTGTGCCGGGCCTACCGGCAGGTTGCTACATCTGTTGGATTTCCCCCCTACACAACTGTCTATTACATCCCTGCTATAGCAAAGATTCAGATGCAGAATCTTACTGTACACAACTCTCTTGACATTACATGGGGTTTTGAAACTGTAGAATTGCCATACCCAAATCCTGACTAGGGTCTCTGGCCACCAGGTTTTTGTCATTGGAAAAAGTGGGGTAAATCCAGGTCCCTCAATTTGAACCTTGGTGCAAACATTAACTTGGCTGGGCCTTCCTGACACACACTCACCAAGTGTTTGGAGATATGTCTTTCCTTCACACTTCATGGGTTGGATGCAGATTTATTCATACTTAGAGTAGACCCATTGAAATAAATGGGATTGAAGTTAGTCATGACTAACTTAAGTCCCATTGAATTCAATGGGTATACTCTAAGTATGAACAAGTCTGAGTCCAACTGAATGTGTTTCGCTTAGGGAGCACCAGTGAAACATTGGCATACTCATTGTTCCAGCTGAAGTGCAAAGTGGCTCTTGATAATGCTAGATTCTGTTATGAATGCCAAGGATCAGGTTGACGCAGAAGTTGAAAAGTAATGCGAGTCCAGCTACTGATGTTATGGAGCAGCTAAAAACTCTGTCATCCATACTTCATATGGGCCTGGTGCTCATTATGAGGCAATCACAAGGATCTGGTCCTAGTATCATCTAATGAGGATTCATGTTTTTCCAAGACCTTAAACTATGTATGTTTTCGATATTGGGGGAAATAAACCCTTCCCCTTGTTTATAGAAGGCTTTGCTTTAGAAGTCCAGAATGATGACAGAGAGATAGACGCTGAATGAAAAGAGTTTCTTCTCTGCCTTGACTTCTTCCAACATCAGTCGCAGATAGTTGGGGGAAAGGGTGTACTTTTAGCTTCAGCCTTTCAAGTTGTAAAGAAATAATGGCGGAGGCTTCTCCCTGAACATGTTAATTCCCTTGTCGGCATGGAGATTGAAAATAGTTAACTGATAATTAATATGTCTCGTTACATTTTAATTAAAAAGTTAACTGCCATGGGTAAGTGCTAAGAAATCGCTTTCTGACAACAGTTTTTCTGCAAGAAGCAGAGCACCAAAGGGGTGTGCAAAGTAATGCACCCTAGTCTGTAGCCAGGATCCAAGAACCATCAAACAAGTTCCACCAGCCCGAGGGGGCTGATGACTTGTTTTTCACCCCCCAAACAGCAACTCCCAAGGCCACATAGGAAATGCTTTTAAAATGGGAGCTTCAAAAGCAGTTTGTGATATGGCAATGGAGCTTCCTGATCTAAGAAAAACAAAAACAAAACACCATCCACCGTGATACCTAAGCTGCTTGTTGGGTTCTGTTTGAAGGAACAGACAACGAACAGTCCAACCTTTAGATCCAGCATATTGCTGTTGCAGCACCTAGAGTCAGGGTTGACTAGTCCCCCGGGCCAGGAGCAACCCTAACCCAAAAGTCAGCAGCCTGTTCGCAAGGATCGTCTGCCCCCTTTTTGGTAGAAGCAGGACGTGAGGGAGGAAGGGCCTTAACTGGGCACCTGTTCCTTTTTTCAAGGAGAAGTTCCTTATTTAGTATTAAATGTAGTGTTCCTTTTCAAGTTAATAAGGATAATTCAATACACTACAAGTGAATAATTTAATACACCGCAAGGACGATTTATTCAAATAAAGTACTGTTAATGTTCTGACACACAGAATAAATCATTTTCTATGGTCTCACAATGTGTTCCTTATGTTGCAAGATTGGGGGTTCAGTCAGGAGAGGTTAATGGAACCAGAAGGGCTGCTAAAACTCCCTTAAAGGTTGGTGGCAAAATTGCCAGGTACATTTTTTATTGGCACAATTGTTGCCTGATTGCTCTCAGTAGCTGGATGATGTAATCTAGGCCTGTACAAACATGTATACAAACATGTGTTTGCGTGAGCCACAGAGAAAGAGGCAGACAGCTATATTTTGGGTTCTGGATCTCGTGGAAAGAGCCTTTCAGGGAACAGCTTCTCTCTTGAGATCTGTTATGGGGCAGTGATTTTGGCTGATGGAGGGTTAAGCTATGTGACCAGGCTCATACTGTATATTTGTAAATAAACCCAAATATTACAAAATGCCATAAGACTCTAGTGACCCACTCCTAAAGGAAACCAAACCCAGGGAAGTGCTACACCCCTGGATCTTCTCACTGCTTGGAGAAATGTGGGGTTTAACATTTATTTTGGAGCAGTGCAGTGCAGTTCATATTTTAAGCTTTTTAAATTTTGAATCTGCATTTTTATTTCTGAATTATTCACACTTTCCTCAAGGAAATTGCTAGATAACTGTGACTGTCCAATTACTTACCACGCAATGTTGGTTAAATCTCTTATTATCAAGAAACAAATTAAATCCTGTAATTACAACTTGCACAATATAATGAAGGCTGTGGGTTTAAATTTTTTTCCCCATTCTAACCCCCATCCCAGCACCCTCCTTTTTCTGGAGATAGATTTTTCTCAAAAAGTACCTTATCACTCACTCTGAAGTCCCTTCCCCCAGCTGCCACATTTCAAATTATGTTTAAAAAATAAAGGGGCTACGTTGGTTTTTGATTGGGCAGGAAAACACACCCAATAGATGATTTATTTTTATTTTTATTTAAAATTATATTTAGGCCACCTGTAAGGGTAAAACCTCTAAGTTATTTCCCCTCCTCATATATAAGATTACACAAAATGTGGTCACTTTGATTAGTTTGTTTTCTGTCCAAGATTTCAAGCCTCATGGGGAGAAAATGGTCCTGCTTAGAAAAGCATGAAGTTGTAGAAGCAATTTGAAAGTTATTGGTTACTTTTATATGCTATGGTCTAAATTCTGTTAAGGTACAATTCTATGCAAGTTTAGACAGGAAAAAAGGCCCACAACTCCCAGCATGCCTCAGCCAGCCCCATGCTGGGAGTTGTAGGCTTTTCCCCCGTCTAAACTTGCATAGGATTGTGCTCTTAATCTCCCAAAGCCAAAATTGGACCTAATTCAGAGATAACAAACAAATAAGGACAATCATATCATGCTATTTTCTTCAGGCTGTACTCCTCCAGTCAGGAAGCAAGGGATTACATGTTCCCCCACGTATAAGCCTTCTCACACATAGAAAACTACCATGTCAGGAAGAGGGCTGACCAGAACCCATCTCCCTAAGTACTGGTTTTTGTACAAGCAGGAGTTTTAAATAATTCAAATATGCAGTCCCCCAGTTGCAATGTAAAGTGGTATAGCCCCACCAACATGCGTCACATGTTTCACCTGACCATGCATTTTATCTCTCATACAAACATTTTGAGGTGGAGGGAATTGGCTTGAGAAAGATTGGGCTGCATTCTGCTCAAGGTCATGTGACCGTGACCATTCTGGCACAGCAACAGCCCAATCCACATTCACAGAGCTGCCAAAAGTCAGTTGAGTGGTGATGTGGCAAGTGTGAGTTGGACTCATAGTAGAGTTATCGAACTGTCATTTCATAAACAGAACTCAGCATATGCACAGTCCACCTCAGATAGTCAAGGAGGCTGGCCATGGACCAAACAGGATACGATTCTACTCAATTTTCATGTCATTATCCGTTCAATTAAAATGCTTCTCCAATTCCAATAATACCTTAATTTATACTCTTGTCAGCTCCAGAGTCTTCCAATTACAGACTAGTGATTTGTATACAATTTAACTGTGTTTACTGTACATCTACAGTAGAACTGGAATTAATATTTAAATTACTGTCTGATTTAACATTGTCACTCAGGAGAGTTAATCTGTATGCATGTATGTATGTACCTATGTATGTAAAACTCTAGTCTTTAGAAGTATATGAGTTTACTCATCACAGCCTTCCATAAAAATTAAATGGGGGCCATCTGTAGGCCTCCAACAATATGTAATCCTACTGAAAGTAACTGTTTCCCTTTCATGTTAATTTGTAGAATTAGATCTATCCGTCTATCACTAACTATATGCACAGCACTTTGCAGAGTAACAAACAAAAAGTCAGGTCCTGCCCCAAAGAGCTTACAATCTAAAATTTGACAAAGAGAGAGAGAAAACCTAGCGGATGAGAACCAATGGAGGTGAGTTGTGAAGAGGGATTCATAGGAAGAGAAATGCCCTCTTCAGGCATTCTATTTCTTCACATGATTGAGGCTGGGGGGGGGGCATTCTGGCAAGCCCCACCCCCTCCTGCACATCACCTTGCCCTCATTTTCAGCCCTCTACGAGTTGAAGGGCAAACGTCTCATGGAGAATCCTTGCGCAATTTAGAACCCTGATTATACTGTGTTCTAAATCGGGCAAGGAAGCCTCCATAAGTAGAGGAGGCTCCCCACTACAGAAGTTGGCCCTTCAGCTAAAGGAGGACTGCCAAGGAGGGGAAGGTGATGCGCCGACCAGGGCGGGGCTTGATTTTTGATTGTGTAAGAAAAAGAGGACACCTGAAGAGGGCTAAAGTGGAGGTGGCATTATGCCGGTGTTCGGAGAGGGAATTCCAGGCATAAGGGACAGCAAGGGAGAAAGGACTGGGTGATTTTAGAGAGGCGTTTGGCAGCTGAGTGTGGGAGTGCTGGGCTGGGGGAAGCCAAGTGAAACTTTGTAGTCTTGCTGGCAGTCGAAACAGGCAGAGGCAGATCAGCTCCATGGCCAGACAAGGGAGAGTTAAGGGACCAGGCATGACATTAAGCAAGCACTTTACAGCACAATTCTGTGCATGTTCACTCAGAAGGACATCCCATTGAGTTCACTGAGCCTTACCCCCCTATAAGATCTGTAGGATCACAGTCTCTAATTTTTATTTGATTGAGTTAAGCATATGTATAACTGCTTTACTGTCTCCCATTGAAATCAATGCTTCAGATGCTCATTTTTGGCCAGCCCAACATTAACATATGGCCTATATATTAGGACCAACACAGTCCTAATGAGGCTAATTCTAATAGGATGCTGAATGCCTTCAGCAGCAAGATCCTGTGTTTGAAAATTAATGCCTACACACACACACACACACGGTTTGTTTAGTCTATTGATATTTTAGAATTTCCGATCCCAATCTGAATAGAAGGATTCATATATTTAGATAGAGGTGCCAGGCCTGTGGCTCACACTGGCTCAGCTTGTCTGGGTTATTACTTGGATGGGAGACCCCTCCTCTAGTTTCCTGCATTCAGCAGGGGGTTGGACTCGATAGCCTTCTAGGCTCCTTCCAACTCTATGATCTATGAAATCTATATTATAGTGGAACATTTTTCTCCCCCCACCCAACTCTCCGCTCATGCCATATTCTTCACAAATGGCATGCACAGACAACTACTCTGTATGAAATCTGATCATAACATATCTAAGGGCATGTAATCATGTAATTTAAAATACACAACTATGCTGTGCAACTTTGATTGGAAAGTATTTTTAAATGAAGATGCCTCTGACTTTAAATCTAGGTGAATTTATACTTCTGCCATTACCCACTGTGTATTGTCTACCTGTTTCCAATATATGGGAGCTTGAAGAAACATGTATCTGGGTCAGTGCTTATTAAAATGCAAGGAAATATAAACTGATAACTAAAAAGTTACAAAAGGACATTATTTACCTTATTAGGAGGAGATAGACTGGGTGAGGTAGGAGCAACATCTGCTAATAATTTTAAAAGCTGACTTCATGTACACCCAAGTAAACGTGGAGAGTAAAAACCTATGTAGAAGATGACCCAGTTAAGGCTGAAATGTTATGTGCGCTTACTGAGAGTAAGCCTAATTGTGTAATACCTGACGGAGTGCCTCTCCCAACATGAACCTACCCGGACACTACAATCAACATCCGAGGCTTTCCTTCAAGTGCCACCTCCAAGGGAGGCTTGAAAGGTGGCAACAAGGGAGAGGGCCTTCTCAGCGGTGCCCCCCCCCTTATGAAACCATCTCCCCACTGAGGCCTGCCTGGCACCAACACTGTCATCTTTTCTGAGCCAGATTAAGACTACCCTCTACTCCCCAGTATTTAACAGCATATGATGGGGTATTTATGTCAGTTGTCTTTAACAGATCTAGTATTGTATTGAAATTGTTTTTAGCTGTTTGAATTGTTTTAAATTTTGTATGTTAAAAAATTCATACTGTGTTTTATTATCTCGTATCTGCGGTTTGTAATTTTTGTGAATTGTTGTGAACCGCCCAAAGAGCGGTTAGTAGTATTTATTTCTCAGTAAACATTATGGATAGGATTTGGCTGCCAAGACATTACCTTATCTAGTTTGTCTAAGACTATACTCTTTTCCTTGATAGAGGAGAAGCAGTGATGGGGAACACTGCACCAATCTAGCACTGTGGATGTGCTAGGTCGGTGCCTGGCTGTGACAATGGACTGGATGAGGGCTGATGAACTGAAACTCAGTCCAGACAAGACAGAGATGCTGTTAGTGGGTGGTTCTTCTGACTGAATGGCGGGTGCTCAACCTATTTCTGGATGGGGTTACACTCCCCCTGAAAGAGCAAGCTCATAGCTTGGGGGTTCTCCTGGAGCCATCTTTGTCACTTGAGGCTCAGGTGGCCTCAGCGGCATGGAGTGCCTTCCACAAACTTCAGTTGGTGGCCCAGCTACACCCCTGTCTGGAAGGGATAACCTGGATTCAGTTGTAACCTCCAAGCTAGATTACTGAAATGCACTCTACATGAGGCTGCCTCTGAAGACGGTTCAGAAGCTGCAGCTCGTGCAAAATGTGGTGGCCAGATTGATAACAAGGACCAGAAGGTCTAAACATATAACACCGATTCTGGTCCACTTGTACTGGCTGCTTGTATGTTTCTGATCCCAATTCAAAGTGCTGGTTTTGACCTAGAAAGCCTAGGTCAGCAATACCTGATGGAGGGTCTCTCCCAGCATGAACCTACTCGTACACTATGGTTGTCATCTAAGGTCCTCCTCCAGGTGCCTCCTCTGAAGGAGGCTTGGAAGGTGGCAACAAGGGAAAGGGCCTTCTTGGTGGTGGCCCCCAATTTTGGAATGATCTCCCCGACAAGGCCTGGCACCAACATTGTTATCTTTTCATTGCCAGGTTAAGACTTTCTTTTTTCAGGCATTTGGCAGCATATGATGTGGTTTTAATCAGGTCTTGAATTTTTCTTGTTGCTGATTGTTTAAAATTGTTTGTAGATATATGTCTCTCTCTGTGTGTGTTGTATGTGTTTATACCTTTGTATGTATATGGTTTGTCTTATGCCCTGATACCAACACAGCTGTTTAAACCATCTGTTTCGAGATTAACAGGACAAACATATGGCCCTTTACTTGGAAGTAAGTCCCACAGGGTTCGATGAGGCTTACTCTCTAGTAAATGTGTTTAGGACTTCAGTCTTAAAGCATCACAGCTATGGAAACATATTTTGTGTTTATAAGGAGATCTTTGCACCAATCAAATGTCAAGCCACAATTCTCATTATTCATTATATCTCCCACCTGTTTGGGAATTAGGGACCTAAACTGACCCCAACGTACTACTGAAAACAACAACAACAAAACTAATAGAGACCAGCACTTTTTCAAGCCTGGAGATATTACGCTTCAAGTCAGTAGCAAAGCTATTATGGGCTCCTTTCAGAAGTTTCCTTAGTTCCTTCTGGTAACTAGGGCAACTGGCTATACAGGTGGAAGAATACAAAGCATAATCCCCGAATTAAAAAATAGAATTCGTAGAAAAAGTCTCCCCTTCTCCCAGACCTGTAAAACATCAGTTAATAGTGGATTGTATAAGTACTAAAGTATCCCTTGACTCTGACCAATAGATACACAGCAGCTATCACAAACACATGAGCCCAGGGCCTCAGCTGCTGTGCTCTGATTCCAAAGGACATTTTCTGTTTTGTATCAGTGAAACATCTGCCCCACTTGAAAACAACTAGTAGATATATACTGACCTTGACACAATATTATCCCTTTGTAATGGATTGAATGCGCATTAGGGAACTTGTTTCTGATTATCTTTCTCCAAATGCAAGCCAAAATATAGGGGGTATTTCCACCACTACCCATGTAGCTGAAAAGCACAAATAACATGTAGGAATGGATGAATCTGTCCATTTTGGTGTCTCTCACCTCCTCATTTGTCCAGTCTTAAGTTTGATTCTTCTTGAATTTTGAGAATTTCTCCACTCTTATGTTCAGTTTGTCCTGAATTTTGAGAACGTTTCTTTTAAAGTTTGCATGAATTTTATTTTGTGCACATTTCTCCTGAGATAGGTATTTTTGAATGCATTTTTGCTGAATATGTGCAGTTCTACAAGCAATTTCCCCAATATACGGCCCTTTTAAACATTAGTTGCCCCATGATACACATTTTTGTGTGCATTTTTTGATTGGAGAACTCCACTGCAGAATTTGGAGCGGTGTGAACTTCAAAGGATAAGTGAGTTTTGGTTCACATACCACTTCAAAAGTGTGAAATGTGGCAAGTTTTGCATTAAATTAAGAAATGAACTAACGTGACGTCTCCCTCAAGCCGAGTGATATGGCACAAACCAGACAGTTGGGCCAATGATGTGCTGATATAGCAGGAGGATGGGGAAAAGTAAGCATGGGGCCTTGCCAATTTTACACAATAGAAAAAGTGTTCTTATTTCTCACCTCCAACAGCCCAAGCCCTGAATCAATGCATAGTTCCCAGTATACCAGGCCAGGATCCACAATTAGTGTGGTTTTAATTTAAAGGGTGTTCTGAGTGTGAGAAAGAAAGAAAGAAAAAAACCTTCTCCAGCTATTAAATCATTTTCACTTTGACCCAAATCAATAGTGGCTACATCCAATTATGTCCATGATACTTGAAGCTCCAAATTGCACTCTCAGCTAAATGGCTGATTCACTGAGAAGTGACTTCCGGTTTCCCAGCGCTATGTTGTTTACATAGAAAATGGTGTAAGATATGTTAAAAACCCGGAAGTCGCTTCCCTGGCTTGGCTCGCGAGAACGCAAGTCGAACCAGGGAAGCAGGTAGGCCAAGCGGAACTCGGGGGGTTGAGCCCGGAGAGTTCACTAGACTTTCACCCCCCAATCAAGCTCCGCACACATCCCTAGCAGAAGCCTCGGTAAAGTGGCAGGTTAAAAGCCTCATGTAGAGAAGCCCACAATGATGCTGGATAGGGTATGGAATTAGACATCAAAGTCAAGAAGATGTGAAGTATATAGAACAGTGTTCTCCAACCTTGGGTCCCCAGATGTTTTTGGCCTACAACTCCCAGCATGCCCCAGCCAGCTATGCTGGCTGGGGCATGCTGGTAGGCCAAAAACATCTGGGGACCCAAGGTTGGAGAACACTGATATAGAATAGGGAATGAGGAGGAGCCATAGCTCAGTGGCAGAGCACATGCATGCGGAAGGTCCCAGGTTCGATCCCCAGCATCTCCAGGTAGGGCTGGAAAAATTCCTACCTGAAACCTGGAGAGCTGCTGCCAGTCAGTGTTGACAATATTGGCTAGATGGACCCATGGTCTGACTCAGTATGAGGGAGCTTCCTATATTTCCATGGGTTCATTAAGTACTGCGTTCACTGTTGCCACTTGCAGGACAAACATGATGTCTGAGTTTTAGGGAAATGAGCGTATGGCCTGGATCCTAAGATAAATTAATAAAAGGAAGCTCATGGAAGAAATATTTCCCATTCTGTAACCCCTGCACCCCACCAAACACACACACACAAAACACCCCTCTACAGAGGGTTGGAAGTATTGGAGGATATGGAAAGGAGTCAGTCCTATCCTGGTCAGGACAAAGCAGAGTTTTCCCCCCTTATGTGCAGCCTGCTTATTGAAACTAGTTATCATCACGTGGGTTGCTAAACCCTGGTAAAAGGCTCTTTAAAGGAACAGATTGTCCATACAAGTTTAAAACTAATAAAGACATTTATTAGTTTTACTTATAGTCTGTTTATTCATATATGCAGGATGCATATAGGCAGATTAGAGTCTTCATTGGAGATCATGGGCTGGAAGCCAGCTCAGACCATGTGTCCATCAGGTTGGGGAGAGAGAGAGAGAGCCACAGAGAAGTAGGGAGGAGGGGTTACAAAAAACATGCACCCTGGGGATTGTTCAATTAACCCTTTCCTCCCACTCTAACTAGTGGTTATATTACCTTGTTCAGGGCTTTTTTTCTGGTGGAACTCACCGGAACTGAGTTCCAGCACCTTTTCTTCTATTAATTGCATTACAATTTAATCGCCATCTACTCCCGAGGAAATGTAATCCAAGAGTTCCGGTACCCTTTTCTCCAGAAAAAAAGCACTGACCTTGTTGATTTAAGCAGGCAACATTACAATTTCCATCAGGGAGCCCCTCCTGAGCAATGAGGGAAATGGAGGACTGCATGGGGAGGGGGAAATTGCCTCAAACCAGCTGGGGGTACTGTCCATGAACTGGGAAAATGGAATGTAGACTCCCGATATTCAGGGCTGTTCCACACATTATGCAGCAATGAACATGGGTTAGCCACCCAGTGTACATCCTATATAGGGAGCCTCACAGATCTCTTCTATGGGGGCTCCTCCACAGGGATCTGAATAATACTTGTGCTATCCCATCCTATTGCTGGCAGAGAGAAGCTGAGCAATCCCTGGAACCTCTCCACTCTCGTCTAAACTGCAATTACTTATGCCAGTGCTCGGCCTAATCTGTCAAACACACCAGTTCTTCAGCTAATGGAAGCAACATCTCAGATTGTTACCATATAGGGCTTCAACAAATATTCTTCTGTTTTGATTTTCAAGTTGAAGAGAACTATGTTGGAATTGGGGTGAGAAGGAAGAACTATTTCCCCCAAAACACTCTGTGCAAATATTAGTCTTGCTCAATTCCTATTTGGTGCCTTTGTTTTTCTCAGCTGCTGGTGCCATTTTTCTCCATGGCTGATTCCAGCCTATCAGGGATCATGTAGTGAAAGCTGAATTTGAAACCAGACAAAATGGAGGTGACATGAGTGAGGAGACTGCGTGCGCACTCTGGAAGGCAAAAGACAGAAGGTGGCCTGCTGTAGTGCACACATGGCATTTTGGCCAAGCTCACATTCTTCTTTCCAGGATTAAGCTCAGAGGAAACTGGTTCTACCAGTTTGCAGCCAAAGTCAGCTGTGCAATGCTGACTGGCTAGCAACTCTGACACCAAGTCCCCACATTGAGCACTTTTTCAACTCTCCCCCAAGAAAAAAATAATAAAAGTAGAGAGAGTGAGAAGAAAGGATTGTTTTTCCCCAACCCCTAAAGATAAGGCACCAAATGCATACCCTCCAACATTTCACAGATGAAAATAGGGACACACATGTGAATTTGTAAGAGGTATGGTTAAGCAACTTGAAGGTGTGATCAAGAGGGTGTGGCCAAGGGTATAGCCAGCCACCCCAAGATGTTCTAACCATTTAAGGGCTCTGACCACTCTGAAGCCACCATCATGCAGACCCATGATGATGATGGTGATTGCTGTTGTTGCCATTATTATTATTGTACCATCAATGTGCATGGTGCTTTACTGAGTAGAAGAGAACAGTTCCCTGCCCCAAAGAGCTTACAATCTAAAATGTAATATAGAGGTGACAACAAATGGTAGGAAGGGGTAATCCGGGGAAGAATATGCTATTACTGTATTTCAGTCAAACATAACTTTCAGCCTACTTTCCCCACATCATGCAGGAAACTCCTTGTTTTAAAGATCTCCCTCCCACTTTAAAAATGGATCCCTCCATGGTGGCTCTGTTCTCAGTAGTTTGCCAAACAAATAATAGTATTTAACATTTAGATATCTCTGAGTGTGCAAAGTGGTTCACAGGCCCACCCTGCAAACTCCTATTTTCTCCACTCAGAAAAAAAACCCCATGCGGGCTCTATTGTACTTTATTAAAAAAACAAGAACAACAACACTGTGATTGAACAATCATGCCAAAATGGAATGAAGATGTTTGCTGCTGCTATTTGAGGTAGTTGGGATATTTTCTTTCTTTCTCTTGAGGAGGGTGTGTTTTCTGCTAAAAAAATTAATTTTAAAAAATTTCTAATGCATTAAAAAAAACCCAATCCAAAATCCCTGCAGAATAATCCTAATCATTACTGTAGAGAGCTTCCTTCATGGCACTTCAGCATGTGTTAGAAAAAGACTTTCACATGGGGTACATAGGTAGAGCCAAGTAAAATTTACCACTGTTCTGAAAACAGAGTAACAGTGAAATCCTATGCATGTGTACTCAGAAGTAAGTCCTATTACGTTCAGTGGGACTTACAGGAAAGTGTGTATACATGGGGTGTGTGTCAGTGCTTGCAGGGCAATCCCTTTCTTTTTGTTTTAAAATTTTCAGGATTGGCACAAATTCAACAGGTGAAGTTTACCCACCCCACACCCCCAAACACGGAGCTTCAGAGAGAAGAGAAATTTTCTTGCATTTCCTTCTGACACTGTAAACTCACCTGTTAAAGGCAACAGGCGCCTCCACCTCCTTTTCTTTTCAGGCGCTTGCTCGCATGCACACACACACACACACACACATCCTAGCGTCTGTTCCCTCCCTGCTTACTGTTTCTTAAAGGGGCCATCTGCAAAATTGCAGCTAAGCTAAAAGTTTAAAGCAGTTCGGGACTTTGCATAATGAAGGGAGAAGCTGTGATGGCTTAAGGGTATTCGTGAAGGTCCTGGGATATTCAGGGCAGTTGGAGGGTATGCAAATGAATGTTTAAAGGCATAAATGTACAAGTGGCCATTTAAACAATAACAACGCAGAGAGCCTACCTGCAACATACGTGGATGGAGAGGCAGAATGAAGACTAAAGTCCTATTCCGGCCTTCTTCCACACACAAGAGCATGGAGGATGGAGCAGTGCTGCACTTCCTGGCCTCAGCCCAATGTTGTGCACTGCACTGATCCCACCCCTGACGCCTATGCACTGATCACTGATGTCTGCATAGGGGCACCTCCGTGAGAGCGGCTGAATGCTCGTCAGCGTCTGTGCAATTGGGATTTAATGTATGGTGGTGTGGCATAACCCCACAATTCAGTTCCCTGGCATATGTCTGCTTTAATATATTTAGTGTGTCTAGAATGTTGAACCGAGTGGGTGTGGTTGGTGATGTCTTGGAAAGGGTGGGGGGAGGAGTATATAAGGAGTGTTTGAGTGATGTCAGAGTTAGTTAGGTTTAAGTGAGTTAAGGCAGTTAGTGTGTTATGGGAGAGTGTTTGGAGTGTGGGGAGAGTTGGGTTATTTGGGTCTTGTCTGCCAGGAGTTTTGAAAGAAATCAGTGCTTATATGAGGAGTGAAAGTATTTAGAGTTATAGGGACTTACCGGTAGGTTAATTACAAAGTGTTTGGGGGTAGGCAGGTTTAAAGTTATTTTCTGGAACTAAGATTTTGAGAATTAAAATAAACTTATTTTTATTTTGTTTGCTACCCAAATCCTATGTGTCAGCTTGGTGTTATTAACCTGCATTACTTTTAAATCTACACACACACACACCTTTGTACCCACAGTATCATAAATTTAAGCTTGATCCTTAATAACCAGTATTAATCTTTTCCCTCTTTAGTAGGGGAAAGGTTTCATTTGACCCTCCCCTCAGGTTTGTAGGTGTTGATACCTGAGAAGGGTTTATGTGCCTGGTCCTAAAGTGTAAGGGACCATGTCGTTGCAGGTGGCTCTGTAACTTTGGATCAGGGACCCTGTCTTTGAAAAGTTGCCAAGCACATGGAGGTGGGCGAGACCCAGGGCAGGCACTGTAGGTGTGGGCCCTGCTGGGGCCCTGACAGCTGCCTGAGGATGCCACGGGCTGAGATGGGGCCTTTTCTGACAGCAGTCCCTTACATTTTATGAATCTTTTTTAGTTCATTTTATACCTTGGAGACAGTGTGTTTCTGTTCTCCTGCTCTGGGGTTTGTATCTAACCAGGCTTTTTTTTTTTTTTTTTAAAGGAATGGTCAAGGAACATTTCAGCTGCCTTCCCTGCCACAAAGCTTCCATCCCATTATTTGTATGGCAGGTAGACATCCAACTGGTGAAGTCTTCATTAGCATGAAACACAGGAATGAGGAAAGCTTTACCTGGTGGATACTACCTGGACAAGGTCAGGAACTTGCAAGGCCTGAGATATTTGCTTTCAGAAATATTTACTGCTGAACTAGATACTGATTTGCCTTCATGATCCTCATGTGCATTATTTTCATTTGTCAGTAACAGGACGAAGAGCTTCATCTCACAATTTATCCCTCCCTTTTCCCAGCCACCATTCTCTCCCCCTTCCCCATTCTGATAAGCCTAGCTTTTGAAGAAGTAATCTAGCTTTTAAAACACAATTTCCACCTCTTACCACAAGGTGGCCCTTTGTGCTCTCAGATGCATGCGGGGGGGGGGGGGGTATTCATCAGGTGAATGTTTCTTATTGGTTTACTAGAGGCACGATGCCACTGGACAGCCCTTTTTAAGAGAAAAGCTAGAAACAGTGCAAAGAGCTTGTACAGTAGCCTTGTTCTGAGGAAGTGGAGATCTGTGAACTGCCCTTTCAAAACAATCATGAGTGAGGTGAGTGGACAAATGCTTTTAATACAGAGAGAAGGAGGCAGGTGGCTGAAGAAATAGAAGTATGAATAGGAGAGAAATAGGCAGCTTTTGAATCAGACAGGAGATTAAAGAGAAAAGAGGAATCAACTGTGGAATGATTTAAGTTTCACAAAATGCCGGCATCCACAGGAAGGTTTATTGATTAAAACGTGTGCTAGATTAAGGTTTTCTGGGAAGATGTAAAACATTGTGTGCAAATATTGAACTGAACATGCACAATGTTTCAGAATGAGCAGGTAACCCTAGCTGAGGCTGCAATCCTATACCCACTTACCTGGGAATAAGCCCCATTGAAATCAATGGAACTTACTTCTGAGTAGACATGTAATAGGACTACACTATGAGAGATGTCATTAAAATAAAAGCAAGAGCCTCTGAAGAGTCAGGGGGGGGGGGGCACTAAAAGCATCTGCTCTGTGCTTTGCAGAAAGCCACAATCAAGAACCTGGTTTCTCATTATCAATTAGGAAATAATATTCTTACTGATGGCTCTGTAGCTATCTATGCATGGTGTGCTGAGGGCACATAAAGAGGCTGATTTCAGTATCTGTTTTGCATTCTTAAAAAGCACGCGAAGGTGGCTGTTATGCAAAAGTTAGACATCGAAGTGACTTAAAAGAAAAATATCCTATGCTGCTTGTTGCCTCTGTTCAGGAGCTGCTATTGCTGAAAACCCTTGTACACGTAAGAAAGAACGTAGGTAGCATGGAGCATCGAAGAACCATTGTGTCTTTTTTTTTTTTTTTAATGAAAGTTAAACTAGTACACGTGTATCTATTTCAGCAAAATGGTTTTCCAGTGGCAAGGTGCTGATAAGTATTTCTAGATTTATAACGCGTTCTTTCAAATGTCATGACAGCTCCACTAATAGAACTTTAGGTTCCCCCCTGCCTAGCTTATTTTTGGGTACTCTTTCCCATTATAAAGTAAAACACTATTTTTAGCAGAAGACTGTCCTTTTCTTACCATGCCGGCTAAAATTGACTCTTGCACCAGTGAAGAATCTCTTGCCTAAAAGCCATTGTGAGATATTCTGTGTTGTTTTGATCTAATAGTCTCATGGGATGAAAATCCATGTTAGAAATGTAGGTAAATAACTTTTACCCACTACAGGAGGCATGTTTCAGAGGTCCTTGGAAAGGAGAGACAGCAGCAAGATGTCCATTTCAGGGGACATCACTGCCTGAGAATGAGGGAGATTCCTCCTCCTGTGTTTTTACCATGCTTATTGAATGCATGGTTAAGGCATCCATTCTTCCTGAGCTTATTCATTTTCCAACTTGATGCTCACAGCTGAATAAATAAACTGGAAAAGGTCAATGTTTTAGCATGCAAATTACATTAAGCTTCTCTTTGTCACATACAATACATGAACTGGCTGATCTGATATGGCTCGCATTCTTATTCTTTTAAGCTGGGAACTTTTTAAAAGTTTTTCTGATTTTCTTTTCTTTTTCTTTTTAAATAAAGCCTAATTGCCATTGTGCAGAGCTTTATCCTACCAGATCAGATTTCTCTCCTATTCCCTTGTCACTGTCTCTTCATGAAATCCTTGTTCACACTGCTGCAGTTTACATTTGGGTCCTCTCAGAGGAAATCTCCCATCTCTTCAATTCGGTAAACTAGAACTTCCCATGCACCGAAAATAGGAATAAGTATGTACCAAAAATAAGAAACCCACATTACTAATCTTATACTCCAAGCAGCTATTCTTGAAAGTTCTGCTCCTTGAGCCATTTTGGAGCCTGAACTACAAACCACCATTCTCTGCTAGGGTCATTCAACATAATGAAAATACTGGATCATTGATTTACAACCCTTTAGCAAGTAATACATTTGCATTTCCTTATGGATATTTTGAGAGACATATGTTAATGTGACTCAGAAAATGACGACAGTCACTCAGTAAACTTTGTCAGAGTAGAAAACCAGGTCTCACGGCACTTGATTTTCACTCAAGAAAAATGTGAAAGGAGAGAGTTTGCTTTGTTTTTTTTAAAAAAATCAAGGTAATACTACAGACTAAGAGAAAGGCAATCACTTTAGTTTTCTGCATTCACAGTTTTTGGACAGGGCTCCTGATAGAATAAGCAGATAATTCAGTGAACTGTCTTCTCTCTCTCTCTTTAGCTTATTATCTAGATGAAATCTGACATAGTGTAATGGAAAAGAGCAGCTCAAATATGGCCATGAAAATGTTGTCCCAAAATAGACTTGGGTAGGCAGCTAGGAGAGGATGGCCCAAAGGATGTGATTGTTTTTCTACTAAGAACAGCCAGACTCCCAACTAAGTTAAGCATTTGGATTCAGGAAGCTCTGGACCATTCAGAAATGCCGGCCTTCAAACTCTATTTACTTCACTGTGTTTGATTATTTTCTCATTTTACTGTTTCTCGATGAGGACCAACTTCATTATCCTTCTTCGGCTGTGGAAAAACAAACAGCATAATGTATTCATTAGTTTGATCTTATCTTCTTCTTTTGTTCCATGTCAGTTAATTTGTGAGGCTTCTTTCTTTCTTTAGAAGTTTCTCTTGAAATGTTATCCGATAGTTAATATATGACTAAACCAGGGATGTTGAAGAGTCCTTGGTCTCGAGTCACGAGTCGAGTCACGAGTCTTTGGACCCGAGTCTCGAGTCCGAGTCCAAGTCCTTGGTCCAAAATGGTGACTCATGAGTCCCGAGTCACTCCCAAAGCTGACTCCACGAGTCCCTATTAAAATCAATGGGGTTCTTCCCCAACAAAATAAGGCTACTTCAGATGTGTGGCTTAAATAAATTCTAGGCACAAGTGTGCCTTTTTATCTCAAAACTCTGCCACTGATTTTGACAAGAACAGACCAGGCAGACAAACCCAAAATAACCAGGCAGGCAGAGGAGGCAGGGAACCACAAAGCAGGCAGGCAGAGGCCTTTGTCTTGGACAATTCAAACTGTGGAACTGATTAAGAAGAGACCAGGCAGGCAGAGGAGGCTGGGAACCCCAAACAGGCAGGCAGAGGCAGCCAAACCCAAAATGTCTGAAAGGTTGCATTAGGAAAATTATTTTAAAAAATAAACTTGGATTGTTACTGCAACTGGGTCCAGGCAGCAGCTGCAGGTGGCATCAAGCAGGGATGTTGACGAGTCCTTGGTCTCGAGTCCCGAGTCGAGTCTCGAGTCCCATTAAAAATATTGGGACTCGAGTCCGAGTCGAGTCAGAGGGGGGACTCGGTCCGACTCACGAGTCGAGTCCTCGAGTCCGAGTCCCCATCCCTGGACTAAACATGAGAAATGCTGAGACTAAAGGACTTGAGTGGATCTTGAGTGTCCAGGGATCCACAGAGACTTTGTTCTTTGGGATAACAGCTGTGTAAAACTCAGTTTAAAAAACTAAACAAAACTGAAAATTGAAATCCCATGTAATATTTTCTGAAGAATGAAATCTAACCTCTTGTTCTTTACATCTCCTTTTTTTACCCTACTGTGAAAGCCAGTGTGCTGCAATGGTTAGCCTGCTGGACTAAAATTGGGGAGGCCCAGGTTCAAACCGCTGCTCAGTAGTGCAGCTTAGTGGGTGACAATGGGCCAGACATGAAGTTGCCTTCAGAAGTTGCTTCCATGTGCACTGTAAACACATGGAGGGGGAGTGCGCCATGCCTATTGGCCCTTTTGATTTTGCTGCCCCCCTCCTGGCCCCATCCCTGTGTAGTTAGGGTTCCGGATAGAATAGTAGAGTTGGAAGGAGCCTATAAGGCCATCGAGTCCAACCCCCTGCTCAGTGCAGAACAGATGTGGGCAGCCCAGGCAGTCACCCATCCAAGCACTGACCCGGCTCATACCTGCTTAGCTTCAGCATGTGGCCTGCATTATGTGCTCTCGACGCCACCTGCTCACGTGGAACACCTACGCACATATAGCTGTATGTGTATAAGCACCCCTTCAAACTTTCTACCAAATCTGTGGAGGCCTAGGAGTGGAGCCAGTGAGGTCTGAGGGTGGGGCAAATGAGGCCTGGGAGTGGGGCCAGTGAGTGCAGTCCCACTCCCCCCCCCCATGCATTTAGTTTATGCACAGTATCGACTTATGGATAAAGCTTAAGTCTCGCACTAACCTACCTCATAGTTATCAGGATACAGGCCTGTGGCTCACGCTGGCTCAGCTTGTCTGAGTGTGGAAAGCTAAGCAGGGTCAGGCCTGGTTATCACTTGGATGGGAGACCCCTCCTCTAGTTTCCTGCATTGAGCAGGGGGTTGGACTCGATAGCCTTGTAGGCTCCTTCCAACTCTATGATCTATGAAATCTATGAGAATGGGGGACCATTTGTGTCAGCCTGAGCTTCACAAGGAAGAAGCTAGAATGAAATGATAACAATAACAATATTATAGATAGATAGTATTAACTTCAGCCTTTGCATCTGCATACATATTAATAGTGAGTATCGTGCTGTTAAAATGCTAGGTATCTACTATTGGTAAAGATTGAGATGTAAGCCATTTCCCCATGTTACTCACGTGTAGGGCAATCAGGGGTACAATTCCAATATCACCTCCCCGCAATGGCCCTGCTTTCTTCCCAGATGTTGCTGGATGCCGACTCCCATAATTGGCTACGTTGCCTGGGGATGACGTGAGTTGGAGTCCAGTGACATCTGGAGGCTAAGATAAGGGAGGGGAATGGATGTGGCTTAATAACAATGTGCAACCTGTCCCTCCCTACTCCCACAAGCCAAACCATTTGGGCCTTCTGTTGAATGACAAGAGCTAATAATCCTCAAGCAAAAGGAGCACATGATGCATCCTTAGGGCTAATAGGCTGCCAATTCAACCATATGATGCCCAAATCCCAGGAGGGATTGTGACTGAGTGGGCTGAAATATCTGAAGAAATCCCTTGGAGAGAGGATCCCTTTTGCACACACAAGCTGCCCAGCTCTCTCCAGCGTGGGATGTATAGCTAGCTATAATTAGGGCAAACGGACTATATTTATGCATCTTGATGAGGAAAGAATTCCTCAGCTGACATAAGGTGGGTGTGGGGGGGAAGGAAGGCAAAGAAAGATCATGTAATAATTTGAACTGACATCCCTTTATTAGATGGGTGGTGACCTGTCACTTGAATGAGGAGAGCAAAGGATATCTTAAAGGTGGCACTTTCCCCACGCTTCCCTTCAGGACAGGCTAAGGATTCGTTACCCTTCAAAGCTGGGCTGGTGAGGTGGATGGAACATGTTTTAAATGGTATACATTTACACACTCCCCCCCCCCCCCCGCTGTGTTAGTGGCTACAGCAAATTCCAACTTACTTACTGAATATCTTGACTAGTAACATACAATGTTTGAAAGGTTTCAGGTATAAGATCTCAATCTATTTTGCATTTTTTGCCCTCCCCTTAGAAAGAGGAGCAGGGAGTCAAGCAGCTGGCATTCTAATTTCAAAGAAAGAACTATGCTGTGAACATACGTCTGAACCTTCATTTAGCTATCTCAATGCTCATGGGAGATGGCGCATTACAAGGAAAGATGAAAAGAAGATGTTTTTCATCTTCCTTCCTCCCCTTGAAAACACAATTAGACTACTGTCATGCGCTCTATGTGGAGCTGCCCTTGCGCCTAGTTTGGAAGCTGAAGCTAGTGCAGAATGCAGCAGCCAGTATGCTCGGTGGAGCAGCCAGCTAGACACACATTATATCTGTGTTAAAAGAACTGCACTGGCTGCTTCTTAGCTACCGAGCCATGTTCAAGGATTTGTTTCTGACATTCAAAGCCCTAAACAACTTGGGACCAGGATACCTGACCAGCCGTCTTCCCCTATATAATACAAACTGATCCCTGAGATCTTCTGAGGAGCCCTGACTGGTCATCCCACGACCAACAGTGTGTCGTCAAGTGATGGCTCGTAAGCAGCCTTATCGGTAGTGACACCCACCCTCCAAAATGCTCTCCCACAAGTGGTCCAAGAGGCAGAAACTGTGACGAGCTTTAAAGGCCTCTTGAAGATGCACCTGTTTACCCAAGCTTTCCCTGACTTGTAATCACACTTCTCTGTTCTACTAGTCTTGTAACATTTTAATATGTTTATTATTTTATACTGTTTTTACATTGTTTTTTATATTGTAATATATATATATATATATATATATATATATATATATGAGAATGATATCAAGTGGTATATAAGTCGTTAAATTAATTAAATAAAATTTAAAAACAGGCATGGAGGTCAAGCAGAAATAGTTGGGGTAGCCATCTCCCCCCCACACAGAGACCAATAATACTCCTGGGAACTCTGCTATGTCATAAATGTTTCATAGTTCTCAGGGGCATTCTGTCCCAGAAACACAGCTGGAGCAGCCAAGCCACTGCTAGAAGCAGTGCCAAGCCCTTTTTTGTTGTGTGTGTGTGTGTGTGTGTGAGAGAGAGAGAGAGAGAGAGAGAGAGAGAGAGAGAAAACAAACCTTTGGCCACCTCATACATAAGGTAAGGCTAACATTCTTAAATTCACCCCCCCATAAAAGTTCCCAAATATTTCCCCCACCATTTTTGTGAGGGACAAATGGTCCTGTGAAAGTATATTTGTAGGGATATTTGGCCCAGGTTGAGTTTAAACTTGAAATATGGTGTACATGGTGTTCTGCACACCAACATTCAGGTAGAGCAGCTGTGTCAGACAAATGTGCATTAAAATACAGCTTGTAGTTTCCTTTTCCCTTTGAAAATGAGAATGTAGGCCAAGCTTGTATTTGAACTCAAAATGTAGAATTGTGCCCTGAATGTGTTTACCCAATCTTATTAAGATATTCAAATATGCAGCACAGTTATCTCATTGCCATCGAGAAGGTTTACAAATGGAATGTCAAACAGCTGAGTGTAATCTCACTCCGCTCAAATGTTCTCCTTTCCCCACTTTCCAGCATGATAAAAAACAGAAGTGCAAACTGTGCAAATGTGAAACAAAACATTCAGATTCTTTGTTTTGTCTGGCCATTACAAATGTTAATAAATGACTGGTAGAAAGAGGTTCACTATTGCAACAATATATTTACCAAGTTTAGAAAAGTAGATAATTTCTTCTTCTTAAAGGCTTTAAATCAGTGTTCTCCAACCTTGGGTCCCCAGATGTTTTTGGCCTACAACTCCCAGCATGCCCCAGCCAGCATAGCTGGCTGGGGCATGCTGGGAGTTGTAGGTCAAAAACATCTGGGGACCCAAGGTTGGAGAACACTGATTTAAATGTTGGAACCAACCGTGAGGCCATCCAAATTCCCAATGGCTTGAATGGGGACAAGAATAGCCTCTTTCCCCAAAGGGAAGTCATCAGAAATTTCATATTGTTATCTGTTTAGGTGAAGGGTGAATTCACCAGGGCTTTGAGCCAATGATAGCTACTTAAAAATGTCTCCATGTGTTGGTTCTTTGTGCATCATTTAAGGAACAGGTATTGCCAGTCTCTGTTCAGATCACATGTGACTGTTCCTCAGGAGCATCTATAATACCCCCTTTTGTGTTCAATCAATATGTGAGTGTGACGATGGTGAGAACATCACCGCTCCAGCTATGCTTCTTCTATGCCCATGTGCCTTCTGGTCATGGCCTACCCAGCAGCCACACATATAGCAATAGTGAAAATAGAACCCTATGTGTTTATGGCTCCTTCACCCATTCAGGTGAAGGAGCCATAAATAACCTCAACTGGCTGCGGTTCCTAATTGGATAGAAGAGCCCTATGCACATACGGTTATATACATGCAGGGCCCTTTTCTCACAAACGGCCAGTGCTTTTTTTCTGGAGAAAAGGGTACCAGAACTCTTGGATTACATTTCCTCGGGAGTAGATGGCGATTAAATTGTAATGCAATTAATAGAAGAAAAGGTGCTGGAACTCAGTTCCGGTGAGTTCTACTAGAAAAAAAGCCCTGCAAACGGCAATGCATGGCCACCCAGGACCTGGCCAGCAGCTGTCATCAGCATGGGAGGGGCATAGCTGGGAGGCACTTTTTCACTGGTATGAACACCCTTGATGTCTCTGGCCCTGACACAATCGTTATAAGCAATTAAAGAGGCTTATATTCTTGGTATGGATGTCAAAGGCATAAATCTGTTTGCTTGGGGGGGCGGCGGCAGGAAGGAGCGATTCACCTGTGTCGATAACACGGCTACAGTTGTCATGAGGTGCAGAAAATTAACCACCAGAAATGTATGTAAAGTGCATTGCTTTTTGGAAAAAGGTATCTTGAAAGTCTCCATTAATCTTGGATGTTGTTGCTCTGCTGAGATCTCTTTGCTCCGCTCCTTGTACAACCCAAATATGGTATTCCTGCTACCCATGTCAGCCAGTCACATGAAACGGCTGCTGATCAGGATTTATGCACCTGTTGGCAAATGACCCCAAAAGTATTTTTGTGTACCGATGGGCGAAACCCACCCATCTCAGCGTGGAATGGGCTGGGTCTTTCTGAGCCTTTCTGGAGAAGTCTCAGAAAAAGTTGGGCTTCTTCCAAGAGCTCTGCAATGCTCAGAAGGAACCACAAGCTCCACCACAGTCACCGGCTGTCTCTCTGACAGTTTCTCTTCTCCCCCACTTCCAAGAGCTTACAAGGGGCAGGGGGGGGCAGGCGCACTTTCAAAAGCTGACCGCTCTCCCTAAGTTCCTGGCCTTCTGCAATAGCTCAGAGCCTACATTGCTGGCAGGAACTCTGGGGAAGTGTAGTTTTAATCAGGTGGAATAAATAAAATGACACTTCTGAGAGTTTGTGTTGGCAGTGCAGGCTCTGATTGGAAATAGCCCTTGGTCCCCTTGGCTGTTCTTCCCTTTCCTCACAACTTATACTGCCATCCTAGTCATGTCTACATACAGGCCTGTGGCTTACACTGGCTCAACTTGTCTGAGTGTGGAAAGCTAAGCAGGGTCAAGCCTGGTTATTACTTGGATGGGAGACCCCTCCTCTAGTTTCCTGCATTGAGCAGCGGGTTGGACTCAATGGCCTTGTAGGCTCCTTCCAACTCTATGATCTATGAAATCTACTCAAAGGCAAGAGCCGTTGAGTTCAATGGACCTTACTTCCTGGTAAGTGTGTATAGGATTGCAGCCATAGTACATTTGGGAAAGTGGGGGAGGGAACCTGGCTAGTGAAGGGCTGGCACTATTATGAACTATATAGAATTTCATGCAAAACACATGATACAAAAATCCATTGGCCACAGCCCTATCACTAAAATAGTTGGCCTTTGATGTTCTTATTGCCATGGCGTGTGCACTCGAATGACTTTAAAAAGTGCAAAATAGATTGAATGGTAACTTCATTGGCCCAGCAAGCATGCAAGTCACCCAGAACACTTCATTGTAAATTATTTCTCCCTGGCCCCCATGAACATCACAACTCCATATAGACCATAATGAATGCCCCTATTTTACAACACCCTGGCTCAAGAATGTGCTTTATTTTTTGATGTCTTGTTCCTGAAAACCTACCTAGGAATGTAATGTTGCTTGAAACTGGAAGCTAGGGAATAGTGACATAAATCTTAAAAAAAAAAAAATACAACCCATTTAATTCTTTATGTTTTCTTATATTCATTTCCTGTAACCATAGCCATTAAAGCCAGGGGAAAAAAAACCTGACAAAATAGATGAATTAATTCAAATCCCTATTACTGAGATAGATCTCTTGATGAGAGATTTTATTAAATACTTTCTAAAATCTAGTATTGTTGTCTCATAGATTAACTGTTTTTGCACAGTGGTAATAGGCCCCTGGAGGCTGAAAGTAAAACCCTGCATTGTGGTTTTCTTTGATGAAGAAAACTTGGCGGCTTAAAATTTCCTGTATCGGTCTGAGGAATGGGCAGGGATGGTAAAATAAAACTTCATGCATTTTATAGGAATGGATTCTTTCTCATAGGACTGACTAATTTTGCCTCGTGTGTGTGTGTGTGTGTGTACATGTGTGTGCATGTTGCACACAGGCACCAGAACATGCACCAATGTTTGCTTAAAAGAAAACAAACTGGGCCATGAACAGGGCCAGGGAGTTGGACCAAGTCATGTGGAATCAGGGCAGAATTTTAGGGCAGCCACGTCTCCTCTTTTGCAGAAGACTGTTCTCTGTTTGAAGGGCTGCTCAATCCAAGTCAAGTAGAAAGATAAAGAACCATCAAAAGGAAGAGCTGGGCCTTGAGGCTGCCCATCAACAGCACCTGGACAGCAGACTGAGCAAGGCAAACAGGTTATCTGGTCGCAGCTTTCACACTATGCTGAGATGTACTGTATATTTCTATATAAATTATAAGGATTATTTCTAAATTTGCATGTACATATACGTCTCCTCATCCTTGCTATCACCTCAGGGCATGTAACCTTTTCCCACTTGCTTCTCCCTCTGGTGATCCAAACTGGGTCCAGAGAGACAAGAAAACAAATGGGCAGCAGTCACAGTGGTGGTGAGGAGGAGGTGGGCCTGCTCAGAAAGTCCTCATGTCCTTAAGAGCATTCTGTCCAAGGCCCATCAAAACCTGGAGCTGGCACTGCTTTTCAGACTAGTTGCCTGACAGAACATGGTTTTACTGGTTGCATAATTTAAATGCTGGCTGGCAAACGCAATGTTCACGTGCAGAATTTTGTAATATCAGTCTGTCATCCTCTAGTCTAGTAATATTTTTTTTGTTCCAAATACAATAAACTCACCGAAATAAAGCTCAAATCCAGGAGTGACCTATAAAGTGTTTTTGGTTTGTTTGTTTTTCCCTTGAAGGCTGGCCTAGCCCCTAGGTGGCTGTACAGGCCAGCTTTTTGCAAGGGGCTCAAGCTCTTGCTGCTCAAAAACAGGGAAAGGAGAAGACCAAGACAATGAAAACAACATGGAAGGCCTTCCTTCCAATAAGCAAAGGCTTCCAGCATCAGCATGAAGGGAAAGTTTGAAGGCCAATGGATGAGTAAGCATCCATCACCAATCAGCACCTGGGCTTGTATCCAATGTTAGTCCTACTTAGAGCAGATCCATTGAAATGAATGTGATGTAAGTCCCATTCATTTAAATGGGTCTACTCTAAGTAGGACTAACGTTGGATACAACCCCTGGAGTCAAGGTTTTGTTTGTTTGATAAACCACATAAATGTACAGGTGTATACCACACTTCCTCCAAGGAGCTCAGGCCATCGTGTAGTATAGTTATCCCCACTTTATCCTCACAACCATCCTGAGAGGTGGTTATTGCTAAAGCATAGTGCCTGGCCAAGGAAGGGTCATAGCTCGGAGGCTGAGCCCATGCTTTAAATGCAGAAGGTCCCAAATTCAGTGAAAAGGATCCTGGGTAGTCAAGGGAAGAAAGATATCTGCCTGAGACCCTGAGCAGTTGCTGCCTGGCAGGCAGAGCAGACTGTATGGAGCTAGATGGACCAATGTTCTGAATTGTTATGAACAACAATTCAACAATTGTTATGAACAACAATTCAACAATTGTTATGAACAACAATTGTTATGCAATCTAGGATCCCCACCCTGTGAGCCTCGTGTATGTGTATGAAGGAGGACTGGAATCTGGGTTTTCCTGTTTTAAATCCAACATGCTTATCTACTACACAACCTCTCCCAAATTGATGCCCTCCAGGTGTGTTGGTCTTGGCCATGCTGGGTGGGGGATGATGGGAGTTGTACTCCAACATATCTGGAGGGCACCAAGTTGGGGAAGGCTTATCTATTAAATCTCACTGGGTTCCCCAAAAGGAGCCAAGGGAAGGGTGTAGCGTGGAACTGCACAGGGTATGGCTGGCAGTCAAAATGGATGGATGGATGGATAGTCTAGGAGAGGCTACTAGCCCTATGAACCCAGGACCTGGGATGGGGAAGCTGCCACTTTTTTCTGTTATCAGCAATTTTCAGAACACAAATTGTACACTCTGGCATGATTCATCGGCATATTTTCCTCCTTCCACCTTTCCCTCCATTTGCCACACAACCCCTCCCTGCTCCATTCATGTATGAGGGTTAGTTGAGGCGGGGCTGTCTGGGGCTTGCGTTGCGCTTTCATTGCTGTTAAAAATGCAACACTGAACAGGGATGAAATACAGATCAAAGACAAAAAAAGGAGAAAGGGAAAAGAACCAGGGCATCATTTCAGTGCTGTGTCAGTCTGTGTGAATTCACAACAAAATTCAAAGACCTGATGTTGGCCATTTTAAAGCTGAGGTTGGGTGGTGTGTGTGTGTATTTTTTAGAGCTTTTGCTGTTGTTACCTCGTAATAACTGGAGACAAAATGCTTCTGAGGAATTATTTATTTATTTATTATATTTATACCCCGCCTTTTTTCCTGCAAGGAACCCAAGGTGGCTTACATAATCCTCCTCCTCTCCATTTTATCCTCACAACAACCCTGTGAGGTAGGTTAGGCTGAGAGACAGTGACTGGCCCAAAATCACCCAGTGAGTTTCATGGCCGAGCGGGGACTAGAACCCAGATCTCCCGAGTCCCAGTCCAACAGTCTCACCGCTACGCCACACTGGTCTGCTTGTTTGCTTTCCCTAAAATCTAGAACCTAAATGGCCTTCTTGGGAGGGAACTGATGGCTGAGGATATGGAGCAACTGCTTCCTCAAAACAGCCAGGAAACGTAGCGGTACACCAAGGAGGCTGTGTGTGTGCTGTAAACCATTTCCTATATACAATCTTTTTCCTTTGTTGTTGTTAAGTGCAATTTGAGCCATCTGTGTTGTATTGAAAGGGGAAGGTGTGATCAGCTTCTCAGGCTCCCAAGATCAGCCCCCCCGCCCCCCACACTAAGAATGATCCAGAGATCAGCACGCACTAAGCTTGGCAAAGACCCAGACTAACAGTGTCTTAAATATTTCTAAACTTACAAATGCAGATGGTGCTTAGAATAAAACTGACGCTATCCGAGAAAAGTGCTGCAGCTGTATAGTGCCAGAGGGCATTGGATCATGGTCGCCCTGCCTCTCCAGCAATGGCATGAATATTTAGAGCCACTGTGCTATGGTGGTGATGAGGACTGATGTAGTGCAATCAATATACAGAGTAACATCAGTGAAAGAAAGGTTCCTGCCCCAGGGAGCTTACAATCTTTAAAAAAAAAATGCTGACAGTGAGGAAGAAAACAGAAGAGGCAAGGATAACAAGGGATGGATGTGTAATTTTTTATACTTTGCAAAAATTTTGTCCTGTTCCTCCTATACTCTTTAGTAATAGAGCCAATCAACAGAATTTGGTGTTTGACTTTCTCTGCCCTGTAAGTCATAATCTGTTAGCTCCTTTTGCACAAAGGCTGCGATCCATCTCATTGTAATCATTGGTGGGGGGGGGGGGATCCATTGAATGTAATGGAGCTGGATTGCATTCAAGGACTCAAGAGCAGCAGATATTGGCAGTCAGATAACCTACCCACAATGCTCTCACACATGTCATTTGCAATGCACTGGCCAATTTGATGAAAATATTCAGAAAGAGAGACTGGAAGCTATAGGTCATGGAAAATGAGCTTGAAAAGAAAAGCCATTGCATTGGTAACAGTAACTGGAAGGGGAAAGGAGCTGGGCCAACAAAATAACAATAAAAAAGGAGGGGAAGAAGTCAACAAGGGCAAAATGAGTGTGTTTCAAAACTTAATAATTAAAGCAGGAAATAATAAAAATATTAATAATGCTGGCCTGGCCCTATGAGCCATGGTACATATAGGATCAGGAACACAAGTCTCCATGCTTATGCAAGGTGCAAGCTATCTCCTCCTGCCACTGCTGGGAGACAACCTGAGCCTATGCACCAGTACAGGAGTGCCAGACACAGGGCTTTTAAAAGAGGAGAGGCACGTAGGCAGGAGGCAAGAGGCAGCTCCCGGCCCAGCAGCATCCTGTGGACCAAGAAGCTAAGAACATAGGTACAGCCCTTCATCCCGTTCTCCTGGAGATGGGATTCTGTTGCAAGAGGACCAGAGGAAGACCTCTTTGACATCAGTGAGGGATCATAGCTAGGGATGTACGGCGAGCGGGGAGCTTACCTGCGGGGGTGTGTGCTCCCAAGCACCCCCTGCCTGCTCTCGTCACGCTCGCGCCGCCAGGGAACTGGAAGTGATGCGACGGGTTCTCCGTCGCGTCACTTCCGGTTCCCTGGTTCTCTAGCACTGCGTTTTTAGCGTAAAAACCAGGGCAACCCAGCTTAAAATGGCCGGGAATAGCAAATCGCGGCCGTTTCAAGCTGGGTTGCCCTGGTTTTTACACCAAAAACGCAGCGCCAGGGAACCAGAAAAAGACGCACCGGGTAGCTGAAAGTCCTTTCCCCAGTGCGGCGTGGATCGAGCGGCGGCCAGGTAAATCGTGAAGAGTCTCGGGGGGGGGGGGCGAGCGGGCGGATTTCAGCCTGCTTTCACCCTCGAGGCTTGCGTTACATCCCTACCGAGGGCTGAATTCCATTTTGGAGAAGCTTCCGGGGCCCGCATTCCAGTGGTGGGCGGGGCCAAAGGAAAAAGGAGTGGGGCCAAAAATACCAGCCTATTTTAGCCCAAAGCTCTTCCTGCCAGTAATGAAGCTGTAGGAGAGGCATTTCAGCATTAGAGAATGGGAGGGGGGAAACTGCACAAAAGCTGGGAAACCACAAATGACAGGTGATTGGGGAAAGGAGCATGGCCTTGCGGGAAGCCCTGGAGGGCCAGATTGTGACCCAGGAGGGCCGTATTTGGCACCCAGGCCAGAGGTTCTGCACCCCTGCTACAGGACCATAGACAGAGCCAGCCTCGGCCCTCAGCCTTTTTGCTATCCTAAGAAATGTATAGAAATGAATGACTTGCATGTTTTATTGAAAGGGTTCTGTTGGATTCTATGAAACAGCTTTAGCTGCCGTGCCACTAAAAGTAATTTGCTCCAGGCCAGGCCAGTGTAAGGTCTGGGGTGTGGGTGGCAAGGGTTCAGGGCTGGAACGCCGAGGCTGGGGAAGAGGCAGAGATAAACAGTAGGCCCAAGGTTCGGCACGGGTTCCAGGCAACAGAGTCCAAGCAGGGGCCAGAGGCAGAAGGCAAGTCCAGGCAACAGACAGAAGGTCCAGCACGGGTTAGAGCAACAGAGTCCAAACAGGGCCCAGAGGCAGAAGGCAAGTCAAGCAGAGTCCAGGCAAGGGTCAGAGGCCAAAGACAAGTCCAAGAATAAACAGAGTCCAAATACGTACCAGGCAGAGCAAGGGCCAGAGGCAGGAGCGTAGGTCAAGAGTGGTCACAGGTCAGACCACTAATCATAATCATCTGCTCCCTTCAGTGGTTCATGCCTTGGTCTCCTCTCGCCTAGACTACTGTAATGCGCTCTACGTGGGGTTAACCTTAAAGACGGTTCAGAAGCTACAGCTGGTACAGAACGCGGCGGCTCGCCTGGTTAAAGGCAGCCGCCGGTGGGATCACATCATGCCAGTGCTCAAGGAGCTGCACTGGCTACCAGTTGCTTTTCCGAGCCAAATTCAAGGTGTTGGTTTTGACCTTTAAAACCCTATACGGCTCCGGTCCAGTTTATCTCAAGGAGCGTCTCCAGCAACACCAAGTGGGCCACTCAACAAGATCTGCCACAGACGGCCTTCTCCTTGTCCCTTCAGCCAGAGCACCTAGACTGGTCAGGACGAGGAAGAGGGCCTTCTCTGTGGCGGCCCCCGTACTATGGAACTCTCTCCCAAGTGACCTCCACCATGCCCCCTCTCTGCTGAGCTTCCGCCACTCACTAAAAACTTGGCTATTCAGGCGGGAATATGGGGTGGGCTAAGATTTTAAAATTTTATACTGTTTTAATGTATTTTATTCTGTTTTATCTTCTGTACATCACCCAGGGTGGCCGGTTTGCCGGCCAGATGGGCAATAAATAAATGCAAATAATAAATAAATAGACACCAGGCAAAGCAAGGTTAGTCTCTAGAAGCAGGAACCGGCTGCAGACAACACAGAAGTGTGTGTTGCTGTGGCGAGGGTTGAAGTCAAACTGCAGCCCTTATATAGGTCTTTCTGGCTGCTCCCAGCTGGACTGCATTAGCTGGCCTGAGAGCAGCCAGGAGCAGGAGGCTACACCCTGCGAGTGCCTACAAACCCTGGGCTCGCTCCTGCAAGGAGGTAGCGTTGCCACCAGGTAGAGCTGTGGTGCTACCCTGGAGGAGCGGATCCTGGCAGCCAGCTAAAGTTACATCCATCATATTGCAAGTGGATCCTAGGAAGCGGTCTTACACCTGGTCAAACCATTTATACATCTAGCCTGGAATTGTCCCCTGTGACTGCAGGATCTCCAGTGGAGGTCAGTGACTGATCATTGTAACTGGTGATGCCAGGGATGGAACCTGTGACCTTCTGCAGGAAGAGTATGTGCCCTACTACCATTGAGCTAATTTAGGCATGTGAGTCGAGCCTCGCCGGGGCAGAACGAGGCCGAGCATGGCCCTGCTCACTCCCCGGCGAGGCCTTACCTCCTCTTCGGGGCGGCACGCGCGCTCCGCGGAGAGCCGCCCCAGCTGCCCGATCCGGCGGAGAACCGCCCACTGTGTTCGAGAGGTCCCGTTGCGTCACTTCCGGGACCAGAAATGATGCGACGGGACCAATCTGCACCTGCGCAGAGGCCCCATCGCGTCATTTCCGGTCCCGGAAGTGACGCGACGGGACCTCCGAACGCCCTCGAACGTGGTAAGGGGTCGTTTGAGCGGTGCTGTGCGCTGCTCGAAATAACGGGGCGGGCAGGGAGTGGGGGTGGGGGAAAAATGGGGTGGGCGGCCCGCCCAGCCTTAACTAAATGTCTAAACCCACATTTCAACAACAACCCATGGTTCAACAACAACCCACACTCAACCTTGAGTGTGGGTTATCGTGTTGTCTGAACCCAGTAACTCAAGAATCTTGACAATTATAAATATTATATAAATGACTCATGCTTGGCTTTTCCTGTCCAAATGTAAGCACTCTTCTCATAGACATGCTTCCTGGGGGATGCTGGGAGTTGTAGGACTTTTTTCTGTCTAAACATGCATAGGATTGCACCCTTAATGTATGTACATGTACATAGTAAACAGGAGGAGGATTGGGAATAGTAGTGTGGTCATTTCCTATTTAGATCAAACCATTTTATTAGTCTGTTTTGTAACTCAGAACATTTCTCTAATAATCCAAGTTGCTTTCCACTTTAATTAGGATAAAGACCAATTATCCTGATTAAAAATGGGTAAACTTAATTGGCAATCAGTTCTGTGGGGAAGGAAAGGAAAAGCTAGCCATCTATTTTGGACTTGCCTGTTGATTATGAAGCAGATGCTATTTACAGAAGTGTACATAAAGCCAAGACCCTGATCACGCAAGCAGTTATCCCATTGAAGCACATGGAATTACTCATGTCATGCAAAGGTCATCCGTGTAGGTAAATATTTATGTATGGGAAAAAACACACTCCTTCAGAGGATCACTGTTTTAAAGACTTCACAGTTAACAAACTTGTACATTCTTGCAGCTGCTTTCAAAATCTATTTCAAACATCCTGTTAATTCCCACACCAGAAATATTTGTGATTACTATATCCATGAAGAAATATCTGCCAAAGAATATGTTGAGTTCAAAATAGCTTACTTCATGATATGTTAACCCAGCAAATATTAAATGGGATAGAGTTTGTGCAAGCACTAGGTCTCCACTTAACAGGGGACCGACCACTTTTGTGCTTGTCATCCGGAGTGGGGCGGGGGAGTACAAAAGAATCCTCCCCCCAGGCATGCAGTCAACAGCATAATGTCTCATTCATTCGCTGGCTGTACTCAGCCAGGCTGGTTGGTTTCTGGTGTAGTGGCTTCTAGGCAGACATGGAGGAGAACCGTCTCCCTCTGGCCCAATCCTAGGCCATAAAGCAGAGGCCTGGATAGGCTGGCCACTTATCAATCATCAAAAAAGAGGAAATGCATTACCCAAAAAGAGGACAAAAGCGGATACAGATTTGCATGAAATTTGCATATGCTAATTTATATGTATAGATGCAAATTTAGATATATTTTGGAGCTAATCAGAGACCTTTGCTAGGTTGCACAGGAAGAAAACACCCTCACCAAAAGACCACAAAACATGTCCCTTCTATTTGCTTTTCCCTGACTGTTTTTAAAAGATACCATTTATGGAAGTTGACCTCAAAGTCTCGCAAATGTAAATCATTTGTGCTGGTTATCAGAGGTTTCCAAAAATAGTTAGTTGTAATTGAATCAATGTAAAAACAAATTAAGGATGACATACTCGGATAGATTACCCAATATGGCCACTGCAACCTAACTGGAGAATTTTATAAACCATATCTGTGGCCTAAGCAGGGTGGGAAAACATAGTCCATACCAGATGCTACATTGGGTGAAAAGAAATGTGAGTGTAGTGGTGTACATTACAGGAAGCAATGCCATTCTGGGTCACAAACCCCTTTCAACTCACTGAAAAACTACTGGTAGTCTCCTCATACAGTATGTTTTCCTGTACAGGTACTTGAGGGATGTGCTCAAGTTCCCATGTGTTCTGTAGACAGGCCCTTTTGTGCAAAATGCCCTTTCCTCATGGCTTCCCATCACCAATGTCACCCCCTGTGAACACTAAGTGTACATGACATGGGGCCAGAGATATAACCCCATTATGCCACGCACCGGAGCTGTACTTTCCCTTCCCTGCATGGGATTTATGTACTGGTGGAAGTGTGTTGTGATCTAGGGATGGGTGAGAAATTCATTTCAGTTTGGTTTGGATAAAAATTTACCAAAATGTGCAAAGTTTGCCATATTTGGGACAAAAAGAAGTTGAGATTTAAAACATTTGAATGTGGGAGGAACTTAAACTGATAGATTCATCCATCCAGGCCAAGGATTTGAGTGCTTTGCTATTAAAATCAGCAAAACCTGAAATGAATTTTTCATACATCCCCATTAGTGCTGAATTGGGGTTGCCAACCCGTTTTTCTTGACAGGGTCCTCATCTTTAACAGCCATATGGCACTGCCAGGTACATCATGGTCCTCTCCATGCTAGGAATAGCTGTACCTTTTGAATTTGGATGGTGCAGATTGATGAGAATTTCATTTCAGTTCATTTTTGATACAACTGTACCAAAATTTGGAACGTTCCTCATACTCTGGAAGGAAATAACCTGGAAATTAAAATAAATAAATAAATACAAATACAGAAAACAAATACAGGAGAAAGTGAAACTGGCAGATTTGCCTACTGGGTGCTGAGTTAGACCATATCTTCTGCTTTGTCATGGTAATGTGGGTGTGGTGTTGATCGACATGAGGGTGGCTACTTTTTAAATCCTCCTCCTATTGAAGGCAATGGGAAGGAAATTCCTTGCACCAGGTCTGACTTGTAGTAAAGTACCACTGGTTGAGGGGGCACAGCTGTGGATTGAGGGGGTACATAATCTGGCACAAATGTGCTCCTCCCCTGTGCTGCCCATGACTCCTCCCCATCTTAGCCATTCTGGGATTCTGCCGGCATACCTTCACTGGTGGAATAGCTTTGCTGGCATATCTTTACCAGTGGAATAGCTTTGCCGGCTGAGAGTTCCTCCAGCGCAGGGGTGGGCAATTTGTGACCCTCCAGATTTGGCCCACAACTCCCATTAGTCCTAGCCAGCATAACCAATAGTGAGGAATGATGGGAGTTGTAGGACAAAACATCTGGAGGGCCGAAAGTTGCCCACCCCTGCTTCAGCATATCTGGGGTGTTCCACTGGCATGTTTTTTTTTCCTGTGGTGGCAATGTATTGTGCATTTCACCAGTATAGCAATGCTTCCACCAAATCCTCTGCTGGCATATGTTCCGTATAGGAGAGTGCCCTAAAATGGGATCACTTTGCGATCACTTTTCTCAGGAGCACTCACTACAAAGGGATAGGAGATATTGGAGAACAACCCCGCTGCTGTTTGTAAAAGGCATATCTCTGCATGCTGCCCCACCCTTATTCCCTTCCTCTATTGGTTGAAAAATGATGCATCTGTGTCTGGAATCTCATTATGTATGGAGAACAGTTAGCGGTTATAAAACAGAATGAAAATCAATACCAAAGAAGATTTGTGCCTTTTACAATAATGGAGTCTGGATCAGACCATTCCTCTTAGCACAAAAAAATAATCATTTTCCTAAAGTGACGAGAGATTTGAAATCAGAAGGAAATACCTCCTCCAAAAAAACAAGTTAATTGTTTACGCATTGCATCCATTTTTCCTGATATCTGCAAGTATAACTGTTGCCCCTAATGGCTATATATTGCTTTGATCTGCTTACCCAGCACCATTATTAACATCCACCAAGGGGTAGGTCAGTGGTAGAGCACATGGCAGAGCCCAGGTTCAATTACTGGCAGTGCTGGAAAAGACCCCTGTCTGAAATCCTGGAGGACCACTGTCATGCCCCTGCCCATGGGCAAAGCATTATAGCTGTTAGTATGTGAGGGGAGGGGGGAGTGTGAGGGGAGTGTGGAATGTTGAGATGTCTGCTGATTGGCTGAGAGAGTGAGAAGGGCGGGTGAAGCCTGTGGTATAAAAGACAGTGGGCGCTGCTGTTCAAGGGGAGTCTGGGCTGGAAAGAGGGAGGAGAGAGAAAGAGAGAGGGGGAGAGAGAAGAGTCTGAGGGGGAGTTTTGAAGAGAGCAGGAGAGAGGGTAGTCGGAAGGGAGTCTGCAAGGTAGTCCAAGAGAGACAGAGTGAGAAAAAGCTTTTAACACTGATTTCAGAATGGACATTTATGATTCATAAATAAAACATTCCCAAAGGGCTTTTGTTAAAGAATAACTGACCACAGCCCATCACAGAATGTAGATAATGAAAAAGGCTTAAAGAAATTAAAGTTGGGTACTGAGTTTTAAAGAAAAATACAGCCTGGAGAAATAGCAAGCGATAGGGGGATAGTGAGAGAGAGAAATAGGTGAAAAAACAGATCCCAGTTCCTTTATAGCGAGGAAGTCACTCCTGGCTTTGTTCTATACACCTAAGGATTATACCATATTTACTGAACATTATTTATTATCCTGAGAATTATGTAGAGAAGTATGGCTGAGGGAACCCTCTCTTCATCTTACTCTTTGGCCCATATTGTAGGTTTCGCTCCCCCTTCCTATAAAGACAAATTCAGAGCAATTTTGGTTTTCCATGCCACTTTTAATGATGTGACTTTGATGTTCTGCACAACCACTGGCTTTAAAAATGTATATAGCCCCAAGCAGTCATAAACTGTGTTTCCTCCTACACTCCATAGTAACAAAATTGTTTATCTTCTTTAATGTATAATCATTATCTTTTCGCATTCATGTTCACTTCAGCTCTGGAAACTCATCTGCTAGAGGTAGCGGAACAATTATGCCTCTGTCTTTTGATGACTACTCGTGGTGTTTGCTGTAGAAAGTTCTGAGGAATTGTAGAAGATGATACAGTAGGAGTGTGATCTCTCACCTTTCTGGCAAGAATTCCACACCAGTCAAATGCACAGAAAACAGCCCCACTCTAGTGTACCTAGGGATGGGTGAGAACTTCATTTCAGTGTATTTTTTAATAAGGATTTACCAAAATTCTTAAATGTCTAAATTAGGGATGGGAAGAACTTGAGATTTTTTTTAAAAAAATGTGGGAGATACCGAAACTGACAGATTTGTCCATCCAGACCCGGAGTTTTGAGTGCGTTGCTCTTCGAAGTCTGGGTTTGAATCCCTGTGTACTCAGCCATGTTGTGTTGTGATATGAATCACATTGACCAGCTGTAGCACAGTGTTTACACTGGGAGAGGAACAGAATGGTGGTAAACAAGTATGTTGTGTCTTTCTACTTTCCCGTGTTCTTTCTCATGGGAAAGCTAGATCCTGGGATCATTATGGGCTAGTCACATGGTTTGTATGTTCTGATGACGTGCTAACTTGTTTTTCTGTCTGAAGCCATTTTAGAGAAGAGCAGGACTGCTTTCTCTATTCTTTCTCTCTTCTGGCTATTGCTTGCTGGACTTTGCAACAATGTAACGTCTTTGCTGAAGTGGCGTGAAGCTCAATCTACTCTACTGGAATTAATGCTTGCTATGCATTGTACTCTGCACATGGACTGTAGCTAGGAAATGTATACTCTGTAGAACTTTACTTGCTAAGTGAATAAACAGGTAGAAATAGACCTGTGGTCTTACAGAGTGTTTCCTTGCTACTTGGATTAGTCTGCAGACCGGGGAAGCTAGAAGCTGGTGTCAGATTACAGGCAAGCTGGCTGGCAGCTTCAAACCGACACGCTGCACGCTGCGCAGAGGGGGGTGAGATCTGGAAGATCTGTGTGTGGAATAATGGGCCTCTATGCACAGACAGGATTTTAAATCTCCCATCCAGCACACGTGGGGCTCTGCTGTCACTCACGCGCCTTCAAGGTTATGGGCCCAGAATTCGGGACCAGAACCGAACGGAACCAGTTCGGTACCAGGCTGAAAGTCAACGCCAGCACCAGCAGCAGGACCTGTTTTCCAACAGCTATGTCAACAACTTCAAATCCGGGATTGCGATGATTAATGGCAGAGAAGGAAGACATCAAAGGAGAAGAAAAAATCTCCTGGGCCTTCGTCCGGTAAGGAGGGGGAAGAGTGGGAGGTGTTCGCTGAACGCTTGCAGGCTCTGTTCAAGGCCGAAAGCTCAGAAAGCGAAGCCGAAGTTTCTGGAGGGGAGGAAGCAGAAAATCCCCCGGTCACAGAAATGGCGGCGGCACCATCTCTGAACCCACAGATAGTAGAAAAACTGTCTGGCTCGAACTATGTGTTGTGGAATTTCCAAATGCAGCATTATTTGACCCATGCGGGACTCTGGAATGTTGTAACACAGGATGCAGTTGCAGTGGGGGATCAAGCTTATCATGAATGGAAGGAATGAGATGATAAAGCAAAGGCAATTTTGCGTTTATCTGTTGAAAGTTCACAAGTGCCATTTATCCAGTTTGAAAACACTGCAAAACAGATCTGGGATACCTTGAGAGACATGTATCAGATGCAAACGGCGGGAAGTAGAATTCTGCTTGCACGTAAGCTGTACAAATTGAGCTTGCAACCAGGTGGGTCTATGCCAGAGCATTTGAGTATTGTCCGGGACTTGTTTAACAGATTGAGAGCACAAGGAATGACAATTGATCCCTTACATCAAGTTTCCATTCTGTTATCTAGTCTGGACTCATCATATGATACAATTGTTACATTGATGGAAGGGCAACCAGATCAGAAACTGACAATGGAATATGTGTCAGGCAAACTTCTCTCTGAGTGGGAGAAGCGGCAAGGGAAGAAAAACAATGCTGGACGTAAATCAGCAGACAGCTCGGCTGACGCGGGGCACAGCCAAGCTGGGAGTAGCAACAAGCTGGGAACTACAGCTTTAAAAGTGAAAAAATGTTTTTCTTGTGGATCTACACATTATCTGAAAAAAGACTGTAAGGTCAAACAGAAAAAGAAACGAAACAAACAGGAAACTACAAATGCACCTGAGGAGGCAATTAAAATGGGCAAAAGTTTGATTGCTAGGGTGGGAGTTTCTAATAATAATGTTTGGGTTCTTGATTCTGGGGCCTCACACCACATGACTAACTCCAGAGACATATTTTAATCTCTGGAAAAAGATGGATGTACAAGTCAGCATGTGGAATTAGCTGACAGGAAACGGATACAAGTTTCAGCAACAGGAACAATTGACTTTGATACTTTGGGTCAGCAGAGGGCACTGCTTGTTCAGGAATTGGACACAAATATGATAAGTATTTCTCAATTAGCTCAAAATGGTTTTGAAATGTGTTTTTCAGACAGCAAATGTGTGATTTCACGTGAAGGGACAGTCTGTGCAAAAGGTGATTTGCAGAATTCTCTGTATGTTATAAATCCATTTGTAACACATGATGAGAGTGCAAAGTATGCAAATTGTAAACCCCATGATAATTGTTTACATATTTTCCACAAACGTTTTGGACATGCCAACTACAGGAGCATCGAGAAGATGCCGGGTCTGTGTGAGGGTATGAAAATGAAACCTTGTTCAAATTATGTGGAATGTGAAGTATGTAGTAAGGCAAAGTCACACAGAACTAACATTCAGAAACACAGTGATAGAGTGAGCACAAGAATATTTGAGCTGGTACACTCTGATGTTGCTGGACCATTTGAGGAAAGCTATGGGGGAAATAGGTACTACATGACTCTGATTGATGACTTTTCTAGATTTGGATTTGTTCATCTTCTGCAGCACAAATCTCAGGTTCAAGAGAGATTTGAATCATTTGTGAAATGGGCTGGTAACAGATACAAACAATACCCAATAGGTGAATTGCTCACAGATGGTGGGGGAGAGTACATGAGTAAAAAATTCAAGAAATTCTTGGAAAGTGAGGGCATTGGGCACAAAGTCACGGTCCAAAACTCAACTGGTGTAGCTGAAAGTCACAACAGAACACTCCAGGAAATGATGAGGGCTCAATTAGCTGACTCACAGGTGGGAAACCGTTTCTGGGGGGATGCACTGTCAAATGCCAATTATCTGCTGAACAGATTACCCAACACCACAACTGTGAAAACTCCATATGAAATGTTTCATGGGAGGAAGCCAAAGATAGCACACGTGCGAATTTTTGGGTGTAAATGTTTTGTTCATATACAGGCTCAAAACAGAACAAAGCTGTCTCCAAGAAGCTTTGAATGTTTTCTGCTGGGATATGATGCACAAACAAAAGGTTACAGGTTGTGGTCACCACAACACAACAAGGTAATTCTGAGCAGGGATGTGATTTTTCATGAACAAACACATGAACAGAAACAGCTGGTGGAATTGCCAATGCATGCAATGACTGAAACACAGCAGGAAGTTTCTGAAACAGAACAGGCCACTGGGCAGATATCTGGGGAACAGGAGGGAGGTGAACAATCTCTAAGGCGTTCAACCCGAGAACACAAAACACCTGTTAGATATCAGGATGAATTCCAAAGTGGGAAAACTGTTGTACATAAAGCTCTCAAAATAGCTTTAGAACCTCAAAGTTTTGAAAAAATCCAAAGCATGGAACCAGCAGTGAGAAATGATTGGTTTGAAGCCATGCAGGATGAAATCAATGCAATGCATGTTAACAAAACATGAAGTCTGGTATCTTTGCCTGTACGGCGAAAGGCCATCACCTGTAAATGGGTGTACAAGGTGACAACAAATCACCAGGGGCAGGTGGAAAGGTACAGGGCAAGACTCGTGGCAAGAGGGTTTGCACAAAAACATGGGGTAGATTTTGATTCCGTGTTTGCACCAACAACAAGGTATGCAACTGTCAGATTGTTGTTGAAATTGGCAGCACAAAGAAAAATGATGGCATTTCATTTTGATGTAAAAACTGCTTTCCTATATGGTGATTTACAAGAGGAAATCTACATGGTGCAACCAAAAGGTTTTGTAGAAAATCTCAGTCTTGTATGTCGTCTGCACAAGTCCATATATGGGTTAAAACAAGCAGCTCGATGCTGGAACCAAAAACTGGACATAGTTTTGATTAGTTTGGGATTCAAACAAAGCAAGGCTGATCACTGTCTGTACACATGTCACACAGAACTGGGACATTGGGTGTATTTGTTAGTCTTTGTTGATGATATATTGCTGATAACAGAATCAGTAAGTCAGAAAGACAAAATTGCAAAAGAATTGCAAGAACACTTTGAACTGAAAGATTTAGGTTTGGTGAAACACTATCTTGGAATGCAATTATCCCAGGATGAGGAAGGTTCTTTCATGGTTGAACAAAGTGGAAAAATTCAGAAATTGCTGGAAATTCATGGATTGGAGAATTGTAACCCAGTTACCACTCCAATGACTCTTGAATATCAGAAACACACAGATAACACTGAATTTGAAGATATTGGAAAATATCAGAGTGTTATTGGAAGCCTGCTATATTTGGCAAATGTGAGTAGGCCAGACATCAGCAATGCTGTGAACATACTTAGCAGGAAAACGCAAAATCCTTCTATGTATGATTGGCTAGCTGTGAAACGTGTGTTAAGGTATTTAAAAGGATCCATGAATTGCAAACTGAAATTGTCATCACACACAGAGGGGTTTTTTTGTGTGTACACTGATGCCGATTGGGGGTCTGCAACAGATAGAAAGTCCACAAGTGGGACTGTGATAATGTATGACAACAGTCTAATTGACTGGTACACACGTAAACAATCTTGTGTGGCAGAATCTGAATTCATCAGTTTATCTCAAGCATGCAATGAGATTGAATGGTTCAAGCAATTGTTTACTGATCTGCAATTACCAGTAGGCAAGGCTGTTACAATTTTTGAAGATAACCAAGCTTGCATAAGCATGGCACAAAATGAAAAATGTAAGCCAAGAACCAAGCACATTGATGTTCGTTACTCTAATGTAAAGGACTCTGTGCAGAAAGGATCGGTAATACTCAAATACTGTGCAACAGGGGAAATAGTGGCAGATCTTTTCACAAAACCATTGCCTGTAGTAAGACACAGGAAACTAATGACGGCACTAGGCCTCATTGAGTAAGTATAGACAAGATGTACTACAGCTTGTGGGGGGATGTTGTGATATGAATCACATTGACCAGCTGTAGCACAGTGTTTACACTTGGAGAGGAACAGAATGGTGGTAAACAAGTATGTTGTGTCTTTCTACTTTCCCGTGTTCTTTCTCATGGGAAAGCTAGATCCTGGGATCATTATGAGCTAGTCACATGGTTTGTATGTTCTGATGACGTGCTAACTTGTTTTTCTGTCTGAAGCCATTTTAGAGAAGAGCAGGACTGCTTTCTCTATTCTTTCTCTCTTCTGGCTATTGCTTGCTGGACTTTGCAACAATGTAACGTCTTTGCTGAAGTGGCGTGAAGCTCAATCTACTCCACTGGAATTAATGCTTGCTATGCATTGTACTCTGCACATGGACTGTAACTAGGAAATGTATACTCTGTAGAACTTTACTTGCTAAGTGAATAAACAGGTAGAAATAGACCTGTGGTCTTACAGAGTGTTTCCTTGCTACTTGGATTAGTCTGCAGACCGGGGAAGCTAGAAGCTGGTGTCGGATTACAGGCAAGCTGGCTGGCAGCTTCAAACCGACACGCTGCATGCTGCACAGAGGGGGGTGAGATCTGGAAGATCTGTGTGTGGAATAATGGGCCTCTATGCACAGACAGGATTTTAAATCTCCCATCCAGCATACGCGGGGCTCTGCTGTCACTCACGCGCCTTCATGTTTATGGTGCTGAATTAGGGTTGCTGCCTCTTTTTTCTGATAGGCTCCTCATCTTTAATAGCGATGTGGCAGGCAGGTCTAACATGGCTCTTTCCATGCTGGGAATAGCTGTACCTATTGAATTTGGATGGTGCTGATGGGTGAGAGTTTCATTTTAGTTCATTTTTAATTTTTTTTTACCATAATTCACACATTTCTTCATATTTGGGATGGAAAGAACTGGAGATTTAAAAAATTTGAATGTGGGAGTAAGTGAAATGGACAGATTCAGCCATCCCTAGTGTACACTGTAGTACATATATATTATATATTATCTCATTTTTCAGCCCAAAATTGCCTCCCAAAGTGGCTATCCTCAATAAAAACTTAACACAGTAAATTCAATTTAAAAAATTCAGTGGTGGGAGAGATGGGTGGGCTGTCTCTGGCTCACATCAGATTGGCTCAGAAATGAATTGGGCTATCCCCCCCCCCCCATCAGCAAATACTTCAGTTAATTGCCAAACCAATCTGAGTTTGCTAAACTTTGCCCACCCTGCACAAGCTGCCCTCTTACCCCAAGAGACCCCCATGGAAGGTGGATGTCTGGCTCCCACCACCAGATTTCTCTGGGGCAGCTCTTCAATGGAGGGGTAAGCTGGGAATGCTTATACAGCTCGGGTTTCATTTCTGGACCTGAGCCCAACAAACAGTTCCAATATCTCTAGCAGGTGGCAAGCAGTGTACATATATGACAATGAAACATAGGCTCTGCTTACAAACTAAAAAGACAAGACACATGAGAAAAGGGGAATGTAGAGGAGGGAGATCAGTTCTGGAACAAAATGGTGAGCTCTAAAGAAGCACTCATAGCCAGCTGAGGGAAGGCTGATATCCCCTCGCTAGTGTTCAAGTTTAACAAAGGCCAGAGTGCCTTCCCCTCATTTCTGCAGTCCCAGGGCAATTGAGAGAGCAGAGTTATTTCTGGCAGGGAGCTGGGAAGGAGTTTTTCCTTATCTGACTGACAGCCACAGTGTTTTACACAGTCCCCTGTGCCTTGGGGTGGTTTGCATCTAGTCTCCTGATCCAGGGAGCATAATTTAGAGAAGCAGACGCAAGTTCAAGCCTGAGTCTCTGCCATCCTTGAGCCGATGGACCTTCCTGCTCCTGTCCAGTTGTGCTCCATGATGGTGAACATATTTTGGGGGTGGAGTTCAGCACCATGGATAGCACCATGAGCTGCTATAAAGCTCAGAATAAAACCTGCAATGGATTAGGAGCCCCATCTAGGAGTCACCAGCCTCCCCTGCTTTAGAGTGGACATATCAGAAAGGTCATCTCATCCTGGAGCCTCCAACATGGGCACTACTGTGCCCACAGAAACCTCTCTTTCTCTTGGCCTTTCTTACCTTTCTTTTAGTTTCACCAGTTTGCTTTCTGGGAAATGAGTGTTTTGTGATCATTCATGCCTACAACAGCAGCCATTTTGTGAAAGCACCCATTTTGAGAGAGCTTTTATGAAAGCTCTCTCAAAACTCCAAATGTGTCCACCAATGCAAAAAGGTTGGGGACCCCTGGGTCTAGTCCAACTCTCTGCTACAAGCCAATACTATCCGTCCCTGCAGAGTAGCCTACACAACTGAGCCAGTGTACCACAGAGAGCAGGTGCAATGCAGAAAGGTGCTGATGCAGCAAATAGCTTGGATGGTTTGCACAGGCTGCAGAGGTAGGCAAAAAGAAACCCAGTCTCACTTCCAATGAACTGACCTGACTTCACTACAGCAATCACTCAGACACAGAGTAACAACAAAATAGAGCTGGAAACTAAATTAAGAACAGCACAGAACAATGGGGAATCCTAATGCATTGGTTTCACTTCAGAAACAAGACTTGTCTTGCACCAAATCAATATTCAATTTTTTAAAAAAGGAATTCAAATTACAATGCTTTAATTGGGGGCGGGGGACTGATGTATGGACATTTAAAAAACCCAGCACAGAACACTGGAAAATTTCTAGTGCATTGGTTTCATTTCAGATACAAGATCAGGTAACTTGGAACTCCAAAATCCTGGCAGAAATTCAGAGGAGGAGAATCTTGGGAGCACACCTACAATTGGCACTGGGTGTGAATGAGGATGGGCATCAGCCTCACAGTCACAACAAAGTACTGTTCTAATGCAAACTCAAGGCCTACGCATCATCATCCCCTTTCTTTTCCTCTTTCCCAGAGACAAGGTGCTGGAGCAACAAATGGAAAAGACAAGACATCTGGCGAGAATGGTAAGATCTTGTTGGAATATATTTCATGGTGGTGACTCCTGCAGCACACTCCTATGCATGGAAACAGTTCCCACAGGTGGCCTGATCAATGTGCTTAGGAGTAGAGGCCTAGTCAGACTTCCTCCTGCCCCCCACCCCACCAAAATACAGAAATAACTGGTTCTGTGTCTGCCTTGGTTTCAGGACTTCCCTGACCAATTACTTTCAAATCCTGATAGTCTCTTTAAATGTTACAATTCATATTTTAACCCTTGGACAATAAAGATTCCATGGCCATGGAAGTATTTTGCTTTCAGAATTCTGTGAGTGGGACCTGCAACTGTTGCCATGTGACGTGCTCCTGTTCAGTGTTCTGGTCAGCCAGCCAGCCAGCCCTCCTGCATGATACTCCATTCCATTCGCCCTCCTACCCATGTGTGGGCAACCCGTGGCCTGTGGGTCACATGTGGCCCTCAGGGATCTTCAGTGTGGGTCACTGTGGTTGCCCAAGCCCCTCAATCCCCCCCACTCCCTGCATGCCTGTTGCTCAGTTAGGGGGAGCAGGATTGTGCTTGGGAATGACCCTGCACCTGGAAATTGCATTCTCCCCAGAAAGGGGAAGTGTCAAGTGGGATTATGCTGGGGATGACACTGCATGGGGAAGGTCCTGTGAACATCCCCCATTCCTTAACTTTTCTGATCGTGCTCAGGTTGTAGGTTCCTCGCTACGCAAATGGGTTACAACCTTAGGGAGATTGCTAGCTAGAAAATAGCAAGGTCTCTGGGAACCCTTATGACACTGCCTTCTCCTCTCCAAGAGCCAAAAACCCAAGGAGTTTCCAGGCAGGTCAAAATTCCCTCTTGTGCCGTGTGTGTGTGTGTGTGTGTGTGTGTGTGTATGTGATTTTGCCAATGTTGCAAACATGCATCGCTCTTATGTAACCCGAGATCAGAAGAAGAAATGGCAGTTCCTACTGAGCCTCCCACGATGGCTTGGAGATATTCCTGTTCAGGAAGTCAGGGAAGGCTACATATATTTCTGTGTGAGAGAGTGTGAGTGAGGGATGGAGGATGCTGGCCCTGGATCTGCCCACCGCTGCCTTCAGCCATGCTTGACACCAGCCTGCAGCCCCCAACCCACTGCTGTGTTGCTAGTGGTCCTGGTGGGCAAAAGGTTGAATCCACATTCTGTGGCCACTGATCATGCTTAGTCCTCATTAAGTTGTTTTGGGGGTCCCCCCCTCCCTTAGATTTTTTTCCATAAAGGTTTTTGTACCTCTATTTTTATTTATTTATTTATTTATTTATTACATTTATGGATCACCCATCTGGCCAGCGAACCAGCCACTCTGGGCGATGTACAACACGATAAAATACAGAATAAAATACATTTAAAACAGTATAACATTTTAAAATCTTAGCCCACCCCATATTCCCGCCTGAACAGCCATGTTTTTAGTGAGCGGCAGAAGCTCAGCAGAGAGGGGGCAGGGAGAGAGTTCCACAGTATCGGGGCCACCACAAAACTTTCCCTGAGCTTGCTGATACCTCCCTCTTGTGCATGAATGGTACCGTTTTGATTCTATATGCAACGGCACTCACACCTCTGTACATCGGAAATAGAGGGAATGATCTTTGACCACCTCACTCCAGCTGCATAGTGTTATGCTCCTGCACCCCGCTTCTGGGAGGTGAGGAGTTTCAGGGGCTCCAGCACTTACTTAGGCTTCAGTTTCGCAAGAAGGACACTGGAGGCTTGTGGCGTTTCTTTCATGAAAGGTTTATGTACATTGAGCTCAAGATGAGGGTCCACAATGTTCCCAGTCCAACAGATCTCTGCCTCCCCCACAGCTGCCTAGGGATTTTTCTCTAGAGGTCCCAAGTCAGCCCTTTTCTCCTTCTTCTATTCAAACTCCCCAGCCTGACTTCCTTCTACCCCCCAGGCCTAGTAGAACAACAGCTATCAATTCAAGTGGGACAAAAGCTACCAATCCAAGAGCTACAGAGTGGGGGTGGGAATCCTGAATCACATTGTAATCAGAGGCACTGAGCTCCAAGGCACCTTCCCACTCTGATCCTGATCCTGAAAGGTAATTTAGGATCCTTTCTGATCCTGAAAGGTAATTTAGACTGACCCCCAAGCACATAGCAATAGTATCCTCAGATTATCTACAGTTCTTTCAGAGGCTTTCAAATCATTGTAGCAGGGCCTCACCTTTCTCGATGGTGACTGACTCACTGCTTTAAAAAGCATCATAATAATGAGTAGCTTCTGAAAAGCAGAGATAAATTCTACCCCGGTCGGACATCCATGCCCAGTCATCTCCAGTTCACCATCTTCCAAATGCAGCAGCATTTCACTTGCTGACTCAGGAGAAAAGTAAACACCCCAGAGTTGACCTGGTCTGGATCAAGTGAATCCATGAATAAGTAAGCTAGTTTTAAAAGAGACACATTATGGGAACAAATACTTTTTGGAGAATATGGTGTTTTGCTGTTTAAAGTCAAGGCTGTTCTTCTCAGTGAGAAACACTGAACAAGTGTAAACTGGGGTGGATTCTCCTGGTATATAAGTATATATATAGCAGGTCAAGTGGGGAGGGAACAAATATACACACAGTGCATTTGCAGAGCATAATTCCATACTATTGTCCATGAAAGCTTATGCCAGAATAAATGCGTTCGTCTTTATGGTGCAAGGCTCTTTGTTACATATAGTATTATATATCTCTTTGAGATAATGATCCCCTTTTTCTATGAACTATATACAGTATTGACAAATTAATGGAGGATATGTCTATCAATGGCTACTAGTGATAATGGCTATATATCAGAGGCAGTATGCCTCTGTATAGCAGTTGCTGGGGAACATGAGTGGGAAGGTGCTATTGCACTCATGTCCTATCGTGGGCTTCTCACAGGCAGCTGCTTGGCCACTGTGGGAACAGAATGCTGGCATAGTTGGACCCTTGGTCTGATCCAGCACAGCTCTTCCTGTGTTCTTAATTCTAATAGAAAGTACAATATATTTCAGTGATACATAAAAACATAAAAATGCACATGTTGTAACCAAAAATCACTTATACAAGTTGTACATATACACTGAATCCCAATTGTGGTCTGGGTCTGAGATGATGGGGGTCTGTGGATTATATCCTGTTGCATTACTTCATCAGAACCACCTAAGGAAATTTTCTCATGGAAGGCAGCCAAAAATAACCCTCTGGCTACTTAAGTATCCTTTCCAACAACTTGTTATCTGATGGAAATCATCCAGAATATTTTAACCAGGAGAAGTTCCCAAAAGGGGTTTATCATTCCCTGGAATCTTCAATATGAAAGGGAATTCACAAAGATGTGGAAATCTTATTCTGTTTTGGGGTGGGTTTTTTTGAGATGTCCACATCTTTGTGAATTGAACCTAAAGCAGTGAAGGGGCTAATCTCACCTCCCTAGAGAGGGAGTTCCATAAACACGTCACAGTGGGTTGCTGATACCTCCTCCTTGTGTGTGGATGATGTTTTGGCTACAAAGGGTCCACACTCAGAAAATGAATTCACTGTTAGTATATAGAATTGATAAGGGGGACGTGTGGTGCTGATCTTTCCCAGAGTTCTGTGTGGCAACCCTAAAGGCTTCTGCTGACCCAGTCCAGGAAGGTTGGCAAGGTTGGAACAAGGGGATTCACATATCCCAGGATCTATGCATGACTGTCACTACAGCAAACCAGCTACAATCAGTGCTTTTTTTCTGGAGAAAAGGGTACCGGAACTCTTGGATTACATTTCCTCGGGAGTAGATGGCGATTAAATTGTAATGCAATTAATAGAAGAAAAGGTGCTGGAACTCAGTTCCGGTGAGTTCCACCAGAAAAAAAGCCCTGGCTACAATAAACCTTGAGCTTATGAGTGTGTGTATGCATGTTTAACTGAATTGTTCTACATTTTGAGATTGACTAATTACGATATGCATCGAGTAATCTTTTGGTTTTGCTTCCCTAATAAGGCTGGATGACTTTCTCCTCGGTGGTGTTTATATAACACAATAACGAAACACGATGTTCCCAATAAAATGACATGATGCAGTTAAGGCATCAAATGAGAGAAGAAAGAGAAAGGCACATTTTGGGGAAACCCCCACCACCACCTTTCCCTTTGCATTTAGCTCATTGGAAAGAGAGCTTATTTTTTTTCTTTCACATGTTTGCTTTGCACCTGCAACAGAGCCTTCCCTTTCTCAAGACGAGCAGAGATATTTCAGTCTTTACTATCTTTGGCAAGTCTGGCTGAATGTGTTTTAAGTGCCCCTGCTTTCCTAGAAAATAACAACACTAACCAAAGAAGTAGTACGTGTCCCCATTCCGCCATTCCTCATGCATGCCCATCTTCTTCTCACTCCCCCAACGATGTCCCAAACATTTCATTTTCCATAGCTCAGCATTCGCTGCCGCCACAGCTCACCTCCCTTCACACCAGCCTACGTGCCTCTTGCATAATGTATAAGCTGTTGCCATACAAACCGTCTAGCAGATTTTTGCGAGTGGAAAACTGCACCTGTGCCAAAGGATTTTGGCTTCCACGTTTGCTTATCCTCCAAAAGTGTACAAAATTACAGAAACTGGGTTGCTGGGTTCTTCTTTCTATTTGATTTTTCAGCAGCGACGTGTGTGTGTGTGTGTGTGTGTGTGTGTGTGTGTGTGTGTGTGTGTTTTCTCTGGGCATCCAATCTCCCTTTGGATAGCCACGATGACTGTGATGATATTCTAAGAAAAAGGATGCATGCGAAGTCTTAATTTCCATAGCTTTCCAAGGAAGAGACTAAGAAGAAGAGAATGAGTTAGATTTGCAACAGTTGGCTAGGAAAAAAAAACTAATGTGTCTTGTGTTGATAATAGAAGCCTTTTTAAAGAAATATGGTCTCTCCACCATCTTCCACTATCTAAGTATTGGTTCAAGGGTAATCTATATTACAAAGACTTTGAAAAAAATATGGGTGCATGGGAATGGAACTGCTTTCAGGGACACTGAAGCCCCTTGTTGAAAATAGGGAAAGGGCCCCTAGAATTAATAGATTCATAGATCATAGAGTTGGAAGGGGCCTACAAGACCATCGAGTCCAACCCCCTGCTCAATGCAGGAAACTAGAGGAGGGGTCTCCCATCCAATTAATAACCAGGCCTGACCCTGCTTAGCTTTCCACACTCAGACAAGCTGAGCCAGCATGAGCCACACATCAATTCACAGGCCCATTTCCACCGTGCATGCCCAAAGTAGTAAATTGGCCTCCTACAGTATGCTGTTCATGACTGCTTGCAATGCTTGCCGTCACTTGTGTGGATGGATGGGGATTTGGGGAATCACTGCTGCAAGCTGCATCTGTTGTGCACCTGCATGGCATAGATCATCAGATGCAGCTAGGCACGGGTGAGAATTTTGTTTCAGATAATTTTTGATCAGAATTTACTAAAATTCTCAACGTTCTCTATATTCAGGATGGAAAGAACTTGAGGTGTTAAAAAATCGATTGGGGGAGAAACTGAACTGGACAAATTTGTCCATCAGGGCCCAGGTTCAGGATTCAAAATGAGGCATTCTGGGGATGGAGCAGGCTGGAGACAGCCTTGAATCCATCAGATCAAGGCTCCTTCATTCCCCTGAGAAGCCCCAGGATCAGGCCTCTCACCTACACCAGCCTGGAGCTGGTGCAAGTATTTTCCCTCTACATTGAAACCAATAGGAGGGGGAAGCCCCCAAATCACCATGATGGAAAAGTAAGTGTGGCGTAACCCCACAATTCAGTTCCCTGATGTATGTCTACATTAGTATGTTTAGTGTGTCTAGAATGTTGAACCGAGTGGGTGTGGTTGGTGATGTCTTGGAAAGGGTGGGGGGGAGGAGTATATAAGGAGTGTTTGAGTGATGTCAGAGTTAGTTAGGTTTAAGTGAGTTAAGGCAGTTAGTGTGTTATGGGAGAGTGTTTGGAGTGTGGGGAGAGTTGGGAGTTGGGGAGTTAGGGAGTTAGGTTAGTTGGATTATTCGTGTCTTGTCAGGAGTTTTGAGAGAAATCAGTGCTTGTATGAGGAGTGAAAGTATTTAGAATTATAGGGACTTAGGTTAATTACAAAGTGTTTGGTGTAGGCAGGTTTAAAGTTTTTTTCTGGAACTAAGATTTTGAGAATTAAAATAAACTTATTTTTATTTTGTTTGCTACCCAAATCCTACGTGTCAGCTTGGTGTTATTAACCTGCATTGCTTTTAAATCTACACACACACACACACACACACACACCTTTGTACCCACAGTATCATAAATTTAAGCTTGATCCTTAATAACCAGTATTAATCTTTTCCCTCATTAGTAGGGGAAAGGTTTCATTTGACCCTCCCCTCAGGTTTTTAAGTGTTGATGCTTAGCCTGAGAAGGGTTTATGAGCCTGGTCCTAAAATGTAAAGGGCCGTGTCGTCGCAGTAAGTCCTCAGCCCCACCACCGGCCACCCCGCTGGCAGACGATCCACTGCTTTACTCACCTCCCTTAGCATTGCCCTGCTCCTTGGTCTATTTCTCCACTTTGGAAATAAAATTCAGGTCTGAATGCCTGCCTTGTGTAATGAATGTATTCTGCCTTTTTCAGAATTGGCCATAATACACCATGAAATATTGGCCAATACTGATAGACCATGAAATATTCATCAGAGCCTTTGGGCTGGCACTGACCAGGGGTGGGGTACATTCCACCGCAGCTAACTTTCCATTCCATTGGTTTATCTTGTGTAACAAAGGCTCTGTTAGTGAGACTGCATGGCTGGCAACAAAAGCAGATAACAGTATTTGGCTCAGTACCAAAATATAATCCACAATTTATAATAGTAAGAATATATATTTTTAAAAGTCACATAAGTAAAACCAAAGCCTGTGTTCTGGTGGCAAGAATTACTCCTTAATAGTATGACTTACTAAGGATTTAATGCACAATATTTCCACTCTTCACAATGTTCAGAACTGGGCGGGTGTGTACTAGTTCCTCTCTGTATATGACAGCATCAAAACAAAGCAAAAGACTACAAAGCCCGTTTAAATGAGAAAAGCTGTTTGGTTGAAAGTTACATATTCAGAATATTTTGATGTGGTATTTAGTAGGGGTGTGCTTCAGAGTCAGCCAAATCCCGAGCCAAATTTGGTTGATTTGGAAAGATACAGAAAATGTGTTATGGGAGTTTTATGGGAATTGAAGCAGGGCTTTTCCAAAGTGCACTGAATCCGAATCAGAACTCTCCCAAAGCATTCATTAACAATTTGGATTTGGAGGGACAGAGAGACCCAGACAGTGTGTCTGCAAAACCTGATGCATTTCTCCACAAGTTCTCCATATAAGGAAAACACCAGGGTGGTTGGGCGGGAGGGGAGAGATGTAGCTTTGTGACCCACAGCTCTAGCTTCTAATCACAGTGGATGGCTTTACCAGGTCTCTCCAATCCCAGTGACTGGGGAAGGGATATTGAAATAATATATCACACAGGACTGTTCCAACGTTCAGTACTTTTTTCTCATTCTCTCTTGTAGGAGTGGGAACGTTATTTTTTGTGGTGTCTGTGAGACCTGAGCAGGTTTGTGTAACATTGGGTGCTTGTTTGGAAAGAGCTGAATGTTCAAGTCCTTCAGCCTTTGTAGGCTCCATATCCATCACCCACCCCTGTCCATTGCATCTTGTGTGACTTTTGGTGCCAACTGAGCAGAAAACAAAAAAACTATTTTTGAACTATTTTTCATTCATCGTAATTCCCTACGCCCTGCTCTTATCCTTCTGAAATTTTGCAGGTTTCCTACCTAGGGACACCTCTATCATGTATGCTATTTCTATACAAATTGCCAAAGGGTGCAATCCTAGGGCTGGCTGGGGCATGCTGGGAGTTGTAGGACATTTTTTTTGTCTAAACATGCATAGGATTGTTTGGGAATGTGTGGACATTTTCTGAAAAAATCACCTCCCAGAGGAGGTGATGGAAAGGGGAAACAAATCACTCCCCCACAAAAAATTTGAATATTCCCCTTTCACAAATGCTGTTGCACATAGCCGCCTGACATTTTGCAGGTTTCTTAGCTAGGATCACCTCTATGTTGTATGCCATTTTCATAACAATTGCCTACAGGGAACACAGAGGGAGAAACACATGCTTTTTTTAAAAAACAAAACCCAGACCATAAAGGCTTCTCTTGCCCAAAGCAAGCTGAACCTATTCATCTGAAACTTGGCAACCTTCAGCCAGCAGAAGGGGCAACTGTGACTGTAATTCTCATCCCATTCTGCCAAGAAATAAAAGAAGTTGTTGGGAGTGTGCTTTTTTAAAAGAACACAAAACCTAAAGGCATCTAGCACAACCCACATTGTACTTATTTGTCTAAAATTGGTCGGTTTCATCCCCTCACAGGGGGTCACTATGCCTGTGAATTTCATCCAATTCTGTCAAACAGCCAAAATGATATACCGGTAGTTGATTTCCAATGATAGTCAGTGGGAGGCACGGAGCTTAGGATTTCTGACTCAAGAGTAGATGTGGACCTGAGACAAATCAAACAGCCTCCAAGTTGCTCTGAGGCAAATAAGGCTGTTTTCTGAATTGTCAAATTGGGGTCCGAACTAAATCTTGTGGTCGGTGCACACCCTTCGTATTTATAGTATGGGCAGTGTGACACAGAATTTAATTTTACGGCATAGACAGCGGAGGCTGATGAAGCAGTTTGCTGGCAGGAACCACTTGCCACTGCTGCAGGACAATCTAGGAAGAACAGGAAAGAAGGTGTTGTTGGGGGATACTTCAGTCAACAACAGACAAGTGTGCAGTCGTGGGCTGCTAGCCAGTCCACAGCGGTGCACTTGCAAATTGGGATGAAAGAACCAGAAATGTTCAAGCTTGCCAAAATTCTCCAACCTTCACTTCGAAGTTTGGTTTGACTCACTCCCATTTTCGTTCATGATAATGTTTTTCGGTTCATTCAAACAGGAAAAGTGCACATTTTGAACAGGGAAAATGTGCATTTCTGTGTGCGTTTTTCAAAAGTGTGCACTTTTCTCCCATTGTCGAAAGTGAGAAACTGCATTTGAAAAATGTGCATTTGAAAAAACAACAACACATATTTGAAATGCGATTGCAAGTTTGGGAGTGTGGACATTTTTTGAAAAAATGTGCCCCCATTCACGTTTGGGATTGCAAACGGGGCAAGTTCAGATGATTTGAGGACTGAAATGAAATTCTCATGCATCCCTCCTTGCAAAGCATTGACTGGGACTCCAGCTACCTCCACTGCCACCTGTCAACCATTTCTGGTAAGGACAGGCTTTCCTTTCCCCATTCAACAGCCCCATAACAGTAGCGGATGGTTCCTGCAGGTGAATGCCCCCTCCAGTCACCAGTGTGTAGATCTAACTACTGGTATTTTGATATAGATGTAACTATCATTTGGGGATAGGTTAGAGCTTGTGCAGAGTTGTGGTTTGTTAGAAACAAAAGTGCTGCTTTTTCCATCCCATTGCACAGCAGTGGCAAGTGGTTTGCAGAAGACTTATATTTGCATTCATTTGCATTCATTACCCCTGTGTGGTAATGCAAGTATAATAATGTACTTTCATTTTGCACAACGTTCTTCAACTAGACACAAGGGGTTCAGTCCTGGGCACAAATACCTGTGTGCAAGCCCCACTGAGGATGTGGGAGGGGGCTTAACCCTGCACAATCTAGTCACTAAAATAGCTTGCTCTGAAAAAAGTTGTTTAACTGTGGAAGGGAGACGTTAACAGAGCAATCCTGTTTGGGACAGGGAACTCTGGCATTGGGGCATCTGAAGAATCCAAAGCCCTGCCGTCTGGGGCTGGCAGTGCAAAGAAGAAAGAGGAGTGGCATTTAAAAAATAAATAAATCCTTTTCCATTTCCCCACTTCCTTAAACTGTTTCCCTTCCATTGATATCAGTGAGAGAGAAATGAACGCCTCTGCCAGGACTGCGGGTGTAGTTCTTCCCCCATTCTGGGGGCATGTTGGGGGCACGGTGGGGCTGTGGGTCATGTAGACCTACCGCCTCACCTGGCACACCCAGGGAATGCCCTCCCCACCACCATCTGCCCTCTTTTTGCCTCTCCTGATGTCGGAAAGTGAAGGGCTGCAGAGAGGTTTCCACAGCAGCTGGGAGTGGTTTTCTGAGGTTGGATCTCCCACTCTGAGGGCAGACCTTTCTCTCTGCCCTCATAGGGGGAGATCCAAAAAATCCTATCACCCTGAATCACCCTCCCCGGGACCATAGAATTGCAACCTTTTTATATATATGATTTATTTTTTATTGTGAGTTTGACCAAAACAAAACAAAGCAAAATCTAAGGGAAAAAGAATATATATATATATATATATATATATATATATATTCTGTACAGTAATACCTTGGATTGCAAGTAACTTGGTTTGAGAGCTTTTTGCAAGACAAGCAAATTTTTAAATATTTATTTTAATTTTTTTTTTACTTGATATACAAGCGACATCTTGCAATACAAGTACTGTAGTACGGCTTAAATTAAAAATCTCTGTACAATTTTTTTGGGGGGGATTTCATTTTGATATAAGAGTGTTTTGGATTACAAGCACGTTTCCGGAACGAATTATGCTCTCAATCCAAGGCATGACTGTATATTCTATTATATTCTCAGTATATTCTATATATATATATTCTAGATATTCTATTACATTCTATTCTAATATTCTATTGTATGTATAATCCACATAAATTTAAATGTATCAATTATACATAATAGTTGAAGCTTATAGGTTTGCAGCCTTAATGAAAGAACCATATTGAGCCATTTTGTTTAGATATTTTCAAAAATATTTTCAAAAACATATGCACTGTGGCCCCAGTGTTGCTGGTTGCACTTTCTTTTGCGACAACAGGGGCTGGTGAATGAACTATGATGCTGCAGTTTAGTCCTTCCTGGAATGCTGGTTCCCATGCTCCATTCTACCTCATCTGAAGGATGTGCAACTGAAGCAACCGCATTCTGCTTCCTTCCCTGTTTACTCCCACCTCTGCTTGCCTTCCCTTCCCTTCGCCTTCCCTTCCTGTTTCTCCTTTGTCAGATTTTGGATTGCAAGCACCCCAGAGCAGGGGCCTCTACTCTTTAAAGTGCCATGCACATTGATGCTGTGATGAAGAAAAAGAAGAAGAAAAAGAAGAAGAGGAGGAGGAGGAGGAGGAGGAGGAGGAGGAGGAGGAGGAGGAGGAGGAGGAGGAGGAGGAGAAGAAGAAGAAGAAGAAGAAGAAGAAGAAGAAGAAGAAGAAGAAGAAGAAGAAGAAGAAGAAGGGCCATATAGGGGAAGAAAGTCTGGCAGGCTTCAGTCAGAAATTTCCCATCCAGAAGAACTGTCCCCTTCACCCCCATTCAGCCCTTTTGTATACAAAGAGATGCCAAGGCGGAGCTGACTTCTCTACTGAAGAGAACGGCCGAGGTCATTTGTGCAGGAGTTCTGTGTACATACAAGTGCAAACAGGGGCTCTCTGGATCAAGAGGCTGCTTTCATGGGCAAATGAAGGAGCCACATCTTCCTCACAGTTTGCCTTTATGGATTTAGTCTTTCATGCACAAAGAGGACGCTGAATGCGAAGAATGACCCCATCCAGCACAGATTTTCACTCACAGAGACAACTTCCAACAGGGCAGCTGTGTTAGTCTGTTGCAGCAAAAGCAAGGAAGATGCTTATGGCACCTGAAAGACTAATGGATTTTAACACTAACAAGTGATTGATGCCATAAGTAGATCTGTAAGTCCTTCAGGCAAGGGCTGATACGTGGCCCTTGACTGCTCTTCGTGTGGCCCGCACAATCCCAAGCAAGTCCCACCCACTTTTCTTCACAAACCATCTGATCAGCTGATTGGCTGTGGGAGAGACTGACAGAGGCTTTAGCTTCCCCCTCCCCCAACAATCCCTTCGCCAAGTGTGTATGCTTACACATGCATGCACATATATGTCTGCATGCAGCCCCCACCCCACCACCCAGCACTGAACACGGCCCCCGGGGCCAAAAATGCTTGCCCACCGCTTGCTTTAAGGTGATGCAAGACTCTTTGTTGGTTCCGCACATAGAAAGTGATTGATCTTGCTCCCTCTTTTCTTTCTGAATCCTAGCACGTCTGTCCCCTCCCCACGTGATCAACCCTCTCCGAGAGGAGTGTGTTCATCATATTTTCATAGGGAAAGAGGGGGGAGGGAAATCAACACACAGGCTTCTCCTACCTATAAGGATCCCCTAGAATGGGGCCCAAGTGGGTCTCATCTCACCTGCATACTGTTCTTCCTTGGACAGCAATGTTCAAAGAGTGTGGGTGGGGAAATCTGGAAGAGAATTCTTCCTGGCTAAATAAAAGCTGATATAAACCAGCTTTCCCCAAACTGGTGCACTCCAGATGTCCAGGAACAATGGGCACCAGGTTGGTGAGAGCTGATATAAAACCTTGGGAAAGGACCGTAGCTCCGCGGTAGAGCTCCGGCTTTGCATGCATACGTTCCCAGCTTCAACCCCTTGCATCTCCAGATGGGGCTCAATAACATTCCTGTCTGAAGCTCTGGGGAGCCACACTGCAAGCTAGTATAGACAGTACTGAACTAGATAGACAAATGGTCTGACTTGGTATAAGGCAGCTTCCTCCATTCCTAAAATGGAATTAGAATGAGTTGGATTTTTGTCTTGGTTTTTTCCTCCCCCTCCTGTGATCTGTACCAAGACTTACTTTACTTCTGTGACTGACCTGCAGCTGAATATTTCATCAAATAACTGTATCTTGTCAATCCCATGGGCTCCCTTTACCGGCACCTCATTAAAAGTTGTATCTGCAAAGAGATCTTTATTGTGGCAATGGTTCTACAGCCTGCCATGTTCTTTTGGTGAACTTCACAGGAAGTTTTTGTTTCATGTATCATTCAAGATATTCTACATTGATTCCACTCTCGCCTCTCTCCTACCCTAAATAAAGAATATGAGACTAAGCACCTGTGCTTGGCTTAGCCTGTTGGAGGATATGGAAAGGAGTCGGACGTATACTGGTTAGGGCGAAGCAGAGTTTCCCCCCTTATGCACATCCTGGTTATTGAAACTGGTTATCATCATGTGGGTTGCTAAACCCTGCTAAAAGGCTTTTAAAAGGAATGGATTGTCAATACAAGGTTTAAAACCAATGAAGACATTTATTAGTTTTACTTACACTCCGTTTATTCATATATGCAGGATGCATATAGGCAGATTACAGTCTTGGGTGTTAAGAGTCCACTACATTGGAGATCACTGGCTGGAAGCCAGCTCAGACCTTGTGTCTATCAGGTTGGAGAGGAAGAGAGAGAGAGAGAAAGAGAGAGCTGGCCACAGAGAGTCCGGAAGTAGGGAGGAGGGGTTACAAAACATGCACCCAGGGGATTGTTCAATTAACCCTTTCCTCCCACTCCTACTAGTGATTACATTACCTTGTTGATTTAAGCAGGCAATATTACAATTTCCATCATAGCCCACCCTGGTACCTTGGCTTTTTACCAGATGAATTGCCCCAATTAGGGGGACTTTTAATTAGTTTGAGTGTGGGGCAGGCTGCATAGAAAATCAAGCCCAAATGTCCTCAAAGGAGGAACCCACCCCCAATTGCTGATTCAACTATTTTTATTTCTAATTAACTGCAGTTCAGTTAACACTGCAACCTTTTATTGCCTGCATGAGATTTGTGTTACACTTTGGAGTTCTTGTTGTGCACAAGTCAGATTGGCAATGATAAAGGTTCCCTTCTGAGATCTATCCCCAAAGTCTGGCCAGGGGATTCTGTGAGTTGTAGTCCAACACATCTGGAGGGTACCAAGTTGGGAAAGGCTTGGATAAACTATGAACAGATTTAACAGAGCAAATGGATAACTATTTTTTTTAAGCAAATAGTTGTGTGTGTGTGTGTGTGTGTGTGTGGTGTTTTAAAGTGTGGAATCTGTGGATACATAAGAATTAGTACACTGGGTAGAGAGAGGGAGGAGGAGGCACTTTCCCTCACTTTGCCCTTCTTCTTCTCTCCCATATGTCTCCTCCAGATCCCTCTGCAAACTGCCTCCATGGAGGTGATGCACTACAGTTGATCCTGCCAGTTCTCAACTCCCCAGGCATTCCTCAGGCTCACGGGTGGCACACTGACCTTTGCTTGAGCTGGGAGGACCAGGCAGTACCTCCCCCCCACACACTTCTCTCCCATCCATGATTTAGAACAGTGCTTTTCAACCTTTCAGATCTGGGACCCACCTTTAGCTCAAGCCTGAATTTGGCGAGCCATTTCTTCTTCCTTTTTTTATGGTGATAGTTAGGGACAATTTGTTCCTTTCATATTTTCATGTGAACTTGCTTACTTTTGCACTTTTGAACCCATCTCTGAACCGAGACTCAGTTATCCCTTGACATATACACTTCTCCAAAGGTTGCAATGGTGTTCTCCACTCCAAAAATGTGTACAAAAATGTGCATATTAGGCAAAGATGCATACAAAAATGCATGTATTAGAAGAAATGCATGCAAAAATGTGTACAAATAAAAATGTGTACTAATTTTCATGCCAACTTTTAGGGGGGAAATTCTCAGCATTCGGGAAGAACCAAACTTAAGACTAGAGAAATGAGAAACTGAGAGAAACCAAAATTGACAGATTCAGCTATCCCTAGTGGTAGAGCTGCTGTTGCAACCATCTTGGGTCTCCCTGCAACCCGGGAGTTGGTACTGAGCCACCAGTTGAAGATCAATGATTTACAAGTATTCAGTGTGACTAGGGAGAACTAGATCTCTTTGCTGGTGTCCTGTTTTGTTGTAAACTTCCTCTAAACATTGAGGGGGGTGGGCGTCAAAAAGGAACATTTATAGTGTTCATACCACCACACCATAGATACATTCCACAAAATCATGTGGTTGTCCAACGTTGCCACTGCTAGTTAGCTGTCTGAAAGCATCTGTAACGAATGGCCACTGGAGACAGGGTGCAGGATGAGATAAGCCATTGCTTCACTTCTGTGAAGTAAGGTATCATGTTCTTACAATGCACCACCAGGTTATCCAGCCCTTTATGCAACTCTAAGAGCACCACGAACTGCAAACAGTCAACTTCCAATGATGGTGAAATTAGGGAGGAAAGAAACAGGCACACACTTCTCATCTTCATCACTTTAAAAATAGCAACACATTTTTAAAAAATTGTAACTACATAACATATTTCCTTTAATTTACAGTATGTTTTTTTCTTCCCTAAGATGATTTGGTTTGAGAAATGCTAAAAGCCTTTGAAACTGATGTCATTTTACCGGCTGATAATATGATAAGATGTTAATCATCATCATAATCTTTGGAAGTCTTTTTTTGTGTTTCTAATGTGTGCAGCTAGCATAATACATTTAGCTTGATGCTCCAAGATTGCCATGTAATTTGCCATAATTGGAAGACTCTGCTTGAGAGACTGACAGAATTTAGAATAGCAGGAGAGCCATAAATTAAAAGTAAAGATGTGCCCATTGTTACTTACATTGTCTGGAAGCGAGATCCTGAAAGAGCTCTGTGGGAGCAATCCACATTGATGTAAATGGGAAGAAGGCATATTTTAATCTGGCTACTAGCTGAATTCAGTCCTTTCTGTTGGCCTGAATACAAGCAACAAAGTGGTATTTGGAAGGTACTGTACATTCTTTCATATTGTATCATTCTTTTATTTGCTTACATGGTGTAACTTTCCCCCCATATGTTTTTTTACTACTACTACTACTACTACTACTTATTATTATTATTATTATTATTATTATTATTATTATTAATAATAATAATAATAATAATAAAATCCCTAAGTAGTTTACATATACTACACATACCTGTGGCCAATCAGGGGCTTCCTGTGTCATGTAACTATATTTGTTTTTTTTTGGTGGAGGATTGTGGGACCGACACTCATGGAAATGGCTCTCATGCATATGTTTGAATTGGGCCCATGTGAGCAGGAGATGTTATGTGGATATACTATAGTGGTAGAATTCATCCTTGGATTGCTTATATCTATTAGAGCTAAAACAAAAGTTCACATGGATTTGAAATTTGACAAATCTTTGGAATGTTGAATTCATAATGCTGCATTTTCAATAGTTTCTATTTTATCATCATTATTTATTTATCCAGACGTCTGTATACTGCTTTTTAGAGTCAAAGGCCCTCACAAAGTAGTTCACAATTAAAATAAAAAATAATTCAATACATAAAACACAAAACCAAAACCATCCAATATAACATCTTACATTAAAACAGCAGTGGTTTAAAAACTTTTCAGGCAAACAACTTAATTAAAATGTTTATTTCAGAAATGCCTTGGGGGATACTTTAAAAACCTAATGGCACAAGTCTTCTATCTTGAACATGCAGAACTGTGTGTGGGGAGTAAAAGCTATCCTTAGAAGAGCTGTGTGCAAATGGCCTCTCAAAATTCTCCACTCTAATGGTGAGCACAGAAACTGGGGAGACCACTTCACTGAATTTCTCCAGGGCGAGGATAAATTCTCCCAACAGTTTCTCACAGGTAGGGCTTGCCATTGGCAGTGGTCCTGGCACAGCTTCTTTCTTTTTCCCCTAGGGTTCTGTTTTTGTTTTTGCTTTTTGCACAGCCACGGCAAGCGGCAACAGCAGAAACTATATTGGCAGCCTGGCCCCTGTTTTGCATCCACCACAATACCCCATGCCTACCGTGGTTCTGGGGCATTGTTGGGAAGAGAGAGAAGGCAGACACCACATTAAAAAAATGGTGAAGAAAATTTGGAGAAAATTCTGCAAAGTGGAGAAATTTCTGCAGCCCTCCAGGCAGCATCTGAAGTGTAGCAGGTGGGAATGCAGGACAGAGCCTTCTCTGTTGTGGCACCTAGGCTGTGGAATTCACTGCCGCAGGTAATCCAATTGATTTCTTCTCCCACCCCTTTCAGCAGCAGATAAAAATGGAACTTTTTAAGGCATGCATTTGCATTGTGATCTGAAAGACTGCTGTTATTCACCCTGTGACATGAGCTCTGCTAATTGCTCTCGTGTTGCTTGGTGTGTGGTCTTTTTAATTGTCCAGTTTGTTTCTTGGTTTTTATGTGTTTCAGCCACCTTGAAGTGGTGGGATGGATGGTATCAATGGGATGGAAAGATGTGGTTTAAATACATTTAAAAACCCGCAAGTCAATATAAGCTCAATTACACTCTTTAACTCCTATGAGAGCCAGTGTGGCGTAGTGGTGAGAGTGTTGGAGTCAGTTGGACTGGGACTCGGGAGATTCGGGTTCTAGTCCCCACTTGGCCATGAAGCTCACTGGGTGACTTTGGGCCAGTCACTGACTCTCAGCCTAACTTACCTCACAGGGTAGTTGTGAGGATAACATGGAGAGGAAAAGGATTGTGTACACTGCCTTGAGGTCATTGGCGGAAAGGTGGGATATAAATGCAACAAATAAAATAAAATAAACTCCCTTGCTTTTTCTGCACCAACCCTTAGCTGGACACACTTATAGAGTTTCTGGTACACTGACACACACTTGGCCTGTCAGTACTCAGTCAGTACTCCCATCATGAGAACCAGCAGCTCCTTCCAGAAATAATTGAAAACTTAGCAGAATCCAAAAATTCAGTTTTAGAAGCATATTCAAATGATGAAAATGTGCTTGAGAACTCCCCTATCTGGAAATCCTTTCTTCTTTTATCTGGGAATAATTTCCCCGAGTAATAATAATACCATATGAAAATGCTGATAGTAACAGCAGGTATGGCATGATAATGCTTAGATTGTGAACACACACTGACTTAGATAAAATAGCAGAAAGGTCTGTGTAAAATTGCAGATGTACAGCTAATGTACTGCATTCATGGGATTACCTGCACAGCATTACCTAGCTAAGAATACACTACCTTGCTGCTTTTGTTCAATTGGACGTTTCCATCAAAGATGAACATTTCACTGCAAGAGCAGAATTAGTGGCATGTATCGTTCAATACTGCCAAACTCTTTTTTTCTAGTGTTTTTGTTATCCTAAGCAATCCCGTCTGGCCACCAAGAGATGATTTACAACTGACCACGTCTGCCAAAAGCAGAACTTCACTTTAAAAGGTTCCAGTCAGTCAAGGAAAATGGTGTGCCCTTTATGGTCTTACAGGATCTTAGCACTTCGCTAAGATTTGGACTCAATTATTAGCCACCAAGGAAGGAAATGTGAAATTCTACGATCAAATCCACCTTTTGCCTGGGACAATTTACATGTTAACCCTGAGAGGTTTCAAGTGTATATTTTAAAATGTCATGTGTGGACGTGATAGATCCATCTTAGCAGTAATGTATCATGCAGGTACACTTGTCAGGGAGGTGAAATTGGCTACAGATCCCTGTTGAGTGTACACTGAGAGGCATCCAGATTTATTTTTGCAAAATGTATGAAATGGCCTTCAGAGTTCACCATGTACTTCTGCCAGTGAAAATACCCTGCATGAAGACAGAGATGGGATTGAAACTGGCTTTTTTTTCAGTTCAGTAACAATTCTTTATAACTGGGCACAGAAGGTTTTGAGGCAAAGTAGATTATGATCTGCTTCACCTCCCCACACCTCACCTGTAATACTCCAAGGGGGGAAAAATGCCGGTAGCCACCTCATACCAGGTCAAAATATTTGGCCATCTGACTCATAGGAGCTCTATGATTACATCTCTCTTGCTACTTGATCCTCTCTTCTTCTTTTTAACTGAGGATGCGATGGATTGAATTTGGGTCTGCGTAGCATTTTCAGGGGCGAAGAGGGGCTGCTGTGGGAAGGAGGGGGCAGGGATGTTTGCTTCTGCCAGCCCAGTTGCTCATTCTTACATCTGGATCCAACCCATAGCCAATATATGCACAAGGCTTAGAGCACACATACAGAGAATTGTAAGTGGAGATCCTGCTGGTATTCTCATCAGTTACCCTTCTGGTGTACTTCATCTTTTTAATCTTCATACCACAGAGCCTCCTGTGGCACTTTGGTCTGAATTATGCTGTTCTTTTTCTAACTAATTTTCACCATAGATCAGGTTTCCCAGTCCTCCTGTTGTATGATTTCATCCCTTTTTATTGGTCGTCTTCTTCCTGTCCTGCTTCAATTTTATTCCGCAGTCCTGAGTGTCTTCTCAGCCTCCCCAAAGGTATTCTCTACTCTTCTTCACAAAACCTGCCTTGATTTTTGTCAGGGGCTAGGCTTCCTGCTTTGAATCCCTTCTATCATAAAATCCAAATTTCCAGCTGCTGCTGCTTGTGAATAAGTTCCAATTTAGCAGAGAATAGCTCAGCCTAATAAAGGGATTGTCAAGAGCACTAATGGTATTTCGATGCCCTGGGGTGTACCGTGTTTCTACATGGGGAAGCAAATCCCATCAACTAGAGCAGTGAGTTTTATTATAGACCGATGAATGCAAACGAATACACTTTGTGAATGCTCTCTTTAGCATTATTAAAGACACTTTCTGAGTTAAGCCACTTTGTGCCTTGTGCGTTTAAATTCTACTAAGCAAACACTTGTGGGTGCAGGTAGATGTGGAGACAGAGAGAGGTGTGCTAGCTGAACCCAGATCAAATCTATGTACGCTATTATGTCTGATGCAGTGATTCCCAAACTGTAGTTGAGTATGACTTAGTGTACAACGAAGGGCGGAAGTGTGCTTGGAAAAATTAAGCCACCATGTTGGATGCACTAAATTTCTCAGTGAGGATTTCCCATGAAGCACTGCTCCTTCTCATTGCCTATATATGGGCTGTGACATCGTCCTGAGGGAGAGTGTAAGGATGCTCCAGGATGAAGTCCAAGTTATAGTTGACAGGCAAAGGTGAATCTCAGAAACACCTTCAGTGCCCAAGGAGCATTGGGGGAAGGAAAGGCTAGGAGGACGTTTGCTTGCCCATTGTCCTAGGACAGGGGTCGGCAACCCGCGGCTCCGGAGCCGCATGCGGCTCTTTCAAGCCTTTGCCGCGGCTCCGCTCCGGCAGCAGGGACACGAGCGTGAGAGAAGATGGCGGCCCGCGGCGCCTCTGCGAAGCGTGGAGCCGGGTCCGGGGGCTCTCGGGGGTCCGAGCCCCAAGAGGAGCCGCCTCCACCGCTCCAGGCCGTGCTGGTCGCCGACAGCTTCAACCGCCGCTTCTTCCCCATTTCCAAGGACTGGCCCCGGGTGAGTGACGGGCAGGCGGCGGAGGGGGATGCGGGCAGCTGCCGCCGAAGGCCTCGGCCTCCTCCCTTCGTTCTCCGCCGGGGAGGCGCTTTCGGTCTTCGGCGAGCTGTAGCGCTTCTGCAGAAAGCACCTCCCCGGCGGAGAACGAAGGGAGGAGGCCGAGGCCTCCAACCGCCGCTTCTTCCCCATTTCCAAGGACCGGCCCCGGGTGAGCGACGGGCAGGCGGCGGAGGGGGATGCGGGCAGCTGCCGCCGAAGGCCTCGGCCTCCTCCCTTCGTTCTCCGCCGGGGAGGCGCTTCCTGCAGAAGCGCTACAGCTCGCCGAAGACCGAAAGCGCCTCCCCGGCGGAGAACGAAGGGAGGAGGCCGAGGCCTCCAACCGCCGCTTCTTCCCCATTTCCAAGGACCGGCCCCGGGTGAGCGACGGGCAGGCGGCGGAGGGGGATGCGGGCAGCTGCCGCCGAAGGCCTCGGCCTCCTCCCTTCGTTCTCTGCCGGGGAGGCGCTTCCTGCAGAAGCGCTACAGCTCGCCGAAGACCGAAAGCGCCTCCCCGGCGGAGAACGAAGGGAGGAGGCCGAGGCCTCCAACCGCCGCTTCTTCCCCATTTCCAAGGACCGGCCCCGGGTGAGCGACGGGCAGGCGGCGGAGGGGGATGCGGGCAGCTGCCGCCGAAGGCCTCGGCCTCCTCCCTTCGTTCTCCGCCGGGGAGGCGCTTTCGGTCTTCGGCAAGCTGTAGCGCTTCTGCAGAAAGCGCCTCCCCGGCGGAGAACGAAGGGAGGAGGCCGAGGCCGAGGCCTTCGGCGGCAGCTGCCCGCATCCCCCTCCGCCTCAAATCCCTTTTGCTCATATATAAAGCAGGGGCCAGTTCTGGGCAGCATTTGAATTGAAATCCACTCCTTCCTTGCCAGCCACCTCTTCGTGCCTTGCCTCCAGTTAGGCTTGCCAGGATATTCTCCATGTTTAGACATGAAAAAAATCCTACAACTCCCAGCATGATAGCTGGGGCATCCCGGGAGATGTAGGACTTTTCCCCTGTCTTAACATGCATTGCACCCTAACATGCATTGCACTTTACTTCTTGCAAGGAACCCAAGGCAACTTACATAGTCCTCCTCCTCCTCCTCCTCCATCTCCATTTTATCCTCACAACAACCCTGTGAGGTAGGTTATGCTGAGAGTCAGGGACTCTTATAATGTTCCCCCTCCCATTTTATAATGTTCCCCCTCCCATCCCCGCAGCGATATTGTAATTTGTGTTTTATTCTTCTTTATAACCTGTTTTGGATTGTTTTTAAGAAATGCAGGGTTAAAAAAGCAGTTAATAAATAAATAAATTTATGGAGATATAATTTTGTTCTATTGCTATTAGTTTTCCAATAATTTGTACATGAATACATGATCCTGTATATATAGCATTAAGGTAAGAAACAATATATGCAGTGTTATATTTGTTTTAAATGTCACAATGGTTTTGCGGCTCCCAGGTTTTTTTTTTCTTCGGAAACGGGTCCAAGTGGCTCTTTTTGTCTTAAAGGTTGCAGACCCAGGAGCTGAGTGAGAATATCTATCTATCTATCTATCATTTGGGGGGGCATACCTTTCTTACTGTTTTGGAAAAAATATCTTAAGATTAGTGGATCCTAATCATAGTGTTAATTTTCATTCATCTAATTCAGGATATGGCTGCTGATTCTATCTATCATCTATCTATCTATCTATCTATCTATTTGTCATTTGGGAAATATCAGTCTAAGGGCTTATGCAGTTAATCTTCCACTCACACACTCCCCTCTGTCAATGTGGGTTATTAAATCCTCGGTACTGTATACACCTTAGAAAATTGTAGCACCAATTTATTGCTCAATCAGAGAGAGAAAAAATTATCCTCATTTATGAAAGACTAGAAACCCCTTGTGGACTTCTTGAAGAAGAGGGAAAGTGAATCAATAATTTTGGGTTTTGAATTTTGAATATTAGTAAAGGTAGTAGAAATATTCTCTGTGAAAATAGAGAAAATTTAGATTGGATATGGATTGGTAACAGTTGTCAGACAAAAAGGCGGAAGTCATATATGATTTGTTTTTGTTTTGGAAAAATTTAATAAAATTATTGGCTAAAAAAAAGAAAATAAAAGAAAATTGTAGCACTCATTGCTTTTCTAGATAGTTTTCTGCCATTTTTGTAATTGAAAAAAAAAATCACAAGCCATGCCATGACCGCAGTTTGTCATACAGAGGACATAATCTTCCAGGACATTCTCCTGCAGGGAGCCTTTTGAAATAAGTGTTGTGTTTATTTCAGTGTTCTCCAACCTTGGGTCCCCAGATGTTTTTGGCCTACAACTCCCAGCATGCCCCAGCCAGCTACACTGGCTGGGGCATGCTGGGAGTTGTAGGCCAAAAACATCTGGGGACCCAAGGTTGGAGAACACTGGTTTATTTGTTTAAGTTCCATTCATTTCAGGGGCTCAACACAAACTCCATCATTCTTCATAAGTATGGCTTCTCTCTTCCCTCCAGGCAATGTGAGTATGTTTGTTACTTGTCCAGTCAGAGGAGATTCACACTAGGTTCCAATAATCATGGTTTGGTAGAGTACCAAGGGAAGGAGAATCAGAGATTTCAAAGGAAATTACACTGGTGTTCATCTATCGCTGGCCTTCTATGTCAAGTTTTAAATAACAAGTTCATCACTGAGGACCATGGTGGAGGCTTATCATGAGTGACCGCCACTTCCACTCTGGCACTCATCCCCCATCCTAGATGCCCAGCACAAAAATTCCCTCCCCTACTCTGAGTAATTGCAGAGAATTTGGAGAGGGAGGTGATCTTAGTACTGAGCAATAGAGATCAACTCCTCCCCTTCCTTGAGTGCAGGTTCTAGAACATTTTCATTTGTGAGTAGAATCACCACTTACACATCACCCAAACAGGAGGAAATGCAACACCAAAAAAGAGAATGAAAGAGGACACCAGTTTGCATACAATTTCCATATGCTAACTGATACACATAGATGTAAATAATTACTATAGCTTCAATAGAAATACAATACATCATACTGAGGAAGACCGTGAGCAGGAGATCTGCGTACCTGCTCAGTCTTCTGTCCAGGTGCACTGCTCACTGTAGATGGACAACTTCATGGCCCCTGCTCTCTTCTGATGGTTCTTTGTCTTTAAACCAGACTTGGACTGAACAACCCTTCAAACAAAGGACACCTTCAAACAGAGGACTGGCCTCTGACAGCCCTTTAAAAGGAGGACTGTCCTCTGTAAAGTAGGACACATGGCCACCTAATTTGTGAGCTAGGCCCAGCACAAATGGAAAGTGTGCTGTAGCAGAATATGCTTCAGAATGAGCTGCAACACAGAGGGAGTCTGCAGCACACTCTCATTGGCAAATAAATTGACATGGGAAGAGTTCCCCGAGGTTAGGAAGTCTGAAATCCACTGGATTAGAGAAATATGGTCTCCTCTAAGGAATGGGCTCACACTCACCAACAGGCTGTCAACTGAGAGAGCCTGGCCCATCAATATTAGTGACAAATTTGGCACGCTCATAAATCCAGGCTGAATTCAAAATGTCTGTCAGCGCTTAAACTCACATGAGGGAAAAACAAAATATTTCAGAAAAGGTTATCAGGCAGGAAGCCTAAGAAATAAAGAATAATAAGAGATTCTGGAAACCAGCTTGGTTTAAGCCTCCAATTTATTGGATCGCTAACAAAATGCCCATCATTATGAATATTTATTCACATTATGTGTGAATAAATGTGTTGGTCTTTAAGGTGCCACACAATGTTGTTTTCACACAAAAATAGATATTCCATCCCCTGTGAAGTCTCTTTCAGTGAAGGCTGGATCACCTGGTGACAGAGTGAAGTTTGGTTTTTCCCTCAATACGTCTGTGTCTACAAACATACCACTTCACTTTTCCGCAATCAGCCTCCAGGATTGTTAGATCTGTACTGCTTTATTAGAATTTTATATATTTGGGTTATTATTACACCCTTATACCTAATTCATAATTATCTATAATTTTTTCCCATTCTGTTAAATATCTTGTACTTTGCCTTATTATCTTTCTAATGCTTATAAATTTACTGATTTACCATACTAACCATGACATTCCCATATTTTGTACACGGTTATTCCATATTTCTTGTGTTATAGGGTGCTGCTCTTCATAACAATTTCTCATTTGGGCCAGTCTTATTTCTTTCAACTTATTTTTCCCAGCTGCTTTCCCTTTTATGTCAAAACAGGGTACACCCAAATTTGTGTTAGTGGTGAAAACCCTGGCATTAATTTCTCTTTTCTAAAATACCATGCTTTCAATAATCCTTTTATTGTGCTTCCTTTGTTTCTTATTTGTTGTTTTATATACTTTTTAATATAAAACATATTATGTATTTCTTCTTCCTGTAATTCCATCAATTCCCTTTCTATTTCTATCCATTGTACCCTCACTCCTTCCTTTATTATTGTTAGCATATGCCTTAGTTGATACGCATCATGTTTTCAGATGTGGCATGCCCCATCCTTCTTCTTGCATAGATCTGTATCTAAAGATCTTTGCTGTTTGTGGTCTTTCACTCTTAAATATATATTTTTTCTATCCTATTTTGCCATACTTTAAACCTTTTAAGTGGGATTTCTTGCAGAAGCAAGTTAAAAAGATGGGTAAATTTTGGTAGTAACATCATTTTTATGGTCATAATCCAATCAGATCCTTTCCCATCAACCATTCTTTATTTCTTTCCATAGTTTTCTGTAAAAGCTTTAGTTTTAATTCAAGCCAGAGAAGAACTTCTGCCTCCTACCACCTCACTCATTTATCTGGCTTCTGCTCAGGCATTAGCAATGGTGGTGATGCCATAGAGGAATGGAGGGGTCACTCCCTTTTCTTTCCCCCACTCCTTTCCTTTCTCTATTCTGTTTCTCCCTCTGTTAGAGGGCCTGCTAGACAGGTGGGAGGTACACTAATAACATCCCTAAGCTATCCCCTGCATCCAGCACTAGATACAGAATCAAAACTGGGTTCCTGTGAACAGTGGCACCAACAGGGTTGGACCTCCAGGCACAGGTCCAGGGCCCCACAGCCCAGAGGGCCCCTGAAAAACAGCACCCTGTCAGCATCAGTCACAACTTTTTCTTTTAAAAAAATGCAGGGTGGGCATGCTGGGTGCTGCGGGGTGTAGCTCTAGCCAGCTTTATTTCCATGTGGGACCAAGAGGCACTCTGGGAAATGAAGATGGCAGGAGCAAAAAAAGTTTGTGTGTTTTGGGGGGTGTTTAAGGAAAAGGGAACACATTGTGGTGACTGCCATTGCTGCTGCTGTTGCTACTGGTGACCAGGAAAAACTCAGAGTGGGGTGACTATGGTGCCATAGGAAGGGATCAAACAGGTCCCTTTTCCTTCCTTTCCTTACTTTTTACAAGGTTTGTCAGACACACTGGCACCAGTGAGGGCAATTGGAGCTGTGTGTGTTTGTGTGTGCATCTTTTCCTGTATTTGCACATAATATGAAGCCTCTAATAGTCTCCTCCCTTCCCCACATTCTCCCAGTAACGTTGGTTCTTGGAAACCTGTACTAGTTAGCCCACAGAATCAAGCTATTCTTTGCCAGTGCAACAAACCTTAGACCTGCTTTGCAAATTAGCAGATGGGAAAACCATGCTTCCTACTTACTGTACAGTATACTCATCATGGAGGGAACTGTTGCCAGCCCCAGTGCCTGGTGATTATACCTGGATCATACACATACGACATGTTCATACATTATGTTTTTATGGGCATATGCAGATAATCTTTAAAAATGTAATATGTGAAGGAGCCCTTAGGATTTACCTATTATAGGCTTTGCTTTCAGTCCTAATTTTTCCCTCTGTGTCATTTTATTTGCTTTAGCTTCTCTTCATATTTTTTCTAACTGAGATGTTAATTTATTGAGTAGGTTCTGTTCAACCAAGAGGGAAATCCCAATCTGCAAACTCAATTAGAGTTTCATATCAAACTGACACTAGGCTTAATGCATTTTAATTGCAATTGGCAAACCCTTTGTTAAATCCATACCTTTACATTCCTGATAACTCAATTTTTAAAAGTGCTTTGAGAAGGTATCAAGTTCAAATTTGCAGGAGGCAAAAGTCTACTGAGTATTCAGTACGAAATACAGAGATTTGAGATTTCTAGCATCTTGAGAGGGGTGGAACTGCCTAGTTCTGTTTGCAGAGTTTTGACACAGAGTGGAAAGAAGTAATTTTGCTCTGCCAATTCTCAAAAGTAGTGCATAGAAACCGGAATGGCTTCTATCATTCACTGCACTGAAGATATCTGAGGGAGTAAGGGCTTGATAAAACACTGTCCCTTTGCTGGATTAGCATTCAGAAGGGTCTAGTGCAGGCCAAGGGGTTGTAGTAGACCCCTGCCTATAGTAGACCCCAAGGCCTCATAGGAAGGGAGGAGGAGTCAAAAACACCCAACCTTCTCTGTACCAGAGGCCTCTGCTTATTTCCAGAGCACGCATGGAACCTACCAGAAACCAGCAGGTCCTGGACCTATGCTGGAAGTGCTTCTGCCCCCACTGGAAGCCATAATTCCAGCCAAGATTCTGATGAGGATAGCGCTCTGCCCTACCTTTAACACATACAGGATCTCAACTTTGGATCAATTCATACAAAATAATTACTACAGTCCTGAAACTCCCTACAATTGGTTATTAATCCCCACTCCACCCATTGAAAGAACCCACAATTTGGTGGGTCATAAGACTAAAAGCAGCAATGTGGCTTTCAGCTCATCAGCCACCTCACTTGGACATCGTAGCTAAATATTTGTAATCTCAGGCACTGTAGTTCTGTTGAAAATTAATAGTCTGCCCTATTTTTTTTTATCATGCTAACATCCTATACGAACACAGTGATGGCATATAGCTGGAATTTTAGGCTTAGGCAAAGGAGTTCCCTCATTTTGTGAAGATATTAATATCAAAATAGCCCCCCCTTTTTTTCAATTATTATTTGGGGAGATAATTGCAAAGGGCTACAAAAGTGGTGATTTTGTGATCCCTGATTGGCAAGGATCACTAGTTTGACTTGTATAGGAAGCATTGCCCTCACTCTAAATAGGGTTAATAATTTGCTCTTACTGACACCAGCAAATAGTTAATTCTGATCAGGTGTTAATAGGGTTGTTACACCTTCAGATCTATTATGTGATGCTGATTGGCTGGGATCACTTGGAGGAAAATGAAGGAAAGAAAAAAATGGCTACTGAAGCAGCAGCAAAGGAGGGAAACCGGGCTGTGAACATTAGCCAACAGCCTTGAAAAACACAGAATGAAGGGTTGGCAGCTGCCCACCCTCCAAAACCATTACTTTAGAGCCAAAAAAATTGAACCTGGAGCATGTTTGCCTCAGCCCTCACATACTTTCCATTTCAGCTAAAGAAAATGCTGTGTAGAGCCTTTGGTATGGTGCCTGACCTTGCTCATGAATCTCAGTTGTTTAAAAAGGCTTGGAAAATTACATTATCCTATACCATCAGTGCTCACTCAATAAATACAGATTAAAAAAGGCAGGCAAGAGAAATCCCACAGAGCACTAGTATTGACTTCTAGCTTTGGCCCAGCAGTGTAACCACTCTTTCTAACTAATGAGCAAGCAGCTAAGAAGGACACAGTGCCCTTTTTTGATTCATGTGCCTGTCTTTCGAGAGAACCTATTAATTGTCATTGGTGTCTCCCTTGGGCTGCACAATAAATATCTGTGCATGCAGGTATGTGAGGGTTAGCTGCTGCCACTTGGGGAAAGTACATTCAATTTACTTTTTCCTTTATTGGAATCTTTATCTCGATTATCATAGCAAATCCCAGATGGAAATGAAAGAAATACAGAAGAGGATAAAAGAAAAAAACATGTTAACTTTGTGTAGTCAGTCCATTAATTTCAGTACATTCCCTCCACCCCAATATTCCCTTTTACAGCAAGTACTAATAGCCACACAATATGAGCAACACTTCAAAGGAAACCCTTCAGCCAATAGGGGTGGTAGCAATAAAAGTCTTGAGTATTTTTAAATTCAGCATATACAGCCATTCATAAAACTGGGGGTCTATACCATAGTAACTAGTAATATACTAGTAATAGTATATAATAGATTTGCCTTGGAGGGCAGATCTTCCATACTTGATATATACCAGGACATAGGCTAGATGAAAAAGACTGGGGACAGTATCCAACACTGCCCCAGCACCTCCGCTGAAGGTGTTGAACGAGTGGGCAGGGATGTTGAAGAGTCCTTGGTCTCGAGTCACAAGTCGAGTCACGAGTCTTTGGACCCGAGTCTCGAGTCCGAGTCCGAGTCCTTGGTCCAAAATGGTGACTCACGAGTCACGAGTCACAAGTCACTCCCAAATCAGACTCCACGAGTCCCTATTAAAATCAATGGGGTTTTTTCCCAACAAAATAAGGCTACTTCAGATGTGTGGTTTAAATAAATTCTAGGCACAAGTGTGCCTTTTTATTTCAAAACTCTGCAACTGATTTTGGCAAGAACAGACCAGGCAGAAAAACCCAAAATAACCAGGCAGGCAGAGGAGGCAGGGAACCCCAAAGCAGGCAGGCAGAGGTGTTTGTCTTGGACAATTCAACTGTTGAACTGGTCAAGAAGAGACCAGGCAGGCAGAGGAGGCTGGGAACCCCAGGCAGGCAGGCAGAGGCAGCCAAACCCAAAATGTCTGAAAGGTTGCATTTTAGAAAAATGATTTTAAAAAATAAACTTGCTGTACTTCCTAAAACTTATCCATGTTGCATTTGAGGAATATGATTTTTTCTAAATGTTTGGCCCCCATTCTGGAACGGTGAGGTCTCATCACAGTTCCACCCTCACTGAACACCCGCTCCACTGGTGATGAACTTGCTGGAACCAGAAACACACTCAGAGCAGCCACACTGAGTAATCTCAGGTCCTTCTTCTGCCTCTCCCAAGTACGCAACACATCAATCAAAATAAATCTTGACACACTGTTGGGGCTGCACTCCTGGTAGCCATCCATAGTGGCCGAGCAGCGGCACACCTCGCTTCCATGCGCTCTTCGCCGGCAATCACGCTCCTCTGTACTCCTTCTGGCACAGCCCAGGGATGTTGACGAGTCCTTGGTCTTGAGTCCCGAGTCGAGTCTCGAGTCCCATTAAAAGTATTGGGACTCGAGTCCGAGTCGAGTCAGAGGGGGGACTCAGTCCGACTCACGAGTCGAGTCCTCGAGTCCGAGTCCCCATCCCTGCGAGTGGGACCCACCGCTGGCACAACAGGAAGCTAATGCTTCCCAGGAAAACACAGGAACTGAGTGTTTCGGCTCGTTTTGCTGCTTTAGGGAGTGCCAATTGGATACTGCCCTGTCTGTTTATTCTGGAGCATGGTAAAGTGGGCATGCAGATGGAGGAGGAATGAGAGATTGGGCAATCCTGCTAATCAGACTGCATATGCGCATGCACATAATTAATATATACTATCATTCATCCATATGCATCTTTCCAACACACCCCATATAAGTACCAGCCCCCCACCCCACAATAGATTGGGAATAGCATTTAGTTCTGCATTGTGCAAATAGCACAGGATCTGCTGGGATCTGTGTTATCTGTGGGCCCAGTCATTGGGAAAGCCTTTGAATGCATGCTGGCGCCCAGGCCAAGAAGAATGATATCAGCATATGTACGAGGAAGACTCTACCAGGTGCAAACCTCTCTCATGCATACAGGTTGAAGCCTGTAAAGTGTGTTTACTTGCAGTGGTATCCGGCAGCTTCAGCTCCTCTTGAAAATGGGCCAGCAAGCATGCCCAGAGATAGCCATGCACATAGCTGCCCAACACTTTCACTTATTGTCTTCTGCTAGTATTAGAGAAACCCGAGTTGTTACCTTCAAATTTCTGGCCATTTTGACTTTGCTGGGCATTTTCCTTGCAGACACTTCACAGCCCTCTGCCTCAGCTGTGGAGCTGCTCTAAGACAAGGGAATCGCCCCAACCTGGCTCCAGGATTCCTCAATACACTTGTGTATACAAGGAGCAGGCTATGCAATTGTGGCAGACAGGAAACAGGAAGTGGACAGAATGTCTCCCCCAAATGAAAACAGGCAAGGAGCCATTCTTGTTTGCCACTAGGTGGCAAAAATCCAACAGGCCTGCCCAATTAAATACATGAATTAATGAAATCTGCCTTAAAAAAGGGGGGGGGGGAAGGATTTAACAATAATTTGTCCCAACCATTTGAAAGCCGTAATCACTGCATTAAAAACACCAGTGTAGGTGCAACTGTGCCTTAGAGGCAATTGTGTCATAATCAAGGCCAGAAAGTTCTCAGTAGGGTGGCCACTTATGAATTGCCAAAAAGGAGGACAAAAGAGGAAAGCAATTTTCACAAACATTTAATATGCTAATTTATATGTATATATGTAAATTTAGAAATAGTTATTCTAATTTAAATAGAAATACAATACATCTCACCACAGTGTGGAAGACCGTGACCAGGTGACCTGTGTGCCTGCCTGTCCAGGTGCTACCTGTTGATGGCTAGCAGTTCTTATAGTTCTTTACCTTTAAACTGGACTTGGACAGGACAGATCTCTAATTGAGGATGCCTTCAAATAGAGGACTGTGTTGGCATTTACATGCCAGCCCAAAGTCCTGTGGTACTCCTGTGCAGTGCTTTTTTTCTGGAGAAAAGGGTACCGGAACTCTTGGATTACATTTCCTCGGGAGTAGATGGCGATTAAATTGTAATGCAATTAATAGAAGAAAAGGTGCTGGAACTCAGTTCCGGTGAGTTCCACCAGAAAAAAAGCCCTGCTCCTGTGTGCCTGCTAACTGCAACCTTGCTTTAGCTCCCAGCAAACACAGATCCAATTCTGCCACAGTCCAACTTTTAGTTCTCCTGCTCTGTTGTAGCAATCAGGAAACAGAAGCTTTCCTATTCTAATTGTTTTATTACTTTCATAAAACAATTATACACTACAAAATACAGTTCTGAGAACATCACATAACATACATCCAAATTAGAAGAAGAAGGAGAAGAAGAAGCGAAGAAGCAAGCACAGCAAACATACACACCCAGCTGTGCTTGAGAGCCAATGGGAATTAAGACAGGCATATGACAGTATAGCAACTGTCATATTGTAACACCCACTTTCTCCTACTAGATGGCCAAGGACATCTAGATATGGGAACGAGGAACACCTGTTCCAAAGACCTTCAGCATTGCAATGCTGAATTGCCGGCTGCTAAGTTTTACTGAAAGAAAAAACCTTTAAGCAAGCTCATGCTTGATTCATAATCCAACACTCCTCCTCTTGCTTAATTGTTTTACTCTTCAGTAACACCCAACTCAGCAATCAATTTTCTGTGTTTCTCACATGCTAGAGGTTTTGTTAGAACATCTGCTAGCATGTGTTCAGTGCCACAATATGTAAGTATTACACAACCCTTTTGTATACAGTCTTTCACATGTGAATACCTAACATCAATGTGTTTTGTTTTAGGCCTATTCTTTTCTGAAATAGCCATACTGATACAACTTTGGTTGTCCTCATAAATTGTTACTGGAGTTTGAATGTTTATCTTTAAATCAGTAAATAACTGTTTAAACCATTCGATTTCATTGCAGGCTAAAGACAAGCTTATGAATTCTGCTTCACAACTGGAAACTGCAACACAACTTTGTTTTCTTGAGTACCAATCAATCAAGGATTGGTTGTATAAAAATACTGTGCCAGATGTGGACTTCCTGTCCATTTCAGATGCCCAATTTGCATCAGTGTACACAAGAAAACCACCTTTGTTTTGTGTTGACAGATGCAGTTTATACTCCATAGAACCTTTGAGATACCTTAACACACGTTTTAAAGCTGCCCAATCACTATTAGCAGGTTTTTGTACTTTCCTGCTGAGAATGTTTACAGCATTTGTAATATCTGGTCTGCTGACATTTGATAAGTATAGCAGACTTCCCATGACACTCTGATATTTATTTACATCCTCAAATACAGAGTCATCTGTGTGTTTCAAGTATTCTGTTGTCATTGGAGTGGAAACTGGATTGCAGTTTTCCATGCTATGTGTTTCTAGCAGTTTCTTGATTTTCCCAGTCTGACTAATTGGAAAAGATCCATCAATGTTTCTGGCTATCTGCATGCCTAAATAATTCTTTACATGCCCCAGATCTTTTATTTCAAAATGTGATTGCAATTTGTTTGCAAATGCATTTTTCTGAGCTTCAGATTGGGAGATTAGAAGTAAATCATCCACATAAACCAGTAAACCCATGAAACCTGATTCAGTGTGACACGTGTATAGACAATGGTCTGCCTTGCTTTGTTTGAAACCTATACCTGTCAAAACAGTGTCTAACTTTATGTTCCAGCATCTGGCAGCTTGTTTCAATCCATAAATTGAGCGTTTGAGCTTGCATACTAACCCTGGTTCTGTTACAAACCCTTCAGGTTGTTGCATGTAAATTTCTTCTTCTAGATGCCCGTACAGAAAAGCTGTTTTGACATCAAAATGAGAAACACAAAGTTGTTTCTCTGCAGCAAGCTTCAATAGCAATCTCACACTAGAATATTTGGTTGTGGGAGCATACACTGTGTCATAGTCAATGTTGTGTCTTTGTGAAAAACCTCTTGCTACTAATCTAGCTTTGTACCTTTCTATTTGACCATTTTCATTTTGTTTTAGTTTAAATACCCATCTACATGTTATGGGTTTTCTATCTGTGGGCAAAGGAACAAGTTCCCACGTGTCATTTGTGTGCATTGATTCTATTTCTTCCTCCATAGCATCAAGCCAATGTTTTTGCATTTCTGGTTCCATGTTCCTAATTTCTTGAAAACTTTCTGGTTCAAACGCCATTTTTAATGCTCTATGAACCACATGTTTGCTCTGAAATTCATCCTGATACCTGATTGGGGTTTTTCTTTCCCTTCCTGAACGTCTTAGAGGCTGTTCATCAGCAGCCTCTGACTGTCCCTCTATCTCAGGTTCATTTTCATCTGAATCTGACACAGAAGCCTGGTTCTGTGTATCAGACTCCTCCTGAAATGGCAAACCACCAAATTGTTTGTTTTCTTCCTGTGTATGTTCATGGAATATAACATCACTGCTCACAACAACACCATTGTGACTTGGAGACCAACACCTGTAAGCTTTTGAATGTGCATCATAGCCAAGGAATTTGCATTCAAAGCTTCTTTGAGACAGCTTTGTTTGCTTTTCACTCTGCACATGGACAAAACACTTACACCCAAAAACTCTGATGTGAGCCAATTTTGGCTTTCTTCCATGAAATAACTCATAAGGAGTTTTTCCAGACACAGAACAATGCAATCTGTTTACCAAATAATTGGATGTTACTAGAGATTCACCCCAAAAAGAAGAACTAAAACCAGATTCTTTCATTTGAGCACGTAACATGTTTTGAAGTGTACGGTTTCTTCTTTCTGCTACTCCATTTTGAAAAGGAGAAGAAGGTGCTGTCAGCTCATGCTGAATACCTTTCTTTTCCAGAAACCCTTTAAATTGAGTACTGAGGAACTCACCTCCCCTGTCTGTTCTTAGGGTGGCTATGGGTTTGTTGTACCTATTTTCAGCCCATTGTACAAAAATTTTAAACTGTTCACATGTATCACTCTTTCTTTTTAAAAGAAAAATAAATCCAAAACGACTGAAATCATCCACTATTGATAGAAAATATCTATTCCCCCCATGACTGGGTTCAAATGGTCCACATAAATCTGCATGTAAGAGTTCAAAAATTCTTTTTGATACTCTGTCACTATGCTTTGGGATTTCAGCTCTGTGTGATTTGGTTTGACTGCAAACAGTGCATTCTACATATTCAGAACATGGTTTCAAATTTACACCCTCAGATAACTCAGGTAGTTTTGCAATTGAGCTAAAACTAGCATGTCCCATCCTCCTGTGGAATAAGTGTACACAATTGTCATGTTTCTTACAATTAAACACTTTTGCTTCAGCCTCAGCTTTAGCAGCAATTGCACAATCTTTTTCAAATGGATCTAGTATGTACAATGAATTTTGTAATTCCCCTTGTGCACACACTTTACCTGCACGTTTGATATAGCACATGGAATCTGTGAAAGACACTTGAAAACCAGTTTTTGTTAATTGTGAAACACTCAAGAGATTTGAATCTAAATCAGGGACAAAATAAACCTTTTGTGGTTCACTTCCAAGACTTGGAAAACACACCTCACCTTCCCCTTCAATCTCTATAGATTCACTATTTGCAAGAGATACAGAGTACTTTACAGATTTCAGTGACACACCATCAAATAAAGACTTTTGATAAGACATATGACGACTGGCCCCTGAGTCAAGATACCAAGAAGCCATATTCTTTTCAACTCTAGCAACAAAACCTTGCACAAGTTTTACATCCCCTCCCCCAGAAGAAGAACTCTGTTTACTCTTAAAGTGTCCAGATGGTTTCTTCTTCTTGTTCTTCTGAGTACAATCCTTCTGCAAGTGTGAGGGAGATCCACAATTATAGCATCTCTTAACTTTCAAAGCAGATACAACACCACCATTATTTCCAGCCTTTTGCTGAGACTTAGGCTGACTGACTTTAGCAACCCCCTCAGCAGTAGAATTGGTGTTAGACATTCCAAATTGTCTCCTGTGATATTCCTGTAGTAAGGATCCAGTCACATAATCCATAGTCAATAATTGTTCATCTTGACTTTCCAAAATCTGGATTATAACATCAAAAGAATTATCCAAAGATGAAAGCAAAGTGTATATCCTGTTTATGGGATCAATCTCCATTCCCCGGACTCTTAACTTCTCAAAGAGATCCAGCATGGTTTTAATATGGTCAGGCAGATTCCCTCCTGGTTGCAGCTTTGTGTTATACAATTGCCGTAGGAGGAGTACACGGCTACCGGCTGTGGCTCTTTGATGAATCCTTTCAAGAGCTCTCCAATAGTCACGGGCTGTTTCCAAGTTTCTCAGATAACTAATCTGAGAATCTTCCACAGATAAAACAATAGCAGCCTTCGCTCTAGAATTTCTTTCTAGCCAGAGATCATATCCTTCATCCCCATATTGCAGTGGGGGCTCAGATATTGTAGTCCATAACTGGGCTTGTGTCAAATACATTTCCATTTTAAATGACCATAATGAAAAGTTCAGGTCTGACAGTTTCTCAAACAGAGGCATTTGCATTCCCTGTACAGCCATGGCTATAGGAACTGGGGAGGGAACCACTGGCTCGTCTTCTGAAGAATCCACGTCCCCCTCTCCCCCTCCTATGGGAATGCTTTCTGTTTCCTCTTCTTTAGCTGGAGAAAAGTCCAGTAACTCACCTGCTTCTTCTGTTACTTCAGACAGTTCGCCTTTCTCCTTATCAGCCAGCTTCTCAGATTACAGCCAAAAACACAGCAGCAGATAGAACCGTTCAGCTGACTCACGAAACAGAGTCCAGCCTGGCTCCTCTGACCTGGTCCAGTCCTGGCTCCTGGCAAATCCTGGCAGAACTGGCAGTCCTGGCAAAACTGGCAGTCCTGGCAGTCCTGGCAAATCCTGGGCCCATAACCCACTGTTGGCATTTACATGCCAGCCCAAAGTCCTGTGGTACTCCTGTGTGCCTGCTAACTGCAACCTTGCTTTAGCTCCCAGCAAACACAGATCCAATTCTGCCACAGTCCAACTTTTAGTTCTCCTGCTCTGTTGTAGCAATCAGGAAACAGAAGCTTTCCTATTCTAATTGTTTTATTACTTTCATAAAACAATTATACACTACAAAATACAGTTCTGAGAACATCACATAACATACATCCAAATTAGAAGAAGAAGGAGAAGAAGAAGTGAAGAAGCAAGCACAGCAAACATGCACACCCAGCTGTGCTTGAGAGCCAATGGGAATTAAGACAGGCATATGACAGTATAGCAACTGTCATATTGTAACACCCACTTTCTCCTACTAGATGGCCAAGGACATCTAGATATGGGAACGAGGAACACCTGTTCCAAAGACCTTCAGCATTGCAATGCTGAATTGCCGGCTGCTAAGTTTTACTGAAAGAAAAAACCTTTAAGCAAGCTCATGCTTGATTCATAATCCAACAGACTGTCCTCTGGCAGCCCTTCAAATACTGTCCTCTGTAAAAGAGGGTGCATGGTTCTCGACTCAACTGAGGTGTGGGCCACTCACATTTTCATTGCTTGTACATTACAATGCTCATACACATATCGCACATCGGAAATGGCTTCCACATGATGACTTAACTCCAGACTTGCCCATCTCACATTTTCATTGCTTGTACATTACAACGCTCATACACAGAGATTGCACATCGGAAATGGCCTCCACATTATGACTTAACTCCAGACTTGCCCATGGTGTATAGCACTGGCCATTGCACCATTCTAGCACCTGGCAAAGCAAGTGTGCACCCCCAGGATAAGGAGAAATGACACAACATGATGGGACATGCTATTTATTTATTTATTATATTTATACCCCGCCTTTTTTCCTTCAAGGAACCCAAGGCGGCTTACATAATCCTCCTCCATTTTATCCTCACAAAACCCCTGTGAGGTAGGTTAGCCTGAGAGTCAGCGACTGGCCCAAAGTTACCCAGTGAGTTTCATGGCTGAGCGGGGACTAGAACCCGGATCTCCCAAGTCTCAGTCCAACACTCTCACACGGAGGCTGTTCCAGTGCTTCCTACATGAGCTTTTTTAATGTCTGCTTCAGCATTTTCAGTATAGCATGAAAAATAGAATGAAATAGCATAGTTTACAGGGGGATGTTCTGTTTCCTTTAATAGGCTTTGGATTTCATCCATAGTATGAAGCACCTTTTAAAATGCTAACCAGTGTTGATTTATGGTCAACTAAAAGGGTTCTTTTTTTAGAATAAATAAAACATTTTCTCCACACGGCTCTCTACGTACATTAATCTCTATGGAATGCTTTTTAAGTACTCTCTGGTTTAACACTTCTTTCCCACCCTCTGCGACGGGGCAGGGCTTTATGCGTACTACACTTTGTAAATGTAATACCCATGCTAGCTTAATATTTCCCCTTGGCTTCACAAAATGCAAAATAGTCAGGGGGAAGTAATATGGGCCATGGGCATGGAACACCGGCATGACCAAAAGAGCTAAAGAAAAAGTTTTCAAGATTTGTTTAAATGATGGCCTAAACTGGGGAGGGTGGCAATTGCCCAGGTGGGCTTGTATGACATGTCCTGTTCAGGCATTACTTTTGAACAGAAAATATCAATCCATGCAGGGGGCACAGGGCCCATGCATGCCATCCCAGCCCCCAACATCCCCACATGTGCCAGCCCCACTCTCACTGTTATTTATTTATTTATTTATTATATTTATACCCTGCCTTTTTTCCTGCAAGGAACCCAAGGCGGCTTACATAATCCTCCTCCTCCTCTCCATTTAATCCTCACAACAACCCTGTGAGGTAGATTTGGCTGAGAGTCAGTGACTGGCCCAAAGTCACCCAGTGAGTTTCATGCCCGAGTGGGGACTAGAACCCGGATCTCCCGAGTCCCAGCCCAACACTCTCACCACTACGCCACACTGGCTCTCCAGTGTTGAGCAGGAAGCTCTGAAGGGGGCTTCTACTCATGTTCACTTGAACACATGCAGAACCCTCCACATGACCGAGAAGCCTGATAAACCAGGATTCCCAATTGTGCATGGGCTTCTATTCATGTTCCAGCAGTGGGGTGCTAGGGCTGGACCTCAGGGCCCTGCAGCCCACCCACCCCCCACAAATAACCACCCAGAGAATGGCAGGTGCTAAGGGCAGCAGAAGCATTGTATCCCTGCAGTCATGATGGTGCTATGAGTTAAGTGAGCATAAAATGCAAAAGTGCACATGCTCTGAGTATTATTATTATTATTATGTGCTGCTGATAACTTCCTCCTACAGAAAGTGGAGGAAGGAACTAGAGGATCGGCTATCCTTGACCTGATTCTAACCAACAGAGACGAGTTAGTGGATAAAGTGGCAGTTTCGGGAACTCTGGGGGAAAGTGACCATGTTATACTTGAGTTCTTGATTCTAACAGAAGCAAAAGCTGAGTGTAGCCAAACACGTACCCTGGATTTTAGGAAAGCCAATTTTAACAAACTCAGAACAATGATTAGTAAGATCCCATGGCAAGTGACTCTCACGAGAAAGGGAGCCCAGGAGGGGTGGGAGTTTTTAAAAAAGGAAATTTTAAAGGCACAATTGCAAACAATTCCCACAAGGAGAAAAGGCAGAGGGCAACAGAAGAAGCCAATGTGGCTTCACAATAAACTCAAAGATGACCTGAAAACAAAAAAGGACACGTATAGGAAGTGGAAGGAAGGACAGGCTACAGGGGAAGAGTACAGGCAGGTAGCACAGAACTGCAGGAATAGTGTCAGGAAGGCTAAAGCTGAGAATGAGCTAAGGTTAGCGAGGAATGCTAAAAGCAACAAAAAAGCTTTCTTCAGATACATGCACAGTAAAAGACAGAAGAAAGAACTGGTGGTTCAACTACGCAATGAGGATGGCAAATTGATAACAGAAGACAAAGAAAAGGCAGAAGTGTTCAATTCCTACTTCGGCTCGGTCTTCTCCCAAAAGAGGGTCTATGACCCCCCTGGCAAACCTGAAGTGCAGACTGAAGGGGCAGAATTGCAGCTTGAGATTGATAGGCAAATGGTCAAGGAGCACCTGATTACTCTGAACGAGTTTAAATCTCCAGGGCCTGATGAGCTGCATCCTAGAGTAATAAAGGAACTGGCAGAAGAACTCTCAGAACCACTGTCTATTATCTTTGAGAAATCATGGAGGACAGGTGAAGTGCCAGACGACTGGAGGAGGGCAAATGTTGTTCCCATCTTCAAAAAGGGCAAGAAGGAGGAACCTGGGAACTATAGGCCAGTCAGTCTGACATCAATCCCCGGGAAGATTTTGGAGCAGATTATAAAGAAGTCAGTCTGCAAGCACCTTCAAAACAATGCAGTGATTACTAGAAGCCAGCATGGATTTGTCAAGAACAAATCCTGTCAGACTAATCTGATCTCATTTTTTGATTGGGTAACCTCCCTTGTGGACTGTGGGAATGCTGTGGACATTATATACCTGGACTTCAGCAAAGCTATCGACAAAGTGCCTCATGATATCCTGATTAGTAAGCTAGCTAAGAGTGGGCTAGATGGAACAACTATCAGGTGGATCCACAATTGGCTACAGAATCGGACTCAAAGAGTGCTTATCAATGGTTCCTTCTCAAACTGGGGAGAGGTAACGAGCGGGGTACCACAGGGCTCGGTCCTGGGCCCGGTGCTCTTCAACATTTTTATTAATGACTTGGATCAGGAGGTACAGGGAATGCTTATCAAATTTGCAGATGACACAAAGTTGGGTGGAACAGCTAATACTCTGGAAGACAGAAACAAAATTCAAAGTGACCTCGATAGGCTGGAGCGCTGGGCCGAAAACAACAGAATGAAATTTAATAGGGATAAATGCCAAGTGCTGCACCTAGGGAGAGGAAACCAAATGCAGAGTTACAGAATGGGGGACACTTGGCTCAACAATACTACAAGTGAGAAGGATCTTGGAATTGTGGTAGATCACAAACTGAATATGAGCCAGCAATGCGATGTGGCTGCAAAGAAGGCAAATGCAATTTTGGGCTGTATTAATAGAAGTATAGCTTCCAAATCGCGGGAAGTGATAATTCCCCTTTACTCGGCACTGGTTAGGCCTCATCTTGAGTACTGCGTCCAGTTCTGGGCACCTCACTTTAAGAAGGACATAGACAAACTGGAGAGGGTTCAGAGGAGGGCAACAAGGATGATAAAGGGACTGGAAACAAGGCCCTATGAGGAGAGACTGAAAGAACTGGGCATGTTTAGCCTTCAGAAGAGGAGACTGAGGGGAGATATGATCGCACTCTTCCAGTATTTGAAAGGATGTCACACAGAGGAGGGCAAAGATCTCTTCTCGGTCATCCCAGTTTGCAGGACACGGAATAATGGGCTCAAGTTACAGGAACCTAGATTCCACCTAAACATCAGGAAAAATTTCCTGACTGTCAGAGCAATAAGACAATGGAATCAACTACCTAGGGAGGTCGTGGGCTCTCCCACTCTGGAGGCATTCAAGGTGCAGCTGGACAGACATCTGTCAGAGATGCTTTGACCTAGATTCCTGCATTGAGCAGGGGGTTGGACTCGATGGCCTTGTAGGCCCCTTCCAACTCTACTTTTCTATGATTCTATTATTATTATTATTATTATTATTATTATTATTATTATTATTATTATTATATTATTCATCATCATCATCAGGGTTGGCAAACAGTGTTGTTGTTGTTCTAACATACCATGAATGTCAGCTGTAAATCATGGAATGGTGGTTATGGGGGTAGAAGAGAAATGTGAGTTGTGTATTTCACAACTGAAGTAATACACATGGCCTTCTAAAGGGCCCCTCATGAGATCATTAAGTCCGGGGCATAAAATTCCCTAGCTGAAGCACTGTGTTCAAGTGAGCCCATTTTTATTTTTATTTATTTATTTATTTATTATATTTATGAATCGCCCATCTGGCCAGACATCCGGCCACTCTGAGCAATGTACAGTCCAATAAAACACAAGGGGGGGGGAACACACACACACCCACCCACAGAGTATAAAACACAATTAAAAATAGTACAAAACTTAAAACATCTTAACCCACCCCATATTCCCGCCTGAAAAGCCACGTTTTTAATGCCCGGCAGAAGCTAATCAAGGAAGGGGCATGGCGGAGGTCACTGGGGAGAGTTCCATAAATTGGGGGCTGCCACAGAAAAGGCAAAGGCATGGGATCTGCATCACCACCATCCCCTTTGGAACAAGATTCCCTTTGCCCAGCCTACACTCCCAGATCAGGATCCATTGCTAACATTAGGACTTGCACAGGAGGTTCCTCATTGGGAATCTGTTAATCTGTGGAATCTGTGGGAGCCCCCTTCAGACCTCGACTCCCACTCAGCTTGGGGAGGCCAAGGCTGGAGTGGGAGGGGAGGGGGACATTGGGGCCAGCTTGGCTACCACGCGGCTTCAATTCTGATTCCAGAGCAGATTTTAGCAGCATATTAAAACAGCAGCAGCAATTTTTCTTTCCTCATCAAGTACACAGCACTGGAAAAAGCCCAACAAAATTAAATTCTCTTCACCATCCCTCTAAAAGGGGCCGTGATAGGGTGAAGTGAACCAGAATGGAGCAGAGTTCTCAGGCAGGCACATATGATGGGAGGCAGTCCTTGTCTCTGGCCATTTTCATGTCTCTGGCCATCTAGAGCTTTAGGGCAGGGGCCCCCAACGGTGCCCATGAAGCTCTCTACTCCCTGCCCTCTTAAAAATATATATTTTGAATAAAAACCTTGAAAAACGATAGGGCACCAGGTTCTAGTTCCTGAACCTGCCACTGATCAGCTGTTTGGAGGGTAGGAAGAGAAGGAAAGAGTTGCTTCCTGCCCTCACCCAATCTTCTGCCCACACAGGCCTTTCTCCTTGCTCTCTCTCGCTCTCCCCACTCCTAGGCCCTCTAGTCCCACTCTTTCTCTCCCCTCTTCCCTTGCCTGGCTATATTTTCCCCTCCCTCCCAGCCTCTAGCCTTGGTATTTCTCTCCCCGCACCTCTTTACCTTGTTAGCTTTGGCTATTGGGTATCGAAATGTAATTAATTAATTAATTAATTAATTGATATTCCCACCCCGTTCCTCCAAGTCCCCACACTCACCATTTCTCTTACTATTTCCCCCTTTCCAGTCCCCAACCTTGCATTCTCTCTCTCTCTTGCGCGTGTGCGCTCTCTCCCCCCCTTATCTCACTATTCTTCCTTCTCCCAGCCCCTGGCCTTGCTCGCTCTCCCCCGCCCCTTTATATCACCATTTCCCCTTCTCCCAGCTCCCTAGATTTGCTCTTTTCTTCTCCCATCCCAGGCCATTCTCTCCTTCTGCGCGAACACACGCACATGCACCCCATCTTCCTGGGCAGCCGCTCTGATGGCAGAGGAGGAGGTAGGAGTGCCAGGTGGGGAACAGAGTGGCTGAACCTGCGATCAAGGAAGAGAAAGCTTTTTCTTTCCTTTAGGTGCTGTGTGGACATTTTCCTTTCCTTTGGGGCTGAGGAAATATGTGTGCGTGTGTAGGATGAGCAGAGCAATCCTATGTAGGTCTACTCAGAAGAAATTCCCATTGAGTTCCATGTAAGCATGCAGAGGATTGCAACCTTAAATGGGTATTTTTGTTGTGCTTCTGTGGGGTCAAATATGTGGATTGGCTTTGGAGTTCAGACTCTTCCTCTGCTTGTACAGTACTCTGTTTCCTGGGTGAATTACTTGTCTTTTGACTAGCCAGGCCCCCACTGCAGCTGTTATGTGACGAGCCACATCCTCTGTGGGAGCCATTTTGTGGACCCCTCCATTAGAGATTAAAACCAGCATTTTATTGGGAGTGAACTGATATCCATTGGGAGTGAATTGATAAGTCCTGAAGTTGGTGAAGGATTCAAAGTGGTGAAGGTCTGGCTGCCTCACCTCAAGAAAGATACGGTAGAATGGGAAAAGGTGAAAGAAAGGGCGACCAAAAGAATCAAAGGCTTGGCGCACCTTCCCTGAAAAGAAAGGCTACCCCAACCTGGTGCCCACCAGATGTTTTCAACCCCAACTCCCATCAGACCCAGCCAGCACAGCCAGTAGTTAGGAATGCTGCGAATTATCACCCAAAATATCTGGAGAGCACCAGGTTGGGGAAGGCTGGGCTGAAGCATTTGACAGGGATGTGCCAAGACATTTTGAATGATGCTTGAGGTGGAGCCCCCCCACCTGCCACCCCCAAGTCAAGGTGCATACTCCCCAAGGCTAGTCAAGTCATTTTGGCATGAGAAGCAGAAAAGATCACAAGCACATCTCCTCCTCCCTGTCAGGAAAAACACACAATAATCATGACTGACCATTTGCCGCCCTTTCATGACAACCTTATCAGGTACCTGAGGCGGTCACCTCAATCTGCCTGATGGAAGGGATAGCCCTGGCATTTGAAGCTTGTTAGTTTAGATAGAACAAAGATAACTTAATGTGGGGACATGGAAGAGTTTAATGAAATTATACATGATGTGGATAAAGTGAATAGAGATCATTTTTCTCTCTCTCCCTGCCACCCCCAATAATATTAGAGGTTGGGGCAGCCCTATGAAATTGATTAGCAGAAGAGCATCAGAATGGACAGAAATCCTATTGCACACAACACTTAATAAACTTCTGGAATTTGTTGCCACAAGATGTGGTGACGGCCACTGGGTTAGCTGGCTTTAAAAGGAGGTTAGACAGAGGTATGGAGAGTAGGTCTAGCATGACTGGGTCTCACTGTTGTGATATGTATCACATTACCAGCTGCAGCACATTGTTTACACATGGTAGGGACAGAATGGCGAGGTAAACAGGTTTATTATGTCTTACTAGAAACTGTGGTTTCTGGACTGTGAGAACTGTATGAGCTAGTCACATGGTTTGTATGTTCTGATGACGTGCTAACTTGTTTTTCTGTCTGAAGCCATCTTAGAGAGAGGCAGGACTACTTTCTCTCTTCTTCTTTGTTCTTCTTGCTGGGCTTTTGTTACTGCAACAATGTAACACCTTTGCTGAGGTAGTGAAGCTCAACTTACTCCACTGGATGTAATGCTTGCTATGCATTTGCACTCTGCATATGTACTGTAACTAGGAAATGTATACTCTGTAGAACTTTACTTGCTAAGTGAATAAACAGGTAGAATTAGACCTGTGGTGTTACAGAGTGTTTCCTGACTCCATGAATTAATCTGCAAACGGAGAAGCTGGAAGCAGGTCAGATTACAAAGCACAGCTGCGGAAAGGGGGGAGGTCTGGAAGATCTGTGTGTGGAATGTCTGAGTTCGGCTAGCACACAGAGACAGGATCTTAAATCTCCCCACGCACACGCACTCTGCTGCTTACGCTGACACGCACAAGCAACTTCACTCACAACAGGATATTGCCTTGTGTCCTTCCTTGGTACACGCATGTTACCCGAGCCTGTGGCTGAGGGGGCTGAGAAAGCAAAAGGTAGCATCAAAAACATGAATCCTGGATCCAGTTTGCATCTTACTTCAAGTGCAAAATTTAATCCTTGTTTTTAAGTGCTTCTAGTCTGCATGCAAGTCAATGGAGTAGGAGGCTTCTGTATGCAACTGAGTACTGGATTTGACCTAGGAGGAGGTCTGAGGGGGCTATTTAAGTATATTGACCTCTGCTGTAATCTGAAAGGTATGGGAGATTTTTGCCTTGGAATCCAAACTAACCTCACTCAGCCCCACCTCTGAACTGCAATATTAACAGTAGACTACATTGCAGGTCTGGCATAACTGACCTCTCCAACCGGGGTGCAGTAGGGGTCTAATACCTCTGGATAACACTGCATGGTAGTTGTAAACCACTTAGAGTATGCTCAGACTGCATTGGACAGTTGTTGGATTATTATTATCTTTCGCCCCTTTAGGTTCCCTCCCCCCCCCTTCACTTTTTTTGGTACTTCTGCAAACAACACCTCTTGTATGTAGATGGTGTTAATTTGGGACTTTGGGTACATAAGGATCAGCTCTCCAGGATGAGTTCAGCCTTAGTATGACTGTTCATGAAATGGAACCTCTAGGTTCAGACTCAGACAAGCTTAGCTGGACCCTTATCCAACAGGATCCTTCCTTCCCACCTTTCATAAACGTATCTTCCTTGACGTCCATAAAATACCAGTTTCCAAGAGAATTAAAGAAATCAGTGATTGGCATTGTTAATCTACTGAGTGCCTTTCTTTCTCAATAGGACTTAAATTAATTTAATTAAAAAGGTGATATTTAAATATTCACATCAAAGGAGAATTATTATTACTTCAAATTAGACTGACGTAGTTGGCATGATTCCAAGGTTTTGCTCAGATTAGAACAAATCACACTCGACCAGTTCCAGCATGCACTGGCACACTGAAAATGTGGGCCATGACGGCACACAACTGTTTAAGAGGACTGTGCTGAATTTTCACCAACAGTCACTTTCTGGGTGGAAGTAGATTTTGGGGAGGCAAAAAGTATCGCAATCTGCCTTGCTTACCTTTTTCATGCATTGTTCACTGCTTGTTCACAGTGGCTTCTTTACCTGATCTTCAGCTTTGACACATCTTTGGCTTTTTTCTAAGGCAGCCCCAACCTGTGATAGATCACATAGACCACGTGATGATGCCTTATCATTGTGCAGCCAGTCAGATTTGATTACTTGACAATGCCATGAAACCAATCAGATGACATCACAAAGCCAAATCAGAGTGAAGGCAATGCTTCCTGCCACTAGTCTGAATGGGCAGACATTTTTACCCTCTTTCACAGGTTCTCTGAAAAACTGCAGAAATGGGTGTGCATTTTGCCCACTGCACTGTTTTTCATGAAAGATGACCCCTATTTTAGCTAGTTCTCTTGTTCCATAGCAATTATCATCATGCTGTTACAGTTCACTATAATGTGCACCCTTTGTCAGTTTAGCTAACTGATTGCTAACTACATTGGGAAGGCGCCAATCTGTACCTTTGACAAGTAGTTTCTTAGCTATTGATTATTCTAGGTTGTGCTATGGCATAGTAGCTTTGTGATATCTCCACCATTCTTTACCAGTGAAGCTCCCTGGAGTCTACAAGAGATTGCCATCTACCTTGGCAAGGCCAACCCAAGAAATTTTGCTGCCTGAGGCAGAGCAGCAAATGTCACCGTCTCCCCCACAAGTCAAGGTGCATAGTACCCAAGGCTGGCCAAGTTATTTTGGCATCCAAGGCAGAACATCCCACAAACACCTGTGACCTTCCCTTGCAGTAAACATACAACAGTAATAAATTACATTAACAACAATTTGCTGCCTTTTCATAATACTCATGATCAGTTGCCTGAGGTAGCTGCCTTATGGTAGGGCCAGCCCTGTATGCTGGCAAAATAAAACATCATTAATGGAAGCTTAGAAATACAGTATTGTTGTTGTTTTTCTTTTTGTTTGTTTCTTTGGCTCCCCCTATTAAAATCTAATTTTTTTTTTTGCAGTGTCCAATCTAACCAAGCATTATTTTTACAACGAGTCCATTCCTTTCAAAAGTCTTTAGCAGGATCGGTCCTTGGTAAAGTGCCTCCTTATGGTGTGAAGTAAGGCTGCAGTGTTTAAAGACCTGTAAAGATGACAAAGGAACGAAATGCCGTTGCTGGCGCTGCCATTCTCCACTGCTAATTTTCTATGTAATATGTAATTATACATTTAATTACCACTGTTAAAAGATCTTATGGGTGGAAAAATTGTATCACTGAGCTTGGTGCCGTCCATAGGGTATCACGGTCAAATAAGATATAAAGTTGTGTAACCCAGAGTTTAATTAGCAGTTAACTGAATTATCTTGGTGTGCAACGGTCCCCTGAAACTGTCATCACCACCTTCAACTGTCTTACCGAAGATGGAGGCAGAAAGCATCATGCCACGCATCTCTATCCTGCAAATCATTTGTGTACAAATGTGGGTTTCAGTTCCCTGCAGGCTCCTGCAGTGCTGTAACACCATTTCTTCTCTTGGTGATTGATGTGTTTGCTTTTCATTCTTCAAATGCAGGGCATCTGTCTTGTTGAAACATCAGTCTGTCTTGGCTCTTTATGTGGTATGTCCTCATGAAGATGCCAAGGTCTTTTCAGCCAAATGCATGTACTTTTATTTGAATGGGGTGGGGTGGGGTGGGGACATTGGAACTGGCCAGTTAGTGTTTGTTTCTCTCTCATCCCAACTCCAAATGATGCTGATATGCAGTGGTGCTGAGATCCAGGCCTATAATTCTGACCATATTACAATTTCTGAAGTCATTGCAGAGTAGCAATAAATTGCTGGTTAAACAGCTCTGTATTAGCATTTGAAAAGCTAAACATTTGTCACTATATCAATTGTTCAGTGCGGGGGGGGATCAATATGTCTCTAGTGAGCTGGGAACATTTTAAAATCTCATATTATACATTGATTTTTTGACTATTTTTCTATCTCATGTTTATGCTGGTATACTCAATTTACACACACACACACACACACACACACACTCCTGTTCCTTCTCTCTCTCTCTGATTATTACAACTGAGAAGAAAAGATTAATCAGACACTTTAAAGGCTTGAGCTGAAATAACATAGTAAATCTCATAAGAGTGACCATCATATTGTACAGCAAAACTTAAGTCTGTGCATTGCGATAAGAAAAGAATACTGCTGCATTGCCCAAGTAAGGTCAAGTAAAAGGGAGTTTGGTCTGACTAACACCAGTCATCTCCTTTTGATCAAAGGGTAATTTGCAGTTTAATAGGAGAAGGCTAATTGATTCCCCTTTTCTTAGCTATATTAAAATAACCCTACATGGTGCCAATACGAAAGAGCTATGCTTCTATTCTGGCCACCAACTCCCTTCACCTAGGGACATTGCTCAGTCACATTAAAAGCTTTCAGTAAACTCTATCAGGCACATTTCTTGAAAACTCCTTGCACATGTCCTAATCAGCAGATCAAGTTCTGGGTTGTGTGTGTGCGCGCGCATGCAAGTGCATGTTGTTGCTGTTGCTGTTTTTGTCATTTTGGGCTTTAGTCTTTTCAATGCATCAGGTAAGTTGGATGCTACATCACTAAGGATACCCACATTTTGAAATGTAGATAGAACCCACAGAAATAAATGAATGCCAAATACAATTTTACATTCTCGATTGGAAGTATTTCCTTGGAGATTATCAAGTGGTGCCTACATGTCTACATGATTAATATCATGACATAAGAAAGCTGTTCACTTTGGTGGTATAAAGAGCACATTTCTTTTCATATTATGTTTCCAATACGCTCATGTGAATATTGTATGAGTATTCCTGTAATGGGAGATGTGATTAACTCTATACCTGAAAAATTCCCCTTTTAAAAAAATAACAGGCTCAGGTTAAGCACTGCCTTGTCCCTTTGACTTCAATGGGAGAGTTATGCCTATGCTGAAATTTCTCCCACTGAAACAAATTGGAGTTGAGAAAAGTGCTTGACTTCAGTTAGGGATGTACGGACATTGTAAAATCCATTCAGTCTATATTTCATGGATTGTCAGGCGCCTTTTTTTCTGTTGTCCACTCATTGACGGAATCAGATTTTGCGTAAATGAGTTCGTACGCAGTTGTGCAAATTCGTGCTCCTAAAAATGCACAAATTCCCCCCAAATATGCAAATTCCCCCAAAATGCGTATTTACACATAGGCTTTAGCCTATAGGGGAAATGCACATTTTTGGTTGGTGTTTTTTTAAAATTTTCCGTATTTGTCTACAACTAGATTTGTGTAAAATTATGGAAAGTTTAAAAATAAAACCACGCTGTCCGCAAGTCCACGGAATCTGCACAACTCTGGAAAAGCCAGTCCACTGTGGAATCCGCAGCTCAGATTCTTAGAAATTCAAACTCATCTGAGTCTGTTGCGGATTTCTCCGACATTCCTACTTCAGCTTGATTGCGCCCAAATTCTTTCATTGATTCAGCTGTTGAGACTCCTTGTCACATAGATCAACATCGACAGCCATCTATAGCCCCATTCAGGCATGTGCCTGCTCATATGTAGAGCTTAACTGGGTACGGGGATGTGGGTGTGCTTGTAAGCCCTACCCCCAGCCTCCATGCGCACCAGGCTTCTGTGCAGACCTTTGCGCATTGCGTGTGAAGGTCTGAAGAGGGCTCTGTGAGTGCATTCAGCTGAAAGCACTTCCAGAGCTCCTCTAACCAGAACCCCTGAAAAGGCAGGGGTCATGGAAACCAGGCATGCGGGGATGCTGGGGGCAGGCCTTAGGTGCTTGCTCACGTCCCTGTACCCATTAGTTACACCTGCTGTAGACGAACAGGTGCACACCTGAATAAAGCTTATGAAAGATTGACATTGGAACAGAAATTGGGTGAAGAATGTGAGAAATGCGGAGAGGGTGTGGCTGAGGCATAGGACCAAGATATCAGTTGCAATATGTGATGTACTTCATATGATGCGATGTATCTCATACGATGCATTTCATATAATAGGTTGGACACAGGATCTGCCTTCTGCAAGAGGAAGGGAGCTTCCATGCAGGAAGAGCTCTGCTCATGAAAGAACCCTCAGCCTGGTTTTGGGGGATCCTCCCCTACGCTCACACCACAGCTCACCCTATTCGGCAGGATCTCCTGACTCACTGTGCAGCATTTCCAGGGTGCTGGATGGTCTTCCATGCGAAGGAGGGTGTGGGGAGGTCCACTTCCATCAGCACAGTTGTTCCAGAGTAAATCTGGATCCAGCCCAATACTTCTGATCTTAAAGACAGCTCACCAACAAGCTCCACCTCTTGATTACATATAAACATGTTCAGTGCCAGCAGCAGCCTGGGTGGGTCACTATATGGGACACAAAATAGGAAATAACCTTTATTTCCTCAATTGCTTGAAGTGTTGTTTCTGTATTGTATCGCTCATGTTTTCAGACCTATGTGGACAAGTTCATCTCATCTGTCAGTTTATAGTAAGATGAAATCTAAGAATGACAAATGATTTAGTAGCGTCATTTCATTCCTCCGATTTCTGTTGCTCAAAACCAAACCTTCGGAAAGCTGGCTCGCATGCAAGCACTCACATGGGATTATTTGGTATTCATGACCCAAGAGGAATGGCGAATGCTTTTCATTTACCAGTATTCCCATCATTCATTTCAGTTCTGACTTGAAAAGTAAATCAAGAAATTAGCTGAAGGTTTGGTCATGAATAATTACACTTGCACTGCATATCTCAGGAGCTTGCTCGCTTTCCATTCCGCTTTTATTGATTGTGCAGTGCAGGAACACATTTCAAAGCTAACGCATTTGCTCTGCAACTGGACTGAATAGTTCATTTACTTCCACAGTTATATCATTTGGAAGGAGGCGCTTGGCTGCCGAAATGGGGGACCTAATAAAGTTGACTTAATTTAGCTATGATCTAGTTTAGTTTGCTTCAGCATTTCTAAATATTATTGCATGGATATATTGTAGAATTATTTCCTAATCAATATATATCTTAACTACGTCCTTCCCAAGTATGCAAAATAGTTTGTAAGTGCAGGTGCATCTCATCTTGCATGATAAAGCTTTTATTTTGGTGGATCTCTCATACATACATTTCTGTGCCAGGACATGGTTTTGCAGTCTCAGGCTGTTTACTTTTCCATAGAGGATTGCTTTTCTGTGTCCAGTTTGGACAAGCAAAACTGTCTGAGAAATAATTGTAGCAGTAAATTGTCTAGGTGGCTCTGCAAAAAGAAGTGTATTTGATTGTGTGTGTGTTGGGGGGGTGAAGGGGAGTGAAATAGGGTATTATGTTTTTGCCTTTTTAAATTATTTTATCACAAATAGAGGAAATAAGGGGGGAAAGCAGTACAAAGAAAAAAGCATATTAAAAACCCATTTACAGACACACTTTTTGTAAATTTGGTTTAATATATAACAGTATGATATAAAAAACTTGAAAGAGAAAATCTTATTTTCATAGGTTCATACCCACCTGCACCTAATTTTATGCATATGATGTTTTACGTTGCATACGGTATATTAGATTGGCACTGTACATGAGAAAGGGAAACCATTCAGCAAGTTGCCAGTGGTTGCTCCCCTGTCAGCCTCAGAGCTGATTAAACATGTGTCCTTGAAATGTCTACTCTAGACAGGCTTGGAGAAAAATGAACTTTATTGCTGTGTTTGTGCTGGTCAGTGGGCATTTTTCACAACTGCAGCAGCACTAAACTCGTGTGTTTAGTTTACCTGTTACTTGTTGCGAGTTTTGCTTGACTACTGTGAAAGTTATACCAAAGAATGCCTTGGGGGATCTATTCATTTCCAAATCATGGGACACACACACACACACACACACAGCTATTGCCAGTGACTAACAGAGCAATCCCATGGCTGCTAGACAGCATCTATACAGCCATAGGATTCCCCAGCTATGACGTTGGTTAATTGCTCAGTTCCCCAGCCATGAGGTTGGTTAATTGCCCTGACCTTGTAGCTGCATTTGGATTCCCCTCTCCCCTCGCAACTAGCACAGAAAGAACTGCACTGGCTGTGTCTCTGAGGTCATAAGAGCAACTTCAGAGATGGGCTTTTGGGGGTCTTCTGGGGCGCAAGGATGGGAGGAGACTGGCACTGCCAAGATATGATGTATCTGGATGGCACCTTGGCCTCTTTCCCTCCCACTCCAAGGTGCCACATTTAGATGTCCAAAATCGGCCCTCTAAGTGCTTTGCAGGGCAGGAGGAGCATGGAGATGACCTTCGCCTCCGCGCTCCTCCCAGCCTGCATAGGATGCCCATGTTCGGAGGGTTACCGACAGCACAACTGGATTGCACGGAAAGGCTGTAATCCAATCCCATACACACTTACTTCAAAGTAAGGTACACTGAACTCAGTGGAACTTACTTCTAGTAAACATGATAGGGTTGTGCTACGTGTGTTCACCATAAGCAGGGCCAGATTTAGGATATTGGGGATCTACCAAGTCACTTTCCAGGGCAGGGGTAGGCAGAAGGTAGATAAATATCTACTAGTAGATCTCTGCGTGAATTGCAGTAGATCAACAAAGATTTCTGACTCCCAGTTGTTTAATAGTAGCAACAACAAAATGACTCCCCCCCCCCACCAAAATTATACTGCTGAAATGAAGAAAGCTGCTGGAGGGAAAACCAGGAGTGGATTTTGTGTGGAAGGACCAGAAGTTCAGTTCAGACAGTTCTGGTCCTCAAAACAAATTGCTGGGCTCAGATGTCTTTAATTCCAAGTGTCTGTCTTTTGCACCAAGCTTTGGCTGGTGGATCTCAGAGTTCTAGTTAAAAACACACACACACAAGGTAGTTCCTATGAGTCTGAAGTCTGCCCACCGCTGCTCTAGTGGCTGCCCAACCTCTGGTCCAAGAGCCTGATTTTCTTCTCTTCATACCCACTCCCAGTCATGTGGGAAGGTGCAGATCAGATGGCAGATGAGACAGTCCTTTGATACTGGCAAAAAACTCCTGGTGCTGTGATATGTCACTGGTGAGGGAAGACCTTCCTCAGAAGCATTCTAGGAGGAGAAAAAGTTAGAGATACTTGTCTTTTGTTTAGTACACTGGATGAATAAGGAATTATATATCATGTTTGTCCAAATTGCTGTGCAATCCTACACATGAGTACTCAGACGTAAGTCCCAGTGAGTTCATTGGGGCTTATTTCCAGGTAAGCTAGGATAGGATTGCTCTGACTGTGCATCCTTGCCTGAGTCCATGATATGGAAGGCATCCCCTTTTACAGGACCCCTTTTACATTTCAATGGCAAATATTGATGGTCACCTATTTATTGAGTTTAAAATGTATCAACCATCTTTCCAGGAACTTGTCACATAAAGAAGCTCACCATAAAAAATAATAATCTGGATAGATAAAAAAATAAACAATAAATAAAGCAATTGGTTATTGACCTTATGGTATCAAGATCTCATAATTTTTTTAACCCTAACCCTGGAGCCCACCAGGGGCAACATCTCACCCTTGCCAAAATTGCCATGGCTGCCAACATTGCCATTGAATCTGCTGCCACGGTGGGGCAGCAGATCCTGCTTGCGAACAAGGTGTGCGGGAAGCAGGCACTTTGACTCTTTGCAAAATTACTACTGAATTTGGTGCTGCCAGCATAACAGCAAATTTAACAGCAGGGGTTGCGGTGGGGGCAGGGAGTACAACGATGGCCATGGGGGGCACATGTGGCCCATGGGCTGTGTGTTGCCGTTGCCCATCCCTGGGTGGTGCTTTGGATGGAGGATTGTACAGTGGTGTGAATGGAGTAAGTTCACTGTCCATTTACTCAAGATCAGCTTCCCTATTGCTAGCATGGAATGGGATAGTATATACTAGTATAGGCTCTTCATTGCCGTAATCAATAAGTGTGTGTGTGTGTGTGTGTGTGTGTGTGTAGAGAGAGAGAGAGTTACAAAGAAGCTGAAAATATATCTAAGGGGCACATTTATGTATTTATTTATTTATTTATTTATTACATTTGTTAATCGCCCATCTGGCCGGCCACCCAGCCACCCTGGGCGATGCACAATTAAAGCAATGCAATAAAACATGACAATTAAAACAGTATAAAAAATTCTTTTAAAATCCTAACCCACCCCATATTTATTTATTTGTTTGTTTGTTTTGGGCAGAATCAAACTGTCTCATTCCATTAGCACAAATGATGTTGTGTTAGCAGAAGCTTGGTTCTGAACTATGGGTAAGAGAGGAGAATCCAACTAAAGTTACATTTCCACAAGCACAGTTGTGCAAGCGGTTGTGCATTGTGCAACCCGTTGTGCATAACTCTTGTGAAACCCATTGTCCAACTGCTTGCACAACAGGTTGTGCAAGCGTAATGGTCAACAGCTTACACTACAGAAAGATTCACTGGAGTTCCACTAGTGCTATTTGAGCTTGCAGAATGACACCGTTGGATACTGCCCTTCTACTTGAAAGATCTTGTCAATTAATGCCACTCCTGATGCCGGCCCTGGGCTTTTCTTAAGTGTGTGTGTGTGTGTGTGTGTGTGTGTGTCCCAGCACACTGAGCAGAATCTAGTGGCTAGACCTTTTCAATTTCCCACAATGCCTCTGACCTAGCATTGCTCTGGGGGCATTGTGGGAAATTGAAAGGGTGGCTAATGCAGCTGCCCAGCACTTCTTGCAGCATTACCACCACAGCCAGATTAACCCGCTAGTGCCTGGCCCGCTGACAGAAGAGGGTGGCCACCAGAGGACCCTTTGTTCAAGGCCCCCTCAAACCTGAGGCCAGCCCTGAACTGGTTGTTTTGTTCTTAAATGTGTATTAATTTGGTTTTTGTTTGTTTGATTGATTTTTATTTATTTTTGTGGTCTTCTTGGTACAGATGAGCAAAAGAAAGTTCAAGAGGATTTTGATATAGACATGGATGCACCAGAGACAGAGAAAGCTGCAGTGGCGATACAGTCTCAGTTCAGAAAATTCCAGAAGAAAAAGGCCGGGTCCCAGTCTTAGTCTCTACCTCACAATTTCCACCATCGCCACTTCTTGGTCTTTCAGGAGATGAAGAAATAAAAATAAATAAATCTAGATGCATGTACAGAAATTACCACTATTTAAAAACCCTATTGACAGGTATTAAAACAATTATGCTTGTTGTGTGGTTTCATCTCTACATTTATCTCCAGTCTCCTTTCTTCTGTAACTTACCATTTTACTTGATGTTAAAATAAAATGTTAGGATGAAGTTACTTCAACTGTCAGCCTTGATCTGTCTTGTTATATTAATCCGGCAAGCCCAGTACTACAAATTAAAGCAGCCCAGATGCCCCTTTTCCTCTTCACTTAAAGCTTGGAGACATAAATGCATCACCTTCTGCCATCAACTTATTTTTTGCTGAGGAATGAGAGCATAAACTCTCAGCTCAGCTTACCTCATTTGGTGAATACAGATGCCAGCCATATGTGGCAATGGACAATATCTCCCCTAATGAGGCGAATGTGCAGAACACCACAGACTGAGATCTAATAGTACTGGATGGTGGTTGCAAGAATGGAAGGGGGGCGGAGAGAGTACTTGTACACTTGCAACATACTTTTTGCTGCCTAGAGGATAAAATGGTTGTAGCAAAAATGTTTAATTTATTCTCAGAGAATCCAAGGATCAGTATGTCCCCAAGAAACAACATAATCCACAAACAGAAATACCTCAATACAGTCCATTTCTTGCTTGTATAGAGGAGAAAGAAGTGCACAAATAGATACAGGCCTGTGGCTCACGCTGGCTCAGCTTGTCTGAGTGTGGAAAGCTAAGCAGGGTCAGGCCTGGTTATTACTTGGATGGGAGACCCCTCCTCTAGTTTCCTGCACTGAGCAGGCAGGGGGTTGGACTCGATAGCTTTGTAGGCTCCTTCCAGCTCTATGATCTATCTATCTATCTATGGAGCTTCCCTGCTCAAAGGGATGTTATCTGTTCTCTTAAATCAGGGTTGTAGAACCTCCATCTGCCTGAGGGCTGAACTCGATTTCAGGGAAGCTCTCGGGGGCTGCATTCCAGTGGTGGGAGAAGCCAAAAAGCAAAAGGGGCAGGGACAAAGTATCAAGCATACCATCACACTGTAGCTTAAAGCTCTTACTGATGGTAACCAAGCCTTAGGAGAGGTGTTTCAAACTTTTAGAAATGGGGAAAACATGCAAAAGCTGGGAAACCACCAAACAATTGGTAATCAGGGGAAGGGGGCGTGGCCATCTGGGGAACCACAGAGGACCAGAGTGGGATCTGGCCCACAGGCCTGAGGTTCTCAACCCGTCTTAAATAGAAGGTTAGTTCCAGTCCACATGCTGAAACTGAGGTGTGCAGGAAACTGTCCATATTGACGTGAACATGGGAGCTTGTGTGGACAGGTTTGCTCTGTGTGCCAACCGAAGGAGCACGTTGGGCTCCGGATTGGGGTGAATATATGATAGACCACCATTACATCCTATCAATCCTGCCCCTGCTCCAAGGAGCTCCGAATGGCCCATGTGGCCCCTTTTACATGCCCTCCCCCAAACTTCCAGCCATCCCCTGGCTTAACATTATCGCTCCAAAACACTGGTACACACTGGGTAGGGACCAGTGGAGGCTGGTGGCTCCAATGTCAGTGAGGTGGTGTATCCACTCTGGGTTTTAGTCTGAACTTTAAAGGTGTTATCCATGATGCTGAACCCTAACCCCCCCCCCCCAATAAGTTCAGAACTATGGATAGCTCCTTAAAAGTTCAGACTGCAACCTGGAGTGGGTGCATTGCTCTACTGACATTGGAGCCACCAGCCTCCACTGGAGGGGCAAGAAGGGTACCTGGAATCAATCTGGGTGTCCCTCCCCCTTCATCCATCCCAAACTGCAGTGTGAGAACACACTAACCTCCACTAGAGATTTGCTTTCAATGCACTGTTGCAGATTGCAATCCTACATCAGCTTCCCCACACACAAGCTTATGACAGGGTCTGCAGGTACTTCCAGGTGAGGGTTCTATTGTGCCATCGCACTGCCTCAAACACAGAATTTTACAGCAGGGTGGAGGTGTTGGTGTCCAGATGTCACCATCTTCTATTTGTAACCTTCCCGTCTTTTCCCATGGCTTCTTCCATCTTTTTTCTTACCAGATTAAACCCATTAAGGAGGGAAAGATGGAATAGCTACTAGGAGCCCTCTGTCTGGCATATCACTTAGGGTATATCTGAATTAGAGACCTAACTCAACTAAACAGTCATTCTCTCTTCCAAGGGAATCTGGGAACACAAGTTTGGAATGGCAGGAGCTGTGGGATCTGAAGAACTCTCAGCACCTTCACCCAACTAACATTTGCAAGATTCTTTGGGGAAAGCATTACTTGGGAAAGATGTTCGTTCCTATACCAGTTAAACTGGTATAGGTTTATACATTGGTATACCCATAGGAACAAAGGAAATGGCCTCATACCAAGTCAGACCATTGTCAATTTAGCTTAGTATTGTCTATATCAGGGGTGGGGAACCTCAGGCCCAGGGGCAAATCTGGCACTTCTGTGGTCCCAATGTGGCCGTCTGGGATTCCCCAGACAGCCACACCCCCTTCCCCTGGCCCCACTGTCTTTCCACCAACCACTGATGGTTTGCTTTGGTGCAGTTTTCCTCCTAATCTTAAAGGTTGAGATGCCTCATCTTGAGGCTTAGTTACTGGCAGTAAGAGCTTTAAGCTAGAACATGCTGGTATGTTTTGTATTTTTGGCCTCACCCCTTTTGCCTCAAGCCCTGCCCTCTGCAGGAATGCAGCCCCCAAGAGCTTCTCTGAAATAGCATATTAGGCCTTTGGGCCGAATGACATTCCCCACCCCTGGTCTATATTGTCTAGCAGCAGGTCTCCAGGGTTTCGGGAGAGAGTCTATCTCAGCCATACCTGCTGATGCCAGGAATTGAACCTGGAAACTTTCCCATGCAAAGCATGTGCTCCACCACTGAGCTACAGCCATTCTACTGCTTCTGCAGTTCTGTAGATTGGGCCATTCACCTATTTGGTGGAAATGTGCCTCCAGTCAAATGATTATTCCCTATTTCACCTAAAGAAAAGTCACTCTTTATTAAATAAAAAGCAAACCACACAATTTTCGAAGGTAAAGAAGTTATTAAAATATAATTAGTGCATTGATACTTAAAAACATGGAAGCCTCGTCAATGTCATCGTCATCGTCATCATGATGCTGCAATCCTATACACACTTATTCGGGAGTAAGCACCACTGAACACAGTGGGAGTAAACATGCATAGGATCCAGCCCATTGCATGTTCCAGCAATGGGCTGGATCCAGACTTAGTCATGGGGTTTAAGTTAGTCATGGCTTTAACTTGTCCCATTAATTTCAATGGAGCTTTCCTAAGCAAATAGATCTTCTCAGAGTCTTGATCTGACCCAACATCTGGCTCTATTTCCAGAAACAAATATATTATATATCTAAATCAGATTGGTTTTGATTTTCTGAAATTATTTCAGAAATACAAGTACACAAAAGGGTACAAGAAAAGACATTACGTCCAATATATTATTTGCATAACAGAAATGGGAACTACTGGCATGAAAATAAGGCCATGGGGAATGATTATTGTTCTTTTGATGCGTGATATTCTTGACACTGATTGTAATATTGCCATGACAGCAATCAGATGCCATTCAGTGTCAAAAGTGTGCCATATCAAATTAATAGAAAATTGACATACAATATTCCTATTTACTAAATTTTTGCTGAATTTAAATGCAGACTTACAGCTTTAATTGGCAGATTTCAAAGGTGAACCAGCCAATACAATGATTGTATCAGCACAATGAGACATGCCTGATATTTAGTAGTAACCTTTTCTGATGGTATCACATGATGAAAAGTGGCAGAGAGGAAAGGATGTCTGTCGATCACAAAATGCTGTTGTAGCTGCGTTGGCACAAGGCACACTCTTTGCTGCCATATGCTGCTTGCATTTCTGTCTAACTGGGGATTGGAACACAGGAACATAGGAAGCTGCCTTATACTGAGCCAGACTATGAGTCCATCTAGCCTAGTATTATTGACACTAACTGGCAGTGGCTCTCCAGGCCTACCTGGAGATGCTGGGGATTGAACTTGGGACCTTCTGCATGCAAAGCAGGTGCGTTACCCACTGAGCTTTGGTCAACATTTGGTGTTACAAAATTTTATGAAATTACACACACACAAGAGACCATCAGGATTTTAACAATATGCACATGCACCTTTTTTGTGACAATACAAAATCAGGAGGACTTTGACAATATGCATCTCTTATGTGACAAGAAACTCTTATGTGAATTTCTTCTTGCAGAGTGCCCCCCTAAAAAACATTTTCCTCTGTGAGTGATTACTTTGATTCCTATTGCTACAGGGATGACCATCTACAATTTGTTTACTGGGAAGTTTTGGTGATTTCAGTGGTCCTACAAATAGCATGGAGATCGAAGTGCCTTTCTTACAACAGGGCATTAAGGAAATATAAACATCAGTAGTTTGTCAATACTTTAAATAAATAAATAAATAAATAAATAATGAATCTAAGTTTCCCTCTTAAAGATTGCTATCCAGCCTCTTTTCATATATTTGAACATGTGATTGTGTGTTGTGTTTCAAGTAACCAAAGGTGTATTATGAGCTACATGAGGCTGTTAATCGCTGTATTGACTTTTGGTTTCATCTGAAAGTATTGAGATCCAAGCTCTACACAAAAAGCTCTTCCTTTCCTGCTTTTCCGCTACACCACCTCTAAGTAGAGCTGTGCTATAGCAGAATAGCACAAATACACCAGGAGAAAGAGCATCATTTTCTCCACTGTATTTTAATACCTCATTTCCCCCATTCTAAAAATATATATAGAGAGAGAGCTTCGGCTATGGGGCGGTATATAAATGAAATAAATGAAAATGAAATGAATGAATATTAAAAAATGGGAAAGCGCTCTGAAAAAAACAGAAGAGAAACTGGAGGATAACATCATCTAAATAGCCTGTGAACAACCGTGAATAAGGAATTTTGTTGTTCCTTTTCTGATTTAGCTCTGGATTTCTTACATAGACTTGAAGGCCTTCAAGACCCCACCAACTCTATGGTGATTAAGCTAAGGAGGCATAGCTGGCCCTGCTTCTTCTCAGAGTTACTCCAAGTCTTCCATGTGTCTGGACCATTACCTTTCCAAGTAGCTTGACTATCTTTCACTTTTCACTTGTGTCAGTTGAGAATGGTACACAGGTTTACATCACCACATTTCTCAACAAGACACATGGAAGGGTCGCTGCTACTTCCACATATTTTGCTCAGAACACTAATGCTAGCAATGCGCTGCCATTCTCAGCTGGAGCATGTATTGCAGCATGTATTCTGCACCCAAGTACAAAATATAAAGCAGTTCCTTAGAATGGTACCTGGACGACATTGCACCAAAAACATATTTCTTCAAAAGTCAGGACAATAAGCTAAAAAGAGAGTGTGTGAGAGAGATTTTTAAGAGGGGGGGGCAGGCAGACATGTGAGTGAGGAAGAGCTAAGCTGATGGGTAGACATTTGTCCTTCTACACAAGTAGAGGAAATGAATGACATGTGTACTTCTACAAACATAGAGATGGCACAGGACTCACGCCCTGTATTGAATCTGACCATTCTTGTTACCACCATGTGTTAAGAGTGTGAGATTGATTACAGCACCAAACACACTCTGTGCTCTCCAAACCAATGATAAGTCTTATTTAATTGATCCCACAGACTTAAAACACATGTGAGACTATCTGTAGATCTATCAATTACAAGCAATAATCAAGCCTCCTTCTTGGGGCTCCCCTTGTGGGGCAGTGAAACTGTTATTTGAAAGATGCACTGACACTTGAAGAATTTCATAGATTTCATAGATCATAGAGTTGGAAGGAACCTACAAGGCTATCGAGCCCAACCCCCTGTTCAATGCAGGAAACTAGAGGAGGGGTCTCCCATCCAAGTAATAACCAGGCCTGACCCTGCTTAGCTTTCCACGCTCAGACAAGCTGAGCCAACTTATCGAGATCACCTAATTGATTGGAGAGAAAGTGTTAGCAGCCAGGCTGGAGCTTATACAAATTCCCCTACAGCCTGGTAAAGTTTTATTATTGACCATAACAGGGAAAACTGGTGAACTAAGCACTGTTTGAAGGGCAAAAGACTCTGGGTCTGAATTTCAGCTATGAAAACAACCCCCCCCCCCCCACACACACAGTAGTTTAGTTTACCCCCAATCTACATTTCCAATGCCAGTCAGGCCAACTGCTAGGCATGGGTGGAAATTCCTGCCACTCTGTTTGAGTGCAAGAGATTCTCAGCTAAGGTTTGACTGGGGGAGGAGGGAAGCATGAGGACATTTGAGTTGATGCAGATTTTTAAATTTTTTTGCTGACTCCTGAGGAATTTGTACGAACGTACTCCTTGTGTTTGTAAAATATATGATACCGCTATTTTAAAACCCTGAGCTCATGCACAAGCCTTCTGGCAGCTCTGCTCCCCAGATGCCTTGTTTATTTAGCCAATTCCTTTATACAAAATAAAACATCAATAAATATTGGCAGCTGTACTTTCATTCCCTGCACAAGCAGATGTGTTCCATGTCTTTGAGAGGAGGCTGGGGAGGTTTGTAAATAACATTTGACTGCTTCATTTCCTCACACATACTTTTATGCAAAATGATTCAGCCAGTGTGTGGGTGTATCTCCGAAGAACTGACTGGTTCATTGTCACAAGTATCTTTTGATAGCCCTGGACTGTAGCAAGAAAGTAGTTCCCTAGTTGGGGAGAAAGGGAAAGAGAGCAAAGACTGGTTACCGCTGACCCCTGAATTGGTTATGCAAAAACTGACGCTTGCCTCTTACACTTACTATACTGCAATCCTATGCATGTCTACCCAGAAGTGAGCCCCATTGAGCTCAATGGGATTTTCTTTCAGGCCAGTGTGTATAGAATTGTAGCCTGGGTGTCACATTTTTGGGAGGGGGAGGAAACATTCCTGGTAAGGTGGCCACTTATGAATCACCAAAAAATGGGAAATGCATCACTAAAATAGAAGACATTGGTTTGCATAAAATTTGCCTATATACTAATGTATGCATAGGGATGCAAATTTAGACATCAGGGTTATAATTTAAATAGAAATACAGTAATCTCGCCACAGTGTGGAAGACTGTGACCAGACGACCTGTGTGCCTTGCTTAGTCTGCTGTCCAGGTGCTTTTGCTGGGCAGCTTCAAGGCCTTGTTCTTCCTTCTGGTGGTTCCTTATCTTTAAACCGGACTTGGACTGGAAGCCCTTCACACAGAGGATGTCTTCAAAATAGAGGACAGTCCTTTGCTAGCCCTTCAAATAAAGGACTGTCCTCTGTAAAAGAGGACACATGGCCACCCTAGTTCCAGGAAATGGCTTATTACATCCGCCCTTAATGTTTTGCCCAATTCAGAGCTCCATGTGTACGCCAGTCCCCAAACAGAGCTCCTGCATGAGTGGGGAACCCTAGTCCTTTCAATAGGACTGCAGTTGATGTAGAAGTCCTTGCAGGTGGGAAGGGCCATATATCAACGACCAAGCACATGCTTTGCACGCAGAAGGTCCCATGCTCAACCTCTGCCAACTCCAGTTAGAAGATCTCCAGCTGCAGGACGGGGAAAGAGTTCTGTTGTGACCCTGCAATGCAGCTGCCAGTCAGAGTAGACATTCATAGGCTTGGTGGACCACTGGTCTAATGCTACACACAGCAACTACTTCTTGCATTGAACAGTCCCCTCCACTGAAGTGAATGGGAGATCACCTGTGGCTTACGCTGGCTCAGCTTGTCTGAGCGTGGAAAACTAAGCAGGGTCAGGCCTGGTTATTACTTGGATGGGAGACCCCTCCTCTAGTTTCCTGCATTGAGCAGGGGGTTGGACTCGATAGCCTTTTAGTAGGCTCCTTCCAACTCTATGATCTATGAGATCTATGAAATCTATGAGATCTATGAAACACTGGACTTCTTGTAGGCAGGTGGGAGGCCTGTCGACAACAGCAAAGGTGGCCTGACTGATTGGGCATGTAAGTCTCTCTGATTTAAATGGAATTCGCTTCTAAGAAAGTTGCAGTGGTAAGCACAGTATTTTCAGCTTACACAATCCTGTGCAAGTTTACTCAGAAGGGAACCCTGCTGTGTTCAACGTGGCTTATGGCCAGGCACGTGTGCAGGCTTAGGGGAAGCAAGTGGGCTGAGGTTTAATGTATTTAGGACTGCAATCTCACACTCCAGTTCTACAGACAGTAGCCTTATTCAGGCACCCAAGTGCTTCACGCAGTGAGGAGGGGCGAGGATGAGCACCGTGGCCCTGCTCCCTCCTCACCACCTTCCCTGTTGCTACTGCCTGCAATCCACCCAGCGCCTTCCTGCACGCACCAGGCATTGTACATGTACAGACTGGTCTGATGTTGCCAGAAGAACTGCTGATCAGAAAAATGACAGAAATGCCCCCCCCCCCATCTGTATTGATTTGCTCCAAAATAGGATTGGGCCTGCAGGGCAGAAGTAAACCCATTCCCCATTGCCTCCAATGGGAACATGCCAGGGTGTGTTACACAGCTACCCCACGTACAGAATTGTTTTGACTTAAAGCTGCCCTTGGTTGGATACTCCTGAATTGAGATGCTGTATTATTTTAAATCTTGTTTAAAATGGATCCAAAGGATTTATTCATGTTAGGCTTTAGTTCAGGGGTGCAGAGCCCCCGGCCAGTGAGGGGCTTGTTGTGATATGTATCACTTTACCAGCTGCAGCACATTGTTTACACATGGAAGGGACAGAATGGCTGTAAACAGGTTTGTTGTCTTTCTGGGATCTCGTGTTTTCGCATGGGAAACTAGACTGTGAGAACAATATGAGCTGGTCACATGGTTTGTATGTTCTGATGACGTACTAACTTGTTTTCTGTCTGAAGCCATCTTAGAGAGAAGCTGGACTGCTTTCTCTCTTCTTCTTGTTCTTCTTGCTGGACTTTGTTACTGCAACAATGTAACGTCTTTGCTGAGGTGGAGTGAAGCTCAACTTACTCCACTGGATGTAATGCTTGCTATGCATTTATACTCTGCACATGGACTGTAACTAGGAAATGTATACGCTGTAGAACTTTACTTGCTAAGTGAATAAACAGGTAGAATTAGACCCGTGGTGTTACAGAGTGTTTCCTGACTCCATGGATTAATCTGCAACGGGGAAGCTGGAAGCAGTCTGACAACAGGGCAGACTGGACTGGTCAAACTGGCACAACACGCTGCACACTGCGCGGGGGGAGGTGAGATCTGGAAGATCTGTGTGTGGAATTTCAGGCGTCTGCTAGCACACAGACAGGATTATAAATCTCTCACACTCTGCATACTCTCAAACTCCAACAGGGTTCTGCACCCCTGGCTTATCCAACCTGCTGTGCTTCTGAATGTGGCTCGTGGTCCTTGTTGGGCTCCCCTGGAGGAATCCCTGACCCTGCTGTCATCTCAGCTTGGAAATAACAATAGGGATTCCCCTGCACACCGCTTCCTCCTTCTAGTTGTGGGGGGGCTCGCCTTCAGCACAGGGAAAGTGAACATGGGTGGGGGGTTAACATCAGTGGCCGTGGCCATACCCACTTACATCATCCAGACCACCAAGGGTCATTTGCCCACCCCCATCTCATATTAGTTCTGCTTTCCTGCTTTAGTTTGTAGTTCGATACCACTCAAAATATAGATTTGCTGAGCACTGGGAGAACAATCCACCTTCCTCTGTAGTCCCCTGTGAAACAAGCAGCCATCAGATATGGTGGTTTTGAGACATTACAGCTGTCTGTGGTTACTCTGCATTCTTTAACTCGAACCACATGGGGCTGTTAAGGTGTTCAAACTATTAGCTTTGCTATTAACTACCACAAGCGCAGCAAGTGAACACGACAGACAATAAAAGGTCTCTCTTGGGGTCTTCCTGGAGATGATCATGATCTTCTCCTCCTCGACGGTAATGGGTGAATAAGTGCTAAATCTATTTTATTTCCACTCAAATAGTTCCCTGTCCATCCTCTCCCCAATTCATAACTCCTGTTAATATCTTCACTGACACATTTACAGTGAGTGCTGTATTCAGGCAGCCAAGATATTTTGGAGCCAATTCAAAGCAGTCGGCAAACTGATGCATTGCCTTGCTGAAGTAGATTATACAGTAGCTGCTTGGAAATCCATTTCAGTAAACACAGCTGATGAAAAGCCTGCTGTGCAAGCAACCAATCTATTCTGCCTATTTTCCAATCTATCCAATTACTCGGGCTTATGATGGTGCCCCTGTAAACCCACTGGCTTTGATTCCCACTGGGTCATATAGTCCCCAGGAGCATGAATGTCAAAAGTGTGGCAGGGGTGGGCGGGAGGGAGCCCTGCAGTTGCCAAGGTGCAATCTGCCCAGACGCATCCTGCAGCCAGGCAACATACTAATCGGTGGTGTACACCAGCACAACCCATGGTTAATACCTGAAGAGAGCGGTGTTGAAAGCTCAGTCCCGCCTGGAACAATCCTCTGCCTATGCACATGTATGTCTAGATCGGGCGATGGTCTCAGCCCTCCATTCTGAATGGTGGTGAGAAGTTTCAGGGGCACCAGTACTTACTCAGGGTTCCATTTCCTTTGGAGGAGGTCACTAGAGGCTTATGGCATTTCTGTGATATAAGGTTTATTTTCACTTTTCTACAAGCTGAACATAAGGTGAGGGTTCACACAGCCCTCATCAGATTTCTAGGGAAACTAATAGTGCCATTGAAGTCAGCTCTCTACCTCCTTTTCAGGCCCAGTTCCAGCACAGACTAAATTCCTCCACACCGACCTCACTCTTCCCTCCCTTTGTCTAGTGAGGAGAAGAAAGATGAGCCATCTCTGCCCATCACCTATGCTTTCTTGAGCCAACCCAGCCTCCATCGAAACACATCACCAGAACAATGTCAGCAGCTGTCAATTGCCTTTTAAAATGGAGAGGAGAAGGAGGATTATGTAAGCCACCTTGAGTTCCTTGCAGGAAAAAAGGCGGGGTATAAATGTAATAAATAAATAAATAAATAAAAATTTTGTCAGGTCATAAGAGGCAACTGCCTCAGGGTACCCACCACACTGATAACTCTACTTACAGAAATCTTTGAGTCAAAAATCGCAGAGTTGGAAAGGATCCTGTGGGTCATCTTATGCAACCCCCATCCCATAACAATGCATAACAATGTCCCCTAAACCTTGTCCTGTTATCTTGACCATATCCCTTGTCCCATTAGCACCACAGTGTCTCCACCCTGGTAAGACATGGCAATGGAGACTAGTTTAGATGGCATTTAAAGAAAATTAAACACATTCCTAGAGGGCAGAGTGATCATTGACTCTTCACCACGATAGCTAAATGAAAATTTCATATTAGGAGGTAGGGTGACCATTTATGAATTGCCAGAACAGAGGAAATGCATCACCGAAAAAGGGGACAGTGGTTTGCATAACATTAGCATATGCTAATTTATATGTGTATAGGTACAAATTTGAGAAATCATTAGTATAATTTAAATAGAAATACAGTCCCTCTCACCATAGTGTGGGAGAGCAGGGCCAGTGTGCCTGCCTATTCAGCCTGATGTCCAGGTGCTCACTGTCAATGGGCAACAGCTCTTACAGTTCTTTAAACCAGAATTGGATATGACGTCATTCGACACAGAGCATGCCTCCAAATAGAGAACAGTCCTCTGGCAGCCCTTCAAGAGACGACTGTAAAAGAGGACACATGGCCACATACTTTTGAGTATTAAATTCTGGGAATAAATGACAGGGCTTGGCCCTCTCCATCATAGAATCATAGAAAAGTAGAGTTGGAAGGGGCCTACAAGGCCATCGAGTCCAACCCTCTGCTCAATGCAGGAATCCAGGTCAAAGCATCCCTGACAGATGGCTGTCCAGCTGCACCTTGAATGCCTCCAGATTGGGAGAGCCCACCACCTCCCTAGGTAGTTGATTCCATTGTCTTATTGCTCTGACAGTCAGGAAATTTTTCCTGATGTTTAGGTGGAATCTAGGTTCCTGTAACTTGAGCCCATTATTCCGTGTCCTGCAAACTGGGATGATCGAGAAGAGATCCTGGCCCTCCTCTGTGTGTGACAACCCTTTAAGTACTGGAAGAGTGCTATCATATCTCCCCTCAGTCTCCTCTTCTGAAGGCTAAATATGCCCAGTTCTTTCAGTCTCAACTCATAGGGCCTTGTTTCCAGTCCCTTTATCATCCTTGTTGCCCTCCTCTGAACCCTTTCCAGTTTGTCTACATCCTTCTTAAAGTGTGGCGCCCAGAACTGGACGCAGTACTCAAGATGAGGCCTAACCACTGCCGAGTAAAGGGGAATTATAACTTCATGCGATTTGGAAGCTATACTTCTATTAATGCAGCCCAAAATAGCATTTGCCTTCTTTGCAGCCACATCACATTTCTGGCTCATATTAAGTTTGTGATCTACCACAATTCCAAGATCCTTCTCACTTGTAGTATTGTTGAGCCAAGTGTCCCCCATTCTGTAACTCTGCATTTAGTTTCCTTTCCCTAGGTGCAGCACTTGGCATTTATCCCTATTAAATTTCATTCTGTTGTTTTCGGCCCAGCGCTCCAGCCTATCGAGATCACTTTGAATTTTGTTTCTGTCTTCCAGAGTATTAGCTATTCCACCCATCTTTGTGTCATCTGCAAATTTGATAAGCATTCCCTGCACCTCCTCATCTAAGTCATTAATAAAAATGTTGAAGAGCACTGGGCCCAGGACCAAGCCCTGTGGTACCCCACTCGTTACCTCTCCCCAGTTTGAGAAGGAACCATTAATAAGCACTCTTTGAGTCCAATTCTGTAGCCAATTGTGGATCCACCTGATAGTTGTTCCATCTAGCCCACTTTTAGCTAGCTTGCTAACCAGGATATCATGAGGCACTTTGTCGAAAGCTTTGCTGAAGTCCAGATATATAATGTCCACAGCATTCCCACAGTCCACAAGGGAGGTTACCTGATCAAAAAATGAGATCAGATTAGTCTGGCAGGATTTGTTCTTGACAAATCCATGCTGGCTTCTAGTAATCACTGCATTGTTTTCAAAGTGCTTGCAGACTGACTTTTGCTCAAGAATTTTCCCAGGGATTGATGTCAGATTGACTGGCCTATAGTTCCCAGGTTCCTCCTTCTTGCCCTTTTTGAAGATGGGAACAACATTTGCCCTTCTCCAGTCATCTGGCACTTCACCTGTCCTCCATGATTTCTCAAAGATAATAGACAGTGGTTCTGAGAGTTCTTCTGCCAGTTCCTTTATTACTCTAGGATGCAGCTCGTCAGGCCCTGGAGATTTAAACTCGTTCATAGTAATCAGGTGCTCCTTGACCATTTGCCTATCAATCTCAAGCAGCAATCCTGCCCCTTCAGTCTGCACTTCAGGTTTGCCAGGGGGGGGGGGTCATAGACCCTCTTTTGGGAGAAGACCGAGCCGAAGTAGGAATTGAACATTTCTGCCTTTTCTTTGTCTTCTGTTACCAATTTGCCATCCTCATTGCATAGTTGAACCACCATTTCTTTCCTCTGTCTTTTACTATGCACGTATCTGAAGAAAGCTTTTTTTGTTGTTTTTAGCATCCCTCGCCAACCTTAGCTCATTCTCAGCTTTAGCCTTCCTGACATTATTCCTGCAGTTCTGTGCTACCTGCCTGTACTCTTCCTTTGTAGCCTGTCCCTTCCACTTCCTATATGTGTCCTTTTTTGTTTTCAGGTCATCTTTGAGTTTATTGTGAAGCCACATTGGCTTCTTCTGTTGCCCTCTGCCTTTTTTCCTTGTGGGAATTGTTTACAATTGTGCCTTTAAAATTACCTTTTTTAAAAAAAACTCCCACCCATCCTGGGCTCCTTTTCTCATTAGAGTCGCTTGCCATGGGACCTTACTTATCATTGTTCTGAGTTTGTTAAAATTGGCTTTCCTAAAATCCAGGGTACGCGTTTGGCTACACCAGGGATGTTGAAGAGTCCTTGGTCTCGAGTCACGAGTCGAGTCACGAGTCTTTGGACCCGAGTCTCGAGTCCGAGTCCGAGTCCTTGGTCCAAAATGGTGACTCACGAGTCACGAGTCCTGAGTCACTCCCAAAACTGACTCCACGAGTCCCTATTAAAATCAATGGGGTTTCCCCCCAACAAAATAAGGCTACTTCAGATGTGTGGTTTAAATAAATTCTAGGCACAAGTGTGCCTTTTTATTTCAAAACTCTGCAACTGATTTTGGCAAGAACAGACCAGGCAGACAAACCCAGAATAACCAGGCAGGCAGAGGAGGCAGGGAACCCCAAAGCAGGCAGGCAGAGGCCTTTGTCTTGGACAATTCAACTGTTGAACTGGTCAAGAAGAGACCAGGCAGGCAGAGGAGGCTGGGAACCCCAAATAGGCAGGCAGAGGCAGCCAAATCCAAAATGTCTGACCCTAACCCAAACCCCCCACAACAACACATCAATCAAAATAAATCTCAACACATCGTTGAGGCTGCGCTCCTGGTAGCTGTCCATAGTGGCCGAGCAGCGGCGCGCCTCGCTTCCATGCGCTCTTCACCAGTGATCGCGCTCCTTCTGGCACAGCCAGAAGACTCGTCAACAGCCCAGGGATCCTTGGTCTCGAGTCCTTGGTCTCGAGTCCCGAGTCGAGTCTCGAGTCCCATTAAAAATATTGGGACTCGAGTCCGAGTCGAGTCAGAGGGGGGACTCAGTCCGACTCACGAGTCGAGTCCTCGAGTCCGAGTCCCCATCCCTGGGCTACACTCAGCTTTTGCTTCTTTTAGAATCATGAACTCAAGTATAACATGGTCACTTTCCTCGAGAGTTCCCGAAACTGCTGCTTGCAGCTTTCCCAGAGGTATCTTACTGGACAGAAGAAACGGGATCCACAGATGAACCTTCCTAGTCACTGAGATCACCAGGAGAGGCCTTTTCTCCACATTCCACCACCATCAGAGGTTTGGTTGGTGGTGACACAGGAGCAGGCCTGGTAATGCCTTGATAAATAATAATTTTAAAAAGCTACTTCCCTAGTGATGTTTAGACACCACTTGAACACATATGGCCTGGCTGATGATTAATCTGTTTTTTTTTGGGGGGGGTGTCTCTCTGAAACTTTCCTCCTCTTCCTTTGGGAAGTCATTTGTGTTCTTAATTATAGTGCTTGATAGTTTTTGATGCTTTAGTTGTAAGCTGCTTTGGGCGGCTCATGTGAACTGGAAAAGCAGGGTATAAATATTTACAATAAAATTTAAAAATAATAAAAATTGGATGGCCCTGGGCCTGATTCAACAAGGCAAGAACATTTTCCTCACTGATCATAGAGGAAAACTGTTGAACATTTTGCACCTAGTCCTCAGAAAAGTGGACATGCTTAAGCACTTGCAAATAACTTATTGCATTGATTTCAATATGACTTAGGCACAACTTCTTGGGGGCTTTGCGTATCTAGAGGTTTCGATAGCATAATTATTTGGAATCCAAATAAGATCAAAATTCATGTAATGGGTTGCAGGTCAGATCAATGGACAGTTTCATGCATTGTGTTTAGGATCAAGTTGGCAGACTGACCAGACTCATAGATACCAGTGGGCCTTTAGCACTGTGTTAAGTCCTAATGATTTCAAGCAGTGTTGTTGCCATAGAAAATAAAAAAGTGTGCAGCAGGGGAGGAGATGGCTTTTATTGGACTAACTCATGTTCAGAATTATGGAATTGTGAGCTTTTAAGGTTACAGAATTATTCAAGCATTTGGGCCAGTCACTGACTCTCAGCCTAACCTACTTCACAGGGTTGTTGTGAGGATAAAATGGAGAGGAGGAGGAGGAGGATTATGTAAGCCGCCTTGGGTTCCTTGAAGGAAAAAAGGTGGGGTATAAATATAATGATAAATAAATAAATAAATAAATAAATAAAAGCATTGGTACTCAGAACATTTTATTATTTTTTTAAAGAATAAATGTGGTTACACACCCTGCCTGATGTTAGCATGAGGGCAAAATTGAGTGTTCTTTAGACAAAGAGCAGGAGAGTTTAACCAAGAGCAATGGTAAATGAATTACAAACCCAATTATCAGCATTGCTCAAGAGATCAGCCTCCCCAGTAGCAAATATACAAACAAGCAAACAAAGAAAACTTTAGGAGATATAGGAAATAAAAGATCCAGCAAGAAATATAAGGTACCTAGATTTTGCGAGGCATTTTTTCCATCTCCAGTACCACTGGGCATAACAGGACCCTCATTGGTAGAAAGTACATATATGCAGGACAGCCAAGTCATTATATTAGTAGAGTTTGAAATAACTTTGCAAAGCACCCATAGCAATTGCTGTGCATAAGCATGGGAGCTACAACGTGCTCTTACAAAATCTTCCCCGCCCATTTTGATACAATGGGGGAAATCAAAGAAATTAGCATACAGACTATTCTATTGAAATTAATTGATGGAACCCTTTGGCCATCCAAAGTCCAGGTTCTTAAATGGTGAAGGGTCCCCCCCACATGCCTGAGCTCCTACTACCCAGAAAACCTAGGAACTAGTTTTGATTGGGTGAAGTGCCACACCATTCACATAAGATCAACCACATGATACTTCAAACACACCAAGTAAAAGAGAACGTTAGAATAGCAAAGGACAATTCCTCCACCCCAGATGTAGATGGCAGCATTCCTAAATCTATCAGTCCTAGAAATACTGTCACACTGAAATAAGTTCCACTAAAATTAATAGGACAAGGAATTCGGGTTGTGTCCAATGTAGGCTTTGCAATAGCACAACAGTGTTTCCTCTCCTGCAAGTTGGGGCACCCAAATTTTCACTAATCCCCCACTACCTCGCTAATCCCCCCCCACCTACTGCTGCAGCTTGTGTGTGTGTGGCAGAGGTGAGGAGCAGGGGTTTAAATGGGCAGAGGGGATTGATGAAAACCAGGACATAGAATGATGGAGGGTGTGGCAAAATGAGGAACTATTGTTTTTATTAAAGTTCAGATAATATTTATTCCTAGGGTTAGCTTTACTGATGGTGGAACTTTATGGCAATTGAGCTTCATTCCTGGGCTGGGATTGGTCCGTGGGCTTCCATACCCTCCAATTGCCCTGAATTTGCTGGGACAGTCCCACAAACACTTAAGCCATCACGGCTTCGTACTTTGTTATGCCGATTCCCAATTTGTTATGCAGAGCCATGAATTCCCCTGCCTCCTCCCGCAAGCTATTTAGCTTATCTGCGATTTTGCCCATGGCCCAAGCAGCAAGGGAACAGACGGAGGATGTGTGTGTGTGTGTGTGTGTGTGTGCGCATGCGCGAGCGCGCCATGCACTCGCTTCCTCTACCTGCTGCCTCTGACCAGGCCCCCCGGGGTAAGTAAGACCCATTGAAGACATTTGTACTTACTTCTGAGTAACTGTGCATAGGATTGCACTGTTTGTTTTAACTCAATTCAAGTTAGTTAAATTCTGTAAGATTATTCCAATTTAAGCGTTTCTTTAAATCTAAATTGTGTGAATAGAAAACAAAAAGTGCTTTAACTAGGGATGTGCGCGGAGCTCAGTCGGGGTGTGTGTGGAAGTGGGGCAAACTCGCCAGGCTCGACCCTCCCGAGCTCCGCGCAACTTACCTTTCCCCGGCTCGGCTCACGTCTTCATGAGACGAGCCGGGGAAAGGAACCAATTTCGGCCTCCTTTCAGCCCCCCCGAGACTCGTGGTAACATCCCTAGTCCGGTGTGCTACATACGTTTTTTACATCAAAAACAGGATAAACTACTTTAAAACGGCTGCGATTTGCATAACCAGCGCTTTGTTTTTTATGTTAAAAACAGCATAAAATACGTTAGATTCTAACGTATTTTATGGTGTTTTTAACATAAAAAACATAGCGCCGGTTACACAAATCGCAGCTGTTATAAGGTAGTTTACCCCGTTTTTGATGTAAAAAACGTACGTAGCACACCGGACTAGGGATGTTACCACGAGTCTCGGGGGGGCTGAAAGGAGGCCGAAATTGGTCCGTTTGGGGCCCCCGAGACTCTTGCACCTTACCTGGCCGCCACTCGATCCATGGTTCCATGCTGCGCCGGCAGCTTGGGGTCCCATTGCGTCACTTCTGGCTATTTGCTATTCGCGGCCGTTTTAAGCCGGGTTGCCCTGGTTTTTATGCTAAAAACGCAGTGTGGGGTCCTGTCGCGTCACTTCCTGGCACCCAGAAGTGGGACCCCGCGCTGCCAGCAAGGCAGATCGAGTGGCGGGGTTTTTTCGTGCCTTCTGGGGGGTGCTCTATGAGAAAAAGGTGAGCACCCCTGAAGGTAGGTTTTTACACCCCTACCGGAAACTGGACGTCCGGTGTGCGCCTCGGCGAGTGCCTCAGCTGGCTCTTGTAGGGTGCGGCGCCCATCCCTACTTTAAACTGGGGCCTTTCCACAATAACAAACAACAACAAAGCTGTTCAGCCCCTCAAAGTTACTCCTTGTGCTTAAAAACTAGAGCTGTAGAGGTGTTGGAGCAAAATGCTGAAGGGGCTCAAAACCGCAATGTGTCTTTTTGTATTTCCCCCCACCCAAAGGCTCCCCTTCTTCCGCATCTCCTTCTTTTCTTCTCCTTCTCCTTCTCCAACTGCCCTGAAAATGCCGGGACCAATCTTGACAATTTTAAAACAAAAAGAAAGAGATTGCCCTGCAAGCACTGACCCCCAACTCATGAAAGGCAAATTCACCACTGGATACAAGCCAATATCGTTTAGCATAGAGGTTTAGCATAGAAGCAGCTCCCATTTTATTCTATAATCTTTTGCATATTTGATCATCACCCTCATTAATAAAAACCTTACCAGTGCTACCTAGATAGCGACCATTCTGCTAAACTGGCTCAGGATCTTCTTTTACTGTTCTAAGAAAAGCCGCTCAGGAAAAAAAATAAAATTCACTACTAATGAGAATTTCGTTTGAAAGACCTGTGGAAGCAGTTAAAAAAAAAAAAAGAGCACCTTTAGCAGATTCAAAACGCTATAGATTTTCTATAGTGAAGTCATTAAAAGTAGTACTAAATATATACCAACTAGTTACATAAGATGAGAGAGTGCTATAATCACATCAAAGGATGGGATAAAGAGAGACATTCAAATCAGATACACCTCCGGACCCAAAACAAAATAAAATGAGGAAACAGTGGTTTAGGGCACAATCCTATGTCCCTCCGAACTTGTCCAGGGGGCCAAAGGAATGGGCCTGGCAGGCACTGTGACCTCAGAAATCCCTCCCAAGATATTTGTAAAACAGATTTCTCTCTCTTCACACATGGGCCATTCCCACTGATTTCCAAAGAATTGCTTGTATCCAGTAGCTGACAGCAAGATATGGAAACTGACACTGTCTTCCTGTGACTATTGAGAAAGAAAGAAGTAATCAATTCTTTGGGTTTCTCTTGTGAAGGCAGGCCAACTCTCCAAAACAGAGCCTGAGTGGATATGCTCTAAGTTATATGGGGTTGTGGATCCTCTCCCCTTCGCACTAAGTGAAAGAATATTGGAGCTGCATAGAAGGCTTGCTAAATGACATTAATGTGAAGGCCATGTGGCCCTAAGCAATCATTTCCCCAAGCTGCCAAGAAGTTCTAGGGGTGGGAGAGAAATTCCTTCAGTTTGCATTTTAATGTGAACTTTCCTAATTTCACATTTCCAAACCACCCTGTGAACTGAAATTCTGTTATTCAAAATTTGCACTTCTCTTAATTTTGCAATGGAGTTCTCCAGTCAAAAAATCCATACCAAAAATTGTATATTAGGAGAAATAATGTTCAAAAATGCATTATATTAAGAAAAGTGCTTGCATTATTATTATTATTATTTGTAAATTAAGCAAAAATAAATCAAAATGCATGTGTTAGGAGAAATGTGCACCCAAAAAAAATGCTTATGAATTTTCATGCAAACTTTTAAAAATAAATCTCAAAGTTTGGGACAAACCAAATTTAAAACTAGAAATATTCTCAAAATTATAGATGAACTGAGTTTAAGATTGGAAAAATTAGAAATTGAGAGAAACCAAAATTGATGCTTCCCCCAATCGCTCTCTAAAGTATACTGCTGAAATGAAGAAGGCGTGGATTGTTGTGTTGTCCCCTGACCCTCTGTGTAGCATTTTCAGGGGGCTGGAGGGGCTGCCATGGGGGAGGAGGGGGCATAGATCTCTACTCCTGTGAGCTCAGTTGCACAGGCCTAAAGCTGATCCAACACTATGTCTTCAGTTGGTGGATTCCAGTAAAAAACAAAGTTGATACCATGAGCCTGAATTCTGCCCGGCCCTGGTATATAACACATACTACTTTATGCTTTGGTAACATGGAAACACTAAAATACTCCCTCAGCATTAGTCTATTTCTCCCTGGGTGACTGGAGGAGAAATGAGAGGAGATATAGCCCAGTACATTAGCAGTCTAATAGAACGGAAAACTGCTAGTTAGGACTTTTCATAGCAGTGCAAAAGATTGATGCTCCCGTCTGGCTCTTTCTGCTCATTTCCAGTATGTCTGTGCTGATGAGTGTGTGGCAAAGGCATACATTATGTATTCCCATCCGTTGCCCTCCCGTGAAGGAGACGAGGTAAGTGGTCTTTTCAATACTCAAGGAAAAGCAATTCTCCATTACTGTATATTTTCCTCAGCATTGGCCATCTATCTAAAAGTGCTCAGTTCATACATATATAAATGAGCCAAGACCCATAACCTGAATTAAAAGCCAATGCCCCTGCTTCTGAGCAGTGCACTGCGACGATAATTCTAAGTCAATAAAGATAGTTTAAACAAGTGAAAAGAGTGTTTGACTATTTACACTGTCATTGGGGAGGGAACTGGGGGAAGAGAGAAGGGAAGGGGGGGAGGGGAGGGGAAGGAAGGAAGGAAGGAAGGAAGGAAGGAAGGGAAAAAAATGGGGAACTCTCCAGTTACTGGGCAACAGAGCAGCTCTCCTGGGGACGTTTCATTACCAAGATAGACAGCTGGAACTTTTCCGTGATGAAACAAGCAATAAATGTTAGGGGGGGGGGGGAAATCACCGTTTTTCACTGACACTCTGTACCCATAATGTCAATACTCAATCAGCGAGAACTCTTTCTCCATTGTGAATGCACAGCTGGAGGTAAGTGGACAAAAGAGGACTCAGCAATCCTGCCAGGGACAATGTAGTGGTGTGCGGTTTGAATCTCCTTGGTGCTCAGTTCTTCTGCATGCTGAGTAGTAGCTCTCAGAAGTCATCATCATCATCAGGTGATCACTCGTGACCGAATAAGATTGTCTTCCAGGATAAAAAATTTACAAAAAGGAAATTTTAAAAGGAGGAAATTCTAAAGAAAAATTGTGTAGACTCTAGCGATAGGTCCATAAGTGACTGTGGAGGCCAATTCTAGATCCACACAGCTTCCCACCCCAGTGAGGACACAGGTTACCAGATGGAAGATGGTCCTGTAAAGGATTCGTTTGATGTGCTTTTCACTTAGCACGTTTCCTTTCACCTTGCACTCGGGCTTCTTCAAAGTCCATAGAACCTTTGTGAAAGGCCAACCTCCAGTTAGATTGTTCATGGGCCAGAGCTTCCCAGTTTTCGATGTTTATATTGCATTTTTTTAGATTAGCCTTAAGAACATATTTAGGAATTCTCACAGAGATGAGTGGCATATCCCCCCTTAATGGGTGGCCGATGCGGTTCTGATGGGGGCAGAGGGGCAGCTATTTCTCTCTCTACTGCTTTCTTTCTCAGCCCTTCCTTGCCCCTCTGTAGCACCCAGAATGCAGGGGAAACTATATTTCTTAGCATTCCAGGAGCCAAGGACAGGGAGGGGACAGAGAGAGAAAGAGCAGGAGGGAAATAGAGAGAGGGAGACACACACAGTCAGACCTGATCTCCTCTTTGCTGCTGGCATCACTGCCACCGGAGCAGCAGCAGCTGATATCAGAGCATCCACCAGCTAGCTGGGTAGGTTGCTGGGTGGGAAGGAATTCTTCTCTAGCTTGGGAAAAATGAGAGTTGCCATATTCATCTAATTTCTAAGGCTTACATGAGTGTTTGGAGTAACCATGGTGAACATTAAGACTAGCCAAGGTTAATATCCCAAGTCAAGAAATTAGGAAATTTGGCAACATCTTTATTTATTTTCAATTTTTATTTTACTACATTTATATTCCACCTTTCCATAAGATATGCCCAATGTGGCTAACAACAATTAAATCCACTACTTAAACTACAACATAATAAACACCATGAAACCATCATTAATGTTTGCAAGTCATACAAGCATGTACCATTCACAACCCTGAACATCAGCAGGAGCACATGGTCTCTGAAAATGTTTGCAAATTCCTGAAGTGCGCATTTTTGCAAAAATGCATATTTCTGCGTTTTACTCTGGGGGGGGGGGAAGTGCACATTTTGGGGTACTCTTTTTAAAATGTGCATTTCCCCCATTCAAATGAAATGAAAAAAGAGCGCAATCCAACCCAGGAAACGAGGTGAGCTGATCTTCAGATAGTCTCAGATAATTGGATAATCTTGGTGATTGCAAAAATTGCATGTCCGCTCTCATCCCTATTCTGAACCACATAGACAATGTTGCCATAATCCAACCAAAATGTCCTTTAACTGAGGGCTAAACTACAAGATACATTAAATAAGTTGCATGCAGTTTACCCCCCCCCCCCCACTCTTTATAAGTGTGCAGGACCCTGATCCAGATCAGGACCGGCATGCATAGGAAGTTTAAACCTTCCCCACTCAGCCATTTGTTTTTGGAAATTCACCCACACCCCTCATGTGTGGCCTGGGGGCTTTTCTACTGACCAGCAGCTCCTCTGTTTTAAGTTTCAATTTGTTTGCCTTCAGCGAATCAGCCAATCCATTACCAATACCAGACATTGATTCAGAATACCAACTGCTTCCTTCGATTGCATTGGAAAGGAGAGATAGAGTAGGATTTCATCCGCATATTGGTGGCACCAAACCCCAAAACCTTGGACAATTTCCCACAGTGGTTTCAAGTAGATGTTAAATAATATGGGGGATGGAATAGAACCCTATGGAACTTGATAGGCCAATGACTAAGGAGTCCAATAGTACTCATCTAGCACCACCTTCTGGAACCACCCTTTAGGAAGCACTGGTACCAAACAAAACAGTGGCACCCAAGCCCAACCTGGTCCAGAAGGATATCATGCACTCCAGAAGGATATCATGGTCAATGGTGCTGAGAGATTCAGCAGGGACACACTACCCTCTCCAGTATCCAGCAAAGGTCATCCACGGCAACCAAAGCAGTTTCCATCCCATAACCAGGCATGAGGACACTTCTTACAGTGGCCAAACAGCTCCATACAAATCTGAATAGTACCTATCCTATCCAACAGTTCACACCACCTATTCTAATCGATTTGTTTTCCTGCCCTTATATTTCAGGAACTCATAGAAGCCGGTGTGTTCCTACACAGTAGCAACCAACAAGTTTTAAATGAATTGCTAAGGGAATTCCATCTTTTCTTCAATAAATATCCAATAACAAGTGTTGTACACATAGATATAATAAATAAATAAGTGAAATTGAGTGAGTTGGACTTCAGCTATGGACTTAAGACTTGAAAATCCTCATTTTTAAAAGTTATTACTTGTGAGATGTGGGGGGGGGGGAACAACCAGATATCCCTGGGGACTTAGCTGAATGGCAAAGTTAATGCTCCCTGGAAATATTTCCAGGAAGTCCCTCAGCTGCTATGGCACTAATGGCCACTGTTTGAGTACATTGGACTTAACACTGTTTTCCCTAAGAACCCAACCTTGACTCGTTTCCTTTTGGTTGTTTTCTTTCCTGGCTCTCCTGACTAATACATCATCAGACCAAAGACTCTGTGAATCCTCTAAGGTATAATTAAAGTTGTCTGCTCTGGGTTTTCAGTGTATTTATTTTTAGATGGGAGGGAACTTTTGAATATCAGCTTTAAAAGTTTACCTTTGGTTATACAACATTATATCCCTGGGAATCACTATCATCATATACTGCTGTCTGTAGTGAAGGGGCGGGGAGATGAGTTCTCCAAGATATGGATGGTTCTCTAAGATATGCTATGATGATTTCCATGCAACAAACATGATGTCTTATCAAATATAGAAGGCATCTGATATTAACTCCATGGGTTCATGCATAGTGCAGTATGCACTGTGGAGGGGAAATATATGTACAAATATTATAAGAAAGGAATGTCCAAATATATGTCTGAGTGTGGAAAGCTAAGCAGGGTCAGGCCTGGTTATTACGTGGATGGGAGACCCCTCCTCTAGTTTCCTGCACTGAGCAGGGGGTTGGACTCGATGGCCTTGTAGGCCCCTTCCAACTCTATGATCTATGAATCTATAAAATCCATGTTTGTGTGGGAGGAGAAGTTTGCTTTGGAATTTGCTTCGGAGTGCCCGCTACCTTAGGAGGGATCAGGCAATTGACTTAATTACATTCAGGGAGGTGATACAATGATGTATGTATGTATGTATGTATTAGATTTGCATCCTGCCCAACTGGCAAATACCCTTGGGGCAGTAAATATAATAATATGGCAATTCAAATATCAAAATAATAACTAAATATTACAAAAATTAAAAACATTGAGGAGCCAGCAGTAAAATTAATAAAGCAACAGAATAAAGGTTAAATTCCAGCTTGAAGAGGAAGGTCTTAAGCTGGCATCTGAACGTATACAGCAAAGACACCCATATCTATGGGGCAAGGGAATCAGCTAACCTACCTCCTGTACTGGGGCAGCAGCTATTAATGCTGTTTGCAGGTTCATGCACAGAAGCACCATGCAAGAAGAGACAAGGAGGTAGATAAATAATGTTCTGCCTTAGCAGCAGCAGAATTTTGTACCAGGTGGAACTTGTAGTCTTTTAGTTTTGAAGCTCACTGGCCTCATACAGGATGCAACACAAGCAAGAGCAAAAACCCAAGATTGGATAGCAGAGATGACAGGTTCCTGTTTCTAGGGTTATGGAGCTGGTTATTTTATGGTTTATATGAAGGCCCAACATCATCCAAGCAGTGACTGGCTTTGTCTAGAAGAGCATGGTACTAGGCTGACAGTTGCTAAGGGCAACATGTTGTCAGTAGAGACTCTGACTCCTTAGAAATTGAATGTCTTTAGTGATAGATGAATTCAATTCAGAATTGGCTTGATAATTATGAGCTTTCTTAGCAAGTGTTTGGAAAATAAGTGTGTCTGTTTCTGATGGTTCTCTCCTGACTCATAATGCTGGTACATGCACACTGAAAGTGCAAGTGTGTGCACCTGATCATATTACCCCCTGGGAATCATAGTTCTCAGCACCAAGTATGGCTGTGAGTCACCCTTACCAAAACAAACACACCCAGGAGTAAGAACGGCTCTTAGAACTTGATGGGGTGGGGTGGAGAACACAATGATCTAACATGTGTGCAAGAAACAATCGAGAGAATTAACCCAAACAGCTACTCGCCAGACAAAAGGCTGCTTGGTCTAGTGGCATGGCCATGTAGTTCATAGCAAACAATGAGATTTCCACCGAGAGGAAGGGGCTGACATTCAGCAGTTGCATACAAAGCATCCTGAATGCTGCATGTGAATGTGCAGAATCTGGTTTTACATTCCAAGCCAGAGAAGAACATCTGGGTGAAACAATGCTCAATTCATAATACAACTGAGCATAACAAGCTGGACAAATTCACATTCCAAATGTATACCGTGGCTGGGCACCCTCTAGCCCTCAGTGTTGTTTCGTGACCCTCAGCCTAATTGCAAGAGCTCTTTGCAGGTGAACAGTTCAGACCTCAGGTAAGAACAATCTGTCCCTTCCCTAGCAGCAAGCTGGGTGTGGAGGAAAGGGGGAGGAATGAGGGGGGTGGCAGAAAGAGAGGGGGGGAGATGGGGAGGGGGAGGGGGAGATGGGGAGGGGGGAGATGGGGGGGAGGGAGGGAGGGGGGAGGGAGCAACCCCTCCCACCTTTGGCTTTGGCCCTGCCCATCACTGGCTTCAGCCCCGCCCATTATTGGCATGTGGTCCCGGGCAGATTACCCCCACGGGAATGCAGCCTTTGACAGAAAAAAAGGTTCCCTACCCCTGATTTTAGGTACAAAGCTGGCAAAGCTTTATTAAATATATATATAAATAGACACACACACACACCACAGTCAAAATAAGCAAGCGCATAACCAGTATTAGAAGTCACCCCACCCCTGCATACTACCCTGCTTGTGGCTACCAAAAGCCATTTGTGCTCCCCTGCTCCTTGTGGTGAGAGCATCATTATGCCATCTCCTGGGAGCAGCCAGAGGGGAGAGGAGGGGAGGGACGATGAGGCCCCAGCACAAATAATCTTGTCTATGTTCAGAAGAACTAAGATCGTACCTTGTCCAGGTGGATGCCTCCTTTTGCATGCACGGATACCAACATGAATAGACTCTTGAATCATTCTGTATTGTCGACAGTATCGACACTCGGTTTGCTCAGAAGCTGCTGCCACACACAAGAAAGAAATTGGACTGGATGAGGAAAGTCTGACATATTTAGATGGATCGCTGTATCGTCTGTGTTCTTCCAAACACCCAGTCCTGATTGTTTGATCTAGTGGGGATAAGCAATTTGTTTGGCCTGCAGATCCCCTGTTTGGAGATATGCCTGATAAAGATTTCTGTGAAACCCCAAACCATATATACTTAAGCTGATCCAATGAAAGAAGCCATTTTATTTTGGCGTCTCCTATCCTGCAGCAGCAACTTAGAACACAAGAGCCCTGGTGGATCAGACCTGGTGGATCCTGTTTCCAACAGTGGACATCCAAATACCTCCAGGAAGCTGACAAGCAGGGCATGAAGTCAACAGCTGTTCCCTGTTGCATACGCCCAACTTCTGGGTATATTTGGAAGTATACTTCATAGGGATATGGAGATGTCCCCCCAAGTCCTGATCTTGACTGGGAGGCCCTGTAGCTGCTCTTTGCAGTTGTAAAAAGAATCACACAACTCAATGTGATGTGTTTCGCATCAGGTGCAGTTTGGCCCTCATTCTCTGCTTTAGCCTTTCCTAGCAGGGAAGGTGTTCCCAGGTAATTTTGTCTGCCCTTTTCCAGCTCTGTGATATCCTTCTTTGAAATGGGGCAACCAGAACTGTACACAGTATTCCAAAATGAGGCTGCACCATTGATTTATATAAAAAACATCATAGAGTTGTAGACAGTTAGAAGGGTTCTCAAAGGTAATCTAGTCTAACCCATTGCCAATGCAGGAAATCGACTCCTACAGCATCCCTGACAGGCAGCCATTGTGCCTCTGCTTAAAAAAACAAGAGTGATCATTTTATGTTTAACAAGTTTTCTAATAATTCCCAATGCTGCATTATCTCTCCCCGCCTCTGCCCCATTGCTGCTTCACACTCACCGTATGTGTTGCTAATCACTTGGACCCTCTGGATGATTCCAGAGATATGCTGGTGCTGACATGCACTGCATAGCCTCTCCACATGATCAGGCAATGCATGGAGGCAGGAGCCATTGATGACTATTTTTGAAAGAGCATTTTGGTGGCACTCAGTAGAGTGGTTAGTTATGTCTAAACCAGCCCTAAGACAAGTAGGATGGGCTTTGTGCACCTTACCATGTGCCTTAACAGCCAGGTGACGGGGGATGATTGGAATTTTCTGATTCAGATGCAAAAGCTCCCGTTGTTCGTTTCCTGACATGGGCTGGTGTGTTAAAATAAAAACTTGCAACCCCTGTTCAAGCCATGGAGGTCATTGATCCATTTGTAACCTATAGGGCCATCTGGCTATGTATGAACTATGAATATAGCTTTTTATAAAGCCACCTGCGGTAGCATTTCATTTCACCCATATGCTGCTCCTTTGGGAATTCAGCTGATGATGCCTTCCTGCTCCTGCTCTTTCACACGGGTCAGTGAATAGCTAGCTGGTGGAAACTTTGAGATGCCACCCATCTGGTTATGCAGATCCAAATGGGTAATGCAAACCCTTCTCCACACAGATTTTAAACAACGGCCTAAATGAAAGACTTCTGCCAAACGAGGGGGGATGTGTGATAGATATCAGCAGCTCCCCTGGATTATTTTAGCAAAGATGCTCCCACTCCCCCCCCCACCTCCTTGTTCCATATCGACTCTTTGGAGGGATCAAGGACACACGTTTCCCCCTTTCCTTTTCTTTGAGAAGCAGATTGCTCCAATATATTACTATTGTATAACATGTATATTATATGATCCCTAAAGTGCAATTATGTACACTTTTTGTAATTCACAGACATGCAATGTCATTGAGTGATACTGATGCAACGTCTGGAGCAAACTCTCCTGTTTGTTGTTCATTTCTGAAAGATTTAAAAAAAATAAGGATTTTCAAAAACCTCTTTAGCATGCGACTCTTTAGTCTGCTTAGTACATTACGCTCAGTTTTCATTAAGGATAGAAGAGAACCTTGAGTGGGACCCACATTTGCAATACCCGATTAACTAGCTTCCAACAGACATCAGCAGAGTTACCCCTCATGTTCTTTCACCATACTGGCTAGTACACACCCAGTAAATTCTTGACTGAATTTTTTATTGATCTTGATGGCTAAAGGCCCATGAAAAGCTAATGTTATTGCCTCTTTAAATTGTTTCAGCAAGCTTTTGGTGACAGCTTTTGGGTAGCATAAAATACCAAACTCAAATGTCTTCTGTTGTTTGCTTTAAAAAAATATATGCCGGAAATACGTAGATGGATTTTTTTTTAATTTTCAGAGGCATCCAATTAGGAGAATGTAATAGTGAAGGCAAATGTTTCCCATGGAGCTGCATCTGTACACCATCCATCAACTGCACACAGAAAATGCAATATCTATTTTCCAAAACAAAGCTTTAGAGTAGAATGAACATTGTTACTTCTTGCTGCTGCTGCTGCTTGCTTTCAGCTAGCCCTCTTATGTGAGCAAGAACAGTTAGTACGTAAGCTGTTTTCCTAAGGAAATTAATGGAAAAACAAGATTCCCAGCCATGGCATGTCAAAGAAATCGTTGCACTTTCAGGCAGGGGTGGGCAACCTTGGAGTAATTTTAATAGCCCTCTGCAAGTAGGGATGTGTGAATCGAGAGAAAACCACTCCACTGGTGATTTGTGGATTTGGGGGCAATTTTCACTCTGGCATCCACCGATTTGCAGACTCAGAATTTGTGCAAAAGCATTCATGTGCATTTGCACAAATTCGCATTCGCACTCCCGAGAATGCGCAGATCGGCCAAAAATGTGCAAATCCCCATAACACATACTTTACTGTATGAGGGATTTGTGCATTTTTGATTGGTGTTTTTTATTTTGCATATTTTTGCAGCTGAACTTGTGCAAAAATGCACAAGATAAAAAAAAAACCAGTCCGCAAATCCCGCGGACTCCACATGACCTGGGAAAGCCAGTATGCTGAGGAATGTGTGGGGTGGACTCCAAGAAAGCCAGTCTCATTTGAGTCCATTGCAGATTTCTCCAACTAGAGATGGGGGTTGTACCTCTGGGGGGGGCTCATAATCTCGCCTCTCCTCTCCTCAGAGAGCAGGGCTGATTTCGGTCTCATTCCAGCCCCCCGATATTCGCGGTAACATCCCTGTCTCCAACGTCCCTATCTGCAAGAGGTCAGTTCAGACCTCTGGCAAGATCAATCTGCCCCTTCCCTGGCAGCCCGCTGGGTAGGGAGAAAGAAGAGAGGGGGAGAGAGAAGGGGACAGCAGAAAGAAAGAGAAAGTAGGAGCACCGCCACACACTTTTGGCTCTGGCCCCACCCATCATGGATTCAGCCCCGCCCATCACTGGCATGTGGTCCCTGACAGGTTACCCCCAAGGGAATGCAGCCCTGGACAAAACAAAAGGTTCTCCACCCCTGATTTCAGATACAAAGCTGGCAACCATTTATTTAAAGCGGAGGAGGGAGAAAACGAGAGATAAATAAGGTAGCCCCAACCAGTTATGGCCTATGTCCTTGTCCACTGCTGGCTTTGGCCATGCTCATCACTGACACGCAGCCCCTACATATTACTCATGGGGGAATGCAGCCTCAACAGAAAAAAGTTCCCTCATCCCTGCATTAGATAATAGTATTACATTGCTATTTGCTTCATGTTTACCAATTGCATTTCAGACACCAGGCAATGTAGAGCACACAGCTTTCTTATTTCCCCAAATATCATTATATCAGCAGGCCTGCATTTTTCTGGGTAATCCATCCCCCTGTCAGAGGAGCTTCCTTTTACAAAGTACTTTTTATCTCTTCTTTGCTTTACGGGGACTTTGAATACATGAATTGAGTGAGCTGATGCAGTGATGTGATTATATCTAAAATGACCGAGCCTTTCATTCTGTTGTTTATTCACTGGTTCATTGGTTGTGTGTTTTTTAATCTGTTGATGTTTCTTTTTTTAATGTTATTTTTGTAAGCCACCCTAAATAAACATGCTTTTGCACTGAAGAGTCAGGTATAAATTCATACAATAAATAAACAAGTCAGCTCTAAGGAGTAGGAATCATCCCTCCCTTTATTTCCATCTCAGGCATTGCTGAGAAATCTAGTTCAATGACAATGCAGTAGAGTATTCCATGATGCTACTGAGTGGGTTTGGTTCAGATGGTTTGGCCATCAGGGCCCTATCTTGGGCTCACATTCTCTCTCTCTTACATTTTTAACCAAATTGGGGTGAAAAAAAATAGATAAGACATGATTTTGAGTTCAGAATGAGCACCTAATCTGCATCCTCATAATGCTTCCTCACCTCATTGCTACCCTTTCCCCATACCATAGTTGGAATGTATGTATGTTCACGGAACCAAAAATTGATTTCATGTGCCATTAGCAAAAGCCCAATTATCTTCTATATTCTTTTTAATTAACTAGTATATTGTATGCTTTTCATTCTCTGTGTATGCTGATGGTCTTTGGAACAAGTTGTGCTGCCTAAAGATGGGGAAAGTACTGCAAAAAAAGGAATAATCAAAAAGGTAGCTTCTGTTGGAGAGCAAATTGGAAAAGAAATATAATTTGCTTGATATATAACATGCTTTGCTGCATTTTGTACAAAGAAATCTCCTGCTAAGAGTACCGATTGAGGAGGATTCAGTTCAGATTGCATTTTCAAACGAACTTACCAGGATCACGCTTCCCAAATTACTATGTGAACACAGCTATTCTTCAGGATTCACATTTCTCAGAATTTTGCAATGGAATTCTCCTAAGAAAAAAATGCATACAAAAATGTGTATACTGGGCAAAAGTGTGCACAAAAATAAGTATATTGGGGGGGGCAGTACAAGAAAGCATTATGTGAGGGAACACTGCTTGCAAAAAATACGTATCTTAGGCAAAATGCATACAAAAAGTGTATATTAGGAGATATGCATATGAAAATGCATACCAATTTTTGTACAGATTTTTTTTTTTTTTTAAGTCACAGACTGATGCGGAAATGGAACAGAATGAACAAAGTATTTGAAAAATGTGAAACCAAGAGAAACTAAATCTGACAGATTTCTTCCATTCCTAGCTAAGAGAATACTGAGCTTTCCAGAGGGTTCTTGATAGAAAACGTCTAAAATCACTTCCCACAATCTGGAACAGGACTGGAAAACTTCAGACTTGGGGGGCAAATCTGCCCCTCCAGGATTTCCGAGGTAGCCACACCCCAATGTCTGGTGGTTTCTTGGCTTTTGTGCAGCTTTCCTGCCATTCTCAAGGTTGAAATGCCTCTCCTGAGGCCTTGTTACTGACAGGAAGAACTTTCAGCTACAATAGGCTGGGTGTTGTTGTTTTTTCTGTCATTTTGGCCCCACCCCTTTTGCCCACCACTGGAATGCAGCCCCCCAAGAGCTTCTCCGAGATGGAATTTGGCCCTTGGGCTGAAAGAAGCTCACCAGCCCCTGCTCTAGAACATGTTATTTAAAAACACACATAACAAATTATTCCCCAACTAATAGTTCATAGCTATTTAAGGAGGTAAAGTACATTTTAAAGTCTAGTCAGTTCAGTCAGTGTAATACACCATTGGCTCTCATTTTTAGCTTTCTGTTGTGTTTTATTATTATGTTTTAAACTTGGGATTGTGAGCTCCCTTAGGGGTGGGGGCTGCCTTGGGGCTGAAAGGGAGGAAGAAATTATTTTATAAATATAGCTAAACTAAATGCACGGAATAAAGCACATTTTGTACTGAATCATATTGAACTCCCTTGCTCCAAAGAATACCCTTGGAATAGAACACGCCTATACTAGATTTAAATGGACTTAATAGTAATTTCCAGTTCCCAGTGAATCCTGGGGAATATAGTTCTATGGGGAGTGGCTAGGAATTTTACAGTGAATTCTCAGTACCCTCACCATAAGTCCCAGGATTCTTTGGAGGAAGCCATGACTGTGCAACTGGTATACATAAAACCAATATTCATTTATTTATTTATTATATTGATACCCCACCTTTTTTCCTGCGAGGAACCCAAGGCGGCTTACATAATTCTCCTCCTCTCCATTTCATCCTCACAACAACCCTGTGAGGTAGGTTAGGCTGAGAGAGTCAGTGACTGGCCCAAAGTCACCCAGTGAGTTTCATGGCCGAGTGGGGACTAGAACCCGGATCTCCCGAGTCCCAGCCCAACACTCTCACCACTACGCCACACTGGCAACATATATATTTGTTGTCATGGCCCAGGACCAAGAGTTTTCTGAGGCTGAAGTTCCTAGTGTCCGTGACTCTGAATGGGAGTTAGAACCAGTTCTCGGACCTTTGCAAATAGGGCCCTCCATCTTGTACCCAATAGGTGGTGCCATTGTCCTGCGGAGCATTCCCCAGCCAGATCCTTACTCCCCAGACCCCCACCCAGAAGATGCCAGTAACTGTGAGAATAGGCCACTGGCCCTTTAAAAGCACACACACACACACACACACACACACACACACACCAAGATGCTATGCAGCACCTGAGGAGGTGGAGATGCCAGAGGACTCTCCTGATAGTTGTTCTCAGTCCAGTGCGGGAGTAACCTGCTTTACCTGGTTGCTGGATTGCTCTCCATGGTCCTCCACATGAGCTCACAGTCCCCGAATCAGTAGCTGCACCTCCATCCAGGGTCCTGAGCCGCGCACCCCCCTGGTGTCCCCTTGCTTGAGCCATTGCCTTGTAGGGAGGATGGAATCTGATTCTTTCTGCCATGCCAACAGGACCTCTCTCTGCTGCATCGACATGCCCGAAGAGTGAGAGGAAAGGATTGTAAGGGGAGTTGTTCGAGCATGTCAACAGCACAGGACCCACTTAATAGGCTGGAAGAAGGAAGGGGTGCTAAAAATGAATGCCCCTCACTCCTGTCAAGCCGGCCCCCTGCTGCTGATGCTTTCACTGGGCCAGCCTCCCGCTGCCAACATGCATGCCACCCATGGCCTCTGCCAGCTCTGCATTCAGAGAGTGAGGACTGAGATGGGGCCCTACACACGTGCCATGAATAAATACATGTGCAGAATGGCCTCCATGTGAGGGAGGATCCTGATGCACAGCCACCGACGGGTGTTGCTAGTGTGTGTGCTGGCAGTGGGTGTGGGGCTATTGCTGGGTCTGCCAACATGGTGACCGTGGGCACCAGTGTGCCCGCAGACACCTCTCTTGGTGCCTGCCACTCTTGAGTTTCAACTTTATTTTTTTAAGACTTTTTAAAACATACACTGACTGGTGTGCTTTTTTAACTGGGAGGCTGACATGCTACAAAGCAAAGTGTTGAGCTCCAGCCCCATCTCTACGAGGGCTCAAAAAAAATGATTTGGTGTTTTGGAGCTGAGACACACACACCCCACCTCTGCCTTGTATTAGGTTCTTGGGCAAGTTACTTTTCTTTCAGTCTTACCAATTTACCTTCTGGGAAATGAGTGTTTTGTGACCATGGCAGCTATTTTATGAATGGGCCATTTTGTGAGAGCACCCATGACACACTCTCAAAATTCCAGATGTGCCCACCAGTGCAAAAATGTTGGGGACCCCTGGGCTAGCCCATGAGATCCTGTGGTCCCTTCATGCATTCTTTACCGGAACCCCCTCATGTTACTTTTCTTCTCTGCAGTTTTTTTTTAAAATTATTATTATCATGGGGTCACCGTTACTACAACATTCAAATGTGTGCACTTACTCATATGTCTAAAGCAGGACAATTACCGGTATGTGGGAGTTCATTCCTTCCACTTTTTGGAAGACAGAAAGGCATCCTGCATGAAATGCAGGTATATCACTGGACTTTTATGGGATGACTTGGCTTGTGAATGCTTCTCTGTGGTTAGAATGAATCGAGATACAACACATCCTATTAAAAAAAACCTTTCAAAACAGATTGAATTATCTGGATTTGATGTAAGCTGAACACAATGAGCAGTTAATAAAACAGTCCAATCTATTCCTAGGATGCTGGAGTGGGTAGAAGAGTTGGAAACTGGTTTCTGGCCCCAGCACTGAGACCCTGAGAGAGCGCTGACTTGGCATGGCAGGTGAAGTCTGCACCACTTAATTATTGATGCCATCAAAGTTTGATTGTATCTGACTTGCAATATGAATTTACCCTGGTTGCAAGAGGTCAATGCATTTTGAGATAAGCTCCCTTGTCCCTGAAAATGGTCTTCTGCTCACAATTTAAATGGAGACTCTTAGGAGCTTAGGTGCCTATTTTGTGCCTTCCTGGTCCAACTGCACTTTTCAGATTAGGCCCTCGAAAAAAGTTAGCTGCCGAGATGGCGATTGATATTCATTCCTTGCTGAAATGGGCCTGAACTTTTAAAGATAGGTATGCAATATTGTGGCTTCTCATGCACACCCCAAAGACAGGGCATACATTTTTAAAACATAACCTCTGCATGATAAACCAGTCACTCAGGTTTGGCTGTTGGAAAAGCAAACACCTCTGACTATTTGTGGAGTGTGGGAGAGGAAACACTTCTTAAACAACAAATCAACCCACCATTTCAAACTGTTCATCAAACAAATCAAACAAATTAAGATTTTGGCATGCCAACCAAAGCAACAACCATTCATGCAGAATCGCAAAAAAATATCATGAACATGAAGAGATTTGTGGCACTTTAAAGACTAACAAATGTATTCTATCATAGGCTTACATGGAAATTGTCCATCAGGTGCATGATGTATTAACCTCAAATTAACACTTCATGCATCTGATGAAATGAGCTATAGTCCATGAAAACTTATGCTAGAAAACTTAGGCCGGGATAAATGTGTTCCTCTTTAAGGTGCCACAAGAGTCACTGTTGTTTGTTTGAGCGTGGAAAGCTAAGCAAGGTCAGGCCTGGTTATTACTTGGATGGGAGACTCCTCCTCTAGTTTCCTGTATTGAGCAGGTTGGACTCGATGGCCTTGTAGGCCCCTTCCAACTCTATGATCTATGGATCTATGAACACAGCCTTCCTTGGCACATTAAAAACAAACCTTTGCAACGTACTTGTAAGGAAAAGAGCATCACACAGTTGTCTAAACAAGAGTCCTGCACGACAATTCCCAAGCAGTAGCGAAAGCATACACACACATAAGAGCATTCTAGATAGATAGACAGATGCCATTTAAGAACCAATTTCAATGTTTTGTCCATTGTAATTGGCGACCCAGTTACAATTCAAGCCAGGGGAGTTAGCCCACTACTAATATAAAGAGCCTTGAAGCCCTTGGGTACTTATCCTTGTAATCATGGATAAGAAATGAATTGCAGGGTGCCATCATGACTCCTTCACTGGGCCTTTCCCCTCTAACATTTTCCAAGACATCATTCGATGTCAAAGAGTTGCCAGTACAGCTTTGGGACAAAAGTATGCAGTAGCAACTCTCATGAGCGGGCCCCAGTTTTTAGATAAGAAACAGAGAAGTTAAACACACACACACACCCCCCACAACAATAAGGACACCACCACCAGATATTATTTGAAGCAAATCAATTTGCAATTACTAGATTAATTAAAAGAGGTCTCATCCAAAATTGCATGATTAAAGGCAACAGTCCATTAGCCTCTCAGCTGATTGGAATCAGATTAATGAAAACACAATCTGATTTCTGTATATTTGCTTTAACTGAAGTGCTTTTCTCCTAAGCGGTGTGGCACCACTTGCCAGCCTGCACTGCTGTGCCTTCAGTTTAGTTGGCCTTGGGGGGGCACCCATCCGTGTTGTCCCCAGCCTCCCCCAAGCCCCTTGCACCTGATCCAAACTGCAATCAGTTTCATCCCAGTTTTAGGAGAGAGGCTGTAACTCAGAGAGAAGCTCTTGTGCATTGCCAAAAAGGACACTGATTTGCATGTACATATATAATGTATACATCTAGATGCAAGCTTAGAAATCATTACTATAATTTAAGAAGAAATACAATATACATCTCATACTGTGGGGAATACTGTGACCAGGTGACTTGCTCAGTCTGCTGTCCCAGTGCTGACTGCTGATGGGCCACTTTGAGACCCCCTCCCCGCCTGCTCTCTCTTCTCAGGGTTATTTATCTTTAAACTGGACTTTGACTGGACAGCCCTTCAAACAGAGGATGCTTTCAAACAGAAGACCATCTTTTGCTAGGCCTTCAAATAGAGGGATGTCCTCTATAAAGCAGAACACATGGCCACTCTAGGAACAATGATTTCCAGGCTGAAGGTTCCAGTGTCAATCCTTGGCATCTCTCTGACCCAGTCCCTCAACAACAACACATGCCGTGTGGATGCCTGTGAAGGGGTGCCAACTTCTGAGTATATGAGTATGTGTAGGTGTGGTCAGTCTGGGGTCTCAATTGCACAGTGTGCATATGAACATTCACCTACTCATGTGTAGGCTCCCTTTTAGAGATGCCCAGACTCAGTGGGTTGGATCCAGGATCTGTGCTTTCCATGGATGGAAGGCTTCACTCATGAAAGGTGCCTCCACCCACCCAATTGTGAGGAATCTCTCATCTCCCACCCACACTGCAGGTCGCCCCATTCAGCAATGGCCCTCAACCCTCTATTATGGACTTTGAAGAAGCCCGAGTGCAAGGTGAAAGGGAGAAACGTACTAAGCGAAAAGCACGTCAAACAAATCCTTTACAGGACCATCTTCCATCTGGTAACCTGTGTCCTCACTGTGGGAAGCTGTGTGGATCTAGAATTGGCCTCCACAGTCACTTACGGACCCATCGCTAGAGTCTACACAATCCTCTTTAGAATTTCCTCCTTTTATCCTGGAAGACAATCTTACTCAGTCACAAGTGATTGCCTGATGATGATGAGTATTTTCAGGTTGCTGCAGAGGCTGCCGTGTGGAGGAGCGGGAGGGGAAGTCTGTTTCAGCCTGCCCAGTTGCACGCGCCTAAACCTGGATCCAAACCGATGCGCTGATGTCAGGGGGTTGGGGGCAGCAGTCTGTCTCTGTCCCTCATGAATATTGTAGTATGCATGAAGAGGGCTGGTATGACACCCACATGTGTGTGAAGTGATATTTCTGATCCATGGATGGTTCCTGGTTTCACTCAGCATCTTCCAGTCCCAAAGTATAACCAAAACTCGGAGAGCCCAGGAATATGCTGGCATAGCAACAAGTTTACTTCCAGCACTTCAAAAATAGTTACTATTGGCTGTTAAAAGCAGTGGACATTTTGTCCTCTAAAAGTGAACCCTCGGAGGAATCAATAGAATTTGGGAAACCACTTTGGAGCTTCTTTATGCAAAATGTCAGGCCCACATGATGCTAAATGGCCTCATGTCAATGACTCGTGGCAGGGAAACCTGGGTTATTTCCCCTTGTCCTTACAACGAAAACCACTCAGGGGCTTCACTTTTCAAGGCTAAAGAACTCCTCACCAGGCTCCTGTCCAGATGCTCCTTTGTTCACAGCAAGATGTGGAAACGTAAAACGCCTCTTAAGAGAAAAAACATGGAGTTGGCCAGGCCTTTAACTAAGGTTGAGCTGCCAAATTGTAATGTTTTAATCTAGAATACCTGCTGCTTGTCCTCTCTCCCCACAACTCCCGGCACACTGGCCCACGTATGTTGGGTGTCACAATCTCTGCTGTGAGCTTTTGATATATACTACTAATGACATAGCCTTAAGTTTATAACCCAGACATCCCTATTGCTCCATTGTGACAACATGATGTGGAAGCATTTGCTCCCTTTGGGTGGTATTCACATCAAGGGAAGAAAAAAAACAGGGGGGGGAGGCACTGTGGAGCCAAGGCGAGAAGGAAAAAAAATCCCAGGTGGCACCTGGGATTTTTTTTCCCCTTCTCACCTTGGATTCACACCAAGGGGGCATCATAGAAATATGGCAGACTCCAGTTGTAGCAATGGAGGACTTTCCAGCAAATGCACAGCATTGGGAGGCAATATTTAGGGAAAATAAGGTTATCAAATTAATGGATTGGATGGGAAAAATTGAGACTAGACAACAAATATTGGAAATGATTGGGCCAGATAGAATTTCGTGGTTAAATTTAATGCAATTAGATCAGTGGACTAAGAAAAGGAAAAAGAAAAACGAGTATGAGAGGGAGTTTACTGGATTTGAAAAGAAAGTGTTGTCTAGAGAACTTATAGAAGGGAATGTTTCTTCTAGAGGGTTAACTAAGGAGATATATAAAATGATGCAGAGGATTGAAGCGAAAAAAAGACAACCTTAAGATGATGTGGGAAATGGAGTTTGAGGAGGAGATATCAAATGCGGGGTGGAGAAATATTTGGGGCAGACGTATATTAAGAAATATGTCGGTAAGGATAAAAGAGAATTTTTTAAAAACTGTTTGGAGATGGTATTTGACTCCAGTAAGATTAAATAAAATAGATAGTAATTGTGCTCCATTGTGTTGGAGAGGATGTCAGGAACTTGGTACTTATGCTCATATGTGGTGGAGCTGTAAAAGTGTATTGGATTTTTGGAATAAAATTTTTGGAGAAATTTCACTAATTATTGGTATTAATGTGGAGGTCTGTCCAAAATTAGCATTGTTATCAATAACGGAGAAACTTTTGTGCTCACAAGAGAAAAAGGAACTAATTGTAAGTTTATTAGCGGCAGGGAGATTATTGATTGCAAGGAATTGGAAAGTTCAACATCAGTATTTAATAATAGACTGGTATAAAGAGGTTTGGGATATTGCTTTAAATGATAAACTAACATGTAGTATTAAATGTAAAAGGGGACAATTAAAGAAAAATAATGTTAAGGAAATATGGGGGTCATTTTTAGATTATGTTTTAGTAAAGGGGAAAGGGAGTAAGCCATGTCATGATATGATGTATTTTTGGAATATAGATTAATGATGGATTATGTGGATAGAATTGGTTTTGGCCCCGGGGTGACGGGTGCACTTGTAGTGTATGATTTGTAGGTTTATGGTTTTTTTTTTTGTGTATGTGTGTTCTTTAAAAATAAATAAAAATTAATTAAAAAAAAAAAAAAGAAATATGGCAGAGGAAGGCTGTGTTCCTACCCTGCCCCTGCTGGTGGGCATGCTGCTGGCTTTGGACATCCATAATTACATAAGAAGAGCTCTGCTGAATCAGACAGGATCCATCCAGTCCAGCATTCTATTCTCGCAGTGGCCAACCAGCTGCCCATGGGAAATCCACAAGCAGGACATGAGTGCAACAGCACCCTTCTGCTTGTGTTTCCCAGCAACTAGTATATAGGGGTATGTTGACTCTGATACTGGCTGGAGGTAGTATATAGCTATTATGACTAGCAGCCATTGATAGCCTTTTCCTCCAGGAATTTGTCTAATTCTCTTTTAAAGCTATCCAAATTGGTGGCCATCACTACCTCTTGTGGTAACAAATCCCAAAGTTTAACTATGTGCTGTGTGAAGAAATACTTCCTTTTATCTGTCCTGAATCTCCCACCATTCAGCTTCATGGGATGACCCCACTGGGTTCTAGTATTATGCGTAGGGATGTGAAAATCTGTAAAGTTCTACCTCAAAGCTTGTCCCAACTCATGTCCATATCAGATTGTGAGCTTTCTTTTCTTTTCTTTTCATTTACACAAAAAATATGCATATTTTGGTGAGCATTTTCCTAAAGGTACAATTTGTGTGTGTGCATTTTAAAGAAGTATACACTTTTCTTCTATTCACTAAAGTGCAAAATTTTTCAAAATTATGCATACTTTTCAAATGTACACATTATCAAACACTCTTTTCTTTTATCCAGAAGTCGCATTGCAAGCTTGGAAGTGTGCAGACTTTGACCACAGATGGTGCCTGAGCCTGCATTTGAGTTCAGGAGGTACAAACTGGGTAAATTCTGGCATGAAACAAACTGAAATGAATTCCTAACACATTCCTATGAGACAGGGAGGAAAATCTCTCCTTATCCAGTTTCTCCACATCATGCATAATTTCATACACCTCTGTCATACCCCCGCTAACTGCTCAAAGCATCTCTGCTGCAAATCACACCCTCCGTGCCCAGATTTGCATAGGAGAAATGGTGGCCAGGCTTAAAAGAGATGAGGTCGAGGTGGAACCTGTAGTTTCCTCTGGATTTGCTTATTAAAGTCATGTATCCCCATCCATCTAAAAGTCAGTCATGTGGCTAGATCCCATCAAAAGCAACAGGATAAAAGTTCATCACAATGAACCTGTTCTATCGAACTTTGTCACTACTTTAGTTGGACTGGGACCAAATGAGTTACCAATTTGCTGGGGCACACAAGCATCTTAACTACAGTTTATACCTCAAGAAGGCCTCAAGAACATACGTATACACAAGGATTAGAAAATCAGTTTGGATAATTAAGTACACATTGTTGATTTAAAAGATTTTCTATCAATCCTCATTCTGAAATACATTTATTACAGAAGGAACCTCTTCCTCCTCTAAAATTCCTGGATGTATTGCCAACTAAGGCTACAATAATCCTACATCTGCTTACCTGGGAGTAATCCCCATTGAGTTCAATAGGACAATAAAAGCACAATCCTATGCATGTTGAGACAGAAAAAAGGCCTACAACTCCCAGTATGCCTCAGCCAGCATAGTGATGCATGACTACTACCTCAAGTAAACTATTTTGTGATACTGTCAAACAGTATGGAAACTTTAGGTCCCTTTCTCCACTCCCAATACCTCCTTTCAGGCGACTGTTATATTTATCAAGGCGGAGACAGGCAGAGTGCATTGGCCACAAGACAAATGTAGAATAGGTTGATTGGGGTCAAATTCAGCTTTCAACTGCAATTTTGAGCAGACATATGAATCCCGTAAAGGTCTCAAAGGTACTGAAGGAGAGATGAAGCAAGGGATATGAAGAGAACAGCTGATTGGATTACACTTTGCCCTTGATTTATAAGCCTAAACCAACAAACCAGAGAATGTAAATGCCTAGGAAGTTTGCATGTAACCTTTAAAATGTGCTTGGTTGTTGTCGTTTCTTAAAACCTTCTTCAGCTTGTGTATATTTCAGGAGTTTTAATCAGGCAGAATGTATCCCCAGCAATTCCACATTATCTGTCCTTGAAAGACTGAACTCAGAGGTCAAAAAACTACATACTCTGTGTTCTTGAACACAGCCTACCACTATTTCTGTATTTTGGCTTGCTGTATATCTGACAATTTGCCCTCCTCTTCTTTGCAAACACCCCACAACACCTGCCCCGGCAGGCTTATTAGTTTCTCAACCTCCTGGTGGTCTGCCATACATGGTTAGTAGACTGCTCCCATCTTGGTGAATCACAAGTTGTCCAGGCCTTGATGAAAGGCTGTGATATTATTTATTAAAATAAATAGTATCTCAGTGGTGTCCTTGGCTTAAGGTCACTGTTGAAAGAGGTTGCCTCGCAGTCACTGAATGTATGACACTGCAAACAATAATACCCATGAGGTAAAAGGAAATTTCAAAATCCAGATTTCCAAAGCTGAAACCAAACCAAAGCTGAAACCTGACCTCAAAATTCTCTCTCTCATATATATATATATATATATATATATATATATAATTTTTATGCCACCCAATAGCCGAAGCTCTCTGGGCGGTTTACAGCAATTAGCAAGACAGTCCCTGCCCGCAGGCTTACAATCTAAAAAGACACGACACACAAGGAAAAAGGAATGGGGAGGGAAGAAGGGGGAATATCTATTAATACTCCTGGCAGGGCTGGTGGAATGGCCCTGCACTCCCTCTCTTCTCCCTCTGCACGGCCTGCTGGAATGGCTGCTGCTGGTGGCAGTTGAGGGAGGAGGAGCCTTCAGGAGGGCGGCCTTTCAGTGGGGCTGGTGGAATGGCCCTGTGCTCCCTCTCATCTCCCTCCTCTCAGCCTGCTGGAATCTATCTATCTATCTATCTATCTATCTATATCCCCAGATACTGACTGCTGTGTGCAGATACTATCAAATACTGACTGACACTGCATGTCACCTGTCAAATGCTGCCAGATCACTAGCAAACATCTAAAAGACCTCTGTGGTGTAATAGTTAATGTCAAACATAGGGGTCGGGGAGGACCTTCTCAGTGGTGGCCCCGATTATGGAATGATCTCTCCACTGAAGCCCATCTGGCACCAACTCTGTTATCCTTTCGGAACCAGGTTAAGACTGCCCCCTTCTCCGAGGCATTCAATGGCTTTTGATGGCATGGGGGGGGCATTTATGTCGGTCTAGTTGTGTTGAAATTGTTTTAGCAGCTCAAATTGTTTTAAATTCTGCTTTTAATTTTGTACATTGGAGTTTCATGCTGATTTATTGTATTTGTGGTTTGTGTTTTTTATGAATTGTTGTGAACTGCCCATAGAGCTTCAGCTATTGGGCGATATAGAAATGAAATGAATGTATGACACTGCAAACAATAATACCCATGAGGTAAAAGGAATTTTTATTTATTATTATTTATTTTAATAAATAATATTTATTTATAAATAATATTTATTTATAAATAAATAAATAAATAATGGTTCATATCCCCTCTCAGCCATGAAGCTCACTGGGTGACATTGGCCAGTCACTACCTCCCAAACTAACCTACTTCACAGGGCTGTTGTGAGGATAAAACTGGGGGAGGAGACCTATGTATGCTGCCTTGAGTACCTTGGAGGAAAGGTAGGTTATGAATGTAAATAATAATAAAATGTGTGTGCTTTTAAATGCTTAATTTCTAGTTCGGCCATGAAAGACATTATGTTTCCAAAACATAGCCATTTAAATATGTTTCTTTTCTTCTCTTCAGCGTACATGCTAAATGAATTTGGGAATTGGCTCGGGGGGGGGGAAGGGGGGACAAACCCAAACCTTTCACTATGTGAAAAGCTGCATTAACTGACTTTGCTCTTCCCTTTAATCAGAGCCTTGAGGATTGTCCAGAATGATATTGAAGTTTTCTTAGCAGCAAGAGTCTCATCATGTTCCCTGGGACAGATTCCACCTTCCCTGAGTGAAGCCTTGCTTTCCAGGTCCAGCCCTTTTGTATTATTCTGCCTATCAATACTAGAAAGATTTTGCCTTCCAAACTGATTTACTTCGAGTTGTTTACCAGCAAAGGAGCACTTAATGAACACGTCACTCCAGCCACTTTGGAACGATCCATAAAAGCACCTGCTGTTGGTTTATTCTTCAGACAGGGGATGAAAGTGCCGAAGACTTTTCATTAAAAATAATAATATTAGCATCAGATTATATCAGCAGAGAAGCAAGAAATGCAGCCGTGTATGTTACTGTGGTTTGCAAGTGTCTCCCACTCCTTGGCCTCATTAAACTCTCATTTGCCTAGAAAGCCCCAAGAACCCCATGAGGAAATGTCTTCTAGACACAGCGAGAGCAGCACGTTTGCAGTGCCTGAAGCTGAATTTAAGGCATGTTGTGTCGAACCTAGTAGCACCCCCCCCGACACACACACACACACACACACACACACACTTGCACATGGCTAGGGAAGAATTACCCCTCCCCCTTCCAACTGGAGAAGGAGGGGACTTGAAGGGGTGAGCTGAATTTGATTTGGGCTTGTGCTGATAACAGCTGGAGAGAGGACAGGGTTGTGCCCTCTCAGAGGAGCCAGCACATGTCACAGGAGCAAGGAGTAAGAGCTGAAAGCCAGCCTAGGTAAAAGCAGTCATGGTCTCTTGGATATGGCACAGTCTAGTGCAGGGCTCTCCAACCTTGGGTCCCCAGATGTTGTTGCTGGCCTACAGCTCCCAGCATACCCAGCCAGCACGGCTAATGGGAAGGGGTTCTGGGAGCTGTAGGCCAGCAACAACATCTGGGGACCCAAGGCTGGAGAGCCCTGGTCTAGTGTCATTGAATTGAATGTGACGTGGCCTGAGGGGCCCATCAGTGGCACAGTTGTGGTGGGCAGCTATTTTTGAGGGGTGCTTGAGGTGTGTGTGTGTGAGAGGTCTGCCAGCTTACTGGGGTGACAGTGGTGGTGGGACACTGCAGCCTGGCAAAGGCCTTGCATGCCCTGAGATGATAGAAGACGCAGTGAGGAGGAGTGTGATGGCCTTGTTGACAGGAAGTGTCCCCCTCCCCAGGAAACTAATTCAGGCTCTAAGGACAGCAAGACAGCACCCTCCGCCTCACTTTCGTCTTACTGAAGAAGCTGGATAAATGACTGCTTGGGCCTAACTTCTGTGTTTGGGGGAGGGGACTGCTAGGACAGGAGGCTCCAAAGAGGGGACTTTGGTGAACACTAGCGATCAATGGGAGCCGTGCCCAGATCAAGAGCGATTCCGCAGCAATTGACGGGGCTTTGTGGGGCTTCTCTTTGCCTGGGCCAGAGTGCGGCGGCGGCTGCACTTGGATAATGGATTTGCAGCAGCAACTTCCATAGTAGGCTGGTGGCAAACCATGAATTGAAACGAACTGGTCTTGGGGATCCCATTCTGCATGGAAGCCTGCTTGGGGCAGTGCGATATGAAAGAAAACGCCAGTACTGGCAGCCTGGGCTATATGAATAGCAGCGTCATGGTGATGGTTTTTGTTTGTTTGTTTGTTTTTTAAAGACCTTAGGTGTGGGGGTGGGGTGGGGTGGGCAGGTCAGTGAGGGGAAGGAAATGGATTGCACCCATGGACCTGAATTTGGTAGAGGAAATGGAAAGTGTAGCAGAGGCCAAGAGAGCCAAATTATTCTTTGCAACAACAATCTGAAGTTGCTTCTGTTAACGACACTGTGGCAATTGAAGCAATTGTAGAGAAGTAAAATATAACATAAAATTAACCGGTCCTTCGGGTCGGGTTAGCAAATTAACAACAGCAGCAACAACTACATCAAAAGGATTTCAAGAAATGTCCTGAAGTGCCACATCTGACATGAAACACAACTTCTGTTTTACACATAGCCAAACGCAGCCCTAGAGTCACTGGCTGTAAACCATTTAACAAACACATAGCAACGCAAAGGGAAGAGCAAAGGTAATCCACACGCTGCCTCTCCTGCCGTCAACGCTGAACATCCCAGCATTGCTTTGTGACACATGCCGTTGCTTTATCTTCTCCAAGTAAACTGGGCTTGATCCTGGCCAAGGGAAATCAGTTAGGGCTGCTATGACAGCATATCAATCAAATAAACAAGGTATCTTTTCGGTCTAGAATAGACGTGATGGGGCAGCCATACATGTGTCTGCCCTGTTCATTTTATAAAGTGGGGGAGGCACCTACCCTTTATATGAAAAGGAGGACGTGAGGGTGGAGAACGAAACCTGCCCTGGTTCCTTCCTCTCCCCCTCCACCCCAACTGTGCAGCACTCCACAATTTTAAGCAGTTTCCCCCCAGCCCCACTCCAGTGCTGGATGTGAGCCGGTCAGGGGGGAAATTGTTAAAGCGACAGAGGTCAGCAAAGGAAGGAAGGCTGGGGAGGGGAGAGGGTTTTGCGCCCCTCCCCAGCATGCCCCTTTTCATGAAAAGAGTAGACCTCCCGTTTATATGCAAACAGGGCAGTCATGAGGAGAATAAAATACATGTATGTAAATGCACGCTTCAGGTTTGCAGGATCTCCTTTGTTTTTGACATCGCCCAGGGTGGCCAGGTGACCGGCCAGATGGGCGATTCACAAATGTAATAAATAAATAAATAAATAAATTTTACTAAGATCCAAGATCCACCAACCAGAACCTGTTGCAAAAAATATATGTACACTATGCAGTTGCAGGATTTATTCTTCAAGACATCTTTTCGGAGATCTCTGCAGGCTATTTACAAATTTTAATCCCTGAATAAGCCCCACAAATATATGCCACATGGACAAAATGTACTGGGCTATTTTGAAGAATAACACTTTATTTTCCTGCCTCCTAAGACTTGTTCTCTCTTTTCCATGGGATTTTTTCAGATGCTTTCCTGTGTTGTCAGACTCCTGCAAAGATATGCAATTCTTATTAAAGAATTCTGAGCCCAGTAATTTGTTTTACATACCAGAACTGAACTGTCCTTCCAAACAAAAATCCATTCCTGATCACCACAGAGTTTCTTCATTTCAACAGTATAATTTAGGGGGCTTTTTGTTGCCGCTGTTTTTAAACCAATGGGAGTCAGAAACTTGCTGGTCTACTACAAGTTACCCAGAGATCTATCATTAGATCCCGATCTACTTTCTGTCCACCCCCTGACCTAGGCAAATTGTGAAGCAAAATCCATCCCCTGCATCTTTTTCAAAGGTAAATTTTAATCACTTTATGGTATACACTTATATGCCAGGTCTTTCTCTTCTAGCAGGCACTTCATTTTTAATCTCTTGCCCTGATTATTAACTTTATTACTGGGTTGTTAATATTTTAAATATTTTTTATGTTTTAATATTTTAATATTTGACATTTTCACTGATGTATTTATTGTCTGGGTTGTTATTTTATTGTTGTTTTGGGTTTTTTATTATTGTAAAGCACCCCAAGAGCATCTGCCATTTGGGTGGTACAAAAATTTAATAAACAAACAAAACAAAACAAACAAACACAAAGTCTGTAATCTATTCCTACAGTTGAACTCACCAGGTGATTAAGAACTCAACAAATAAATAGCTGTTTGGGTTCTGCATGAGCACAGCAGGTAAAACAGCAACAGCAAGGACCAACTGATCAAAATCCTTTTCCGAAGAGAACAAACCACTGAGATGCAAATTATCTTAATTTAGCCAAGTGTGGAACCTCGTTAAACTGCACTACTGGGTAGTCTAGAGTCAATGAAAATAATTTAGCTTCAGAATATAGCCCCATGTCTATTGCTAAAGAAGGCAACTTCAAAATTTGTTCTGTTGTCCTCTTAAAAGAAACCAAACATCCTGAATAAAACACTGAAATCCCACACAAAAAACAATTATTAGGAAGCTTGTACCATTAAAAAAAAAAAAAAAAAAAGAGGAGGAGGAAGAGAAGGAGAGTCCAATTAAATGAGTTTTGGTGGTAAACCTGCAGCAGGAAGACGGAATATTTGGAACTAGGATTTTTGCTATGATCCTAAACACACACTCATTAGTCAAGTGCCACTGACTATCCCATAAGCAAACATATTTAGAGTTGGGGCTGCTTACTTAGGTGTAATATTCTGTATAAGCATACATTTAAACAATACTAATGAATCCTGTATGGGGATGATGTTGCAAATGTACTGACAAACCCATGTGTTTCTCTTGGGGATACATTAAAAGAGACACAAACTTATAGTAAAGGTTATAGGTATCAATTGAATGGCTAGATCAGGGTTCACCAATGTTTTGGGGCACATTTGCATTTTTGAGAGTGTATTGTGTATGCTGTCACAAAATGGCTGCTCCTAGGGGGCTTGCCCATTCATAAAATGGCTACCATGATAGGCAGGGCCAGTCACTCATTCCCCAGAAGGCAAACTGGTGAGACTAAAAGAAAAGTAACATGCTCAAGAACTTAAGTAGAGGTGGGGACTGAGCTCCAAAACACCAAACCACTCAAATAAAGATAGGTGCTGGAGGACCATTAATTTTTTTAAAAAACCTTGAAAAATAAAATAAAAAACAAGAGGGGCCCAGAACCTGCCAGGCACAAAGAGTCCATGGACAGATTGGTGGCTAGAGGTACCACGTTGGAGACCCCAGTGATAGATGGTACTTTATTTATTTATTATTTTATTTTATTACATTTATATTCCCCCCTTTTCCCTCTTGCAAGAAATTCAAGGTGGCTTACATGATCCCCCTCCATTTCATCCTCACAACAACCCTGTGAGGTAGGGCAGGCTGAGAGTCAGTGACTGGCCCAAAGTCACGCAGTGAGCTTCATGGCCGAGTGGGGACTAGAACCCGGATCTCCCGAGTCCCAGTCCAACACCCTAACCACTACGCCACACTGGCACTCTACACCCCTACACCACAATACACTATATCATGGAAGAAACCATCTTATGTTTGTAGTAGGGACTGTAGCTAAGTGGAAGATCACATGCTTTGCATGCAGAAGGTTCCAGGTTCAGTCAATCCCTGGCGTCTCCAGTTAAAAGGATCAGGTGGCAAGTGATGGGAAAGATCCTTACTGAAGAAGAGCCAGTGTCAGACAGGGTAAACAGTACTGGGCTAGATAGACAGTCTCTGACCTGAGATAAGGAGCTTCCTACGTTCCTAAATATTTGGGAATAAATTTGTCCTCTATTTGGATGAGCTTTTTTGACTAACAGCCCCATCCTATGTGGGTGCCCGTAAACCTCCAAGCCCGGAGGATTACGGGCATCCAAGAGAAGGTGAGAGGAGCACGGTGGCTAGGATTGGCTGCACACTCCCCTCACCCTCCAAAACATTTAGATGGCCAATTTCAGCCGCCTAAAGTAAATGTTTCTCCCCTCCTCATGAGGAGAAGCTGAGGCATCACCTGGATTCCATGGAGGATGGAGGTGCCTTGCTCTTCCCCTGCCTCCCCCTGGGAACGCCTCCCCCATCTGGTACCAAAGACGGTCTACCGTCTTTGGTTCCCAGCCAGTGCAGAAAGAACCATGCTGGCTGCGAGGTGGGGGGGGTGCTCCGCAGGTGGAGTCCCCGCTGCGACCTCAGAAGGGATTTCCAAGGTTGCAGGGGGGACTCCAACCTATCCTACGGCCCCCCAGACAAGGTCGGGAGGCATTGGATTCCACCCTAAATTATTTGGCTGTGATTGAAGAAATGAAGAAACACAGAGAAATGGAATAGGATGGATATCTCCATTGGGTGGAGTGGCTACAGGAAAGATGAATATTATTCAACAACTTATTTTTGCTTCTTATGCTTTTGTTTCTGGATATATTCCTGGAATAATTCTAAGAAAATGGGATAGTATGATGAATGATGAAATGTATAAATGGTGAAAAGTAATCTAGAATATCTTATAAAATGTTACAACTAATAATGCATAAATGTTTCAAATATAGTTTGTATTCCAACATTGCTTAGTTGGTGGTGATATCATTTCAGTTTATAGATTTTGCTTATGTGGTTCTTGGTGGTTCTTAGAATACAAAAAATCTAGAAAGCCCTTTGAATTCACTCCTCTGATTTTAAAAGCAAAAGAGAGACAAAAATTGTTGACAATAGTGTAGCATTTAATTCATTTCTAATTAATGTCTTCAGATAGCCTGAGGCGAAATACTAGTTTGAAGTTTTTGCCATTGACCTGCATTTTACAAATGACTTATGCTATAATTCTACGCACATTTACCTGGGAGTAAGCTCAGTTGAACTCAATGGGATTTTGTTCCGAGTAGGCAGCATGCCTGGGGTTGCAGTGCATATCAGAGAAGGAACCATCTTTGGAAACAGCTTAGTTTAGACCAGGGGTGGGCAACTTGTTGCCCTCCAGATGTTTTGGCCTTCAACTCCCATGACTCTAATCACTGGCTGTGTTGGTTAGGGCTGTTGGGAGTTGTAGGTAAATCATGTGGAGGGCCACAAGTTGCCTACCCCTGGTTTAGAAAGACAATGGGATTTATAAGTTTGCAGGTTTCACTGATATTAGGTTCTTTTTCGGATTATGTAAATTGGCCTAAAATGGGTAGACTGAGACCTCCTATATCTCACATTTTCCAGTTAGGACATTTTAACTTAGAGGATATTAGGAGGTATCAAACAAATAGGGAGTGATCAGCTTTTGCAAAGATTCTTGCATCAACAACGGGAACTGAGATACTTTTTTCATATTATGAAACACTTTTGGTGGTAAAGGACAATTTTGAACAAAGATATAGGCTGAGGTAGCAAAGGGATTTCTAGCTGTGTGATCCTAGAGGAAACTTGGGAACATTTATACTTGAACTGGTACATAATTTCCACAGCTTTGAAAGAAAACCATGCTAAGAATCAACATAGATAGCACAGGGCTTCAACATTTGATGCATAATGAAAATGGTTAGAAATGATCATGCAGGGGATTTTTATAGGTGGTGGGGCTGTAATATAGTTATGGGGTTTAGGAAAGGAGTAATAAATGTCATAAAAAGACATCTCTGGTTATGATTTTCCATTGGACCCTTGGATTGCTCTGTAGGGCTCCATAAAGACCATTGTTGCCAAATAAGATCAGCTGTTGATAACAATTCTCCTTGTCACTGCCTGGCTGGAGTTAACCTTAATGGAAACCAGGTGAATTGTCAATCAAAAGTTGGATTAAGGAAATATGAAATACATTGTTGTTAACAAAATTGACTCATATACTTAGGTACCGGGAAGTAATAAAAATAAAAATAAAAGAAGCTGCTTTCAAGAGAAATTGAAAGAGCTGCCCCAGGAGGCTGTTCCAAGTGGTCCGGAGTCTGGTCGGTCCAGTCTCTCCGGACCCAATGGAACAGTGTAAAGCCTCCTGTGAGGCTTTAGCGAAGCACTTCACAGATAAAATCAATCGGATTAGGAGTGGGATATTGTGCGTCATGGATACAAGGAGTGAGCGGGAGGAGGCCAGTGGCAGACCGGTTTTGTGGGATCGGTTCCGGCTTCTTCCTTCTGATGAAGTGGACAAGGTGCTTTCATCTGTGAGGTCGACCACCCGCTTGCTTGATCCTTGCCCGTCCTGGCTCATAATGAGCTGTAGGGAGAGACTGGGTGAGGGGATCAAGGCGGTGGTGAATGCCTCCCTCGAGGAGGGAGTGATGCCATCAGCCCTCAAGGAGGCAGTAATAAGACCACTTCTAAAGAAGCCCTCCTTGGATCCCCAGGATTTAAACAACTTTCGCCCAGTCTCCAATTTACCATTTCTGGGCAAGGTGATCGAGCGGGTGGTGGGTGCTCAGTTGAAGGCACACTTGGATGAAGCCGATTATTTAGATCCATGCCAGTCGGGCTTCAGGCCTAGACATAGGACGGAAACAGCCTTGGTCGCCTTGGTGGATGATATGAGGAGGGCTTTGGGTAGGGGCGAATGCTCCTTTCTAGTCCTCCTCGATCTCTCAGCAGCTTTTGATACCGTTGACCACGGTATCCTCCTGGACCGCCTGGATGGGTTGGGCTTGGGAGGCACTGTATTGCAGTGGTTCTGGTCCTTCCTCTCTGGAAGGTACAGAGGGTAGTTCTCAGGGAGGAGGCTTCGGACCCTCGGCCGCTCACTTGTGGAGTGCCACAGGGTTCCATCCTCTCCCCGATGTTATTCAATATCTACCTCAAGCCGCTGGGAGCTATCATCAGGAGGTTTGGGGTGCGGTGTCATCAGTATGCGGATGACACGCAGCTCTACCTCTGTTTCAAGTCCTCACCGAGGTTGGCCGTTGAGACCCTGTCCAAGTGTCTGGAGGCAGTGGCTGGCTAGATGGGAAGGAACATGCTGAAGCTGAACCCCAACAAGACCGAGGTACTTCTGGTGGGGGACAAGGGGAGGTTAGGGGATGTTGAGCTGGTGCTGAATGGGGTACATCTGCCCCTGAAGGACCAGGTCCGCAGCTTGGGGGTCATCCTTGACTCCCAGCTGTCCATGGAGGCTCAAGTGTCCGCTGTGAGCCGGGCGGCGCTGTATCAACTCCATCTGATACGGCAGCTGCGCCCCTACCTTCCTAATCATCTGCTCCCATCAGTGGTTCATGCCTTGGTCTCCTCTCGCCTAGACTACTGTAATGCGCTCTACGTGGGGTTACCCTTGAAGACGGTTCGGAAGCTACAGCTGGTACAGAACGCGGCGGCTCGCCTGCAGGACCACATCACGCCAGTGCTGAAAGAGTTGCACTGGCTACCAGTTGCTTGCCGAGCCGAATTAAAGGTGTTTGTTTTGACCTTTAAAACCCTATACGGCTCCGGTCCAGTCTATCTCAAGGAGCGTCTCCAGCAACACCAAGTGGGCCGCTCAACAAGATCTGCCACGGACGGCCTTCTCCTTGTCCCTTCAGCCAGAGCAGCTAGACTGGTGGGGACAAGGAAGAGGGCCTTTTCTGTGGCGGCCCCCATACTGTGGAACTCTCTCCTGAGTGACCTCCGCCATGCCCCCTCTCTGCTGAGCTTCCGCCGCTCATTAAAAACCTGGCTGTTCAGGCGGGGAATATGGGGTGGGTTAAGATTTTAAAAATTTTAAACTGTTTTAAAAGTATTTTATTGCTTTTATTCTATGTACATCGCCCAGGGTGGCCGGTTGCCGGCCAGATGGGCGATTAATAAATGTTAATAATAATAATAATAATAATAATAATAATAATAATTTGACTTTATTTTTTAATTTTTGGAATATCAGATATGGACAGAATGTATCTCCAAAATTATTGCTTTATTTAAAGGTTAAGGGGATTTAATAGTGCATTTTGTAATATGATTTATTAACTTTCTGTAGGTCTCTGTAATCTCTTAATTATTTTTAAGGAAAAAAATATAGAAAGGGTAAAGAAAAAAAAATCACAGCTTTTGTGGTCTGTTCCATGAGACTTGCAAGATGTTACACTTTTAATTGCACTGCATGGATAAAGTAGCATTGCATATAAAATGTTCTTGAGGATTCAAAGATACAACAGTTTTACATTTCTTTATTCTTCACCTCTCCACTTTCCCTGGAACTATTTTAGTAGTAAATTGATGTTTATTGGTTTTCCTTTCCTCAGCAGGCAGCACACAATGGGCCAGTTTGCATGACACGACAGCCCATCATGGGTTATTTCACCCCTGATGAGCCACAATGCATTGCTGTGTCATCCAAACCTGGCCATCGTGGGTTATACGAGGGTTAAACAACCCTCGCATAACCCACAGCTGTTATTTAACCCTCACATAACCCCTGATGGCCAGGTTTGCATGACACAACAACCCCTGATTAGGATGGCTTAAATAACCGTGGCTTAAATAACCAACAGTGAGCTCTGGCATATTGTGCGAACCGAGTCAATGACTGTGTTCACATGTAATACTAAACTAGAGTTTAGGGGTACAGGAATGAGCCTTGACAAGCTTCAGGCTCATCTGCTACCCTGCTCGCCTCTCTTTTTCTGGCATCGTAATGAATAGATCAAAACCTTTCACTTCTGTTTTCAGCTAACCACAGTTACTCATTGCATCTGAATGAAGAACTGTGGTTAGTGTTAGCTGTGATTTAGGGAAGCAAACCAGAACTGTAAGCCATGGTTTGAAATGGCCTTGTTTCCAAACCATAGTTAACACTAACAACAGTTTGTCCAGGTTCAGATATAACAGCCTGGTTCTTGCGCAATGCTTTTTTAAAATTCTGGGTTGGGAGGATGAGGCAGTGTGCTGCTGCAATGCTGCCTGCTCACTCTCTCTGCAAGCAGGAGAGGCTAAGCAAACCATAGACCTTCCATCTGTAGTTTGGTCAGCAGTACGTGTGAATCAGGAATTATGGCTTGTCTCTCCCTTGACAAGCCAGAGAAACCAAACCACAGTTTGTTCTTGTGTTATTTCTCTAGCTTGTTGGGGGAGGGATAAAGCAGAGTTCCTGATTTGTATGTAACAGTATGTAAGCCATGGAGAGACAGTCTGTGGTTTGTTTAGTTGCTCCCAGCTTAGAGCAGGAGCAATTGGGCAACGTGTACCAGCATGCTGCCTTGCTCTTGATAACCCAGAATTTTAAAAAGAGAAAGAAATCTCGGTTAACATTGTGGGCAAACCAGGCAACTGAGTAACTGTGGTTAGTTGAAAATGGAAGCAAATATGTCCGATCTCCACGCAGCTGCGCCGGAGTGGGGGGCATGCAAACCTTGCGGATTGTGCACATAATGCTAACCCATAGTTTAGTGATACATGTAAACTAGGCCAATAATACACAATAGGACATTTTTGTATCCCACAATTCAACTATTGAATATTTTAGGCTTTTAAACAAAATCACTGCATTAGAGGCAAACCTTTCCAGTAGAATGAGAAATACATACATTAGTTAGCTGGAATTGCCATATACTCTTGTAAAGTAAAATAGGGTATGTTTGTTTGTTTTAAAACTGGAAAATGCTGGATGCCATAGTGTCAAGGGCAGGAGAATGGATGGACTGAATAAATGTACCAAGTAGCTTTGTCATTTAAAAGCAGACCTCTTGGTAGGTCACAAATGCGAGATCTGCATTCATATGTGATCATGACTGGTAAGGCCCTGCAATATACAAAAACATTGAAGCAAAATAATGATGCAGGCAGCAGGAACCAACTCTGATGAGAGCATAAGGTTGTTTTGTGTATGATCAAGAGGCTAGGAAGCAACCCAAGATTCAAGAGGGAGGTCAATCACTATTCGGAGGTGGCTGAGCATGAGTAGATTTTTGAGCTCTTGGAATACATAGATCCTAGAACGGCAGCTGGCCTGAAGGCTACCTGGTAACTCTGATACATCTTGAAAATGTCCCTGCAGTCCCAAAGATAAAAAAGCCAGAAGATGAATTAAAGCACACATCAGACTGCCAAAACAAAGATTCCTTGTTCATTCCTGTTGGGTTGTCCTTAGTGACTTGTTCACCAAGCACTTTAGGAAAAGCCCTGGCAGTGTGGAGGTAAGTCAGCTAATGCTGAACTGAGCAACCTGCTCACCTTTAGCTGCTGTGGCACAAGGCTTGCACTGTTAACTGTAGCATCTCGTGCATTAAGCAAGATAAAACAAAAACAAAACATCAATAATGTCAACTGCCATGTTACACTGCGGAAGAAAAAATGAAACACTCCTTTATCCCGCCCCCCCAAGTCCCTAGTCAATCTAACCCAAGGGACAAAGTCTTCCTGCATCCTATAATATAACAGTCCACGGGGGCTTTGAGAAAAAAAGCAAAACATATCAGTCAGTGCTACCTCCTTGTATATCTGCATGAGGTTACCTAGTTTTGTACCCATCTCTGGTGCTTCAGGGTGGAGGGAAAATGTCTACAAACTTGAGTAGAAAATGCTGACATCAATAGCATCTGTTTCAAAGGCATCATACCATGAATATTCATCAATTCCCATAATTGTATCCATTTAAAAAATTGAATTTAAACAGCTTCCTTCCCCCACAGATAGGTTGTTTTTTTTAAAAAAAACCTCTTCAATTCTTAAAAAAAAAGAAGTGTCTTCCAGTCAAGCCAGTGGAGGTTATAATTCTACAAAGTCTAAACCAAATGTGGGGAACCTCTGGCCCATGGACCAAATCCAGCCCTCCTGGGGTCCCAGTATGGACTTCTAGGGTTCCACAATGACCACACACCCTTTTCCTGCCCACGCCTCCTTTCCCATGACCACCAAACATGTGGTGGTTTCCCAGCTTTTCCACAGTCTAAAAGGTTGAAATGCCTCTCCTAAGGCTTAGTTACTGGCAGGAAGAACTTTAAGCTAAAACATGCTGGCATTTTTGGCACATCCCTTTAGCCTTTGGCATCACCCTGTTTGCCTTCAGCCCCTAAGAGCTGCTCTGGAATTGAATTCAGCCCTCAGGATAAAAGAGGTTCCCAACCCTTGGTCTAAACAACCCAATCTTAAATAAATACAGCCTAAGTGAAAACAAGGCAAGGCAATACAGACACACAGATAAAGGCAGAAGACCCTTTTATTTCGCATAGACAAAATGCAAAGAGTGTCTCATTAAATTAATATAAAAAAGAAAAGAAATGCCAAAACCAAATTGATTCCCCCTCCCTTCCCCACTTCACTGACTCACAGCACTCATCCTAATTAACAATGAAAGAAAAATAACTGATCAAGGACCCATTTTCTAGTTTTAAAAAAATTGTGCAAAACATGACAAAATATTTTTTTTTGCCTTCTCAAATAAATATCCCTGTTAAATTCACAAATAGGGTGATTTTTTAAAATTGTTTTCCTTCTTACTTGTGTGTGATGGAACTCCCAGTTTAAAATATTTTATTTAGTCCCCATGCACTTTGTAGAAAATCAGTAAAAACACAAAAGCTTGTGAATATCAGAAAAACTGGACTCCCTTTTTCCAAAAAATTTCAGGAGGCCCAGTCAGATGAAGCTCACACTCAGACAGAAAAAAAGCAGGAGAGTCTTTGCACTGTCTGTAGGTTGCATTTTTGTCCCAAATATTTTGGCAATCTTCTTCTTTAATTATAAATATTGGAATTCAATAAAAAAGGTAGCTTTGATTGAATTTTTTTAAATAATTGTTAAGTATTTACAGCCACTGTCCAGCCATGCTCTTTTTGTTATACCAGGGTGTAAGATTTTGCGTAGGGATTGTTTCCTTTCAAGTGGCTCCGGGAGTCCAGAAGGGATTCTTGGGAGCTGCTCATTTTAGCTGCCTGTCCTAGCTCAGCTCCTTCTCGCTGAGGTAATGTTGCTACGGCACCAGGTTGCCATGACTGTACTTCTCTTGTGGATGAAGTCTCCATAGGTATTGGTTCCAAGACTGTTGGGCGCTTCAAGGTTCGGCTTTTCTGAGGTTCTAGACAGGTTTGTCCTAAACCCACGTCTCTGCTAGTGCCTGGAACACCTCGATTTAACAAAAAGTCCATTCTAAGATACGGTGGCAAATGCATGAGGTCACCTGTTAGGGGACAGGAGGAGGGAAAAAGGAAAAGACATATTCTTAGTTACTCTTCTGCAATACACTGAGAGAGAGAGAGAGAGAGAGAGAGAGAAAGAGAGAGAGAGAAACTCTATTCCCCCATCTAGTCATAAACTATAGAAAACATGCCCTACTTTGTCTGCAATATTAAAAAAAAAATATTGATCCATGAAATCTGAGAACAACCTGAGGTTGATTTTATTGCAGAATCAGTACGTTTTGGTTGGAAAGAAAGGCAATCTCATGAAGGGAGTTTTTTTTAATGAGAAGGAAAGCCAGGATTCTCTCTCCACATTTTCAGATGTTACATTCACAAAGAGTTTGAACCACAATCCAAAATGCATCATGTGGAAATACATCACACTAATTTCAGTGAATCTTACTTCCAAGTAAATGCACTTCAGTTTGAGGTGTAAAAGTGGAGGAAAGAGCTGTGAAAAGCTGCAAGACATTTAGGATGAAATAGCTCAATGGAGAAATGGCCACCAGTTAAATTTACATGCATTTAAATATGTGAATGATGAGGTGTTTGAATCATGGGATTCCATCCAGAACATGGTGACAGACAGACTACAGTTGCGTAGAGCCTTTCCAGCAATACATTTTAGCACAAAAAATGTACTGCTATTAGGCATTTGTTGTGTACTTATAAAAAGTACTATATCACTTATTTATTTTACTACTAGTAGTAGTTTAGAGGCTAAACTAAACTCCCGCATTGTAATATTTCAGACTGAGAACACTGATCTAGTCTTAAAATAAAAGTGAAGATAACCTTGAGGGTTATGCCCTATCTTTCTCTCTATCTCACAGCAGCACCTTGATATTTTGAAAAACTTTGACTTTGGGAAAAAAGTTTTAAAAATTCATTTGGGGTAAATATCCATTTATTGGCTAGATAAACACTTAGAGAGTGCCCTTTAGAATGACATGCCAATTGCCAAGATGTAGCCATAGTGGAGGAAAATTAGAGGTGAACCTGTAAGATACTTGCCTAAAACTAATTTTCCAGTACATAGGCATATCTCTTTAGAGAGGGGTTGCCCACTGAAGATTCAGTATTTGCATAGTTAGTAGAAATGAATGTAAAGTACATTATGCAAGGTTTCCCCCTTCTATACTAACAAAAGAGAAAGTTGCCTAGTAGTTTAAAATAAAGCAGATTCCTTAGCTTCCTTCGTAAGTAACAACTATGCTATTGCTACCTAAAAGACAAACAGTTCCTATTCCATTCCTGATTTAAAGTCAGAGAGAGAGAGAGAGAGAGAGAGAGAAAATCATTCAAGAGGCTTGGACAGAATCTCTGTTTATTCCTGCAGGCTTTTTTTTTTTTTTGGCACCATATGCTTTATTGTAGTTAAATTTCCAACACAGATGTATGGCACACTATTTTTAGTATAGTGTGTGCTTCTTGTCTTGGGAATAGACTAGCATACTGTAGCATTTACATAAGGCTACCAACTGGAAATAGAACGGCAAGTGCCTGAGGGTCTTACAATTGCCAATTTATATTTCTCTAATTCTTTTCATCCTAAACACTTTGGATGTATAAAATTCACTTGAACTAAAAATAAATAAATAGAGGCACCACAGTGACAGGCATGGAACAATGGTACCTCTGAACAAGGGCAAGAAATGAGACCAATACAGTACAATGAGGTTAGAAAAAAAATTGACAGGTAGTTGGAACATAGGAAGCTGCCTTATACTTACTGAGTCAGACCATGGTTCCATCTAGCCCAATACTGTCAACACTGATTGGCAGTGGCTGTCCAGGGTTTCAGGCAGGAATTTTTCCAGCCCTACCTGGAGATGCTGAGGATCGAACCTGGGATCTTCAGCATTCAAAGCAGCTGCTCTACCACTGAGCCACGGCCACTTCTTACTAAATGTTAAAGCTTCACTATTTTTCTTTAAGAAAACTAGGGAAGTGTAAGGGCATATCTACACCACAGACTGAAGTTTGCAACCCTGAGAGCTGTAGGTCTGTGAAAGGAGCTAGAGATCTCCAACAGAGTACCTTCCACAAATTACAATTCTCTGGATTCTTATTGAGAAACCGTAACAGATATAAATCTGATATGAGTGAGAAACTGGCCCTTAGACTGTATCCCAGATAGCATCTTCTACTACAACTAATTTAATGTTGAAGTAGGTGAGGGGGGTTCATGTTAAAAGTTGCTGTTTTGAACTGTGTCCTCTATGCACTTTGTTTCATTTCTGGCAGCCCCATTTATTTCATTTGCCATTTGTTATTGTCTCATCCATTTTGTTTCTCTTTCATTACTGTTCCATTCATTTTTTTGTTTTCATTTCTACCTTCATACAATAAAAGTCCAGCCAGTCTTCTGATGTCTATAGTTTTGGAGTTTTCCATCCAAATGGTATCAGAATTTGGGTAGCTGTACTACTCTCCCAAAGTAGTATCAGACCTGCCACATTTCAGAGAGATTGGATAAAGGGTCCTTATTTTATAATCAAATAAAAAAGGGTGGTGACATCCTCTAACCTTCCTATTGCTTTCTGTTTCAAATTAGACAGTTTCCGTAGCCTCCTTTAGGCATTATACACATGAAGGGGCAAAGCACGTTGAAAGCATGCTCAGGTTCCTGAACCGAGGGAACCTTCCTGTGTAGAAGTGTACATGCAAATGCTTCCCCACCTCAGATGTCTATGCTAAGTGTGGATGACAGGGGCCCGGAGAAGCAACATGATGTCAGAGGTACCCGAAGCACCTTTCAATACACTGTGTCCTTTCACGCAAGGAACATGTGAAGAGGGATGGATGATGGCTTACCACTTCCAGAGCACTCTAAGATTCCACTCTCCCTAAACAATGTCCCTGATGCATTAATTTGCTAAACAAAGCAATGCAAAAGCCCTTTGCAAGCATTCAGCCTGCATCCATGAGGGCTCAAAGGGTGGGGTGCAAAGGCAAGTCCCACCTCCAATGTTCTCGGGCGTGGGAGCACGTCCAAAGACCTTCATGTGTTTAGCGCTAAGGTCTGCAGGTTTTTTTTTTAACTGTTCAGCTGAACACGCTTACAAGCTCCAGCAGACTTCCATGCTCAATGCATCCAGATCTGCAGAGGAGTTGTATGCATGTGGATGTTGGGAGCAGGACTTGCATATGCACCCCTCCCCCACCACACTTTTAACCCTTGCATGTGCAGGATAAATGTCTCTTGGCAATTTCACGAATCCCTCCAATGAGAAATCAATGGGAGAAGTGAAGCAAAAGGATTTTCACCTATTTCCCCCATTTGTCTCTGTCTTTTCATGCATTTCTCATAGAAACAAATTAGAAATGAATGGAGGTGCATTTGCTTCATTTTCCAAAAGGAATGTACACACTGGTGTCATCCCGTTGATCCACGCTGGCTCAGCTTGTCTGAGCATGGAAGGCTAAGCAGGGTCAGGCCTGGTTATTACTTGGATGGGAGACCCCTCCTCTAGTTTCCTGCATTGAGCAGGGGGTTGGACTCGATGGCCTCGTAGGCTCCTTCCAACTCTATGATCTATGAAATCTATGAAACAATCAGTTGCTATTCTTTGAGACCTCTAGCTTAAAAAACACATTGAATCATTATCTAGTAGCTTTTCAGACTACTTGAAGAAGAGACCATCACTGCAAGAGCTTCATTACAAAGACAGATTCTCATTTATAACAATGCACTGAAATTTTGTTACAGCTATTTGCTGTGGGAATGGTAGATAATGGTACTTCAATGTTCTGTTGATTGTGAGTAACACCAGAGTAGAACATATGCTTCACATGCTTCCCCCCCATTTCATTTACCAGTTTAAATCCTAATTATTTGGTGTGCTGCAAACACTTTCAAACAATATTAAGATTTGTTTTCAAGTGAAATAAACCAGTTTCTTGGTAATTGTTTGCAAGCTGTATGGCCTTTTCTCAAACATTAATAATACATAAATGGCTGTGATAATGTACCAATTGGTTTGTGCTGATGGATCTACAGCAGAATCCTGAGTGGGCCAATATAATCCTACTAAATTGTCCCCCAATTGCAATCCCATCATAAGAGGTTCCTGCTATATCAAGTCTGTGGGGCTGCACCAATGTGGTGGCTTAAACTTCTTTACGTTGGTGTATAGGTAAGTTTTCCGGAAACATCTCTGTCCATTTCTGTGTGTAGATGAACCAATTGTCTGACTCAGTATAATGCAGCTTCCTATATCAGCACCATGATCAGGGTTAATTTGCAGGTTAGAACACATAGCCAGTTGGAGTAATGTGCTGATGCATCTGTCATGCACCCAGTCTCATGGAGCATATAGATGATGCATCAAGATTGAGCCATAAAGACTATTCAGAGATGACATAGCCATCCTAAGGAATGAAAAGAAGTTGTTGATTTGATGGTACTAATGGTGTTTCTGAATGGGGAAAAAAACAAACAGACTATGTGAATCTATATGGCATTTTTAGATCAAGCTTAAGTGTTTTCTTTAACACGTCAGTTTTAAAAAGATGGAGATTAGAGCCATAGCTGTGGCAGAAACATGGCAAATTTTCAATTATCATAACTAAAAAGTTAACTGGTTTCCTGTAGAAGTAAGGTTTGTCCAATCTTGCTAAAGGACAATACAGCCAAATGATAACATTTCCAGGCAAAGCTTTAAGTAATAAGATGCTTCACTGCCTTTGATGCTCTAATTACCTCTTTTCAGTGGTGTGTGCACTTTATTAGCAATGGGAGCAAAACCTTTCAACTCAAAAGCACTGAAAATGAGTGTGCTTAATAATTCATGAACTGAGGCTTAATTACGACAAAAGCTAGTCAGAAATGATGGTTTTCTAATATAACTTAAAATAACAGCGCTTTCTGTTTGGATAAGAAAAGCATATGCAGCAATGATCATCCATTGAAATGTACATTTTGTAGCATACATAGGCACTAACTTCACATTCAGGTGTCAATGGCCGATTCCAGTGGGCTTAAGCCAGTGAATGTAGTCAATGAAAAAAAAAAACCCTCTAAATTTTACCCTCCGAATTATCAGGGAAGCACCATGAAATATGGGGAAGTTAAACAAGGAAGGGCAAGGAAAGGATCCAGTTACTGGCTTATATACCAATCATGGAGAAGCACTTGTGCACTTATCCCTAACCGGATGCTATTCATAGACCTCTTCTTCCAGTCCAGGTGGGGATGCTATGCATGTGCTGCCCTGCTTGGTTTTTTAAAATATATATATATACTAACCAATAGTGTGATTCTTTTACATTACTTTTAGCACCAATCAACTGTTTGGGGGTTAGCAGCTGGTGAGGACAATTGCCCATGGGAGGCATTAGTATTACGGGGCAAACATAAGGCTGGAAGCTTTGTGTTTGCCTCATAATATCTAGTTCTGCCCTTAGGAGATAAAGAGAGTAAGCCTCATCCTGACTTACGTTAGACTAATATTGGATACAACCCATAGAGCTCTTTCATGCATGGGGAGATCCTTAGGTTGTGTTTTTTTTTTTAATAGGCGGGGCAACGGGGACAACTGCTGCGGCCTCACACATGGAATGGGCCACATCAACGATAGCAAACCGTACCAGCATCTGATGTTGAGCCTGACCTACCCAGTGATGTCACATACGTTGTTCCCTCTTTCCTGAATTTTGATCCCAGCCTTCTGTGGACAGATTTCTGTTGGCCTGCTTGACCTTGGAGATGGAATTAAGAAATGACTTTCTGCTTCCGAGAGCTTCCTCAGCAAGACCTGGTGTTCCCAAGAAGGTATTGCTTCTAGCATGTCCCTCCCAACACTCCTGGTCCCCATCCCCCCCTACACACACCGGTGTGCCACCCAGCCATGCCCCCTGCCAACTGCACATTCAGCAGCTGTGTGAATGGACCCTACGTACATATTGTGTACACACATACAGCTCTTTCGCATGAGGGGTGATCCTGATTGGCCCAGGATCTCCCCTTGCACGGAAGAGCTCTATAGTTTATATCCAATATTAGTCTAACTTAAGTCCCATTCATTTCAATGAGTCTACTCTAAGAAGAACATTGGGTACAACCTTAAGTGTGTACATAGTACACACATAGGGCCCATTCACACATTTGTGACAGCCCTGCCAGAACAACAGAGGCTATGCAGCATAACCCTGCCACCTCTTCATATGTTCCTTCAATGCATGAAAGGGTTCGAGTGAGCCTCTTCATGCAAGTAGATAATTTTGCTTCAAAATCTTCAACTAAAAAGTTTACTTTCCCCTCAGTAAGGAAGTACAAGAAAACATCACAGATGCTTTAAAAACAACAACAACACGTAAAGCATATTTTACTTCACCATCTCAAGCAACTCCTTCAAAATAGTGGCTGTGGTTGGAACAACAATTGTTCTCTCACAATAAAAATAGTTTGGCATCTGCATCAGCATTTAGGAACCTGTGAACTTGTCAGTGGACATCCAATTCTGTCAGTTCCCACACTGCTACAGATCATCAGATCGGACTCTTTTTTAGTTCAATATTAATGCAGCAGCAAAGTTGCAGAAACTTGCAAAATGAACCTTGCTGTGTAAAATCAATATGGACTCTAGATTTGAATCTTGGAAACATTCTAAATAAATCATGAAAGAATGATAGAAGAGGCACAATATACTACAAGCTCTGTTCCCATTCTTGGCTCATCACGCAAGCCGGTTCATATATTTTTAAGAGGACATGCCAACACCGATCTTCCAGTCACTTCTTAAAGGAAAGAAAACATATTAAACATATCACTCATGTACCCTACATTTTACTAGCTTGCAGATGACTGCATATACTGAATGGAAATTCTTTAATAATGCAAAATGTCAAAGGAAGTTCATTTACCACTACAGTTAATTTGAGAACAGAGGAAACCTTGTAGTGTGTTCCTAGGATAAGTCTGGGTTAAAAATTCAATAGGGTGAATATACCACACTAACACTTTTTATGTTCTGCACTGGAGCTCAGCCACAGCCCACCCTCCTCGCCCACCAGTCAGCTCTGAAATAAGCACTGGTGCTCCTGCCATATCACAGTTGCCAAGCTGCAAAAGGGCAGTGATACTGCTCTGCCAGGAGCAGAGACCCTTCTGGATACTATATGCAATATTTAATGGGCTTTTCTCAGCTGTTAGAGCCATGACAACCTGATGGAAATCCCATTTAAACCAAGGCCAGGAGCGTTCTTGGCAAGTTGGGTACAAAGGGCTGGTTCACACACACACACACACACACACCATTTTCATTTACACCTGAACCATCCTGATCACATCAGGCATGCACTCACAGGAACAAAGGTAAGTTGTGAACTATCATGCATGGATGTAACCAGTATCAGCACTTTCCCCAGCTGCCATCTGAGCAAATGCTGCCTGCTTTGTCCATGTCTGGCCAGTTCACACATTACATTATCCACAGAGACTGCATAGCCAAGAGTACTCAGAAGCAATTGCTTACATGTAGGTAAAAAATGGTGTGCCTCAGGTGCTGTTTAAATATTATGTGGAGTTGCAGGATTGCTACCACCTCTGGTTGCTCCCCTACTGCTCAGTGTTGTCTTCCATCAACACTGAGTGGAAACAGGTAACCAGTGGTAAATTTCCACGCTGTTCATGTAACCACATAAAAAGTTATGTTCATCCGTACAATCCTGTTGAATATTAAGTAGCATTTTACAACACATAAGGTACAGATGTGTGGTAAAATGGTTGGCTGTATCTAAGTGTAGCTATGGTGGACTGCATGGATATATACCACACTAGCAATGCTCCTTATTGGGACATGCTTTGCGAGGCACATAGCCACACAATCTGCCCTAACTACATTGCAAAAGGTTTTCTAGACCCTACCTAGAGTGGCACCGGGACTGGACACAACTGTGGTGCTTCAACTAATATGTATTTGGGGGCTAAGTAAGCGACCACTGCGAGAATGATTAGAGCTAGCAAATATTAAGAGCCTGAGATTTAGAATGGCTTGGTATTACTCTCCTGATACATGCATGTGTAAGGATGTTATAATAACTGAATCCCCTTAAGTCCAGCTGTGATCAGATTTGACTGGTGTTGACAGTGTGTGTCGAATTAGTCTTGCTAATTAATCCACTGGGTCCAAAAGTCCAGAATTTCTTATTTCTAGCTGCAGGGACCAAGGGCTAGGAATTAAGGGGAAAGTGTATGATAGGGATACACTGGGCTCACCCCAGGGCTTTCAGGTGCCTGTGGAGCCCCATGGCTACTTGCCTCCCACATGTTTCATCATTGCTTGATTTCACTTTCACCTCTGGCTCCTATCCTATCACATAGTAGTCCCATTTTTCTGGTTTCTGAAGAAGAAAGCAATTAAGAGCACAGTCTATGCATGTTTAGACAGAAAAAAAGTCTTACAACTCCCAGCATGCCCCAGACAGAATGCTGGGAGTTGTAGGCCTTTTTTCTGTCTAAACATGCATAGCATTGTATCCTAAATATCATATGGTTTCTGGCCATCTGCAGTTATCCAAAGATGGTAAAACAACCCATCAGTTACCGTATTTTTCGGACCATAAGACGCACTTTTTCCCCCCAAAAAAGGAGGGGAAAATGTCTGTGCGTCTTATGGGGTGAATACAGATAAAATCAACAACAAAAACAAAATTTTTTACAGACCTTACTTCCCTCTGCGCAAGGTCCGGCATGCACCTCCTCGGGGTGGTCGTCTTCAGCGGCAGGCAGGGGCTCGGGCCTGCACAAACCCGCCCGGCAGCAGGCCCAGGAGATGGCCTCCGGAGGCGGCGGCAGCAAGGCCCCCCCCCGCCCGGCAGCAGCGCCCCCCCGCCCGGCATCAGGCCCACGAGACGGCCTCCGGAGGAGGCGGCAGCAAGGCCCCCTCCCCGGGGCCGTCTTTAGGACTCGGCAGGCGCTCGGGCCTGCCTCAAAGCTGGCGGCGGAGGCGGCGGCGGAGGCGGCAGCAGCGCCCCCCCCGCCCGGCATCAGGCCCACAAGACGGCCTCCGGAGGAGGTGGCAGCAAGGCCCCCTCCCCGGGGCCGTCTTTAGGACTCGGCAGGCACTCGGGCCTGCCTCAAAGCTGGCGGCGGCGGCACCCCCCCCGCCCGGCATCAGGCCCACGAGACGGCCTCCGGAGGAGGCGGCAGCAAGGCCCCCTCCCCGGGACCGTCTTTAGGACTTGGCAGGCGCTCGGGCCTGCCTCAAAGCTGGCGGCGGAGGCGGCGGAGGCGGCGGAGGCGGCGGAGGCGGCGGAGGCGGCGGAGGCGGCAGAGGCGGCGGAGGCGGCAGCAGCGCCCCCCCCGCCCGGCATCAGGCCCAGGAGACGGCCTCCGGAGGAGGCGGCAGCAAGGCCCCCTCCCCGGGGCCGTCTTTAGGACTCGGCAGGCACTCGGGCCTGCCTCAAAGCTGGCGGCGGCGGCGGCGGCGCCCCCCCCGCCCGGCATCAGGCCCACGAGACGGCCTCCGGAGGAGGCGGCAGCAAGGCCCCCTCCCTGGGACCGTCTTTAGGATTTGGCAGGCGCTCGGGCCTGCCTCAAAGCTGGCGGCGGAGGCGGCGGCGGCGGCGGAGGCGGCGGCGGAGGCGGCGCCCCCCCCGCCCGGCATCAGGCCCACGAGACGGCCTCCGGAGGAGGCAGCAGCAAGCCCCCCCGCCCGGCAGCAGCGCCCCCCCCCGCCCGGCAGCAGGCCCAGGAGATGGCCTCCGGAGGCGGCGGCAGCAAGGCCCCCTCCCCGGGGCCGTCTTTAGGACTGGGCAGGCGCTCGGGCCACCACAAACCTGGCGGCAGCGGAGACGGCCTCCGGAGGCGGCAGCGGCAAGGCCTGCTCTCTGCTGTGGAGCAGGAAGAGAGGGCCAGTGCCTGGCAGGCAGCGGTGGCGGCGGAGCAGCTCCTGGGCCCTGTTCCCGTCCAGCGTGGGGCAACTGCCCGAACCCCCGCCCCTCTCAGCCACCCCTCCTGTCCCTGCAGCGATGGAGCCGGGGAAGGCTCCTTGACGGAGCTGGGCAAGCCCGTCTCTCAACTGTTTCCCCCCCAACAGATGATTCCCGCCAACAACAGTTCAATTTCTTTGCGGAGATCAGCTGTTTGGCTGAACAGCCACCCCTCCCCTCCCTGCAGTGATGGAGCCAATGGCTGCGCGCCTGGCCTGGCCTGCCGCGCTCTCATTGGAGGCGCTGCGGCCAAGGGGCGGAGGGGGGCTAGCCGGCCACACAGCTGCCCAGAGGACCAGCCAGCCTGGCATCGCGGTGGGGGGGGAAAGAAGCCTCAAGACACCTCAAGTCACCTCAAATCGCCTCAAGTCACCTCAAATCGCCTTAAGTAGCAGCAAAGCCCTGGGACCTCACACAGCTGACGCTGTCAACGTAAGTGCGTCTTATATATTTTTTTTCTTGTTTTCTTCCTCCAAAACCTAAGTGCGTCTTATGGTCCGGTGCGTCTTATGGTGCGAAAAATACGGTAGTTGGTATTTGCCTCTTGCCCTACAGAGCCAGCATGTAGGACAAAAATCAGTCTTGCTCTTTCAGTGAGGTAGCTCTGAGGAATTTTGGTTCACATTTTTGAGGATTTTATAGAAGAATTATGCTTGTTAGCTTGCTTATTATATTATTTAGTTGATCCATGTTATATTCCTACAGGCTGGTACCTATACATACTTGTCAACATTAGGGAGTTTTGTGTTGCTCTGAAGCTGAACATTTAATAAGGCCTAACAGCATAATAAAAAGTAGCAGACACTGGAGACAAGTTATAGCAGTAAGACCTGTAACTGACCCAAGGACCTTACAGAGAGGATGTATCAGTTACTGTTTCTATGGAAACACTTTTTTCTGCTTACATATCTTGTCACAGTTTTCTAAAGTAAGTCACAAACCACATCTCATTAAAGCAAGATTACATGCTTCACTCATTACAATAGATGAACATAAGGACTCAGCAGGTCAGGTTGAGGTCCAAATTCAGGCTCTCGTAAAAGTTTAATAGAAGCTATTTTTAAAAATATATTTGGATTTTATTTCAATTGAAATCATGATGGCCAAACTACTGATATGTAGTTCCTTTGTTTTTGGGGGGTGGGGTAATTAGGGTAGAATGGCTGAATGACTAAACATAGTACAAGTTCTAGTGGTGCAGTACAACATTTTGATTTAAACTGATTACTCTGTCACTGATTTGGGACTGGAGCTGATTTGGCAACATGCAACATTTTCCTAATATGAAAACCAGAAAACATAAGTACTAAAAATGATGAAAAAAAATTCAGTCCTCACATTAAATTGTGTAATAATGGAACTTTGAACAGTTCAATAAAGGAAAAGAATATTAACGTTAGTTTCACTGTCAAAGTTGAAAATAATTAGGTTTTACAATTGGCTTTAATAACAGACTAAGGGTTAGGGTGGCCACTTACACATAGCCAAAAAAGAGGAAATTCATCATCAAAAAAGAGGACAAAAGATAACGTAGATTTGCATAATAATTGAATTTATATATTTATATATAGAGAGGTGCACATTTAGAAATGATGACTATAATTTAAATAGAAATATAACACATGCTACAGATGTATGAGAAATTCATTTCAGTTCATTTTTTATCAGGATCTACCCAGTTTGCACCTTCTGGGTGGAACATGGACTTGAATGCAATCTACAGCTGAAGTCTGTACATTTCCGAGCTTGCAATGTGATTTGCGAAGCAAAAAATTGCGTTTAACGGCATGAGCAGGAACGGTGCAAGGCAGTTTGGTGCCCTAGATATCAAGATCAGATACTTAGCGCCCCCCCTTCCCACTTGAGAGCGCTGTATTTTTTTTCAAGGTGTTTCTGGCGCCCCCTTTAGCCCTGCGCCCTAGGCAGCTGCCTAGTTGGCCCAATGGTAGCACCAGCCCTGGGCATGAGTACATTTGAAAAATGCCCCTGAAAAATACGTAAGTTTTAAAAATGCCCATAAACATGGTTTAATCAATGGGAGAGGAATGTGGACATTTCAAAGATGCATACAATTGATGCATACATTGAGAAAAATACACACGGATTTCCATGTGAACATTAAAAAAAAGAGCACAGCCTGATACGGACACAAGAGAAAAAGAGCTTCAAAGTAGAATTTAGAGAACTTTGATGAATTTGAGTTTTGCTTGCATACAAATCCCTAAATATAATGGGGAAGACTGTCTCCAGGTGACCTACATGCTTGCTCAGTCTGCTGTTCACGGGCTAACTGCTGATAAGCAACTTCAACTTCTCCCTTCTTATGGTTATTTGTAACTTTCAAATACAGGCCTGTGGCTCACGCTGGCTCAGCTTGTCTGGGCGTGGAAAGCTAAGCAGGGTCAGGCCTGGTTATTACTTGGATGGGAGACCCCTCCTCTAATTTCCTGCATTGAGCAGGGGGTTGGACTCGATAGCCTTGTAGGCTCCTTCCAACTCTATGATCTATGAAATCTATGACTGTCATCTGTAAAATGGGATACCTGTCTACCCTTTTTTCCCATAGGGCAAAAAGGATCTGCTATTCCTTATGTGCATACTGAAATGGGGTGGGGTGGGGGGACCTAGACAGGAAGTGACAGTCTTATCATGCACTCAATATTGAGTTCTGGGAGGGTTGAATCCCAGTGACTGACAAGCTGCAGGTGGCCAGAAGCAGAGCTGATGGGCAAGTACAGAGGCTGTAGCCTGAGCAGTAAACCAGAGCCAGACCATAGTTCCAGTGGTGGTGGTGGTGGTGGTGGTGGTGGTGGTGGTTAGTATTATTATCATCATCACCATCACCATCACCATCATCATCATCATCATCATCATCATCATCTTTCATATTGCCCAATAGCCAAAGTTCTCTGAGCAGTTCACAAAAATCACAAAACAAAAACACAATGTAAAAAACTGTCTGGATAAAACTGATCTAAACGGGCCAGCAGGCAATTAGGAGGCAAGTGGAGGCAGTAACACCCTTCAGAAAGCATGTAGAAGGACAGTCCACCAGCCTCTCCCACTGATAAATTGCTCAAACTGAGGGGATTCTGGAGGCCTTGGAGTTATATAGCAGGATGTGAATGATCAGCATTCCTAGATCACCAGACTCTAAGAATCAGGTGGATTTTGTTCAGTGGTGTCTGTATCCTGATTCGAAGTTCCTTCCTGTTAGCAGCAGTAATGGGGGCACAAAAGTAGGGAGTTGGTGTTTGAGATGTGGAGCTTCCTGCATGAGTCATGTGCTGCCTGAACCTGACATAACCCTCAATAAGAAGTATTGTATATAAGAATATAGGGTTGTATCCTATATGGAAACTGCTGGCAGAACTGTTTGACCCTCCCAACTATAGCCCACTGCGTGCCCCCCTAGATCCCCCCTCCCAAATATTGGAAATAAAGTTTGGCTTTTAAATATTTTAGCACAGTACTGGTGTAAACCTGAAGGAAATGTAGCTTTGAATATTGCTATATAGAATGCTTTTTAAATTATAATAAATCTTGCATAAAGATGCATATCTTCCTTTGAAAGAAAAGATAAACAATTTTTGTTACTTGACAAAGCAATTTTAGTATTTGTGATAGAGTGGATAAGTGTTTTCTTCTACCAAAATAATAGTTAAAATATATACTGTCTCCCACTAAATTAACTCATTCATAAGTAACATCTGCAATGTTGTTTATGTTTGCTGAACTGAATCTTCAAATAACTCATGGCACTGATTTAATTGGATGTTTACATTCAAGCAACACTGAGTATTAGATAATGTATCCAAATTGTTGTATGGTGAAACAATCAAAACATCTGAATAGTTTTTTTATGTTGATACTGTTATGGCAGCAGTACTGAGATCTGACAGGATTAATGAAGCAACAAGGTACAAACACTTGTAAAATATCCACTCTATTTAAATAAATCAGAGAAATGATAGTCAATAATATAAAATATGGAGACCTGAAAAGTCAAACTATACTGAATTGTATTTAAGGGTCCCTGACTGTACTCTTAAGATGCACAGCCCAACCAGCAGAACCATACAAATATATGATTAAAAAAAAGAAGTGAGTTCATAAAAGAAACCTAGTGCAATGAGCAGGGAAAGCAAACTCTACACTTGAGATTCCTAGGCAATTAAACCATATTAGGGGCTTCAGTTTTCTGAGGCCTTTATACCATAGAGTGTTTAGCATAATGGTTAATTCAGTCTTGACTCAGAAGGGATTATTACATTAATTCACTTAATTATTATGCACCAACTCTGGTATAATGGAGGTGTCATGGGTCTCAATATCACAGACATGCCCCAGGTTACCAGCAAGGCATGTTACATTATATTTGCTATTTATAGCTAAAACTTATTTTAGGAACAAATTGTGAAGAGAAAACACAGAACCAGGAAGCCTTCAGGGTGAGTTTTCCCTTCTACTACCAATGTGAAGATTTCCAGTTCTTGTTTTTAAAATAATCATTCAGAACCAGTTCGTTCCTGCTTTGTGTGTGTCTCTGCCACCTACTCTACTGTTATTCCACTTGCACGCTCGTATCATTCTCTCAGCACTGCCCCGATGCTTTATGAAGCAAGGCTGAATGATCTGAATCAGTCTCAAAATTGCTTCAAGCAAATCAAGGCTTGATTTTTAATTAAAAAAAATTTTTTTTTTTTAAAGATCTACTGCATTTTTAAAGGACACGGTTTCTATACCCAAGAGAAGAACCAAATTTATCCATTACATTGTTTTTCTGTTAGAATCTTGGGACAGCTTCTGAATGTTCTCCTGTATTGTTGAATGGGTGGAAGGGAATGAAATAAGCACCCTAGAAGGACACACACACACACACACACACACACCAGTACTACATTGAGCAAGTTGCTCCTCCGCAGCACAATTTCTATTCTTCTAAAATGTTGATAGTAATTGGAAAATGAATTGATATCTTTCAAAACACAAATGTCCTGGGGATGATTCCTCAGGGTCCGGTGCACTGAAGTAACATTTTATCAATGATTCTCACACCACAGGAGTATCCTGAGGCAATAAAAAAGCAGGGCTGGCATTTAGGTGGGAAATTATGATGGAGAGAGATGACAAATCATGCAACCTGCAACTGTGGAGAACAAAACACAACTGCTCAGGCAGCATATAGTGATGTATGGCAGATGGTGCTAACTAATGAAAACTGAAGAAGGCCCAACACTCCCTTAGCAATTATGTCAGACCTTGATCCTAATTTTGAAGCTTGGAATGACATCTCGTTTCAAGCAGAGCATAATTATGGAAGAAAAAGGCTGGGGACACACACACACACACACACACACACGCATGGAAAGGTTAAACAAACTAGCTGTGAGCATAAGTTAATGTGATATTTTATTTTATTTCAGAGCCAGTAAGTGTTGGACTAGTGTCAAGGAAATTTGGGTTTAAATCCCCATCCAGCCATGAAGCTGGCACTCTGAGATCAGCATCAGAGGCCCTCATCGTGTGCCTGCCTCTCAAAGCAATCAGGCTAGTGGGCACAAGGGATAGGGCCTTCTCAGTAGTGGCCCCACCACTTGTGAAGCTCTGTTCCAATTGATGTTTACCAGGTCCCATCATTACAGGCCTTCAAAAGGACCCAAAAGGTTTAGCTGTTTACCTTGGCCTATAATTGAGTCAGGACTTTATTGGGTATCATTTTGTATATGGTATGGTGTCATTTAGTTTTAATTCTTAATTTTTATTTTATTATTGCATTGCTATTGTTTCAATTATGTTGTGTGGTTTTACATTTTGTATGCTGCTTTACCCTAAAAGATGGCATATAAACCTTTCAAACATTTTTTGTAAGAAAATTCAAGTTAAAAGAAATTGCATGAGAATTTCCTTCTGAAATCATTTCAGCTGTAATCTAGATAGGGGCCAGTAAGGGTTGTATCCTGAGTCATCAAGTTCTGCAGGATTTACAGTATGAGGTATATGCAAACTCTGAAGGTGTCCTAGTGCAATGATTAATAATGGGACAATCCTATTAGCTTCAGTCCTAGCCCCAGGTATGACAAGTGCATAGAAACTGTATCTCTGCATTTTCCAATCCTATGGACAGGCATGCATTGCACAGCAGCTTTGCTCTGGCAAATGTTCAGATGCACATAATAAGTCTTGCAAAAGGAAAATAAAATTATGTTAATGATAATGTAAGAGCAAAAGGTGCAGTTCATTACCGTTATTTCTAAGCTCACAGCTGTATTTTGAAAGATTAAGTACCCTTGCTTTTTAATTAAATAAGGGTGCAATCCTATGTTCCCCCCCACTAATCCTCTGGGTTTGTTTCCTGATAGGATTGCGCTGCCCATAAATAAATAAATGCCATTAGACTTTTTAATAGCAAGAACTGTGTGCCCCATATCCAGGGTGGACTCCTTGGCGGGACTCCTTTTCCATTATAGGTTTTGCAGGTTTTATTTGGAGCTTCATAGGAGTTGGTGCTCCATGGTGGTGAACGTATTTCGGGGATGGAGCTCAGCACCACGGATAGCTCCTATGAAGCTCCAAATAAAGCCTGCAATGGAGCTCCACCAAAACAGGAGTCACCAGCCTCCCCTGCCCATATCCTAAACTTGATAGTCTAAAAAAGTTATTGGGAAAATGTATCCACAAGACTATATATTGAGGCCACCCTCTAATCCTACAGGCTGCTACATGAACACCACTTCCTGCCTGGTTCAAGCACTACAGTTCCAGCTTTGGGGAGGGTATAACAGGTGCCCTTGTTTCCAGGGCTGTGCCCAGAACTCAACTTCATCTCAGAAGTATCCACTGATAGGGGACAACTACTACAAGTGTTTTCAGATGGGCAGCTCCTCACACTATCCATTCATTACTCTTCCACTGCAAGTCTTATGTGGAATAGGAGTTGACTTTCTACACCAGTAGGAGTTTTGTGCTTTTTGGGGAGTACATTACACTATGTTCCATCTATAAGAGTGAGTGTGACATACCCAAATGGGTGAAGAAGATTCACCTAAGCAGTCTTTTTATCAATCTTTTAAAAATCAATTATTTAATTTGTGCCAAAGCACTGATTTATGTTCTATTCCACTATTGCTTTCAAGTGCTGCAAAAAAAAAAATGTTTGAAAAAACTTTAAAAGTGTGCTACAGCAAATTGGGGGTGGGGAGGATAAAGAGAGCTATTGGTAATGCAGCGGGGTTCTTAAAAATCATTTTTAATATTAGTGCTCTAATGCTTTTTCATTTAGGTGCTATTGCATGATTGTTATTTTTTAAAATTAAATATAGCTGGAAAAACATTTTAGCACCCATTAAAAGTCTGAAATAAACAAAAATAGTAATAAATGGACCAAGCAGAAAGTTAATAGTGAATGTGGGCTAAGTAGTGATAGGTCTACTGATACATGATGACTGCACATGTTTAAAACTTGGGAAAGATGGAAGAGTAGCATTAAGGCCATCTACACCTGCAGAGGTGGTGCTACTGTTCTATTCTTCCAAAAAAGAAAGGAAGGAAGTAAGTTGCATTTTCTGCAGTCTCAGAAACAATAGAAGAACCTAGGGGAAAACACAGGAGGTCACTGATTTGATTACAACTCATGTAGCCCCATAAAAAGTGAATGAACGAAGCATGGAAATTCTATACTAAATGCCTAGCAGTAGTTCAAGGGTATTTCTGTAGGATGTGGAAAACATTTCCCATTGGTTTTATTTGTTTCTAGTAGGCAAAAGCAATTGTGGCTGAAATATACTGAATAATTAATTATTTCATTTTTACAGTGCTTCATTGCAGTTTTAAAAACTAAATGCTAATGTCATGGTCTTGTGGTTTCAGCTGTCCCAGGCAGTTTCACGTAAGTAATTTTCTTGCATGTGTAAAACTAAGCATCGTATCTTAAATAGTTTGTAGAGGCAAGGAACTCCGGTGGAATCCTAGACAAGCTAGAAGCCACATCTTAAGTGCTATCTGCAACAGAGCAGCAAGTATTGAAAAAGAATGCAGCTGGAATGGAAGTTGTTGGGGGAGAAGAGAAGGTAATACTCTCTTGATTGACCTCTGAGGAGAAAATGGTTCAAAATGGATTTGACTTTATATTACTAATTAGGCAATTAGGATTGCTTTTAACATGTGGAAATTGCAGTCAGGCTTCAGAGATGTCGTGCTATAAATGCACAATAACTTTCAAGTTGTTCTAAAGTGAGAAATACTAACTAGGTGTGATTATGTTGCAGCAGTGTGTAATGTGCGTGTGTGTGTGTGTGTGTGTGTGTGTGTGCGCGCGTGTGTGCGGGATGGGGGGGATGAGCAGTCCAACAATCTGATGCAGGTGCATGAAGCTCAGTTGGGAGGAGTGGTGATGGCAGTAAGTACAGACAAACCATATTATTTGGATCCCTGAATGAAATTATCAAGATGAAAATGGTCTAAAAGTCTGTCACACTGCTTCTGCTTATGGTCCTCTTTTGGGCTCACTGATGTGTTTGGGTCAAACTGCATATTACGTTAATTACGTAGCATGTAGCTGACTCCTCTCCTTGTTTTTTTACTCTGGTGTAAAAATGTGCAGCCCTGATTTGGATTGCAACCACAGCACGCTGAGAGGGGAAGCTTAAATCTCCGCACCACCACCAATTGCGTCCCAAAATCTCCCCCCTCAGCTGTAGGAGAGTTTAAAAAGAAAAGAAAAAAGTCTCATTGGCATCAATGGAGGCTTTTCTTCTTCTTTTAACCCCCCTATAGCTGGGGGGGGGATTTGGGGAAGCAAATGGTGTGGGGGGAGGTTTAATCCTCCCCTCCTGGTGTGCTGTGGTCCTGATCTGAATTGGGGCCACACATGCTTACACTAGAGTAAAAAAAAACAAAGAGAGGGGTCAGCTAAACGCTATGTAATTCGGGGCTTCTCTACACGAGGCATTTATAGGGCGCTCGTGATTCCTCACTCACGGTAGTTTGCAGGTGCTTTACATGACGTCATCATCCTCCAGGGCCTCTCCCATGCTTTCCAAGCATTTCCACGGCTTTTTTTAGAATGAGGAAAAGGAGCTATTAAAGGCCCATCATGCTATGAAACACTACAAAATGGTTGTGTATTTTCACAATTTTGCTATATCGCAGCAGCACCTTGTGGTTGTGTAATGGAACATATAGAAAGGCAGAGAAAGAAAACCCCTGGGGAAAAATACGTGTAAAGGGAGCCAATCTTAATCCCGCATAGAATCTGGAAGCAGAAGACTCGGTAAAGAGGTGGGTTGAAAGTCTAATATAGAGAAGCCCTTAAGTAATGTGAAGTTTGACCCTCAGACACTGGTGCAAACCTGCACTGGACATAACAGAAAGTAAACGAAGGGTTAGGGTGACACACTTCACATGCAACAATGGAGTATCCTCTAGATCTATCTATCTATCTATCTATCTATCTATCTATCACATTTGTTGCCCACCCTTCCGAGAAGGAGCTCATGATACACAGGATAATCCCATTATATTTTTACAGTATTCCTTTGAAATAGTTATGCTAAGAGATATACCACCCCATGAGCTTCGTGGCTGAGTGTAGATTTGAACTCGGATCTCTTTGGTACAAATTTGACTCTGTATCCACTGTAATGGACTGTCTCTCTATTTTATCTCTGTTTGCTACTCCACAGCAATAGTGTGCCAGACATTAGTTATAATATACACACATCAACAGTCTATGTTTGAACAATTGCTTGAATTTACTACACTGATTCTAATTAATATTAACATGCAATAAATGTATTTCCCCTAGTGCAAAATACGCTTAAAAGCTATCAGAGAAACTGAACTAAATACAAACTATGTCTCCACAAGGCTTAAGGGCTGACTACAAATCTGTAAATCCCATAAGGGATTCTGCTGACATTCCAGATTGTGGAGATTTCCGCAGGGAAAACAGAGACTGGAATTTTTGTGCTAGATTCTAGTGGGTAACTGCATCATTTAGAAGCAATTACAATATTTAGAAATATCAAATGCCATTGAATTATTTACTTGACACACAAAAGGAGCCAACAGAGAGATTATCTGTTCACTGACTAGAAGATAATATTTTTCTTTTTATTAGCTTAGGAATGCCAAATTAAAAGAAAGTGCTTAATTTTTCCTTCCTTGTTGTTAGACCTTTATCAACTACCAACAGGCATATACAGTAAACGTCATGCAATGCGCAGACATTACAATGCAGTAACGGTGCAATGTTCTTAAAACATATGAGTCTATCCTTAGGAGGAGGTCTGACACAGGGGACTAATAGAGACCACTGTCTAAAACTGTATAAAAGAGTCAAGACAATGGCCAGATAATTGGACTACACATGATGCCACTCTGGACAAAGAATAATTGCATTATATGGTGTGTGTGTGTGTGTGTGTGTACTTTTAGTGGAACAGTATTAGAAATTATTTAGCGCCAGGCCTTAAATTATTATAGAACCAGTTTGTGTAGACCTGGTAGAGAAGAAATAATTTTGCCAGAGGAACAGTTCTAGTTCATTAAGGGGAGCAAGTGGAATGTGGAGCTCCATTTCCTCACACAAGAGCTCCTTGTACGTTCTTTTCTCCTAGGAGGAGAACCCGTTGAAGAATACATGTGGGGAAAAAGTCACTGAAATTTAAACTCACATGCAGGCAGCATTCCTCTATTGAAGAAAACATTAAGTTGGAATCATCTGCTTTGGACACTGGCTATATTACCGTTTTAGACAGGAGACTGTGATGAAATGTTTGATGCATTTCCAGGTTAGCTGGATTATTTAGCAACTGCCTACCCAGCAGCAAACTTTTGTTTGGATGAGTTATAGCACAGGAGAAGTAGGTAATCCAAGAAAGGTTAGAGCAAAATGTCTGTGTTGTGAAAAATGTTACACAATGCTTTGCTATTAATCTTGTCACAACTGGAAGTATACTGCCCTGAAACCGAAGCAGTCCAAAAGTGAGCATGACAGAGAAGATAGTTCATAATAAAAACTAGATACTCAATAAAGAGAATAAACTTTTTATAGAGATGAGATAGGGTGGCCATATGTTCTACCTGAGAGAAGACAGTCCTCTATTTGAACGTGTCCTCTGTTTGAAGGGCTGCTGAATCCAAGTCTGGTTTAAAGATAAAGAACCATCAGAAGGGAGAGCTGGGACTTGAAATTGCCCATCCACAGGTAGTACCTGGATAGCAGGCGGAGCAGGCACAGAGGTCACCTGGTCTTCCCCAATAGGATGAGATGTATTGTATTTCTATTTAAATTATAATAATAATTTCCAAATTTGCATAACATTAGAATGTTATGCAAATTTGCATTATATTTTGTCCTCTTTTTGAGGTGATGCATTTCCTCTTTATTTGGTACTGTGTAGGTCACCAAAAGCTAAAATGGCTGGATCAAAATTTGATTCATTAATCCACATGAATGAGGTTGTTATTACATAAGATACTTGGAAAGTATTTCATCATCTCGCCACAGATTTTTTAATATGCAGTTGGCAGGTAGTATCCTATCCTATTGCGCTTGTGGGACCCATTGCTTATTCAAGAGGGCATTGGCGCCTCTAAAAATAATCCGAAACAAGCACAAACACTCATTTCCGGAACAGGGCGGGTCAGCAGAGCTCACAGAAGGGAGCTCCTCCACTGACCTGTCCTGCTCTGGAAACAAGTGTTTCCACTCATTTCTGGAATTATTTTTAGAAGCACCAAAGCCCCATTGCTCAAGCAGTGGGTCCCATGAGTGCAACAGAACAAGCAGAGGTGGAGCGGCCCTGTTGGAAACTGCCCTTAATGACCACGTATTTACATCCTCTTTTTCTCCACTGTTACCTTCTGAAAGTGGAACTAGGTGTTACCAAAAACATGGACCTGCTGCCGAAAGTGCTAGTTTCTCCTCCTCTCTCCCGTGTGCAGTAAGGATAGTGTGACATAAAATCATCACATTGTGCATTTCTCCACTCCTTATGGCAGCCAATGAAGTGGACCAGCAGGAGGGAAATGCATAAAGTGATGGCATCAGGTGTTTTATTACTCCAGGGAAAGGAACTAGACACAGGGCTGCTGTTTTTGGTAATACCTAGCTCTGTCCCAAGCATTAAATAGTGCAATATGATGTATTATTTAAGGCATTTAACATACATTTAAAAAATCATATCAAGGACCAAAGTCCCTTGTTTGGATGCTGTCTCTTCCCATATCTACAAATCATACACTATCCATCACAGAAAATTGAAACTAGGACTTGTCTGAACAGCACTGTATATACTCCTTTGACATTTTATAAATAAATACATAATTATAGGACATACTAGCAGTAGCAATTTTGCTCTGTTAGGATTTGGACTGAAACAAGAAGAAGCAATCATCTAATTCTGTCATGCAGTGAATTATAACTTGGGCCAGAAATGATCTGAACATGAAGAAATTCATATCTTGTTTCCTTATCCATCCCCCAAGGCATTCTGTTCTCTAGATCTTTCACATTCTCATTTTTCTATACTTCAGATACCTATAATAATTCCATGTTGATGGATGCAAAAGAAAGAAACAACAGTGACAAGAAAATGTATGGCATCCATTTTCAGTCAACATCAGTGGACTTTTCCAACATTCTCCACAGAAAGGGGTGGGATCCTGCAATAAGGACCAAAAATGTAATAAGGGGAATAGGGACAAGGCGGACATATCCCCCCCCCCTCAAAATGCATCTTCTCTCAAATAGATTGTTGCCCTACCTTTACCCTTGACAATATGACAAAAAGATCAATATCGACATCTCAGTGCTCCTCTATTCGGACAGCGCAGTTACCAAGCTTTTCCCCTGTGAAATGGGGCCATCACTGGCAAACCACTGTTCCTAGGCCTTCCCATGGGAAGGAGCCTTCTGTCGAGTTCTGTCTGTTTGTTTTAAAAGGACTTCAAAGGATCAAAGCTGCTGCTTCAGCTTGGTCCTGAGGAAAGCAGCAGTGGACCAAAATCAGGCAGAGTTAGAAAATGGCTAGAGTTGTATTTATTTATTTTTAAGTAGAAATTAGCAGTATTGGTGGAAAACCCACCAACACTTAAATTGTGTATATATTTCCCCCTTTTCATTACCGTTTGGGGCTACTGTTCCCCCACACTGTCTGTCAGGCGATCACTCGTGACCGAGTAAGATTGTCTTCCGGGATAAAAGGAGGAAATTCTAAAGAAGATTGTGTAGACTCTAGCGATGGGTCCGTAAGTGACTGTGGAGGCCAATTCTAGATCCACACAGCTTCCCACAGTGAGGACACAGGTTACCAGATAGAAGATGGTCCTGTAAAGGGTTCATTTGACGTGCTTTTCGCTTAGCACGTTTCTCCCTTTCACCTTGCACTCGGGCTTCTTCAAAGTCCATGGAACCTTTGTGAAAGGCCAACCTCCATTTAGATCGTTCATGGGCCAGAGCTTCCCAGTTTTCGATGTTTATATTGCATTTTTTTAGATTAGCCTTATGAACATCTTTAAACCTCTTATATTGACCACCGATATTCCGCTTTCCATCCTTGAGTTGGGAGTAAAGTAACTGCTTTGGGAGACGGCAGTCAGGCATTCGAACAACATGACCGGTCCACTGAAGTTGGCGTTGAAGGATCATTTTTTCAATGCTAGTAGTCTTTGCTTCTTCCAGTACACTGACATTTGTTCGCCTATCTTCCCAAGTAATTTGCAGGATTTTCCGGAGGCAACGTTGATGAAACCTTTCAAGGAGGTGGAAGTGACGTTTATAGATAGTCCATGTTTCGCAGGTGGAAGTGACGTTTATAGATAGTCCATGTTTCGCAGGCATACAATAAAGTTGGTAATACAATGGCTTCATAAACCAGTGTTTTGGTCTTCTTACAAATATCCCGATCCTCGAACACTCTATGTTTCATTCGAGAAAATGCGGCACTTGCGGAGCTCAGACGATGCTGGATTTCACTGTCGATGTTAGCTGTAACAGAAAGATAGCTGCCAAGATAGAGAAAATGATCGACATTTTCCAGTATTGTCCCGCCAAGCTGGATAGATGGCATCACCAAAGGATTGGCTTGCACTTGCTGATGAAGCACTTTGGTTTTTTTGATGTTAAGTGAGAGACCAAGTTTTTCGTATGCTTCTGCAAAAGCATTTAGGATAGTTTGGAGATCATCCTCTGAATGTGCGGAGACCACATTATCATCAGCATACTGAAGTTCCACAACGGAGGTTGTAATTACGTTACTTTTTGCTTTCAGCCTGCTGAGATTAAAAAGCTTTCCATCTGTTCGATATATAATTCCCACACCGGTGGGAAGTTTCCCCTTGACAAGATGTAAAACCATGGCGATGAAAATGGCAAATAATGTTGGGGCGATAACACATCCCTGTTTAACACCTGATCCCACTTTAAATGGAGCACCATGAGAGCCGTTGTTGTCCAAAACCGTTGCCGTCATGTTGTCATGGAGAAGTCGCAAGATATTCACAAATTTATTGGGGCATCCAATTTTCATAAGGATAGTCCAGAGAGCTGTACGGTCTACAGTATCAAAGGCCTTAGCCAAATCGATAAATGCCATATAAAGGGGTTGATTTTGCTCCCGGCATTTTTCTTGGAGCTGACGTGCAGTAAAAATCATGTCTACTGTCCCTCTAGAGGGGCGGAAACCATATTGAGTTTCAGGGAGGATCTCTTCTGAAATAGATAGAAGACGGTTTGCGAGAATCCTAGCAAATATTTTACCTGCGGTTGCTAAGAGAGAAATGCCCCGATAGTTTCCACAGTCTGTTCTATCACCCTTCTTAAAGAGGGTGATAATTATGGCATCCCTGAAGTCTTCTGGGATCTCTTCTCTTATCCAGATTTTTTCGATGAGTTTATGAAGATGTTGTACAAGTTCGGGGCCCCCTTCTTTAAAGATTTCAGCAGGAATCCCATCTGGTCCACTAGCTTTGTTGTTCTTCATTTGATTAATGGCTTTTTTTACTTCATCCAAAGTGGGGAGTATTGCAAGTTCCTCTTTAATTTGTTTTTGCGGGATTTGCGAAAAAATCTCATTATCCACCTTAGACTTACGATTTAAAAGGTCATAATAATGCTCTTTCCAACGCAGTGCAATAGACTCTTTGTCTTTTAAGAGTTTGGTGCCATCTTTTGATTGTAAAGGGTTTGTACCATAGGTTTTTGGTCCATAAATGGCCCTTGTGGCCTTAAAAAAGCCCCGTGCATCATGAGATTCTGCAAGTTGTTGAATTTCTTCAGCTTTTTTTTTTCCACCAAGCATTCTTAAGTTCTCTTGTTCTTCTTTGGACCTCAGCCTTTGCGCTAGCGTAGGTTTTTTTCTTGGCAGCGCAGTTAATATCATTTTGCCATATTTGGAAGGCTTTCCTTTTTTGGTCAATTATATATTTAATCTCATTGTCATTTTCATCAAACCAATCCTGATGTTTCTTAGTTTCATATCCAATAGTTTGTTCACAAGCTGCAATAATGGAGGTTTTCAGCTTAGACCAATGGTCCTCAATGTTGTCAGGAGGTTCCGTAGGTAGATGTTCCTTAAGAAGTGATTGAAGACGAGTTTGCTTAATAGGATCTTGAAGGACTTGGATGTTCATTTTACACCTTGGTTTCCTTCCTTGAAGCCTACGTTGGGGAGCAATGTTGATAACCATTGTGGACCGGATTAGTCGGTGGTCTGTCCAGCAGTCGTCGGCACTCACCATGGCCCTAGTAAGAAGTACATCGCGGCGATCTCTAACACGGACAATTACATAATCCAGAAGATGCAAGTGCTTTGACCGTGGGTGCTGCCATGATGTTTTAAACTTAAATTTAAAAATGTTTTAAACCCCACACACAGCCATACACACTGGTGTTCCTTCCCCCATTCCTGGATTATTCATGAGTGGCTGCCCCCAATGAAGATCCAACAGTGTACTGAATGGCATCACAACACTATGCAGCCAAATGTGATGGGCTATACATGAAGAATTCAGTAAAGGCAATGCAAATGAATTTACAAAATGAATAAACATTGTAGAAAAAAGACCCCAAAGTGGAAACAAAAGTGGAAATGTTTGCCAATAAAATAAAATAAAATGGTGACTAGCTTCAGCTCAGCTCTAAAAACGCTCCCATGGATTTTGTGTGCACTTGCTTTAAAAAGGATCTGGAACAGATACTTCATGGAGTCAGAGCACGATGAGATTGTGGGGCTTTCATCATCAGAAGAACTGCCTACTTAATAAAATGGGGTGGCGGGCGGGACACGTTCTCTTGCTTTGTACATACTCAGTAGAAATATTAAGCACCTTGATATCTTTAAGGGCAATGTGAAGAAATGTTCAAGACCCCAACATATGCAGGGAGGAATTCAGAATTGATGGAATTAACAGGGTAGCCTTAGGCACCTACCTGGCCGATGTGCCTTTGGAACAGCCATGTTTGTCACGCGTCCTCCGTCCTGAGGTTTGGGAGGTGATGCAGTAAACCTGCAAATCCCCGATTCGGATGGGGTGCTTGAGGTCAGGCTGTCTGTGTATTCATTAGTCCCTGCTGTAAGCTGCTCCGATGAGGTGTCCGATATGAAGCATTCCGTGATGGTGAACTTGGCGTGTCGCAGCTGCTCTTCCATCTTGGCATGTTCATATGCTCTGGCTAGCTCTTCATATGTGGAGGAGGCACTTTCTGTGGAGACCATGCTGCTCCTTGCTCGATCTAAACAGCCAAAGAAAGGCGGGCACATCAGTGGGGAGCTCTCTGCTGGCTTCTTAATAAACAAACAGTACAAACATTACAGGGTTACAGAATTAATCTATTATCACTCTATCCAGCTTGGGCAATAATATCATTTGATAGGGCAAAGTAAAAAGGCCATCATTTCCTAATAGTTTTCTTGATTTGCATTATGCAAATCAGATTTTATTTGCTAAGAAGGAAAACATTTATTTAGCACTGAAATGGATGTGAACATTTCCCTTTTATTTCTTAAATAGCATTTTGTTTTCTTTTATGATTTCACTCTTCACAGCAAATTGAGTGTTTGTAAATATTTATTTATTTATGGTGTTTATATGCCACCTATACAACCAATATGAAGGTTATGGGGAGAAAAGCACAAAACTAATTGCAAAACTAATAAAACTAATGATAAATATTAGATAGAAGTAGTAAATGGAGTCTACAGAAATTGCACAGAGAAAATACTTGTTTATACCTATTGCCTCATGCTTCAATTTAAAGAAACTGATTGGGCTGAATTGTATTTTATACTGAGTCAAAAAATAGTGTAAACCGCAAGTTTACATCCTGATTTTATTTTGGCATCTTTCTGTTTTTTATTGTCAGGTGTGAGATGGGGGGTCTAACACAGTCAGTAGTTAGTTAATTAGTTTGTTTCTGATTGCTTGTTTATTACATTTTAAAATCACCCAATAACGGAAGTTCTCTGGGTGGTGTAGAAATTTAAAACATAAAATACAAGAGAATAAAACAGGTCAAGATTTTTAAAAGCAAGATAAAATCAGCAGCAGCACATAGTAAAACCAAAAGTAAAGCCAGCAAAAAGGATAAAATAGTGCAAAGATCTAAAAGAACTAAAAACAGTTCCTACAATGCATAGGAAAATAAAAAGGTTTTCTCCTGGCATCCATAATACCATAATGTAGGTGCCAGGTAAACCACTCTGGGGAGAGCATTTCATGGACAGGGTACCACCACAGAAAGGGCCCTCTCTCTTACAGCCACCTGCTTCGCCTCTCCTCATTTGGAGGAAAGCCTCAGATGACCACCTTAGGCTCTGTCCAGATTTAACCCTGGCTCCTACCTGTTTCCAGGTAGGTAAATATGGGAGGACTGCCTCTGATGTCAGGACCCTCCAGCAAAATAGTGGATTAGAGGAGGGGCAAGGGCTAGGAGCCAGGGTTCCTGGATGGCTGGGAGGTTTCCTGGCAGGAGTGTTGGTTTTACCTGATCAAAGCAGTTGCCAGGCCTTGAAAATGCTCTTCGACAGAACTTGGATCTGAGTGAGTGGTGTGCATGTGAGAGTGAGTCGTATGTGAATGTGTGTGCATGCCCAGATGTGTGGACCCTGCCATTCCGCCTCGATCTGAGTGGAGAGGCGGGTAAGAAATAGAAAATAATAATAATAATAATAATAATAATAATAATAATATATAATAATTATTATTATTATTATTATTATTATTATTATTATTATTATTATTATTATTACGACAGACACCCAATGTGGCCCACAGGGCCAAAAGGGTTGTGCGTCCATAATACATCTGAAGGGATTGTTGAGCATGACAATAAACTAATTTATGTTGCAATCCTATAGCCACTGAATTGGAAGTAAGCCCCACTGTACTCAATGGGACTTCTGCATAGGCATGCCTAGGATTGCAGATAGAGATTTCCACAGTACGATAACAAGAGTAAAATTCTGTTGTCTGACTTTTTCTTTTAACAGCATTATCGGGGGTGGGGGAACTCCTTAGAATTTAATTTCCCCAAAAGAATCGGTGTCATTCTAAGTATCGATGTAATCATATTAAAAACATTGTTTAAAATGCCCCGCATTGGAGCTAGCTACCAGACTATTATCATGATAGTTCAGTAATGATGAAATGCCTTAATATGTTTCCTACTTTGCTCCCAGGTGAGATTGCCTGGCTTGACTGTACCCAAATAAATAATAACGCTTCCTGGTGAAATGTTTTGAAGGCAGATCTGTGTATCTGCTGGAGTGGACCTTTCATCCCTTCCAGCTATCAAAATCTGGACAGAGCTTCTAAATTGGCTTTAGATGGCGGTTTTGATTGACATTTGGTACTGTCACTCCAAGTGAGGGCTCATTATTGCTTACTTTCTCAGTTCTCCTATTTTCAGGTGGCCCGGGAAGATAAGTCTGGGTTCCCATAGACCAGACTAGCTCATTTCTTAATTCATATTTAATAACTTCTACGAACTGTTTTAGTTCTAGATGAAATCCACCCAGAAGGGCCTATTTTTTCATAAACATTATAAAGTATATATGAATAACAAAAGACTTTAGTCTAAAAAAATCAACAGCCAGCCCCCAAACACAATGCTTCACACTAGAATTCTGGGCATAGAATCACAATGTTTTCTTCCAAATAAAACAAAAGTTTTTAATCAGGTCGCAACTGAGAAAAAATAGACATGGGCCACATTCATCATCATGTGATATGTTTTAGAAGAAAACCCCCAGCCTAATCAGGATTAGTGTTGTGGTCTTGTTATCCAGTGTAGAGTTCTGCAGTATGAAAAAGATATGCCCATCTTGCCCTCTGTCTTTGACTTCTTCAATATTTCTGCAATTCAGGACAGGAAGACATTTTATAAACCTCATGAGAACTTTCTTGGGGGATGGGGTGGGATTTAGATATACTGGTACTGTGGCAAGCATGAGAAACAGAAAACAAGCCATACTGCAGAAGACTACAGGGTCAGGGCTCGAAAGGCTGGATTGCCTTTAATGTGTGATACTAACCACTGGTGGGTTCCCTTTCCCCCATGCACCCCCACCCACCCAAAATCTGCTCTGTGTGGTGGGGGACACTCTGCGGCAGATTGGAGGGGTGCAGGCAGGAAGAGAGGAAGAGGAAGTCCTGTTGCATGAAAAGTCTGCTCATGAGACATTGGATGTCAGCCAACGTCCATGTGATTTAATCTGGCCCTTAGCAAGAGAATTTCCATTCACTCCAGTGGGGTATGCATTAGATCTTAGTACACAGCATTCCATTCCATACTTTAACCACTTTTCAGTCAAATTCCTATAGAAAGATTGATCAGAAAGGACAGGTTGCTTACCTGTAACTGTAGTTCTTCGAGTGGTCATCTGTGCATTCACACACATATGGGTTCTCTGCGCCTGCGCTGAGATCGATCGGAACTTCTTTAGCTGAGCTGAGCTGGGCGGGAGCCCCTCCCCCTCGCGCGTGCTCCTTAGCGCGGCTCCCGCCCGTCTCCTCAGTTCCCTGAGACCGCCTATTGCAACCCTCGGAACCGAGGCTGATCCAGGAAAAAAAGAGCTTTACTACACCCCCTCGAACTCGATGGCTACGAGATCGATAGAAAAAGTCCGAATCCCGATGTAATCGAGATCGTCTAAAAAAACAAAAACAAAATGAAAGCAGACCATCCCATTTCCACCTGGGTATCCATCGAACTCGATGCAGACACCGAGAGGGGAAGGAGGGCGGGTTGTGTGAATGCACAGATGACCACTCGAAGAACTACAGTTACAGGTAAGCAACCTGTCCTTCTTCTTCGTGGTCTCTGTGCTTCACACACATATGGGTAGATTAGCAAGCTGACTTACCGGAGGTGGGTCGGTGTCGGTAGTCAGATGGTGACCGATGATAGGACCGCTCTCCCGAATGCGTTCTGCGCCCTGGCTCGAATGTCGAGGCGGTAGTGACGGATAAAGGTGGAGGGTGAAGACCAAGTCGCCGCCCTGCACAAGTCCGACAAAGAAACTCCTCTGCCAAATGCCGTCGAAGTCGACATGGCTCTCGTAGAATGCGCCTTTACGGAGCCCGGTAAGGCGCGATTGGCAAGTTGATATGCCAATTTAATAGTGTCGACTAGCCAGGAGGACAGTCTTTGCTTCGACACTGGACAGCCCTTTTTCGGTGGGCCGTAACAGACAAAAAGCTGTTGAGTGTGTCTTATGGGCTCTGTACACACCTTGTAAAAAGCTAGGGCTCTACGGACATCGAGGCTGTGTAAAAGTCTCTCGACATCCGATGTCGGTGATGGAAAGAACGCTGGAAGTATAATGTCCTGCCCCAGGTGAAATTCGGAAATGACCTTAGGAAGAAATGATATGTCTGGCCGCAAAACGACCTTGTCTTTGTGAAAGGTTGTATACGGAGGATCAATTCTGAGTGCGGCTATCTCGCCAACGCGCTTTGCAGATGTAATCGCTACAAGAAAGAGGGTTTTCAGCGACAGAAGACGTAAGTCTGCTTTCGCCATGGGTTCGAACGGCGCTTTTGTTAATGCCTTCAAAACCAGTTGGAGGTCCCATCCCGGTGTAATATTCCTCGTTGGAGGACATAAGTTTTTCAATCCCTTTAAAAATTGTTCCACTAGGGGATGGACAAATAGCGACATGCCAGTAGAAGTCGTGCGATAAGCCGTAATTGCAGCCAAATAAACTTTAATTGATGAAAATTTCAGTCCACGGGTCATCAATGAGTGCAGAAAATCGAGGACAGTGGATACCGAGCATGCTACAGGGTCTTTACCCGAAGCCGACACAAAGCTGGAGAAAGCTTGCCATTTCCTCTCGTAAGAAAGCCTTGTCGAAGGTTTGCGTGCTGCCAGCAAAACGTCTTTAACTGCCTCAGACAGGTCCGTATCCATCGTTATCTGATCCTCCATGCTGTGAGGCTTAAGGAATGCAGATTCGGATGAAGTACCTTGCCTTGGTGCTGTGTCAACAGATCGTCTCGAGTCGGTAATTGCAGATAATCTCCCTGGGACAGATTGAGTAGGTGAGAGAACCAAGGCTGTCTCGGCCACCACGGAGAAATCAGTATGCAATTTGTCCTGTCTAGCGATATCTTGGCCAGCACTCGTGTTAAGAGCGGAATTGGAGGGAATAGGTAGTAAAAACCGTTGTTCCATTCCAACAGGAACGCGTCGGTTATCGACCTCGGGTCTGACGCTGCTCTGCTGCAAAACAGTGGGCAGGCTGCGTTTTCGCTGGTTGCGAACAAGTCCATGTCTGGTCGACCCCACCGATGAAATAGGGAAGTCAACACTTGCCTGTTCAATTCCCACTCGTGTGATTGCAGTGACACTCTGCTCAGTGTGTCTGCCAGTACGTTGGTTTTCCCGGCGATATGTATCGCCACAAATGACATCTGACGAGGGAGGGCCCACTCGTAGATTCGCAGAGTCAGTCGCGTGAGGCGCACGGATCTGGTGCCTCCCTGCTTGTTTATATAAGCCACCACTGTGGTATTGTCCATCACGATCTGTATGTGATGTCCGGTGAGATAATGTTCCATTGCTTGGAGCGCCCTCCAAACAGCCATCAGCTCCAGCCAATTGATATGCTTGGAGGCCTCCGTCGGAGACCATGTGCCCTGCACGACGCGATCATCGGAGTGGGCCCCCCATCCTAGTAAGGACGCGTCCGTCATCATTATCCTGCTCGGTACTGGCGGTTGAAATGGAACACCGTCGAGTAGATTTGATTCCTGCTGCCACCACCTCAAAGACTCTCTTACGGCTCGTGGGACTAGTAGACGGAGAGAAGGTCTGTCCTTTTCTGGTTTGAAGGCTCGAACAAACCAGGTCTGAAGCGGTCGCATACGAAGCCTCGCATAGCGTACGACTGCGATGGTCGAGGCCATGTGCCCCAATAGTCTTTGTACCAGATGAGCTGATGTCACCGCTTGCTTGAATACTTTGTTTGCAAGGGAGATCAGTTTGAATGCCCTGTCGTCTGGGAGATACGCCCGACCATCGAACGCGCTTAGCCTTGCCCCTATGTATTGGATCTCTCTCGCTGGCTGTAGGACTGACTTCTTCGCGTTCAGGCAAAGTCCCAACTCGAGCATGAGGTCGAGAGTTTGTTTGAGAGCGCTTTGGAGCTCGATCCTCGAGGATGCCACCAGTAACCAATTGTCGAGGTAGGGAAAGATGGTGATGCCTCTTGCCCTTAGACTTGCGCACACCACCGCCACACACTTCGTGAATACCCTCGGCGCGATGGAAAGTCCGAATGGAAGAACGACGAACTGGTAGGAGTCGTCCCCCACTTGGAACCGAAGGTATTTCCGGCTGTCTTCGTGGATGGCGATGTGGAAGTACGCATCCTTGAGGTCGATGGATGCGAACCAATCGCTCCTTCGGAGTAGCGGGAGGATCAATTGGAGCGTGACCATGCGGAATCTTTTTGGTGGGATAAAAAGATTTACAGTCCGAAGGTCCAGGATCGGTCTGAGTCCTCCTCCTTTTTTCTTCACGATGAAGTATCTGGAGTACAGTCCGTCCTGTGAGTTTTCTGCGAGAACTGGCTGTATCGCCCCTTTTTGAAGGAGGGTCTAAACTTCCTCCATCAGCACCCGAGTTGGACAGGTGGCCTTGATCCCGAGAAACGGGGGAGGACTCTGAACTCGATCCTGTAACCGTGCTCCACGATGCGTAGCACCCATCGATCCGTCGTGATGGTCCTCCACGATTGGAGGTGGTGGTAAAGTCGAGAGCCGAAGAGAGTAGTCTGAGGTGGTGCAGAGGTGTCGTCGAGGTGAAGAGTCGGTGGCACTACATTCGGGACGGCAAGGTAGTCAAAGACGACGCCGGCCGGAGTCGCCTCCCCTCCTGGTGCCTCTGGACCGCTGTTGGAATGGTCGTTGCGGCGCTTGAGGTTGCGGTGCTCCGGGCCTCCGGTTCCCGCTTCTGTACTGGCCTGACTGCTGGTACTGTCTGGCTGGGAACGGGAACCGAGACCAACGCCGTGGTCTGAAGCTCTGGGACGGTTGTTGGCGGATGAGCCCCATCTTCTTCGCCGTTGTCAGAGCTTTCTGGGCAGAGTCGAGGGAGTCGTCTGTGGAGGAATTGAATAGGCCCTCGCCATCGAAAGGGAGGTCTTGGATCTTCGCCCTATCGTCGGGAGTCAGGGCGGTAGAGCGAAGCCATGCGTGCCTCCTCAAAGCCACGGAACCGACCATCGACCTGGCGTGGCTGTCGACTTGGTGCCTTGCTGTATTCATTTGCAAGGCACCGATGCTAGTCACCTCCTTAATAAATTGAGCTGCCAGGTCCCTCTTGTCGTCCGGCAGATAATCACAGAGGTCTCCCAGCTTCTCCGTGATGTACATTTGATATCTAGCCAACAACGCCTCGTAGTTAGATATCTTGAGTCCAAGGGAAGACGATGAATAGATCCTACGGCCGTAGGAATCTAGTGTCTTACCCTCTTTATCTGCCAGAGTGGTATGCTGTTTTCCCCCACGAGACTGCGCCGATTTGACTATAAGCGAGTTCGGGGTCGGATGAGAAAACAGAAATTTTGCTCCTTCCTCCTGGATTTTGTACATTGACTCCAGGTGTTTGGCAGTCGGTTTAGTTGAGGCCGGAGTCTTCCAGGTTTCCTGCACCGTCTCCAACAGTGTCGGCAAGAATGGAAGGAGCAACTGGTTCGACTGCGTTGTCCTAAGGACAGCATAAATGTCATCCTTGGCCTTTCCCTTCGAAGTCTTCGCCTCAACTCCCAGAGCAGTCACCAGCCGGCTGACATGCTCAGCGAAACTCCCCATGTCCTCCGATGGGGAGACCGCGTCTTTGGACTCCACCTGCGCGTCCGGCGAAGTGGAGTGGGAGGAGGAAGCCGCCGAGTCCGAATCCGACAAGTATGCCGATCCCGACGAGGAGTGGCCAACAACATCAGTCGCAACCGGTAGACGCACGAGAGACTGTGGTTGAGCCGTCGATGTCGATGCAGTCGGCTCTCGCACTACTTCAGCCGGGGCACGAGACACAGCCGCATCTCGTCGAGGTGAAGGAGAATGCCTCCGACCACGGTGCCTGTCCGGAGAAACTGAACGTCTGTGGTAGTAGTGACGTTCCGACCTCTCGCGTCTCGGTGAGCGTCTCGACCTCGAGTAGTAACTCCTAGAACTCGATCCCGAGTAGTAGGAGCGGGACCTCGACCTCTCATCTCGGTATCGGGAGAGACGAGATCGATGGCTCGAAGTCATGGAGACCGAATCACGAGCCCGATAGTGTGGGGATCGTGATTGGCGGCGTTGTTGTTGACGCTCCTCTGCGCGTCCAACCGATGGAGACAGTAGTGGTGGAGGACCCCTCGAGCCCGAACGGGGTCTGTCCAATGTCTTCTGCTCCTCGAGCTGGACTGGTGAAGCCACTAGCTCTCCCTCCGACAGGGAGGCTGCCGCAGCCATGGGCTCTTTCCCGATCTCTCGGCCTCGAGGAGACGTAGTCGAAGCCGGAGTAGACTGGTGGGCAATCGGTCCCGAAGCTCGATCCCGAGCACCAGTCAGAGCCTCAATCAATGCCACTGTACGCTTCGATACCACCACAGTGGACGAAGTCGATGGGCCCGCCATCTCGTCAGGCTCAACCGCCATTTTCTCCTTAAGGCGTTTCGCCTTATCCTTGCGAGCCTTCTTTGCCAGTTTTTTTTGCCGTTAGCGTGTCCGTTAATGGCTTCTTGGCAGGCTGGGATCCCCCAGGTCGTTCCTCTGGAGTGGGGCCTTTTGCTGACAAGGATTGCTCCCACAAAAGGGCCCTCAACTTGGTTTGGCGGGCTTTTCTGGCCTGCTTAGTGAAGGCCTGACAATGTTTGCAGGACTCCACGACATGTCCCTGTCCGAGACACAGCAGGCAGAGTAAATGATTGTCCGCGGGGGGGATTTTAGTCCCACACCGCTAACATTTTCTAAATGGTGCCTTGAGAGGCATAGTTAAGAATTAGATCAGGATAGAAAAGGAGAGAATAGTCTACTAACTAGGACAAGAACGGGGGAGAGAAGGTTTTAGGTAGGATTTTTTTTGAAGATTTTTTTTTTTTTGGAAAATGAGGGTATAGTTCGAAAGAGAATCAAGAATTAGAAAGTTTATGAGGAGAAAAAAGTTTTTAAGACTAATAGAAAGACTAACAAACTCAGCTTGAGAACTCGAGAGTGAAGAGAAGAAGAACCTATCGACTGGTCGCAAAGGCGGTCGAAGAGGAACTGAGGAGATGGGCGGGAGCCGTGCTAAGGAGCACGCGCGAGGGGGAGGGGCTCCCGCCCGGCTCAGCTCAACTAAAGAAGTTCCGATCGATCTCAGCGCAGGCGCAGAGAACCCATATGTGTGTGAAGCACAGAGACCACGAAGAAGAACAACTTATTATACCTCAAACTTTAAAATGATTCCACCTTGGATGCATGCATCCATTTTCCTGGATACTTAAATCTGGCCCATCCGGGTTGCTGCACTTTTATGCAGCAAGTTCACATATTTCCCCCTTAAAACTCAGGAAGTTTCACATACCAGAAGAGTATATTAGCAGAGAGAGCACCATCACAAATAACATTCCACGCCCTCATGCACACTGTTATTATTGTCTTAAATGGCTGGTGGCCATATAGTCCTATCTTAGGGCCAAAGTAGATGCAATGTTAAATGACACTCTGCATTTAATGTGCATGTATTTAAAAATGTAAATTGCAACCATGGGGATGTGGGAGTGGGGGAATGATAATTATTGGAATTGCAGCAGGCATAGCGGTGAGGATTTAACTCTTTCCTACCCTGAGAAAACTCCCACAGAAGTTGTCAATGCCATTGGTGACAATGGGGGATTTTCTTCCAGTGCAAACAGCTCCTTCGGAAGATGAATTTTCCTTGCGACTGCAGCTGTGGAAGAAAGGGTTAAATTCCCCATTCATGCCTGCTGCAGTCCTGATCATTATCAGCCCCCACCTGCAGCTGATGCTGTTTGCATTTTTAAAAACCTGCATATTAAATGCAAAGGCATATTTACGGTCACATCTAGTTTGGTGCATCATGCTTCTCTTTAAGAAAAAGGTGCTAAGATCAAATATCCTAAATCAAATTAAGCAAATGATCTCTTCTACTTGATAATCTGGTCTTGAACCTGAAGATTGGGAGGGAAGAGATTATACCTGTATCTTGTGATGGACTGACACTGTAGCTGTCGCTTTCTTTATCCACGGACCCGGCAGCCCTGGGGGTTGGTAGCCTCCAATCTGTTGTTAAAGTGTGGGCTGATATAGTCGGATGGGGTCTGTTGAGAGTCCACTGGCTAGCATATCTGTTCCGAGATGTTGGTCCAGTTTTTGCATTCCTTCTTGTTGTAGGATCTGCAATTAAAACACAGAAATATTTGAGTACTTGGATTAGTCAATAAAAGACGCAAGAAGAATATGGATGAAAGAAATTGAAACTGGAATTAGTGTTGAGAGATTGAGTCTCTATGAGAATGAATTGGGCTGATCTGCCACCCAATACAACTTAATACCATTCTCTACTAGCACCTAGGATACATACATTTGAAATAATTTTTGCATCTTTATTTATTCAGTTTCTTTTTTATGACTTGGTTGAACAAGCTAGTGCTCATTTTTGTGTTATGCAAATAAAATATTCTTTGGAGAGTTTTATAAAACAGAAACCATTATCCAGAAATCAATAATGAAGGCATTGTGCTGCAGTCTCAATGGCTGTAATCCTCTTTTACTCATTTTTAAAAGATGGGGTGGGTGTGGATTTGGTGAAAATAAAATTAACATTAAAGCAGCAGGAAAAGATTTATCTTTTGAAGCATCTAAGAGGGTGTTACTATCATTGGGGAGTAAGAGAATTAAAAAATATAAATTTAAACTTATTAAAAAGTTATTTGCTTTTGATGAAAATAGCACGGTTGTTCCTTTATATTACTTTGAGATGGGGAATTTAAAAAGGAGTGAACTAACAATAAGCCATCATAAATATAAGGCTTATTCATGATTCATCCATTCACATAGACAGATTGACAGCTTTTTAACTTACAAAGCCATTTAAAAATGCAAAGTGTCCATATGTTGTTCGCTCTTTGAGATTAAGGTAATAACCAGCATAAAAATAAAAAGACATTCAGCAATAAACATGGTGTCCCATCTTTTCTGTTGAATGAAGACAATAGTTAGATGAATAGCTGAGCACAACAAAACAAGTCTCCAGTTTTAGGGTATGCTGCAGTTTTATGTATTGATTGTACAATGTGTTTTGTAAACTTCATATAAGCAGTGCCAAAGTGTTGGGAAATATTCCAAACATTAACAAACTATACTGAGTTTTAGTCAAAATGAAAAACCTTAGAATATTGCTATATTGCTGAATATATTCTTTGAACAATGGGTTTTATAAACTATATATAATCAAAGCCAAACAGTTTGGAAATACTCCAAACATTGGAAAATGTATTATATTCTGTGCAAATTTTAAACACTTTGAAAATTGGGCAGTATCCAAGTGGACACTAGCACTAACATAAAACACATCAAGCTGCCTGGGGCATCCTGGGAGTTGTAGGCCAAAAACATCTGGGGACCCAAGGTTGGAGGACACTGCTGTAGGGTAAGCAACCTCTGGTGCAACAGCAATAGCTTTAGCTGGCATGATGGGTTTCCCCAGAAAACCCGTTGCACCAATGCTATTGGCATTGCACTAGAAGTTGCTCATGCTAGTGCAACATAATTTACTTACACAGCTTAATAGTGAATTACATTGCAATCCACACTCCTACCCCTCCAAGAAAACCTGTAAGAAACAGTACAGGTGATAGCAGATCAACTTGTATTGGTTGGAAAGGCAATCAACAGGAACACAATACCCAACTATTGTATTTTACCTGGAATATTCAATTGAACCAAAAAAAAAAGGTATTTTTATTCAACACAGTAAAGCAGTGCTGCCTCTCTGATCCAGCCCCAGTGCAGCTGCATCCCACCCCCCACATTATCTGTGGGATGTGTGTCTGTGTTTGTGTTAGCAGGACAAGGAGAAATAATTTGCTGCAGAGCAATAGCTTGCTGCAATATTTTTAAGCAGCCATGGAAGGTGTGCCCTGACCATGGATGAAGAAAGCCCATTGCCTCCTAGGGATGGGTGAACGAACGATGTTCAAGATTGCTAGGATTCTCCAAACATTGTCATGCCACTTGTCTTGTGACTAATTCCTATTTGTGTTTGTGATCACTGCTTGCTCTGGCTAAATGGAAAAATTGCGTAAACTGAGCAGCAATCGAACATGAGATTTACGCAAATTTCCTAATTTGTGCAACTTTCTTCCATGATTCAGTCTACAGGGAAATTTGCACAAAATCCAACTCGGGAAGTTGCACAAATCAAACGTGACATATCTGGCAATTTGTGAACATTTTCAGCAGACACATGCTCATGCTCGGGTTTGGGGCTTGGAATACGGCATGTTTTGCAAGCAAAAAGTAAATTATCAAACATCCCTAGCATCAAGTTTTTTATTTGAAAGGGTTGGCTGATCACTTCATGACTGACTGGCACATTGGGAGTCCAGAACCTTTGTATTAAAATGCATTAAAAAAAAAAGAACACTAGAGAAATGTTTCAAAATGATCACATGATGGCATGTGTTGGGGAGAAGAGAGACTTGTGTTTCTCAGAACAGTGATGACACAAGCATTGTTTAGCTCATGCCACCCAGTCCACAAAGTTCTCAGTATCGTAAGAAAGAAATCTGCTGAAGTGCGGAGGTCATTAGGCAGCTCTGATAACTACAGCAAATACTGCTAGGTGACCAAAGTTGAGGGATTCACTAGATGAAAGTGAGGAATAATTTGGAAGAAAAGAAAGGGAAGTGGGGAGGAAGAGGATCAAGACAAGATAAGAAGAGCTCTGAGTGCTACAGAACTTTCACTTCCTGGACAGGGAGTTCTGGAATACTGGGCAGTCAAAGAGAGCAGGTCAAATTACACTAGAGGAATAAGTCAGGGCACCAGAATTAACGTGAGAAAGTAGGCATACAAAATCATCCAAGGGAACAGCAATGCATGGAAAATCCAAAAAAACATGTAAATAAGTGTTAAATCTGTGCACTGAATATATGACTATTCCCCACAGGACTTTGTTTGCAAAATCCAAAAGAATGCTGAATTTGCAGAAAAGCAAACACATATCAGATTGACCCTTTACTTCTGTAAATTTAAAATTACATGTTGCAACTTTTCCAGTTCACAGAAGAGGAGATGGAATCTCATGCAAAACTGTGGCTCTAAAACACTGCCAGTCCCCCCCCCCCGCCCCTGGAGTGAGTGGCTGGCCAGCCATCAGAATTGACAGGTTACAGATATTTTTCACATGAATTCCAGGCTAGAGGTATATTAACTCTGGAATTTCCTCTGGGATTCTAGCATAATATGAACATTGTGGCATGATATTCATTTTGATTTGAACCGTGCAACAAATTGTCCTTCATACTTACTTGTTCCTGGCCGGGCATCAGAAACATCCACCAGGGGCCCAGTGGCTTGTGAGACAGACTGGTAATGTACTGTGTGTGTAACAGTCAATGATTTTTGTTTTGATGTCTCTCCAAAATCAGCATCAGTTAACAAGACTGTAGATCTATCATCTGTGGGAAAGGAAATGATAGAGGTAAAATTCCGTTATGGTGTGGTGTAGTGGTGAGAGTGTTGGACTGGGACTCGAGAGATCTGGGTTCTAGTCTCCGCTCGGCCATGAAACTCACTGGGTGACTTTGGGCCAGTCACTGACACTCAGCCTAACCTACCTCACAGGTTTGTTGTGAGGATAAAATGGAGAGGAGGATTATTATGTAAGCCACCTTGGGTTCCTTGCAGGAAAAAGGAGGGGTATAAATATAATAAATAAATAAAATAAATGGTGTCTCATTCTGACTGATCTTTTAAGAAGAATTAATGAATATTGCTTCTTTATTCTTCGTTATGTCTTAGAAAGTATGATTCAATAACCTAACAAATTAATTTTGTCTTTGCTTTTATCCAGAGCTTGTTGACAAGAGAGAAGACCTTTACATGGTGAGATATTTTTTTAACTCGGTTCCTAATTAGCATATGTATGAAAAATCTTCGAAAGAAAGGAAGGCCTCCTTCAACTGAGTCACTCCAAATATTAACACTATGTTTAATACTTAGAACAAAAACAAAAGAGAAAGGGTTGAATCTCACAGCAGATGCACAATAGCTCCTGGTACACAACTTCAGGGAGAAAATATGAATGGACATGGGTACAATGGGCAGTGATTTCTGAGATCATAAAGGTTACAAAACCCATCAAGATTACTACTATGATTATGGAAACAAAGCTAGATTCTCCCTGCCCCTGAAAGTGCCCGTGATCAGAGCAGCTAAGCACTTTCCAGAAGTGGTGCCCAACACCCACACCCATTGGCCTTTCCTGATGGAAGGGGCAACAAGGAGATCATCTGATTAGGCACCACTGCTGCAAGATGCTCGGAGTATCTCCTCACAGTGGTACCCAACACATTTCCCCCGCCAGCCTTTCCTCCTTATGGGAGGGTTGGCAGGAAGTATGCTGGGTTGAATGTCACTACTGGAAGATGTAGCAGCACCCAACCCTTTCCTACCCCATTGGTCTCTCCCATGGGAAGGGCCACTGAAGAGAGCTGCCAATTGGGTGCCACTGCTGGAAGGCACTTCAAGCACCTCCAGCCGCAGCATCCAACCCTCCCCTGCCTGCCTTTTCTGTTCTGGTGGAAATATTCCCTGTTAGAAGGAGCAGGTGTGTGCAATATTATAATTATAATATTGATCCTGTAATTCAGTGGAACCTACCTGCATTTCCTGTTCTAACAGTATCAGTATCAACACACTCGCCCAGTGTGGAGTACAGTACCTCTTTACTATAATGAGAGAACAAATCAACAAATGCTTCACCAGTTCATGAGGCAAATGCCCTTTCCTTTTGACTAGAGATGATAGGGGTCTTTTTTCTTTTAATCTATAATTAGATATTGAGTGGTGTGTGTGTGTGTGTGTGTGTGTGTGTGTGTGTGTGTGATAAGCAGCTAAGTAGGAGGCAGTAAACAGAAGATGACAATGGTCTCTTCCAACCCTACAGGAGTTAATGGCAAGCCACCCTCTGATACAGAGCTTGTATGAACAATTCATGTCTATGCATGGCAAAATCAGGTTGTACATATTATTAAACATTCACCTACATTGCTGCAATCATTTTCAGATATTCTTAATAGCAGAAAAATATGGGGAACTCCTGCAGTGAAATACTGTATTGTTTTTAAATATATTTCCAGTCAGACTGGAAACCCTGCATAATAATACCAGAGATATAAAAAGGCCCTAAGTGTGATGGCTACAGCCCTGGTAAAAAGAGGTGCCTCTATTCAGGTTGGAATTAAAACCTCTGGGCAGTGAGCCACATGAAAGCCCACCAAAGGTCTGGCTAACTGCTCCCAACTTTGTGTTAGACAGCCTGTTACAGAAGCACTTATCAGGCTGCAGCAGTTAAAAGGGTAGCAGCATCTGCACTACAAACACTTGCTGCCCAAGGATGATATCTCAAGGGTAAAACACGCACACACACATATACCGCTCAGGGCTAAAGTTTGGCAGAATACAAGCAAATTTAAGAAAAACTAGAAACCAAATGCATGTTCCTAAGAGGTGGATCGTTAGGAGTTCTCTGCTCCCACTGGAGGCATTGACTCGACTCTTCTGCGAATCTGGCTTGCTCAGGGGAGCTGCCCAGTTCTCTGCAGTTTTGAAATTCTGATCCAGGGAAACAAATGTGTAGGGATATTCTGACAGCAGGGTCAATATGTTAATGAGATGTTGACAGGGATGGGGACTCGGACTCGAGGACTCGACTCGTGAGTCGGACTGAGTCCCCCCTCTGACTCGACTCGGACTCGAGTCCCAATATTTTTAATGGGACTCGAGACTCGACTCGGGACTCGAGACCAAGGACTCTTCAACATCCCTGGGCTGTGCCAGAAGGAGGGGAGAGGAGCGTGATTGCCGGCGAAGAGCGCATGGAAGCGAGGTGTGCCGCTGCTCGGCCACTATGGATGGCTACCAGGAGTGCAGCCCCAACAGTGTGTCAAGATTTATTTTGATTGATGTGTTGCGTACTTGGGAGAGGCAGAGGAAGGACCTGAGATTACTCTGTGTGGCTGCTCTGAGTGTGAAGTAGCCTTATTTTGTTGGGAAAACCCCCCATTGATTTTAATAGGGACTCGTGGAGTCAGCTTTGGGAGTGACTCGTGACTCGTGACTTGTGAGTCACCATTTTGGACCAAGGACTCGGACTCGAGACTCGGGTCCAAAGACTCGTGACTCGACTCGTGACTCGAGACCAAGGACTCTTCAACATCCCTGGATGTTGATGACAGAAGGGAATAACATGAAGGGTCAGAACGTGATGGTGGTCCTTGATTAGGACTCATTCAATTACACTTCCCTGCCAGTGCTGCTGATCCCCAGAGAGGCAAAACTGCTGCCACAGGAAATTCCAACATGGTCAGCCATCCATAATGTGGTCTTACTATTTTATATGTTACCAGTGCACAGTGGGATTTTATTTATTTATTACATTTCTATACAGCTGTGGGAAGCAGGAACCATGCACTTTGAGTAAGGCATGAATTGGGCCTAAATTGGTTTGTGAGTGGTGGCTTATAACAGCCTTCCCCAACCTGGTACCTTCCAGATGTTTTGGACTTCAACTCCCATCAGCCCAAGACAGCATGGCCAATGGTCAGGAATGCTAGGAGTTATAGTCCAAAACATCTGGAGGGTACCAGGCTGGGGAAGGCTGGGCTATAAGCTGGCCCAGCCTTTTAGTGGTGGGGTTCCACTTTCCAATCTATGTACGTATGTGTCTAAACTACCTTGACCACATTCTTTGCAATTTTCCTCTTAATAACTTTTTGTTACCCCACCCCACAAAAAGGAACTCCAAGAGACATCGTAGCCTTCATATTTGTTGGATGAATGCTGAGTCCTAACCTTAAAATATTTTTTGTTCTATCCTGCTTTAGGCTGCAATCTTATGCACACTTACTTGGGAGCAAGTCTCACACTGGGACTAACGTCTGAGTAAACATGCACAATAGTTTACTAAACATTCTTACTACTTACAAATGCTCAACAGCAGAAGACAGAATAGTCTTCAGTTGCCTTCCCCACCCCAAGTTGCAACAAATTATGCTTTAGAAGAAACAATACAAAGCTTATAAGATCCAGTTGTTGTATAAAGCAACCTAAAGAGCCTAGCGATGGCTTACCAATGGTCTCCATTGTGTCCCTCTCTTCAATCAGAAGCTGAGCTCTGGGAATATCTATATGCATTCTCAGTGTCTGCTGTTGCTTGTTAAGTGTGTCCGATGTCCTTGTATTCTTGCTAGGAATAATAATAAAAAAACAAAAAGAAAAAAAAGGGGGGGAATCTATTAAAACAAATAAAGACATTACCTAAATGTCACATTATTTTAGAAGAATTCCAGATTACATTAGTCTCTTATCACTAACAGCAAGATGCTCAAATGAATTATTTCCATCAATTCTTTCAAGTATATAAACTGTATTCATCTAAAGCAGGAGGCAGGAAGGTTAGAAAAATTAGGAGATGAGCACAGAAACTATAACGCCTTCCTTTGAGATTTGTTTTGAAGAATACATTCTTATGAACACAGTTTCTGAAATGGCTATTTCTCCCCACCTTCCATTTCTCAAATATATAACAAATTATCCCTTCAGCCAATCAGAAGGAAGGTGAATATTATGGCATTGTATTCTTACTATATATTGGCACTGATGGGCAAAGCAATCCTAAACCCCAGATCTAGCTTGCTGGAAGGGGTTAGGATTAGGCAGAGGAACTCTTCTGTTAGCCTCCACAGGCTGAAAGGAGCTTTGCCAGCAGGGTGGTAGTGATGTTTCATCGCCACTGCGTCCACAGAGAGTTACCAACAGCAGTGTTCTGCCAGCAGGAGCATGCAGAAGACTCAAAAACGGGACATCCTGAGGGCAGGACAGGGCTGGCTTTGGATCTGCTGGATCAAAAACCACTTAGGGCACAATCCTATGGCATGCTTAGACAGTAAAAAGTCTGTCTAAACATGCATAGGATTGCGCCCTTAGTTCCCCAAGAGGAGCCCAATCCAGGCCCATCAGCTACGCCAGCCTGGAGGTGGCATAGCTAATCCCCTCCAATTGCTTTCAATGGGGGGGAATTTAACATTAAAAGATCTGTCCTGCCGAAAAGCTTGCCATGCCCTCCCCCCACATTTCTTTCCCTGGCAAATGCGAGCCAGCAAGGCTTGGGGTAAGGTGGTAGATCTGGTGCTTTGCTCCTCCCCAACCTCACTTAGGATTGCACAGTTAAATATTAATCTACATAGAAACTGGAGATTTAAAAAGTGGTTATTTATTCAGGTTTTTGTATGGATTGCAATAATTGCATTAAGCTTGCTATTATCCAGCTTTTTGTTCTGTTGAAGCTGCAATATATATAGAAGAAGAGTAATCCAATCATCATTCCTGTGATTGATGCAGCATTTTGGAACAGACATAAGAAACAATTAGTGTATTACCACCAAAGCTATTATATTCTCATTTTAAAATTTGTGTACTGGAAAATTACCATTGGAATGAGCTATCAACTAAGAGTAGGGCAGTAAAGTTGTAGCAAATCCATACCAGGTACAAAATGGGTAGTAAATATCTCCATGAAGTTGTAATGTTGATAAATATAAGAAATCAGAATGAACACAAATGGGTGGGACGTGTGGGAGAGATGAAGAGAACCTTTGTGATTGTCACCCTACGTAATTGGTCAAGTAGTCACATTATGGCCATGATTCCCAATCTTTATTTTTCACATCAAGAACCAGTCAATCCATTTTCCTTCTGATCTTGTTTCCTGTTAGACCTTTGCTCCTCCAGCTATGCCATCCAGAGCTACCTGAAAGTCTCTTGCACTCTAACTGGACTCACCCTCATTCTCCCTTACTGTCTTGTAGGAATGGAACTTCCTCCCTGAATGTGTATCCCTCATTCTTCCTTCCTTCAAATTTTTCCCCAAACTCACATTTTTCATGAGTTTAACCCCTTAAGCCTCATTCCCAAGTTTATTGAGAGGTAAATTCCAACATGCTTACTAGTGCAAGACTATCCGTGACTTATGCTCCTTGGGTCGGGTGAGATAGAATTGTTCTCAGATCCCCATGGACTGGTGAAGCACAACACTATGTTGGTGGAAAAAATGTACATGAGTGTAGCAACACCCTTTCACTGGTGGGACTCTATGGCCAAGATAACCCTTATATTGGCAGAACTCTGCCACAAGAAAGTGGGAAGAACTGAGTGAAGTTGAGGGAATGGAGGAGAAAATGGAAGTCAGTCAGAACTTTATGGTCATGCAGCGATCTGTCCCACCCCCAACAATGGTGTGACATGAGGGTGGAAGTTAAAACCCTCCCACTGGAGCCAACAGAGAGGTCAACTGACTGCACTCCAAGACCTTTCTCTATCCCCCTGCCAATGGAGGATAGGATTCTGACCAGCCTTGCAGCCAATGATGGCATGCCATCAGGAGCATAAAAACCCCAGCCAGGAAACAACAAATCTCCTTTATCAAGACACGTGGGATGGAGCCACATCACTCTGCCACTACATCTACAGAACTAGGAGTGGAATTAGCCATGGGAACTTTGGTGATGGGGCAATCTGCAACAAAAGAAAAGCACTTTGCAGAAAACAATGAACACCAAACAGCTAGAGAGATGAAAAAGAGATGAAGGTCAGATGAGTAACACTTGTCTTCCCAGAACCCTTTATGACACATATTCTTGATTTATTTTTTTTAAGACTCATAATTGCCCTGGCTTTTTACTGAAATAAGAGCAGGAAGCTATATTGGCCTGATTTTGATTCTGTGCTCCAGAATGTTGCCCTGCCTTAGAAAGCAAGACATGAACACCCACAAGGAATCTCAACTCCAATCCTGCAGCTGGCGCTGAAAACCGAAGGCAGCCCACAGGTAAACAAGGGGATGGGTCCATAGCAAAGGGCAGGGTGTTGCTACACTCATGTACATTTTTTCCACCAACATAGTGTTGTGCTTCACCAGTGCGGGGCCAAAAATACAAACAAATACCAGCATATTGTAGCTGAAAGCTCTTACTGCCAGTAACTAAGCCTTAGGAGAGGCAGTTCAACCTTTTAGAATGTGGGGGAAACCACCAAATGACCAGTGGTTGGGGGGGGAAGAGGCAAGGAGAAGGGCGCATAGCCATGTCGGGAATTTTGGAGGGATGGATTTGGCCCCCAGGCCTGAGGTTCTGCAGCCACTGTAAAGTATGGTATTATGTACATGTGTTTTCTTATAGCTGTTGCATTCAGTCACTGAACATGGAGTTTATCTTGACCCCCAATGAGGGGCAAATGAGAGGCTCTCCTGAAGCTGAAGGAATGGGATTCTAGACTGATTCTTGTCCTTGCATTGAGCAAGGAATGGTTTTTGCTGTGCCTAACTACGTCTGATGACTTAGCTGGGGCAGCTAAGGATCACAGATCAGCTATCATGTGGTTTCTAATCACATTAACAAGTGCTCATTGGATGTGAGGCAGACTGAGCAAGTGATGTGGTGATCAAATGATAATGATCACCTCAACTAATTGTGTGAATTAGCCCTGTTTGCAGCTGAAATTAGGAGAAAATAAAGTGTGAACACAAACATTACATAACCATTCATAAGCAGATGTCACAGCAGGTTCTTCAACTACCCCATGGTGAGCTCAGCTTCCTCACAGCTTTGCAAGTATCCTAACAGATGCACATACCAGAAAATTGAACACCGGGCAAACAGAGGGGCCACAGACTTCATGAAGCTATAATGACAATTCCCAAATGAACATGGACTTGATTGGAGCTCCCCCATTCTTCATAATGTCCTTGCCTCATATGTGGCAGTGTTCAAGTGGGAAACTGAAGTGAGGGTGGCTTTCAACCCTCGCTTAAGTCTTTTTCTATCACTGTGAGTTCATCCATTAGCCTTGACCCTCCACAAATGCTTCAGGGTTGCTTGCCTTTTGGGGGGGGGGGGGATGATGTGCCACATGAATCTCTGTCCATTATTAAAAATAACAACAGAGAAACAGTCTCAAAAGAGTTGCAAAACTGTTCCATGTATTTCAGGGTATTTCAAGTGGGCCCCTTGTCAAGCTCTGGGGAAAAAAATGGCTGTACATGTTTGCAGTAGAAGCCAGCTATGTTATGCACATAGCATGTGACATCATGTACACGACATGCCAAAGGAGGGTCCCCCTGACTCCAGGAGTGGCTTTTGTGGGGGGCAGGGGTAGTGAGGGACAGACTACAGCAGGAAAGGGGCAGGAAAGCTGTGGTGTGCTGAGAACACCATACAACATATCATATAGCCTACAAATCGCATTGAGATATGTTTGGATATGGTCAGCGGTATTTAAATCTATTAAATAAATAATAAAATCACAAGCTAATTTGTATGACTAAACCAACAACTCAGTTATCTGTAGAACTCCTCCAACATTACGATAACTTGGGAATATCTTTTCTAATTCCTAAAAATACTTAAATAGGATGTTTCCCCAATAGTTGCTATGCATTTTTTTAAAAGGTCCAGGTCCTCATGATTTTTATCATAACCAAGCTGTCAAATTCTGCACATTCTTCTTACCTCATAAGCATTTCAGCCAAACTCTTTGCATCTAGAAGAGAACAGGGAAATATCAGCATTACATGTACAGCTCATTAGCACCGTATGTTTGTTTAATTAAATCAAATTGTTTTAACACAGTTGACTACTGTGAAGATTATTTTTCCTGACAGTGAGGGACTGGGTGTGAGAGAAAGAAACCTGAAACTTAATTCAGCTAAAACTAAAGTACTGTTGATTGCGGGGGGCGGTGGAGTTGGTTGATCCAGGGTTACCTATTCAGTCTGCACTGGATGGTGATTGCACCTCCTCTTAAGACATAAGGTTGCAGTTTGGGGATGGTTCCTTGATCCCATGTTACTTCTGGACACACCCATATGTGTGATTTACAATAAAACCATGAACACAATAAAAATACAATAATTGTAAACAAAATCTCCCTTTTCTTTCATCACATAGGAATACAGAAGTGGAAATGGTTACCTTTATGCATGATGCCCCTTTCTGAACTAAATTATCATTCCCTTTAGGCAATGAGTCAGTCCTTATCTAACATTTAGGCTTTTCTCTGGTTAACCAGATAAATGCATCAAGTCTGGTTGTGCCAGCTATTTTCTGTGCACAACTTCTCTTTTCCTGACATCATGAAGATGAATGCAGTGTCTAAACATGACACATTTAGACCAAGGAAGAAAAGCCTATTCCCAACTCCAATAACAGCATGTTCAAAACATTAGCACAATCAAGAGTTTAGAATTGTTAGAATATTCAATTTGACTATAAAATAAATATCTTGCACAATGTAAGGCTGAACATCACTACATTTGGAAAGTGAAAAATAGGATGCCCAGCTGTTATCCTCACAGTTGCTTGTTAGGATCTTGCCAGTTATAATTCTGAGCATTTGGAGGAGATTCTCTCATGGGAAATCAACAGCAATCCCACAGCTTTCAGTTTGCTACATTCAAAAATACAATTTGGTTTTGAAGCAGCTGCTTGGCTAAACTGCATTGGTAGCAAAGAAAATGCAGTTTCCGCAGCAGGAGTCCATATTAAATCACCCCCACCCCAAAAAGTCAGTCCTGCAGGTCCCTTATTCTCTTTAATATGTTCCTTAGACTATCTTTTGGCAGTCGACCTCTTTGTGTCACAGTCACTGCTGCTGCAAGAACTAGGTAGAAGGCAAGACAAAGCTGAAACTGAAACACCACTGACCAAACTAAATTGTCTAGGATAAAATGAAAACAAACAGAAAAATCCAAATGATGCAGTACTGGATACTAGAAGAAAACAATATTTAGCCATTTCTAAAATTCTAAAATTAAGTGACCAATTTTCTCTCTCTCTTTGATATCATAAAGGGCAAGTTGCTGCGTGTGCATAGGCTTTCTTTTCAGACATCAGGCCAAACGCACAGACGTCAGGGGTGAGGCCAGCAGGGTGCACAACCTTGCAGGCATGGTTAAGCAATGCAGGCCCAGTCACACATTTACTGAATGTGCGAGCACTTCATGCCAAAAGGGATTTAGGGTTACGATATAAGGAGAAATTTCCTGCACAATTTTTGTGGGAAGTAGGAATTGCACTGCAGCAAATCAATAGTCCATGTTTTTGAGATTGGGTTTTTTTTCTACAGACCAGTTCTTATATTACAGAAATGATCTGACTGCTGTTGAACATAATTCTGTCCCATGTGCATTGGGGTTTCACATGGCTGGGACTGACAATGTGGTCAATTCTCACACCAATGTGATGCTGCCATGGCAAATAACCATGGCATCAGCCTATCTTGAAATGTGACATTAGTGACGTTGTAACATCATAAATGTAACATTAGTAAGTAACGTGATGTCAGATATGGGGAAGCAGCAGCCCCACTGCTCCTATAACATAAAAACTGGCTCTACATCAACCTCATACAAGCTCATCTGTGTACAGCCACAAATCCTTGGTGGGGTGACCACCATACATGCAAGCAAATATTTGGTGTCCATTCTTACCTCTGAGTCTCTTCAGTCTCTGTTCCCTCCTCCTCCTTCTCACAACCAGCAGAAGCACAAAAAGCAGCAAGACCCCAACCAAGATACAGGAAATGGTCACCAGCATCTTTAGCCCTTCATTGGTTGCCAGACCTTCCTCACTTTGGACAACTGACTTAATGAGTGGAGGGATTGTACCTGGAAACAGTGTCATGACATTAGATGCCTATCAATGAAGAGAAAAGGTTGGTTTTTAAGTGACTACGGTGTACAGAAGCTCACCTGTATGTTCCTAAGAGGTTCAGTTAATTAGGGAAGCTTCATCACAGTAACTTCATATAGGGCATTTTAAGGCAGACCTGCCATTGCCAACTCTACCTTCTTGTGTGAAAGAAAAGCCAAACTATGAAACTTTTCTTGCCATGAAATAATGTTGTTTGCCTTTGTAAGAGTGTAAGTTTTCTTAGAGCAACTGCTAAGTGAAAAATGTGCACCCTTCAATCAAATCAATTAAATTCCAACCAGAGAACAATTATGGGGTGTCATGCTCACCTCTTATTTGAGGTGAGCATTACAAGCTTCTGAGATTCCTGCTCCCAAGCCAGGAAATGTGACTTTTCATGACATCACTACTCCCCATCCTTTCTCAAACTTACTAAACAGGGGGTGAGGGGGTTAGGAAAAATGGCAATGGAGTTGGCTTGCAAAAGTCAAGGGCTCTCCCCAAGTTCCTGACTCTCTGCAACGAAGGCTTCTTAACATGCTTGGAACTTGCATTGCCAATGGAACTCTGAGAATTGTTGTGGTTTTTAAAAAATCTTCCTGGTTCCTTAACTGAAAGAAATGAAAAAGTATAATCCCCAGAGTCCTTGTTGATAATTCAGATTTTGATTGAGCATGCTCAGAAGCTATCATTACATAGAGTGGGGGACTCCCATCTGCAGTGTTCCCTCCTTACAATTTGGTACATTTGGGAAAATATAGAAAAGTGGTGGTCTGGCAGATGAGAGGACTGGCCATTAGGAGTTGAGCCAAAATTTGGAAGGTGTTGGGCTATTTTGTAATGACAAGGAATTCCCGTTTCTGAAGTCTCCCTGCCCCCCTTTTCCAAAATTCACTGCCTTCACTCGGTTACGGGAACTGAGCTTACAAGCCATGAGAAACCTGAATTACTATAACCAAAGCAGAGCTATTTGAATGTCTTCTGTTCCTTTGTGTGTTAGATAAGATAAACCTGATCTGTCTACTATTACTTATTCAAAGTCTTGCAAGCAGACCCTGCGGTACCTTTGAACCTTTTGACAGGAAGTTGAACAAGGGTTGCTTAGGTTACAAATCACAAATCAACTAGAACAATGAAGGTCTAGATCTATGGTTTATACTTATTTATGTTATTTATAAAGCCTGTTAGTAGCTTATTTATAAAATACTCAAAGCAACATACATGTAAAAGCTTTAGAACAGGGGTAGGTAGGCAACCTGGTATCCTCCAGATGTTTTGGCCTACAACTTCCATAATTCCTGACCACTGGCCATGCTGGCTGGGGCTGATGAGAATTGTAGTCCTAACTCTGCTTTAGAACATAATGATATCACCAACAATAGGGCATGATCCAGTCCAGTACTGCTATGGCTACTTAAGAAATAATTTCTTCTCTATTGTCAGGTACACACATACATATATACATGCATGCATACATGCACAGATTGCTGCATACCAGCCATTATGTAGAAGCAGAAGCTGTGCACCCCCCTTGTAATAGATCCAGCTCTGCCTCTCTTACTCAAGGCTCCAGTTTTCAATTTATTCTTGCTCCAGGGTTCCAAGGAGAGTGAGAACTGCATAATTTCTGGTGACATAAGCACTGCCCCCTTCTACAAAGTGGCCACTGATATCAGGGGCATTACTTTAGAGTACATTGTGTGAATTATTTATAATTATAAATATAATTATAAATAATTATAAATAATTTCAGGTTTACTACACAATTCTGTTGACTGAGAATTCAGTATCCTGCTGTGCTTTTGTATCAGATGACAGTATAGTTACTCCTGAAGCATTCAGGTAACCAAAATGGAGAGGAAGTTAGAATGGGGATTGGGGAACTATTATGTGAATCTATCTTATTGCTGCCCACCTATTAGAGCAGAGGTGGGCAGAAGGTAGATCTTCTGATGTTCTGGACTTCAACTCCCAGAAGCCCCTGCCAGCAAAGCAAGTGGTTAGAAATGCTGGAAGTTCAGTCCAAAACATCTGAAGATTTACCTTCTGCCCACCACTGTGTTAGAGTATAAGCAGAGACCACATCAATTCTATGCTTTGCACATTCACCATTATATTAAGTGTATGCTGAGTAACTGTAGTAGCATTATATTTGTGTTGCTTTGTGACATGCATACAATGTTTTACATGTACACACAACTCATGCTGCATGGAAAAAGCGACATCCTTTCTTTCAGGTATAAGTTATCTATAGTCAATGGGAATAATTAAGTTTAATTAACAGGAATGCTGCCCCAGTGCTATAATGGGAGAGCTAAAAAACTGAACCTCTCTGCACACAAGCAATATATCTGTGAATACCAGATGCTGAAAACAAGCAACACTGGATGGCCATGCCCTGCTGGCTGATAGAGTTACAGGGCATTAGACCAGCTGCTGTTGAAGGCACTTGACCACTGATCCTTTGGTCAGATCTAGCAAAGCAATTTTAATGTTCTCTTGGGGAATGGAACCAATTTCACTGTAAAATTTCTACAAATCAGGGGCGGCCAATCTGTTTTCTCAGGGGCTGCTCTAGTTTCCAGAGACTGGGGCCCATGAGTCAAACTGTCCCCCTCATAAGGGCCATAGCTCAGTGGCAGGGCACATGCTTTGCATGCAAAAGGTCCCAGGTTCAATTCCCAGCATCTCTAGGCAGGGCTGGGAAAGAGCCCTGTCTGAAATTATGGAGAACTGCTGTCAGGCAGTGTAGACAATGCTGAGCTAGATGAACCAATGGTCTGGCTTGGCATAAGATAGGTTCCTATGTTCCTACGAGGCTGCCTAATAAACTTGGTGCCATGTAGCAGTAATGGCTTTAGGGTACCATCCCATGCATGCTTAGACAGAAAAAAGTCCTACAATTCCCAGCAGTCCCAGGCAGGGGTGATGATCCAAATCTTTAAAGCTCCCCTACCCCCATTGCTAGGGTCTTGATCTGTGCTGGAACCCCGTGCCTACTCTAGAGTTAATTTTTTTTTTAAAAAAAAATAGATGTAGCTGCTACATACAGATTAAAAGTAATGTCTTTTTGGCCTGCAATTACACAAGAAGACAATTCTTAATTGTGCCATTTTGGAATATTTTTGATATATGAAACAGGTTGTTGGCCACCTGAGCCTCAGGTTGAACAAAACACTGAAAATATTTTAAGGGCGCAATCCTATGCATGTTTAGACAGAAAAAAAGTCCTACAACTCCCAGCGTGCCCCAGCCAGATGTGACTGGCTGTGGCATGCTGCAAGTTGTAAGACTTTTTTTCTGTTTAAACATGTATAGGGTAGCATCCTTACAGTCACAGAGTGCATGCACTCAGCCATAGCTGTGACATAACATTACATACTCAGTTTCAAAGTGAGATGTAACATTAAATGTGCATTCTTACATCTATATCTTACAACTTTCTTTTCCTTACGAGTGAAACTACAGGTAGACATTTAATTATACCCTGGAATAAACTGTGATAAGGTTGCTAGGGGCCAGGTAAAATAGAACTTCCCCCCTGCCCAGAACAGCCCCCCTGGCCTCTAGTTGGAATCCCTGGACCAATACAAATAATCCCTCTTATTTCTTAGGGCATCTATAGAGAAACACTTATGATTGGATTTGGGGGTGCACACAAAATGGAGTGACAATTTATGATTCCAGTCAAAAAATACAAAGGATGTTGGTTGTCGACAGCTACCAAATCAGCTATTTTATAACAAAGGATGTCTTGGAAGTATTTTCAATTTCAAATGAACATCAAGATTTGTTTCTATTCCAAACTGAGGAAAGAGCTAAACTGTTCTGAGGGAGTAGTGGTATGGCTGGTTACATAAAGCCAAAGCTTGCTTCTTCTGGTGCCAATTCAACCCAAGCATATAAAAGCCTTTATCTGACTCAAGCCAAAAATGGGACAGAATTGAAAACATATAATCTGAAATCCTGGGCAGGTGAAGCCAAACAAAAAGTTCTGGTATTGATCTTTAGAGGCTCATTTTCTATGCTTGGGTGAAGGGAGCAAAGTTCTGAACTTTCTGGGAGATTTTGAGAGCTAAACAAGCCCAAAGCACCTGAGAAAAGAGAGGCAAGGGCTTGCTATAGCACCAGCATAGGGCTGTAGTCACTCACGGACACTCTTCAACATACTGTTCTTTCTCCAATTTCAAAAGCAATTCCAGATATGATTCCTCATACTTTCAATGCTTTGTACCAAAGTGAATATTTATGGTAGTCTAAGAGTAAAGAAGAGCCCTAGACAGTGCAAGCGTTTGTGTGAAACACTGAGATTTGTTTTGCTGGTACAATGAGAGATGCTAACTGGGGCAGTCCATTGCACTAAATTGAGCCGTAAAGCTTCACTGCAAGGCACAGCTATCAGAGAAGCCTGCCATAAATTCGTACATGTGAAAAAATGTTCCATGTGACAAGAGGCAGATGGAATTTCAGACTGTAAACATCTTTACTGTTTTTATCATCTAGTTGCTACAGATGCCATATTGCAGCACACAAAATTAAATGGCACTTAGATTACATTATGTGAAATTAAATTATTTATGATCGTTCTTCATTAAACAGCAATGAAATAAATGCACTTACTCCCATCATAGTTGAGTGTTGCAAATTTGGCCTGTTTCTCGGCACAGCCAGCACTGTTACAGACCCTCATCTGCAGCTCATACCAGGTTGCCTCCTGAAGATCGTACACAATATATGATTTCGTAAGAGAGGTTCGCTGAGCTGTGGTCCATACTGTGGTCCCAAATGGCCTGTATTCCAGAGTAAAGGAGGTGATTGGACAACCACCGTCATTCCAGCCAATAAGGTTCAATCTTACTCGGGTGGTATTAATACTGGCAAAGAGTTCTTGTTCTTTTGAAAACTGTGGTTCTACAAGAAAAAAATATATTTAAATGTAAAGAGTTATAATAAATAGCAAAAGATAGTGTTTCCTAATGTCTCAGATGGCAGGACTTACCTCTAACTTGCAAGATGGGAACTCCTTAAAAAACATTTATGTTTTAAAAATCACCTGTCTCTACTTCTTTCCCTTCCTCTGCCTCCTTTCCCTTTTTTCCGTCCATTTTTCTTTTTTTATCTCTTTTTCCATGATACCTCAGATTTTCTGGAGTAGGAATGGTATGGGGATGATAGGGGTGTAGGGCAAGGCCAGTCCTAGATGTTTTTATTTTATTATTACATTTATATCCCTCCTTTTTTCCCTCCAAGGAACCCAAGGCAGTATACATGATCCTCCTCTTCTCCATTTTATCCTCACAACAACCCTGTGAGGTAGGTTAGGCTGAGAGTCAGTGGCTGTCCCAAAGTCACCCAGTGAGCTTCATGGCCAAGCAGGGCTAGAACCTGGGTCTCCCCACAGTCCTAGTCCAACACCCTAACCATTATAACATACTGGCTCTGCAAATGGCTGCAGTGTGAAATCCAAGAGGTGTGTGCATCCCTTGTATCCTCCAGCACTGGCTTCAATGTAAAATCCAAGAGGTGACTTTCCTGTGACACTGGAAAGGATATTGATACAGTACTTCCAGCATCCATTGCAGTACCCAATACCAGAGATATCCCCCAGCACCTCTCACAATATTGCAAAAGATCCTGGGATGTACAACCCTTTGATTATATGCTACCAGAAAATGCTGCCCTTAAAAAAATAAAATAAGAAATGGCAGCGGCTCTGCTTATGCAACTGATCCTTGGTTTAGCTGCAAATCAGTTGTAGATCACAAGCAGTCACTTGAATAGTAATATACTACAAGTAGGGTACGCTCAAGGATTGTTTGGTCTGCATTTTTAATTGAACCAACCTGATTTGCACTTCCCAGACTAATATGCAGATCAGAACACAGTTATCTTTTAAATTCTCCAAATTTTGTGATACAGTTCATGCCTCAAACAACTATGAAATGCGTATAAAATGCATATTTTAGGTTAAATCATTTTTATCTGGTAGTTTTTAACTCTGTTACTGTAATTTGAACTGCTGCTAGCCTTGCTGTTTGTTTTAATCTGTGGTTTTAAATTTTATAGTTATATTATATTGTATTTTATGGTTTTAACTGTTGTAAACCACCCAGAGAGCTTTGGCTATTGGGCGGTATAAAAACGTATTAAATAAATAAATAAATATGCAAAAACATGTATTACACACACACACACATGTACGTTAAAATAATGCACATTTTCATGTTGTTTATATCACAGATTGATGCAGAAACAGGATAAAACAGGCTTATGAAGGAATCCATGTGAAACTTACATGGACCAGAAACAGACTGATCCATCCATTCCAAACTACAAAGAAGTAAGTGATAATTGGGTCTATCATGATAATCATGTTAATTCTCTATTTGGTGTGGTCTGGGTATGGGCTTTTAACAAGGCTATATATTTTGGTATAATAGGACTGCTGTGATTCTTACATCTGAAGCCCAAAGGTGCTTGTGTGGCCAATTCGTGTCTTTGATAATATAAAAGTGTTCAGCGTGACTTGCTTAGAAAACCAAAGCAACCTGTTAGAGCAGAGGAACCAGGGCCGGTGCTACCATTAGGCGAACTAGGCGGCTGCCTAGAGCACCAGGCTAAATGGGGTGCCAGAAACTCGGGGGAAGGGGAGGCGAAAGAAGCGTGCCCCAGCCCTCTCTCTCCTTCACCTCAGGGCTCCGTCTCCAATCTTGCGCTGCTGAAGCTTCAGGCAGGCTCCTCCTCACAACCAGCATCAAAAGAGGCAGAGAAGGCGACAGGCTGGAGGAGGCGGAGGCGGGCAGGGGCCAATGATGGGAGGCTGGTGGGCGGCGGGAAGGATGCACCTGCAAACACCTCCTTCGCCTTCCCGGGCAGGGGCCAATGATGGTGGGCTGGTGGGCAGTGGGAAGGATGCACCTGCAAACACCTCCTTTGCCATCCCTCTCAACGTCCCCTGAAAGCAGTTATTTCCAGCAACCAGGGAGGGAGGGAATTTTAAGCTAGCTGGGGCTCCAATGTTTTATTTACCATGCTGTTTCTGTGTTTTGATTTTAAATGCTTTTAGGATGCAATCCTACGCGTGTTTGGAGGGGGAAGTCCTACAACTCCCAGCATTCCCCAGCCAGCCATGCGCAATCCTATGTCCGTTGAGGCAGAAAAAAGCCTCAAAAGGCAGAAATATTGCAACAAAGTGATAGAGAGAGGAGGGGAAGCAGCAAGTTTCATAAAGCCCCTCCTAAAATTGAACCAGATGATCCACGGGCTCTCTCTTTGCTATGTTTCTACTACATGCATCCCCCCCCACAACCCAGAAGATGTATGAGTCAAACCGATGTCTCTGCACCTCCACCCTGCGAGGTAGGACAGGCTGCAAGACACCCTTTTGTCTCTATTCTTCACAGGTAGCACCACCACACCTCTCTCACATCCTTTTTTCATATCCCTTGTGCTGCCCGCAGGAGGAGACAGGCTTTTACATATATGGAGTAGGAGAAGGCCCTTGGGAGTTCCTGGCATAGCTGGGCTGATGTTGCCTCTTTGCTTTCCGCGTGAACACAAAGGAAAAGTCTCAAAGTCCACAAAGTTTTTCTATGGGGCTCGGCAGTTCCCAGGGAGGGAAATTTATTTCATAATGGGCATAGGGCTGGAGGGAGGGCTCAAGTGGGAAGGGGGGGGCGCTAAATATCTGATCTTGCCTAGGGCACCAAACTGCCTTGCACCGGCCCTGAGAGGAACTAATTACAACGAGCTCCCTGCAGCCAAGAGTTTTTGCTTCTTTCTTTTTGCCTTAAATGTAGACCTTATAGTGCCTCTACTTAACCATGTATGTGCTAGAGTATTTGTCAAAGACAGCAGTAATGTCCTATGTAGGGCTTTGTGCTGTAATTTTTGGGTATCTTGGCTGAAGAGTTGCTGACACAGGTGGAGAGATCCCAGGTTAGGTGGGGCACAAACAGCAATTGTGCAGCAGCCTATAGCAACCTGCTCAAGTCAATGGCACCAACCCTGTTGAAGCCTTTTCTATTGAGGAGTCATCCTTACTGATCATTTTTACATTGCTTTCGTGCATGAAAAGAAGATCGAGGTGGAAACTGGGAATAAGCCCCAATTCAATACCTCCTATGTCTAAAATCATCTCATAATCACTTGTTGCGGTACAGGTGACATGCTAGCTCAGCAACTTACTCTAATTATATCTAGCATGCACTGTAATTTCTTCATTCCAAAGCAATCAGTTACAGTTTACATCTCAGATGGCTCTACACAATCAAGAGTGCTGCTTCGGAAAGGGTTTCATTTGGATGTAATTAGGCGATCATTCCAAAGAGTGTCATGAAGTTCTTACAAAGTTTTGCAAAGGGTTCTCTAATACAACACCCAGCAAATTGTGCAGAATCCTAATAAGCTCAGCATCCGATTTTTAAAGGGAGCAAGATCCAAGATCGTACGCTCTTGAGTGGGGAGCGAATCTAATAAGGTGTTGTTGGCCATTTTTACAAATGTCTTGAAAGAAGTGGTCATGACTCTGGAAGGATAATCAGGCCCATCAGAAAAGGGATTGGATTTCAGGCGAAATTACAGTATTTCCTCTGATTATCAGTCCTCGATTCCATGGGCTTATTCTTTAAAACCTGTTTTGGTTGTATTGGAATATCTGCTTTCAAATGGGCTGCACGTATCTTTGTAAGCCATCTTGGGCAATTCTATGAGAAGATGGAATGTACATTTAATAAAGGAAAATGAAAAAATAATACTTTAATGTGGGAGCTGGATCATCCCATTTTGCCTGATAAATGGATCCCTGCCTTGGCGTCTGTATCTGATGTGCCTACAGATATCAGGTTGCATCTTATCCAGCAAAAACTTTTGTTTCATGTCTACTGAATGCCGCAATGTCTCTTTAAGCTGGCTAAGTTGGTTTGTCTAAGTTGGCTAATTGTTGGAGGTGTAACGCAGCTAATGCTTCTTTTAAACATATGTTTTGGCAATGCCCAGTAATTATACCTGCTTCCTAATGCACAGTCAACACAGATAGATTCTCTGCGCCCTTTTGACAGCTAAAAGACTAATATAACAACATTGAAAGGATAAAGGCTCACCTCCTATAATGCAAAGGATTGAAGACCTTACAACGCTTTCAACATTTGCACGGGTGGTGTACAGAAACCACCTGCGAATGGATACTTGGATATTCATCTGCTTTTGTTGACGTTTACGTATAGTTCTTAGAAACCTGTATTTTCACACACACACACACACACACACACACACACCATATGTATGCATTGAAATTGATATACAGTCATGCCTTGGATTGCAAGCATAATTCGTTCCGGAACCGTGCCTGTAATCCAAAACACTCTTATATCAAAGCGAGTCTCTGGCGGGATGAAGCATCTCTTCAAACCGATTTCAGACCGCTACGCCCGCTCAAGGCGAGCGGTTACATCCCTACGACTTGTCTTGCAAGACCTTGCTTGTTTATCAAGTCAAAATTTTGCTTGTCTTGCAAAACACTCTCAGACCAAGTTACTTGCAATCCAAGGTATTACTGTATTCAAATCTATGTAGTCATGTTTTTCTTTTCTTTTCTTGAAATTTTATAATAAAAGTAAGTTTTAAAAAATGATTCCAAGTACCTTTCCCCAGCGTTTTGGCCTCAATGATCTCACTGATGCGTCCTGGTCCCACTCCATTTTGAGCAGTCAGCGTGAACTTGTACCAGGTACCACACTTTAATGTCTCCAAACGGTAGGAACGTTCACTAGGGCTAATGGGAAAACTACCCCACTGTTCACTGTTGTCCTCTGAGTACTGCAGTATATAACCTGCCAAAGAAGCAAAGACATCATTCACCATTACAGCAGATCCTGACTACTAGCTTAAGGAGATACATGAGTCAAGGAGTGTCTCCAAAGTAGAGGTGAGTACTGGAGTCTTGAAACTTACCACAACCAAGGAGTGCACCATTAGGCTGCCTGGTGTTTGCAGCTTGCCAGCACCCATAAACTTGGGCTGCAAACAGCCCAACACAGTTCAGAGGAGAGCCCTTGCCAGGACTTCCCTGGGTTACTAGCCAATGTGGCTGCCTTTTGCATCTTGGGCTACAAAATGACAGCTCCGTGGCCGAGGAGAGGTCCTGCCAGCAGGACCTCTCCTCAGTCACAGAGCTGTCATTTGCAACTGGAAATCTTGGAGCCTTATAAGTCTCCACAATTCTCAGCTGAAATGACAGCTTTGGGGTTGGTTGGTTGGGTGCTTTGCCAGCTAAATTTGAATTTGCTCAGAAATAAGCCAGACTATTTCCCCATGGTTTGGGGAAGTAGCACACTTTATTACCAAACCAATCTGAGCCATAGGGAATTTGTCTCTCTTCCTTTCAGAGTTATGAAACTGGCAGCCTCATAAATTCAGAGAGATGGGTTCACACATCACGCTAAGCCACCCTGTGAATAAGCTATGCAGTGTGGGTTATTCGCAGAACAACCCACAGTGCACACAACAAATAATGATTGGGCTTGCCATGGCTTGTTCTGCCCATCCTTCCCCCTCAGTCCTCCAGCCAGCTCTGGCATGTATTTCAGGCACCTTTGCGGCTTGCTACATCAGCAGCCTTTTTACTACTGGTCTGCTGCGTGTTGGGGCGTTTGGCCTCTGCCGGCTCCTGTCGGAAGGTTTCCTCGTCCCTCCCCACCCCGTGCCTGCCAATACCTGCCTGTATTTGTAATAAAAAAACCCTGTAAACTTTTTCATGCCCTTTTGCTTTTTATTAGCATGCTGCTATCTTTACCTGCCCATGCTGCTTGTTTCGTTCATCCAGTCTCCCTCTTCCCCCTCCCTTCTCTGAAGCAGCGCACACTCCATATCCCGCCCCGCCCCCCCCCGCTCCACTCTCCAACACCCTGGGTACTGGTTTGTGTTACAGCCACACACACCCAGCCCAGCGGCAAGGCTGCTTTCACTCACCCTCCCTCCTGCCTTTGTTGCTTCAAACAGGGAAATCTCATTGAGCTCACGCCACCAAGTCTTCCCCAACCCCATCCCCACCGCACGCCCGACTTCTCAAGCAATATTTCTACTGAAGCCTCCTTTCTCCCTCCCTCTTCTCTTGCTATGCCACTGTACCGGCCTATTCCCCCTACCCTGGAAGACTCCAATGTGTTGCACCTCCAAAGAAGATCTTTACTGAGAAACAACAGATTTTGGCAGCTTCTGTTGCCACCATAAGAACAACTAAAAACTTATTTTTCCTTTGGAAGGCACTTTTAGGCATCACTTCTAGCAGGGATGCTGATGGGGTGGGTTGCTGGTTCAAAATGGATATGCAAGGATCTGGGCTACTGGCTTGTGGAGTGGGGTGCAATTATAGAAAAGAAGGTTCCGAGACTATGTGTGGCTGTGTGTGTGTGGGGGGGTGTCTTACGTTGGGAATGCAGATGCTTCAGCAGATGCTTAAAGGGAAAGGATGCTTATATGGGGAAGAGGGGAGCTAGCCTATAATATTCCTCATTATGCTAGCAAGTATAACATAGGCTGATGGGAAAGAGACTTGTGCAGTTGTAAGTCCTTCTTAGTGATGGAACACAGATGGGTAATAGATCCAGATCCACTCAGAGATAGCTTCCTCCTGAGTCACTGATTTAGATGCTAGATTCAAGGCAAGTGGTGAGGGCTCGTTCACCCACCCATTGATGGCAACAGCATCATTTTCAGCCCCTGCTCATGGTAACTCGGAGTTGTCCTGAAGGAGCACATCCCACTTGACTCACAGATGTTGTGCAGGATGCAGCAAGCAACAATCACATCTGGTATGAGGTCTTCCTCCACATCCAGAAGTATGTAGAGGGACGCCACCATGCCTTTAGGCGGCCAAAAGCATGCTCTACTACAGGGAGTCTAGCGCAACTGTGGTAGTAGTTTCTCTGTCTGGCCGTCATCAGAGCCTGGTATGGTGCCATAAGCCATGGTTGAAGTTCAAAGGCCTGGCCCCTGAGAAAGATGGAGCGCACGTGGAGGCAGTTTGTTGTGGCTGGGCTGATGAAGAATCTGCCCATGGCTAGCTTGTCTGCCATGGACGAGTTCCAGAAGATAGTGTGTCATGGCTTCTCCCCCAAACCCCTGTGTAAACATCCATAAATCTCCCTTTAGAGTCTACAAGCACCCGGAGGACCATGCTGTAAAAGCAGTTGTAGAACTCCTCACTCTGCTCGGAAGGAGCTAAAATGCACACATGCGAAGAATCCAGAGCCCCCGCCACCTGAGGGAACCCCAGTTCATGGAAACCCTGCATGTTATTTCTCTCATTCCGCACCTTTATGACATCAGTGTAGTAGAGCTTGTTCAGAATGCACACCCTCTCTCTGAAGATTTTGCATACAGTAGACTAGACTTCCCTATTCTGAAGGTAGTGCTGAGGGGGAGGTACCCAATTTTGAAAGCAAGTTTGAACAAGGTCAATCCCAACCTTTTTTTTAATTGATACGGTTTTCCGCATTACTGTGTCTGAACAATGGATTATAGGCTGATTTCTGATGTTATGGATTTCAAAAGTGGACCAGGTCATGCAGAAAGTGCAGTGAAATCTGGCATCGTCCCAAGCATCCAAGTCCAGAATCCATGTCCACACAGCTTCAGTGTGCGGGATTGACCACTGACGGATGACACATCTGTCTGCGGTAAGCTCCTCCACCCTGGCAGCAGCAACCCTGGTGTCACGGTCTTCTTCCATGGAGGCAGACATTTGCATCCCCTGCAGACCGCTGAACCTTCCTGCACCAGCCTGAAAAAGGCTACTTACACAGCCCTGCTCTGCCCTCTCGCCTCCACCTGCAGTGTACAGGCGCAACAGAGCCATTAAGGAATCCGGTGCAGGTGTTGTGCAATGGCGCTCAAGGACCTCGTGCTGGTCATTGCAGTGATCAGTAAAGGGCTTTTAGAGCAGTGTCAGTTGCAGCAGAAATAAGCACTTCTTCTGCCATAACTCTCTTCAACATACAGGACACTGGTGGAAGCAGCCTCATCTCGTGCTGATTCAGCTGCTGTGAAGAGAGGAGCAGAACAAGAAGGGAGGCGGAGGCAGAGGGGGAGGAAGCGTGGAAAATTGTTACTTTGGATTCAGTTGCTTATTTTGGTCCCTTGGGGCAGGGCTGGGTGAGTGGGGGAAGCCGGTACCGTTACTACTGAAAGTTAGATGGAGGCAAAGGTGGGGGAAGTCTACTGCAGCCTGAAAACCACGCTCTCCAGCCTCTGCAGCCTATGGGCTGCAGCAAGCTGGACTTGGTTCACAGACCAAGTTCAGCATTCGTTCTGCTGCAGGTACCTGCAGAAAGTAGGTGCTGCTTCTCAAAATGTCAAACTACCATTGTGTTGAGAATGTGGATTACCCGGGTGGGGGGGGGGCACTGAGCGAAGAGGGAGGCAGAGGCAGAGAGGCTGAAGAAGCAGAAATAAATGTTTCTGAACATGTGAGCGGTGATCGCAATTCAAGTCCCCCACCGTGCACCCGCGCACGCACGGAACACAGCAGCCCAGTCATACCACTACAGGTGTAAACGCACCTTTGCACCTAACGTGCTGTACACGTCAGCGCCGGCAGGTGATGCTAAGCTTTTAGCAAGCGACTACACTTCCCCTGGTACTACAGGCATCTATGATTCCAGAAGTGAAAGTGAACCATCCCAAACATTCCGTTTGGTGCCCTGTGCACCAGTGTCATGCCTAGGGCACAACAATGTTGCATTTTGCTGTCTGCAACTGTCCTTGGAAGCACACCTGGCAAAGCAATTCTGTGTTAATTTTTTATTAAGATACAGACTGAAAGGGGAAAGAAGGTGGGGGTGGTTAATGTGGTGGGAGTAAGGAAGTTACTGAGCACTGGCACCTTTTTCATCCTGATCTTCTCCTCCCATCTGAGCTTCTGTTGAAGAATGTGGTTGGTGACAGCTGCTGAGGCACTGGGTCGGCCTCCTCCACCTCTTCTAGTGGTGCGGGTGGTTGCTCTGAAGGCTCTATGGCACGGTGCGGGGGGGGGGGTGACCAATGGATCCACTACAGGGACCACTGGAAAGACAAGTGGGTGAAGGGCATATCCTCCACATGGAGGAGGAGGAGCAGGAGGGTTAGGGAGGGGAAAAAACTGCTCAGTGGCACTTAGGGATATGGCATGTATGGAGCTTGCCCTTGGTGGCCTTGCATTGCTGCTTGCAAGGCTGCTGTCCAGCTTCGAAGCACATCCCTCTGCCTGTCGTTGGTAGCAGTTGGATCCCTCACGGCCTGATCAAAGACCCAGTCTGAGGCTGCACACTGACTCATCCAATGCGCGGACGCTGTTAGCTATTGTACAAGTTGACCAGATAGCCAGTAGGTGCCCTTCTTCTATGTTCCTGCTCATTCATTTCCTTGAAAAGGCTATATGTGTGCTCCCCTGCCTCTTCAGTGGTGCTGACCAAGTTCCTTGCGAGTTGCACCTCATCAGTTTTACACTTGTTACGGAGACACACCACCTGTTCAGCATTGCTTACTGGTGACTCCTCCACTGCTTCTTCCCTCAGTCCTCTGGGCTCTTCGGTTACTGGTTTGTTATTCCCTGAAAAACCAGGGAAGGAGGGATCACTAGAGGCATACCCAGTCGAGGGCTGGGGGCAGTGACTGTGCTTCTGCCCTCACCTGAGACAGTTCTGGAAGCAGTGTCTCCTCAAGTTCCCTTCCCAGATCTTCCAGTGTTTCTCTGGTACTAGCAAGTGAGTGCATTGTAAGCATGTCTAGACCGACAATACTATGTTACACTCGCTGCTCCTCCTCCTCCTCTGCAGACAGGTGCCTGGGTGCTGCAGGTGGGAGATCCCTGATGTCTTGAGGGCAGATCTCCAAACCATCTGTGTGGAGGTCCAGCTCTGACTGCATTTTCCTTGGGAAAGTACTCCAGACTGCTTCTTGAATGGCTGTACCCAAGTCGTTACCTTTCTGCAGAGCATCTCTGGGTTCATGTAGAGATGGCCTGGTTTCTGGCCTGGTTTCTTTTCCGACAGCAGTAGGAAAAAATGCTGGGCTGCTTGTACTGGAGAGGTACATGGTTTGTGAACTTGTCCCTGAAGGTGGGTGAGCTGGCTGCTGGGAAAGCAGGGAGATACTGTTGGCTCAAATTGGAATACACTTTTGAGGCAGTCCAAGATCTGGGGGGTCTTCAAATACTTGCAGATGGAGCCCTGCATGGCTTGGGCATACTGGAGACAATTGTCTGTGCAGTATAGGGCTCTGGACGCCCTGACATGCCTGGAGTCAGGGAGGATGAGTCATGGATTGCAGACTGGCAGCTCTTCATGGGCTGGTACCTGACTCTCTGTGGGTGGCTCAAGGGAATCCCACTGCCAGAAGAATAACTGGGCATCACGTCCCTCAGACTTAGCAGGATAGTAGGAAACTTGTCACAGAATGGCATGATGCATAGTTCAACCCCTGACCACTTGTTGAGAGTTGTGAATTCCTTAAACTTTTTCTTCAGCATGTGCAGCTTCTCCTTGAATTGTGCAGGGGTGCAAGAGTAGCCCCATAGTAACATCTGCACAGAAAACCAGGGGAACAGATTATCATGCCTGGTGCTCCAGAGGTGCTCCTGGGCCTCTGGGGTTATCCAGAGATCTATGAATGTGCCTAGTTCAGCCTCACTCGAGAAATGTGCCCAAATTCTCACATGCTGCTTTTCTCCCTTTAACTTGGCTGGGTGCCCCAGATGCATCATGAGCCAACTCCTGTGATGCTTGTGTGGAGGGTTCTTGTGAGAAAAATGGTGGCAAGGGCTTGCTGCCCACCTCCTTGGCAAGATCCATGGTGCCGTATGGGGAGCAAACGACTCTAGAAAAACACTGCCGCTCCGCTCCCCTCCTTTAGAAAGCAAACTTTGCAGACTGCAACTGCTTAAAGTACCTGCAACAACTGTTTCTGGGTTGAATACTAGGTCCCCCACACAGGAAGGGCAGTTACAGGGAGGATAGTGGCTCCTGGCTCCAGTGGCTAGGCGGAATTGGCCCTCGATGGTGGAAAGATGCACCAAAAAGGGGGTGATGTTAATATTGGTACCTATTTGTTGCACACATGTGAAGCAATTTTACACACAAAATCATATTAAGGGATTGTACATATAAAGTCTCAAATGACTGCATAAGTTACAATTTTTTTCAATTAAATATAGGATCCCCCCCGATGAATCCTTTGGGAAACATTGCTGTAGGGGGGCGGAGGAAGGGTGACTTGAAGACACAGCTGAAGTTGGCAGGATAACAAGCTCCTTCAAGGTTGCTGTCTGCAGATAACACACATCTGGCTCACATGGGCAAGAAAAAACTATCGTACTTTGCTAACAAGTAAAGTAGTGAAAGACCGCGGGAGGTCGGGGAGGAGATTGCCGAGGAAGAAGGGAGGGGGCACAGGCTGCTGCAGCACAATATGTTGCTAGGCAGACTTTGGGAAGCAAGATCACCCATGAAGAGGGGAGCGGCAGTGTTTTTGGCCGCTCTTTCCCAAAGACTCGGTGGCACTTTTCAACAAGCCATGACGAAATAGGTCTCCCGGCATCAGATGACACGACAACACAACAACCCATTGTGGGTATGATAACCCCTAGAAGAAGCCATGGATTGTCAGGGTGGCTTTTTCATGACAATTATACCATCCCTAGTGGTGCTCACAAATCGGTGGGGGCCCCCGCCTCTCTGCTGCCTCGACTCTCGGCGGCGGCCCCCCTGCCTCAATCTTCTGAGTGGCGCAGAGTAGTTCTCCGCACTGCTCGAGCCGCTGGCGGTGCTGGTCCCATCGCATCACATCTGGCCCCGGAAGTGACACGACAGGACCCTGCGCAGGCGCAATATGTTGCACGGGGGTCCAGTGCGCCTGCACAGGGTCCCGTCGCGTCACTTCCGGGGCTGGATGTGATGGGACGGGACCAGCGCGGGCAGCTCGCCGCGGAGAGGCGAGCTGCCGCTGGACCAAGGTAGGCCCGTGAGAGCCCCACGTGGACATGAGCGGGGCTGATTTCGGCCCGCTATGCTTGCGCGAGGCGAATGTGCACATCCCTAAGTCCATCCCACGCTAGATGTGCCAGGTTCAGACAACACGATAACCCATGGTGGCCAGCTGGCCATGATGGAACCAGGTACCAGGACTGGTACCAAAGAATCAGGTCTATGACTCAGTTTGCACAATAAAAAAAACGCCATGGTGGCTTGGTTTAATCCCCAGTGCATCCTTTAATCCTCAGCATGGCTTGTTTGAGGGGGAAACAACCCTCAAATAACTCATGGGCTTTTGTATGGTTATTTGAGAGTTGTTTTCCCCTCAAACAAGCCATGGCACCCGGGTTTGGATGACACGACAAGCTGCGCCCAAACGAGTAATTAGGGAAATGTTGCCCAGGACACACAAGCACACGAAGGGGATTAAAATTGTGAGAACCAGCCCTATGTAAGCAGAGTCCAATTTTGAATTGGTTTATGGACATTCTTTAAAGAGGTGTTCACCAAAAGTCTTGAAAAAGAATTAGTATATTTGTTTGTTTGCTCAAGACATATCATAACCATTCTGACCCCAGATTCAGAACTCACTTCACTTCATGTCTGACTCACATGAGCAAAATTTGTGCTTGTTTTAATGGTTCAGATCTAGACTAAGTCATGCTTTTTAGTCTCATTTAAAATCAATAGGGCTTAAATTAGTCATGGCTAATTTGTCCCAATGATTTCAATGAGACTAAAGCATGACCAGCTTTGTCTGGTTCCTTCCAATCCAGTGTCTAAACATTTCCCAGTTGGCTAGGTTGAAGGAACATGGGTTCCAACAGTTGCCTGGGAGTGAGGATTAGGATAATGATATTCCATGTGAATCAGGGATGCCTCGCCTGTAATTTGGGCTTGTGGCATTTTGCACATTACTCAATGTGCAATGTATGACGTGATCAAATTATCAGCATCCCTGACTCATATGAAACAGCATTCTCCCCAATACTCACTACGAGGTAGGGGGCCAGATAACATACCTCTGCTTTCTCTCACTCAAAGCTAGCAAGACCCACTATTAGGTTCCAAAATGCAAAGAGTGAATCACTTCTTTGCAATAAAATACTGCAACTGAAGTGGACCTGTACACTGTTACCTCGGATAGAACTGCCTCCATTGTCTCCGGGTATCCAGGAAAGAGTGATTGAGGAAGATGTGGTTTTCGACACAGTAAGTCTAGGCTGGTCTGGTGGAACTTGATAAGAAGTAGTTAAAAACAGAAATGAAAATCAAATGGTTATGCATGACTTCAAACTATACTTAAAGACATTTATTAAGGAATTGTTTGGGGCTGGGGGAGAAAAAGCAAATTATATCTGTCAACATGTCTGATAATTTGACATCTTCCGACAAGTTCTCGTTCTCTTAGATATTTAAATACTATATAATTTTATCTGGCATTTCTTAACCTTAATTCTGCCTTTGACTTTCCCATTACTACAAGCCCTGCACAAATAGCTGGAAAAACACTTTTTTTCAACAATTACTTTAGATAAAACAGTACACTATTGTCACAAATCACTGGCATGCATACCACATCCATGCAGCAACACTGATGTCAGTGAAATCAGTGCTTATGAAAAGTAACAACCAAGTCTGGTAAATGAAGTAAACAAGTCTGGTTTTGAAAACTTCAGATGTTGGTCTCTGAAGTATTCTTATTGACATAAGGGTAATTACTGAAATAACCATCAAAGTGCTTTAAGCTCACATATAGTCACAATGGGAGAAGACTTTTATTAGCTTACCTTGAACCTGCAAATTCAAAATAATTTCATCTGATCCCCAGTTGTTAGTGGCCACACAGCTGTAATATCCTGAATCCTCTGCTTTTACAGTACGGATGACAAAGCTGCCATTACTAAAGATGCTTCTTCGCCCATCAATCATCACTAGACTGGGTGTCCCGTTACTACCTCACAGGAAACAAAATTCATACATTAAAGAGGTTACAACCAACATTACTCAGGACTGGGGTTATTTGTAAAAGCCCAGGAAAAAAAATGCCAGGTAAGAAATATTGAAGTTTCAGAAGTAAGAGTCTGGATGCTCTGTTGCCCTGAGCGAGCACATATGGCACCAGGACCACAAGGGGTGCAGATCTAGCCAGGAAAGGAGGTTGAGTCTGGGAACCACTCTTTCCATTTACATCGTGAAGACTGGACTGATTACTGCTAGAACTTGCTGCTACAGGGACTATAACAGTAGTATCTTCACATTAAACGTTGGAAAAACATATCCTTGATTGCCGTAGCAATCTTATGCTGTAATCCCTATTGGCTGAAATCACAAATAGGGTGTGTGCTCATCCTTTTAGGCTGAGATCAGTACTACTAGGATGAGAAATTTTGAGCTACACTTGCACCAGGAATCTGGCTTTGCAATTCCTGTTGGGTTGAAAATACAGAGACCAAAAGGAGCTACTGGAGCTTTCTTGTTGCCACCTGCCGGTTGGAGTCTATAGTACAACGTACCTGATTTGTTGCTGCCCCCTACTGGAACAGAATATATTGCAATACTCTCAAATTTTACATCTCCATGGAGTCTGCAAGGGACTCCTACTCACGGATTGCATACTTGAATTAACTGCGAGGCCTCCACAGTCACTTAAGGACCCATCGCTAGAGTCTACACCATTTTTTAGCATTTCCTCCTTTTATAATTTTTCTTTTTGTAATTTTATCCTGGAAGACAATCTTACTCGGTCACGAGTGATCTACTACTACTACTTGAATTAACTGTGAGGCCAAAGATCTAGGGGTTGCTGGAGGTTAGGAGAGGCTTTTGGAAAAAATTGCTGTTTCTCTGCTGCTACTAGTGGTGCCTCTCCCAAATCCCAGCGAGATTGCTGTCCTAGGAAAGTGGACAGTTCCCCACGGCTCTGAGACCTCGCCCTACTCCCACCCCAAGAGGCCTACAATGCTCCTTTAACAGGCTGACTGAAGCTGTGGAGAGAAGCACTTCTCTTACAAGGTGGGGATGTGCTGCAACATTGTGTTGCAGATCCCACTTGTAATAACTACCAAATTCAAATTTGTTTATTATGGCCAATGAACAGATTGAGAATACAAGATACACATACACACATACACACAGAGCAACAATATATATTTATTTATTATATTTATTTATTATATTTATTTATTATATTTATAGCCCGCCTTTTTTCCTGCAAGGAACCCAAGGTGGCTTACATAATCCTCCTCCTCCTCCTCTCCATTTATCCTCACAACAACCCTGTGAGGTAGGTTAGGCTGAGAGTCAGTGACTGGCCCAAAGTCACCCAGTGAGTTTCATGGCCGAGTGGGGACTAGAACCCGGATCTCCCGAGTCGCAGTCCAACACTCTCACCACTATGCCACACTGGCGCTCTCTCTCTCTCTCTCTCTTTCTACATATATATATATATATATATAGAGAGAGAGAGAGAGAGAGAGAGAGAGAGAATGGTATACCACAGTAAAAACAACAACATTCCTCCTTCAAGATACACACACAGTTGCTGCTGGTTACCTTTCTTTCATCCATTTGACTGTAGGAGCAGGATCCCCAACAGCCTTACAAGGGAGGATAATATCCTTCATCCACGGGGTTGTTACCGTGCCACTGAATGTCAGAATTCTGGCTGGAGCTGTGGAATGAAACAGAAAAGGGTTAAAGTGGAGAATGGTATGGCTGCACGTTCTTCAGGGAGCAAAAACAGGAAGAATTAAATATTTAAAACAACATTTAAGATGCTTCTGGCTATGTTAATATGAGACTAATTAATTTCAATCCACATTACCAGGCTGTTTAATGGAACACAAATAATATAATTTTAATGCAGAAAAGATGGTGTGTGTGTGGAAATGCCCCCCCCCCAAGACAGTTGAGAATAAAAAAGAAAGCTTCTTTTAATCAGAAGGAATTCGTGCAAACTTCAAGAATGCTCATAGAGCTAAGCGGCCTTAGTGTGCTTCCAGACAAAGCTTTGAGTATGTAATTGCACTGCCTCATTCACAGAATTTTACGGGTTGGTGGTGGGAGTGGTCCAGAAGCTGTTGTCTTCCATTTGTAACTCGCCCATACTTTCTCACTGCTTCTTTTCTCTTACCACAGAAAATCCATTTATTTATTTATTTATTTATTTATTTATTATATTTATATCCCGCTTTATTTCCTGCAAGGAACTCAAGGCGGCCTACAGAAACCTCCACCTCTCCATTTTATTAAGGAAGGAAAGACAGAATAGCTACAAAACATCTTTTGACTGGGAGCACTAAAAGCCCTCCGCCTGGAACTAGGGGCGTAAACTTCTCAATTTCCTGGGGGGAGGGCATGGGGCTAAACAGCTGGTTGCCTGGAGGGAGCTTTGCCAATTCTGGGAAATCCCAGGGGGGGCTTGACCGCTTGAGCCCCCCCCCGTAGTTTATGCTGCTGTTCTCCCCCTTCTCTTCCCCCTCTTTCCTACACACTTTCTTCCTCCACCACCCTCTCTCTCTCTCTCTCTCTCTCTCTCACACACACACACACACACACACTCCCTGGAGGTAATTTAGATTGCCCCCCAAACACGTAACAGCTGGTTGCCTGGAGGGGGCTTTGCCAATTCCAGGATATCCCGGAGGGGGCTTGAGCCCTGCCGCCGCCCGAGGCCCCCCCCCAGTAGTTTACGCCCCTGCTTGGAACCACCCTTAACATGTGTCGTGATTCTGCTTATATCAGAAATGTGCAACTAGCAGCCCGCTCCTACTGCTGCCAACCTTATCGCTTACTTCCTCCATAGCCTTTAGAACAACATAGATAGAGGAGTAGGCAGAGACTGAAGGACTCCATGTGTCCCCACTCCCTTCTTTCCTATTTATCCCATTTGCAGATCTACTAGGTTGGGTGTGTGTGTGTGTGTGTGTGTGTGTGCAATTTATAACATAACAATAAAGCAATGATTTCCCATCTTAATCCTTTGTCCTACCCTCTTAACTATAAATCAGGGTTGGGCAAATTCCGAGGGCTGTGGAGGGCACATATACTTCCTCCCCCGAACCCAACAGGGATAGCACCCCACCCAACACCACATCATGCCAAATTAGTAAGGAAACAAGTTCCGCAGGGAATGGAAAGTGGAAATACACTTCTGCGTGCATTCTTTTCTTGCTAAATCAACATAACTTTTGCCACCGCCATGGCAGGGGCCGCAAAAATTGCCCACCCCTGCCATAAATAGAAAGTAGGGAAAGGGAGTAAGGAGGCAAAAACGAAACAAAAACAGGGGAGAAAAGAAGGCGTAGAGGGAGGGAAGGGAGCATTTGGAAGCACTACAGCCACAGCCATTGTGCACGTCATAATCACATCTACAGTTCAGAAGACTTCCAGGAATTTATTCCAGATTACGACACATTTGTCCAAGGTCTTGAGACTGCCATATAAAAATTTGTCTCTGACTCCTGGTTCTAGTGTATCTTCTATAGAGGGGAACCACTCAGGATTTCCAATGTTGTAATACTTTTCTCTTGACCATTTGCATGTAATTGCAGGCAGAGTTTGTCTTGTTGGATATTAATTTTATGTAAGCCATTCTGGAATCCTTTCTGGCTGAAGAGTGGGGTAAAAGTGTTCAAATATTTGAAGAGATATGCACACCTATATAGAAGTATCACAAGAATGGCCCCAACAATATATTCCATTACACATCCTTTAACACAATCCTGTGTTTCCTGTTCTGTACATCCACACATTAAATAAGTAAAAATAAACAACACCTTCTTTATTAACTTCTGACAGCGGCCAAAACCACCCAAGTTAATCACTTGCAACATGTTTTGTTTCTTAGATCCATATTTTCTATACCTTGACAGAGGATGGGCCAAGTGGGTTGAAAATGTCAGTATTTCTTTTTTCTACATTGATAGAAAAATTCCTAAGACAAGACAGATTTTGACAGTTAAGACAGCCTAAGTTCAGCTCCTTTAATGAAATGTGATCGTGAGTGAGAAAATGTTCACTAACTGATTACAATTCATGGCTCATCAAGTAGCTGACATTGGACAATCCCAGTCAAGGGGCTGAGGAGAATCAGCTGCTAAATCGGGGAACTTGAAGGTACATTTCTCAGAAACAAAGACTGGTATGTCCTTAAGTACACACTTGGAGAATTAAAACAGTATGCTTTCCCACCCCATATACGGTAACTCAAGTGTTGCCAAACATTGTTGTAAGTTGCACCTAATTCTAGTACAGTCATGCCTTGGATTGAGAGCATAATTCGTTCCGGAAACATGCTTGTAATCCAAAACACTCTTATATCAAAACGAAATCCCCCCCAAAAAAAATTTGTACAGAGATTTTTAATTTAAGCTGTACTACAGTACTTGTATTGCAAGACGTCGCTTGTATATCAAGTAAAAAAATAAATAAATAAATATTTAAAAATTTGCTTGTCTTGCAAAACGCTCTCAGACCAAGTTACTTGCAATCCAAGGTATTACTGTAGTAGTAGTAGTAGTAGTAGTAGTGGCAGCAGCAGCAGCAGCACCACCACCACCACCACCACCAAAGGAACCCTACCTACACCATGAGCAAAACAATCACTTCTGTGTCACAAACAATATACCGGTACCTTAAAAAGGAAACCCTTGAGAAAGATTTGCTTGGTGCTTTCTAATGCTCCAAGCCTAAAGCAACTGTCAGTACCTAGTTCAAGTCAAATGCTACCAAATATGATTAATTTATTACAGTACTATGTTGGTTATGGGGAAACCCTTCTAAAAAAGATTGTATACTCACACAAGAACAGGGTATCTTGCACCCAGTACAATAAATTTTAAAATCGATTTTTAAAAATAGACATTGCAATTTTACAACAGATTGTTCAGTGTAGTTTGGTGGAAGCCAGAACACCATTTATAATTCATGACATGAGCGTGGAAGTTGTAACTTAGTTTGAGACACACTCATTATTGGCATTTTAATTCCTGATATTAGGCCTAAATTCAATACACTTTTGCCCTGATCCAATGGCTTCTGGCCTGTATTAGTATTCCCACAGAAATTGCAAGACACTGAGAGCATTGCTGGCTGTAATGTTACTTCCATTCAAGACACTGAGATCAGTCATTACTGTCATATCACTTCCATTCATTGCATTGGTGTCTGCACAAAATTTCCCTGCAGATTATTCCCAAAGTTATGACCCTGATTTCACCCTTTTCCATTCTTCTATTAAACTTGTCAATTTTGTTCCAAAGTGAACTCAGTGTAAGTGAACTGGTCTTTTGCTTGGTCCAATTCCTGGTCACCTATGAGGATCCTTGGGTGGGCTTGAGAAATCATCATCTTTCAGCATAATGTGCCTCAACAGGATTGTTATGAGGCTAAAATGCTGCTGGAGGGTGGGAAACAATTGTAACTAATATAAGAAATAGATGGGCAATTACTACTGAAGCCCACAGGAAAGACTCAATAGCAAAATCTAAATGTAGGGTAATCTGCATGATGGGAGCTATAAAAATAGATGTGTCATATTTAATGCAGCTCTTTTTAAGATGCTTAGTTCAAAGCTGTCAAGTTTGCTTTAGAAGCAACAACTTCAAAACAATCGGTAATGAACTTCAGATCTTTCTAGAGTCACAGAAACCATGAGAATGTCATGGAACAGACACATCAGTATCAGAAGCCTAGGAAACATGGTAGATTGACGTGATGTGTGCACACTGCATGCAGACAATTTGAAACTCCCTTTCCCCACTCTTTCACTCCATGGGTAAAGCAGGAGGTGTTATTTGGTGCTAGAAAGGCTGAACTGGGATTCAGCAGGCTCAATGCACTTATGTTTCTTATACACTTCACCATTTTATCTTCCTACAGTGGCTCAGCAAGAGGTTCACCCATACAGTGTTTGGAAAGCTGAGTGGGAAGGCACCAATTGTACAGGAAGCACAGAATTGGATCATGGGGGAAGGAGGAGGAGGGCACAAAACCAACACTTGGAACGGAAGGGAGATCCGCTCTGTGGGGGAGCCAGGAGCCTAATCCCACTTCCCTTACAAATGGATCCAGTCAGATGCCTCTAAAGCCCACCTCAGAAGGTTGTGACATGAAAATAGCAACAACAGAAACATGCCAATAATATGTCATGATTGTAATAAAGGAAATTGCCCTTAGGAGAAAATGCTGATTATACAGGCAGTCCCCGAGTTAAGAACGTCCGACTTACAGACAACCCACACTTAAGAACGGACTTCTGGGTTCCCCAGCGCGATGTCGTTTACGTAGAGTACATAGCGTAGTATACTACGCAATTTGCGTAATTTACGCAATTTGCATAAATGCCGATTTTAACGGATGGAACGCTATGCTGTTCCGACTTACGTACAAATTCGACTTAAAGACATTCTTAAGAACAACTTGATCGTAACCTGGGGACTGCCTGTATTAATAATCTTGTGACAGGGAAGGTGAAAACTCTTCACCAACATTCCAAAGGTACATACAGGTAATATTCCTTCCCGGCCCCGTCAACTGGCAGCTAACTTCTGTCCATAGCAAGTTGCAAATATCTAACTGTCTTCCTAGGAGCGGGTGGGTGGGGAAGTTCGCTACGACAAGTTGTGACTGCAGTGGTGCAGCTAGGTAATTTCAGACCTTGGGCTTAATGGTCTTCTGGGAGCGGGGGCTCTAGATGGCCAGCTGTATTCAGTTGTGAAGCGCACAATTCACATGTTTCTTTTCCCCCTCCCCCGCTGCCTGCTATTCCACAGTTTAGAACTGCTTCTACATTCCTGATATGGTAAAGCAAAACAACAACAGCTGCAAGAAACTATCATCAGGGTTGATGATAATAACAATAATATTCATCATCATCATCATGACATATGCAGCATGTGCAGTTTTACGTTTTAAACTCACTTAAGTCATAATGCCACCATGACTAAAAGAATAAAAAGGAGTTTGCCAGCCCAGGTGCTAAGCTGTTTGCTCCTGGCCCCCGCACCTGCCACTCTATCCGTGGTCATTAGATTCCCCCAGAACTGCAGGTCCCTGGACCTCAGCCCCAAAGTCCAGCCCTAGCTGCACCACTGCATGGCAGTGCCTTGGGCCTATATTTATAGACCAGGGGTGGACCAGGGGGACAAGATTCTCCCTCCAGTCTTCCCTGGAATCCTGCTCCCAATGAGCCAATCAGCTGATTGATTTCCCAGAAGCCCGAACCAGCCACCCCAAATCCCACAGCACCATCACTGAACATACCGACTGCTCTGCTTCTTATCCCCCTGCCCACGCATCCACACAAAGGTGGGACTCCCAGGTAAGGAGGAGCCATTGCTTGCAAGGAGAAGGAAGGAAGGAAGGAAGGAAGGAAGGAAGGAAGAAGGCCTCCAGGAGCACAAGATAAATATTTTTTTTTAAAATTGAACCCAACAATGTGCAACTGTATGCAGATACAATGCTGAAATTGGATTTTGAAATGCACTAGGCTCAATAACTTTTCCCCGTTGTGCATCTGGAGGTCTCCTTTCTTCTTTTACTCAGACCATGTCCATAAGTGAAGAAAGAACCAATCCCCCAAAAGCTAAATTCAAACCTAAGACTTCAGACATTCTATTAACATACACAACTTTTTCTATCGATCACATTGATATCTGAATAGTTTGGACGCCTGCTTTATTCAAGAGGGTAGTTTTTAGTTTTACAACACTTAGGGTATAATCCTAAGTGTTTAGACAGAAAAAAGTCCTACAGCTCTCAGCATTCCCCAGCCAACCATGCTGGCTGGGGGATGCTGGGAGCTGTAGGATTTTTTTCTGTCTAAACATGCACGGGATTGCCCCCTCACAGAGTGTTCACCCTCCCCTCCTAAGTGTGCCAAGCAGCTGAATAAAATACAGTCATACCTTGGATTGCAAGTAACTTGGTTTGAGAGCGTTTTGCAAGACAAGCAATTTTTTAAATATTTATTTAATTTTTTTTTACTTGATATACAAGCGACGTCTTGCAATACAAGTACTGTAGTACGGCTTAAATTAAAAATCTCTGTACAAATTTGGGGGGGGGGAATACGTTTTGATATAAGAGTGTTTTGGATTACAAGCACGTTTCCGGAACGAATTATGCTCTCAATCGAAGGCATGACTGTACCTGTAGGGATTGCCTTGTGTGCAGCTTTGTGTGTGCAGGAGGGGATCATGGATCGTGCTTTACATTTTCTTCCTTTACTCCGTCCAATAATATAATTTCGATTCTTAGTATACATTAGTAAGCAATGTGCTAAATTTGGAACAAAATGCTACCATTTTGGATCAAACGGTCAGTCATGACACACTTCAGTCAAGTATTCTGATTAGAAATAACAGCTAATAAGGAAGAACAGGGCGAGAATGCTTTCTACATCAATTAGACAAACATTAGAACAGGCATTAGCATCGAACATAATTGGAATGTTTAATCTCAGTGGGTTTTTATCCTGTCCAAATAATATTTAAAAGGATGTCATACAAAGCAGTCCTTGAAGAGCAATGGAAAATTGCTTCATAAGATGTTGGGGGACTGCTGAGATCCATAAAAGAAGGAAAGAAAGAAAATTATTCTATGTGCTGTGTGAGTGTCCTGAAATCATGGCGCTCACAGCCTCTTCAAGAAAAGCTTCAGCTTCTCCAGAGAATTGTTCTAGTAAAAAATTTAATTAAAGTTACAGACAAAAATCAGTTCTGTTGATCAAAAGGAAGAGAAGTAAATGAAGCCTAGCTAATGAAATTACGTTATATTGCTAGCAGATACTTGTGTGGGACCAGAAGCACAAGGCTCAGGATAGTTCTAAAGTGCTTTCAAAAGAAACCTGCTTATTTCTGTCTCAGAGGTAAAGCAGCTTCAGTCTGCATCAGTACATTTTGCCAACTTGGATTCAAACGTGTCTCTGCAGCTATAAGAACCAGTCGTTTACCTTTTCTTAAGAAGAATGAAGCCTGGGATTCTTCTTAAACCCTGGTATTTGTCTGCAATCCTTCATGGCACGTATGAACTTGAATTCATACTGAATTGAATGCTGAAAGGCCTGTAAGGGCCTTTCAGCAGCGTGCCAGAAGGTCTCTGCCTGTAACATAATGCCATAGGATTGCCAGACAAGGCCACAATCCAGAGAAGTGGGCTTTTCACCTTTCACATTTTAATGTACCATCAGGAGGTTGTGCAGCTGTGGTACTTCCCATCCTTCCCCCACATCTTCCTCTCTCACTTACTTTGGGACAATGGTAAAGTCCTGCTTGGAACATGGGGATTGGGGGAGGTCTGGAGGTATGGAAGCTGCACAATTTCCTGTTGCATTGTTAATGCTAAGTCCCGTTCTCTGGGCTGCAACCCAGTATGACCTGAAAATGGACAGTTCTGCCTTGGGACAGGCAACTGACAGTGCTAGCCTATGCACATCAATTAGGACTTAAGCCCTGTGGAATCCAAAGGGACTAACTCCCAGGTAAGTGTGTACAGGATTGCAGCCTAAATGGCTTTCCAGTCTCTCCCAAACCCAGCAATTCCATTAAGTTGCATGGTGGTCATTTTATGACATGCAGAATCCTCACCTTTAGCTAATGGTTCCACAGTGATAATTTCACTGCTGTTGCCTCTTCCTGCAGCTGTCACAGCTACCACCCAGACACTGTATTGTCGATTCCGACTCAAATTGGGGATTCTGTAGGAAAATGAGTCAGGAGAAGCTTCAAACTCGCTGATTACCTGTGACAGAGAGACAAATATTTCCAAACTAAAGTAAACAATTTACATATAGAGAGAGAAACGAAGAGAGAGAGAGAGGGAGGGAGAGAGAGCGAGAGAAGGAGAGAGAGTATAACAGTTAAGAGTATTTACCTGACATCGCAGATAGACTGGAGATGATAAACTTGGTAACAGAACATGCAGCTGCAAGTCAGCTGTAGTCAGTTGATTCAGAGTTCTATCTTGTGCATGCAAGCTGTCTAAACACACGCATTTAAGAGGCATGTCTACTTTTTTTAACCACAATTGATAAATATGATCGGTGATGGCTTTGACAAACACACAAACATTACCAGCGAACCCAAGATGACACACTATGCACTAGAATGGAACAGGTGCTATCCAGTCTCCTTATCCTTTCCCTCTAAAGCAGTGTTCTCCAACCTTGGGTCCCCAGATGTTTTTGGCCTACAACTCCCAGCATGTTGGGAGTTGTAGGCCAAAAACATCTGGGGACCCAAGGTTGGAGAACACTGCTCTAAAGTGTGAAGATATCACACAGAAAGGTTTACTTGCTGTGCAAGTTGCTGATTTTTGGGATATAGAAACCAGAAACTTCTTAAGCCTCTTGGGACGAAGACCAGTGATATGCTGAGCAGATTAGCTCATCACAAAGGATAAAAATGAAATGCAAAAAGGGGAAGGGAGTACATCAGGTATACCTGGAGCCACTTCATAAAAGTCAGGCTTACAGAAAGAACCATCCTAAAAATATCTATGTGGATATATCTATGTGAACAGAAAGAGCTCTTCTGCGACTTAATAGCTGGGTAGACAGCCTCTACCATTCTCTCTGAACCTCTTTTTCTGCTCTCTGCGTACGGATCACCATGTTAAGTCTAGTTCCTTATAAGCTTTCTTCATTCCATCTTTCTATCACCTATCCTTCAACCTGCAAACAACTGCTTAGAAGAGAGCCAAGCTTCTTCCACAACTCAACGTAGTGTACAATTTCCAATTGGTTGGTATTCAGCTCATGATTCGGCTTCTAACTAGTTGACCAATTTCTTCCTTTTCAACATCTAACTTTAATTTTCAAATACTTGGTAGGGATGGGCGACCCACCGGGCACTCAATTTGCAGCGTGCAAGCCAAGTGCTCCCACTGCGCATGAGCCGAGCCAAGTGCGAGCACCAGCTGAGGTGCTCGCTGGACTTCCGGGTCCCCAGCTCTACGTTGTTTACATAGAAAATGGCCAAATTTGCACAAATTACAGACAAATTTGTGCAAATTTAGCCGTAATTTGTGCAAATTTGGCTATAATTTGCGCAAATTTGGCTATAATTTGCGCAAATTTGGCCGTTTTCTATGTAAACAATGTTGCGCCGGAACCCGGAAGGCACTTTCCCTGGCTCAGCTCGTGAAAACGCAAGTTGAGTCGGGGAAAAGGTAGGGCAAGCGGAGCTCAGGGGGTCGAGCCTGGCGAGTTCGCCGGACTTCCACCCCCCAATCAAGCTCCGCACACATCCCTATGATGGTAAGGAATTGATTTTACATCTAATATTTCCCACCCTGTCATTTCAGCTGAACGAACAGAGCAGAGACATTTATTACAGTGTAGATGGGGGAGAATAGGATGGCCAGATGCAAAAGAGGATACGGCTCATGCACCTTTAAGAGTTGTGTACTGTAGAAGTACACAGTGGGGATCGCATCCCCCCAAATATGCAAAACAAAACTTGTTAGTACTTCCATATATCCACATAAGATTTATTTTGAAAGATTGTAAAAACAAACAAACAAACACAAGCTACTTCTAGGAAGTTCAATGTGCCCAATGAATTTCAACAAAGTATCCTCAACTGGGGAAATATTAGTTTCTATAAATGCTGAGCATGAACTAAAATGAGCAAGATTTGGAATCATTGGGCTGCACAGCCTTTTCTTTCCAACTATTGATGATACTTGTATAGGTTATTATTTGAAAGTAAACGTACAAAGAAGAAAAAGAAAAGCTGGAATACTGTTATACTTATCTGCCATGTCACATCTAGTTTGGCCCCAAGCTACAGTCAATTCCTGTACTATCCAGGGCCAGGCAATTCCTGAGCAACTGACAATGCTGCAACTGTAAACAGCTCTCCATTTCTGAAAAGATACTGTTTTGAATTGAACACTGCTAAAATCTGGACATTTTTGCATTCTTTCAGGATGTTAAAATGGGAGGGGGGATCAAAGACTTATTTTTTTCAAAATGAAAGATCATAATAGGCTTCTAAATTGAACAAGAACTATCATTCTTTGGGTGGGGTGTGCTGGATTAGAATGTTTACACTTTATGGCTTTCCAGTGTAGAAAATGTGGTGCCTGTGAAGATTGAACACTTTTGTAAAAAACGGAGGGAAGAGCCCATTCCAGAATGCAATGCCATTCTGAATTTTTTTGCCTGAATATATATACAGTATGCGTTTAAAATGTAAAAAAAACCCCTAGATTTGGCTTAGATAAATATAACAATAATTGAGATTCTCTCCCCCCCCCCCCCGGTATTTTGGGGGAAAATTTTGAAACACTATTGTTTAAACCCTACATAAATGGTAGAAAATTCAGACTAGAAGAAAACGTAAAGTCCTTCCTTATATTACCCTATCTGCCATGTAGGGAATCAGGGTGACCTACTTAACAACTTCCAAAGAGCATCTGAAACAGCTATGGAGAATTCAGTTTATTTTTTGGCTGTTCAGTTTAGTGCCACAGTGGTCCCTAGTGGCCCGCTGATACAATTACACTTCCCTTGACTGTAGCAAGGAGACAAAAGTGCTGGAAGGAAACCTACAAGGCTAAATGGGTAATTTCACAGGTGTTAGAGAAAGCTCCCTTTGTTGCAACTCCCCTGAAATAATCACAGCCAGGGCAACTTAAAAGAACAGCAATCCATGCAGTTTAATCCCAGTCACGGACATTTAAAAGTTTGATTGGAACATGACTGTTAGTTTCCACTATTATGAAGATAAGGGAAATTCAGACAAACTGAACTGTATATGTGGAACAAAAACATCAGAGCAGTATGATCTGAAAAGTAGCTCAAAAACATGGATGTTGCTCAAATGCGTAAGCCATGGAAATGAGCTTAACACCATAGGGGGGGAAATGTAATGAGAATACTAGCTTGGAAACAAAATCCAGTTACTGAATGTACCCTATGGTGATTAATCTCCCTGAGATATATGCCAACTGTTTCAATAAAGAAAAGAGGACTAGAAAATGTTGCATGTGCAAGCCTCATAAAGGTAGGAGTGCCACCTGGTGGCTACTTTAAAGCAGGCCAAACAAAGTTCTTCCTAGGCATTTCTAACCACAAAAACACAATGAAGAGCAATAAAATTAAACCAAGACTCTTTGGACAGTAATAAATCTGCCAGCACTCAATGCTGTAAAACCAACACACTGTTCAATTTTATTTTAATGGAACCAAATCATCTGGGCTTGCATAGTAATGGTTATTAAATTGATTTTATCCACTCATTCAAGAACAGAATCTCTTGCTGTAATCTGAGGTCTCATGGCAATAAATAATACTGTTGGAGGTTGGATGGCTGAAGTGAGAAAAACAGCTTAATAACATTTAAAACCCAACAGGCTAGCAAAAGATTAAAAATGTGTTAAAATGCTTTTGGCACTTTTTATTTTTTTCCAGAATATGGTAAAGCTTTTTCTGCTCTATTTTTTTTTAAAGTACACATCGATGTTTAGCAGTAAACTGCAATTACTAGATTTTATATTCCCAGTTGAAGAGGTATATAAGCAATAATCTTGCGTCTCCCTTTACCCACAAATTGATTAACAAAACTTGGGTCCTTGGAATTCTAGATGCCCCTGCAGACAGGGCTGGCCCAAGACATGTCACCATCTGAGGCAAAGGACAAAATGGTCCCCACCCACCATTCCTCCTACAGAAGCTGAGTGGACTGGCAGTCAAATCTTACTTCGACACTGGTGATGGGACAGCATCCTCCACCTCACCTGAGGGCAGCAGGGCAGCTTGCAGGGGGTGCAGGGCAGGCTGCATGCATGACACACACAACTCCTCTGTCCTCCAACAGAGGGGAACAGCCAGGGGGTTGCTACTGCTGCCCCCTACACATCACCCATCATCTGCCACCTGAGGCGACCACTTCTCTTTTCCTCGGGGTAGAGCCGGCCCTGCCTGCATATGTGCACTCACTACAGTTTGAGTAATGTAATGTTAAATATATAATAATTAGGAAGCAGGAATGTCTTTGCACTTATCAACTATTGTGCTAGTTCATTTGTTAGCTCTGTAGCATGTGCAGAGTGCCCTTCCCTTACCAATGAATATACACAACCTGTTTAGAATTACCCTGTAGATTGCATGAACATAAGAACTGTCTTGCTGGACCAGACTTACGGTGCAGTCCTTCTATGCATGTCTACTCAGAAGTCAGCTCCATTCAGTTCAATGGGGCTTGATCCCAGGATAGTGTGAAGAGGACCACAGCCTATTTTATTTTATTATTATTTATTTCTTATATTTATTAATCGCCCATCTGGCCGGTCACCCGGCCACCCTGGGCGATGTACAATTAAAATACAACAAAACAATACAATAAAATATAATAATAATTAAAACAATATAAAAAGTTCTTTTAAAAACCTAACCCACCCCATATTCCCGCCTGAACAGCCATGTTTTTAATGCACGGCGGAAGCTCATCACGGAGGGGGCATGGCGAAGGTCACTAGGGAGGGAGTTCCATAATGTGGGGGCCGCCACAGAGAAGGCCCTCTTCCTAGTCCCCACCAGCCTGGCTGCTCTGGCTGATGGGATAAGGAGAAGGCCGTCCGTGGCAGACCTTGTTGAGCGGCCTACTTGATGTTGCTGGAGGCGCTCCTTGAAATAAACTGGGCCGGAGCCGTGTAGGGTTTTAAAGGTCAAAACCAACACCTTGAATTCGGCTCGGCAAGCAACTGGTAGCCAGTGCAACTCATTAAGCACTGGCGTGATATGATCACGCGGGCGGCCGCCCTTAATCAGGCGAGCCGCTGCGTTCTGTACCAGCTGAAGCTTCCGAACCGTCTTCAAGGGTAACCCCACGTAGAGCGCATTACAGTAGTCTAGGCGAGAGGAGGTCCTCCTAAAGGTCCATCTAACAATCTAGCATTCTGTCTCCAACAGTGGCTAGCTAGATGCCTTGTGGAATTCACAAGCAAGGCATGACAGAGATAGCTATCTCCTGTTATTTTTCCTTAGTATCTGCTTTCAGAGGTATAATATATCTGGGCATGGTGATTCCATTGAGCTATCATAACTAATAGCCAATATCTTGTAATTCTTTTTAAAAGCTATTTAATGTGGTCTAATAATTCTGGATGAATAGTTCGATTTTCTATTTCTACTTTACAAATGCTTGCCTTTCTTTGACTCATTTCTGAAAGCTGGGTTTGTCCCACAATAAGAAGGGAAGTCTTCCCCGGTGACAAACTGCACTACATACAGGAGATCTATGATCAGATTTCTTGATGCTTCTATTTTTACTTATAAGCAGCCCCACGGGTGTGTCTGATTTTGATTGGAGCAGCCCTGGTGGGGGTGGGTGGGAGAAAGCTCAACACTTGCCCCCACACCAGATTCATGCTCTAAATTGCTTCCCCCTGGTTTGGTGTTTGCCCCAATGGCAAACAACATCATGGGGGCAAACAGCATCATGGGGTGGTGGGGAGGGATTTGGATCAAGAAAATGGCACAGGGGAAAGGATTAAACCCACCCTAGCACCACCATTCCAGTCAAAACCAGAGCCCTTTACAGCTGAATTTAAGTATAAACAGAAACACTGCAGAATCTGTGATTGGCCCATGCTGCTTGGGGTTGCCATCTCACACTGGAAGGTGCAAGAAGTGGCTTGTCCAATGTTTATTTATTTATTTACTGAAAATGTTTATATGCCATCTTTTGGGGGAAATGTCAAATACGGAGCTGGAGCTCCAAGCTTCTAGCATTGAACCAAAAAGAAGAAGACAAAAAGGGCATCTGAATTGTATGCAGACAGGGTACTACTTGCATTGCTTCCTGGCAGCATACAGCAGAAACATAGAATCAGAGTTAGAAGGGACCTTGGAAGTCATCTAGTCCAACCCCCATCTCAATGTAGTATCTGCAATGTAAGATGCAGCTACAGCAGCCTTCCCCAGTCCAGTGCTCTCCAGATGTTTTGGATTTCAGCTCCCATCAGCCCTGGCCAATGTGGCAAATGGTCAGGAATGCTGGGAACCGTAGTCCAGCCTCCCTGACAGACAGCCCAGTACCCTCTAGCCGAGAGCCCACCACCTCCTGAGGCAGTCCGTTCCACTGTCAAACAGCTCCCGCCATTAGGAAGTTTCTCTCCCAATGTTTAGCCGAAACCTGCTTCCTTGTAATTCCCACCCATTGTTCCTAGTCCTGCCCTCTGGAGCAACAGAGAGCAAGTCTGCTCCATCTTCCGCTTGACAGACCTTCAGATATTTGAAGACTGCTATCATAAGCATACCCAGCTCTTTCGATACTTCCTCTTAGGACTTTTTTTTCCTAGAATGGGGATGAGTGCAGCACTCAGAATTCCTCCAATGACAGAATCTGAGGTTGGCATCCTACTGGTTAGACTAAAATTACAATCATACCGTTTTTCCTGGATTGTCCTGTCAGTGCCCAAAGGGTTTCACTGAATTAACAGGATTTCCCTGCGCTGGTCAACTGCACAGCCTGCATAGGGGGAATCTCTCAGCATTTCTTTGGGCCCTCTCAGCAGTCATGTCATTCCTCAACATATAAGCAAAACTGGAGAAGTCATAGTGCATAATTTTCCTGTATGGCTCAGTATGCCCAGGGAATAAAACACTGCCCAATTCCAGAGAAGATGCATGTCATACGACAGCTATGGGGGACAAATCATTTGGGGGGCCATGTTCTGCCCACAGATCATCACTTCACCATCACTGATATAGATTTTTAAAACTACATTATAGAGGTGTGCAAGGGAAAAAAGGTCATTTTTTACTGCATTCACATTCTTTATTAAACCACAACACTCATTTATTTATTCATTTGTTAAAATCAAATTTGGCTCACATTACTCATGCATTACTATTTCATTTGTTTTCATAACTCCCATGTGTTTCCATTAACCATTGCTTTCAATGGGAGGCCAGGATGCAAGAGCAGGAGTGTGGTGGGTGGAGTTTGGGGTGGACTTTTCCCCTCCAGCAGCTGTGCAGGGTTTCAAAATTGCCCATAGACTTGAATCAAGGCTATTTTATTTTGTTATTCACTTTTTTCTTTTTTTAAAAAACCAAAATACTGTTTATAAAAATGAAAAACGCAAAGAGGTCTGCTGCCTCATTGAATGCAAACATACCTAGGCAAAATATAATGCAAATTCAGTCAAAAATATCGTTAATGTTTTGTAAAAAAAATACAAACTGAAGGATGAATTGGTTAGGAATAGCAGCTCATCTAAAATTTGCATTTTCTCAGAATGAACAACAACAATAATAAAAATATAAATAGTGCCAAGATGCTCAATCTTGTTACATTCCTCTCAAGCATACAAGCCAAGCATTTCACACGCAAACATGGGCATCTGCTCATAGGGGCCAGGGAGTGCAACTGCCCCCCGCCCCCCGGATTCCACTCATGACATCCTTCTCAGAGCAGCAGCAGCAGCTGCTGTGCTGTGCCTGCCCCCTTGATCTCTGCTTTCAGTTTCCAGCCACACAGGCAAGGCTCAGGACAGGACAGGAGGCCAGCAAATGAAACGCAGGAGGGGGGGGTGATGCCCTGGAGTTTAACTGGTGTCCTGGGAGCGCCTCGTCATAAGACAAAGAGTTTGCAGCAGGCAGCAGCAGGACCGGCTCTCCCACACTGATGTAGCTCCATTCTGAGAGTGGCAACAGCACCTCGTGCTGCGCACGCCTGCCCCATCTATCTCTACTCTACAGTTCCCCACATCACAGGTGAGTGCAGTCCAGCCAGGGGAGGTCAGTAAATTAATCCTGGGGGTGGGGGGTGGGATTCCATCAAACTCAACCAAGAGTGGCTGCCATGAAAATGGTAGAATTCTTATCCCTTAACTCCAAATAAAGTTTTGTTGGAGTTCATGTTGCTTCTTGAACATAGCACTCTTCTGCATTAGTGCTGTTCAATTCCCAGGATCTTCTACTCTGTGTAGACTTCTAAATGTCATGGAATGTGGCACTAAGCAACAAAGAACACACACAAGGCAAGTGCACAGGTGTGCTGTAGCGGTGCATGTTATCATGAATTGCAGCCACAAACTGCTGTGCGGCTCACCCCCACCTGGAAAAATTCCTGCGGATGCCCAGGCATGCAAGTATGGTTATCCGTAGCACATAGCACAATACAGTGAGGTCTCAGTGGCCTAAACCACGAACCCTCATATTGACAACCACAACTTTCCTTTGAGAAAGGATGGGAACTATGTGGGGTTCTCTGGCTGTTTTTAAGATAGTGTGTTGCACTGCAGGGGACAATAGGATGAGGAGGTAAGGAACTAGTATTAGCAGTATCCTGGCCTTTCCTCCTCGTCCTCCCCTTTGTACCGCTGCAAGTGTCTTTCAGGTTTTAGGAATAAAAATGGAGGAAACAAGAAGATTGAAAAATACCCCCCACCCCAGGTAGATTAACCAAAGTCCTGATTTTTAATTATTTTTTGTTTTTGTTAACTTACTGTGGGGTATGGATGAGAGCAGAATACAGTGTACTTTCTGATGACACCATTCAATTTTATGGGAGGTAGCCAGGATACAAACACAGTGGAAGCTGATGCTGCAGCTGCTTTAACTCCAGCGGGAGGACCTGGAACTGTAACACATACAGTTATTAAAGAGGCAAAAATCAATCAATGCATATGGACCTGCACAGCATGGCAAGCCTAACAAAACAACTATGGCTGGCTCAACTGTACAACCACCTTAAGCCCAGTTTTTGGGAGAGACAATATAGCAGTATGCAACCTGTGAGGTGCCTTCCAGAATCTCTTGCAACATCACAGAGGCTCTGATCAAGCAGTCGAACCACTTGAGGGTAGTAAAATGTATTTGGCATTGAAAAGTAAGTACCATAAATATTTAATATATACTCAGGAGGAGGAGGAAAAGACCTGATTTTCATTGTATAGAATAGAAGCTTTTTCATCAGTTCATTTGGCAATGGTAACCATTTTTGCAGAAGTTACCAGTATGAAATAGATGGTGGTGGGGAAATTCTCAGATGTCTAGAAATTTGATGCTGGCATCAAAGAATCAAAAATAAATTTTCAGCCCTGTGTAAGGCAGATGTCTAAAAAGTTGATGCTGTATGCTAAACACTGGAAATAAATTCCAGCCTAAGCTCTTCCTTTTTCAGAAAATGACTTGAATGTTTCACAAAATCTTATTTTTTCTTTTTTAAAAGGATGGTATTCCTATATTTCTATAAGGACATAGATGTAGTCTAGGCTGATAAGAGTGCTGGGAGGAAACAGATACTTAAAACGGACCGCTACATGACAAAGTCTAACTTAGATAGCCTACACTGCCTTATGCACCTTTTCCGTAACAGAGTACCTATATATGACTACTCATCTCATCTGCAATGTTGTGTATTACTAAGTAGGATGTGCTGCAATGACTGATGCACCAACACATGAGTGCACAGTGTGATTTCACTCACCAATGAGAGTAATGTGCTGGCCAGTATCATCAGTTGTTGGGAACTTAGAGATGCCCACAGAACTAGATGTGTGTTATCTTGAAGGCATTTTGTGTTTTGTAGAGCCATCTATGCTGGCCCTACCTGGAAGGCCTAACATATGGAAATAGTTTATAATAATGGGATTCACAGTTTGGCATTGGGACACAGCATGATTTCATTATTTCACTTTATACTTTACGGTATGGTATGGTATGGTATGGTGCAGAGAGGAAGGGAGGTTAACAGTAATTTCCCCCTATAAGGCCTCTTTCCCAACAGGGTTATAGTTTCATTAATACACATCACATTATTTACAGAGAGAAAAGAACAGCAGGTAAGAAACCTAGTTTCTTCCTACTACTCATATTCCTTACCTCTATTCCGCCTTCTATCACATAGTTGTGGGCTCAATCTAGAATTACTTACATCTTTATACTCAGCTTTAGCTGTGTTTCAAATTAAAATATTTTTGTAGGTTTCCAAAGTCAATCATTTTACTACAGCCAATGTGTTTTCCAAACCAAGAGTGCATTTTGAGGTGAGAAACATTTCCCGCCAAACACCCTACAACACACACAAATACTCAACCAGTTTTGATAAGGGTCACTTATATTACGCATAACTACTTACAATTCTCAACACATCTGGTATATCTCATTATGTTGCATTGAAAACATTAATAAAAATGAGGATTGTCGGGTGGGTGGGTGGGTGCATGCACGTGGGGGGGATCAATTAAGTTTGTTGCTGTATGTCATTAATAGTTTAATTAGCCAATGCGAATAAATAATGTTATGAAAACTTCATACAGGTGATATTTTCAGATGATTTAAATGATGAAAATAACATTTGCTCCAGTCTCCACTGAAATTATGTATACAATTTATACTTTAGAAAGCCATCTTGAACTCATTGCTTGAATCAAGATGTGTACATAAACAATATAGAAGAATGCCATCAGCACTGAACACCAGTTCCCAAGAAGCAGCTCTGATTAAGGATCCACATTTTGAATCTACAATTAATTCTCTCAGCTCAGCTTAAAACCCAAAGCAGGAATAAATTATTATATCTCCTCATACATGTCTCCCAAATCCTTGCTATGAAGTCCAATTCATTTTAGCAGAGAATATACAAATTCATAGGAACTGTACTGCTTGACAATGCTCGGCTACTTTTTTTTTTATTTAATCCTGATCGTTAGAAATGTTCTCTGTTTGTATGAAAGGTAGAAATTTCATTCTTCTAGGTAATTACTTGCCCCAATAGGGGAGTTTTGTTTATGATCTGCATGGTATACTAGAAATTGGACACTTGCCCTAAAAGCAATTGATTATTAGACTAAGACTGGAGTCATAGGGAACATGTCTGATGGATGTGGCTCATGGTCATCAAATCATTTCCAATTAGTTCAATCGATCTAACAAGCACAATGAGAAATGTAGCCTGTACTTTTCCTTTGAATATCTCATCCCAAGGGTAGGCAACTTTTTTGGCCCATGAGCACATTTGGCAATTTGAGAAACTGCCCTGGGCACCACAACAAAATGGCTGCCCAAAAGACTATGAGTACAAGGCAGAGGTGGAGTCTGAGCCCCAACACACTAAACAACTCCTTTGAACCCACATTTTTCAGCACCAACAGAAACACAGTAATCCCAGCTGCTGATAAGAAAATGTGTTGTTGTTGTTGTTGTTGTTGTTAAAGTGGGAGGGATAGGGCACCTTGCTAGGCATCAAGAAAGGTATCCAGGGGCACACTGCCTACCCCTGCCTTATCCTATAACTTGTGGTGATCCTTGGGGTGATCTGCTTGTACTGGAGACCATTCTCAGGCAGCTTGCAGACCAGAGACTAGGTCTTTCTACACTTAAGAAAAATCTGGATTCTTTATCTGTTGAAGATGGGAAGTGGGGGCATTCCATCAGCTCTGCAGAGGGGTCAGCTTCATTTGGCTCCTCCTCTACCCAAACTGTTTCATTATAAGAACTACTATTTAACATTAAGAATTTCTGCCTGAGTTTGCATTTCCCCCTCTTAACTCCATATCCCTTTTCCCTTTTGTGTTGTGTCACGGGCAGCACAATCCAATGTGGATGCCTGTAAAGTTCCGAACTCAGAGGATTATGAGCATCTAAAGGAGGGTGGAAGGAGTGCGGAGGCGATGGTTGCCTCCATGCTCCTCCCACTCTGCAAAAGACTTAGGCGGCCAATTTAAGCCATCTAAGTCTTTTGCACCAGAGCGCAAGGAGAAGAGGCTGAGGCACCTCCAGGATACTATGTATGTTGGTGGAGCCTGCCTCCTCCATTCCCTGCCCCTCTGGAATGCCCACAAACCTCTAGCTCCGAGGTTGGTCTTCTGACCTCAGAGCCACAGCTGGTGCAGAGCTCTGCCCTCTCAGCCAGTTCTTCCCACACTGGCTGAGAGGGCAGAGGGAGGACACTCCAAGGTCAGAGTCCCAGCTGTAACCTCGGAGCACATTTTCGAGGTCGGAGCTGGGCCCCCACCTCTCCTATGACCACCTAGACTCTTTCTAGCAGCCATAGGATTGAGCCCTTAGATAGTTAGCCTACAAGCTGGGATTTCCTTGTTTTTATTGATCATATGTCAGCTACTCAGGGAGCCCTTTCAGCTAACAAGTGGGGTATAAATGCTTTAAATAAATGAAATAAAACAAAAGAACGTGTAGCAAGACCCAAACCCTGACTGACAGCCCAAGACCATGCATATTTACTGAGTCCAACAGGGCTTACTCCCTGTACTATTACTATTACTCCCTGTACCTGTACTATTATGTATAGCACAGAATAAAACTCTATAAAATAAAAGTGTGATAAAATCACAAAAGGAAAAAACAAAACCTTTCTGTGATGTGCAAGCGGAAAAGAGTAGCTCTAATGTAGCAGTGTCTGTGTGCTTAGAAGGTATGATACACTCCTCCTCCTCCTCCTCCTCATATCCAATGGTTGCTTTGCGTTAGAAAGTGCTTCCTCCTGCACAAGTCAGGGCATCTGATTTTCACTGCTCACCCCCTTCTGCAGTTCTCCACAACCATATTCCATTCTGTTCTAGAGGCTCCCTGAACTCTCAGAAGCAGCTTTTCCAGGGGGACTGGGTTGGGGGCAGCAGTGTAGCCACAGCCCCAAGGAGAGCCTTAATTGCCCATTCAAGACGAGGCTATGCCAAAAGAACAATATACTGTGGCTGGGAAAATTCATTTGCCCCGCTCCCCAGCTACTGTGAGGATTGCAGCTAAACTCATTCTGAGAAGAGGTGGCAGATGACATCAGTGTCCCTGCTAATCAAAAACTGCTGGTGCTGTATCCCCGTGAGCCCTGGCTCCACCACTCCACTGGACGGGGAGGGGGCTTAAGCGAGTAGGGAGGAATCAGCAAAACTCCAGTATCTGATCTACATGAGGGGAAGCACTTTCCACTGAGGCAAAACCACCATTGGATAGAACTCTGAGGTCCCAAGCCATGTACGGCTTTAAGCACTTTGACTTGTACATAGAAATGGCCTAGAAGCCAGTGCAGTTGTTTCAGCACCAGTAAGAGGTGCTCCCATTGCCCAGCCTCAGTTAGCAGGTGAGTGACTGTATTTTGTACTAACACAAGTAGCAAGCCAGGGCTGTTCCATTCCCCCCCCCCCCCCATGTTGAGGATAGCTCTACACACCCAAGCAGCTGAGTGGAGTGAATAAAAAGCAGGAATTATGTCATTGCACTGGAGGTCTGGGAGGCATGCTTTGGTCTGGGATGCAGGGTTCTGGTAGATGTACAGTGGGATGATACACATCAACATACAGCAGCCAAGCACAGCAAACAGACACCCTATGCTGAACTGAGTGCCATCAAGAAGGAAAAAAAGTCTGAATTATGCCAACAGGTGCAAATTGGTGCCAATTGCTAGACTATACTGGTTTGCACCAGCTATGGATCTGGCTCAACAGGTATGTCTGTTAAGGAACACAGATTCATTGTTTTAATTAAGGCTTCATAATGCATCATTTCTAATGAATACAATCATTCAAACCCCATGCCATCAGATACAACAGCCTGTGAAAATGCAATTTAAGCCTAGAGTGGGGAGAGAAAATGAGTGTCTATTTAAATTTTAATGATCAGTGAAATAAATCCTCAGGTGGAAAGACATTTGGTTAATAAGTAACTCCATTTATAGTTTAGAAGGAACTCCAAAGCTCCAAGGGGATAAATGGAACATATTTAAAAACAACAACACACACCGCCAGACATTTCTGCTGCAAGTTATGCTATGAACATTTTGGACAGGAAAAATGTATTTTTTTTCCTGATGGCATCACGGGAGAAGGAACTAAATAATGCAAACCTTTAAAAGGCTCCTCACTTTGTATTCACAGTCAGAACTATTTCTTTTATATAAATTCAAGTGGAGCCCTGCTTGACCTCTGGTGTCGAAAATCAAGTACTGAGCACAATAAGAAATGCAAATGCGAATACATGTTGCTTCTAGAACCTTTTCCTCACCTCTTGGGTTTACTCTTATTTTATGAATTAGGGAAAACATGGTTTCTTTTGCTGTTTTAGGCCTTCTCTGCATAGGCCATATTAAACCACATGCTAAGAGCCAGTGTGGCGTAGTGGTTAGGGTGTTGGACCGGGACTCGGGAGATCTGGGTTCTAATCCCTGCTCGGCCATGAAGCTCACTGGGTGACTTTGGGCCAGTCACGGACTCTCAGCCTAACCTACCTCACAAGGTTGTTGTGAGGATAAAATGGAGAGGGGGAGGAGGATTATGTAAGCCGTCTTGGGTTCCTTGCAGGAAAAAAGGCGGGGTATAAATATAATAAATAAATAAATAAATAAATAAGATGGTCTGTGATAAATCGCTCAAAGGGAAAGTGAGTTTAGTCCTTTGACAAGATGTATTGTGCTGCTCATTTCCTAAGGGAAATATTCTACTGATGCCAAAGATTAATGGTTAAATTAAGCAAAATAGGAAGTTCACAGACAATGCACACAGAGCTTGGAACTGGAAAGCATTCAAAGCTCATCTAAGTCCAAGTCCACACACACTGAGGCAAGATCGTCCATTTCCAAACCAGTGTAACCCATTAGCCTCATCATCCAGATGAGAATGTGCCACAAGCAGAGAACACAAATGAGCAGGCTGGACTGTTCTAGGGATGTCTGTAGAGCAATGGGTAGATTTAATGAAACCAACTCAGATGGTCAAAGAAGGAAGTGGTGCCAGATTGTCAAGAGGAGGAGAAAAATCACTTGCCAACTTTTTGAAAACAGGATGTATATATTAGGAGGTGGACACTGGTCCTTATTTCAATCAGTCATGAGTCTGTAAAATACAGATGGGTGAGCTCTCCAAAGTACTCTTTCAGATTAATGTGAAAATTATCTGATATTTCCCAGGGGAAAAATCATCCCACCCCCAACTAATCCAAGAGCTCTAAAAAATGCCCCATGTCGTGTAGTGGTCAGAATGTTGGACTGGGACTCGGTAGATCCAGGTTCTAGTCCACACTCAGCCATGAAGCTCACTGGGTGAGTTTGGGCTAGTCACTGACTCTCAGGCTAACCTACCTCTCAGAGTTGTTGTGAGGATAAAAAGGGACAGGACGAGGACCATGTAAGCCACCTTGGGTTCCTTGCAAGAGGAAAAAAGGCGGGATATAAATGTAATCATCATCATGTTTGTTGTCCCTGAAATCTTTCCCCAAAGCCCTCTCACCCCCCCAAATGCACTCTGCCTTTCCCTTCACTTGCCCTTTGGTCTTATACACTGGGTAACAGCATGGCAGGGCACAAAGCCCAGGGGACAATGGGAGACAGTGATTTGCACAAAATGTACATGTGGTAATTTATGTGCATAGATGAAAATTTAGAAATTATTATTCTAATTTAAATAGAAATACAGTCTCATTGTGGTGAGGAAGACTATGACCAGGTGACCCGTGTGCCTTGTTCAGTCTGCTGTCCAGGTTCTAATGTTGATGGGCAACTTCAAGGCCCAGATCTTCCTTCTAATGGTTATCTTTAAACCAGACTTAGACTGGACAGCCCTTCAAACAGAGGATGCCTTCTAACAAAGGACAGTCCTCTAGCAGCCCTTCAAATAGAGAACTGTCATCTGTAAAACAGAACATGTGGCCACCCTGTCTATTCAAAATGGATGGCTGCATGTACATAGTGGACTATTTCTACTTACGATATAGGGCTTTTCTACATAAGACATTTATTGTGCTGTAATAGCAGTATTCATCACAGCATTGAGATCTGAGCTCTACACGAGTTCTTCCTTCCCTGCTTTTCAGCTACACAGTCTCTAGGTGGAGCAGTGCTATAGTGGAATAGCGAAAATACACAAGGAGATAGAGTGCCATTTTCTCAGTTGTAACTTAATAACTCATTTCCCCAGTCTAACCCCCCCAACCCCCCGGAAAGTGCTCTGAGAAAACAGAAGCAAAACTGGAGGATCACGACATTGTCTAAAGAGCCCGTAAACAACCATGAGTAAAGAATCACAGGCACACAATAAATGCCTTGTGTAGAAAAGCCCATAGTTTGCTGAGCATTTATGGAGAGCTGTGAAAATCCAGCAGCAATACTATATTTCAAAATAGCTATCAAGAATGTTTCAGTTCTTACCATCCTCTTTTGTGCGTGTGAAAATCTGCTCACTCCTCACCCCGTCTCCAGCTCGTGTGAATGCCAACACCTGGATGCTATAGTTGGTGTACTTTTCCAGACCATCAAGCTCTAATGAGGGCTGTGTAGTGGTAACGTTTTTAATTTCTCCCAGTTCTACGGAGCAGAAAATGAAATTGAGTTAGTGACAGTGTCATTCTTCCCCCATTGAGTAGTAATTATATTGCTGTGAGCATAAGGAAGAAATTGTCATATTAAAATACGTAAGTGTGGTGGGGATAAGGTTTATTATGATTATTAAATAAAAATGCTAAATGCCCATACTGTGCATTTAATCATAAAATTTGCAACTGTCGTATACAGAAAAATAAACATGTGAAACACTTTGAAATTACTGATGTGGTATTTTAGGTATAGGTATAGATATATTTAAGTAGGCTGCTAAATTATCTGAATTAGAAAATGTTATGAAACTACATTTTATTTTACCAACTATTTTTTAAAATAGTTAAAATGGCAGTTCAGGATGATAAATAAATCAGTGTTGGTATGGCAGTATTAAGATTCTTTTTGTGCAGTGCTTTGCCAGTCCACAGGAGCACATGTGTGCAACGGTAAAACAGCACAAAGCAATCATAAAACAGGCCTGTGGCTCATGCTGGCTCAGCTTGTTCGAGCATGGAAAGCTAAGCAGGGTCAGGCCTGGTTATTACTTGGATGGGAGACCCCTCCTCTAGTTTCCTGCATTGAGCAGGGGGTTGGACTCGATGGCCTTGTAGGCCCCTTCCAACTCTATAATCTATTATCTACTTCCTCATAAGGATTGCTTTGGGGACCTTTTTTTTTTCTGAATATGCATGTCTATATCAGCAACTGAAAGCTGCAGCAAACTGCACAGTCTCCAATACCAGAATTATTTGTAGAAATTCTCCTAGATAAATCAGAATTCAATAGGAGTGGAACACAGGGCAGAATGAACCCATGGTACAAGAGAGTAGAAGAATGGGAGAAATCCGCTGAACCCTAGAACATATTGTACACTGCTGGAAAAGTTCTAAGCTTGGGGCGCAAAGCTACTTACCTCCATCCAAAAGATTAGCCCAATATATAACCCTAAATCCCTGTAGAATTCCATTGAGGGCATCTTTGGCAAGTGTAGACCAGGTAATAGAGATGGTTTCTGGCGATGTAGCAATGGCTTGGACGTTCTCTGGAGGTGAACTGGGAACTGAAATTAGAGGGATGTATGAGAAATTTATTTCAGTTCGTTTATGATCAGGATTTACTCAGTTCACATCTTCTGTACCAAACACAGACTTGGATACAATCTGCAGTCGAAGTCCGTACATTTTCGAGCTTCCAATGTTATTTGCAGACCCCAAAAAATGTATTCAACAGCATGCGTACATTTGAAAAATGTGCACTTTTGAAAAATGCACACAAATATGCTTTAATCAATGGGAGAGAATGCATACATTTCAAAGATGTGCACAACTGATGCATACATTTGGGAAAATATGCATGACAATACGCATGTTTTCATGCGAAAAGAGAAAAACAAAGCTCACAATCTGATATGGACTCAAGTCAGAATGAGCTTCAAGATGGAATGAAGCAGTTGAGAGGACTTCAGAGGACTTGAGTTTTGCTGATTCACACATCCCTAGCACAATTTTTAATTGTGAGAGCTATACAGAAAGATACTAATTTTCAAAAATGCACAAAATGTCCTTTTACATTCCTTCAATGAGTCCTTCAGCAGGCGGGGAGTGATAATGACAACATTACAGTATGTCCAATAACAGTCTTGTAGAACAATGCAGACAACTTGACAATGGTGCATACTGAAATACATAATTTGATAAGGATGCTAGGAAAGTTATGCTCTCCCAGTCTCTCAACCAATGCTGTGCATGGTAATAATTATCATCATATGGGTTATGGTAGGAGACTGAATAACCTGCAGTTATTATCATGAAGATACTCTGTGCACTTTCTGTCAAGGTGCTGAAAAATATTGCTGTGCTTATGAGTCCATAGATTATGAGCAGTGTGTCCTATACTGCCAGTGCACCTCTGCTGGTTCTGTTTTGCCAGAGCAATGGCCTGCTAGCAGAACAAGAACTAGTGTTTCCAGAAATAACTGGAAATGCTCATTTCCAGAATGGGACAGGTCAACAGAGCTCCATTCTGTGAACTCTGCTGATTGGCCCCATTCTAGAAATGAGCATTGACACTAGTTTCTGCAGGAACCGTTAGTTCCTGTTGTGCTAGTGGTCCGTTCTGCTGGTGTGCAGGCAGTGTAGCATACTGCCCTATCAATTTGTCACGTCTATCACCACTTCTCAGCTGCTACTACCTCTATCCAGGTCAGCAAGAAGATAAACTTCGTGCCAATATGGCAGAATACAGGATGGCTAATTGGTCTGCTGCAATAATATTCTACATGCAGCAACTTGTGCATGCATATACACCTGTTTTCCCTAGAGCTGGGCTGAACATTCACATGAATAAAAATTCTGATACATTTTCTAAACGTTTTCTTTCTGAACCCCCACAAACTATTGGAGATTTTCAGAGGGGCCCTCAAGAATATTTGGGGAAATCCCACCCCATTTCACCACCCATTAATAAGGTGGAGAATGTCATGAAGAACTGGGGATGCAATTTTAACATTGCTCAATATTATAATTTTAATATTGTTGTTGGAAAGAATGGACTTGGCCCCTTCTCCTTCCAGTCCTCTCCTCTTAGCTCATTGTTTCTTTCATCAACCAGTATAAACTAATATAATTTTATTCAGTATTAACTGGGTTTAAATTTCGCAGGAAATAATTTTCTGATATTTTTTCTGAGAATGTTCTTTCTTGTTCCACCACCAACTATTGGAGAATTTCGCGCCCTACCCCACAGCATATCTACTGAAATGCCAACACCACCGTTTTTCCTGCAGGGTGCTGGAAATTTGGTAAACAGGGTGGAGAAATTTGGAAGGCCATTTTCACTAGAGTGTGGCCATTCTTAATAAGCAAATAGTGGTCACTTTATAAACTGGCCAAAATAGACAAATATCACTAAAGCATGAGCAATCCGATGGTCCCTGGGTGAGCGGGGAAACCCCTCCGATGTCGGAGACAGTGATCTGACCTCAGAAGGGGGAATCGGAGATCCAACCCCAGACCCCTCCCTCTTACAACTGGAGCAGAAAGAACCATGGTGGTTGCTTCTCCAAGGTCAGAAAAGCAACCTCAGAGGAGGAGGAAAGGGGACGTTCCAATCGGCGGGGGGGCGGGAGGAGACTGCAGAGGCCAGGATACGAGTTATCCCGAGCCTCCTCCATCCTCCTTCCCTCCCCCTCTGAAGAACCCTGACTAGACAGGCTAAAAAGTCCATCTAACAAAAATACAGGAGATCGGAGGGTGGGGAGGTAAAGATTGCCTCCGTCGTTCCTCCTGCCCTGCCAGCTTCAGCCCAGCATAGGAATCTTGGAAGCCCCGAGTTCAGGGCTTCCAAGTGGTGAGGGCACAGTCCATAGGACTGCACCCTTAATTTTCTAGAGCAACAAAAAATAGTTCAAAACTATTTTAAATACAGTGCCTGCAATCAAGAGATCTCTGGACATATGGGACTTCCATTTACCAATGGTGGGAGAACAGGACCGGTGCAAAGCAGTTTGGTGCCCTAGGCAAGATCAGATATTTAGCGCGCCCCCTCCCCACTTGAGAGCGCTGTATTTTTTTTCAAGGCGTTTCTGGCGCCCCCTTTAGCCCTGCGCCCTAGGCAGCTGCCTAGTTGGCCTAATGGTAGCACCGGCCCTGTGGGAGAACACCCTCCATTAGAACTTGGAATCTTTTTCTCTCCCCAGACTGAGTAATAGGAAATCTTTGTGGTGTATGTGTGTGTGTGTGTGTGTGTGTGTATAAGGGATGTATGAGAATTTTGTTCTGATTTATTTCTAACTTGAATTTGCCCCATCCGCAACCCCGAACACCAACAGGAGCAGTTTTTGAAGAAAGTTCACACATTCCCAAACTTGCATTCGCGTTTGCAAAATGTGTACTTTGGAAAAATGTGCACTTCAAAAATGCACATTTTTTAAAAAATACACATTTCCACACTTTAGTCTATGGAGGGAAAGTGTGCTTCTGTGTGCACTTTCAAAAAATGTGTACCGGAATGTGTGCTTTCGCAGTTCAAATGAAAAACAACACACACACCCAGATCAAAATAGAAAATGGGAGTGAGGCAGTCTGAGCCTCAAGGTGAAGCTTGGAGAATCTTGGCCAGCTTGAGCATTGCTGATTCTCCCATCCTTAGTGTATCCCTCTGTGTGTGTTGAGTATGTACATGTCTTAGCTGGAACAATGCCAATGTTTTTAGGTTTGGCAACCTAAAATAATCTCTAGTTCCTACAAGATGTTGAGAACCCACACTACAGCACTAAAATATATTGCCAAGAGTATCTCTCGGCAGTATCAGTTCTATCTGAAAAATAAATACACATCAATGAAGAGCACTGACGTTCTATATAGCTTTATTTAAAGAAGCACCCAGACATTTAAAAGCTTTCTGTTATTTAATTAACACACACAGGAACCTCACCTCAGCTGATATTACTTGGTAATTATTTTAAGAGTGCTCTGACTACTTCAAACATTTGAGAATCTCTCCCAAAGGATCATGCTTGACTAGTCATATTAGTGCATGATTTCCCACTATTTTCTTGGCTGACTGAAAAATCACCTTTACCACAAGAGGGCTCTCTATCATCGTTTAAGAACAGCACTTACAGCTTGATCTCAATTACCTGGAAATACATTACACATAATTTAGTTTTGCCATTCTTAGAAAGTCTCATGTGTTATTGTAAGCTAATAAGCTCAATTTTTTTTAGCCATGCTCTGGGACGGTCTGGACCTCAACAAGGCAAGATCCTGACCGATCTTTCTCTCTCTCTCATTCATTGTAGTTAATCGCAGCTGGAGTGCTGGTGTTTGACTCCCCACCCCCTGCGCCCCTTCTAAACCAGTACCTTGAGGCTGGTATTTAACCCACAGTGGGTGGAGTCAAGGGGCATTTAGATACTGTATTTTTCTTCCATGGGCAAAACACTGTGTGCATGTATGGGGCAAGGGATTTAGATCAGGAAAATGGCAGGAGAACATAGGGTTAAAAAACCAATCCCCCAGCACCACTCTCCCAACCTGACCTGGGCCCCATGCATGAACTGAGAGTGTGTCCCTGAAACCTCCTGAGTTGGCACAAAAGCACTCTCATGTTCATATGCGGTGCTAGCTAGAAGCAATGTGTTGGCTGGCCACAGCATCCTCTCTAGGGATGTATAAGAAATTCATTTCAGTTCAGAAATCATCCAAACTTGTCCTGTTGGCCACCCTGAATGCAACTGGGAGCACTTTTTTTAAAAAAACATTCACACATTCCTGAACTTGTGATTGTGTTCAAAAACTGTATTCACTTCGAAGCTCGGTTCGAAGTGAAGTTCAGAGAATTTCAGTGAGCTCAACCATCCCTGGTTATCCAATCCATACTCCTCTCCACCATTGCAAGGGACTACGCGGCTGGTGGGGTACATGCTTGTTCGCTCTGAGCTCCAGCCAGGTTAGAAGCAGCATGTAAGTCTCATGTGCTGATGGGTATCTTGCACAAAGTCAAAATGTTCCTAGAACCCTTTATACTATTGCAGTAAGTTGTTGAAGTACTTCTTTTGAGTTCCTAGGTGCTGGCCATGCCAGAAGCAATGTGAAAGTTCAGACTTCTGTTGTTTCTGGCATGACAAGCAGCCAAAACAAAAACCAGTGTCCAAGTTCAGGAACCCATTTATCCAGTACAGGATCCCAACATTTGGTACTGCATTGAGTAAAGCAGTACCATTAAAAGTGATACTATTGGTTCATAGATTTCCATGGGGTTACTGGCCCACTCATTACTCCAAGGGAATTTTTTTTGAGGGAGATGGATGTGGTGCCCCAGGGGGAGTAGACAGAGAGTTCGTTTTCTGGCTCTACCCAAAACATTCCACATTTTCCAAGATAGGTAACTCTTTAACATAAAATATTCCCTTTGCAGTGAAGGTGGCAGATTGCTTTGAAGAAACAGGCCAGCATTCAAGGTAACAAAACTTTCACTTCAATAACAACCTTTCCCTACAGCTAAGGTCAGGCTACAACACATACTGACACTGAAACGTAAACACATGTTCTAAAAATATAAAACATCAAGATATGATCCTATGCTATCTCAGCCTGATTTAAATGTGACATTTACATGCTTACTACCTACCATCCTCAAGAGTAGTCGTGATAATTTCCTGAGAAGATGGTCCTATTCCAGCTCGATTACATGCCTGTACCACCATGCCATATTGCGTGAATTTTTTCAGGTTATCTAAAGTATAAACTTCACTGTCTCCGGTGGTATCAATGCTGATGATGTTGAACTGGAAATTGCCCCCCGCGCTGTATTCCCGGTAACCAATCTGGTATCCACGAATAATTCCATTTTGCAAGTGTTTCTTTGGAGCCTAAAGAAGATACAAGTTGTACCCATTTTGAATGTAATATAATGTTACCATCATAAATTATAAACTGAGAGTAATTTCTGCTCCCAAAGCCCATGCTGCTAAAACTCAAGGCTGAAGTACTGCTTAGTTCTAGGTTTATGACGACAATAATTGACGAAAGGATGTCAAAGCATAATTCATAACAGCAAGTCTGGAGACAAAGTAGAACTAGGAATCTTTCTTCTCCTGTCAGGTAAAGGAAGCTTATAGCTGAAGCAATCACTATAGTGAATCCCCTAAAAACAGCGAAAATCAATGATGATTGTAATGTAAGCCCAGCCCCATGACCTAATTTCCAAAGCTGGTGTTTGTAGGACTGGATGTAAAGCTTTCCTTTTGAGACACAAGGTACACTGGCATCACATGCTATCTCAGCTCCCAAACTGCAGCAGTGCAGGGCGGTTTCCCCATTACTGATATGTCTGACCAATGAGGTTGTTGATGCTTGTTGACTTGGTTTTCAAATTTGAAAATTTTCGTTACACACTCTGGTTCTCTTTGACACTATCAGATACAGCCAATTATTTCCCACTGTTATTTGTGAAGATATATATTCTATTTCCCAGCTCAGATTCAAATTTCCAGGGAGGTTTTTCCTTTTGGTTGATTCTTTCACTCCCTTGGTCAAGTACAAAAATAAAGAATAAAAATCCCCCTTTTTCTGTGCCTTAAAATTATAAAAGATAAATACAAAACTTTTACGGTTGTTGGATTGGTTTCAGAACTTCATAATTTGCCATTAATTTCTTTCCTTATATAACCCATCATTAAATATGTCATGTATATTCAAATCTTTCATGCTTATATATTTTTCTAAATATTAACTAAAAAATTGGTTCATAGAAATGTACATTATCATTTAGAGGCTTCACTACCATTTTTCTAAAAATGTTGTCATCTCATGTGACAAAGTGACCTGATTGCCCGATCACGGCGTGGGAAATAAGCCACCATGTGATTGTGTGAACTGGGCCATTGAGTCTGACCATGGTTGTACAAACTCTCTACACAAGTAGTAACCTAAACTCTAGTTACTTATATACTCCTTTTCTACACTGCAGCTGTATTTCTAGTGAACAGATGTTCAAAAGGGCACAATCATAAGCACATATGATTGCATGCAAATTTAATTTAGCACGCAATTGCATTCAGTTGCAAAGTAATTTTTGAAAATCTAGCCACAAGCATTGGGTGTATAAATTAATCAAACTATGTATCTCTTTTTTGTTTAGCCTTGTGGGCTCCTACCTCAATAGCAGAGTGATATACATCCCAACCAAGTTTAAGAGGCTATTTTCCCCCTCCCATTGCACGTTACTTATTTACCTTCCAGGTAACCCTAATGCTTTGTGAAGATATGGGCTCAAGCTGAACATCTTGAGGTGGACCATCAGGAGCTGGTGAGAAACAAATACATGAATCAATATGCTATGTTCTCTTCTTCTGCTACAAAAAAACCAATACAGGCAGTCCCCGAGTTAAGAACGTCTGATTATGATTATGATTATGATTATTCTGCCCAACAGCCGAAGCTCCCTGGGCGGTTTACAACAATCCATAAAAACACACAATACAATATGCAATAAAAACATTATACAAAATTTAAAAACCCAATTTTAAAAAACAAATAAACATATAGATAAAACAGGAAATGCAGTGAGACCAATTAAAAAGCAACCACCCTACCATACACTATGTAGAGTTAAAGGCCTCAATATAGGGGGCAGTCTTAACCTGGCGCTGAAAAGATTGTAAAGTTAGCGCCAGGCGGGCCTCAGGAGGGAGCTTGTTCCAGAGTTGGGGGGCTACCACAGAGAAGGCCCTCCCCCTTGTCGCCACCCGCCGAGCCTCCCTTGGAGGTGGCAACCGAAGGAAGGCCCCAAATGTTGAGCGTAGTGTCTGGGTAGATTGTGGTTGGGAGATGCGTTCCGTTCCGTCAAGTATTGTGGACAGCCGTGTAGGGCTTTAAAGGTTAAGACCAGCACCCTGAATTGGGCTCGGAAGCATACAGGCAGCCAGTGCAAGTGGGCCAAGACTGGTGTTATGTGTTCCGACCTTCTGGTCCCACTAATAAGTATGGGTTGACTTACAGACAACCCATACTTAAGAACGGACTTCTGGGTTCCCCGGTGCTACGTCGTTTACACAGAGTACACGTAGAGTTTACGCAATTTGCATAATTGCTGATTTTAACGTATAGAATACTATGCTGTTCCGACTTACATACAAATTCAACTTAAATACATTCTTAAGAACAGAACTCGTTCGTAACCTGGGGACTGCCTGTACATCACACAGTATTCACAATCTCTAAAATGCTGGTATATAGCAAGGTGCTTTTGCCAAGGTGAAGCTACACAAAGCAATGAAAAGAGTAAGTAAACACAGAAATCATTAGCTCCATACAGGCATTCTTCCTTTTCCCCACCATGTGATTACCATTGGATGAGGGGGAAAACAGAGATGAGCCCATTCCCCCCCCCCCCGCATGTCTCCATTGCAATTTCTGCACGGAGCAATTTCCTTTTCCTCCACCCCACTGCAGCATGGCGCCTTTTCTACTTGAGTAGGCTACCCACAAGATTTAGATTTAAACTATACATTATGTTAATTGAGTAGTGTATAGCTGAGCCTGATCAGTTTCCTTACTTTAGTGAAACTGTGCATGGCCCCAATTCAGATTGGGACCAGCACACACTGGTAGGGGAGGATTAAGACACCCCCCTTACATCTGTTTTCTTCCCGAATTTTTTTTGGGGGGCATGAGGGGATTAAAAACAGAAAAGAAAGCCTCTGTTGACTCCAATGGAGACTTTTCCTTTTTTTAAATCCCTGCATGGGGGTGTGAAAATTCGAGAAGAAAATCTGTGTGTGTGAGAGAGAGGTTTAATCCTCCCCTCCCAGTGCATACTGGTCCTGATCCAAATCAGGGCTGTGTGCAGTTACACTAAAGTAAAGAAAATGAACAGGCTAAGCTACATGCAACACAATTAACATAACATGTAGTTTTCCCCTTAGGACTCTCATCTTTCAGTGTTCTAAGTCATGCAGGGAGCCTACCTGAGTAGAAAAATCTCTTTACTGCAGAAGTTCAATCCCCAACACATGAGGGGCTGCAGGAATAGCAACAGAGGCAAGTGTCAGGGAGCTGGGCAGAACAACAGCATCTCTCCCGTACACAATGGTAATCACAGGGGTGGGGGAGAACACCTGAATCGGGTTGCCAAAAGATGCCTGACGTTTCAATATGAAGTACAAATCCTGACTCTGCTGACACACTCGATTGTGTAGTTATAATCAGATGATAGGACATAGTATCTATGAGCGTGAAAACAGAAGAATGCATTGATGGGAATGTTATGGAGTGACAGAGATGATGAGTGGGATATGATGGTTGAAATGAAATTAGTTAGGATGCTCTAGATTGCTGAGGGTTAATGTTGTTCCTGTACCACAACAAAAATATATCATCCATTTAATTCCCATTAAAGTGCATTCGCAAAAGGTTCAGTGAGAATAAATAGTAAAAGGTGCATATATACTTTGTGATGGGATACTGAACCTAGATTAATAGCACCTCGGGTACAACAGAATCATAGGGTGGATTCTGGTAAGACAATAGAAAGGGTATTGTCTGTAGACTCCAGCCATACAGTTTACTCCAGCATTACCGCTATTCAGTAGCCAATCAGAAATCCAGGGAAGCCGAGAGATATACTGTGCTTAACTGTGGGAGGCAATCATCTGCCCATGCATTTGCAGGCAGCACAGAATCAGATCTCCCCATTATCCTACTTCATTGTATAAGAATATCATCAGAAGGTGTCTGACCACAGATCCAGGACTATATAAATATGCAGTCTCCTGTTGTCTATGTCCATGAACACATTGTGTGATTTTTGAAATATTCTATAAATATTCTATTTCATTTCCTCATGATGCCTAGTAATCCCATTTGGGGCTCTTCCACAATATCAAATTACAATTCTATGGAAATTACTCACACAACCCAAACTTGTGCATATTTACCCAGACATAAGTCCCATTGAGTTCAGTATGGCTTTGTCCCAAGTTAGTGGGTACAAGGATTGTAGCCTTAATTTAGAACAGGGTGGATGAGAGCAGAACACCAATATTCATAAGAACTAGAACAACAACAGAAGAGGGGAAAATAAAGGTTTGGATCCCAAGATAACTTAAGGAAATACATGGAAGGAAATTTCTTATCCCCTCCACCTGCCCCTCAAAAAGTCTCTCTGAAGGGTTGGGGGGGGTCTTGAATAACGTGCGATGAGGTGCAGGGGAGCTGCTGGAAGAGGGGAATCACCCAAAATCAGGCTTGGGTTCTAGGATATGTTAACGTAAGGAAGTCCATGGAAGGAAAGTTTCCCTCATTGTTCAGGAGGGCAACCCAAGCCTCTAGAGCAGGGTTCTCCAACCTTGGCCCAAGGTCCTTGGGTCCCCAGATGTTGCTGGCCTACAGCTCCCAGCATACCCAGCCAGCATGGCTAATGGCAAGGGATTCTGGGAGCTGTAGTCCAGCAACATCTGGGGACCCAAGGTTGGAGAGCCTCTTCTAGGGAGACTTTCTGTGGGACATAGGTGTCTACGGGAGGGGGGGGCAACGACTTGCCTTCCATGTACTTCCTTAAGTTAGGGCACAGTCCTACAGGACAGACACGCAACTGATGGAGTGTTCCGATGTCAGAGTGCTCCAGGTATCCAACATCCTGCCCACAAGGGGCTGGCAGGCAGGGACGCAGCTAGCTTTGAGGAGGGCCCAGGCAAGCTGCTTTCCTGGGGGAGGGGGCTGCCGCCCCCTGCCACCGAGTTCTTCTTTCCTTCCTTCCCATCCCGCCTTACAAAAACAAAAACAGAAAAATCCTGGTGGTGGCAGCAGCGGCAGCAGCTTCTCTTCCTCCTCCTAGCCTGGCATGCCATTTTAAAAGTACCGGTAAAGGTTTTTTTACTTATGTATTTCTGCCCCTAGCCTTTAAAGTTTAAACAAAACCTTTGCTCTACTTTTGGAAACAAATGAAGTTTTCATGGCTTGATATGGAGAGGTGCTTCTAGTATAGGTTACAGGGAAGGGTGGAAGAGCCTACGAGAGCCAAGAAAAGGGAGCAACAAATTAATGAAAGTGCTGTCTATATTCCATGATTCCCCTCCTGCTGCAGCAGTAACCCTTCTTTATATGCCATCTTTGGATAAAAGATAAAGGCAGCCTGAAGCCACAGAAATGTATGATACGCAATGCACACCTTTGCCAGTGCAGTTTCCCTCCTCCACCTTTCTGTTTAATATTTAACTATGTTGATTTTGTAAAGCCTTCATTATGTTCTCTGCCCTCAGGCTTCTCTCAGATGTTTGGGAATCCATACTCATTTAACACGCCTGAGGTAAAAGCAATGAACTGAAATAAACAATGACAAATGGTGGCACTTCCATGCAACGTGCATGTGTTCCCAGCCGATACCAAGACAACAAATATTGTGGCTCTGCTGAAGACCTGGCCTTCTCTCTCTTCTGGTTTCACCCTGAATACGTCTGATGCTTTTGATGGTGGTTCCATATAATTGACCTTTCACTTGGAATGGACAGCTTCATAATGAGAGCAAAAGGACAGGTCACTCATCTCAAAAATAGGCCATGGAGCAGAGAATATAATGTGACGTTCAGGTTGCACATTATTAATAGGGAAGCTAATCTGCAAATTAAGGTCAGTTGATTATGCTGCAATGTTAATTTTCAGTTAAATGAAAACCTACAGATAAGAAATACGACTGGTAATTATATATATATATATATATATATATATATACACACACACACACACACACACACACACAGTATGCACATGTGTGTTCATGAGATGCAGGCAGGAACGTGCATAATTTAAAAATTGTATGAATTTTCATGCAGACGTTTTATTAAAAGATTTGCAAACTGAAGTGGAAATGGGCTGGAACAAAGTGTGCTTCAAAAAGCTTGAACGTTGTAAAAACTGAAGCAGACAGTTCCGCCCATCTTGACTCATTTAAGGTGCAATCCTATGCAAGTTTAGACAGAAAAAAGACCTATAACTCCCAGCATGCCTCAGCCAGCTAGCTAACATGTACTATGTCTGGAATGAACAGGGACAGGAAGCATACAATCAAAAACATGTGGAAAATGTAGCCAGATTCTGCACCTAGTGTTTATAAAGGTTTTAACCTTGTGAATTTAATGGGCTATTTAATCAAAGGTAAAGAGAAATTTAATGACGTTTCAGACACTAATAGCACAAGGGTTCACTAAAGGTGAGTATTTTCAGCTGAGAAGCTTACTACTAATTTACAGTAATTGTCCTACTCCGGAACTTGCTTTCTGTGGATGCATGCTTTTTCCTTCACTCTATCACACCGATACTCCAATCCAATGTTATGCCTTGACATTCTTAATTCGCACCCCATGACAAGATACTTCCCTTATAGCAACCCTTTCCAAAACAGACAGTTCCTCACAAGATGCCTTCTCCATTCTCATATCCTTATATTTCCCTGTTCAGCTCAGTCTGCAGGGTCATCCTTTTACCTTAGGCAAAGTGAGGTGGTGCAGGTGCAGATGCTAGGAAGTAGCAGTGAGGTGTTGGAGGGCAGAGCTGTATGTGCCATGCACTCTACCCTGTGGCCACTATGATAGCCTCAAGTGCAGTGGAGGACACTTTCCCATCACTAGTGTTGAAGTAAAATTCAATTGCCAGTCAGCTTGATTTCTGTACTTGGAATGAGGGAGGCTGCCATCTTGTCCTTCATCTCAGGCAACAAAAAGTCTCAGGCCTGTCCTTTCAGAATAGCAGCTTTTGCAGCCACTCTTATCTGAACGGACACCTCTGCTGTGTTAAAGTAACTTTGGCTCCCTCACAGCACCTTCCCACTCTAAACAGAACGTTGACTCCTTAAGGAATCTTAAGGAATCTAGGGAATGACATTAAAAACAAAACAAAACTTAAAATGGACACCATAAACTACAAGAAAGTAGCGAAACCCACTATCAGGCTTCTCACTCTGTGCCCTCACTTGTTTAGGCTCTACCTTGGTGTACACACTGAAATCTCCGAAGTCAACAAAAGCTTTCATCCTGACTGTAAGCATGAATTTCACTGCCATTTATTTTGGTGTGAACTGTGCTTAGGCATACAGCTTTACTTAGCTCATGATGTGGCCTTATGTTTGCAATCTCCTTCAGGCAAAGTCCTCAGACAAAAAGATTTAACTGGCTTAAATCCAAACCAGTATTAAGTATGAGTTATTGTTTATTTAAGGGGCTTACATGTCGGTTCAAGTTCCTAATGTTAGACTGTTAAGTTTAAAAGAGATTACCACAATGTTTTTTTCTGTTGAGGAATTTTCTTTGTACCCTGCACAGCAAGGTGTCACGGGTAGAGCTTCCTTGACATTCCTTGGCATGGTATTAGTTGGTTAAAAAAAAAATGCCAGAAACACAAACAACAATGAATACAATTTAAGATTAGATTTAATTAGGGTCAACATAGAACATACCTGCTTCGTCTGTGGTGATAGTGAGCTCGTTGCTGGCCTCACTCTTGCCAATGCGATTTTTGGCATACATGCGGATGTTGTAGGTGGAGGAAGCATGAAGGTCAATGATAGTGGCCTGGTTCAGCTGTGGGGAAACATCTTTGGTTCTTTGGACAGAATCCCAGGAGTCTATTTAAAGGAAGTGTGGGAAAGATAATCAATGTTCCTCCATTCCTTCCTTTGTTTTTTTTTTTCTATTTGTTTCAAACATTTAATGGAACCCCAAGACAACAAACAGCACTGCATTTCAAAGATAATGAACTAAAAAAGTGAACTAGATTTTCACTAGAGGGCAACAAAGATGATAAGGGAACTGGAAGCAAAGCCCTATGAGGAGAGACTGAAAGAATTGGGCATGTTTAGCCTTCAGAAGAGAAGACTGAGGGGAGATATGATAGCACTCTTCCAGTACTTGAAAGGTTGTCACACAGAGGAGGGCCACAAATCTTAGGGATGTAATGCGAGTCTCGGGGAGGCTGAAAGCGGGCCGAAAGCAGAACGCTCCCCCCCCCGAGACTCTTGCGACTCACCTTCCCACTGCTCGCACCAAGATGCGCCAGGGAAAGGAGCTTCTGGTCCCCGGCGCATCTATTTCCTGTTCCCTGGCGCTGCATTTTAATTTATTTTATTTTTATTTATTATATTTATACCCCACCCTTTTTTCCTGCAGCTTACATAATCCCCCTCCTCCTCCCCTCCATTTTATCCTCACAACAACCCTGTGAGTTAGGTTAGGCTGAGAGTCAGTGACTGGCCCAAGGTCACCCAGTGAGTTTCATGGCGAGTGGGGACTAGAACCCGGATCTCCTGAGTCCCAGTCCAACACTCTCACTACTATGGGCACAATAAAGGGCTCAAGTTACAGGAAGCCAGATTCCACCTGGACATCAGGAAAAAAATTCTGACTGTTAGAGCAATACGACAATGGAACCAACTACCTAGGGAGGTCATGGGCTCTCCTAATCTGGAGGCATTCAAGGTGCAGCTGGACAGCCATCTGTCAGGGATGATTTGACCTGGATTCCTGCATTGAGCAGGGGGTTGGACTCGATGGCCTAATGGGCCCCTTCCAACTCTACTATTGTATGATTCAATGGGGAAATTATATTCTCTCTTAGCTCCTTTGATGCACTCAAATCAACATGGAGGACAGATTCACGCAGGAACTTAAATTTATCCTTCACTGACCAGAACTCCTAGCATAGCATTTTGTGTAGTGATCATGGCTATTCAGATGCCTCAGGGAGGTTCACAAGTGAGACAAAATGGTTCTATCTCAGCAAGTGGGGGCTGGGCTGGATCTGACCTGCTGCTCAGTTTCATCTGGCTTGTGGCTGGATTTCTGAAGATGCCTATTAGAGGGCTGCCCACGACCCTAGTCCAGGGAGCATGGGCTGAACTCTCCACTGCTGCTTCTTCCCCACTGGAGTGGCTGATAATGGCTGGGTCCAGGCTGTGTGCAGACATCACTGTGGCAGTGAGGGTGGGGCACACCCCATTCAGCCTCTCCTGCTCTGGACACCCCTCAGCCAGTGGCTCCTCAAACTGCTGCCACTGAGCCTCAGTCTTGACCGATGCAAGAGGCTGCTCATGGATGCTCACAACGAGGTAGGGAAGAAGAGTTGTGCAGAAGGGAGAAAGGAAGGAAGATGCAGTGATTACTTTTCATTCTGGCATTGTTGTGAAGCCTGTCAGAGTCCACCCCTCTAAGGCACCTTGCTCTCTTTCACTGCTCCATCAGGACCTGCACAAGATGCTCTTGCAACAGGAGTCCACTTTCCCAAGAACCCATGCATCGTTCTCATCAACAGAAGAAGAGTCTTGTGACTGGACAGCCCTCCATGTCCACCTTTAAGCTGTGCAACGGGCTCTACTTTTAATCTTCTGTCAGTTTGGTGTTCCATAGCTATTGATTTTTACAGCACAATATTTGCATATTTCAACAACCTTCCAGCAACCTCCCCCCAACCCAAAAATAAGTATATTTTTTATTATTACATTTATATCCTGCCTTTTTTCCTCTTGCAAGGAAGCCAAGGTGGCTTATGTGGTCCTCCTCCTCTCAATTTTTATCTTCACAACAACCCTGTGAGGTGGCTTAAGCTAAGAGCTAGTTACTGACCCAAAACCACCCAGTGGGTTTTGTGGCGAAGTGGGGACTAGAACCCAGATCTCCCGAGTCCCACTCCAACACTCTAACCACTGCACTACACTGGGATCCTTTAAAAGAAATCAACAGATACCTGATATAAGCCTTGTCAACATGACAATCTGTGGGTGTCAGTGTACAGTTGGGAGGGAGTAAGATCATGCTTGCTGATGATCCCCACCCAGACATTTGAATGATACCGGTCAATGTACAGAGCGATGCACCTATGGCTTGATTCCACAAAGGTTCTATTCAGAGCTTTGGATCAACATGTGCTGGTCAAAGGTGGGGCCAGCAGCAGGCACATTTCTGCTTTCCCTATCCTTGCATGGATAAGTCATATGAACAGGGCTACAGACATACCTCCAAAACTTGAGAATAATTCAGCACAGGATCACAGACTGGGCTGACCTAATTTTGGAAATCCTCAATTGTTATGATTATCAAATTTGGATCACCCTGAAAACCTGAGCACAATCTCTTAGACAAGGTGACTGAACCAAAAAAAAATAAAAAATGAGTTTACACCAGAAATTTATGAGCAAATGTGCTTTGGTTCTGCAATTTGAAGAGAAAAATGGGGAACAAAGGATTGTTTCAACTTTTGTTCTCCATTCAGACTGTCTCAGTACAGTTCTGGGATATTGTGATCCAGAGCCTTAAAGGGTGGTTGTTGAAGGAGATGGAAAATGGAAGCATGAGAGTATGTCATGCTAAAGAGTGCAATGCACACATTTCAGGTGAAGAAAAACAGATTTCAGCTGCAATCCTATACATACTTACTGGGAATAAGTCTTGTTGAACTCATTAGGATTATTTCTTAGTAGACATGCATACAATTGCGCTGTTAATGGTATATTGAGAAACCCTCTCCTATCTGTAAGAACGGTTCAATAACAGAACATATTGCTTACAGAAGATGTCCAATCTGCATCCACTGAAATTTTAAAATGGATATTCATATTATACTATATTATATTATATTAATTTTGCTGCAGAACTACATCGACTTCCTAATACCAGTACTGCATATTCAAGGTTTTGTTAACATGCCTATAGTCAATTAGAATTGGCCATGTACTCTCTCCATCTGAAAACTAAGTGTGAATGTGCCTGAAGATGCAGAACTAATTAGCATCCCTAATCATAACTTCAGCCCTTAGAAACCAATGTGGACAGTTCCACAGTTGGGACTAATTAGTTCAAGCAAGTCAGGATGGAAATTTATTAGAAAACAATTTCTACCCTACTTGCTTACCAATGGGAGTGGGTGGGGGTGAGTTGGGAGTTAGTACAGGAATGCTTTAAGGATATATTAGGTCTGAAAGGTGCTTCTGGGCAAACTAATTAGTTTGGAATTAGTCCTACTTATTAGTCCTAATAATAACTACTTATTCCAGTATTAAATTATGTGTGTCTCTTGAAGATTCACCCAGTATAGGCAGTATAGTTTAAAAACAACTACTACCGGATTAAACAAATTCAATTAAAAAATAGGACAAACTTTGGAAAGTGTGGAAGAGATGGAATAAAATTCATTCTCCCACATTTTCTACAGTATGAAATGAAACTCATCTCCTCTCTTATGTTCCATTACAATCTTTCAGATCAATCAAGTGTTCCCTCTTGACTGTGTGATCCACCTGCCAACTCCAAGTAGAAAGAGCATGTAGGAAAGCAGCTGCTCCACAAGGGTAGAACTCTCTCCCTTTAAAAACTATGCCTTATGGTGAATTCGAAATGAAACAGAATTCAGGGCAAAAATCTACAGTTCTACTATGGCAGCAATCATATGGAAAAATTAAAGATTCCAGCCATTCCATTTTGGGCTGCAAGTGTTCATATCTATAACTATCCTATACATGCTCTGGATGTTTATGTACATGCACAGTTTCATCAGTAATAACTACTATACTGTTTACTACAGAATCCATCTTGCTGGCAACTGTCATTAAATATACTGTGTACAAAAACACCCATCATATATATTAAGAATGCACTCAATTCTCTGAGTGCCGGTCGTTACATATCCAAAATTGGTGCACAAGAGGGAGGTATCGGTAGGCTTGAGAGAACCCCAAAATTGGCAAAAGTACAAAATAACTTTAGGGGGGAAACAGAAAGGGGGGGATGACTAAAAACAGCCCAATGAGGACTGAGTGTGCTCAGTAGAGGAACAAAATAGAAACCAGGAAGGAGGGGAAATGGAATGAGGCATCCTGAACAAAAGCACCGTGACACGGCACCATTTGGTTCCAGGTCCCACTTGTAACTTGTATAATATTAAAGTCAGGCACTCCAAAGATGGGAGCAGAATCTGATGGGCCAGTCGGTTGATGAGTGGAAATCTATACCTCTAGAAAAGATAAGCAGATGGTACCAGTGGTGCAGTGAAGCCAGGACTCACAGAGTCAGAGCCCCAGGACTTTTTATTACCAGGGATGCTGACATCACCTGCCACCCTCTTCAGAATTCCTCATTCCCTCTTGAGTTTAGCTGCAATCCTCACAGTAGCTGCAGGTGGAAAATGTATTCTCCAAGCAAAAATTTATGTTGTGAGAGCTCCCTGTTGTAATTCAAAATATTTGGGGGTGTCTTCTTGGTCCTGAATGGGCAATTAAGACCCATTAACTTTACAAAACATCTGTTCCTGGTGGAGATTAAAACTGCTAGAACTGGTTTGTTGACATGGATCAACACAGCAACCTGGATTTTTGGACTCTTCTTGGGGACGTGGCTATGGGGACTGTGATGACAAGTTTTACAACACAGGATGGTATGGCAGGGTCCTGCCTAAAGACTTGTCTAAATTTAAACCTACCTCAGACATTTTATATAAATACTTTACTATCCTCTTGCTTAAACTGGGTTTTAGTGGCTCAGATTAAGTAGGTAATGTGAATATGAACTGTTTTAGCATAATGTATTTTATATTTGAATCAATATCTTATCTGATTTATTTATTTATTTATTTATTTCATTTTTATACCGCCCAATAGCCGAAGCTCTCTGGGCGGTTTACAACAATTAACAATACAGTCCCTGCCCACAGGCTTACAATTGGATTTACCAGTTTATTGTTTTAATGATATGCATTATAACTGCTAATCAAATGGAAATGACATATCCGTTAGGACAAGGATGGATGAAATCAGTCTATTTCTGGCCCATGTCACTTTTGCATATATTCACTCATAAGACTGTTCTGACCTGTTTCTGCACTAATCTGCAATTTTTAAAAATCCACATGAACATTTGCCTTTGAATATGTAGATCTGAATGTTTTTTCTCTCAAAATGCACATTTTAAAATATGTATTTGAGCAGAGAACTCAACATGCAAAGAAGTATGAAATCCAGGGGACAGCTACATGCTGGCGAACACATTAGTTCAGGAGGAGCCGATCAGGTTAGTTCATATCAGAATTCACAAAGATAAAATCACTAAATTAGGATACAGGGCCATTTTTTCCCTCATAGAGGAGTGGGGTAGGGTCTACCTAGCTTTGACAACCTCAGAAAGAGGCAGAACCTCTCCACCTTTAATTTATCACTGAATCAAACATTCTTCAGTGAGAACATTCAGCTCAAAATTTGTGGGGAGGAGTAAAAGGAGAAAGGAATGGGGGTGATTTATGCAGAGTGATGCAAAATTCGTCTGAGAGTTTCAGGGCAGCTTACCCCATTGCGGTAGTGCTCATTTCTTTTTTATCTTAAAAAAAAAAAAGATAGAAAAGTCAGGGGTTGCCAGCCTTTTTGGGTTGGTAGGCACATTTGGAATTTTGAGAATGTCATGGCACTCTCACACAATGGCTGCCATGGGCGGGGTGTGTGTTACCCATTCATAAAATGGCTGCCATGGCAGACATGGCTAGAACAAAACACTCCTTTCCCAGAATGCAAACAGTGAGACTAAAAGAAAAATAACTGGCCAAAGAACCCTAAGTACAAGGTAGAAGTGGTTAGAGTGTTGGACTGGGACTCGAGAGATCCGGGTTCTAGTCCCCGCTCGGCCATGAAGCTCACTGGGTGACTTTGGGCCAGTCACTGACTCTCAGCCTAACCTACCTCACAGGGTTGTTGTGAGGATAAAATGGAGAGGAGGAGGAGGATTATGTAAGCCGCCTTGGGTTCCTTGCAGGAAAAAAGGCAGGGTATAAATATAATAAATAAATAAATAATATAACCCACATATAATAAATAAATAAAGCTGAGCTTCAAAACACAAAACCACTCTTTTGAACCCAAATACAGATGGTGCTGGAGAGCAGCCCTTCGCTTTACACCATGCCAGCCTTCCAGTTAAAAAATAATAATTTTAGAAAATCTTAAGAAATAAAATAAAAATCAGGAGAGGCAGGGAACCTGGCGGACATCAAGAGAGGTCCACAGGCACCATGTTGGAGACCCAAGGTCCAGGGCATGATGCTATGTCACATAATTCCATGTGGCATTTGGAGGAAAGCACTTATGGACCTATGTGCAGTAGGGATAGCAAGATGATGTGTGAGTATTTCACAGAGAGCGATACGGCTATGGCTGGACCCTGCCTTTCCTCCAAATTGCTTAGTGTGGCATACACAGTTTCTCCCCCTCCCCTCCTCAAGCAGTATTTAGGGCCAGGTCTGCTTTGCTTCATCAGTACAACTGCATCGTGTGCCTTCAAAGTAATCTTTGGGTGCCTGAGCTTAGACAGAGACCCACGGGACAAAGCTGGTTGCAGTTATCAATTGTGGTTATTACATGCCTTTAGAAGTAAAAACAGATCACATCTGAATTATAAAAAAAAATCTGGCAACAAGAAGCAAAATACGTGTGATCCAGGATGATCAAACAAAGCTACTTCCATTGATGCAAAAGTGAGAGAGATGAGGGAACACAGGGAACTTAACAATATCTGCATGTGAGCAAATTCAAGTATTCACAAAACGCTCGTGGTAAAGCCTTGGTAACACTTTATCACTCTAGAATACAAGTGGTGGATTGCTTATTCTAATGTTCCCCCATGTTACCCCAAGTCAAAACCTCACTGCTTCAAGAAAGCTAGTATGCAGGGGTGAAGGTTTCTAGCATCAATGTCACATAGAAGGCTTTTGGACACATTCCTACATTTAAGTAACACCTGAAGTTTGCAGTGGTACAGTCCCATCAAAACTGTAACATGTGCTTTTTTCTAAGAATCTGAAGTGGCTCTTTTTGTGCACATCATGAATAAGAGTTGAAAGAGCTCTGAGAGCCTCTTTCATCGATTATAACTGATACATCAGAAACCCTCTTACATGCATGCACTTTTGCAAGGTTGGGAACTTGCTGTACAGTATATACTACTTTCATTTACCCTGATCTCATAAACATGACATACATATTCACAAAGGACAGGATTGGGAAAATCTATATAATGAATAAATATGGTAGTTTCTTTCTTTTTAAAATTTCAGACTTTTCTGTGGGGACGGCCTACATATATACCACCCTACCTATATAATATGACAATCACCTATTTACTTTGTATGCTGTGCCATCTAGTGGTCCTATTTATAACAGCATTTTTGAAAATGATTTCTTTACACTATTAATGGTGCTGCTGTTGCACCTGTTACTCCTACTCCTAGTAGTAGTGATTAGCATTTATGTAGGTCTTTCTAGGGATGGGTGAGGATTTAATTTGGTTTGCTTTTTGATAAGAACATATCAAAATTCACAATTTTCTTCATAAACGAGAAAGGAAGAACTTGAGAATAAAATAATGTGAATGTGGGAGAAAGTGAAACTGACAGACATTTGAGTGCTTAGCGCTTTGCATCCCTGTGTATTCTGCCAAGTTTGTGGTGCTTAATTAGGGTTGTCACCTCTTTTTCCTGACAGGCAGGAAAAATACATCTTTAACAATGACATGGCAGGCAGAGACAACATGGTCCTCTCCATGTTAGCTTTGAATTTGGGCAATGCAGATGGGTGAGAACTTCATTTCCATTCATTTTTTAATGAGAATTTATCTAAATTTGCAGATTTCTTTCTATATGGAAGAGGTGCAGAACCTCTTTCAACTCGAGGGCCAAATTCCATTTTGGAGAAGCTCTTAAATTCTATTTTGGAGAAGCAGTGGTCGGCAGGGCCAAAGGCAAAAGTGGGGGAGAAGGACAAAAATACCAGCAGATTTAAGGTTATGACTCTTCCTGGAAGTAACTAAGCCTTAGGAGAGGCATTTGAAACTTTTAGAATGGGGAAACACTGCACAAAAGCCCAGAAACCACCAAACGATTAGTGACTGGGGGAAAAGGGGTGTGGCACTCTGGAGACCGTGGAGGGCCAGATTAGGACCCCAGGTCTGAGGTTCTACACCTCTGATGTATAGGATGGAAATAACCTGAGAGTTTAAAAAATCAGAATGCAGGAGAAAGTGAAACTGACAGATCCATCCATCCCTACTTTAGACTCTAGAGGCGTAATCCTGTGTAAGTTTAGACCAAAAAAAAAGGCCTACAACAACTACAAAAGGCATGCTGGGGGATGTAGGCCTCTTTTCTGTCTAAACGTGCATAGGATTGCTCCCTAAGTGTTCAAAGTGCTTCACATACATTATCTCAATAATGTTAAGTATTATTTATTATCTGGAGATTATTTTTATTGCAGGTAGAAGGCTGAGGCTAAGAGAAAGGTTGCTTGAGGCCATCAAATGAGTTAATGACTAAAGCGGGATTTGAATTTGGGAATTTTCTGCTTCAGAATTTTCAGGAAATTTGGGGATTTTCTGCTTCACAGCCCACACTCTTAGACCCCCATGCCACACCCCATGCTACACCAAGAAGAAAAGCCTTGAATCTACAAGACTTAAAAAAAAAAATATTCCCAGGACTTTTAGATTTCTTGATTTATTTATTTTTTCCTGGCCTGTGCTATTTTTGTACACAGTGCTGCTTAACCATGTTTTCACTGTTTATGGGTTTTGGTTTTATTGTCTATATGGTTTTATTATATTGTAAGCTGCTCTGAGAATTATATTGGATTGAAGAGTGAGGTATTATAAAAAATAATAAGATAGATAGACAGACAGACAGACAGACAGATATAAGTAGATGGTGCTCCCCCTGTAGCCTGTGCCCACTGAGAGCCACACCTGCTGCCCAAAACTAGTTCTAGGTTTTTGTGGGTCCCCCTTGGCCTCTGCACTTTGCCACTGTCCCTTCCTCCTCAAACCACACTCCTTTCTTTTTGCAAAGAACAAAAAGTGGCCCTATATTACTGTTTATCCTACATTAAACTTCTAATATTTATATGAATTCCAATAATTGGTCACTTTTTCTTGTCGTGTGTGTGTTCATACTGTAATTTTTCTGACCTGTAAAACACATGGCAATGAATAATGAATTCAGCTCAAAATTATATTTAAAACACAGATATATTTAACTAGAAATATTAGCAGGCACATTTGCAAGAGTTTAAAAGCTTGAGTTAAACTAATATGAATGGCACAAGTTAAGCTCCAGTGGGCTATGGAATTCGTAGCTCACCAGAACTTAGCTCACTACCCTCACCTTTCCATATCTAATTCCTACATTGATTTCAAATATGCACATACTGTGCTGCCAACCTTACTGGGATGGGACTCTCTCTCTCTCTCTCTCTTTCTCTGAGTATTTGTAAATGGCCAAAAACCAGTGGTGTTCTGACATAGATTCTAGACAGAGATTTTGTGAAGGCAGCACAAGTGGTGGCTGACTGACTGGCTGGTGGGCAGCAGCTGCTTGTGGTGGGTGGGGGTGGCCTGGCGTGCAGCTTCCAGCGTGAGGGCTGGCTGGTGCAGCTTGTGTGGAAGGAGGCACAGATGAATGGGCAGCTCAGCTGGCACCCTCTTCAGCCATGCTTCCTCCTCCTGTAGCCACTCCTTTCTTGCTTTCTATTGGAGGGTGAGGGCTGAGAAGCATTTGGCTCCCAGTGCACAGCTTTGAGCTGTGCTGCACCTGGAAGTTAAGGGCTTTTGCTGCTGGTGCAGCTGGAGTCCAGAACATCTCAAGATGGATGACACACTATGGGCAGGTGACTAGGGTTGGCAATGCTGTGGGACCTTCTGAGCTCTGGGGCTGTCACAGCGGGTGACTGACTATGCTAACCTCTAACACACGTCCTGCTAATATTCCTTACCCTAACTTATAATGGTGCAGGATGGAGAGGAGATCTCCCAGGAACCACTGCAGTGGAGCTTCAGGTTCTGTATGTCCTAGCGAGTATGACATCATCTAGGAAGGAGAGGGCAAGGGAAACCAGGACGACCTTCAGGGACCTACCCAAACTGCATGCTTTTTTCTCTTTTAGGTCATAAGCTCTTTTCCAACGCTAAGCAAAAAGGCAGTGGAAGAAGGCAAGCCAGGAAGGACTGAAAAGGACCAGGAAAAAAATGGCTGCAACACAGTTAAAGTAAAGGGGGTGACTCCAGGAGGCTGTTTCTCTAATGGGAGGGGTGGAGGACCATGGTAAGGAGAACAGTATGCATATTTTGATAGCAGCAGAGCTGGCCTACAACATTTTCTTTCCATGATAGTGAACATTTCTCTCAAGGAGTTTGATGAACATAGTTGCTTGAATACGCGAACTGTATCCAGTTGTTATCCCCTCACGCGATTAACACCACATGCGGGGGAGCCACTTCTGCTGGCCTTGCCCCCTTCCCCCATCCACACATTCAGGGGGAAGAAGGCCTGAAGAGAGGAGCCGCCTCTACATGTGTAGACTCTCCCCAGGGTTGAGAACCTTGCACAATCAGAATTTCCCCCTAACCCCTAGATGACGAGGGGCTGGGGACATGATGGGAGGCAGGGGGCAAGCAAGTGCAGTCCCACTCTTCCCCTCATGTGATGTGGGGGGATAACATCTCAATAGTTCTCTCCCACTCACCTTGGGTTGACTTGAAAATTATCCGAGATCTTTCCAAAAAGATCAGAAAAACTCTGATCACTTTCCAAGCCAGTCTGAGGTTCCTTTTACTGCCAGGCTTCCCCATTGCACCCACCCACCCCAAATGGTAGCACGGCCAGTGGTGGTATGTGGGTAGGGGGGAGAAGGGAGGCTTGTCCCTTCTCCCTTATGGTACTCTGGTGTACACTGGTCCCCAATGCAGCGGGAGCAGGATGGCCTGCAGAAAGGTGGGAGATCTTCTCCGTCATCCAAATGTGTTGCATCGTAGTGTACCAGGGCATAAGTGTAATGGCCTATATACCGTAATTCCTCTCATAGTATCATCTGAGAGAGGGGCATCTCCCATGGTCCCATGGGCCTGGCACACTGGCATGCTGCTGCAGTGTGGCACCACAGAGCGACAGAGAGGGCCAGGGAGGACAGATGACTCTCCTCCCATCTCTCCGCATGCCACCCTGCTCCCACTGCTGATTGGGAAGGGCCTTTGGAAGCAGCACTGCTGCATCTGCCATTGTCATTCGGATAAAGGAAAGGAAAGAGAGGAGGGCACGATGGCAGGGAGGACAATTCGGAGATGGGGAGGAAAGCTAGGAATTTCCCCCCCCAGCTTGGATTTTGATCCAAAGCTTGTAAAGCTTGCCTCTTATTTGAAGCAGGCTTTTATGAGCCTCCACAATTCTTGGCCTGTGTCTGTGATCATCAGAGTAAGTGAAGACAGAGGAAGAGCTTTACTCTGTTTTCAGTAACTTGTCTCTTTCCAAACCGTGGATGTGAAATGGATGCAAAGCAAGACAATCAGGATCGGAACTCCTAACTTTCCCCCTTCACTTTAAAGAAGCTGTGTTTAGCCTTTCTCCGCACACTGTTTTCTTGATCAACTGCCCCAAACCACGTCACTTCCAGGTTGCTATTACCCAAGCCAGCAGAAAGAATAGATGGACTTGCATCATGCCTGTATTTTTTTCTTGCTACAAATCTAGGAGAAACTTCAGGGAGCAACTTAAAATGGGAAAATGGTGCAGTGGAAAGGATTAATTAATCCCTCTCCCCCACACTTCTGCTCCAATCAGATTTGGAGCCCTACACAACTAATGTATCAAACATCTGCCATAAAACGTAAGGAAACTTTTTTTTAAAAAAAAATTAAAAACATTTTTGAAAATTATGGTGGAAGGAACTCAGTTCTTCCATCTTTTTTCTGGCTAAAATTACATCTTGGTAAAAATTAAAATATTTTCAGAATTTCCTTGACTATCAAAATCATATTTGAATATATAATTGAGGCTTACAAATAATAACAAAATGACTTCCCTGATACTAAACATGCAAACATATGCTGGAAAAGCAGCACATTAATTTCCCCCCATGTGTATTTATGGAAGAGTATCACAAAGTTGTGGTTTCCCCTAAGAGACTTTCTGCACGCCCCCCCACCCTTTTACAGATCCTCATATCAGCTATATTTGCCCACACATTTTCACAACTAATTAGTTCTTTTCATACCTATTCAAATAGGATTCATTTTTAGAACAATAGTGTCACTGATACAGGATTAGAGGAAGCATAACACTGAGGAAGGATGGCAGGAAGCAGCTATTCTATACCTGTCAGGAAACATTAAGTCACTCACCAGCTAGCTTTGGGTGCGAGAAGGCCTGAGTTCAAATTTTGGAGAAACCTTTGCTGGGGAAAGTAAGCTGTATCTTTGAAAGAGACTATAGTTCTGTGGCAGTGCACGTGCTTTGCAAGCAGAAAGTCCTAGATTCAATCCCCCACATCTCCAGTTAAAAGAGAATTGGGTAGCAGGTGATGGAAAAAAACTTTCTCTGCCTGAGACCCTGAAGAGCTGCAACTAGTCAGGGTAGAAAATATTAAGCTACATAGACAAGTAGTCTGACATGGTATAAAGCAGCTTTCTATTGCTCCTATAATGGCTATCTTGTCTGGAGATACCTTAGTAAAAAGGAGCTGGTGAAAATGGTCCATTCAAATATTATTCATTCATTTATATGAAGCATTTTTACCCCACTGTTCAGCTGGAAAGGCTCCCAGAGCAGCTTACAGATCAAATAGAAAATAAGAAAGTTCCTGCCCTAAGGCTTACAATCGCAAAGACACAACACAAAAGGAAAAAGGGATGGGGAGGGAAGAGGAAAATTAACTCAGGCATGAATTCTTAATGTTACAAAGTTCTTATAATGACCAGATGGGAAGGAAATGGCTCAGTTTTTTTAAAAAAACAAAGCAAAAAAGGCAAGGTATTCTTGACACAAGGCATCAGCAAAACATTTCACCACACTCAAGAGTAATAAGACTAAAAGTGAGAACCTTAATATTTAAAATAAATCATTCATACTACTTGTTCTGTTTTATTTTCTGTACATCGCCCAGGGTGGCCGGTTTGCCGGCCAGATGGGCGATAGATAAATGCAAATAATAAATAAATAAATAATAAATACCAGAAAAACAAGAAACAATTCAAAGCTGTAATTCAGGTATCCCAGCATATTCTTACCAGACTTGTTCTTGCATTCTATATCATAGCCCGTGATTGGACTATTTCCATCAAATCCCATGGTCCATCTGAGGGCAATGCTGCGTGCTCTCACCTCTCGAATTTCTATTTCTGGGGGATCTGGGGGTTCTGGGCAAAGAGACAAACTCTGCTTTAGTCAAGAGAAGGGAACAGCCATGTGTCAGCTACAGCAGTTAGAATGGTACGAAAAAGGGCTCATCAACAGGAAGGTAGCATGCCATTCCCTTCATTTACCGAGTTTTACACTCATTTACCCCCCTAATTCCCATAAGGAGGGAAAGCTAATATTTAACTTAAGAAACTTATTTTGTCTCAGTATCATCTTATTTTAGAACTCCATCATAGCAGTAATCCATTTTACTATTTTAAAAGAACACTAATGTTTCCCATGGTGGGTTTTGGCCATAATATTCACATTGTGTGGGGATTTCATAAACATAACTGAATCAAGAAGATAATACTATTAAAATGAATCTCTCTCTCTCTCTCTCTCTCTCTCTCTCTCCTTCCCTGAGTTTGTGTATGTGTGTATATGTAACTGTATGTTTCTCTCTCTCCATACATACATGCATACATACAAGAAATCTGAATCAGCACTAGACTGTGTAAAGACAGAATCAGTAGTTAAGCTATAATGAGTGGCTATTCCAGCTTAATTACTTAACCGGAATAAAATAGCATGTTCTTGTATACATATGTACTAAAATACTGTCATGCTTCTGAAAGAACAGTAATGTATGTTCTCCTTTTTTTATAAAACCTTTATATGACTGCAATTTACTCTAAATGAGAATCAGAATCCCAGCATATTGAGCTATTCTGTGCACCTGGATGGCAACTTGGAACTGAAGATACCTGCAACCACAGAAAACTGGGGGTTGGGAGAAAGGTCGTTGTGAGTCCTGAGTGGATTTGGCATCTTATATGTAAGCTCCGAGGCATACAAGCCTGTGAGCAAGTGTGGTATGCGGAGCCAGCGAAGCCCGGTGGCTGAGTTCTGCCTCTGCTTGGCAGTTGACAGGGCGTCATCTCAGACTTTCTGGAACCTGCCGATCCCTGCCCGACTACAGCAACCCTCCCCATCAACAAATATGGTAGTGGGCACCTGAGGGCAAACTGACTACTGGAGTTCAGGATGCAAAAATACACTAGAGTTGCCAGGAGCTTGTGACTGATTACACTTGAAACATTTTGTTTCTAAATATAATACAGGTGCACTGTTTCTTCTTGAGAAGAAAAAATCACATGGCGTTTGTAGAGAGCTTCAGCTATTGGGCAGTATAGAAATGTAACAAATAAACAAATACTTCACTGTTTAGGTTGCTGCAACCCTAAAGCTGATAACTGAGATTCACAGCACACTCTTATGCTTGTTTACTCAGAAGCAAGTCCCACTGAGTTCAATGGAGCTTACTCCCAAGTAAGTGTGCATAGATAGAATTGCAGCCTGACGCTCAACCGTGTTTATCCATGAGTAAGTATTCCAGATCGGAGTCTTATATATTAAGATTAAGCATTGATTTAAACAGGGGGGTAGCCATGTAGAAGATGCCAAAAAGCAGTTGCTCAGAATCAGGTTTCTAGGGCTTTTAAGTCATCTGTTGGCCAGCACATGAAACATTTGCATGCTTGTGATGCATGTCCAGCATGGATGCTAAGCTGGTGGGCAAACACTGCATGTATAAGGGCTGGCATATAGATTAAAGGACTCTTTAAATGTGACACTAGCTTGGTGCAACCCCAACACAATTCTGCTGATTTCCATGATGTTGCCTTCATGTTTAAATGGGCCCTACATTTTCTTATGGCTCGTACATTGTATTGGTTTCAGCCTAATTCAGACTTAAACCAACAGGTGCCCATAAATGATACATTCCATGCTTATCTAAGCATTTCTGTTTTAATAGTTCCAGTGGAAACCGCACAGATGGGAGTTTGAACCTCTTATACAGTTTCTAATTTCTGACAGTTAAGGCTATGGGTTGTATCCAATGTTAGTCCTATTTAAAGTAGACTCACTGAAATGAACAGGACTTAGGTTAGACTAACATTGGATACAACCCTATGTTTACTTAGGGACTAGAACCCCCCAACAGATTTCTGAGCATGACATACACTTACTGTACTACAATAGCTGTGTTTTTTTCCTTATGTTGTCCTCTTCCTACCTTGCACAGTGAGCTGAATTATTCCACGGTCCTCCCCATATGAATTGATGGCATGGCAGGAGAAGAACCCAGAGTCTTCTCGCACCGTTGGCAAAATCTACATTGCAGATTGACAAGAAGAAAATATATTCAATAGGAAACATTGAGAGTAAATCCACCTTTCAAACACACTTTGAATGCAATATGTGGTCCTGTATAGAGATTTTATATGGACAGTAAGTCACATTGTAAGTGTATTCACAACTTGTACTAAACACACAGCAAAGTTGTAAATCTATGGTCCTAAAACAAAAGAGTGGGGAATGGATTGATTGCAGCAAAACAAGCAAAACAAAAGAGCTGCTTGTATAGAAATACTCTTTAACTTATTTATTCCACACTCGGTTTTTCCTCCATGGAATTCAGAAAAGCTCAGATATGACTCCTAGGCAGACATTTACCCAGGCAGCTTTCAGAGGCTAGACATCCTTAGTTGCAGCAGTAGAAATGCATCATGTCATGTGCCCCCAAATCATTCTCTGGGCCAAATATGCTGATGCATTTGTTCTTCTCTTGCTAGAGAAGCCTATTCTGGTCTTACACTAATATTAAAATTTACTGCCAATTCTTAACAGTTTGATGGAATGATATGATTTATAGGTCCAATACCTGTGGACCTGTGGTTTAATCATGGTCGGCAAGATGTAACATGACAGATCAAGAAATACATATCTCCTATAAAGCCTGTTGAACATCTAAAACACATGTACATGTCCTATCTATATCTAATGTGTTAATATGTGTATATCTATACACACATTAGCACTATTACATCAATGATAATTCTGTGTTGGTTTTATACTCATTGTCTGCAGTTTTTGTGGGGTAAGATACCATTTATACAGGAGTGCATAATGATTTTCTCTCTGTAGTGATGGAATATCTAATTTCACCAATAAAAATTGAAGGCCAAATAGGTTCCAACATTTTGCCCTATAAATCCTGACCACCAATTTCTTACCATTTTGAATTGGTTTTTCTCTGAGAATTTTTTGTATGTCAAGAATATTGTAAACATTTTGACAACAGACCTTTAGAGAGCAATTCTGTTGCCCCTAGTTGACAACTGAGGGGCCATAGAATGCTGGGAACTACCCACCCGTAGGCCATAGACAGAGCTATGATCTGGAGATGGGGGGAATCTCAAATTTCACCCACCCACTCCCCGCAGAAAGCTGTGTGGCAGCTCCTCTCCCAAGGTCGGTGTTGTGACCTTGGAAGAGGGAAGGAGGGAGGAAAGGATGTGTGCTGGTGGGGTGGGGTGGGGTGGGGAGGGGACATGGATCTGCTGGATCCAGAAGTCTCTCAGTTCCTGTCCCCAGCCACAACAATGTGAGTGAGCTAGATAGGGTCAGAGGCTCGTCCAGCTCAAAACACTCAGAGAGGATGGAGAAGCTGTGAAGGCCTCTGCCATTTCTCCCATGCTGTCTGGCTCTTGCTGTCAGGGCTTAGGATAGACAGAGGGCTCAGAGATCAGAGACCTCCATCTAGCGGGCATCAGTCTTGTAGCACTGTACCCTTAGTAGATGTTAAAGTATATATAAAGTATCTCAAAAGGAGCCAATTCTCTTTTAGCAGTAAAAGTCCTGATCCAAGTCCTCAATGAAGTGCCAAATCTGGAAGCATTAAATGAACTTTGTCCATGCACTGCTTTATGTACAACCTCAAATGAAATAACTGATATAGGTCTAGAGAAAATATGCCATTTTTGCACAAAGAAGAGATTCCAAAAATATTAACATTACATTTGCCATTATGAAAACCAAGAGTCCAAGACAATATTGTTAAGGTCCATTTTAGCTTGTCCTACATCTTCAAGTAACAACTTTTGCAATGAATTCTCAGCAATTTAGAAAAATCAGTCCTATTTCTTGTACTATACCAAAGCTTGGGGAGAGCAATTCTATGGTTCCTGGAGAATGTCCCATTGACCATAGGAGTCTTCAGAGTCCCCCTTCTGAGGCCACAGACACTGTTACCACGAACTCGGAAGGAGGACTCTGGAATCTGATCCCTCACTCCTCCCCTCCACCTCGCAGTGTCCAGAGAAAGAACTGTGCTGGCTGTTTTCCGAGGATGCAAAAGTGGCCTCAGAGGAACTCAAAGAGGCCTGAAAGGGGATGTTCTGGTGGGCAGGGAGGGGAGGGAAGAGGCCAGGATACGATGCTTCCTATGGCCTCTTCAGCCCCAGCCCTGGTAGTGCAACTGAGCTGAGGGAGAAGAGAGGGAGCACAGGGCCATTCCACCAGCCCTGCCAGAATAATTAATTCCCCCCCCCTTTTACCTTCCTCATTCCTTGTGTGCCGTGTCTTTTTAGATTGTAAGCCTGCGGGCAGGGACTGTCTTGTTAATTGCTGTAAACCGCCCAGAGAGCTTCAGCTATTGGGCGGTATAAAAATGAAACAAACAAATAAATAAATAACTACTCTAGACAGTCTCAGAGGCCTGTCTAGAGAAGAAAGGAGGGAAGGAGGACAGAGAGGTGAAAATCATCTCCATCACTTCTCCCACCCTTCCAGCAGCCGGCAGGGCATTAGATCCTCAGAAACCTGTGGGTTCCCAGACTCTTTGTTCATGTGAATATTACCAGAGTACGGGCTATTCCATTCCTTTACAAAACCCCTATGTCTAATGGAAAAAGAGATATTAGTCCCTTTTGGGAAGGAGGAAGAAAATGAAGCAGAAACTAGGATTACTCTGGGATACTTCAGGTGACCTCACTGAACACCCCGCCCCCACCATGTGAGAAAAAGTGTGGAATATACTCTTGTTCATAAAGAGTGAGTCTAGGGATGGACAAATTTCTCCTTTTCTAATCATAAGTTCAGTTTGCCCTGAACTTAATGAATGTTCCCAATCTTAAGTTCCGTTTGTCCTGAACTTTGAGGTTTTCCTTTTCTTAAGTTTGCATGAAAATTTGTGCCCATTTTTGAAAGCATTTATGTGAATGCCTGCATTTTTACCTAATACACACATTTTACTAGCAATTTTCCTAATATAATGCATTTTTGAACATTTCCCCTCCACAAATATATCATTATTGTATGATTTCTTTAAGTGGAGAACTCTGCTGCAAAATTCAGCAAAGTGCGAATTTTGAATGACAGATGAGTTTCGGTTCATGTATTGGTTTGAAAGTATGAAATTAAGTAAGTTCACGTTAAAATGCAAACCAAATTAATGTCTCCCCCATCCCTATTAAGTGTGACTGAACATTACAGCAGAAAGGCAAACTCTTCTGAATCAGTCCAAGCCTGTTTTTTCTTTTGCTCTTCAACTGAACTGCTGCCCAAGATTCACAGGCAGATCCCAGGTAGGTCATATCACCTGCAGAGTAGAGATCACTTCATCACCCACTTCCTTTGTGGAAACAAGATAGCGGGACATTTCTGGATTAATTATTCTGTCTTCTTTCTCCCAGCGGACTATGATGGGCTTTTCTCCATGAGCTGTGCAACTCATCTCTTTCTTTTGACCCTGTGTTGCCAAGGTGGTGTTTGGATATGAGGTTATCATAGCAGGAACTAAAAAGGAAAATAAGAACCACAAGTTAATAGCTTGCTACAAATGTGAGCAGGAGGAGGAGATGTAACTTTGCTGGACAGAAGTTCTCACTAAATAGCCTCACTTATGTTTACCAATTTCCTACTGAATCAATTTCTTGTTGAGCTTTTATGCAAATCAGTTTAAGACAGACAACAGAACAAACTAGCATAGCATTGCCCATTTTATTCTCCTCCAAGGAAACCAACCATTTATGGGGAGTGTGGATAAGGCTCTTTTAAATGAATTACTTTAATTGCTATTTTGAAATGCTAATGTTTGGTGGCATGACCTTTTCGCATGTCAGACCTATTGATGCTTGCATATGACAATATGTCAGTATGCAGTCCTTCCCATTGGAAAGGTTCCTGAACCATAACAAACTGATTTTCTAGCTTGTGCAATTGTAAGCTGTGGCTTCTACTTTAAAAAAATGCTCTTATTTGGATAACATGACGGGAAAACCATGGAAAGGTTTTCAGGTAGAAATGATATGCTCACACAGCATTGTTAGGAACAATTTTTAATATCTCCAGCATTCTCCCACATTGCTATGAAACATCTAAAACTCTCAGATGAATACAGTCCGCAAAATAAAGGTTATCTTAATTTGCTTGTCATCAAGTAATTTTTTTAATTGTTATACAGTAAAGACACAACGAAGAGATAAGATAAAAATTAAGAACTATCTCCAAATTCCTTTAATTTTAAGCTACAAAGTTTTACTGTTTGTAATTTGTTTTTGTTTTGGTCTGTTATGTTATTATGAGGCTGTATTTTAAAACCACCTTGAGTTGGCTGGTGAAAAAAAAGGTAGGGTATAAGTTGAATCAATCAATCAAGACTTATATGGCACAAGCCAGCCCCAAGGTCTGCACATGGAGGTAGGGTGGGTGCAGAAGTGTATGCACAAATGGAACCCACAGATGTTACTTACATGGTGTCATGGACAACTGAATCCGGATCTGAGGGGCAGCATATACATACAGCAGCCTTCCCCAACCTGGCACCTTCCAGATGTGTTGGACTGCACCTCCCATAATTCTCAGCCAGCCCAACACAACTGGAAGGCACCAAGCTGGGGAAGGCTGACAAAGAGCTGACACTCCGTGAGCTTCACTACAAAAGGCCATGCATCATCGCGTGCATCGGGGGTAGGGGTGGTTCCACACCTAATGGGGCATCTAATTGCTCAGCCCCCTCCCTCAACTACCCACCAATGCTTCCTGTTTGTACTATATGGAGGGTATGGATGGAATTAGGCTGTAGCTAGGCAGGGCCTGCTAGATCCTGGGTTGCTACTTGAAGTTGTACACTGGTCTAGTTGGCCCCTTTATGTTCCCTCCCAGAGCATAAGATCATGTTTGGTAAATCCATAAGTGCCACTAATTTTATTTATTAAAATTATTTATTTATTTATTTATTTAAATACATTTTTATACTGCCCAATAGCCGAAGCTCTCTGGGCGGTTTACAACAGTTAAAACTATAAAATACAATATAAAATAAATATAAAATTTAAAACCACAGATTAAAAACACACAGCAGAGCTAGCAGCAGCAGTTACAATAACGGAGTTAAAAACAACTACAAGATTAAAATGATTAAGATGATTAAAATGATTAAAATGCCTGGGAGAATAGAAAGGTCTTCACCTGGCACCAGAAAGAATAAAAAGTAGGCGCCAGGCAAACCTCTTTGGGGAGCTCATTCCATAACCGGGGTGCCACAGCAGAAAAGGCCCTCCTCCTAGTAGCCACCTGCCTCACTTCCTTTGGCAGGGGCTCTCGGAGAAGGGCTGCTGATGCAGATCTTAGTGTCAGGGCAGGTACATATAGGAGGAGGTGATCCTTTAGATACCCTGGCCCCAAGCTGTTTAGGGCTTTGAATGTTAGTACCAGCACTTTGAATCGGGCCCGGAAACAGACTGGCAGCCAGTGCAGATGAGAAAGCACTGGCATAATATGTTCACATCGGCCAGTCCCCGTTAACAATCTCGCTGCCCTATTTTGGACCAGCTGAAGTTTCTGAACCGTTTTCAAAGGCAGCCCCACGTATAACACATTACAGTAATCCAAACGAGAGGTTACCAGAGCATGGATAACTGTAGCTAGGCTATCTCTGTCCAGATAAGGACGTAGTTGGTATATCAGCCTAAGCTGATAAAAGGTGCTCCGTGCCACCGAGTTCACCTGTGCCTCGAGTGACAGTTGTGGATCCAGGAGCACCCCCAAACTATGAACCTGATCCCTCAGGGGGAGTGCAACCCCATCCAGAACTGGTTGAATATCACTTAGCCGGGCAGACGAACCACCCACTAACAGTCAGTACCTCCATCTTATCTGGACTGAGTCTCAGTTTATTAGCCCTCATCCAGTCCATTACCATGCCCAGGCACTGATTCAGAACAGCCACTGCCTCACCTGGATTAGATGAAAAGGAGAGATAGAGCTGGGTGTCATCTGCATATTGATGACACCTCAGCCCACACCTCTGGATAACCTCTCCCAGTGGTTTCATGTAGATGTTAAACAGCATAGGGGATAAAATAGAGCCCTGTGGCACCCTATGGCAGAACTGCCAAGGGACAGAGCAGTAATCCCTCAGCACCACCTTCTGGAATTGGCTGCCCAAGTAGGAACAGAACCACTGGAGCGCAGTGCCTCCAACTCCCAACCCAGACAACCTATCCAGAAGGATACCATGGTCGATGGTATCAAAAGCCGCTGAGAGGTCCAAGAGAATCAACAGGGTTGCACTCCCCCTGCCCATCTCCCGGCAGAGGTCATCCCACAGGGCAACCAAAGCAGTTTCCATTCCAAAACCAGGCCTGAATCCAGATTGAGATGGATCTAGATAGTCCGTTTCATCCAAGAGTGCCTGGAGTTGACCAGCAACCACCCGCTCAAGCACCTTGCCCAGGAATGGGATATTGGCTACCAGCCTGTAGTTATTAACATCATTCGGGTCCAGGTTAGGTTTTTTGAGGAGTGGCCTAATCACCACCTCTTTCAAAGAGGCCGGCACCACTCCCTCTCTCAAGGAGGCGTTTACAACCTCCTGGACCCAGCCAGCTATCCCCTCCTTATTTGATGTAATAAGCCATGACGGGCAAGGGTCAAGCACACAGGTGGTCGACTGGACTTGGTCAAGCACCTTGTCTGCATCCTCGGGCCTCAATAACTGGAACTCATCCAATAAAACCGGACCAGACGGTGCTCTGGACACCTCTACTAAAGGAGCTGCACTAATTGTGGTGTCCAATTCATGACGAATTTGAGCACCTTTATCTTCAAAGTGCCGTGCAAACTCATCACAGTGTGCAACCGAGGGTTCTGCCATTTCTCTCGCTGGCCCAGAGTGTAAAAGGCCACAGACCACTCGGAAAAGTGCCGCTGGACGGCACTGAGAAGATGCAATGGTGGTGGAAAAGAATTCTCTCTTTGCCACCCTCACCGCCACACAGTAGGCTCGATAATGAGCTCTAACCTGTGTTCAGTCAAATTCAGCACGAGTTCTCCTCCACCTGCGTTCCAGCCATCTTCCTTCTTGCTTCATTGCCCTCAGCTCTGGTGTGTACCAGGGAGCTGGCCGGGCTCTGCCCAGAGGGAGAGGGCGCTTGGGCACGATCGTGTCAACCGCCCGGGTCATCTCTGCATTCCACAGAGCAACCTGGGCTTCAACAGGACCACCAGCCATACCAGCAGGAAAATCCCCCAGAGCCCTCTGGAATCCATTAACCTCTGGGGGTGGACCATTTTAATAGGCCCCCCCACCCTTGCGGAGGGGAAAGGCTGCTGTAAGTCTAAACCTCAATAGGAAATGATCTGACCATGACAGAGAAGTAGATGTCAATTCCCCCACTTCCAGATCACCATCCTCCTGTCCAGTCAAGAAGACCAGATCAAGTGTATGTCCTCTTACATGTGTTGGGCCGATGACATGTTGGGACAGCCCCATGGTCATCATGGCAGCCATGAAGGCCTGAGCCGCCCCGGACACAGCGGTCTCGGCATGGAAGTTGAAATCCCCCAGAACCATCATCCTAGGGGTCCTCAACACCAAGTTCGAGACCACCTCCGTCAGCTCAGGCAGGGTGGGCGGTACAGCAGCAGAATCCCCAGTCTGTCCTGAGTACCCAACACAAGATACAGACACTCGAGACCTGCACTCGAATGAACAGGAAGCCTAGAGAGGGAGATAGAATTCCTATAGACCACAGCAACACCCCCTCCCCGACCCTTGAGGCTTGTAAAATCGAGCCTCACCGGGCAGAACGAGGCCGAAATTGGCCCCGCTCATGCCTGGCCAGGCCTTACCTTTTTCTTCGGGGCGGCTCACCCTCTCCGCGGTGAGCTGCCCGCACGGCCCGTTCCGTCCCGTCACTTCCGGGACTGGAAATGATGCGATGGAACCCTGCGCAGGCGCGCTGGACCCCTGTGGCGCGTTCTGCGCCTGCGCAGGGTACCGTCGCGTCACTTCCGGTCTCGGAAGTGACGGACGGGGCCGGAGAATCCCGATCGAGCGGCGCGGAGAACCTCTCCGCGCCGCTCAGAAAATCGAGTTGGGTCGGCGCCCCCGCAGAAGATCGGGTCGGGGGCGCGACCCGGCCTTGGATCCATGCCTAGTCCCCACTCTGTTTTTGCCAATTCCCCTCTCCCATGGCAGCTCCCTGCACCACACCACACACCATTCCAGAGGGCTCCCTGGACTCTTGAGTGGTTTTCCAGGTGGGCTGCCATGGGTAGAAGGGGACAAGAAAGTCCTGTTACACGAGCAACCTTCCATCTGCACAACTCTGGATCCAACCCATTGTCACAAAACAGCACCTTTAAGACTGAGCCCTAAAATGTCTTCACAGATTTCATTCCTCTCAAGATAGAAAAACAAAAGATAAGTCACAGTATTAAAAAAAAAAGAACATTTTAAAATTATTAGCCTTTCTTTCATGGTTATTTAAAGAAAGCTAAAAAGTATGACCGCCGTGTACCCTAAATGCTCAACATTTAAAAGTCATTTTAAAATAATCTATATATATAAAAGGTGTCCTGACTGACTGACTGACTGACTTTTGATTGACTGACTCATCAACGCCCAGCTCAAACCGTTTAATCTAGGAACGTGAAATTTTGAAGGAACATAGTTTTTATGACATAGACACCCACTAAGGAAGGATTTTTGGAAATTCCGTCCCTAAGAGGGTGAAAAAAGGGGGCAAAATCACCCCACTCTCATATCTCCTATGAGCAAAACAACAGGGGAGCAGTTATGCAAATCGGCCTCACCTCATAATTGCTGTAGGAGCCAATAGGAGCAGTTATGCAAATAGCCCATACGACACTTCATATGAATTCCTGCAAGGGCCAATAGGGGTGGGTATGCAAATCTCCCCTAGGCCATTGAGAATGTTCTCTGAGGGGGTGAAAAGGGAGGGAAAGTTTTTAAATGACTGCCTGACTGAATGACTGCTGTGGGGGGGGGGGGGGCGTCGTCGCATAGGCTCCATCATGTTTTGACGGATCAACCCCAAACTTGGCACGGTCACTCTTCATCACCTGTAGACTCTCAGGATTAACCTGATTTTTCTTTAAGGTCAGATATTTCTGTCAGAAAAGTTTTCTGCTGCCAGCACCCAGCCTAAACGTTACACTTTTAGTCAGAGACACTGTATCTTTTCCATTGTACCAAATCCTAAAAGCCACACGAGCACAGCCGTGGGCAACAGCTAGTAATTAATAAGCCTAAGTGTGGATTTTAAAAATCATGATTTTGCAGATCCTTGGGGGGCTCCAGTGGTGCAGCTAGGGCTGGACCCCGGGGCCAAAGTCCAAGGCCCCATAGCCCAGCCCCCCCCCCCATGATTACCCAGAGAGCAGCAGCTGATGTGGGCAGCAGAAGGAAGCTCCATCTTATTCCTTTAGTCATGATGATGCTACAATTTCAGTTTAAAATGCAAAATATGTTCAGATCATCATCATCATCATCATCAAAATTCCAGGTTAGCAAACAGTTTTGTTGCTGTTGTTCTAAAATCCGGAACATAGAAATGGCTCAGTTGTGATTTGGGGCAGGGGTACATTTCAGGTGTTTCTACAATGTTGATATCAGAACAACTTCTCTGCACCTGATCTTATTGTACAGATAGATATATTCCGTGGAATATCAGAGCCTGCATACTGGCTAACCTTTATCCTTATAAAGCAGCCTAGAATGAATAAGAAGCCACCACATCCAAAAATATCATTTCTGTTTGCTTCTAAGAATTAAACAATAAATTTGCTTTGATTATATGTATTACCCAAACATGTGTTTCCAAGCTAGAACTAGTCTTATATGCTGCTAAGCTTCAATAAGAATGACAACATCTCAAAAGCTTGGCAGCTCTGCCGGCGCCTTGTGATATGATTGAATGTGTCAGGGTAAAGACTGTGAACATTTAGAGTTCATATCTTATTCACTTAGAAGCAGTTTCAGGTCACATTATAGGAAAAGGAAGTGATTTATTTTATGTGACAACTATGAATTTTAATCAAAAGACATATTCAAAATAAAGTCTAGATTTTGTGTGTGCCTGAATTCACTATAGGCAAGTATTTTCCTTTTCCTGAGGTTTCTTCGCAAGAACCCTTTTCATGTCTGTACATTACAAGCTGCTCTCTTCAAATAACACACCAGAGACCCACAGCTGCTTAGATTTCTCATTCTCTCTCTAGTCTTTGACAGAGCTGTGAAATAAATGTGACTCGATTCCGCATCGTCATGTATGCACAATTTCCTTTTAGCCTAAGTGGGCATCCTAATAACCAATAGAAAGAAAATGGAAACTGGGGGTGGGGTGCAGCAGCAGTGTCCAGTTCTGTTCCCTGCAGTGACTTTATAGTAAATGCTTGAGGAAATGCTTGAGAAATGGCGCCAGTTCAGTAAACTGCTCAGCAAGCTCTGTAACGAGCTAGACTAATAGCCAATAAGAACTATGCACAGGAAAGTCATGACTAATTCTTTATTTATTAGCACAATTTATGCAGAAGCAAAGAACTTTCCTCCTCAGAGAGAAGCTTTCCCCCATTCATTGGGGGAGAAATGCTCTCGCTGAGCACTTTAGAAGGATCCTGCACAATTTAGCTGGAGGTTAAATGGTAAGGATATGAACATCTTTGTATGAATCAACCAAATCAACACACTTGCTAAAGAAAGGTGCTTGTTCAAGTGGTTGACTAGGAAAAGGCAAAGAGTTCTTCACCTTGCAAAATGAAGTCTAAGTCGACATCAGCACTTGGGGTCGGAATCCAATGGTGTCCCTCTGCTGAAGGAAGGTTCTTTGATACAGCAGAGGCTTCTTTCAGTGATAGAGAGGGAGGCAATTTTGCCAATTCCCCCTCCCGCTGCAGCTCTTAGCGCCTCCCTCCAAATCTGCTCTAGAAGTTGGGGGATGCTTTGGAATGGCTGCATGGGAGGTTGCATGGAGGGCTGCTGGGGGGGGGATCAGCAAAAATTCCCTCCCTATTCTGCTGACAGAAGCCCCCACTGGACCAAAAAGCCTTCTGTTTGCAGAGGGACACCAGTGGAAACAAACCCAATGATTCAACGCAAGGAATATTGATTAGAAAGGGCTATTGACAGTCTAATTCTCTTCTGGGGCAGAGGCATGAGGAAGTTTAGGCTTTGGGCTGAGATGGAAAGTTTTTCCAGGTAATAATTTTTATAGATGATCATCTCCAGTTTTGTCACCATTTACTACTGAGGTTTCTTCTGAATCAGACAAGAACAATCCATACTGCAAATCACAGCCATCGCTTCCCCTTCAGCCTCAACTAACACTATCCCTCATTCTTCGTGCACAGAATATATATAAAAAAGTATGTCTTTACACCGAGTTATAAAATTTCCAATTCCGATGTTCATATGGAACATATTTCATTGCTGCCCTTATATTGCCATCAGTGTGGCTTTTTACCATAAGAAAAACTAAATATGCCCATGCATTCTGTTTCTTCTCCCCTTGGACTGCACAGTCTCTATTTATATCAAAGCATGGGATCTGCATTTCACCCATTTTGTTTGTTGTTGCTTTTTGTTTGGTGTAATTGGAGCAATACACCAACACAGCAGCCTACTGATTGCAATGATACTTAACATTTGTATAGCATGTTCATGTGTTCAAAGTGCTTCACATGCATTATCTAATTGTAAACCTTACAATAACTCTATAAATAGGTATTATTATTCCCTGTATTACAAGTAGAGGGGACTGAGGCTGAGAGCCTGGAAAGTACAAATAAAAATCTGAGTCTAGTGGGTCAATTGGGGAGAGTTGTGTTTTTTTAAGCTCCCTAATGTTTTTACTTCTGAAAATCTCTGTTGATGCCAGTGGATGAAACAGGGAGAGAAGAAAGCACTGGGGGAAAACAAAACATTCTTAGAGAATATAAGCTTCTAAATCAGGAGATATTTTATGTACACAAGACTGTCATGGGGTTTAGGTTTTGGAGCTCTGTGAAGTAACATGTGTAAATGTTTCTTTCAAGGGAAGAGAAACCAATGCTAATTGACATATTGATGGGTTTAAATGAAGCAGAAATTCACTGAGAAACTACAACTACAACAAAATGCTAGTGCTAGTAAGGCCGAGCAAGCTAGTGGCATTAATGGTTTTCATTCACTGCCCATTCAGGCAAGTAAGTATACTCTTAAGCACAGTGACTTGGGTCTGTAGCAGCATAGTCCTAAACTAAAAACCATGAAATATGATCTGCCGATATATAATGGAAATCTCTTTGAGTTATGTTTTGGAGGACTTATTAGTAACAACAGGAATAATAGATTCCTTGGATGTTATTCATTCAGGGTTGCTATCCTGAATCAATAATTCCTCTTTACGTACACCACATCCATATCCTTGATAATAACATTGGCTCAGCTTGTCTGAGCGTGGAAAGCTAAGCAGGGTCAGGCCTGGTTATTACTTGGGTTGGGAAGCCCCTCCTCCTCTAGTTTCCTCCATTGAGCAGGGGGTTGGACTCGATGGCCTTGTAGGCCCCTTCCAACTCTATGATCTATGAATCTATGTCATGCTAATTAATCCAGAATCATTATTGGCCTGCAGGGGGGTTAACTGCCCCTCCAGTGGAGGTGGAATTTCAGGGGGAAATGGGTGAGAAGGTATAATCCTCCCCTGCCAGAGCGCCGTGGTCCCAATCTGAATCAGGGCCATACACACTTAGACTAGAGTAAATTAAAAGCTCACCCTCAGCTACACACTATGTGATTAGCATAACATGTCCTTTGGCTCTCAGATGCAAGATGTGTTACAACATATTAACACAGCTATTTCTCTAGAGTAAATACATGTGACGTTACATCAAAGTCTCCATTAGAAACTGAAAAAAGATTTTTGAGAAATGGTTGAGGACTGAGCGGGGCTGGTGGTGGACTAAAACATATTTTCCTCCAGCTGATTTTAGGCTCCTGATGGGAGCTGGTCTAATATTCTTTCCTTGGCAGCTGTGATAGGCTGGGCTATATATGTACAGACATGGAATGGGGATGTAAAATATCATTAGCTGAAGACTTGTTATTTCTACTCCTGTAACTCAGCATTGAGTAGATATTCTTATTTTTGGCATTACTTGATAGTAAGAAAATTAGCCCAGTTTTCAAGTGATTTTGCTTCTCCAATGGCTAAGGAAAAGAATCAAATATACCAAAGCTTTGGGCTAGAGAAAATTATAGCTATCCATCTAATGGATACAACACATTGAACAAGACTAGAGGCTCATTTTCTCTGGAACTAACTGGCACATTATCTAAAATCTATGAAGCCCTTCATTTGTTTGTTTGCCTGCTTGCTTGTGTGTGTTTTTTTATAAAAAGAGATGATGTACATTAATGAGAGGCTTTTTTTTTTTTAATAAAACAAAGTTAGGGAGCAGTGAGTAAAAATAGAAGCAGTGATACACTGAAAGCAAGGAATGAGTCATCACATCCAATGGTCTTTAATACATGCAGTGGGTGATATACCGTATTTTTCCGTCTATAAGACGCCCCCATGTATAAGACGCCCCCCACTGGGCAGTTTCGCAACTGCGCGGTTCTCTCCTTGGCTTACTTCCGTGTATAAGACGACCCTCAATTTTTAGTCTAACAATTTTAGGAAAAAGTATAGTCTTATACATGGAAAAATACTGTATTGTCCATTTACACTAGTTTGGTCTCTCTGGAAGCAATAGAGCTTACACCAGTATAAAGATAATATAAAGTAATCGTATCTACATTTAAGATATGTAATGAATGAACTTCCTAAATTCAGTGGGCAACCCGGTCCCTATATTTCTTCAGCCTTTTCTGCATGCACAGCTATTTGCCCCATGGCAACTACCATGGCATCGCAAAGGGTTTTTTTAAATTTACTTTTTATTATAAGTTTCAACAAAGCAAAATCATAAAAAAGAAATATATAGATAGATATACATAGATTTGAATGTATCGATTATACATAAACTTCAACAAAGGCAGACCAAATATTCATACACGTATCCATTCGAGAGTAGTATCTATATCACCACAATATCCCATAGTTGGCAAGTGGAGCAGAGCAGATTATTTTTTTTAAATATTTGTGGGGCAGTTATGATGAGCAAAGAGAGTGCACCAACCAGCTACCAGATGGTATCATCATCAGGCTGCTCCAAACTAGTGACCTAGTGTTAAGATGCTCTATAGTCCATTATACCAATAAAACACCCAATTCCCATTGGCCAACTTCAGTGGATCGGTCATGTTCGAATGCCTGACTGCCGTCTCCCAAAGCAGTTACTTTATTCCCAACTCAAGGATGGAAAGCGGAATATCGGTGGTCAATATAAGAGGTTTAAAGATGTTCATAAGGCTAATCTAAAAAAATGCAATATAAACATCGAAAACTGGGAAGCTCTGGCCCATGAACGATCTAAATGGAGGTTGGCCTTTCACAAAGGTTCCATGGACTTTGAAGAAGCCCGAGTGCAAGGTGAAAGGGAGAAACGTGCTAAGCGAAAAGCACGTCAAACGAATCCTTTACAGGACCATCTTCCATCTGGTAACCTGTGTCCTCACTGTGGGAAGCTGTGTGGATCTAGAATTGGCCTCCACAATCACTTACGGACCCATCGCTAGAGTCTACATAATCTTCTTTAGAATTTCCTCCTTTTATCCTGGAAGACAATCTTACTCGGTCACGAGTGATCGCCTGATGATGATGATGAGTCCATTATGCCAGTAAAACACCCAATTCCCATTGGAAGCACATTTAATATTCTGACACATGGTTAACCTATTAAATTACACCTATTTATAATGACAGAAGCTCTCTTATATAGGATTGTTATTATCTAGGAAAAGCTGCTTATCTAAAAAGGATTGCATCATAAAATGAGAAGATTATAATTTGCTTTAAATTCCCCTTGCACTCTCCAAGCTTTGGCCATCAACATGTAACAAACATTGTTGGGTTTTTAATAACAGACAGCAAGCACTATTACAAAATTAAGTCAGCATTTAGAGAAATGGGGAAGAGCTGAAGGAACACACAAGATTATATGTCATTCACTGGAAAATAATCTGCTTTCACACTGTTCAAATATTCCTTGTTTTATGGAAAGAAGTCACTGCTTTCCCATGTAAGTTTCTGAATATTCCTCAGGTCTGGACAGAAATAGTTTCTGGTGGATTGTTCTCCAAACAAGTGCAATAACATATAACATAATCGGGGCAGAGGGGGCAGAATTTATTTAAGTACAAACCTCTGTCCTATGGCAGGGCATCACCCCCTTCCCATAAAGAACCCACCCAGTCATCCAACCACAGTGTGCAAAATGCAGAGAGCAAATTAGCAAAGAAGAAAGCTATACATAGAACAATATCGGCTTAGGATGACTTTACGATGTTTTAAAGATGTTTTAAAGCTGTTTTACATGTTTTAAAGATGTTTTAAGATGTTTTAATAGTATGTGTTTTGTTTGATTAGTTTATGTATTTTATATTTTCTGCTGTTCCCCGCCTCAATCTAGACGGAGAGGCGGGTAAGAAATACATAATAAAATAATAATAATAATAATAATAATAGTAGTAGTAGTAGTAGTAGTAGTAGTTGTTGTTGTTGTTGTTATTATTATTATTATTATTCCTGCCTAGTGAATCCCCAGGAAGCCTACTCGACCCACATATAAAGGGACTGAGCAGCTATCCTAAGTCCAATACCAGCATTAAAACAGATTGCATACTCTTTCCAGTGGCTGATGTCAACCCAGCATGATATGTAGGGGCTCTCCTAAAGCAGTTTCAGGCATCATGACAGGGATAATTTAAGAAAGTTAAGAAAATGTATACAAAAGTGGCTTATTTGTATTACTGATCCTGACCACAGAAATTATAGTGGCAAAAATTAAAACCTTTTGAATTTTGCAATGGTGCATATATCATGGGGTGTGGGTTTTTTCCTGTTTCTGAGCTGACTGACACCCACACCCACACCCACACCCACACATCACATTTTGTTTCAGTGTTATTTTCTTTCTGATGCAAGGATAGAATAGAACTTTACTAATGCTTGCCAGTGATGTTATTCTTCTGATGGCTTCAACATGAGGTGGGAGGGAGGGGGAGAGGATAAACCAAGTGAAGGACGGTTCTAATATTTCACCAAGTACAAATCGTTCAATTAACAGATGGGATGGAATGGCTTCTTCCCACTCAATCCATATGTGGCAACAGCTTTTAGGTAGATAATTATGTTCTATAACATTGCAGATATGTATCTATTGTGTGTGGGCAAATGTTTGCCCAAAGATGTCAACTCTGATGGGGGGGGGGGGGGGACGACGACACACACTTCTTGTATGGCCATGAGGATCTTCCCATATGTTTGACTAAAAGCACCATCAACTTCTTCAAAACAGTTCAAACCAAGCTGACCTATGCTACAGACCAACTCTGTGTCTGTATACTGGAGGCATGCTGATGCATTCCATCCATTGTTTCCCACCTAATATAGGTGACTTACTTCTGTTTCCATGTCAACCTGAAAGTCGCTTGGAGACAGCTCAGGTGAGCTATAGCTCATGGGGAACAAAAGAGTGATGCATCTGGGGATCAATCCACAAATTTGTACTGTCATTGTACATTCAGTGTACTGGACAGTGGCCAGCCAAGGGAGCAAAGCAGAAATAAAATGCTAGACTGCAGAATATTTCTGAATAGACATGTATAGGATTGTGCTGTAAATTGACCCTTTCAGTGCACACAACATCAAAGTATGTTGGGCCATTCTGACATTTGGAAAAATAATGAAAGAATGCTCAGCTATAGCCCTATCACTACCTGTTGCACACTATTGGTTTTACTTGTCTTTAGAAGAAAGGCATGAATAATTGTCCAGAGCTACACTGATCAGTGCATTAACTGAATTTTAATAAAGAGTAAAAAAAAGAAAACAAGAAGTGGGAATCTGCATATTCTCAGAAGGGAAGGAATAGCTTGCTCAGTATAGAGTCTGACCAACATATCTATAATAATACAAACAAAAGAGAACACTTCTGCTTCTCTGTTCAAAAGATTGCAAAATGTTGGGAAGTTCCTGCCATCATGTCTGCTTCTAGCTCTCACTGCCAGCAGTCATCTTTGTGTTCCATTATTTTACATAACTGTGGCTGTTATATCTATGCCACACAGAGCACACAGTTCCAACCATACTTTTCTCCAGAACAAAATCTTGTAATAGTGTACACAACTTTTTATCACACAGGTTGTATTCTCTAATTAGGCAGTGTGCCTTGTAGAGAATGTAAAATTACTTTCTCTGAAGTAAGATTTAAAATGGTCAAAAGAAACCAGTGTGAAAAGTTAGTTGTGAACGATCTCAAGTTCCACTGAACTAAATGCAGCTAATTTACTCTGGATCCAACCCTTTGTGAAAAGGGGCTGCCACAAATTTATTTATTTATTTACAGCATTTTTACCCCGCTCTTCAGCCAAAAAAGGCTCCCAGAGTGGCTTACAAAGATTAATATTAGACAGTCCCTGCCCTCAGGCTTACAATCTAAAAATTGACAACTTAGTTTGACCTACAATGAAGTATGCAAGACATGACCTTTTTTGACCTGAGAGGGAAGGCCTGATTCAATGTCTGAGCAATTAGGTATGCTTTAAAAAACAACCACCGCCCTAGGTAATATCTAATATTCTGTAAGCAACCATGGTTTCTCAATATCTCCAAACATATTTTCCATCCAAGGTATTTCATAAGAATAACAGGTTACTTATGAGCTAAGATTTAAAGAGGCTTACTATTCAGTTTTATGCATTCTTAGAAATAAATAGAAACAAGCATTTTTAAAAGACCAAATGGAACAGAAATCTAAGAGTATAATTTCATATATAAATGAATACGTTCTTACTATACTTGAATCTAAAAGAAGAGCATTATAAAATATTTGACTGTTTAATTCCAGAATAGGAGAACTGATACAATTGCGGGTCTACCAAGTATAGTAGTACCCAATGTTAGTCCTATGTGGGGTAGACCCTTTGAAATGAATGATACTTAAGTTAGTCATGATGACTGATGTAAGTATCATTCTTTTCAATTGGTCTACTCCACACTGAACTAACTCTGGGTACTACCCTGGGAACTTTTGTTCATATTAGTGGACTTTGTGTTTGCATACTAAGAAATACTAGCAGTCAGCCCTTTAGATTTTGTATATAGTAACTGGACATAGATTAAGGGCACACTCTTAAGACTGTGGTGTTTTTGTAAAATCCAAGCTAAATCAAAGAATGTTAACTTTGAGGACCCTTATTTAATTGTGGCTAAAATAATACTGGCAAAATCATAAGACTTGGCTAATTTACGAAAATGCTCTGAATGTCTGGCAAACATTTGGGGACATCATTTCCATGGAAAAGGTAACAATGCATAATACCTCAGAATTATGTATCAATTTATGAGAGAATGGCCACGGGTACTTCCACAATGAGTGTAAAAACACTATTATGGGCAATCATTTTTTTTGGCATAATGATAATACTGTTGATAACTGGATGGTAGCAAAACTAGCCTTAAGGTTAATGGGTTAAATCAAGACCAAGGGTGCAATCTGATACACTTACCTGGGAGTAAGTTTGATTGAATGCAGACATGCATAGAATTGCGCTTTCAGTTAAATGAACTTTGTTTTTATTGAAATCAATGAAGTTTAACTCAAGCACCTTGCTGTAGTTATGTGTATAGACTGACGGTGGAGGCCCAAGTTCTGAAAAGACACCTACTGGTTCCTGAGGCACTCATGTAGAGGCCCTTAGAGCAAGTGAAGCATTATCTTTTGAGAACTAGGCAGTTTTTTGTTTGCTGTTTGTTTTTCAAATGGTGGCAAGTTTTTGGCTTCTATACAACTCTTTTTAGGAATGATATCCTTGCCTTCACCGTGGGGATAATTCACCTAGCATAAGATAAGATGCAGTAGTTATTTATATTAGCAAAACCAAAGAGTAATTCTGAAGTAAAAACTATATGGAAACACATTTGGTAAAGCCAATAACATATTTAGAGTCTCAAGTCAAATGAGGTAGCCAGAAGTTTTGATCATTATCTGAACCTTATTAGTACACTCTACTATATTTGAACCAAGAGAGACCATCTTTAATCTTCAGTTGTTTCCAAGGTAGGAAACAAACAAAATATAGAAATGCTGTCGCGTGATTTCATAGATCATAGAGTTGGAAGGGGCCTACAAGGCTATCGAGTCCAACCCCCTGCTCAGTGCAGGAAACTAGAGGAGGGGTCTCCCATCCAAGTAATAACCAGGCCTGACCCTGCTTAGCTTTCCACGCTCAGACAAGCTGAGCCAGCGTGAGCCACAGGCCTGATGATGATGATGATGATGATGATGATGATGATGATAAATGCCTTAGTTATACATAGCATTTACTTATTTATTTAAATCCACACCCCACCAACATGGCCTAGAAAAGCCCTCAGTGTAGCTAGTCAGCAAGGCTGGCATGAAGGGTAGACATGGTTGAGCAATTGCAGAGGGCCCACACCCCAGCAGGAGCCCACTGGAGTTGCTCCTCCTCTTCACTACTAAAGCCTCCTTGTTCACCTGTCTCTCAATCTGACAACTGTGGTGGTGAGCAGCAGCAGCAGCAGATGCCACTGCCTGCTTGCCCACTGGCTGTCAAGCAAGCAAGTGGTAGCAAGGATGAGAAAGAGGATGAGGAGCAAGAGCAGCTAGTGACATTGGTGATGGTAAAGTAGATTCACTGAGGGAGGGAGCCCATTAAGGGTGACCAGGGCCGGTGCTACCATTAGGCCAACTAGGCAGCTGCCTAGGGCGCAGGGCTACAGGGGGCGCCAGAAATAGGGAGGGAGGGCTCAAGTGGGATGGGGGGGCGCTAAATATCTGATCTTGCCTAGGGCACCAAACTGCCTTGCACCGGCCCTGAGGATGACTTGCTGAAGAGCCCTCAAAACCTGGAGCTGGCAGTTTGCCAGCACACTCTTGCAACATTTTCTTTCTTTTCTGGCTCTTTCTGAGTTAATTCAATCCCTATTTTTCTTTTTAATTTCTAATACCCCTTGCTCCTAGTCTCAACAAAATTAGCTGTGTGTCAGTACTACTCCCCTTTCCCCAGTACAAAATCAAAATGTACTGATTTTGAAAAAATCTCATACATATACTCATTTAAATCAAAGCACTTGACAAAAGGGATGGGAAAAACACTTTCAGTATCTTTACTTCCATTATTACTAATTCCTGGAGATTGGCTGAATCATTAACTACAGGGCAGCAAATTTCTGTTATACCATCATAACCTTACTAAGACAGCAATACTATACACCAAGGCTGGGGAATCTGTGGTCCTCCTGATGTTGATGGATTCCAACTCCCATCAACCCCAGCCAATGGTCAGGGATGATGGAAGTTGGAATCAGCAACATCTGGAGGCCCATAGTCCCCCCCCCGCTATACATAATTCCCTTGAGAGTAAGCTTCACTGAATTCACTTACTTCTGAGTAGATATATTACTAAATGGTTAATCAGGAGCCACTGATCGCCTGGAAGAAGGGCCTGATAAAGTACAGTCTAATTGATTGATGGAAGGGCATAATTAAACACCTTTCATGGTGCTCTCTTTGCTTTATTCACTTTGGTAAAATCCAAACTCTTCATTTTCATGCTGTTCCTGGGCTTGGGTTAGCACACCTGTTTTTGTTTGTTGACCAATCAGGGCAAAATTTTGAATGGGAATTCAAAACTTCACATCCTGTTGTTTTGCCACAGGTTCCCCAAAAGGGATTGGCAAAGGTTCTTTAAAGGATTTCAGACCATAACTCCAGGAAGTTAAAGCCAAACATCTTTATTGCAAAGCTGAGCATGAAATACAACAATGCTATGCCTTCCTCCAAGTTCCCTGATAGAACTCCCACCCCTTAGCTACACAGTCACTGTATTATTTCCAACCAACCCTGCTAGTTCCAGCAGCTCTCCGCCTGGGTATCAGCTTTCAGCGTTTTGGCTTCTGCAGGGCTCTCTGAACAGCTTCCTCTGCTCCTTCCGATTCTTCAGCTCTCCACCACTATATATATATATATATATATATATACACACACACACACACACACACACCAACCACCTTAGTCTGCATTTGCTAGTCTTACTGTATATACTTTTCTAGCACCAAACTCCATGGGCTGCAGACATCATGCTTAATTGGTAGCACCTGGGCTGTTGTACAGTGTCATTCCTCTGGCCTGCAGCCAGGTCACACGCCAGCAAGTTGCTGAAGGTTGCATCAGCCTGGCTAGCAGCCAACTCACAATTCAAGCAAGGTCATGCCTTGCTATTACAGAGCAAAATACAGGGTATAATATCATACAGAGCATAGTATCATACAAAGCATAATACAGAGCATTGAGGCAGGACTGCTGTGCAACACTGCACTCCTCGCCATCTTCCGCAACTCTCATTACACCTGTTTCACAAACATCAGTCTTGAACCCAATCTGAAACCAGGTAAAATCTTATAGCAATTGCAGTGGGGGGGGGGAATGTTTTGCTGCCTGAATGGCAGCCATCACCAGTGGTACTAGGGGATGTTAAAGCAGTGCTAACCCACAGCGTGCTGTTGAAAAATCAATTCAACTCTACCAACCATGCTATAATTATCTCTGTACGTCTTTGTTTTTAAGAAGTTATCGGGTTGTCTATGACTATGCACATCTTTGACTTACAGTAAACTCTTGTTCAACCACAGTGAATGTCTTAAAGGCACCGTGTGGTTTCTTTTGACATTTGAAGACAAGCTGCTTTATCACACACAATTGTTTTCACAGGAAACAACTTCAGCATGTGGCTCTTGGGAGACTGTTATCTCCTGGTAATGATACCATTAACATGAGTATACTGTAATTAAAGACTGCAAGGGCAATTCATCTTGATACAGCGTATTGACCCATTTTATCTTAAAAGGGCTGGGCAGCCAAATACAAAAATGGGCTCAATTGTTATTTATTTTTTACAGACTTTCATAACCCACCTCAGTTCAGTTAAAGAGGTAAAGGAATAAAATATACACACAGCCCAATGCATGACCAATTGTTTGAGACTCATTAAGCAAGAAATGTTGTTTTCCTCAGTTATACTGCAATATCTTGGGTTAGGTTAATTAAGGTAATTAATGTTCTCATAGTGATCAGTAACAGAAATAAATACCAACTTTCCCTTACCAATGGCTTCATAGAAACTTAGTTTAGCAATATGCCTGACTTAGGATCGAATTACACAGTATGTTAAATATGTACCGTACAGCTGACCCTCTCTTTTTTCTTACTCTAAAGTAAACACATGGGGCCCTGATTTGGGTCAGAACTGCCATATGCATGTAGAGGAAGTTTTAAAGTTCCTCCTTGTTTCCCTGAAATTTGGCATCAATAGAGGCTTTTTTCTTTCTGGGGTTTTTTTTTTTTGTTTGGTTTTTGTTTTGTTTTTTGCTGAACCAGGAAGGGGAATTTTGGAAAACAAGTGGCTGGGTGGGAGGCTTAAACCTCCCCTATGCATGCACAGTGGTCCCAATCCAAATCAGACCCCACACACTTCCTTTAGAGTAAAAACGAGGGGGGGGATCAGCTGCATACAATGTATTCAATGTTTAATGTAGTTTGACCCAAGATTGGAGGAAAGACCAGAATGCAGACAGCACACATCAGTTTGACTCTCCATCACCTTACCTGGGCTTTTGTACCTGCACTGCCACATATTGTTTTAATCATTATATTTTAATGTGTTTTAATTGTACATCGCCCAGGGTGGCCGGGTGGCCGGCCAGATGGGCGATTAATAAATATAATAAATAAATAAATAAATAAATTTCCCCCTGCCCAAGACCTGATCTGGGCTGTGCCTCACTTATCTGCTGCTGTTGTGGGGCCTCAGTCAGCCTTGGAGAAAATATCCCACCCACCTGGAAATGGCCTCCTGGGCTGAGTAATTTGGTTGTTCTTGGGGAGCAGGGCTCTTCTCACCCAGACCTGGACAGAGAACACAGCTCTTGTTGGTGCTTCTAATGTAATCACATCAAAAACTACATTCTATTGTGAGGATTTACAGAATTTGAAAGTCCAAGAGGCTAGTAAGGTCAATGACATGTGTATGTTTGGCAACATGACATGCTTTACTAAATCAACCTTGAGAGGGTTGATTTGGATTAGTATCAAACACTGAATTATTTGGGAGAAGCTAAGGAACAGTCATGGGTGGGAGGCAACCTGACACTTATCAATCTATTATTCAGAAAACCAGGGATGAAGAGGTGGATGTGCGAGTCAGCAGTATTAACACGGGGTATCTTAATAGTTGAGGCCATCCAAGTTTGAAGGTGCAGGGATCCGTGGAGACCCTTAATGATAACAAAAATAAGGAAAGATGGGAGTAGATTTTGAAAGACTAAGCAGACATATGGGGCGAAATCTGAGGCAAAAGGACCCACTGCTTTAAAAGATCAGAATTTTGCTATTATAATTTATCTTTAAATATATCTATATCTATAGATACAGATATATCTATAGATACACACACACAACTTGTCCCTTTTCCTTCCTTTCTAATTTCTTCGCTCTTTTTCACCTTTTTCTCTTTTTTCCTGGCTGCTTCCCTTCTGTTTCGAAGCATGCACTCTGTTCCCCCCACCCGTTGAAATCCTTCCTGAGAACCCGCCTATCCCCCTACCGGCACCCAATTTCAAACACTGCATGGCCTCCCTCTATTTCTTGATCTCAGACTTATGTATAGGGTGGCCATGTGCCCCACTTTACAGAGGACTAAGGACGGGCGGATCTGTGAATCTCAATAATCTCATCACAGTTCTTGGGTTTCCACCACCAGCTCATTATGTCCCAGTTCCATACAAGGTCCTCCCTCACACAGAAATCTGTACGTATTTTTGTGTGCATTTTCAAGTGTATGCATTTTGAACGCATGTCCCCATTGACTAGAAATGTTTGTCTGCATTGTAGAAATGTACACAATGTTTCCCCCCACATTTTTAAAATGTGCACATGTTGTCAAACACCTTTTTTCTTTTCTTTTGCAGAATGCGTCGCAAGCCCAGAAATGTACAGATTTCCAGCTGCAAACTGAGCTTGGTTCCACGTTTGGTTCTGGGATGTGTGGATCAGGAAAATCTGTTTTTTAAAATTTTTTTTGACAGAGTGCATTTCTCACCTATCTCTACAGGGGACAGCCCTTTCTTTTAAGGGCTGTCAGAGGAGAGTCCTCTGTCTGAAGGGTTGGTCAGTCCAAGTCTGGTTTAAAGATAATGAACCATAAGATGGGAGAACAGCAGGGGCCTTTCAACAGTTAGGTCCCGGACAGCAGACTGACTGAGCAGCAGACACACAGGTCACTTGGTCACTGTCTTTCCCATTCTGGTGAGATGTATTGTATTTCTATTTAAATTACTTCTAAATTTGCATATATATATATATATATATATATATGCGCATATGCATGTGTTACACAAATCTGTGTCCTCTGTTTTGGCTGTAGATGTCTTATTTTCTGGAGATGCGTAACTGGTCCCCCTAGTTATGCTTCACCATAAGGCCCTTCTCCGAAACACGCGCAGCTGTGGGCGGGGAGAATTTTGCGGGTGTGGAGGAAGGAGGAGAGACACACCTGGGGATTCAGGTGCCACGTCAGGTGGATGGGCGGGTCTGACGAGGCCGATATTAGGCCTGGCAGCCCCGCCCATGACCTCTTTGTCCGTTGCGAAGCTCCCTCCCTCCCTCCCTCCCTTTATATAGTGTGGGCTCCTCTGGTCGCCTGTTAGGGGGCCGAGTAGGAATTTTGGCTCATCTCTCAAATTCAATTGGCCTAGGGAGGTGTACATGTTTCCCCTACTCCACACTGTTGCAGGGGCTGGGGGTTGTGCACACTCCTTGTATATGTTGATTCAATTCGGTCACATTTGGCCAGTAGGCAGGTAAGTGCGGGTTAGGGAACGGATAGGGTTTGGTGAGCATCTCTGGCACCATTTGGGTGACAGGCGAATTCCAGAGGCCTCACGTGGATGGGTCATTAGACTTGGTCTGCTGGGGATCAGGATCGCCTGTGATGCCTTTGTTCCTTGCCAAGCTTGTCTTGAGACTCCGAGAGGAGGCATTGCAACAAAGGTGTCCCAACACTGTAAAGTGTAAAATGGGGCGATGGCGACAAGCAGCGCCACCTTCCGATTTGGGATGCTTCGCCCGTTGTACAGTGTTACCAGCCAGAGTGGCTGGATTAGGACAACCCGCACTCCATCCCCTTGCAGGTCATTGATTGTAAATAAATGTGGCCCAGTTAAACCCCAACAACTTGTCTCGACTCTTTATTTCCTTGTACGTTCGCAAACAGGATTGCAGCCATCATCCTATTACATTTGCTATCTTGTTTCTAAGGAACTGTCTTTTTGGTATGATTTTGTAGTACCCTCCCTGTTTTCAAAATGGTGAGAAGTTCATGGTAGCAGAGCTGTCCCAAGACATTTTGTCGCCTGAGGGGGACAAGATTATTCCATGTACAAAAGCTGACTGGAATGGTAGTTGAATCTTTCTTCAACACTGGCAGTGGGACAGCACCTTCTACCATACCTGAAGGCTGCTTAGAGGGGGACAGGGCAGACTGTGTGGCCCACAACTCCCTCTTGCAACACCTTGCTGCCACCTCCCAGCATCTGCCACCTGAGGTGATTGCCTCACTCTGCCTAATGGTAGGGCTGACTCTGATGGTAGCTTTAAAAGTATAACATTCTTTGGAGGAGGGAACACTTGAGATTCAGGTTGTAATAAGTATAACACATTTATCTACAAATATACAAATTGAAAAGGTATGGGGATGAACAGCAAGTGCAGACACCATTAGTTTCAAAGTGAAATCAGTTCAGGGGGTCCACGCAGAACTCTTACCTGACTGCAATCCTATGCACACTTACCTGGGAGTAAGTCCCACTGAATTAACTGTTGTGATATGTATCACATTCACAAGCTGGAGCACATTGTTGACAACATGGAAGGAACAGACTGGCGGTAAACAAGTTTGTTATGTCTTTCTAGAATCTCGTGCTCTCGCAGGGGTTACTAGCATGTATGGGAAACAGTATGAGCCTGTCACATGGTTTAGGCTTTCTGGTGACGTACTGACTTGTTTTTCTGTCTGTAGCCATTGTTGAGAGAGGAACAGGACTGTTCACTCTCTTCACTCTTTTCTTCTGACTTTTGCTTGCTGGACTTATGCAACCATGTAACGTCTTTGCTGAGGTGGAGTAAAGCCAACCTTGCTCCACTGGAATAAATGCTTGCTATGCATTGTACTCTGCACATGGACTGTAACTAGGAATGTATACTCTGTAGAATATTACTTGCTAAAGTAAATAAACAGGTAGAATAGACCTGTGGAGTTACAGAGTTATTTCCTTACTACATGGAATCTACAAACCGGGGGAGCTGGCAGCTGGAATCATATTACAGGAGCTGGCTGGCTGCTTGCAACCGAAACGCTGCATGCTGCGCAGAGGAGAGAGAAAGCTCTGAACTTCTCTGTGTGGATTTATGGGCATCTACACACAGGAACAGGGTTTTTTAATCTCCCATCTCGCTGACACGGGGCTTTGTTTCCATTCCCACCCCTACATTAACTGGGTTACAGTCTTGGCTCTATCATAATAAAGTTCAATGGTGGGGGAGGGGGGAAGAAACACAAAATGGCTTGTTTTTAAGGATAAAACCCAAACTGATACTGATTATATTCAAATATATTCTAGGCTGGTAAAATGTACAGAAAATGAGATCTGGGTCATTAGAGGATCAAGACAGACAAAATGTAGTGCTCTCTTCAGCTATCTTTCCTAATAACGCAATAAGCAAGTACAGTAATACTGAAATGCTGTCAAAATGCTTGGCATATATTTACTTAAAAGCCTGATATAATGCTCCTAAAATCTGCAGTCAGCTTTCCTATAGGACTGAACATTTTAGGTTTATGCTGCCTCTTTAAAAATGCAAGGATGATTTCAAATGCATTTCTTTTAAAATGGAAGGTTTCCAAGATTAAAGTACACTTCTTAACTGGCTTGTTTTACATTCCATTATAGTCCTACAGATGATGCAATGGGTGGCAAATGAATTAGAACAGAGGATCAAAAAGACAGAGAGAGAGTGAGAGAGCAAGAGAGAGAGCGAAAGCTCTACATGCCAACCCATCATCCATTTTACACACTTTAAAAAAATACCCTGTGGTCACAAAAACTGCATTACTGCTCCACAGTAAGCCTACATTTTAACGTGATTTTGCTCACATCATCGCAAGAGACTTATTTGCCTCATGAAATGAATTGTGAGATATTGGGGAAATAGTCCAAAAGTGCCAGAGAATCTTTAAAATGCACCTTAGAAAAGTAAGAGTCTCAGGCTGCAAATGCAAAAGCCACTTACTACGATTGTTGTCTTGGTGCAAGTCTCAGTGACTTCAGTGGGGCTTCAGAAAAGTACAGTAAGGGTGCAAGCAGATCTGCTGGCTGCGGGGCTACAGGATTTGGTGGAAGCCTTCTTACACTAGCTCAGGGGTGAGTAACTTCTGGGGATCCGGGGGCCAATTTCCCACCCCTCAGAACTCACTGGGGCCACACCCCTACCCCTACCACCCTGCCACAAAATTTGTTGCTAAAATTTGGCAACATGGCAACAAAAAACAGTGGTTTCCCCCCTTTAAAACCAGGTTTTGTTTGTTTGTTTTGTTTTTGCTGCCACACTGCTGAAGTTTGGAGGCAAAAGGCTACTTGTTTTCCTTCAAGCAAGGAAAAGGCAGCCCCTTTTTGCTGCTGCATTTCAGTGGCAGAATCAGCAGCAATAGAAGGGAGGCTACAAAAATGGCCAGGGAGGTGCATGTGCCACTGGGGCCATGTGTTGCCCACCCCTGCACTAACAGAGTGCCAGATGCACCACCACGACAGATATGCCAGTGGAAAACGCTGGTGGTGGACCCATTCTGTCACCAAGGGCATACAGAATGGCTAAAATGGCAGAGTCACACATAGGATGTGGATGGCACAGAGGAGGAGCCCACTTCTGCTATATCCTATACCCTTCAATCTATGGCCATGACCCCATCTATGGAGCAGCTTTATTCCAGCCAGTCCTAGACCTGGTGCAAGAAATCTCCCTCCCATTGACAGCAGCGGGAAGGGGAACAATTCCCCCTAAATGTCAATGATCACGCAACCCACATTGCCATAACAGACCCTAGGATAAAATGGAACTTTTCACCCAGTTACAGCACACCACCACCAGTATATAACCCCCACTCAGATGATAGGGTGCATAACAAGGAGTTGTATTTGTCTGGTCCCATGTCATGCACACGTAGAGCTGACAAGGGGGAATTCTGATGATGGGAGAAAGGAAAAAGGAAGCACTTCACACCAGGGATGGGGACTCGGACTCCAGGACTCGACTCGTGAGTCGGACTGAGTCCCCCCTCTGACTCGAGTCAGACTCGAGTCCCAGTATTTTTAATGGGACTCGAGACCAAGGACTCGTGTTCCAAAATCGTGTTCCTCAAATGCAACATGGATAGGTTTTAGGAAGTACAGCAAGTTAATTTTTTAAAATCATTTTCCTAAAATGCAACCTTTCAGACATTTTGGGTTTGGCTGCCTCTGCCTGCCTGTTTGGGGTTCCCTGCCTCCTCTGCCTGCCTGGTCTCTTCTTAACCAGTTCAACAGTTTGAACTGTCCAAGACAAAGGCCTCTGCCTGTCTGGTTATTTTGGGTTTGTCTGCCTGGTCTGTTCTTGCCAAAATCAGTTGCAGAGTTTTGAAATAAAAAGGCACACTTGTGCCTAGAATTTATTTAAGCCACACATCTGAAATAGCCTTATTTTGTTGGGGAAAACCCCCATTGATTTTAACAGGGACTCGTGGAGTCAGCTTTGGGAGTGACTCGTGACTCGTGAGTCACGATTTTGGACCAAGGACTCGGACTCGGACTCGAGACTCGGGTCCAAAGACTCATGACTCGACTCGTGACTCGAAACCAAGGACTCTTCAACATCCCTGCTTCACACAAAACAGACCCTTTTCTGCCTAGAACCCTAACAGGTTCTCCCTGCTTCAGGACTCTGGGCACGAACACCCAGGGATGGGGACTCGGACTCGGGGACTCGACTCGTGAGTCCGACTGAGTCCCCCCTCTGACTCGAGTCCCACTCGAGTCCCAATAATTTATGTGGGACTCGAGACTCGACTCGGGACTCGAGCCCAAGGACTCCTCCTCCTCCGCCTCCGCCGCCGCTCTCGCCTCTGCCGCCGCCGCCGCCCTCACCTCCTCCTCCTCCTCCTCCGGCGGCGGCGGCGGTAGAGGCGAGGTGAGGGCGGCGGCGGCGGCGAGGTGAGGGCGGCGGCAGCGGTGAGGTGAGGGCGGCGGAGGTGGAGGTGAGGGCGGCAGCGGCAGCGGCCCATGGAGGGAGCAGGAGGGTCTCCGCGGGAGGAAGGGCAGCTCTTCTTCCTCTCGCGGAGACCCTCCTGCTCCCTCCATGGGCCGCCGCTTTGGGAGGGACTCGGGACTCGGGACTCGACTCGAGTCACCATTTTGGACCTCAGACTCTAGACTCGACTCTAGACTCGGGTCCAAAGACTCGGGACTCGACTCGGGACTCGGGACCAAGGACTCTTCAACATCCCTGCGAACACCCAACCCCACTCCACTGGGTTGCCAGGCAAAACACCCCATGCAAGTACACAAGGAAAGGGGGTAACACTGGCTGACAAAGTATGACTATGTTGTGACTTTCTCCCATGTCTCTATACTACCACCTTTTCCACATGTGAATTCTGTGCCTTGACTCAACTGTATTGCTTGAACACTCTTCCATCCCAACAGCAGAGTATTGTCTCCCCAACGCAGGGAAGCACTGCCCCCCCACATAGGGGTGGACAAGAAAAACAGGTTGCTTACCTGTAACTGTGGTTCTTCAAATGGTCATCTGTGTAGTCACACATATGGGCTCTGTGCCTGCGCTGAGGCCTGCTTCGGGAAACTTCTAAAGCTGAGGCGTTTTAGGCAAGAACCCTTCCCCCAACATCCTACTGCACATGCTCCTAGTGGATTCCCGCCTATCCCCTCAGTTCCCTGAGACCACCTATTGTGGCCTTGGGACTGAGAGGAATTTGGTACCAAAAAACATTGATACAAAGCATTGATACCGATGTAGGAAAAACTGAACCGTGACACCGAAGCAGGGATGGTGGGTGGGTTGTGTGACTGCACAGATGATCACTTGAAGAACCAGTTACAGGTAAGCAGCCTGTTGTTCTTCTTCTTCTTCGTGGCTCTGTGCATCACACATATGGGCGATGTACCAAGCTGACTTACCGGCAGGGGGCTGGTGTCCTTAGTTTGAGATGGAAGACAGCACGGCCCTGCTGAATGCACAGTCAGAACAAACCCGGATGTCCAAGCAGTAGTGCCAAATGAACGTCAATGGTGTGGACCAGGTCACAGCTTTACAAAGTTCTGGCAGAGAAACTCCTCAGCCACAGGTGGCTGAAGCAGCTACGCCGCGGGTTGAATGAGCCCTTACCACGTTGTCAAGCGGGAGTCGGCTGAGCTCATATGCCAGTTTTATAGTCTGGATGATCCAATTGGCAAACCTCTGAGATGAGACCGCGAGACCTGCCTGTCGGTGCCCATGACAGAGGAAGAGACGTTGGGATCGACGGATGGATTCGGTCCTGGCTTTGTAGAAGGCAAGTGCTGTTCTGACATAGAGTGTGTGTAGCGTCCTCTCTATTGGCATCAAAGGTGATGGAAAGAAAGCCAGCAGAACGATGTCCTGGCTCAAGTGGAACTCTGACACCACCTTCGATAGGAAAGTGATGTCCGGGCGAAGCACCACCTTATCCCAATGGAAAATAAGGTAAGGGGTGTCAATATAGAGTGCACACAGTTTACTTGACCGCCGAGCCGAATTGCCACAAGGAAAGCCACTTTCCATGTCAGGAGGCAAATGTCTATGGTAGCAAGAGGTTCAAACGGAGCAGAAGTGAGAGCTTTGAGAACCACCGACAGGCTCCAAGAGGGGACCACAGTCTGGACTGGGGGAAAGAGGTTACGAAGGCCCTTCAGGAATTGCCGAACCAGTGGATGAGAGAGGACAGACCTTCCGCTGATGAAAGGGCGGTATGCTGAAATGGCCACCAGGTAGACCTTTACCGACGATAATCTTAATCCCCTATTCAACAGCAAGTGCAGATACTGCAGGATCGTTGGTATGGAGCAGGAGAAAGGGTCGACCCACTTAGCTGCATAGGACTTCCTGGTAGATGGCTTTCAAGCCACATCCAGGACTGCCTGTATGTCAGGTGGAAGTAGTGTCTCTGTTAGTGGTGTATCCTCCATGCTGAGTGGTGGCGGGACCACAAGCCCCGGTTCTGTAGTCCGCCTCGATCCCCAGTAAGAAGGGATGGGAAGGTTGGTAGACGGACATGTTCTCTGTTGCTCAGGCAAAAGAGCAGAGTGAACCATGGTAGTCTGGGCCACCAATGAGCAATCAGAGCGTATCTTTGTGATGACTCTGGTGAGCAGCGGGATGGGAGGGAAGAGGTAGAACAGATCTCCCGACCAATGGTGAAGGAAGGCATCCCCCATCGATTTTGGGTCCATCCCTGCCCTGCTATAGAAAGCCTCGCATACTGTATTCTCCACCGTCAGGAACAGGTCGATCTTTGGAGTGCCCCAGACAAGGAAAAGTTCTTCCAACACCCGGGAGTCCAGTTGCCACTCATGGGATGACACCATGATCCTGCTGAGGGCATCTGCTAGAACATTGTCTTTCCGGGCGATGTAGATAGCTATGAAGGGCATCCCCCATGGAATGGCCCAGTTGAAAAGACGGTCAGGGTGTTGAGTTTGGAGGATCTAGTTCTACCCTGCCTGTTCAGATAGGCCACTACGGTGTTGTTGTCCATCACAACTTGTATGTGGTCGCCTTTCAACTCTGAGACGAGAGCCTGTAGAGCCAGGAATTCCACACAGCCAGGAGTTCCAGGTAGTTGATATGGGTGTGCAGCTCCAATTCCGACCACTGACCCTGGACCATGCTGTCTCCGCAATGGGCCCCCAAACCCATCAAGGAGGCATCGGTCGTTAGTGTCTTCATTGGAGCTGGTGGCAGAAATGGAAGTCCTTTCAAAAGCCTGTGGCTTACACTGGCTCAGCTTTTCTGAGCGTGGAAAGCTAAGCAGGGTCAAGCCTGGTTATTACTTGGATGGGAGACCCTCCTCTAGTTTCCTGCATTCAGCAGGGGGTTGGACTCAATAGCCTTGTAGGCTCCTTCCAACACTATGATCTATGAAATCTATCTATAGGTGAGATTTGTCCATCCATCATAGTAAAGATGCCTTTATCTGGGCTGGAAGAACCAGATAAGTGCGGTGAGTGTCCCTCTCGGTATCGAAGGCCTTTAGGAACCGAGCCTGCAGGGGCTGCATCTGGAGTTTGGCAAAAGTGACCACTGCGACTGTCGAGGCCATGAAACCTAAGAGGTGTTGGACGGTGTGGGCAGTTGCCCTGCGAACACAGTACAGCTTCGCAGCCAAGATGGGAATACTGTTGGTATGGTCCCGAGGGAGGAAAGCTTGTGCTCGAGTTGAATTAAGGAAGGCGCCGATAAACTGGATCGATCTCGACGGTTGCAGGACAGACTTCTTCCAGTTTGCATAGAATCTGAGGGTGCTTAGAAGTCGAAGGGTGAAGTCCACATCTAGATGGAGTGCATGCCCCAAGGAGTCCATAAGGAGCCAGTCATCCAGGTATGGGTAAACTTGGATGTCCTGAGAACGTTGGTGGGCACAGATCTAGGGATGTGCGCGGATCTCGATCAGGGGGTCGAAGCGGGGTGAGCTCGCCCCGCTCGACCCCCCCCAAGCTCCGCGCAACTTACCTTTCCCCGGCTCGGCACAAGTCCCCGCAAGAGGAGCCGGGGAAAGGTACTTCCTGGTCCCTGGTGCTGAGTTCTTTACGTAAATACCAGGGGAAACCACCTTAAAACGGCCGCAATTTGCTATTTGCGGCAGTTTTAAGGTAGTTTACCCTGTTTTTTACGTAAAAACTGCAGCGCCGGGGACCCAGAAGTGACACGCCGGGCAACCAGATGTCTGCTGAGCGCCTCGCTGCCACCGTGAGACAGATCGCGCGCCGGCGGCGCATGCTGAGCACCTGACGAGATGGGGTAAGTAGAATTCGTCCATCCCTACAGACGACAGCTGCACACTTCGTGAAGACCTTTGGAGTGGTGGATAGACCAAATAGAAGCACTGTGAATTGGAATGCATCTTGTCCAACACAGAACCGAAGAAACCGTTGGCTGTCAGGATGGATGACAATGTGGAAATACGCATCCCAAAGATCGATTGACACAAACCAGTCTCCCTTACGAAGCAGCGGCAAGATCGACTGGAGCGTAGTCATCCGGAAATTATTCAGGGTGATGAAGTAATTGACACCCTGCAGGTCCAGAATCAGATGAAGCCCTCCATCCCTCTTCGGCACTGTGAAGTAGTGGGAGTAGAGACACTCTTGAAGACAAGCAGACGGGAACCTCTGGATGGCCCCCTTCTGCAGTAGGGAGTCTATCTCCTCCAGCAGCGGAGGTGAAGGCTGTGTTGTATAAATGCCGAGGAAGGGAGGGAGAGCATTGAACTCGATCCTGTACCTGTGGTGGGCGATCTTGAGGACCCAGCTGTCGGATGTGATCCTCCTCCATGATGGTAGGTAGGAGGCCAGTTGGGCACCGAAGGATGGCCCAATGTTGTCCGCACTTACAGGGAAGTCAAAGACAATGCCTGTTTTGGTCTCCTCCTTTATGGTAGCCCTGGTACCGAGGGCTATTGGTATGAGTGCTTTGGTACCAAGGGCTCCTGCAGATGAGGTTGCTGTTGTGGCTGCTGAGGGGCACTGAAGGAGGGTGGCTGCCTCTACCACCTCTTCTGATGGAAGGGACGAGATGATGGCTGCGGTGCAAGACCCATCTTTCTGGCCGTTGTCCTGGCCTTTTGCATGTTATCCATCGCCTCATCCGTCTTCGCATTGAAGAGGCCCTCTCTGTCGAAGGGCAAATCTATGCAGGAGCAAGCCTCCGGCGTCAGAGAGGTCGAGCGTAGCCAGGCGTGTCAATGGAGGGCGACTGCTCCGACCAGAGCCCTGCTGTTACAGTCCTCTTGACGGCTTGCGGTATTGATCTGCTGTTGGGAGAGTTTCGTGGCTTCATCCTGGAAGACTCATACTAACTCCCTTTGGTCGTCTGGCAGGTGGTCGATGAGGGATCCCATCTTCTCCCAAAGGAATAGTTGATATTGACCCATGGTAGCTCTGTAATTAGCTACCTGAAGACCAAGGGAGGAAGTTGAGTAGATTTTTCTCCCCAGCAGATCAAGTCGATGTCCCTCTTTGTTGATTGGAGCAGTGTGTTGTTTTGTCGACCTTCCTTGCACTGACTCCACTATTATGGAGTTTGGTAAGGGGTGAGAGAAGAATTTGACATCCTCCTCCCTCACCCGATACATACTCTCCAGCCTCTTCACCATCAGAGGGAGTGTCACAGGTGTTCTCCAGGTCTTCTGGGCAGTCTGCACCAGCGTGGGCAGGAATGGGATTGCGGTCGGTACCTATGCTTTGGTGTAGACAGCATCGAATATCAGGTCCTCAATCCTCTGTTCTTGGTGCTGGGTTTGAAGGCCCAATGCTTGAGCCATCCACCAAATCCTCTCCGAGAAGTGGCCCAGGTCTCCGGATAAGGAGTCTCTATCCCGAGAGGAAACCGGTGGGTCTGGAGATGGCTCGGAGACGGTTTGAGATGGAATCCAACTCATAGCCTTCCGTCAACCATGAGGTTCTGAATTGAGGAGAGACTGGCAGTGCAGGGGCCTGGCTCATGACCTGCAGCTAGGGATGTGCCGCAAACCTGTGGGGGGCTCGCCTCTCTGCTGGCTTGCCTGTCCGCGGAGGCGCCCCCCCGCCTCGATCTTCTGAGTGGCGCGGAGCAGTTCTCTGCGCTGCTTGAGCCGCCGGCGCTGGTCCCGTCGCGTCACATTCGGCCCTGGAAGTGACGCGACGGGGACCCTGCGCAGGTGCAATACATCGCACAGGGGTCCAGTACGCCTGCACAGGGTCCCGTCCCGTCACTTCTGGGGCCGGATTTTGGCCTGCTACGCCCGCACAGGGCGAACAGTTACATCCCTACCTGCAGCGGAGCAGCTGGCTGCAGTGGGGCGGAGACTGGATCTGGTGAAGGAGGCCTGCACATGGAAGCAGAAAGCTCTCTTCTGGCGAGCTCTCGAATATTGAGAGGAATCTTCTCGTGGTCGAAGTGGGGGTTTCTTGGCTGTGGGTGAAATCCTCTCGATACCTCGGAGAGCGTGGCAGGTCCCGGTATCAATCACCGTATCGATCGCCATATCGACGTCGATAGTCCTCCCAGTAGAAGCGGCTCAGTGGGTAGGACCATTTGGATCCCTTCTCCCAGTCAGAGAAAGGGCATCTAAAACGATGCTGCTTGGAGAGGGTGCACTCTCTTTATTCTTTTTTTTTTTTTAATTTTTATTTATATATTTTAAATGAACACACATACAAAAGAACATAAACCTACAAATCATAACTCCCAGTGCACCCGTCACCTCGGGGCCAAAACCAATTCTATCCACATAATCCATCATTAATCTATATTCCAAAAATACATCGTATCATGACATGGCTTACTCCCTTTTCCCTTTACTAAAACATAATCTAAAAATGGTCCCCATATATCCTTAAAATTATTTTCCTTTAATTGTCCCCTTTTACATTTAATACTACATGTTAGTTTATCATTTAAAGCAATATCCCAAACCTCTTTATACCAATCTATTATTAAGTACTGATGTTGAACTTTCCAATTCCTTGCTATCAATAATCTCCCTGCCGCTAATAAACTTACAATTACCCGTATATACTCAAGTACAGGTCGGCCCTAATATAAGTCGTGGCCCCTAATTTCACCCCCCAAAACTGGGAAAACTTATTGCCCCCAGTATAAGTCTAGGGTGGGAAATGTATGAGGGGAGACTCCCGTCGCCACCCCCAGACACCCCCCGCCACCGTACCTGCACCCGCTGCCGCCGAAGCCCCGCCACTGCCAAAGCCCCCCCAGGACCCCCGCCGCCAGGCACCCCCCTCCACCCCCAGGACCCCTGCTGCCACCCCCAGACACCCCCACGCCACGCTGTTCCTCTCCGCTCGCTCTTTAAAATTATTTTCCTCCCCCCCCATACCTTTGTCAGCGGCGGCTCGCTCTGCTGGCGCCTTGCGCGCTGCCATGCCGGCTCCTAGGCAGGGAAGCGGTGCAGCAGCGCAAGGCGCCCGTAGAGCGAGTGGCTGGGCTGCGTCTCCCTGGCAGGGAGACATGTGGAGCCACTCCGCTATTCCTCCACTCGCTCTTTAAAATTATTTTCCTCCCCCCCCATACCTTTACCAGCAGCCGCTCGCTCTGCGGTCGCCTCGCGCGCTGCCATGCTGCTTTGTTCCCGGGAGCCGGAAGTTATGCCCGTCGCGGCCCGGAAGCGACGAGGGCGGCGCCGGCAGCGCCGCGAGCCTCCGCTTACAAACACAAAGGTAGGGGAATGGCGGAGCAGCTCCACGTGGGTCCCTGGCAGAGAGATGCGGCCTGGCCACTCGCTCTGCGGTTGCCTCGCGCGCTGCCATGCCGGCTCCCGGGAACGAAGCAGCATGGCAGCGCGCAAGGCGCCAGCAGAGCGAGCGGCTGCTGGTAAAGGTATGGGGGGGGAGGAAAATAATTTTAAAGAGCGAGTGGAGGAATAGCGGAGTGGCTCCACATGTCTCCCTGCCAGGGAGACGCAGCCCAGCCACTCGCTCTACGGGCGCCTTGCGCTGCTGCACCGCTTCCCTGCCTAGGAGCCGGCATGGCAGCGCGCAAGGCGCCAGCAGAGCGAGCCGCCGCTGACAAAGGTATGGGGGGGGAGGAAAATAATTTTAAAGAGCGAGCGGAGAGGAACAGCGTGGCGTGGGGGTGTCTGGGGGTGGCGGCAGGGGTCCTGGGGGTGGAGGGGGTGCCTGGCGGTGCCTGGCGGTGGCGGCGGGGGTCCTGGGGGAGCGCTGACCCACTTATAAGTCGAGGGGGCATTTTTCAGCACAAAAAATGTGCTGAAAAGCTAGACTTATTTTTGAGTATATACGGTAATTCCTTTTTCTCTTGTGAACACAAAAGTTTCTCCGTTATTGATAACAATGCTAATTTTGGACAGACCTCCAAATTAATGCCAATAATTTCTGAAATTTCTACAAAAATTTTATTCCAAAAATCCAATACGCTTTTGCAACTCCACCACATATGACCATAAGTACCAAGTTCCTGACATCCTCTCCAACACAATGGAGCACAATTACTATCTATTTTGTTTAATCTTACTGGAGTCAGATACCATCTCCAAACAGTTTTTAAAAAATTCTCTTTTATCCTTACTGACATATTTCTTAATATACTTCTGCCCCAAATATTTCTCCACTCCACATTCGATATCTCCTCCTCAAATTCCATTTCCCATATCATCTTAAGGTTATCTTTTTTCGCTTCAATCCTCTGAAACATTTTATATATCTCCTTAGTTAACCCTCTGGAAGAAACATTCCCTTCTATAAGTTCTCTAGACAACATTTTCTTTTCAAATCCAGTAAGCTCCTCTCATGCTCATTTCTCTTCTTCCATTTCTTGGTCCACTGATCTAATTGCATTACATTTAACCACGAACTTCTACCTGGCCCAATCATTTCAGATATTTGTTGTCTAGTCTCAATTTTTCCCATCCAATCCATTAATTTGATAACCTTATTTTCCCTAAATATAGCTTCCCAATGCTGTGCATTTTCTGGAAAGTCCTCCATTGCTACCACTGGAATTAACAGGGATATCCCTGGTATAAAAATCTGTCTATTACTATTCCAAATCCCTACCATATTTTTCAAGAAGGGATTTTCTATTCTTTTTACCCTACTATTAGTTTTTTTTTAAAATAAAAATTTTTCCATCCCAATTTCTATTTCCTCCGTTTCTATTTCTAACCACAAAATATTCTTCTTAACTAAAATGTCCATTATAAACCTCAACTGATTAGCTATATAATACCACTTGATATTAGGAAGGCCAAGCCCACCTTCTTTTTGGGATTTATACCATTTACTCTTAGTAATCCTCGCCTTTCCCCCCCCCCGTTACAAAAATTATTAATTATTGCTTGCCATTCCTTAATTTCTTTCTCTGATAAACAACTTGGTATCATTCTAAATAAAAAAATTATCTTTGGTAATATCTTCATTTTTATCAAAGCTATTCTACCAAACCATGAAAGACCAATTTTTTAATATTCCTCTATCTTTTTTTTTACCTCATTCTTTAACTTTCTAAAATTTTGTTCTCCTATTTTTTCTAGCTCTTTTAAAATATCTATACCAAAATATTTAATTATACTTTTTACCTTAATGTTTGATCTTTTTTTAATCCTTTCTAGCTCCTCTATTTTACTATAATTAAACAACATAATCTCAGATTTATCCCAATTTACTTGCAACCCCGTAACATCCCTAAACTCCTTTAAATGATTCTCTAGCCTATCCATCACTTCCATGGGATTTTCAATTGTTAACAAAGTATCATCTGCAAAAAGATTAATTTTTATCTTATCCTTTATCCCTATCCCTTTTAAATTATTATCCTCTCTAACCACATTTGCCAAAACCTCCATAACTAACACAAATAAGATTGGGGAAAGGGGACAGCCCTGTCTGGTACCTCGGCCTAGAAAAATTTGATCCGTTATACTATCATTTACTACAACTGACGTCATATTTTGAGCATATAATTGATCAATAACACTCTCTTTATTCTGGGAGAAGAATCCTCGAGACAGGTGGAGGAGAGGGATGCCTCAGTAGCTGTCGAGGACTGGCAGCCAGCTCCTTTTCAGGGAGATGCTCCCCAGCCAGGGAGATGTCACACATCTCTCCCTCCAAGATGGATGTCGATGGTGGAGCCATATCAAAGACGAAGTGAACAGTCGTGCCCTCGGTACCAGTGGGTGTTGCCGCAGTACCAAGGCGGGCAGAGAAGAAGAAGGGTGGAGAGTCGGTGTCCATTTTGAGGAGCCTTTCAACCTCCGATGCTCCTTCTTCTTCTTGCAGTGCTCCAAGTTCACCTTCGCCTTCTTGGCCAGTTTCTTGGCCATGGTGATGGCTAAACTGTGACCGTGTTGGGTGATCAAGAACGACCATCTCCGGGTGAGGAGGGGTTGGCAGATTATTGGGGGAAAGTGCACACTTCTGAAAAATATGCACAGAAATTCATACTTTTCCCATTTGAATAAGCCGAAGAACAGGTCGGAAATAAAAACAGGAGCAAACCATAGGAGTGAATCAAAACGAGCTTCCAAGTAATTTTTGGACAATTTAGGCAAGCTTGAAAATTATTTATTTAATTTATTTATTTTTTATACTGCCTAACAGCCGAAGCTCTCTTTGCGGTTTACAGCAATTACCAAGACAGTCCCTGCCCACAGGCTTACAATCTAAAAAGACACGACACACGAAAGAAAAAGGAGTGCAGAGGGAGGAAGGGGGAATATTAATTAATACTCCTGGCAGGGCTGGTGGAATGGCCCTGCACTCCCTCTCTTCTCCCTCTGCACGGCCTGCTGGAATGGCTGCTGGTGGTGACAGTAGAGGGAGGAGGAGCCTTCATGAGGGAGGCCTTTCAGCAGGGCTGGTGGAATGGCCCTGCGCTCCCTCTCATCTCCCTCCTCTCAGCCCCAACATTAGTTTAGTTTAGGTTCACGTAGATCCATTATAGTTCCCTCTCTCAGGCCCAACATTATACTTCCTTGAGGCTGCAAACCTATACCGCTTGCCTGGGAATAAGCCCCATTGAACAAGAAATTACTGGTTCTCCCCTCCCTCCACCCCACATGCAGGTAAGCTCTCCATTGGCAACGCTCAGGGGCTCTTCTCCAAGCATCTTCTCCAAGCATCTTCTCCAACGCTCAGGGCTCTTCTCCTGGCCAAACACTCATGAGCACCTTTGCCTTGCAGGTTCAGTCAGGAGCAGAACTGTCTGTCCCTTCACACACAGTCCACTCTCCAACAGATACAACTGATGGGACCATGGAACCACCGTCCCATGCAGTCCATGAGGAGGCCCATCTCCATCCACATGCAGCCAGCTGTTTCTTGCACCAAGCCATGTGATGGCAGAGCACCACCAGCAGCCATTCCAGCAGGCTGAGAGGAGGGAGATGAGAGGGAGTGCAGGGCCATTCCACCAGACCTTCTGAAAGGCCTCCCCCATGAAGGCTCCTCCCTCAATGTCACCAGCAGCAGCCATTCTAGTGGGCTTAGAGGAGGGAGCTGAGAGGGAGTGCAGGGCCATTCCACCAGCCCTGCCAGAAGTATTCATTAATTTTTCCCCTTCTTCCCTCTGCACTCCTTTTTCCTTGTGTGTCGTGTCTTTATAGATTGTAAGCCTGAGGGCAGGGACTGTCTTGTTAATTGATTATATGTAAGTCCCTCTGGGACCCTTTTTGGCTGAGGAGTGGCATAAAAATGTTTCAAATAAATAAATGCAGCAGACTTCACTCAACAAACACATGCACACACAGGACTTGTTTCTAAGTGAATGCTTTTAAAATAAATAACAGCAATAACGTATGACTTCTCAGGCACTTCAAGCTTGATGATTACAGACTCTGTATGTTGTGAGGATAAAATGGAGGAGGAGGAGGAGGAGGAGGATGGTTATGTAAGCTGCCTTGGGTTCCTTGCAGGAAAAAAGGCGGGGTATAAATATAATAAATAAATGTTACTTATTCTGTGAGGTAAGGAAAACCACAAAGCGTATCTCTTCATCGCTAAACCCTAGCAAGCATCAGTTAAGTCAGTTAAGTGTAGGAGCAGACTGACTGTCAGAGAATTATAGACAGGAGTTCTAACCTGTTGCTAAGCAATGTCCAGAATTCCCTCCCCTGCTACTATCAAGTGGTTCAGTCCACTGAACCCTGCCCCCTGACTTCTCAGAGAAGCTTGGTTTCTGCCTTTGCCCTTTAACTAGACTACAACAGTCTATCTTAACCCTTTACTTGGCAGGCAACGTAACAAACCCTCCCTGCAGAGTTGTCATCTTCTCATCACATATTCCAACACCATGAGGGACACCACCCAGTTGCATTCCTCTGACACGTAACTGCCAGACTGGTAGACAACCCCAAACATCTGCCTTTCAGGATGCATCCCATTCCAGATGCTGTGAAATAAACATGCTTTCCTTTGATGAAACTGGTACATGAAACCCAATGCCGTGTAGAACATTTTGTACCCGGGCATTGCTCCCTGCACTCCTAGGTTTGTGCTGTAGTGCCAGAAGCAGCCATGTGTCCTTAGAGATAATCATAAAGCTGAACCAACAAGCTTGGATTTGATAATGAAAGGGTGAATCTGAAACTGAACCATATTCACAGTGCAGGTAGAATGGGCTTCTGGATAAACTGTTCTTACCTTGCCTTTGTTGTAAAACGGGGCTAGGAAACAGTTTTGGGATGGGAGGATGAATGATACCACACCCCACACTCCATGGGTAAGATGACATCAGGGGGTACGGCCACCCCCCTGACATCATCTGGCCAAAGTACCGGCAGGGATTCCTCCAATGGGTGGGACCTGGAGGATAAGCCCGCCCCCTGAAGGAATTCAAGGAGGCTCCGCAGGGCAGATGGGGAACCTCTGCAGGCTGGATTAGGCCGTGGGCCAGAAGTTCCCTATTCCTGTTGTAAACTCTGTTTAAAATTAAACCATGACACGATCGTTACCTTGCACCACGATAAACAGAGGACCATTTACACAGTGGAGATGGTGAGCCAGAGAGTGGGGTGAAAAAGGAATTTGGTTTTCCTGATAGGTAAGCAAGCCAGAAATTAATTTCTTCATTTAGGATTTTAAACACAACCACCTGGGTGCTGCCTTGGATATACTAGCTGTATAAGCAAATTCAGCAAGAAATCTGGCATTTCTGCTGAAATTTGCTTTTGTAGGGCATGTTTCATTTCATTTATTAACTTTGTATCCTACACCTTGAGCACACATGTGTTTCAAAGATGGCTCACAAGAAGAAGAAAAGTTCTCCACTGGAGACAGCACTGGAAAGGAAGTGGAGTGAGATAAATGCTTCCTGCATCTAGAAGCTTTTCCTTGCTTTTCCTCCCTTTGCTTTGGCTCAGCAATGGAGCCATGTCTGTGTGACACACTTGCTCAGGACAAATGCAGGCCATAATTTTCTCCCTATGGTTGTGGCCTTTCTAAGGTTGTGTGTGAGCTGACCACATTTTTTGTACAATTTCTTCTATCATATACCTCCACCACTGCCTTGTGCCATCTACACCTAATAAAGCTTGCACTTGTCCTAATTCCTTTCTGGCTTTTTAGTGAGACCATGCAAAATAGGGTCCATTCCTGCTGCAATTACCCTTTGCTGTAGGAACGAACATTGGATCTTTTTTTCACCCCTGCCATTCTTCCTTTTTATCAAGAGGAGATGATGATGATGATGATGATGATGATGATGATGATGATGATGATGATGATGATATTAATATGTCTATTCACACATCCAGGAATCTTCACTAAGGCTACAATCCTACGGACACTTACTTGGGAGTAAGCCCTATTGAACTCAGCAGGGCGTACTTCTGAGTAAACACACTTATAATTTACACTGTATGAAACCACTTTTCAACATCTTTCTTTTTGCTCCTTATTTTGTACATCTGCTTATTTTCCAAGTATATTTCCCCTTAATTTTCTGATTTGGGGGCCTGTATCATGTATTAAACAATATCTGAAAGGTGTGTACATCAAGTCTGCTCTATAAATGAAATGAAAAAGAAAAAAATGCCTTGTATTCCTGTTAAAAGGAAGCCTTTCGCTGCTGCACAGGTACAAAAACTATGTTAAAGATGACACAAAATCCGGCATGCAACTTGTAAGACTGTCGTACCAATATAAGTACAGTCGAACCTGATCCTTGCTGTAAGAAAACATCTCTCTAGTAATTTATGCACTGGTGGCCAATAGAAATCGTTATTGCCACACATGTGGCTCATGTTTCATGCCATTTTGAGGTTGTTGGGGTTTGTTTGTTTTGGTATAGTATCTATTCAATCAAACAGCTGCTAAGTATTAAGTATGCTAAGGTACAACTAAAGTAATCTGTACCATCATATTAGGAGAGCCCTCCTGTATAGAAAGTAGCATTCTCAAGAAAACATTTCCTGTTAAAATATTTTAGAAGGGGAAAAAACCAGGATTCTCATCTTTTATTTTGTTAGATGGCATTAGAGTGGTGACTGATTACAAGGATAAAATGATATGACTGATATAGATGAAAAAGCATAGTAGCATCTTGTGTATTTATCCTTTCATGCATTTTCTGCATCTGATTCTGAAGTGAGAAATGTTCTTGTCTCTAACATAGGAGCAAAATAAGGTGCAAAAAAAGGGGGGGGAGCAGAGTATGTGGTTGGGAAGCTGTTACCCTTTGTTCAAAAGTCCAATTATAAGATGGCTTTTGTGCTTTAAAAAAATAAAATAAATAAGCCAGGCTTTTCATTTAAAAAAATATTAATAGCTAGATACTCATTTGCATACCAAAGCACATTTTCATATTTGTGTGATGGTATATCTGGCAATTATCTTACAAAGATACAGTACTCATTTCAGCCAATTGCCACAGGCTCAGCATTACTGAGAGGAGTTTTTTTTTAAAAAAGAGAAGAAACATTAGAATCAACGGGGGGGGGGGAGGAGATTCCGGTTTTTCTACCCACTACCATGAACATACTTCACGTTTAATTTCACCCTATTGCCACGGGCACTGTGTTGTTATGACAGCTGATCTGCCATTGAATAGCTGTAAAAGAAAATCAACAAAGGATCGCTTCAGTGACTTTCGATGCAATTTATTGGAGCTTGTATCTTGCGGCTGCTGCCGCCTGTCGGGGTAATGACACATGATGGGTGATTAAAGTGCAAGTCCTTAAATCAAAGCTGTGCTGATGGTCTGAAGAGGCAGCAAACAGCACTCGGAGCTTGTTCATCTCTCATGGTGGGAGGACCTCATTAGGACAAAAAAAAGGCCTGTTATACTAACAAGAGCAAATGCTTGTGTCTAGGGAAACTTCTTCATGTTTTCAAGGTTTAGCATAAATTTTCCTGTAGCTCCTCTCAGATGGTGTATTCAAAAAAGAAAAAAAAATACTGATATGTTATTATGCACCAGCATGCATTTGATGATTACAATTGAGAATCCAGGTGATTCTTTTCCTCCATTCATTTTTACACAATTGCAGCTTGCAGTTTCCACTGTATAGAAACCAAGTCCTTCTGATATACACACACACACACACACACAAAGAACAGAATATATATATATATATATATATGTGTGTGTGTGTGTATGTGTATGTATATATATATATATATATATATATAAAATAATGAATAATTATACATTTTCCAAGCCAGAGTAGTGGCAAGAAATAAATCTTCGGGAGTCTTATACGGGAAAGCCGAAGGGTACGGGAGTCAGGGGAGACAAAACAGCTACAATTCTACATTTGGTTATGCGCAGGACAGAGAACTGAAAACAATCACAGGATTCCAAATACAGTAATACCTTGGATTGCAAGTAACTTGGTTTGAGAGCATTTTGCAAGACAAGCAAATTTTTAAATATTTATTTAATTTTTTTTGACTTGATATACAAGCGACGTCTTGCAATACAAGTACTTAATTGCAATTTAAGTACGGCTTAAATTAAAAATCTCTGTACAAATTTTTTGGGGGCAATTTCGTTTTGATATACAAGTGTTTTGGATTACAAGCACATTTCCGGAACGAATTATGCTCTCAATCCAAGGCATGACTGTAGATTATCCTCTTGCCAAGTAATACATTGTGAAAACCCCAATTCACTTAGGATCCTCGTTGCTGATGTTACTTTTCCTTATGCGAACAATAAAGCCCTGTTATCAGACATGCCCACCCCTTCACCTAACTGGGGGCTGGAGTTTGACCAAACATTTGCACATATGAATTATATTGTGAGTCTCCTTAATCTCAGGTTGTGAGTGACAGATCAAATTAGCTTGGTCCACTGATGCATGGGGTTTATTTATTGTATTTAATTAATTGGTTTCAGAATTTATATTCCACCTTTCTGTGCATAAGCACATTGATGGTGGCATACAACAATACAGTAACACACACAACCCTAAAACCAGAAATAGTAAATTGAAGCAATAAAACATGCCATCTAGAGGGCCAAATATATATATTTAAAGCCTGCTGAAATAAAACAGCTTTCAACATATGCTTAAAAGTGAGGAAAAATAGGGCCAGATGAACCTCTCTTAGGAGGACATTCTGTAATCCGGATACCACAACCAAAAGCCACCCCCCTTTTTGCCTGTCTTCCTTCTTTCTCCTCCACACATAATCACTTATAAATTTGAAGGGATTATGAATGATAATCTTTCTTCATAAGGAAACAGTTGCAATATTTAAAAGAAAGAAAGAAAAACCAAGCAAGCTCAAAATCAAGGCCAATATGGAGTTAAGTGAGCATAAGTAACTTGGGGGCTGTTCGCAAGACATGACAGCCCACCATGGGTTATTTAACCCATGGTGAGGCTGTGGTGGGTGCGGGATGTGTATGACCACCATTTTGAATATGCAACTCCCACTCGGGGGTTTTTGTGTCATGCAAACTCAGCAAGCATGGGTTATGCAAGGGTTAAACAACTCTCACATAACCCACACTCACTGGGTTCGCACATCACTTAACCCTTGCTGGAACCCTGTCTCAGGGGCCAATGTAGAGTTGAATGTGCATAAATCCATTAAAAGCAATGGGTTTATCCAATGTTAGTCTGACTTAAGTCTCATTCATTTCAATGGGTGTATTCCAAGTAGGACTAACATTGGATATAGCCCAATGGGCTTTAGTATGTTTAACTTTGTGCTGGATTGTGGCCTTCAGGTCCTTGGGCTTTATCCAGTGTGACACAAGCACTAATATTAATTACATTGTGCTAGCATAAGGGACCTCTAGCACAATACCAATAGCGTTAGCTGGCATGATGAGTTTTCTGGGGGACCCTGTCATGCCAGCTAACGCTATTGGTGTTGCACTAGAGGTCCCTTATGCTTGCGCGACATCATTTACATTAGCACTCATGTAGCATTGGATACTGTCCTTCAGGTGCATATGTATACAAAACCTGCCCATACCACCATTACTAACATTTTATATTATTCCAAGTAAATGTTCCAGGTGCCCATTTCTGCCATCAGGACCTCTGGGAAACATTAGCTGTTAATTCTAGTTATCATTAAGTTTTTAGCCACCAATTGCACAGTATCTTTGAAATGTTGATTTAGCAGATAACACATCAGTTGTTGAGAAGAACAGCTGCTTTGATGTGCTGCCTTGGCTTGGCACAGAGGTTATTGCAAGTTAACATGGGACTTAAGTAGGTGGACTACATTTCATTTCTGATCATGAAGGCTTAAGCATAGAAATAAGGAATAGTTTTGATGCATTTATTTCACAGCTGTAGATATTACAGGGAAGGGATAATACGAGCTCAAGCATTTCTTCATATAGTTTTCCATTTTGTTTTGTTTTCTGCACACGGAAGTACCCATTCCTACACATCTATTTGGCATTAACAGGGATGTGAAAAAGCAAGGAAGTGAACACAGTCTTTGCCTAAAGGCCTACAATTGATACATTTTCATTACATTGTTACTGCCACCACAAAACCCATTTCTCCCAGGACACCCACACCTTTTTAAGCCTTGCCCCACCAGAATCACTACTCTCCAACTGTCCAGATTAGTCTTAAATACTTTTATCTTATTGTTAAAACATTCCCTATCTGTCTCTTTTGTGTGTGTGTGTGTGTGTGTGTGTGTGTAGGCATTCATGTGTTACTGGGCAGCAGCACTAATGAGATTCTCACACAATCTTCAAAGATTATCCCAAAGATAATGGGCAGAGCAGGCTTCAAATTTTGAGGCTCTCACCGATCCCTTTTTCTATTGCCATTCTCATCTGGGTGGAGGTTGCCAGTTTGCCCAGGAAGCTTGCCTACAGAGGAGTAGAGCTAGGAGTCCTTTGCCCTTCTTCCCTACTAGCTAGCAGTGACTTCAGAGGGATTGTGGAGGGCCTAGGTAGAAGAAAGAGCCCACCAGTTATGCTGGGCACCTCTCCTGCATTTCCTACAGCTGCCTCCATGCCAGAAGAGTCCGGGGAGGAGAACAATTGACGGCTGAAGTGGAAGCAGAGTTCTTCAGCAGCTGCGCTTCCTTGGTAAGATACACACAAGGGCGTTGTCTGCTCTCCTGCTCAGATATGTTGTTTGATAAAGAAATGCTGGAAGAGAGTGAGGGAAATGATGTGAAAGGCTTTCGTGGCAGGGCACAGGCATGGGGCTGTGTTGCAGCAAAGCTATCTGCTCTGAAACACCCCCCTCTTAATTGTGAATGTGTATTGTGGTGGTCTGTGGGGGAGGCTGTAGTAGCTCAGTGGTGAGAGAAAGACACACTGCACATGCTCTGAGGCAGGTTCCCATATTATTACAAAGCATATGCCAAGGCTCAAACTCAGGGCCAAACTAGATGCAGCTACGTATCTCATTTTAAAAAATAAATAAATCACAGGCATGTGGGGAAGGGGAATTTGGCACATGGGGAGGGAAGGCTTATCTCCTCCCCAGCATGCTTGGGACCAAAATCAACCCTCCCTGTGCGGTTACAGGACTTAGGAAGAAACTTCCCATTGGTGCCATAAGCAAGCAAGCTGGGCGGGTGAGCATTCTATGGAGAGTTGCCCAGCAAGGAAGACCAAGTTTTCAGGAAGGAAGTCTGAAGTCTTCCTGGAAGGGAGGGGAAGTGGAGACACTGCAGCAGCCTTACAAGGCAGGGGATGGACTGTGTTTCAACAATACAGGATACTGATAAGGGAGGAGTGAGCTGTGCTTAAAATCAAGGAGAGAGGCAGTCGTCTTCAGGCCTGTGTGGGAGCCATCATCTTCCCTGGAACCCCTCTATCCCCTTATAACTGGATGTATGTGGAGACAGGTTACAGTTGCTCAGTGGGGGAGGGGAGCACTCTGTGCATGCTCTGTAGCAGTGCATCACATACCACATAAATGAAAATGATCCTTAAGTACTGATAAATTGAAATTCTTAAAAGTTTGCATGCAGAGAAAGGTCCTGGAAGGTGGAGTAAAGTTAAAAAGTAGAAACAAATGGAGAAGTGTTGCTCTAGGACAGGGGTGGGCAACTTTAGGCCCAAACATCCGGAGGGCAACAACTCCCATCATCCCTCACCATTGGCTGTGCTGGCTGGGGCTGATCAGAGGAACCACAAGTTCCCCTGCACTAGGACATCCCTCCTCCAGCAGCTCCTTCCACACAGAGTGCCCCTCCCTGCCCCCCACCCCCATGCTCTGCCATGGATCAACTTGACAGACCCATCTCTACATAACATGCTGCAAACGTGTGTAACCGTGAACGTGGCCTGACTCATTATCTGGTCTGCACAAACTTTATTTGTTCCTGCTTGGGCACATTTCTACTGTGAAAAGTTGGCCCCAACAACAAAAACAGTCCTGCCATTGTCTGTCAGACCCCATCTAAGGGTCTATTCCCTGGGTTCCTAAGGTCCACCGTAGCCCCACCCAGATACTTATACACAGGACTGTTCCTCATAGGAACAGAGGACACTGCCTTATACCAAGTCAGACCATGGGTCCATCTAGTTCCATATTGTTTACACTGACTGGCTGTGGCTCTTCAGGGTTTCACGTAGTAGTCTTTCCCAGCCCTACCTGGAAATGCCAGGGACTTAAGCTGGGACTTCTTGCATTCAAAGCAGCTGCTCTAACACTGAGCTATAGTCCTTCCCCTGCACTCCTAGGTTTTTGGAAGGCTTCATTAAGGCAAGAAGAAAGAACTACTACTTCAAATCCACAGTCCACAAGTTTATAGTCTAAGGCAGTGTTCTCCAACCTTGGGTCCCCAGATGTTTTTGGCCTACAACTCCCAGCATGCCCCAGCCAGCTACGCTGGCTGGGGCATGCTGGGAGTTGTAGGCCAAAAACATCTGGGGACCCAAGGTTGGAGAACACTGGTCTAAGGGCTTCTTCTCGTATTATGAGCTGCCTGCAGAAACCCATATGTAAACATGAGAACTTCGTGTGTGCGTGTGTGTGTGCGCGTGTGTGTGCGTGTGTGTGTGCGTGTGTGCGTGTATATAAATAGATGGATAGATAGATATTTCCTACATTTGACACAGACTTCACTTCAGCTGACTTCAGATATTTGCAATCATTCTTCATGCTTAACGGTTCAAATGAAATCTGAGAAATGTTGAATAGCAGAGAGAAACTTCTTGCAAGGAATGTGGAAAGTGTAACCCAGCAAGGCAAGGAGTTCATTTCATGTCTGTCTTACAGCTTTTCTCTGTGATCAAACAGGAAAACAAAACTTAATAATTTGAAAATGCAGACTCCACTTGAGTCGGGAGCGAGTTATATGGCACTAGTTTTTGTTTCTTTATTGGAGTTCTATCTGGCCTTTCATTTGCAGAAGTTGAAAAACAAACAAAACCAATGTTTGGGAAAGTAGCAACAACTAGATTTTTATGACTTGATGCCAGCGTGGATAAAAATCAATTATTTTTTTAAAAATAAAATAAATAAAAACAACCATTTAAAAAAATTAAGATTTTAAAAATGTAAATCATTTCTTTAAAAAAATGTAAATAAAATAACTACATCTCAACTTTTCATCTCATGAAAATGGTTCTGTCCAGGCTAACTACCAGCTCTTGCTTCTTGAAAGTTCTGGGTGTCCATTTTCTGTTTCTCTTACTAAAGTCCCCATGTGCAAATACACAGGCTGGATAGGACTGTAGTTATGTGCTTATGTGGTAGTGGAGCTGGGCCAAGCAGGGCAGAGGAGTTACGTGGTTAAGACAGAATGACAATCAATGTTGTTGTTTTAAAATCAGAAAAATCTAAGTTTTTAAAATGTAAATTGGATTTATTTTATTTTATTTTTAAAAAGGTAAATACTAATATTTTCACCTGATGAAAATAAATTGTTCTAGTCTGCCCTGTAGCTATCAAACCTTGCTTTGACCTATCAGACATGGGCATTTCATTTTTGTTTGCTGCTTTGTTTTTGTGAGGGTGAAGCTTCCACAGAGTGAAGTGGAAAGCAGTGACACTGGAAAGAGAAAGAGAAGATGGGTCATAAGAAAGAACCTATATGGGAATATTTTAAAGACATTCCCTCTATAAGTAAAAAAAAAAAGAGGAAAGCATGCAAAATATATACAGTGAGACAGATGCAAAGCCTGCTTGTAAGAATGAAACAAAGTAAATATTCTATTTAGTTGTAAATGAACATGGTTTAGTGGTTATATATATATACGGTATATATTATTATGGCAACCCAACGGGTTTTAGCCATTTTGGTTTAGTGGTTAGATTTGCACCATTCTTCAGAAAATACATGAAAAAATTTCAGTGGGAAACGTAATTTAAATCAACTTTATTTCTTGCTAATTTAAACCAACCCACCCTGTTAGATGCAAAAAAAATCCCAGAAAATACCCCATTTATAAAGCAGGGGAGGGAGCTCTTCAGTTGAAGTAATCTCTTCTGCATATAACAATCTAATTTTAAAATATAAGAGTTATTGGGCTGGTAGCAAGTTGTCAACAGATGTTGTTTGTGGTTTGCGAGATGGGAGGTGTGTTGATCTTTACGTGCATCTTTTTCAGAGTAGTAAATTACTTTCTGGATTCTCATGATTTAAATTATACTTCTTAATCCACATTAGTTTCTCAGTTGCTCTATCATAGTAGTGTTTGCCCTGAAAGCCTCTAATTATTAAGGAAAGCAAAGGGGTGAGGGGGAGCTTCCAAGCATGTCGGAAAATATCTGTCAATCATTCTGCATGTTTGAGAACTATATTTCTTTCTAACCTTGTCACCCAGAAAGCACTGCCTGTAGCTCATTTCCTCCCTTGTCTTATTCTGAGAGGCAGTTAGAGAGTGACCTTGCGGAGCTGGGCAATCACATTATGTGGGATCAATTAATGGCTAGCAGAGTGAGTCACACTGTGAGAGAGCTTGAGGCTTGCATCTAGTAGTACAAAAATCCCTCAGGACTGGAGCAGAAAAGCCAATATGTGAGGCGGCAGCGATAGAGTGGAGAGAAGCAAGGAAAATGGCAGAGGAAAAGACTACAATGAAACAGGAAAGCAATGAGTAAAAGAATGAAGACACAAGCGTGAATAAAAAGATTTAAAGAACACCACATAGGTGCTTATGACTATGGCCTATTAAACACCAATCATATAATTTTATATACTGAACTCCAGGCTGCCTTAAATGCGTGTTTGGCTAAAGACTCTCTGCCGTACAAACAGTGCATATTATGACTGCTTTACAAATGCAAAATTGGAAGTCTGAGCATGGTGGGGGGAAGGGAGGGGAAGAGAAGAAGGGGCAGCATGCGTGTGTATGTTTGTTATCTTAGAGCCAGAGGAGCTTTCATTAGATTCAAACAGTAACTGACTCTCCAGAGAGGTCTCCTGCTCTTATTTGATAAGGGATGCTCTTTTATCATACATGAAACTGCATGGCATGATCAGACAAAGACTGTGTATAGCTGTCAACTAAGAAGAAGCCAGGTTTTCTATTTTATCTTATTTTTGTACCCGATTAGCAAAAGACACTGCGTTACTACTAGTCTACAACTGACTGGCCTGTTAATAGCTGCCTTGGAAAACTGGTGTTCATCCTGATTTCTGAAAAACAGTTAGCAATTCCTAATATTCCTGCCTTGTCCACTATATTGGCCCCCCAAAAATTAATCAGATCAAAAGACACTCTTATCACTGCATCCTGTACTGCATCACTAGAGAAGACCACCACTTGGAATGATGATACCAGCATGCCTTGAAAGGCCAGTGCTCAATCTTTAACAAAGCCTTTATATTCAGCAATACTTAGAATTCAAAGTCTTTAACAAAGCAAATAACCAGGTTTCACTTTCCCTCTCTTTTATAGTGATTGTGTTTATCACATTTATATCCCGCCTTTCTTCCATGATGAAACTCAACTGGGTGATCTCCCACCCAGGCACTGATGATGAAACCCAGACCTGCTAGGCTCCAGAAAGCTGATCATAAGTTAAACATGAGTCAGCAGTATGGAATGGCTGCAAAATAGGCAAATGTGATTTGGGGCTGCATTAATAGAAGCATGGTTTCCAAGTCATGAGATGTAAGAGTTCCACTTTATTCTGCACTAGTCCAACCTCACCTACTCTATCCAGTTCTTCATACGGTAAGAAAGAGGTAGACAAACTGGAATGGATTCAGAGGAGGGCAACAAAGGTGGTGAGTTGTATGGACAACAAGTCCAATGAGGGAAGGTTGAAGGAACTGGGTATGTTTCAGCCTGGCAAAGAGAAGAACCTGATAGCACTCATTATATACCTAAAGGGCTGTCACACAAAAGCAGGCAAAGACTTGTTCTCTGTTGCCCCAGTGGGCAGGCCTAGATCTAATATGATTTATTTTATTTACCTAAGTAGGCCACAATCCTATGGCCACTAGACAGAGTCTAGATGGCCATAGGAGAAGTCGGAGCCAATGCATGGTTCCAAGGTCAGAAGACCAACCTCAGAGATGGCATTCTGTGGGCATTCCGGGGCGTAGGGAGGGGAGGAGCAAGGCTCCACTAGTATATGTTGTATCTTGGTGGCGCCTCAGCCTCCACTCCTCATGAGCTGGGGCAAAAGACTTTTGCAGGGTGGGAGGAGCACAGAGGCGACCTTCATCTCCACACTCCTTCCACCCTCCATTGGATGCCTGTAATCCTCTGAGTTCGGAGGGTTACTGGCAGTCACACTGGACTGCACTGCCCATCAATTTACAGACTGCTTGACTATATCTAAAATGACATCTCAAAGTGGTTTACAACATACATATTTAAAATATGAAATGTCCACAGAGCATTTAAAAACAGAAAATACGAAACATGTGTTGAAACATTTAAAATCAAAAGATAAAATCCTCAATTAAAACATTTAAAATCAGACAATAAATAATCAACAAACTGGGCAGCAAGATCAGTCAGGGAAGGCTCTAGTTATTGAGTGAATACAGACTTGCTAATAATGCAATAGCACAATCATAGGAATTGTTCCTAACCTTCATGTGCTCAGTGAATCAAATAAAAGAGCCATCCTCAGCAAAATCTTCCACAGTCCGCATTCTTCCATACAATAGATTAATTGGCCATATAACTCTTATTACGTGTTGTAATGAATGATGCAAAAGGTTGTAGTGACACTGCGGTTGGTCAAAACCTGGCTCACATACTGAATGCTGGATTACGGATGACAGGCCCATGCCTCATGACACCAGGAATCCACTGAAAAATCCCTTGCAAATCTTTCCCACAAGTTAATATGCAGGAACCCACTACTGGTCCACCAGTAAAAGAATACTAGAGAGCAGCTTCTGGTTAGAGATTTCCAAGACTCAACTCAATCAGGAACATTTGGAGACTGGTTAAGTATTCAGCCTATTTTCTTTCCCTCTCTAAGATAAGTAACATGTCATCTATGTGACATCCTTTGCAACCAATTAAAATCTTATCTCATAATTGGAAGGATGGAACAGAAAATATTAATAACTGGACCTTTTACCTCAGTGCTGATCAAAAAGGTGAAAGGAAGGAAGGAAGGAAGATCTTGAAATGTGGTACCTCACCACAACTTCAGTAGGATCACAATCACTGTTGTGTTCCCCAGTCCTAAATTCTACAGAACAGTGTACATGAAGAGCTAAAGACCTTTCACATGTATCAAGGAAACCTCAGTTACACACATTTTTGTTGAACTTGTAAATATGGTTGATAATGAGGGAGCCAGCCATCTCCCCACCCCCTCTCATTTTGAAGGACAACCCCCAGAAATCAGGCTAGTTACAATGAATGACTTAGTTGATGCACAATTGATTTATGCTATTGGTTAAAAGTAATCAGTTTCCATAGTGATTGAAATAAAGCAACCTGGCACCATGTGGGCAATGATACTGTCACTATGGAGAACTATGGAACTCAGTTAAAAATATAAGCATGCTCTGTGAAAGCATCCTCAAGCACCACACAGTGATTTGAATTAAGGTTCAGTCTGGGTTTATCAACAATACAAAAGTGTCTCATTGTACTCTAAGGGGTCTCCAAATGTATAAACTGGTCCAAAAGGCTCACTAGCATTACAGAAATATTTGACAGACGAAGTGGACGCCTCCTCTCTCTTGTCCAAATAAACTGCCCAGCTGATTCTGTTTGCGCAACATGAACATGTAATGAGAGCCAATGTGATGTAGTGGTTAGAGTGTTGGGCTGGGTCCCAGGAGATCCACGTTCTAGTCCCTGCTTGACCATGAAGCTCACTGGGTGACTTTGGGCCAGACTCTCAACCTAACCTACCTCACAGGGTTGTTGTGAGGATGAAAGGGAGAGGAGGAGGACCACATAAGCTGCCTTGGATTTCTTGCAAGAGGAAAAAAGGCGGGATTACAAATGTAATAATAAATAAATAAAGCCTCAGTGTGAATGCAAAATTTCATTTTAACGCAGGAGATGACAGATACGCCTTTGCAACTTAATTATCTATTACTTGGATCAGGAAGAAATTCTTACTTTTAACAGTGAGGTACATGGACTTGCTGACGTCAGCCCCCACATCATTGCTGACCTTGCAGAGGTAGTATCCGCTATCTTCCTCCAGTACATGCTTGATCAACAAGGAGCCATTGGTGAGAAGCTGGATACGCCCATTCAAAGCAATAGGCTGGAACTGGGGGACTCCAGCACCTATTATGAGAATAGAAAATGAATCAGGAGGCAAGGAGGCTGAAAGAAGACAGCACAGAATGAATTGATTGTTACTATGGACAGAACTGAACTAAAGCAATCTTGGTCTTTTAGGCTTCACCACCGAATCAAGGGGGGGGGAAAAAAAAAACCCACACACAGCTTTATGGCAATATATAGCTCATATGGGGTAGCAAAGAGCATTCTTATAATTGTTGAAAGAACCGCCACGACACATGTATGGAAATAACTGGGGAGAGAGACAGGTTAAAAAGATAGTACTTCAGTTAAAAGCCACATTTGTTGTAAAAATTAGTGGCTGCCAAATTATTCAAAATTATGCTTGATCATCAAGAAATGTATGCAATGTTCTCGATACCAAATAAATGAGCAGGGCAAACATTTATTGAAGCAAGCATGAAACACAGAAAGAATTGTTCATAGACTGCATAATCAGAGCAAAAAAGCAATTATAAATTGGTCCTCGCAACAACTGGTAGTTTGATCAATACACTAGTATCAACTGGTAGTTTGATTCCCTCTAGGGCAGTCTTCCCCCAAGCTGGTGCCCTCCAGATGTGTTGGACTGCAAAGCTCATCATTCCCAGCCAGTATGATGGCTGGGAATGATGAGATTTGCAGTCCAACACATCTGGAAGGCACCAGCTTAGGGAAGACCGCTCTTGTGGGAGTTCAATGTCAGTAAGACAATGGGCCTTCTATTTCAACAATAGTTTGGAAGGGTTTGGGGCCTAGTCAGTCTGTGGAATGTCAAGACCAGTGTGAGCTTATTACTGTCAGAGTTCTCAGGAGAAAGCAGGCAGGAGTCGACTTGTCTCCCCCGTTCAGCTGCAACTTCAACCTTGCAGAGATGGGAGCTCTGAGCTGGCAGCCTTCTCTGGGAACTTCAGGAGAGGGGAGGGGTGGTTTGCAGAGGTGTCACTCTGGTTGAAGCCTCACCCCTGAAGGGTAGAAGGGAGACACCCAGGTGGGATAGGGGCCTTGTAAATGGGCCAGTTCCCTTGTCAATTAGTGGTTTGGAAGGAGGGTTAAGATGGCTACATACACCTTCGCTTTTAAGTCAGTGCTTAGTCTCCAGAGCCTTTGCTAGGAACACATCTCTTGTCTTCCCTGTCTGCATCCGTCTGTTTGGATCTATCACCGACTGAGCTATTGGGAGCACTCTGCACATGGACTCTACCTAATTTGGACTTTCTTTTCTGGACTTTTACTGTCAAGAACCTGCCATGAAAAGGACTGTCGTACTGTGCATTCTCATGGTTATGGATGTGTCTTCGTTGAGGAGCCCAGGTCCCGGCTGGCTTGGGGCTATTTCCTGACTTCTGAACTTTCCTATGCCTCAATCCAATTGGCGTAGAGATTCCAAGGCTGGGAGCTTTGGACATTGGAATCTGTGTATGTGGAGAAGTACTTGGGAGTGGGACTAAAGTCTGATCTTGTTCTAGACCCTGATTGTTGAGAGGCCTGGATGCACAGTACCCAGAGGGGCCAACTGAAGTGGTAGGGTTGGCTTTGACCTCTGTGGATGTGTGCATGCTGGTTCGGGTCCTCTTCTAGATTCCCTCCTCTTGTAGCAGGAGTAATGGGGCTCCGATCCTTTCCCTGTTGGAGGAGAAACTAGGAGTTGCTCAGATCCTAAGGCCAAGACGTACGGCACCCCAGACGTTCCAACTCAGTGGCAAAGTTGGTTCAGCTCTCTCTGGGTGTGTGTGGGTAAGTCAGGCCTGTTTCTAGGATCCCTTCCTTTGTCGCAGGAGCATCTGGAATTGGCTCCAATCCTTCCCCTGTTTGAGGACCATTAGGGATTGGCTCCAAACTTTCCCTTGGGGTGGAATGTCAGGGAATTTAGTCCTTAAGAGACATTCCAGTCCCCTACCTTGATGTGGAACAATTTCAAGAGCCTGTAGCAAAATGCCATCAGCTATATGATTTCTGAAGACTAACTGTGGAGAAAGCCAACCTAAGCCCCCTGCCTGACACACACACACTCACCAAGGAGGGGGGAAGGAGACCCGGGGGGGGGGGGAGACAGCCAGTCTCCACAGATGCCAAAGGGGACAAACAACATCTGCATAGAATCACCCCAGGGGGGGAAGGCAGGAAGCATCACCAGGTTTGTCAATGCTCTCGCATATCAGCCCCATCTACATAAGACTTGAATACCTCTCCAGGGCAGACGCTTCGGCACCCCTAAGAAATGGCCACTCAACACCATAGGATGGGACCATTAAGCAAGTGGCTTCAAAGGGACCCCATCCCACGGGGGGAGGGTGTCAACCCACCTGATCACGGAGGGAGGGGCTACCTGAAACACCAAGGTATAAAACACCCTGCGCAAGGGAACTGGTGGTAGTTCAGCAATCTTGCCCATGCCTGGGGTAAGGGAACGAAGGATCGGCAACCCCGGGTAGCAGCACCCGGCGCGCTCCAGCTAGCTGAAATCACTGGCCACTTGGGTTGACCAGACTCCCGGGAAACCAAGCTGAAATCACTCACAAGCCGCTTGGGTAGACCGGGCCCCCACCGGGAACCCAGCTAGCCGCTTGGGCAGACCAGGCCTCCGCCGGGAACCCAGCTAGCCGCGTGCGGTTGACCGGGCCTCTGCCGGGGCCCGAGCTGAACTAACTAGCTGAGAGCCCTGAAATCACGGTGTCCTTGAGACTTCTTGCTTGTTACTTTGTACCGTACTGATAAGCTGTATTGCTGGCGTGGGTCTGAGTTTGTGAAGGTAATTTTGTAAATAAACTTGTTTTCTAAAAGATACTTTTGTGGCTATAAGTTATCCCTTTGTTCTGGGCTAAGGGTGAGACGCTGGGGACCTCGGAGAAGGCCCGCCCCAGGACTCGCTACCCCCTTAGCATTGAACCCGCGCAGAAGACCAGGTTGTCGGTCTTCCACTGTAACCATTAAGCTTATGCCATGGGATTTGCTATAATAAAAGGATCTCACTGATTGGTGTCTCTGGTGTCAGAGTGCTAGAATGCCTGATTGTAGGACTGGGCCCCCGACAACTCTACGAACTGCTTTCATGTGGTGTCTGGCAAAGGGAAAGAGGTTGTATTTGTGTGTGTATGTGTATCATATGTACATACATACACATATTATGGAATTTAAAATACAACCATTTTCCATCAGACTGCCACATTAAGGGAATATTGGATTAAGGGAATACTGTAAACGCATCACTGAACTTACAGCAGTGTGGTATATCAGGCTAATGAATGTTGCCCTGGCAATGCCCACTGAAGGGCAGACTATTAATTTCAAAACTAAACAAATAAGGAGAGGAAAGCTTGGGCAAAGACCTGGGAAGAAGGAAATGGGCACTGAGTGGCCCACTGGCTGGCCCTCATGGACAGCCCATCTTTAGGGTCACAGTTCTATCAGTCAGTCAGGCGATCACTCGTGACCGAGTAAGATTGTCTTCCAGGATAAAAAAGAAAATTTACAAAAAGGAGATTTTAAAAGGAGGAGAATTCTAAAGAAAATTGTGTAGACTCTAGCGATGGGTCCGTAAGTGACTGTGGAGGCCAATTCTAGATCCACACAGCTTCCCACAGTGAGGACACAGGTTACCAGATGGAAGATGGTCTTGTAAAGGATTCATCTGACGTGCTTTTCGCTTAGCACGTTTCTCCCTTTCACCTTGCACTCAAGCTTCTTCAAAGTCCATAGAACCTTTGTGAAAGGCCAACCTCCAGTTAGATCGTTCATGGGCCAGAGCTTCCCAGTTTTTGATGTTTATATTGCATTTTTTTAGATTAGCCTTAAGAACATCTTTAAACCTCTTACATTGACCACCGATATTCCGCTTTCCATCCTTGAGTTGGGAATAAAGTAACTGCTTTGGGAGACGGCAGTCAGGCATTCGAACAACATGACCGGTCCACTGAAGTTGGCGTTGAAGGATCATTTTTTCAACGCTAGTAGTCTTTGCTTCTTCCAGTACACTGACATTTGTTCGCCTATCTTCCCAAGTAATTCGCAGGATTTTCCGGAGGCAACGTTGATGAAATCTTTCAAGGAGTTGGAGGTGACGTTTACAGATAGTCCATGCTTCGCAGGCATACAATAAAGTCGGTAATACAATGGCTTCATAAACCAGTGTTTTGGTCTTCTTACAAATATCCCGATCCTCGAACACTCTATGTTTCATTCGAGAAAACGGGGCACTGGCGGAGCTCAGACGATGCTGGATTTCACTGTCGATGTTAGCTGTAACAGAAAGATAGCTGCTAAGATAGAGAAAATGATCGACATTTTCCAGTATTGTCCCACCAAGCTGGATAGATGGCATCACCAAAGGGTTAGCTTGCACTTGCTGATGAAGCACTTTGGTTTTTTTGATGTTAAGTGAGAGACCAAGTTTTCCGTATGCTTCTGCAAAAGCATTTAGGATAATTTGGAGATCATCCTCTGAATGTGCAGAGACTACATTATCATCAGCATACTGAAGTTCCACAATGGAGGTTGTAATTACCTTACTTTTTGCTTTCAGCCTGCTGAGATTAAAAAGCTTTCCATCTGTTCGATATATAATTTCCACACCAGTGGGAAGTTTCCCCTCGACAAGATGTAAAATCATGGCGATGAAAATAGCAAATAATGTTGGGGCAATAACACATCCCTGTTTAACACTGATTCCACTTTAAATGGAGCACCATGAGAGCCGTTGTTGTCCAAGACCGTAACCGTCATGTTGTCATGGAGAAATTGCAAGATATTCACAAATTTATTGGGGCATCCAATTTTCATAAGGATAGTTCAGAGAGCTGTTCGGTCTACAGTATCAAAGGCCTTAGCAAGATCAATAAATGCTATATAAAGGGGTTGATTTTGCTCCCGGCATTTTTCTTGGAGCTGACGTGCAGTAAAAATCATGTCTACTGTCCCTCTAGAGGGGCGGAAACCATATTGAGTTTAAGGGAGGATCTCTTCTGAAATAGATAGAAGATGGTTTGCGAGAATCCTGGCAAATATTTTACCTGCGGTAGCTAAGGGAGAAATGCCCAGATAGTTTCCACAGTCTGTTCTATCACCTTTCTTAAAGAGGGTGATAATTATGGCATCCCTGAAGTCTTCTGGGATCTCTTCTCTTATCCAGATTTTTTCGATGAGTTTATGAAGATGTTGTACAAGTTCGGGGGGCCCTTCTTTAAAGATTTCAGCAGGAATCCCATCTGGTCCACTAGCTTTGTTATTCTTCATTCGATTAATGGCTTTTTTTACTTCATCCAAAGTGGGGAGTATTGCAAGTTCCTCTCTAATTTGTTTTTGCGGGATTTGCGAAAAAAATCTCATTATCCACCTTAGATTTACGATTTAAAAGGTCATAATAATGCTCTTTCCAACGCAGTGCAATAGACTCTTTGTCTTTTAAGAGTTTGGTGCCATCTCTTGATTGTAAAGGGTTTGTACCATAGGTTTTTGGTCCATAAATGGCCCTTGTGGCCTTAAAAAAGCCCTGTGCATCATGAGATTCTGCAAATTGTTGAATTTCTTCAGCTTTCTTTTTCCACCAGGCGTTCTTAAGTTCTCTTGTTCTTCTTTGGACCTCAGCCTTTGCACTAGCGTACATTTTTTTTCTTGGCAGCGCAGTTAATATCATTTTGCCATATTTGGAAGGCTTTCCTTTTTTGGTCAATTATATATTTAATCTCATTATCATTTTCATCAAACCAATCCTGATGTTTCTTAGTTTCGTATCCAATAGTTTGTTCACAAGCTGCAGTAATGGAGGTTTTCAGCTTAGACCAATGGTCCTCAATGTTGTCAGGAGGTTCCGTAGGTAGATGTTCCTTAAGAAGTAATTGAAGACGAGTTTGCTTAATAGGATCTTGAAGGGCGTGGATGTTCATTTTACGCCTTGGTTTCCTTCCTTGAAGCCTACGTTGGGGAGTCACAGTTCTATATACAATGGTGGATGTGCATACTGCGATCAAATGGATACTGCTGTTCATAAAATGATTTATGTTTGTACGAGGGATGCCAGAGAAATCCGCAATGGATTCAAATGAGTTCTGATTACTATGAATCTGACCTGCGGATTCTACAGCAGACTGGCTTTTTCCAAGTTGTGTGGATTCCATAGACTTGCAGGCTGGTTTTTTACCTTTTGGGGGGATTTGCGCAAATTTGCACTTGCATTAATGTGCACAAGTGTGCATTAGCACAAGTTAAACTAAATTCTCATGCATCCCCCCAAAATCTGATTCCATCAATGAGTGGATGATAGGACAAAAGATGCCTGACAATCTGCAAAACACAGACAGAATGGATTTAACAAAATCCGTACTTCCCTAGTTTGTACATTATAAGCCAGGGATTCCCCAGACATCAAAGAGAAAGGAAGAGAACTGTGATCAAGGGTAGACTTTCCTTGAAGCCTTTCCCTAGAAAATCAATGTGGTTCTCCAATGCTTGGGAAAGAAGAGAGGCTAATTCCAACTTTTCGAATAGCACGTTGCCATCATTGTGGTAAATACAATTTACACAAACCCCTGAAAACAACTATTAAATGTTTGGATTTCTTTGATTTGAGTATTCATTACCACTTAACTTTCCTCAGATTGGGCCTTATATTAAACTGTAAAATACAGGTTCAGCTAGTGCAATGCCAAACATCATGTTGCTTGCAACTAAAAAAATATTCCAGGATTAGGTTTCATTATGTAAGTGGAAACCGGGTGACCGGCCAGATGGGCGAGTAATAAATATAAGAAATAAATAAATAAATAAACACACTGAATAGTAAATGAAATTAAAATCTTACAGCCAGCAGTACAAATGGAAGTAAAATCAAGGCCTTAGAACATGCATAGATAAAAGTTCATTCTTCTGCATAAGTGGAAGAATAAACCACGATGTGAATGCCAGGTGCAATTTCAAAACATTCATGCTGCTAATTTACTATATTGGAACTGTATAGAAATTGATAAGGTAAGAATAAAGCTGTTAAGGTTTTTGAAACTAAAGTAAAATGGTTGTACTTTCTAAAGCTTTCTCAGTCATCAGTAGGCGATCACTCGTGACCGAGTAAGATTGTCTTCCAGGATAGAATTACAAAAAGAAAATTAAAAAGAGGAAATTGTAGACTCTAGCGATGGGTCCGTAAGTGACTGTGGAGGCCAATTCTAGATCCACATAGTTTCCCACAGTGAGGACACAGGTTACCAGATGGAAGATGGTCCTATAAAGGATTCGTTTGACGTGCTTTTCGCTTAGCACGTTTCTCCCTTTCACCTTGCACTCGGGCTTCTTCAAAGTCCATGGAACCTTTGTGAAGCTTTCTAAAACCTTTCATTGGGTTTGTGGGGGAGCAAAGACAGACTGTAATAATCTTCAAGGGTTGTCTGCACAATTATTTAAGAAAGGGGTGAGCAACTTCCCGGGGCCAGGGGTCTGCATTCTCCCCAAACGCACAGGGGCACACCCTACCACCACATTAATTGCTGCCGAATTGGCAAAAAACTGACTATTTTGCAAGTGAAGTGTGTGGGGAGTACAAGGTGTGTGCTGCCTTTGTACCTCGCTTGCAAAATCACTGTTTTTATTGCTGCTGCCACTGTCGCAACAGCCCATTCAGTGCAGGGCACACGCAGCCCACATGTTGCCCACCCCTGATGTTTGTCCTCCTCCTCTTCATGGCAACAGAGCTGCAGTCAAAGCATCCTGGCAGCATTCCCATTTTAAGCAGAATGGCCCAATGGGAATGACACTGTGTTGTGATTATTATAGTCTCATTCCCAGCGCATCCTTGGAAATAAGAGGTGGCTTCCTCCAATGGCCACAGGTACAAATTCTCAGGGAAGACTTGCAAACCCCATATGCAAATCTTTTCTGAGATGGTTGGAGGCAGTGGTGTAAAACCCACTGCAAGTATACTGGCCACATCACCTTTAGGCTACCTACAGCAATAAGAGATGAGACAATGCTGGCAAGTGTTGTCTATCTCATTATATTAGAACAAATGCTGCTACTGCTATTCACATGATAATGACAGATACAACAGCAATAATATTAAGATAGTTAAGCTGGAAAAAGTTATCCAGCCCAATACAACGTATCATTTAACTCGCTTTGTGTTTCTCATTCCCTGGAATTTGTAAGACAGCAACATCTAAAAAAATGCTACCACATGTTGCTAATTTCACAGGATCATCTTCCAAAATCATAAGACTGCAGAGTTGTTCTTTTTTAGAAATCAAAGGTTAAAAGCTACTGAGGTCAAAAGGGTTATGGGTTTTAAAAATTGGATAGGTTCTGAAAGCTTGGGGCTGAGCTTTTGTTTTGCTTCTTTCAAAAAGATAATCAGTTTTGATACCAAATATGCTATAAAGATAATTAGGTATAAGACACTATCTACCAGGCAGTGCTTTTTAAATAAAAAAAATAATAATCTGCCAATTTTATACGGTTAACTAGAGTCAAGTGGGGCCAGAATTAATACTCTGTTACATGAACAAAAAATGTTAATGCATTAGGTAAAGCATAAAACTAAATTACTGGGTATGCTCATGTTGTCTGACCTTTCAATGTGCTGAAAGTATATGATTGGCTATGCTACCCACAGATTTATTTTACTTTTTAAAAATAAAAATCATTCAGTTGGTACCAAGGACGGATACCGGAAATTGGTATCCAAATGAACATTAGACTTCATTTAGCCTTCACACTAAGGGTTGAAGAACATGATAGATGGTCACCCTAAAAATACTAATAATGAGAAATGGGGAAACAATAACAAGCTGATATACCATAATACGGGCATAACCTAGGACACAAATGGGCAATCTACAGGCTGCATGTGGCCCTCAGCCACTCTCCATGCAACTCGGGGAGTACTACGACAGTGATCTTGATTGGGATTGGTGGGGTGGGTAGGGGCATTAACCTATACACACACACACACACACACACACACACACACACAGCTCTTGATGCAGTAGCAAGGAAGCTTCCATCCTGATCAAGCCTTTAACACACCTCCCCAACAATCTCATCCCCTGAACTCAGTGGGCAGGGAGGGGAGGTTTAAACCTCTTCATTCCTGTGTGCTGTGTGATGCATGTGTGGGGATAAATGTGTGTGCACAATGCACATGTGTGTGCATGTGGCCCTTGGCACCAAAAAGATTGCCCGCTTCTGACCTAGACCAAAATGGATGAAATATTTAGGAATATGAACCCAAAAGTGGTGCCCCTATTAAAATTGAGTAAGGGATAATGACAGCATGCAATCATAGAACTAGTGCCATGAGCCCAGGGGGCATTCAGAGTTGTGTGTTTCCCCCCCCCCCCCCAAACAGCAACCTCATCCACCATATGACAATTCCTTTATGAAACTGATGGAAGTTTCAAAAGCAGCTTGTGATATGGCACAAGGCCCTGCTGTTTAAAGAAAAGAAGACAAAATGTCCACTAGACTAGCATAAGACCCTTGTGTGAACGCAATCAGTACAGTATTTTCACAGGGAAGCCCCTAATGAGAAAACCCAATTGCACTGAAATGAATAACATATCTTCACATGATTACCGAAGGAAGAGAAAGGACTAGTGCTACTTAAATCAATGCTGTAAAGGACTTTTCAATTACAGTATTAAATCTGCCATACGGTTATTATTAGAGGGGGGGGGGAAATACCTTTGGAGTACTTCCAGACAATTGTAGGTACAGGATAGCCTTCCGCAGAGCAGTTGAGGATCACAGCTTTTCCATAAATCCCATCTTGATCAGTTGGCTGAACCACAAATCTGGGGGGAACTTAGGGAAAACAAAAATAAAACAAAGCAGAATCTTAATTATTTGCATAGCCAGAAACTTCTAGGAATTATACAGTCTTCATGAAGAACTTGGACGGTTGCAAATTTTGCAGTAACTTTAAAGAGGGCCAGTGTGGTGTAATGGAAAGAATATTGGGTGGACCGGGGACACCTGAGTTGAAAACCCTTCTCACCTATGAAGCTCATTGAGTAACCTTTGGTCAGTCACTACCTCTCAGCTTAACATCTCACACAGCTGATGGGAAGCTAAAATGAGATAACCCAAGCATTATGTTATTCTGGGATCCTTGGAGGAAGCAATTTGCAATGGTCCTTAACCAAAAGTGTTGTCTTGCAAATGAGCCTGAGAGTTATACAGCCTGATCATAAGAATTTATAAGAGCCAGTGTGGCGTAGTGGTTAGAGTGTTCGACTGGGACTCAGGAGATCCGGGTTCTAGTCCCCGCTCGGCCATGAAACTCACTGGGTGACTTTGGGCCAGTCACTGACTCTCAGCCTAACCTACCTCACAGGGTTGTTGTGAGGATAAAATGGAGAGGAGGATTATGTAAGCCACCTTGGGTTCCTTGCAGCAAAAAAGGCGGAGTATAAATATAATAAATAAATAAAATAAGAATTTATGCGCCCAGTGGGATGGACCAATGTCCATATTAGGGCAACATCACAAACCATGTCCACACCTGATATGCCCAGAGTTCTCTGGTGTAATGGGAAAGAGGGGGAATCAATGATGTCACAACCCTCTAACTAGAAAGGAGATGGCAGGGAATATACAGAGAGGCCCATTTAAAGTGCACCAACCAAGGTTGTAAAAATGCCACCAGCATGCTCAGTTATCTCAAAGCTTCATTGCACCTTATGAAGAAACTCACTGAACACATTTTATCCTTCTATCTGAGATTGTTTAAAAAATGTAATAGCTGGCCTTATAACAGGAAGAAACCTTTCATCAGAAGCTACGGCAGTGAGCTGTTGCTGGACTGAGGGTGCAGCCCATCAATTAATTCTATAGCTCCACAATAAAGCCTTTGTAAAAACTGATACAAGTTCACCACATTGATAAATTTAAGAAAATACAAAGGGCAGTTATGAATGTGATGGCTCTCTCTTTGTGATGACCAGTGCCTTAGCCCTACCTGTTCTCCTCTCCCGTCGTGTGGCCAGCACAGACAAACTGGAAATATATGTTTTACATTTTATTTCAACATATCTGACTCTTCAGATCATACATAGAAACTTCCAGTTTATGTGATTGTGGGATCAGTCATCTCTTTGTAGATGATGTTTTAAAATAACCCACAGAAGTAATGAGACAATTGTCTCAACAGAATTAAGATGACAGGCTCAAATTTTAAATGGTTGAACTCACAGGGTCCTTAAAGATCAATATGATGACTACCGAGTTTCAGGCTTTAACTAAGATGTAATGGTTGAGACAAGCAGACACAACATACAGTGGCACTAATATTCTCTGATCTTCCATTTAAAATCTAAAATCTGTATTGCATTTGAAATATCAGACATAATGGAATACTTATAATACTACCAGCTCAGAAAAGGTACCTTAAACATCTAGTGTATTATAGGTGGCCTCTATTTCCTATTTGATTTTTTATACATTCTGGCATCATTGCTGGCGAATTCTCAAGCGCAGAGATCTACATGTGGTTTTGATGCACACACAGAGCTTTTGCGTATGCAGACAGCCTAATTAATTTCAATGGAAAGAGCAAATTCATATCCTGAAAGAGAGTGAGTCTGCTGATTTGCCACCTCCCTTGAAATTAATGGGACAACACCTAGGACAACTCTGGGAAGGGGAATTCTTGTCTGTACAATTCAGACTGCAGGCTCACAAGAAATCAGTGGATCAACATTTGCCTTATTATAAAGCCAACATTAGAGTTCTTGTTATTATGTTCTATGTGAATTATTCTCTGAGACAGAATAATTTTCAGAGCTCCTGAAGTCACATTGCTGGTGGGCCACTGGAATGATAAAAATGCATCTAAGTGATTGGATCTTGATCACGGCATTTCATTTTTTTTATTGAAGCATTTGTACTTTGTATTTAGGCACTGCCATTAAAAATGATGAAAGAAATTTAATCATCCAAAGCAACCATCAATGTGTTAATGAATGAGATCATTAAACCCTGTACTTTAGCCATTATTAAATTTGGTCATCACACCTATGGGGTCAATTTAGCCGGTTTAGGGAAATGATTTGCTGTGAAGTCTCGCGTAAAGAAACTCATCTCTGAAGGTGTGCATAGAGAGTTATATAGACTACAATGGAGCAATGACAACGTTAAATAGTGCGCATATCTTTCAAAGGTATGCTTTATTGCTGCCACAGAAATAGTAGCAAGGAAACACCCATTGGCTGTTCAATACCCCCAAGATCATTTGTCATCCTTTACTTTTCAGCTTCAGACTTCATGCGTTGTTCTCTTTCACAGCTTACGGTAACTATTAGACACCGACTGTGACACCCCAAATGTACACAAATGAAAAAACACATTTCCACTAAATATACTAAGAGGTGTATCATGGAGGAAACCCTTTTTATTTCAAAGTTGAGGCCACATCTGTCTTTATAATAAAAACTGCCCCAAGAGAACAGGCTGCTGAGCAGGGCTGGCCTTCCGATGAGGCAGGGTGAATCCCATGCTCAGGCAGTGAACCCCACCCCACCCCCCACCCCCACTGGGAGGTCCCCTGCAGGTACTGCCACCACCGCACCGGCCCCACTCACCGGCTGAGGCAAATGCCACAGCAAGAGAGTGGCAAGCAGGGCTCCTTGGAGGAGCAGCCACTTCCCGCACATCTCTTGCTCTGAGCCCTCTCCCAAAGTGAAATATCAGGTGGGTGGGTTCTTTGGAGAGGCTGCCCGCCCGCCCGCCCGCCTGATATTTTGCTGAAGAGATCAGGCAGGTGGGCGGCCTCTCCAGAGAGCCGCATCATCCATACAAAGTGGCCAATGTGCCTCTCTGGAGAGGCTGGCCGCCCAGTCTCTTGCTCTGGGAAAGTCCCCTGGGTGAGAGATCGGTCAGGCGGCCTCCCCGGAGAGGTGCCCAGGCCCAAATGCCATCCTTTGAGGGGTTCTCAAAGGCAGGCTCCAGGGCCAACTCAGGATGCCACGCTTTGAGGAAGGACCCCTGAAAGCTCAGCATTCAGGCCTGGGTGCTCTCCGGAGAAGCCAAGCACCCGATTTCTCGCTAGGGGGAGGGGAAAGAAGTGGTGGCAGTGGCTGCTGTGGTGTGGCAGTGGTGGAGCGCATCCTCCCACCTCAGGCAGTGGGACATCTTGTGCCACCATTGCTGCTGAGTCATCTTCCAAGAAACAGCAGCAGTCCAAGAGTTTTCTCATAGCCTTTCAGTCATCACACACTTCCTTCCGGCTGTGTAAGTGCAAAGCAAGTGGAAAACTTAAGGGTCACCTATGTTTTCAAAGATCTTCTTGTTATCCTTAAATGTACAATACTTTTGCTTTACACATCAGTGAAAACACATGTTCATGTGCATGCTTGGTGCATTTCCAATATAATAAGAAAACATGGAGGCCACAATGGGAGCACTGGCTGCCTTCATAAGCAGCAGAGAAAGATGAAATAGATACCTGGCACATCATGCAGAGAGCCTTTGTGAACCTGATTTGACTCGCAGCCAGCCAGTTGAGGAATACCACCATAGCATCAAACTATAGCAGACCACTACCAATAGCAGACAACCTCAATAGTTGGATTATAAATTTCCAAAACACAAGCCAAGACAGAAGAATCCCCTTATTAGCAAAGCTTACTTGCCAATTAGCATACATTTTCTGTTCTTACAAATTAAAAATGGACAGACTCAAGACTAAAGCACCATGAAAAATAATCTAACTGCATTTCAAATGCCGTGAACCCAAAATTTTTCATCCCTATATGTACAACTTCCAGCTGCATATGAGAACATTTCTTGATTGTTGATTAAGTTCACTTGCAACTTGTTCAGGCAGAAGAAAAACCAACCTTGTGATTTTTTTTTTTTTTAAATGCTGTATGTATTCATATATGCCAGTGGCTTATATCTCCCATCAAACAGTTGTCATTTGAAAATATGTCAACTTCTATCTCATTGCCATCATTCAGATTAATGATACCTACTTACCTCTCACAATTAATTGGCTTTGGTGCTCCACAGCTGCTGCATCATTTCGAGCTATACAGGTATAGTTCCCATTGTGCATGAGGGAAAGATTAGATATCCGTAAGGAGCTGGTGAAGTCAATGTTATCAATGGTCACCCCAAGACTGGCTGGGATCGGCCTGCCATCCTTCTGCCAGGTGATTGTGATGGGCAAATCCCCTGAGACCACAACACATGGAATGAAAACTCTCTGTCCGATGGAGAATCTCGGAAATTCAAAGGGCTGGATAAAAGGCGGCACTGAAACAAAAGGGAGGAAGCACCATTAGTCAAAGAATTGTGCATGTGTTAACATTTTTGAAAATTATTGGAAGTAAAGATTTCATCAACTAGACAGCTGGTATGTAAAAGGTTGAGTCACAGAACAGTAAGAAACAGGTAGCTGTTTCTCTATTTCAAATGTATCAATTGCCAAACCTCTAATATTAAGGTACTACTTTAGAAGTATTGAAGTTTACCAAAGCAGGGCTTTAATACTTTCAGTTTTCCTTGAAGTTGAAGGGAATGAAAGGCACCCTCCAGAAAAAGCTCAAATTCAAAAAAAAACAAAAAAAAACAGGTTCAGTTTGAAGACAATCATGGGGTTGTTAATACTGCTCAAGAGTATTTAGGGCCACCTGACAAGGCCCAAAGAACCTCCATGGCCTGATGGTCTGATCCATCCTCAGTTGTCTTTATACTTGACATGGTAATATTTTATTTATTTAATTTTTATTTATTTCTTATATTTATATCCTGCCTTTTTTCCTACAAGGAACCAAAGGCGGCTTACACGTTTCTCCTTCTCCTCTCCATTTTATCCTTATAACAACCCTGTGAGGTAAGTTAGGCTGAGAGTTAGTGACTGGCCCAAAGTCAGCCAGTGAGCTTCATGGCCAAGTGGGGACTAGAACCCGGATATCCCAAGTCCCAGTCCAACACTCTAACCACTACGCCACATTGGCTCTCTAGGTATGTAACCTGGCATGTTCCCAGACATAGTGGTAGCTTCTGAACTTCTGCAATCAGTGCTTTTTAAAGCTGTTATGAGTGGAAATTGCTGCTAGGATCTGGGGATACACCAAGCCATATATTATGTCTGCATTTGTGTTCCCAAGGAGAGTTGTGGGACACTTCACAGAGAGGTATATTGAAATGCATAAATGGTTTCATAAACCATTCCATGATCTATGAAACATAGGCTATACAGGCTGAACAACTGTATGACTCTACAGGCACAACTTTCATTTCCATGTGTGCTTTACCTTTTACAGTCACATGCACGCTCTGGCTGGTAGACAACTGGGGCTGAACCAGAACATTGCATGTGTATTCGCCCTCATCCACCTCCTTCTGCACATCTGAGAGCTTCAATGTTCCATTGTTTTCAAATGCTACTTGACGATGGTTAAAAGGAAGCAGGTTAGAATCCTTGTACCACTTGATTGAGTAATATGGATAGCCAATGACACGACAGTGAATGAAGGTATCCCGCCCTGCTATTGCTGTGATATTTTTCATTGGTCGAATGCTTGCTGGACCTGTAAAGGTAAAAGGAAACTCTTGAAAATAATTTAAGGGTGAATATATACAGGAAATATTAGTTTCTTCTAAATATACAACTCTTTTTAGATATTGGAAATCAGTCTGTGACAGGTTTTTTTGTTTTTGTTTTTACTTCAAACTTAAGGGGTCTATCTAATTGTTTTGTGCTTTCTAGTTTCTCTTCCCCAATGCTAGAGAGGGAGCAGCTGCAGGGAGCTTGTTTTGCCCTTCTCTGCCAAAAATAAAAAAGAAAGAAAGAAAAACCTGTAAGAACCTTTTAAACTAAGAACTGGTGCCAGAGTTTTGCATTCTTCGTCCTCCCTCCCAATCCCTTTTCCTTTTGTGTCATGTCTTTTAGATTGTGAGCCTGAGGGCAGGGACTGTCTTATTATTAATCTTTGTAAGCCACTCTAAGAGCCTTTTCTGGCTGAAGAGTGGGGTATAAATGCAATAAATAAATAAATAAATAAATAAGTGTCACTCTCCAGATGTGTTGGACTACAATTACCATCATCCCCAATCAACATGCCCAAGCTGTCGGGGCATGCTGGGGGTTGTAGTCCAACACATAAGGTAGGCACCAGGCTGGGAAAGGGTACACTGGCCCTGGAGCAGACATGCTAATTAATTGTTCTGCTATGGAACTGTCCGCTTTCATCACTGGAACAGTCATGCGATAAAAATCTGTGCAGGATTATAAATTAAAGGCTGGTGAAGATTTAATTAATGCCAGATATGGGAGGGGCAGGGGGAGACCTAGGCTGGACCAGTAGTCTGGTATTTATGAAATCACTGAAAAAGTGAATGTTTCCTTTGATTTATGCATATACCAAGATGATCAGTATTATGCCACACAGAACTACAAATATAAGATGCAGTATTTTATACATAGATATTTACAATGAATGCAGGATCTCCAAAGGAGGGAAAAGGCATGCAAGCAAAAGCAAAAGCAAAAAAAATCTACATATGTTAGTGGGGGGGGGAAGCTGAATTGGTTAGTATAGTTAACAGCTATGTAATAGACTGGCAGCATAATCCTATGCATGTTTACTTAGAAATAAGTCCCAGCAATAGTACTTACTCCCATGAAAATGTGCTTAGGATTGCAGCCTGAGTTAATATATTATACTTCTTATATGAGATTGCAAAGAAAAATGGAGACAGCATTAAAAAAAATGTCATTCTTAGTGTTCCATGGCAAAGCTCATAGCATGCAGTAATCTCCTTTACTACAATGAGGTTTTGTTTGTTTGTTTGTTTGGAGGAGCTGATTTGACAAGCACCTCTTACGTTTATTCGAGCCTGGTACAGGACGACTCCAGCAGAGTTGTTGGCAGTACAACGATAGACCCCGCCATCTCGGACCTGAGTGCTGGAGATATTCAGGTAGCTGACCACGTTCCCTTCGGAGGTGATGATTTGGCTGATCCGGTGGTTGCCATCTTTGATGATGGGATCTTCATCTAATGTCCACGTGATTGTCGGGAGAGGAGTGCCCTTCACATTGCACATCAAGGAAACACCCTCTCCTGGACTTACTACCTTCTCGCTGAAGGCAGAAATTATTTTGGGAGTTCCATCTGTAAAAGAAAGGGACTCTAAGTAAACTGGTGGTGTGTACATATAGGAAATGCAGGAGACAAGCATTTTGGGAGGGAGGGGGAACCCCTTAAGCCCTCATGGTTCAGGACAAAAACAAGCCTAATTCACGACATTTCGGAAAGAACAATTCAACTTCATGAACCATTTTTTCCCAGGGTTTCAATTTTCCTTTTCTTTTTAATTAAAATGAGGGTGGGGGCTAATCAAGAATTTAAAAAAGTAACACGGACACTTCTCTCCCCACACCTCCACCAAGCCTTTCCACCTTTTCTTTTCTGCCACTGTTTCTCGCTTTCATTCACTCCAGTTACCTGACAATACTCCCATCATGCTCCTCTCCCCTCTCCTACTACCCTGTTGCTCAGCCTGAATACTATTCCTATCTTTCTTTAGCTACCCAGCTGGTAAGTTCCAAGTGAAATGAATTGGATTGGTTTGGGGAGGGGACAAAGTTGAAGGCATTAACCTATCAGAGCTCCCTGGCAAGATCAGGAGTGAGCACATCTTGTCTCAACCTAAGATGTTTCAAAGCATTCTAAAATACAGTATAGTAAACGTGTGAGGAGCAAGGGAGCATGCTAGCCCCATCCCTCTCTGTCTCCATTGCCCTCTAGACTAGGAGAGCAACTTTCTAAAGCAGAGAGCTTACTCTGTCTGTGGAGGCTCTCCACACAATCTGGAACCCTGGAAATTTGGCAGGTGGATACCTAAAGGGCCTTTTCAACTGTCATGTGCAGGAGCTGGAACAGTGTCCCAAGGGAGCTCCACCTGGGCCCTTTGCTGCTTGCTTTTAGATAGGCAGCAAAAGTAGTATTATTCCAGCAAGCTTTTGCAGAGTGCCTCTTTTAAGCTGCATTTTTAACTGCTAACATCATTTTAGATTGTTCTATCATGGTGTTACAGGTATCTTTGCTGTTTTTATCGTTCTGTACAGAGGTTGTTTCAATGTAAGTATTTCAGTTGTGAGCATTTGTTATTTTTTAGAGAGGCAGGGTATAAATCCTAAAAATCAATACATCAATAAAATAAAATAAAACCCCTCTCAAATAGACCCTGTTCAGTTTTTCGGTACCTGTGAGTACTGAATGTATGAAGAGGTTTCCAAGAAAGTGCCCAGCTAGCTTTGCCCCTTCGATGGTGACATGTGTGCCAACCATGCCCCTGAACGATGCACGATCGGCATCAGTCTGAAGGGGGCCTAACATGATCGATATATGAGTGAAGAGCTCCCTCCATAGGGATGCAAACCCTGGTCAACCAGTGTTCATACCTCTGTGGAGGGAGACCTATTTTATTTATTTATTTATTTATTTATTACATTTATACCCCACCTTTTTTCCTGCAAGGAACTCAGGGCGGCTTACATAATTCTCCTCCTCCTCTCCATTTTATCCTCACAACAACCCTGTGAGGTAGGTTAGGCTGAGAGTGACTGGCCCAAAGTCACCCAGTGAGTTTCATGGCCGAGTGGGGACTAGAACCCAGATCTCCTGAGTCCCAGTCCAACACTCTCACCACTACGCCACACTGGCATAGTGTACATGTACATAGTATACATGTACATGTACATGTACATAGTATACATGTACATCTGTATGTGCATACATCCCCTTCCGACTGACACCAATCAGGCATCAGTTGGGGGTGTGGCTGGCACACACATCAACATCAGGGGGGGGGGGGGACGACATTCAGGACCCACAAGTGCCGAACAACTGAAGAGAGCTTATGTTGTACCCTTTCTCTTGACTTATGTAGCAGCAATGGATGCATTGACTGTGAACCAGTGATACTTCAGGTGTAGGCAGTTATATAAAGGGTGATCAAGCGCACAGATTCTAGCAAGAGCTTTGTAAAATCAAATGTGTGTAAAACTCTGCGTACACTGTTGCTCATACCACCTGTGAAGGATTGAGGCCTACACAGGCTTAGGTTAGTTGAAGCCTGTAGGCCTAAACACTTCCCTAAATTAGTTGAAGCCTGAAGGCCCAAACATTTCAGGATGGGAGGGGGCGTTTGTGAGTTTCAGTTCACCCAATAGAAGTTAAGTATTATTTCTCCTGTTCAAGGTCACATGGTTATAACCTTCCAATCCTGGGAAGGCTTTATTTGTGTGGGGTGTGGTCAGCTAGAGCCAGAGAGAGACTGACTGCAGAGGAGAGAGGTAGACTGAAGTTAAGTTAGAGAACCTTGTGTTATTTGTCTGTTTAATTTGATCATACTTGCTTTTGAATTATAACTGTGCTCTATTGTGTAAATACCCTAATGTAATAAGTAAAGTGTTGTTGTTTACCCTGAGTTGTTGGAGTGTCTTATTCACCACGCCTGAAGTCTATTCTCATGCTACTGGGAACAGGAAAGAAACAGGCAAAGGATTTGATCTCCTGGAACGGGAGAAGCTTTGAGAAGAGGCAGAGATCTTCCAAAGGCAGGTCAAGGGGTCCCTGCAGTAGTGGAACCTTGACACCACCATATCTACTTGTTGTACCAACAGCTTGCAAAGGAGACCATGTCAGGACTGGACATGAAAAATGGTCTTCAAGTCTAAAAATCCTTTCAGAAACCTGCATGTCTAAAGTTAACCAGGAGCTAATTACAGGCAGATAGACAGATAGATAGATGATAGATTTCAGCTGTTATCTTTTAGGCAGCACTTAAAAAGTGGTGTCCAGGAAGGACTGAAATATAGCTGGGACCAGAGAGTGCAAAGATCTTCCAAATATAGCTCAAAATCTGCCCAAAGGATCTGCTTAGTAACTGTCTATGCACTAAGCCTGGATTGCACTGAAAGCATAACAATGTTCAACCAATCAGGACAGCTCCACACATTATAACTGCTGTAGAAAACACCAGTATTACACTGGAGTTTCCCTCGGGGGGGGGGGGGGGGGAATCAAAACTCCTTTCTCCCAATATAGCAATCTAGGAAATCACACATTTTAATTCCACTGGAGATTTAATGCAGGAGGACAGCGGTTGACATATATCAAGAGCTCAAAGTGCTCTTTGAATATATAGGCACACTCTGCACATTCTGTGGAAGTTCACGCCTACAGCTAACTAATGGCCCTTTGGAATTGCTGGAGCTCTGGTTTTATTTCAGCTCAGCTCAAGAGTAGACTGAAGCCACAGATCTTGCTACGTTAAAGTGGCGCTCAAATTGCAAGCCCCACATATCAGCAGCAGAGTGATGGGGTGCTCCATCTGCTCTGCACCATGATCCACAAGAGTGTCAGTGTTTTGGTATTTTCTGCACATTGAAACATGTAAATATGCCAGCAGGAGCATTTGGCTGGATGTATCAATCCATTTGTTCTCTTTCTTTCCTGCTCTCACTTGATTCTAAAACGTGAGGCAGTCGTATACGAAAAAGTTTGCATGCGTGCCTCTCCCCCCCCCAAAAAAAACCCCAGAACAACTCCCACCCTTTCCCTCTGCATTAGCACTGTCATCTCTCAGAAGACAAAAAGCGACATCCTTTTTATCCTGAATGGAAACTGACACACGACCAATAAATCAGGGAATGTGCTCGGTCTACACCCCTGCCTGCCCCCACCCCCTTTTTAAATTCAAGTGACAGGCTTTTTGGAGATGAAAGCAGACATTATTTTCCCAGTGAGACCTGAGTGTCTTTGAAATCTTTCCTGCTGTCGTTCTCTGATAACCTGCACTCTCTCGGCATCATTATAGATTATCAATATGCTCTTTAGGCTTTCTTGGTCACAGGAGATGGTTGCCGAGGTAACTAGGTCCAGGCAGGTAATCGGTCCTTGTTCTCCCCCCCCCCTTATGACTACTCTAAAATTGTGGCCAAGCCAGGCCTGCACTATAGCCTCATTAGCTCTAGACAAATTGATTGCTTTCCTCACTTGATTATTATGTGGAACATGGTGTCAGTTACTTATTATGATTGCCATAGCTTCAACAGACATCCAATATAACCAGAAAAGCAATGTCTGGGATGAAACATACATAACAGAACACAGAAATGTCTTTCTTCTTGCATTGTAAGATATATTTGTAAATAGAGACACTGTGTTGTTGTTTTCTTAAAAAATGGCAAACGTTGAAGCCTTTGTTTCTGGAAGACAGACTCGTAGGGATGTACGAGAATTTCATTTCAATTTGTTCAATACAGTATCAGAATTTGCCCCATTCACACACCCTGAACACGAGTGTATTTTTCAGGCAAAGCTTGCATATTCCTGAGCTTGCAAGCATGTCCGCAAAATGCATTCATCAGAAAAATGTGCACTTAAAAAATTCGCATTTTGGGAAAAATTATGCATCTTCACACTTTAGTCAATGGGGGAAAGTATGCATTCGGGTGTGCCCTTTAATAACACGCGCACCCAAATGCACACTTTCCTCATTCGAACAACAATAACAAAAGTTTGCATTCGGGAATGGGAAAAAGGTAGGCCGAGCTTTGAGATGGAATTCTGAGAACCTCAACAAGCTAATTCTCAGATGATATTGTTAAATTCATGGTCCTATTCTATATGTGTATCAAGGCTGCCCTTACTACTAAAAAACCCTGAAGGGCAACCCTATGAAGTCACCTGGATCTGAGCCTGAAGGCAATAGCACTTTTCAGCAAGGGACTGAACAAGAGATTCTCCCATGTTAGTAGGGAGCACAAGAAAGCAACCACAGCCTTTGGAGAGGAGAGAGATGGTAGATGCTGAAGTCATTATTGGCCTGTTCTATGGGCACCATTTCTCCACTGTGTCCTGTCACAATATCATTTGCTGCTACCATACTATATTGTCATCTCGGTACCTCTGCTAGTACCAAGTGTACAGGCCAGAGGAGAAGGTAGGGGCACGCCCTTCTCCTCTGGCCATCCATGCCACCAAAATGCTGGACATATATAGGGTAGGTATCGCACCTCCCATGCTGCCGCTAGTCATTTCTATACCTGGGACAGACACCCAGCTGTTCATCCTCTTACTGCCAGGCCCTGGAATCACATATGGTCCAAAAGGACCATTGCACCTTCTGTGGGATGGTTTATAGAAGAAATTGATAAAGAAGTTAAACATGTAAAAGAAGAGTAAACAATGCATATGTACCCTATAGAGTAATGCTACTAAAATTGCCCCTGCTGCTTATTACCCTAAACAGGAAGCAATCCTATGCACACTTACCTGGGATTAAGTCCTATTGAACACAATGAGACTTACTGTTGAGTAAGTATGCATAGGATTATGTGCTTAGTCTGCTCTGAAGCTGTGATGAAAAAACAAACCCACACCTTCTGGCTGCAGCTGTCTAGTCAGTAACAGCTGGTCAGAGTCACATGTCTCTCATTCTTACCATCCTCTCTTTGCGGCAATACTCAATTGCTGAATATGATTTCCTGTGTTGGGTTGCTGGCACCAAACCAGTGCGAATCTGCAAAAAAGTTTCATATCCTTTGTCCGGGCTCCACTCATATCAGCCCACCTACTTGGGCTACTGTTTCCTTCCAAAATGTGATCAGTCAGAGTATCACCATCATGTACATTTTTTAATGGAATGCTTCAAAGGTAGACAGTGTGCCCTAAAACAGACAATGACTGACCTTCTAGCACCACCTGAACATAGTCTTGTGCGGACATCTTGTCCTTGCGTACAAAACACTGGTATGCCCCACCATCGCTTTTGGCCATGCCGTCCATAATAAGGGTCTCATGATTGATTCCAATGATCCTCACATTGTTCCCAGTGTTGATGATTTCACCATTCCGGTACCAGAAGAGTTCGTGGTCCTCAGTTCCAGTCACACTGCAGGACAAGGACACTTGACTGCCGACACTGCTCTTCACTTTCCGCGGACTAATTGTGGCTTTTAGAGGCTCTACAGATTCAAGAGAAAAGGAGACAAATAAGAAATGCCCCTTTAAAATAAGGAATGGCATTAACAGGTAAGCCCATATTAGAAAGATGGTATGGCTAACAGAGTGGGAGATGATCCAAACACACAGTGGACACGTACTGAGGAGCTGCAGCCAATTCTGCCTTCTTCAGCACTACCTCTAGGTTTTTGTGAGGCCTTGGGAAAGAGGCTCTGCTTATCTCATTTGGTGCCTAGACAAATAAGTGGGGAAGGGAAGAGAAAGACTGCCCTCTTGTGAATGTACCATATGCTTGCGCTTACCACTCCATAACCATAGCCAGCCTGAAAACATCTGAGATTAGGGCAAGGGGCTTCCAAGGCAAAGGCTGTTACTTCCAGACAGCACATCTCAGTTGATTTGAACATCAGGAGGAACTTCCTAACAGTTAGACAATGGAACCAACTGCCTAGAGAGCTGGTGGGCTCTCCGTCACTGGAGATATTTTCGAGCAGAGAATGGACAGCCATCTGTCAGGGATGCTTTAAACTGGATTTCCACACTGAGCGGGGGTTGGACTTGATGGCCTAAATGGCCCCACCCAACTCTATGATTCTATGATTTTTTTAAAAAAAATAATGCCTGAGATTGCCCGAAAGGTCCTTGATGTGGATGGGAAATCCTAATGATAATAGGAACCGAAGTGTTTGGGAATGGGTGCATGGAAGGGAGCAGTTCTGGGAGTCACCAGAAGACTATTGAGTAGTTCTTCTCTTCATGCAATGAAGGGGAGAATGAGGATATGGTTCTAAGCTCCATCACCACTGTACTCATGTAGGCTCTCAACGCCATTTAGAACCCTGATCATGCAGGTTTCTAAATCGTGTGGGATTGGGAAGCCGAATCACAAGTACAGCAGGCTCTGCTGCAGAATCTGCCCTCAAGCATGTGGTGGGTGGTGAGACCGGTGACAGGGCAATGATACAGGGGGCACCCACTCTTGCTTCACACAGTTCTAACTGCATGTAGAAAAGAATGCCTATGTAGAGCTCAGCAGAGAACTGAAACCTATGGTGGCTGCAATTTTGAGATCAGTTGTTCAAAGAATTGCACGGTAAAATGGTTCTGCTTCATGCTACAGTCACCTGGAGTGTGTCCCCAGCCATTTAGATATATGCTTCTCTCTCCTGTTCATGTGTTTAATGCACAGTTCCTGGTACAACACTGGTGTAGTTGCCACAAATATGATTAACTCATAAAGTGTGAAGCAACTCTTATTCTGGGTCAGTGTCAGTATTACCACTAGCAACAAACATTGAGGGGGGCAACACCATTTAAAATAAAGAATGGGGGGGGGGATAATCCAAGGATAAAACGGCAATTTCCCACTGAAACTGGTGTAAACAGAACTGTACTTATTATTTTCTCCAGATTTAACCTCCTCCTTTGTTCATGGTGTCAATGTGGGAATAAAACAATGTTTGTGCGTGTGTGTGTTTGTATTTGTAATTCTCTGACCCTCTGGGGTTCCTCAAAGGGACATGCCCCCTTTCCCCGGCTCCACCCCTTCCCCCCCAGGCACTGATCATTTGGTTGTTTCCTGGCTTTTGTGCAGTTTCCCTGTCCCCCATTCTAAAAGGTTGGAATGCCTTTCCTAAGGCTTAGTTACTGGCAGTAGGAGCTTTAAGCTTAATATGCTGGTGTTTTTGGTATTTTGGCCCCACCCCTTTTGCCTTTGGCTCCCCCCACCACTCGAATGAGCCCACCCCATCCCTGGGAGCTTTCTGAAATTGAATTTGGCCCTTGGTCTGAAAGGTTTGGCAGCCCTGCTATACACACTTGCCTGGGAAGAGGTCCCATTGAACTCAATGGGTGGTATTTCTGAGTAAACATGCATAAAATTGCACTGTAGGACACCCATGTTCCCAGTTATTTCCATGTTTTTCCTACTCTACAAAACCAACACTCTGCAAGTGCACCACGTGCATTTGACATAACCGCATTCATGCCAAGTTCCTATGTGACACATTCTACGATCCACTTACGTTTTACGTGCAAGCGGCCTATCACCTCGGCTGTACCGTAATTGTTCCACACTTCGCACACATAGTTGCCTGAGTCTGATGGGCGTGTGTTTTCTATCAGCAGGCCCGTCACTGTTGGCCGGAACCTGCTGTCAGGCTCCCAGGGAACATTGTCCTTCAGCCAGCGGTACTTTGGTGCTGGGTGCCCAGATGCTTTGCAAGGCAGCTCCACTCGCTGTCCTGCCATGGCTTTACGGTGTTCAAACCCATCCAGAATAGATGGAGCCGAGTTTGCTGGGTCTAGAAAGGAATATAGGTATCTCATAGGGCTGCCATGTTTGGTTAATTGATCAGTTAGGTAACTGTTTACATGAACATGCCTGAAAATTACACAAATGTAGTTATAAGGTTATGATACCTAATGCAGAAAAGTTGTGTAAGAGAAATAAAAACTTAGGTCATAAATGCTGGACGTGTGAGTCAAGTGCAGGAAACTACTTCTATATGTGGTGGTTATGTGTCAAGGCAAAAAATAAAATAAAATACTGATCTTAGATTAAGAAGCTAGTAGAGAAAATAACAGAACCTGCTTCATTGTTGACAAACACAAAAAAGTGCCTACACAACACAGAGAATTAATAATCTTGCATGATTGTAGTTGTGAGAATAAGTTACACAAAACACTGGGAAAAGATTCAAAGCCCGGCAATAACAGAATGGGAGGCAAAAATGTACAAATACATGGTAATGGCTAAGCTACGTAACGGTAAAAGAAGGCAGGCAGGAACTTAATAGATTTGCACAGAGCTGGGGTTTATTCAGTGACTGTTGGAACAGTGAAATGCATTCTTCAGGTGTTCATAGGTGTTATTTGATACATTACCTTAGGACAGTGGTATGACGACCACCCCTCACCCTATACTCAGGTGGGGGTGTTGCCGCTTCACCTAGTGACTGAGGACACTTGTCTCCCCTCAGGATCTGCCCTGCCACCCAGGTACACCTCCCAGATAGCCACCAGTGCCTATCACCATACTACTGGGATGGCTACCACCGCCAGGGCTTTCGTGCCACCCAGCCTGGTAAGCTTAATAGATGCTGTTCTTTCCCACTTATTTTTCCCACCAATTGTGGGGGGGGGGTTCCCTTGGGGTATGCTGCTGCCACCAAACCTCTAAGTAGCGTGTGTCCCTTCCTTGTGAAGCACATGGGGTTAACTAAGGCCTTATCTGTAATTATAAATGGAAAACAGGCTATTTTCACACAAAAAGAACAAGATTTATTTTGGGAACAGAGGTAGGAAATCAGGGTCAGGGAACATAAGGGATGCAGGGGTCAAATATAGGTTTCAGGCAATAACAGGTAAGTAAATGTTTTTCTGGATATAGCACTTTTCACTCTTCTAACAGACTAATCTCTAAAACCTCTAATATTCTTGACTTTTAAGTTTCTGTGTAATCTCTAAAACCTTCCTGTCACCTTATCTTCCACCTCCCTCCTTCCAAGTCCAACCCCCCTCTCTCTGTCTAACACCCCCCTCTCTCTAACTGCCTTTAAAAAAATATATCCAGTCACTCCTTCCCCAACCAATCACACGCAAGCTCCATCTGAACATTCCATTCACTGTCAGTCACACACCCCAGGCACACTACAGTAATACCTTGGATTGCAAGTAACTTGGTTTGAGAGTGTTTTGCAAGACAAGCAAATTTTTAAATATTTATTTATTTACTTGATATACAAGCGACGTCTTGCAATACAAGTACTGTAGTACGGCTTAAATTAAAAATCTCTGTACAATTTTATTGGGGGGGATTTCGTTTTGATATAAGACTGTTTTGGATTACAAGCACGTTTCCGGAACGAATTATGCTCTCAATCCAAGGCATGACTGTATATACAAACGAACCTCAGTAGGTATTTCCCCTTTAAATAGAACCAAAATTGTCACAAGTGGTTCCCAACCTTGGGTCACCAGATGCTGGTGTACTACAACTCCCATAATCCCCAACCATTGATCCTGCTGGCTGGGGATGATGAGAGTTGTAGTCAAACACCATCTGGGTAAAACAGTATTAGAATAAGACTATAATATCTTTATCTACTATAATAGCATGATTGCATAGGAAAATATGTTTTATGTATTTATTTATTTATTTATTTATTTCTTACTTAATATCTCATTTAATATGAAGTTGAGCACTGGAGAATATCATTTTACTTTAAAACAAAATCAAATAAAATATGAATTTAAATTTAAAAATAAGTTTAAAAGATGCCAGTTAATTAGGCAGCAATATTATATATATATATATATATATATATATATATATATATATGAGCTTACACAAACTATGAGTGGCAGGCACCATTTTAGGAGAGACCTTTCTTCTTCTCCCACATACAGGAAGGCATGCCTGGGTTCACAAATTCAGGAGAGAGCAATGTACCCCAGCCCTGTTCCTGGGGAAGAGGTCAAGAAATCACTCCCGGGGTGCTTCTAGATGAGGTTTTTATCGCACCCCTGGCATCATGCTTTGTGCAACTCAGAACTCAGAAGCATAGCACAAGGCCAGGAATGATCCATCAGCCTTCTCACCAATGCCAAGTGCAGAAGGAGGGCTGGGGCTTTCCAGTACTGTGTCATGCTTTGGAGGTGCCCAAAGTACCACTGAAGTGCAGCACAGGATAGCTATGAGGATGATTCCCCTCCCTCTTCTCAAGTCAGGCTTGGGGAGAGCTGAAGCTCATCTTTGTTGTGCCTCCAAAGTGCAGTGAAAGATGGACTAGCTCCAGCCCCATTCCTGAGCTCTGAGCTTGGGAGGGAGCAGGGCACCTCACTTCAGATGTAATCCTGATGCCGATCATGGAGGTCTTCTGAAAAGGCATTCCTGGTGATACCACATGGGTTGGAGATATGCTTGGAAACCACCAGGAGTAGTGCCTTTAGTGTGTTGGCTCCCATACCTATGGAATGCCCTTCCAACTGAGACCAGACATGCATCTATGTTACTTGCTGAAAACTTTTCTTTTCAGGCAAGCATTTTCTGACTAATGACTACATTCCAGCTGCTGTTTTACTGATGCTCTTGCTTTTATTGTGATTTTTATTTTTTTGTAATTTAACTTGCTGTATACTGCTCCAATATCTTTTGATGTGGAGTGTTTTATAAATTCTATAATAATAATGTCTCCAAAGCTCAGCATGATGTCAGAGACAAGACATGGGTAGGTTCCTGATGACCACAAATATTGGCTGAGTACTAAGACCAAAAAGCAACAAAAACAGCCCTTCACATGAATTTAAAAAAAAATAAAAATAAACAGAAAACCAAATGGTAAAGATCAGCAATAGGTGAGTATTATAGTATTTATACACAGTTCTTATAGATTTTTTTTACTTGTTGGGGGGAAACAAACTATACCAGCATTCTCAGATGTTTTACCTTGCAATCAAATATTATTATTTTTTAAGGATGTTTATTTAAACCCATACCTGCATTAAGACAGTCAAAAATAAATGTTGGTATCTTTAGATGGTTATGGGCAAAGCAATCCTATGGCCCCCTAGACAGCATCTAGGGGGCCATAGGATTGTTCAGCTCCGAGGTTGGAAAATTGCTCCATCTTTGGAGGTGGGGATCTGCACTCAGATCCTGCCCCCCTGTCTTACAGCCAGTGTGGAAAGAACCTCGCTGGCTGTTTCTCCAAGGTCGCAAATCAACCTCGGAGAAGGGGTTTAGTGGGCATTCCGGGAGGTGGGGAGGGGAGGAAACCAGCACTGCCAAGATACGATGTGTCCTGGCAGCGTCTCAGCCACCTTCCCTCCCTCTCCAAAGCACCACAGTTAGACCACTGAAATCAGCTGTCTAGCTGCTTTGCAGGGTGGGAGGAGTGCAGAGGCGACCTTCACCTCCACGCTCCTCCCGCTCTGCATAGGATGCCTGTAATCCACCGAGTTTGGAGGGTTACAGGCATCCCCATAGGATCACACCCTTAATGTATTTTCTGGATTTGGTCTTACGGTAAAAAAAAATTGTAACCAGTGTAAGCCATTTTGTATTTCTTTTTTGGAAAAAAAAAAAGTGTGATGCAAGTTTTTAAATAAACAAATAAATAAAATGAAATAAAGGCGGGATACTACTACTACTACTACTACTACTACTACTACTACTACTAATAATAATAATAATATACATTGATTCGTCTTCTGAAACACAATGTCTCAATTGACTCCAGATGCTCACATTCATAGACAGATAACTTGATCTAGCCCAGCCTCACCCAAATGGGTGCCCTCCAGATGTTTTGGATTACAACTTCCATCATCCCCAGCCAGCGGGGCTATTGGTTCCACTTTGTAGTCTAACCCATCTGGAGGGCACCAGTTTGGCGGAGGCTGATCTAGCACACTGTATTCCAAGAGAAATTGTGAAATTCACCACCCTATCCCAGGGCATAGTAGACTACAAAAGCTCATTAATGTAGTCCTCATTTGTAGGAATGCTGTCTTCATGTCTCAGAGGATTTTCCCCATGTGTAACATCGTAAGCAGCAATTCCTGGATGTGCATGTACTTTTTGCAAGTAGCATGCAACCACTTCAATGCAGTCGGAGACTACCTGTACAGTATAGCACACTTTTGAAGGCCGTTTTAGAAACGCACCTCTCTGCTTGTCACACACTACCCTGTTTTAACCAATGCTCCCTTTTCCACTTTGCCACAGTGTTGGTGGTACCCATCCCTTTCCCTAATGTGTGACATATTTTATGGATGGCCTTGGAAAGTGATGTGCATTACAGCAATTGTTAAACAGATTTGTGTCTCCAAGGATGTCTACCTACAAGCTGAATGGCTATATTAATACTATACTATTATATTCAGTTATAATACATTTAAGTGAAATGTCTTCCAAAAGGCTAGTTCCTGTGAAGACAGAAGCACTTGCATTTCAGTACGAATTGTTTCATACCTGATACAAAAAGTCTAGCACTGTTGCTCTGTCGTGTTTCTCCAGTGTATCTGTGCCGTGTGATACATCGGTAATTATACAATCCATCTTCATTCTGTACATCTATAATATACAAGGCTCCCCTGGATGTGATGAGAAATCTAGATCCTGAAAGACATAAGAATATACAGAGTTTTATAATTCTGGAAAAGCTTTATAATTCTTCTACCTGGAAGAACTGCACATTGTTAAACGCTAAGGATGAACATGATTGCCAAAGATTATACTTTTTAAAATTTAAATGAGCAGTGTGTCACTACCTATCTTTAACTCAAGCGCATTTCCTAAAGGAGTATAATTTAAAACAAAAACAAAAACGCACACACTATATTGTAAAGTTGCTCGAAAAATATATAATTAATTCAATATTCATTATTGCTGCCGCACAGATAGCATAAAGATATTTTAAATAAAATGGGAGAGAGAAATGAGATTACTCATTAGATGTGAGTCAGCTAGTGAAAAATACAAAAGCATATTATTTTATGTTGGCATTGAACCCAAGTATGAGATATATCATAATTACATGATATGATATACATAATTACGTACGATGATATGAATAATAAAACAGTATCAGACCACATCAGACTCACTGTACCAGGGATGGGGACTCGGACTCGAGGACTCGACTCGTGAGTCGGACTGAGTCCCCCCTCTGACTCGACTCGGACTCGAGTCCCAATATTTTTAATGGGACTCGAGACTCGACTCGGGACTCGGGACTCGAGACCAAGGACTCGTCAACATCCCTGCTTGATGCCACCTGCAGGTGCTGCCTGGACCCAGTTGCAGTAACAATCCAAGTTTATCTTTCAAAATCATTTTCCTAATGCAACCTTTCAGACATTTTGGGTTTGGCTGCCTCTGCCTGCCTGTCTGGGGTTCCCAGCCTCCTCTGCCTGCCTGGTCTCTTCTTAACCAGTTCCACAGTTTGAATTGTCCAAGACAAATGCCTCTGCCTGCCTGCTTTGGGGTTCCCCGCCTCCTCTGCCTGCCTGGTTATTTTGGGTTTGTCTGCCTGGTCTGTTCTTGTCAAAATCAGTGGCAGAGTTTTGAGATAAAAGGGCACACTTGTGCCTAGAATTTATTTAAGCCACACATCTGAAGTAGCCTTATTTTGTTGGGGAAGAACCCCATTGATTTTAATAGGGACTCGTGGAGTCAGCTTTGGGAGTGACTCGGGACTCGGGACTCGTGAGTCACCATTTTGGACCAAGGACTTGGACTCGGACTCGAGACTCGGGTCCAAAGACTCGTGACTCGACTCGTGACTCGAGACCAAGGACTCTTCAACATCCCTGCACTGTACACCCAAAAAAAGAAAGCAAGAAAAAAGATAAGAAATGTTTTGCATTAGAATGTGAAGGGGGAAAGGCCAACGATACTAAAGTTAAACTTTTTATGCTGGCTCAGCTTGTCTGAGTGTGGAAAGCTAAGCAGGGTCAAGCCTGGTTGTTACTTGGATGGGAGACCCCTCCTCTAGTTTCCTGCATTGAGCAGGGGGTTGGACTCGATAGCCTTGTCGGCTCCTTCCAACTCTATGATCTATGAAATCTATAACATTTGTATCCCATCCTTTTCCCGAAGAGCTCAGGGCAGCACGACTGGGAGTTATCCAATATTATTCTCACAAAAACCCGGTGAAGTCGGTAATGCTGAAAGATAGTGACTGGCCCATAGTCACATGGTGAGTTTTGTATGGATTTGAACCTGGGTCCCCTAGGTCTAAGTCTCATGCACCCTCTATTAAACAGCTCTGTAAATGTGTGAGAAGGAAGGAACATAGGCATGCTAGCTAGAGCTCTGCAAATGAATTTGCTGATTGTAAATGAAAGCCCTGTGCAGATGTTCAGTCTGTGTACAGGTAAATGCAGGGGGGAGCTTGTGGGATTGCACCTACTGGCCTTGCTCCTAACCTCTACACATGGGCCTGCATGTGTAAATCCTAATGCACCTTGGGTCCAATAACATGATCTGTTATCATGGAGGGTGCAGATCTCTTGATCATAGCCTAGATGTATAGTTCTCTCAGCAGACAGGGCATTGAATGCATGGTGGTTGGGGGTACAGGCAATAGGTATGGGCCACTGTGCCCCCCCCATTCATACACAGACTGAACATCTGCTCTGAACATCTGCTCAGAGGGCTTATGTAGACAAGACCAAGGGCATAACATGAAAGTATGGGAACTCTCTATTTCTCGTAACTTGAAGACAATTTTTTTAAAGCCTGGAACTATAAACAAAGTTTGTACTATGGCTTAATTTCTAGAGGACCATCTGGGATTAGTACAAATTACTGCAGGGGCCTGGGAGCTTCTAGGTAGCTACCCCTGGTCTAAAGAAGAGACAGCAGGTGTAGATGGGGTTTGAGGCAGGAGAGGTAATAGAAGTAGTGTCAATCATTTTATATTGGCTCTCCTACACTTCACTTCTCCTCAGTCAGTATCCACCTTGTCTCCCACACTGGTCCCTCCTCCTAGCATTTTAGGGAGTTGTGTTAGTGTTCGGTAGACGGAAAATGGATGAAATGGTGGGATGCTGAACAGAATAAAATCCTGTGTATTTGTGCACAGGATCAAATTGAGGGGAAGATCAGAATGAGGAAATATGAGATGAGAAAAGAGAGGTTCAGGGGTGGGCAACTTGTGGCTCTCCAGGTGTTTTGGCCTACAACTCCCATCAGCCCTAGACAGCACAGCCGATGGTGAGGGATCATGGGAGTTGTTGGCCAAAATATCTGGAGGGCCACAAGTTGCCCACCCCTGTTGTAGATGAATGCAGGGAAGAAGAACAAGGGTACACATATGGCTAGATGGAGTTATAAATTTTTATGAATGTGTGGATGGATTGAGAAAAAGTATATGTGAATGAATGGTGAATGTTTATTGAATGATCAAATCTTGCTGATGAGCAAGGAAAAGCAAAAGAGACGAGTGAGGCCACACACGGGGTCACAACCTGGCCAGTTTTACTTATTCTTTCTATTTATATTATTTGTATGCCACCTACTAACCACCACTTGTGGCAGTTTATAAAACATTAAATACAATAAAACAACAACATCACAAAGAAAAAAATAGCATTATAATAAGAACAGCAAATCAGTTCAGCAGTCATCTTAAAGGGGGGAAGGAAACAGAAGCAGTTTCAAACAGCATCAAATGAATAGTAAAGCTTTTAACTGAGTGAACAGTAAAGCTTTTAACTGGTAGCTAAAACACACACAGAAAGGTGCCCAATTAACAGATACAAAGAACCAGAAAAATAATAAAGCCTTAACCTAACCAAGTACAAGGCAGAAACATGATCACATATTGTGCACCTGTACATGTAGAATTCCTTACAACTAGGGATGGGGGAGAGATAACATTAAAAATGCATTATATAAGGGAAATTATTTGCAAAAAAAAAAAGTATATTATATCAGGCAAAATTGTGTATATAGACTGCATGCATCAGGAGAAATGTGCACAAAAAGGTGTAGGACTTGTCATGCGAACTTTGGGGAAATTCTCAATGTTTGGGACAAACCAAATTTAAGATTGGAAAAATGAGAAACTAAGAGAAACCAAAATTGACATATTCATCTATCTCGACTTATAACATGTTTCAGTGAGCCTCGGTTTTTTAGTAAACATTCTTGGGAACATCAAAAGGCACCATCCCCTTTCGACATTTTTCAGTGACAGGGCTGGCGCTACCGCTAGGCAAACTAGGCTGTAGCCTAGGGCGCGTAGCTGAAGAGGGTGCAGAAACACTGCGCTCCTCTTTGCTGCCGGCGCGCTCCTGCCCCGCCCGCCTGCCTCGCCGACAAAGCCAGGTCAGTGCGGGGGGATTGTGCCCGGAGGTAGGGGGGGTGAGCCTGGGCGCCACCCCTGCCCCCACCACCCCTCCGCCGCTGCCGCCGCCGGACCCCCACCACCTACTTTCTCCGCGCCGCTTCTGGAGCCCCGCCCACGCTCTGTTTTGGCGGGAGGAACCAGGGCAACAGAGCTTAAACAGCCCTGTTTTCCCCCGGCCAAAAACAGAGCACGGGGGTCCCGTCGCGTCACTTCCTCTTTGGAGGAGGAGACGGCCAGGGCGGGGGGAAGGTAGGTGGGGGGCGGCGGTTAGGGCTACAGGCAATACAGCTGTAAGGCTAACAACGATGTCGGAATAAAGTTCCTAGAGAGCCAAAGCCCCTCCTCCTAAAAGCATCCTCAGACAGAGCTCGATAGCAAAGTGAGCGAGACAAGGGAGACCCCGCGTGGAAACTCGAACCGATTACACGCTATGCAGCAAAGTTAAAAGTACTGTATATGGTGGAGTCATATGGCGGTGGCGGGGGGGCGGGGTTTGCAGAGCAGGGCTGCTTTGCTCCGGAGCCCCCCCCCATGGCACGAGAGGGGGGGCGCTAAATATAATTTAGCCTAGGGCACCAAACTGCCCTGCACCGGTCCTGTTCAGTGACTGCTCTGAAACTATTTCTCCATTAAAAAAGCATTGTCCTCCCTCTGAATTTTCATTTGCCTTCAGTAATTTCAGCACATGATCAAACTAATTGGCTATGTAGTCATGTGACATCATCCAGTTCAATACATGCTCCCAGATTGACAAGAATCATCCATATGACTGACCTAAGAAGCACTGCCCTCACTCCCAATTGGCTTTATTTGGCCTCAGTGTCATTATTATGTAGAGCAACTTTCCCCAACCTGGTGCTGTCCAGATGTGTTGGGACTACAACTCCTATAATCACCCAGCCAGCATAGGGTCAAATTTCATTTTGGAGAAGTTCTCAGGGCCCACTTTCCAGTGATGGGTGAGGCGAAAGAGATTGGAGTCCACCCGGAGAAGAGCCTTCAGTGTGGTGCTCCCTTTCTTTGGGACTCCCTGCCTCTGGAGGTTAGGCAGGCACCAACATTGTGCTATTTTCAGCGCCTCCTGAAAATATATTTCAGGAAGCCTTGTTTGGTTGACCAGCCACTGTTTTTTTTTTTTATACTGATATTCTAATATAGTGTTTTAATCTTTTTATCTTTTTTATCCTTTTATCGTTCACTTCCCTGGAATTTAGATGTAGAGCGGTATATAAATGTTGTAAATAAATAAATAAATAAATAGCTTTGAATGCCACATCATAGATAATCCCACTGTATCAATTTCTCATCAATAGTTAGTTACTGTTTGTGATTGCAGTTTTAAAAGCATCCATCTTTCCTTATCTTTCTTAATAGATATAATATATTACATAATGCTTGAACAACCAGTTTCCTGAAAACATAAAATGTGAGACAGAAAAGATGACAGAAAAATAGAAGGGGGAAATCTACATAATTTCTGATGGAGAGCATTTTCATTGAAACCGACAGCTTGTCAAGTGTGACAAAACCCAAGTGTTGAACATTCTGGGTGCTGTACTTCAAAAAGTGTTTAGAAAGCCACATGGATGGAAGAGATATTTATTATTCTGTTGATCTTGGGAACTGTTTTATTCACCAAGCAAATTTCATCTAATCACTCTTGATTTGCAATAACAAAATCCATTTCTGAACTTGTCTATATCACACACTAAACAAGATTTTCAAAAAGCAAGGCTACATTTTTGCCCCTAGATAAATCTAAGCTTATTTGCCTCTTTGCTGTTTGCAACAATGAAGAGAAGACAGCAAAACTATCCAACCACCAGCTGTCCAAAATAATACATTCCAAATGTCACTGTTTAGATTTGCCATGGTTTTATAAGAACCTGAGGACAGCATTATGGCCCTGGGGTCTTCACTGGATTGGATTTAATCTGCTCCAGGGAAGAACTCTCTCCTCCCTCATTTCATCCACAGTTTAGGGATGAAGGGGGGTTGGGAAGAGATTGAGATAGAAAGGGAGGAGAGGGACAAAGACCTCCACCTCTCAACAGTCACTGGTACAGCCAACGGAGCAGCAGAGAGAGATGGGCAAAGGAGAGAGCAGGGAAGGGAGACACCACCATAGCAGCTGCTGCCCAGCCCAGCAACCATAACCTCCAGGTCAGAGAGGGTCTGAGAATGCACGGGCTGTGGGGCTCATTGTGAGAGAAGCAAATATAAGTACAACATGTAGGGAGCAATCTTATGCATGTTTAGACAGAAAAAAAGGCCTACAATTCCCAGCATGCCCCAGCCGGGCATGCTGGGAATTGTAGGCCATTTCTCTGTCTGAATATGCATAGGATTGTGCCTTTAGAGTGCTTAGAACTTTTTCCTGAAAGTTGGATTGTAATTGCCAGTCCCAAACTGAATTGAGCCTAGGAGAGTTTACCCTTCTCTACCTTGCATTCCCAGAGCTCCCCCGCTGTCTGTCAGCCAGATGAGCTCTTCTAAGCATGTTACCAAAACCTGTATCCTGGCTCAGGTCTGGTGAGCTTCACTGGCATCCCTACACTTTTGAAAGGGGGGGAGGGGGTAGTGGTGGTGGGTCAAAAGTGATATAGCATGAGAGACTGTCCGTGAAAGGAGTGGGAGGGAGACAAAAGCTTCCTGGATAGTCAGAATCTCTTGGTGCAGAATGCGCTTGAGTGATGAATTATATTAGGGATGTGTTCGAAGAACTATTGATGATATGACTCCAACAAAAGATTGAACTGTTATGAGTTTGAGAGAGAGAGAAAGAAAGAGAGAGAGAGAGAGAGTTAGAACAGGATTATCAGCAGCGCTACTAACTTTCACTCAGGGTGCCATCAGGGCAGGAATCTGGGGCAGGAGTCCAGATCTTCTCTCAGCAGAATGAGCAGGAGGGCCCCAAAATGCAGCAGAGTTGATTCTCCACACACTGAAGCAAGTGAAGTAACACACACTGCCTTCTAAAGAGGAGAACACCACCACCACCACCACCACCACTATATGACCATTACATCCAGAGTCTAAAATTATCTAACTAGCTAACTGCTTTCACTGTATCTTTCTTGACTAGGCTGGCCATTTTCTTCTTCTTTTTCCTGTCAGGGTTCTGTCTGATTAACTTTTTTAATGACAACATTTAAGTTTAGCTTTAACATTGCCAAGTGTTGCCTTAACATGGCTACCCAACAGCCAGAGAAATTAGAAATAATGAATATGATCATATGCAAGGTTTTTAATGATATCCATTAGCCTGTGTAATACTAAAGATTAAAATAAAATTTTACAGGCCATAGTAATAAAGTTAGAAGAACTCCGGTTAGGTACCCTCCTATCCAATTGTTCACATACATTATTAATATATATTTTTTAAAAAAGCATTTGGACATTTCCCAGCAAAATTAGCAAAAACTGAGAATATTTTTAGGACTGTAATGTTAAGTATATTTTATCTGACTCTGAGCTTTTCTCCCTGGGCAGTCATGCTGCTATTCTTTGAATACGGGTGAGGTTATTCTTCAGAAGGCTTAAAAGTATCATATTTGATTTTCACTTAGCTCATGGTTTTATGTTATTACAATCTAAATTAGGTTGATAGAAGCTAGAAGAACAGATGGTTTCCTTTAACCAGATGCCAAACCGTTAACACTGCACAAACTCGTATCAGCTGTACCTGTCACTTCCAGCTTTCAAGATGGTCTTTGCTAGCAAGGTCTGTAGGAGTTTTCTTCTCCTGGATGTGCAGAATATTTTAACTACCCAGCTGCTTTGACACAGACCTTTCTAAAGTGATGCCAGTATGATGGGGCTAGGGGAGAAAAAACAGCACTGAAGTCTGACTATCTAGGGCAGGACTGGGGAAAACCTTACTGTCCATGGCCACATTCCCTTGGGGGTAATCTCTTGAGGTCCATGTGATAAGGGCACCAGAGGCAAAAACCACTCCCTTTCTCCCTCTCTCTTTCTGCCACCCCATGTTCTCTCTCCGTGCCTGTTTCTGACCCAACCCTCTCAACCCTCTTTCTCCCAGTGGGCTGCCAGCAAAGGGACAGATCACTCTTGCCAGAGCTCTGAACTTAATAGCTTGCAGAAGGGTTTTGAAATTAAGCTAAGGGCTGCATGGGGGACCATGGGGCCAAAGGTTGCCCACCCCAATCTAGGGAGGAAGAACTTGGTAACAATGGAAATTTTTAGGCTGCTGATACTGACTGACCCCAGTACTGTGTGCACCCTTGGTAGTATTGCTTTCATATATACAGTTATCAACTGTCCTACTTGTTAGATTAGAAAAGGGAGAAAACAGAAAAGGTTATTTAAAATCAAGAAACAAAATTTCAAATTATAAAGTGGAATTTAATTTAGATACACAATATCCTACACTCTGGTGCTGGGAGCTGGTCCAGCTCTGTGTTCCAGGACAGTGGCAGCCATTGGTGCTACTATACTGGTGCTGGGAAAAATATCTGTGTGGCACCTCCATCATCCAAGGGGTGTTTTGGGGTGGGAAGGGATTCAAGAGGCCACTCTCAGCCTCTAGGCTCTGGTAGAAGGAAGCTATGACTGGCAAAGCAAGGGTCACATTCAGCCAGCAGTTATGTTAGATAAAAAAAGACAAGAAACTAATAGTGCCTTGCACAGCACTTTGCAGACATTGCAAGGCTGGGTAGCTCTTCGTGGAAGGCACTGCTGTTCCAGCAAGGGTCTAGCAGCAACCGCGGGCTTAAATAGGCTGTTCAGCTCAGGTCGCTCAGAAGCTCCACCTCCCACCAGGTACTGGCTGAAACTTTAAAGGGCCCGTGTTCACTTCTGTAGCCTTGAGCACCTATGCAGCTGAGGGACCGGAGAGTCTTTGGGAGAGCCATTCCTGAAGGCTAAGGTTTATAGGAGGGCCAAGTTCTTGGGTCTGGGGGATGCATCAGGGGTTCCCAAGGGCCCTCCCTGGAGTGGGGTGACCAGGATCTCATTGGGCTCAGAGTACTCTTTGGGGTGATGCCAAGCCTCCAGACCTAGGGCCATGACATGGACTGGTGATTTTAACAGATGTATGGCAGAAGAAAATCAAACAGGTTTCTCGCATTGTTTCTCTCATTGTGTGAGAGATGAAGAAGCTGCACCAAAGAAGAGAGGCTCCCCTTGCAGGTTCTCTCCATGCATTGCTGGTTCCAAGTTTTGGAGACCTTTGGGCAAGGCACCCTCAGTGGTTCCCCCTCCTTCAGTATGGGCCCACCTCCTCCTTGCTGCTACTGCCACCACTTGTTCCTGTTGTTGCTCTGCCTTATGCCTGTTGTCTGCCTGCCTGCCAAGGAGCAAGCTGGGGAGTGAGTGAGCAGCCAGGTGGCAGATGCGCCTTCTCCTCCTCCTTGCTGCTGCTGTTCACCTTCTCTGGGCCAGAAGAAAAAGGCAGGTAAAGGAGCAAGTGACAATAGCGATAAGCAAGGGGGTCTGGGCAGTGGGCCCCCTGCAGAGGTGTGAGCCTTGGCAGGTGTCTGGCCTTGCCAACCTCTAATGCCAGCACTGTCCCCATGTCATAGAGTTGCAAAAGACAAAAGGGAGTTGTCTGCTCTGCCATATAAAGGCTGGGCTAAATACTAAACCAAGGGATGCCGTTCTGCTCTAGAGACTGATTTAGGAAACTGCTATAATGCTGGGAAATCTTTAACATCATTAGGGGTGCAAGCCTATGCATGTTTAGACAGGAAATTCCTTGCTGGCTGAGGAATGCTGGGAGTTGTAGGACTTTTTCCTCTCTAAACATACATAGGATTGCACCCTACATTAGTTTTCACTTAATACCCTTTTTCACTAGGGGATCAACACATACTCATTATAAATCTAATAACTCATGATTGTAGGAATATCACAAGGCTTCCACCTCACCAGGACCTATTTCCCGAAAATGATCCCAGGGGTTGGCTCCTCTGGAGCCAAAAGAGGTAGCCTTGCCATCTTCAGACTCTGGCCATGAGGACACTTGCATCATGCCACAGCTGCTCCAACAGTGTTGCAGCCTGAGGCTGCTAAAAGAGGCCAGGCCCCTTTAAGAGACAAAGGCTCAGACAGTGTAAAGGCAGAGCCAACCAGCCAAACTACTGTTTCAGGTCCAGTCTTGATCTGCTCCTTGTCAGACCAACATGCAAACAACCACATCTGGACTCCAGTCCCACTTGGAGCTTTCTGTGGTGCTGATTTCTCCCCATCTATCGCCCAGAAATCTGACCCATAGCAGAACCCTGCAACCTGGGCTACAGTGCAGAGCATTGAAAGAACCCACGACCTGAAACGTAACAACATGTTAGACCATCCTTCCCCATTCTGGCACCCTGCAGGTGTGTTGGACTACAACACCCATCATCCTCAGTCAGCATGTCCAATGGCCATGCCAGTTGCAGATTATGGGCACTGTAGCCCAAGAACATCTGCAGGGCACCAGGATGGGGAAGGCTGTGTTAGACCTATGACATTAGATATATTTAACTGTGAGTGTGTGTGTGTGTGTGTGTGTGTGTGTGTGTGTGTGTGCTTTAATCAGCCTCAGTTTCCTCTGCATCTGTGATGAACCTGCTTTCTTCAGGCTGTGGCTTTGCATTCTTCAACCCTCTCCCTGCCTGCTTCAAGCTGCCAGCTTTGCAGCCTATTCACTATAACTCCCACCAATGTCATATTCAGACCTGTTCACATCAATCCAGTTGATGCTTTTCTTATTCCCACTACAAAGAAAGCTGCTGAGTTTTAATACCACCAGTTTTAAGAAGGACACTCATTAAACAGGGTTCACTATGGAAGCTGCCAGAAGGATTAAACTGGGCTGTTTCAAGGATTTTGACCAAATGATTTCTTTATAAGTAGATGACCTAATGGTGACCGCTGGTACAGCACAGATAAACCAGTGGGTTGATTCCCCCCACACCCATGGACTGATATTAGGGAAACTCATGCATCTTTCCCCCACAGAAGCATGGAGGTGTGCCAAATACATTCATATTATGCTTCTTGTTATGCAAGAGAAAGACAGCGTGCCTCCTGGATGGCAACTGTTAAGATGATAACGCCATTAAGCATTAGCCTGCATGGGTCAGAGAATCAACATTACTTCATATGCAAGTCCTGTGAGGACTAGTACAGCTGATTAGGATAAATCATAGCCTAATGCACACATCGCTACAGCCACTTTATTGTAAGTAACTGCATATAATCAATACCACGTTTCAGTAATTAGAGTTGCCACAGCTTCATAACCCCATGCGTTTTAAATACACTTATTTCTTAGCTCTGTGGATCACTTCACTAGTAACCACTGAGGTAATGAAGCAACTGATGTTGGATAAAGAGACTGATGGGGGTGGAGGTTTAGTGCCCATTTTTCCTCATTTGAAAGAGCCTCTTAAATTGCTTACATCTCATCAAAAAAACTCCTCGGTGCGATACATGGCAGATAATTAATAATACTTGGAGGCTCTGGGGGTGTAGCTACGTACTGGTGCTATCTGAGGTGACTGTGTGTACACAACACACACACCCCACTCATGCCAAAGAGCAGCAGTACATAGAAAACCACCCTGTCTATCGGGATCAGCATGATTGCATTGCAATCCTATGCATAGTTACCTGGGAGTAAGCTCCATTGAGCTCAGTGTTTACTTCTGAGTGCACAGGTTCAACTTGTAAAACACACTGAGCTTGAACAAAGGAACTTCAGCCAGCTGAAATGCAACCTTCTAGCTTTTAATGAGAAAGGCAAAGAATCTTGCAAAGAAAGGTTACCATTTAAACTACTAGCATGAAGTAGAAACTCCATAAAAATAGGGGGAAAGTATCCAGTCTCTGCTTGTTTTCCTCATTCTATAACTTCCTATATGCGGTAATCTGTCACAAAGAACAGTAAAATGTGAAAGCCTCACTTCATTCCTTGCCAGAGCAAGGAGGGTCCATCAATTACTCTGGTGCTCTGGCTGATGAGGTCACCACTCCTGCTCTGGAAAAAGCCCTAGAGCTGTACTTTCCTGCATTCCTCCTCCACTACGCCACTGCTTGAAGCATAAGGTTTTGGAGTTCAATCCCATACCCTGTATTCATGGAGAGAAGAGCGGAGAGCAGTTCTCCCAGGGTTCTGTTATGACTCTCCCCCACCAACTGCTGTGGTGCACTGCATAGGGACAGGCCTACAGATGTGAACAGTTTGTATGCACCAGGGGTTGGCATCACTGGGCACTGGCTGAGGCCCATGCCCCAGTAGGGGGCCCACTGCAAACCCTTGGAGCCACCTGGTCCTGCTGCTGCTCATGGCTGTGGCAACCTGTTCATCCACCTTCTGAGTGAGCAAGCAATGACTGGAGTGAGGAGAAGAAAACAGTAGCCTCCGCATACCATGTCCTCTCTCCTTTGGGAGGTGGTGCAGATTAGGCCTAGAGGGAGAGGCAAAAGAATGTGCAATGGCAACAGGGATGAGGAGGTGGTGGTGGTAGTGGTGGGTTCATTCAGGGAGGTGGGACTCACTGAAAGCATCTTGCACAAGGGCCCCCCCAAACCCTGGAACCAGGTCTGGTATGCACATAGCGTCTGTTGACACAGTTTGCTGAATACACACAGGTCAGGAAGGAGCTTTCCACTGCAAGCCCACTCCCCTCCACCACCACGAATGTGCATACAGCCAATAAAATGGCTATAAGATCACACATAAAATATGTTATAGCATTTTTAGGATTGCCTTTTTTTAAAAAAAGTTCTACCTTTCAACTTTGGCAATGTAATTAAGATTCAGCTGCAGCATTTAAAAGAAGTCCATGTAAGAGGGAATTAGACTTGTATGCGAAGAAAGACAGTGATGTTACCAGTGTCAACATCTTACACACTTAAGAAGGGCATTTATGTAAGAAAGCATGTCTGCATCCTTAATGTTTCCATGCATGTGATAAATAATGCAAAGTCCCCGTGTGTGATAAAATATGCATGCAATATATTATACATGAATTGAGCTTTAACTATGGGCAAAACTGTTAACACACGGGCAGTTGTGGAAGTAAAGTTCAGCTATCTGAAATCTTGTAATGAAAATAGGGACGGTGAAAGGAAATACCCAGCCTCATTTACTAATCTGTTAATTAAGAATTCATAATACAAAACAACTGGCTAGTTTTGGTATTTGTGAAGCTTGAGGTTGCAATCCTATACACACTTACCCGGGAGTAAGTCCGACTGAGCTCCATGGGACTTACTCCCCAGTAGACATGCACAGGATTGCACTGTAAATGAAGCAAGGACTGATAGAGAACAATTAGGGTAAGGTAGAGGGGATAGACTGGGGGCGGCGGGGGGAGGATTAAAAGATACTTTTTTAAAATACTAGGGACAGATGTGTATACTCTGGCCTTGTACTGAAGTATGTTATTCAAAAATATTTAAATATTATAAGGACTCTAACAGAGATGTATGGCTGAAAAGAGGTAACATCTATGAAAGGGATAGAAAAAAAATACAATTGCATCAGACTAGAGATGGGTACAATGTCCTCCAATCCACTCTTTTCTTTTACCAACTCAGCAAGTTGGAGGAGCTAAGGAAATGGTCAGGATATCATGTAGGCCAGACCCTGTTTTAAAGATTCAGTCCTGCTACTTCCAAATATTCTTACTAGATTAGTTCATGTAATATGAACTCCAAATGACACTACATTCCAGCGGTATACATTTATTAAGACAAGGCATTATAATCCAGAGGAAAGGAAGCATTCAATAATCACCAAAGCCAACATTGGGATCTGAAATATTTTTTTGGTAACCTGCTCCTTTGCCTCCCTAGGGGGGGTGGAGGAAAGAATATTGGCACCCACACCGTGATTGACGGTGCAGCCTGATCATTTGCCAAGCATTATTAAAAGCTCCCTGATATCACTCCAGTGCATTGCCCTTTACAAGCCATCAGCCATCAATTCAAGCCGTCAAACGCGATTACCAGCATTCTTTCTGACGCCACTTCCAAGCCATTAGTCTGATCGAAAAGCTGTGCCTTTGTTCCCAAGCGTACGTAAATCTACCACACTACCACAGCTTCCACATTACATGGCAACTCATTATATGCCAGAGTAGCATTTGCAGTGTTAATGCTCTGCAAGCTGATATTTGTCAGGCAATGCTATATTAAGGTGGGATGGCATGACATCTGAGGAAAGTTCACCATGTTGCAGCTCATTTGCTGCAACAGGACTTAAACGTGAGAGACTTGGGTTCAAATCCAATTGCAGGAGGGTGGCTTGAAAATGCTAGCTTTTATCCCATGTACAGGGCAAGTGTGCCATTGGAAAAGAGGGGAACATGACTATTTGGACCAATAACAAGCTATATGGTACATGAGAGAGGATTCTTATAGAAGCCCAAATACATGTAAAAACAGAAAACATATTAGCTCTCTCCAGTCACAGGTTCACATGTTGAAAATCAATGTGTGAGCAGGAAGCAGGGCTGAGTTTGTTAACTCTGCCCATCATCATATGCCTAAGCAGGGGTTCTCAACCAGGGGGGAATTCCCACCAGGGGGGGAATTTTAGGGTTTGGGGGGGGGATTGGGACCACAGACTCAAACTGTTGGAATACTGATCTTTCTACAAATTACAGTTCTACAGATTGTACATAATCTACAGGACATCACATCTTATTGTATGGCACAGATTAAGTCAGACAATATTGGAAAGGGGGGAATGACATTCTGACATATGGTGAAAAGAGTGCATGGGGCAAAAAAAGGTTGAGGACTGCTGTGCCTAAGGATGTGTGAATCAGCAAAATGCAAGCTCGTCAAGGTTCTTTGAATTCTACCTTGAAGTTTGTTCCTACTCATGACCATATCAGATTGTGAGCGTTGCTCTTTCTTTTTGCACAAAAATTGGTGAGTGTTTTTGTACACATTTCCCCAAATGTAGGCATCAATTGTGCACATTTTCCTCCCATTGACTAAAGTGTGTTTGTGCACATTTTTCAAAAGTACACATTTTAACCCATTTTCCCTTCTTCTGTGAATTGCATCGCAAGCTTGGAAATGTATGGGCTTTGACCACAGATTGCGTTCGGGTCCATGTTCAGTTCCGGTATGTGTTAATTGGGTACATTTTGGTCAAAAATGAACTGAAATGAATTTCTTATACATCACTACATGTGCCTGGCGTCCCCTGTCCCGGACATCTGCACACTGACGTGGACATCAATGACAAGGAGCCTTTGCAAGTACAGCAGTACACATGAAAGCTCCCCTTTGGCAGAGGCATGCATCAACACATGGGAATTGGGGCGGGACCAGCCAGGCCCACAACATCAGCGGTAGGGCTAGCATGCACATCCCACTCCAAGCTCACATGTTGATTTTCAACTCATGATGAGCCCACAATTCAAGAGGACTAATGTCTCTCCAATCCCATATACCGGTATGTGCATAACCAACCAGCACAATTACAATATGCACCCATAATGCCTGGTTTACATGGATTAAGTGAAGAAGTGGCTATCTTGACTAGTTAGAGCACATTAAATTAAGACCTGGAGCCCTGGAGGGGCTTCTACTTCCCCTAGCACTGAGAAGGAAACTCACATCACTCTAGGAGCCTCATACCAGCCCTGAAATGCCATGTGTTTTGCCTGCACTGGCAGAACATGGCTTGACAATCTCAAGCTGTCATCTGTGCTGTTTTCATTTTCCCAAACAATGTTATATCCCCTGCAACATCTCATGTATGTAGTCCAAAATGTCACTTCAAAATCCTAAAATCCCTCAAAAGATTTAAATATATAAAGTTCGAAATCCATATGGATCAGCAGTCCTTCTAGTGTAGATTGCAAACTCATGTACATTGCATATGCCAGCTTTATTGGAGAAGTCTTCATTTTCACTGTGTCTGTTATCATTACCTTTAATAACTGCAATTCTAAATATGTATTTCCAGTAAATCTCTTCTCCAGGCTAAACTACATGCTACGTTAGATAGGCAGCATGTCGCTGATCCTCTCTCTCTCTCTCTCTCTCTCTTTTTACTTAAATCAGGGCCACTGCTCATAAGTAGGGTGGGGGTGAAGCCTTCCTACTCAGCTGCTTTACCTCCTAAATCCCCCCTTGGGGGCTAAAAAGAGTGAAAAAACCTCAATTGGTTATTCTTCTGAACAATAATGGCTGTTAACAAATACCAGTAATCATACAAAATGAAATCTCTCTATAATTTTTCGAAAAGGATTCATATATTCATGTTTCTCAGCATTTTCTATTATTGTGTATAATTTTAGACTCTGTACAAATGTTCCTTTTTATTTATTAAAATATTTATACATAGCAAAATCCATAGTTTGAATTGATATCCTTTGCTCCTTAAGCTGGTAGAAAGAGAATCAATAATGTTAGCCCACTGTGAATTTCACCAAAGTTCTTCAAAATATATCTTGCCTGTGAAGAGAATATCTGAGTCACTTCAGCTTGACTGAAAACATTTATGAAGTAGTTCATTGAAATGATTCAGCCTTTTAAATTTATCTATTTTTACACAAAGCAGCATTTCTATACATTTCTCTTCAGTGAAATACTAATGTTACATCCCACAGAATATCATTCCTAATACTTTTAGGTTGTAGTATTTCTGATTAGCTATGCATTTGTTCTATATTAGGTACGGTAATTAATAACATCAGAAGTGCTTCTCCCAAGTGAACAATAAATGTATTTTGGTTGATACCATAGCCTATGTATGCTGTGTTTGGAACAATTTGTGGTTATATGTAGTCCAAACAGATATGATCTGGCATTACCGTATTTCTTTGCAAGTCATTATTCTGCCCCCTGAATTATCTATGTATATTAAATCAAAATGGTATTGTAGGCCCACTGTCAATATTTCATATTGTTGCAGGCTTGCTCTTACTTATGCAAAATTGACCTCAGCTCAGACCAGTTCCTTCTAGAGCCTAGTAGTTATTAGTAAAAATAGGCTTTTCTCCTCACTGAGAAGTTAAGTACAGACAAAATGGTTTTATTTCTGAAAATACAGACACACACACATACACACACAGAGAGAGAGAGAGAGAGAGAGAATGTGATGAGGATTCTGACAACTAGGTAAGAATGCTTCTTTGATACATCTCATTTACAGCATTAAAATTCCTGGATTATGAGAGAGACTGAACAGTGAAAAAGAGAGATGCGACCAAAATGCGTTATGCGACCCCCGAGCATCATATTTTATTGTATTGTTTTTACTGTATTATTTTAATTGTACATCGGCCAGGGTGGCCGGGTGACAGTTACAGTTGCTATAATTCCAAACATTAGTTTGTTGGACAGTATCCAACAAGGAACAATCGTGAATGTAAATTACGTTGTGCTAACGCAAACGACATCTAGTGCAACACCAATAGTGTTAGTTGGTGCACTGAGTTTCCCCAGAAAACTTGATGCACCAGCTAATACTGTTTGCATTGCACTAGAAGTAGTTTATGGTGGTGTAATGGAATTTATGTTAGCGTTTGCACTCCATTGGATACTGCCAATTTGTTATAATGGAAATCCACTGAAATGAGTGGAGCTTTCTTATCAGGTTAGTTAGTTAAGCTGAAATCCGATACACACTTATCTCTGTGTGTCATTTAATTCAGTGGAATTTAATTTTGAGTAGACATGTATAGGGTTGCTCTGTTAGTTACTCTGGTTTTATTACTGCATTTATATCCCACCTTTTTTCCTCTTGCAAGAAATCCAAGGCGACTTGCATAGTCCTCCTCCTCTCCATTTTATGCTCACAACAACCCTGTGAGGTAGGTTAGACTGAGACTCAGTGACTGGCCCAAAGTCACCCAGTGAGCTTCATGGCTGAGCGGGGACTAGAACCTGGACCTCCCAAGTTCCAGTCCAACACTCTCACCACTACACCACACTAACTCTATTTTATGTATTTATGATGTGTGATTATGCTATTCAGAAAGTGACATAATCACCTTCATCCTTATATAAGGGACAGATGTCTGCATCACATAGATTGCATGGGCATGTTTGCATGGCAAACATTAGCTATTCCTTCAACCTTGGCCAACCTAAGTATAGTGTGCATATTTTGACTGAGCCACTAAAGGCTTCAAAATTTTCTACACTTAGGGAGAATGGAATACCTCACTTTTTCATGGATATTGTTACGTCCCCTGGTTCTAAAGCTCCACATTAGCCCAAGGAAGTATAAGATTCAGACAAATCACAGGTCACCCATTTCAGAGGGAGCCTTTGGCACCCCCTTCTATCATTTCCCAGCCTGAAGATGTAGCTCTCCCATCTACTGATTGTGAGGATGACTGCTCTGCAGCTTCTCCTGTCCCTCAGCCTTGCAGAAACATAAGACTGCAGGGGGGAAAAATACCAGCCCGTTAAGAACTGCAGTCAGCATCCAGCAGGGATGGAGCCAGTGAAAGACCGGGCTAGCCTTCCTGCAGTGTGCTTTCCACGGTCCTGACAGGAGGACCCAGAACAGTCAGTGAGCACCAAGCTGCAGTCTGCTTTCCCTGAGCCTCATAACAAGTCAGGACAGATATTTTGTTTCTATGTGCCCCTTCCTTATGAACTATAAAAGAAACTGAGAAGGCATATAGCCCAACTCATTCCCTTTACATTTAAGGTAGTTTCATATTGTAGATCCCTGCATTTCCGGTGAAAGCCTGTAAAGCTCAACCAAGAATATAAGATATGCACTTGGAAAAAGGCAGGACTCCCCCCCGCCCCATGATCTTAACCTCTCCTTCTGTGCAGCAAGTGGGAGGTATCAGCAGGGCCGGTGCAAGGCAGTTTGGTGCAGTTTGGTGGATATTTAGCGCCCCCCCTTCCCACTTGAGCCCTCCCTCCCTATTTCTGGCGCCCCCTTTAGCCCTGCGCCCTAGGCAGCTGCCTAGTTGGCCTAATGGTAGCACCAGCCCTGGGTATCAGGCTGGCCACCATGAAAAGTGAGATGCTGGTTTAGATGGACCATTTTGGTCCAGTCCAGCAGGGCTCTTCATCTTTGGCAAGTGTGGTGGGAGCAGTTTAGAATAAAGATTCTTCCTGTGTGTACTGCAACAAAAATAGTACACTGTGTGCTGGAGTCATGCAGATGGGCCTGAGGCCCAATTCATGTGAACTGCATAGGTGGCCATTTGAATCAGATCTACAAGGGTGCACTCCAGTTAGTCAGCTGTTTATGTGTGTGTGTCTCCATATAGCTTTAGCATCATTATTTTAACCCTGCTAGCAAGCTTGCATTGGTGCAATTAAAATTGATAATCACTCAAACTATGTCAGGGGCCAGCTACACAGAGATGTTACCATGTGGGGCTGTATCCATGCAATCCCAATTCAAACAGCCACCCATATTGTGTGCATGAATTAGCCTTGGTCTGTTCCAAACCCTAGCAGGAGGAGACCAGATTTATGTTTTCCTTAGAGGGAGTAAAATGTCTCCCCACCTGATATTTAGAGAGGCTTATTGGGACTAACTTTGACAACCTTACAGTGAATTATCTATGAATTAGAGAACTGCACATTCTCTATGTATTAGGCAACTTTCCCTCTTTAAAAAAAACTTTCTGAAGTTAACTGCTCAGGGTCTTTACACATCACATTGTTTAAATAGAAAGATACTTGGAGGGGATGGGCACATGTGCAAAATACCCTCAAAAGTAGTAAAAAAAGTAGGTTAGATTTGAGTTGAGGCAATGGGTAAGGAGTGCTGTCATCTAATAAGGTCTGTTCTCAGTAATTACAGTGACACAATCTGATCAGTGAGGACTAAGTATCTTCATCTGAAAGGGATCGGATGAAATTAGTGCTGATGTAATAAGTACCATTTGTCACTATTAGAGAGAAAGAGGTGTTGACAGGCCCCTGCTGTTGCCATAGCAACCCTTGCAGTTCACCATCTCTTTGTGTGGGTTTAAACTATAACAAGTCATAATAGTCTAGAAGCTAAAGAAGATATTGTCAAGGTAACTTAATTACACTCCTTTTCTAAGTTGGGTCATTTAAGGCCACCTAACGCCACCAGAGCCACATCACAGATCTCTGAAATTTGCAAATATCAAAGGACTTTACAGTGGCCTCTGAATTAAATTCTGACTAAGATTTAAAAAAAAAAACACTGCCAAGAGATAGCAGATTTCCAAGTTGCTGTATTGTCAACATTCACAGTAAGGGAACATTTCAAGCAAAACATGGTCTGATAATAAACATAACATGTTGTCCAGCTAGCTTATGCAGTGCAACAGATGCTACAAAAGAAATTACATAGGGCCAGCTAGATAGCCTTTGGGGCTGCAAATGATCTCACTTCTTGAGAGGATCAGGACAGAAAATCATGTTGGTGAGGATTGTCCTTCAGACATAGAATCATAGAATCATAGAAAAGTAGAGTTGGAAGGAGCCTACCAGGCCATCAAGTCCAACCCCCCACTCAATGCAGGAATCCAGGTCAAAGCATCCCTGACAGATGGCTGTCCAGCTGCACCTTGAATGCCTCCAGAGTGGGAGAGCCCACCACCTCCCTAGGTAGTTGGTTCCATTGTCTTATTGCTCTGACAGTCAGGACATTTTTATTTATTTATTTATTTATTTATTTATTATATTTATTATATTTATACCCCGCCTTTTTTCCTGCAAGGAACCCAAGGCGGCTTACATAATCCTCCTCCTCTCCATTTTATCCTCACAACAACCCTGTGAGGTAGGTTGGGCTGAGAGGCAGTGACTGGCCCAAAGTCACCCAGTGAGTTTCATGGCCGAGCGGGGACTAAAACCTGGATCTCCCGAGTCCCAGTCCAACACTCTCACCACTACGCCACCTGATGTTTAGGTGGAATCTGGGTTCCTGTAACTTGAGCCCATTATTCCATGTCCTGCAAACTGGGATGATCGAGAAGAGATTCTGGTCCTGCTGTGTGTGTGACAACCCTTTAAGTACTGGAAGAGTGCTATCATATCCCCCCTCAGTCTCCTCTTCTGAAGGCTAAACATGCCCAGTTCTTTCAGTCTCTCCTCATAGGGCCTTGTTTCCAGTCCCTTTATCATCCTTGTTGCCCTCCTCTGAACCCTCTCCAGTTTGTCTACGTCCTTCTTAAAGTGTGGTGCCCAGAACTGGACGCAGTAATCAAGATGAGGCCTAACCAGTGCTGAGTAAAGGGGAATTATCACTTCCCGCGATTTGGAAGTTATACTTCTATTAATGCAGCCCAAATTGCATTTGCCTTCTTTGCAGCCACATCGCATTGCTGGCTCACATTCAGTTTGTGATCTACCACAATTCCAAGATCCTTCTCACTTGTAGTATTGTTGAGCCAAGTGTCCCCCATTCTGTAACTCTGCATTTGGTTTCCTCTCCCTAGGTGCAGCACTTGGCATTTATCCCTATTAAATTTCATTCTGTTGTTTTCGGCCCAGCGCTCAAGCCTATCGAGATCTTTTTGAATTTTGTTTCTGTCTTCCAGAGTATTAGCTGTTCCACCCAACTTTGTGTCATCTGCAAATTTGATAAGCATTCCCTGCACCTCCTCATCCAAGTCATTAATAACAATGTTGAAGAGCACTGGGCCCCGGACCGAGCCCTGTGGTACCCTGCTCGTTACCTTACCCCAGTTTGAGAAGGAACCATTGATAAGCACTCTTTGAGTCCAATTCTGTAGCCAATTGTGGATCCATCTGATAGTTGTTCCATCTAGCCCACTTTTAGCTAGCTTGCTAATCAGGATATCATGAGGCACTTTGTCGAAAGCTTTGCTGAAGTCCAGATATATTATGTCCACAGCATTCCCACAGTCCACAAGGGAGGTTACCCAATCAAAAAATGAGATCAGATTAGTCTGGCAGGATTTGTTCTTGACAAATCCATGCAGGCTTCTAGTAATCTCTGCATTGTTTTCAAGGTGCTTGCAGACTGACTTTTTTATAATCTGCTCCAAAAATTTCCCAGGGATTGATGTCAGACTGACTGGCCTATAGTTCCCAGGTTCCTCCTTCTTGCCCTTTTTGAAGATGGGAACAACATTTGCCCTCCTCCAGTCATCTGGCACTTCACCTGTCCTCCATGATTTCTCAAAGATAATAGACAGTGGTTCTGAGAGTTCTTCTGCCAGTTCCTTTATTACTCTAGGATGCAGCTCGTCAGGCCCTGGAGATTTAAACTCGTTCAGAGTAATCAGGTGCTCCTTGACCATTTGCCTATCAATCTCAAGCTGCAATCCTGTCCCTTCAGTCTGCACTTCGGGTTTGCCAGGGGGGTCATAGACCCTCTTTTGGGAGAAGACTGAGCCGAAGTAGGAATTGAACACTTCTGCCTTTTCTTTGTCTTCTGTTATCAATTTGCCATCCTCATTGCGTAGTTGAACCACCATTTCTTTCCTCTGTCTTTTACTATGCATGTATCTGAAGAAAACCTTCTTGTTGTTTTTAGCATCCCTCGCTAACCTTAGCTCATTCTCAGGTTTAGCCTTCCTGACACTATTCCTGCAGTTCTGCGCTACCTGCCTGTACTCTTCCCTTGTAGCCTGTCCTTCCTTCCACTTCCTATACGTGTCCTTTTTGTTTACAGGTCACCTTTGAGTTTACTGTGAAGCCACATTGGCTTCTTCTGTTGCCCTCTGCTTTTTTTCCTTGTGGGAATTGTTTGCAATTGTGCCTTTAAAATTTCCTTTTTTAAAAACTCCCACCCATCCTGGGCTCCTTTTCTCATTAGAGTCGCTTGCCATGGGACCTTACTTATCATTGTTCTGAGTTTGTTAAAATTGGCTTTCCTAAAATCCAGGGTACGCGTTTGGCTACATTCAGCTTTTGCTTCCTTTAGAATCAAGAACTCAAGTATAACATGGTCACTTCCCCCCAGAGTTCCCAAAATTGCCACTTTATCCACTAACTCATCTCTGTTGGTTAGAATCAGGATAGCCGATCCTCTAATTCCTTCCTCCACTTTCTGTAGGAGGAAGTTATCAGCAACACAGGTCAGGAATTTCTTGGAGGGGCCATGTTTGGCTGAATATGTCTCCCAACAGATATCGGGAAAATTGAAGTCCCCCATTACTACCACATCATGCGTCCTTGAAACAATGGCAATTTGCTTTTCAAAAGTTTTATCCTCTTCTTCTCCTTGATTGGGTGGTTGGTAGTAGACTCCAACCACCATGTTCGTTTTATTCTTTGCCCCCTTTATTTTAACCCAGATGCTCTCAATGGGGCTGCCAAGCTCCTCTTCCTGTATCTCTGTGCAGAGATACGTATCTTTAACATACAGCGCAACTCCACCTCCCTTTCTGTTGCGTCTGTTCCTTTTGAACAAGTTATACCCTTCAATTGCTGTATTCCAGAGTAGAGTATTACATCTCTACTCTCGTCTTAAAAGAAAGCTTACACAACACTAGCAGATGTGCCTGTTAATTACAATTTATCTCATACATAAGCCGTTTCATCTATCTGATCCAGAAACCACTCAGCCAATTTTTAACATGTCATTCGACAGCCCACATGCTAGAGGCAACACTTTTATGGCTTAATTTAATGTAAGTTACTTGCTTACTTTGGAATTGAAATTCTAAGATCTCCCTAAACAGTCAGATACCTTAGCCCTAGTTGGCCCATCCCCTACATACATCATTTGCCCATACATCAGGGTATCCAGGGCAAAGGCATCCAGAGAAACTATGGCACTTTCCCCTGCCCAAGCCAACTGTGACATCAAATGTATCAGTCAATAACACTTAGAGATATGAGGCAGACCATGAGGTCAGAGGTCAAGGAATATATCCCCTGCATGAAGAGGAGTGCAGCAGTGTTGGGGAACATTCAAAGACACTTGAATGTGTATTTTCTACTGTTTATCACAATAATACACCACACAGAGGGCAAACTGCAATCTGATTGAATGGACATAGTCAACACTTGTACTCCATTCGTATTACAGTATTTATGTAATGCCTAGAACATACTGGTGTTTTACAAGAAGATATAATAAACAAAAAGGTGGGGTATCGAGGGGTTAAGAATATAATAATGCCATATTCAAACTTAAGGTAGCATAATTTGTTCTCCCTCTCCAACACTACAGTTCACAGCAGTCCTGACATCTAAAAGTAAAATAGTGAACACAGTGGACAGTATCCAACAGTGCACTACCACGAATGTAAATGACATTTCACTAGCATAAACGACCTCTAGCACAATACCAACAGCGCTTGCTGGCCTGACGAGTTTTCCAGAGAGACCCATTGCACCAGCAAGTGCTATTGATGTTGTGCTAGGGATAGTTTATGATAACACAATGTTGTAAGAACATAAGAGCCCTGCTGGATCAGACCAAGGGTCCATCTAGTGCAGCATTCTGTCCACACAGCAGCCGACCAGCTGCCCACAGGAAACCCACAAGCAGGACAGGAGTACAACGGCACCCTCCCAGTCATTTACGTTAGTGGTAGTGCAGCACCCGGTATGCCCCACAGCATATAACCAGACATGGCTAATCCATCACCACTACCACCATGCCCACCGAGCAAGGCCAAAGAAAACTTGTGCTGTTGGCACTGGAGTAGGGCAAGCGCAAATGCCCCACTAAGACCACAGACATATTTGACTCAGTAGCTCGCACTTCTGAGTAAATATGCATGGCATTAAACTGCACTACATTTGTGTGTTTCTAAGTCATCAAATTCCCAGGTACATTTTGAGAATGTTGTATCCTCATAACAAAACTACTACATTGAGGAAAACCTGTGCACAAAAAAGAGAAAGAGAGGTGTGTCGATCACACAAAAGAAAGCAGGGAAAAGAAAAGAAAAATGAAAACAAAAACGAAAAGAACAAAAGAAAAGAAAAGAAAGCAGATTATTCAGACAGGTCCTCAGGGCTCAAGCTAGCATTGGGGATACCAGCATCTTATTTGAGGAAGCAACGCATGAAGAGTTGGTGACTAGTGAAACATGCAGCCATGCCCCTGCCCATGGGCAAAGCGTTATAACAGTAAGTATGTGAGAGTGTTTGATTTTTGAAGCGCTGACAGGAAGTGGTGGGAAGGAAGTGATGGAGGTGGAAGGAGGCCTGACACATGCACTTCCAGACTTACTGGCAAATATTACTAGAGAAGCAGTGTGAGGCTTCACACATAACACTGAATCATGGTGTAGCAACCTGGGCCTTTATGGGGGACAAACTGCAGTGAGCCTTGTGTGCTCAAATGCCTTTCTCTTCTTCTGGCATGGCTGTGAGGAGATTGGAAGCTTCCACTTCCATTTTAGATTAACCACAGTTTACCATTATGTCTGAACCCCAAACTGTGGTCACTTTTAACTATGGTTTGCTGAAGCAAGCCAGCTTCTTAAACTATAGTTTGGTTAGCTTGTTTCCAACTAATCATAGTTAAGATTAAGCCCAGTTTGTCAGGTCTGGATTACATGGAAAGCTGTGGTTAATCTAAAACAGAAGCAAAACTCCTGGCAGCTGTGCCAGAGGAGGAGGGAGAAGATGAGCGCACAAGCCCAAGGCTTGTCTAGACTTATAATAATAAATTGTAATTTAGCATTACATCCAAACCAGCCCATTGTAGACTGAACATATTTTAGATGCTAGTATACTGATATTATAGATTAGAAGACAGAGAGAGGCGAATCATTGTAACATAGCTATGATGACATGGTTTTGTGGATGCTGTTACCCTATAATCCTTTTACTCTACTTTATTCAGTTTTCAGAGAACAAACACAATTCTTTGCTCTGCTGGCTACTCTCTACAGTGAGAAAGAAAAAATTTGTATTCAGCTGGGCATGAAAAGTGTTAAATACCAGCATGAAATACATCTTTTTATCAAATTCATAGTCAAAGTTAGCCAAAGTACAATCCATAAATAACCAACTGTGGGTGGAAACATCGTGGAAGTCAAATTACCTGCAGCAATTGTTTATTCCTTCCTGAATGTTATGCAAGTAATCTGGCAAAGTGCCATATTTTATTTCATTAAAACATAATCTCCCAAAATATCAAGTTAAATAATAAAACTGTCATGGCTACTGATTTGTGATTTACTCCTCTATTATCATCATTAGACAATTACTGCTGTAACATAAGATAACATGGAGACCAGTGAGGCAGATTTATCTTGCTAAAGAAAGCTTGTCTGTCTGTGATTCACTCTCTCATAGACTTAGCTGCTGTGACGTCATGGAAAGCTCACAAATATTCTAAATGTTGAGGGAATGAATCAATCAATCATAGAATCATAGAAAAGTAGAGTTGGAAGGGGCCTATAAGGCCATCGAGTCCAACCCCCTGCTCAATGCAGGAATCCAGGTCAACGCACCTTGAATGCATCCAGAGTGGGAAAGCCCACCACCTCCCAGGTAGTTGGTTCCATTGTCTTACTGCTCTGACAGTCAGGAATTTTTTCCTGATGTTTAGGTGGAATCTGGGTTCCTGTAGCTTGAGCCCATTATTCTGTGTCCTGCAAACTGGGATGATCGAGAAGAGATCCTGGCCCTCCTCTGTGTGTGACAACCCTTCAAGTACTGGAAGAGTGCTATCATATCTTCCCTCAGTCTCCTCTTCTGACGGCTAAACATGCCCAGTTCTTTCAGTCTCTCATAGGGCCTTGTTTCCAGTCCCTTTATCATCCTTGTTGCCCTCCTCTGAACCCTCTCCAGTTTGTCTACATCCAATGGACTGTTAACTGAATTGTTTCTAAAAAGGGGCAGTAAAATGACTTCACACATGGTATAAAGGCAGAAGAAGCTATGTGCTGTTGCCAGGAAGTGGAACAGGAAGAAAAAGGATGGCCTGAACCAGTAAGGCTCTTCTTGTGTTCATATATAAATAATACACACAGAATGGTTCCACATTTTCAGGAAGGTAAGTTTGGAACCAGGGTGTCACTTAGTAAAACCAACAGTACTGAGTACTCCATTTGGCAAACATCCACTGCTACATTTACATGGGAGGTAAATCACAGAACACAAGGTCCATTAGGTTTACAAGGAGGGAAGGGCACATTATCACCTTATTCTACTGTTTGCAGGCTGCTAATGACACACACGTAGGTTTGTTTTTTGAGTTATTCACAGTTGTCAGCGTTTTGCACTTCAAGTGACAGAAAAACTGGTGGAGAAGCTCTCAACTTGCAAACCGAATGTTTCTGTTCATTACATCAAATAAACAGCGAGTAAGCGTATAGGTGTATACATTGTAGCTAAGGCAGTTTCCAGAGGGAAGTTGGTTGGGAGGATTCTACCTGCCTGACGTTGTTAGTGTGAGTCTGGAATGGAATGCGTGATTGCTTCTGCACCCATATTATGCCTGCTAAAAAGCTGAACACTTACAGATAACAAGTGGGGACCTAAAACATGTTTCACAGCACAGGCAATGAACAGGGATATCTGACACATTCTTCTCCATTCCCCCTTACAATTCCTCTCCCTGCTCCAACAATGGAAGCAAGCTTATACACATATATTAATTGCTGCATCGGGAACCACAGGTGTAAATTGGATGCACATCCAAATGTGCATTTGAGTGCAGATGCTGTCTGGCCACACTGCACTAATGTCTAAGGAATGAATACTGAGACATGCATCCAAATGCACATCCCAATGAGCTTAGGGGTACAATTAGAAGCACGTCAAAGTATGTATTCCACTAAAGCCAATGCAGTGTGGATGGACTGCATCCATGCTAGGAGGCGCATGTGAATGAACTTCAAGCCAAGTGGGTACACTTCCAGGCTCAGCTCTAAGGAACCCACTCTCGGGAGAGTCACTGCCTCAGCCACTCCAGTGAAGGGAGAACCCAGCCTAGGCAGAGGGGCTACAGTGAGACTCCCTGCGGAGAGCGGCTGTTGCTTCACTCCTTCTGCTCCTGCTGTGAAGCACCCAACTTCATAGAAAAGAAAGGCTGCGGTGGTGATGGGAGGCTCCCGGAGCCAGCCCAATGGAGCCAAGCCTAAAGGAGATTGGCAGGAGGCCTTCTGCTCGGGCTAGCTCCATCAGTGGGACGCAACAATGGCTGTCTAACCCCCACCATGGCTTTAGTAACTGAGCTTGCTCTCCGCTTCAACCCTGGAGCCATTGTGGGGGCTTGTGTTGTGTTCGGCTGACATGGGGAGGGCCCCAGAAGGCCTCATGATAGCAGGCAGATCTAAGTAGTGTGACCTGAAGGAAGGTCCTCAGCTTTCATTGCTTAGGGTTAGAGTGTGTCTTCCTCCTCCAATAGTGTTGGAATGCCACCCCCGACCCCCCTGCCACCACCATCCTAAAATAATAGCGTTCTAGTAGGAGGCTGGGCGAGGCCAACAGAGAGACTGCTTCCTTTGCAAAGGCAAATGCCCGTGAATACTCAGTCAGGGAAGCAGTATTCTGTATGCTTCCGTTGCAGAAAGCCGGGGTTATCATTGTCCTCCCACCTACATCCTTGTCTCAACAAAGCACAAGCAAAGGCTGTTTCAGACTGGGTCCATCCTTGTTTTTTATCTGCACAGTTTCTCCCACCCCAGTAATACACAGCTGCTAGGTCAGTGTTCTCCAACCTTAGGTCCCCAGATGTTTTTGGCCTACAACAAGCTAGGAGCTGTAGACCAAAAAACATCTGGGGACCCAAGGTTGGAGAACACTGTGCTAGGTATTTTGAGCCACCACTAGCTGTAACAGGCCTGCTGACACAGATCAGGTAATGGGATTGTAAAATATCAGTGTTGTTAAAGGAAAAAAACTGGAGAGAGAAGAATGATCAGCATATCACAGGCATGAGGCCTTCAAACAACTCTGCTTGGGGGACAAGCCACAGTGCAGTGGCAGAGCACGTCCTTTCAGTTTAGGACGGGGGTGCTGAACCTCTTTCAGCCTGAGGGCCAAACTCCATTTCAGAGAAGCTCGCAAGGGCCACATTCCAGCGGTGGGCGGGGCAAAAGGGGTGGGCCCAAAAACACCAGCCTATCGTAGCTTAAAGCTCTTACTGCCAGTAACTAAGCCTTAGCAGAGGCATTTCAACTTTTTAGAATGGGGAAAAGCTGTACAAAAGCCAGGGAGCTATTAAACAAATGGTGGTTGGGGAAAGGGACTGAGCCCAGGGGAAGGGGGCGTATCTATCTGTGGACCCCCAGAGGGCTAGATTGGGACCTCTGGTGGGCTGGATTTGGATTCTGGGACTGAGGTTCTGTGCCCTTGATTTAGAAGGACCCAGGCCCATTCCCTGACATCCTGAATTTAAAAAAAAAAAAACTTCAGGGGGAAAGGCTCTTAGTCCTTGGAGAGCTGCTACCAGTCAGAGTAGGCAATAGTCCTGGAGTCAAACAACCAAAGTGTCCTGGTTTACTGGGGGCTCAACTAAAGCTGTCACCATCCCCAAATCCAGGCTCGAAGGCAGCAAGAACAGTATGGACTGAGAATGCTGAAACTTAACGATGATGCTCTAACCCTTTTTTGGGGGGGGGGAAGTTCACAAAAGAGTCTCACATACTCCAAACCCCCATTGAAGAGATCTAAAGGAGAGCGGTTCTTTTTAATTGTCTACATGCTGTGACTGCTGATCCCTACAATCGTGCTGCTGACAGTTTATCAGGTGCAGCATCCCAATTCCATGGGAAGCAGGTATAAATCACAGGAAGCATGCCCAGGCGATGTCATCTTCCTCTCCAGCTCAATTAGCAAACAACTGTCTTTTCCTCTCAGCATGCTCCTTTTATCATGTCTTCTCATGTTTCTCTGCCAGTTTTCTTCTCCTTTGTGCATTAGCAGTTGTGCTGAATGCTAATGAAGCAACGGCTTAGCAGAACTGCAGGAAGTTCTTCTCATGATTTCTTGGGCCCATAAAAAGACCTGACCAAGAAATGGTCAAGAATCACGTCGCCTTGGATGCAGCTGACAAAACCAGGCTTGTTTCATGAGAAAGCTCCCCTTTCGCCCCAAAGCCTGTCTCAAACAACACCAGCAACCATTCAATCTCTCCATAAAGAGGTTGTTTTGCAGCTAATAAAATAAAGCCATATAAAAGGAAAATACATAGGAACACAGGAAGCTGCCTTATAGTGAGCCACACCAGCTAGCCCAGTAATCTGCGCCAGGCTTCCCCAACCTGGTGCCTTCCGGATGTCTTGGACTACAATTCCCAGCATTCCTGACCACTGGCCATGCTGGCTGCAGCCAATAGGAGTTGGAATCCAAAGCATCTGGAGGGCATGTCATGCCCTGCGGGAGCAATTCTCCTCTGAGGAGGAGCTGGAGCTCCCAGGAACAGACACCACCAAGGAGCCACCCAAGTCAGGAGATCTGGGGCAGCCTGGGCCCTCAGGGGAGATCACTGCTAGTCCGTCCCCACAGGAGAGGGGGGTTCTGCCTCTGAGGCAAAGGCTGGGGGACCATCTAGCCCCCGAGAACATTGTCACCTCAAGAGGGGTAGGCCAACAGGGCTCCTTTGAGAAGAGGTGCTTGATTACAAAGGAAGACTCCTCAGGAGAAAGGTCCTCCTCCCAAGTAGGGCTTTTGCCAGAGGGCCCATAATGCACTGCAGCTGAGCCCTGGGTGGGGCTCAGGAAATTCTGGATCAGGGCTCTCCAACCTTTGGTCCCCAGATGTTGCTGGACTACAGCTCCCAGAATCCCTTGCCATTAGCCATGCTGGCTGGGTATGCTGGGAGCTGTAGGCCAGCAACATCTGGGGACCCAAGGTTGGAGAGCCCTGTTCTGGATGTATAAGCCCTCAGTTTTAGCCTAGCTAGTGCTGGAACAGCAGTGCCTTGCACCTTATTTCCAGACCTTATCTTGTGAGTGACCCTCTGTGCTACTGACCTTTGGGCTCCTACTTGACTCTGCTTCTGGACTCTGTATTGTATCTGACTGCTTAACTGTGCTTTGACCTTTGTTTGCATCTTGACCACTCTTGCCTTAGCTTGATCCCATACTGGACTGAAACCTTTGTGCTTGACCATTTGGGGCCTTGCCTTTTGGATTGCCCCATAATATGCTCTAACGCTGAGTCCGATTCAGCCATAGCAGAACAAGGCACTAGGCTGGGGAAGGCTGCTCTATACTAACTGGCAAGCTGTTCTCCAGGGTTTCAGACAGAAGTCTTTCACATCACTTGTTCCCTGATCTTTTCTTTTTACTGGAGATGACAGGCAGGGCTGACCCTACCTTTAGATAGAGTGAGGTGGCTGCCTTAAACAGCTGATTGGAGGTTTCATGAAATGGCAGCAAATTGGTAGTTATTGTCATTTTACTGACAAGGAGGGGGAGTGGCATTTGTAGGATTTCCTGCCTCTGGTGCCAAAATAACTTGAGCCTTGTGCTTGGCAGTGGTGGAGGAGTTACCATTTGCTGCTCTGCCTCAGGCAGCAAAAAGTCTTGGACTGTGCCTGATGGCAGGGAATGAACAAGAAAAGTTCTGCATGTAGAGTATGTGCTCTACCACTAACTATGGTTCTTCCCAAGGTATAGTATCTGTCTTCAAAATGTAGGTTTGGATCCAGAGGTGTCTTTCTGTACGTGGAAGGTATTTTCCACTCTCAAAGGGGCTGTTTTACATCTCACAGCAAAGCATGGCTTGAGAAGAGTGAAGCTAAATCCAAAGATGCACGTCTGCTTGCACAAGAAGAGTTTGCACGACCTCTTGCACAAGTGGAAGTATGAGAACTGCCAACTAACTGGCCTGTTCTAGCACTGCACAACCTCTTGCACAAATGTTTGTGGAACAGCACTAGCAGTTGTTTTTCTTCCCCTCAAGATCCAACCCATAGCGTTTTGTTCTCTCTCTCTCTCTGTCTTTGTTTTCATAGTTGCTTCTCGAAAGTCTGCAGGAATTAAAGATCAACAGCAGTGTTTTACTTCACTTGTAGCACTGAACGCTGCAATTTGATTTCATTTTTGCAGAGCACAATGTGTTGCTTTTCCAGCAGGAAGAAAATTGTGCTGCGGAAATAATGACATGATGCCTCCTAGGGAAGCCTGGGGCTTAAAGGAGTAGGAGTAGAACACAGAAAGTCAACAGTGAGATTTGCAAGTTAAATAAACAAATAAATCTCATGCACACAAGCTAAGCACAAGTAGGCTCAAACTGCATACAGGACAACACTTTTAACTCATTCCAGTTCTGTAATTTTTACACCCTTCTCATAGGCTATATATATTTGTGAGCTGCATCAGGTGATACTGCCTGCTGGATCATTGCTGCCACACTTCAGTTAAGACATGGTGGGAAACCCTGATTACCCACTACAAAAATAAGCCACAGTGCGCATGTTCCTCCTCTCCCTCTTCGCACCCATGAGGTGGGAGTCGTGGGACCACTTTCAGTTTTAAACTTACCACAGTTCCTTATGACATCCTTCCTTCATGAATGAACCAGGATATAAAATCATGGCCTGATCCTGGTTTGTTCCTATTAACCATGGTTTAAACCAGGAGTGTTGAACCTCTTTCAGCCAGATTGCCTAATTCCATTTTGAAGAATTTCTTGGGGGCTGCATTCCAGTGGTGGGGGGAACTGAAGGCAAAAGAGAGCTGCACCAAAACTACCAGCACATTTTAGCTTAAAGCTCTTACTGCTAGTAACTAAACCTTAGGAGAGGCATTTCAACCTTTCAGAATGGGGTGGGTGGGTAGGGAAATGCACAAAAGCTAGGAAGCCACCAAATGATTGGTGGTTGGGAGAAAAGGGGTGGAGCCATCTGGGTAGCCATGGAAGACCGGATTTCACCCTCAGGCCTGAGAATCTGTCTCCCTAGTTTAACAAACCACAGTTCCCTGAATTTGGGCATTATGGAAAGAGTTGTTAGTTTAAATTGAAAATATCCACTTTTGAATCTCCTAATGAATACAAAAGGGGAGAGGAGAGCATGTGCAGTCAAGGCTTGCTGCAGCTCATTCTTGGAGCAGGAAACCCTGGTTTCCAGTTAAGTCTAAACCAAGCCCTCAAAGAGTCCAACACTTTTATTTATTTAATAGATTTATATACTGCTTATCCATATTTTAAAAAATATATCTAAGGCCAACCCAACCCCACATGAAACATGACACACTGCTGCTGTCACCTTACCTGCTCTGTCCCAATGTTGATTTTTTTTTAAGGGTACAATCCAATGCATGTTTAGACAGAAAAAAGTCATACAACTCCCAGATTCCCCAGCCAGCCATGCTGGCTGAGGAATGCTAGGAGTTGTAGGCCTTTTTTCTGTCTAAACATGCATAGGATTGTACCCTACCCTGCACACACTCATGTGTTCTGGATGACCTCACCCTCCCTGATGTTGCACTGTACACATGGATGTCCAAAACAAACATGCATGGAAGAAATCAGTTTTAAAAATTGTTTATTTATTTATTACATTTCTATGCCGTCTATTAGCCAAAGGTTGCTGGGCAGTTCACAACAAATAAAACCATAAAATACAATATAAATGTTTAAAACTAGTATAAAATTGTGGAGAAACGAGCCTTTGGGGGGTACACACACACACATACACATGCCTCCTCATGTGTAAACCAAGTGGGGCCAGTTGAGGGGGCTGGGAGGAAACTAGAGAAGTTGGCCTAGGGCTTTCATATGTAAATAGTTCAAGTCATGAGTTCCCTTCCCCCTGCCTGGCCAGGTGAGGTGCATGGTGATTGGCTAAGAGGCAGCAGAGGAGGGGAGGGGGGGTATACAGTATTTCCCAAAGTGTGGTCTGTCTTTGTCTGTCTTTGGATCGCGTGGCTACCGGCTACCCTGGCTATTGGGTGATGGCGGCAAGCCAAAGAGAGGCCCCAAGCCTTTGGGGGGGCCCATCAGGATCCGACCCCAGTTAGCTCCTGGTGAAATGAGCTGGATGAGGGCTCTAGTGAAGGCAAGCCTTGTAGGAGTTTACCCATCTCGGACCTTCGGGTAGGTGTGGTAATTCTCCATCGGGCGGCAAGGCTGTGCTGGATTTAACCCTTGAAGAGAATACCCTCAGGTAACATAGGTGTATGCCTGAGAGATATTAAGGAATCAGGTTTTATTGTTTTGCAGCTTTACTGTGTACTAAAGTGTCTCTCTCTTTATTTTGTGTGCTTCTCTCATTTCCCTAATCTTGTTGTTTAAATGCTACCAGAATAAACCTTGTCTTGGTTTTACCCCACATGGGTTTTGTAGTACTCTGTGAGTTCAGTATCTAAATCCAGGTTACAGAATTAAAGGCGAGTCCCTCAACAGAGATCCAAGTAGGATTGCAGACAGCTGAGGCTGGCAATCTGGTACCTTGAGATCTCTGGGGGTCTTGGTTCCTTTGGAGTAGGAAAGGGTGGGGGTGTGGCGGGCCAGCCAGCCCCCCCTTCCTCCACAAAAATAAAAATAAAATAGAACCTAGCAGCAGTGCAAATATTTAACATAAAGTACGGTAACAGACTTAAAACAACAGAAATTGAAAGACTAAAATGCCTGGGAAAGTAAGAAAGTCTTTACCTGGCGCCCAAAAGAGCACAAGGTAGGTGCCAGACAAGACTCTCTGGGAAGCTCATTCCCCAACCGGGGTGCCACAATAGAAAAGGCCCTCTTTTTAGTAGCCATCCACCTCATTTCCTTTAACAGGGGCTCCCAGAGAAGGACCACTGAAGACGATCTTAGGGTTCAGGCAAGTGTATGTGCGAGGAGACCAGCTCACCCCAACCCCTGAAAAACAAAGTACCTCATCTGGCAACTAGATGCAAACCTGAAAAACTGGCTAGACCTCTAAAAAAGGGTCAGGTGGCAACCCTACCCAGAAATGATAAGTAAAGACTACAGTAATACCTTGGATTGCAAGCATAATTCATTCCGGAACCGTGCTTGTAATCCAAAACACTGTTATATCAAAGCGAGTCTCTGGCGGGCGTGAGCGGGGCCGATTTCGGCCCGCTATGCCCGCTCGAGGCGAGCGGTTACATCCCTACATTACTTGTCTTGCAAGAGCTTGCTCGTTTATCAAGTCAAAATTTTTCAAGATTTTTTGCTTGTCTTGCAAAACACTCTCAGACCAAGTTACTTGCAATCCAAGGTACTACTGTACTACCATTCTGCCAGTTAAGCAAAGATATGTAGAGAAGTTTCACAAACGCACTTTCACTTTTATTCCTGTATCTAATTCTCCAGAAGTATTAGCAGAGCTCGTGGCAATTTAGAAGATTTTGCAATTAGAGAGATTTCTCCAGGTTGGTTATGATGATATAATGGCAGCAGAGTTTGCAGAAATACTACTCACACAAGTGGCTATCTTGTGAACAGTGTAAAATCTTGTGCATCATTAGAACTGAGCTCTGTTTTTCTCTTGGGGCAGCTATCTATTGGTGTTTGCATGTGGGCTTTATGCTGAGAGATGTGACCTTGGTCATGATGGCAGTTTTGGATTTGGATTTTTGCATGGTAACTTTGCATGTACAAGTAAACAAAGCAAATACACTCTTTAGAACAGCAGCAATCTGAATAAGATGTTAGTTGTGTGGCATTCTCTTTTATTTTATAATCCATGTGAATGTATATTGTAGTTCACCCTAATGGGAAATGCATTCTTAAATTATAAAGGTTCATGCTAAAAAGTGGAAGGCCCAGACACCTATGGAGGTCTGTCTAGTCTATAAGATCTGGATGTAACAAGCCATGGAATTCTGCCATGGCTGACCAGACTCTGAATCATTACGTTAAAACAAATTATCATTTTAGCACCATTATTTGTATTCAGTTTTCAGATTTTGTTTATACAAGAATACAAATAACATCAAAAGTAAACTTAATTAAGATGGGGGGAATAGAAAAGGAATGAAAATTTGAACAAAAATATGCATTGTCATATTATGCATTTTTTAAAAGTCACTTTATATTTACAGGCTCTTGCAATAAATGACCAAAACAATTTATTCAAAATGATAATTATAAGGACAAATTTATGATAATCATCCAAATGCATCCTGTAATAAGCATTTTAAATATGTATGTCCCACTGATTTCAATGGGAGAAATGTACACAAGTACTTAACTCACTCATTGAAATCAATGGGACTTAAAAGTGCTTAAAACTTTGGCTGGATTATGCCCAAACTGCCCTTTTAATTTTTTTGTGAGTTCCTTCTTCTGTCCTGTGTACTTACGCTGGCTCAGCTTGTCTGAGCGTGGAAAGCTAAGCAGGGTCAGGCCTGGTTATTACTTGGATGGGAGACCCCTCCTCTAGTTCCCTACATTGAGCAGGGGGTTGGACTCGATAGCCTTGTAGGCTCCTTCCAACTCTATCAGATCTATGGAATCTATGAAAGTATTTGGATTAATGGATATCAGCTCTCACCAATGTAATGAGAAACATTAGAATCTGAAGATTTTCTTGCCAAAATATTGACAAATTTAACACAAAATGAAGGTTTATTTCTCTGTTTTATTATAAATGCTACTTCAACAGTGCAATCCTATACACTAGCCCCTTTGAGACATACTCACAGCTAAGTGTGTATAGGACTTCAGGCTAACAGCGCAATCCTATAGAAGACTACTCAAAAGTAAGTCCCACTGAGTTCAATGGAACTGTACTCCCAAGTAAGTGTGGATAGGATTGCAGCTGGGCAGAGAAATCCTCAGGTGGTGTTGGGGAATTTCCGTGATGGACGTACTGCCACTTCCCAATCCCTGCTGGCTCATGCTACCCATGGCAGAAGGTTGGGGGTAGGGACAGATTTTCCATTTATTTTCTTCTTCCCAGTTGGCCTTTGACCCCCTCCCCTTCTCACTGACACCAACAGGCAGGGACATAACTATGCCAACTCCAGGGCTAGCATGCTTCTTTGCCCTTTCTGGGGAATGAGCGGGCTTTGAATCTGGCAGATTTAAGGCCTTCCCAAATCCATCCCGACACACCCCCTTTTGCCCCTTCATGCCAGTGGAATGGGACTTCCACAAAATCCTACATTCCGTTGTAGTCCGGCTGCAGGATGGCAGCCTTAATATATGCTTACCCACCCAGCCCTTTTTAAAAAGGCAAATGATGGGAGGGAAATGGTGCTTTTCTCAGCTCAGCCTTTGTGTTCACAAAGCCACCAACTCCTGGTGTACTTGATGGCATTTAGTTTCCATTATGTTCAATGCAAAGCATAAAGAATTTACCTGACATTTTAAACTGGTCGTGCCATTTCAATTTTTGCCTTGGCACCTAACTGCACGACAGCCCGTCTTTTAATTGTACAACAAATTTTCATAAGATACTACTGAGAAATACTTCTAATTAAAAAAAACAACAACAGGCAAGTTTTGAATCATGACATTTGCAGTGCTCACTGAGATTGCCATGCACTGAAGAGATGGTATCCTTCTCCTTGAGAATGAAAACACATTTAAAAATGTGATGGGGGGGGGGTGAGCATTAGGAAAGCAGTGCTCCATCCTGTCATGTTGTCTTAGTGTTACATGAAATCCTGTGACGTGTGACATTAAAAAAGGTCACACTGACAATCTGACTGCTGCAATGCCGCCACAATTTTCACCACCAGCAGTAAATGAATGGAAAAGTATTTCCTTCCATGCATTTTAAACAACTCACTTTGCCAATTTATCCACTTCTGAACCTCTCTGCTCTGTATTTTTTCGTCTTTATTATATTTTGTTTTATTTGTTAAGCATCAGAGCTCTCTTAATCACCCCCCACCTACAAAACCACAAGCTTCTTCTAGCTTCTTCTGATAAGGTGTGGGGAGGGCAATGGATGCATATGAAAATGTTACTCATTTATTTCTATGTTTACTTAGATTTCTAGCCTGCCCCATTCCAAGGACTTTGGGAGAGTGACAACATCAACATTCAATAAAACACCTAGTAAAATGCTAAACTGTAGCATCAGAATCTAGTTTAAAACTATTTCTACAGCTGTGCACCTCAGATCATTAAAAGTCTAATTCAAATGGTTTTGTGGTGCTTCCGTAAAAATCTTTGCTTCTGCATCATCATCGCTATTTTGGCAGATCATTTGGAAGCTATGGTCTGCTTCCACTAACGAAACCCCAGACTGGAGCCAACACCAGCATCCACTGCCATTTTAAAATTTAAAAGCAATGGCATTTTAAACCAGAGAGAGAGAGAGAAGTGGTAATGCAAGCCGTACAGTTCCTTGGGGCTGGAGTAGATCATGACGAGCAGACTAACAAATGCTTTCCTTAAGCCTTAAGGACTAGCAAAACCAGACTTCACTTTCTTTACTGAGACTTTTCCCTTTTTAAGTTCCTGTTGCTAAGTGATATTGTGACACATTTTTAAAGATTCTTGTTCATACTTACTCTTTGGTTGCCTTGCAATTATTACCATAGCACCTGGCAGGGTCAGTAGAATACACGTCTGTCAGCTTTTTCAATGCAAGCTATTGTTCCCATAGCTTTGCAACTTGTTATTTTTATTGTAATTCACATAATGTATGTGGGCTGTTTCCTCTGAAAGTGTGTGTGTGTGTGTGTTTTACTTTGAAGGTGGGGGGGAGTAGTGTTTAAGAGAGAAGCAAAAATCCTTATTGGGTTTTTTTTGTTCCTCATTGCAATTGAACGTAGTAGTGGGGACCTAGTTAGAGAAAGATGCTACCAAGTAAACACATTTGGGATGTCAACCTAATAATTTATTTCCCAGATTTCAGAGAATATTAGATGTGTGCATCTGGTTTTTTAGAAAATAAAGCAAGTGAATTGGGTGGAAATTATTCACCCACACTCAATATAGGAGAAAAAAGAGTTCATTCATTCAAACTGATAGGCGGAAGGTTTACAACCCACTAAAGCAAGGGTCCTCATACTAAGGCCCGCGGGACACATCCGGCCCGCCGGGTCGTTTCATCCGGCCCAGCGACCGATCTAAAGGCTCCCTGTGTCGGCAAGGGGAGGAGGGGTGGCTGAACCAGCGGCGGGGCGTGGGCCGCTTGCCCGCCCGCTGCCCTGCATCTCCTGCGGGGGGGGAAGGGGAGGAGGGGCGGCTGAATTGGTGGCGGGGCGCGGGCCACCTGCCCGCCCGCCACCCTGTGTCTCCTGCAGGGGGTTAGGCCCGTCGCCATGGAGACGCTACTCTCGCAAGCCGAACAGCTGCCCAGCCTTTTGGCGGCGTCCCGCTCGGGACTGGTGCGAGGTTGGGACCCGGTGACCCTGAGGCGAGCTCTGAGCTGGGGCCACTTCTTCCACCAGCTCCACAGCAGCCTCCAGGCCCAGCCCGGCCTCCAGGCCGCTTTGGAGTGACGTCTAAGCTGGGGAGGCCTGCTCGGCAGTTTGAGGCGCTGCCCGGAGCTGCTGGGCTTGGCGCTACTGGAGAACCGGGTGCTGCCCTCCGCCGCCCGCCGCCGCCTCTTGCTCCCAGGGGGCAGAGGGGAGGAGGAGTCCTTCGTCCCTCTCCTGGCGAGGCGCAAGGCCGCCTGCCGGCTTCTCCTTGTCCATTTGGCGCCTCCTCCTGAGACATCCGCCGCCGGGCAGCGGGTAGCGCCACCTGTGAGAGCTCAGGCTCAGCTGCTGCTGTCGCGGCTGCGGGAGGAAGGCGACGGCGATGCACCCGGAGGCCGCAGCGCCTCTTCCTCTGCCCTCCTGGAGCAGCTGCCCCGCGGCCCCACGCTCTACAGGGCAGTGGCGGCGGCGCTGCTGGAGCCTGGCGGGGAAGCGGAAACAAGGGCCGCGCTGCTCCCTTGGCTGCTGCTGGGAGACCCAGCTCGCTTGCGTACTTTCTGTCGCCTCCTGCCCGCCCCGTGGGTGGCCTCGCTTTGTGGCCGTCACCCTGAACTGCGTGCCCCATATTTCAATCTCATATCCGTCTGGGGAAGCCGCCTCACTTATGACCCCCTGCATGGGGAGTGGAGGACCAGCGGCCTGGAAGAAGACAAAGTACCTTGGCTAGAAATGCGCGAACGCGTCAGCTGCCTTTGCAAGGAGCCGGAGCCTCTTGGCAGCACAGTATGGACCCAGATAAGACGTTTGAAAGCCCAGGATAAGGACTTCGGAGTCCGAGGTCTGACTGTTTGGACTGACCTCCTGCTGGGCTTGGACACATCTGCATCAGCAAAGAAGCCCAGGAGAGTTCTCCCCCCACCTCTTGTACTGTGAGGATCAAGCCAAAGCATTTGAAAACCTAGAATGAAAAGCAAATACCTGCTATTCCCTTGATCATTTTCTGTTTGCAGTTACTACCTTAAGATAGAATGGCACTACTAAACTGCAGGGTTCCCAGTGTCTAACTAACCCTTCCTAAATTGAGAATAACGTAGGTTTTTACTCCTGGTGCTAGATGGGACTAAACTGCATTGTAGGTTCTTTTCTCCCCCCCCCCCCCCGATTTGCCTTCCTCTGCTTGCTTGACACAGCTACTTTGTTTTCTTCATTGGCCCCTTTTTATAAAACAAGAAATGATTCTGTTTCCTGCAGGGGGGTAAGGGGAGGTGGGACAGCTGAGCTGGTGGCGGGGCGCCTGCCCGCCCGCCCGCCGCCCTGCAGGGGTAAGGGGAGGAGGGGCGGCTGAACCAGTGGTAAATTAATTTATTATTAATTTATTAATTTATAATAACTTTAGTCCGGCCCCCAACAGTCTGAGGGACAATGAACTGGCCCCCTGTTTAAAAAGTTTGAGGACCCCTGCACTAAAGGAAGGACTTTTTTCAAAGAATGTATCACTGGCCAGTGCAGCTCATCTCTCTTCATGTACTTCAGAAACACAGAATGGAAAAAGACTTGCTCTATATCACAGTAGAACATTTTTATATTCTTGCCCAACATTCTAAAAAAAAGTGAGATCATAGGCTTTATAGCAGGGTCGAAGCTAGCAAAGGGAGTAAAATCCCACCTTGATTAGGGTGAACAGAGGTTCACAATGTGATGTGTGAGTTTTTGAGTTAGGCACAGGATTCTTCCTCAGGCTTTACCTTAAAGGGGGGGGGGTTAAGGGTGAAAAGAGAATTTCTGGAAGAAGGCATGATGTTAAGCCCACTCTGCAGTTCCTTTCAGTTTGAAGACGGTGGTAGAAGAAGTAGGCTAAGTTAAACCTGTTTTGTGCCAACTAATCAATCATTTCAGTGTATCATGAATGGCAAAACAAAAATGATGCAAGTCCCTATATTTTCATCTTCCAAAAGTTTTGCTGCACTGTGTCTCCACTGCACACCATTCAACCTGGCGAAGTATTCCACTTCGCTGAAGTAACTCCCGGAGGGATCTTCTTGTATAAGCAGAGCAGTTAGAGTGTGTGTGTGTGTGCATAAAATTCAGTGGAGGGAAGAAATCCCTGCGTCTACTCACAGCTCTCAATTACCTCTTCAGGGCTCAAAGTCATTTGGGATATTTGCCATGTGGCTAACCAATGGCAAAAATTCAGCCCTAATTTCCTGTGAAATTGATGGATTCCCCAAACCTTGGCAAATGCTATGTACTGCTTAATTGGGCTGTGTTAGATTCAACGACTCATTAAACGACTGCGCTCCACAATGCAGTGGCCTTTCCTTCGCCACCCCCTTGCACCACAAATGCTTTCCCTTTTTTCCCCCTGCGCCAGGCCTATGGTGCAATATTATGAATAGTCATGAGCCATTACTAAGCGCAGCTTTTTCACCTAGTTTGTTTGCAGATTAATGGCAGATTAAGCTTGGATATATTTGCTGAACAGTGGAAGGTGGGGTGTGTGTGTGTTAGCCTACAGCGGAAGAAGAACATACATGCGTGTCACTTGAATACTGACCAAAGTGCAGCAGGCATCTCATGGACAAATAGCACATTGTGGGTGAAACTGTTGAGAATTTTACACACACACACTATATATACACAGAGTATATATACTCTGTGTGTGTGTGTGTGTGTGTGTGTGTGTGTTTGCAAAGTACAATTGCTCATTTGCACTCTAAATAATCAATTTTATTTACTTTTTAGAATCTGATTAGGTGCCAATCCTCGACAAGATGGCGATGAAAATAGCAAATAATGTTGGGGCAATAACACATCCCTGTTTAACACCTGATCCCACTTTAAATGGAGCACCATGAGAGCCATTGTTGTCCAAGACCGTAGCCGTCATGTTGTCATGGAGAAGTCACAAGATATTCACAAATTTATTGGGGCATCCAATTTTCATAAGGATAGTCCAGAGAGCTGTTCGGTCTAAACCCTAGTAGGTTTAACATGTTGTCTGAACCCAGACAACATGCTAACCCTTCAGCAGTTTTGAAACTAGGAAAAAAGTTTCTTAGCGTTACTTACTTCTATGAAAGCTTGCTGTTCCCTAAAGGTTTGCCACCCACATACAAAACATGGTTCCCATGGATCTCAAACAGAAATGGTAATATCTGGAGTAATAATATAAAAAACAAAAGGTGTTTCCCCTCCTATTCTACGCATTTAGAAGTAAAGTTCTTTTATACATTTTGCATTTGGTACCAGAATCATTGTCAACACAAGCCAAGTGCTATCACTGAAATATCTGCCTGCTTGTTTTTCTGCCCAATCCCCTGGTCTACTTTGAAGGAATGAAAAGGGAAAGAATAAAGGAGAAATGTTGGCAGTATTTTCATTTCTAACAGCAAAGGGTAGAAAGAATAAAACATGCAAAACATCTTAACATGCTGCAACAGAGCTGACACCATTTACAACTGAAAGGAGTCTTTGGTTAGTGAATTGTGTTACATAGCCTATTGTTCCATTATTACAGAATCATCAAAGAAGAGATTGAAGCTCTGAACAAACCACTTTTAGATGGATCATCATTTTTTGGCAAAAAAGTTATTCCAAATAACGTGAAATAAAACAGATATAAAACAGATAGTCCTGTTGGAACAAAAATTACTTTGGAACAATTTTATTTTTTTCTGTTTACTTTAGAAAAAGGAAATGAGACTGTCAATTAAAGGCAGCAGTTTGCTCTTCTATGCACTATCAACCTCTGTAGTTAGGCAACACCATATATTGATGTATCGTGTTAAGAATTATTTGGAGAATTTCAGAGGCGTATATTGTAGGTGTGTCTGTGCATGAATCTAACATACACAGACATACACAGACTAATATATACATACTTATTGTACAAGATATACATATTGGGTTATATCGAATGGTGGCTTTGTACTAGTGGAAAGAACTTTCTTTGCACAAGGTGGGGAGCACCCAACTCACCCCACTACAAACTACAACCACCCTTGTCCCCTAACTGTTCCTAAGGATAGTTGAACCCTCTGTAACAGTATGGGGTACAGAGCAGAGGGCTGCAGCAGTAATGGAGCGATCCTACGGCCCCTAGACAGCATCTGGAGGGCCGTAAGATTGTTTGGATTCCCAGCTTCAAGGTTGGAAAAGAGCTCTGACCTCGGAGCTGGGGATTCACGCTCGGATCTCCCTCCTCACCTGGCAGCTGACACGGAAAGAACCACATCGGCTGAGTCTCCGAGGTCGGAAAAGGGGTAAAGCTGGCGTTCCAGGGGGCAGGGAGGGGAAGAGACCAGGTCAGTTGGGGAGGAAGGAGGCTGGAGCACCACCAGGATACGACGTATCCTGGCGGTGCTCCAGCCTCCTTCCTCCCCACGTGAAGCGCCTCAGCTAGATGGTCAAAATCGGCTGTTTAGCTGATTTGTGGGGCGGGGGGAGTGCAGAGGGAAGCTCACATCTGTGCTCCTCCCACCCCTGCATAGGATGCCTGTAATCCTCTGAGTGTGGAGGCTCATGGGCATCCCCATTGGATTGCTCCCGAAGTGGGGGGAGATCAGTGAAAATTGGATGCCCCACTTGCGCAGCATAAATGTTTTCCACTAGTGCATAGCCACCACTGGATAAGACACATTATAAGAATAACATTCCAGCATAAACTGCTAGCAATGATTGTTTTGAAATAATTAACAGGCAGATGGTGTTGGGAAGAGAAAGTTTAAACAGATGTGTGGTTATGTAGGACACAACAGCTGTTAGAATCTATGTGAAACCATCCAATGCATCTACGGCATCTGGGCTGGGATCAGCATTTAGGTAGCAGAGAGAGACATCTGTGTCCAAGCAGGATATTAAGGTCAACAGGAACCTAGTTTTTGCAGATGAAATAACACAGGTTATGCTTTTGCACAAACTTGAACTGATTCCACCAGAAACTTTATGTGGGCCACATCAGCTAGCATGAAACAATTAAAAACAAAACATAACAAAGAGCTATGGGGTGGGCAAAGTTCAATGGATTACAGACCTTCCTGTTCAAGCTGCACCAGGCTGGTGAAACACACATTCCAAGTTCAATGACATGCAAGGGCTTCCAGAACTTAGCAAACATCTGCCCCCATTCAGTGCCCCCTAAGTGTTCCAGTAGAGGCAGAAGATCTAGGCACAGAAGGGAATACATTTGTGGATCTGAAATATCTTGGGCAACCCTTATGGGATGGGGAAAATTCATCCATATCAGAGCTCCTACACCTGTTACAGAAAATGCAATCATAGCAATGGGCTCAGGATTTGCTCTTCTTCTACTTCAGACTCCACTAAAACAGCTAACCTAGTACACTATGAATTTTGTTCACTACTTAGACCAGGGCTCTCCAACCTTGGATCCCCAGATGTTCCTGGACTACAGCTCCAAGAATCCCTTGCCATTAGCCATGCTGGCTGGGTATGCTGGGAGCTGTAGGCCAGCAACATCTAGGGACCCAAGGTTGGAGAGCCCTGGTTTAGACAATCATTACTTACGTCTTCTCCAGCCTTCCCCAACCTAGATTTCATAGATCATAGAGTTGGAAGGAGCCTACAAGGCTATCGAGTCCAACCCCCTGCTCAATTCAGGAAACTAGAGGAGGGGTCTCCCATCCAAGTAATAACCAGGCCTGACCCTGCTTAGCTTTCCATGCTCAGACAAGCTGAGCCAGCGTAAGCCACAGGCCTGTATTCCTCTAGGTGTTTGTGCGGTCTGGCTTCAGCGCCAGCTCTGACATAGAAGATGAGCTGGTACAGGGTGAAGGGCTCACACCTGTGGCTGATTGCAGCCAAGGCCAGTCGACCTTGGACAGTCCCTCCTCCCCTGGGGAACAGGGGCAGGGAGAGCCGATTGATGATTCTCAGCTGCAAGCACTGGCCTTGGGCTGTCATGAAGGCTATGGGGAGGAGGGACCTTCAGGGTTGCTGCCGTCCCAAAGACGCCAAAAGAAACTGGCTGAAAGGCATGTGAGCCAAAGGAGACGTAACAGGCGTCTCCTGGCCCGGTACCCGTGCCAAAACCCAGAATCGGACTCAGACTGATATCAAGGCTGGGTCAGGGTTTATCTTGTAGCTGCTGACCTATGCTCAGTGTATAAAGCAACAACGCTGTCACCTGGCAAGGTTTCTATGCTCCAGATTCCCTCGATCTGATCTCCTGGCTGCTACGATTCTGGACTTCAACTTTGGACTCTTGAACCTTTATCTCCTACCCTCTGAACCTTGGATGGCTTGACTTCAGCTTGTTTATTGGACTGGTGTTTGGTGTATGAACTTTTCGTTATTGCTTGTAGCAATACAGAATCTGTTTGCAGCTGCATTGTCTGGCATGATAAAGCGGGACAGGACAGTGTTTTAGACTACAACTCCCAGAATTCCTGATCACTAGCCATGCTGGCTGGGTCCAAAATATCTGGAGAGCGTCAGGTTGGGGAAGGCTGGTCTACTCTAATAAGAGGGACAACCGATAAAAAGGATCTTAAGCTTTGAGCCTGTAATCTTCTTTTTGAACACTAAGAGCAATTTAACTGGCGGGGGGGGGGGATGGGACTCCCTGCAAGATCAGGACCTTCAGGAATCAGGCAGTAAGGCAGACACATCTGCTGGTGGTTTGCCAAACTGAGCTGCTGAAGCTTGAGAGAGGAGGCAAATCCATTGCTGAGAAGCCAATATGAGGGTCAGTTTGAGCAGCCAAGTTAACAGGGTGGCAGGACCAGGGACTAAGACAGGAACACACAGATATCTTATATGGTCTCCTCTCGCCTAGACTACTGTAATGCGCTCTACGTGGGGTTACCCTGGAAGACGGTTCGGAAGTTGCAGCTGGTACAGAATGCAGCCGCTCGCCTGATTAAAGGCTGCTGCCAGCGTGATCATATCACTCCGGTGCTCAAAGAGTTGCACTGGCTACCAGTTGTTTACCGAGCCGAATTCAAGGTGTTGGCGTTGACCTTTAAAACCCTGTACGGCCCTGGTCCAGTATATCTCAAGGAGCACCTCCAGCAACATCAAGTAGGCCGCTCAACAAGATCTGCCACAGACGGCCTTCTCCCTGTCCCATCAGCCAGAGAAACCAGGCTGGTGGGGACTAGGAGGAGGGCCTTTTCTGTGGCAGCCCCCAATTTATGGAACTCTCTCTCCAGTGACCTCCGCCATGCCCCTTCCTTGATTAGCTTCCGCCGTGCATTAAAAACGTGGCTTTTCAGGCGGGAATATGGGGTGGGTTAGGATTTTTAAGTTTTATTCTGTTTTTAATTGTGTTTTATACTGTGTGTGTGTGTGTGTGTGTGTGTCCCCCTTGTATTTTATTGGATTGTAAATCGCTCAGAGTGGCCAGATGTCTGGCCAGATGGGCGATTCATAAATATAATAAATAAATAAATAAATGAGACAAAGAGTGAGGCTTTGTTATGCAGCCACACAGCCTGCTGACAGGCAAAGTGAAATTAGCTGAGCAGGAAAGGGCAATTATCAATCATGTCGGGGAGGAGCAGAGCAAGGCAGAGGGATGGTAACTGAAATTGCAGCACCCTCAGGAGAACTACATCTCCCATGGTCCAGGTCCCCTGAGCCCCTGCACAGTGTCCCACAGTGCATCAGGGCAACAGAGAAAAGGGAAGGGAGAAAACCTCCTTCCTCTCCTTGCAACTGCTGCCAGTTAAAGGTAGGGAAACGTGTTCTGGAGGGTGGCGGGTGCGGATGAGAGAAGGCAACAGAGAAGCATGGAGGAAGCCAGGAATTCTTCTTCCGCTTGTATTTTGATCCAAACCAGAGAAGAATTTGGGGCTTCAAAAGCTCATCTCTACCTTGTGGATGGCTTCTCTGAGCCCTCAAAGTCTCCAAGATGGGCTCAGGAGAATTTTGCAGGCATCCTTAAGAATGATTGGGTTTCAGGGAATTTTTAAAAAAGCAAACTGGGTAGAGTTATATGGCTATGGTTTGCTTGTCTCACTTTCAATTGCACAGGTAGCTCTTGCAGCAAAAACCCTGTTCTTGTACCACAACGACTGAAGAACCGGCTGTGATCAGGGGTTAAAACATTCAAATATAATTTACACAAATGATGATTAAGAATATTACTATGTATTTTCATTTTTAAAAATAAAAAAATAAAAGCTAGTACAGAAAGCGAGCTAGTACCCTCGCTCACTGTGGGAACAAAGTAAGTAGGAAAATAAAAAGCAGAAGAGAAAGAAATTTGCACTTAGAAAGCTAAAGGCTTTTGGGGGGACTAGGGATTTAGAGTTTGCTCTAATTGCCTGCTTATTCCTTCATTATGGTTGAAGGGCTCTAGTAATTCACCAGTATTAAATATTCAAGACCTGGTCTAGAAGAAATGATTCTTTAGGGATTGCTCTCATCACTCTGTTGCCAGTTGAGAATTCAGCTCCATGCCTCTTCGTGTGTGCCTATAAAGCAGCACTTTCTTTTTTTAACACGCTCCCTTAAAGGGCTTCAAGCATTATAGTAATGTGAGATTATCTGGCAAATTAATGGTTGTGAATCTTTCATGGAACGTCTTTTGGATAAAATTCAGATAGTGGGAGTAACAGTTCAGCTCTGTACAGATAAAGCTTTTCTGTCTATAAGCACGTGAGGTCTGTTACTTCTTATGTTCTACCCACTTCCCCAACCCAATATTTCAGGGTCACTCAAGCACTTTTGACTATGCATGTGTTACATGTGTCATATGCAACAGCAGTACGTGGAATTTAACATCCTCAGAATCTCAAATTTCATTTAAAAACAACAACAAGGTTTCTGACAGTGCAATCCTATACATGTCTACTCAGAAGTACGGCCCATTGAGGTCAGTGGGACTTATTCCCAGGTAAATGACTTCAGCATTGCAGCCTAAAATTTATCTCTCTATCTTTGTACTCACTTAATGCCCTTTTCTCACATCTATTACTTGGCATAAAACTTCAAATTATCTGAAAATATGAATCCTGAAATCCAAAGAAAATGTGCAACACTAAGAAAATGTATATGGATAGATTTACTCACTATACTCTGATCTCAGAATCTGACAGTGCAATCCTATACATGCCTACTCAGAAGTAAGATCCATTGCCTTCAGAATTAGGCTGAACTCATACCCACTTTGCTGGGAGTAAGAATTACTGAAATCAGTGGGACTTATTTGGAGGAGACATGTATAGGATTGTGCTGTTAAGGAGGTCTGGGAAGGAGAGGAAAGAGCTGGTACAGAATAATACAGAAATTCAGATTAGGATTGCAAATATTACTTGCTCTTTCCATTAAAACTCATGGGGGTAATGCTTAAAGTAAATTATAAAGTAACATTTAAAATATATTCCAAAAAACATTTAAAAATAAACAAAGCACTAAAATAACTCCCTGCTCATTTCCTGTGCTTAAATATTTGTCCAAATTAAAATGTGATATTAATTCCTCTATAAAATACTTTAAGCTGTGTTGTACATTACCAAGAAGAACAAGACAGGATGTGTTACTAATTTCCGGATATCAGTGTGAAGGGAGAGGTGTGAGTTCCCAGTGCAGTCACAGCTCATTCATCCCGCTGCAGGGGAAGATGAAGGAGTTCCTCCCTTATGTCTGTTGCTGCTTCTTGGTACCAAGAACAGCCATTGCCAGGGTTGGTTTTTAGCAACAGTTGCCAGTCTGCTGCACGTCAGCTTTTATCCTCCAGGTTTCCTTCCTAAGAAAAATCTATAAATGACACTGCTTTTTTCTTCTCTTGCACGTGACTACACAAAGTAAACTCTATGGCGGGGGGAAGCTGATGTGAGTTGCCTCTCAGAAGCTATTCTATACAACCAATGGTACCCCAATAACACACAGTTCTGATATTATCTGTCTATTCTCACTGTTAGGAAATTAGTAGCAAATTGTTTTTTCTGCACTAGGAGTGCCTCACTCAATCAAAATCTGTTTGTTGATTTGGCCTTTCCCCTAGGGTGGCCATGTGTCCTCTTTTACACAGGACTGTCTCTTGTTTGAAGGGCTGTCTAGCCTAAGTCTGGTGTAAAGGTAAAGAACCATCACAAGGAAGAAGAACCGATTCTTGAAATTGCCCATAAACAACACCTGGACAGCAGGCTGAGCAAGGCACACAGGTCACCTGGTCATAGACTTCCCCACTACAGGTTGTATGCAATGTCAGTCCTACTTAGAGTAGACCATTGACATGAACAGGACAAGTTAGTCATGACTAACTTAAGTATCATTCATTTCAACAGGTAGGACTAACATTGTATACAACCCTATGGCAAGATGTACTGTATTTCTATTTATATTAAAACAATTATTACTTAATTTGCACTTAGATAGAGCATATGCAATGCAATTTTTATGCAAAACACTGTCCTCTTTTTTCAATGATGCATTTCCTCTTTTTGGGGCTATTCATAAGTGGCCATCCTAGTATCAAGTATGGCCAAACATGATATTAGCAGCTAAACTCTGTCTGTGATAAACTGATTCTTTCTACAGCTAACAGCCATAAAGCTGAGCATTGACAAGGGCATGGTTGTCAACACTGGAAGTGGAGGTGGGGAGAGGGGAGTGCATGAGCTTGAGGCTCACGGTGACTCATTCTTGTAACTGCAGTGTACCCAAATGAATCCCAGTGTCTCCTTTAGTGTACCCGGGGATTCATGTCAAAGATAAGATTATAAGATTAAACTATGGTTTCGCATTACATCTGAACACAAGTCCATATGTAATTTCATTTATCTCTTCCCTCTCTATTGCTTTAGGTCAGTGTTCTCCAACCTTGGGTCCCCAGATGTTTTTGGCCTACAACTCCCAGCATGCCCCAGCCAGCTGGCTGGGGCATGCTGGGAGTTGTAGGCCAAAAACATCTGGGGACCCAAGGTTGGAGAACACTGCTTTAGGTTGTTTGCATGCATCTAGTGCAGAACACCAAGTCTCCCCTACTAGACAGGATAAGAGTGTTTCATTGTGGCAGCAGATGACCTGCATTTCGACATGACTGTAAAATAAGATGGGGTCAGATCTGTAACCCATGATGAGTTCAGAGGTAACATGTTATTAGGCAATATAAATAATATTTGGGCTAGCAGTAATCCAAGAACTTCCTTGTTAGAATAAAGTAGGATTTATAGTCAATCAGTGGCCTGGTTTGCACAAAACAATAAGCTGGAGTTCCAGGGGATCTCTGACTTCCTGTTTACATTCAGTGTGCTTGTGCATGCTGCCCAATCACTCCCACTGCAAACAGGAGTGGCTAAACAAACCATGGACCTTCCTTCTGTGGTTTGTTTTTCATGTTGTGTGAAACAGGAACTCTGGTTCGTCTCTCCTCAGACAAGCCAATCATAAACCAGCAACAAACCATGGCTTGTGACTCTGGCTCTTCGGAAGAGAGACAAGCCAGAGTTTCCAGTTTGCATGTAACAATAAACAAATCATGGAAAGAAGGTCTGTGATTTCTTTAGCTGCTCCCACCTGCAGGGGCAGCATGTACACTTTATACTTTCCGGGCGAAGTATAAAGTGTTGGTTATTACCTTTAAAGCCCTACATGGTGGTTTGAGTCCAGGCTACCTACGGGATCGCCTTCTCCCGTACAATCCGCCCCGCACACTCAGGTGCTTGGGAAGAATCTACTTCAGTCAGCCAAAACTAGGCTGACAGGTGTTACCCAGAGGACCTTCTCTTCTGCTGCCCCCAGATTGTGGAATGGCCTTCCGGAGGAGATTCGTCAACTTAGCAGTCTTTTGGAATTCAAGAAAGCCATAAAGACTGATCTCTTCCGGCAGGCCTATCCAGTGGAATTTTAGGATGCTTTTAAGATGTTTTAAAGACGTTTTAATAATGTATACTATGTTTTTGATTAGTTTATATATTTTATATTTATTGTTGTTCCTTGATTCAAATGGAGAGGCGGGTCAGAAATAAATTTATTATTATTATTATTATTATTATTATTATTATTATTATTACTACTACTACTACTACTACTACTACTACTACAGTTAGTCAGGCGATCACTCGTGAGTCGTGACCGAGTAAGATTGTCTTCCAGGATAAAAAAAAAAAAGAAAATTTACAAAAAGGAGATTTTAAAAGGAGGAAAATTCTAAAGAAAATTGTGTAGACTCTAGCGATGGGTCCGTAAGTGACTGTGGAGGCCAATTCTAGATCCACACAGCTTCCCACAGTGAGGACACAGGTTACCAGATGGAAGATGGTCTTGTAAAGGATTCATTTGACGTGCTTTTCGCTTAGCACGTTTCTCCCTTTCACCTTGCACTCGAGCTTCTTCAAAGTCCATAGAACCTTTGTGAAAGGCCAACCTCCAGTTAGATCGTTCATGGGCCAGAGCTTCCCAGTTTTTGATGTTTATATTGCATTTTTTTAGATTAGCCTTAAGAACATCTTTAAACCTCTTATATTGACCACCGATATTCCGCTTTCCATCCTTGAGTTGGGAATAAAGTACCGTAATTGCTTTGGGAGACGGCAAGCATGCTGCTCATAAATGTGTGAAAATGCAGATCCTTTGCTAGCAACCCATTTTTTCTTATAAGCAATAATACTTGTGCTGTTGTGCTTTTTTTAGCTTCTCCTATATGCATTAAAAAGCACTTGCTATATGCATTAAAAAGCACTTGCTTGATATATAAATGCATAACAGATAATGTAACTGTTTTTGAAAGGATTCCATTTATCCGCTAAATACAAGCAACAGCATTTTTGCTTTCCTTCTGTGCAAAATCACTCCGCAAAATCACTTCGCAGATATGGACATGTGAGATAGATACACACACACACAAATACACACACACAAATACACACACACAAATACACACACACAAACACAAACACACATGCCGGCACGCACACATAATGTCATGGTTCTCTTGGAAGGAGATGGAGCTCTTTGAAGGATCCAAAGCAGTTATTTGGAGGTGTGTGTCCCCTGACTCTTCCTGCCCAATTTGGTGCACACCCCATCCAGTATGTAATACTTGTTGCTAGAGATTTTATAAACTGATGCAGACAGAAAACCCAAGTGTGCAATTAGGGATTTTTATTAATCTGCTTAACTCTTATCTAAAATGGCTGCTGGACTGGCTTTCTATTATTTATTGATTTACATGTATGTATAAACTGCTTCCTTCTACAGATTTCAAACTAGTGTACACAAAGCATAAAAAAAACGAAGATATAAAACCAATACATGGAATATACCATCTCTACATATGCACAAGAATAAAATAGGTAGGCTAAACCACATCGGGAAGGCTTGCAAAAACAGATGTGTTTTCAACATGTGCCTAAAAATAAGCATTATCTATGCATGTCCACTATCAGGGGGAAGATGATTCTACATCGTGGGTGCCACCACGCTAGGTGCCCTACTCCAAACAACTGTGTAGCAGACCTCAGGGGTGTGTGGCACCACCAGGAGAACCTCACCAGATGACCTCAAAGATCAAATGGTTCTATAGGGAAGGAGGGGGTCTCCCAGGTAACTAGGTCCCAAGTTGATGCTCACCCCTGATTTAGTAGATTACGCATCTCCAGTCAATGCAGGACTGTGGCAAAAAAACACACACAGTGCTGCTAGCGATGTCTTGCTACTGGCATCAAAGGCACAGGGAGACTTTTCATGGGGATGGGGTAGGGTGGAGTTCAGGGTTTGGCAAATCTATGGAGAAAATGTTTTCTGTGGAACAGGTCAGGATTTCGTAGTAGAAGCATCCAAAGCACACTCATGTGTTGCACAGGGTTTTGTTTTTCTTGTTTTTCACATGTGTTTACATTAAGGATGCCACATATTGGTAACAGACCAAGTGGTTGCTAAGGTGTGGGTGGCAGTCCCTCCAGTTTCTAGTACACCCAATTAAACTCTTCTCCTGTGATTTAAACTCATAACATAAAGGTCACTTGGGACCGATTCAATGAGAGTGATGTGCTTTGGTTCTAATTAAAAATCCAAGAACTATTTCCTGTTTGCAACCCCTCTGTGGACCATGATAAAAGGTGTTCTTTTTGACATTTAACATTTTACCAAACAACTCTAACCATTAAAATGGCTGTTCTGTTCGGAAATGAGCAAACTCTCATATGGAGTTGGCTGTTTTTGTCATTGCATAAACTGTTGGTGACTGCATAAGATATTCCTTCAGAAGGGAAGGTAGAGTGCTGTGCTGTTCCAATAAATTGGAACAGTGTTGCTAAGGTGACTGGTACTGCTATTAAGCATCTTTACAGCATACTGGGGGGGGGGGGGAATTATTGCAATGCACCACACTCTTGTTTCATTAATACGCAACCAATGTATAAAACTGCTCAGTTAATCTTAAAGCCTAATGACTACTGTCAAAGCTTTGTTACAGACTTATCTCCACCAGCAGCACTGATGCACTGGGACAATGATAATATACACAGTATAGGAGAAGTTAGGAAAAACTGAATATGCTCATGAATTAAAAGCAATGCAGAGGCTCTGCTCCATTAATGGGTCAAAGCCCCATAGGAAATGGTAGAATATCTACCATATTCATCTAAATACACACAGACACACGAATGTAAAGGGTATTATGCTAGCCTATACTCAGAAACTCCCAATTCTGGCCTAAATCCAATGTACTGTTAGTGGAAGAAATTGCTGCGCTAGTAGAGCTCCACTACCTTTTCCCATTGTGCAAGCAGTTGCACAAGTACTAGCAGACCACTTTCCATACCTAAGATCTACAAGCAATTGAGCACGAGCAACCACTTGCACAAGCAGTTGCCCAAACAGAACTTATTTGGATTCTCCCCTTGCACATAGTTTGAAACTTGGTTTGCACTAATGGAACAACATTATTGGATACAACCCTCTCCCTTTCACTTAATCTTACAGTAATGTTCATTATCTTACAGTAAAATTCACTATGCACCATCATTAGGGAAGGGCCATAGTTCAGTAGTAGATCACATGTTTGGCATGCAAAAAGTCCTAGGTTCATTCCCGGTCTTTTCCAGCAAGGGCTCTGAAAGACTCCTGTCTGGAACCCTGGAGCACTGTTCCCAGTCAGTGCGTAGACAATATTGAGTGGTCTGCCTTGGTATACGGCTGTTTCCTATCTGAGTTCACTGATATCCTGTATCACCAGAAGCGATACTCTGCATCATGCCTGAATATATTGTCTTGGATCCAGATTTAGGCACGTGCAACTGGGCTGGTGGCAGCCACTCTAGCCCCCTGGAAATGATGCACAGAGGGTCAGGGGGCTCTGCTGAATGGGGTGAGCTGTGAGGGTGGAGAAGGGGGCTCCCTGAAAACTGGGCAGAGGCACCTTTCATGAGAAGAGCTCTTCCATCAATGGAAGGCAGATTCTGAATCCAACCCACTATGCTTCATATATTCCTACTTACAGCCTACATGCATTGCTGTCTTGAATCCTGATTTCTCAATTCTCTCCACTTGTGATGTATATTATGTAGGACTACCAGCTTTGCTTTGCTTTTTTATAATGACTAAACATCTCCCTATAAAAATATATCTGTATTTTGCCAAAACCTCAGTAGAAGTGCCTTTTTGACTTATGAAAGCAAATGTAAGATAACTTACAATTTAGTGAACAAAAGCTACCACTAATGGTTAGATTGAAAAGTCACCTTTAATATTTGCTTTATTCATTCCCTACAGTGGAACACCAAAAGAGCCTCAAAGAACCATCCAGTGTGCCCTTAACTCTCAGCCCACCACTTAGAATTTGCCCTCAGCCTTACTGATTAAAATTGGCCTCCACTGATTAACCAACTAAACCTTTAGTAGATTAATCTACCGATTACAGCCTGCAGCTACTATAATCAGCATGAAATAGCTAATCAGCTGCAAGATGCCAGATGGGAAGCATCCTATTTCAGAGCAGGGAACTGGCCTAAGCAAACCTAAATCCCCTTCCAACCCTACAAGGATGCTTCCAGAAATCATTCAAGCTTCAGTGGATACAAGTTCGTAAAAGAACAGCGTGCAAACAGCTTTGCTAAAATTTGCATATCTACAGTCATCATGCCTATAAGGTATGCCAACTCATACAAAACTGTAGTATGGGTAGATCTAAATGTGTCGATAAATTTGATAATTCCAGGAGACCAGATGTGCATGTTTTACACTCTCTTGGCAGGAATGGTGTGTGTATCATTGTTTTCCCAGTCTGGATGCTGGTACTAGCAGGTGCAGTCACGGACAGGATTGGGATGATCACAGCCCTGCTTGCAGCTTGATGTGGGAAGGGCCCAGTGTTAATCCTAATCCTATCAACCACTGCATCCACCTCTACCTTCTCATGCCCCATGACAAAGAAACTTACCTTGCAGCAGGTGAAGGGAAATGTAAATACCTATGACAGCTGCAAATGCTCCAAGGTCCAGAATTTCCAGTGGGAAAATGATGCTGCACACACAGTTTCCAACAAGGAAAAGGCCGGGGGGGGGTGGTATTCTTGGCTGGAATGGCATGCACAGCATCACTTTCCCACTCAGGATGCTGAAACCAGTCATTCCAGTCACAAGTCCTTGGTAGGAAAAGGCATTTAGCAGGGAGCACTCGCAGCTGCTGCCTCTGCCTTTTCCTTCACCTGCCCCAAAGTAAGTTTCTTTGTAATGGGACAGGGGAAAGTGGAGGGGAAGGCAGCAGTTCACAGGATTGGGAAGAACATAGACACAGCAGGTTGCAAGCAGGCTGTGTGTGTCCTGCTCCTGAGCATTCAAGGAGGAGCATTTGGCAGGGCCGGTGCTACCATTAGACCAACTAGGCAGCTGCCTAGGGCGCAGGGCTAAAGGGGGCGCCAGAAACACCTTGGAAAAAAAATAGTGCTCTCAAGTGGGAAGAGGGGCGCTAAATATCGGATCTTGCCTAGGGCACCAAACTGCCTTGCACCTCTCCCTAAGTGCTCCTGACATCCTTTCCTCTCTCCTGATCCTTCCAGTCCACTTTCTCCTCCTGCCTACTTTTCCTATGCCCTTCCTCAGTCTGCTGCCCTCTCTGCCTTTCCTTTCACCTGCCCTGAGGTAAGCTTTTTTATCTTTGGGCAGGGGCTAGGGGAGGCAGAGTGGGTTCTTCTCTGATACCTTTTCAAGTGCTTTGTACAAGGGCTTCCAAGGCAAGCACAGGGATGCTCGTGCATCCTCACTCAGAGGGGAAAACAGGTTGAGAATAGAGGTACATATGGCTCAAACCAGGAGGAAGGCTAAACTTCACAGACAGATTTGAAATGACTACACACAACTTTAAAAAAAAATAAAATCTAAAAATTAAGGACATATTCACAATGATTCTAAAAGTGAAATCTAAAATAAATTTTCAGAAGGCAAGCAATTGACAAGAGAGTTGCCCTTGCTGAATCAATCTAGACTTGACACAAATTTGGTGGTGACTAACCTAGACTGAACTTCATGAAACATACCGTAAGTGCAGTTGGAACCCAGATGGGTGCACAGTCAGTTGCTAATTAACTGTGCAATGATTAACCTGTTTGCCAATTAACAAGACTCACTGAAATGCTGTTGGGCAGTATAGTATACACTAGTTTTGCTTCTTTCCTTACTCTTGGTGTTGATTTATTAAATGTTATATGGCATAACATGTCTAACTGGAATGTCTAACTGGAATACTCAAGAGTTCACTCTATGTTATCTGAGGTATCGATGCTCTCTAGATTGGCTGGGCTACATGTTCTCTAGTCTTCACCATTAACACATTGATAACTGAGACTGAAATTGTACTCACTTGCAGTTAATAGAACTGGAACTGTCTTGGGAACTGAGAAGCATTTCAAGAGACTGCAAGTATAATATGGTATCTATCAGCTGCAGACTTCAGTTATAAATCTGGTCACAGGGCACTGATGTCAAAAAGCTAATGCTAGCTACACAGTATGTGGAAGTACAGTTAAAAAAAAAAAAAGGCGGCTGGGAGAAGGAAGATTTGGTCGTGGAAGGCTTACACACCTGCCAGGAAAGTATACAAAAACTTGATTGTTTCCCTTAAACAAGAACAGAACTGCAACAGGAAACTCCTGACTCCACCCAACTAACTCTAACACCATCTAGTTCCTCCAACGCTGCCCGTAACTCTCCGAACTCGGAGGATTATGAGCATCCTGTTGAGGGTGGGAGGAGCATTGCTGACAGGAGATTTGCTGTGGCCCCCTCACCCTCAAAAACATCTAGATGGCCAATTCCAGCTATCTAGATGTTTTACTTCTCCTTACGAGGAGGAGAGGCTGAGGCACCACCGGGATTCCTGGGAATCCAGTGGAGCCTTGCTCCTCCCCTCCCTGCCCCCAGGAATGCCCCCACCCCACGGGGGAACTGAACGCAGTCTTCTGTGTTCAGTTTCCTGCCGGTGCAAAAAGAACCGTGCCAGCTACAGGGTGGGGTGGGGGTGGCACTCCATGGCGCTGCGACCTCAGAAAGGATTTCTGAGGTCGCAGCACCTTCCAGCCCCTATCCTATATCCCCCCAGACAAGGTTGGAGGGACATTGGATTGTGCCTTAAGCTGTATAAAGACAATATCCACATGCCAGGGCTAAGCCTGGAACCTATTTCAGTGCCAGATCTTCCCTCTGGAAGATATGAAATAAAGATAGAAACATCAAGTAAATGTAAACAGCCCCATTTATCTAGGATTAGGGTTTCCAGTTCAGAAGGCATAGATTTCAGGAAGGATTCATCTTCAGCATCTAATTATTTTTTTAGACATCATTAAATGATTGCCATTTAAAATCTATTACTCACTTTGTTATATTCATATTTATCTGAGCCACCATATAGTTATTTTAGAACTCAATTTGAACTTTTCCTGCCTATCTTCTCTGCGCTATAAAAAGTAACGAACAAAATCAGTTTAGTTCATCATGGCATAACAAAAACACTGGACCTGTAGAATATATTAAATGAAAAAGTAGCAATCAATAAAACCTGAGCCTAGGCAATTCTTGTTTATACGCCAACAGAAATAATACCTTCTTGTAAGACGAAAAGGCTGCATAGCCATTTTTACTATTATATTTCCAACTGGACATGTTTACTATCTCAAAATTAAACTGCATTCTTAGTTGTTGTGCAGGGAATATGTGAAAAGCGCAAAGATATATTGTATTTCCAGAACATGATTTTTGGAATATGTTTTGGAGTAGAATGTGAAGGAAAACACCAAAATCGCCAGCTTTAAGAGGCCTGTTGACAACTTAGGGTGCAATCCTATGCATGTTAAGACAGAAAAAAAATCCTACAACTGCCAGCATACCCCAGACAGCCACGCAGGCTGGGGCATGCTGGGAGTTGTAGGACTTTTTTTTCTATCTAAATATGCATAGGATTGTGCCCTTAAAGATTTATTATATTATATTTATTATATTTATACCCCACCTTTTTTCCTGCAAGGAACCCAAGGCGGCTTATATAATTCTCCTCCTCCTCTCCATTTTATCCTCACAACAACCCTGTGAGGTAGGTTAGGCTGAGAGACCATGACTGGCCCAAAGTCACCCAGTGAGTTTCATGGCCGAGTGGGGACTAGAACCCGGATCTCCCAAGTCCCAGTCCAACACTCTCACCACTACGCTGCACAAAGAAACACCCAATAAACTATCATAATTACATTTCAATAACTGACAGTTGTTGCTGAGGGAGATACCTGGCCCAGAATATGAATTTGTCCTGCTCATAATGCTCACCTGCATTAAAAAGTGAGCTCCACTTCCTCATAAAAGTCTACTCAGACTTGCATTGTAATCCTAGCCACTGCACACTTCCCTCTGTTCCCTGACCACTAAGGGCCAAACTAAACATTCTGCTAATCACACATAGTATAGCCATATGTGATATAGTTTTCCTTACTCTTGTGTAAGCACACACAGCCCCAATTCAGATTAGGGCCATGGCACTCCAGGAGGAGAGTTAAACATTCCACCACCCCCATTTTCCACCATGGGGGGGGGGATGAAAAAAGTCTCCATTGGAGTCAAAGGAGAATCCCATCCCATTCTTAACCCCCCCCCCCATATTGCTTTGCATTTTGGGGGAGAAATGGTTTGGGGGGAGGTTTAGCTATGGGCAAAGAAAACTGTGTTTCCCAGGGCAAAGAAAACTATGACACATAGCTACACTATGAATGATTAGCAAAACATTTAGTTTGGCCCTGAAATGCCTCCACTACAGCATCCCAGGTGTTACGGAGCCTGGGAAACAGTTTCCCAGTGCACCTGGGTCTGGATTATGGAGGTCAAGTGCAGTTAACGTGTTCCTTGCAACTGGGACAATGCCGTAGCTTTGTTCTAGCTCGGTGTTCTTCAACCTTGGGTCCCCAGATGTTTTTGGCCTACAACTCCCAGCATGCCCCAGCTACACTGGCTGGGGCATGCTGGGAGTTGTAGGCCAAAAACATCTGGGGACCCAAGGTTGGAGAATACTGTTCTAGCTGCTGTGGAGGGAGGGAGGCCGCCTGCAACTGCTCCCTGCCACTACTGCCACAACTGTGAGGTAAGCCTAGGGGGGAAAGGGGGCGGAGGAGCAGGGTCTAGGGGCTCAAAGGGAGTTGAGGGGAGAAACGTAGCTGAACCATCACATTCTTGATCATGATCGGTGTGAGACTCAGGAGATCCGGGTTCTAGTCCCCGCTCGGCCATGAAACTCACTGGGTGACTTTGGGCCAGTCACTGACTCTCAGCCTAACCTACCTCACAGGGTTGTTGTGAGGATAAAATGGAGAGGAGGAGGATTATGTAAGCCGCCTTGAGTTCCTTGCAGGAAAAAAGGCAGGGTATAAATGTAATAAATAAATAAATAGGGCTCAAAAAACCCCAAACTATGTTCAGATATAGGGATTGGAAATAGTTTGGTTTGCTGATCCCAATTCCAAATTAATCAGAGGGGAGTTCACTCATCACTACTCATAATTCTTACCTAATATATGGTTACACATTCATATGATAAAAGAAATGGAAATGGGGGGGGGGAGTTCTCCTGGTAATTTTAATATCTCCTTCAATTTTTAACTTTTCACAGTACAACAAAAGAAGAAAGCAGGAATGTGTAGCCCGATAGTCTGTTGGGTACACCGTGGGTTGTTTGGGCAACAGCCAACCCAGCCTGGGTGGGTTAGCGTGATGTGCAAACCTGCCTATTGTGTCATTAAGCAATTTATCTCTATTGAAACCCAGAACCAACGAAATGAATTTCAACAGAGATAAATGCCGAGTTCTATATTTAAGTAGGAAATCCAGATGCAGAAATACGGGATAGGTGACACCAGGCTTGACAATAGTACATGTGAAAATGAGCTACAGGTATTAGTAGATCACAAGCTACTCAATAATTGAGTGTTGTTAAGAAAATCTACATCCCACTCTTCTTGTGTTTACATACCACCCAGGGCAGCTAAAAACAAAACTAACCATAAAATAATATTAAAATCCTCCCCCCTCCATTTAATATAATAAATGCAGAGCATTGTAGCACATAAAACAAAAGCACTGGATAAAAACATATATATATGATAAAACAAATGCTTGCCTAAAAAAGAACATTTTTGCTATACAGGCAGTCCCCGAGTTAAGAACATCTGACTTACAGACAACCCATACTTAAGAACGGACTTCTGGCTTGGGATCCCCGGCGCTACGTCGTTTACGTAGAGTACATAGCATAGTATACTTCACAATTTGCTTAATTTACGCAATTTGCGTAAATGCCGATTTTAATGTATAGAACGCTATGCTGTTCTGACTTACATACAAATTTGACTTAAAGACATTGTTAAGAATGGAACTTGTTCGTAACCTGGGGACTGCCTGTACTGCAAAACACCATTAGAGAGGGAGCCAACTGAGCCTCCCAGGGCAAAGAGACCAAGTATAGCTCACAAGCAGTAATGAGAGCACACTATTCTACTTCGCTCAGGCCTTGCCTGGACCAGTTCTGGATACAGCAGAGGATATCAACAAACTGGAACGTACGCAGAGGAGGATGGCAAAGATGGTGAGGGACCTGGAAACTAAGGTGTATGAGGAAAGGTTGAAGGAGCTGGGTATGTTTCGCCTGGAGAAGAGACTACTGATATGATGGACAATCAGACCCAGGGTTTGGAAGGTGTCTTTTGGCATACTCATTTTTCTCTGATCATTTTATTTTAATTCATGTTCCAAGTCCCTGCCAAACCTGTTTATTTTCCCACCTGTTGCAATTTGATTTGACATTTGCAAGGATCCTAGGGCAAAGTCTATTGTCCTATTACTTGTCACTGTACAACAGTGTCATGACCCTTGGCAAAGTTATATAGCTTCTGCTATTGTATTACTATAATACTCTTCTTGTTCCAGGTTTTGCTGCAGGCACCCCACTCTCTTATTCTAATCCCCCAAAGCATACAGTACCCTTGCAGAAGTAACTGAGGACAGTATATTCTTGAAGTAAAGCCTAGCCCCCCCCAGTCTCACTGTGTCCTGTCAGTCTTCCCTACATCTAGCCCTCTTATAGTTAGTATTCAGAGTGGTTAGGTGTATAGGGTTGCTTGAATTTTTTAGTATTCTACTAATCTAGAACTCCTGAATATGGAGAAGGTTTTTTTTTTATTGATAAGACGCCAGAAACTATACATCAAATAGAATAGGAAATGGATAAAGAAAATAACAGTAAAAACACTTCTATTTTTTTTCTTGAATCAATAAAGGGTCCTGAGCATATACTAAGATGACTAAGCTAAGAAAGATACATGCACATCTTCCAGTGACAGACATATTCACCTAGGTAGGACAGTTCTGACACTTTCCCATAAACATACCAGATTTCTTTTAAAACAATAGAACCTAGGGAAGGAGGAGTTTATCTTCTGGGGGAGTGGGCTGGACAAATGTAAGAAACTAATTTAGGGTGCATTCCTATGCATGTTTAGATAGAAAAAAAGTCCTACAACTCCCAGCATCCCCCCCCCCCCAGCCAGCATGCTGGGACTTTTTTCTGTCTGAACATGCGTAGGATTGCACCCTAAAGAGCCTAGACTTGTAACGTTTACCCCTTCAGAGGTATGGATGAGCAACTAAGATAAAGAACAGTAAATGTTTTGGCATTTTGCATTTGACAGAATGCTCCAAACAAGTGTTTTCCATCCAAACCAAAGGAAAAATGGATAATAGATTTAAAATCCATATTTTCTAGAATGATCATTCAGCAGAACCCATTTACAAAATAAAGACACTGTATACCTGCATAATTTTATAACCTAGTCATTATATGGCACTAGGGGATACAAGTTGGATTCAGTAATTATACAAATGGTTCAAGAAAAGGCTTTTCCAACACAGAGCACCAACAATACTCTTTATTCAGATACCAAGGAATATAGTCAAGTTTGTTCATAAATTCCAGCTGGAGAGCCTCTTGTAGCATCTCTCCAGTAAATGATGCTAAGGGCAGGGATGGAACAGCAGTACCGAAATCTTTCTCCCACTGCCAAAATTACAGTCATAAATAAAATGGGGCAAGCCTGGCTTTTCTGTCACTGTTTCTCCTCTATGTATCAAACTAATTGATAATTGCAGAGTTGGAAAAAGGGCAACTAAAATGATCAAGGGGCTGGAGCAGCTTCCCTATGAGGCAAGATTACAACAGCTGGGATTGTTTAGCTTAGAAAAAAGGCGAGTGAGAGGAGACATGTATAGAGGTGTACAAAATTATGCATGGTTGGAGAAGGTGCACAGGGAGACATTTTTCTCACTCTCATAATACCAGAACCTGAGGTCATCCCATGAAGCTGATTGGTGGGAGATTCAGGACATTTAAAAGGAAATAGTTCTTCGCACAGCGCATTGTTAAACTATGGAATTCACTTCCACAAGATGTAGTGATGGCCCCCAATTTGGACAGCTTTAAAAAGGGATTGGACAAATTCATGGAAGAGAAGGCTATCAGTGGCTACTGATCCTGATTGGCTATATGCTACCTCCAGTATCGGCAGTATGCCTTTGTACACCAGTTGCTGGGAAACATGGGCGGGAGGGTGCTGTTGCACTCATGTCCTGCTTGTGGGATCCCGTGGGCAGCTGGTTGGTCACTGTGTGAACAGAATGCTGGACTAGATGGACCCTTGGTCTGATCCAGCAGGGCTTTTCTTATGTTCTTAATACCAGTGCCTTGTGTTTGCATTTATCCTAAAAACTTAACTAGGTTGCATGGATGTATATTTCAAAGTCCTGTGGTAATACCTAATGGTTGTGCAGGAGATGAAAAATACTTGACGTTACATTAAGTAGCAGAAATTGTTTTGCATTATAAGTCAAGGAGATCAAGTTTAATGCTGTCAACTGAAATCTTCTAAGGAGTTTTCCTTCTGTATTTCTCACATAATGCTATGCATATGTTGTATCAGTAAGCCTCATCAAACCTATTCACCTTTCCCTAAAGGAGATGCGACTTCAAAAAGAAAAATAAAGGTCTTCCTTGACTGTCCACTAGATGTCATACTGGAAGGTCTTTGTTTAAGATATGTCGTAATTTTAAAAAAAACAACTGGAAAAATAAACCACACTATGACTTTCTTACAAACCCTTTGACCTAGAATCACAGAGTTGGAAGGGTCATTGGAGGTCACCTAGTTCAACACCCTGTTTAGAATGCTTCCTTCAGAAAATATTCTTAAAGATATTTTGTAATCACCCTACATCTTATGATGTCTTGTAACCAGAGACTTTCAGATCAATTGTTATTTAGATATACATTGCAAATCATGATTACAAGTACTTATGTAAGCCTTAAACACATTTGCCCAATATTTCAAAATATTTTTTTTCCTGAGAAAATGTATTTAACAGGGCAATCCTTTAGATGGCATCAGCGTGCTCCAAGGTTGGAGTATCCCACGAATCCAATGTCCTGCTGGCCTCATGCCAGTAGGGCAGAAGGGAGGGGGTTCCCCCCCCAAAAGCAATTTCCTTCCCATTGCAAGCAATGAGAAGGAAGGAATTTTCGACTCAGTTGGGGACATGGTTGAGGGCTGGGAGGGTTCTGGACCTTGAACATTATATCATGCCCATGATCCCCCCCCCTTTTGCTCCACTCTGATGATGAAACTCTGACATCAGGGAGCTGAAGGGCACAGATCTTTTCATGGGGGCAGGGAGGGGAGATCCAGTATTGGATCTCTGAGATGAGAGCTCTTTCTCCAACCTCAGAAGGGGATTTCCGATCCATCCTATGGCCCCTGGGATGCCATCTCAGGGACCATAGGACTGCTGCCTAAAATATATTCTAACTGCAAGTTCCAACACGCATATACCATGTTACAAAGCACACACCCCTCCCAAATTCAGCTGTTTTGGGAAGAAGGGGGCTGTATCTGAAAGGGGATTAGGGTTTGTTTGTTTGTTTTGTCTTGGAGAAGAGCAAAAAAGCAGGTTCCATAGGATACTGAGGCGGCCTTACACACCACAAGTGGAGCTGCAGGCTTCTGCATACAACTTTCTGGCCAGCCATTGTGCTCAGATTGCCTCAATTCCTTGGTGTTAGCACTTGCAAATTTCAGATGGAGCTTCAGGACAACAACCACAGAAGCCCCCATCATGAAATATTTTGTGCTGATTTCTAACCTTCTTGTTTAAAGCCAAATAGAAGGAAAAATAAAGAATTAAGCATTTTTTTAAAGCTCTGAGTCCCCCAAAACCCAATATTGTATAAGCAGGCATGCCTACATGACTCTTTTATCACCTTTTTAAAAAAAGATAATAACCAAAGTTGCCCTGGCTATCTTGTTCACCTGGACCTATGATAGCCAGAGATATGCAAAATACTATCAACTCCCACCCTTTCCTCTCATCCTGAAAGAAAGAGGAGCTTATTGTCTTCTTTCTTCCTTTGATGTCTAACACCTAAAAATCCATTTTTCTAACATCTGGTGAGCAATCTCAAAAGAAGGACTTGCTTTGTTTTGTTTTTGATTATTAAATCCTGAGAAGAGGGATGAAAAGAACAACCCAAATCTGTAGAACACACAGAAAGGGAGAGAGGGAAAGAAGATCCCTTCCATCCAGGAGGGACCCCTCACACTTTCCACTCAGAAGAGCAACACACGCCCCTTCCCTCCTCTCTTTCTCCTCTTCTTTTCCAGAGAAGGAGCTCAACAGAGCTTCTCATCTCTTCACAGGTCAGCAGATACGTAGAGGTAAATCTTTGCATTATCTTCTATTTTCCTTCTAAGTGGCCCATACTCCAATTATTCTCTTTCCTCCCTTTTTCCTAATATTCCACCCCATTCTAAACTCCAAAATCTCTTGGATTTGGAGCTCCCTGCCACTCTTTTATGCCTCTCTATCCACGTTTTCTCCCAAAATTTCTGCATTTGCTCTAATGCAGCAAATTTACAATCTCGTACAATCTTACAACCCCCCACAACGGTCTGTTTCTCCCCCATTCAAAGTATCCCAGGCTGAAACTGCTCTCTTCCCCATAACTCTCTTTGCCCTTCTCCATAATCAGCCACACACTCTCTCATACACCTCACTAGGAGTTAAAATTGTGCTCTTGTGTGATTTTAATTCATTTTAAATTCTTCTTTAATAAAACAAAGAATTGCTTTCAAGGATCTCGTTGTTCTCTTTGACTCTCTCAGCCTTTGGGGGTATCAGGTTTTCCTAACTGCCCAGAGTTCAACACCAAAAGATCTTTCATTTGTGTGTGTGGTTTACATGGATGTAAAATACACATCCATGTAAATTAAAGCATACTTCGTAACAACCAGGTCCAAAATTCCTGTAACTGGAGTAAAAGAAAATGCATACTTGAATATACAGAGATCTCTGCCTGGCATATTGAGATGGAATATTTCTCAACAACAATACAAAGGCTATAGTTTCTGCTAGATTTCTGTTGGGAGTCAACAAACTGGGCCTGATTTCAAACCAAAAAAATATGTACTCCTTTTTTTTATATAGAAGAGTTTTATGAATCATATAAAGCTGATATTTCCCAAACGTTATGCAGTTGGGCTCCCAAAAGCCACATCCCCACAAAGAAACAATATGTTGCTTAACTACTACATCAACTGTGCTTCTTCTTCTGTATCTAACAGGTTCCTATACTTTGATAGCCCATCATTTTGCACATCTTGACACTACTGCTTTCCCCTGGTTCTCACCATGTCACTTCATCTTCAGCCTACACGACTGGACCAGTAGCAGTCACGGCATTTTCTCCTGACCTTGTGGTGTGCCCTGTGGGTTCGTGCTCATCACTTGAGGGCAGTGCAGCCAGAGTTGAAGGACCTCAGGGAGCGCCAAGTAAGCAACTTGCTCCAACAATGTTAGAAGTCCAAATGAAGCCTTTTACACCTCTCAGGATAAGCTACCCCTCTCAGGTCCCACCTCTTTCTTGGAGAGTGGTGGGCTTTAAGGGTCGGCCACAGTAGCCATCTGACCTGGACCCTGGGGGATTGGGGGAACTCTGTCTAAGGAGGAGGCTTGGGACCCCACAGAAAGGCCCAACACACCTGAAGAACCTGTGAAGCAGCCCAAATTGCCCAATCACTCAGATACCTAACCTGGTTTGCCCTTTGCAGGTAAGCTAGTCTGCTGCCCTCAGGAGGATGCTATACCATCACCAGCATCAAAATAAGATTCAACAACTTGTGTGATCAGCTTCTGTGCATAGAATGGGGGCACCACCGTGTCCTTTGCTTCAGGCAGAAAAATGTCTTGGGCCAGACCTGGTGATGATGATGAAGCACTGGCATAATGTATTCATATACCCTAGTCCCAGTTATCAATCTTGCAGCCATATTCTGAAATAACTGACACATTGCACATATAACACATTGCAGTAATTCAAACAGGAGGTTACAAAATACATTCAAATAGCATCAGAATTACATTTGATATTTAAAAAGAACTATTTGAAGTAGGAAAAACTGATGTAGAAATCTTATTTTGCAGACTGGCTTTCTGTTGTATAAATGATTCTGAAAGCTCTTATGACCTCTTTTTTTTTTCATTTATAAAAAATCACTAACCCTCAAAGCAGAATAAGAAAAAACAATCTGGTTTACTTCCATTAAAATTAATTTTAAGTAACTGATTAGTTTTTATCTTTGTCACTTGCAAAGCTTGATAGTTAATTCCAACTCTGTATGCATGCAATCATAATAGTTCTGTGGGAAAACAAATTAAGTTTTATGTCCTTGGGGTAAAGTCGATGGAACATGTTTTAAGATTATTTTCAAGGGCATAAATATTTTACTGTTTAGGCCATGAAAATAATGTGCCAACCGGAACCATTTCCCCTCTCACATGTTTACAGTGACTGTTTTCTTCATCTCAGCTTGAAGACACTAAACGAGTTGACAGTCTGCTTGCCAGTCAGTTTAATCCTCCTCTCTCTGTGGGTTTGTGGGAAACTGTGGCAGGCCAAGTTATTTTTGGCCAAGCACTGCAGTACAATGCGCCTTCAGGAGGCTTCATTTAGTCAGTGGCCTAACTGGCAGCTGCTGTACCTGCAGAATGCGAATTGATGTTGCCATGGAGATGGAATAATTCCTTTTTGTTCTGTCATAGAATTACTGGAACTGCTCTTGTGCAGGGGTCACTTCAGGGGAAAAAATAATAGCTGAGAGGGGAAAGTAAAACAAAAGAGGAGGGTCTCACATGTTGCTTGGGCTTCCTATGTGTTCTGAATTGATCAATAAACTGCAAAAAAAGTATTCTGTTAAATACCCATATTCCCCAGTACATGACTAATCCCGAAGCAAGAGAGAGCTAACACTAGGCAGGGAATATATTCAGTCCGTTTCATTATTATTACAATGAAAGGCCTTTGTACATGATCAGCCCAAGACATTTGCAACAAATGGTACCTGCACCCACCCCTCAAGGTAAGGTACACAGTACCAAAGGCTGGTCAAGTTATTTCAGCACATGAGGCAGAAACTCCTACAAGCACCTCTCTCCTCCCCTGGTAGTAAAAATGCAATAATAATAAATGAATATTTTGCTGCCCTTTCATGACACCCAAAATCAGCTGCCTAAGGTAGCCGTCTCATTCTGCCTAATGGTAGGGCCAGCCCTGCCAGGGAGTAAAACCATACCCACTAAAGGAAAATTACATCATGCTTGGCTTGTCCAAAGTTTTATGATAAAAACGCAACACCACCACAAAACGTTGTGAAACAAGTTGACTTGTAAACAAAAGAGAAGTTTGTCCTAGAGAGTATTTGGACTCACAGCAAGCAAAGCTATCTTGTTGGATTCTCCAGCTCGACACAAACTGTACTCTTAAATTGGGTGAAAACATTGTGTGTGTGTGTGTGTATGTGTGTGTCCATCCCCTGAAAAGTCAGGTATATATTCTCACACAGTAATAAACCTATCATCATTTTATCAGAGTGTGTGTTAACCTTGACCCTCTTATAATCAATTAAGTATGAAATCACTAGAAGAGTCGCAAATCATATTCTCAAAGGAAGAATTTAAAAAAGAGAAAGTGCTGTCAACATGGTTAATTAAATCTACGGTACTTTCAGTATTCAACTAGAGTTCAACCATCACCAAGGAAGCTGGAAATATCAAATGTATCTGGTTCTCCCAAATAAGGCTGAAGACTTCTATTTTAGACTATCTTCAGAACCGCACTAGTCTGTCAATATACAGTGCTGCCGATTGCAAAGAGGAATGATCAGTTAGGGTGCAATCCTGTGCAAGTTTAGACAGAAAAAAGTCCTACAACTCCCAGCATTCTGGTAGTTGTAGGATTTTTCTCTGTGTAAACCTGCATAGGATTGTGCCCTTAGAGTCCTTAAAAGTATGGGTGATTATCGGGTTCCTGAGTCTAGCATCCAAACATGCCAATAGTATTAGTTATACAGACATTTTGTTGTGCAGAGGTTTTCTTATTCATATCTCATTTCACACAAACTGTGAAATAAATATAGACATTCTGTGCTTTATGTGAAGGAAATGTTTGGTCACCCTAGCTGGACAGTTCCACCAAACAGGCAGTAAAACTAGCTATATTTTCAAATTGTGTTCAGCTACAGGGACTGAAGAGCTCTAGAAGAAATTGTGGACAAAGATGCATTGTGCACTCATATATATACACACACACACACACACACATATATATACACACACACACACACACAGACATATATATATATATATATATATATATATATATATATATACACACATATATATACATATACATATACATACATACATACATACACACACACACATATACAGCCAGTCCCTGGGTTACGAACGACATCCGTTTGTAAGTCTGTCTTTAAGTCGAATGTGTACGAAAGCTGGAACATAAGCCGCGCAATGTTTTCAAAGTGTTGCAAAGTATAATCCGTGCGTTCATAAGTACGAACCATTGTATTTAACTCAGATTTTTACATATATGGTGGTCCATTCTTAAGTATGAGTTGCCCATAATTTGGGGACGTTCATAACCCGGGGACTATATATAATGAGGTTCCTTGATAGCATAAGGTAGCACCAGGGCACACATATCTGTGCAGGAAAATTGTCAATAAAGTTATTTATATACACATTTATAAACCACTGTTCTCTCAATGCACTCAAGGTGGTTTTCAATATAAAACAACAGCTTACAATATAGTAGAAATTGTGGGGGGGAGGTGAAATGGGGAAAATTATTTTGGCTGTGTTTTGAGGGGGATGCAAGAGAGAGAGAGAGAGAGAGCCTGTCTGTTGCTACTGACTGTCATCTGCCATTTTTTCCCCTGAAGGTGATGGCAGCAGCACATACTGTTCTGTCTCTCTGGGCCGGTTCACACGACCCAGGCTGCTGGCGGGGGAGGAACCGCGGGGCCGTCCGCGGGGTCCAGCGGGGCGCCGCACACGACCGGCGCCCCGCGCGCGTGGGCAGACCCCGTAGTCCCCGCACCGCAGTGCGGGCCTCCCGGCGGTAGGGGGTGAGGCCCGGGATGCCCAGAGGGGCCGTTTGCCCCTACAGGCTGGAGCGGCGGCGGCTCCAGCCGCTCTGGGCTGCAGTCTCTGTGGGGACCCCGCGGGACGGCCGCCCGCTGTTCCGACGGCACGGTGACCACGCGCGGTAGGGGCTTACCCCGCTACCGACCGTGGTCATTTTCCGTGGGTCCCGCCCGCGGCTGTCCCGCGGGGGCACCTCCGGTCGGCGTGCACACGACACGGGAACCGCGGGGGAGCAGCGCTCCCCCGCGGTTCCCGTGTCGTGTGAACCGGCCCTCTCTCTCCATGTGCCACCCCCCCACACACACCTATTGCAGAATATTATGGCAATGCCTTCTGGTGGACAGTGTTATGGACCAGGACCCTGAACCTTCATCCTCAGAGGAGCCCAACCTCTTGTCCTGCAAAGAGGCTCCAGAGTTAATGGTTTAGGGAGATGACTAAGACATGGAAAGGCATTACAAGGATTCCACCTCTCCTGGACCCAGTTCACCAGAAAGATCCCAGAGTTGACTCCCTTGCATACGGAGGAGGCTGCAGACTCTGAGGACTTGGGCCATGAGGACACTAGCATACCATGTCATTGCAGCCTGAGATTGTTAGAACCTACCAGGTCTCAGTCAGTATGGAGATGGGGCCAACTAGTCTGAAGGTAGTTACATTTCTATTTAAGTCTCAGTCTTGCTCTGTTCCTTATTGGAGTAACATACAGACAACCCTGTCTACCTTCCAGTCCCAACACCACTCAGTCAGAGCTTTCTATGGTGCTGATCTCTTTCTGTCTTGCTTCCTGAGAAATCTGACCTAAACTGACTCCTGTAGCTTGGGTTCTTCTGATTCATAGAAGAACCCTGGAACAACATCACAGAGCATGTCTCTCCTAAGGCTCAATTACTGGCAGTAAGAGCTTTAAGCTAAAATAAGCTGGTACTTTTATGCTAGTATTTTGGCACCATCAGCCCTGCCCACTACTGGAATGTAGTCCCTGAGAACTTCTCTGAAATTGAATTCAGCCCTTGGGCTGAAAAAACTTTTGACATCCCTGTGCTAGGACAATTATAGCATTTTAAATGCCTTACCCATTTACCGTAAGTAAACACATTGTTTTTAAAATGTACTCTATACAAAGGCTATATGGGTTGTAGTCCTCTGCACACTCTCCTGGGAGTAAGTCCCATTGAATTCAATTGGTAAGTCTCACTGAATTCAATGGGACTTACTTCTGAGTAAACATATAAAGGATTGCAGTGTTAGGGTGCTTTACACTAGACTATCTGCTTAAACTAGGTATATAGACATTACACATATAATAGTGCCAGAAATGAAAAATCAATAATTAAATGAAGATGAGTATAGTAGAGAAGACTTATATATTTATATCTATGCAGATTTATTTTAAAAAGAAGGATTGGAATGGTATCAGACACATTTTTAGCTTATTGCATTCTGTTTTATTTCATTGTTTTGATCTTTCTATTTTAAGTTTGATTTTAAAGATTTCTTAACCCTAGAATAAGTAAGATAAAGATTTCCAAAATTTCCAGAACAGTCGGCACTTTAGTCAGCAGTAGCAAAAACAGCAAGAGAGAGACTAGGGGCATCTTAAAAGCTCACACGTTTATAGGGACCATGAGCTTGGTGGGTTAGCTTGCTTCATCTGACAAAACAGGCCCTTGCCTATGAAGGCTCACGCCACATTTAATGACCCACTTGAAATAACAACATACACACACACACACACACACACACGAATACTCCAAGATCACAATGTATTAACAAACACAGAATTCGAATAACCAAAGGTTAGTAACAGATGAAACACAATTCAAATTCTGTAGATTGCTGGAAGAAAGTCCATGGGAATTCAATAAATAACAGAAAAATTCAGGGGCTAGACATCTAGTGAAGGACTTGACCCATTTCAGAAAATCTCCACCAACAGCCAATTAGTTTGCAAAGCTTCAGCATATAGCAACCAAGCACAATAAGAACTCTAAATCTTCCCGCATTTCAACAAAACACATTATGTAATACTTTATGCTAAATAAAGTTTTAAAAAACTAAAAATACAGAAATATTAGCTGTGATTAAAGGTTTTTTAAACCCTGAGAGCTACAGTGGGAAGGTCTGACACCCTGCACAAATATACAGATGTGTACACTGTATTTTTATTATTGCTGTTGGCCACCTTGAGCACCATTTGATGGAAAGGTGGGATACAAATATAACAAGTAAATAAATATATGTAAAAATAATCTAAACGTTTTCAAGGAGAAATATGTTTTCCATATTTTTATTCATTATGTTTGTATCCCACGCTTCCACCAAACGGTGCTCAAGGTGACTAACAGCAATAATAAATATACTAGATAGATATGTGTGTGCATGTGCGTGTATATATGATTTATTTTAAAAATGCCAATAGAAACATTTTATAAAGCCTTGGGAGCCATAGTACCAGCTTCCTCAAAGTACCAGCACTCCAGCTGACTTTGGGAAGCTGCAAGATACTGAGAGGGCCCTAGTCTTGTTTGCCCATATTTGGAACTCAAGGGTGGGGGTGGAACAGCTGTGGGGGCCATCTGGAGCAATAAAATGGTGACGAGGGACAGGGTTAAGCACTACCTCCCCACCAACACTTCTCCAAAGCAAATCTTCCCTCCAGAAGAAGAGGGAAATTGGCGAGCATTCTGTGAAGTTGACCAGACCTTTCTCCTCCAGCTCTGAAGCAAGTTCTATCAAGGCAAAACAAAACAAAACAACAACATGTGAAATTGATGAGCATTCTGTAAATGTTATCTCAGTTTTCACCTTCTCCCTCCACTGAGCACTAGCAGCTGCTGGATATTTGGTTTATTTGGATTGCAGATCAAGCACTTCTCTCACATGTATGCTCTTGAGAGCTTTCCATATGAGATTTCAATGATGGAAGAGAGGCTTTTCTTAATTATCAAATAATTGCTTTGGTCTTTGCAGTTCTTAGAAATCCAAGGCAGAAGAGTGATAGAAAGCAAACATATGCCAATTTATTTCTAGAACAAGGTAAATCAGAACTGCTAAATCCAGGTGGGAGGTAGGAATTTGGAAGCATTTCTCATTTTGTCCCACAATGAACAGGATCCTGCTGTTCAAAGATGGCCATTGATGCCACAACAGGTGGGCTGTATCTTATTTATTTAAACATATATGAATGCAGTGTTATCAGTGTGTACACAATGTCTTACAATACTTCATAGGCAAAAATAGACAGGTGCCTGCCCCCAAGAAGCTTACAATGTAAAGCAGACAATGAGGAAGACAACAGATGGAAGGAAGAAACAAGGATAGGGGAGGAATCCCTTGCTATATTTATGCTAGAGGTGAAACAAACTTAGTCCTTAAAATTCTCCAGAAAATTCCCTTTCGTGAAGTTGGCTGTTGAATATTCTCCAGATATTTTCTGGTTGCTTGAAATATTCTCTACATTTTTTATAGCCATATGTCACCCGTAATAAAATTTGGTGATATTTCTTTGCAATATTTGATAGTTAATATGGAGTAGTATTTTGTACCAGACAGTACTGGTAACTCATAGTACAGAGCACAGTGGTTTTCAAACTTTATACCCTCACAGAACATTTTCCACATTGGTGTCTCCTACAGAAACCTTGTGTGTCACACAGGATTCTGGGCCATATTCTAAGGTAGCTGCTCAGTCCACTCTGAGACTATGATTCTTTTTTTTATTGAATTTTCCAAAACAAAAACAAATCCTATTTGGCTTCCGCTTCATTGTCTGACAAACATTACCAATCCTTATCCAATCTAAGTTTTCTCTATTTTCACAGAAAGAATTTCTATCACCTTTACTAATACAGTCATGCCTTGGACTGAGAGCATAATTCGTTCCGGAAACGTGCTTGTAATCCAAAACACTCTTATATCAAAACGAAATCCCCCCAAAAAAAATTGTACAGAGATTTTTAATTTAAGCCATACTACAGTACTTGTATTGCAAGACGTTGCTTGTATATCAAGTAAAAAATAAATAAATAAATATTTAAAAATTTGCTTGTCTTGCAAAACGCTCTCAAACCAAGTTACTTGCAATCCAAGGTATTACTGTACTCAAAAATCAAAATCCGAAATTATTAAGTCACTTAATAATTATTAAGTGAGACTATGATTCTGCGCAGCAGTCAGGACTCCTGAAACAGAGGAGGGACCAGCTTGATCAGAAAAGCCGCCTTGGGTTCCAGTGTTGGGAAAAAGGTGGGATACAGATGAATAATAATAATAATAATAATAATAATAATAATAATAATAATAATAATAGCCAACACTGGAAGTTATAGTGATGCTGAACTCAGACCCATGTCCCAATACCGAGCCCACTCAGCACAATGAGGATGAAGGCCCCCAAACATAGCAGGACTGACTTATCACATTTTGAAGTAGCTGAAGTAAGACAGATTACCATGTAAAGAGCCCACACTCCTGTAAGACCATTAAATCCAGGGTCTAAAATTATCTATTTGCACTACTAGTGCCCCTAGAATCTTGGAGAAACAATATCTGTGGTTTTGGCCTACCACAAAAATCTCACAGAATCCCAGATGTCACTTTCACAGCAACTCCAGATTCAGTGAATAATTGATTGAAATAAAAGATCCAGTGATATCTACCTATATCCATTCACCCAGCCAACTTTAATTCTGCCTACAGTGGCTCAACAAGGCAAATAATAAGGAAACTAAAAATGGGCTCTGTTTTTGTTTGTTGTAAACATTTGGATTATCTTGGAAGGCCTTTCTTTATCTTTATCACTGGGAAAAGTCCTTTGAACAGAATACCAAAAAAAATGTACATAATAGAATTTTGGTAACTGTCATGCCCTCATCATTGGTGGCTAGTGAATTGCAGAATAATTTATTCCACATTTGGAAGTGCTTAATGCTGAGCGCGTTGTTTTTTAATATATTGGAACATCACATTATTTTACAATTGTCAGTAGAGTTCAGTTGGAAAAGCTCTTGCTTAGAATAACAAACCACTATTATATAAGATAACAACAGTCAGTGTTCGGTACTAGTAGACAAGCACAGTTGGTGGCCATTTACAGGTTTCTTCAGAACTTAAGCCCTTTGCTTTTTCTATTTCTGACTATCATTTTTTCAAATGCCAAATGCCTGTCTTACAAGTTTACCTTTCCATAGTAATCAGACTAATGAATTGTCAGTAATGTTTTACCCTGGAATACTGAAGAGGAAAGTGATCCAGAACCACTAGGATTTTAGTATCTAGAATTTCTTATGGGATCATGCACATATACTGCTTGGCTACTCCATCAACAGGACATTCGGGGACACTTCACAGAAGAAACCTTCCTACATAGATATCACTCCTGTGTAGGAAACATGTATGCCATAATGTGTGGCATTATGGTACAACCTTGAATATGATCCTTGTTAATACAGCCCAAAATGCTCTTGACCTTTTCTACTACAGCTTTAGGTTGTTGGATTATGTTCCATTTATTCCCTACAATAACCCTGCAAATCCTTCTCAGCAATGATAGGCTAGAACAGTGATATTTTCCAGTGTATCAACAGTGCAACCTATACATGTCTACTCAGAAGCAAGGCCCTCTAAGTTAAATAGGACATGCTCCCAGGTAACCAGGTTTAGGATTGCAGCATAAGTCCATAAATGATTGTAGAATGAATGAATTAATTAGGGGGAAATAATGAATAAGTTAATTAAACCTAACATTTGCTAATCACGGTGACCAACAGAGAACTGTATGGGAGAATGCCTTGAATATTAATTCATTTTTTTCCCCATTGCATTCAGCCTTGCTCAGTGATACAAATACCAAAAAGTTAAAAATATACTCCACATTTTAAATTATTACCCACTGAGGCAGGATATATATGTTTTCTTTGCTCTTTACACAGATCTAACCTGTTTGGCATCCCATCTATCCATTCCATTCAGGAGAATTAGGGGCCTATGATTTTATTTCCTGCAAATCATTTTACTTTGTTTTTCATTAAAACACATTCCCTTAACAGTGGCACGAAAACTATATATATATATATATATATATATATTTCAAATCTTCCTAGTCATGGAAATAGGCTCAGACTTTGTTAAGTTAAAATACTGGGAATGGAAATGAGCTAAATGAAATAAAGGAGGAAACCCATTTGGCAGTCTCTACAAATAACATTTAACACTTCCAGGTGCAAAGCCCAACATCAAGAAAATTAATTGTTAAAGCTTATGTTGCTCATTTCCAGTTATTAATCATTTGACTTAATGTTGTTCAGCTTTCCCCATCTCCACACTGCCCCACCAGCACCCACACACATACACCTCTCTGTCTGGCTTGCCTACAATTTGACATCCTTATGTAATTTGACTGAATGGTCCAAAATGATACAGTTATTCTGACAACCAGAGAAAATTAGAGCAGTATGATATCAGTGACAAGAGCAGAGTGCATGAACAAGTAGAGAGGGATAAATTTATTTATTTATTTATACCCCACCTTTTTTCCTGCAAGGAACCCAAGGCAGCTTACATAATCCTCCTCCTCCTCTCCATTTTATCCTCACAACAACCCTGTGAGGTAGGTTAGGCTGAGAGTCAGTGACTGGCCCAAAGTCACCCAGTGAGTTTCATGGCCGAGCAGGGATGTTAAAACAGAAGTTAAAACAGAAGTCCCAGTCTCTCTGTCTCTCTGTCTCTCTCTCTCTCACGCACACACACACACACACACACTCACACTCTCATTTTCTTCCTCTTCATGGCTGGGTAGGCGTATATGTGAGTAATGTGGATAATTTGCAATGCATGGGAGCCAAATACATAAGAAGCATATGAAAAATGGTTATGTAATGTAGTGAGTTACTGGTTTTAATCAATAAAGTCCTCTATGGCCTGGGCTGAGCATATTTTAAGAAGCACATCTCTCCATCTTTCAACATCAGGAGAATAAGTTCTGCTGAAAATCCCTGCTCTTCAAGGTGGCAAGAAAGATGATGAGGTGCTTCTGGTAAAGGGCCAATATTTTGGAATCCCCCAGATAAAATGGACCACCAGGACTTCCAGTCTTCCTGAGAGCAATGTTCAAAAGGCTTCTCACAAATCGTTACTGTGTGTTTGTGTGTTTTGAGGTATGCAGTATTATAGTCAAATTGAATGAAAAGAGGTTGTTTTCATTACTGTTACTTTTTATGTAGGAGTGTTTAAGTTCTTTCTTATGGAAGCTGTTTTGGGTCTCTTGGGTAAAGTGATAAAGAGGTGTAAGGAGGGTTTGTGTCCATGAAGGAACATGTGGAATAAATTTCACTCCTTTGGAATGAAATTGACTGGATTGGATGCTGGTTGCCATCCACTGCAGTGAATTTCACCACTCTATCACCTGCTATGGGACATGGGAAAGCTACTGGAATTAGGAAATAGAAAAAATAGGGGCTTTGTCATGGACCAGCACCTGCACCATTATCCCCAGAGGATTCCAAACTCGCATACTTAGAAAGGCTCTGGATTCAGTAGGAGGAGACTCAGCTACAGAAGGGCTGTATCTCCTCAGGATCTAGTTCTCCAGAGGTACCCCAGGGGGCAGCTCCCCTGCATCCAGAGAAGACTGCATTATCATCCTCAGACTATGAAGATTCGGGCCAGGAGGACACTAGCATGCTACAACCACTTCTATGTCACCTTAGCCTGAGGCTGCTAAAAGAGACCAGGGCCCTTTAAGCGTCAAAGCTTCAATAGAGGCAGACCTAAGCAGCCTAGAGGCCAGTAACTTCCTACTTAAGCTTCAGTCTTGCTCTGACTTTCCTTGGAGCAACATACCGTACATACACATAATCCTGTCTGGCTTCCAGCCCCATCACCCCTTGGAGCTTTCCATGGTGCTGATTACTTCCTGCCTTGCTTCTATAGGGACCTGATCCCTGCTCTGGATCTGATTCATAGTCAAACCCTGCAACCCAATGGAGCATCAACAGAACTCACGGCCTGAAATAATAGGCTTTTGCCTGCAGTAAGCTCCCACCGTTATCATTTTGTTTCTACAGTCATTAATTAATACTGTAGGCCTTCAAAGTTGTATATGAAATAAATACATCAAAATAAATTAATTGATCAAAAATACTAAAATTATGTTGATATACATATAAACAAAAATGGAATATCAACTAAAAACCAAAAGATGCAGCAACAGAATTTCCAAACAGCAAAACCAGAAGAAAGAATTGATCTGATCCAAAGACCTGACAAAATAAAGATTTTTTAGTGAGTGTTTGGTTGCCTATAAAGTCATATGGATCTCCTGGAGAAGGTAGTTCCAAAGCCTGGGTGCTGCTACCCTGTCTCTGTTGGGTAATTAGGCAAGTTGCATGGTGTGTGCCCAGCACGCATGGCAGTAAGGAAAAGAAGCCACTGTGGCTTCTTTTCCCAATGATCGTGCGAACCTGGCCACTGTGAGGATTGCAGCTAAGCTCAAAAGGAACAGAGAATGCTGAGCGGAGTGGCAGATGACATCAGCATCCCTGCTAATAAAAAAAGTATTGGCACTGCATCCCTGCTAGCCCTGGCTCTACTGCACCACTAGTCAAAGTGACAATGCTTCAGATTTCTAATTAGGGCTGCAATCCTAAACATACTCACTAGTCCTATTGAACTCAGTGGGACTTAATTCTGAGTAAATATTCTTAGGATTCTACTGTAGATCAGGTGTAGGCAACTTGTGGCCCTCCAGATGTTTTGGCCGACAACTCCCATCAGCCCTAGGCAGCATAGCCAATGGTGAGAGATCATGAGTGCTATAGGCCAAAACATCTAGAGAGCCACAAGTTCCCGACCCCTGCTGTAGATTGTTCAACTTTTCTATCAAATGGAAGGCCATCACACATCATTGTCTTTTCACACAAAATGATTACATGCCACAGATGTGGCATGACATACAAAACATGGCACAGTGAGCCCTATAGACCATCCTAAAGATATCTGAATTATGATAGTGCCATTTACATCGGCACAAATCTATGAGTGTGTTACGAAACAGTAAATATTCAGAACATAATTAGTTCTCTGGTGCAAATCACAGCAGGAAAGACCTGTTCCAGCTGTCTTGTATAAGTTGCTGCTCTGGAAACTCCTGCACACAACCCTCGGTGCCCAATCATTCTTGCTGCAATGTATCTTTAGAATTAGTTACTACTAGCTTACAATTTATCATTCATGCAACTCCTATGGTTCTAGCTATGTTAAAATTCTAAGCACTCCTCTGTAGTCTGCGTATATTAAAGATCATAAAGAGAATCTTTAAAAAATAAAATCTTGGAGGTTAATTGTACAGGGAAACCTACTTCACCAAGATGTGGATTTCATTCTTTCTCTGTTGCCATGACTTGACAAGACTCCAAACTAGATAAGACACCATTCAGGCAATTAGCAACTATATGAATGACTTTAAAAAAAAAAAGAAAAAAAAAAGCAGATGTAGGAGCTCTGATCTGGATTAGAACCGGGGCTGGGGCTGGGGCTGGAGCTGGGGGACCTCAGCATTTTTCTCCTGCTGCAGTCCCAATCCAGATCACCCCCCCCCCATGCCTGCTCATTGCACTGGAAGAAAAGCTCTCATATAGGCCAGTAGAAGCTTTTCTTCCAATGCATCCAATCCAGACTGCAGCAGGGAGGCCCCCTGCATAGGCTATTTGCTTTTTAAAAGACATGCACACGATTGATCATTGCGCGAATGGCATCTCATCTAGCCTGGCCCTTTACTGTACAAAAATCTCACTCGGAAAGGAATCGCTGCAGCGATACGAAAAGGCAAGGCAAAGCAACATGAGCCTTTTCTTTCCAGCAGATTTCCTTTGCCCTCAAAAATTCCTCTTGACAGCACCTCATGTGCTGAAGAGGAATTCTTCAATGAGCAATCAGCAAGGGGGGTCTCTCTGTAGATGCAGGTTGGCATATGGTGTCTCAAATTTCTCAGTGACAAGTGGCATGTTAGCAAAGCAACAGAGTCGCAGGGAAAAAGACATTTTGCTAATCACTCCCTGTTGTCCGCACCCTCAGGCAAAATCATATTGCTTTATGTAGATGAGCTTATAACAGTTTCTTCAATTTAGCTTTATATGGGGGGGAGTGCCAGCTCCTGACGCTGTGTCAACAGGCACCCGAGGGCCTACCACTTTACATTGCAAGTGTATTACTATTTAAAGACAAGCTTTTAGCTTAACATCAGTGCTCGCCTTCAGAGTTTAATTACCGCCCTCCCCATGGGGCCCAATAAGCTATCTATTCTTCCTGAGGGAGTTCTGCTTGGTGATGATCTTTAACTAAATAAGTAAATGCCAAATAAGCATGTCTTAAAGATGCAGTATCATGTTTTCTGTCAGGCACTGGAGTCTGTGCAGGCTAGGCTGCAATTTGACTCTAAACTGGCAACACACCATCTTGGATTTTGTAGTCTCTATTACCAATACACTGCTTTGAATGGGTTTTTAAGAAGAAAAAGTAAATCCCTTTCCTTTAATGCAGGTTTCCCCAACCTGGCACCCTCCAGATGTGTTGGACTACAACTCCCAGCATCCACCAGCTACTTGGCCAATGCTGGGAGTTGTAGTCCAACATGTCTGGAAGGCTCTAGGTTGGGGAAGGCTGCTGTAATGCTTCCTAAGCTCGGTTTCCATATGCTATTTGGAGAAAATGTATTTAAACTACCGTATGTAGAATAGCAATGCCCCTTTTTTCTGTTTCTAGAAAGATTACTCTGCTTTTGATTATTTTATTTACCAGAATTAGCAGGAAGGATCTGGAATAGCCTCTTTTCATCTTGCCTTTGCTGTTGGGAAACATCAGTATCAGACTGGTAGCATTCTGAAAGTAATAACTCTCTAACAATAAATAAATATCATAAAAATAACTCCCCGAATGGTGTAAGAGAGTCAGGCTTAGCCTTAGGCATTGAAATACAGAGTAGCTAGTCATTTAGTATCTATTAAATTCAATATATTTAGATCTTTTTTAAATTCCCACTTCCTAAGCCTAGCATTATCTATAACAGAGAATGCTGAATGAAAACCAAATGAGAAGATAAACTAAATTTGTTACACACAAATTCATATGAGAATTTACTAGAGCAGCCTTCCCCAATGTGATGTCTTCCAGATGTGTTGGACTGCAAATCTGAAAAGGAGAGGGCCTTTTCAGTGGTGGCACCCCATGTGTAAAATGCACTTCCCAGAGAGTCTCACGTGGTGCCTGCATTGTTGTCTTTTTGATGCCAGGTACGGATGTACGAATTTTGTTAAATCCCTCCTGTCTGTATTTTGTGGATTGTCAGGCGTGTTTCATTCCATCATCTGCCTATTGGTGGAACTGGATTTTTTAACCAGAATTTTATTCTACTTGTGCTAATTCACATTAGTATTAATGTGCATTAGCACTAACGAACACCTGCGCAAATGTGCATAAGTTAATGTGAATTAGCGCAACCCCCCCCCCCCCCCGAAGTAAAATGCCAGTCCGCAAGTCCATGGAATCCACATGACTCGGAAAAAGCTGGTCCCTAGTGCCAAGTTAAGACCTTTTTTAATTTAACCAGGCTTTTCAGTTATTCAGTTTTGTGTTTTTAGATCTTTATACTGCTGCTGGCTTTTACTCTGGTTTTGTCTTTCATACTGGGTTATTTCATGGCTAACACGATGATACTGAAAGCAATATGTTTTGCCACATTTAGGCCTCTTCTGGCAGGTTTACGCTCATTGAACAAGCTTCTCCTTCCAATTCACATCCTTCAGATGTATTCAAATGAATTTGTATTTTCTTGCTGCAGCAAGCAAATTGGTTGTGCCATATCCAGTCAAAACACTTGCAAAGGTAAACTCTATCTGCTACCGGTAATGTGCCCTCTTTCTCCTTAGCAAGGCTGTGCATGTTATGTCAATTAGGGAAACAAATTTCCTAGTGCTCCAAAGCAAACGGTTTCTAATTCATAGAAGCACATACAGCTCCAAAGCAGTGTGTTTTACATTGACAGTCATAAAGGAGAAATGAGAACATAATCGGTACATAGCTCAAGACTGCACAATTCCAGGTTTGTAGAAACTGGATACGCCCTGATCCTACCAATATGAGTAGCTGCTGTGATGCACAGAACAACTTGCCCTGACATAGCTACAGCAGAATCCTATGTAAAACAAATCTATCCTGATATGCTGCCTGCCAGTAGCAATCCCATTACTACAAAAATGGGCATGGAGGGGTGGAACAAGAAAACTGGTTCGGGGATGGGGACAATTACCATAGAATGGCATGACGGCAACATGTTCAGAGCACCTTGCATACATTTCAGTAATCCCTAAACCTTGTGTTATAGTATTATTAATAATAATAATAATTAATAATACTGTGTCAGTATTATTATATCTCCATACTACAGATTGGGATGGATGCAGAGACAGAGAAAGAGACTGTATCTACACTACAAACTTACATTAGTTTTACACAACTTTCACTGTCATTGCTTCTACCAAAGAGTCCAGACTACTGTAGGCTGATGAGATGCTAAGAATTCTATTTTAGAGATCCCTGCCCTGCCTTCACAGAACTACAGTTCCCAGGATTCCCTGAGAAGAGGGAATGACCAGACTAAGCCTCTAGTGTACATATGGCCCTAGTGGTTTGCTTAAGCTCATAGGTGAAGGGAGATTTTGAACCAGAAACTTCCTGGCTCATATGCTTGGCCACTAGCAGTGAGGTAGTGGAGCCAGGGCTTGCAGGGATGCAGCGCATGCACTTTTTTTTATTAACAGGGATGCTGACATCATCTCCCACCCCTCCCAGAGTTCCCTGAGCTTAGCTGCAATCCTCACAGCAGCAGCTGTGGGAAAATGAATTTTCCCAGGAACAGTGTATTGTTCCTTGTTGCAATGTAAAGTATTTTGGGGTGGCTTGGTCTTGAATGGGCAATTAAGACCCATTCGCTTTACAAAAGACCTGCTTCTAGCAGATGCAAACTTCTAGAACTGGTTTGTTGATATGGATCGACATAGTTGCCTGCATTTTTGGACTCTCCTTGGGGGTGTCCCTTTGGGGTCTGTCATGTTGAGTACCTGCACTTCAAGGTTTACCACTATACTATGCCAGCATGCAGGTGACCTGTTTCCCCAACTCTGCCCATGCCATTTTCTAGCGCCATACATTTCTCAGCTGTGAAATGACTGTGTGGGATACTACTAGGCCAAACATGGCAATAGTGGAAACTGCTGGCACAGCTGGTTTGACCCAATATACTGGGCCAGCTTACTAAACCGATGCAGTGCTGTAAGTTATGACACTTTGCTGACGCAGCAGTCCTTGCACCACATAGGAAATTGCTGCTTTGCCAATACAGCAGCTTATACAATTGGGCCATAAGTCTACTAGCTAACAAGCAGAAACTACTTGCAAATAACATACTATACTCGGCTTCTTTGTTAGATCAAGAGGATCTTTGGAAAATCTCAATGGCATCAGAATTCATCTACTTTTTCATGTAGAAGAGATAATGTTTTTAAATTATTTCCCATCTGCCAAACATGGAAAAATACTTTTAATATACACTTTCATTGACTGTTCTGTCATGAGATATCTCCTTTTTAATTGTAAATTCTGGTTGCTTTTATTGCATTGACTCCATTTAAGCATAACTTCAGATGCTTTATACTGCTATAAATTGGAGGTTCTTACTTCCACTATTCTTATGAGATTTAGTTCTATCCTAAATATTATAATGGGTATTATTTTACGTAAAATGTCAACATATTTCAGTGATTACAGCAAAAGAGCATTAAAGATCAGATAAAAACAGATTTCTTATGTTTTAGACCTGGATTACAGTTGAAATCCAACCCGGAAATTGAAACAGTCCTAAACATTCTTGTTTATCTGCATTACAGCTCCAAGCCATCTGCACTTAATTGTAAGACAACAAATTGTCTAACAATCAGGAGGGATTAAAGTACAAAGCCTCTTATGATCATTTTATATTAGAGAAATTTAAAGAAGGGAGAAAACATGGCGCTCCTTCGGGAACTTTTTCTTGTTCGATCCATCCTACGCCCAGTTGATATTCTTAACAGAGAAAAAGGGAAATGTAGAACTTCCTAATTTCTGTCATGAAAATGTGCATTCTCTTAAAAATCCTGAAAATCTGATGAGGATCCTATTTTCAGAGCATGAACTTCCTGACCTTTGCCCTTAAATTCCCATGGGTCAAAGAGACTAACTGCTAACTCTAAGCAGTTTGTTCACTCTCCCATAGAAGAAACTAGGCCAAAAGAAAGGAAGTTGGTTTAGTATCCGTGATCCTGTTAAGTGTGTGTGTGTGTGTGTGTGTGGTGTATGTGAGGGGGGGCATGGTGGCGGGAGGCCTGTTGCCTGCAGAAGCATTTTTTTTCCTAATTCAAGAACAGATTTATTTATTTTAGGAACTTAGATACTGTACCTTCAATAATTAAGTCTGCACAGTAGTTTACAAATATAAAAATAATAATTAATATACAATATCAGAAAACAATTAAGCAAGCACAACGATAAAACAGCAAGTTCAAGCGGCACTTAAAACTGTTTTCAAAATCTAAAATGCCTGGGAGGACAAAAAGCTCACAGCTACTCACAGCCAGGATGCCACATAGGGATCCAAATGAGAAAATACTTGCAGTTCCTCATGCACTGTTTCATTATCAAACGTGGTCTTTTTTCCCCACTGTAAAATAGCCTATTGTGTGTCCTCTGCAGCTTTTCTCCCGGGGTGAGGGTGGGGGCGGGGGGATGCCTTATGTCTGCATGTTGCTGTTCTTCGGTTAGAGTGTTTGTCTTTTTGCTGCTACTCCTCAGAAATCATATCTGGCATATGAGATTATTGTAGGCCATGACAACAGGTGTTCCAGCATAGCATCATGGTTTGTGGCATTATGCTGTTGTCCTAAGCCTATGTGAGGTATCGGTGGGCGCCTGCTGCTATGCTGGTGACATCTGACCAATGTCAGAGATGGTGCAGCGGTCTCATACAACAAAGCAGTTACACAGCACAGAACTGGCCTGAGAAGGATATGGAAGCCGGGTGTGATTTGCCTACATGGTAGGCTGGCCACTTATGAATCACTGAAAAGAGGCAATGCATCACCAAAAAAGAAGATAAAAGAGAACAGTGTTTTGCACATTTGCATATGTTAATTTATAGAGACAGATGCAAATTTAGAAATAATTATTATTTAAATAGAAATACAGTACATCTCACCATATTGTGGAAGACTCTTGACCAGGTGCCTACCTATTCAGCCTGTTGTGCAGTACTAACTGTTGATGGGCAACTGTTCTTATGGTTCATTGAGCAATATCCAATGGTGTCATTCCACAAACTCAAATACTGCTAAGCAGAGCTCTGCCTAAAATTTCCATTGCGCAAGTGCTTGTGCACTATGCTTCTGTAACCAGTTGCTCAACTTCTTGCACGGTTGCTTACACAACCATAACTTCAGTTGGTTTCTGCTTTTGCGCATAATTCAGAACCTAGTTTCTGCTAGTGCAACATCATTTGTGCTAGCAGAATGACACAGTCGGATACTGCCCAATATCTTTAAACTGGAAATGGACAGGCCAGCCCTTCAGATTGAGAATGCCTTCAAATACAGGGCAGCACTTCAAATAGGGGACTGTAAAAGAGGACATCTGGCCACCCATGTCATTCTAAAGGTTTTGACAGAGCCAGCTATGTCAAAGCAAGCCTATACTCCAAATATTCATCAGCAGCCTTTTTATGCTGCAACTGACAGATTGTGCAGCTACATGGACTTGCTCACTTGCCAAGCATAGGATGCTGCTACCGTTATGATATGGATAGGCATGTTGCCAAAAATAAAATGTGGTCCATGCCTTCACATACGCAGCTCTCCATGTGGTATGGAGTACAATGCAGAAAGAAAAGAAGCTTGAATGGTATGTGCAAAGCCACCCTAAAAAGAGAAGCCACACAGAAAGCACTGCCAGACTTGTGATGCTGTTCCTGGAGGTAATGAGATCTGAAGCCCCGTAGAAACAGTTCTCATTTGAGGCCCAAGTGGGCCACCAATAAAGCAGAGGAAAAAGTCAAACGTAAACAGTTGCCAAACTACATTCTTAGAAATGTAATGTTTTCTAAGTCACTGCCATGCAGTTTTATAACATCTGGGCCCATATATTACTTAGAATGCTAATTTAAAGTTGGCCATAAGTACTCCAGAAAAATGGTTTCGTTGCAGCAATAAACTTGGTTTATCAGGCAATCGACTGCAGGAGGATTATCATCAGACACTTATCACCTGGCTCTCTCTTTCCCCTTAGTAATAGATGACAGGCAAACAAAATTGCCGAAACAATTTTATTTGATTGCAATGGTGATAATAATAAAACTTCATAAGCATTACGTTTCCAGTTTAATTAGTAAGGCAAGGTTTATGGAATAAGAATGGTTTTTCATATTGCCTCTTCTCTCTCCCTTTTTACCACAGGGACATGCAAACTGGGCTTCTATTTCTATTTTTTCTACATATATATTTGTTACTTTCTTCATACACTCTGTAATCACTCAGAGCAATTCATTTTACTCCCTGCTTGTACTTGAGTTTACTTTATGTATGCAGTATGGCTTTATGTAAAAGTATGCCCTTCACCAGGGCACCAGCATGTGGGAAAGAATTTATGAACCAATACATAGATCTGACCAGCAGACAGAATTCATTTTTAGTATGCACATAAAATAGTGTTGGGATTAAAGGATAGCTAGATTTTTTTTCTTTCCAAATTACAATCAAGTATGCTAGGCAAGACTATCTAATTCATAAGAATTTTCCTTTGAAGTGCTTATGGTAGAGGATCAAATCATCTTCAGAATGATGTGAATTGAAGTGCTGCTGTGGATATTGTTGATTTAGCAAGCAGGTCACTTCCCTCTGTTTCAGTATTAAACCAGTGTCTGAGCATATTAAAAGTAAATGTACTCTTGAGACATATTGCTTGCTTGATGTCTAGGCAAAAGTCTGCTAGCAAACTTCAATGGCTTGAAAGGGTGTGTGTGAAAGGCTTCATGAAATATCTGTTCTGCGTTTTGGGAGATTTCTCTTATTTGTGGTAGTGGTGGCAATTGTGGTATCCATTGCTGCTGGGAGCCATTTTTTCCTCTTGGCTTTTTTTTTTAAACCCACAAGGTAGCAGAATGAACACTAGAAACATTGTCCTTGATCAGATTTACTTCCATGATGATGCAATATAGTCAATGGCATTTTGCTATGTGATGATGTTTGAAGCCTAATCAGAGTGAAGGCAAAGCTTCTTGCTTTTACTCTAGACAGCATGTAGTGGGTAAACAAATAGAGGACACATGGCACCCAGCAACAGAGGGTAGCACAACTGCTGTTGTGTAAGTAGGGCAAATATGTTGCCCCTGTTTAGAGTCCCTCCCAAAGGTAATCACTCTGAGAACAGGGAACCAAATTGTTCTTACTATTCTAATGTTTTCCTTTGCTTAATGTATTCAAGTAGATATATACCGGTAGTTGATATTATATTCCTGCTATGAGACTGGTGTGGTAAGACACCCATGCCAAAATTGTTTTCCAGATTTTGGGGGGCGGGTCTAGAGTAAAAGCAAGAAGCTTTGCCTTCACTCTGATTAGGCTTCAAACATCATCACATAGCAAAATGCCATTGACTATATTGCATCATCATGGAAGTAAATCTAATCAAGGACGGCTTTTGGGGGGCGGCTTAGACCATTAAGACAAATCTTTCACAATTTATGGATCTAGCCCCTGAGCAGCCCAAACCTATAGAGATGTTTCCTACATGAAGATTATGATCTGGTTTTCAAAACATGATGACCCACGGTGGGTTGTCAGCCTTGTTTGTTTAAGAGTTGCTTGTTGTGACATCCAAACCTGGTACAGTGGCTTCAGCGTGTTTTGTTAACCTTGCATAAGCCACCCTAAGAACCCATGGCTTCTTGTCAGGTTGTTCTTGGTGGCTTGTTTTCAGAGTGGCTTGTTGTGACGTGCGAACCCGCCATGATGGCTTATGCATGGCTTGTGCAAAAAGGCTACAAAGTCGCTTGGCAAGGGCAAATGTGCACAAATCTCCCCAACAGTGTGTGTGTGTGTGTGGGGAAGGTTAAAAAGTGCAAATCCCCCCTGTGAAGGAAAGAGCCTCTAGGGGTTCCTACACACACACTCACACACCTGCACACACACACACACACACACGCCTCCTCATGTGTAAACCAAGTAAAACCGGTTGGGCTGGGAGGAGGCGAAATGTGCATAAAGTATCGGATGGGGCATGGCGCCTGAAAGTCCTGAAAAGCCGGTCTAGGGCTTTCAGATGCAAATGTCATGAGTCATGAGTCCCCCTCCCCTGCCTGGCCAGGTGAAGTGCATCCTGATTGGCTAGAGGCAGCGGAGCTACAGGAAGGAGGAGGGGAGGGGGAAAAGGTATATTCCCAAAGAGTGGCCTTTGTCTCTTTGTCTTTGGGTCGTCGCGTGGTTGCTGGCTGTGGAGCAATGGCGGCAAGCCACGCAGAGGTCCAAGCCTTCGGGTGGCCTCAGGATCCGACCCCAGGTAGCTCCTGGTGAAATTAGCTGAAGGAGGGCTTTGGTAAAGGCAAGCCTTGTGGAGGGCTACCCATCTCGGACCTTAGGGTAGGTGTGTAGTCTCCCCGGGCGGCAAGGCTGTGCTAGAACCAACCCTGAAGAGAACTGACCCCCAGGTAACTAGCTGTGTGCCTGGGAGATATAAGGAATCAGTAGGTTTTGTTATTTTGCAGCTTTACTCTGTGTACCAAAGTGTCTCTCTCTGAATTTCGTGTGCTTCCCTCATTTCCCTATTCTTGTTGTAATATGCTACCTGAATAAACTTTCTTGGTTTTTTACCCCACATGGTGTTTGTGGATGCTCTGTGGTTCCAGCAACTAAATCCAGGTTATAGACAAAGGGCAAGTCCCTGAACAGAGATTCAAGTAGGATTGCAGACAGCAGAGGCTGGCAGTCTGGTACCTTGAGATCTCTGGGGGTCTTGGGTCCTTTGGGTAGGAAAGGGTGGGGTGGGTCAGCCAGCCCCCCTTCCTCCACACACCCCAAATCCACATTTTCATGTTTTAGCCTATCGGGGAGGAAATGTATATTTTTGGCCTGGGGTGTGTGTGTCCCAACTAAATTTGCATACAGTTCCGGAAAGAAAAAAAAGAAGAAAAAAAAAAAGACACCTGACAATCCGTGAAACACTGATGGAATTGATTTAACAAGGTTTTTATTCTTTAAACAAAAGTTGCGCTGCAAAGGACACTGGGATACATACCGAGAGAGGGCAGGAGGACCAAGGGGGAAACAAACCATACAAACTGAGAAGTGGTGACGGCAGCAACATGTCTTAGCGAGCGATTAACCTACCCACCATGGCTTGTTTTCAGTATGGCTTATTAAGATGTGTGAACTTGCCCTGTGTCTGTGTAACAGATAAACTTTATCTGGTGAAGTAATGTGTGAAGTAGCTCTTACCTTACTTGCAGGAATATTGCTAGACAAGAAACTGTTATCAAGCTGCCTTGAGGCCCCCTTTTAATGCTGAAAGGCAGGGTTTAAATGTTGGAATGAATAAATAGAATGTAAGGCACCATGCTGTGCACATTACATGATGACATTCTGAGCTTCTTCTCAGAAACAGATGCAGGGAGCAGGAATTCAGTGGAGCAGTAGACTCCAGGGACAAATTTACAGCAGAGGGAGTAGGATATTCAGAAACAGTGGTCTGAAATCAGATAGATTAAGGGCAAAATTGCACTGATCAAAACTGATAACCAGCATAACACAAGGTTCTTCCCACTTCCTATAGCAGGGATTGCTGGGTCAATGAGACCCAACCAAATTAGAGCCAATCTATATGTCACCTGAGAGAGACTTCATATTGTTAGCATCTCTGCACGTCTTGGCTGCAATATCTAATGTAGCTGCCCATGCAGATCTACCCAACCGTATGGACAGTTTCAGTGACAGATGTCTCTATGGACATCTACTGTGAAAACTCTATGCTACTGGAGGACTGAAATTGCAAGCTGTGCTAGATGTTACAACCATGGCCTGGAGACTCTCTGACCTGGTTCACATGTAACAAGAAGCCACCGTGGGTGAATTTTCCCAAGGGTTTTTTGTTCTGGCAGCCGCCGCCATTTTGAATATTCGGGGTGCACTGGGGGCATGCCTTAGCTTCTTGTTAAATGCGAACCCAGCAAAAGTGGGTTGTTGGGGTGGTTGACAAGCCACCTTCTACCTTAAACCAGCCCACGGGTTCTGGGTGGCTTGTCAACTACCCCAACAAACCACCCTCGTTGGGTTCACACGTAACAAGAAGCTAAGGCGCACCCCTGCTGTGCCCCAAATATTCAGAATGAATGAACAGCCCCATGGGGAAATTTACCCATGGTGGCTTCTCGTTACATGCAAACCGGGCCACTGTGTGGAAGTCACCTCCCATGGAGATAAGATAGCATGTAAACAGTGGTGTAATGGTAAATTTAGAAGTGCAGGTGCTCATCATGACACTCCCCATAGCCACACCAACAAACAGAGTCCAAACATTCAGGCAGCTGTGTTGATCCATATCAAGAAACCAGTTCTAGCAGGTTTCATATCCACCAGGAGTCTTTTGTAAAGCTAATGGGTCTTCATTACCCATTCAAGATCAAGCCATCCCAAAATAATTTGCATTACAACAAGGATTGCTCACAAAAATATTGTTGGAGGGGGGAATTCAGTATCCCCCAGCTACTATGAGGATTGCAGCTAAACTCAGAAGAAACAGAGAAGTTTGAGGGGTGTGGGAGATTATCATCCCATATAATACAAAAATCCAGACACTTTGACCCTGTGACCCCTGGCTTCACTACACCACTGCACATAGACCAGTATGTGTTTCATTCTGTGCCAGCACTGAATAATCCAAGTTGAGGGGGAAATAATGGAAAACATTAGACAATCTTCAGAAAAACCCCTGGGTTGTGAGTAGAGATGGTCATATCTTGGGAATAAAATTCGAGTGGCCACGAAAATAGTCCTTTTAAGCAAATGATGATGTAATGCAAAGTATGTTAACAAGGCAATTGAAAAAGACAAACAGGGCATGGACCATTGCTGAGGGATAGAGCACATGTTTTGCATGCAGAAAGCCCCAGGTTCAATCCCTGATGTTAGTTAACTGGCCTCTCCAGTTTAAAAAAGTTCAGGTAGCAGATAATGTGAAATAACTCTGCCCCCTGGAGAGATACTGCAGTCAGAGACACAATACTGTGCTGTGTTATAAGGCAGCTTCAGTGCTTTGGAGATCAGAATCCATGGCAGCCTTCCCTAACCTGGTGCCCTCCAGATGTGTTTGACTACAACTCCCAGCATCCCCCTGGGGATTCCCCCTGGGGAATGCTGGGAGTTGTAGTCAAACACATCTGGAGGGCACCAGGTTGGGGAAAGGTGAGCTATGGTATAAGTAGTGCTGGTGTTAAAATAGAATCTGAGAAGTATAGAGCAGAGGCTTTCAACCACATGCGGATATTTCACAAGGTTTCATTAAGTTCTTGTGTCTTATCGGCTTTGGGAAAGTACAGTAATACCTTGGATTGCAAGCATAATTCGTTCCGGAACCATGCTTGTAATCCAAAAAACTCTTATATGTATTGCAAGTCATCGTTTGCTTATCAAGTCAAAATTTATTTAAAAATTTGCTTGTCTTGCAAAACACTCTCAGACCAAGTTACTTGCAATCCAAGGTATTACTGTAAATCCAAAATGCCTTCCTTTTTATTTTATTTCTAGGACTGAGCTGAAGGGGAGGTATCCTTGACAATAGGGCTTAGAACTCATGAACAGCTGGACAGATTAGAGCATTCAGGTGCCTATGGTGGCAAACTAGGAAGATCCTTTGGGGGGGGGTGTAAGAAAAAGGGGGTCACCAAAAGGAAAGATATTCTCCCCCCCCCATTCCATAACACATGCACAAGTTGAACTGTGAAAAACTGCAAATACAAATCCACTTCTAATACACTAAATTATGTGGAATCAAGCCAGGTGATAAGAAGAGGGAATCATGCTCAATTTCATCCCATCCTCTGATCATAATATAATCCTTTATTTATGGCAGATGCTCCCCACCACCACCAATAAATGAAGCAGGACTACTGTTAGAATGTATGAATCTGCAGCTTTCACAATAAAACAACCCCCCCCCTCCCTGCAAAGCACATATGATGGGACAGAAGCCAGGTATCTCTTAGCGTGGCATCTGTAATGTTTACTTTTGAGTTGTAGTCCTCCATGCTGAGCCAGACTCAAAGCTCAGTAATCATGGTGTTTTCCATCCAAATATAGCACTTTTATCAGCCATATGCAGGCTTTGACTCCCCCATAGGCTATCTATTGTGAACCAGGTCAGCAGCGTTTGGGGCTGACAACAAGAATAATAGATTGCCCTGATCTGTCTTTGAAAACTGAAGACACGGGTATAATAGCACAAGCGATCTGAATTGGAATGAGATGAGGAGGAGGGAGTGGGTGGTGGGAGGAAGAAGTATTAGCCCCGGCACCTAGGCAAGTCATTGGCAGGACCAAGTACCTTGAATGAATTTGATATAAACAGAAGCAATGGATTGATGATGATGAAGATGATGATGATGATGATGATGATGATGATGATGATGATGATGATCTTATTTAGCTGAATAAGAAAATCTGCAGCTTTTAGATCACATATTTTAGCTGAAGACAGACGAAGGATCTACAACCAACGGCACCAAAAACTGCTGAATTAGGCAGGTTTTCCTTAAAGAACGTGTGTGTGTGTGTGTGTGTGAGAGAGAGAGAGAGAGAGAGAGAGAGAGAGAGAGAGCATGAGTGACAGATCAGAGTTCATAAGAAATATGGTGAAATGATGAGACAATCAGAAAGGGTGTTAATTCAGAGTACTGATCATTTAATTTTAAAGTTAACATGCAAATATTAGGATGACAAAGACTATTCCCCATTTATTTTATTTTTATTTATTTATTTATTTATTTATTTATTATATTTATACCCCGCCTTTTTTCCTGCAAGGAACCCAAGGCGGCTTACATAATCCCCCTCCTCTGCTCCTCCATTTTATCCTCACAACAACCCTGTGAGGTAGGTTAGGCTGAGAGTCAGTGACTGGCCCAAAGTCACCCAGTGAGTTTCATGGCCGAGTGGGGACTAGAACCCAGATCTCCCGAGTCCCAGTCCAACACTCTCACCACTACGCCACACTGGCTCTAGTTGTTAGCTAGTTGTCACTTCTGCTCTTATAATCTTGCCTGGTTATTTTAGAGATATCATGTTTCTCGGTGCCCTCTGCCCTGTGCTCCTAAAAATTGATAAGAAAGCCTTACTTGAGAATGCTTTCAGAACCTTAAAAAAAAAAAAAAGGTCATGCCCAGAAGTGAATGCCTGTTGCTAGGAAATTTGCGTAATTTCCCCCTCACTTTTACTGCTCTGCCTTGAAATCTGCAAAATTTTCCTATCCATTTTCCTGCTCTGTCATTAGATTTGTGCTATTTCCCCCTTAGGTTTACTACTTAGCCATGAGATTTCTGCCATCTCCTCCTTCGTTTTGCTGCTTTGCCATGAGATTTGCACAATTGTCCCCTTAGATCAGGGGTCCTCAAACTTTTTAAACAGGGGGCCAGTTCACTGTCCCTCAGACTGTTGGGGGGCCGGACTATAGTTTGAAAAAAATATGAATGAATGGATCAAGTAAAAAAAAAAGGACCTGGGTCCCTTTTTTTTTTACTTGATAGGGGTGAATTTTTCCCCCCTTAAATAGAAAGTTATTTTATTTATTTATTTATTTCATTTCATTTCATTTCATTTTTATACCGCCCAATAGCCGAAGCTCTCTGGGCGGTTTACAGCAATTAACAAGACAGTCCCTGCCCGCAGGCTTACAATCTAAAAAGACACGACACACAAGGGAAAAGGAATGGGGAAGGAAGAAGGGGGAATATTAATGAATACTCCTGGCAGGGCTGGTGGTATTTACACATATAGTTGCACAATTGTTTCATGCCTAACACGAATATACTTTTGTTTTTGCCATCACACAAATGAGCATACTCGACAAAAGAATCGGCGCTTGACGCGAAAGAGTTAAAAAAAAGTCTGCTTCCGCCAATCGGCCGCCGGGCCGGATAAAAAGGCAAGGCGGGCTGGATGTGGCCCGGGGGCCTTAGTTTGAAGACCCCTGCCTTAGATCCACTGCTCTGCCTTGAAATTTGCACAATTTTGCCCTCCATTTTACTACTTTCTGATGACATTTGCATATATTTAGTGATCCTGCTCACTGCTCTGTAACCATCTGTACATCTGGCAGCTAGCAATGGAGACCAGTGGAGGGAAGTGACAAGCATGAAGTGGTGGGGAGCCGAAAGTAGCTGGCGGCTGCAGGAGAGAAGGAGCATCAGGTGTGGGTGTTATTAATTCAGTAGAACGTGAAGCAGCCTTTAAAGCAGTGGTTCCCAACCTTAGGTCCCCAGATGTTGCATACCCAGCCAGCATGGCTAATGGCAAGGGATGCTGGGAGCTGTAGTCCAGCAACATCTGGGGACCCAAGGCTGGGAACCACTGCTTTAAAGGAAAGTGTTCGCTAGCAAGGTAAGCACTGAAATGGAAGAAGAAATTGACAAGGACATCACAAGAGGGAGATATTGGTATGCTGAGCTAAATAGTGGACAGGCAACACACTCATCCTCCAAAAGGTTGCAAACACATTACCGCGTTCATTTTATTAATCGCCCATCTGGCTGGCAACCGGCCACCCTGGGCGATGTACATAGGCTAAAAACAAGATAAAATACATTTAAAACATTATAAATTTTTAAAAAAATCTTAACCCACCCCATATTGCCGCCTGAACAGCCAGGTTTTTAATGAACGGCGGAAGCTCAGCAGAGAGGGGGCATGGCGGAGGTCACTCGGGAGAGAGTTCCACAATACGGGGGCTGCCACAGAAAAGGCCCTCTTCCTCATCCCCACCAGTCTAGCTGCTCTGGCTGAAGGGACAAGGAGAAGGCCGTCTGTGGCAGATCTTGTTGAGCGGCCCACTTGGTGTTGCTGGAGACGCTCCTTGAGATAGACTGGACCGGAGCTGTATAGGGTTTTAAAGGTCAAAATCAACACCTTGAATTCGGCTCGGCAAGCAACTGGTAGCCAGTGCAGCTCCTTGAGCACTGGCATGATGTGGTCCCGCCGGTGGCTGCCTTTAACCAGGCGAGCCGCCGCGTTCTGTACCAGCTGTAGCTTCCGAACCGTCTTCAAGGGTAACCCCACGTAGAGTGCATTACAGTAGTCTAGGCAAGAGGAGACCAAGGCATGAACAGTGTCATGATATTTATTTCCTCATCTTACGACCTGAACAGGTTTGCCACAACATAACCAGATAAAATGAGAACAATTATCAGATAAAATCAGGACAAAATGAGTGAGATTTGACTATACTTGTGTCTGTACGCACATGTAAATTTGTATGAATGAAATATGAATACACACACATTTATACACACATACAAAAGATATATACTATAGTATAAGCTAAATATTATATTTATTATAAATATTTATTTCATGTAGTAAACATATATTTTATGTACCGGTATTTTAGTTGTAAGCTGCTACAAGAAATAATAAATATATAATATAACCCAGGTACTGCTATGATGCCAGCCACCTCAAGTGTATTTTATTGGACTGTACATCGCTCAGAGTGGCCGGATGTCTGGCCAGATGGGCGATTCATAAATATAATAAATAAATAAATAAATAAGTGGTTTATCAAAATCAAAAACTATGAAGAACTCTCATAATTAGCATCTGGGAGCAGCTTTACACTTTATAGGAAAGGCAAATTCTTATTTGTTTACTGTGTACCTCCATAATATTTCAAGGGTATTTACATACCCTAAAAACACAGCCGTCTAAAAATACATACATGAGAGCCTTGGCCAGTTGCAGTTCCTGAGTGCATATTTTCAGACATATGTGGTTCTTCCAACTGGTACAGTGATTACCCTAGAGCAGTCTTCCCCAACCTGGTGCCCTCCAGGTGAGTTGGACAACAATTCCAGATGTGTTGGACAGCAACATTCCATCAATGGCCATGCTAGCTATGGATGATGGGGGTTTCAGTTCAACACATCTGGAAGGCACCAGCCTGGGGGAAGGCTGATTGAATGTAGGGACATGAGGTGGACATACATAATCTTCTCTTTCTGATAAGATGTGACATGGCCCTCCATCAATGTCCTACCAGCTTGCAGCTGCCAAGGTAATAGATTGTCATGCATTAGTTGTCGCCATCCATATATGCTTTTTCAAAATTCCTAGAAGTACTCCATTCTGTGTGGTGAAAAGTAAAGTATCTGTACAGAGATCACTAAATAAATATTAAAGAGTAGCAGTGTATCATGAAAATATCGTGCATAATCCAGCCAAAATTAAGTACAATGTTGAGTACAGGCAGTCCCCGAGTTAAGAATGTCCGACTTACAGACTTCTGGGTTCCCTGGCGCTACGTCATTTACGTAGAGTACATAGCGTCGTATACTACGCAATTTGCATAATTTACGCAATTTACATAAATGCCAATTTTAACGTATAGAACACTATGTTGTTCCAACTTACATACAAATTCGACTTGAAGACATTCTTAAGAACGGAACTCGTACGTAACCTGGGTACTGCCTGTACATTGATTTCAATGAGAGATGTAAGCATATGCTTAAAATATTCAATTGAAATGAATGAGAATTCAAGAATACATTCTTTGGGTTGAATGTATCCATAATTAGGCAGAGCACTGGGTCATCTAGTCCAAGAGTTTCTTAACTGTATTCTCAGTGAAATGGCAGGAAAGCTGATAGGTGTTCTTCAGAGAAGCTTCTCTGTCACTACTGATCTTCTCCTATGGTGTGCAAGCCACAGGACTGTGCTCTAGGGCATTATCTTAGGGTGAAGACAGATTGACATTTAAACACACATTCTCCACCCAGAAAACAAATTCCTCAGGATGCAGCAACCATGTGTTCAAACCATTTGCACCAAACTTTAGATGGGGTAGGTGGGCTGGTGCCCTCCAGATGTTTTGAACTACAACTCCCATAATCCCTTACTACTAGCTATGCTGGCCAGGGCTGATGGGCATTGTAGTCCAAAACATCTGGAGGGCACCAGGCTGCCTATCTCTGCTCTAGAACATATGTATGTCTTCATCGCAGTTACCTGGGACGATAGTAACTCTGGCAGGCCTAGCAAAAGCTTTGCATGAACTACCGGTACATAGATTTCATAGATCATAGAGTTGGAAGGAGCCTACAAGACTATCGAGTCCAACCCCCTGCTCAATGCAGGAAACTAGAGGACGGGTCTCCCATCCAAGTAATAACCAGGCCTGACCCTGCTTAGCTTTCCACGCTCAGACAAGCTGAGCCAGCTTAAGCCACTGTATAAACTGCCTTGCTCCAGAACCCTTTATAATGCACAGGGGTTCCTTGGCAGACAACAAGGCATTGGAATCCCAGCCTAAAGCATCAATGTCAGACACCTGTCCCATCTTTTCTCGGTAGCTTTCAAGTAACAAGCTCTCACAACTCCCCAGGCAGCTTATTCTGTTGCCAAACTGCTCTTGTACTGCTGGACCTAAAGAAAACCATCCTATCTAAACCCTGTTTAGTTCTCAGGGGACAGGGTGAATAATTATCCCTTCACTTCTTTTTGACATCCTATTACGTATCTGGAAACTGTCAATATATTTCTCAGCATCCTGAAGTGGTTGTCTGAGGCAGCTAAGCATATGCACACCCTTTGGCTTTTCCTCGTAAAAGTTGCCTTCCAGACCATTTATTATAATCAAAATGCTCCTTTCCCATGTGTTGACATCCCAGCATACTCCAAATTTATGTCACACTAATGCAGAATCATGCAATATTTACGTCTTCCTAAACTTTAGAAACTCTGCTCCTATTAATACAGCCAAAGTGACATGGGTATTTTGTGCTACATCACTGCATTGTTGAATCATGCACATTTTGTTATCCACTCTAATCCCTAAATGATGTTGCCTAACTACTGTTTCTCATGCTATACGTCTCCTTTCCTGTATTTAACCATTTAGATTTGTCCATTTTCCTTTGTTACTACCCTTCTAGGTCTCCATTTTACTGAGACAATTACGTATGTTAGCCCATCTTCTAAAACATTTTGATCCATTAACAGATGGCTTGATCTGGAGATGAAGGTCATGGAAGTATTCCCAAGGTTTGAAAGACAGCAGCAGCGGAGACCAGCTCCCCTACCAAGAACTAGTGATGATGGGACAGAATCTGAAAATAGCTGGAGAAGGATTAAAATACTAGATTTCTTAAGTCCGCCTCCTCCTCAAACTATTCGGAATCAAAAGCTCCCCACTAAAGTTTGGACTTAACCTAAATTGGGTTAATGATGCATTTATTGATGCATTTTGGTCCCTTTCCCCAAATTTATAGAAGGCAAGGGGGCTGTAGGAAGGACTTGAAGAAAATGTTGGATCTCGGTTTGCTGCTGCAACACAGATCAAGGCATGCCAGGCAGCTTGGGAAGCATAGTTCCCATGCTTCTCGTCTCATTTGGATATTCCTGCACATGACTGCAGCAGCATCCAGACCTCAACCTGAGGCCAAAGCTCCTGCAATCCCTCCCCACTATCTCTTCTCACTTCTGGTAGGTTTGGGAAGGGGGTGGATGGTGAAACCTCACCCTGGAGAAACATTCTAGGCCACGCTGTGTTCCCAATGACATTGGAAATGCTACTGGGGTTAGGGGCCTTGCAGATTCAGAATGGGGCCAACTTTAAATATGATTAGTCTAGGGTGTCCAGTGGATCCAAATCATCTTGAATTAAATGGCTCCATTCCAAACCAGTTGAGGGGGAGCCTGCCCACCCATCATGATGTAGAACATTTTTCATTTCACCAAAATATTATTATTACTACTGTAACTTATTTCTCTCTCAACCCAAATGCTAAGCTGTAATTTGCTGCAAGCTTGTATTATATCTTAGCACTTCAGTGAAATCCTGTCAACTGTGTTCTGAACTCCAGCTGTGTTTGCAGGAAAGGATTTGCTGTTCCCTCTATCAATGGCAACTGTACAAACACACACACACACACGCTATACCTCAGTGTATTTACATGAGTACTAAGTTCCTGAATTATTATTTTTTTTAAGGCAGCTGTGAAGAGAATTTCTAGGTCAGTTCTACAATGTAAATTCTACATTGGGAAAGATGAATTTGTATTTAATATTTTGTTTGGTTAAGTGGCTCACTTATCTTCCACTTGCTACCCATTTTCTCCATCAGACCTTCATTCAGATTTTTCCAACCACAGAAAAGTCATGTACTTGAGGTGGTTTGTGGTGTGGAGCAAGAGTAGCATCACCTTTCAAACTTAAAGTCATCTAAAGTGAAAGAGGGAAGGAAATGACGCAATGAAAGGGGAGTGTGTGGAGAAAATGACCAGGTTGAGATGACACCTGCCAATAAAAAGTATTTATTAGACAGAACTCTTATAAAGTTTTATGAATAAGCTTAAACTGAACTGGCACTCCATCATAGTGAGGCTCCCATGAAGGAAATGAAAGGTTAGCTTGATGTTGGGGTGGACCTTAGACGAGGTTCGGAGACAAGAGGATTGTGTGTTAATAGTTAGGAGTGCAGAGGACTAGAGCTACCTTTGGCCTTAGTGAGATCACCACACTTACTAAGTGGTCCCTGATTGGCTGGGATCACTCCAGGAGGTAGGAAATAGAGGAGGGCAATGCACAGAAACAGCAGCTACCCAGAGTAACAATAGTTGTGGAACAACTGTGAATAGTACAAACAAACAAACAAAACAAGGTAATAACAGGGTAATTGAGGAAACTAGAGATGATCAACCACAGCCACAGAAAAAAGAAAACAACGAAGACTGTTGCACAGATGGATACAGATGTTCCCAACATGTTTAGGAGAAAGTCTTTATCAAGGGAAAATTTCTATAAAAACAAATACAAAATCATACATTTAGGGCACAATCCTATGCAGGTTTAGACAGGAAAAAAAGTCCTCCATGACTGGCTGGGGAATGCTGGGAGTTGTAGGACTTTTTTCTGTCTAAACCTGAATAGGATTGCACCCTTAAAAACAAACAACCCCCCAAAATAATAAACTTTGTATTAAGCAAAGAATAAAGTATCTAACCATAATAGAGTGCACAGTTTAAACACTCAACATTTAAACAATATTTAACACCCATTACAATGAACTTCATATAAAAATATAAACCTCAACTCCCCAAATATCACAAACCATATCAAAATGAGAAAAAAAAAACAGCCACCACCACCCCTTTGCCTATTTTTTGTTTGCCTATCCTATCTGTGTCTATTTGTGATAAAACTCAAAATCTACTTAATGCTGTCTAATAAAAATGCACCGGGAGCCATATCCACCTGTTCAACTGTCTTTTTTTAATCTTGGAATTAATCAGACCCCTTCAAAAGAATGTTTGCCCTGAAAACAGTCACCGGTGAACATTCTATGCAACCCTAGAATGAGACACCAAGATGGGATGGGGAAAACCTGACATAGCACTTAAGGACAAGGAAGAAGGTACAAAGGAGTCAGGCAGAGAAGCAATGAGACTGGGAAAGCAGGAGGACTGTAAACTTGAGAGGCCGAGTGATCAGGAGATCTGGGAGGCAGGTACGGCTAGTGCAGCCTTCTCCAACCTGCTGCTCTCCAGATGTGTTGAACTGCAGCCCTCAGCATCCCACAGACAACTGTGCAGTCCAGCACATCTGGAGGGCACTAGGTTGGGGAAGGCTGAGCTAGTGGATGTGACTGAATTTCATATATTTATTCGAAACTGTAAGCCAAAACTTTGGTTGCAGACCTCTAGTGAGCACACAGTGGGTTAAATACAACATCTCAGTAGCAGATATCCACTGGTGTGACATGCCTTTTTCTTTCTGCCGCCCTCCCGCAGCCCACCGTGCCACCTGAACATCTGCTCCGAAGGGTTTCCAGGCCTCTGGAGCAGTTTTTGGAGTTGTGCTGAGGGTGGTGTCTGCAGGAGGGAATTACCCAGCTGTACCCGGCTCTGCTGACAGAACTGCTTCCATCAGTGGACCAACACCACTGGGTACAACCCAATGGGCCTGTGACTTGATCTGTCAAATTTTAAGCACGTAAGTGGCCTTGAACTTAATCGAGGCTAATCATCTAAACTTCATAAAAGCACTGTGTAAGAGTTCTGAGAAGGAAGACATGATACCTGCAGCGATATGCACAGCTTGGTGCCTTAACATCACACCAATCTCTTGTCAAGAAAATTTGGAGGCAGTTTATTCTTCCCTTCATGCACCTGTAAATGCCTAGCTCTTCTGTCCCAGCAGGAGACAAACCAAGATAGAGTAACCCTGCATTGTCTGTTATGTTCTGTAATCTTTGGCACAAAGGTCTATGCTAATGCATTGTATAAAATGCATATCCAAAGATTTGCACTGTGTTCAAAAACATCCAATTTACACTGAACTCGTCTCTTTCTATGCTGTGTCTCCTGCCTGCTGGGCACACTCTGAGAGAGGTTTACAACCTGATCCTAGTCATGTTTCTGCATCTGATTTCACTGGGGCTCATATCTGTGTAACTAGCCCTAGAATCGTGACTCTCACCTGCCCACACACAATGTCCACCAAAGAAAAAGGAAAAGAAGCCACTGCCATGGCCTCCCCCCTCCCTCCTCGGTAGTGCAGACATCTTTGCAAAGCAGCTATTTGTTATCACATACTCCAGCAACTGCCATCTTGAGAGCAGCTACTGCTGGAACAATAAAACAACAACAACAACCCGGTTTCATTGCAAAGATAGCCTAGCAGCAGCCATGGCTAAGGAGGAGATGGAGGACACAGAAGTAGCTTCTCCTCCCTTTCTGCCCTCCAAAACACACAAATTAGATAACGGTTATGATCTGATGCAAGGTTACATGCATGGCCCACATCAAGGGTAGGCATGGTTGGGCACCTGCCGAGGGCCAACACCCCAGCAGGGGCCCACTGACAAACGCCCCTTGGACTTGCTCCCCCTCTTCACCATTGCAACCTGCATGTTCACCTGCCTCTCACTCTGGCCAAGACAAGGGTGGTGGTGAGAAGGAGGGGCACCAGATGCCACTCCCCACATGCTCACTGGGTGCCCAGCAAGCAAGCCGTGTCAATGAGACTCACTGAGCAAGTGGGCCCATTGAGGGTATCTTGCCCTAGAGTTCTCAAAAACCTGGAGCCAGCAGTCTCTCAAGCCCTCTTCAGGTGTTCAGCAAAGAGGGCTGTATGGTAACCATGCGCAGAGTTGGGAATGTGCATGTGTTGATGGAATGCTGTGAGACCACATGTGGCTGCACAAGGTTACAGAGGCCCAAACAGTTGGGAGCCCCAAGAAGCCAGGGTTCCCAGTGTGGGAGATCAATATATTGATACTAGCTGTTGCCCGCGGCTTCGCTCGTGTGGATTTTAGGATTTGGTACAATTGTTTTTATGGCCACCAGAAAGATTTTGCATGAAACGTAGCCATTCTACAGGGTTACCTTCGTTACCGAATTTTGCGTGAAGTTCATCAGTATGATAAATTTCGAAAACTAATTCGAAAAGCTGTCCACCCGCTGTCAACTTGCACAAACCACCATAAGTATGGGGTCGGGACATGTTGTCAAAGTATGCATCGGCACTCGCATAGTTGTTTCCATCACTGTCGTGGGACATTATAGAGAATTCATCCCAGTTTTCAACGACATGATCAACTATTTGTTCACGTACCTCAATACCTAGATTTTGACTGCCATACATAACGAAAGATAGTGCCCGGAATAGGCACACTCCATCGCCTACAATTGGTACGACTGTGTGTGGTATCATCACACAATTTACATTTAAATTTTCAATTTGCATTTTGAATTTTTTTTTTTATGGAGAAGAAAAATAAAAATAAAAACAGTTTAAAAATGAAAAGGTTTTTTTTTTCCCCTTCTCCTGCTTGAAGGCCTGCGAGAGCTGTATGGAAAAGATACAGTGTCTCTGACTGAAAGTGTAACGTTTAGGCTGGGTGCTGGCAGCAGAAAACTTTTCTGACAGAAATATCTGATCTTAAAGAAAAATCAGGTTAATCCTGAGAGTCTACAGGTGATGAAGAGTGACCGTGCCAAGTTTGGGGTAGATCCGTCAAAACGTGATGGAGCCTATGCGACGACGCCCCACACACAAGTCATTCAGCCAGGCAGTCATTTAAAAAGTTTCCCTCCCTTTTCACCCCCTCAGAGAACATTCTAAATGGCCGAGGGGAGATTTGTATACCCACCCCTACTGGCCCCTGCAGGAATTCATACGAACACTCTAAGTGTCATATGGGCTATTTGCATAACTGCTCCTATTGGCTCCTGCAGCAATTATGAGGTGAGGCCGATTTGCATAACTGCTCCCCTGTTGTTTTGCCCATAGGAAATGAGAGTGAGGCGATTCCCCCCCCCACTTTTCACCCCCTTAGGGACGGAATTTCCAAAATTCCTCCCTTAGAGGGTGTCTACATCAGAAAAGCAATGTCCCTTCAAAATTTCACGTTCCTAGATTAAACGGTTTGAGCTGGGCATTGATGAGTCAGTCAATCAGTCAGTCAGTCAGTCAGTCCTTCTTCTTTTATATACTGTATATAGATTTACCAATGCTTGGCTTAACCAAAGTTTGGGGTCTTTACAAATAAAAACAGGCTAATTAAAAAGAGGAAGTAGTGACTCTGAGGACAAGAAATACAGAAAAGAGGAACCTAGGAAAACACAAGAGCTAAACATTTGCTAACATGGTTGCAAGGATGTGTAAACCTGGGGTGAAGACTGAAGAACATAAATATAGACAGTGCAATTCTCTTAGTGTGGGCATTTTGGATGGACAAAGATCACAAGGAGAAAGTGATAAATGAGTGATGTAAAGAGGAGGTATGAATAGATATGAAGAGGTAGGAATAAAAAAGTACAGTAACCAATCACCTATTGTTTTCAACTGTAAAGCTATAAGTAAAGGGAAGATACTGGGTGAAGTCACTCTCAGCAGAGGTTAACCTGTTAGCAGAAAGATGTATTGGTAATGTATGCACTATGTCTTGTTTTCTTTTCCTGTTTTAAACTTTGTCAGCAAGTACCATGCTACCATTTTCTTTCTATACTTGTCTTACATATATTTGCTAATAAATGTTTTAAAATTTAATCTAACTATATGAGCATCTATCTGTAAAGTAACTGTGTTGCCTGTGTGACTCAGTGACCTGGTTTGCACAACATGACAACCTAGGGTGGTTTCTGCAGGGTGGCTTATTTTTCACGAACAAGCCACCCTGAAAACCCATGGCTTGTTGTTAGGTTGTTCATACCCATGGTGGTTTCTTGTGACGTCCGAGCCTGGCAAGGTGACTTCATCGCGGGTTGCTGGAAACGGCTAGAGAGCCGCCTGGCAAGAGTGGCAAAACCCCCTGCCACTCCTCATGAACTCGCTAGTGCCACCGCCATCCTCCCTCATTCCTTCTTGGTGCCCTCTGCCCTGTGCTCCTAAAAATGGATAAGAAAGCCTTACTTGAGAATGCTTTCAGAACCTTAAAAAAAAAAAAGGTCATGCCCAGAAGTGAATGCCTGTTGCTAGGAAATTTGCGTAATTTCCCCCTCAGTTTTACTGCTCTGCCTTGAAATCTGCAAAATTTTCCTATCCATTTTCCTGCTCTGTCATTAGATTTGTGCAATTTTCCCCTTAGGTTTACTACTTAGCCATGAGATTTCTGCCATCTCCTCCTTCGTTTTGCTGCTTTGCCATGAGATTTGCACAATTATCCCCTTAGATCCACTGCTCTGCCTAGAAATTTGCACAATTTTGCCCTCCATTTTACTGCTTTCCGATGACATTTACATATATTTAGTGATCCCACTCACTGCTCTGTAACCATCTGTACATCTGGCAGCTAGCAATGGAGACCAGTGGAGGGAAGTGACAAGCATGAAGTGTTGGGGAGCCGAAAGTAGCTGGCGGCTGCAGGAGAGAAGGAGCATCAGGTGTGGGTGTTATTAATTCAGTAGAACGTGAAGCAGCCTTTAAAGCAGTGGTTCCCAACCTTGGGTCCCCAGATGTTGCTGGCCTACAGCTCCCAGCATACCCAGCCAGCATGGCTAATGGCAAGGGATGCTGGGAGCTGTAGTCCAGCAACATCTGGGGACCCAAGGCTGGGAACCACTGCTTAAAAGGAAAGTGTTCGCTAGCAGGGAAGCACTGAAATGGAAGAAGAAATTGACAAGGACATCACAAGAGGGAGATATTGGTATGCTGAGCTAAATAGTGGACAGGCAACACCCCCCCCCAAAAAAGGTTGCAAACACATTACCGCGTTCATAAGGGCTCAGAGAATTAATTCCATTTGGTGATCTGATGTTTGTGTGAGGAGGTTCTCCCGGACCCCCCCCCGCCGGACCCCCCCACCGCTGCCGCCGCCGCCACCCCCCAACCTACCTTCTCCCCGCCCTGGCCGCCTCCGCCTCCGAAGAGGAAGTGACGCGATGGGACCCCCACGCTCTGTTTTTGGCCGGGGGAAACCAGGGCAACAGGGCTGTTTAAGCCCTGTTGCCCTGGTTCCTCCCGGCAAAACAGAGCGCGGGCGGGGCTCCGGAAGCGGCGCAGAGAAGGTAGGTGGTGGGGGTCCAGCGGTGGCAGTGTGGTGGGGGCGGGGGCGCCCAGGCTCGGCCCCACCACTACGCTCCAGGCGCAATCCCCTCCCGCACTGACCTGGCTTTGTCGGCGAGGCGGGCGGGCGGGGCAGGAGCGCGCTAGCAGCGAAGAGGAGCGCAGCGTTTCTGCGCCCTCTTCAGCTACACGCCCTAGGCAACAGCCTAGTTTGCCTAGCGGTAGCGCCGGCCCTGAACAAACTACCTCCAACCCTGCAACAGTCCATGGGTTCTGGGTGTTTTGTTAACCACCCTAGCAAGCCTCCTTCACCGGGTTTGGACAACACAAGAAGCCACGCCCAGTGAGGGTAATTATGAAAATTGGGCCAGCACGTGACTAGCACACACAGTGTGGTTAACAAGCCACCATGGCTTGTTAACCACCCTGTGATTGTGCAAACTGGGCCAAACTGTGCAGGGTGGAGGGAAGTTGTGAGTGTATTTGTGTGTGTGGGGGGAGGGAGGATGCCAGCCCTGGCCATGCCCACCACCAGGCATGCAGTACCTGATTTTTTCCCCCGTTTTCGGGGGAAGCTCTGGCCCATGAACGATCTAACTGGAGGTTGGCCTTTCACAAAGGTTCTATGGACTTTGAAGAAGCCCGAGTGCAAGGTGAAAGGGAGAAACGTGCTAAGCGAAAAGCATGTCAAACGAATCCTTTACAGGACCATCTTCCATCTGGTAACCTGTGTCCTCACTGTGGGAAACTGTGTGGATCTAGAATTGGCCTCCACAGTCACTTACTTACGGACCCATCGCTAGAGTCTACACAATTTTTCTTTAGTATTTCCTCCTTTTAAAATTTCCTTTTTGTAAATTTTTATCCTGGAAGACAATCTTACTCGGTCATGAGTGATCGCCTGATGATGATGATGATGATGATGATGATGATGATGATGATGATGACGACGACCTGATTTTATAAATTCTTACCTTTGAACATGCATTTGCCCCAGCATATGTGAATTAGGTACTGATACCATAAAGCATATATGTTATAAAATCTGCTTGAAAGCACTGACAATTCTGTGTAGCCTCTACTGTTTTCTGTGTCCTTGATTCAAGCAAGATCAATTGCATCAGCCCCAAGGTAAGAAAACTTTGTTTATCTACCAGGTAGGCCTTTTGGTGCAAATGGAATACAAAACAGGCAAGGAGCAGACATGCTGGAGTATTCAGCTCATCTCCAGTTGCTGCTAGATGGGTTCCTGATCAATGTTTGTCTTTACGCTGTGTAGAGGAGGTGGCTGCAACAGGTTCAGCTCAATAGGCCAAAACAATTACCAAACATTGCAGTCCATGTAACAATCTAAGTGATTTTGCATGATTTTTTATGCCTTCTATTCCTCTAACAAATTCAATGCTCTAGGGGGAAAGAATAACTCTATGTTTGCTTTAAATTCTGATGCAGTCATGTAGGCCAAGAATATTAGCCTTGCGATTCTCAGGCAGCCACCTTCAGTATGCGTGCTATGGATGTTGAAAGGCCTCATTACTACATACAAAGAAAAAACACAATAAGAAAAAAAAATGGTTTGAGGCACAGGAAAAAAGAGAAGATGTAGGCAGAAACAGAGTTTTGAGGACATTAACTCATTACAAGGTCTCTTTCTCTTACAAACACTGTAAACCAGAATGCAACAACTCAGAATTTCAGGAGTCCCAATGTTATCCCTAATATTCCAGAGCTGAGAAAAGGGCAAAATATAATCTGCCATTATATCAGCCTTCCCCAACCTGGTGCCCTCCAGATGTGTGGACTACAACACCCATTATCCCCAGCCAGCATGCTTTATATCCTAGCAATGGATTATGAACCGTGGTGGACAAAGATAATTTTCTCTCCCAGTTTCATAAGTCTAGAACTCAGGTCACCCATTGAAATTGACTGGCACCGGCAGTACCTTCAAGACCAACAAAAGACAGTGACTAGAGATGTCGACAAAGCTCTTCTTAGAGGTGGGTGAGAAATTAGCTCTGTCAGGATTTTTTTTTTAAATGGATTTACTGAAATCATACTTCCTGAGCATTTCAGCGAGCTGAGACAGAGTCATGTTTTGGAATCTGCATATTTGTAAGCTTTCCAATGTAGCCCATCTCAGGAAAAATGTGTACAAAATGCATATATTTGACAAAACTGAATTTCAGCAATGTAAATAGAGTACAGTAGTTGGGGGAAATGTGTGCATTTAAAAATGCACATAAAATGCATGCATTGATGCATACATTAGGAAAAATGCACATTAAAAATATGCATTTCTGTTTGGATGTTTAAAAAATAAATCACAAGCTTGTGTGGAAAGGGGATGGAAAGAGCTTGACCTTAAAAAACCATCAATCCCAGCAAGACTGAGACTGACAGATCTTGTCCATCCCTAGCCCGATCCAGGCTTGGATAATAACTTTGGGAGCTCATAAGAGGTGAGTCAAGAAACAAATAAACCCAAATTCCTCTCTGGATCAGATCACAATCCAAGCCAGGGAAGAACAGCCAGCTTCCCCCACCCACCCATCCCTGCCAGCCCCTACTGTCCCCAAAAGCCCCCCCCCATCAGTCTCCCACCCCCAAAAATCTTCTTCCCTTTACTTACCTGTCAAGTGGCAGGAATTCCAGTGGTGGCACACAGGGAAAGGAGGGAGTTCGGGCCAATTTGAGGGAGGAGGGAAAACTCCTCCTTGGGCCACCATGGCTGCACCTGCCACTTGGTAGATACGGTAAGTAAAAGGGAAAAGGTGCTTTGGAAGGTGGGGGCAGGGTCTTTGTGCAGGAAAGCTGGCAATTCTTCTCTGGCTTGGCTTTTTATCTGATCTAGAGAGAAATTTGGTTTGCTGCTTTGGTTTTCGTTAAAGCTCACCTACGAGGACACAGTCCTTTCACTCTAGGCCCAGTCGCATAAACCCTTCTCAGGCTAAGCACGAGCACCTAAAGACCTGAGGGGAGGGTCAAATGAAACCCTTTCCCTACCTATGAGGGAAAAGAACAATAAAGTTTATCAAGGTTCTATTTTAAATGTATTCTACTGTGGGTATAAAGGTGTGTGTGTGTGTGTGTGTGTGTGTAGGTTCAACAGTAGTGTAGGTTAATAACGCCAAGCTGACACGTAGGATTTGGGTAGCAAACAAAATAAAAATAAGTTTATTTTAATTCCCAAAATCTTAGTTCCAGAAAAATTATGTCAAACCTGCCTACTCCAACCACCAACAGACAAGACAAGACTACAACAAGAACCAGCATAATAATAATAACTGGCATCACTCAATCCCCCTTATATACTCCTCCCCCAGCCTTTCTAAGACATCACTAACCACACCCACTCTTTCAACATTCTATGCTCACCAAACATACTAACGCTGACATACACCAGGGAACTGAATTGTGAGGTTATGCCACATCACCTTAAAAAAATAATAATAATAATAACTCACGTCTTCTCTGAGGCAGGCTTTTATGGGGACTGAATTGGCTCAGTGGTGGATTTCGTACCGGGGGGGCGTATCACCTCGGCTCTCTGCACCGCGGAGCCCCCCCGGTCCTCGAATTCTCTGCAGCGCAGAGGGGCTCTCCGGCCACTCTCCGTGCCGCTCAGTCCGCCACACCGCTCACGTGGGCTCCCAGCGCATCACTTCTGGCCATTTTAAGCCCTGTTGCCCTGGTTTCTATGCCAAAACTGCGGCACAGGGTTCAGCCACGTCGGCGCAGGGCCCGTCGCGTCACTTCTGGAAATGACGTGCCAGGAGCCTGCACAGGCGGTGTGGCATGGCAAACCAAGCGGCACAGAGAACTGGCAGCAAGGTAGGCCCACAAAAAGTGGGGGCTGCGAGCAGGGCCAATTTCGGCCTCACTCCAGCTCCCCGATATTCGCAGTGACATCCCTAAAAATATCTGAGTTCTTCCCGTTTGGGGGGGGCACAAGCTCTGCACATTTCCAAGTTGTATCTGAGGGGAGCTCACCCATCTCTGTGTGCAACTAATTTATGGAATTTACTGGCACAAGGTAGTATGGTGATGGTCTCTAACTTAGGTGGCTTTTAAAAGCATGAGATAAATTAATGGATGACAGACCAATCAATGGCTACTAGCCATGATCGCTAAATGGATACTCCATTAGAGGCATTATACCTCTGAACACCAGATGTGGGGGGGGGGGAGCAGGGGGAACATGTCTTCACACCCTGCTATGCTTCCCAGAGGCATCCAGGTGCCCACATTGCTAAAGAGAATGCTAGACTAGTGCTAGGGATGGGTGAGAATTTTGTTCAGTTTGTTTTTTTGAGAAGAACTTGCTGAAATTAGCAAATCTCTTCATAAAGTAGATGGAAAGAACTTGAAATTAAAAACATCCAAATGTGTGAGAAAGTGAAACGGGCAGATTCATCCATCCACACCCAGGCCTTTGAGTGCTCAGCTCTTAAAACCTTGATTTGAATCCCTTTGTATTCAACCATGTTTGTGCTGCTGGATTAGGGTTGCCACTTCTTTTTTCTGGTTCTCTCTGCTGAAATGACATGCTACCTATTCAATTTGGCCAGTGCAGATGATTAGTATTCAATTTTGATTAGTTTTTGCTTAGAGTTTACAAAAAATTATGAATTTCTTCTTATGTAGGATGGAAATATTTTTTTAAAAAGAAATTAATTTTAAGAAAAGATTTTTTTTTAAATTGAATGCAGGAGAAAGCAAAACTGACAGATCCATTCATCCCTAGACTAGACAGACCTTTGGTGCAATCCAGCAGGGCTGTTCCTCTGTTCTACCAATGATTAAATAAAAGATGGCTCTTCCAAATAGGTGGATTTAGTCAGCAGTAATTTTCTATCAGCATGTAATTACGGGAATGGGTGTGCTTCCCATTTCCCTTGACAAAAGATAACCCCACATTGGGTAGTATGTCACTCAACATTCTATGAATTTTAGAGGAATAAATATTATTCACATCAGGACAGCACTCTGTCAACACTGTGGCTTACGCTGGCTCAGCTTGTCTAAGCGTGGAAAGCTAAGCAGGGTCAGGCCTGGTTATTACTTGGATGGGAGACCCCTCCTCTAGTTTCCTGCATTGAGCAGGGGGTTGGACTCGATAGCCTTGTAGGCTCCTTCCAACTCTATGATCTATGAAATCTATGAAACAAGTGCCTTTTTACGACCGAAATAATCAATGAAGAAACAGCGCTCTCCCCTGCAGCCGTGTGCTCTCTCCAGCATCTACAATAAGATTTCTACACTTGGCACTCAATACAGTTCAATTAATGTTTAATTCATGTTTTCTTCTTGAAGCCAGATGAAAAGACAGAACATTCATCAATAGCAGAGCTGCAGCAAAACAAACACTCCCCCCCCCCTTCTTTCGGTTCCAGCACTACCATCTTTTTGAGACTCAAGACACTGGGGCTGAGAAAAAAGGTAAAATGTCATCAGTCCTTTTATATTGCAGAGACAGATTAAGCTCTACAGATGATCAAATAAAACCTTTTAAAAAATACAGTGAGGGGGAAATTTAAGCTAAGGCAGCACTAAGGCTTTGCCAACATGTATCTTATTTCATCCTTTTCAATAAGAAAAGTCTGGGAGGGAAAGCTAACATATCCAAATTTAGCTTTTTTCACCTTCCCTTTAAAAAAATTAAACAAGGAAACATCTTTCAATTTTTGCCTTTTTCCTGATCATCAAAAGCCCCCCTTGCCCCTCCCACACAGTGAATGCTTAGCTTACTGCTCTTGAGAGACATAAAATGCCCTTCAGGGTTGCTATGGATGCTTCTCTGTGACCAAGCATGTCTGACTATAGATGTCATGTAAGGCTATTTTATTTCCATAACAAACTCTGACTTTCACACACAAGGATCCCTATATAATAGTCATCTAATTTGCATGCAGAGTCCACCTCTTTTACCCAGCAGGCTTTAGTGTACACACACAGAGAAATTTTCTGTCTGATCAACTACTCTAGAATTGTGTTATCACAAGTGGTTAAGAGCAGGGGAGGGCAAGAAAGTAGAGCTCCAGATGTTTTGGACTTCAACTCCCAGCATTCATTACCATTTGCCATGCTGGCAGGGTCTTCTGGGAGCTGAAGTCCAAAACATCTGGAGATCTCCCTTCTGCCCATCCCTGGTTAGATAATTCATTCTAGATCATGTTACTGTCTCCAAGCCAGTAGCCAGAAAAGAATAGGAGAAAGCAACTGAGCTGTGTGGGGTTTTTTTTTTTTTTTTTTTTAAACTGCCTTCCTTTGCAAGTCTATTTGGTCAACTGCTGATCCTCAAAGAAGGAAGAGATTTTGCCCCTCTATCCTGTGGCTTGGCTTTATTGCTCAATAAATTTGGACTACTTGCTATGAAGCTACACCATACACTGACAGTGAGTAATGTGAATTGTTTAGGTTGGTTGAGGGAGGGGTTGATTGCTTATGCCTTTTATTATTATTTTTAATTTAAATTTCATTACATTTTCCAAGCAAATCATTTTAGCAGATCAGGACAAGCAATACTATCCAGGAACAAACATCACTTCTTAAGGAAAACAGAAGGGGGGGGGGGAAAGAAATTAAAAAAAGAATTGTATCCAAATTTATAGATTGGCCAACAAACAATTCAGTTACCACTTGCTCAACACAGGAAGGTCTTTCAAGGAGCCCACATGGCTGGGCACATTGAGGGGTGGGCTTCCATGCATGCTCCTCCCCCCACACACACATTTTAGCCCTTATATGTGTGAGGAAATGCCTACATAGGGCTAGAGAGTGCTTGACAAAAGCACTCTCTAGTATTTGTATTAAAAACAATTTTTTTAAATTGCAGATCTGATGCCCAAACAATCAGGGGTACTTTTTTAACCAACCCAAATGTGGTTGGTTAAACATTGCAGCCCTAGTTTTCATGTTTAATCTGGAGTATCAAGGATGCTTTTTGGACACCTGTTAGGTGAAATGCCTAATTTCTCAAGGGGACAGGAGAAGATGAGGATTTAGAATTTTGTTCATCAATTCAGTTAATGTTTAATTCATTACACTGTCTGCTGGGGAGATTAAAAGAATGAACATTCATCCTAAGGAGAGCAACAGCAAAATCCAACCCTATACTAGTCCTAAATTACTATAGGCTCCAAGTTCCAGTTCTTTGATACACAACATCGACATCTTAGAAAGAAGGCTTAAGTCATAATTGCAAACTGTAAAGAAACTACTGGGACATAAATGTCAGTGATGATAAATCCTTTAGGCAAAATAAAATGGATTATCTATTTAGGATCTTGGCACATCATACTGCTAATGGCTCCTATGTATTGCAAGAGCTGCATTTTACCATAAATATCACACTAATTTGGCACTTTTCAGAAGCCATGCTTTTAGTACTATATTGAAAATATGTACACAACATACAGGAACAATCACATAAAAAGGCAATGCACAGGTTGAACATGTAAAGCTCTATGTCCAACAGGGAATGGTGGAAGGAGGAGAACAACACTAAAGCTGAGGGATGGTTCACTAACAAACAGGATCCCCTGTCAATAAAGACACTTGTGCCGTTTTGGAAGATGGAGGTTAAGAGGAGTTCCTGTCCCAAATGCAAGAACAGCCAGGAAAGGGAAATAGTTTGTGACGAAATGGTATTAATTAATTAATTGGACTTAAAACCTGCCTCACACACAAGATCTGGTACAGAAAGTATACCATTAAAATTGAGCCAAAGTGCTTAAAAATATAGCATGTATGCTAAAATACCACAATGAGTGGTTTAATCCCCATGCCCAAAAGACTGGGCAGGCTGCAGAACAGAGGGAGAAAAGAGAAGCAGGACTATTCCATCACCTCTCCTAAGAGATCAGCCACTTTGGGCCATCCCTCAACCGTCACCTAATGGCAGCCATTCCATAAGAACATAAGAAGAGTCGTGCTGGATCAGATCAAGGTCCATCTAGTGCACTGTTCTGTTCACACAGTGGCCAACCAGCTGCCCACGACAAACCCACAAGCAGGACCTGAGTGCAACAGCACCCTCTGGCCGTGTTCCCAGCAACTGGTGGTGTATATAGGCATACTGCCTGTGATACTGAAGGCAGCATATAGCCATCAGGACTAGTAGCTATTGATAGCCTTATCCTCCATGATTCCCCCCTCCCCCCCAATCAAGCCACCTGAACTGTTTCCATCCCACCTGTTTGTTATAAGAACTGTAACTTTAAGAACTGGTGCCTGAGCTTGTTTTTTTCCTCCTCTTTCTCCATCCCTTTTCTCTTGTGTGTCATGTCTTTTAGATTGTAAGCCTGAGGGCAGGGACTGCCTTACTACAGGTCTCTTTGTAAGCCACTCTGAGAACCTTTTTTTTTTTTTTGGCAAAGGAGCATGTTTAAAATGTTTTAAATAAATAAAACTCTGATCACACTTCTGAAAGTTTCTCTGGCTCAAACACTGGCATGTTTCCAAGGGCAGAACATGCTTTCCCTGTGTGAACACATGGTGTCTCCTGCTCACTCCTCCACCTCTCAATAGTAATTTCTAAGGTGGGGGGGGATATAAAGGTTGGGTACGCTAAGCATATTTAAATATTTTGTGAAACTTCAGAAAATTATTATGGATTGACTCAGTTTAGATAATTATTTAGCAAATTATTTCAGAAATTAGCTACAACTGACACAGAGCTCAGGGTCATGTATTTGACCCTTCTTTCTGTGTACATTGTGTTTCGTATGCTGTTTTACATTATAAATTTTAAAAATGAGAAAGCCAAGGTACATTTTCTGGTGCTCTCCCTCAGAGTATATTATGCCTGCACATCACTTGAGGACTCTCAAGAGAATCTGTGAACTTACTACATTGAAAAGCATTGAATATGAGGAGATATGAAAGCTCCATCTGTGGTGTTGTGTGAGTGAAATACTTATTTGCACACAAAGATCACCATTACTTGATGCTGCAGTCACCAAGTGATGAAAATGCATCTGTTCTTTCTTACAATAAAATTTGTTTTTGAGGTAAGTGGCAATGTTCTCCTATAGGGCCTGCACCCCCTTTTGTTACTATGACAACTTCGAGATTTGTTTTAGTGCAGTATAACAGCAGCTGAAAGCGGGGAGAGCACAAAGCAAGAAAAATGCATGACATTCTTCTAAAGCAGGGACGGCCCGCGGCGATTTCCCATCTGGCCTGCGTAGGCTTACGATCACTCTGTGGACCCTGCCACTTCTCAGGCACTGCCTGCTGCATGGAGAAAGGAAAAATGGTCAGGGTGGGACACGTGAGGCGGGGCTTGCGTGCTCCCCTGCCTTACATATTTAGCCTACACACTTTACAAACGCCTGAATTGGACTAGAGAAAGTGCAATTTGTAGCACTTTGAACACCCCTTGAAAATATACACCTCTTGTTCTCCTCTAGTTGCCTCTAAGTGCTCTGGAGGGCCTAAGGCTAAAACATTATGAATGAAAATATTTCTTCAGAAAGCTTTCATCACTGACAGAAAATGTAAGGCAGAAGGGAGCCGAAATGCACATCAGTGACTTGTCAATCAGTTCTGTGGCTTCTAAAGTTTTAAGCATGTCACATACTGCACAAAACTACACCCGTATGGCTGCCGTGACTCATGCTCACTTGCTGACAGTGAGGCGCCATGCTTGCGCTTTCCTCTTAATGTGGGCTTCTGACAGTGCTTCTCCGCTACTTACAGCTTGTTCAAAAGGCAGCAACATGATTGCAAATTGGCCCAGGCGACAGTGACCATATTTTGCCCACCCTGCATTCTTCACATTGGCTGTCAGCAGAGCAGCAGGTTGAATGTTTTAGAGCAGGGGTGTTGAACCTCTTTCAGCCTGAAAGCCAAACTCCATTTCAAAGAAGCTCTCAGGGGCCACATTCCAGTGGTGAGCAGGGCCAAGAGCAAAAGAGGCAGGGCCAAAATGGCAGCATATCTTAGCTTAAAGCTCTGCACGTACCTAAGCCTTAGGAGAGCTATTTCAATATTTTAGAATGGAGGAAAGACTGCACAAAAGCTGAGAAACCACCAAATGACCCATGGTTGAGGTAATGTGGCTTGGGCCTAGGGAAGGGGGCATGGCCCTCTGGGGAATCTGGCCCAAAGGGTCAGATTTGACCCCTGGGCCTGATGGTCTGCACCCTTATTTTAGAGCAACTGCTGATTTTTTTATACACTAAACCAGGGGTAGGCAACCCATGGGCCACATGTGGACCCTGCCTCTCCCTGCATCTGAGTCACTGAAATTTATGGTAGCATCAGCAAAATTATTGCTGATTTCTGCCAGTTTTCAGCAGCAAAGACTAGCCTAAAACATCCAAATCTCACTTGTTTTCAAGTGAGATTTGAACATTTTAGAGTTCCATAGAGGCTCACTGCTGCTATGGAAGCCTAAAATGTCCAAATCTCGCTTGAAAACAAGCAAGATTTGACATTCTAGGCTCCCTTAGCGGTTTGCCACCAAAAATTGGCAGCCCAACAGCAGCCTTTTCTAGCACCCTGTGTAGCATGCAGTGTCTCTCAGAGTGCAGCCTATAGGGTAGGGATTTGGGAGAAATGGCCCACAGGCCCCCTGAAGTTGCCTACCCCTGTCCTAAACAGTGTATGATGACCCGACTGTATAAAGACCTCTTCTTCAATACACCCTAGTAGCTATCTGCATTCAGATACCACCTTGTAGGGCTGGCTCCAGACTGAAAGAGGCCCTAAGCAAAGTTCCCTCTGCTGGGTCACCTCCTACAACGGCAGGTTTCTCTGGTAGGCTTTCCTGGTGGTGGTGGTGGTGGTGGTGGTGGTGGTGGTGGTGGTGGCTGTGGTGAGTCCCAGAGTGAAGCTACATCAGTAGCACTGTGGGGAACTTAAATGGTGGCTCCCGGACCCAGGCTACCAGCACTGATTAGAGCTTGGAGCACTGAAAATATATATATTTTTTAAACCCAGTCCTGAAGCCCAACTGAAATGGATCTAGATAATCAGGATGATGATGATGATGATGATGATGATGATGATGATGATGATGATGATGATAAAGGGAGGTGCATTAGAGTAGTGCTGCAGCTAAGAGACAAGTTTTCTCCTTTTCAGTCCGTTTTAGTGGCTGGACAAAGCAAGTTATGACAGTAAGGGATGGAAAGCTTCCTTCAAATATACAGCTCTGCTTTCTAATTACTGCTTACTTGTGAGGTATGCTTTGTCACATTGGGTAGAGGTGGAACAATCAGTCCATTTTTGATCCACATCACCATTGCATGCTTTTACTCATAATTCCAATTTGTTTTGTCCCTGCATTAATCTGCAATATTTTTTAAAAGCTCTCTAAATGTGAATTTTAATACTTATTTGAATACTTATGTTCTCTGAAAAGACACATTTAAATATTTATTTCAATTAAATGGGTATTTCATCGCAAAACACCCATTTAATACCATATTTTGATAGGACTGAACTGCCGAGAATGGAATTCCAACATTCAGAGAAATGCAAAATCCATTGGATCCACACATTAGTTGGCGAGGGACATTTTATATAGGAAATTGCAAAGATCAAATTCCTCAAGCATCTGTACTATAAAGATACTGCAGTGGGGAAATAAATCTACTGTGTAATGATAGCTTCTTACTGCCAGCAAAATTAGATGGAGTTATTGAGCAATTGTTTTCATGTTTTTTAAAAAAGAGAAACTCTCTTAAAAATTTTTTAAAAGAAGTGAACTACTGTCCAGTTCTGGCCTTCTGAACCCAGCAGTAAAGCTGTCCAAGCACCGTCAGCAGCCAGATAGGAGAGGAGAAGAGGCCACAGAAGATCACTCAGCTAGGAGTCGGTCTATTGAGACTGTTCCGTCAGTGGTTTCCAGGCAACAACTGAGGGTTTAAGTACTGAGTCTGGTTGCCCCATCCTTCTTGGAATATTAGTGGCGGGGCCCTCATCCATGGACCATGGACCATGGTTCATTCTCCTGATGATGCTTTCTTCTGAGATTCTCAGCTCACAGGGGAGCAGACCAGCAGCTTTTCCATAAATGATGGGATATCTTTGCGGGGGAGGGGACTTTATTGGCTAGAGATGAACAGGAGTTTCTAATAAAGGTGAAGGGAGGTAATTTCCAGTAATACGAAAACACATGCATGAAGATTTGCAGTTGGGAAATAAATGATTCATTGCAAGCTCTTTGTCTCCTTCTAAGCTTTGACTTATTTAATATGCTAGGGCCTACCATTAGCTTAACTATTACTACGAAACTGATTTATTGCTGATTAGACATTTTTAAGCCTTAAATCTGGACATAACAAACTTCTTCAAAATCCAGGTAATCACAATATAGTGGAAGAATAATCTCTACAGAATAGCATCAATACACCTTAAAATAAGAATTCAGGGTTTGGGTTCTTTAACTAACTTTACATTCATGGTGAATTCTCTTCGTCTTCTTCGTCTTCACAATTGCTTTCTCCATTTGAGGAAAGGGGGCAGAAGGCCAATTTGGGAATGGATAGAAAAGCAAACTCTGCTTGTTGGATCAGACCTTTCATTTGTCAATGCTGGGCCTGTCTGCGCTGGCACATAATTTACAGGATCACCACCCATTGTTGTGATCTTCTGCATCCAACCTTCCCATCCACTACTGTGGAGGAGGCAGTTCTACACACACAAAAGGGACACATGTAGGCTTACCATTTTCATTTAAATGATGGAGGAAGTCTTTGTCACTGGGAGAGTTCTGAGTGCAAAATACCGCCCCCGACACCCACAAGAAATTGATGGATTGGGATGGAAGCTTTAGAGTGCAATCCTAGCATGTCTACTCAAAAGAAAGCCCACAGAGTTCAGTGGGATATCCTCCCAGGTAAATGTGTATAGGATTGTAGCCTTAGCAGTTCAAAGTTATAGCAACTAATTTCTTTACTTGAAACATTTTTTACCCATCCTTCTCAAGAAGCAGGAGCAGGTGAAGGCAACATCAGGGCCTGCTACAGTTGGCCTCCCCCTGCCCCCAGCCAGCTGATGTCAACTGTCCTGTGGGAAGGAGCATCAGATGGTGGCTCCTGCTCAAGTGGAGCTGGCTGTATGTGGTTCAGTTCTGTTTTTTGACCATGTGATTCTAGTTGCATCTGTTGGATTTTATGAATATTGTAAGCCACTTTTTGAGGACTCTAGTTGTAAAGTGGGATATAAATCAAATAAATAAATAAATAAATAAATAAGAAATATTTAAGACATACTTGAACCTTCAAGTGTATATTCCCATACAGTATTACACTGGTTCAGTACAAATGAGATGCTGCCCAATGTCTAACCAGAATTTGGTGTGCCCATGGGCTTGTGTTTCCCTTCATTCCGCCCCTCTTGCATGGATATTGCCACTCCCTTTCAGTTTTGGAGCTAACTCTGCTTAGCATTAGATCTATATAAATCAAGGGTGGGCAATCTCCATCCCATGGAGGCTGGGACTCCCTCTGCAGGCCCCAGCCACTCTGTGATCAGAGATAACAAGCGGATTCTTATCAAATTTGCAGATGACACGAAGTTGGGTGGAACAGCTAATACTCTGGAAGACAGAAACAAAATTCAAAGCGATCTCGATAGGCTGGAGCGCTGGCCAAAAACAACAGAATGAAATTTAATAGGGATAAATGCCAAGTGCTGCACCTAGGGAAAGGAAACCAAATGCACAGTTACAGAATGGGGGACACTTGGCTCAACAATACTACAAGTGAGAAGGATCTTGGAATTGTGGTAGATCACAAACTGAATATGAGCCAGCAATGCGATGTGGCTGCAAAGAAGGAAAATGCTATTTTGGGCTGCATTATAGAAGTATAGCTTCCAAATGGCGGGAAGTGATCATTCCCCTTTACTCAGCACTGGTTAGGCCTCATCTTGAGTACTGCATCCAGTTCTGGGCACCACACTTTAAGAAGGATGTAGACAAACTGGAGAGGGTTCAGAGGAGGGCAATAAAGATGATTAAGGGACTGGAAACAAGGCCCTATGAGGAGAGAGTGAAAGAACTGGGCATGTTTAGCCTTCAGAACAGGAGACTGAGGGGAGATATGATAGCACTCTTCCAGTACTTGAAGGGTGGTCACACAGAGGAAGGCCAGGATCTCTTCTCGATCATCCCAGTTTGCAGGACACGGAATAATGGGCTCAAGTTACAGGAACCCAGATTCCACCTAGACATCAGGAAAAATTTCCTGACTGTCAGAGCAATAAGACAATGGAACCAATTACCTAGGGAGGTGGTGAGCTCTCCCACTCTGGAGGCATTCAAGGTGAAGCTGGACGGCCATCTGTCAGGGATGCTTTGACCTGGATTCCTGCATTGAGCAGGGGGTTGGACTCGATGGCCTTGTAGGTCCCTTCCAACACTACTTTTCTATGATTCTATATGATTCCCCTGTGTGCCACTTCACCTCCCAATGGAGAGTGAGTGACACACAAGGGAATCCCTTTGTTACCTCTGATCACAGACTGGAGATAGGCAAAGGATGAGCTGTGCAGAACAAAGCTTGCATATACTATAAATCTTTTTAATGCTAGTCATAGCTGAGACTTGAGATTTAATGACTTTTTTATATATTGCTTTTTTCCTGTGCTGTTTGTTGTTCTGATCCCCTGAGGCAGTGTTGTAGGTGCACTAGGCCTTAAACATTCCTATCCATCCCAATTCCTTTATCCTTCTTTATGTGCAAAGGTTAATCTAATTATAGAGGCATTGATGTTAGGTTAGAACATATTGATCCATATTTTGAGTTAAAAATTAACTATAGTTACCAAAATGTGCTTGTGGGGTGCTATATACGTAAGTTGTGAATTCACCTATATGGGACATTAGCTCATCCCCTCAGGGAACTAGATACTCAAAGATGACAGTTTTACACAAAGGAAGAAATTATTCATACACAGTCAAGTGAAACACCTGAGCATCCATCTGCTGATCTCATTTGGCAGAGCTGATCTAATAGGTGGGTATGTGGGGGAAATGAGAGAGAGATAGGCTCACAAGGACAGGGGACCCACACAGTTGCCCTCAGAAGGAATCAATATGATAACATTTTCTGCAGGCAAAAAAATTGACAGTGGAAAAACAACTACATTTATAAATGCTTAATAGTGGCGTAACTCACTGTATGCCCAGGGCTCAACAAGCCATTACCATGACTTCGTATTGACAGGGAAGAGGACATATCTATGCATACTCCTGCATGTCTCTGAGTACATGTCCATTTAGTGAAGTATGCTTTAAATATTATAGCATCTGAACAATTAACTTTTGCAAACTTTTACAGGGTCAGGCTTGCAGTTTAATACCCCGTTTCCCTTAGGTGGGTCCTCCCTGGTAACCACTGGATGTTATCATGTCAAATAGTGAACACATTTGAACTGCGGATTATTAACAACCTGACTGATGCTTTATAAATCCACTTAGCAGCAAATTAACTCTACATTACAGAAATTCTTATCATTGGTTGATTCTTTTGATCAATGCCATATTTTGTTATTCATACTGTATAAGCTTCACCTTATACAATTCTATTGTATAATAGAGCACTATGGTTGAGAAGTATCCTGTTTATTTAGAAAATACCTATTTTTTTCTAAATAGAAATCGTACCCAATTTATGTAAGTTAAATATGACATTTGTAATTGTTTCAAAATGTCAATAAAATTCATGGCACCTCTGTCATGGATAATACTACTGTTCCAACAACTTACCTCACCCGTTCTAATGCTTTCGGTGCCTCCCTTCAGTGCCACAATACAGATATATGTATTATAGGGTTGGATCTTAGGGACTGCAAGTGGACTTCCTCGTGTGGAATGTTGGCATTCCTACTCCCTCCCTCTCATTGCAACCGCCTGTGACCCCCCAGATCTGCTGAGGGTTGGGAGACCCTCTAGAACAGCAATCAATATGGCATAGTGGGCTGTAAAAATTGGGAGGGCAGCAGAAATTGGGACCACTTTGTGTGAGCAGAAGTGCATTTCCATTCATTTATTCAGGACATCGTTAGATCCATGGCACAGCAAGGTGTATGGACATGATACAGGATAAAACCCACAGCCCTATGCAGACATTTCCCTCATGTGTTCTATGAATGTGTGAGGGGAGGATTGGGGCCACAATGACCACACCCACATCGCATCCACCAACTAGCCCACCTGCTGTCTTTCTACATGTACTACACAAATGTCTGCAGGGAGAGAGCCTTTGCACGTACAGCTCTATGCATGAAGGACCCCTCTCCTGGCAGGAGTTCATGCTGTACTTACCATGCATGTGGTGGTAGGGCTAGTCAGCACAGCCCCACTCCCCCTCATGCATTGAAAGAACACACATGGGAAAATGTCTGCATACAGCTTCCCATTTAGTTCAGTCTGGGTGGTACTAAAATTACATTTATGGTTTTTTAAAAATAACTTTCCTTCTTTACAGAGTGTTGATGTAATGAGTAACCTATGGCCTGGATCCAGCCCACTGCTCACTTTCACCTAACCCATGGCTGGCACTGGCCAACTCCAAATCACACTTGGTTGAGGCATGTGCCTCAAGGTAAAGACAGGGTAGTTGGAGGAAGCATTGGCCCCAGCTACCCAAAATCATGGGTGTGCCTTTAGGCAGCAGAACCCAACAGCAGATGCTTCCTAGTTCCTACCCTGCTCTGCTTTTCACTCAATCCACACTTTCAAAGCTCTCCTCAGATAGAAAGACTTTGAAAGACAAGGAGACCAATCACTTGGGTACTGCTGCCAGAGCGGAATGTGCTCCAAGCATCTACAGTAATACCTCGGATTACGAGTAACCCGGTTTGTGAGTTTCTCGTAAGATGAGGAAAAATTTGGCATAAATTTACATTTGAAAGACAAGCAAGTCTCGCAACACGAGCCACTGCTGCCGCATGTAGCTCCTGTTGCGAGATGTCTTTCAAATTTAAATTTATGCCTCCACGGGGCTTCCCTGGAGATGAGGCGCAGCGCAGCCGGGCTTGGCTGCCTCCTTGCGCTGCTGCGCCGGCCGGCCGAGTGTCCAGGAGGTGGGGGCTTCCCGTGAGGCAAAGTGCCTCATTGGCGCCTCATGCGCTGTCATGCCGGCTCCCGGGTAGGGAAGCAGCGCGGCAGCGCGAGGCACCCGATGTGCATCTCCCTGACAGGGAGCCGGCAAGTGCTTTGCCGGCTCCCTCGCAGGGAGATGCGTGGAGCCGCTCCTGCTGCTTCCTACCGTTGCAAGCGGCGGCTCGCCTCTCCGCAGTCCTGTCGCGTCACATCCGGCCCCATCAGTGACCAAGGGACTGATTTGTTTTCATGTGGGGCAATGGGTCTTGATGGAACAGTTCCTCCCCCTGATGTAATGTAACAGGACACAACTGCCACTTGCATTGCTGGGCTTTCTGACCTCCCCCGCCCTCTTTTGTGTCTGTGTACACTGGGGGGGGGGGGATTCATTTAGTTCTCAGTGTTCTGCAAATATACCAAATTTTCACTACCTGAACCAGTACATGAACTGGAACGCAGTTAAATGCTGATATCCACACTTATACGAAGTTTGAAATCAAAGTTTGGACATCCAACAAATGTGTACGAAAATGCACATAGTACAGGAAAGTGTGCACAAAATTGCATATAAAACAGAGAAGTGTGCAAAAGAATGCTTTATCTCAGGGGAAAATGTCTGAAAAAGTGAATCTAAAAAAATGCATACATTTTGAGAAATGCACACAAAAATATGTATGAATTTTCACATACACTTTTAAAAATTGCAAAATGATGCAGAAATGGGATGGAACAAATTTGACTTTGGAGAAAATGAGTGAAATTGAACTTAACAGATTTGCCCATCCCTAGTGTGCATACACACACACACACTCCAGCTAAGGATTACACTTGAGGCATCTGATGAAGTTGGATCTGGCCCACAAAAGCTTTTATCAGAATGCATTTGTTAATCTATAAAATGCCACACAAATTTTTGTCGTTTTTTCTGCATCAGGCTAAGATAGTTACTCATCTGGAACATGTTTTCTCTAAAAAAAGAAAGAAAGAGAGCTACATTGTAACTGTGACATAATAAGATTATTTAGTAAATACAGACTTGACCACTACTACGATCTCCCTTTGCAGTGGGGAATGTTGTGGAAAAATTGATCTACTGCTTTGTGTTTTGGAGAGGTCCTTAGAGAGGAAAGTTTATTAGTGAGGATGGCATCTGAGCACAGTCAGGAATGCCAACCAGAATGAAAGGGAGACACTTCCATTTATACTAAATAACATCATGTAGAGGTCAGGTGACAACTGAATCAGTACAATTCAAAAGGAGACATTTAGACAAGAACAAAAGATCAGGTATTGCCCATCTTCCAGCCATCATGGTAATCAGTAGTCTTTCCCAAGGTGATAATGGCTCACAGTACTTTTAGCATAAGAAGGAAAGAGGCTTAGGCAAATCAATAGATGGGTGATTTGCCCTCAGGTTGTTCTGCGGAAGGTCAAGGCAAGTGTCTGACATGTCAGGACATGTTTCTGGAAGGTAGAAGGAAAGGTCTGACTTGCCTTTCCAGGCCTTTCTGTTAAACTGAAGCCTAAAAAATTTACTTCTACAGGAACCACAGGTCACTCTCTCAGGGTCAAACTACACAATATTTTAAAGATGTAGCTAGCAGTGACACAGGGCTGGCCCAAGACATTGTGCTGCCTGAGGTGAAGAACAAGATGATTCCCCTTCCCATTTCATGTACAAAAACAAAGTGGATTGGCCGTTGGATCTTTCTTCAACACTGCTGATGGGACAGTGTCCTCCACCACACCTGAAGGCAGCAGGCTAAATTTGGGGGCACAGGGCAGGCTGGATGGCACACAGTTTTCTCCTCCAACACCTTGCTGCCATCTCCCAGCATCTGCCACCTGAGGCAACTGCCTCACTTTACCTAATGATAGGGCCAGCCCTGCAGCTACATTTTTTTTCTTACTCAATAGTGAGCACAGAGGATCAGATATTGATACTTGATGTTCCCCATCAACTGGTACTGAGGGGCATACTGTCTCTGATAGTCATGTATAGCCATGATGACAAGTACCCATTGATAATGTTTCTAGCTATGCCTGGGGAGGGGGATTTTCAGGGGGTGCACACTGTGACCCACCCCAAAATCACCCTCTACACCTATAATTACTTAAAGAAAATTAGAAGATGAAGCTGCACACCACACATTAAGCATAACATGCAGCTTGGCTCTAAGACAAATATGTGGCAAGCCTACATAGGAGTAAGAGCTGTTCAAGCAACATATCTGTGTAGAACAAATGTGGTTTGGGAGCAAACCTACTGGTCCCACGTCCAACTTCCCCACATTCATCATAACTTTTGAACAGGAGCTGTATACACAATCTGTACCATGCAAAAATGAAGATTATGCATACACATGTCAGTTCTGTTCAACCATTATGAAGAATACATTGGAGGTCAAAGCTGGGACCCTCAGGCGCAATCCTAACCACCATGAATACAGGCCTGTGGCTCATGCTGGTTCAGCTTGTCTGAGTGTGGAAAGCTAAGCAGGGTCAGGCCTGGTTATTACTTGGATGGGAGACCCCTCCTCTAGTTTCCTGCATTGAGCAGGGGGTTGGACTCGATGGCCTTGTAGGCCCCTTCCAACTCTATGATTTCTATGTGTTCATTCAATGTGGATACATTTTTATTTTATTTTTGTATTTATTTAAAATATTTCTTGGCCACCTTTCAGGGCAGGAGCCCTCCCAAGACAGCATACAACAACAAAACTCACATAATAAAAACCGATGCAGTGATAAAAACAGCACAACAATAAAAATCACATAAAAACAGATACAATAAACAGATGCGTTGTCTCGTCTGAACAGAGCTATTGCTGTCTGCAGCTAACAAATGGTTTTCTGAACTGAGGGCTTTAAAACAGGAAGGCTGAAAGAGGAGGGAGGGGGAGACAGAGACAGAGACAGAGAGAGGGGGACTGCTTTTATTGCAGGACCTATCATTAAAAATAGAGGGAAAACATCTGACAGGGGTAGTTGCTTTGAGAGATTGGTTGGGAACAACAGCAAGAAAGAAAGGAGCATTTTGCCTAATGCTAGAAGATTCAAATATATGCTGATTCTGAATAAGTGTTTGATTTAGCAGTGGTAAAACATGTTCTGATGTTTTGCCACAGATCATTCAGAGAGAGAGATGATCTGTGAATTCAGCAAAATATAGAAACAAGACATTCCACACAAATGAATTGGATTCAAAAAGCCACTCTAAAAACATTTCATATGGAACACGAGAGAGGGAAATGGTACAGGCCACAGCCATAATTACTGTAAAACTGGCATAGATCCAGCTGAATAGACTGACAGCAGCTGAAACTTTAACCATATCATCTAAATACATTTGTAATGCTCTTTGAGGCAGATGTTGGTTCAGGACAGGAGGATAAGAGACAGACGCTTTAAAAGAAACTTCTTACAGTATTTTTGTTTTAGAAGCAATAGAAATTTCACATGCAAAAAAAAAAAGAAAGATGAAGAAATCCAAAACTATAAAAGGCTGGAACAGGAATCCCATTGAATTGAATGGGGCTTACTTCTGAGTAGACATGCTAAGAGCACTCGGAAGCAGCTAGCAGCTATGTATCAGTTTTCCCAACATTATAGAAGCACTATGTGTGCTACACAACAAAGAAATAATCAATAACTACAAAAGAGACGGGTCTAAAGCCTGAACAAAGAGAGAGGAAAGGCAAGGGTAAGATAGGACAGATGTGAGGAACAGCAGTTGAAATGGGAGCAAGGTTTTCAGCAAGGCCTGTTCTTAGAGTCAAGATTAAATTAAACTGCAAAAACAAACAGTGGTGTGGTTTTTTTTTAAGGCAGCTGTTGTGCTTACTTTTTAATACCCACAATGACTTCAGCAAAGTTAACAACACAAATCACTTCAAAAAAAATATCAAACCATCACCTTTTTTTTAAGCAAAGAGATTTGGGCCTTTGTCATGCAAACCTAGAGCATGGGCCCATTTAATGTTCTAACAACAGTCACTCCTTGAGGAGATGAGTAAACTGGCTGACATCCAGTGAATCCTGTGGAGTAATCCTATTTGATCTTTAATATGTGGAGGTGGCTCCCCATTCCCTTCCTCCGTCAGTGTTGCCCCAAAGCAACTACAGTTACACAAATGTATGCTATAGATCAGGGGTCTTCAAACTACGGCCCGCGGGCCGCATCCGGCCCGCCGGGTCTTTTCATCCGGCCCGGCGGCCGATCAAGAGTTGTGAGGGAAGAGGGGTGGCTGAGCCGGCGGGGGGGGGGGGCATGGGCCGCCTGTCGGGCCGCCGGGCCGCCTGCCTGCCTGCCTGCCGCCCTGCATCTCCTGTGTGGGGGGGAAGGCTTAGCCAGTAGCGGGGCGCAGGCTTTACTTTATCCGCCTCGCCGCCCGCTGGTCCCGTCACATCACTTCCGGCGCGGCGGAAGTGACGCGACGTGACCCTGCTCCGTCGCGTCCATCCTGGACCCCGCCCGCGCTATTTTTCAAAACTGAGCGCGGGCGGAGTCCAGGATGGACGCGCCGGAGCGGTGGCGGCGGCGGCGGCGGCCTTGGTGGCCAGGTAGGACGGCGGCAGGGATGAAGGCGGGAAGCGGTCGGTCGGTCGGGAAGGCGGGAAGCGGCGGGTTACGGTTGGTGGGAAGGCGGGAAGCGGCGGGTTACGGTGGGTGAGTGCGTGGGCGGGAAGCGGGAAGCGGCGGGTTACGGTGGGCGGGCGGGAAGGCGGGAAGCAGCGGGTTATGGTGGGTGGGTGGGCAGGAAGGCGGGAAGCAGCAGGTTACGGCGGGCGGGCGGGAAGCGGCGGGTTATGGTGGGTGGGTGCATGGGCGGGAAGCGGCGGGTTACGGTGGGTGGGCAGGAAGCGACGGGTTACGGTGGGCGGGTGGGCGGGAAGCGACGGGTTATGGTGGGTAGGTGGGCGGGAAGGCGGGAAGCGGCAGGTTACGGCGGGCGGGCGGGAAGCGGCGGGTTATGGTGGGTGGGTGCATGGGCGGGAAGCGGCGGGTTACGGTGGGTGGGCAGGAAGCGGCGGGTTACGGTGGGCGGGTGGGCGGGAAGCGACGGGTTATGGTGGGTAGGTGGGCGGGAAGGCGGGAAGCGGCAGGTTACGGCGGGCGGGCGGGAAGCGGCGGGTTACGGTGGGTGGGTGGGCAGGAAGGCGGGAAGCGGCAGGTTACGGCGGGTGGGCGGGAAGCGGCGGGTTATGGTGGGTGGGTGCATGGGCGGGAAGCGGGAAGCGGCGGGTTATGGTGGGTGGGCGGGAAGGCGGGAAGCGGCAGGTTACGGTGGGTGGGTGGGCAGCAGCGGGGGGGCTTTACCTCATCCGCCTCACCGCCCGCTGGTCCCGTTGCGCCTATCCTGGACCCCGCCCGCGCTGTTTTTCAAAACTGAGCGCGGGCGGAGTCCAGGATGGACGCGACGGAGCGGCGGCGGCGGCCTCGAGCGGAGGCTGTGACAGAGGCACCGGCAGCAGCAGCAGCAGCAGCGCGCAGGGGACCAGGTAGGATGGCGCCGGCGGGTGGGGTTATGGCAGCGGCGGGGGGGGCTATGGCGGCGGCGGGGTTTACGGGGGCGGGGGGGACCTGCGGTGGCGGCAGGGGCAGCGGGGCGGTCTTGCAGCGGGGGGCGGGGGTCCTGCGGCGGGGGGTCCTGCACCAGCGGCGGCGGCGGCGGGGGCAGCATGAAGGAGGCGGCACAGGGGAGTCCCAGTGAGTCTGGCCCCCCAACAGGCTGAGGGACAATGAACTGCCCCCCCGTGTAAAAAGTTTGAGGACCCCTGCTATAGATACAGTTTTTCCCTACAGAGTTAATTTCAGTTAATAAGAAGAAACATCACGTGTGAAATAGCTCTTAGTCCACTTAGCATAATTTGTTCAATTCTAATATCTGACAGCACTTCTTATCAGATTGAGGGTTTACAGGACAGATGTATTATTATAAGCACTGTAAGTTAATAACTACAAGAGAAGCCCCATGTCTCTTCTCCAAGCCCTGTTTTTATCTAGATCTCATCTTCTTGGGTCCATCTGCCATTGACAAAACACTCTGAATGTAAAATAAACAAAACAGAAAGGTTCCCATTATTACAGCCATTAAGGATATTTGCTCTTCTTTCATTGATCAGCTACTCATTTACTTAAAAGCAGTTGAAGTGATATAACCACGTGGTCATCCATAAACAGCTCCTGACAGGTGACATTTTTTGGTCGATACATGCCCTTTCTTCCTACTTAGAAGTCTCAGCATGTACAAAATTTATTCTAAACAAAAGGGACAGGGGAGAGACAAAAATCGGATTCTCTCATTTTGTCTGCCTTTGCCCACTTCCATTCTTTCACATGAACTTGCATGTGTAAGGTGTATCTGGAACGGCAGGTCTTCCTTCAATCTGACGTGCGTGTGGTTGTGTGCAGGAGAAGAGCGTACGCTCTACAGGGGTGTTGAATCTCTTTCAGCCCGAGGGCTGAATTCAATTTCGGAGAAGCTCAGAGGGGCTGCATTCCAGCAGAAGCTGGGGCTGAAGGCAAAACGGCTGGGGGCAAAAAATACCAGCATATTATAGTTTAACACAGTGATCCTGTGGCCCTTAGACAGCATCTAGGGGCCACAGGATTCTTTGGATTCCCAGATTCAAGGTCGGAAAAGAGCTCCAGCCTCGGAGATGGGGATCTGCACTCAGATTGCCCTCCCTCCCACTTGCCGGCTACTCTCTGAGGTCATAAGAGCGACTTCAGAAAAGGGGTAAAGGGGGCGTTCCAGGGGGCAGGAAGGGAAGAGACTGGGGCCGCCAGGATATGATGTATCCTGGTGGTGTTCCAGCCTCCTTCCCTCGCCGTACGAAGTGCCTCAGTTAGACAGATGGCCAAATTGGCCGTCTAGCTGACTTGCAGGGTGGGAGGAGTGGGGAGGTGGAGATTGCCTCTGTGGCTCCCCCCATCCTGCCTAGGATGCCTGGCTGTGATCCTCCAAGTTCGGAGGCTTACAGACATCCCCACTGGATTGTGCTCTAAAACTCTTAGTGCCAGTCACTGCGGCATATTTTAGCTTAAAACTCATAGTGCCAGTCACTAAGCCTTAGGGGAGGCATTTCAACCTTTTAGAAAGGAGAAAAAATGTGGAAAAGCTGGGAAATCACCAAACCACTGGTAGTCAGAGGAAAGGGTTGGGGCCAGGGAAAGGGGCATGGCCTTTTGAGGGCCCCCAGATGGCTGGATTAGGCCCCCAGGTTGGTGGGGGTTGGCCTAAAGGTTTTAAGACCTGTGAAGGACTGCCACCAGTCCTTTTACATGAGTTCGGGAGTTAACGGGTTAACCGGCGCGTTAAAAACTCCAGTTCGTGGCTCTCAGGTTGCCTGAGTTCAACCGCACTAGAATAGCACTGAATCAAAGTCTATAACAGGCAAGCGGCTGTTGTTTATAACAAGTTTAATTGAGCGAAGAGGTCAGGAAGATAAGGGGTTTACTGTAAATAGAAACAGTCTATAAAAGTCAGCGAAGTGTAAAGCTGCAATACACAAACTGAGTCAATGGGGCTTGCAAAGGCACAGACAGAACACTACGTTACATCAGAGAACCTGAACTAACTATTGACACTGTAGGCTCTCCCTGAACTACTCGCAGCAATTCATTCAGACTCACAGCAGGCTACCAAGTGTTCGGCTTGGGGTTGTGATTCCTGGGCTTGGCCGTAGCCGATGACCCGTTCCGTGCAGTCCTGCACCTTGTTCCCAACGAACTCAACGGAGCTTGGGCTGTCCTTTCTACCCCCTCCCCTCACTCCCACCCTCCCCTCTGATGACAGGATGAACTGGTTCTGCTCAGCAGGGGCTTTGGCGCTTCTCGGGTGCTTCGAGGGTATTCTGCAGCTCTTTGAGACTGCTTGGGGGGGGGACCACTGAGGTGAATGCAAATGTGTCCCACTGAGGTGAATGCAAATGTGTCCCATGCTTAACGATCTAGATGTAAATGTCGGCTTGGAACTGGACCTCTCTGCCCTAGGCAGAGATTATGCAGGTGCAGGTGATGGGATCAGGCTTTCCGCAAGACCCCTGCTCTGGGATCTGTCACTACATGAATACTGATAGCCAATGTATCTGTGGTTAATGCAGGGAAGCCTTTACCAATCACATGTGGAGATAAGGCCCACAACCTTTATCACACAGAAAAATCCATGACAGGAAAAATAACTCACCACAATTTCGTTAATATAGACAACCAAGTTAATCCGTGATAGAAAGCCAGGGATGGGGACTCGGACTCGAGGACTCGACTCGTGAGTCGGACTGAGTCCCCCCTCTGACTCGACTCGGACTTGAGTCCCAATATTTTCAATGGGACTCGAGACTCGACTCGGGACTCGAGACCAAGGACTCGTGTTCCAAAATCGTGTTCCTCAAATGGAACATGGATAGGTTTTAGGAAGTACAGCAAGTTTATTTTTTAAAATCATTTCCCTAAAATGCAACCTTTCAGGCATTTTGGGTTTGTCTGCCTGGTCTGTTCTTGCCAAAATCAGTTGCAGGGTTTTGAAATAAAAAGGCACACTTGTGCCTAGAATTTATTTAAGCCTGCCACACATCTGAAGTAGCCTTATTTTGTTGGGGGAAAACCCCATTGATTTTAATAGGGACTCGTGGAGTCAGTTTTGGGAGGGACTCGTGACTTGTGAGTCACCATTTTGGACCAAGGACTCGGACTCGGACTCGAGTCCAAAGACTCGTGACTCGACTCGTGACTCGAGACCAAGGACTCTTCAACATCCCTGTAGAAAGCATCACCATTTGGTGAGCTGGCCATCTGTACTGGGTCACTGTTGCTCCTCTTTATGGTGACTATTTGCACAACACCTTATAACGCGTTAACCTATTGTGTCCTTGGCCTGGTACCAAGACCATCTTCCCTCCTGCAGCAAATAGCAGCTTCGGGAGGGGGCAGTTTTCACCAAAACCACAGCAGTTGGGAGGGGAGGAAATAAGGGTTAACTCCTGCTTCCCTGCATGCCAGAGATCAGGCTGCCCTGCGGCTGCTTTGTAACAATAAACCCCTAAAACACATTAAATGCTATCATACATTTGGCATATCTTGTTAAAATCCTAAGCTTTGGCTGAATTGTGTCCTGAATAATATGATGTGAGACAGTGAGGGACAATACCGAAATGAAATGAAACCAAGAGGTTTTCTACACAAAACTGTTCATCCGCTGTATTGGTTTCGTGACAGAATTGAGATCCAAGCACCATACAAAGAGCGTTTCCTTTCCTGTTTTTTGCTATATAACCTCTAGGTGTCACTGTGGTATAGCAGAATAGCACAAATACACAAGTGTAAATAACATTTTCTTTCGCTTTCTTTAAATAATACCTCATCTTCCTTGCTCTAAAAAAAAATTGCCCAAAGTGCTGATTAGACACAGAAGCAAAACTGGAGGGTCACAAAATCTCTAAAGAACCCATAAACAACCATGAATAGTGAATGATGAGTGCACAACAAATGACTTGTGTAGAAAAGCTCCAAAGTACTGGTCTGTGATACACCATGATATGTGTGTCCGTGTATGTATGGATAGATAGCACTGTTTTGCCTCAAAATGAATACATTTGATGCAGCTGGGGGGGGGGGGGGATAACAACAAATAACACTCAACTTACTGAACTGTTGTGTTATTTCAATCCACCTTGATGTGCTTTTATTCCCCTAGCTGTTGCTTTTTCCCAGTGTCCTTTCCCTCCTTCTCCTTGGACATCCCGGTCCTTTGCCTTTTTTGGTCACACACAGCCATTTAATTTGACAGGCTTAGGCAACCCATGTGATTTTCCTTACACGTCCATGACATGTACAAAATCATGTACATCAACACACAGCTAATACGGATTAAATGGCAAAGAAGAAAAAAGGAAACGGGGGGGGGGAATCAGAACAAGGTGAACATGTTCTCAAGCAGTGCAAGCAACTGTGAAAAAACATTCCTACAATCATGTAAACGATCATGACACAAGATAGTTTCAGCTCAGCCCTTCTGTATTTCTTTTATACAATCTGTAATTCAGGGGAGGGCAGTTTGTGGCCCTCCAGATGTTTTGGCCTACAACTCCCATCAGTCCTAGGCAACATAGCCAATGGTGAGGGATCATGGGAGTTGTAGGCCAAAACACCTGGAGGGCCAGAAGTTGCTCCCTCCTGCTGTAATTGATCATCGTATCACCTCTGGGTTTAAATCACAACAGGTTTGTGTTGTCGAAAACCACCAAAGTAACAGGGAATTGGGTTAATTTGTTGCATTTATTAGTATTCTTAGGATGGGTTTAAAAAAAAATCTGTAAGCCACCTTGTGAGGGCACCATGTCCTGAAAGGTGGGTTAGTAGAACTCTAACAAATAAATAAATCAGTACATCTAGGCCACTATTTTCTTCCACAATCCACCACAGATTTTTGCAGTATGACCTGCTTGCTTCTGCTCCTGTTTAGAGCTCAAGTTATGGGGGGGGGGCAGTTCCCCCACAGGAAAAACCCATATTACTTTTAAATAAAATAAAGCCACTATGTATTAAAACTTTCGCATATTTTTGTGTAAAAATGTCCACTGCAAGGGAATGGTGGAAGAAAAGTGTCCACATCCTCCATGGTATGACAGATGTAGCTGAAATGAGGAGATGGGACAGAAATTGCCATTCTCCTGATAGTCAATTGGACTGCTGAGTACAGCTGGTTGCCCAAGGCACACGAAACAGACACGGCTGTAACTCTCAGGGATCCATGCCATTAATTGCACTGGGATGACAGCTCCTAAGAATGATATATGAATGCCTGCAGGAATGGCTAGCTCTGGCAAACTGGACCAATATAACTGAATCTATTTAATTGGGATTTCAGCAACAGTAAAAAGATAAAACATGATGTAAACTAACCAACAGTCTGTCCAAGAAAGTGGTGAGCACACCATCTTCCATCTTTGCTACAATAACTTATCAAGTTCAATAACTGTTTAATATTCTACTGTCTAAATAGTGCTGCACCTGGAGGTTTTGTGGAATTGAAATGCTTTCTCCATTTAGTCTGCAGTGCTTTAGCAAGCCAATTGATATGCAAGGGGTGGGGGGAAGCAATGTAGTTTTGTAACTTATAAATATTACAGAGTTTTCTAAATCGCCTCAAGAGGTGATTACATCTTGCAGCCTTGTCACCCAGGTCCAGAACAATTACTGGAACCATTTTGTTGCATCACCTTACATTTAGGGAAGATGCAATGTATATACATTATTTGTCTTCTTCCCATAACATTGGGTCTCTACAGTACATTCATTCAGATTAGATATAGGGACGGATTAGTACAGGGACCAGCAATTATGAACAAATTCACAATTCACCTTGGATACCTGCAGTTTTTCCTCAGTTGAGGACTAAATATTTTCATAACTTAAAAAAATAATCTGTCAGATACTTCTAAAAGGATACTTGCAAAAATTATACCATACATGTTTAAGCAAGGGTATTAGGGCTAGTTCTACAGAGCTTTTTTCCCATTCATCGTGTCACAAGAATTTTACCATCTTCCAAGTTAAGCATAGGAAAATAGAAATGAGAGTCCAATTTCTACTTTGGCAGTAATGCGCACTGATGTTGGACAATTAGACATTTTATTAAATAATAAATGTTTAGTGTTTACTACTCCCAAATTATTTGCAAAGCTTGACATGGCTAAGGCATTTTACTTCTTTCAGTGAGGTATCATTAAAATGCATCTCTTTCAACCTGATTCCTTCTCTTCCCCCCCCCACCTCTTTTACTACCTTAAGCTTCATTGCCTCATTTTGAATTGTATCTGCCATTTTTGCTGTCATGTGCCTTTGTTTTTATTCAGGTAATTTTGAACATTATTGTACCCCTGCCATCCACAGCTGTATGGCAATGACAAATTTCACAGCCTTACTGAACATCCTTTTTTCTGGGTCATTGATGCATAGCAACAAATTCATCAGAAGAACAAGAGGGAAGTATTTTATAATGTTAACTAGCAAATGGAATCCATTATTTTTATATTCAAAGGTGAATAAAAACACATTGGCTATTGATAGTTACCAGGAGTTGAAAAACATGATGCATTAAGATCAGGCCCTTAGTCCATTCTCACATCAGGATGTCAGATGTACACAGCCACCCATAATTTGTCCCCTTATTAGGTACCTAACGTAATTTCCAGTTGTATATTTTCTTCGGAAATAGACCACCATGTATCTGCACCGTTGGGACTCCGAACTGAGCCAAAGCTATTGCTTAAAAATTTATGCCCTGCACTTCATTGCCAATGGCAGCTTACAAAAAACAAAACAAAAAACCAACAAACCAGAGTTACAAAATCAATAAAATTAAAGAGCACTGAAAAACAATACTATATAACAGGCAGATCAAGCAGAGGGCTAGGAATGGTCGCAGTCATGATGAAAGAGGTATGATGCACAATATCATACTGGTAGCTCTTGGGGAATTTCAAAATTATGAACTCTTGCAAGGCTCCATGATTTTTCAATTTTATTATGAGGACATGGGGTGGGAGGAGAGAGAGGAATTGTGTTGGAACACCATCCCTTAACAAAGAGAAGCAGGTCTTGGCCCCTGAAGATAAGTAGCAGAACCTCAATTTCTGCTTGTTGCCAATGTCCATGAGTACAAAAGTGAAGTTCTGCCCAACTTGGCCAACTGTGAGGCTGTCCACATGGAAAGGAAGTAAAACGTGGTCAGAGTCTATAGAATTTCCTGGTCACTGTAGTCCTCTGGAAATTGTTTCTGCATCTCAGGATCTGTGTCTGCTGAAAATAGATAGGTCACTTCAACATAGATTTGTTTCTGAACTTTGCCTGATGCAGCCTCTGAGGGGGCCATATGGGACCCAAGCAGGCAGTTGATAGGATATTCATTTCTAGAGTTTTCAATGGTGGGTCGACAAAGACAGAAGGACAAACTGACTGAAGTACAGGTCAAAGAAGAACTTAATTGAGCTATTGGCAAGGTCAGAGGATAAGTAGCAGATGCCAGAGTGATGAGACTTATGGACTACACAAGAATATGACTTTGTTAACTCAAACTTCTCCTTGACTGAGAGAAGACCAGGAGATGGAAAATAATTACATTGCACCAAAAATGGTCAGCTCTCAGGAGAGGCCATAAATAGCTGGGCAAAGCAAGACCTTGACCATACCCCTAACTTAATTAGAGATATTGTCTTAAAGAGGAGTAATACGTGCCAGAAGCCACGGACTCTGGTGGTAATGAAAAGTCTTAGTTTGTACCAAAAGTCACCTGTTACTAGTAGACAAGAGAAAGAGAAGGATCTTGAGTGTACAGTGTTGCCATGACCTGGATTGAGATAGATCAGGATCAAGATCCACTTCAGTACTGCAGTGTCAATGTAGACAAAATAGAGGAAGATTCAAGGAAGGTGCCTCAACACTATCAGAGGGAAATACGATATCAGAGGACAAAGACAGAACTCACATTCTGTGTCAAAATCCTGATGCATCTATATTATACTTATCCTCCAGAGTTTGTGGGTACATTAGAGGTCCATGCCCTCTCAGTTCAGAGCTGGCAGATTAGATCATGACAATAGCCCTTTTCGGGTGTTGTGACATTTATACAATGAGGGGGTGGAGAGGATTCCCACTCCACATATTGGTAAGATGACCATCTGCAGAGGGAAGCTGTCTCTACTCCTGGAGGCTCCCTCCACAGTTTAGAACTCTGATCTTCCAGGAGCCTTCCCAGTGCAGAAGTTCACCATCCCAACATGAGAAAGGTGGTTAATCCGGTGACAGGGGCATAATGGAGGAGGTAGGGCCAACGGGCTCATCCTTGCTCTCCTCTATTACACCTTACCATCATACACTCCATGTGTTCATGATACCATTCAATCTTCTATTTGCAGCCCAGCTGAGTTTTTTAGGGTTGTCCAGGGCCTATTATATGCTGGACCCAAGGACATTCTGGACCCCTCTGAGGCCCACTGCAATATATACTTCCAGGAAAAAAATATCTTGTATCTGCTGGGACTTGGGACTCAAATGTTATGGCAGTTGAATCAGGTGAGGTTCCCAAAGCACAGTCTGGTCAAATTTTATTGGATGAGTTTCAGTTGGTACAGCTCGAGGATGTTGACATGGTGGTTGGACAGGTTCATGCAACTACGTCCTTACTGGATCCTTGCCCCTCTTGGCTCATAAAAACCAGTAGGGAGGGAACAGCCAGCTGAGCCAGGGAGGTAATAAATGTTTCCTTGTAAGAGGGAGTGGACCCATGCCACTTGAAAGAAGCGGTGGTGAGGCCACTCCTGAAAAAACCCTCCCTGGACCCAGAAGATCTTAATAACTTTAGCCTGGTAGCAAATGTTCCTTTCCTGGGCAAGGTCCTTGAGCGGGTAGTGGTCAACCAGCTCCAGGCACTCTTGGATGAGACTGATTATCTGGATCCATTTCAGTCAAGGTTTTGGCATGGAAACAGCTTTGGTCGCCCTGCATGATGACCTATGTCAGGAGAGAGACAGGGGGAGTGTAACCCTGTTGATACTCCTAGATCTCTTGGCAGCTTTCGATACCATCAACCATGGTATCCTTCTGGGGCGGCTGTCTGAGTTAGGAGCGGGGAGCACTGCATTGCAGTGGTTCTGTTCCTACTTGGATGGCCGGCTCCAGAAGGTGGTGCTTGGGGAATATTGCTCGGCCCCGTGGACTCTCCAGCATGGGGTTCCTCAGTGGTTGGTCTTATCCCCCATGCTTTTCAACATATACATGAAACCTCTGAGTGGGGTCATCTGGAGTTTTGGAGTGCATTGCCATCAGTACACTGATGACACGCAGTTCTATTTCTCCTTTTCATCTTCAGCAGGTGAGGCTGTGGATGTGCTAAACCTGTGCCTGACAATGGAATGGATGAGGACTAACAAACTGAAGCTCAATCCAGACAAGACTGAGATGCTGTTAGTGGGTGGTTCCTGTGACCAGATGGAGGGTGTTCAACCTGTTCTGGATGGGGTTGCATTCCCCTTGAAGGAGCAGATTCGTAGCTTGGGGGCTCTCCTTGAGCCATCTTTGTGGCTCACGCTGGCTCAGCTTGTCTGAGCGTGGAAAGCTAAGCCGGGTCAGGCCTGGTTGTTACTTGGATGGGAGACCCCTCCTCTAGTTTCCAGCACTGAGCAGGGGGTTGGACTCGATGGCCTTGTAGGCCCCTTCCAACTCTATGATCTATGAATCTATGAGGCTCAGGTGGCCTCAGCAGCAAGGAGTGCCCTCTACCAGCACCGGCTGGTGGCTCAGCTACACCCCTATCTGGCCAGGGATAGCCTGATTTCAGTAATCTATGCTCTGGTAATCGTGAGGCTAGACTACTGCAATGCACTTTACATGGGGCTGCCTTTGAAGACTGTTCAGAAGCTGCTGCTTGTGCAAAATGTGGCAGCCAGACTCTTCACTGGGACCAGAGGTCCAAACATATAACGCCTGTTCTGGCCCACTTGCACTGGCTGCCTGTATACTTCTGAGCCTGATTCAAGGTGCTGGTCTTAAACTTTAAAGCCCTACACGGCTTGGGACCACAATACTTGATGGCACGCCTCTCCCAACTACAATCTACCTGGACACTACGTTCAACATCTGGGGCTTTCCTCCAACCAACTGCCACCTCTGAGGGAGACTCAGAGGGCAGCAGCAAAGGGGAGGGCCTTTTCTGTGGTAGCCCCCCAACTCTGGAACAAGCTCCTCTCTGAGGCCAACCTGGTGCCAACTCTACTATCTTTTTGGTGCCAGGTTAAGACTTCCCTCTATGTTGAGGCTTTTAACAACTCTAAATAGTGCATGGTGGGGTGGTTATCTTTTAACTTTTTTACTGGCCGCGTAGTATTAACGTTTTAGTTATTTGAGTCATTTTTAAAATTTAGTTTTAATTTTTTTTATAATGCTTTTATTGTGTATATTTTATATTGTATTTTATTGTATTTTTTACTGATCGTTGTAAACCGCCCAGAGAGCTTCGGCTATTGGGTGGTATAGAAATAAAATTCATAATAATAAAAATACCACTACTTGAGAGAACAAAAGAGATTTTCAGATGAACTGGTATATTAAGTAATAATTGTACCTTACAGAGGTAGAAACGAACCATCAGAAAAACTGCAGTAAAAACTGCAGAAAAGCCAGGAAACCACCAAACATCCGGTGCTTTGAGGAAAGGGGGTGGGGCCAGGGGGAGGGGCGTGGACCTCTGGGGGATCCGGGAGGGCCGGATTTGGCCTCTGGGCCTGAGGTTCCCCACCCATAGTATACATAAATGGATAACTTCCACGAGAGAAAAGGGTAATGTGTGAATTGTCCTCTCTTAATTCAATTGGAAAAAATCATTCAACCAACCAACCAGCCAACCAGCACTCCCAAGCAAGGCCATTTTCCCCCACATAATTTTTCTTTCCCTGCCACCAGACCACCCTCTTGCAGTTGCTACCACAGAGCTCTTTCCACTTGTTTTCTGCCTGCTATGGGCCTAGCCATTATAATGTAAATGTGATTTCATAGCCACTGGGCAATTCACGTTTCTTCAATAAATTATTCTTATTAAATTACAAAACAAGAACCTAAGGCTATGTATTTGATACCCAGAGGCTATTTAAAACTTCCATCCAAGTGCCTGGCAGCTAGGGAATTAAAACAAAAGTCCTCACATATGTTACACTTAAAATAAACAGAAATGATAGCACATTTTAGTGTAAAGGCTGCCACCCATAACGGCAAATTTATTTTTTGGTAAAATTTTATGAGGGCACAAAACCACAGTTTATAGCTTTGATTGATTGCTCTCTGAAGTTCTGTATAGTTTGCAACATCATCTTATGATTCTAGAAATAACAGTTCTTTCTTTACGTTTCCCCCCCCCCCCTGCTTCTGCTTCACTTCTATGATTTCAAATGGCACTGAAGTGAGGAGCCACATACACTATTCAGAGGGGCAGATGAAAACACATCACAAATCCTCCCCACCACCACTACCACTCATGCTGCATTTCACAGAAGGTGTGCTACATATTTTGTTGAGGGCCCTCTTGATGCTGCCAAACCTGAAAGCTGAGTCCTAATTGGGACACCACATGAGACGAGATGCAGGCTATGCCAGTGGTTTGCAGAAGACGGTCTTGTATAGGAAAAAATGTTTCGTGTGTGAAGCAGCCTTTAATTCCTTTTTGGAGGATGCTACAGCATTTAACAAAAATATGTCTGTTCCAGCTGTTTTCCCAAGGGACAGTTAATGCACTTCATGCCATGTGGTAGCCTTGAGTAGGACTCCAAATCTAGATTTTGCAACGGGGCAAAGCTGCCAACAAAACTGTTAGGGCCTTGTAGTGGGCAGAGAGGAGGACTGAAGTGGGTGTGGGAAGCAAGTATTAGATAGGACAAGATATGCAAATTAAGGGTTAGAATATGTAGGATGGAGGAAGAACTGTCCAGCATAAGGTGTCCTGGACAGTTTGGACACTCACACTGTGTCTAACCTTCCCACTGTGCCACACACATTTTAGAACATCTCAAAAAGAGTGAACTAGAGAGAGAGGAAGAAAGGAATAAGATCAGAAAGATTGTCTCCTTCCATATAATATGTTTCAAATAAATAAATAAATAAATAAATATCTGCCTGGTCCCTAATATCATTTTCAGAGGCCCTCCTCTGCATGCCCCCACCAAACAAAGTAAGGGTCTTTTCAGTGGTGGCACTCCAGTTGTGGGATGCCTTCCGCTCACCTGGCACCTATGTTTTGATCTATTCGGTGCCTGGTGAAGACCTCCTTCTTCTCCCAGGCATTTTTTGTCTTTCAGTGTTTGCTGTTTTTACATTAGTTACTGTATTTTTAGATCTTTACACTGCTGCTGGTTTTTACTTTATTACCTTGGTTTTATACTGCAGTTTTAAACTTTTAAAAGTTTAATACTACATTTTATCATGTTGTATTTTATGGTTTTAATTGTTGTGAACCACCCAGAGAATTTCGGCTATTGGGTGGTATAGAACATAATAAATAAATACATGCATAAATAAAGGAGCATTTTGCCAGACTGAAAAATAACCATATGGCAATGCCAAGTCACACAAGTTAATTAAACCTAAGGCTATCATGGTAACACTTAATAGTTATGTAGCTCCCTCAGAGTACTTCACATACATTATGCACAAATGCACATTCAGAAAGCCAGAGTGGTGCACGGAAAACCAAAGTCCAAATCTTGACTCAGTTATGAATTTGACAGGGCTTGCCTCCGGCAAATAGTTATCTCTCAGAGTTGGCAGGAGGCTAAACTGCCACTCTAAACTCCCTGGAGAAAGGACAGTGAACAAATGTAAATAAATAAATAAATAAATATGTCTCAGTATTCCTCCCAGGATTTTTTTAAAAAATGGGCATACCCTAGCAGGAGGCCAAAAAAGAGGGAAAACACAATCCAAGGGTGCAGAAAAGCAAGTTTAAACTTCCTTTAAAGTCAGCATATAAATGTTTCAAGCATACACTCTTCTGCAGGAATGTTTGCTTAAACAAGACAGTATTTATACTAGTATTGCTAGCGATGATGATGATAACCACCACCACCACCTCAAGTTATTCCGTAATTGTCATCCCAAGCAGACAACCCAGTACTATTGAAAAAGAAAATGCAAGAGTACAGGGATGACTGCTTGAGATGATGATAATCTGAAATATTTCTTTTCAATTATCAGCTAACAATACTAGTATAAATATTGCATTGGATGCAAAGGAAAAGTTCTGATTTAAAGGTCCCCTAGCACTCACAGAAGGAAATGTCCCTGAGAAAGAGTACATGCTTGAAATGTTTACCGTATATGCTGCATTTTATGGAAGCCGAAGAAATACAGGCTGCAATCCTATGCACACATCCCTAAGCTGCGTTCCCTACCACATCTAGCCATTGTTGGTCAGGATTCCATTTCTTGGCAAATCAGCCAACTTTTACAATAAAGAATCTTTCACAATCTGCAGATTTATTTTTTTTTAAAAAAAACACCTTTCAATTTAGCCATGCACCGAAGGTGTACAATTAAAAAAACAATTCTGATCCACGTTGAAATGAGAGTGTTTAGGTTTTACTGGTCTTCTGGTGTGCTCAGAATGCAGAAAAAGTAAAAAATAGCTCTTTGTCCGACAGAAAACATTCTTAGAATGAATAAACCCTTCAGGAATTGGTCAGAGAAAATCATAATGTATTTGCATATGATCAGGAGAACAGCAGGGGGGGGGAGCCTGCTCCCCCTACCATTTTCCAAATAGATTATTCCAAATATGTTAAGCTGCTTTCAAGAAATCTAGGTAACTCTAGAAAGATTATGCAAATAATTATTTCTCTTCCACTACTTTTTGGTGAAGGATTCTCACCATTTTTAAAGCTCCAAGCCCCATTCTCCACTATCTCTACCAGACAGCTGGCAACTGTATCTAAAGGATTATGCATAATATGCATGTGAGCCCATGAAGCAAATATATTCAGAGCTGAAAAGAAGAAATGCTGAAGTCCTCTAGGGATAGAGCAGAGACTCTTAAATACATTTTCATCATTCTTTTCCTCCTGTCTTCATGAAGAGGTTAAGTGCCACAAAAAAAGCCAATTAAAAATACATACAGAAAAAATAAAAATTAGAAACCTTCTGCTGCTCTTTCTTTTTAAAGGCACAGGCTAAGCTACAGAGGCTGCCATGGCTTCAGTCTGTGCACAGGACCTTCTTTTGTGTTACTGGTAGTGACACAGGGAGCACATCAAAACAAATTAGCATGTATTAGCTACAGAAAAAGTGTTTAAGGCTGCAATCCTGAACTCACTTGCTTGGGAGTAAGGCTCACTGAGCTTCATAAGACTTACTTTTGAGTAGACACAAAATGGATTGCATTGCATTGCTGTGCATCCTCCTTCACACATTCATGTGAGCATGCCTGTGCACATGTTTAACAAAGAACATGGGAATAAAGGGACCTTTACCACAGTGTAGTGCACACGCAGCAGATTTATGCACAGTGCTTCAGTGAAGTGGGGAATAGTTACTTCTAATGTGGGGAAATTGGTGCAAACAACCATTAAAGTCCAAGAGTATGGACTCTGTTTTACAGATTTTGTTCTTAATACACACACATCCATGCAGTTTGCAAATGAAAAAAAAAATGGCTTGGTTATTAGTACGCTACCCCCTTGCACATGGACTAGTATACTACTTGTAACAGGCCTAACATATAGAGAAAAATGGAGCCTGGGAAAATCAGTGTTTGCCAAATAAAGAGTGGAAGGAGACACTATGACAATGATGAGGCAGGAGATTGGAAGGTTCAGCATCCAGAGAAAACTGGCGTGCTGGTGTCAATGGTGGACCCTGGGGGCAGAAATGGGTAGATTGATTTAGAGGAGGAAAGGAAAGGAAAGGACAGGAAAAGGTGCATAAGCAGTTATAGTTACCTGGATTCAGAGTAGGGGTAACCCAAAGGACTTCAATTCTTGGCTGGCCACAAATACGTAGTTGAAAAATCCTGTGGTCACAAGCTACTCACCAGTCTCCCAACTTTTGGTTACAAATTAACGTGGCATAAGCACCAGAGTGAAGTGGGGGATCATGTTAGGAAAGGATCACGAGGAACTACCTTGGAAGCCAAGTGCACCTTGGCTTAATCTTAGAGCAGAGCTAAAACCCACAAACCCAAGCGATGCCTACACAAGAAGAAAGAACTGGCACCTGAACTCAAAGGCAGTTACAGCAGGTTTCAGAACAAAGAGTTCAAAGGACTCCGTGGCTCTGAGGTTAGGCTCAGGATGGGTCAAAACAAAGGGAACAATAGATTGGTTCTGTAGAATGGAAAGAAAACACAGGGACTTGGCTAAAAGCTTGGTTGGCTATATACAGCAAGAGCTGTACAATGGAAGATAATTGATTACCCATATTCAAAATAAAAGGTATCATGAGGGGTGCCCAGGTGGTATCTAAACCTATCGACCTGTCTAGTTGATGGGAATGCTTCAGGATTGGGCTATGTTTCCCGCCAAGGCTCTAGATGGCCCATTTAATGGTACCCCCATGGGTTAGCTGGCTGGGCAGTGACATGGCAGTCAGGTAGCTATGTTTCTGTTACCATGGGAGCAATTCCCTTTGATCTAATCAATGGAGGAAGCAGGAACAGAATTACTTGGGCCCTTCTGCAACTATCCTAGGCAGAATTGTTGCTCCTGGCAGCTTTCTGTGCCTGTGCCTCTGCTGCTGCTGCTTCTGGTACAAAGAGGGCTTTTGAGCCAAGGTGTCAGGATAATGCCAACAAAAAATACAAGGCACAACTACATGTCGAAAGAGAGATAGCATATGTTTGAGCTTCTCTGCAAGAACTGCAAAACTAGTCATGCCATAACGATCCACTGGGGACTCAGTGCTCCTGTACAGCACCATTCATTTCAATGGAATGTTAACAGGAGAACTTCCCAAAGTGTTGTGCTGTTAATCCTCAAAGCATTTGTCCTCACTTCATCAGCCATAAATAAGAAAAATAATAGTTTCCAAATTTCAGCATTCCTTGTCCAGATCAAGTGCATGTAAAAATCATTCCTCATTTTCCTAGCTCTCACTGGAACATAGTTTTGCATGTAGAAAGCATTCATCAAGACCACATACCCTCAATATATGATTAAATACATGCCAAACAACATTCCCATTATTGCACAGAGAATGTAGCACAGTAACATGCAAAGTAAAATGGTGTTGCATCTAGTATGCCACACATTAATACATATTTGAGATCATAGTTTTCACCATCTTTTTCTGATGGGAAGTATCAAAACAGTGTCCAACTATTTTCAATTACCACTGACGATGGCCGAGATGGGAAAGTATTTCCTCCACCTACGGGCCCATGTCACCTAGAGATCCAGAGGGGTGGAGGCCCAATCTCACCTGGTGCATGCCTAGGCATGGTGTATCTGTGCCTTTAGTGGCCAGCACAATTATCTATTTATTTAAATGTTTACAGTCAGTGGAGGCTGGTGACTCCTGTGTCAGTGGGGCTTCTTATCCATTGCATCTTTTTATTTGAGCTTTATAGGAGCTATCCATGGCGCTCCATGGTGGTGAACCTATTATGGGGATGGAGTTCAGCCCCATGGATAGCTCCTATAAAGCCCAAACAAAAAGATGCAATGGATAAGGAGCCCCACTAACACAGGGGTCACCAGCCTCCCCTGTTTATCGTGCATCTTTTCACTCCTCATACTTTCACTGTGTTTGCACTCATGGCAACAGAATACTGGACTGGAAGGATCCTTGATCTTATCAATCAGACTTCTGCTTAGTTTCCTATTTTCATGAACATTCCATATTCTTAACAGGAAGTTTAAAAAAGCAGGGTTTTCATCAATCTGCTAGCTAGCTGCTACCCTCCCACACTCATTTTGTGGGCAAAATGAATGATAGGAGGAAAAATGCAGATGAAATGAACTCATGATATGTCAACTCTCATTCTCCTTGATTTCAGACAGAGAAAACCACGGAGTATAATTATAGAACGGGTAGTGGGGCTCTGTTAACCAGTTGTGCATAAGATTTAAACTAATAACTCAGTAATTAGAAGAAAAATTAACATTAATGATATGTACGCATTTTACTCACCCTAAACAAATGGAACATTTTCTGCTTATTACTGCCAAATTGTCGTTGCATTTATTTCATTTTTATTGTTCCCTATATGTTGTGGTTTGATTAAGAATAATTACAGGTTCAGAAAATCTGTATGAAATTAAAGGTCTTTTTCATTTCTTTTAAGTCATCTTAAAAGGAACATAGTTACACATCATTTTCTCCACTGCCCTCCATCAAAGTACAAACATTTGTATTTTAATGCTTTCTCCCCCACTTTTCACTTTTGAAGCAGTTATCCAGGTCATAAGTAAACTGGCACTAGAAAGCATGCATCGCTTGTAACCTGCACTTTAGAATTTATTTATTTTAAGCATTTTAGGCCATCTTTCTAGATAAAGTCCGCTGAAGGCAGCGTACAATAATACAAACCACAAACCTGAAATAATTTAACATTAGTAATACTTCTTAAATCAGAAAAATTCAAAGATATGTAACATTTTTAAAAATAAAACAGCCAGCACAAAATAATGATCACAAAGCACATCAGTAAAGTAGTAAATCAGCAGCATATCCAAAATCACATCATTTAAAAGCCACTTGGAATAGATAGTCTTCAAAGCCTTTTTGAACAGCTGGACTGAAGGGGCCAACCACACATCTTTCAGGAAGGTTCCATACTGAGAAAGCCTTGTCCCTATTGCCTGCCTATCTAACTGATCTTATAGGTCAATGTTCTCCAACCTTGGGTCCCCTGATGTTTTTGGCCTACAACTCCCAGCATGCCCCAGCCAGAGTAGCTGGCTGGGGCATGCTGGGACTTGTAGGCCAAAAACATCTGGGGACCCAAGGTTGGAGAACACTTTTATAGGTGGACCAGCAAGCATGGCCCCTCCAATATCAGTCTCAAGGCTGATACACACAGAGGCCTGTATACCCAATGAAAGCTGCTTAAAACGATTCTAAACCAATTCTGTCATGGGTGCTGCCTCCATTTCCCAAATGATCCAAAGAACAACAATCACAGAAATGGCTCTGTGTGAAAACCTCTGCTGCACCCTCACAGTATTAAAATTCTTGTTTCCTTGGTAGGAGAATGGAAATTACCGTACATTAAACTGTTAAGTTTAATTGGTCTTCTATAGGTAAGAAGTTGAAACAGACTAGCAGTTGAGATTCAAAGGGAACTCCTTTTCCCATAGTGGGTTTATTTACATCTCTAGGCAGGGACAGCCCAAGATATTTTTCTGCCTGAGGCAAAAAAACAAAATGCCCCCCTCTCCCATTCCAACTGGATTGCCTTCAACACTGATGATGCGACAGTGCCCCAGGGCCAGCCCACTCATGAAGCATGGTGAGGTGCCCGCATCAGGTAGCATAGTGGGAGGAGCAGCGAATCCCACTCCCCCCACCCCTGCCAGGAGGGTCCCTGCCAAAGCCTCCAGCAGGTGCTCTGTGATGGCCAGAAGAGCTCCCATGAGGTCTCGCAAGACCTGTGCAAACTCCTGCAAGAGTCCACCCAACCACTCTCATGCTGTGGTATTTGCTGCAGTGAGAGAGCAGCCAGTGGGGCTCTTTTCATAGATCATAGAGCTGGAAGGAGCCTATACAAGGCCATCGAGTCCAACCCCCTGCTCAATGCAGGAAACTAGAGGAGGGGTCTCCCATCCAAGTAACAACCAGGCTTGACCCTGCTTAGCTTTCCACGCTCAGACAAGCTGAGCCAGCGTGAGCCACAGGCCTCTCTAGAGCAGCTGCCCGCCCTCTCCTTCCCTCATCATGCACAGCCAGAATCAGCAGCTGTGGAGGCTCCTGTGAGGTCTCACAAGACCCATGCAAACTCCCACGAGAGCCCCACACTGCCACTTCTTCCTGCCACGCAGCTCTTCATAGAGCTGACCCAGAAGTAGTAAAGGTAAGGGGTGTGTGGAATGGGGGAAGCATGCAGAAAATACCCCAACGCATTTGTTACACATTTGCTACACAAAATCCAGACATCTCGCCTCAAGCAATCATTTCTGTTGCATGAATATTAGATCTGCTAAGCACTCAAGCTGCAATTCCCCATCACCATGTCACCCTGCACAGGGAAAATGCCATTATTTTCCCAGCTAGAGGATCCATTGCTTTTGTGAAGGTTGTCCAGAATATGGTTGTATGTGTGTCATGGCACATATTAAGACAGTGGCTCTAACATCACAAATGTTCAGACACATTTTCCCCATCCCTTGCCTTCAGCAGTTTGTGAGCCTTTCAATTTTAAAAAAAAGCATTCGGAGACATTTTGTTCATGTCTTTGATGACTATTTACTCCCCATTTTGCTACTGTAGCTCTCGAGTGCTAATCCAGCAGCCTCCTTTTCAGAAGGTCAAAAACAAGGCTTGCCAATTACTATATTTTTATCTCTTTGCTGGCTGTGCACTGCCCCCAGTGTGCAAAGCTAGCACAGTACATGCCCTACCCCATTAAAGAGAGGGAGAGTTCTGAAGACCAGCATAGCCCATCCCCTACAGCAAATGGATAAGATACTACACAAGAACTATAATTCAGTGCTACAAATAAAACCCATTGGCCTTGTTCACATGATCACCATGGCATCTGCCAGCACCTGTTGTGAATATTCAAGCCACGGCAGGGCTGTCGCCATGGATTTTCATGATGTTCAAACCCAGCAAGGATGGGTTGTTGCCATAATTAACAAACCACCCATAATCCATGGGCCGTTTTGGGGTTGTGGGTGGTTTGTTAACATGGCAACAACCCACCCTTGCTGGGCTTGGACAACATGATAAGCTGGGGCAACCATCCGCTACAGCTTGAATATTCAAAATGGCCAACGGCACATGTCGCACCCCATTGTGCCTTAAATAAGCCACGGTGGGCTGTGGCAATTGCATGGACTGGCCCATTATGTGAACTGTGGAGAAAAAGTGACAGAGTTTCCTGCACCACACACACACACACACACACACACACACACACACACACACCTCCTCATGTGTAAACAAGTATAATCCCAGCTGGGAGCTGAGAAATGCAAAATGTACATAGCTGCCTCTGATGGCGCCCATATCTTGATGTGTAGGTGCCACAGCCATCCGCATGCAAATGTGGCCCAAGCACTCTAGTCATACTCCAAGAGCCACCCCTCCCCTGCCTGAGCCCAATGAAGTTCATCCTGATTGGCTAAAGACACCTGAGCTACTGAAAGGAGGAGGGAGGAGAATCTATACTGCCTGCCCTAGCATTTAGTTTTGGTTGTTGTTGTCTGCACGCTTTCGCAGGAGGAGGGCTTTTGCTGAGGCAAGCCCTGAAGAGGACAAAACCCCCAGGTAAAGAGAGTGCCTGGGTAGTTACATAGTAAAAGAACTAGCTTTGTTGTTTTATAGCTCTACTGTATATACCAAAGTGTCTCCCCACCTTTTCTCCTTCCCTCATTTCCCACCCTTTGTTGTAAACTGTTTACCTTAAATAAACTTTCTTGGTTTTACCCCACACGCATGTGTGTGGTTCCTCTGTGGTTCAGTGCTAAATCCAGTGTATAGACCCAGGGCCTGAGAGAATCAGGTCAAGACGGCAGAGCTAAGGCTGGCAGTTTTGCACCTTTGATCTCTGGTCTTCAGTAAAGGACCGGTTGGCAGTCCTTTCACATGAACCATTTGGAAAGAACCAAGAGAGGCCCAGAGGGGAAGGGACAGACCAGGAACTTAAATGGAAAGGGTGCTGGAATGCTGGTGGATCTATGGAAATGGAAAGGGAAGAAATGAAGGAGGCCAAGGAAATGGCTATGTGGTCCCCTGCCTTAGTCTTATGTATTGGTGCTCAAACACCACCATGGAGTTGTCAAACACAATTCAAACAATTGGATCTCTGTCAGAGATAGAGAATGTGGATAATTCAAGACAAAGCCTGTGTGTGTGTGTGTGTGTGTGTGTGTGTGCACATGCGCATGCATGAGCATACACACACACACACACTTTGTTCCTACTCGTCCATTCATGGACAGTGCAGTTGTTGGAGACCATGTGAATTTGTACCCCTGTTCTAATGTTTAGTTAGGCCTGACTAGAGAATCTTGCATTCTTGTTTTCTTGCTTTCTTGCTGTTCTGTGAAACTGCTTGCTAAAGTTGCAAAGTGTATGTGGATTGAGATGTAAGAAAGAAAAACTTGTTCTTTCTCTCAGGACAAACATCAGGCTGACGCTTGCATTTCCCCCCCACTTCCCCCTTGCCTCCGCCTTTCTACTAACTGCACACACATTCCTTTTGCCTTTCTCTTATCAGTGTCCCTCTCCTTCGTACACACACATTCTTCGCCTCTTCTCAGGCCTTTTTCCTCCTTTCCCATTTACTGCAGCTGTAAACAAAGCAGCTTGCAACCTTAGTAGGCTCTAGGAGTCTGGGACTCAAATCAAGAGCCCCGTTTCAAGTTCTTCTTGATTCTTTTATACAGCATGGGATCAGATACAGGTTTGCATTACGTACAGTCACATTACATACAGTTGCATAGAAAAACATTCTCCTTATCATCACCTCTTTCACATACATTCAACGACTTCTTCTGTCCTTCCTTGGTGTATACTTCTGTTCCTTTCCAAAGTACAACTCTAGAGCCTACTTGAGGCCTCAAATAAAGTTGGTTTCCCTTCTCCCCTCGGTGTGTTTATTAGGCAGGGCACACCTGAGGCACAGACCACCACTTTGCCGGGAGAGGACACCTTTTTGGTGCTGGCAACACAGTCCTCAGAAGTCCTACTGAATACTTGAGAGGAAGTGTGTATAGGAGTGCAGCCTCATACGTGCACACATGCGTACACACACACCAAAGTACTGAATTATTCACTGAATTCCAGCCTCTGCCTTTGGGGAAAGTAATTGGTATTCAGTCATTCACTTGTATTCTGCCCATTTCCCCCAAAGCTAAAAGGGGGGGGGTCAATAGAGGTCAATAACACGCCTGAGTGACAGACAAGACATTTTCCTGCAAGGATGGAATTCCAGGGAAAATAGATTCCTTTTGTTTCAATGCATTAGTTCAATCATAGTCTCAGAAGAGACTCTTTTAGATCTAAAGAAGAATAATTGAAAGCTCATGTCATACTTAATATTAAAGTCATGACTCAGCAACCGCCAGACCAAAGTCCAGTTCAAACATTATTGAGCTGCTAAAACCTGGTGGGAGCATAACCCCTGTTCCCCAAGCTCCTCCAGTGTGCAACACAGTGTGCAACACAGTGTGCAACACAGTGTGCAACACAGTGTGCAACACAGTGTGCAACACAAGGGCTTTTAATGTACAACCACAAGAACACAGGAAGCTGCCTTCTACTGAGTCAGTCAGACCACTGGTCCATCTAGCCCAGTATTGTCAACACCAGCTGGCAGTGGCTCTCCAGGGTTTCCAATAGGAATCTTTCCTAGCCCCACTTGGAGAGGATGCTGGGAATTTCTGCATGCAAATTTCTGCAAGCAAAGCATGTGCTCTACCACTGAGCTACAGCCACATCAGACCTTATGGGTGATGCATCCTAGAAGGGAAGAACATGTGCTTCCTTTTCCACCAGAGGAAGGGACTCTGCAACTGCAATTTCTGCCATTTCATAAATAGGTTCCAAGGATTTTTGAATCACTCTATTCAGTATTTCAAATTAGTTTATCATTCATTTTCCATTAGAAATTGGGCTTTAACATAATCAAAAGTAGGAACAGTGGTGGGGGTGCGGGGTTAAGCATGCACGTAGATACAAGCATGTCCAATGTGCAGTTTTTGGTATGATGAAAGGTCAGATTTTATGCTAGTCCTCCTGGCATCCTCCACAGGCTACAAGTGTAAGCACATTTATTTTTAGTTATGACCTGTTGAACTCAGTGGAGCCCACCTCCATCTGTATGTGTTTAGGATGGAGGTTGCATTAAACAACTACAGAATTGGTAGTTTACATTAATTTTTTTTAGGTGGTGCCTGTCAAAACATTTATTCTGTTCCCTCAATTTCAGCAATTCTGTCGAAGTTGAAAATGATGACAAAAGACTTGGCAATCTACGTTTGAGAGCAGATGAAATGGCCCTCCATTGTGCACAATCAGAGAGAAGATTCTTTTTACTGAAGGACTGATCCCTGTTGGCACCAGGTACTCATGCTTTCAATTAATGATTCAGCATTTATAAATTCAGGTAAGTCTCACTCTTTGAAGAATTGATCCTGCTACTGAGAGCTTGGCAGAAAACACATACTCATCTTTCCCTTTTCAATTTCCTGAAGGGGGGGGGGATGGCATGGTGCAATATAATCTTCCCAGGTAGTACTGCCCCAGTGCCCCAGTCCAGAAGACCACATGGCAAACTCCGCACACAGCGAGGTGCTTACAGGTCCATTCAGACCGCCACCTCCTTGACTGCCTCACAAGCGACTCCAACACTCGGGGCAGCTGCAGAATCATATTCTAACCCAACAAGAAGAGATGTCTCCAGGGGAAAGGTTTTCAAACTCTATTCCTGAAAACTCTGAGATTCCTCAGTAGGTTATCAAGGGTTCTTTCCTGAAAACACACACAGTGTCAGGCTGCAGGTGTTGGCCTTAGAAGATGTAACCCCACTGGCGTTTTTGTGCCATGGGAATGCCCAGCTATCATTGTGTTATAAGTAGGGGTGGAGATAACTTACAACATCACTGGGCTTCCTTCTATTGCATGCTTGTACTGCCCCTTTTAAGTACTGCCTATGTCTCTAGTAATCTGTTGCCAAGCTGGTCTTTACACACAAGTGCCTTCAAGAAGAGCAAGCTCTGTAGCAATCCAGGCCATGCTGAGACCGCAAGCTGGCTAAGGCAAAGCTGGCCCCTTCGTCCTGAAGGTCACATAAGGTAAAGTCAGGTTCAAGAGAACATTGCTGGACTTGGCAAGACATATCCAGGCAGCCCTTTCCAGGACCACAGAATGTGCCAGTGAGCTCTGCTGCTGTAGCTCTTTCCACTATTGCAGATAAGTGAGGGATGTTGCTTCAGCCAAGAGCTGAAGCCAACTGAAGCTATATGAAGGCTAACAAGGCCTGTTTTGCAGTTGGCCCTGTCCCCCTGGAGGAGGTGGCTGTGCTTTTTAAAGGGCCCTTGTCAGGTTGCGTAACAGCTGGATTCTAAGAAGCTAAAGAGCAGGAGACATTGCTGAGGACTCAAAGTCTGAGGCAGGCAGAAGAACCACAGCCTCTGGCTGGGAGGGCATGGGAGGAGGTGCTGAAGGTTTTCCCCTGAGTGGAGCAGCCTATAGCCCTCCCTCATCTGGGCAGCATAGGGGGCTGGATTCAGGGGTCATGACACAAGCGTCTGCTACTGATCTTCCTCTGTAATGTACAGCTGCAGGGTATTTAGTATTTTCTGGGGAGCACTCTTAGTTCATGCAAGGCAACAGTGAGACCCAATAGACCTGGCCAGCATCCACATGAACTATGTATGTGCACTAAAATATATCTCAGAGATTCCTTGAGAGACAGGTGTTCCTCAAGATAGAAAGATTGAAAATCATTAAGCTATGGGAAGGATATAAGAAACAAACAGGTATACAAGCCCTTGAATGCACTTAAAGGGGCTCTTGGGATTGTGGTCCACATTAAGAGGCATTAGTTCCTTCATTATAAAAAATGTTTACAATTAAAACAGGGGTGGGCAACCTGTGACCCTCCTGGTGTTGCTGGACTTTAGCTCCCACCATCCCTGACAACTGGCTATGTGTCATGGATGAGGACCCGAACCCCTAATCCTCAGAGGATCCTGACACTTCAGCCTTAGAAGATGAGGCTCCTGAGTTAATGCTCCAAGAAGACATCTCAGTTACAGAAAGGTCTCATGAGGCTTCTACCTCCCCAGAACTAAGTTCCCCAGAAAGACCCCCCCAGGGACCTCCCCCACCCCCTGCATCCACAGGAGGTTGCACTGCTGTCCTCAGACTCTGAGGACTCCAGCCATGCAGACATTGGCATGCCACAGCCACCCTTGCGTCATCACAGCCTGAGGTTGCTAAAACAGATCAGTTTAAGAGAAAAGGCCTTACTTAGTATGGAGGTGGGGCCATCCAGCATAAAGGAAGCCAAACCCTACTTAAGGCTAAGTTTCAATCTGCTGTTTGTTGGAGCAACATACAGACAAGCTTATCTGGCTTCCAGCCCCAGCACCCCACTCGGAGCTCTCTGTGGTGCTTTTCTGTTCCTGCCTCGCTGAGAAACCTGACTTGCCCCAGACCTTGGAAAGCCCAGTCGACAATGGTGACCTCACCAGTGCCCAACAATGCTAAGCCCTAGCCACAACAGAGGCCAAACAGGAAAACCTTGCTGGCTGGGGCTGACAAAAGTTGGAGTCCAAAAACATCTGTAGAGCTGGACGCTGCCCATTCCTGAATTAAAACATACATATAAAAATGGGAAGGGGTGTTCTGTATGCTATTTGAAATAAATTTCTAGGAAAATTCAAACCTTATTTTCAGAATAGACATGTTGTTCATGATCTCTATCAAGCCTACTCATTCCCTCTGCCTCTCTTTTTCAGCATGATGGATGTAGTAGGGTCTAACAAGAACCAACTTTGCCCCTTCTTTTCCAAGAAAGAAAGAGAATGACATAATTTAACTACCTGAGGTGACAACTCTGTCATGGATGCATATCAAATCTCATAAATGGATTCAGTACATGCTTTCCACATTTGCATATAGAATTCAGTATATCTTGCAGACCTATAAAAACAATGGAAGCTAAGCCACACAAAAATTGTGTTTTAGGTGAAATACAAGCAAACATCCATCAAAGCTCAGCCACATAAAAATGCATCTACCTTAACATGTATTGTTCTTCCTGTTGTGAACAATTTTGTTTATTAAAATCTCTAAACACATATACAAAAAGTGTGCTATGTGGCAAATCCACAGGTCTGAAATATTACAGCACAATTGTATTTACAGACACAAACCGTCTGATTTGATGCAGATCCTAAACCATTTTATAATGATGTCTCATTCATCTGAAATTTGGTCTCAGGGTTCATACTTTTAAATGTATTCTTTGAAATGATGTAAGTGGGTAAGAATGGGTGGGTACCGAGCACCAAAAAATATGATGGAGTGCTAGCAAAGTATTTAACCTAAATTAATTACTAAAGGATGGACACCTCAGCCTTAGAAGAGGCAGACATACATTCTGAACTAAATTTTTGGAGTTCTGCTAAAAAAAATTATCAACTGCTTTCTAACTAAATTCTAACTGGGAACGTTGTTTTATTTTAATTTTTGTTAAGGATAAAATCGGATCCCAGACGTGACATCCCTGAGTATTTCGTATTGTCATCACTAATTTTAATTCCTCTCTCCATTTCCTTTACTTCCATTTCTTTATTTGTACATATCTACCATTGACATTTCTATCTTGTTGACATACCACCAGTGCGTCAGCTCCTCTGGGAACCTTAATGCCACTGGATTTTTACCTGCATGCTCAAAGTTTCAGGGACCTGTCTAGTATGCACTGGGCAAAAGGCATTCATCACTTAATTCCATTAGTGGCCAGGCTGTCAAGCAGGTTATATGTACATTATTTTAATACTTTCTCAAATGGACATGATTGAACTAAATTGCATTATGATGTATTTTACTCCCTCTTTTTCCAACTCCCTTCCCACCCCCACTTTTTTCCTGGAGAACAGGACATTTTATTTTTTCTTGCACTATCACTAGCATCACCATCGCAAAACCATGTCATTCTGAGCCTCAGGGCAGCTAACTGGGATGTTAAATACAGTCTTTCTGACTCCCTGTCCTAGGGGGGTTAAAGAAATTCAAGAATGACGTGTTCAATTGCAATTAAGCATGACACATGCACACAGCATGACCTTCGCTGGGCTCTTTGATATTATTAAAAACATCCTAGGTCAAGGAGGGACAAAATGTTTAAAAGGCAAAACAAAGTAGAGTGTGAATTAGATTTAGCATAAGATTTTGGTCCTGAGTATTATACCTCATGCCAACAGCATTGCCCCAGGCCAAAAGAAACACAAAAATGCTGAAATTGAGACTTTGCATTACACTAATGTTAAGCTATTTTAAGAACAAAGGGGAATTACTTCATATATTCATTGAATAAGGAGGAGTATGCTTTCTGAAAAAAGTATCTCTGAAACCGACTCCCAAAACACAGCTGCAAGGAAATATAAATTATTATGCATTGTCAAAGAGTACAGCGATTTAGCAATAGCAGTAATTCTTCCCATAATACTATCTTTATAACCAGCTCCATCAGTCTACTCCCTCCCTCAACTGTCATCTCATAGCAGTCATTCATTCCACCTGGCCACAGCAGAGGGTGTGATAGTAAGCACAGCTTACTCAGCTAACAAACCAGCTCCATTGGGCTCCTTGGCTCTCACTCAACTGTACTCCATTTTAAGGTACTGTGATATTAAGGATTTAAATGTAGGGACTCCCAGCGTGGCCCACCCAGAAAATCCTAACAGGCAATGTGGGGGGTAGTTTATGGGGAAGGGGCATGGAATTCTGGGGAACCCTGGACAGCTGGATTCTGTGGCCTGGAAGGCTGGGGTTCTGCACCCCTGCAAAAGGGCTTTAGAAAGGTCTGCATCATCAACCAGGGGTGGTCCTGCCATGGAGCAGGATGAAGTGACCTGCTGCAGGTAGGAAGGGGGAATAGTTGATGGCCATTTGGGCTTCATTTCAAGAAGCAAAACACCTTGGTGCTGGCACTGATATCACCACTTTGAATTGCTCCTGGGAACTAATAGGTAGAGTAGCTGCCATGACACCGGTCGAATATGTTCCCACCACGTCAGCCACAGCATTCTGCACCCACTGCAGTTTCCAAACCATCTTCAGGGACAGCCCCATGTTGAAGACATTATGGTAGTCAATCCTAGAAGTTGCAAAGGTGCAGGTGACTATGAAGTTCCTTGCTTTTCAGGAAGGGATACAGCTTACAATGAAATGAAAATGCTCTGAGACTTGGTTACCATCTGTTCTCTAGTAGCAAAGCTGGATTTATAAGCACTCTAGGCTGTGCACCTTGGGCTAATAGACGCCCCGATTGAAAACGGACCTCTAGCAGATTTTTCCTCATAGATGCAGATCTTTAACCACCTATTGAAACATTTCAAAACCCTTTATATCAATTTCACTGATATGTCAGTTAATCAAGCCATTAATCAGTCCATTCATTTATAGACAAATATATTATTTATTTATTTATTTATTTATTTAAAACATGTATTTACCACCCATCAGCCAAAAGGCTCCCTGGGCGGTTTACAAAAACAGTACCAAAAAACCAATAAAAACAACAAAAACATAAACATATTAAAATACACCAAGGTAAAAACAAGCAGCCAAAATGAATTCAATCCCGAGGTACAGTGGCAATAATAAAAGGAATAAAAGGAATAGAATTATCCATTAAAATATTGGGTAAATAAAAAGGTCTTCACCTGGCGCCTAAAAGAATCGAGGGTAGGCGCCAGGCAGACCTCCTTGAGAAGTTGATTCCAAAGATGGGGTGCCACAACTGAGAAGGCCCTTCCCCTAGTAGCCACCCTCCTAGCCTTCATTCTAAGGCATTCATTCTAAGTTTCATTAAGAGTTGTTATATAATTCATTGATCAATCTTGTAGTCAGTTTTATAATCAATTTCAAAGTATAACTGTTATTAATTATTTAAATCAACCTATTTGCTGTTCTTCATCAACTCTTCCAATCAATTTTAATATTAGTCTATATCATTGCACATTTCTCCCTCCTCACTTTTCTTCAAACAGTCCATCCACTTCAACAACAAAGAAAGGTCTTACTGGTTCTTTATATTGTTCAAACAACCTTCCCAGTAGGATTCATCAAATCCTTACAAAGATTTATGCAAAACAAATGGTCAGCTAGTCACTTCTTTTCTTAATGATTCTTTCAGGCAGTACTTATGCTAGCTTGTCACATTCTCAGTTGAGTTATAAATACATTGGAGGAACAAACCTTTGCTAAAGAGCAGCCTCAATAACACCCCATTATTTCAAGCCATCACTTAAGCATGATAAAAAGAAATTGAATAATAAATATATCAATTACTTTGGTATAAATAGTTGGTTTACAAAAATAGGCACACCTCCCCCATTTGTCTCTAGCATTAGGACTTGTGTGGGCTTACCAAAGGGGGTGACCTCCCCTCCCGGCTTCCTCTCTCTGACATCATCATCATCAGGCGATCACTCGTGACCGAGTAAGATTGTCTTCCGGGATAAAAGGAGGAAATTCTAAAGAAGATTGTGTAGACTCTAGCGATGGGTCCGTAAGTGACTGTGGAGGCCAATTCTAGATCCACACAGCTTCCCACAGTGAGGACACAGGTTACCAGATAGAAGATGGTCCTGTAAAGGATTCATTTGACGTGCTTTTCGCTTAGCACGTTTCTCCCTTTCACCTTGCACTCGGGCTTCTTCAAAGTCCATGGAACCTTTGTGAAAGGCCAACCTCCATTTAGATCGTTCATGGGCCAGAGCTTCCCAGTTTTCGATGTTTATATTGCATTTTTTTAGATTAGCCTTATGAACATCTTTAAACCTCTTATATTGACCACCGATATTCCGCTTTCCATCCTTGAGTTGGGAGTAAAGTAACTGCTTTGGGAGACGGCAGTCAGGCATTCGAACAACATGACCGGTCCACTGAAGTTGGCGTTGAAGGATCATTTTTTCAATGCTAGTAGTCTTTGCTTCTTCCAGTACACTGACATTTGTTCGCCTATCTTCCCAAGTAATTTGCAGGATTTTCCGGAGGCAACGTTGATGAAACCTTTCAAGGAGGTGGAAGTGACGTTTATAGATAGTCCATGTTTCGCAGGCATACAATAAAGTTGGTAATACAATGGCTTCATAAACCAGTGTTTTGGTCTTCTTACAAATATCCCGATCCTCGAACACTCTATGTTTCATTCGAGAAAATGCGGCACTTGCGGAGCTCAGACGATGCTGGATTTCACTGTCGATGTTAGCTGTAACAGAAAGATAGCTGCCAAGATAGAGAAAATGATCGACATTTTCCAGTATTGTCCCGCCAAGCTGGATAGATTGTCTATCCAGTATTGTCCTCTCTCTGACAACACCGCGCTGGTTAACCATCCCAGGTGCATTGATCTTTTATAGTTGCTTAGATCTGTCCTCCAGATGGGCCTAGGGAAAACGCATTCCACAGCTTCCCAATTTCTGGAAGCAAAGCATCCTGACAGCTGCTGGATAGGGGGGATTAGTGAACTGACAAAGAGGGGTTGAGAGTGGGGGAAGCCAGTGACTGCTGACTCCTCTCCACTTTCGCTATCTCTATCTCCCTCTGCCGTAGACACAGGGTGATGTATGGATCCCTGATTCAAAGACACATACAAGCTTTCCCTTGTCATTTATGAAGAAGTTGTTTTTGGGTGTGATAAAATCTCTCTCTAAGGAGATGAAACATGTGTCGTTTGTTCTGTCTCCAGGGCTGGAACAGTTTGGTATAACAGCAGATAAGACCAAATCCTAGAACCTATGGAATGTAGCATGATCTGTGATCCAAACACCATCCTCAGGAACAAGAATCTACCTTGCCAGATGCACCAGTGGAAAAGCATCCCGCTTCCTAATGATAGGAACATTTGTAGGTTGTTGTGCATGGGGATGCGGACTATTAAGTATATGAGGATGATGGACCATTAGGTATATGAAAGATGGTAGAAGAGGACATCTACTTTGTCTGCCATCAGCTGCTCCTGCAACCCTCCACCCAATAGGGCCAGAGCCAGGGTGGGCACCACCCCACCTGGAGCACAAGTTTGCCTGCCTACCCATAGGTCCCTTTAAGCACCCTAACAAAATCCCAGTGGTAAAATTCATTCAAGAGTAACCACATACGATTAACATCCTTAATTCATATGAAACAAAACATGTAACAGTAATTTCATTGAAGGTGTTTGCAATTAATTTTCCATGACACTTGGCTTCTATACAGCCTGGAGGCATTTAGTTAATGAAGGTGGTCACTGTAAGTACGTAAAAGCTTCTGAACTTAAAAATAGCTATTTTTATTCAAGTTAAGCATTTCTGATGTTAACAATTCAGAGATGCTACAATATACTTGGACCTGGCAAGAAAGGGCCATAGCTCAGTGGTAGAACGCCTGCTCGCCATGCAGAAAGTCCCAGGTTTGATCCCCAGCATCTCCAGGTAGGGCAGAAAAAACTCCTGCCTGAAACCCTGGAGAGCTGCTGCCAGTCAGTGTCAACAATACTGGGCTAGATGGACCCGGGGTCTGACTCGGTATAAGGCAGCTTCCTATGTTCCTAACAGGGTTATAGACATTTCTGTTAGTTGTGAAGAAATCACCTATTTCCCTCTCATATTTTAATCACCTAGAAATGTGGCAGCCCCGCTTATAAGGAAGGCTGGTTATGGCCCTGCATTCCTCTCAGCCAATCAGCCACGGCCTTTGGAGGACAAGGTTGTTGTGATAGCAGCCAAACCTACTTGTTACATTCATATTTGTTATACATGCCTCAAATCGGCAGTGACCCAAAGTCCCACCCTAGTGCAGAAAAAGCCCTCCATCCAGGCTTCAAGCTGCTAGAGAGGCTTTTCCCCAACCTGGTTCCCTGCAGATGTTTTGGATTACAACTCCCAGAATTCCCGACAATTGGCCATGCTGGCTGGGGAGTATGGAAATTGAAGTCCACAGCATCTGGAGGGCACCAGGTCAGGGAAGGGTGAGCTAGATCATGCCACGTTTCAGTGCTTTCCGTCAGCTATTGCTGAATCTGTGGGCATAACTAATCTTCTTACCCTGGTTAAAACTTCTTCCTGCGCAAGCACCTTTCAGAGTCAATCTGCCAAGGATTAAAAATTAACAAATATGCAGTTGGTAGTTCTTGAAAATCAACATCATGTAGCTGCTGAGCAAAAGTGACACCCTAATAGGTCACAAATGAGAAGAGACAGAATTTTACTGCTAAATCTAACCACCACAGGGCATTATGGGAATTCCACAGGAACCTTCATATTCATGAAGCTTAATTATACCGAAATTGCCAATCTGTAAAGTATAGCTACATTCAAGTACTGATTTCAAGACTAAAACATGAACAAAGAGAATATGGTTCCCAGGAGATGCTCTACAAGGATGTGCAGAGAGGCACCAAAGTGTGTGTGTGTGTGGGGGGGGGGAGGACACAAATCCACAGATGCTGTATTTATCCCAATGAAGTGGAATTGCGGTTGTAGAAAGAATTTCAATTTGGGGAGGAGGAGCATGGTGGGTAATTCTTAGGAAAAGGGTCAATGAGTCCTGGAGGGAATAATCAGTTGGCAATATTATAAGAATATTTATAAAGCAGCAACTGCATAACACCAGAAATCAGAGGTACACAATTTAGTACTAGGATAATGGCAATGGATCCTGAGTGCCTTGTAAAAGTCTCTTTTAAGAAACTAATCAAGTATAGTGCTGTATGTCATCCCTGGAGTTCATTAGTTCCTCTTACAACTCCAGACCTTGTTAATGTCCGCCATGGGATGTATATGCGTGCGGGGGAGGAAAACAAGCAAGCCTTACTTCAATGGACCAGAGGATGAAAGCCCCACTTTCTGCAGTGTGGGAATACAGATAATCCTGTGAAATAGCCAACAGGGCACAGGTTTTTAGTTCAGTTCATCACCCCTTCCATGCGTGAACAAAAGGATATTCCCACAATGGATGACCAGAAGCTAAGGATTACATGATGTGAAGCACTATTGTCATATGGCATTACAGTTCCTTGGAGCCATGGGCTATAGCCAGGACAATGCTGTCAACAAGCCTTAAAAACAAACCTCCTGCTTTCCACACAGTACTAACCTCCCCTACCCAACAGTTCAAACATTGAGAAGCTCTTGTTACCGAGAAGCTCAGCCATGATGGCATTTGTTCATGCGGGGTTTGGATTTTGGATTTGTGTTGGCAACCCCCTAGCACCTAGTCTAATATGTCTTTTGTTCTGGGAAAGGTTGTATGAGTTCATGGCAGCTAGAAGCAAGAGGACCCTAACGGTAATATGCTAGGCTATCTGCTTTTGTTGTCATTGGAGGTCATTGGCCTGTGTGTCCTCTACTGAAACTTAATCAAAGGAGTTAGCCTTCTGCAGTGTGCAAAGTATGGGAACTCTGGATAAATGTACGTGCCTTCATGATCTCCAAGTCACCACCTTACACAAGCAACCCACAAGGTTAACTTTAAACTGGTCAATCTAAAGCCTTGGCAGAAAATATGACCCAACTGTGAAGCACCCTCACCTCAAGATATACTAGCAGGGTGCCCCTCATGGCCTCCTTTGTTCCATATAGCTGCACCTGTCTCTCAGAAGAATGGCTTTCGTAATGTGTAGCCAAGCTAGCCCAAACAGTCATGCAGCCAGGAGTGCAAAGGAAGGTCCCTCTTCATCCCCAGAACCAAACTATTGTACCATGTATTCAGCCTCACCCTGAGCCTGGCCAAAGTCATTGCCCTTTATGCTCCCTGCTCCTTATTTGGCAGGCCAAAACTCCTTGCCTCTGACTCTTCTTGCTCTATCGTTATTGTTAGGAGCAGTCTGCCACTTCAGTGCTGGGGCTTGGTGTACTAATCAATCAATGTCCAGGTCTGTCAGCTACTCATGTAGACGTGCAAGTCTATGTGGATGTGTGAATGAGGATGTTTGGTAACACTTCATAAGTGGGAAGGGCATTTTGGACAAAACACTTCATTTGGATGCTCTTAAGTCTTTCCTAGGCATGTGGCATGGCCCTACATCATCTGGGCTATGTAAGCCAGGAGAAGGCACACACAAGGTATTAGGCGCACAGAATATTAGCTCCAGTATCCAGAACAGTATGCCTCTCAATACTAGCTACTGAGGAACATGAACAGAAAGGTGCTGTTGCGCTCAGGTCATGTCCTGCTTGCAGACTTCCCATAGGCATGTGGTTGGCCACTGTGGGAACAGAATGCTGGACTAGATAGGGCGTTGGTCTGATCCAGCAGGGCTCTTCTTATGTTCTGACGCTATATGGGCTTTGTCCAATCAAGGCCTTCACCCCTTTGTTGCCTGTTCCTCTTTGATAGGTTGGTTGCTCCTAGGAAAAAGATTCTCCAGGAGGAAGGTCTGTGTGACCTAAATATATTCCAAGCACCTCACAATGAGGTGCTTGGACTTCCTTTAAACTGTACTTGTGGTAAATAGGAAATATTAAAATACAGGAAGTAAACTGCTGGTGTGGAAGATGCAAGCAATGGATGGATGAATCAGTATGCGGCAACTTTCTCTTCAGAGGCAGCATATTCATGTGTAACCAGCGGTGTAGTGGAACTAGGCCTTGCAGGGACAAACTGCAGGCACTTTATTAGCAGGGACGCTGATGTCATCTGCCCCCCCCCCCCGCCCCAAGTTTTCCCTCTTCCCTCTGAGCTTAGCTGCAATCATCACAGTAGCTGGGTGGAAATGAATTTTCCCAGCAACAATATATTGTTGTGAGCTATCCTCGTTGTAATGCAAAGTATTTTGTCTTGGTCTTGAATGGGCAATTAAAACCCATTAGCTTTAGTAAACACCTGCTCCTATTGGAGATAAAACTGCTGGAACTGGTCTGTTAATATGAATCAACACGATTGCCTGGCCTGCACTTTTGTACTCTCCTGGGGGGCTCTGGAGACTGTCACGATGAGTGCCTTCACTTCAAAATTTACCACTACACCACGGTGCGTAACACTTCTGGGGGTGCAAGCTCAGTTTAATCCACAGCTGAGGGGTGAAACAACTTGCCTTAGTTTGTTTTCATGAATGTTGAAAAAGATCTCCCTTTGGGGGGAGATTTTTAGCACTTGTTATAAACACTTTCATGTTGGTACAGTGCTGTTCTGTGCATGCATAAACCTCCCCCCTGCCAGATGCCTGTGCCAATGTGTGAATGTCCAGGGGGTGGGGGAGCTGTGGCATGGCCCCACTCCCAGGTCATCATCTTGAGCCTCCTTCAGGTGGATAATACGTGAAGGGGGCTAAAACCACAGTCAAATGGAATAAACATCGCCCAGGGTGGCCGGGTGACCGGCCAGATGGGCGATTAATAAATATAAGAAATAAATAAATAAATAAACGGCATTGTGGACAAATGCAGCCAAGGAGTGCGGGAGCGAAAAGAGAAATAAGAGGAGGCACAGTGGGGTGGACAGGCCAGTAGAGTGGACCAAATAGAGGACAAGGTTTTACATAAAATTTGCATATGTTGATTTATATGTATAGATGCAAATGTTGAAGTAATTATTAAAACTGAAATAGAAATACAGTACATCTCACCAGTGTGGAAGACTGTGACCAGGTGACCCGTGTGCCTGCCTGTTCAGCCTCCTGAGCAAGTGTTACTTCTTGTTGAGCAACAGTCCTTACAGTTCTTTTATCTTTCAACCGGAATTGGACAGGGCAGCCCTTCGAATAGAGGATGCCTTCAAGTAGAGGACAGTCCTCTGGCAGACCTTCCAATAGAGGACTGTCCTCTCCAAAAGAGGACACATGGCCACCTTAGCAGCAATCAGAGGAAGAAAAGGCACAGGCGGAATAGCACCAAGACAATATGAATATTTGACAAGGTGAGGTTTTCTTCACTGCACTTAACATGCTAGTTTCAAAACAAATATTGAAATGAGAGCATTTTGCTGCAGGCCTGGTTCAGCCCTCTCTCTAGTGTAGTATTCCCACCACAGATAGAAAAAGAGGCCCAAGATGTTTCATAAAAACAGTAAAGATATTTCCTGAGGAAGGGTGAAGTCCTCAGGAACATTTGGGAACTGTTCTAAAAATAAGCAAGCAGAGTACTCCCTTTGGATCTCTCATCTGATGAAATATATAATTAAATTTTTAAAAAATAAGGCCACGGGTACTCAAAGCTTAGAATAAAAGAAAATGAGTTTGCGGAAGGCTTCAAAGTACTTGCTCCTTCCACCTACCCATACAGAGGTCAGCCTTCAGGTTTCCCTATGAAGTCTGAATGTTTGCTTGTCATGCATTTTAAAACCCTTTGGGATCATGAAGGTTCTATGTAAAAGCAAAATAGCACCAACAGCAGATGTTAATATGTTCTTTCCCAGTTTCTTTGCTTCATTATCCATCCTACTCCTTACTCCCACCTCCACTTGCCCCTGAAATATTTTTTTCCCTGAGAAATTACTCTCAAAAACACACACATAAAAAGCTGTTTGGTTTTTGAAAAGCTTCATTGTCGTACAGCCTTTCCCAACCTGGTGCCTTCAAGCTGTGTTGAACTACAACTCAAAGCATCCCCAGCCAGCCATGCTAGCTGGAGGATGCTGGGAGTTCTAGTCCAACACATCTGGAAGGCACGAGGTCGGGGAAGGCCCTTGTAGCACGTCGAGAACTCACTGCAACTAAACGTATTTCTGGAATTGGTCTAGGCTCCCATCTGTCCTCCGGACATTGGCTGCAACCCCTGAGAAGCCTCTCCTGAACAATGTGGGTTGGGGCGAGGGAGCATCTGTTGGGGTGATGAGATGATGGGAAGTTAACTTGGTCTGATTTGAGGAGATTCTCTCCTCTGCCAGGAGCTGCCTGTGCCCCAATCCACATCATTCAGGAGGGTCCCTTCACCCTCCAAAGAGGATTTTGGGGTGCAGGAGGCTGCAGCGAGAAGGATGGAAGGGGGGGGGAATGCCTTCCTTGAACTTCCTTAAGTCTTAGGATCCAAGCCAATATGTTGGTCAAGCCAAAGTTGGTCATTTCTGTCATATGTGGAACAGCTATCGAAGTCACCCGAGGGAATGGTCAGCAAGATGTTGAACTATGGGTATCACAAAAATTTGATCAGGGGTTCTTGACCATGCAACCATCCCTCCTCAAATTCTTCTGAGCAGAATCGAGAGTGCCTGCCTTGATTCTGCTCACACATCCCACACTCTGCTCTTGGTTACCCTGTTCCCGTCCACCCAAGAGCAAATAACTCACTTTGGAAGACAGAGAGAGAGAGAGAGAGCATCTCCAGCCAGTGAAGGGCTCTCACGAAGACAGGAGATACCCACTTGGTTTCTCCTCCTTCCCTCAACTATTTGCAAAGTGAAGGCAATGCCCACATCTTTTTCTACTGGGGATCATGCAGGATTGAACAACAAATCCTATGAATCTCAGCAGAAAATGCTGGTATAATTTTCTGCCAGGAATTATGGGGGCTGTAGTCCCTGGCAGAAAAAAAAGATACTGGCAATGTCTTTACTTTACAAACAATGGGGGAAGGAGGAGAGGCCCGGCCTCCCGGTCTTTGAGAGGAGAGCAGCCTCTGCCACCTGCTACCACACCTGAGCCCTCAGAGTAAATTCCGCCCGCCCCTTGGGGATGGGGTAGGAGACAAAGTTAATCAATCCCTTTGAGGAGGGGGTTTTTCCTTCCCCAAATGCATAAAAAGCCTCCTTTGGGGTTTTCAAGGATTTGAATGGAACACTCGAAGGGTTCAATTTATTTTCAGGGCAAGCACAAGGCTGCTTGCTTATCTCTATGTCTAACATCACTCCCTCTTTTAAACCAAGGTTACTGGCTAGTTCATGATAAACACCCTGAATCAGCAACATGAGGTGCCCCCCATCATGAATAAAAGACCAGAGATCTTTTATTAATGTTCTTCTCTGGGCAACAGCCGCCCAGTTCTAAAGAAATATATACAAAGAGAATCTGCTGTCTAAATGGAAATCACTTATCTAAATGGGACCATTGCTTATGGAAATGACTTTGTTTCAAGCCATTTCAATAAATGTCCTCAAGACCTTTTGACCGGAGGTCATGGGGTTATGGCAGTGAGGCTGCTGACTCCTATGTCAGTGGGGCTCCTTATCCATTGCAGCTTTTATTCTGAGCTTTATAGGAGTTATCCATGGTGCTGAATCTATTTTGGGGGTGGAGGTCAGCACCATGGATAGCTCCTACAAAGCTCAGAATAAAAGCTGCAATGAATAAGAAGCCCCACTGACATAGGAGTCACCAGGCTCCCCTGGGTTATGGCAAAGCAGTCAAAGGTCTGCCAGTTTCCATACAACATCACTTCCAGTGCTTTGCTATCCTGACCCAACCATGGGATCAAGGCAAAGGCAAACATACTCTGTATGAACACACCTCTTTGTATTGTATTCAATGGTGGCTTTGCCTGATCACATGGGTGGAGAACCTTTTTTCAATGAAAGGCCATAGATCCATGATCAATCAGGGTGCACATGACGGTGGGCAGAACCATAGCTAATGGTGGGCAAAGCCTCCCCATGTCGCTCACTCTTTCTCTCCCGCCCATCCCTTTTTGCTCAGAGGGCCACATGAGATGAGACAATGGGCCACATGTCACCCACACACCACAGGTTTCCCACCACTGCTTCAGTGGAAAGTGCTTCTACACATGCAATTGGAGCACCTGATTTTCATCCATCTCCCCTACTTAAGCCTCCCATCATCTCATGAAAGGAGACCATCCAGAACAGCATGGAATGTGGCATGGAGGGCTGCAGTAGGTGGTGGGGATCAGCGAAAAGTGGGTACCCCAACATGCGCAAGTGGAAGTGGCTTTCTGGAAAGGGGCTCTCAAACTTTCTATCCCTGAGGCCCATTCACCTGAGAAGGTTGAAAAATATTGCACCCCACCAATCACAAAATGGTAGGGCGGAGGCAGAGCTAGTCATAAATGGTGGTGGATGGAGGTGGAGTTTGGCATAATCTGCAGACGACCACTGACATAATTTTCTAATGATATCTAATCATTACATTCTTTGCCATAGTGATTTCCTTGTGGCAGAGAGTTCCATAGTTCCATTTTCCGCAAACTAGCTGCAGACATGGCTCTGGTGCCATTGTGTCTCAGCTTCCCCAGTTTCAGAAGACTTCACTGATCTAGGGTGTTTCCAGACAGAGAACTTCTTTTTTTTATTAAATTTTTAATTTTTCACATCTTACAACTACTAATGAATACAACAAAAAAAAAAAACAACATAAACATTGTGCACCCCCCCCACCTCTTGGGACCAAGTTATATTTCTCACCACAATTTTTTTTTAAATTTTATTTTGTGTGTGTGTGTGTGTGTGTATATATACGTATACAAGATATTATTCTATATTCCAAAAATATAACAAATCTTGACAAGGTTTGTTCCCCCTCCCCTTTACCAACACATAATCCAAAAATTTGCCCGAAATGTTCACAAAGGTGTCTTTCTCCAATTGTCCTTTTTGACACTTAATATTACACAGACAGAGAACTTCTAGCACTACCAATTAGAAAGCATTCTGCATCTATTCCATCTTTTTCGCCTTAACAGATTTTTTGCAGTAAGAGAAAGATGGAAGAAGTGGTGGAAAAACACAAGAGGGTTGCAAGTGGAAGACGACGCTGTCTGGACCCAGCATAAAATGGGGTTTTGTGGATTATTGAACAACTACATTATTAGGAATGGACGTACAAACCTAATACTTACACCATGAAGCAAGTGGTTTCACATTTCCTGTTCACTTAGCATTTATACTTTAATATCTACATGTAATGGCTTTGATAAGTGATGTTTCTATTTATACTGATGAACAAAAGGATCAGAAAACAAGGATCATTGTGATTGTGAATATAAAATTGCCCCTTTCTGTATTTCCTAGTATGAGGAGGGTATGTTCAGAACCAGTTTTGCATCCATAAATTACAGCAGAAATCACCATCAGGTGTTCATCTGATGAGTGTGCCTGTTGGGGGTGGGGAGAATGTTCTGTCTGTACTATAAATATTGCATAAAATGAAACACAGCTTCTGCCACAAAAGCTTGTAAAGAGCTCTGATACCAACAGAACAAATCAGGCAAACTGTAGTGAGTGCCACACTTTAAGATTTGGTTTATGAGGGGCCCTTGCAGCAGCAGAATTAGGGTAGGGATGGAGGCATTTGCTCTAAATGTATCTTCATCAGCAATACAAAGCAGGTATTTCCAATTATGCAATATATTTATACTTATTAAAATAATGTTAAGGTCAGCCAAGGTCAACCTAGGTATCTCCTAGGTCAGCCTTCCCCAACCTGGTGCCCTCCAGATGTGTCGGACTACAACTCCCACAATACTCAGCCAGCATGGTCAGTGGCCGAGGATGGCCATTCTGGTTTGAGACTGTGGCAGTTGTAGTCCAACACATCTGCAGGGCACCAGGTTGGGAAAGGCTGACCTAGGTATACATGCCTCACCCGATACCACACTTCACCCTGTGGCTGGCTGTAAACTATTTCTGTCACATCTTCCTCCCATAATCCCAGCATAGTTTCACTGTCAGTCACAGTGTAAGGTAGATTTGATGTTCTTCTCACTGCCTTCCATTCCACCTCTGTCCTCAGTAACTGAAGAATCCACTAAAATTTAGCAAGAACCCAGATCTGAATAAAAAAGGTAAGCAAAACAAAATCTATAAGAAATTATATGTTAACATTCATTTCAGGCTATATACAGTAGAACTTAATGCATCACTGTTAACACCAGATGGTAAAGAAACATTACATTATCAACTTAGCATGTATAATAAGAACTTGAAGAAGCTTACAAATATAAAAGTGTCTCCAAAGCGCCAGATGGTTGTGAGCAGTGTTCTGCACAGATACAAAGAAGACCAACATAGTTCTGGTTTGCATGCTAACAGTGGCAAATCATGGGTTAATTACCGTAACCCATGATTTGCCACAGCACACGCCAGACATGTCCTGCAGCCATTTTGAATATTCAACCTCCAATCAGGCCAACCAGAGGTTGTTACGTGATGTCTAATACCAGGCACTATAGGTTAACCATGGGTTAAATAACCCACAGTTAACCTACAATTAGTATTTCGGTTAACTGTGGGTTGTTTAAACCATGATTAATTATACTGTCTGAGTTCGGACATCACGTAGCAACCTCTGATCGACCCGATTGGAGGTTGAACATGCAAAATGGCCATGGAACACATGCTGTAGCATTCAGTCTTTTTGGATGGGTTTGCTATGCAAGACAAATGAGGCTCTAGTCAAAACAACCACAGTTCAGATGTGCATGAACTGCATGGTTTGATCCTGGTTGTTAGAACTATGGTTAGAACTATGGTTCCCTGAGTTTGTATGTACTGGGGAACATATGGACAATATCTATATTTACAAATCTGTGAGCCAGAATCAATAGGGCTCAATAAGCAGATTTAAACCTACTGAAAGTCCAAAACCAGTTGTTGCAGGGCAAAAAGCAACCCATCAGTGAAGACACTTAGGGCAAGACATTTTTGGCATGCACCCTCCTTAAATTTGCCTGCTGAAATCCATGGAATGGTAATGTCTTTGTTGATTTCAATAATTTCACACCAGGTTTTTGAGAGCATTCCCCTGTCTCCAGAACACTTGCAAAAGCCCTTGAGTTTTTCTGAGTACACAAATTAAATGCTTGCAAAATCCCAAACATTTTTGAGCAGAACTTGGGGATGTTCATGGATCCCTAATCCCAACTCTAGACTTTGTTGAGATTGAGTTCCTAGGCCATGGAGCATGGTGATGATGTCATCAACACCACATGGGCATATGTTTGTGTGCGTGGGGGGGGGGAGCTCCTGACCACTTTGCACTGTTGCTCCACTCAATCGGCCCAACCCACCACTGGCATACAACCCCTGATATGTTTTACCAGAGCGGCCCTTAGGCCAAAAGAGGTTCCCCATCCCTGTCTAAGCAGCAACATTTATGACTGTGGAGAAAGCAAACCTAAGCCCCCTGCCTGACACACACACACTCACCAAGGAGGGGGGAAGGAGACCCAGGGGGGGGAGACAACCAGTCTCCACAGATACCAAAGGGGACAAACAACATCTACATAGAATCACCCCAGGGGGGAAGGCAGGAAGCATCACCAGGTTTGTCAATGCTCTTGCATATCAGCCCCATCTACATAAGACTTGAATACCTCTCCAGGGCAGACGCTTCGGGCCCCTAAGAAATGGCCACTCAACACCATAGGATGGGACCATTAAGCAAGTAGCTGACCAAGGAGGTTCAATGTTGTACTTTGGTGCGTAAGTTCCTTTTTCAATGTTTATAACAGAAATAAGAAAAGCCACATTTCCACTTCTGTTCAACATCCAAAACTGGCCTTATTTAGGTGGTATTATTTTCTTGTTATTTATGGTATTATTTAATAAATTAATGTAAGGAAGCAGCAAGAATGGGCATTAGAAAGGCAATAAAGGCATTTATCAGCACACGCAAATTCAGTTAAAGCCTTTGGAATTGCAAAGGCCTTGCCCCCCTTCCTCTACATGATTTTCTATATTGAAATTTTGGAGTTATATCATTTATAAATGACATACACTGTGGCTGGTTTTCAAGTTGCCTCTTAATCTTTCAGTTAATGCCTCATCTGAAGCATCAGTGCAAGTTAAGTGGCTTAAACTAGATTATATTGCAGATGATATTGCGTTTGTTCCCTCCCCCCCCCCTTTTTGGCCTGTGTAGTTTGAGGTGGGGGAGGGGAAGGAAGGCTGCTACAGGTTCAATTAAATTAGCATCTCATGTGTTTAGTATCTGTAAACTCCTACAGAACATTAGTGCAGAATTACTTATTTCTTCCGAATGAAAACTATTGAAGCTTAGATGATTTGTATGTAGAAGTTTAGCTACACCATTTATTTCGGCTGCTCTTCTTAAATAAAATCAATGCTATTTTTGCATCCTTAATGGGAGCCTATTTAGTTAAATACACAGGCATTTTTCACCTTGAGCAGGCTGCAGCCTAAGATACCCCAGTTGCTGATGAGTAGATGGACACATGCTATAGGCCAGTGTTCTCTAACCTTGGGTCCCCAGATGTTTTTGGCCTAGAACTCCCAGCATGCCCCAGCCAGCTACATCTGGGGACCCAAGGTTGGAGAACACTGCTATAGGCCAATACATGAATGAGAAATTCTGACGTATACAGCATGGCTATACGGCCCACTGAGCAACATCTTTGGTTTGCTCTGCATTTAGGGTTGATACAATTCATGTCTTGAGAACATCCCTAAACTCTTTTGCGAGAGTGTTGGACTGGGACTCGGGAGATCCGGGTTCTAGTCCCCGCTCGGCCATGAAACTCACTGGGTGACTTTGGGTCAGTCACTGACTCTCAGCCTAACCTACCTCACAGGGTTGTTGTGAGGATAAAATGGAGGAGATGGAGGATAATGTAAGCCGCCTTGGGTTCCTTGCAGGAAAAAAGGTGGGGTATAAAAATAATAAATAAATAAATAAATTATCCTCTTTCCTTTTCAACTAGTATCTCATACATTCTATTAACCTTACCAATGTTCTTTAAATGTGTTCCTGAAATTATCGTAAGCCATCATTCTCATATGGTTAGCAGGCAAGAGAAGCAACGGGGACAGTTAACATTCTGTCTGCTATTGAATATACATAAAACAGGCTTTCCTTTGTAGTTGGGTGACAGCAACCTGCTCTGAAAGACAGGGGCATTCAGATCACTTATGGCTTCCATACTTGTACAATTGCAGTTATCTAACCAGTTCTGCCCAAACAAACCATCAGCCACTCACTTACCGTTAAATATTTATTTAGCAGCACCAACCATCATGCTAGGTGCTGGATAGGAAACAGTTACATGGTCCCTGACCACAGGGCTTACAGTCTAGATCAGGGGTCCTCAAACTTTTTAAACAGGGGGCCAGTTCATTGTCCCTCAGACTGTTGGGGGTCCGGACTATAGTTTGAAAAAATATGAACGAATGGATCAAGTAAAAAAAAAAAAAGGACCGGTGTGGCATAGTGGTGAGAGTGTTGGACTGGGACTCGGGAGATCTGGGTTCTAGTCCCCGCTTGGCCATGAAACTCACTGGGTGACTTTGGGCCAGTCACTGACTTGGACCAGTCACTGACTCTCAGCCTAACCTACCTCACAGGGTTGTTGTGAGGATAAAATGGAGAGGAGGAGGATTATGTAAGCCGCCTTGGGTTCCTTGCAGGAAAAAAGGCGGGGTATAAATATAATAAATAAATAAAATAAGATTGCAGCCTTACAGCCTCATCTTATGCATGTCTACTTGGAAGTAAGTTTCACTGAATTCAAGGAGACTTTCTCCCCAGGTAAGTTTACAAAGGATCACAGCCTTAAAAGTACAAACCCATTCCCTGGGGTAGGTCAGGAAGACCTGGTACCCAGAGAACATAGTGAGAGCCAGTGTGGCATAGTGGTTAGTTAGAGTGTTTGACTGGGACTCAGGAGATCCGGGTTCTAGTCCCTACTCAGCCATGAAGCTCACTGGGTGACTTTGGGCCAGTCACTGACTCTCAGTTTAACCTACCTCACAGGGTTATTGTGAGGATAAAATGGAGAGGAGGAAGATTATGTAAGCCACCTTGGGTTCCTTGCAGGAAAAAAGGCGGGGCATAAATATAATAAATAAATAAACCAACCAAATTGGCATACTCATAGAAGCTAGAAATTCTGATTATATAATTAAAAAGACGCATCACACTTCTCCCCAATTTTGTGAGGTATACTGCCTCAGCAGATGGAGGCTCTATTCCTAACTCTCAAAGCCAGGGGCTGCCTCACTGAAACACAGCAAAAGTTCTCACAGGACAGCGTCCTGCTTCTGAGGAGACAACAAGTTTTGTGCCCCACAGAAACTGGCATTCACTCACCGCTTGTGCTCTGCTGAGATTTGTTTTTTTCCTCTTCAGAATTCTTGACACCGCTTTTTAGTTCTCTTTTATTTCCCCCTCCCTTCCCGATTCACATGTTTATTATCAGTCTTCCCCTCCTTCTCCAAAGGACTCCTCTCCAGCTGCCTCTCTCTGCAGGCCTGCATCACAGGGGTGGCCCAAGATCTTTGGCTGCCTTTAGCAACATTTCCCACAAGTGCCTCTTTACCTTAAACCCCTAGTTTAAAAATACAAAGGTATAGACTGGGATGGAGGTGCAATTGGTGCAAATAGGAGGGAGTGGAGAAAAGTGCAGTAGGGGAAGACTTGGAACCTGAGAAGGTGCATCTATAACTGAAGGGGGAACGAAGAGAGATCTCGCTTCACCCACCACACACACACCTTTCCCCTCCCCATGGCGGGCTCGGGGCTGGGTCTCTGCCGCGGGCTCCAGGCATCCAAGCGCCGCGATTTCCCGGTCGCCAGCCCAGCCCCAGGGCGACGGCGGCGGAGGCAGCAGCAACGTGGTGGGGGGAAAAGGGATGGGAGGGGGGAAAGGGATGGGAGGGGGGAGGGGGAGGAGGAGGAGGGGGACGAGAAGGTAGCTGCGAGTGCCGCTCAGTCCCTCAGTCAGTTGCTCACTCGCTTGGGCGCCTTGAATCCCTTCACTGAGGTGGCGGCGGCAGTGGCAGAAGCTCTTCCTTCCCCCTCCTCCCCCTTCCCTCATCCCAGCGTAGCGCAGGGCTCGGCGAGAGCTGGGAAAGACGCTGGCCACAGGACTGCCACCCGCCCTGCAGGGCTCCGGGCGGGTGAGCGGCTCGTGCCCCGCCGGCGGCTCAGCTGCCCCTCCTCCCCTTACTGTGCAAGAAGGAGCCTCTAGATCGGGCGCCGGGCCGGATTAAAAGACACAGTGGGCCGGATGTGTCCCGCAGGCCGTACTTTGAGGACCCCTGGTCTAGATTCATTTAAGAGAGAGGAGGGAGAGAACGGGGCTTGAAAAATGAGTTGCAATTATGAAGGAGGGGGAGAGTTAGGTTGCAGCACATGCAGCTTTGATAACCTGAATTTTGAAGAGGGATCTGTATCACGAACATGGGACAGAAAAGTACCTAAATAGAGACAGAGAGAAATAGCTTGGCAAGAACATGGATTCTTATCCTCTTCTGTTTCAATCATCTCCTTCTCTTCCAATGCTTAAGTGGTACAATTCTGATATTTATTTATTTATTTATTTATTTATTCGTTCATTCATTCATTCCATTCCATTCCATTCCTATATTGCCCAAAGTTCTCTGGGTGGTTTACAACAGTGCCATATCAGAGGTAAAGAGAAAGAAATCACTCGTGTTTCTTTTAGACCTGATAAACATGCCCCATTTCTGTTGGCTGCGATGTGTCGGTGGTCTTTATTGTATTTGTTTTTATTATGTATGTTGCTCAGAGAGCTTAGACTATAGTGACTCATAAATTGAAATCAATCAATCATCATGATCATGATCATGATCATGATCATGATCATCATCATCATCATCATCCTATTTCTGTGTTTTGCCATTTATGTCTCCAACAATAACTGGGACAGAATTCTGGTTTTCCTCTTCTCTTATTGTAGACAGTGGACACAAAGAAGGATATCATGGAGTTACCGGTACATGTCAGGTTTTCATTAGCCAGTCACTGCATATGAAACAGGGCACCAAATACATTTAGATTTTTATCCCACCTTCTTCTGAAGTTTGAGGACAAACTACGGTGAAATAAATAAAAGCATGAGTTTGAAGCTTGGGAGGATTTATTATAAAACTAAACTTAGTTTGGTTTTGGCAAGCTAGTCCATGCCTGCAAATGCCTCTTATTATCCCTTAATTGGCCCATCACACATCATGTTCTTTAAACAACGTGACTTTGAGGACAAAGAGTTTGTTATTAGTAAAAGAACAACAGCTCATTCCAAATTGGTCCAGTTATTATTCTGAGGAGCTGCACCAGTGTTGATAAAATGTGCTAATTCTGGTTTTCTTTTCTAGCTTTAATGACCTTCATTAAATTGTAATCAAATGTACATCGAAAATTGTCATTAGTGTGTGCGAAGAAGGTGTTTAATGTCATTACATATCCAAAATGTCTCCAAAGAATTGCATGGAACCCCAGATATTGATTACTACAAGCCAGTAACCAGCATGTGGGCACTAAAAGCAGGGCAGGCCTCAATTACCTTCATTTTCTATTTGTCAGAGGTCTGCCCAGAATCTCTTTTGGGTAGAATGATTACAACCGGTCTTTAAAAGGTACTTTTACTTTGTGGGTTTTACTTAGTTAACACTATCACCTTTACCCATGGCATGCATTTGGAAGCCTTCACTGTGTGTATACCGTAATTCTACAGAGTGAATTGCCCAAAGGAGATAACAGTCTAAAGCTTTGTAATTCAGAACCCAACATTCAAATGTGTTGCCTGAATCCAAACATATTTTCCAAAGCTTGTCAGTAATGCTGGGACCATCTTTTGGGGAAAACATATTAAATGAGCAAACAAACACACACACACACACACACACACACACACACACACACCATTTGCAGCATTATCCAAAAGAAAAATGATGCAAGTCAGCTCTCTGTTTTCTCTACTGAATCACATAATCCCTGAACTGGGTAGCCATGACCTTCCAAAAGTAGCACATCACTATCTATTTGTTTTTAAAAGCCCATAGATAAAAGAGGAAAATAAATCTGAATTCACAGTGAAAGCAGACATCAAGTACTGGGCCATTCCCCAAATGGAATACAGTCAGATTTTATCCCTAGGTGAAGAGCTAAAAGTGACCTTCTTCTAGTTGTACATGACAATTTTCGACATCTGAAAAATATAGAATGTGCATTTATTAAGAGAGAGGTGGGAATGCAGTGTAATCTCTCTCTCCCTCTCCCTCTCCCTCTCTCTTTAACAGTAGGTGGCCTGTAGAATGCAGACACAGGACCATTAATCTTCTCAGTTGTCCATGTTACTGAACTCACAACAAAGCAGTAGTACAGCTTTAGTTTTTTGCCACAGTTTTATCTATCATCTCTTCTCCTAAAGCTGTTGCTGTTTAACTGAGGATAAATCCTCCACACATTAAAGGGAGAGAGAAAGAAAGGAAATAGAACCAACTAGTGTTTAGGAAAAACAACAAAAAGTCTTGTGGTACCTTAAGGACTAACTAATTTATTATGGCATAAACTTTCACAGACTATAGCTGCCTACATCAGATGCATGGAGTGTTATAGAAAGTTTCAGGTTTATACACACTACATATGGTGGGTGGGGTGGAGGACTTGTAAACAGTGACGTCAGAAGGAAATTAACACAGACAGTACTGCCAGTGACAATCCCATTGTTAACGGTGATCATTCACAGTACAGTTGCTGCTGATAACACAAACATCACAGCACTAGGTAAGCCAATGAACATGTGTAGTGTGATACATATCTTTTATCCTGATTCAAGCCTCTGGTGATAGAATTGAATTATAACAGAGCAGTCTCTTGCTCTAAACCCCATTTGAATTTTCTTTGCTCCACAATGGCCACTTTAAAGTCAGTGATCGAGTGTCTGAAGTGTTTTCCCATTAGCTTTTTTTACTATTGCCATTTCTGATATCAAATTTGTGTCCATTTATTTTCCATAGAAACTGGCCTGTTTTCCCTGTGTACAGAAGGGCATTGCTGATGGAAGATGGCATATATCACATTGGAAGATGAGCAAGTGAATGAACCTCTAAGGTTCTTGGTGTAAGTGTTTCCAGTGTAGATATGGGGACAGAGTTGGCATCTGGGTTTGTTGCAGGGTGTGGTCCCTCCTTGTTATGTGGCCTGTTGTTAGCAACCTAAAACAGTGAGTAGCTGTTTTAGGTTGGGGGGAGGGAGCTGTCTAATAGGGATGTACGGACTTTGTAAAACTCTTTCCATCTGCATTCTGTGGATTTTCAGGCACCTTTTGTTTCATCGTCCTCTCAATGACAGAATCAGATTTTGCGCAAATGCGTTTCCAGTGTAGATATGTAGACATTTCCATAAATTCGCACTTCCGAAACTGCACAAATCCCCCTGAAATGCACATTTTCATGCTTTAGTCTATTGGGGGAAATGCTCATTTTCAGTCGGTGTTTTTTTTTATCCTTGCATATTTTTCTATGACTAAATTTGCGTAAATTACAGAAAATTAAAAAACCGGTCAACAAGTCCATGGAATCTGTGTGACTTGGGAAAAGCCAGTCCGCTGCAGAATCCATGAGTCGGATTCATAGAAATCCAAACTCATTTGAGTCCATTGTGGATTTCTGCAACACCCCTAGGACTCTATAAGCAAGTACAGACCTATCATCCAAGGCCTGTGAGAGGGAAGTGCCATTGCCCAGGATGGACTAAATAATTAATGATAGATTTCAGTGGTTTTAGCTGGGAACTGTAGGTGACAGCAAGTAGTGTTCTGTTGTTTTCGGTTTGGGGTCTGTCCTGTAGTAGATTGTTCCTGGGTACCAGTATGACCTTGTCAATTGTTGTTTTTTCTCTCACTTTGTTGGGTGGGTATTAGAATCTGAGGAATGTCTGATTTAAATCCTTAAGTTGTGAATCTCAGTCCAATGAATCTGAACAGATATTGTTGCATTGTAGGGCTCAGCTGTAGTTAATGGATCTTGTAGTGTCTCCTGGGTGGAAGCTGTAAGTATATAAGTATGTGTATGTCAGTAGGTTTCTGATATAAGTTGGAGCTTATATGTCTGTTGTGTGGTTGCACTGTTGAATCTAGAAAGTGAACCTGTTGTGTGGACTGGTCAAGACTTAAGAGTGATGGTGGGGTGAAAGTTGTTGAAGTTCTGGTGAAACTTTGTCAGGGCCTCTTGTCTACAAGTCCAGATAATAAAGATGTCATCAATGGATCTCAGGTAGAGAAAAGGCTTTTGGGGACAGAAGCTGGGAAAGCATTGTTCTAAATAGGCCATGAAGATGTTGGCATTCTGTGGGGCCATGCGAATGCCCATAGCAGTATCATTGATCTGAAGATATATGTCCCCCAAAGCTGAAATAATTGTCAGTACAAAGTGGCAGGGTTTGGTGGCTAGATATGCTGTGATGCCATGAGTGATGATACTCTTGATGGCTTTTAGTCCATCTTTGCGGGGGATGTTGGTATAGAGGGCCTAAACCTAGCACATCCGGCTAGGATGTTGTTGTTGTTGTTTTAAAGAGATTGTCAATGGATTGTAGTTTCCTCAGGAAGCCAGTGGTATCCCCTATATAACCTGGATTATTGGTGCCATAAGGTCTCAGACCACGCATATAACCACGCATCCCGCCTGTGATGGCACTGATGCACGAAACAATGGAGTGCCTAGGGTTGCTTGGTTTGTGTATTTTTCATTATACCCTTACAGTTCTGTAGCAACAGAAACCATGTGCTTATCCACTCTACCACATGAGTGGTCATGCAACTGTTTAAAAAGGGGGAAATTGTGCAAACAAAGGGGAAATAGTGCAAGGATCTCTACTTCCCTGCAGCAATGACTTGCCATTTTGTGAACGTTCTCTCTCTCTCTCTCTCTCTCTCTCTCTCTTTAAATCCATTTTACTTTGAAGAATGTGAATCTCTGTCTCCAGCACAAATTCCCTTGGCTTTTGCTTCTCTTAAAGGAGCAAATGGGCATTTCCCACAAACACATATACATCCTCCCCACCCCCATAGCCCTGCCAGCAAAGCTCCTCCTTCATCTCCATTTATGTATCCATATTTTTATAACCTACCAATGAAGGATTGGGCCTAGTGTAAGTGTAGCACTGAGGGAGGAGTTGTTCCCATTGCTCCAGATAAATTCTTGTCTGTGCAAGCCCTTAGAAAATGCAAGAATTGCACTGGCAAATACTATTTCTCATCTCAGAATTAGCAATACACCATTCATGAAGCCCGTTTGTGGTGAATTCCTTCCTGGTTTCCAATCTCTGGAAACTCTAGATCTTTAGACCTGCAAACTTTAGATTTTCAAATGCTTGCTATTTCTGACTGACATGCATGTTTATAGAGCAGACATTCCAGTTCTCCATATTTAATAATAAGAGACTGGAGCATAGCTACCTGTGAGGTACAGCTGAGAGAAGGGCAGTAGACAAAGAAGCTAGGTCATCACAAACGCACAGGTGTAGATTTTTATTTTTTTTTCTCAGAAGGGGTCAAAGCTCATACCCCACTGCACTTCTGCAGAAGTGCTCAATTAGATGCCAGGACAGTAGCTCACCTGAGACATCAACGGCGGAGCCATGAATTTTTAACTCTTGTGCAATGAAGCATTAATTGCTTCTGTCCAATTCACTGCACAGAATGCACCATTGTCTATTGAGGTTAAAGCAAGATAAAACCCAGCCCTCCTCCATTAATTCAATGCCATTAGGCAAAAATTCAAATGCAAGAAAAACAGCACCTTCGGGGAAGGCAATATATTGCCTCCTCAGCAAGCATTTGGCTATTTGCTTGATGTCAAGACACTGAATTTAGGTGGACAAATTTGACCCCATTAAAAGAGGGGGGGGGGGATAAAGCAAGATCAAAAAGCAACAGACAAACCTGCACAGATATGAAAAATTAAATAAAGAAAAAAAGGCAATAGGTGCCATTGCTGTGTATACCTACATACTTCATTTCATGCACCCATAACTCTCTCTGGCAGCCCCATGATTAATTCAAAGAATTATTGATTTTTTTCCCTTCCTCAATCCTGCTGACCTGCTTTTGTTGACAGGCCTGTATGGATCACACTCCTCCGTCAGCTGAAATGCTGGCATCATGTTGGTCTCTGTGGCCTGCAGTAAACATTTCTACTGGTTCAACATTAATAGCATTTGAGTGCCTTATAAAAACATACACTCTTGCTTCAAAGAGGGCAGAAAAGAAGCAAGGAACAGCTATCCTAAAATGTGTATTACTGGAATTATTGAATTACCGGTACTGTGTGTATGTCTGTATATGTGTGTGCATGCATATACACACTCACATGTACAAACACACACACATATAGAAGTGGGGGAATTCAGTTATACACCAGGAAAACCACTGGCAAATCAGTAACCACTGTAAAATAGCCTTTGAAAAGCCTCACCAGAAAACCCAAAATGACATTTTAAGGACTTGGATATATGACAGATTAAATGTTACTCCAACTAATATATTGATTTTGTTTTTGTACAACCATGTTTGAGTAGACAAAAATACTTAGTCCTTTTCGAATTATTATATTAACTCAACTCAAGTTCTTTCTATACCTTTAGCTATATGGTTGGTTGATCTCTAAAACCATCAGTAAATTAAAAAAAAAAAATATCAGCAATGGAATCTGCTATTTTAAATATCTACATCATTTCCCCAAGTAACTTGTAAATAGGTTATGGCCTAATTCCAGATCTTGGGCACATTTACAGAGCAACTCTATGATCCCTGGGAGAGCATCACAGGCACCATAGGGTATGTCGGATTCCCCCTCCCAAGGTCGTAGACATTCCTACAACGGGGGGGGGGGGATCTGACATCGCCTCCTGCCCCTGTCCCCTCACAGCTGCCATGGAAAGAATCACAGAAGCTGAGGTCACAGCAGTGATCTTAGAGGAGCTCATGGAGGGCAAAAAGGGGGTGGGGCAGCATGCTGGGATGGGAAAGGAGAGGCCAGGATTCACAGGATCCTATGGCCTCTATGGCCCCATCACCGCCCACCACCAGTAAGTCCGCTAGGTGGGCTTACAGGCCCATCTACCTGAAATTTGTTTGTTTTTGTTTTTAAGGAGGAAAGGGAGGCAAAATCATCTCTGTCCTCCTCCCACCCAGGCTGGCTCTTGCTGGCAGCGCATGGGATAGACAGAGGGTTCCGACCTCAATCCATGATTTTGCTCTCTGCAGCTTGCAATCTCTGAAATTCATTTACCTGGGAGTAAGTCCCGTTGAACCCAATAACACTTATTTCTGAGTAGACATGTATAGGATTACATGTTAGATACCTTTAAAAAAGTGAAATTTCAGAGAGAAGTGGCAGAATTGAAAGTTCTTGTTTGGACTAATCTAGATTTGACAAGCATTTCTGGAGTTAACTGGTTGGTTGGAGCTACTGCATTTTGCCATAGGTCAATCCAGAAATCTATTGTATCCAACAAACTTTAGAAATATTGCATTTTTCCATGGAAATATTTAGATTTATTTAGAATATTTCAATGGAAATATTTAGATCAAATATTTAGATTTAGAAAAGTGCATTATTTCTAAAGTTTGTTGGAATTACAGAAATCTTCCAGAATGGTTTCCAGAATGCGCCCTAACAAATAAGCATGTAAATGTAACTTTTTTTTTAAAAGCCTATGTTAAATATAATTTCAAAGGCCCATTGTCCACAATTCCTACATGAACTGGTTGCATAGTTTTTAGGGGTGTTGAGGAAACCAAAGTAAAATTACTGAGATAAACTGTTCGAGTTCGCTTTCTCTTTTTTTGTAAGTGAAAATACTATATTAAAAAAAAAAAAAATCTGAAGAGAACATTCTTTCATAACACACATTCTGGTTCCACGCTGCATTTTAAATAAAAGAGAATAATTTTAACAACATGTTGACTCTTGGAAGCTTATCCAGTGCCTGCAATACTTTATCTATGCCAGTATAGTGCTAGAGTCTCCAATAATGTTGTTCTGTTTCAACTCGTTAGACTTTTCAATCAGCTTCATAGGGTAATACCATTTCAAGCTGAATCCATAATGTCAACCTCTCCTCATATCAAAATAAAAACACAGGTTAGACATCTTTCACAGTGAACATTTCTACTCTGAGCAGCTTGAAAATCCACAGCTCAACCACATACATTGACTACAGCTTCATCGCACAATGGCTTTTAAGCAGTAAAGCATGAGTTCATTAAAATGAATGAGCTACTACATCAGTTTTATTCCTCATATCAAGTCTGTCGGCGCTTTACATGCATCTTCCTGGGTCAGATTCAGACTCTGAGGAATCATCATGAACAGAGAATACTGTATTTTGTAACTCTCCAGCCACATTATCAGGGCCAAAACAAGTCTATGCTGAGCCCTGGGCTGGGTGGTTGCAGTGGACCCTCTACTCCAGGGGTGTTGAACCTGCTTTAGCCTGAGGGCCCAATTCAATTTCGGAGAAATTCTCGGGGACTGCATTCCACTGGTGGGTAGGGATGGAGCCAAAAGGCAAACGGTCAGGGCCAAAATACCAAAAATAACAACATATTTTAGCTTAAAGCTCTCACTAACAGTAACTAAGCCTCAGGAAAGGCATTTCGACCTCTTAGAAGGGGGGGAGGGCTGCAGAAAAGCCAGGAAACCACCAAATGATTGGTGGTTGGGGGAAAGGGGCATGGCCATCTGGGAACCCCAGAGATTTGGCCTATGGACCTGAGGTTCAACACACCTGCTCTACTCCACTCCCAACTCTGAACTCACACACACAGAGTCAAAGACATCAACAGTGAGTGGGGAAATTACTCCTTTCCTGGAAGCAAAAGGCTCTAAATCCCCCTTCGCACATCAGTCATGTGAAGGGGTCTCCTGACAGCAAGTAGAGGCTGCAGCCCAGCCCTGGTGCTACGGGGCCTCCCTAGTCCTGCCCCTGATGTCCACGTTGAGAATGTACGTTTGCATAGGAGAAGCCTCCATGTCTACATGTAAGCGGTACTGTCGAGGCTAGCTCTCCTAGCCCCTCCAGTTCCAACTCCCTAAATCCAAAACAGCACTGGTCAGATTCTGTGGGAATGTAGTCCTCTCGCCTAGACTACTGTAATGCGCTCTACGTGGGGTTACCCTTGAAGACGGTCCGGAAGCTTCAGCTGGTACAGAACGCAGCGGCTCGCCTGATTAAGGGCAGCCGCCGGCGTGATCACATCACGCCAGTGCTTAAAGAGTTGCACTGGCTACCAGTTGCTTGCCGAGCCGAATTCAAGGTGTTGGTTTTGACCTTTAAAACCCTACACGGCTCCGGCCCAGCTTATCTCAAGGAGCGCCTCCAGCAACATCAAGTGGGCCGCTCAACAAGGTCTGCCACGGATGGCCTTCTCCTTATCCCATCAGCCAGAGCAGCCAGGCTGGTGGGGACTAGGAAGAGGGCCTTCTCTGTGGCGGCCCCCACATTATGGAACTCCCTCCCTAGTGACCTTCGCCATGCCCCCTCCGTGATGAGCTTCCGCCGTGCATTAAAAACATGGCTGTTCAGGCGGGAATATGGGGTGGGTTAGGTTTTTAATAAGAATTGTTTTATTGTTTTAATCATTATATTTTATTGTGTTTTTACTGTATTTTAATTGTACATCGCCCAGGGTGGCCGGGTGACCGGCCAGATGGGCGATTAATAAGTATAATAAATAAATAAATAAATAAATAAATAAAATGGGCTCTGAAACGGAAGGGGAGGGGAGGGGAAGGGGAGGCAGGAGCGGTGCCCCTCTATGAAGATAACCGGGATCCAGCTGCGCCATCTGGGAACAGGGGAGGCAGAGCCAGGGGGAGGGGAGGAAGAGCTACTGAGGGAAGGGGGTGGGAAGCCAGCCTCTGTGACTGATCCTCGAGAGCGGCATAGATTACGTAGGCAGGAACAGCTGACATCTCTTCGCCGCTTGGCTCGGTTGGCTAACAAGACTTTCAACCCGCCTTAGGAGCGGAGTGGGTACTCTGGTTTGACGGTGAGGACTTGCGAAACGCCTCAGTGCAGAATCAACTGTTTGAACATTCCTGACTTCCCATTGACAGGATAAAGGGTCTTGAATCGCTTTCTTTACTTTTGTGTAACACTTTTCTGCAACCACCTGAGTTGCCTTGCTTTTGCTTAATAAAGCTTTACAAAGAAACCCATGAGCTGTGCTTGACGTTCTGGCTGGAGAGAGGGGAGTAGGAGAGAGAGAAAGAGAGAGAGAGATGACAGGTACATTTTAAAAATAAACCAAATATAGAGTTTTTTATTTAAAAGGGTCTATAATGCCACCCAGCCCATTCCTGGGGAGGGGGCTCAGAGTGGGAAGTATGGACTCTCTCTCTCTCTCTCTCTCTCTCTCTTGAAGTGTACATGAGCAGTAAATGCAGAGAAGGGAGAGCATATAATAAGAGATGGCAGAAACAAAATGCTGTGCTGTAAGAATCGGATCATGTGCAACATTTTGGAGATGGGCCTGGACACTCAAGGGCATCTGAGACAGCTGGCCCCAGGCTGCAGCCCATCCCTTAATCCAGCCTTGCCCATTCTCATGATCAATGGAACTTACTGGCCTAAATCTATCATGTAAAGAACAATACTTCATGACTACCATACTCCATAGTCATGAAGGAAGTACAGAAATTGGGGGGAGGGGGGAAGCTTACTGCATACAGTCATACTGGCTATACGGCAGCCTGCTCAAACTTGGTGCCCTCCAAATGTGTTGGTCTACAACTGCCAGCATCCCCGGCCAGCTGGCAGGCAGTTGCTGGAAGACATAGTCCTACACATCTGGAGGGCAATGGTTGGGGAAGGCTGCTCTAGGGTATATCAGCATTCAACCAGCATGCCTCCTGCTGCAGGCCTTGAGCCATGAAAAGTTTGTTTATTTGTTTATTTATTATTACGTTTATATCCCCCCTCTTTTCCTCTTACAAGGAACCCAAGGCGGCGTACATGATCCTCCTCCTCCATTTTATCCTCACAACAATGCTGTGAGGTGGGCACCCAGTGAGGCCCAAAGTCACCCAGTGAGATTCATGGCTAAGGGGACTACAACCTTAATCTTCTGAGTCCCAGCCCAATACTCTAACCACTACACAACACTGTCTCTCCATACTTGATTCGTCTCTCAACCAAGGTAATTTACTCTCAGTTCAGATTAAGCTCAAATTAACTCATTTAAGCTTAGACCCATTCCAAGCCAAAGCCTTGGCACACTTCCTATGATGTTATCAGGTGCATGAGAGGATCTGGATGTCTCCCCACCCCTCTTAAGGTCTGCCTAAGGTGTTATATGACCCTGCAGAGTGCTGGCATTATGGAACTCTTAATTGCTGCCCCAAACCCTAAGATATGTTGGGAGGGGCCTTTCTCTCTGTCCCACCACCATCGGGGGCACATTTGGCAGTAATGTGAAAGAGGGCCTTCTCCTTGCTGCTCCCAGGCTCTGGAACTCCCAGCCAAGGGAGGCAAGGCCAGCTCCATCTTTATTGTCCTTCCTCCAGCAGGCAAAGACATTTTTATTCAGCCAGGCTTTCAGTTGTTTGTCTTGGTGGGGGCTATTTATTTCTTATTTCTTTTAACTGAAATGTTTTTAATGTGTGCTTAACTGAATGTGGTTATGTTTTAATTAGGTAACATTTTATCTGTATTATTGTTAGCTGCCTTGAGCACCATTTTTTAGGGGAAAGGCTGGATATAGATAGATGATAGACAGGCAGGCAGGCAGGCAGGCAGACATAATACAATAAATACCAGTTCCAGAGCTTCTTCAACAATTTTGGCAGTGCTATTTGGGAAAAATCTCAAGTGCCTGACTGGAGCCTCCATTTCCAGTCCTAAATATGCAGTGAAGTTTTTTCTTTGCTTCTCTCTTATTCTTTACCTAACTTGACTCTTTCTGGTTTTCTCTGTCCCTTTCCAGACATTCACCACCGTTCCCCCACTCATTTCCTCCCTTCATCCTTCACAGCCACTGCTGCCACACTCCCCAACTCACCCTAGGGAGCGATCGCCACTTAACAGAGCATGAATTGTTTGTTAATTATTAATTCCATAATGAGGCAAGAATCAATGAACATTTTTTCCTTTCTCTTATTTTTCTCGACCCCTATCGGTGTATTACAAACAGTCTTGCTAGGACAAATAAGAATGAAATACAAAACGAAGTATCACTGTGATTAGTGGCTGAGGGCAGCGGAGAAACACCAGCACTGAACACTAAGCCATCAAAGCCACCTTAGTCGGCAGCTGTAACTAATATATACCATAATTGTGCCCTAAACTAGTAAATCACATTGTTCAAGAGGTTTCCCTTGAGAATAACATGGCTAAATCGTCATCCCCCACCATGTATTTTAATTTTCACCATCTGTCTGAAATAATTATTGGGGGGGAAATGTGTTTATGTCTTTCCAGTGCCCCTCAAAAGCAGGTAAGTAGATTGTGTACCCCTGACATAGCCCAACCAATGGCACATAGGCTGCATGAAGCCCCCCCCCAAGCCTTAACTGTCCCCCATGGAAACCCCTCACTGATGGAGGAGGGAGTGGAGAGAAGGCTTTCCATTCCCTCCCCCATAGATCCTCATACAGATCACGGTTTCCTGTTGCTACTAGCAGCAAGGAAAGAGCAATCTATGCCAGGATCTCTGAGATATTTATGTGCATGCATGCATATGACTGTGCATGCATGGGTGTGCATGGGTGTACATGTATGTGTGGATGCTTGCATGTGTGTGTGTGTGTGTGTGTGTGTGTGTGCATGCAGGCATGCAACCCCCAAGCCAACATCATGTGTGAACTTCGGGGCCGAAAAGGTGATGCACCCATAGGCTAAGATGTGAAATCTAGAGTTATGTCATAATTTGCATACAAAACTTCATTGCTAGATTCTAATTTGTGCCAAACCAAAACATATGAGCTCAAGCTCTGGGTCCAGGCAGTAAGAAGGCTTATGCCTCTAAATTTATTTATTTGATTTATTGATTTGATTTGTACCCGGCCTTTCTACCAAGAAAAATGGCACTAAAGGCAGTTTACAATCATAAATAAAATTGGATAAAAACAGTAATAAAACAATGCATTAAAACACAATAAAAACATAGAAATAACAGAATAAAAACAGCATCCAGCCCAACAGACCAGCTTACACATAAAAGGCCTACTCAAATAAAGAGGTATTTGCATGCTGACGGAAGAACAGCAGAGAGGGAGTGAACCTAGCCTTCCTCGGCAGGGAGTCTCACAGCCTGGGAGCAGCCACCAGGAACACCTCTCCCAGGCTGCGATTGGTTAAGTTAATATTGCTCCTACTGGAACATTTTTTAATGAACTTGAGTTCAGATTCCTGTAACCTAGACCATGGCAGTTCTGTCACTGTGACAGCATGCCTCTGAATGCCAATCACTGGGAACAGCAGCAGCAGAAGGCAATTGCCCTCATGTTCCACTTGTAGGCTTCCCATAGGCATGCTAGACTAGGTAGGCCTTTGGTCTGATCCAGCAGGACTCTCCTTATGTTCTTATGACATAAGGGCATTGGTAGTGTTCAGGTGTGTGTGTGTGTGTGTGTGTGTGTGCGTGCGTGCTACTTGTTTGTTTAAATAGAACCATTCAATACACATAACAGTGGGAGAAAGTATATATCAGCTTGCAGTCACACAAAGGAACTTTGGACATCTGCCAAGAAGAACTATGTTACAGTTGTACTCCCACAGTTATTGGGGAGTACAATAACAGTTATTCCCAAAGAATAACTGAGAATGCCATAGTACCGTGTAACCATTTACAGTGTTCCTTCATTTCAGTTATCTGTTTCTGTCCCCTGACAGCTTGTATGTAGAATTCTACTTCTGTGACCCATAATTTGATTTGGTTCACTGCCCTCCCTACTGGGCAGTGTTAGGTCCAATTCACATGCTATACTTTTAGGAATCCATCTAAAAATATAATGTATAAATGCAACAAATGGATTTGCAAATATCTATCATATACTTACTCAGAGAGCTGTGACTGGCTGCAGCTCCCTGTTGAATGCATATTAAGCAATCAACCAGTTTGCCTTTGTGCTATGTGTTGTTCATCTCTAGCTTCTTTTGAAGTTGAACAGTTGTGAACTTATTCCAGCACATATGTTTTACACCTTTGCACCCCAACTAAATGTATGGGCTAATCAAGATAATTCTCTAACTTGAAAAAGTAAGCTTGTGTCGTGAAGGCCAAAGAGAACGTGATAAATACAAATGTCTTGCAGGACCTTGGGTTAGCAAGCTCCAGTCTTAAATGGCCTCAGTGCAACTGGGAATGATCCTGATGCATTATGGGTAAACTTCATTTAAAAAAATCTTTTTATGTTGGAAGTTCTGGATATATGGATCATGGTGAGGAATCAAGGGGGATATTACGCAGGACTAAGTATGCTATCAACTCAACTTGCTAACATTCCTATTTACACTGCAGAATACATCACACTGTTGTTTCAAATCAAACTCTCCTTAATACAGCCTTCCCCAACCTGGTGCCCTCCAGATGTGTTGGACTGCAACTCCCAGTTGCATAGCACCAGGCTGAGGAAGGCTGCCTTAATACAATCCAAATAGCGACATATAATACATTTGCAGTTTGTACTCATGACAGAATCAGTAAGACAATTTGTCTCTTAATTGTTCCCTACCACTAATACCATTTCATGGTGCATCCATAATGGTGTTCTCGATTCTTACTGGAAAAATATATCCAAAATTGCACACCTTATGTTCTTGTGAGGAACATGATTAATTGGCAACAGGAATATGAGATGTCAAGGTCAATTAATATCTACAATTCCAGGTAAATGGTCATATTATGGAATAGATTATGGTTAGAACTCAAGGCAATTATTTCACAGGTAACTGAAATCAATGGGACATTAGTCATGACCAACATAAATCCCACTGATTTCAATGGGTCTACTCTAAGGATGACTAAGTCTGGATCCAATCCTATTTCAGTTGCTGCATGGCTGCACTACATTGCATTTGTGATATGAAGCCCCTTCAAATGAAGTATCATACTTACTCTTCTCCCCAAGTTAGGGACTACTGTGTAGCATACTTAGTGTAAATTGATCCAGCCCACATTACCATAATCCTGATTTTAATGGAATAATATAATACAAAACAACAGGCTCAGGCCTCACTGACTAACTGGGGTATTGAAACTGTTAGGGCATTTCCCACTGAGCTGTAGCCCTGAAATTTGATACCCACATAGTGTAAAATAGCCCGATTACTAGAAAAATCTGGAAACATGACAATTATACTTCTTTCTCCCAAAATGGCAATCCAAAAAAGTTGATTTTTTTGCACATGCGTATTCCAGGATGCACTGACAACTAGAAAAGTCTGAAAATTGAACATTTTTGCACCTAATTATCAAAAGGTAGGGCATGAAGTTTACCTTATAATGGAAACCAGCATTCCACAGCACAGAGCAAACAAAGCATGTATTGGATAGAACGTTGCAGTCTGGGGCTCCGTTGTAGGGGGCAGGGGCATTTCCACGTAGCAACTACCAGCACACAAGCTTTATTTATTAGTGCATACATTCAATTTAATTTCCATCCATTTCTACCCTTACCTAAAAGGAAGGATCGTTTACAAAGGCGTATAATTCCTATTATAGCATTCAACATTTTGTTTTCTTGCTGTGTTTATGCTGCAATATTCAACATTTGTCTGTCCACATACAAGCAACAGATATACCCTTTTCAGTGTATAAAAATGCATTGTAAATAACACACATATTTTGACTTTCACAAAGTATTCCACAGATGTCTAACAATACCATTAGCACAAACCATGGGTTTTTACCATTTGTAAGAAACTACATATTCTTAGTGTAGACACTTTCTTAAGAGAGTCTATTTTACATACTGTAGATTATTTTAAAACACATTATGAAATATAAGATTTACTATGAATATGGCACAGATTTCAGCTATCAATTTACATTTTTCATTTGACAAAGCAATGTAACTCCTTTTATGATATGACAGCAACAAGAATACATTTATCTTACAGAGCAGAAGTTATTTGAAACATGTATTTTTATTAAAGAGCCTCTGAATAACATGCTTGTGAAGAATTCTAAATATTACTTGTTAATAAAGCCAACATAAAATACTGAAGTCTAGAAGCTGGCTATAGGACTTATTTAAACCAAACAAATTATAAGTAACCAAACTGATTTATTTTCAGAAGTTCTTCTAACTGATTAAAAAACAACGAACACCTTCAACATGGAGCAACAATCACAACCTGATAAAGAATATTATGATGCTGACATCCCAAACCTACTTAAAATTAAGCCCAATGGTAGACACAGAAAACCATTTCATCACACCATCTACCATGCAACTCCATCTGATATGTTGTTAAATTCATCCTTACCACTTGGCAGAATGATGCACAGCTCCCCTTCACACATACACTAGTGAACCACTTTGCTGTGGTTTGATCCCACACCACTGGAGAGTTTGTCTTTGTGTGAATATTTCAATAACATGGGCAGAGCTTACATGGGTCTTCCCCACCCAATGTGCCCCCATGTTGGGAGGGAGGGTGCCAGCTGAGTGGGAAAGATTACAGTATTATTCCAAGCATGTGGGTAGGACCATTCAAACATTTGTCAATAGTGTGGGTGCATGTATCAAGGGAGTCAGACAACCAGCTTACCGAACTGTTACATGTACACTGTGATAAATCACCACTTAGTAAATGGTTGTCTGTATTCATCTGCACTGGTCAGATCTCACCTCAAATACTGTGTCCAGTTCTGGACACCGCACTTTAAGAAGGATTCAAATAAATTGGAACGAGTTCAGAGAAGGGCAACAAAAATGATCAGGGAATTAGAAACTAAGTCCTACAAGGAAAGATTGAAGTAACTGGATATGTTTAGCCTTGAGAAGAGAAGAATGAGGGGGATATGATAGCATTTTTAAGTACCTAAAAGTTTATCACACAGAAGAGGGCCCCAAATGTGTTCTCTGTCATCCCAGACTGTAGGAAACGGAATAACGGCCTTAAATTACAGGAAGGCAGATTTTGGTTGAAGATCAGGAAAAAATTCCTAATGGTCAGAGCAGTCAGACAATGGAACGAACTGCCTATGGAGACAGTGGGCTCTCTGTTGCTGGAGGTATTCAAGTAGAGACTGGACAGCCATCTGTCAGGGGTGCTTTAAACTGGATTCCTGCACTGAGCAGGGGGTTGTACTCGATGGCCTAACTGCCCCCTCCCAACTCGATGATTCTATGAGCTTAAGTGCAATGCTCCAAGCACTGATCCCACAGGTGGTGAGGGAACCCTTAATTTAACTGAGGTAAAATGGACACATAGTTTTAAGTGCATTATGCTCAACATTTTCTTAGAAAAGTCAACCTATGACAAAAGATATTGAATGTAATATCTGGTAGAAAGCAGTGTTGCCCTACAAACATACAACAAAATATAAGTTAAAAAAACAAAAAACAAATCCAAATAGGTATGCAAAATGCACCAAGCTCCTCTGAACACTTCATGTCACACCTGATCATACAGATGTTTCAATGAAATATATTGATTTCAATGGAAAAGACAGAACAACATCCAGCTATCTTCAACTCAAAGTAAACATCACATATAGAGGAAAAGGTCTGCCTAGAGACCAAGTCAGGCCTACCTGAGACGAGTGAAACTGTGTCTTTCTCCCATGAGACAACAGTGATGTATGCCTCCACAGAGGAGGGGATAATGCACTTGAAGACCGCTACATTGCCTCTCATGGCTTTCCGGTCCTCCACACGGACTGTATATGGTTCCCGTAAAACTAAAAACACAGAAAAATAAGGAGAGTCATGCAAAAGAAACGCCAGGTAGTAGTTAAACAGTGAAAGAATGCAGAGAATGCATCATCCTATGGAAGCACAAACAAAACATTCATTCTGCCCACATGAAGTGAGGAGAAAAGAAACAAAAAGAAAGAAAGATAGGCCTACCAATCCTTTAACTTTCAAGAGTCCTCCAGTAAATTTTGTCCAAGCCAAAACCCACAATAGAATCAAACTCTGCTACACTTCTCTGGAAATGGACCTTGCAAGATTGTACTCACTCAGGATGAAGACAATTTGACAGATGAGTTAAAATGCATTCTAGAAGAAGAATGAAAAGTGTGTTGTGATATGTATCACTTCACCAGCTGCAGTAGCACATTGTTTACACATGGAAGGGACAGAATGGCGAGGAATTGTGGAATTGTGGAATTTCAAGGTTTGTTGTGTCTTTCTGGATTCTCGTGTTTTCGCATGGGAAACTAGACTGTGGAAACAATATGAGCTGGTCACATGGTTTGTATGTTCTGATGACGTGCTAACTTGTTTTCTGTCTGAAGCCATCTTAGAGAGAGGCAGGACTGCTTTCTCTCTTCTTCTTGGTTCTTCTTGCTAGACTTTGTTACTGCAACAATGTAACGTCTTTGCTGAGGTGGAGTGAAGCTCACTCCACTGGATGTAATGCTTGCTATGCATTTATACTCTGCACATGGACTGTAACTAGGAAATGTATACTCTGTAGAACTTTACTTGCTAAGTGAATAAACAGGTAGAATTAGACCTGTGGTGTTACAGAGTGTTTCCTGATTCCATGGATTAATCTGCAACGGAGAAGTTGGGCTGGTTAAACTGGCACAACATGCTGCACGCTGCGCGAGGGGGGAGGTGAGATCTGGAAGATCTGTGTGTGGAATTTCAAGCATCTGCTAGCACACAGACAGGATAATAAATCTCCCAACCCGCACACACTCTGCTCACGCTCCAACAAAGTGCTGGGGGGGGGGCGGTTCCTTACCATCTGACAGGTTTAGAACCCCATCCATCACTGATAACATTAGTTCTTCCTACTAACATTGTAGCATTGTATATGAATACAGCAGGTACTTATTACAGCTTCCAGAAAGTTGTGGATCACAGTTTTGATCATCTGGACTCCTCATTAAAAGTAGGCTCTGTGGTGGTGACAGGCATCTGCTTGTCTAATTTTGATGGGTAAGTTTCATCTTGTTCAGCCTGAGGGTGGGGTTCAACTACTTGCTTGTTGAAACAATATCCATCCTTGCTGGTAAAAGCTGCCAGAAGAGAACTGGCCAGTTATGTGGTGGAGATTATAAGCGCTATTCTGATTATAAGCGTTAAACATGTGTTCCTATGTCTTTAAAGAAGCAATAGTTAAGACAGTTGCTGAAGAAATAATAATTGAATTCCACTATCGCAGATAATCCAATCATTCTTTTCTGAGTAAGTTCCTAGAGCAGGTGGTGGCGATGCAAATCCAGGCTATCTTGGATGAAGCTGATTATTTGGATCCTTTCCAATCTGGTTGAGGCCCAGTTTTGGAAGTGAAACAGCCTTGGTTGCCTTGGTAGCTGACCTACACCAGGAATTAGACATGGGGAGTGCATCCTTGATGGTTCTTCTGGACCTTTCAATGACATTCAGTATCATCAACCATTATACTCTTCTAGGACATTTGGCTAATGTGGGACTCAGGGGCACTGTTTTGGGGTGGTTCTGATACTATTTGGCTGAAAATTCCCAGAAGGGGATGCTAGGGGATTACTGCTCAACCCTTTGACCTGAGCAGGCGTCCTCCTATGAGTTCCTCGGGGTTCTATTTTATTCCCTTTGCTTTTTTTCCCATGATGATGATTATATACATCAATCAATAGGACATCCCTTCTCTGAATCACTTAAATAAGGTATATACATTTTCACACTCACTTGTATATACATGATGACTGGGTTCGGACGACACAATAAGCAACGGTTGTCTGTTATCATTGTTTGTTTGTCGTGTCATCGGAACCCAGTCGTGGTGAGTCACAACATTGGTTTGTTTTGGACACGGAAGCCATGATAAGAAACAACGGCCTGTTGTAGGGTTTGTTGTCACAACAATTGTTTGTCGTGTCGTCCAAACCCGGGAGAGCAGCTTTATTGTTGTTTGTTCAGAAATACCACAGAGCCACATGGCCAGAGAGGGAAAATCTGCATCCACTCTACCCCCTCACTCTCTATTCCAAAGTCTGCCTAGCAACACACATGTTGATGATAGCCTAGCTTTTACAGGCTGCCTTCCCATCCCTTCCCCCTCCATTTTTTTTTTCACCCGCAGACTGGGGTCTGCTGATTCTTTGCCACCCTGTCTTGCCTGAGAGGAATGCCAAACTTGTAACTTACACATACTAGAAGTGGCTCCCCCTTTATACTAAAGCTGGTAGAAGGTAAGGTTATCCCAGTTGGATCAATTTTTTTTACTATGGATGTAATATCATTGTATACATCCATTCCCCAAGATGAGGCAAGATTAGTCATTGAAGAAACATTGGACGTGAGACAGAGAAAAACACCCTCGACCCATTTTCTAATGTCATTGGTAGATCTTATATTGGAGAAAAATTACTTTAAATTCAACAAGGAATTTTTCTTTCAAATTAAAGGGGTAGCAATGGGATGTGCGGCAGCCCCGAGTATAGCTAATCTCTACATGAATAAATTGGAGAAGGATTTCTTTTTGAATCAAGATCAAAATCCATATTTTCATGAGATTTTGTTGTATAAGAGATTCATTGATGACATTTATATTATTTTTAACAATGAGGACACTGTTACACAATTCTGTACATGGATGAATGCAGACAATAATAATATTAAATTTACAGTACTTGGGAGTACAATAGGGACTCGATTCCTTTTTTGGACATTATAATGTACAGAACAACCAAGAATAGGATTGGCGTAGGCCATATAAAAAAATGACGGATACAAATTCTTATTTGCTTTATTCCTCGTTTCACCCATCTCATTTAAGGAAAAATATTCCTTTTGGGCAGTTTCTCAGACTGAGGAGGAATTCTACCTCCCTAAGGGAGTACATACAGCAGAGCCAGAAATTGGAGTGTGACTTCATGAGAGTGTGAGATCGTGGATATCCCAGAGTATTAATCCAACAGGCCAGGGAGAAAGTTGCAGCAATGGATAGAGGTGATATGTTTAAATCTAGAATTAAAAAAACAGACAATAGACTCCATTGGGCAATAGATTTTACACCATTGGCGGGAAGAATTAAAAAAAGTAATTTTGACACAATGGCATTTAAACTCCGATATCCCTGGTTGCAAGAACCTACCAGCTATAGGGTATAGGAAAACTAAAAACATTAAACATACCCTAGTGAATACAGAATTAAAGAAAAGAGAACCTCATGAGAAGGGGTTTAAGGACATTACAGCTGTGGCCATTGCAAGGTATGCCCTCGAGTTATTGCTGGAAAGGAATTGAGTATAGTAGTCAAAGACAGACAAATTGTTCTAAATCACTTCTCCACGTGCAGCACCCCTAATGTTGTTTACATTATAATGTGTAATTGCCAGCAACTATATATTGGCAGTACTATAAGACCTGTAAGAACGAGGATAATGGAACATATTTCTAGAATTAAGAACAAAATAGTTGAAGCACCTCTAGTAAATCACTTCATGCAGTTCCATCCAGATAGCACTGAATTTAAATTTGCAGTGCTACATGTGGCCGAATCTGGCAGTCGTGAAAGTATTGAAAGATTGAAAGGGAACTGTTAAGGAAGGAAGCCTTCAGGATCTTTAATTTGGAGACTAAAGCCCCACAGGGACTTAATGTAAATCTGGAATAGTCATGTTATTTGTAACAGTGCCAAAGGAGATGGGAGGATTGAGTGCAATGCTGTTCTTCTACGAGTCAAATGTTGTTCTTCTTTTATAATGAGCTTGTTGTTCAATCAATATTGTTTATGATGACTGGGGGTCTGCTAATGTCTTATGTATGAAAAAGTCGTGGCAAGGGTTAATGGACATGTAATGGGTTAATAGCCAGAAAAGAGTATAAAAGTAATTGAAAGTTTGACCACTAGAGGACTCTGGATGAATATGTTAATGGGAAAGCAGTACGCTGACAAGAAACGTAAGTTTGGGGGAGGGGCCTCTGGAAGGAAGGTTTGGTAACGTTGGTTAGCTTGTTGTAAAATGCTTATTTGTGTTATGACAAATTTCTTTATGTTTAGAACAAAATATGAAACTGTAAGCAGTCCAGGACATTGGATAAATTAATTTTGTTTAAAGTAACATTGAGGAAGTATCCCTGAGGAAGACAACGAAACGGGAATACAAACCGGTTTCCTGTAGGACTATAACCTCAAGGTGACAATGACTACATATAACCTGGTGGTCTGTTAACCATTTGTAAGAAGAAAAAAGAAAAAACAACGGTGGATATAGGAAGGACTTTATCCTGGATAGCCAGGACTTTTGAAAAAATTGAAAAAATTGTTTTGAAAAAATTGAAATAAATTGAAGGAATTGAAAAAATTGAAATATATACATTGTATTCAATGTTCATTTGTAATGAATAGAAATCTGTAAGGTTAAAAGAATTATTGGAATTATTTTGATCACGGTGGCCTTGGCTTTTTGTAACTAAACTTGTAACTTACACATACTGGAAGTGGCTCCCCCTTTATACTAAAGCTGCACATATGCTGAATCCCCCACCCCATTGCCATGTCCCTGGTTGTCCTTTGTGGATTGTCACGCGGGACACACAGCTCACAGCACCAGATGTATGCACATGTCACTCTTAACGTGGTCCTGCTTTTCAGTTCAACAGGACAGTAGTCCATTTCCTTGAGGTGGGGGGGAAACAGTGCATCTTTAATATCAGATAACATGTTATCCAGCACACCAGCACGTACCATATTATCCAGCATGCCAGCACACTCGCATTTTACTTGCCCAAATAATTTTTCATAGGATCAATAAGCCATGGCATATATCCTTTCTGTACTTTCACAAAAAAGTTAGCTTTATAAAAATAAAAGGTGTGCCTCATCACGGTGAAGGGAAAGCAAAAGGATTTTTCTTTTCTGTAGCTGATGTGGCGGAAAGCAGGGGAGGGGGTTGTCTGTGTGCTTGGGTGCGGGCTACAGGAATAAACTCAAGACTGCACTGCTAGGGAAAGAATGAGGAGAGGTTTTGAGGGAAGGGTCACGGAAAAAAATAATTGGATGTGTGCACATGGGCACGAGGGCAGCGGGAAAGGTAGGACTGGGAGGGCCTCTCTTTTCAGCAGGGAGGGAAGGGGGGACGGGGGTTGAGAAGCAGAAGAACCGCCCTGTGAGGCCAGGCCAGGCATAGGGGGGAAGGTGGCAGGGGAAAGAGGTGAAAGCAACTTTCACCTGTTTCCTATCAAACACAGGAGGGAGGGATAAGGGGGAGTGAGAGGAGCTTCAGTGCCGGGAACTGCAAGGAACAGTCGGAGGGGGGCGCTGATTGGAAGCCACTGCTTGTGCAAGCCATGCTAGGGTTTTGGGAGAGAGGGAAGATTGTTAATGAGCAGCACCTGCATCTTAGCCCAGGTGTGAGACAGGGAGGAAGCGGGGAGGAGGATGAAAGGAAAAGAGGTTTTTCACTGGATGGGAGATAGTGCGCGGGGGCTGCAGTTGCTTAGGCTCAAGCTGTGCGTTTTGTTAGGGGCACTACACGGGGGCGATGGGTGTGGGAAGCGCTTGGCCACCAAAGTAAGGAGGAATGGATGAATCAATTAGGGGTGGGTGAGAATAGGCAGTGTGCAGTGCGGAGGGATGGCGGGGTGGAGGAGATGGTGAGGGGAAAATCAAGCCGCTGCTTGAACCAGAGGCGCTAAGCAGGGTGGCTGAAGGGCGGATGGGGGGAAGATGCTTTGCTGTGGCAGCGACGAAAAAAGCAGGGAGAAAGATGCTCATGTCACAGGAGGGGATGTGGGGGGCTGGGTGACAGATGGAGATTGATTTTTTCTGTTGGATTCACAAATTAGGCAATCAATCAGCTGGGAGGCAGAAAGGAGAAGTTTACAGTTTACATTGGGAGGAGGGAGAGGGAAAACACACCCTGTGCACTCAGCGGACCAAGCGGGAAGAAACGGACGACGTTGCAAGGGATCTTGGGATATGAATTAGCTCGCAAAGGCCACTAGGATACGTGAGATGAGCAGGAGGGAGGATGGGGACTGAGCAAAACCACGCTAGCGACGAGCAAAACCACACTAGCGACGAGAAGGGGTGATCTGTCTGTTGCAGCCATCGTGGTACAGGACAGGAAAATGTGGTAACGTACCACGATGGCTTGTTGTGTCGTGTGAACCCGCCCTATATGTTTATTATGCATAATCCAAAATTACCGATAAGCAATTTACTCTTGTTTTTACATATCGATACATTTTCTATATAACTAAATCAAGCTATTGACAAACAAAATTGAATACAGGCAGTCCCCTGATTATGAACGAGATCTGTTCATAAATCTGTCTTTAAGTCGAATGTGTACGTAAGTCAGAATAGAAGCCGCGCAGTGTTTTCAAAGTGTCGCAAAGTATAGTGCGTTCGTTCCTAAGTATGAACAACTGTATTTAACCCAGATTTTTACATATATGGTGGTCCGTTCTTAAGTATGAGTTGTCTGTAAGTCGGGACGTTCATAACCCGGGGACTGCTGTATTTGGATATATTAATTTACATTTTCAGAAATAAGGCATATCCAACTTTTTACAAATGTATCCCCTCTTTGTCTTTCTTCAGTAGTTCTAATAAAATATGTTAATTGTGCCATCATAGCAAAGTTCCACATTTTCTCCAACCACTCATTCCTAGGTGTTACTTGTCCTCTCCACTTTTGCAGCCAACATATGAGATGTTAATTCTTTATGTCGTTGATTAACAAATCCATCCATAAAATTAAGAAGATGAAACAAAGGATCTAATGAAATTTTGTAGCCTAATATTTTCTCCATATTTTTATGAATCATTCTCCAATATATATTTTTTGCCAAAGGACATTCCCACCATAAATGGTAAAAATTTCCAGTAATTAATTGGATAATTCTTGTTTATTTTATTTATTTTAACTGGTGTTATATACCACCTCACCATCACCTTATATAGATTTTCTCTAATTGACATGTTTAATGAAAAATTATGGCTGTACTGCAGAGGTTTCCCCAAATTTCCAATGGAATATTCTTTCCAATTGTGGAGAAAGCACCAATACTTTGTGCCCACTTAACCATATAATCTTTAATCTGTTCTGGTTCCATTTCAGACTTTAAGAGTAATTTATAGATCTTAGATACTAAATGTTCTTTTTGCCTCATTATCAGTTGCTCAAACTCTATCATATCTCTTAACTGTTGGTTCAATTTAAGATACTTAGTGATAGTTGATCAAACTTGAAAAAATTCAAACCATGTGGGGGAACACCATTTACTGTGCAATCCAATGTGGCTGCCCGTAACCCTCCGAACTGGGAGGATTATGGGCATCCTATGGAGGGCAGGAGGAGCATGGAGCTGAAGGTTGCCTCTGTGCTCCTCCCGCCTTGCAAAATACTTAGACGGCCAAGTTTAGCACCATCTAAGTCTTTTGCCCTGGAGCACAAGGAAGGGAGGCTAAGTTGCTACCAGGATACTACGTATGCTGGCAGAACCTGACTCTTTCCCTTCCTGCCCCCCAGAATGCCCAGAAAATGCCATCACCGAGGTCACATCTGCAACCTTGGAGCCACAACCAGCGTGTTTCTTTCCACACCAGTTGCCAGGGCAGAGGGAGGGTGCTCCGACTTCGGAGTCTCAGCTCTGACCTTGGAGCACATTTCCAAGGTCAGAGCTGGGACTCCGAAGTCTCCTATGACTATCTAGACCAAGGCTCTCCAACCTTGGGTCCCCAGATGTTGCTGGCCTACAGCTCCCAGCATACCCAGCCAGCATGGCTAATGGCAAGGTATTCTGGGAGCTGTAGTCCAGGAACATCTGGGGACCCAAGGTTGGAGAGCCCTTATTTAGACTGTCCAGCAGTCATATCTGGTAACCTGTGTCCTCACTGTGGGAAGCTGTGTGGATCTAGAATTGGCCTCCACAGTCACTTACGGACCCATCGCTAGAGTCTACACAATCTTCTTTAGAATTTCCTCCTTTTATCCCGGAAGACAATCTTACTCGGTCACGAGTGATCGCCTGATGATGATGATTTATCATTCTGCTCCAAAAAGTCCTCATACCTAAAAAGGTCCTTTTCCTTCCAGATTTTATAATTTGAGCTTACTCCTGCTTCTAGTTTTTCTATCACTGATTTCAAAGGAGATACTGGAGAGCTTCACAGTTTTTTATATCAATCTCATACCCTTAACAAATTTGAAATATCACTTTTTTTGCATCAATTGTTCTACAAGTATTATCTCCCCATAATGCTTCATGCAGAGGAGCCTTTATCAGAGTGCTTTCAAATAAGGAGATAAAGGAATTAGGTTCTAATAGTCAATCTACAATCCAATTAATACAACTTGTAATATAATACAGTTTCAAGTTTGGAGCTGACTGACCTCTGCCTCTTTTTTTCCATCATATAATATCAGAGGTTTTATTCTGGGTTCCCCTCCCCCATTCCATATGGATTTTAAGAAAAATTGTTGCCATTTACTAATTTGTTTTGCTGAAATTCCAGTCCGGAGACATTGAGACAAGAAATTAATTTTGGGTAATAACATCTTCATTGCAGCAATCCTTCCTGAAAATGACAGATCTAGGTTTTCCCATTGTTTGATTAGTAAAGCACATTTACTATATAAACATCCATCATTATTTTTATATAAATCGTTTAATTTATCTGTCAGTTTTATTCCAAGATATCTTACTGGTTTATCATTCCAGGTATAATTATAATTATCTCTTACCTGATTTTTTAATTTATTAGTTACATTTATTCCAATAATTTCTATTTTCCCTTTATTTAATTTATATCCCATCAATGGTCCAAATTCCTTTATTAACTGTTCAATTTCATGTAAAGATTGCATAGGTTTTGTGACTGTCAACACTATATCATCTGCAGAGAGATTTATTTTTTCTGTATAGTTTCCTATTTTTATTCCACAAATCTTTGTATTTTCTCTGATTTTTATTGCTAACGGTTCTAATGCCGATACAAAAAAAGTAATGCAGATAATGGGCATCCCTGTACATATGCTTCCTTTTTAACATCTACGTGAAGCCATTGAGATAGATCATCTGAGGTTTGGGGGTTGGATCTGATCAAGGAGGCTACTGAAGTCCTCAACTGCTGTGTGGACACAGTGATGAATTGGATGTGGGCTGGTTACAGAGCCCCACGCAACTGCAAACCCTGATAAGCCAGGGCTCCCAGTCACATGGAGCAGTGTAAGCATATTCAGCTGAACACACTTACACTGCTCTTGCAGATCTTTCCTGGGGAGGTTGAGAATGGAGGAGATGAAGTACGCATCCCCAGCTCCCCTCGTGCTTACAATTAACCCCTCTTTGGCAAACCCTTGAAGAAGGCTACAGTGTCAGGTTTGGTTAGACCCAGGTTTATGCCCTTGCTTAGTCATGATGCTCAACTCCTGGAGGTCCTTGAGTAAATCTCTCTCAGACTCACTTATGGCCAGCTCGGGGCCACAGACAGCTTACCTGAATCAAGATCAGGAGAGGATGTTCTCCAGCAAGTGAGAACAATTTTTTGAATGGAGCTGAAATTGAGGTTTCTAGAATTGTTGGAGCCTAAAGTGCAACAGGCAGGACATATATTGACCGGGCAGGGGCAAAAGGCCAAGCGCCTAATATATACACCAATCCAGAGGCTTCATACTGCCAGCCAATGTGTAAGGGCCCCAATTCCCTCCTGTGCCTGAAAAAACATCTGAGACCTGAGCATACATAATCTCAGTTGATTCAATAAATTAGGTCCATGCCAAGAGATCTTTGATTCAGAGTCCCCAACCTTAATGGTAGTAAGGGTAAGTGAAACATGACAGAAGAACCCTTACAAAAACATATTCCTCATCCAGGGTTTATTAAAGGAAGCTATGGTAGTTAAACTCGTATGAGTTTGTAACATAGATGTCCCTGAAGATTTGTTTGAGTAGAAACAGATGAAGCAAAAGAGAAAGCTGTTAACAAAGATGAAGATGTGATGATGATGATGATGATGATGATGATGATGATGATGATGATGATTGTGGTGGTGGTGGTGGTGGTGGTGGTGGTGGTGGTGGACAATCATTCTCAGGCCCTAACATAAGCATATTACTGGCATAGTGGGACTTTGTGAATTTTTTCGTCATGCATATAGCCAACTTACTTTATTTAATTTCATATTTTATATTAAATAATTCTATTCTATTCTATGATAACAGTTTCACAGCAAGTGGATTTGGTTGCACTTGCTTTCATGGAGGAAGCTAGATCTGAAAATAAAATAAGGAATGACTTTAACATTCCATCTTTCAACACATGGAGGACCAATCTGTATGTTCAAAAGGAAGAATCATGTGGTGCAACCCTGCTGAGACTATACCACTTCAGAACACAGGTGGAAAATGCATGTGCTAAAATATTATCATGCCAGAGTCTAGCCTGGCCTATTACCTTTCTGTGTGCATGGTTCAATTAGGACAGCATTCAGTAATGCAGTCCTCTACCAGTATTCTGAAGCAGTACAGTAGTAGAAGGAGAGTTGCAACATCTTATACTTTTGAAGGTCAGTTCTGATTTTTAAACTCTGTAAATGTCTCCTTGCTGATCTTCTCTCCTGCCATATGGACTTGTTCTCTGAATTTCACATTCCATCTAAAATAATTTAGAGAATGGCATGTTTCAGACGATCCTATGTTTATAATAATCTTCCCAATATGCATCTGAATACTATATTTTTAAAAACCCTTCCAGTGTACAGAGACAAAATGGCTGTGTGTTGTACCTGTGACTTTTAGACTGCCTCACTACTTGGCTAAGGTGTCCCTCCTTCTGTTGTGTGGGATAGGTAGCTGGTTTGATGAGTCCCTGAAGAAAACAAAGTATACCCTAAGCCTGTTAGCAAAATAATTAACCAGTACCTGTACTCCAGGATTCCAGAACAATTATAAAGAACAGTTCTGGTAGTAGCAGTGATACCACTTGAGGAACTTTCGAGTTGAGATGTAGGGTAGAATTACTATTACTACTACTATCACCACTACCCACATCCACCTACCATGTTGATTGCCTGGGAGAACTGGAGACATTTGTACCAATTACGCTGATATGTAGGGGGTACCTTTGGAGGCAGCTGCACTTAACACATAGATATCAGAGAGTGGGGCTAATGTGGGGATGTAACATCAGGGGCACGAGCACATGCCCACTCCTGCTTCACCACAGGACTGCCCTACACACAAGTAACCCATGAATTGGACTCTTTTCTCACCTATATCTTGATGCCTTTTGGTTTTCTGCTATGCCACACTGGTATCAGCATTCACTAAGCCAATTTTCTCTTCTCTTTCAAATCCTTCCTAATGACTCATATTTTCCCCATCAAAGCTTTTTCTGAACTATCCTAGTCTTGCTTCATCAGTTTTCCCATTACCATCCAACCTCTCCTCTACCCAAACTATGGTATTATTGATCAGTCCTTGACCTCACCCACATTTCTTTCTCGTCAGTCTAATGTAAAGTATAGGATCTCTGGACAGGGGCAGAGTCTAGCACACTGTAGATGGTGTGTTCAATGAATATTAACAAGAGCGATATTTGACTGAACTCACCGGCCTTAATGTGAACATCCTGACTTCTGATTTTCCCTGAAGGATTTTCAGCTGTGCAATAGTAAGTGTTATCATGGATTAAGTTATTAAAGCTTGAAGGAGGGAAAGGGAAAATTTGGAGAGTGCCATTAGGGTGGACGTGGCGGATCCCTGGAACATCGTAGATCTCCTCGCCTGTTGCTAGGTACCATCTGAGCGTCACAGGAGGGATCCCTGCAGCAGGGCAGGGCACCAGTGTCCCTGTGGTGCTAGCAAACACTACCTCTTGCAAAGATGCATTGACAAAATATAAGCTGGCATGTAGATCTTCACCGAAAACTGCAAGACAGAAACAGAGATGCACACAATTAGCAAGGGGAGAAAACAGATTGAAGGCAGTTCTCTTATCTGTTAATTGATTATGACACAGTACTGTTCATGAGGATTTTTCAATAGCTGAACAATATTTTATATTATAAAGCATTATCTTTTGGATTGCAAACTGTAACTAAATAAAGGTCACTAGAGAAACTGGATTAATGTAGAAGACAGCAATTCCTTGCTCAGGTGTCTCAGCAGAACACTAACCAATTTAATTAACACAGAAGTCACGGATTCCAAATCAGAGGGGCAAAGAGTAGGATAACCAATGAGAATAGCATTTCTGTTTTGGATAAAGCAAATGAAATTACTTCCAACTGTTGTCAGCATTTTTATTAAAAGAAAACAGAACATGTAATTTTTATTTATTTATTTATTATATTTATACCCCGCCTTTTTTCCTGCAAGGAACCCAAGGCGGCTTACATAATCCTCTTCCTCCTCCTCTCCATTTTATCCTCACAACAACCCTGTGAGGTAGGTTAGGCTGAGAGTCAGTCACTGGCCCAAGGTCACCCAGTGAGTTTCATGGCCGAGTGGGGACTAGAACCCGGATCTCCCATCAGACTTCCATTAAAATGCCAGTAACAGTGTCCTCTTTAGCAGAAGATTTTTCCATTGATGTTTGTAAATTAAACCTATTTTTTGTTTAGTTCTCTTTACATGTGATGTAATGGTCAATATTCTGATTGTCAAATCATGCTGGGCAAATGAAACCAAACTCTCACAAAACTGGCATCAATTAACAAGAAGATTCAGCACCCTGGACAGGGAATGAACTCATCTTCCTTCCTGGCCGTCAGCTTTTCCTTTTAGGCTCTCTCATGTGATACTGGAAGGCGAAAGCAGGAATAAATAGTTTCTCTCATGTGCCTCACTTTGGGGGGGATTGAATTGCCCCCCCAGAGTCCACCCATACTTCCTTCTTCACTATTTATGAGGTCCCGTCCATCACTCTTACCCCCTTCCTTTCCAGCAGCTAGCTGCTCATCTTTCTGTGCATGTCTAACACCCAGGGCTATCTACTAGACATTCTGACCCAAACTTCAAGGATAAGGGCTATAAATAATTGACATCCTTTTTTTTAAGCTGAGAAGACTCTCAAGGTACCCCAAGGTAAAATGGTGAGACATTGATACAAAATGATAACCAGGGCAGCAATATGGAGAAACGGATGGTCCAGATTCTCACAGATAATGGCACTGAAAAACAGTAGATGCTGATTCAAAGTAACCCTGCAGGGCTGCATTAGCTGCAATAGAAACTTCACTTTGTTAGTCAAAGAAAACAGATGCAACTTGAATACACAAGAGGGAGAAGATCTGAATACAAACTAATACAGGAGCTCGTGCTGTGCTGAATACCAACAGCAGCTCAGTTATTAATAGTAGCTTTTCTGGCTTGGTATAAAACCATTTTGTCAACAAGATGAACCAAGGACTAAGCAGGGTTGCTCACAAAGAGCCAAAAAATATATTCTGTAAATGGGTTACCTCAAAATGCAAAGGATTAAATTACTAGTTAATTGGATGCTGGCAAAAAAATAATAATGCCATTTATTCCAGCTGTTGGTGGAGTTCACACACACACCCTTTCTGGCCCTGCTTTTGTGTATTTAAAAACAGCCTGACGCAAGGAATTAAGCAAGTGGAGATAAATGATGAGAAAAGCTTCTCCTTTTTATTTCTCTGTGAGACTACTGTTAAATGCACAGGAGCAAAGCCAGAGAAAAGGTAGCAATCCTAGAAAGCAACTACACTGTTGTTAGAAAAAGCTGAGATGCTACATTTCTCTATGGCAAACAAAGGTAATTGGCAACTAATATTAATGCCTTTTCACAACAAAATGAAAATGTGTATCAGATCAAACTGAATCTGATTTGCAAATTGCATTTCTATGGAATATAAGAAATTCATGATGTAATGTATAATAACCATATTCACAAGTTAAAAAAAAAATTCACATTAAGTAAGAGGCAGCACAATCCTATGGCCTCTAGACAGCATCTAAATAGCCATAGGATTTTTTGGATTCTCAGCTACGAGGTCAGAAAATTGCTCTGACCTCGTAGCTGGGGATCCATTTTCGGATCCCCCCTCCACCCTCACAGCCAGCTGCTTCTCCGAGGTCATAAGAGCGACCTCAGAGAAGGGCTTTTGAGGGCATTCTGGGAGGTGGGACAGGGAAGAGGGGAATCTGGCCCCACCAAGTTGCAAGGTATCCTGGCGGCCCCTCAGCCTCCTTCCCTCTTGCTCCAAAGTGACGCATGTAGACGGCCAAAGTCGGCCGTCTAAGTGCTTTGCAGAGCAAGAGGAGCACAGAGGCGACCTTCACCTCCTGCCCTGCATAGGATGCCCATAATCCTCTGAGTTTGGAGTGTTATAGGCATCCCCATAGGATTGCACCCTGAAAGAGTCTTCATATCACTTGTGAAAGCATCCTTAGGGTGTTCACCAAGATAGTTTATTTATATGTAAGTATACAGAAAAAGACAAAGTATCATCAAATGTCCAAGGTTGTTGATTTCCCTGGGAGATTCAGTTAATAATTAAATATAAAATAATTAAAACTTCCTATCATAATTAATCAACATTCCAATTTTAAAAGTGCCTTTATCTCTTACGCATTAGAAGCAAAATATCATCTTGGCACATCCTCATCTGAGGATAGAATTTGGCCCTGAATTATAACAACTTCTAAAAGGCGGGGGGGGGGGGATCTTACTGATACTGCCTTTGATGAATCCAAACTAACATCAAATATTTATTTAGACATAAAGAGACAAAAATCAAAGGCAAGTTCAGGGTAAGCAGGACATAGTGTGTGTGTGTGTGTGTGTGTGTGTGTGTTCAATGGTATGAATGAAATTGAAGCAGCGAACATGAATGATTTAATTCAGTGACTCACAGTGCAATCTTATGCAAGTATACTCAGAAATAAATCCTATTAGGTTCAGTGGGACTCTCTCCCAGATATACACCGGAAGATTGCAGCCTCAGCCTTTCTTTTACTGCAGGGGTGGGCAACATGAGGCCCGAGGGTGTGTTGCCCCTATTTATTTATTTTTTCCTCTGCAAAAAAAAAGGGGGGGGGAGTCAGCAGAAGGCAATTTAAAGGTCCTAAAAGGTGCCAAACACACATCTCTGAGGAGGGATTTCCACAGTTTGTGTGCAACTACTAAAAAGGCCCTCTCTCAGGTAGCCAGGCGCCAAACTTCAAAAGCTGGGTGCGCCAGGAGAAGAGGTTTCAAAGAATATGTTAGCTGGCTGGGCGGCTCCTGTGGAGGATGACTGCCCACATATAACAAGGGGGATATAGTATAAAACTAGGATGTCACAGCCACTGGTAATATGGATTCCAAAGAAGGCAGCCAATAATGTCTTCAATTTGTCCCCAATGCCAACCCCAAACTTGTAGAGGAAACCTCTAATTAGAAACCAGTGACTGATAATTCAAACAGAAACCATGAAAAAAAAAAATTTAATGGCTGTTTCCTTTTAGAGAAGCTATAAGGCGAGCATTAGGGACCTTGCTGTATTGGTATCAGTGTGCCTTATTTCTCCCTAGATGCCTCTGTGTAGCTCTCATTAATGTTAATAGTCTTCACATGTATGTCAGGAAGAGTGAATAAACCACATAATGAACTTTAACAAGCACTCATTTTCAGGTGACTTTCATTACTAGGAAAGTTTTTGGGGCCAAAATATATCAATGTTATTATGAAATACAGAACAGATTTTTAAAGCCATCAGACTCATTCGTGGCAGCGACAAGAGATTCAGAGATTTCCACAAGAGAAAGGGGAGAAAATATTAGTAAGTGAAATACTAAAGGCTAATGTTTGGCTCATCCAAATTCAAATATAAGCAATCAGGATGACTCAATATTCCCAATAAACAACTCTTACAAGAATTTAAAATACGGCTTCACTTGAGCCAAGGCACCTATTTTGACAGTGCCAGCATCTGGCCCTGAAACATTTGTAGTAATAAAGTTGGCCTTGGAATCTGTGTTATGTGCATTTTGCTTCTCACTGTGGTGTAACCATAAGCAGCCCGTTCCCCATGTGCAACTGGGATTAGGTGAAAGGCCTTCCACGACAGCAGAGAACAAGCTTCTACCAGGCAGGCTTGAACCCTGCCATTGTCTTGTTAGCCACTGTTTCTAACTAGACAACAAGTGAGAGCACCTTTTTGGTGGTGCCCCTCCCCACAACTGTAGAATGCTCTCCCCAGCGAGGCCTGCCTGGCACCAAAGTTGTCATCTTTTCAGCACCAGGTTAAGACATTCTTTTGTTCCAACGCATTTGATGGCATTATATGATGGGCTCTTTAATAGATCATAGAATCATAGAATCATAGAATCATAGAAAAGTAGAGTTGGAAGGGGCCTACAAGGCCATCGAGTCCAACCCCCTGCTCAATGCAGGAATCCAGGTCAAAGCATCTCTGACAGATGTCTGTCCAGCCGCATCTTGAATGCCTCCAGACTGGGAGAGCCCACCACCTCCCTAGGTAGTTGATTCCATTGTCTTATTGCTCTGACAGTCAGGAAATTTTTCCTGATGTTTAGGTGGAATCTAGGTTCCTGTAACTTGAGCCCATTATTCCGTGTCCTGCAAACTGGGATGAACGAGAAGAGATCTTTGCCCTCCTCTGTGTGACATCCCTTCAAATACTGGAAGAGTGCGATCATATCTCCCCTCAGTCTCCTCTTCTGAAGGCTAAACATGCCCAGTTCTTTCAGTCTCTCCTCATAGGGCCTTGTTTCCAGTCCCTTTATCATCCTTGTTGCCCTCCTCTGAACCCTCTCCAGTTTGTCTATGTCCTTCTTAAAGTGAGGTGCCCAGAACTGGACGCAGTACTCAAGATGAGGCCTAACCAGTGCCGAGTAAAGGGGAATTATCACTTCCCGCGATTTGGAAGCTATACTTCTATTAATACAGCCCAAAATTGCATTTGCCTTCTTTGCAGCCACGTCGCATTGCTGGCTCATATTCAGTTTGTGATCTACCACAATTCCAAGATCCTTCTCACTTGTAGTATTGTTGAGCCAAGTGTCCCCCATTCTGTAACTCTCCATTTGGTTTCCTCTCCCTAGGTGCAGCACTTGGCATTTATCCCTGTTAAATTTCATTCTGTTGTTTTCGGCCCAGCACTCCAGCCTATCGAGGTCACTTTGAATTTTGTTTCTGTCTTCCAGAGTATTAGCTGTTCCACCCAACTTTGTGTCATCTGCAAATTTGATAAGCATTCCCTGTACCTCCTCATCCAAGTCATTAATAAAAATGTTGAAGAGCACCGGGCCCAGGACCGAACCCTGTGGTACCCCGCTCGTTACCTCTCCCCAGTTTGAGAAGGAACCATTGATAAGCACTCTTTGATTCCGATTCTTTAGCCAATTGTGGATCCACCTGATAGTTGTTCCATCTAGCCCACTCTTAGCTAGCTTACTAATCAGGATATCATGAGGCACTTTGTCGAAAGCTTTGCTGAAGTCCAGGTATATAATGTCCACAGCATTCCCACAGTCCACAAGGGAGGTTACCCGATCAAAAAATGAGATCAGATTAGTCTGACAGGATTTGTTCTTGACAAATCCATGCTGGCTTCTAGTAATCACTGCATTGTTTTCAAGGTGCTTGCAGACTGACTTCTTTATAATCTGCTCCAAAATCTTCCCGGGGATTGATGTCAGACTGACTGGCCTATAGTTCCCAGGTTCCTCCTTCTTGCCCTTTTTGAAGATGGGAACAACATTTGCCCTCCTCCAGTCGTCTGGCACTTCACCTGTCCTCCATGATTTCTCAAAGATAATAGACAGTGGTTCTGAGAGTTCTTCTGCCAGTTCCTTTATTACTCTAGGATGCAGCTCATCAGGCCCTGGAGATTTAAACTCGTTCAGAGTAATCAGGTGCTCCTTGACCATTTGCCTATCAATCTCAAGCTGCAATTCTGCCCCTTCAGTCTGCACTTCAGGTTTGCCAGGGGGGTCATAGACCCTCTTTTGGGAGAAGACCGAGCCGAAGTAGGAATTGAACACTTCTGCCTTTTCTTTGTCTTCTGTTATCAATTTGCCATCCTCATTGCGTAGCTGAACCACCAGTTCTTTCTTCTGTCTTTTACTGTGCATGTATCTGAAGAAAGCTTTTTTGTTGCTTTTAGCATTCCTCGCTAACCTTAGCTCATTCTCAGCTTTAGCCTTCCTGACACTATTCCTGCAGTTCTGTGCTACCTGCCTGTACTCTTCCCCTGTAGCCTGTCCTTCCTTCCACTTCCTATACGTGTCCTTTTTTGTTTTCAGGTCATCTTTGAGTTTATTGTGAAGCCACATTGGCTTCTTCTGTTGCCCTCTGCCTTTTTTCCTTGTGGGAATTGTTTGCAATTGTGCCTTTAAAATTTCCTTTTTTAAAAACTCCCACCCCTCCTGGGCTCCCTTTCTCGTGAGAGTCACTTGCCATGGGATCTTACTAATCATTGTTCTGAGTTTGTTAAAATTGGCTTTCCTAAAATCCAGGGTACGTGTTTGGCTACACTCAGCTTTTGCTTCTGTTAGAATCAAGAACTCAAGTATAACATGGTCACTTTCCCCCAGAGTTCCCGAAACTGCCACTTTATCCACTAACTCGTCTCTGTTGGTTAGAATCAGGTCAAGGATAGCCGATCCTCTAGTTCCTTCCTCCACTTTCTGTAGGAGGAAGTTATCAGCAGCACAGCTCAGGAATTTCTTGGAGGGGCCATGTTTGGCTGAATAAGTCTCCCAACAGATATCAGGGAAATTGAAGTCTCCCATTACTACCACATCGTGCCTCCTTGAAACACTGGCAATTTGCTTTTCAAAAGTTCCATTCTCGTCTTCTCCTTGATTGGGTGGTCGGTAGTAGACTCCAACCGCCATGTTCGTTTTATTCTTTGCCCCCTTTATTTTAACCCAGATGCTCTCAATGGGGCTGCCAAGCTCCTCTTCCTGTATCTCTGTGCAGAGATACGTATTTTTAACATACAGTGCAACTCCACCTCCCTTTCTGTTGCTTCTGTTCCTTTTGAACAAGTTATACCCTTCAATTGCTGTATTCCAGTCATGGGAGTCATCCCACCAGGTTTCAGTTATCCCTATCAAGTCGTACTTGCCCTCATGTATCAAGAGTTCAAGTTCGTCTTGTTTATTGCCCATACTCTGGGCATTAGTATAGAGACATTAGTATAGAGATCAGTTGAATTGCTCATGCTTGTCAATGATGTTTTAATTATTTTATGGTTGGTGGTATTTTAGTGGATAATTATTCTTAGCTGTTTTAAATTTTGTATGTTAATTTTGTTGACCATGAGTCTTTTTTAAGAAAGCCGCCTAAGAACTCTAATAACAACTATTATTAAAGAGTAGAAGTTTATTGGTTTATTTTATTATTACATTTAAATCCCACCTTTCCCCAAAGGAGCTCAAGGTGATGTACATGGCTCACATACACAGGCACAAACACAGACAATTTTATTCCCACAACAACACTGTAAGGTAGGTTAAACTGAAAGGTAGTGATTAGCCCAAGATCACCCAATGAACTTCATGGCTGAGTGGGAATTTGAACCGGGGTCTTCCTGGTCCTAGTCTGGCACCAACCATTACACCACACTGGCTCTCTTAAAGTTTAAAATTAATGCTACGCCACAGATGTTTCATACCAAATATATCATAGTAGGTTAAATTCCATTTTTGGAACATATTTTATGGGACATTAAATCTGGCCATAATAAAAGCCACCTACACACGTTATACTGTGAAGGGGGTTCCATGCATTGAAGAGACAGTGGGCCCACACCACTGGCTTTGTCCCCGACATTGACTTGCTCCACCATGTTGAGCATAGAAGTCTGCATCAGGAAGCCTACAAACAAAGAAAGCCCTCTCTCATAATACTAGAACCTGGGGTCATCTCCTGAAACTGAATGGTGGGAGATTCCAAACAGATAAAAGGAAGCACTTCTGCACACAGCACATAGGAACTCACTTCCAAAGACGTGCTTGCCATCAACTTGGATGGCCTTAGAATGGGATTAGACAAATTCATGGAGGAGAAGGCTATCAATGGCTACTAGTCATGATGGCTTTATACTACCTCCAGTATCAGAGACAAGTGTGCCTCTGTATACGAATTGTTGGGAAACACAAGCAAGAGTTTGCTATTGCATTCATGTCCTGCTTGTAGGCTACATATAGGCATGGTTGGCCACTGTGTGGACAGAATGCTGGACTAGATAGGCCTTTGGTCTGATCCCGTATAGCTCTTATGTCCTCAGGTGTTATATAATCACAGCAAAAGGTTCCGGTCAGCAGTCTAGCTGCTGTATTTTGCACCAAATGAAATTTCTTGACATTTTTGGAAAATAATCTCACACAAAGTGTATTACAGTAATCTAACTTTATCATTTTCTTGGCAATTTAAGGCTTCTGAGCAAGTGCAACTGGACTGCTTTTGCACACATGTCCTACCATGGGCTTCCCACAGGCATCTGGTTGGCCACTGTGGAAACTGAATACTGGACTAGATAGGCCTTTAGTCTGATCCAGCATGGTTCTTATGTTCTAATATAAGTATAAGTATTATTATCAATAATAATAATAATAATAATAATAATAATAATAATAATAATAGAATACATATATGAAAGGCATGGATAAACCAGAGTTTGCTGAATATACATAACATGTATATTTCTAATCTTTTGCTGCACAATCCAACTAAAAATCAAATCATTCATCATCAAAAACAGTCTCAGTCATCAGGACATCAAAAGCACTGAGCCATGGATTTAATGGGAGTGAAATGTTCTCATCTCAGGTCAGAGCTGGTCATAATAAATCAGTTCATTTATCTGCTGCAGTATTGAGCATAACCATAACATTGCTCAAAATGGGAGCTAACATGTAACTATGAATGAGAGTTGCATAATTTTAAAGAGAAAACACCATGGAACAGATGGCATAGGATATAAAAGAGAGCAGGAGAATGCAGGTCTAGAAGTAATTGCAAGTCTGCTCAGATTACTTGAGCAACATTGCTATACAAGGGACGCCTGTGTCCTTGCTTCAGTAAAGGTATGAGCACACTAGCCCCTATTACTACATCTTTATGGAGCTTTTATCAATTTTTATGGTATTTAATCGAATTTTTATTCTGTTTTTATGCTTCATTGTATTAGTCAGTTTTAATTATTGTATATTTGTTTTGTTTGATTATGATCGTGTATGCCACCTAGGGCATTTGTGTATAGGTGGGATATAAATTGAAAGAATAATAATAATAATAATAATAATAACAACAACAACAACAACAACAAAATTTCATGAATCCCTCCACCCTTCCCCAATCTGGTTCTTGCCCCCATATGTGTTGGACTACAACTTCCATCATCCCCAGCCAGGTTGGGGGTGGCTGCTCTAACACTTTGGCCTGCAGTGTGACAAGCATGGGACTGACAAAGGATCTGTTACTGCTCAATGTCTCTTGGGAATAGGCTACTTCCATTAAACTCATTGCTCAACGTGATAACTGTGTTTCTCATCTTGTACTTAAGACATGCACTTGTGAGATGTTATTATGAATCTGCACATGCTGATGGTTCAGTATTAGCATTTCAAGTCTGCCTGCTTGAGAGGAACAAGAATTCAATGGAATGGGCTCTTATGTGCACAGATATGGTTCCTGAATTCTGAAGCCTAACAAAAATGCAAGTAATATATACCTATTATACAAACTTTATATTCTTTATATTATAAAGAAGCCTCAACATTATTAGATGTGCAGCAAGAGTTAAAGCATGTTTCATCAAACATGGTCCCAACATGTTGAAATACAATTAGTCTACACCTTCTATCAAATTATTGTAAGCCAATGGTTTTATGTCAGAGGAGGTCACACAACCCTAATAAGAAGGCTGCAGAGTTCGTATCTCTCTTCTATGCCCATGTTCCCCCACACACACACCCAGACAAACACACAGCTATGTACAACAGGATATATAAAAGGATTCATGGAAAAATAGAAATAAATAAGAAAGTGTAAATCCACACAGTGTTACTAATATGAAAAAGACAATGTACTCAAATACATTTCAAAACTAACTTATGACTGTGACAAAATTAGGAATCTGCTCTGATTAGACCTCTGGTACTCACAGAAATTGTTCAAACGAGTTCTGCAAATGAAATCTATCTTCATTTATAGGTACTCATCAGTTCCTCTGTATTAAAAACAAACAAAAATCCACCTGATTGCTCCTGAAGTAGTTTGGCGGTTTTCCCTGAGCAATATGAAATTAGATTAATTCTCCCTGAAAACTACTATACTAGCATAAATAGATTTATTACCAACTAATAATGAATCAGAGACCAAAGAGAGTTGGGAGACATTTATATGTGTTAATTTTAACAAAAGTTTAGGGTAGAAGATGTGTTAAATAAAACAATAATATAATATTATCTGGCATGGACCTGGTTTGCACAATCAAAACAACCCACCATGGGTTAAGCCATGGTGAACCATGGCACATGCCAGCCAGCATTTTGCATATTCAGTCCCCAGCCAGGGGATATCATTACATCTGAACCCAGCTACCATGGGTTATGCGAGGGTTAAGCAACCATTGCATAACCCATAGTCTGTTGTAGGGTTATATGGGGGTTGTTTAACCCTTACATAATCCACGGTGGCCAGGTTTAGATGCAATGACAACTTCTGGTTGAGGGCTAAATACACAAAATAATGGCTGGCATGGGCCGTGCCTCACTGTGGCTTAAACAACATATGGCAGGCTGTTTGATTGTGCAAATCGGTGCTGTCTGCCCTAGTGACCACGAACAAGGAGTGTCTCACAACAATGTACAAGTTGTATGTTTATCTTATTTACTTTTTCTATTCAATCATTGCATCAAACAAAACAATTCCTTGCACAACCACCTACAATATCACTAAGAAGGAGAGAGTTTTTCTTAATCATCCTAAATAAGCAACAGCATATTCATTGCTATCCACCTACTCCAGGGTCTTCAAACTAAGGCCCGCGGGCCACATCCGGCCCGTCTTGCCTTTTTATCTGGCCTGGCGGCCGATCAGAGTTACTAAGCGTTGCATGGCAAGGAGCTTGCCAGGACAGACTGTGTAACGATATGCCATTGGGTGGAGCCTCTGAGGTCAGTGACGTACTACAAGAACTGTCCTTTTACCCTCCTAGTTGGCTGCTCAGGTGGCAGAGGCAGACTTTTTAAAAACTCTTTTGCTTCGAACAATGCTTGAAGCCGATTCTTTTGTCGGCGTTCCACATCCAGCGTACTTACATAATTTCCTGCCGACACTCGGCTCTCTCCCGTTCTCTCTCTCTCATTCCCCCTCTCCCCTTTTCCCTCCCCCTTTCTCTGGACCCAGATGCTGACTGGTGGCGGTGGTGGCTCCTCTTGAGTCTGTCACTGAGCGGCTCTGCCGGGCCTCTTGTCCTGCGCGATGGTGGCAGAGGAGGCCGGGGGAGCGTCTTGTTCCTCAGCGCAGGGGCCGGTGCAAGTGGCTGCTGCTGCGGGATGGCTGCCTGCAGAGACTCTGCAGCCTCTGTTACCACCCAGCACTCAACACCATCCTGGCCGTGACTGCCCACGGCGCCATCAAAGTCATTGACGGCACCTCAGGGGCTACGCTGCAGGCGTCTGTGCTCATGGGGGGGGGGAAGAGGCCGGGTCAGGCCTAGAAACGGGGCCCGGCGGCAGCGGCGGGCAGTGGGAGGAGGAGGGGGAGGAATAGGAGGAAGGGAGAGGCAAGCCGGTGTGGGGAAATGCTGGGAGGGGACGCTGTCGAGTTTCTCATGGCTGCTGCCGCCGCTGCTGTTCTCTCTTGCCTGAGTTGTGAATGTGGCCATTGGGTTCTGGAAGTCCGTCTGCTGACTGACAGAGTGCGAAGGTGAGCCGGTTTCTTCCATTCTCCTTTTCTGCTCTCCAATTGAGAGGGACGCGGCAGAGCTGAAGCAAAAGGCGGGGCTGAGGAGCCGGCCGGGCCTGTTAGAACGAGAGGGTGGGAGGGCAGTGGAGTTGAGAGTCCAAAGTTGCCTGTCGTCATCTGTGCCTTTCCAAAGGGTTTCCGCTCGTTCTTAGTATTTTCTCTTTTCCCAGCCACAGATCGCTTATTCCTACTCTTGTTTCCAAGCTACTTTGAAAAACGAGAGCCTCCCCAAACTGTGGGGGGAGGGGAGAGAAGGACTTTGCTTTACAAAAAGACGGAAGTGTCACTAAGGGCTTCTTCCAGCACTTCTTTGTTGGGAATAGGGCGACTATTTATTTATTTATTATATTTATACCCCGCCTTTTTTCCTGCAAGGAACCCAAGGCAGCTTACATAATCCTCCTCCTCCTCTCCATTTTATCCTCACAACAACCCTATGAGGTAGGTTAGATTATGTAGTAGTAGATCGTTGTGTGTGACACATGTGCCTGTGTTTTGTGATTAGCCATGGTTTCTCAGTGTCTGCACAGAGTGTTTATGTATGGCAAAATGTGCGGGTGAGAATTACACATAATCTGTTCTTCGGTTGCTTTCCATTAATGACACCAAAAGGGCTTCAGTCACATATTTTGTATTAAATTAAATGTGTCAGGAACACATACTATTTTCTTTTCTAGGTATTTACATATATAGTTGCACAATTGTTTCATGCCTAACACGAATATACTTCTGTTTTTGCCATCACACAAATGAACATACTCTGCTTCAATCCAAAGTAGCATTTTTGAAACATTAGAAATCTGACTTAGCTGCATCAGCTCATACAGAAGAGGTAAAACCACCACCACTAATTTTTCCATATTGCAAATGTTCATACTTTCCAAGTCAATTTAAAAGACGAGATTAACCAAATAATTTTGGTTATATAACCCAGTGAGCATGGGTTATTCGAGGGTTAAACAACCCTCACATAACCCATGGTCTGTTCTTTAAACCTCACATAACCCATGCTTGCTGGGTTCACATGGCACAAATAAAATTCCATCCTCCATTTGATCACTTATTAACATTAGAGGAGGGAGAAGAGAGGGAGCGCAGGGCCATTCCACCAGCCCTGCTGAAAGGCCGCCCTCCTGAAGGCTCCTCCTCCCTCAACTGCCACCAGCAGCAGCCATTCCAGCAGGCTGTGCAGAGGGAGAAGACAGGGAGCGCAGGGCCATTCCACCAGCCCTGCCTGGAGTATTAATTAATATTCCCCCTTCTTCCCTCCCCATTCCTTTTTCCTTGTGTGCCGTGTCTTTTTAGATTGTAAGCCTGCGGGCAGGGACTGTCTTGTTAATTGCTGTGAACTGCCCAGAGAGCTTCAGCTATTGGGTGGTATAAATATGAAATAAATAAAATAACTTTCCATTTAAGGAAAAAAATATTCACCCCTATCAAGTAAAAAAAAAGGACCCAGGTCCTTTTTTTTTACTTGATCCATTCGTTCATATTTTTTTCAAGCTATAGTCCTCCCCTCCCAACAGTCTGAGGGACAATGAACTGGCCCCCTGTTTAAAAAGTTTGAGGACCCCTGACCTACTCCAATCCTCAGTTGCTACATCTTCCTATGCATAGCAACTGTAGGAAAGATATTAAACTTATTTTATGCCAACTTCAATACCAAAATTTGAAGTTATTCTGGCAGAGAGCATTATGTCAAGTTAACGTACCATACGTTAACTTGAGGCCAGTCACTGACTCTCAGCCTAACCTACCTCACAGGGTTGTTGTGAGGATAAAATGGAGAGGAGGAGTAGGATTATGTAAGCTGCCTTGGGTTCCTTGCAGGAAAAAAGGCGGGGTATAAATATAATAAATAAATAAATTACACACACAAAATCTAGTTATTCAACACTGTAGCAAATGTGCTGTAAATACCCATTGCAAAGACTCGGTGCATAATAAAAGTTCAATTCGGCATGCAAAGGCCTTCTTTTAACTGTTGTTAAACTGTTGTTTACTCTATGAATTACAAAAACAGCTAATAAAATTTGCTACCACCAAAAAGAGAATGGGAAAAGGCCAGGTATGATGTGGCATCTGATGTCATATCAACACATGCTGGGTAAAGATGTGCATGTTACAACTGAAAAAGAAGAAGTCCCACTGATATATTATTCTACAACCATAGAATTACTATCCATGTCATGCACATTTAATGGGTGAGAGTTATTAGTATTTTAGGGCTAAACAATATGAAATTATAGCATGTCGAAAATGAACAAAAACCAAATTGCACCTTTCCCAAATTGCTATTCATAATTCAACCAGACATTCAACTTTTCATTCCACCAATACATTCCTCTGAAGCAATCTTGCAATCAAATCCTCTAATGAGCGTAATTAAGCATGTAATTGTTTTTGACTACAAAAAAGGCAAGTAGGGGAAAAAACTTTGCAAAATTGTACATTTTACATTTCCATTCATTTTTGCAGGACAGAACTTACTATTAAATCAGAGGAAGCTTCCTCAATTAAAAAAAAAGTCAAAAGTCCCTTGCTCAAACTATAAAGGGAAGTGGAATGAGTAACAGTTCTGAAAGCATAATAAGCATTTTTGCCCTGTCTGTTCTTTTCAGTAATACAGGGAGCATGCACTTGCTGATAATGAATGGCAAATATCCTAGATGCAAGTCTCTAATCTGCTAGAAAGATATCATTTATTTCTGATCTACACGCCTCCTCTAACGTTGCAGCAGATAATGGTTAGAATGAAAGGAAAAGGGGAAATTGCAGGGCAGATGTGGGCTGTACATCAATATAAAGTATTTTGTGATTATTGGAGTGGGGGAGTTTGCTAAGAAATAAGTTATAACTTCTGCCATTGCAATGTTTGTTGTAGAAGAGGAATATATTAACACACATAATAAAGTCACCCATTCTACATTTAAAAAAAGGTCCCCAAAAGGCAGATACAAAACATATAGGTGTTCTAGAAAATAATGTATGATGCAGAGCTAGTAATAACATATGCACCTTTTTCAGTTTAATTTAAAAATAAAATCTATTTATACAAATACTATTCCTTCAAGAGATTTAAAATTGCAATAATCAGTCATTGGTCATATCTGGACATAATGTTAAACCGTAGTTTAGCACAGCCTTCCCCAATCTGGTGCCCTCCAGATGTGTTGGAAAACTAACAATCCTCAGCCAGTATGGGTCTTGTTATTCTGGCTGAGGGTTATGGGAGTTTAGGCCAATACATCTGGAGGGCTCCTGGTTGGGGAAGGCTGCAATAGGGGTAGAATTTACCCCAAAAGCCGTAAGAATAAAAACACATGCTATAAATAGATGGGCATCTTTAAAGTTGAGTTTGTGGGGTAAGGTAAATACACTCAAGATTAATATTATACATTGGATTGTTTATGCTATATGTGGGATTCCTCTATCTATACCTGGCAAATATTTTTTAAAAACTTAATGCTCCGTTTATAAAATAAGGGGGGGGGGGTCCTCCCCATCACGGGTATCCTTGAAAAGTATGCAACTTCCAATTAAGGAAGGTGGTATGGCTTTCCAGACCTTCCTTTGTATCATCGGGCCTATTTGTTGACCTGTACTAAATTTTGGTCTTTTCCACTTAGATTTTCCACCTTGGTCAGTTCTGGAATCTTCCTGTCTGGATCCTCTCTCCAAATGGATGGCATTAGGTTCTTGGCACATTAAAAGGGATAGGGTTCCTCCCACAGTTACAACTGTTAGAGACGTGTGGTGTATAATGTCATGTCAATTACCTTTTGATCCATTTTCTCATGCTAAATTGACTCTATGGGGAAATCCAGATTTTAAAATTGGTTCGAATTTTTTTTGTGGTGGACTTGGATGGATTTTTATCTTCACAACAATCCTATATGGTAGGTTAGGCTGAGAGGTTGTGATTGGGCCAAGGTGACCCCATGAGCTTCACGGGGAAGCTGGGATTTGAACCTGATATCTGAGTAGTGCATGATCTAGTGCATTGGGAGGTGGGGGCACACAGAGCACGGGCAGGGAGGGGCACAGTTTTCTTGTTTGCCTCAGACAGCAAAATGGGTCGGCCCTGCCAGATGTTGTAACCTTTCCTCATAGGGGAAAGGTTGCTCCACCCCCTTGATCATTTTAGGGCACAATCCTATGCACGTTTAGACAGAAAAAAGGCCTATGACTCCCAGTATGCCCCAGCCGGCCATTTTTCTCTCTAAACATGCATAGGATTGCACGTTTAGTTGCCCTTTTCTGCACTTTTTCCATCCACTGAGGCCCAAACTAAATATGGAAGTTGCATTGAGTACCACTAACCTGCATCCACTAAGCTGTTTTCAACTATGGTGGTAAAGGATCGTTTGGGCCTCAGCCACAATGAAAAGAATAGGAACAGGTAGGTGGGATCAATAGGAACAGAGGAAGCTGCCTTATACCAAGTCAGACTACTGGCCCATCTAGCTGCGTATTGTCTACACTGATTGGCAGAAACTCTGCAGGGCTTCAGGCAGGGGCCTTTCCCAGCCCTACACAGAGATGCCAGGGGTGGAATCTGGGGCTTTCTGCATGCAACGCATGTGCTCTACCACTGAGCACTTGCCCAGTAACAAGTGTTAATCTGTGACTTAGATGAAGGGGGAAGGGTTCCTTTGGAGACAGGAATGAAATATAGCCTACACATTATGTTTTTTAAACCATTCTCTTACTGCAGCAGAATAGTAGTATGGCTCCAGTTTAAAGTTCATTGTGTAAAAAACTCTATGGACTTAACAGGAAAAACTTGAAGCATTCCTCTTCAGCCCTCATCTGGGTTGGTTGGCTTAAGACCAATGGCTGTGAACAAGGCTGCCTGAGTTATCAGGACAGTGATGCTTAAGGTGCAATCCTAAACACCCTTAAGGTGCAATCCTATGCAAGTTTAGACAGGGGGAAAAAGGCTACAGCTCCCAGCATGCCCCAGGCCTTCTTTCTGTCTAAACTTGCATAGGATTGTGCCCTTAGTTAGGGGCTTACTTCCATAACAGGACTTACTTCTGAGTAAACATGCATAGGACTGTACTACACATTACACATAAATATAAATAAAAAGCAACCTATTTGGCAGAATAATTTAATCTTCTTACTTCTAGCAGGCACTAATTCAATACCTGTGTCATATAATCAGCAGTCACATAGATTTGGAAGCTTGATCTAACATATAAATAATGATGAGATAGAAGAGATCTTTTGAATGAAATCAAAGTGAGAAGCAATCATGTGCAATCATTATCACAATTCAATGACATTTTGTGCCAGAACACGGCTAGGAGCTAGTATGACAGTATCTATTTTCATCTTCTTATTTTATAATTCGCTAAATTGGGGCTTGTAGCTTTAGCAGGTCCAGGTGGATAACCTGGAGCATTTAAGTTTGGCAGCACATAAGTAGCCACTTCACAATTATAAGGTATATTTAAAAAGTTTTCCTTCTCCTAAAATGAGAACATGGCCAAAACTTTCACCACCATCATTGTCTGATGTCTAATTGTCTAATTGATTGATCAATTAGACAAAGAAACATTCAGTAAATTATACTCAGATGAATGTGTACATATGCGTGACACTCTGTTAAATACCTCCTCTCCTGTAACAAGAATAGCCCTGTTTCAAGACATGGTTTCTTATCTTCAGCCCTGTTTGAGACAAAAAAAGATACCACAACGGCCCATACGACATAATAAATCCAAACCATGATATGACCAGGAATGTATTGCTATGAAGCACACTCTGCTGGAAAAATATAGGAGTTATAGATCAGTTAATATGCCTTCACTTCCGGTAGAGTGGTTTGAACTTAAGAGAAAATACAAATTGCTGATTAAAAAAAAGAAGAAGCAGGCTCAATGGGAAGCATGGCAACGTTTAATTGAAGCCTCGTTGAGGAAAGACTCTTCCACCTTTTGGAGAGCTGTTGCAAAAGGATGGCAGAGCGCCCCATCTGACGTGGAATATGCTATCCCAGCTGGGGTATGGGAAGCACACTTCTAATCCCTATATGCAAGCAAACAACTATCTCAACCATCCTCTTTGCCTTTGTGCAATGCTGGCCCAGAATGGCCTCCAGTCACTATAGAGGAAGTTCATCTGCTTATTGCAAATCTTAAGCAGGGCAAAGCCCCTGGGGGAGATAACATCCCACCCGAGTTACTTAAAGCCAACGTTGAATGGTGGGCCCCAGTGTTGGCAGCCCTGTTTACTAGTATCGATCACTCTGCAATTATTCCTGAGGATTGGGGTTTACCAATCATTATACCATTATACAAGAAAGGGAATAGATCTGAGCCGTCAAATTATAGACCGATTAGTCTCCTAAGTATAATTAGTAAACTATATGCTGCTCATCTCTGCAACAAACTAGTGGACTGGTTGAATCAAAATCATATTCTAGCAGAAGCACAAGCAGGATTCAGGAGGGAACAGTCAACCGCAGATCAAGGTCTTGTGCTTCAACACCTTGTAGAAAAGTATGCCACAATAAAAGGGGGGTCTCTTTATGCGGCTTTTATAGATTTTAAGTCCGCCTTTGCTATTATACCCCGAGATAGGCTATGGGAAAAACTAAGTGGAACAAACATAGACAGACGCCTCTTGATTCTTATCCGCAGTCTGTATGAAAATACCAGACTTCGGATTAGATGTAACCGGAAGGGCCACCTAACTAAGGAAATTCAGACTCACACTGGAGTAAAGCAAGGTTGCGTACTTGCTCCTATTTTATTCAATTTTTATATTAACTCCTTAGTAGAGTGTATGGAGAAAGAATGTGCTCATCCACCAAAATTGGCAAATATGTCTGTTCCGGTACTCTTATATGCTGATGATGCAGTTTTACTTTCCTTTGCCTGTGTGGGGTTAAGACGAATGCTAAGATCCCTAGCAGTTTATTGCAAAGTCGAACAAGTTTTAATTAATTATACTAAGTCTAAAGTAATGGTGTTTTCCAGGAAAAAACTGAGACATAAATGGCAAATAGACAACCAGTCAATTGAACAAGTGACGTTCTTTAGATATCTGGGCATGATCTTCCAAGAAAATGGTTTGTGGCACATCCAGATTAAAAATGCCTCCGCAAATGCTCAAAGGAACATAAAAGCAATTATAAGATTCTTTTACGGAGAAGGAGGTCAATATATCCCCGCAGCTATTCAGGTATTTGTAGCAAAAGTGATATCCCTACTGCTATATGGCTCACAGGTGTGTAATTATAAAAACATTGCCCCCTTTGAAGTCATACAAAATAAATTTTATCATACTCTGCTGGGGGTCCCATCCTGTGTGCCGAATACAGCAGTTCGTTTGGAGGTCGGACAAATTCCAGTTAACGCCCGGATATGGATTTTAAAGATTCATTACTGGCTAAAGTTGATTTTTCTCCCGGTAGGTCTGGCACCCTTGACTTTAACAGATATATGCCAGACAAAATGGAAACTCTCATTACAAGAGAAATTGAGAAATCTAGGGTTTACAACACAGGCTTTAATAACCCTAGGATATGAGAAAGCCAAATCCACAATCAAGCAACGAATTTGGGATGTCGAGTTGCAAGTCCATGCATGTGGAATGGCCAGGTATACTCAAATTAATGATAATGGGAGGGGGTTTACTTTGGCGAGATATTTATCCAAGCTAGATATCCCCAAGTTCAGAAAAGCTTTTTCCCTGGCCAGATTCAATGTCCTACCTTCTGCTCTATTGCAGGGTAGATTTGAAGGCAAACCATATTCTGAGAGATTATGCCCATGTGGTCTGAAAGAAGTGGAAACGGTCACTCACGTTTTACTATTCTGCCATTTTTATAGGGATATACGTAGTATATTTATTAATCCAATTAAGCAGCAAACCCCAAACAATTCTGACGACCATTACTTAAAACATTTACTAGGGGATCGGGAACCAAAGATCTCCTTAAATGTAGCTAAGTTTTGTGCAGCTGCAATAAAACCAAGGAATCAAGTCATTAAGAAATCAAATATATAATGTGCTAATATGTATTTTTTAAATTAGCAGTTAAGGTTTACCTTACCTTATATGTTTTTATTGTTTTTATATTTGTATTGATCTTACTGCTCTGTCTAGTATCTCTGGTCTGTGACCGAAATAAAATTTATCTATCTTTCACCACCATCAGATATACACATGCAACCTTGCATTAGATTACATAAGTGAAGATGGAGGCAAGCAGCATGAACTTAATTCCTAATTGGACTGGCAACAAGGTGTCACGGTCGCATCGATCTCATGGTGCCCTGGATCTCAAATCAGGCACAGTTGTGCTGTGAAGCCAAAATCTACTGTAATCAGAGCAGCAACAGCTCTAACAGGAAACCACCTAGATTGAAGGCACTTCTTGGACCTCCTGATTTGCTACATTCACAAACATTTTATTTAATTTTATTTATTACATTTATACCCCGCCTTCCTGCAAGGAACCCAAGGCAGCTTACATAATCCTCCTCTTCTCCATTTTATCCTCACAACAACCCAGTGAGGTAGGTTAGGCTGAGAGGCAGTGACTGGCCCAAAGTCACCCAGTGAGTTTCATGGCTGAGCGGGGAATAGAACCCGGATCTCCCAAGTCCCAGTCCAACACTCTCACCACTACGCCACACTGATTGGCATGCAAATCCTAACCTCTGCCCTCTACAAATGTTTTGCTCTTTCTACTGTGATTGTCAGGATTGCAAAGCACACCTGTTACTTCCTATGAGCTCCACCACAGTCATGCTTCGGCCTCCTGCCTGTATGCAGTGGGGCAAACCTTTCCTTAGTACCTTCCAAAGGTGTGAATCTCTTGTTTAAATTGAATTTAAATGTATTCAATTGGAAGCAGCATCACTAACTTCTGGCACAAAGACAGCAGCTCTGTGTTTGTTGTGAAAGCTCCAAGGTAGTAAATCATTTTGTGGGCACAGCAAATCCCTGCCGCACTCCTTTGGTGGTTGGCACTCCCAACACAACTCACATTCCTGCTTACTACAGGAGGCCAGACTCAGTTCAACATTGCTGCTTGTGGAATGCAGCACCAGCTCCAGGTTTTGCAGGGCCATTGGGCAAGATGCCCTGAGTGGGCCCACCTCTTCCTCGCTTCTGGCCTTGTTGCTCATTCATCAGTGTATCCTCTCCCTCTGGGCCCAATCTATACAACCAGAGGAAGAGGGCAAGGCAAGGATGCTGCTCTTTCTCCTCACTTTTGTATGGTCAGAGAGGGCAGGCGAACAGCAAGCAACAGCGAGGAGGAGGAACAGCAACAGGACCAAGAAATTTCAGGTGTTGACAGTGGACCCCCCTATAGGTGTGTGGGCTTCAACAGGTGCCCAATGATGCCTACCTCTATGTCAGCCCTGGTGGGATATATGCAAATAACATAATTAATAATACTTTCCAATACCATTCTTAATTGGGATGTTATGGTGTGGAAGGTGTCTGATGTGCATATTTGAGAGAACATAAATACACATTTACTGAAGATATTGTCATGTGGCTAAATCTCTGTATGAATTCAGACCAAATAAAAATGGAGAAGAGGCAGAAAACTGGTCTAGTGATAATTTCCACATTTCAATATTTACAAGATGAATACAGAATCTGTTACTGCAATTCTCTCAGGGCCTTTTAAGAAATAAAATTCAGTGAAGGCTTCATTCAAATTATGTGCATTAATCACAATTACAACTATTCATTAAACATTTTTTGCATTTTAAAAGGGCAAGGGAACAATTTGTATCAGAATGGGCAACCCATAATCTCTACTTTGAGAGCAGATCCACTACTTTTTACCTCCAAGCGTGCAAGGCCTTGTGCTTGTAAAAGCAGGCACAGCTCAGATAGGCCATCTGCTTCTAAACCACAGCAATGTATATTTACTTCTGCTTGCAGATGTGACTGGCTATCCACTTCTGAACACAGATGTTGATGGCTGTCTGCCTGATGTGTGTGCCTTTCTCGTACAGCTTATGAGCATGGAACTGCTTGCACGTAACACTTTTGGCACGTAAGCATCTCCCAGCACCCACAAGCAGGGTCAGCCCTACCGTTAGGAAAAGTGAGGCAGCCACCACAGAAGGTGGATGCTGGGTATGGGGGGAAGGAGTGGTGGAGAGGGGTCAGAAGACAGAGCTCTGTGTGCACCATGTGGTCTATACTGAACCCGTAAACTAACCTGCTATCCTTAGGGGTGGTGGTGGTTAGTGGTGGTGAATACTGTCCTGTCACCAGTGTTGAAGTAAAATTCAACTGCCAGTCCAGTCTGCTTTTGTACATGGAACGCAGGGGAAGGGGCACCATCGTGTCCTTTGCCTCAAACAGAAAAATGTCTTGGACTGGCCCTGTCAACAAACTCAGTATGTAAGGTGGCATAATGAAAAGCAAATGCCTAACAAAATGAAAAAACAAAACAAAACAAAACAACATTATTATTTTTATTTATTTATTTATTATATTTATACCCCGCCTTTTTTCCTGCAAGGAACCCAAGGCGGCTTACATAATCATCCTCCTCTCCATTTTATCCTCACAACAACCCTGTGAGGTACAGTATTTTTCCATGTATAAGACTATACTTTTTCCTAAAATTGTTAGACTAAAAATTGAGGGTCGTCTTATACACGGAAGTAAGCCGAGGAGAAAACCGCGCTGCGAAACTGCCCAGTGGGGGGGGGGGTCTTATACATGGGGGCGTCTTATACACGGAAAAATATGGTAGGTTAGATAACTCGCGACCCCTGGTTTATTATTATTATTTACTTTTTCTAAATTCCCCATTATCTATTTCCTATTGCTGCTCATCTTCTATGTGAAACATTTCAAGTGTCCCCACTTCACTAATACCTGTAAGTGTATGCGATTTTTAAAAATAATAATAATCTTCAGACATACATACAGAAAAATGAACTTTAAAGGTCAGATTTGTATGGGAAAATACTGGTCTCTAAGCTGTCGTCTTCGCTCATATACAGGCAAGGTGTAATTTTGTGTGTGGATGAATGAGAATAAGTTTATTATAAAACAAAAGTGGGTTGATTCCAGTTTTCCCTCTGACAACCTAAAGTAAATTTTTTTAAAAAACAGAGCAATGCTTCAACACTTTTTGTTCCAATTACATATGAAAGGGCATCATTGCTGGGACCAATTTCTTTTCTAAGGTACAAATTGCAAAAGTGTCCACGTGTTCGAAAGCAGACTTCTTTGCACCTACATTGTGTCAGTCAAAAGAAACTCACAATGCATCTGCTTTGAGGTATATTCCAGATCATATAAAAAGTGAAATCAATTTGCAGATCATGAAAGCATTTCCGTTTGCAACACCTTCAGCTCTACTCAATGGAGAAGGCCACAATGGAGAAGTGGAATTTAGCACACAGTGGAGCATTTTACGTTCTCTTCAGACAATTATTGTACCTGCAAGTTGGCTCCACGTGTCCTTGCTGTTCTGTTTGACTGTCAAAAATGTCCTTCTCTTCAGCTGAAGTCACTTCAGGGGTGTATTTGAAAACTTGCATTTAACCATACAAATAATTGATTTGCAACATGAATGTAAACCACACAAAACAGATGTTTTTTTGTTTTAGAGCAAGATAGTACAGTAATACCTTGGATTGCAAGTAACTTGGTTTGAGAGCGTTTTGCAAGACAAGCAAATTTTTAAATATTTATTTATTTATTTATTACTTGATATACAAGCGACGTCTTGCAATACAAGTACTGTAGTACGGCTTAAATTAAAAAATCTCTGTACAAATTTTTTGGGGGGGATTTCATTTTGATATAAGTGTGTTTTGGATTACAAGCACGTTTCCGGAACGAATTATGCTCTCAATCCAAGGCATGACTGTACACATAAGGCAGCTCCCGTGCCCATGCAGTGCAGTGTGGATTTTCTGTCGCTGAAATGAATGGGGAAGCCCCTGTTCATGTGAAGTGGGGCAGGCACTAGCATCTAGCTAGCAGCTACCTTTGTGGTTTGCAGTTTGTTGCCACATATTACATTGCTAGTTTTGTGAAGTTCATATCAGAATTTCATTCTGAATTACAAATGGCAGGAACTGTTCATTGACCACACAGAGAATCCTTGGAGCCAGAACTGGGATTAGATTTTTAAAAGCATTACACTTTGGAGGTAAATAGTGCAGAACACTTTTCTCAAAACAATCATGTGGGTGGGAGCTCATCTTTGTCCAGTAGCCACAGCTGGATTCACCTCCGATAATTTCCCCCTATCATAAGTGACATTTTAGAGCTACAGAGATAGGAAGGGATATGTCTATAGCAGCCTTTCCCAACCTGGTGCCCTCCAGATGTTTTGGACTAGAACTCCCAGCATTCCTGACCATTGGTCATAATGCTGGGGCTGATGGGAGAGGAAGACTCCAGGTTGGGGACCTGGTGTAGGATGGCCTACACCCATATGAACCCGCCCTGGCGTTGTGATTGGCCTCAGAGGTTGTACTCTCCCAAGAAAGATCAGGTTATCAGATATCAGAGACAGTGCCTTCTCAACGGTGGCCCAACATCTTCCTCCCAGAGAACTCTGGCTGCTTCCAGACGGATGGCTCCCAATGCTACCAATCAAAAGGCATTGTGTACAGGCCCGGTGCAAGGCAATTTGGTGCCCTAGGCAAGATCAGATATTTAGCGCCCCCCCTTCCCACTTGAGCCCTCCCTCCCTCCAGCCCTATGCCCATTATGAAATAAATTTCCCTCCCTGGGAACTGCCGAGCCCCATAGAAAAACTTTGTGGACTTTGAGACTTTTCCTTTGTGTTCATGAGGAAAGCAAAGAGGCAACATCAGCCCAGCTATGCCAGGAACTCCCAAGGGCCTTCTCCTACTCCATATATATGTAAAAGCCTGTCTCCTCCTGCAGGCAGCACAAGGGATATGAAAAAAGGATGTGAGAGAGGTGTGGTGGCGCTACCTGTGAGGAATAGAGACAAAAGGGCGTCTTGCAGCCTGTCCTACTTCGCAGGGTGGAGGTGCAGAGACACCGGTTTGACTCGTACACCTTCTGGGTTGCAGGGGGGGGGGATGCAAGTAGTAGAAACATAGCAAAAAGAGAGCCCGTGGATCATCTGGTTCAAATTTAGGAGGGGATTTACGAAACTTGCTACTTCCCCTCCTCTCTCTATCACTTTGTTGCAATATTTCTTTATCAGAATAATGTATATTATCCTGTCTTTCCCTTTACCAGCCTAGTGCTCAAGGCAGACAACAATATTCAAAGTACAGTAAAGAAAACATCAACAGCTCAGGGCACAATCCTAAACACGTTGAGGCAGAAAAAAGCCCCGCAACTCCCAGCATTCACCAGCCAACATGGCTGGCTGTTGGAACACTGGGAGTTGTGGGGCTCTTTTCTACCTCAACGTGCATAGGATTGCGCATGGCTGGCTGGGGAATGCTGGGAGTTGTAGGATTCCCCCCCCTCCAAACACACATAGGATTGCATCCTAAAACCATTTAAAACCAAAACACAGAAACAGCATGGTAAATAATTAAAACATTGGAGCCCCAGCTAGCTTAAAATACCTTTCCCTCCCTCCCTGGTTGCTGGAAATAACTGCTTTCAGGGGACCTTGAGCTGAGGAACCTGAGGCTCACGCGAGGGAGGGAAGGCGAAGGAGGTGTTTGCAGGTGCATCCTTGAGAGGGAAGGCGAAGGAGGTGTTTGCAGGTGCATCCTTGATAGGGAAGGCGAAGGAGGTGTTTGCAGGTGCATCCTTGAGAGGGAAGGCGAAGGAGGTGTTTGCAGGTGCATCCTTCCAGCCGCCCACCAGCCTCCCATCATTGGCCCCTGCCCGCCTCCCCTCCTCCAGTCTGTAGCCTTCTCTGCCTCTTTTGATGCTGGTTGTGAGGAGGAGCCTGCCTGCTGCTGTTCCTGGTAACGAGCTGGAGAGAGGGAGGGGTGCGCTTCTTTCGCCTTCCCTTCCCCGCCACAGGACATGATTGGTAAAACAAACTTGGTAAAATACGTGATGTATTTTTTTTTCCCCAAGGCATTTCTGGCGCCTCCTTTAGCCCGGCGCCCTAGGCAGCCGCCTAGTTGGCCTAATGGTAGCACCGGCCCTGATTGTGTAGCTATTCTGACTTTTCCTCTTTAACAGATTTTCTGTGGGAAGAAAAAAGATGGAGGAAGCAGTGGGAAAACATGGGAGGGGAAGCCAATAATGTCTGGAGCCCCTTATAAAATTCCGTAAATGAGGCAGGGCAATTGCACGATAAAACCCTTGTCTGGATGTACCTTTTGTTAGGCCTGCTCTGGTTCCTTTTAAATGGGCTCTAAAGACTCATTTGTTTTGCTTTGCCTTTCCCAATTAATTTCTTTCATGTTATTTTTTCCTGCCTGACTTTTTATGCTGGCTTTGTTTTCTTGATTTTGTTCACTTTTTAAATTTGTATATTTCCTATCTATTGCTGGAAGCTGATAGGTGTGGACATTGTCCTAAAAGAGAGGGTACAAATAAATAAATAAAACCATCTAACTACCAGGAATACTTCAGTGATGATATGCCTTGCCTTGAGGCAAGGCGTCGGCTTCAATGACCTATGGGGGTCTCTTCCAACTCTTTAATTCTACAAAAGGCCAAAAATCTTCTCCTTTCTACGTTTCCATTGTCAAATACCATATTGGCCTCCTCTAAAATGTCATTGGCCAATTGTGGAGAAAAGTAATTAGTTGCACTCCACTTCCTGCTAATTATTGAGTGTATAATCTGCCAAATGATGTACAAGCTCTTGTTGACTGTGGCCTACTGCCTCCCTTTGCTATCACAGACACACTCGCAGGCAGGCAGCGAATGGCTTACCAGTGACAGCTGGCAAACCAGCCTCTGGGAATAAAACATTTTAGCACTTCATAAATTTCTAACAAGGTTTCAAATTGATGCAGTTTTCCTCCTCTCAGCTCTGCCAGTCTAGCAAAAGGGGTAAAAAACGCTAATTAAATCTACAGGAAAAAAAAGAACAAGTGTATGATTGCTAAGATAGTTCATTATTTTTAATAAGTAGCAATTAGATCGCAACTCCAAAAAAAGTTGGGAGCTCCCCCACCCCAAAAAAATATCAGTAGAAGAAAAACCCATATAGATTATTATGTCCTATCATGCTATAACACATGAACAAAGTCATTTTTAAAAAGACAACTGCATAATGTTCTTAAAACTTAATGGCAGTTGAAGCACACCACACTTAAGACTTTAAATAAATACAAAGCACAGTCAAGCGTTGATGTTTGAGATGTAATCTCGGGATTTAGAATACAAAGATTCAAAATTCCTCTGATAACAGGTGTATCTTAATGTGGTATTTTATACTTTTAAAATTGGTAAGCCACCCAGAGAACATATGTTATCGGGCAGCCATACAAATAAAGCTAAATAAAGAATTAAAAAATTAAGCTGCCTTTTGGATAAAACAGCTTGCTGGCTATACAAGAGAATAGTTATAGTTCTTCAAGGCAGAACTAAATCTCATTTGGATTACTGCAAAGCACTCTATGTGGGGCTTCCCTTGAAGAGTGCTTGGAAGCTTCAGCAGGTTCAGAATGCTCTAGCCACGCTGTTGACCAGGGTCAGTTATAGGGGCGACCCCTCAGTTACAACAAGTTCATCGGCTACCAGTTTGTTTCCATGTACTATTCAAAGTGCTACTCATGACTTCTTTAGCCTTAAATAGCTTGGGGCCAGGTGACGTGAATGACTGCCTACTTCTATATGAACCTGAGCCTTAAGATCTTAGGGAGGGTCACTGCTCTCTGTCTTACCAATATCTGGTGCTCATTTGGTGGGGACTCAAGAGAGGACCTTCCAGAGGGCTCTGGAACTCTCAAGAAAGGCCCATCTAGCACCTTCTTGAAGATCTTCCATCAACGGTAAAGACCTTTTATGTAGAGGGGCCCACGACCTGTGTGTGTGGCTGCTTGTTTTTCATACATTTTAATTAGCTATGGTTTTATTAATTGGTTTTATCTGTTTTGTTTGTACATTGTAATTCTTTTTTGGTTTTTTTGTTTGTTTTTTTGTTTGTTTGTTTTTTACTATAGTTCCTAGCTGCCTTGGGCGCTATGTAGAAAGACAAGATATAAATCTAAATCAATAAAATGTTACAATGAACACAGAGCTACTGCTGAAAATGGAAGCCATGCAACAGGTTCACCCCTTCCCCTCTGAGATGGTAAAGCCTACCAGTGTCTGGATTTCACCGAGATGTAAGTCTGTCTGCCTCTGCCAGGCAGTGTGCAGCATGACAACGGCAGCACACGGGCCATATTTATTTTAATTAGTCCCATCTCAGGATTGGTTCAAATGAGCTACCTGTTGTGGTTGCCTCATAACAGTGCAATCCTATACACGTATATGCAGAAATAAGTCCCGGTGAGTTCAATGGAATCAGCTCCCAGACAAGGGTGTACAGGATTGCTGCCTAAAAGCCATGGCCCATGTTGGTGATTCCCATGCAGTTAAGTAGGGTCCTCTCTCCCATATGTCAGTCCAATTGTGGGCAACTTCAGCACACTGGTATCACCATGGTCCTGGGGGCAGTTGATACTGATGGGTAAATGTTGCATGCAATTTGGCTGGTGTTGGTGTACAAGGGAGAGGAATTACACTATTTCCAGCATATTGATTTCAAGCCTGAGAACAGCTTTTTGATGTCAACCACAGGGCAAATATTTTCAATTGGCCCGGTTTATCTTTGTTGCCACCCACCAACATTCACAAAATAGTGAGGAAGCATTTGAGTTATCCAGGGCTCTTCATCAGGCTGGATGTTAAGCAAAGCAAAGCAAAGCAGAGGGGGAGGATCAAAAGCTGGCATGGTGCTACAGTCACAACATACTGGAACTAAATGCGCAGCCTTTTTCTCCCCCCCCCTCCCACCGCACCCCACTGTTCCCTGTTTTGTTTAACATCTAGCCTGATGAAGGGTTCTGAAGAACTCAAAAGTGTGCTCATTATTTTGTGACATTTCGGTTGGTCCTTTAAAAAAAAAAAAGAAAGAAAGGGGGTATTGCCCAACTCCAGATTTTGTAAGTTTTATTTTGGACAAACATGACTTCCTTTCCTTTACTAGCTAGCGAGTAAAAGGAAACAATGTTTTACTTCCCTAATGTTAAACAGTGATGATGTAAAGCCAGATAATAAAACAGTTGGTTCAGAACATTTAGTATGAAAGTGATGTTCTGTTCCTTGGGCCTGAAGAGAAGGATCACGGGAGAGTGTGAGAGAATGCTGGCACTGGATTCAAAGGAGAACAAAGGGGAAAGGAAAGGGAAACCTTGAGCACTAGCTACAAAGGTTTTATTGCGAGATGAATTTACAAAGAAACAATCCAAACCAAGTGTTATGACAAATCTGGTGAAAATAAATAAATATTATCTCTAGAGAAAGAAAGCTGCTGTCTAGTCAGTCTGTTCTTTTCTCTGTCTGGGGGGGTGGGGGGATGAGAAATGCCATGAAGAATTAAAGTTGGATCTTGCCAAAATATCTTGGATCAAAATTTTGCCCTAGCTATAAAAAAAAAAAGCTAGATCTCAAAGTTGCTTATTTGGAAGTACAGTATACATAAACATTGCCATCCTGGGGCAGAATCTGTCCTATGTTATTTTTTACCAGTGATGGGGACAAAGTTCAGTTCTGGGGCAGTTTGAAGAACAGCAAATTCAATGGGTTCAATTTCCCCCAAGCGCATTTTGATTCACGAACAAACCAGAAATGCCTCCCTCCCATGCCCCCGTACCTATTCAAAATTTACTGAGCAGCAAGGGTTTATGGCAGGGTGCTTCACAGGCGCCAAATGCTGCAACATGTATGCACAGCAGAAGCACCTAGGGCCACCACAGGCCTCCGCATGACCCCCACCCATAGCCATACCATCCCCCGCAAGCAAGTACATTGTGGACAGGGAAAGTAGAGGTGGCAGCAGAAGGAGGACCTGCGACAGGGCCTGGTGGTGGCAAGAGGTCTCTGGGCTTCTTTATGTGCCCACTGGGACCACATTCAAATAATTTAACTTCTAATTAGCCCATTGGCCTCTCGACAAATCAATTTATTTTAATTGGGCCATTAACAAATGGGCTGGGGAAGTTCACCCACTGCTATTTTTGACAATGAAAAGGGTCAATGTGCCTCCAGTTATCCCAAGCCTTGGATCTGCGGGCAATATCCCGGAGTATGTGCCTGTCAGAGCTGGGCCGTGGGCAGCAGTCTGGAGAGAGCCTGGACCAAAGAGCCACCAGGACCCCAGGGCAACCAGAAGGCAGGACTGGAGAAAAAGCCAAGAGTCAGTACTGAGAGCGAGGCGCATATCGACTCCCTGCGTGCTCCTCTTCCTGTGCTCTCTTTTTGTAATGAGACTTTTCAAGCACCAACTCTCAAATATTATGGAACTATTGAACTGAAGCATAGGGTGTTTGTAGGAAATGCTGGCTAAATTTTTTTTACTAAACTTGCTGACTTAGGCAGCCCCCTAATGTTACCTAATAGTAAACCTGCCCTGTCAGAGATACATTAGAGATCCATCTAATGTACCATCACCATCAGGTTCCTCCCTCAACTTTCACCACCACCAGCAGCTGCAATTCCAGCAGGCTGAAGCAGAGGGAAATGAGATGAGAAACAAGGTCATTCTACCACCCTGCTGAAAGAGCACTTGTTTTTCTCCCCCTCTTCCCCCCTCCATCCCTTTTTCCTTTTGTGTCATGGTTTTTAAGATTGTAAGCATGAAGGCAAGGACAGTCTTGTTTCTACTGATTGTATGTAAGCCACTCCAGGAACCTTTTGGGCTGTGGTGCAAGATAAACATGCTTTAATAAATAAATTAGAGATGGTTCATTCGCTCACCCAGCCAGAATGAAATCCGGTGGGGAAGGAACAGGGACATGCACTCCCCCATTCATATATGGTAGCAAGTGATGCAGGTGCTCTGAGCATAGGTCAAATTTGCAGTCCCACACACACACACACACACACACACACACTTTTTTGGGAGATAAGAACACCTGAGATAGATACTTGTGCATAGTACTGTATGGCTTGTTACCAAGTTCATTAAGTGAGGGAGGGGGCGGGTGATGCTTACTAATTCATCACATGGACGTGAAGACCAGACAAACAGCTAAACATCCAAACTATCCCCTCCCTCCATACACACACCATATGATCCCAAAATCTGAGGTGAAAGTAATCTTAAAATTCCTTAAAAATATTTCTCTGTGTGTATGTGTGTGTTGCTCTGCTCCCAGCATGCTTGTGAACCACATGAGGTATTGTGGGTTTTTCTAAAAATGATCCTTGGTACACATGAGGACATGGTATTATTGGCCCTATAGATCATGTGTACAACCTTTCTGGCCCCAAACACACACACACTCGTGTGCACGCATGCACACACACACAGGCCTGGGGATTCCCTTGGTAGCACTAGCAAGAGAACCCCCTCCCTTATCTCCAATCTCTCATCAGAAATCCAAGATAAGAGCTAGGTTTCTCTTTCTAGCACTTTCTAGCACTAGCAAGGGAAACCCCAGGAAGTGCTGCCACCACGGCATAAGTTGTGGGTCCGGGAGGGTGCCAGAAATGGCTTGGTGGACCACATTTTTGCACTCCTGCTATAGATGAAGGAGAAGGATCTATGCTGACAGCCTGATATCATCAATAGACAGCAAAGAGAAAGTCAAGTGGAAACGTGTGCAAATTGGTCAGCTGCACTTGAAAGTTCAGAAAGATTATCAGGTTAGAGAAAAGACAGAGTAAAAGAAACACTAAAAGAAAGAAATCAGCAAGGACTCTTCCAGCATCCAAAGTCCTGGGCTGTCTGAACCAGAGTCAACTTCCAGTTGTACACTGTACAGTCCTATATGGATCTCAATGGTTAGCAGGTCAATAATGAAGTCTCCCAAATGCTACAAATATTTTCTAAAGCCTAGAAGTGCTTCCTTTCTAATTTGCTTAGCAGGATATTTACCGTATACATTTATTTCTGAAAGAAGATATTTGTCTCAACTGATTTCATCAATAATTTTCACTAGATTTAAAATTACAGAATTCAAAGTTAACTCAAACCAGAACTTGAACTTCCCCTTCATTGGACAAGGTCACAATAAAATCACTTCCATGTCTACCTAAAGCTTTTGTTAATCCTCTAAAAACATGAACATTTAATCCTCTAGTTTATTATATCTAGCAGCACACACATGGCAGCTTAAGAAACATGTATTACATCATCAGAACCATGCTGTTCTAATAACTCAGAAAATATATGCATTACAGAGGTGTACAACATACCCCTCACTATCAGGTAGGCATTCACTTACTGTCTGATCCTGCAAGGTCCTTGCTCAGAAAGAAACTTATTGGATTCAGATTTCAGAGTCTATTGTCAGCATGAAATCAAAACTGGGACCCAACTGGGCACAAGCGAAGAGGCATTTCTGAGGATGAAGTACTATGAGATCAAAGGAAAATACTGGCCTTTCCAACTGTTTGAGAAAGGTAGTTTTTGCAAGTTAGGTTGCCTGGCCTCTTGGATTTAGCCCATTTGCCAGGTATGAGATGTAGAATGCAGGGATGGGGTGGGACTTCCTAAGGGAAGCTAAACAGAAACCTTGCCAAAAAGAACAGCCCATATCCACCAGAACCAGTTTCCCTTTCAGCTGCTTTTACACCAGATCTTCAACCCCTGTTGGAAAAAAAAACCTGTGGAATTTTTTTGTTTGTGAACGGCACTAGGGCAGGAAGGGTAACCATCCATTGGAAATAGAGCTCCTGAAAACAGCAATGTGAGTTATTTCCATCTCACAAGCAAAGAAACATGTCAAATATTTTTGCTAAATATTCTATCATGCACATATAGAACCCGATTAACTGTTCTCTCTCCCCCCCCCACCCCCAATAGCCTCCACTTTCCATAATAAAGCAACTAGAACATTAGATTATTTTAGCCGCAGTGGAGGCTGCTGGCTCCAATGGCAGCGAGGCTGTGTATCCACCCCTGATTTTACTCCAAACTTTTAAGAAGCTATCCGTGACGCCAAACCTATCTTGGGGCCAGTGTTCAGCACCATGGATAGCTCCTTAAAATGTCAGAGTAAAATCCCAAGCAGATACAATGCCCTGCTGACATTAGAGCCACCAGTCCCCACTGCTGGTAAAAAATAAATTTAGCAATAAAGCATGGATCAGGTTTAAAGGATATGATAAACATGATGACCAGAATGAGAAAAGGCTGCTGAATGGTGATCACAGAGGGGCAGTTGATCAGTCTTAGCCTTCATGGTAGTGATGAAGGGATGAGAACCATATTATGTGACAGCAGCCTCCCTGTAGGCTCCCTACATCAAGAAAATAAGTCTTTGAAGCTTTCCAAAGAACAGAGAGACAGGAACACATTCCAGGGAAGACACTTGCCATAGGGCTCCTCTGGTTTTCACCATGCCACCACAAACCACCAAATAAGGTGACAGTGGTAATGATCCATTACACACACTGCTGCATTAAAAGCCACCACTGAATGGCTACTTGGAAACTAGATTTCCCTAACAGAAAAAGTGCACCTGCTCTCCTCTGTTAAAAACCTCGAAGACATAAATGTATGTCAGACTGCGATGGCGGAGGCTATACATTTACAAAACCCAGGGATCTGCACCTATCAGCTAATATTAAGGCAGCTGTTTAAGCCGGATGAGTGTTTAGGGTAAGATTCAGCACCCTGCATCATTATGCACTGATGAACTATTTATGTAATCAAAATGTCACACATGATACTGTGATGTAGATTGATTTTCTGCTCTATTTCCTAAGGATAGACATTCATTCTTAAAGTTAAAAAAAAGAAAAAGGTGAGGCCTAGAACTAAATAACATTGAAGCTGCTGTAATGGCATGGACAGGAATATTTTAGAGTAGCATTCAGAAGCACACACATAAAGTAGGTTCATTTCTGTAGCATTTAACACTTAAAAGAGCAATTAGTGTTAGAAGTGCAAAGACAAAGTGATTTTCCATGTTGAAATACAGAGTAGAATGGATGCACGAATATGAAGAACAAACTTTTGCTAAATGTTCTGTGTGCAGCTTAAAAAGCTTTGTCAAGGCATAGTCTACTCAGCAAATTAAAAAAAATTGACTGGAAAATAAAACACTCAGAGCTGTAATAATTTCTGATTGTGATATTATGTGAGTGACATGCCACCTATTCATTGCATAGGCTCAAGGGTCCTGCTAATCTGCAATGGGGACTTGCACCTGGGAATGCAAGACTTAAATTACAGTGAGATTTCCCTTCCCCCAACACAAGTCATCACCATTTTTTGAAATTCCGAATTTCTTGATAAAAAGTACAAAAGTCATGATTGGATGTAGTTTTGCTACACACATTAAGAGGAAAATAAAAACTATAGTGTGATTGGTTCTATGGATAACATATAAAATGTTGTGGTAACCTGCCTTGAAAGACTGGAAAGGGTGCTTTAAAACACTTTTTTTTAAACAATATATAATATAAAATAAAGGGGGGAATACAATACTGTACAATACTGATCAGCCCTATTTGGCTTCATTCTCCCTAAACTATTTCTATTCCAGCTGGTCATTATAAGAACTACTATTTAAACATTGGTGCCTGTGTTTTCTTTCTTTCCTCCCCCCCCCCCCCCGTCGCTTTTTTTTCTTGCATCACGTCTTTTAGATTGTAAAGCTATGCGCAGGGGCTGTCTTGTTTTCATTGATTATATGTAAGCCACTCTGGGAAACTTTTCAGCTGAAGAACAGGGCAAAAATGCTTTAACTACATACATACATCACACTAGCTCTCTTGAGGACATAGGAACACATTATTTGCTCCTTATGCAAAGACTCATCCATATGCTGCATTCATATACGCATTAACCACTATTTGGCGGGCCTCTTGATAGTGATAAAATAAAGTTTTTAAAAGCTTCTGCATTTTTTTAAAAAAACAAAAAGTTCTCCCTTCAATACACCCTTCAGCCTGTTCAATCAAACTCCTATTCCTTCTCAGCATAAGTTGAAAAGTGTGCTTTTCATGAGCTACACAAAAATGTACTTTGTGCAAGACAGCATTTTCACAGTACTTATTCATCAAATGCTTCATGGGAAATGTAGCTCAGTCTTTCCCAGCGGAGAGAGACTGAGTCGGGAAGCCACTTATCAAATCATTAAAGATAGATAGGATACGAGGCCCACAGCGCAATGAAATCCTCATGGCACAGCATAAGGCAAAACATGACCGAAAGCTGAAAAATCTTAAAATTTTGACTAAGGACGCAATTCTATGCAAGTTTAGAAAGAAAAAGGCGTACAACTCCCTGCATGCCTTTTTCTGTCTAAACTTGCATAGGATTACACCTTTTAGTCTCTTGTACTTGAAACTAAGATATTGAAAATTTTGGATACTGCAGAACTGGACAAGTCAATGGATCATATTCACAGACAAAATGGGGTACAAACTGCTAACATAGCAGATAAATGGGATGACTTTAACACGTATTGGAATCTACATAGTCGGCATATACAGCGCAACCGAAATTTATTTGTCAGTGTTTCTAACTAGAGTAAAAAAAAATAATAGAATCTCTGCTTAAATTATAACTTGGGGGACATGTTGTTACATATTTAGATTGATATGTTGTCTTTCATCGTATTTATGCTTATGCTGTACATTCAGTGAAAAGGGAAATTAAGATAAAGTGTAGAGAAAAAGACCATCTCTAAGCAGAATATTTAATGTCCAAACATAACCTGTTTGGCAATGACTACATTTCCTCGCAGGCTAATGCTTATTTAAGCTGGAATGGTGCTAAAATAAAAATAATAAATGACTGCATTATTGTCCTATTACTAGCACTATTTATTATTTGTATTGATACCCTGTCTTTCCACACTAACAGTGCAATCCTATGCATGCCTAGTCAGAAGTAAGATCCACTGAGTTCAGTTAAGACTTACGCCAAGCAGGGCCAGCGCCAAGGGTAGGCATGGTTGGGCACCTGCTGAGGGCCCACACCTTGGCAAGGGCCCCGCTGAGAAAAGCCTCCTGGACTTGCTCCTCCTCTTCACCCTTGCACCCTGCTTGTTCACCTGCCCATCTCCCTCTGGCCCAGGCAATGGTGGTGTTGAGGAGGAGCAGCAGTCGATGCCACTGCCTGCTTGCCCACTGGCTCTCTGCCTGTCAAGCAAGCAAGTGGCAGCAATGATGAGAAAGAGGAGAAGGAATAGCAGCTGGTGACAATGGCGGTGAGAAGGTAAGACTCACTGGGGGAGGAGCCCATCGAGGGTGTCTTGCCCAAGGACCTCAAAAAAACTGCAGCAAACACTGACTCCAAGGTAAGTGTGTACAGAATGGCAGCCTAAGTCACCCAATAATTTTCCACACGAAAAACTATTCTGCTGCCATGCCATTTCATGGGGTGGCCCACAGAAAATATTTTAATAGGGAGGAAACAGCACAGTGGAACAACGGTCAGATTATCATTTCCATAGTGACTACAGTATATGGATTTTGCCACTTCACACGTATGTTTTATCCATTTATTTATTTGATTTATACCCCGCCTTTCTACCCCCAAAAAATGGCACTACAGGCAGCTTACAAAAATAATTTAAAATAGATTAAAAGAATAAAACACACTAAAATACAATAAAAACGTAACAATTACACAATAAAAACAAACCAACAGACTCAGTTACAGGCCAAAGGCCTTCATGACTAAAGCCGTCTTTGTTTGCTGGTAGAAGGACAGCAGAGAGGGAGTGAACCTAGCCTTCATTGGGAGAGAGTTGTTGGTGCTGAAGGACATGTAGCCTGTGTGCTAGCACATGACTTTCCACACACAGCAGCAGAGTATTTCTCCACACCACGCATCAGTGTTCAGCTCACCCAGTTGCAGATTAATCCAGGACTCAGGAACCACTCTATAGACACAAGCAGGTCTATTCTACCTGTTTATTTACTTATTCAAAGTAATCACTACAGAGTATGCATTCCATATACACAGTCCATGTGCAGAGTACAAAAGCAAAGCAAGCAAAAGTCCAGCAAGCTTTATACATCCAATAAGGATAAGTCCAGTAGAGAGAAGAACAACTCCCTAGTGACCTTCGCCATTCCCCCTCCGTGATGAGCTTCCGCTGTGCATTAAAAACATGGCTGTTCAGGCGGGAATATGGGGTGGGTTAGGTTTTTAATGAGAATTTTTTATATTGTTTTAATTATTATATTTTATTGTGTTGTTTTGTTGTATTTTAATTGTACATCGCCCAGGGTGGCCGGGTGACCGGCCAGATGGGCGATTGATAAATATAATAAATAAATAAATAAATAAATAAACTCCAGACTGAGATGAACCTATAACATGGCTGCTGTCTTCAGCATACACACATCACCAGCAAAGATCACATGACAAAACCAGCAAAGATCACATGACAATCATAGCATGTTGTTGATATTACACCAACAGGAGTTCTTCAGCCTGGAAGTGGCGACCAAGACCAAACGTCTCTCTGATGGTGGTGGTCTCAAAAGGAAAATGACAGTGTCCAGGTGCTTAAATATCATGATTTATTCACAAGACATGCTACCCAGAATGATGTGGGCTTCTGTTTCAACGCCAGCCCAAGACACGTTGCTGCCTGAGGCAGAGCAGCAAATGGTACCCCACCCCCACCCATGTCAAGGGGCACAGTACCCAAGGCCAGCCGAATTATTTTGGCACCTGAAGCAGGAAACACCAAAAGCTCCTCTCCCCTTGGATGGGAGTAAAGCTACAAGATTAATAAATTAACTAACAACTTGCTGCCCTTTCATGACACATCAAATGGACACACCCCTCCCTCAGAGAACTATTTGTGTGTACCATGGCAGGAGCCGTGCCAGGTGCCAACAGGTGTGGCTTCACTTAGACCGGGTGGGCACAATGTGTCCAACTCTTGACACTTGCATAATTTTTCTTGAAGGTTTCGCCGTATTCCAACCTGTGTGCATTGATATCCATACCGTGTTTGGTAGTTATAAGACATAGTTATAGAAAACGAATGTCAGAGTAAGAATGATGGCTACTATTTTTAACAATCACATTGACTTTTTTTAGAGCCAGTTCTAGACCAAATGGCAGCTCAGGCAACGAGCCTCTCTCGTTGCCCCCTTCAACTCCGCATTATTTTTCTTATACTGCATCTGCCAACTTTGATGCAGTTGGCAGTCATGATTGATCCCTGCCATAGAAGCCAATAAATGTGCAAGCTAGGATCTGAGTGGCTTACGCTGGCTCAGCTTGTCTGAGCGTGGAAAGCTAAGCAGGGTCAGGCCTGGTTATTACTTGGATGGGAGACCCCTCCTCTAGTTTCCTGCATTGAGCAGGGGGTTGGACTCGATGGCCTTGTAGGCCCCTTCCAACTCTATGATCTATGAAATCTGGATTTATTCATGCCATATGAATTGTACGTACTATTTGTTTCAGCTGTTAGTAGACAGTCAAGTGGAGAAACACCACCCCACACAGTTACCTGGCCCTAAATTTAGCTTTAACCTTTCTAGTCTCAAATTTCTACTAACAAGAGGTACACATTTTCACTAGTCTAGTCAGCATGCCCTGAGCCAAAAATAATACTTCCACAAGGTCACCTCTAATGGGGAAATCTCTCATCAACTGTGCCAAAGAGGTAACAGAGTGAGAAGGAATTTATAGATTATCTCCTGTTGCTCTTGAGGCAATCGTAGGATAATATACTTACACCTGGCTACCTTAAATGAGTTCAAGTCTTCAGGGCCAGATGAATGGCAACCTAGGGAACTAAAGAAACCTGCTGAGGTCCTCTCAGAACTTCTAGACCTATGCAGGCATTCAACCTGGATAGGTGAGGGCAAGGGCATGCAGGCAAGCTGTGCCCTCAGTACCCCTGGGCACATGGGTGTCTCTAAAGACCTTTGCATGTTTAGTGCTAAGGTCTGCAGAGGGGTTGTAAATGTGTTCATCCCTGGCTTATTGGGGCTGCCAATCACAGGGGAATTTGTAAGCATTTATAACCCCACTGCAGATTTTCACACTCAAAGTGTGAAGATCCACAGAGGAGCCAGGCATGCAGGGATGTTTGGGGCAGGGCTTGTGTATGTGCCCTCACCCCCCTCACCCCACACACTTTTAACCCTTGTTTGTGCAGGCTGAATGCCTGCATAGGGCTCCTCTCTATCATCTTTGAGAAGTGCTGGAGAATGGGTGAGGTGCCACAGGACTGAAGGCAGGCAAATGTTGTCTCAATCTTCAAAAGGGGGGTGGGGATATATCTAGGAAGCAACCAAGTGGTTAGAATCTGACTTAAATACCAGGGAAAATACTAGAAAAGATTATAAAGGAGTCAATTTTTAAGCATCTGATAATGATGCCTTAAGTAGCAGAAGCAAGCATGGATTTGTCAAGAATAAATTCTGCCAGACTAATCATATTTTTTATCATTATCATTATCATTATCATTATCATTATTATTGGGTTACTAGCTTACTGGATTGTAGGAATGCCACGGACATACGTTTTTCTTGATTTCAGCAAAGCATTTAACAAAATTCCCCAAACATTTTGGTTAGCAAAATGGTTAAATGTGGGCTTGATGATAGTACCATCAGGTGGATTCATACCCGCTTGGAAAAACATACTCAACTCACCAATGGTTCCTCATTAAACTGGAGGGAAGTTTCAAGTGGGGCGCTGTCGCACTCTATCATGGGCCTGGTAGTTCTCAGACTGAGTTCCTGTGTGTGGAATCTCCGGCCTGGGGGCCAAATCCGGCCTGGGGGCCAAATCCAGCCAGCCTGGGGTTCCCGAAAGGACCACGCCCCTTTCCCCTGGCCATGCCCCCTTCCCCCCAACCACTGATTGCTTGGTGGCTTCCTGGCCTTTGTGTAGTGTGTCCCCCCCCCCCCCATTCTCAATGGCTGCAATGCCTCTCCTGGGGCTTAATAAGTACTGGCCGTAAGAGCTTTAAGCTAAAATATTGTGTGTGTGTGTGTGTGTGTGTGTACGTACGCGCATGCATTTTTGGTCCTACCACTTTTTCCTTTTCTCCATTGTGTACCACCATTGGAACACAGCCCCTGAGAGCTTCTCAAAAAATTGATTTTGGCCCTCGGACTGGAAGAGGTCCACCACCCCTGACTTAGATGAAGGGGCGGAGGGAATCCTCATCAGCTAATTATGGATGATCCCAAACTTGAAGGGATAGCGGATATCTCAGAAGACAGGTATAATTCAAAATGACACTGATACGATGGGAAACTGGGCTGAGAAACTAGCACAATGAAATTCAACAGAAAAATGCAAAGCTCTGCATTTCAGCAAAAAAAAATCAAATCAAATCAAAAGCACAGTCATGGGATGAATGATACCTAACTTGGCAGTAGCACTTGTGAAAAGAACCTTGGAATTTTAGTTGGACACAGGCTGCACATGCGTCAGCAGTCTGAGACAGCTGCAAAAAAAAAAGGGCTAAAGCAATTTTAGGGTGCATTAATCCTAGGACCACATGACATGTTGTGCTAATCACATAGTGTGTAGCTCAGGGTTATCTTTCAATTTATTCTAGTGCAAGTACATGTGGCCCCAAGTGAGATTGGGACCACAGCACTCCAGGACAGGAGGACTAAACCTTCCCCCACAACATAGAATCATAGAATAGTAAAGTTGGATGGGGCCTATAAGGCCAACCCCCTAAAATCATACACACCCAAACAGGGACATGAACCCTGGACCCTCAGAGTAAAAGTCTGGTGCTGTACCAACTTAGCTATCTGGGCATTGTTCAACCAATTTTCCCCTCCTCATGGGGGCGGGGGTGTAACAAAAGTAAAAAAGCCTTCATGGCCGCCAGTGGGGACATTTTTCTTTGTGTTAACCCCTGCAGGCAGGGGAGAAAATTTCCAAGAAAAAATGAATTGGGGGTCATATGTGCTTACTCTAGAGTAAATAAAAAGATACGCCTAAGCTAAACACTTTTTTTCTTTTAATTATTTTATTTATTTTTCAAAACAAATTATAACAAAAAAAATATATAACAAAATACAAGATTATCACACAAATATAACATACCGGTAATCAACATACAATAAATCATGAAGTGCTCCCCCCCACCCTCCAAGGGACCAATTAATATACTTCTATCCTCTTGATCAAATAAATTCTAAATTCCAAAAATATAACATATCCTGATAAGGCATGTTACCCTTCCCCTTTATTAATACATAATCTAGTAATTGATTCCATATCTCCATAAAATTATTCTTCTTTAGCAATCCTTTTTTGCATTTGATACTACTAGTTAGTAAGCTAAACACTATGTGATAGTGTAATGTGTAGTTTGGCTTGTAGCTTCCAAGTAATGAAAAATAATAGTTCCACTTTACTGTACACTAGTCAGACTTCATATGTATGGCATACAATGCCCACTTCTGGGCACTGCACTCTAGACAAATTGGAATGAATTCAGAGGACGGCAACTAAGATAGTCAGCAGTATGGAAAACAAGTCCTATGAAGAAAGGTTGAGGGAACAATGTACATTTAACCTGGAGAAGAGAAGACTGAGAGAGGACATGAAAGCACTCCTCAAATACATGAAGGACTGTCAGATGGAAGAGGACTTATTCTCTACTGCCCCAGTGGGGTAGGACTAGATCTAATGGGCTTAAGTTATAGGAGGATAGATTTAGGTTGAACATTAGGAAAAATGTCTTAAGGGTAAGAACATTTCAACAATGGAACCAACAGTGGTGGGCTCTCCCTCACTGGAGGTCTTCAAACAATGGCAGGACAGCCATCTGTTGAGGATGTTCTAGCTCTGGATTTCCTGCACTGAGCAGGGGGTTGGACTAGATGGCCTACAAGACACCCTCCAACTCTATGGTTCTATAATTAATGTTGAAGCTGTAGCCATGTCATGCATATAACATGAAGACACAGGAAGCCAAAGCATTTTTGACAAATTGGGCCCTCTTTGTCAAACACTTATTAATTCATAAATTTTGAAGTACCTCGCTTACCCTATCAGAGGAAAGATAAGTGGATGTTCTCTCCTCTTCCCCTTAGTACTCATTATATTTTTAATATCATCCCTGCTGTAAAAACAGACATTTTGTGCCTAAAAATAATCTCAGAAAGGACTTTGTATCTATCCTGAAGCCTCTTTGCATATGAGGCTGAGTAGCAGTTTCTAATTGAAATGATTTTTCATGGAGTTAAACTATAAAAGCAGATATAAGTGATGCAGTTAAATTATTTATTCAGCTCATTTAAAATTAATTAGATTTTACTCTGTGTACAGCCAGGCTATAGCAGAGTGTTTGATTTTTTAAAACTTCTCTGTCATCAGGCAACAACGGATGATGATTTTCCCCTTGTCACTTTTGTTTTACTTTGCTCTGGAGACTCAGACAGCCCCAGGTCAAATCCCAGCTGAATTTAATCCATCCCTTTATATTATAGCTGGAAATAAGCAACAGAGCCCCAAAAGTTTTTCAAAAGACTGAAGTAAGCTCTCACACTCAGAAAAGGAGGAAATCCTACTCCAACATGGACTCTGGAGAAGCTTTATCCATTCTCAACCCCAATAGCAGAAGAGAGGAAACAGAAAAAGCACATTTCATAGAAGTGTCACATTGGTTCAGTTCAAGCTTGAGTTCCGAGTTTGGACATCACGCTAAACGACCCATGGCCACACATCAGGATAACCCAGTTAAAATTTCTCCAGAGGGGTAGCTGTATTGTGTCTGTTGAAGCAAAAACACTAAAAAGAGTCTTGCAGCACCTTAATTTATTTATTTATTTATTTATTATACTTATTAATCGCCCATCTGGCCGGTCACCCGGCCACCCTGGGCGATGTACAATTAAAATACAGTAAAAACACAATAAAATATAATGATTAAAACAATAAAACAATTCTTATTAAAAACCTAACCCACCCCATATTCCCGCCTGAACAGCCATGTTTTTAATGCACGGCGGAAGCTCATCACGGAGGGGGCATGGCGAAGGTCACTAGGGAGGGAGTTCCATAATGTGGGGGCCGCCACAGAGAAGGCCCTCTTCCTAGTCCCCACCAGCCTGGCTGCTCTGGCTGATGGGATAAGGAGAAGGCCATCCGTGGCAGACCTTGTTGAGCGGCCCACTTGATGTTGCTGGAGGCGCTCCTTGAGATAAGCTGGGCCGGAGCCGTGTAGGGTTTTAAAGGTCAAAACCAACACCTTGAATTCGGCTCGGCAAGCAACTGGTAGCCAGTGCAACTCTTTAAGCACTGGCGTGATGTGATCACGCCGGCGGCTGCCCTTAATCAGGCGAGCCGCCGCGTTCTGTACCAGCTGAAGCTTCCGGACCGTCTTCAAGGGTAACCCCACGTAGAGCGCATTACAGTAGTCTAGGCGAGAGGAGACCAAGGCATGAACCACTGATGGGAGCAGGTGATTAGGAAGGTAGGGGCGCAGCTGCCGTATCAGATGGAGTTGATACAGTGCTGCCCGGCTCACAGCTGACACCTGAGCCTCCATGGACAGCTGGGAGTCTAGAATGACCCCCAAGCTGCGGACCTGGTCCTTCAGGGGTAGATGTACCCCATTCAGCACCAGGTCAACATCCCCTAACCTTCCCTTGTCCCCCACCAGAAGTACCTCGGTCTTGTCGGGGTTCAGTTTCAGCATGTTCCTTCCCATCCAGCCAGCCACTGACTCCAGGCACTTGGACAGGGTCTCAACGGCCAACCTTGGTGAGGACTTAAAACAGAGGTAGAGCTTAAAAGCAACATCAAGTAGGCCGCTCAACAAGATCTGCCACGGACGGCCGTCTCCCGGTCCCATCAGCCAGAGAAACCAGGCTGGTGGGGACTAGGAGGAGGGCCTTTTCTGTGGCAGCCCCCAATTTATGGAACTCTCTCCCCAGTGACCTCCACCATGCCCCTTCCTTGATTAGCTTCCGCCGTGCATTAAAAACGTGGCTTTTCAGGCGGGAATATGGGGTGGGTTAGGATTTTTAAGTTTTGTGCTGTTTTTAATTGTGTTTTATACTCCGTTTTTTCTTGTATTTTATTGGACTGTACATCACTCAGAGTGGCCAGATGACTGGCCAGATGGGCAATTCAAAAATATAATAAATAAATAAATAAAAGCTATTTTGCTTATTATGGCATCAGCATGCACAGACATTGTTCATCCTTCTAGCATCCAGCCCTTCCCTCTGCCCTGTTAGTTTGGGCTCAGGGATGGATCCCTGCTTTCTGGGCAGCGTTGATAATATTGTGGGATTCCCCTGTCTGCATCAGCTGTACAGTAGACTGCATCATCAAGGTATTCCAGTGTGCCCTTTGTCCCTCCCTCAGGATGTCATCTTTGGCCATATGATTAGTGGATATGAAGGGATCAATACTGCATGGGTCTCCCTCTCCAGAGAGCATAGCTGGAGCAATGGATGGAGGCAAAATTGTGAAGTAATTTTTTTCAAGGCACACTTCAGCCCCTTTTGCAATATACAGCTTGAGAATCCTTTTGGTCCCTCCCAGCTCTAAGATTCGAGCTACAAGAAGGCTAAATAAAACAATGGGTGAATGTTTCGTATTGGGGGGAAAGAAGAAATATGAAACAAGTAAGGTCATTCCACCTGCTCCTGTTTATTTAAAGAAAGAAAAATTCTAGAGCATTTACTAAATGGCCTTGAGAAGAGCATGCTTGGAAAATGGTGAACCAGATACAAGGACACAGTGGATGAAAAGCAAAACGAAGAATTATTGCTGTTAAAGAAGCCAAAGCAGCATAAGGGGCCTTACAAACTCTCTCAGCAACGCAGAGTTCTGGATTGGGACATTGCATCAAACAACCCAGGAATGGCTCATTCCTGGGTTGTTTAAGAAATTGGATGCAAAGCGGAAGTGGCGAGCAGGTAGGAGGCAGCATGCTCGCTCGCTCGCTCCCACACAACCCCAACGACCCATGGGTTGTCGCTACGTGTGATCTGGGCCTATATGTGGAAGATGATGAGGATGCAATGGAGAGGGACAGTAACAGCATGCTCATCCTCACTTTCCCTCCTCACCTGTAGAGCCTACACACTTTTAGAACCAACGCAGAGCACATGCTTGGAATGCACAAGGTTCCAGGTCCAGTCCCCGTCATCTCCAGGTAGGATTGGGAAAGACCCTTGCCTGAGACCCTAGAAAGCCACTGTAGATAATACTGAGGTAGGTGGACTAATGGTCTGGCAGTATGAGGCAGCTTCCTATGTTCCTAATACAGTATGTGCATGCTTCAGTCTTGGTGTATTGTAGCCTATTTTAAGCCCTCAAGATGGAGCAAAGCAAACACTCAAATAGATTCAATCATGTCATGGTTTGCATCTGAGCCATATACATCCTTGCAAATTCAGTAACTCATCAAATATCAAGGCCAAAAAAGAGCAGTGGAGATATATCTCATGCACATAGCCTCTGAAATCTATGTAGATAACTGAGTCATCAGAATCTGAGGATGGCAATGTGACCTCCTCCAGGGCTGGTCGCAGGGGCTCCCCTGGGGCTGAGGACCCTAAGTTGAGAGGGGTGTCAATGGGTACTTGGGTACTTCTGCAGTCACATCTGGGTCTGAGAGGTCTATATGAGAGGCTTCTCCTCCTGAGGAAGGGGGATAAGATCCCTGGGTCATGGGTTTATTTTATTTATTATATTTATATCCTGCCTTTTTTCCTGCAAGAAACCCAAGGCGGCTTACATATTCCTCCTCCATGTTATCCTCACAACAACCCTGTGAGGTAGGTTAGGCTGAGAGTCTGTGACTGGCCCAAAGTCACCCAGTGAGTTTCATGGCTGAGTGGAGACTTGAACCCGGATCACCCGAGTCCCAGTCCAACACTCTAACCACTACGCCACACTGGCTCTCAGTTGATTCACAATGTGACAACTGGCCATTGTATAGTTGTTTTTTTTAAATGACATTTGAAGTTGAGTTCAGCATTTTTAAAACATATTTTTAATTTGGTTTGGAAAAGTGAAATGATTCCCAAAGGAGAGTTTTGCTGCTCATCAATATTCCAGAGGCAAATAACCCTGGCTAGTACTCTGGCACAGGATGCCCAGTATTTGTACTCTTTTCAAGGATCCAGTCCTTGGCAGGTTAATAACTTTCCTGACTGCCAGGCACAGGTTATTTCAGTCAACAGGAGATTCATGAAATGCATTGTACGATTTTCTTTTTCTTTTTAAACCTTGTTCTTGCTAATATAAATGCTGACAAATTGCATGGCTGTAGCTCTGAAACTCCCTAAATGGTGTTTTTGTCAAAGCCTTTAGAATGAAATGCTTACTGGGAGAAACTGCATGGTGGAGCTGGGGGAAGGGTCCTAGTTATTATGCATCATGACACAATATATTAATGCATCATGGTTGCTTTTCAGCTTTTTTAACTCTTGTTATGGATGATGAGACTAATATAAATGGGCAGACAATGAAAGCTTCTGCAAAGCATTCTTGTGATGTCATATTTTGTTTCTAAGGAATTTCACTGCAGCCATTCTTAGCAACTGAAGAGTATGTCTTGAAAATAGCATATTAGCCCGCAAAAACAAATTAAAGAGGAACTTGCAATACTCCCCCACTTTGGATGAAGTAAAAAAAGCCATTAATCAAATGAAGAACAACAAAGCTAGTGGACCAGATGGGATTCCTGCTGAAATCTTTAGGAGATCCCAGAAGACTTCAGGGATGCCATAATTATCACCCTCTTTAAGAAGGGTGATAGAACAGACTGTGGAAACTATCGGGGCATTTCTCTCTTAGCAACCGCAGGTAAAATATTTGCTAGGATTCTTGCAAACTGTCTTCTATCTATTTCAGAAGAGATCCTCCCTGAAACTCAATATGGTTTCCGCCCCTCTAGAGGGACAGTAGACATGATTTTTACTGCACGTCAGCTCCAAGAAAAATGCCGGGAGCAAAATCAACCCCTTTATATGGCATTTATCGATTTGGCTAAGGCCTTTGATACTGTAGACCGTACAGCTCTCTGGACTATCCTTATGAAAATTGGATGCCCCAATAAATTTGTGAATATCTTGCAACTTCTCCATGACAACATGACGGCAACGGTTTTGGACAACAACGGCTCTCATGGTGCTCCATTTAAAGTGGGATCAGGTGTTAAACAGGGATGTGTTATCGCCCCAACATTATTTGCCATTTTCATCGCCATGGTTTTACATCTTGTCAAGGGGAAACTTCCCACTGGTGTGGGAATTATATATCGAACAGATGGAAAGCTTTTTAATCTCAGCAGGCTGAAAGCAAAAAGTAAGGTAATTACAACCTCCGTTGTGGAACTTCAGTATGCTGATGATAATGTGGTCTCCGCACATTCAGAGGATGATCTCCAAACTATCCTAAATGCTTTTGCAGAAGCATACGAAAAACTTGGTCTCTCACTTAACATCAAAAAAAACCAAAGTGCTTCATCAGCAAGTGCAAGCTAACCCTTTGGTGATGCCATCTATCCAGCTTGGCGGGACAATACTGGAAAATGTCGATCATTTTCTCTATCTTGGCAGCTATCTTTCTGTTACAGCTAACATCGACAGTGAAATCCAGCATCGTCTGAGCTCCGCAAGTGCCGCATTTTCTCGAATGAAACATAGAGTGTTCGAGGATCGGGATATTTGTAAGAAGACCAAAACACTGGTTTATGAAGCCATTGTATTACCAACTTTACTGTATGCCTGCGAAACATGGACTATCTATAAACGTCACTTCCACCTCCTTGAAAGGTTTCATCAACGTTGCCTCCGGAAAATCCTGCGAATTACTTGGGAAGATAGGCGAACAAATGTCAGTGTACTGGAAGAAGCAAAGACTACTAGCATTGAAAAAATGATCCTTCAACGCCAACTTCAGTGGACCGGTCATGTTGTTCAAATGCCTGACTGCCGTCTCCCAAAGCAGTTACTTTACTCGCAACTCAAGGATGGAAAGCGGAATATCGGTGGTCAATATAAGAGGTTTAAAGATGTTCTTAAGGCTAATCTAAAAAAAATGCAATATAAACATCAAAAACTGGGAAGCTCTGGCCCATGAACGATCTAAATGGAGGTTGGCCTTTCACAAAGGTTCCATGGACTTTGAAGAAGCCCGAGTGCAAGGTGAAAGGGAGAAACGTGCTAAGCGAAAAGCACGTCAAATGAATCCTTTGCAGGACCATCTTCTATCTGGTAACCTGTGTCCTCACTGTGGGAAGCTGTGTAGATCTAGAATTGGCCTCCACAGTCACTTACGGACCCTTCGCTAGAGTCTACACAATCTTCTTTAGAATTTCCTCCTTTTATCCCGGAAGACAATCTTACTCGGTCACGAGTGATCGCCTGATGATGATGATGAGGTGACGGCCAATGCAAAGGTACCCATATACATTGGCGTATGCGTGCTTGTGTAAAAAAGCTGCTAGTCAGGTGATTTACTTGTGCCTCTGCGTTTGTGGATGCTTGTTTTGTCACCCATCTAAGATGACAGGAGAATACTGGCTTCATTTTACAAGTTTTTATTTTGTACAATTAAGATAAAGTTGAATCAACTGTCCTTCCTTTTCCTTGTTATTAGCCCAGGGAGAGGAGCCTCCATTAACATCAGTAGAAGCTTCCCTTCTAGGATCAATTATTTATTAAATTTATATCTGGCCTTTCTTTCAAGACAGACAAGGTGGCATACATAGTTCTCTGCTCCCTATTTTACCTTCATAACAGCCCCGTGAAGTAGGCTGAGAGCTAGTAACTGGCCCAAGGTCACCCAGTGAGCTTCATGGCCAAGTGGGGATTTGAACCTGGGTCTCCCCAGTTCTAGTCCAAAACTCTAACCACTGCACCATGCTGGCATGGGGGGTGGGGGATGTTTGTCTGGGGGTGGAAGAAGGGGTTAAATTTCCTTCTCCATGTTCTGTGATCCTGATGAAAATTGGGACATTCTGTGCCCGCTGGTACTATTCCCCCCTCCAACAGATTTGGTTGTCAAATGATGTGTGTGAATGTCACATCTAGTTCAGCCTTTATGACATTCTATCTAGCATCTAAAATTGCTACCACCTCTTCCAGGAGAAAAAAGTGCAATGATTAATTAGATACATTGAATGGTACACAGATTTCATCTGGGCTATTGGTTACAATTCTATGGATGCTTACTTGGGAGTGAGCCCCACTGAATGTAATGGGGCTTACAAAGTAAACCTGCATGGGATCACTGTGCAAAACTAAGACCTGAGTGTGGGGTAAAGATGGTATGTTTACCATCATCATGCCTGCCACTGTGGAAATATGGAAAGTGCCCAATGTTGGCAATGTTTACATGGGTTGTTTGCAAATCAAACCGAAAGCTGATCTGCAGGCTTTAACACATGCAGACATAGCTTTAGAGAAAAGTTGTAATTGATGTAGCGTAGAGATAGTGGCTAAGGGCCAGGGCTATGTGCGAGGAAGTCTCTGATTCAGATCTCTACTCTACTATGAATCTCCCACTGTGCAAGCCTCAGCCACCCTATCTGCAATAGGAAGTTAATAAATTATAATACTGACCAACTGTACGGGGTTGCTATAACAATTACAAGGGAATATATAGGAAGCACCTAGAACACTCTGAAGTGCTATATAAATGTTTTGTGTTATCAGTGGAATAAGTGATAAACTCACATTGAGTGAAAATTGCATTCAGTGCAAATAAAACTTTATCTTACAAATTTTAACAATATCAGATCTTGGAAATAAAAGGATTTTGTCTTTCTTTCCTGCATAAGGTCTTTGCTTTTGTTTCATAAACCAGGCTAATAATAATAATAATTTAAAAAGCAAATGAGGGAGAATATTCTACTTGAGCCCTAATGGTTTGGGAATCAGAGGTCCCTGGATCAATTTCTTGCTGGAATGGAGTTCTTGCAAATAAGGATAATCCTTCATTTGTTGTTTACTCACTTGGAAATGCTTTTGTATTCTGCAATTATCTGCATTTGGCTTTTGCAATTCCCCCCCCCCCCCCCGTTACTGACATAAAGCATTTCTCTTAGCTGTTCTATTTTTAAGTTATGGTTGAGATGATGTTTTCGATTCTTGGAGTTTTTAGTGACATACAAAAATTGGGAATGACTACCCGTATATACTCAAGTATAAGTGGACCCTAATATAAGTCGAGGCCCCTAATTTCACCCCAAAAAACTGGGAAAACTTATTGCCTCCAGTATAAGTGCGCTGACCCAAGTATAAGTCGAGGGGGCATTTTTCAGCACAAAAAATGTGCTGAAAAACTCGACTTATACTTGAGTATATACGGTACATTTTAGACTTGTCCATGCTTGTTATTGCCAGAAGACACCTTTTCTTCTTCCTCTTTCCTTTTCTCTCTGTTCCCCCTTTTCCTTTTCTGTCTTTCACCTTTCTACCTTCCTTTCTTTCTCTGAAGTTTTGAAGCTACTTTGAAAATATTAAAATAATTTAACAGCCATCTTTCCAGCACTCAAGAGTAGTACACTTTATAACAAACAACAAACTCAACAATCAAAAAGAAACCCCCGCCAAAGGGGCACCTATGAAAACAAACAAAACTTGCCTGTTGAATGAAAGGCTAAAAAGAAGGGCTATTGTTTGGCAGCCCTTCCAGAAGGTTAGCAGATCTGATGGGGGGAGTTCATTCTATACTGTTGGTGCAATTGACATAAAGGCACTGCTCTTCACCATGGCAGTCATCAGTTATAGAGTTGGAACTCTGAGCAAGGCCAAAGAAGGAGCTAGGAGCTGGGAGCTGTGATGGGGTTCAGTACAATGAAAGGTGCTCTCTGAGATATGGGGGACCCAGGCTGTGAAGGGCATTTTTGATTAGCACCAGAAGCTTGAACTGAATTTGGAAGCAATAAGTGAATGTGGTTGGAGAGACAGAACAAGAGAGACCTGACTTGGAAAATTCTGAAGAAATTAAAAAGCAACATTAAGACAAAAGGGGGAAACCTGTCCCATAACATACAATAAAAAAGAAAGGTAAAACAAAGGCACAATCCAGTATATCTTTCGACTACCGGTAACTCTCCATGAGCCATACCATGGACTGAGGGTGTGAGGGGTTGAGGCCTACACAGGCTTGAGTTTGTTGAAGCCTGAAGGCCCAAACACTTCCCTCAAGTAGTGAAGCCTGAAGGCCCAAACACTTGGATGGGAGGGGGAGTTTGAGAGTTTTAAGTTAACCAATAGAAGTTAAGAATTAGATCTCCAATTCAAGGTCACATGATTATAACCTTCCATTCCTGGGAAGGCTATATATGTGGGGTGTGGTCAGCTAGCAGTTAGTGTGTGCTGGGAGAGAGCTGGAAGCAGCAGCACACAAACAGCAGAGAGAAGCAGAGAGAGAGAAAGAGAAACTGGCTGCATAGGAAATAGGTAGTCTGAAGTTATACTAGAGACCATTGGATTGTTTGTTTGTTTTATTTTATCATACTTGCTTTTGAATTATAACCACTCTATTAAGTAAATACCCAAATATTATAAGTAAAGTGTTGTTGTTTAACCTGGAGTTTGGAGTGACTTATTCACCACGTCTACAGCCTACACCCACGTTACTGGAAGCAGGCAAAGGACTTGATAACCTAGAGAGGAAGAGGCAGAGATCTCCCAAAGGCAGATCAAGGGGTCCCTGCAGTAGCGGAACCTTGACAGAGGGTAACATATTCTGGCCCTCAGACAGTTTGTGTCCTTACTGGTATTGCAGTCTAAAATCTGCTTTGACTAACTAACTATTGGTTTAACAAGGTTGCCATATCTTTAGCAATCCACTTTGTTGGTCTGTTGTTCTAGGATTCTGCTATATATCTGATCATCTGTTAGAGAGCGATGACACAGTCTAGGGCTGAAAAGATTCTTGGCAGTAACCTAGCAACACATGGCAGAGACTGCATTATTGGTTTGCAGATAAATATTTGTGTGGTGTCTTTTTTAAAAAGAAATACTCTTAAGGCAAGGTGTTCAGGGTTATGTGGCATGAGTAAAGTGATGCCCTAAGCTAAGTGCTCATTCTGTTTTACCCTGAAAGGACCTAGATAATAAATTCCCATTTATGCTAAAGTTGTTGGCCATGATTGAGCAGGCCCAATGCATGCAGGGAGTTTCTCCTGCCCTGCAATGGGAATTTCTGGTAGTTCCATTTCTCTTCATAATAGAGTCCAGTAAGGCTCTGTGTGAGAGGCTTGGATCACATCCATTGTGTATTTCTAGGGAAAGTATACACTGTGATATTGTGGGTCTTCTGAAGAACCCACCACAACCCAGGTGCCTCTATGCCATCGCAGCCAAAGGCTTCAAAAGCACACACAGCCCCTTTAAGGGAGAAGGCCGCATGCAGTGTGTGGGAGGGGCTAACAGCCTCTATGAAGCCTACATCCTATTTAAGGCTCCTATTTAACATGAGCACCAGTTGTTGGAGCAACCTACAGACAAGCTTATTTGGCTTTCAGCCCCACTTGGAGCTCTCCAGGGTGTTGTCATAATCCCATTCTTGCCTGTCTGGGAAACCTGACTTGCCTCAAACCCTGGTAAAAACCTGATCCATAGAGGGATCCTGTTCCTGTAAGTCAAGCCTCACCAGTTGCCAACAATGCTAATTCCTCACCACAACAGAAGCAGAGCCGCTCATCTATAGGACCCATGACCTGAAACAGTACTGCAACATTTTAGAAACACAACCAGTTGAATCTGTAGTATAGGCACATTTCTTTTTTTAAAAAAAACTGCTAGGCATGGAGGAAAACAGATGCATGGGAGCACTTGCACAACACTAGTTGCAGGACATGTGTATTTCTTATTGTGAGGGAGAGAAAGACCGAGAGAGAAAGGGAGAAGTGATCCTGTCATGTTGGATACACAACAACTTGGTTCCTAAACCCCATCTTAAGAAATACATTTTAGAAGCCACTTTATCAGCAGTCTCATATGGGCAATATAGACAAGTCAAATTCCACTCAAATTACTAATAGAATGATATAAGGCAAAACTTCCAGGGTCGTGTGTTCTGTTTTTTTTGTTTGTTTGTTTTGTTTTTTAAACAACCAAACACAAAGTTAATACTTATGACTGAAGAGGAGGCCTGGCAAGTCTGAGCTGAGAGTTCACACATGCCTATTTATTAACCCTTAATGTCTGCAACATAAAGCTGTGCACAACTGCTGTCACTGCTCAACTAGCACACCATAAGGCAGCCTTTCCAACCTGGTGCTCCCCAGATGTGTTGGACTGCAACTCCCATCATTCCCAGCCAGCATGGCCATACAATTCCTGCTGTATCCTATACTTTCTGGCAGTATGGTTGGGGAAGAAGTACTTTTGTTAACATTTGGTAGCAATTCAACTCTGCTAAACAAAACTGACAGGATATTTTCAAACTATAAAAGATGTGATAGAACATAGGATCCAACTAACCCCACCGATGGCACTTTTGGGCTATTTGGTGAACCAAGTTAGAAAAGAACATACTGGTATGTTAAGATTAGCATGCCAATTATTGGTGAAGGAATGGAGAACAACTACTGTGCCTACTGGGCAGTATCTATTGTGCCTGTGCACTCACACAACAGGTCTTTCGTGCTTCTGGAAGTACCTCAAAATATGTGGAAACACTCATTTCTGGAATGGGACAGGTCTGCGGAACTCACAGAAGGGAGCTGTACTAGCCTGTCCCAATCTCCAAAGAAGCATTTCTGCTTGTTTCTGAGGTTATTTTTAGAAGCACAAAAGCCCCGCTGTACAAGTAATCACTGACTCCCATGAGTGCAACGGAACAAGAAAAGACAGAGCAGCCCTGTTGGATACTGTCCTATGTTGGAATGTGGAGGAGGATGTGGAAAATATTGCTTATGGACAAAATTACTAGTTATAAAAATTTATGGGAAGGGAGAAGTGATTCAACAGAAATCTTTCAGAAAAACTGCTCAACCTTTTATCCAATACTGGAATCAATACAGACTGTGGTTGGCAACCACAGATATCCTAACAATGCAATAAACAGTATGATATTAATGGTGTAGTTTGCCTGCAGCAGTTACCTTGAATGAGTCAGCATGCTAGTTCATGCAGTTTGATCTTTTTATTTATTACATTTCTATACCAGCCAATAACCAAAGCTCTCTGGGCAGCTCACAAAACAAAATCTAAAACCATAAAATACAATAGCATAATAAAACGTAATAGAAAAACATGAAAAGTTTAATATTTTAAAAGATCAATCCCACTTGGCTCCTCCTGCCAGCGAGAGTGTTTAAACAACGGAGGGATACTCCAACCCTATGTTGTTTACTGCGACATCTGAACCTGAACAGAGTGAAGCATAAGAAGCAACACTGGAAAGAAGACAAGAACATTGTCCCATGTGCATCTTCCGGTATTCTCATACGTAGGCTGCTATCCTATAACCACTTGCCTCGGAGTAAACCCCATTAAGCTCAATGGAAGTTATTTGCAAGTACATATGTATAGGATTGCTCCCTTAACCTCAAACTGTCATGTGTGCTGGTCATAAGACCAACCTTATATGGGAATATTTTATAGAGATTTCTTCTGCAGGTAAAAAAAAAGAAAAAAGAAAGCATGCAAAATATGTATAGTGAGACAAAGAGATGCAAAGCCTACTTGCAAAAATTAAACAGTGTAAATAATAGTTTAGAGATTATTACAAAACAGCAAACCAGGAACTATCAGAATCCACAGTTAGAGTCCAAAACAAGGTTGTTGGGCATGGATTGGGAAAGATCTCAGTTCAACTCTCTGCACAGCCATGAAGAAGCTCATTGGGTACCAGCTTCAAGTTCCACACACTGTCTCAATCTAAGTCATCTCAGAGATGTGAGGATAAAGTGAAATAGCCCTTTGCATACAGCTTAGCATTTCTTGGAGGATGTTCAGAAGCAAATGTGACTAATAAATACCATCATCTAGCCAGGATCTCTTCCTTGAGGGCACTCACCCCAAGTTTTTGTGTACTATAACAGCACATCAGCTGTGAGAGAAGCTGCTGTCTACAGCCTAAGATTATCTGTTTGTGGGCTCTCTTTTTTTAAGACTTGTGAAAATGGCTAAAACAGCATGTAACACAGGGAACTGCCATATATAATTTGAAGAATAATCCATGGAGCGGTAACTTGTTAATTTGAATGACCTAAATGAGATGTATTTTCCTATTCTTGTATGAAATGAAAGTGTGCAGCTCCAAAAATGAGAGATTCAATGGACCACCTCCTCCAGGCTGAACTTCTTGCAAGGGAAATGACAACTGCAAAGGGCTTCACACATTTAAAAGTGTTATGTAAATGATGACAATAATTGTCCCTAAAGAGAAAAGTGAGAAGAGCAAAAACAAAACAACAACTTGCAGGGATCTGCCAGATCTACCAGCTGTTTGTTGCGATTTCAGAACACCATAGAAGTGACAAAAGGTTTTTGGCTCTGATCCAGAACTCCTTTCAAAATTACAACCATCCGCTCCAACACAGCTAATTTACAAATGTCTTTGATGTCATGGTTTTTAGCATTCACTTCAAAAAACCAAACATTTGCTAGGCCATTTAGGTGCCAATTCAGAGGTGAGTACCTTAAATAAACTCGCACCCCTAAAAAAAAAAATAACCCTTCAAAGAATCCCTTCTTACTGTCCCACGGAGAGGCTCAAGACAGATTCAGCAGCAACTGTGAGGTGGGATGTGATATGGCAGGGAGATATTTGAGATAGAGGCATAATGCTATGGTGGCATGTCCGTTGCAAAAAGCAATTCTGATTATATAATATATGTTCTTCTGACATGACTGATTTACCGTTGGAAGAGCTTCTGTGTGTGCACCTCAGCCTCTGGAGTTAAGCAGCTTACGTACTGAAAACTTAGCAGGCTTACTTTTTTTCACATCTCCATTTTAGCAGAGGGTGTGTGTGTGTGTGTGTGGAGAGAAGCATTTACAATACATCTGTATCCCCCCCCACACCCCTGGCAAAGTACCGGTAAGTATGAAATATGCTAGGAATGCATTGCACAGAAAATCGCAGGATGACAGTTTCAAGCCACAACCCTATAGAGATGTCATTCTCAAAGAGGAAATGAAAGTGTAGATGTGTGGGGCAAAACCAGTGGGAGGCAGGCAATTTGCAAGAGGGAGATACTTGTGGTTTGAGCTCTTCAGCATAAAAATAACTGCACGCCTTCCAACACTTTACAGACAAAATAGTTACACTTCCTTAGGTTAAACGAATAAAAGATTCAAGGTTTGATAGTGAGCAAGCTATATAAGTGATATGATCGTTTCCACTGCAACCAATTCAGAAGTGGAGTATTAAATCAGTGATTCTACCCAAGGCTTTTTCAAGCATGTATCCTTCTATCTAGAGAAATGCTTATTTGAATGATACTGGTTGTTACTCTTATGAACTGCCCTGCATCACAATGCATATATATATATATAGAGAGAGAGAGAGATATCTCTCTCTCTCTCTCTCTCTCTCTCTCTCTATATATATATATATATATATATGCGCTGATGTGACTGGAGAGAGGCTTTCCCCATGGTCAATCACTATTCTCTGCCCCGTATCCTGACTATGATACATGTATGCCAGTCCCAGAGATTATGGAAATGCAAGCTTCTGTATAATCACCTCATTGTCAGCTTTATAACTGTTATTTTTTATTAACAGCAGCAGCACCACCACCACTACCTAATCTAATCTAAAATTATGATTGTTATTATTTTAACTGATTTATACAGTGCCACCAATGTGTATGACCAGAGTACAAGAGGACAGGTCCCTGCCCTGAAGAAGTAGAGGGGAAGACAACAAAGGAAGGGGAGAGAAGTGGAGGCAAAGGTAAACACAAAAAGAATATGTGATTGTTTCACTCACATGTGCTTCAACTTGGTTACAGACTTAGCTGAAGTAGGGCATGGGGACTAGTGGAATAACCTAAAGGCCTTATGGAAAAGATGGGGCTTGAGGAGGGTTTTGAAGGATGCAAGGGAGGTGGCATCATGCCAGTATTCTGAAAGGCAGTTCCAAGCACAGGGGGGGGGGGAGCAAGTGGGAAAGGGTGGAGTCTTTTGAGTGAGCAAAAGACCTTTGGATGGCTGAGGATGGTGGAGATAGAGAATCAAAGGTCACCACTTGTTTTCCAATACATCATTTTTCTCAATACACATTCGCTAATCAGATTTTCAGGATCAAACTAAATGATACTTTAAAGATGTAGCTAGTTGCTATGTCTTTTTCCTTACTCAAAAGAAAGTGTGGGGGACCCCAGCTGGATCAGGACCCTAACACAGGTTAGGGAGCCACCCCTGTGTTGAAGGGAGGCTACCCAACTGGGATTCGGGGGCAGGAGGGAGCCACCCCTTCAATACATTCATTTCAACTGATCATTTTTTGACAATGAAAATGGCAAGCACAGAGCCCCCTGATCCATATCCGGACTGCAGCAGGGGACAAAGGATTAAAGCCTTCTACCCCACAAGCTGCCCCATGCTTACTCTTGCATAAGGAAAAAGGATGTGGCTGCTAGCTTCATATTTAAAGCAATAATTAGTTTGACCCTCAGGGTCCTCTAATGCAGGGGCTGGCAACTTGTGGCCCTCTAGATGTTTTAGCCTACAAGTTGTCCACCCCAGTTCTATTTGCTTTATCTAAAAATCTCTTTCAGGACTCCAAATAAGAACCTTTTGCTTCCTGTAGTTCCCGTTTTCTTCTAGGAAAGACATTTGCAGGCCTTTCCCTTTAGAAGTACAGTAATACCTTGGATTGCAAGCATAGTTCATTCTGGAAACATGCTTGTAATCCAAAGCACTTGTATACCAAAGCGAAATTCCCCATAAGAAATTTGTACACATATTTTTAATTTAAGCTGCAATAAAGAATGATAGTGTAAAGTCTTCATTTTTCTTGACCGTACTACAGTACTTGTATTGCAAGACGTCGCTTGTTTATCAAGTTAAAATTTATTTTAAAAATTTGCTTGTCTTGCAAAACACTTGCAGACCAAGTTACTTGCAATCCAAGGTTTTACTGTAGCTTAGGAGCAGGCAGTACTATTTCACTGCAGCTACATGGTATATCTAACAATACAATCCTACGTATTTGTTCAAAAGTAATTCCCACTATGTTGAACGGGCCCTACTCCTAGGCAACTATACATGGGATTGCAGGTAAAACATTCCTTTTTCACTAGCCTATTTCTGGATGAAATGGTATGGAAATCTACACTTTAAAAAAGCCAGCTCCCCAAGAAAGTAATTTCTAGTTTATCATTTTAACTATCTGTCCATACAAGTTCTGAATTTCCCACAGTAACTTCTAAAGTGCAGCATATTACAGCATTATGGAGTTAGGCAACGTCTTTTAATTTGCTCATTTGGCATAACTATAAAAATGCTGCTCAGAAACAAACACAGTATAAACTTTTAGCTTCCACAGCTTCACCACTTCATCATTTTCACGTACAGTAATACCTTGGATTGCAAGTAACTCGGTTTGAGAGCGTTTTGCAAGGCAAGCAAATTTTTAAATATTTATTTATTTATTTATTACTTGATATACAAGCGACGTCTTGCAAGACAAGTACTGTAGTACGGCTTACATTAAAAATCTCTGTACAAATTTTTTTGGGGGGGGGGATTTCTTTTTGATATAAGAGTGTTTTGGATTACAAGCACGTTTCCAGAACGAATCATGCTCTCAATCCAAGGCATGACTGTATGCACTTTGGTATATATGGTAAAATGTACGTGCTATGTTACAAAGAGCTTTATTTTAAAAACAAAACGTTAGAGTGAAACCAAGAAACAAGCCACAAAATATATTTGTTTACCTTGAGAGCTATTAAGGAAGCAGGGAGGGGGAAACTATGGCGTCCCCATTACCTTACTCTGCCTTGGTGCAGCTGGAGTGCAGGGGAGGGAAATCAGTCTTGGCATCTCTTTGTTCAATCTGTTACCTGCTTTTCCCTTAGGATACTCAACAGGGGCCATACAGGAAAAAAGTAATGAAGAATAAGAGGTAAAGCATGGGTTTAAATTATAACAGCACAATGGAATGGCTGAGGAATGCTGGGAGTTGTAGGACTTTTTTCTGTCTAAACTTGCATAGGATTTCACCCTAAGTGACTAATGGCCATCCTGAAACACTGACACATATAAGGGGGGAGGGGGTGTCCCACAAAAAGCAAAAAAACCATAGACAAAGTCAATGGAACCCATAGCAAGTGAGAGAAGTATTATTACTATTCAAAAATAACGGTACAGTATATTGCAAACACATTAAAACTCATGCTATAACCAAAATTCACTTTCATAAACATGTATCATTGTCATATATTGTACCATTATTTTCTAATAGTAATAATACTCACTTTTCTCACTTACTGTCCTGCTATGGCTGGGTCAGGGTCAGCCCTGGGGCCAACTATGGGGCAAATCCATTCAACTAAGTCAGTAGGCATACAAAAGGTCAAGAGCACAATATTAATATCAATCCAGCAAAAGGGCAGTCCAAAAGCAGGGTCTTATCAGGAGTTCAGTGGTCAGCAGCACAAAAGATCAATCCAAGAAATAGCAAGATGAAGTAAGGTTTCAAGGTTCTGCAAGCTGAAATATGCGTACTGTTCAAGCAGGTTGCAGGTCTCAGCTGAAGGCCTACATAGGCAGGTCTCCCAGCCCACACTCAGCTACAGCTGCAAGCCATTAGTCTAAGCTTCAGAGCCTCCCTACCTCTGAGGAGACCCTTGTTCTAGCTTGCTCTCAAGGAACTTGGTAGATTTGGGCCTTGAGGCACATGCTTCACCTCCCAGAGAACAATCAGTTGCTATATGTAGGGTCAGACGTTTTTCCTCAAGCCAAATTGTCTGATGACACAGGGCGGAGGGTTTTTGGGGTCATGGGCCCCCCATGATTCATGCTCTTTATCAGTAGTGTTTGCAGTGCAGGTACCTTTTGTGTGCTGATCTAGCCTGCTCTAGATTGTGTTATTTGAGTGTGTGTGTGTGTGTGTGTGTGTGTGTGTTATAGGAAGGGAGGACACATGAATGCCAAGTGCTGCACCTAGGGGGAAAAACCAAATGCACAATTAAAGGATAAGGGGATACCTGGCTCAACAATACTGCAAGTGAGAAGGATCTTGGAATTGTCACAAGCTGAATATGAGCCCGCAATGTGATGTGGCTGCAAAAAAGGCAAATGCTATTTTGGGCTGCATTAACAGAAGCATAGCTTCCAAATTGCATGAACTACTAGTTCCCCTCTACTCAGCACTAGTTAGGCCTCATCTTGAGTACTGCGTCCAGTTCTGGACACCACACTTTAAGAAGGATGTAGACAAACTAGAAAGGGTTTAGAGGAGGACAACAAAGATGATCAGGAGACTGGAAAAAAGGCCCTATGAAGAGACACTGAAGGAACTGGGCATGTTTAGTCTTCAGAAGAGAAGACTGAGGGGAGATATGAAAGTATTTGAGAGGTTGAGAGGTATAAGTACTTGAAAGGTTGTTACACAGAGGAGGGCCAGGATCTCTTCTCAATCATCCCAGATTGCAGGACAAGGAATAATGGGCTCAAGTTACAGGAAGCCAGATTCCGCCTGGACATCAGAAAAAATTTCCTGACTGTTAGAGCAATAAGACAATGGAACCAACTACCTAGGGAGGTAGTGGGCTCTCCCACACTAGAGGCATTCAAGGTACAGCTGGACAGCCATCTGTCAGGGATGCTTTGACTTGGATTCCTGCATTGAGCAGGGGGTTGGACTCAATGGCTTTAAAGGCCCCTTCCAACTCTATTATTCTATGATTCTATGAGCAGCACCTTCTGGCACCATTGCTCTCTCAGGCTTGGCCTCTTCCTCTGACACCACAGGAATCCTTGAAACACATTGGGAACTATATCTATTTCTGCAGTTGTCTTTTGTGTTCTTTGCATAGCAGAGGACCCCTGCCTCACTTGCAACACACAGGATGCCACTTTTGAAATGCCTGTTTCGGAAGGCATTTGAGACTAGTCTGTGATGTGATGGAATGCTGTTTTTACTCTTATGTATATTGTACTGTTTTTATCTCTCTCTCTCTCTCTCTCTCTCTCTATATATATATATATATATATATACACACACACACACACACACACACACCGTATTTTTCGCTCCATAAGATGCACTTAGGTTTTAGAGGACGAAAACAAGAAAAAAAATATTCTGAACCAAATGTTGGTATTTACTTTATCAACGTGGCACGTGGTTGGGCAGGCGGCAGCAGTGGAGCAGCTCGTGGGCCCCGATCCCGCTGGGTGTCCTTGGCAGGCTGGAGACCCCCCGGATCCCATCCAGCGCGGCAGCAGCTGCCAGAGCCACCGCCCCTCTCAGCCGCCCCCTCCCGTCCCCGCAGTGATGGAGCCACAGTGCGCCAATGGCTGAGCGCCTCGCCCGGCCTGCCGCGCTCTCATTGGAGGTGCCGTGGCCGAGAGGCAGAGGGGGGCAGGCCGGCCGGACAATGCTGCTGACAATGAATCCCGACAGCCCTCTGGGCAGCATTGTCCAGCCGGCCAGCCCCCCTCCACCACGGCGCTTCCAATGAGAGCGCGGCAGGCCGGGCGAGGCGCGCAGCCATTGGCGCACCGCAGCTCCATCGCTGCAGGGACGGGAGGGGGCAGCTGAGAGGGACGGTGGCTCTGGCAGCTGCTGCCGCGCTGGATGGGATCCGGGGGGGGGGTCTCCAGCCTGCCAAGGACGCCCAGCGGGATCGGGGCCCACGAGCTGCTCCGCCACCGCCGCCTGCCCAGCCGCGCGCCGCGTTGATAAAGTAAAAGTTTTTTTTTACAATATTCGCTCCATAAGACGCACAGACATTTCCCCCTATTGGGGGGGGGGGAGAGTGCGTCTTATGGAGCGAAAAATACGGTGTGTATGCACGCACGCACACACACAGACACATATATATAATTTTAATATTATTTACTATTTAATTCTATTTTTAACTTTTGTATTTTTCTATTTTTGTTTTAATTGTATGAGTTTTAAAGGTTGTAAGCCGCCTTGGGTCCCAGTGTTGGGAGAAAGGTGGGATACAAATAAATATCATCGTCATCATCATTATAAATTAATTATTAGGGCCCAAGCTTTTCCTTCAAAACCAAGTGCTTACTGGAGGGTAAGCTATTATTAGGCTTTTTTAGCAGCCTAATAATGCAGATCATTTTGGTAACTGATGAGATTTCTTCACTGGTTATAAATTATCTGCAGCATTTAGTATGTATTAAGGCTGCAAACCAATGCACACTTAATTTGGGACTAAGGCTGCAGTCTTATACACAGTTCCCTGGAAGAAATTTCCACTGAATGCAATCGGGTTTACTTCCACGTAGACATGCTTTGACTGCACTGTAAGTTCCAGTGAATGTAATTGAACTTACCGGTACTTCCAAGTAAACATTCAGGAAAGATCAGACTGCACTTTAAGGGTCACAAATATGAGAAGGATGATTTTGGGTGCTTTCCCTTGCATGCAAGCAAAGACTACTATGCCTAAAAGTCATAATAATATTACAACTAATTATTAGCTTGGGCAAAATAGAAACTAATGCAAAGACTGGGTATAATTAAAATACCTTCCCAAAATTATTTCTGAACAGGTGTGAAGAATAAAATACTAAATAAGAAATTCCTTTCTGCCTTGTTCCTATTTTGACCCATATATTTGAAAATATTTATATTTGAATCATTTTTTAAATAAATAATGCAAAAAATATACATGACAGCAAACATGCCAAGCATTGTGATCACAAATATCATATGAAAATCCTGTTATATATTGCATTACCTTCTCTGTTCCATATTTGCAACTCTTACTCAGAAATAAGTCCCATCAGCTGAATGGGAATTACTTCCCAGTATGTATGCTTAGAACTGAAGTCGTAAGAGGTAAAAAAAAGCTCACTGTCAAATATAAATCTTTTTAAACACCAAATTTGATAACATTGATGAACAGCTGTTTAGGAGGAGAATTTTTACTGTCTGTCATTAAATAAACTGATTGTTGACAGCCATGGACATAATATACAGTAGTCAAACAATGATTTCATTGGAGGTGAGTGATGAATAAATCTATGGTAGCCTTTGCATGCATTGCTCAACAAGTAAGAGTCCTGTGGTTAGATCAAGACCAGAAGGAAAAATCATATGAAAGTGCGTGTGTGTGTCTCCAGAAACGTATGTAGTGGGGCTAAGATTGGAGTTCTGGACTGTGTAGCTGTCTGGATCAACACTTCTCTAGCCAACCCTTGTGGCTTCTGTTTTAGACTGCAATCCTTTACTTGCTTACCTGGGAATAAGTCCTACTAAAGTGGCTGGTTCGCATGATCACTGCAGCCCACCACGGCTTATTTAAGCCACGGTGGGTTGCAGCGCATGCCGGTGGCCATTTTGAATATTCACACACACACCCCTCAGCGGGGGGGAGGGGGTTTGCCATGGTTTGTCATGTTGTCCAAACCCAGGTGGCAAGGGGTTATGTGAGGGTTACACAACACTCAAATAACACAACAGACCATAGTTTGTACTGATATTAAAAAGCTATCTCAGAAGCCTTTCCTAAAGCTTTAGGTTATAATCCTATTCACATTTACAAGGGAGTAAATCCCATTCAACACAGTGGGAGAGTAAACCTGTATAGGAATGCACAGTAAATATGCATTACCACAGCATACTGTAGAATTACTGTCCTAGGCAAAACTAAACAGTAAGGCAAAAATCAAGAAAATATCCATAAAGCAAAGATATAAATTTGACTGCTTAAATGACAACTATTTAGTTATTAAGAAAATGTATCCATACAACTTTTCTAGTCATTTAAGAAAATGCAGACCAAGAAACAGAACAGGAAAATATAAATATTTTAATTCTGCAGAGTATTGAGGGCAGAGGACTGTGCAGAAGCATACGCCAGTGCCCCTTGTAGCTCGGAACTTGAAAAAGAACAAAAATGGAAGAAACAGAAGGCGTACAAACATGCCAAGGAGAAGCTACAGTTCCTTTAACATAAAAAAGTAATAACCAGAGGAAATGAAGTCAGAGGAGAACACATTCAACATCAGGCTGCAAACAGAAGCCCTTAAACACAAGGCATTCAGGCATTAGAAAATGCATTCATTCGGAGCATTTAGCACATAGGATTAATCGAATTTTAATTTAATCATCTGATCAAACACTAATTAGCATAATGACTTGAGGGGGAAAGCTGCTGGAAAAAAGGCGAGGGAACACCTTGGGGTACCCAGAACATTAATGCCACACGATCATCCACAGTTGTTATTTGGGGAGTGGGGTCCCTTTCTCTTTTCGGTTTAAAAGGAAGAGGAAGAGAGAGTTCTGTAGAGAATAGCCTTATAGTATTTCATCAGCACCACAAACTGTTCTTTAACACTGATGATGTTGCCTGATTAGCTATGGCTATTTTTATAATTAAGAGAACATTAACAATCTGCTTTCTCTTAAGGAAGATTTAAGGAGCATGTGTGCATTTTTTAGCCAAATTATTCCCTGCACAGTGCATTTGCTTACTTTGTCCTTCATTATCCCATCCCACACAACACAAACACCCGCACAATAAATTGCCAATAACCTTTGGGACCAAAATAGTATTTGATTATTTTCATATTGGAGGTTTTAATTGTTTATAATAAGCCTCACTGGGCAGACTCATGATTGTCCTTAATGCATGTGGAAGAGAGACATTTGTAATGCAAATGATCATTCTGGCAAATGCAGGCTTTGCATTTGCATTATAAAATGCATGATAACAACCACTTTATGCCCAATGTGTGTCCTTTTACAAAACCTGAATTTAAGAACATAAGAAGAGCCCTGCTGGATCAGACCAAGGGTCCATCTAGTCCAGCATTCTGTTCACACAGTGGCCAACCAGCTTCCTGTGGGAAACCCACAAGGAGGGCATGAGTGCAACAGCACCCTCCCACCCATGTTCCCCAGCAACTGGTGTACATAGGCATACTGCCTCTGATACTGGAGGTAGCAAATATCCATCAGGACTAGTAGCCACTGATAGCCTTCTCTTCCATGAATTTGTCCAATCCCCTTTTAAAAGCCATCCAAATTGGTGGCCATCGCTACATCTTGTCGAAGTGAATTCCATAGTTTAACTATGTGTTGTGTGAAGAAGTGCTTCCTTTTATCTGTGCTGAATCTCCCACCAGTCACCTTCATGGGATGTCCCCACAGGTTCTAGTATTATGAGAGAGCGAGAAAAATGTCTCCTTATGGCATTATTTTCCTGATAATCAGCTGTGTACTGAAAACAGCAGAACACTGGACATTAGGTAACTTTTTTAAATTGAAGGATGGTGTGGAGAAATCCTGTGTAAAGTACTGCTTATGTTTTATAATGTTTAAATAGTTTATGCGACTGTATCCCCCATATGGAGTTTCTTATTTTTAGCAATTTTTAAGTTTCAGGGCCTACTCAGATACATTATAGCCATACAAAGGTCACATAAGGTATTTAAACATTACAAAACATAAACAGTTCTTTACACAGCATTTCTCCACAGATGGAATAGAAAAGTTTTAAGTGCGTAATGTCTACTCAGAAGTAAGCCCCACTGAGTTCAATGGGACTTACTCCCACACAAGTGCGTATAGCAAATGATTCAGGCAACTACAAGCTATTCCAAATAGTTTTTGAAATAGTGCATTATTTGTGATTCATTTCAATCTTTAGTTAAATGCAGTTTAACTGCTTCTAAAACCAAAAGCTAGTATCCTGTGCCCAATGATTCCTGCTTACGGTAAGTCCTCCTTGAAATCAGTGAAACTGAATTCCTGTTTTCTTGGCTTCAGTTTTGTTACCTACAGGTATAATCGACATTGCCCCTGCACAACTGCCATCCTTTCTGACAGGCTTTGTGGGGAATTGCACTCTATGTTGCACTGATGTTATTAGAGGCAGTAGAGAATGATGGATATAGTATCCATATGTGGAATGGCACTGTATTTCATCAAATGGATATAATTAGGGACTACCCGCATTTAACATTTCCTGTTCATCAGGGATAAACTATTAGCATGGATAAAGTCCACTTAAATTAGCTAAGGATCTCAAATGATAATCCGACTAGCATCTCAAAATAACTTTACATTTAAAATATAACCAAAAGCAGGTAAACTATTAAGGTTCAAAGGCTGCAGTCCTATGTACTCTTACTCCCAAGCAAATCTCACTGAAACAAGAAAAATGCATAAGGTTGGGCTGAGAAATAAGCTAGCTCTACAGTTTGTTTATTGTATTTGTTTATACAATTTATAGGCTCCCTTACAATCATTCTTAGGGTGGTTTACAGGGTTTCAAACAAACAAACAAAATTACATTAAAACAAAATAAACCACCATTTTAAAATTCAGGTTTTTGCATTAAATTTAGAGCTGATGCTACTCTGCACAGGCAGTTTACACAAATATTTTCAATTTCAGGTATAATATAAGCAAACAGAACCACGGGAATTGAACAGTCATATTATTTGAAACACTGTCTTTTTTATATGTGAAAATGCATCCATTTTCAAGAGATTTGTCACAGTTCTAGTTCTGAATGGGTGGGGGAAACTTTGGCACCCAAAATTACTATCTTATGTCAAAAGAGAGTCTGAGCAGTGGGAAAAAGAAAGAGATCAAAAGATGTGACCCAGGAGGGGAATGTCTCCAAGCATAACTTGTATGGTACTGTTTTAACTTATTTATATTTTCATCATGAAAGCACAGCACTTGCAATTCATTTTAAAATGCTAAACAAAGAAAAATATACCTTTTCCTTTTAATACTAATCATGTTAAATCATATTAAGTTTCCCTAGAATTAAAACGGGTGGAGGAAATACAGGCCATAGGAAAAATATATATCTAGAAATCCTTTTGCAGTCTTTTTCAAGATCAAACAGGACAATACAAGAACAATGTATTCCATTTGCTTTTGAGGGCATGGACTCTTTTGCAGCCTGATACTACCTATGCTTACTCAAGTAAGTCCCACTGCATTCATTGCAACTTACTCCCAGGTTAAGTGGGTATAGTTGTACAGCCTAAGATTGCAAACCTAAATTTACTAGAGATTAAGTCCCACTTAACTTAGAAGGACATACTTCTGAGTAAGCATGCTTAGGATTTTGTCGTTAATAAGAAAAGAGCCTTCCTTGAGAAAATCCAGTATGCACTTCTCAACTCTCTAGTCTAATATGTATTTTGACCAATGAAAGCTGACAGTTGCGTGGCAAACATTTGAGACAATAATATCATGTTTGTTTTTCAGTATCCAGCACAATCCCATGCACATCTACTCAGAAGTAAATCCCACTGAATTCAACAGTGCTTACACCCAGGTAAGGGGGTATAGGATTGCAGCACAAATTCATGTTCTTCATACAACCACACCACACAACATAATTTGTATTCTATGTATTGTTCAGCAGGCAAACTGATTAATATTACAATTTTATTTATTATGATTATTTATTTTGTACATTGATAGATTGCTCTTCAACCAAACAGTTCCTGGGGCACACCACAAAAATAAAACAACAGGATCAATGCAATCTCACAAACAGAATAATGAATGGCCATCAATTAAAAGCCACAGGTCAAAATAATTTTGAAAACTTAAAATTAAATAACTTGTAATACAATGGCCTATTTAAATGTTTTAAAAACATCTGTCTTTCTCAAGGGCTAACATTTATCATATATGTGAAGGATCAGCAACCGGATCCTTTGCGTGAGTTCGGCAACTCTAGGGTTAACCGGCACAGCGCTAAGGCTCGTATCGACTCTCGAGTACAAGAGGAAAAGCCACCAGTCTTTGTATGCCCAAATAAGGCTTTTATTTGTTTATACAGCAATCAAATCGGAACTAGCAGTCTTCTAAGAACACGTTTACAGTCAACATAACCTTAGCTGACTCGCGTCTTACCCAATGAGCGGGCTCCGTGGCTAGCGGGTTACATTCAGGTCACTCTCCTTACATCAGAGACAACACGTCTAGTCAGTTTCAGCCCAGCTCCCGATCGGCGCTTCCTAGCGGAGAACGGTATGCCTGGGCGGCTGTTGCTTAGGAGGATCTGGCCCCGTGGTTCCCAACAACCCAAACCGGAACGGGAGAGGGGTTTTCTACCCCAGATTCCCCGCTCTCCCCCCGCCCCCCTAGGTCAGGTGGGGGCTTATGCCTGCCCCTTCGTGTAGATGGGCTTATTCCTGCCCGGGAAGAAGGTGACGTAGGGAAACCTTTGCAGCTCTTCGAGGCTGCCCTGTTTGCTGATGGTCCTTGATGGCCCTTCCTGGACGTTTGTGGATCTCTGCCGAGGTCTTCCTTTGTTGGGGCTGATGACTTGTCTGGCTACTCCCTGGTGACCTCATCCCTCCTCCCCTTGCCCCCTCCTTTGGGGAAAGATGTGTGTGCGTGTGTGTACTGAGTTTGGGCTTTCTCTACACCCTCCCATTTGGGGAAAGATGGCATTGGGGTCCACCACCCCAATCCCTATCTAACTGTCTCCTACTGAGAAAGCCCGGGACAACCCATCTGCCACGATGTCCTTACCCTTGATGTGTTCTACTGAAAAATCAAAATCCTGCAGGGCTAAACTCCACCGCAACAGCTTCTGGTTGGACCCCTTCACCCTATCCAGCCAGCACAAGGGGGAATGGTCGGTCTGCAGTCGGAACCGGCGGCCCCACAGATAGGGGCGAAGCTTGGTCACTGCCCACACTATTGCTAGGCACTCTTTCTCGACAGTGGCCAAGTTCCGCTCCCGAGGCAAAAGTTTTTTACTTAAAAAGGCGACCGGGCACAGCCCCTGCTCTGGTCGTTCCTGCAGCAAGACGGCTCCCATCCCCGCTTCCGAGGCATCCGTCTGCAGAACAAAAGGGGCTTCAAAGTCTGGGGCTTGCAGCACAGGGGCTGCCATCAGGCAGGCTTTCAGTCCCTCAAACGCTGCCTGGCAAGCGGCTGACCATTGGACCTTAACGGGTTGCCGCTTCTTGCACAAGTCAGTCAGGGGGGCGGCTAGCTGGCTAAAATGGGGCACGAACTTACGATAATAGCCAGCCAGCCCTAAAAAAGCTTGGACCTGCTTTTTCGTCTGGGGTTGGGGCCAGGTGCGCACCGATTCTATTTTGGCTTCTAGGGGCTTGACACTACCTCCCCCTACCTTGTGTCCCAGATACTCCACCTCCCCCCTCCCAACCTGGCATTTCTTTGCCTTTACCGTCAACCCAGCACCCTGAATCCTTTGAAACACCTGGCGGACATGTTGCAAATGCTGCTCCCAGGTGGAACTAAAAATGGCGATGTCGTCCAGATACGCGCAGGCGAACTCCCCCAGCCCATTTAGCATTCCGTTTACCAACCTCTGGAAGGTAGCCGGACCATTGCGGACCCCAAACGGGAGGGTGGTGAATTGGAACAACCCCAGGTGGGTCACAAAAGCAGACTTCAAGGCAGCATCCGAATCGAGCGGAACCTGCCAATACCCCTTTGTCAGATCCAGGGTGGTGATGTACTTGGCCCTCCCAAGCCTCTCCAGCAGCACATCCATGTTGGGAATGGGGTAGGGGTCCGGGACGGTCACCTTGTTTATTTTCCGGTAGTCTACGCAGAACCGGACACCCCCATCCTTCTTGGCTACTAACACTATAGGGGAGGACCAGGGGCTAGAGCTGGGGACAATGACTCCAAGGTCCAGCATGGCTTGGACTTCATTGGCAATGACTTGGGCATGGGGCCCCACCGCCCGGTAGGGTAGGGATTGTATGGGGGGGCTATCCCCTGTGTCAATGGTGTGTTGTGTGAGTGTGGTGCATCCCGGTCGGTCTGAGAACATGGGCTGAAATTCTTCCAAGACCTGGGTGATCTGCTGCCGCTGCTGTTCGGACAGGGAGGGGGACAGTTTGATCTCCTCCATTCCTCCCCCTTCCCCCCACTCGGCCAACAACCCCCCATCAGGGTCTCCCGGTTCCACACACTCTTGTACTCCCCCCACCTTCGTTACGCGTTCTATATACAGTTTCAGCATATTTACATGGAAAACCTTCTGCCTCCCCGGCTGCCCCGGGAAAGCCACTTGGTAATTCACCTCCCCCGACCTTCCAATGACGGTCCCTGGGCCCTCCCACTTCAAGCACAATTTGTCCGTCTTTTGGGGGCGCAGTACCAACACCTGGTCCCCCACTTCAAAAGTCCGTGGCACAGCCGTCCGGTTGTACCACGCGCTCTGCCGCTGCTGTGCTGTTTCGAGATGCTGCTGTGCCATCTCCCTCACCTCTCGAAGGACAGTCTGGAGGTGTTGCATGAACGTATGCACAGGCACGGAGGCTTTTGCGGCAACCCCCTCCCATTCCGCCCGCAACAGAGCCAAAGGTCCCCGGAGCTCCCTCCCAAACATCAGTTTGTTGGGGGAGAATCCCAGGCTTTCTTGGGGGGAGTCCCGGTAGGCAAACAACAAGTAGGGGAGGGCTTGATCCCAAGTCCCAGGGTGCTTCGCCGCATATGCCCTGATCATCTTTTCAAGAGTCTGGTTGAAACGCTCCACCAACCCATTGGTCTCGTGGTGGTATGGCACCGAAGTCAGGTGCTCCACCCCCCCCAGTTCCCACATTTTTTTAAACAGTTTGGACACGAAGCCCGTGCCGCAGTCCGAAACCACCGTGTGGGGCATTCCTAGGCGGGCGAAAAGAGAGAGGAGAGTCTTAGCCAGGCTGGTGGCGGAAATGGAGGCTAAAGCAAAAGCCTCTGCATAACGGGTGGCAAAGTCAACCACAGTCAATATAAACTTCTTCCCCGTCTTGGTGGGGGGATTCAAGGGTCCCACGATATCCATCCCTATTCTTTCAAAGGGGATGCCCACAATGGGTAGGGGTTGCAGGGGGGCTTTAGGATGGTCCCGGTTATGCCCCACCCGCTGGCAGACATCGCAGGACCGGCAATATTCTTGCACCTCATTTGCCACCATGGGCCAGTAAAACCCCTCTGTCACCCTAACCAGGGTCCGTTTCTGTCCCAAGTGCCCTCCCCACGCCACATCGTGGGCCAGCTGTAGTACAGCCTGGCGGTACCTCGCAGGCACAACTAATTGTCTTTTCTTTGGTTGGGGACCCGGTCCCGTCCTTGGGCAGAATTCTCTGTAGAGGGCTCCTGCCTCCCACAAAAAGCGTTCTGACTGGTCCCCTACCCCGGGCCCTTGACTGGCCCGATCCCGACATCCCTGGAGGGATGGGTCGCTCTGCTGCTCCTCTTGAAACGCCTTCTGAGTCCCAAAATCACGGGCCATTGGCGCGAACCCCCCGGGGTCTTCGTCCCTCCCCACAACTGGGGGGAGCGGCGGGGGACGGCTGGCTGCCGCTGCCGGGGTCGCTTTACCGCGACCGGGAGGCGGGCCCGGGGACCTGGGAGGCTGCGGGTCAGGGGCTTGTTTGGCCCGACGTCGGGTCACCACCCCCACCTTGACCTGGGCAGCCCGGAACGCAACGTCGTTCCCAATGATGATTCCCCATTCTTGCTGGCCATGCACTATAACGTCCATCTCCCCTTCCCACCCCCTGTACTTGACCCAGACCCGGGCGAGGGGAACGGCTATGTTGGGAGAGTTATAGGGCTTTATGGCACAGGTGCACCCCTTTAGCAACTGTCTCTTCTTTACCTTACTTCGAGGTAAAGCAGTGATGTCCGCCCCAGTGTCCCTATACCCCACCTGGGAAACATTGTTTACAGAGATGGACTCACAGAATTTGTCTTGGCTCCACCGCAGCTGCTCCGGTGAGGCAATGCGCATCAATGATGCCTGTGAGATGGCCCCCAGCGAATGCTGTCCTCCGCTCCTCAGGGACCGCGCCGCATCTTCACCGTCTCCCTCGAGGGACGAGCTGGACTGCTGATCCTCCTCGTGCTCCTCCGGTTCGCGGGACTCCAGCGCAAGCATCCTCCCCACCTTGCCCGGCGATGTCTTGGCGTGGCGGTTCTTTGCGATCAGTTTGGGGCAGCTCCTCTTGAGGTGCCCCGGTTCTTTACAATAGAAACATCCACTGGTGCCGGGGTTTTCTTTGGGCTTGCCTAGGGCTCCCTCCCGAGGTTTGGGGTTGCCCTTCTCCACACTTCCCTTGGCCCCGCCATGACTGAGGTTACCCCCCTTGGGTCCTTTGGGCTGCCGATACAGTCCCATTTGGTCGGCCAACTTGCCCATTTCCCTACAGTTTGGGGGGTCCCGATCCCTCACCGCCGTAGCTAGGTCCTCAGGGATAGTGGCACAAAATTGTTCCTGGATCAGGAGCTCCCGCACCTCCGCCAAAGTGGTCTTTCCGGTGGCCCCGATCCATGCGTCCCACACCTGCCCCAGGTGCGCCATCCAGGAGGCATACGTGTCCCCTGGGGTAGGCCGTCCGTAACGAAATTTACGGCGACAATGCTCAGCGGTGAGGGCAAACCTCTCTCTCACCGCTTCTTTGAACGCCCCATAGTCCAAGGGCGCGGTTTGGGTGTGGATACCCAGGAGATCAGCCAGTTCCCCGCTGACCTGAGTCCTCAGGGCAGACATCCTTAAGTTGTCCGGCACCTTCTGCTCTAAGCAGGCAGCCTCGAACAGGGTGAAAAAGATCAGTACATCCTGTCCCGACTGGTAGGTGGGGAATTGCTTCCTGTCCCATTTGGGGGTTGTGGTGCCCCCACCCTGGGGTGCAGGGGTTCCCCCTTGTCCGGTGCCCCTGGTCAGCCTGGCCAACTCCAGCTGCATCTGTAGCATCTCTTGTTGATGCTGCATCAACTCCTTGGCTTGTTGCCAATTGAGTTGGGGAAAGAGGGCATCCAACCCTCCTCCCCCCATGGCTCCGCCAGTAACCCTTCTGCCGAGGTCTTCTTCCGCCTCTGGGTCCCTTATCTCACTTCTCCGGCCGCTACTGGTAAGGCTGGGGCTACCCCACTGCTTGGGTCCCTGCCCTGCTAACAACGGTGAGGGGGCTTCCCCCCCTTCCTGCCTTGCCGTCTTTGGCCGCACCACCCACTCCATTGTGGAGGTCTGGGTTGGGGTTTCTGGGCTGCTCACTAGCTCTACCTGCTCTTGGCTCAGACTATTCATTTTTCCTTGCTCTGAGCGCTCCCCAGCAACCTACTAGCCTGCCCGAAGTCCTGTTAGTTCCGACCGTCAAATGTGGTTTCCAATTGTCCCGTCGCCTGCCACCATGTGAAGGATCAGCAACCGGATCCTTTGCGTGAGTTCGGCAACTCTAGGGTTAACCGGCACAGCGCTAAGGCTTGTATCGGCTCTCGAGTACAAGAGGAAAAGCCACCAGTCTTTGTATGCCCAAATAAGGCTTTTATTTGTTTATACAGCAATCAAATCGGAACTAGCAGTCTTCTAAGAACACGTTTACAGTCAACATAACCTTAGCTGACTCGCGTCTTACCCAATGAGCGGGCTCCGTGGCTAGCGGGTTACATTCAGGTCACTCTCCTTACATCAGAGACAACACGTCTAGTCAGTTTCAGCCCAGCTCCCGATCGGCGCTTCCTAGCGGAGAACGGTATGCCTGGGCGGCTGTTGCTTAGGAGGATCTGGCCCCGTGGTTCCCAACAACCCAAACCGGAACGGGAGAGGGGTTTTCTACCCCGGATTCCCCGCTCTCCCCCCGCCCCCCTAGGTCAGGTGGGGGCTTATGCCTGCCCCTTCGTGTAGATGGGCTTATTCCTGCCCGGGAAGAAGGTGACGTAGGGAAACCTTTGCAGCTCTTCGAGGCTGCCCTGTTTGCTGATGGTCCTTGATGGCCCTTCCTGGACGTTTGTGGATCTCTGCCGAGGTCTTCCTTTGTTGGGGCTGATGACTTGTCTGGCTACTCCCTGGTGACCTCATCCCTCCTCCCCTTGCCCCCTCCTTTGGGGAAAGATGTGTGTGCGTGTGTGTACTGAGTTTGGGCTTTCTCCACAATATACAAATATTTTTAATTTGTATTTTTGAAATGTTAACACAATGGAATCCTATACACTGAAAATTGTTTGTGCTTTCTGAATGTCAGAACATTTCTCCCAGGTCAAGATCAATTCTTTTCACACAAACGACAACTGTAATAATAAATTATTAGATGCATAAAGGCAAATACATCTTTAGCAAATGCACAGCACACACAGGCCTTTCAATTGCAAACCCACAAGGCAGGAGAGGAGAGTTTCTTCAGCAAATTAGGTGTGTGTTACAAGATTTCCCCGTCCCCCACCTGCCCATTTCCATTTGTAAATAATCACCAACATAGCAATTAGCCACACAGACAAGTAAATTATGTGTATTGCACTTGCAAGGAATGGAACAACCAACAAACAATATTGTTCCTATTTTATATAAAACATTCATACTCTCCAGGAAGATAGCTTTTGCCATTGTATTCAAACTTCTCATGACAATGGTTTCAGCAGCCAGTTTCCCAAGGTTACGATAATATGTTTTTAATTACGGTAAAAAAAAAAAATCTGCTTGATGGAACATCAATGAGAATTCACACAGTGCAGAAACCATAGGCATGCAGGCAGCTGCCTACAACCAAATGTAGTGAAGTAAGCAATATGCAACTGGATAGAAGAACTGAAATTTGGACACTGGCACAAGGCACTTACATTTTCCCTGTGCAGTAAGTAGCCTTGAAAAGATCACATGCAGTGTAGGTAATTCTGTTGCTGCTTCTACTGCTAGCATCATTAGATTAACAACCACGTGCTCAGTCTTCATTTGAGAATGATGCAGTACATGGTTCAGATGCCTGGAGTGGTATTTCATCAACCTAGCCTGGTGCCCATTTGTTTTCATCAGGCTTTGTGTTTGAAATTTGAAACAGTGCATTGTGGGTCTCACTTCCCAAAGCAGATGATAACTTGTGCTCTGCCCAAAAATATTCTGCAGATAATCTGATTCCTAATTCAGTCTCTGCTAGCTCTTCCTTCCAAATTATAGAAGAGCTTTAGGCACTAGGCATTTATTATGGAGGTAACTCTGATCAAAGCCAGTGTATTTAAACATGGCTTTCTATAAATAGGACTGCTGGCTCACTCTTCCTCACTACTTTCCGAGTAAAAATATCTTAAACAGAGAGACAGGCAAGATTCATTAATCTCTCTGGCCATGATCCAAGAGCCACAGGCAGAAGGCAGAGGAAACACTTCTGTAATCCCACACATGGATGTGCACATAGGCCCTACATTTGTTACATTCATAGTTAGTATGAAACTGGCTTCTGGTTGCAGAACACATTGTTTAGGTGCAACTTAATTTTTCTCGTACTTAAACTACTCAGGCAAGGGACTAATTTTTCCAGAAGCAGAAATGTGTTTCTGAATGCAGGAGAGGGATCTGTAAACCCCAGGCTCCGTTATTCTGTTTAGGGCATCCATTAGGCTTTCTGCTCTCTTGTCTTACACTTTATATACTTAGGAAGCAATCCTACACTCCAGATACACCAGCTGGAAAACAATAAGATATGGCAGAAGCCCCACAATGTTGGCATAATTCCACATGCTCTGTGCAGATATGCTGGTACAATTTTGCAGATATGCTGGTGGAAACCCACATTGGCATACCTATTGTTTATTTATTATTGGGATTTCTACCCTACCATCCAAACAATTCCCCAGGGTGGTACAGGGCTGGGCTCGCAGACAAAACAGAATGGGGTGGTGGGCAGATATGTGGTAAAAGAAGTGGTGGGAAAACACAGGAGAGTTACCGAGTGTAAGATGACAATGTCTGGACCCCCTGTAAAATTCTATGAATAGGGCACAATAAAAGTCTTGTCTGTAAGCACCCCTCATCACAGGGTTGTCTGTGTGTTTTCTATACAAGCCTCCTCCCAATAGAGTTATTTGGATTCTGGGTTATGCTACTTGTGCTTCCTTTCATGCAACCGAAAGGGTGCTCGTGAGCAGTGGGAGAGGTATGAGGGGGTTTGAACCCCTATGTGCAGGGATTCCTGAAAACTTCCAGTGGCTGGATTCTTGCTGTCTGTGCCAAGTAGCTCATGCAGTAGAGGATGCTATGTGGTCATAGTGCATGGCAGGTTGTGTGGGGTGTGGCAGGGAGACTTCATATGGACATCTCCTTTCACCATGAATGGATTGGCTCCTTCCATGGCTGGTTGGAATGGAGTATCCTGTAAATGGTCATGGCTGGCAAGCTGGCTGGAATCCTGAACAGGACCAGTCCACACTGTAACATTTTGTTTTACGTCCCCCTTGTATATACATAAAAAATAATGATAAAACCAATATTATCTTATATTGAAATGTTGCATGATAAACCATTCGGAGTAAACAAACCTTGCCTCACCATGATACCAAATAATTTGGCAATACATTTTGATTTTTGTGAAATGCGTATTAGAGTGTGCTACTATCCAAAGAGATCAACATATAAAATGTCTAGATATGTCAATGAAATGACATAGTTGCACTAACATAAGAACAGAGGAACTCGTGCATCAGACCAAAGCCCTCTCTAGAAAGAAAGAAAACCTCTAAGAACCTTTTAAACTAAGAACTGGTGCCTGAGTTTTGCATTCTTCCTCCTCCCTCCCAATCCCTTTTCCTTTTGTGTCATGTCTTTTAGATTGTGAGCCTGAGGGCAGGGACTGTCTTATTATTAATCTTTGTAAGCCACTCTGAGAGCCTTTTCTGGCTGAAGAGCGGGGTATAAATGCAATAAATAAAAATAAATAAATAAAACAAGAAGTCAGAGTTGGAAGGGACCTTAAAGGTCAGTTAAAATTGCCAGGTTGCTGTGTGATGCAGGAACCAAGGCTTCTAGCAAATCAAAGGTAACATTTCAATCGTAAGGTATGCCCACACCAGCTGTTTCCCCCCAAGAGATGTTCTAGGAACAGCTCACAGTCCACACTGTTGTCCAGGTGATACCATCATTGGGACATGTCCCAAGCTCCAGCCACAGACATAAAAAATTCCACTTCAAGAAAAGAACTGAAAAGGCCATGGGGCCCTAGCCTAACAAAGACCTCATCACTGGGTAATCCCAGAAGTAGAACACAGTGGAGAACACACTGACTTCTCCACAGACAACGAGGCTAAACTACCTGAGGAGACTCTACCACACATATATCAACCAACCCTCAGGCAAGATCTCTTCCAGCATCCTCAGAGGCTTTTCTCCAGAAACTCCGAGGACCTCCAGCTTCCTTCTTTCACCACCACATCCTACCCAGGAGCAGTAATGAGCATGCAAGGGTCTTGCACAGTCTGGTAACTTGAGGGCCAGAGTGATGTTACTTAATTAGCAACAGGCTTTTCCGAGAATGACAGGGCTTCAGCCACACGTCTCTTGCAGCAGTATCTCAGTGTTTAGTAGACTCCTGAGTCCTGACCTTTGTTGCAGGATCACTGTAGGCTACCTGCTTGCAGGCCTTAGTCCTGGACCCAGCTCCCCTGTGCTCTGCTTGCAGCCCTGAGGCCTTGCCTGCTATTTCAGACTCTTGAAACGTTCATTCAATCCTGCCTTTGTACAAATACTGCCAGCTACCTGGACCGAATGCGTGCCCAGTACCCAGTACCCATTAGTGCCCAGTGGTTGTTGCTTTAAAAAAAGAAGGCTTTTGTTTATATTTTAAAAGTTTACAAATTGACTAAACTAATTTACAAATGTACAAAGTAGAAATAAGGGGAGAGAGAGAGAGAAACAATCCTATATAGTCCTAACAATGTATATGGCTGAAGTTCATCTTGAACCTTATAATTCCAGTACATTTTGAATAAGTTCCATCTTTTGATGAACCAACCTGTTTGCTGCCTCCCCTCTCTAATCCTCACTAAGGGCGCAATCCTATGCACATTTAGACAAAAGAAAGTCCTACATCTCTCAGCATCCCCCAGCCAACATGTTCTGTCTAAACATGCATAGGATTGCACCCTAAGTAAGTGAATTTAACCATACAGACAATTTCCCAAACTTTCAAATACCATTCATCAACTGACATGGGTTGACTTTTTACTTATCAGTAGGCATGTTGTGGTTAATAAATGAATCAACATTTCAGTGACCTCTGAGCTCACCCTTTGCTTTACATAGCCAAACAAAACTACTAATGAGCCCCAAGGGAGCTCATACCCTGTAATGTTCCTGATCTCCACCAAGACTGACCTCCAAAATTTCTCAATCTTGGGACAAGATTTGGTGCTCACTTCTGCAATAATCCTCACAGTGTCTGAACAAACACCCAGGAAGCTTGCCTCTTGAAATGTCGGGCTAAGGTGCTTATTTGTGAGCAGATCTGCTCAAGAGTCAACATCCCAACCTGCAGTTTCAAATGACAACTACCGGGTTGGTGCCCCTTCAGCCACCATTACCAGCTACAGCCCCATTCTACAAGTGATTTCCCTTCATGCAATACATGCGTAAGGGGGGGGGGGGGCTTTGTTTGTAACCCTGTGTACACTTACTAGGGCGTAAGCTCCTCAGTGGGACTTACGTCTGAATAAACATGCATAGGAGTGCACTTTCAGTCTTTCAGATTATTTTGCTCAAATGATGAACACAAATATGTGTGAGCAGATGGGCTAGTAAAAATTTGTATGGGCTACAAATATTTGTATCGTTACTTGCAAGGCAGACTTGAAATAATATCTAATAATAGGAATGCCATATTGGTTAGATTACTCTGATCAATTTTTAAAACTTAGTAAGATAGTTATTTGTTTTATTTAGTTAGATATTTTTGCACCACATTTCAGGGTGAAAACAGCCCCCTCAAAGTACTTCACAACACAGAATAATCATAGAACAGGTTAAACATCAACTACAAAATTAAAAATAACCACCACCTAAAAACAATTCATTCTAAAATTCAGCAGTAAAATAGCAATAATAGTTAAAATTGCAACTTAAAGAGCATTGACCAACAGCATTATCAATTAAAAGCAGATATAAATAACTAGGTCTTTAGAGTCATTTAAACCCAGTCAACATGGGAGCCATACAAACTTCCTGTGGGAGGGAGTTCCACAACAATGGCACAATCACTGAAAAAGCTCAGTCTCTTGTGCCCACCAGCTTGATGGACCTCGCCAGAGGGCCTGAGCACAGGACATCCACAACTGATCTTAAGATTGGGGCAGGCTGATATAGGTGTAAGGCCCTAAATGGCTTGGAGCCATATAACCTGACTCCAAGCCGTTTAGGGCCTTAAGGGTAACAAGTGCTTTGAATTGGAACCAGATGTACACTGACAACCAGTGCAGCTGATACAGAACTGATGTTATATGCTCAGTCTGCTTGGTTCCCACAAGCAACCAGGCAGCTGCATTCTGCTTATGCTGAAGCTTCTGAAAAGGCTGCCCCTCAAAGAGCACATTACAGTAGTCCAGTCTGGATGTGATCTGGGCATAATGCCTGATATAACACATTTGTGTATCCTCTAAAACAAAGAAAGTATGATTATTATTTTTGTTCCAGAAATATTGTTTTACACATATGCATCTTTAATTGATAGATTAATCAACCAAAACTCACAAGATCAATTAACATTTTAAAAATCTATTTCCAGCCCTAAGGAATAATAGTATTATAAGCACTTAGAAAGGTGTTATGAAGTGTTTTACAGACTTATTGCACTAAGTAACGTAAATGAGCCAAAATTTGAGCTGGAAATGTCTAGCTAATAGCTCATGCTCTTAACTTCTATAATGATAAAAGAAGATAATCAATAACTTGAAAGTCTTTCAAAAATATTTAGCTGTAGTTTGAAAGAAACATTTGCACTACAATCCTTAACACATTTGCTTGGAATTAAGTCCCTACTCCCAGGCATATGATGGAGCTTTTAATATCAGTTATTTGATCAGGTCCTGGTATCATATTGCAGCTGTTTTTTTAGCTGTTTTAAATTGTTTTAAAATGTTTTATGTTAAAGATTTTATATTATGTTTTTATCATGTTGTAATTTTTGTGAACCGCCCAGAGAGTTTTGGCTATTGGGCGGTATAGAAAAGAAATAAAATGAAAATGAAATTTATTTCAATGATACTTGTAAACTTAACTAGGATGACAATAAAAGTGTATTTGCTTTATTAAGGGCACAATACTATACCAGTTTAGACAGGAAAAAGGCCTACAACTCCCAGCATGCCCCAAGTTTTTTCTATCTAAACTTGCATAGGATTGTGCCTTAACTGACTTTGGAGATAGGCATTTCAAATATTGCACATACAGTGAGGCAGGCTTCTTATGGGTCATAACACTGAACAACAACATTATTGACACTGAAACTGCTACACCAAAACAACAACCATGAACGATGTAGCTACTGTTTCATATGTCTGTATGTCTCCTTACCCGGTACTTCAGAAAATAACACAAGGTTCTCATAACATACAAAGTCTGCCCTTTTTCAGGGGTCAAAATATTTGCATCCAACATGCTGAGTGTTTGTTGTGTTCCAATATGGCCTAAATAATTAACCTATTTGCCCATATTGCCAAAAATATACCTAATGCACCTTATATAAAATTGCATATATAGCCCTTCCCTTAATCCTGCTTTAATGGTTGCTGCTTCAAGCTGGTTATGTACTCAGTCTTGTTTGGATTGCCCTCTCTTGATGGCATTCCTCTTGTCTCTAACACAGACATCAATACTGGAACGTCTTAGTTTGGACAGCCCGAAGGATAAGCCATGAAGACAGGAAAAATCTCCTTCTCACCAATTCCTCTGTCCTTCACTTTGATTGGCCTTCACTGCTGTTTACAACAATGCACATTTACATGTTTGACACAAAACCCTTCCCTATTGCACGTTCCTCATTAAAAGCTGATATTCATGCACTGATTTGGTGAAGGAAAGAGAACAGAAAGCAGAACAGTACGCTCTAGAAGTGACACGCCAAATGACAAAGTAGAGAAGAGATCTGAAAAGATTAATGTGCATTCCATCCGTTGAGTAGTGGTTGCTCTCTATTCGTCCTGCCGTTCTGAAATGCTGCCAGTCTTGTGTGGTTTGCTGCCCACTAGTGTCTTACTACACAGACTCACAGGCAGCCAGGCACACTGTCTCATTATGTATCTGGTGAAACCCGTCAAAAGGTCCTCCTGGTGCACATTAAAGTGCCATGTTATTAGGCCACCACTCAATACATAGAAGAATAGTTTGTTTGAAATGCATCTGGCTGGCTTCCTAATTAATGCAAATGTCATGTCTCTCAGTTATTAGCAGGCAATGCCAGGAAAGAATGTGTGGCTTCTATTGTGACAGGTCAAACATGGATTAGAGGAATTGGTTTTCCCACAACCATTGCAATGATTGCATTTTACTCTTAATATCTATATAATATGAAGTGGCTACTCAAACCAGTATACTAATTAATTCCAAGCACTCTGTAGATGCCTGCTGTGAGTGAGTGCATATATGCTCCTTTTCTATTTGCCACTACAGTTTTGGTTCCTTGACCTTAACCCCCATTCATTCAGGGGGATTTCCTGCACAGATCGTTTCCACATTTAGCCCTAGTCGGATGGAGACTAGGTGTGCATACATATTCTGTGTTTAGGGTGGCCATGTGTCTAACTTTACAGATGACAGTCTTCAATTAGAAGGGCTATCAGAAGACAGTCCTCTAGAAGGCTGTTCAGTCTGAACCAGTTTAAAGATAAAGAACTATAAGAAGGGAGAGCAGAGGCCTTGAAATTGCCCATCAACAGGTAGCACCTGGACAGCAGACTGAGTAGGCACACAGGTCACATGTTCACAGTTTTCTCCACTATGGTGAGATGTATTCCATTTCTATTTATAATTATTTCTAATTTTGCATCTATCTACTATTAGCATATGCAAATTTTAAGCAAATCTGTGTCCCCTTTGGTCTTCTTTTTGGTGATGCATTTCCTCTTTTTGGTGATACTCCTCAGATTCAACAACAGCAGGGGCTGCATATGTGTATTCTTTTCAAAAACGTTAAAAATTATGCCCGTCAGCTGTTTGCAAAGAAGAGGAGCATGGGATGGCTGAATTCAGTATCTTCCCCACCCCCACCCCCACCCCCGCCCACCACTTCCCATTCTCCACCAATCAGCTGATCAGTAGATTTTAATATTGCTGAAGGCTCTCTATGCATACACAGCCCCAACGGTTTCATGCATGTACCTTTGGATTGTGGCACTAGTGTCATTATATTTATTGTATCATCTATTCCTCCTCTGGTTCAGCTCTTCCCGCCCCGCGCCCATGATCCCAGTTTTCTAATATACAGATGAAATGAAATAAAAACACTCCAGTATGTTAAAGACTGACAACTGCATATAGAGATCCATGCATTATAGAGATCAAGTGGAGTCTTTTTAATGGGAATCTATTTTTAGCATTACCTCTACTTTATTGGTTACATCCTAGGTTTTCCATTGATTTTTTTTAACCAAGCATCAATGTGGCAAAAAAGAAATAACAAAACAAATGGAGAACATGCTGCATATAGAAATATTACTAAATTTTACCAATATTAATATTTTACATATATTTTCTCATCTTACATTTCAAATTTAAAAGAACCTACCGGTAAATGCTCCAAGGTCAGTTTTAAAACCAGCATTTCTCATCCATATACTACAATGGTTCAACATTAATCACAACAACACAGATTTGTTTCACTTGTTAAATAGTCTTGTTTCTAGAATACCTTCACATAATAGGCAAAAATCAGAAGTTGTCAGAGCTGCTTAGAGGGCTGTAGCTGCATGTCTCCTATTAGCATCAAGAGGGTTGACACAACTGCTTTGAAAATGTACACCCATCGTTTCAAAAACCTAGAAGTACATCTAAAATTAATAGCATTATTCATTTGTGGTTTAAGAAATCAAGAGCCAAACTAGAAGAATGATTAGCAAGACTTTGCCCTGTTACCATGTACCAATTTTGTTCATAAAGTATCCTCTTTAATCTAGCTAATACAGCTGCTATTTAGTAAAATGGACAGTATTTCTATACTGTAATGTGCTTGGCCTAAGTCTTAGGCCATAAACACTAACATTTACATTTTTATGATAGGAGGTTGCTGGATTGGGAAAAACAATGTTTTTTAAATGCATTAACAATTTTAGATGAAATATAAATCATAACATATACCATAAATACCCTTACATGCCACACTGTACTGGGAAACATACACACAAATATATTTACACACTTTCATGTATGCATGTGTTTTAAGGTCCATATACTGTTGTTTCAAAGGAAGTTATAAAATAAGGGAATACTATTATAAAAATCAACTGGGCAATTTTTCAACACACAGATTACCAGAGAAGAATCTATTTTGAGGCAAAGCCTGCCCCCCCAAAAATCTCCTTGTGTGATTCAAGCAAGAGTAAACTATCTAATTGCTTTAAAGCTTTAATCATGGTGAATGATCAATATTTATATCAGGGAAGTGTCAGGTTGTGATAACGTTGCATTCTTTCTAGACACATTCCTAATAGCACCTACATAATACAATTTTATTTTATGTGCTGCCACATATTACCTAAGGGAATGCTTATTGAAATATATGTATTCTGTTTACTTGTTTATGTCTTACTTTATGCCAGTGTAATCTGATGCAAAAAGAACCATGTATTTCTATAAATGTTTAAAGAAAATTAAATTGAAATACCTTAGAAAATAGTACTGTGCATGAAGGATGTAACTTGTATTATATGCACAGCTCCCATTTCAGTTATCTAGATTCATATGTGCACGTGTAGCATCCATTGGTGTACGTTATGTACCTTATACATTAAGGAATTCAACAGATAAATATCTAACCTGTTTCCTTCTCAATTTACAGAGCAAAATAATGAATGTTGAAATTGCTAGTGCTTATGTGGATGTATAGATTAAAAATGACAAAGGGATACTCATACACTTTTATTCTATAATCTTTTTTTGCCCTCCAGAACACTATTTTTCTTTTGTGGACTGCTATTGTGGTGTTTACAAGAACATCCACATGATGCATTGTATAAAGCTGCACATTAACATGTTCTCTCTCACACTCACACACAGACACACACACGGTTATACAATACAATTCAGAGCCAATTGATTGAATTCTCTTAGAATGCTACTTTATGCTCAAGGTAACAATATTGATTAAAAACAGACTTTCATGGTCCTCCCCCCTCCCCCTCAAATGACTGAGAGCAAATCTGTATTCTAAAAGGTGTCGTCCTCAAAGGTCGCAAACATAGGACTATATCTATTTCTTAAAAAAATCTTAATGATAGAACTTGTTGCAATTAGCCTTCATGTTACGACAATTTCCAGAGTTTTATCTTAATCATTTTATACTGTGCAGCCTGCGGTATGACAAAATATTTAGGACCATTCTAGTCATCTCTTCATTACTCATATATTTTATGTTTCATTCCTTATTGGTTTAATTTTATGTTCAATCTGTCTGTTCATTCTAAAGGCGCCTTGCCTGCCAATGTATTTTTCCATCCAGCATATAGGTAGCTAAGCAGACCTGAAGGCACCCTCATCCAGCATTCATTCCTCACCCTCTGCTTGGAGCTTCAATTATTTGTATCTTCCAGGAAAATCTTTCACTCCCCCCATCCCACCCACCCCCACCTCCACCCCTGTGCTTCTCTCCCTCATTCATTCTCACTACCAACATTTTTTTCTATTCTGTCTGCTTTGCCTATTTTGGAAATTGTGTGCTTAATCTTTCCATTTTAACTGTCAGCATATTAATGCATTTCAAGAAGAGCTACACTCTCAAATTTGAAAAATGAAAATGCCATATAACAGGAATATCTTGCAGCACGCTTCATGGTATTATTTCTACATTGCCTCCTTCAAAGCTTCAACATCACTTATGTTTGTATATATGCAATTTCGTTTCCTTAAACGTAATTTGATATTCAATATAACAAAACCTGTGTATTAACTGTAGTACTTTGGTCTAGGTGTTAAAAAAGAAAACAAAAAAGAGGCATGAATTCTGATCAAACGCACAAAAAAACCTTTGGAAGAAATAGCAAGTATACAGAAATATAAGGCTCATCTTTTACCTTAACATTGTTACTTCCCTTCTATAACTTTGAAATTGAAAGAGTCCCCAGCCTTTTTCAGGTGACGTAATGCTTATCAGTGCATATTTTTACATAAATGAGGGTGATGAGTACACAGCAAGTACCATTCCCAATGCCTTAAGAGGCAAAGAGGAATGTCGAGATAATAGTTCCTGAACTATAATATTGCATAAAAAGTAATGAGGCATCTCAAAATTAAAATATATTCAAGGAAAGCTTTCTCCTCTCTTAGCCTCCCAGAAGCTTAAGATACATGCCCTTCATACTGATAGGATACAATCCTGCATTTGTTACAGAGGAAACAGAAAAGGACGCAGTTTTCTCCATTTCATCAAGCATAGTTCGATACAGAATGAGACAGATATATAGTACACAACATTACAGGCTGACACTTGGCTAGGTAAGCTAATTTAAATTACTACAGAGCAATTTCTTCCTTGGTCCCAAAGCTACCAGTGTCGTCGTCGTCGTCCCCGTCCCCCCCCCCCCCCAGCACGGTGCTCTAAACACAAAAGATAAATGTTAAAAAGCCAGCTCCCCCGTGACCCGCTTTCCTAATTATCAGCAGAAATTAAACGGCTCCCAAAGTCCACGGCGACCCTCCTGCTGCTCACCATTCAAGATGCTCTGGAACAAGACGGCAGCCAACATCCACATGCCCCTGCTGCTTTCTAGCCTCTCAGCTATGTGCTTGGCTCTCCACTCTTTTCCTCGCTTTCTCTTTCCCTGTTTGTCAACTGCAAGGTTAAAGCTGCAAGCGAAGGGAGAAGATCAGTCCAGCTTATTTTTGCTGGTAGCTGGAGAGCCGTGTGCGTCTGTGCCCGATTGTCCTTACAGCAAGTGATCTGTCTCTCCTTTAGCGTCTCTTCTCCGCTGACACTTGCTTTCTCTGGCAGAAAGATGCAGCTAGAGGGAAAAGGGAGGCGGCGGCTGCTCGGAGCTCAGGTGTGTCGTCCCTTCCTAGCCCAGGCGGCCGCCGGCAGGTTTGCAGAAGCAGGTCCACAGGTGAAAAAACCCTCCAGCGCAAGCAGAGGACCATCCCTGGTCATATCCGGCCCTTCATCCGCAGAAGGAAGGCTCCCAAACGCACCACCCGTCAGCCACCACCACATCCATGCAGCAAGCAGGCAGGCAGGCACATCTTTCCTCTCCTACAGCTTTAATCACATTGATCCCTCTGCTAACCTTCCCTGCCTCTGAGCAGAGCAGAGGAAAGTATTAACCCTATCACCAGCCTCCATCAGGCAGAGCCCTCTCTGGTCTTACAGCAGCAAGGGGGGCAGCCAGAGAACCAGCCAACAAGAGAAAGAAAATGCTGGGGCTGTCGGTTTCTTCCCCCAGTTGACCAAACTGTTTCCCCCCCCAACAGCCAATTTTTAAACATAACTAATGTGTTGACAAGGAGGCAACTCTAGAATCCCGTAACGTATTGCACAGGCAAATCTCGCAAATTAAACCATATTTCTAACACTTACATCTCAGTGTCTTTTCCATATAACAAAATGACAGCAATTTGCTTGCAGTAATAGTAGCTGGAAAGGTTTCTGAAAGGTTTCGACCTTGTTTTCTATTAATAAGCTGGTGGAGGGGGCTAATTAAAAGCATTTCCTGAGCAAAATAGTGCTTTTAGGCCTATTTTGAATTTAGATTGAAACATTAGGAAAATGTAGTTTGCTCCTGCGGCATGCTTTTTTTCAATGGATGCTGCATGAATGAAATTCTACAGGGGTGAAAACAAAAATGGGAACTCCCTCATATGTGCCCATAGTGACACAGAAGCACTGACTCTCTGCTTGGTTTTCAAGATGGCTACCATGACAACATCCAGACTGGCCTATTAAAGTGAAAACTGAAAACAAGAGGATATTGGAGGCCTGCCCTTCCAGCTTCCATAGTAGTTCTTTTAAATATTACAGAAAAACTGCACGCTCAGGCTCCTGTGATGCTTATCTTGAGACTGGAATGCATCCAAAAAGAAGGATCCCAGGACCTACGATTGAAGAGTGAATGAATTCAGTGTTCCAATCCAATCATTGGGGACAAATGCTGATGGCATCATGTCATCTGTAGATCTGCAAACTTCATCACTCTGGCCGGTAGACTACTCATATTAATACTGACTCTCCCCTTCCTGCTGTATTTGCATCTTCCTTTCTGTGTGCTTTAGGTACATTTCAATTGACCAGAATATAACAATATGCTATACCTTGTGCTGCATTAAACAGACATATTAATGGTGGCCGGTTGCCAGCCAGATGGGCGATTAATAAATGTAAATAAATAAATAAATATTAGTTTCTCTAGTATAAAGTAATTCTTTTTAGAAGTTCCCTAAAATGTATGGCTACTTTTCATACATTTGCATGTGCTGACTAACTAGCAGAAGTGCCAGCCTTTGTTTTCAGAAATCTGGCACTTCAAGTGAGTCTCTGAGCATGTACAGAGGGTATTTTCCCTCAAGCAGAAAGTGGCTTTTATCAGGATTTTATTTATTTCAAAAATGTCTGAGTTGTTTTATCCAATATGATGTAATGTACAATAAAATAAAACTGAGTCACATTTGCAATTAAAAACACAACCTAAAAAAAGAGTGTTATAAGGCAAGCAAGCAAGCAATTCCATTTGTAGCTCATAACAAGAACTCAGTAGTGACTAGGGAAGGCTTGAAAAAGAACAAAAACATGTTTTCAAATGTCAGCAAAGGCATCCAAGGAAGACAATACATTACCAAATCTCCCTTGAGAGAGAATCCCAAAGGCATGGTGCCACCACCATTAACAGCAAAAGGCCTGTAATCATGCTCATAGTGCATTCCCCAACAGGTACCATCTCCTGTTTTGCAGAAACCTCACCTCTTATAGAAAGAAGGGACATAATGAAAACACCTAACCTCCAAACTTTTCCAGATTCACATAGGGGTATTCCTGACCTGTTCTAGCAGCTGGCCAGAAGGATGAAATTCTGGCTAGGCCAGTAAGGTTCCAGCTGGTGACAAGCAACCATACTGGCTAGCCACTAAAGAAAGAGACAATAATTATGAATTTAAGAGGACAAGGTAAGCTTTACAAGAGATCAGCTGCAAGTCAGATAAAATTCACAATTTTAAAAGTTGCTCATCTATATAGCATATAGCAGTATCATATACAACTATGTAGCTGTATCATGTGTCTAGATGTTTTTCTTTTAACACCCTTTCAGGAATATTGACTGAATTAACAGATTTTCAAATATGTGACTTCATGGCTTTATTTGGGCACTGTATGGATTTCTAAGTGAGAAGGATCTTGGTCTTAGATCATAATACAGACTTTCAAAGTATGCATATGTTTAAGGCATTAGATGGGAGCTGTCTGAGAGTTAAAATTTCAGGTAGTATGTAGATGCCTGAGGATCAGGAATTATATCCTGTAGAATGTAACGCCAGAAAATGGCAGATAAGTGAGACACAGTTCTTTGGTGGGGAGCATATCTATTTATTTATTTATTTACCGTACTTTGAAAATGCCCAATACATGAAGTTCTCTTATTTCTTTTGTTTGTTTGTTTGTTTGTTATCTTAACAACATGTTTAGACAGCCCAATAACAAAGGTCTCTGGATTATAATAAATAATAGTCCTGGCAGATTTTGTATTATTCTTTCAATTGATAATGCAAAATTTCCTTGTAAGGTAATGAAGGCTCTTCATTTTTATTACACAAAATCCTTTCCCCCAAAAGGTTGACAGAGTTATTTGTTGTTTTCTTTCCCCCCCTCCCTCTCACTGCCCACCTCCCTTAAACCAGAAAACAGAAGCTTGACTTCCATAGCCAACTATGCATAATGAATAACTAAAATTAAAGAATTATGGCCGGTGAATATTCAACTTGCGGAAAAGTAGTCATCGTGCCATTAGGAGCAGCAAAGAAACTCATATATATATATATATATATATATAGGTGTGTGTGTGTGCGCGCACACACATGTGCGTGCACATAATTTAAGCAGTTCAGAGAAGGGATGTCTTATTGATTGATGTATATAATATATATTGTAATACTCTTATTGTATGGTGAAAAAAAGTTTCAGGATGATTGTATTAGCAGAACAACAACTTACGGTAATAAAGAATGAAAAAAATAACATCTTGAAACATATTTGTACATTTAGGAGTAGTTCATTATAGAAAATTTAATACAAGACATTAAATTGTGTTGTTTTAAAAAAAAAAAAAAAGCAAAGAAACTCTTTTACTGAAAGCCATGAAGGTAAAGGGGAGAGCAAAAAGGCCTTAAGTGGGATACACTTAATGAACAGTCCCAGACATCAGTGGACTGGAGTGATTATCCCTTATGGCAGCCTTCTCCGACCTGGCGCCCTCCAGATTGTCCTCCCTGGAACAAGGTGGTGTCATTTCACAAATTTATCTCAACACAGTGTGCTAAGGGTTAGGTCAGCCTCCCGCAACCAGGTGCCCTCCAGATGTGTTGTACTTCAACTCCACCATCCCCAGCCAGCAAGACATAAGAACATAAGAAGAGCCCTGCTGGATCAGATCAAGGTCCACCTAGTCCAGCATTCTGTTCACACAGTGGCCAACCAGCTGCCCATGGGAAACCCACAAGCAGGACATGAGTGCAACAGCACCCTCCCATCCATGTTCCCCAGCAACTGGTGTACACAGGCATACTGCCCCTGATACTGGAGGTAGTATATAGCCATCAGGACTTGTAGCCACTGATAGCCTCCTCCTCCATGAATTTGTCCAATCTAGTTTTAAAGCTGTCCAAATTGGTGGCCATCACTACATCTTGTGGAAGCAAATTCCATAGTTTAACTATGCGCTTTGTGAAGAAGTACTTATTTATTTATTTATTTATTTATTATATTTATACCCCGTCTTTGTTCCTTCAAGGAACCCAAGGCGGCTTACATAATCCTCCTTCTCTCCACTTTATCCTCACAACAACCCTGTGAGGTAGGTTAGGCTGAGAGTCAGTGACTGGCCCAAAGTCACCCAGTGAGTTTCATGGCTGAGCGGGGACTAGAACCCGGATCTCCTGAGTCCCGGTCCAACACTCTCACCACTACACCACACTGGCTCTCCTTCTCTCTCTCCTGAATCTCCCACCAATCAGCTTCATGGGATGACTCCTTTGGGTTCTAGTATGATGAAAGAGGGAGGAAAATGTCTCCCTATCCACTTTCTCCATGCCATGCATAATTTTATACATCTCTGTCATCACCATTGGCCATGCTGGCTAGGAGTGATAGGCAGTAAAGTCCAACACATCTGGATGGCACCCGGGTTGGGGAAGGCTGTCCTATAGGGAGAAGTACACAGTTCCTAGAACACGGGTGTGTTGCAGAAGGCAGAGAGTTCATACACCGGTCCTTGAGGCCTCAGTGTGAACATCTGCCTGGAAGGGGTTTGGGGTGTTTCTCTCCACTTGGGGCCTTCTGCAGAACCTCACTGAACAATGGTATTTATTTAAAATATTTTTATCCTGCCTTTTGGGCCAAAGACCCTGAAGGCATTGCATACTGTAAGAAGATAATCTGAGCCAAGTGCTTGAAGATGGATTACATGCAACAGATGGGCAAATTCCTCCCTGCTGGTAGGTCTCACACTTAAATATATGACAATTTTATTAAATTGCTTAAAAGTAATGGAAGTGATGCCAACACCATTTGATTAACACCTACGCTTAAGATTGTTGCTGTAGAACAAAACTAAGCTGAATCAGCCAGTTACATAGGCTACAATCCAGAACACAGTTCTTCTGCATGTAGATGTCCCATTGCAATCAATTGTATAACTGCAGCCTGGACTAGATCCTTACTTTCCTTAAGCCTCCACCTATAAAATATATTTCAGGAAAGGTAAAGGTGGCAAAAATAGCATGTGCCACTGGACACAGCAGGATGACAGTAGAATCATTTGGCCCCAATTATTTATTTATTTTATACCCGCCTTTCTGCCAAAAAAAAAAAAAAGCACTCAAAGCAGCTAACAATAAAATCCAAATTAAATACAGATTCTTAATTAAAGGATAACATAAAAACAAGATTAAAAACACAATTAAACACACAACAGTGAAAGAAATAAGCAGCAAGCAACCAATTAAAAATCCTTTCAGCCACAAAATTAGCAGGCCAACCTAACCTCCCTCAGCAGGGACTTCCAGAGCCTGGGAGCAGCCATGGAGAAGGCCAAGAGTCCCCCAAGAAGACTACTTCAAGCATGTTGGAAGGCTGGCCTGGTTTTACCATTAAGCAGAGTGAGGCGGCCACCGCAGGCAACTGATTTTGGTGTCATGAAAGGGCAGCAAACAGTTAGTTATTTAATTTATTATTGGTGTATTTTACTGCCAGGGAGGGAAGAGGTGCTTGTGGGATTTTCTGCCTCAGGTGCTGAAATATCTTAGCTGGCCTCAGGTACTATGCACCTTGATTTGGTAGGAGGTAGGGGTGCCATTTGCTTATCTGCCTCAGGCAGCAAAACGTCATGGGTCAGCCCTGAGCCCGTGAAGCTTTCCCATCATTTCACCTTTACTGAGGTCTTGTGAAAGGTCACAAAGAAAGCTAAAACTGCTACATTTATACAGGTTACCTGCTGAAGGCACAGGAGCAGAGGCAGAAAAAAATGTTGGCAACCTTAGCAAAAAGATTAAAATACTGAGCTATTTTAATGAAGGGAACAGGGCAGGGGACCTCCATGTCATAATTACAGCTTCTGTTCTGTGTTTACAGGAGGTTGGCTGATCAGGACATAGATGTACAGAACAACTGGAAAGTTAAAAAAGAAGAAGAAATGTTAAAAAAGAAGAAGCAAAAAGAAGATACAATTGGAAAGTTAAAAAAAGAAGCAGCAAAAAAGAAGCAAACAAAAATCACCAAAATTAAATTATGTATTTTCCGTAGGAATGCTAAGTGATTAAAGAATTCTACCTTATTCATCGTTGCCTTTTAACTGATTAAGCTCACTGAATAAATCTGAAAATTACTAAGACTTCAGCACAAGTGCCTGTTTAGGTGCACTTTCTTCTGCATGATAACGTTTGTTTAATAAACAAAAACAACTACTCACTGTTACAAAGAAAGGCCATCTATGCAGTGCAATCCTATGGATGTTTACTCAGAAGTAAGTCCAACTGTGTTCCATGGGGTTTACTCACCACTATGTATGTTTAGGACTGCAACATTAATGTATTCTTTAAGTCTTATCACTGTGACACAACAGAAACAAAATACCCCTTAAAAATAAACATGAGTGCTTAATGCAAAGCCATATCCATCAAGTTCATCACTCAACTAAAGCTTTATTTAATTAAGCAACTGTTTACAGCTTGCCCACACACACACGTTCAAGAAATGACAGCCAGTGTGGCATAGTGGTTAGAGTGCTGGACTGGGACTTGGGAGATCTGGGTCTTCTAGCCCCCACTAGGCCATGAAGCTCACTGGGTGACTTTGGGCCAGTCACTGACTCTCAGCCTAACCTACCTCATAGGGTTGTTGTGAGGATAAAATGGAGGAGGAGGATTACACAAGCCTCCTTGGATGCCTTGCAGGAAAAAAGGCAGGATATAAAGATAATAAATAAATAAATAAGATGCATGAAGGGCTCACAAGGCCGCATGTGCTAGCCTCGCTCCCAACACCAACATGCCCAGTGGTCATGATCCCCCTGCTGTCTGTATGCTCATCATGTGTGGAAAGGTGCTGTATGCATGTGCCGATGTACGCGTGAGGAACTTCTCCATACAAGGGGAAAACCTGGCCCAATCCGGATCCCCTTCTCCCACAGAACATCTCTACATGCACACACCAGTATGAGTATAGAGCCTCTTCTCATGCAGGTCGGATGTATAGATCAGGGGTGCAGAACCTCAGGCCAGGGGGGCGAATCTGGCCCTCTGGGGTTCCCCAGACGGCCATCCCCTTTCCCCCAGCCCCACCCCCTTTCCCCCAACCACTGATCATTTGGTGACTTCCTGGGTTTTTGTGCTATTTTTGCCTCATTCTAAATGGTTGAAATGCCTCTCCTAAGGCTTAACTACTGGCAGTGAAAGCTTTAAGTGAACATATGCTGGCATCGGGGGCAATTTTGCCTTCATACCCGCCCACCATGGAAATGCAGCCCCCGAAAGCTTATCCAAAATTGATTTCAATTCTGGGGCCGAAAGAGGTTCTGCACCCAATGGGGATGGTGAATGGTAGGGGGCGTGGGCACTGGGTGCAGCCGCGGAGCTAGCCCGTGCAGCCCCTGCATGTGTGTGTGTGTGTGTGTGTGTAGGTGGGTCATCTTAACTGCCTCTTCTCAAGCTACTCTATAAGAATAATTCTGTCCATACACAAAACAGTCCTATATTTTACCCTCACAGGAATTGATGTAGTTACCCTGATCCTAAACAAAATGGATGAGATCCCAACTTCTATCAATAGAACTGAATTTATGTTCATGGGACAGAGTCTTCCCACCTCCCCCTTCCTTCTGCAGTGGGTAGAAAGAAGAGCAACTTTGGATCCAAGCCATTTGAATAGGCGTGCTTAGGTTCCATTATGGAGATCCAAATGGAGCTTTCACTAACAGATGTGAATATTTGCAATGATCAGAATTTGCAGAATCATAATTCCTGTGACTTTAAATAAAATGTATTGTTTATTTCCGACATTTAAGGGTGAAGACAGAGAACTCAGCCGCATCAGGAGTCCAGCTTCCCCCTAACTTCAAAATGACAGATGTGCATACGAGTGAGTCGAATGCTGGATCAACCATCAGTCGCTTCCCTCCACCAGGCCTGTCTACTCCACCTGTCTAAGTCCCACCCTGGGGCTTAGGATCATAGAGTTGGAAGGCGCCTACAAGGCCATCGAGTCCAACCCCCTGCTCAGTGCAGGAAACTAGAGGAGGGGTCTCCCATCCAAGTAATAACCAGGCTTGACCCTGCTTAGCTTTCCACGCTCAGACAAGCTGAGCCAGCACAAGCCACAGGCACTCTTCTACCACTGCATTGTACTACTGCTATCTTGTAGCTCTTGTGTAGCTGCCTATCAGAATCAGCAGCCACCGAACTGGCTCTGACTCTGAATTCAGAAGTTGCACTGGAACCGTTCTCCTTGGACTACTGAATCACTGTGGAAAATTACAGGTCTCAGTGGACCTAAGTACCAGCTCCCCACTTTGCTCCTCCCTTACCTACTATGATTGGCCACTGTCACTGCCATTACCCCTTTCCTGCTAACAAACTTTGTACGAAAAGGCACTGACCTACAGTGTATGCCGAAGTTTATCTACCTATTTGGAGTATTTAAACCCCACCTAACCCAAGTTCTTGAGGCAGGTTACAATATGAGAGAACAATGCAAGAATTCTCACTGATGTACATGCATGAGGAACTTTCTTTATGTCCCTCATTCTACACAAGACCTTTTGTGTAAATATATGAAAATGCAGAGTTGCTCAGTGTGTCACTAATTTGGGCAGCATAGAAACACATCCTAGTGGGTTTGCCAACAAGCAGGTGTTTTATCCACCCATTCGTTAGGTTTTGGCTTGGGTTCAGTGTCAGGTATTTTGTTTAATAAACCAAGTAGGTATTTTTGAGCCAGTGGGTTTAAAACCTTTTTCTTTTGTCTCCAAGATCTGGTTTGCTAGGCCCCAACTGCCCAAACATGCTAATCTCCACCCCCGAACCATCAAAAGCTCACCAAGCTTTACCCCCTGCCTGCAAAAATAAATAAATAAATTATCAGCTCCACCCCCAGTCAATCAAATTCTTACATGTACATCCACTGACCACATATTTTTTAAACCACAAACTGGGAGCCCTAGTACTGCGGGCAGCGAGCCTCGAGTAAACATGTGAGGTGGTGAATATGCTGGGTGGCTTTTTCAGAGAGGTTTTTTCTATTTTATTACTGTGTGTTGTCTCCAATGCAGGAGGTTTTCTGTGCAACAGTGAAATCTCCTCCCAACAATATCTCCTCCCTTTGCAGCAGAGACCTGAACACCACATTGGGAGGCACATTTCTGTGTTTAATGGCGCTGTAAGATTTCATAGATTTCTTAGATCATAGAGTTGGAAGGAGCCTACAAGGCTATCGAGTCCAACCCCCTGCTCAATGCAGGAAACTAGAGGAGGGGTCTCCCATCCAAGTAATAACCAGGCTTGACCCTGCTTAGCTTTCCACGCTCAGACAAGCTGAGCCAGCGTAAGCCACAGGCCTGTAGAAGGAGATGGCGATGCAGGAGGGGGCTATGGTCAAGCTACTCTCCCACCCTTCAGGACTAAGCAAAACATGAGTGTTGACGCTTTAGGACAAGGATTCCACACTGGTAATCTGGAAACACTGCCTGTTCCTCTTTTCCACCCTGGCTGCTCAAACCTTTTCATGGTTCTTCCACCAGGCCCACTGCGACCATCAGGCCCACTGCTACCTCTTCACTTGACTGGGCTGCCTTTTGGAAATTTACGCTAGCTTCTCTATCTGATCTACAATTCAGTCTCACCTTTGGTCTGATTAGCTCACTGGAAAAGCCCCATACCTGCAGAAATTCAGATCCTCCTCTCCCATTGCCCAGGATCTGACCTTGCAAAGGAGCACTATGGGAACCCTACAGGGTATGACAACACTGTCCAGATGGCTGCTGTATGTATACAGTCAGGGTAGCACAATCGGAACAGCCATCTTGGTTTCCACACAGCAGCCATTTTGACAGCTTCTTAAATGTATTATTGTGCAGCACAGTTTCAAAGCAGGAGAGGCACAAAACAGGAATGTGCCTCTCAGGGAGGACAGTGAGTGGGGGCAGGCCACTAGTATGTGTATTTACATTCCAGTGGCTTGAGTATACGTATGCAGGTAATCAAGACTTGCATACAAACACAAATCTTAGACCTCGTGCAGTGCTCGAAGATCTAAGACTAGTGTTGTCATAATCCGATTCAGGAGTAAAATTCCATTTACCCCAAAAACCTAGGCTCCAATGGCAAGTTGGCAACTTTTCTGTCCAGAGGTCCTGTGCCTTCATCACCTGAATAACTGGCAAAACTCCAACTGATGATGCTTTTCTCATCACTGCATCTCCATGCTGGAAAGTGATGCAACTACTGAATCGCAGCTTGACCTGCAGTTTTAGAGGAACAAGGGTCCTGCTAGGAAAGATAAAAAGAGCCCAGATGCATCAAACCAGCGGTTCATCTAGTTCCAGCATCCCACTTCCCATGATGGCCAACAAGATGGAGATGGGAAGCCCACACACAGGGCATGGAAGTAGTAGCTTTTTCCCGCTGTTGCTTCTCAGCAACTGGTAGTCAGTGGCATATTGCCTCTGAACATGGAGGTGCCATATAACCAAATAAAGTTGGCAACCCAACTGTGATGTCCTATTTGCAGTAACATCACAAAAAACTATTCTTCATGAGCTTCTGCCAAAACATTTTAAGATGGCTGACTTGAGAGGAGGTAACTAAATTAATGACCTAATATAACCCCATGACTGAATGGAAGTTTAACCCACTTCTGGGAAACAGAGGAACTCTACACAGTACGTTTATTCCATACATTCATCCTTTTGCAAAGGTAGCAAAAATGTGTGTGTGTGGAAAGGGCATATTTCATTTCATTTCATTTATTTCATTTCTATACCGCCCCACAGCCGAAGCTCTCTGGGCGGTACCCCCATATGCACAGATATCAGTAGTTAAAATAGTATTGTCATATGCAAGAGGGTCTCAGACATTGCCCTTAAGATAGGAGCTGCTTGACACCATTCCTCATGGGTGGCTAGACAACTGCCATCCATTAAGAGGAGGCTCATGTCTTCCTAACTGCTCCCACTGAATTAGGCTGAAGACAGGCAATTCTTGTCCATCCTTCTTGCCTAAATTATTATGAGTCGCCTTTCAACCCAGAAAGAGCCCCCAAGACAACCTACAACTTTAAAAAAATCTAAACAATATAATCATAAGAAAGATAAGGAAGAAGAGAAAAAACATCTTTTAAAAACAGAGAGCCGGAATAATTACATTCAAAATCATCCAAAAGCCATGTGGAACAAAAATTCTTTTTAACAGCCCACCTAAAACTAAACAAAGATGAAGCCAGTCTAACTTCCCTAGAATCAGGGTGCTGCCACAGAATAGGCCCTGTCCCATGTTTCCATCAACCTCACCTCTCTTGGTGGAAGGACATATAGCAGGGCCTCTGATCTATAGCAGGGCCTTAAACTATGGGCAGGTTCATACAGGAGGTGGCAGTCTTTCAAGTATCCTGGTCCCTGATCTCAAACCATTTAGGGCTTTATAGGTAAGAACCAGAACCTTGAATTGTGCCTAGAAACGAATTGGAAGCCAGTGCAGTTGGTGCAAGACTGATGTAATTTGGTCAACAAAATGCATGCCAGAAAACAATCTGGCCACCACAATTTGCACTAGCTGCAGTTTCCAACACTCTTCAGAGACAACCATGCAGAGTGCATTCCAGTAATCTAAATGGGAGGTGATTAAGACATGGATTACTGTGGTCACTTCTGCCTCCTCCAGGAAGTGGCATAACTGGCTGGGCAAAGCCACTCCTGGCCACAGCAGCCACCTGACTTTCCAGGAGTAATGCAGGATGCAGAAGCATCCCCAAGGTGTGAACTTGATCCTTCAACTCTATCCGGAACAGGCTGTACCCCCAATCCCAGACCAGCTTGTCAACTGACCAGCAGTACCTCCATCTTGTCTTGATTAAGACTCAGCTTTTTAGCCCACATCTGGTCCTTCACTGAATCCAGGACTTCAAAAGCCTCCTTCACATCAGGTGAAAAAGATGGATAGCGCTGAGTATCATCGGCATAATGATGAGATCCAGCTCCAAAACTCTGGATGACCTCTCCCAGAACCTCAATCACTACCCCTGAACATGGCATCCTACTTAGAGCAGATGCAAGTGATTTTATCAGCAAAGTGTTCTGCAAGCCCATCACAGCAGATTGCTGAGAGCTCTCCCTCATCTCCATTTTTGGACCTAGAATATAAGAATGACTTTACTATTTGAAACAATTCCACAGGACAACACTGTGCTGATGCAATGAAGAACAACTTCCTTGCTGCCACTACCACCACAGACTAGGCCTCAAAATAGGCCTTGTGTTCAGTCGGATTTGTCCAGAGTCGTCTTCTACCAATACTCTAACTGGCTACCTAAGCACTTCATTGTTCTATGGTAGTCAGAGCAGCTTACCAAGAGAACCTAGAGGCACCACTGTGTCATATGAATGAGCTCCCAGGTAAAGAAGGAATTGAAGAATTAAATCCAAAGCCCAAATGAAAGGTTATATTCCCAAGCAGGGCCTAATGATTGCCAGAGCTCCGCTCCTCAGGTGAGTTTGCAAGGAATCAAAAGGGGCAACACTCTGGCTTGGAGCCATTTGCCTTGGGAGTTTGGTGAGCTGATTCAGACACTTACACAGTTGCCACTTCCAGGTTTCAAGTCTAGTCACCCTCTTCAGAAGAGTCTACAGAAAGTTCCATTTCTGAGAGCCAAACTAGATATGATGTTAAATATTTCTTTACATCTCATGTGCATATTTTCCAGAAATGCAAATAGCAGCCACTGGAGGTATAAGGCTGATAATTACCAGGATCTCTCTTACACACACACACACACACACACACACACCTCAGCCCCTCCCTCGCCCCCCAGCGGACCCATGTGGATCAGTTGAGGAGGGGGATATTTTAATCTCCACTGGGGTGGAGCACATCTCTCTGTCAGCACACCATGAGAGGGATTGGCCCTCTCCCCTCCTCAGCTGATCTCCACCAGTCAGCTGAGAAGCAGAGAGGGCCCAATCTTTACCCCCATCACTGCACACTGGGCAGGGAGGTTCAAAACTCCCCACTCAGCATGCCACAATGGGGAGGAAGCTTGTGCCAGAGCATGGCCTGGGAAAGTGCTGTGGGCTGGACGGGTGCCTTGGATTCTTTTTATACCGGGGTGAGGACCAGAGGTTCCTCATGCCTGATTTATGAGAAATTATAAGTTTTCTATTGAGGAGGGGCCATAGCTCAGTGGTGGAGCAAATGCTTTGCATGCAGAAGGGCCCAGGTTCAATCCCTGGCATCTCCAGGTAGGGCTGGGAATTACTTCAGCCTGAACCCCTGGAGAGCTGCTGCTGCTGCCTGTCAGTATAGACAATTCTTAGCTAGATGGACCAACTGTCTGACTTGTTATGAGGCAGCTTCCTATGTAGTACCCTAAGAATTGTTGACACCCATAATAGTGAATGAGAGAGACCCATAAGCATCTTAATCTATATACACTATGTGTACATAACTCAGTAGCTGCAAAGACAATTGGTTGTGCTTTGTTTTTAACAAAAAAGTGGGCTGGACTTTGTTTAACAGATGGTTTATTTTCACGTGAATTACCCTAATAAACCTGAGCATCTCTGCATTACATTCCTTTACAGGGACCCTTCCAACCTATTCTGCGTAAGGTATCAGTGGTCCCATCTGACAGACTAATTGCAGGAGAGAGATTTTTCAGATGAATTCCTCATTCCAGATGCACAAAATGAAAATGCCAAGGGAAAGGGCTAGTTGTCTTTAGCAAATGTCCTTTGTTAAACAGTGAGGAAAAAGCATCTTACCCTACAATAGCTACTGACAAAAAACAAAAACCCTTAGTGACTACCTGTATGTTAAAATGTGGGGGGGGGGGGATAAGAGGTTACATTTTAAACAAAATTGTTTATTGTATTGCATTATCATTCAAAATAGTCCAAATATTTCCTAAGGACTTGATTATAATGAAAAGATACAACGGATAATGCAAAGGGGGGTGGGGAACAGATACACAAATGTAATTTAAAGAAAGAGAGAGACTATACCCCTCCATGCATTATATGCATGAAGGGGGAGCCACATGATTCCAAGGAGAAGCCCCCCCCCCCACCCTCAATATTACGCACCTCTCCATCCCACAACGTTCACAATGAGTCAAGAGTAGATGGGTGGCTGGGAGGCAGAGGTATAGGCCCCACTTCCGCTTAATTGCATGGAGCCAGCCAGTCCACATTATTGCAGAACCTGATTCACTGCTATAGCTTCTCTACTGGAATATTTGTCTAAGTAGGCTTAGAGCCAACATGGATAATTATTAATCTCACACAGCTTGAAAAAGAAATATAAACCATCCTACACTGGTGCTCCAAAACACACATGGTTTCATGAAATGCTCAAGTCTTAGCTCCTGATAGGTTCATTCAGAAAGGGTGGAAACTATTTGGGAGAAAGAAACGCAGCAATCAGGCCTGCACTGAGTACTACAACGCTACCCCAAAATATATATGGATGGGTCAGTGGGGAGCGGATGGCACTGCGGACAATTTCATACATTATGCAGAGCTAAACCCAAGTTTGCCACGGAGTATACATTCAAGAGGGACTGCAGACAAGCCCAGTTCCCTCATGAGCATGACTGGTTGCATTTACACTTTCAGGTGTACATCTAAAAGAGCCTTCCCTAACCTGGTGCCCTCCAGATATTGGACTGCAACTCCCATAATTCCCAGCCAGCATGAATTATGGGAGTTGCAGTCCAACACATTGGAAGGGCACCAGGTTATTTATTTATTTATTTATTTTATTATATTTATCAATCGCCCATCTGGCCGGTCACCCGGCCACCCTGGGCGATGTACAATTAAAATACAACAAAACAACACAATAAAATATAATAATTAAAACAATATAAAAAATTCTCATTAAAAACCTAACGCACCCCATATTCCCGCCTGAACAGCCATGTTTTTAATGCACGGCGGAAGCTCATCACGGAGGGGGCATGGCGAAGGTCACTAGGGAGGGAGTTCCATAATGTGGGGGCCGCCACAGAGAAGGCCCTCTTCCTAGTCCCCACCAGCCTGGCTGCTCTGGCTGATGGGATAAGGAGAAGGCCGTCCGTGGCAGACCTTGTTGAGAGGCCTACTTGATGTTGCTGGAGGCGCCCGTCCAGCCCACAGCACTTTCCCAGGCCATGCTCTGGCACAAGCTTCCTTGAGATAAGCTGGGCCGGAGCCGTGTAGGGTTTTAAAGGTCAAAACCAACACCTTGAATTCGGCTCGGCAAGCAACTGGTAGCCAGTGCAACTCATTAAGCACTGGCATGATGTGATCACGCCGGCGGCTGCCCTTAATCAGGCGAGCCGCCGCGTTCTGTACCAGCTGAAGCTTCTGGACCGTCTTCAAGGGTAACCCCAGGTAGAGTGCATTACAGTAGTCTAGGCGAGAGGAGACCAAGGCATGAACCACTGATGGGAGCAGGTGATTAGGAAGGTAGGGGCGCAGCTGCCGTATCAGATGGAGTTGATACAGCGCCGCCCGGCTCACAGCTGCCACCTGAGCCTCCATGGACAGCTGGGAGTCTAGAATGACCCCCAAGCTGCGGACCTGGTCCTTCAGGGGTAGATGTACCCCATTCAGCACCAGGTCAACATCCCCTAACCTTCCCTTGTCCCCCACCAGAAGTACCTCGGTCTTGTCGGGGTTCAGTTTCAGCATGTTCCTTCCCATCCAGCCAGCCACTGACTCCAGGCACTTGGACAGGGTCTCAACGGCCAACCTCGGTGAGGACTTAAAACAGAGGTAGAGCTGCGTGTCATCCGCATACTGATGACACTGCACCCCAAACCTCCTGATGATAGCTCCCAGCGGCTTGAGGTAGATGTTGAATAACATCGGGGAGAGGATGGAACCCTGCGGCACTCCACAAGTGAGCAGCCGAGGGTCCGAAGCCTCCTCCCCGAGAACTACCCTCTGATACCTTCCAGAGAGGAAGGACCGGAACCACTGCAATACAGTGCCTCCCAAGCCCAAGCCCTCCAGACGGTCCAGGAGGATACCGTGGTCAACGGTATCAAAAGCCGCTGAGAGATCGAGGAAGACTAGAAAGGAGCATTCGCCCCTATCCAAAGCCCTCCTCATATCATCCACCAAGGCGACCAAGGCCGTCTCCGTCCCATGTCCAGACCTGAAGCCCGACTGGCACGGATCCAAATAATCGGCTTCATCCAAGTGTGCCTTCAACTGAGCACCCACCACCCGCTCGATCACCTTGCCCAGAAATGGTAAATTGGAGACTGGGCGAAAGTTGTTTAAATCCTGGGGATCCAAGGAGGGCTTCTTTAGAAGCGGTCTTATTACTGCCTCCTTATTACTGCCTCGAGGGAGGCATTCACCACCGCCTTGATCCCCTCACCCAGTCTCTCCCTGCAGCTCATGATGAGCCAGGACGGGCAAGGGTCAAGCAAGCAGGTGGTCGGCCTCACAGATGAAAGCACCTTGTCCACTTCATCAGAAGGAAGAAGCCGAAACCGATCCCACAAAACCGGTCTGCCATTGGCCTCCTCCCGCTCACTCCCTGTGTCCACGACGTACGATATCCCACTCCTAATCCGATCGATTTTATCTGCGAAGTGCTTCGCTAAAGCCTCACAGGAGGCTTTTGACTGTTCCAGTGGGTCCGGAGCGACTGGACCGACCAGACTCCGGACCACTTGGAACAGCCTCCTGGAGCAGCACTCTGCAGACGCAATGGAGGCAGCATAGAAATTCTTTTTTGCTGCCTTCACCGCCACCCGGTAGGCTGAAGATGCAGCTCTAACCCGTGTTCGATCGTCTTCGGAGCGGGAATTTCGCCATCGGCGCTCTAGCCTTCTCACCTCTTGTTTCAGAGCTCGCAGCGACGGAGTGAACCATGGCGCCGCACGAGCTCTGTTTAGGCGAAGAGGGCGCTTCGGGGCAACTCGGTCTAATGCCCTGGTGATTGCAGCATTCCAGTCATTCACCAGGGTCTCGACCGAGCTACCGTTTGTGTGCTCCAATTCCCCAAGCGCGTTCAGGAATCCAAATGGATCCATAAGATGCCTGGGGCGGACCATTCTAATAGGTCCCTCAGGTTGGGTAGGGCTGATCTAAAACATCTTAAGCATGCCCTTTAAAAATGTATACACTGGATGTGTTTTGGGAGATTGGTGAACAAGATTTGCCCCGTTGGGTTGTGGGTTTGTTTTTGTTTTGTTTTTGAAGTTCAGAACAGCTGCTGTGGGAGTGGATCTGACTGGGGCTGTGGCACTGGGGATGGAGGTTGTTAGCCTTTTCCTCCATGCTAATTTATGACTGAACCCCCTTCCCATGACTGACCTCTCCATGGGGGCCAAATCTGACCATCCGGGGATCCCCAGATGGCCACGCCCCTTTCCCCGACCTCACTCCCTTTCTCCTGACCACTGATTGGGGTGGTTTCCTATCTTTTGGGCAGTTTTACCCCCACTCTAAGAGGCTGAAATGCCTCTTACTGTTTAGTTACTGGCAATAAGAGCTTTAAGCTAAAATATGGTGATACTTGTTCTATTTTTAGCACATTGCTTTTGCTTTCAGCCCTGCCCATGACTGGAATGTGGCCCCCGAAGCTTCTCCAAAATGGAATTCAGCCCTCGGGCTGAAAGACCTTCTGCACCTCTGAATTACGGCATGTACCTGTGCTTTGCCTAGTCTGGCAAACAGCAGCTTTGAAAAGGGAGCAATTTCAATCAGGAAAATTGAGCAGGGGGCAATTACCCCCCCTTCCACCAGCTCTGCAACCCAAATCAGATTTACACACAAACACCCAGCGCCTGGTTTGATCTTTAAAAGCAACAAGAACACAGGATTTCCCGTTACATCTAGTTTGGCCCTCAGTGGTAGACAAAGAAGAGATATTTAAAGTGGCTCAGCATAAAGAGGGTAATTTGGGAAGTGCGCTTCCAATTCCTGCTTCCTTTGCATTCATAGTGGGAGAAAGACCAATGAGTTCCTGGACAGCATTTATGGGGCTTTTCCTGCCAATGAGTTCCTGGACAGCATTTGCAGGGATTTTCCTACCAACACCATATATTGGTATGCCACCATTAAGAAGTCGGCATACCCTTAACAATTATTATAGTTTGTCTTTATTTAAAAACAAAGAAGTTCCAATAAATGTGTTTAAGCAGATACTGTAATCAAGGGGAAAAAACAGGTATAAACTCAAGTGGTGCTCCATAGTTTGATGAGGTTTAGATGCTTATGGATTAATTCATGAGAGCCCCAATGTGCTAAAAGATAAACGTGAAGTTTTAAGATAAACTAAATAATCCCCGCATTGGTCTCCTTCTCTTTTCCCTTTAGAAATATATTTTAACATCTATCTATTCCTCCCCACCCTTTTTACTTTTATTTTGACCATTCTTTTCCCCATTCCTGTTACTTTTTTCCTCTCTCATTTCATATATTTGTAGATTTTGAATTTGTAATCAGGAACCTAATTTTAGACTTATGTACAGCATTGAAGACATATTATGCTTTATATTTGTTAATTATTTATTCTTAAATTAATATGTTAGTTACACTCCTGCTTAATGTATATTCAAAAAAATAAAAAGCTTGCAGGAATGGCACTCAACTTATAGCTCCAGTGTTACATTTGAAGAGCAATCTGAGGGTTTTTATCTAAGTCGGAGAGCAATTATCAAAACTAAGAGTTGATTCAAATGTTCAGTGGCTAAAGTGGTACAGTCCTCATACATGACAGTAGTGCTGATGTGGACAAGGAACATTTGAAAGAGCTCCCACATGACAAATTGTGCCCCATATCAAGTCTAGATGGACAAACAGTAAGGTAAATGAGATAGTGGCACAGGAAGCTGAAGAATCAGCATATCCAAATCTGAAATTGCCTTCCTTCTGATATTCCCTGACGAAGGGCACTAAGGTCTGAAACATGTTGGAATACAATGAATATTTTACTCATTTACCATTTACTCATTGTTTTTCCATCATTGCCTATCTGTTTTGGGGTTCCCCGTTTGTTTTGTTTTTTCCCCTATCAAGTCTAACCTCTCTGAGGAGATAGCTTTGATGCAGGTTCTGATGTTCAGAAGGGGGCAATCACATGTGATTGAAGTAGCGCCTCAGGGCTTCAACATCTGAATTAGCCCTTTCGCACAAGTAAGACCATTTATTCAGTACCGGTTCAGACAATGATCAATAGCTTTCCTTGGGGGGGGGGGGGAGATGATGTCTGTTGGAACAGCTTTGTTGGAAATTATTATCAAGCATGGCAGAGTGGTCTACATCCACCTGAAATTCTACCTATCGGCCAGATGGGCGATTAATAAATATAAGAAAATATAAGAAATAAATACCTTTAAAAAAAAAGAAGGTGGTGCTATTTTTGCCCAGTTTATGTAATAAAAGGTATGAATAAAGCATCACACAGTACCAATATTGTTAGTTCACTTAATATTAAACTTTTTGGTAATCCAATATTTTGAGATGTTACTCGATATAGGTATAGGTCATTTAGGTATATGGGTGTTTGTTTTTAGAAATCACCTTTTTTATATTTAACATTTTAGCAGTCATGTCTTTTTAATATAGTAAGTTGCATACAAGCCCAACTGACACGTGCAAACTTCTTATTGTAACCCAATGCAAACAAAATCTAAATGTGCAAGCTCTTCGCTTAAAAAGAAATGTGCTCAAAAGAGATTTCACACCTTTCACAAAGAGAAATGGTATACATGCCCCACCCCAGAGTACAATTTTACTTGGACTGAGATTCACGGTTTTAAGTTGAGGACTGACACTTGGCTAGGTAAGCTAATTTAAATTACTACAGAGCAATTTCTTCCTTGGTCCCAAAGCTACCAGTGTCGTCGTCGTCGTCCCCGTCCCCCCCCCCCCCCAGCACGGTGCTCTAAACACAAAAGATAAATGTTAAAAAGCCAGCTCCCCCGTGACCCGCTTTCCTAATTATCAGCAGAAATTAAACGGCTCCCAAAGTCCACGGCGACCCTCCTGCTGCTCACCATTCAAGATGCTCTGGAACAAGACGGCAGCCAACATCCACATGCCCCTGCTGCTTTCTAGCCTCCCAGCTATGTGCTTGGCTCTCCACTCTTTTCCTCGCTTTCTCTTTCCCTGTTTGTCAACTGCAAGGTTAAAGCTGCAAGCGAAGGGAGAAGATCAGTCCAGCTTATTTTTGCTGGTAGCTGGAGAGCCGTGTGCGTCTGTGCCCGATTGTCCTTACAGCAAGTGATCTGTCTCTCCTTTAGCGTCTCTTCTCCGCTGACACTTGCTTTCTCTGGCAGAAAGATGCAGCTAGAGGGAAAAGGGAGGCGGCGGCTGCTCGGAGCTCAGGTGTGTCGTCCCTTCCTAGCCCAGGCGGCCGCCGGCAGGTTTGCAGAAGCAGGTCCACAGGTGAAAAAACCCTCCAGCGCAAGCAGAGGACCATCCCTGGTCATATCCGGCCCTTCATCCGCAGAAGGAAGGCTCCCAAACGCACCACCCGTCAGCCACCACCACATCCATGCAGCAAGCAGGCAGGCAGGCACATCTTTCCTCTCCTACAGCTTTAATCACATTGATCCCTCTGCTAACCTTCCCTGCCTCTGAGCAGAGCAGAGGAAAGTATTAACCCTATCACCAGCCTCCATCAGGCAGAGCCCTCTCTGGTCTTACAGCAGCAAGGGGGGCAGCCAGAGAACCAGCCAACAAGAGAAAGAAAATGCTGGGGCTGTCGGTTTCTTCTCTAGTTTGCTGAAAGATGGATTTAAAAAAACAAGTTGATGAAATATCTGTTGATAAGTAGGAATTACATTTCTGGAAGGTGGGAGTTGCAGATAAAATAACTTGTGGAAGGATTTACAAAAATGTGGTAAAAAAAAAATACTACAAGGTATCCCCGTGACTCATCAAGAATACAAATTTAAATTAAAGAGGACTCTGACACACTCAAAATGTGGGGTCCTGTTATCTTAGACTTATTTTTCTTTTTCTTTTAGTAAGTGCAATGTTAACAGTTTGGATGCAGCACAAGAAATATGACTACACAGAGATTATGAATTATCAGCAACAACCCCCCTAATTAACATGGACTAGGTTGCCAGGTCCAGGCTCAGAGAGGGCTCCTGTTCCTTTAAGAATGAGATAGACTGGAATATTTTGCCAGATGAAGGTTTTTTTTCATGGTGCTTGTGGTGGGGGAGGTAGAGAACAACTGGCAGAATTTTCCCTGCTTTGCAGTTCTGGAATGTACAACAACCCTCACTGACTGCTAAAATGTTAAATATAAAAAAGGTGATTTCTAAAAACAAACACCCATATACCTAAATGACCTATACCTATATCGAGTAACATCTCAAAATATTGGATTGCAAAAAAGTTTAATATTAAGTGAACTAACAATATTCAGATCTTGGCAAAAGTCATTTCAGATTTTATCAGAAACCATCTTAAATTTGAAAAATTCAAATCAAATATTTTTATTCTTGATTATTCAGTATTAGGAAGTCAGCCTCGCTCCCTGCACCTTCAAATGCTTATCCAGTTAAAATGTTGATATTAAGACCATGAACCAGCTAGAGCCAGTGTGGCGTAATGGTGAGAGTGTTGGACTCGGACTCAGGAGATCTGGGTTCTAGTCCCTGCTCTGCCATGAAACTCACTGGGTGACTTTGGGCCAGTCACTGACTCTCAGCCTAACCTACCTCACAGGGTTGTTGTGAGGATAAAATGGAGAGGAGGAGGAGGAGGATTATGTAAGCCGCCTTGCGTTCCTTGCAGGAAAAAAGGTGGGGTATAAATATAAGAAATAAATAATAAATAAATAAAACCCAGCTGTCATATTACATGTAATGGAGGAACCAAACCTATACTCACTTACCTGGGAATAAGACCCATTGAAAACTATGGAGAAAGGAGCCTTTGGGGGTTCCTACACACACACACACACACACCCTCATGTGTGAATCGGCTAGGGGGTGTGCGCGCATAGTTCCTCTCGAATGGATGGCGCCTGGAAGTCCAGAGGAGCCAGGCTGAAAACTTTCATATGTAAATGTAGTTCAAACCCAGTAAGTCATGAGTTCCCCTCCCTGCCTGGCCAGGTGAAGTTCATCTTGATTGGCTAAGAGGCAGCAGAGCTACAGGGAGGAGGGGAGGGGGGGAAAGGTATATTTCCCAAAGCGTGGGTTTTGATCTTTGTCTGTCTTTGGGTCACCACATAGTTGCTGTTAGAGCAATGGCGGCAGGCCAAGCAGAGGTCCGAGCCTTCAGGAGGAGGCCTCAGGATTCGACCCCAGGTAGCTCCTGGTGAAATTAGCTGAATGAGGGCTCTGGTGAAGGCAGGCCCTGTGGAGGGCTACCCATCTCGGACCTTTGGGTAAATGGAATAGTTCCCCCCAGGCGGCAGGGCTGTGCTGGATCTAACCCTGGAAGGAAGAGGACTGACCCCCAGGTAACAGAGTTATGTGCCTGGGAGATAGAATCAGGTTTTATTATTTTGCAGCTTTACTGTGTACCAAAGTGTCTCTCTCTTTATTTTGTGTGCTTCTCTCATTTCCCACCTTTTGTTGTAAAATGCTACCAGAATAAACCTTGTTTTGGTTTTACCCCACATGGGTGTTGTAGTTGCTCTGTGGCTTCAGTATCTAAATCCAGGTTACAGAATTAAAGGCGAGTCCCTGAACAGAGATTCAAGTAGGGTTGCAAGGAGCTGAGGCTTGGGGGGTCTTGGTTCCTTTGGGGTAGGTAAGGGTGGGGTGGTGGCGGGCCAGCCAGCCCCCCCTTCCTCCACAAAAACAGTGAGACTTCTGAGTGAACATGCGTAGGATTGCTCTGCAAACGAATGTATGAATTATTAGCACATTGATTCTTCGAACCAAACTTCATGCACACATGTCCTTGAAATTGTTTGTTGAGAACTGAGGCACTAAAACCCATCAAAGGTGAGAAATTTGGCATGGATGGAGGCGTGATGGTGAGGGATTGCACAGGGAGGTGGGACAATTGTGTTTGTGGGGGGAAAGCAGGGCAGGTGTGTGTGTGTGTGTGTGTGTTCTGTGTGCGGGTTTTGTTTGCTTGCAATTTGAGGGTGTGGATGTTTGGGGAAAACACCCACACCCTCATGTGTGTTCAAAGGAGTGGTTTTGTGTTGGGGGGCTCAGACACCACCTCTGCTTTGTACTTAGGTTCCTGACCAAGTCACTTGTTTTTTAGCCACACCAGTTTGGCTTCTGTGAAATGTATGTTTTGTGACTGACCACGCTCACTGTGATAGCCACTTTATGAATGGCCATGCCCCCCATTGACACATCTTGTGACAGCCAATATCACTGTGATACAAACCTGCAGAGTACTGAACTCTTCAGGAATGAGATTGCAGGGGAAGCAATCACGTCAAATTGGTAATACGAAAATGTCAACACTATGCTGTCTCCAGCCTTCCAACACTTCTCAAATGGCAGCAGGATCAGTAGCTTTGCTCAGTGCAGATCAAGCACATGGCTAGGGTGGATTCATAGATCATAGAGTTGGAAGGAGCCTACAAGGCTATCGAGTCCAGGAAACTAGAGGAGGGGTCTCCCATCCAAGTAACAACCAGGCCTGACCCTGCTTAGCTTTCCACGCTCAGACAAGCTGAGCCAGCGTGAGCCGTAGAGATTCAAACAACCAGTCTCTCCCCCACAGCCCCTGCATTCTCCACCTAGTCAAAAACAAGGGGAATGACATGGTCTCAGGGAAGTGTTCCAATATGTGAACAACATGCTAGATTTTCATCTGAAAGCTAAAGATATGCTTCGTTTTAACTTATTTGGCACTCACACCTCTGGTTGTCATTAAACAGCATTTCAGTCAACATGCTTAGTGTGAGACAATATCCTTAATGCAAGACAGTTTGCACCTCCAGCAGTCCTCACTCCAGTGGGCAGGGGCCACCACCACAGCAATCCTATGTACATTTTAGAGTACAATCCTGTGCATATTTAGACAGAAAAAAGTCCCACATCTCCCAGCATGCCCCAGCCAGCGTGGTGCTGTTAGAAGTGACTTTGTTCAAGTCCTGTAAAAAGAAATAGTTCTCTGGACAAGAAAATTGGTGAAAGCAAAGCACTTTTTATTGAATACAGTCTTGCAAGAGTGGGTGCGCTATGCAGGTAGGCACACCTTAACATTCAAGCAGCGTGTTTTTATTCCCTATGCCCGGCCGCAGGGTTCCTCCCTCATTCCCCCATTGGCTGGGTACTTTGAGGTTTACAGCCTATCCCGACCGCCTAAACCGAATACATTATTCCCCGCCCCTGTTTACCGACCCTCCTCTTGTTGTGTGGCATCCTGTTACTCTAATTTCCTATTGGCTCTTCCACACATTCCTTAACTTCATTTTAACTTTGACCTCTTACTCTCCCATCAGCAGACACCTCTTCTTTTGACACATTTTTATGCCTGGTCTGTGTTTCCAGAAAGGGAGGATTCTTCATTTATCTGTTACCTACTTATTCAATGTCATCCCTATCTAAGCATAATTTATCATCTACTAATCCCATGCCATCCTTATGACCCGGGCATTGAGTTCCTTACATATTTTAGGCCTCATTTATCACTAGACTGGGGCCCCCATTCAGGGTGAGTTCTCTGGCTTCTTTTAATTTCTGTCTTTTATTTTATTTAATATAATTTGGGAAAGAAACTTTCTATAATTCTTACAATCCCTCCTCTTTTTCTTTTTACTCTTTTCTTTTCCAACACTTTAGTCAATTTCCTCCATCTTAATATAGTATGGTGGAGACGTTTCGTCTTCTAATACCATCATACTAGTATCATAAGCCGGAGGAGTCAGTGGCATTTTCTTAGATAGGGCGGTTTCAATAAGTCTTTGTGTTAGTCCTCGGACACAAGGGATAATACAACATCCTAACGCTACTAAGACTCCTCCTACTACAATCAGGGAAGTAAACATTGAGATTGCTAAGGTTTTCCACTTCCCAAACCATGTTTCTAACCATCCTGTCAATGAAGTATTTATTCCTGAGTTTTCAGCAAGTTCCGCTGCCAGGGTATTGAGACCCTCTAGAGCTTTTGTTATTGTCCCATCAGGAGCAGTATTGTTGGGTATGAAGGTACAACACTGTCCTCCTAACATTACACAGACGCCACCTTTTTCTGCTAAAACCATGTCCAAAGCCATCCGATTTTCCCAAGCCATTCGACTGGTGGCATCCAATTGCTCCGCTATCCCTTTTATTGCATCTCGGGTATAGTTTATGAATCTCTGTTGATTGTAAAAGATGTAATTAATCCAGTCAACATTTTTATTTATGGTTGACCACCAAAAGAGAGCAGACTCAAATCCGGCAGCTATTTGATTTCGGGCTTTAAATTCATCTGGAACTCCTCGGGGCACCCCTATGGCATCAATATATATCCCTTTATCAAAGGATGTAACTAGTACATTCCTTTTGTTCCGACTATGCCATTCGGGTTTAACTTCCTTTTTAAAGGCCAGGGTGAATGGTACTGCTAATTGTATTATAGCACAAGTCCCAGTCCAATTGGCGGGTAAGGTTGGCCTTATAGACTTTCCCCCACAATACCACCATAAGTCAGCTCTGGCCACTCTCAAGTTAGAGTAATTCCCATTGCTTAATGTGATGTTCAATACCTCCTTACATGTGTTCAGTTCTCCCATTGGCCTGGCCAACCCCCCCACCTGTCGTGAGAAACAAGCAGTGTGATTGACGTGCCTAGTAGAGAATGTCGGAGGCATTCTTTCACTTTTGGACTTTAAAGCTGGGAACAATAGGGATAGAGACCTGCAAGTCTCATTTCCCCAAGCATCTTTATGCTGGAACAGAGCTATTATACAACTCATTCCCAGGGGGTCCTTGCTCCAACCCAGAGGAAAGGGAATTACTTGTGCTACAGGCCTTCCTGATGCACAGGCATAACAGTTACTTTTGTTCAAACTTTTAGCAGTATACTTCACCCATTCAACCCAGGTGTTCGTGTCTCCATACCCTGTTTCTACTTCAAATGTTTGGCGCAGATCTTCAATCTCAACTACTGTCACTACCTTCGGATCATTCAGAGGAGCTTGGAAAGTTTTAACTTTGGGCATGACAGTTGCCTCTAAGGTTTGGTCGTTAGAATCTGACTTTTCTACTATTAATCTAAAACAGCATGCAACGGGATCAGTTCCAGAAACACTTATTCCCATGCCAAACGAAGTTTGATTTATTGAGAATTTGGTTGGCCGGCCACCAGAGGGATATTCATTCCAAGATGTTTGGACGATGGATACCCATACTGGATTGCAAGTCCCCTCTTCACAATCTGACCGAGTAGGACCTTTACGAATTGAAACCATACTTTTTATTCTAGAGTGAGGAGACGCTGCCGTCCATCCTTGGGATTGTGTGGTCCACAAGACTTCGGACCAGCGACGACAGGGCGTCCCTACACACATATATTTGTCTTGGGAACTCCACCGTCTCTGAGTGTTCAAATCTCCACATTTCAACAAGCTGCAGGCATCGAATTTTACAACTTGAGTCTGACTACTTTCTCTAATTTTTATTACAAACGTAGTGGAGATGTTGCCAACCAGAGATATCAGTATACCTATACAAATTAATCGGGCTGTCATGGTTACAATCTTTTAAGGAACTGAAGGTTTCTGATCCTCTGTCAATTCTTTTGACACGGAAACCCCAAAGAACTTGTGTTTATAGATATAACATATACTTACTAACCCACTAAGAATAAGAAAGATTACAAGGATTATTTCAGCTACAACTAATTCTCTAGTTTGCATTATATTGTATCCTCCACCCTGGGAACAAAGGGATTCCCCCTGGAGGGATCTCTCTGGGTGTGGATCCTATGTCTACAGTAATATTTCCTATTATTTGAGGTCTTCCACCTCGGGACTTCTTTTGCACAATTATCACCTTTTGTTGACCTTGGATTTGGACAGGTAAGGATCTAGTTTCTAGCACTAGTGGACTTGGCCCTCCCATTCACTACAGGTCTGCCCACAGTCCTTCTCCACAATACATGTACCCCTTTGTTTCTCCTTCCCAAGGATCAGAGGTTGTGTATGGGAGTTCCTCGTCTGTTCCGCTTTCGTCTGAATCGTCCAGATTTAGTAGTCCTCCCTTATTTGATCCAAACTTTGACTTACACTGCTTACATTCCAACTCATGGAAATTATTCAGCTGTGGGGGTAATTGGATCACCTGGTGGGCCCAACGCCTAATGCCTCGATTTTGAACTGCTAATTCGTTTTGTAACTCATATCCTTCTACTTCTCGGGCACCGATTTTCCTAAGAAAAAACCACTCATGCCACTGTCCTTGAATTCCTACCCGTCGGTATCTTATAACCCAAAACTGAACTGGCTCCCCAGTTCCCAATTTAGGTAACGCTAAGTCCCCTTTCTCTATCCTTAATTCCCAGAATGGGCACAAGATTTCTTCCCAGATCACAGATGATCCTGGGCCTGTAGTCCAGCTGTCCACTAATGGACCTACTATTGTTGCATATCTTTCCTCTGGATCCCAATCCGGGTTGTTATCTGGTCCCGCATCCCACCCTGGTACAGAATCCCCTATGGTATTGTCCATCTAATGGGTAACTTTCTTAAGAACTATTTTCGTGGGTGTTTGTGTTTTAATTACTGTCCAAGTGTTAGCGTTTGGAGGTTCTTCCACAGGCCCTTTCACTCGCGTATAATGAGTCCACCCTTTTTCGGCTGTCCGGACTGCGGTTTCTGTATTCAGGAGCGTTTGGAAAGGCCCCTCCCACTCCGGTTGGAGTTTGGCTTCTTTCCACGATTTGATCAACACCCACTGTCCTGGTTGTATATTGTGGACTGCGAATTCCAGGGGTGGCGTTTGCGCTAGGAGTCCTTTCCTCCTAAGAAAAGATAAAGAAGACGACAGCCCAAGTATATACTGTTTTAAAAACCGATCTTTGGTCTCATATTGGGGCAATTCTCCAAGTTGACCCATGTATGGAAGACCAAACAGCATCTCATATGGGGATACTCCTATATCCTTCCGTGGGGCGGTCCTTATCCTTAACAAAGCGAGGGGCAAACATTTAGTCCAAGGTAATTTAGTTTCCAAAATCAATTTGCGCAAGGTGGCTTTTAACGTTTGATTCATTCTTTCCACTTTTCCAGAGGATGGAGGATGCCATGGTGTATGATAATCCCAACTAATTCCCACTCCCTCCATGATTCCTTTCAATACCTTGGAAGTAAAATGACTCCCCTGGTCTGAATCAATATGTTCCACTATTCCATACCTGGGCAAAATGTGTTCCAGGATAATTTTACTTACTCCAGTTGCAGTGGCAGTTGACATTGGATATGCTTCTACCCAGTTGGTTAAATGATCTACTAAGACCAGTATATATTTCAACCTGCCTACTGGAGGGAGTTCTGTAAAATCAACCTGGATACTTTGGAAAGGACGCAATCCTGGCTTGCGCCCACCTGGTGGTTGCTTTCTTAGCACCTTTTTGTTGATTTTTCTGCAGATCATACACCGTTCGCAGATCTGCTTTGCTACTGTGTGTATCCCCATACACCCATATTCTCTAAGTACCAAATCACACATAGCTTGGACTCCCCAATGGCCCCCTTCATGTAAAATAGCCATAATTTCTCTCATTATTTGTTTGTTGACCATTTCTCTGCCATCTGGGAGTATCCATTTCCCCTCTTCTACTTCAGTTGCTCCTAATTCTTTTAGTCCTAACATCTCCCTTTCCGTCCATACTGGCCTTTCTTTTGTTTTTGGCAACCTAGGGGTTAGCATGTTCATTTTTACTACTTCTTCTCCCATAGCAGCTTCTTTAGCTGCTTCATCCGCTAATGCATTCCCTCTTGCTTCAAAGGATGCACCTCTTTGGTGACCAATTATGTGGACCACCGCTATTTCTCTAGGCAAAAGTAAATTTTCTAACACTTCTTGTACTAGTGCTCCGTGTACTAGTTCTTTTCCTTTGCTATTTATTAATCCCCTCTCGTGCCATATTTTTCCAAATGTATGTACTACTCCATAAGCATATTTAGAATCCGTATAGATGGTCCCATCTTTTTCTTTTAAAGCCTTGAGGGCTTGATTTAAAGCATACAGTTCACAGGTTTGGGCTGACCAGTTATTGGGCAACCTTCCTGATTCTGTTAGTTCTTTAGTGTTACCATCTATTACGGCATACCCATTGTGTCTTTTTCCTTCCAATACACGGGAGGACCCATCTATAAATAGGCAAGTTCCCTCATGCAATGGAAGGTCTCTCAAGTCTTGTCTCACTTTAGTCTGATATTCAATGATATCCAGACAATTGTGTTCTAAATTTTCACACTCATGTTCCCCTTTTGTCAGAAACGTGGCTGGATTCAGACAATTTTCAGTGGTGAGGATTAAATCCTCTTTTTCCATTAAGACCGCTTCATATCTCAAGATTCTAGAATCTGTTAGCCATCTCCCTGCCCTTTGTGTCAAAATGGTGCGAACTTGATGAGGCGTACTGACCACTAGTGCCCCTCCAAAAGTTAGCTTCCTGCTTTCTTCTACCAACAGAGCTGTTCCTGATATTGCCTGAATACATTCTGGCCATCCTCGGGAGACTGGATCCAGAATTTTTGATAGGTATGCTACTGGCTTTCGCTGTCCTCCCCATTTCTGGGTGAGCACTCCCAAAGCTGTTCCCTCTTGTATGCTGACAAACAAATGAAATGGTTTGTCTAAAGAAGGAAGAGCCAATACTGGAGCAGTTATCAGATCGTGCTTTAGGATTTTTATTAATTCTTTTTCTCCATCTGTCCACACTAATTCATTTGGTTTTTCTTCCAATAATTTCAGATACAGTCCTTTAGTTTTAGCCGCATAGGAATCTATCCACAACCTACAGTATCCTGTTAACCCTAGGAACTTCCTCAATTCCCTTTTTGTCTTGGGTAGGGGTGTTTCGACTATCCCTTTTACTCTTTCAGGGCTAATTCTTCTTTTCCCCTCACTTATGAGATGCCCTAAATATTTTACTTCCTTTTCTACAAATTGAAGTTTGGACTCTGACACTCTCAGTCCTTTCTGTCCTAGAAAATTTAACAGCGCTTTTGTGGCCTCCGCCACTGGGCCTCTCTTTTTCCCTGAAATTAGAAGGTCATCCACATACTGGAGGAGGAGCGTTCCTGATGGCATTTTAAATTGCTCTAAGAGTTGTTCCAATACTTGTCCAAACAAGTTTGGACTCTCAGTGAATCCTTGTACGAGGACTCGCCACCGGAATTGTTGTTTTCTTCCAGTATTTGGATCCTCCCATTCAAAGGCAAACATATCCCTACTCTCCTCAGCCAAAGGACAGGTCCAAAATGCATCTTTAAGATCAATTACACTAAACCACCCATGTTCATGTGGAATTCTACTTAAAAGAGTGTATGGGTTAGGCACTACAGGATGTCTGGTCTGAACTATTTGGTTCAACTTCCTTAGGTCCTGCACCAATCTGTAACTACCATCTGGTTTCTTTACTGGTAGTATAGGGGTGTTATAAGGTGACATGCAAGGTTCTAACAACCCATCTTGCACCAGAGTTTCTATGACTGGCTTCAAGCCCTTCCTTCCTTCCAATGGTAAAGGATACTGTTTCTGACATACTACTTCACCTTCCCTTTTTAACTTTATTTTTAATGGAGGTATATCTAAAATTCCTCTATTCCCCTCTTTAACCCATACTTCGGGGTTTATCTCTTTGATATCTTCCTCTGAAAGAACTGCCACCTTTACTACCATTTCTTTGTTTTCCACCCTTACTTCTAGCCCTAGTTCTGTCATCATGTCTCTTCCTAACAAATTTGTGCCTAATTCTGGTAAGTAAAGAGGCTGACACATTATTTCTTCTTTCTTATGTTTAATTTGCATTGGTTCAAACATTGGGGTCCGAATTTGGCCTCCTACCCCTGACGCTAGTACAAAATTATTGGACAATTGGGTTCCTACAGGTCTGTAATTAAGGGAGGTTCTTTCTGCTCCACTATCTACAAGAAATACTGTATCCTCTTCTCCTGGTCCCACCTTTAAATTTATCAAGGGTTCCCGGTGGGTCCTTTTAAAAGGATACCCCTGACTCCCCTAATCCTCTTCCATATTCATTAGTGGGATAATCCTTTCTTCCCTTTGGATCTCGGGACAATCTCTTTTAAAGTGTCCTAATTTTCCACACCGGAAACATCCAGCTCTCTGTCCTCCCCTTTCTTGACCTCTTCCTGTCCCCAACTGCCCATCCTGATTTTGTCTGCTTGAGCCTGGTTTTCCCTGTTTCCACTTTCCCCTCCCCATTTTTCCTTGTTGTCCCTTCTGACCATTAGCCTCCATCTTTTTCTTCATAACTTGGTCCACTGTATTCACCATCAATTTTATATTCTTCCTCTCTTTTTCATCCTCCCTTTTTACATACACTTTTTGTGCCTCCCTTAAAAGATCCTCGATATTTTTATCACTCCAGTTGTCTATTTTCTCAAGTTTCTTTTTAATATCTGGCCATGACTTCGTCACAAAATTGACTTTTAAGAGGGACTGACTCACTGGATCTTCAAGGCTCATACCAGAATATTTCCTCATTTGATCTTTTAGTCTTTGAAGGAAGTCAGATGGTGACTCCTCCTTGTTCTGCTGTACCTCAAAGGCTTTGGTCAGATTCTGGGACCTAGGGACTGCGTGTTTAATTCCTTTGATCATTAAGGTCCTAAGGTCTTTCATTTTAATCCTTTGTGAATTCCTCTGGTGATCCCACCCAGGGTCAAGATTGGGATACTTTTGATCAGCTGGTTCCACCCCTTGTCCAGGAGGGTGTTCCCTGTCCCATTCAGACAGGGCTGCCCTTCTGATCATGGCTCGTTCTTCCCCAGAGAACAAGATGGCCAAGATGGACATCAACTCTTCCCATGTATACGTATTAGGTCCCAAAAATTGATCTATTTGTTCTCCCAGCCCCACTGGGTCTTCCATCAGAGGCTTCATTTCCTTCTTAAAAATTCTTATGTCTGAACTATTAAGTGGGGCATTTACATACCCCATTTGCCCTGGACCTGTCGGGACTTCCCTTAGAGGGTACATGTTTGTCCCTCCACGGGTCACATCTGGGGATGGATCCTCTGATCTTCCCCATTTGTCTCTATCTGTCCCTAGTGTGGCACTCTTGGTTCTTCTCCGAGTTCCCTCAGGAAAGGGAAGGTTTTGTGTGTCTTGTTTTAATTGTGCTACCTCTCTGGTTACATGAGCTTCCCTAACCTGGGGTGCTGTTTCAGCTGGGACTTCTGGGTCGGCTCCGCCAGCCCCTTCCCCTCCACCCAGGGGTGCATATGGCGGCGGTAGCCGAGACAGAGGGTCCCAACATTCAGGGTCTTTCTCAGAAACTTTTTCTTTCTCTTTCTTTGTCTTTTCCCCTAGGTAGCATATATTTTCTATCCCATTCTCCACCCAACATTTGGCATAATCAGATTCTTCTTGAGAATATGGTCTTTTATTATTTACATGGATGTTTAATGTCTGACACAGCCACATTTCCCCTGCCCCAAACTTAGGCCAGAAGACTGCAGGTGGTCTAATACTCTCCTTAGTCCAGACAAAACAACAGAAATTTATCATTTTCTTTTTATCCTTGTTTTGAGTACATGGAATTTCCTTCCATAGTTTTAACATCCGCCCTAAGGGACTATCTGGCGGAATATCAATCCTTTCCCTAGGCACCTTTTCTTCCTGGATCTTTCCTGACCCAACCTTGGAACTATAGTTCCCCATCGAGACCCTTTCACGCTCCTTAACAATCACTTCGTCCGTCTCTGGCCGCCCTCTCGCGAGGTAACGGAACCGCAGATTGGGACTCCACACTCACTTCGTGTCTGGGACACGTCTCACACACTCCACATTCAGTCTCGATATCCAAGAGCAGTACTTTAAGGGAAAATTTTCCTGCCCTTATCCCAACCACCAAGGTAAAATAAAAAGCCCAATTTTTCTTACCTTGGTCTGTGCACAGAGTTGCCTGGTTGACCGATCTCGTGCCTACCCAACCGGTTTCTCCTAAGTGCCTTTCACCAGTCCAGCATCTCGGGTTTCCTTGGCCAGTCCGTCACTGACCACCCTTGGCACCAAGGAGACTACTGAACTCAGTAGGACGCGTCTTCCCGTTGGTTGGCAATGGCAGCCAGCGACTGTGATGGCAGGATCCCGGACGAGCCCCCAATTTGTTAGAAGTGACTTTGTTCAAGTCCTGTAAAAAGAAATAGTTCTCTGGACAAGAAAATTGGTGAAAGCAAAGCACTTTTTATTGAATACAGTCTTGCAAGAGTGGGTGCGCTATGCAGGTAGGCACACCTTAACATTCAAGCAGCGTGTTTTTATTCCCTATGCCCGGCCGCAGGGTTCCTCCCTCATTCCCCCATTGGCTGGGTACTTTGAGGTTTACAGCCTATCCCGACCGCCTAAACCGAATACATTATTCCCCGCCCCTGTTTACCGACCCTCCTCTTGTTGTGTGGCATCCTGTTACTCTAATTTCCTATTGGCTCTTCCACACATTCCTTAACTTCATTTTAACTTTGACCTCTTACTCTCCCATCAGCAGACACCTCTTCTTTTGACACATTTTTATGCCTGGTCTGTGTTTCCAGAAAGGGAGGATTCTTCATTTATCTGTTACCTACTTATTCAATGTCATCCCTATCTAAGCATAATTTATCATCTACTAATCCCATGCCATCCTTATGACCCGGGCATTGAGTTCCTTACATATTTTAGGCCTCATTTATCACTAGACTGGGGCCCCCATTCAGGGTGAGTTCTCTGGCTTCTTTTAATTTCTGTCTTTTATTTTATTTAATATAATTTGGGAAAGAAACTTTCTATAATTCTTACAGTGCTGTTTGTCATTTTGTATTGTATCTTATTCATTAAATATTTGCATCGTCTGATTCTTTTTAACTGTTTGTAATCCACCCAGAGAATCTGCTTGTTATTGGGTGGCTTAAAAATACAATTAATTAATTAATGCTTCTGAGCAGCGGCACCTTTATGAGTGGGCTGCACATACGTCTGGCTACTAGAATTAGTAAAATTACAGCAGCCTGCCAAAAGGGCTGCCTCTATCATGCCTCTTGCAGTAGCTGCATGTCCAAACCTCATTTGGAGGCATGGGGGTTGTCGTAAGTGTGAACTGGTCGATAATAGGAAATATAATCATTTCCAGATAACGACGCATGGTTATAATACAGTGGGATTGGATTTTTAAAGCAAGTACTGAATATCTTGTGTTCAATATATATATGCATGAAGTTCAATATCCATTTGTCTAGGTCCCATATAGTCTGAGTGAAAGTTCCTGGTTTCAGATCACATCAGAAGGATGTGGCATATGTGCATGTGCACCCCACCCCGGGGCTGATTATATTTCAGATATGAATTACATTTGGAAAATCTTAGATACTAGTAATTTATAAATGGCTCTTTACAGTTGCCCTGAAACCCCTTTATCAACCTCATGCTGCTTTCTTCCTCCAAAAATGTCTAGGTAATTGAAAATGTCAGTCATTACACTTTCCTTGCTCTCTGAATGTTCATTGTTATGCTGATATTTCTAGGGAGTATGCTATCAAGGTTGTTGAAAGTTCTAAGGTGTTGAAATGTTTTATGTTAGTTCTAGTTGGGAGGCTCTTGCTTTACATTTACATCTATAACTGGAAATGGGGGGAAATGCACAGAATGCTGTGTAATGTGAAATCACCAACGAACACCAAAAATAGCAATTCTGTATAAAGGTCTGTTCTCCTCATAATGTTTCTTTCCTGAAACTTTCTGCATTTCCTTGCCTTCCCAGCAGTGGCTGTCTTTCCTCCAAGAAGCTCAAGATGGCATACATGGTCCTCTGCCACCCCACACCATTTTATCTTCACAACAACCCTGTGAGGTAGGTTAGGCTGAGAGTTGGTAACTGGCCCAAGAGCTTGGGGATTAGTATCCAGCTCTTCCCAATCCTCATCCAACATTCTATCCATGACACCATACTGGCTCAATCCTATGCACATTTACTTGGGAGTAAGACCCCTTAAACCCAGAGAAATTTACTTCCAAGTAAAAGATACATAAGATCATAGATTTAATAGAGTTGGAAGGAGCCTACAAGGCTATCGAGTCCAACCCCCTGCTTAGTGCAGGAAACTAGAAGAGGGGTCTCCCATCCAAGTAATAACCAGGCCTGACCCTGCTTAGCTTTCCACGCTCAGACAAGCTGAGCCAGTGTGAGCCACAGGCCTGTCTCACTGGCTGCACAGTAGCAATCCTAAACATATTTGCTTTGAAGTGAATCTCATAGAAATCAGTGGTACTTCCTTCTGAGTATCTACCCCTAGAATTGAGTTGTAAACCTCATTAGTGTCTGTGAGATGTAAGAGTTCAGCTGTGTACTGGATTGTGACTTTAAACTGCTAACCCCTTCTTGACAAGCAGGTATTTTATATCACGAGATATTGACAGTGGCTGCTAACTAAACATTTGCAGGGGAGGGCAACTTGTGGCCCTCCACATGTTTTGGCCTACAACTCCCATCAGCCCCTAGCCAGCAAAGCCAATGGTAAGGGATCATGGGAGCTGTAAGCCAAAACATCTGGAGGGCCACAAGTTTCCCACCCCTTATTTAGGAGCAGCCTCTGCAGGTCTAATAAAATGCCCCTAGCTTACAGAACTAAGCAGGTGCACATATTTAGTAAAGTACAATTATATTATTTTGAGTTGTGGGGGGTAGTTCGACAGAAGACAGTTAATGGGGCCAGAGTGACTGCTAATGTTCCTTAATGGTCAGCAGGCCAAGATGCCAGGCACATCTGTTGTTAGGGAAATGGCAGGTAAATAGCCCAGGATGATTAGGAAATGGCTAGAGACACTTCTGAAAGCCAGAGAGCCATTTTGTCAAAAGGCGTTCTTTTTACTTCTCCTCCACCCCCAGCTAAGGATCATTTAAGCAAGATCTGTGTCTGGGAGAAAAGCAAATAGTGCAGTTTTTGATTGGGACTGAGAAAGAGGCAGCAGGCTAGCTTTGGTCTCCAGAAATTGCCTTTTGGGGGGGTTGCCTCTCTGGAGATATGATGGGATCAGTGTAAAAGCCGGAAATGGCCCTTAAAAAAAAACAAACACCATGCCAAAAACAATGGCATGTGTTAGAGACACTTGAGAACAATATTTTAGGGTTGAAACCTTTTCAATATTATATTGTTATTAACCCCATAATACCATGAACCCATCCAAATGGAACTGAATGGCCTGGAATGCCAACATCCAAGCAAACCAAACCAGCCAAATTCACTCATCACACGACTGTATGGGAGGGATGCAATGAGCCATAAAACTTCCACAAAAACCAGGTTCCAACACCCATTCCGGGCAATAGTCCATATTCCAGAAAACGGCCCAGAACACCAAATTCCAAGTGAGCCAAATCAACAAAATTCACCAGTCACACATGACTGAACATCAGAGTGGGTAATCCCCACTATCCTATGCCCCCCTCAGACAATGTCTGAGGATTACCATAGGATTGTTCCCTTAGCCAGCATAAAATACAGAATTTAAGTACTCTCTCTTATTCAAATGTAAAGGAAATGTTAGTCTTGGGTAGGTATGTGGAATGTTGTTTAATAACCTCAGCTGTTGGGGATGTATGGCAGCGGGTAAGCTGTCTCCTTTGTTTATATTCTTTTGTTCAATATACTCCCTACCCAGCTCAGCAAACAGCAAATGCAAGTTATTTTTTTATTGGCCAGGTTACACCCGTTTGGTCTCTGATCTGCTGCATCTGCAAAACTCAGTTGTTCATGTTCTCCCAGCTCTAATAATTGCTCAGTAAAACTTGCTTCGGCAACAGACTCCAGAATTTAAATTATTATAATTTCAAGAGTTTTCTTACCTGTGAATAGCCTTAAAAACTGATTATTAACTCTCAAGGTATTATTTCAGTCCTATGCATGTTTACTCTGAAGTAAGCCCTGTTGAGTTCAATTGAACTTCCTCCTAGGTAAGTGAGTATTGTGGCTTTAAAAATGTATTGGTTAATAAATCAATGTCAGATTGTAATATTAATAGTCCCTTTGAAACAGATTCTATAAAATATCACAGTTAGTGGCTGTTTTGCTTGAGTCTTAATGGGTCATTAAGCAAAACCAGACATTAACTGCTGGTGTAAGCTTCCATTCAGATTGATTACAGTTGCAATCCTATGCACATTTTCTTGGGAGCAAGCCCCTGAAATATACTGGAACTTACTTCTGAGTAAACATGCATAGGATTGCACTGTAAAGTAATCTAATGTTTGTAGCGGGTTTACGTTCCTGGATTTTATATTTTTAAAAGTTGGACTCCCTTAGGATTTTACTGGAATTGGCTTTAAAAGGTGTAATGTTTACATATCATATAATGGCACAAATAATTTTTGTTTTCGCTCACCTTTTAAGGATAGCTTTGAGAGCAATTCTATGGCCCCTGGCTGAAGTCTGAGGGGCCATAGGAAGCTGGGGATTTCCTAGGACTTTGGGGGGGGGGGGACAGAGTGGAGATTCCCTCTTGCAAGCCCCTCTCAGCTCCAAGAAGGCTGTGGATCTACTAGATCCTGTGGCCTCTCAGCCCCTATCCCAGCCCCTGCCAGAATGAGTCAACTAGATGGGCTCAGAGGCCTGTCTAGGGGAAAATACTACAAAGGAGACTAAAAAGGAGAGACTAAAAACCCTCTGTTGCTCCTCCTGCCCTGCCAGGAAGAACCCAGTAGGGCAGAGGATGATTGGAAGCCTCTAATCTCATCATTTGGGGGCATCAAACCCATAGGACTTAACCCTTTATCACAATTTTTAATGTTGTATATTTTGTTGTCCTTCTTCCAGATGATTCCTTCACTTTTGAAGCACCCAGGGCTACTTTTGGATGACCTATTTCAAAGACAGTTCATAATAATTTTATCTTTTATTTAAAAAATATACTTCCACAACCAGAATTCATAAGGCACCAGTTTAAAAAAAAAAAGTAGAAGCAGTGCTTTTTTTCTGGAGAAAAGGGTACCGGAACTCTTGGATTACATTTCCTCGGGAGTAGATGGCGATTAAATTGTAATGTAATTAATAGAAGAAAAGGTGCTGGAACTCAGTTCCGGTGAGTTCCACCAGAAAAAAAGCCCTGAGTAGAAGTAAACCAATTCAAGTTTTTTCAAAGCAAAAAAGCATACTTTAGTGCTACATAAAACAAAGCTTGTTTATTTGTTTGTTTTCCAGGGGGAAAGCCTCTGTCATAGAAAAGGGGGAATCTGCCTGCTCAACAAGGGATATTTTTAAAGACCATAACCACAAACCCAAGCCCTGTGCATGTTCCAGCGTGTGCACGCGTCTATGCAAACTGGTTCCAATTTTGATGCTGCTAATGCCAAGTCTGTGACAAGCAAAACATCTCTCCTCCTTGATCTAATTTCAGAGGATAAAGTGTTCCTGCCATGTTTTACCAAAACCTGGATGGATGAGGTGAGCGGGTCAACTCCGGGCCCAAACAGACATTATTTGATTTATATCCCTCTTTTCCATCAAAAAATAGTGCTCCAGGATGCTAACAATGATAAAACCAAGATTAAAACAAAAACATAATGAAAACCTTCATAAAAACAAATAAATTAAAAGCACAATTAAAAACACAATAAAAGAAATAAGCATCACCCAACCCAATAAAACCCCTTTCAGCAACAGCTAAGTATCTAGCAGCTACATCTTTTCTTTTTTTTCATTTCTACTCCAGAGAAGGCACAGGGTGTTTGTGTGTGATCTGGATTGGGATCCTAGCATGGGGGGTAGGGGGGCTCTTAAGATCCAGATTGGGCCCTCTGCGCCTACTCTACTGCTAGATATGGATTTGGCCCTCTGATGCACCTTGTTCCAGCTGGGTTTTTGGCCCGCGATCAACCTCAAGACAAGGCATGGGTGGAGGAGTAGCTATTATTCTTCATGAGTCATTCTCCTTACACAGGTTTCCGGCGCAGACTATAGCCACATTCAGGCATTATGTGTAAACAGGAAACATCAATGTGTTGTGGGAGCATGGATCTGCAAACGCCAGCCCCAGCCCCAATGTCCTTGCATGTACCGGCTCTGCCCTTTCCGCCCTTGCATTGAATGGGCAGGGCTGAAGGAGGCTTCTGTGTGCATATTCACTTGAATGCAAATAGAAGCCTCTGGATGCTCTGGACACACAGAAGTCTTCGACTTCATATCTTCCTGCTCAGCGTGGGAAGGGTGAAGATGGGGGTGTTGGGGGTGGGGCTGCCGTGGGTGACCCCTGTGACCTCTACACAGGTTGATGTTTCCTGTTCAGGCATAATTGTGTGTTCCAGTGTTGAGTTCCAGGGGTAGGCTGAGGAATGATGCTGGTATACTTTCCACCTTGCTGCCCAGCAGATTCCCTAACTGAGAGGTCAGAACTGGTCTTGAACCTCATATTTGTGTTGCTGGGAGGCCTCAGTATCCATACCAAGTCAGTCTCTGGTTCAGCTGAGGACTTGATGGCCACAGTGACTATCCCACATTGTTTTGGGCCCAACACATGTTAAAGGATTCACACACACACTGGACTTACTTTTCTGCATAGGTCAGGATTTTGGTGATCTGATGATAGTAACCCATTGTCATGGTCAGATCATTACCTGATTAAAGCATATGATGTGAACACTCCTGGCAAAAGTAGGGAACCTGTTTGGGTGGTCTACACCTGAAGAGGTATGGATCTGCTTGGTTTCCAGAATACTTTTGTGGATTTAAGTTGTAGCAATGGTGACTCTATTTTATTTTATTTTTATTTATTACATTTTTCCTCTTGCAAAGAACCCAAGGCAGTTCACATGGTTCTCCTCCGCTCCATTTTATCCTCACAACAACCCTGTGAGGTAGGTTAGGCTGAGAGTTAGTGACTGGCCCAAAGTCACCCAGAGCGCTTCATGACTGAGTGGGGACTAGAACCTGGGGACTAAGTGGGGACTAGAATCTCTCCCGAGTTCCAGTCCAACACTCTAACCACTGCATCACACTGGCTCTCACCATGTATCAATAATAATGAGCAGACAGCTCTGTCACACAGCAAAGTATCCCCCATCCCTGCAATTAGAAACCTCTTGTAATTAGATCAGTTACATTTTCATAAACTAAATGTCCCATAGACCTTTTTACAATTTCAGTGAATTTTAGGTGACACATATTCTGTGTATGTAGGTTCAACAGTGGATTAGAAATTTGTGATAGCTACCCATTTGTCAATGGTTTTCAGCATGCAGTACAACTAGTAGGATTCCTATATGTCAGATCAAGCTATGGATGTGCAACACTGGAAAACTTCTGTTTGAGCTCGATGGACTTCCGACACATTTGTGCAAATCGGGGCAACTTATTAGATCCGAGTCATCGTTGTACTTGTTGTTGTTGTAGTAGCATTTAACATGAGAAGTATGCAAGCATCCTCCTCTCACTGGATATGCGCACACTCCACCTTGAATTTTCTAACAGTAAATTTCAGATTTGTGCAAAATTCAGGGCTCCGCTCCGCAATATGCACAAATTTATGCCATTTGCGCAATTTGTGTAAATTTGTGCAAATTGCAGAGCAGAGGCCCAAATTTTGCACAAAATTCCCTGCTTTAAAAAAAAAATTATGCAAAATGCAGCCTATTTTAAAAATGGAAGTCCATGTGCTGGCTTCACTTGCATCAGATTGAGTCGGCAGCAGCACAGGGTTGACAGAACAGAATCCATGGGGCTGAGTCGAGAAAAATCCATCAGATTTTCACCCCCCTATCGGATTCCTCACAAATCCCTAGATCAAACAAAGCATATCCTCCTGTAAAAGGAAATCGACATGCTAGCTGTTACCTTTAAGGCCCTACCATCTCCTCCCTCTGAGAATACCAGAGGCCCTGCTCATTGGCCCACCTTTAAGATCAGTTAGACTGGTGGGTATTATGGACAGGGCCTGCTCTGTAGTGTCCCCTAGCTTATGAAACTCCAGTACCCTTTTGGAACTCACTTATGGCATGGTTGTCCCCTTCAGTTGTGATATTCAAAAAGTCTTTTAAAACAGTTTTTAATTGATGTGCTTGCTGGATATGTTACTGTTAAATTATTTTATTGCTGTGGCTTGGAAATGGTTTTATACTGTAATATTTTAATTATACAGTAATATTTTAATGACTGTGTTTTTTCTGTTCCTTGAACATTAACTTTTTATTAATAATCTGATATTGCATTGAATTTCATTGGTACGTTGTAAATATTTTAAATAATATAAATATTTTAAATATTGAAATCTAAACAGCAATATTGGTAGCAGTGTGTGAGGGCCTCTTCTGTGGCAGCACCCTGGTGGAGCTGCCTGCCCCAGGAACTTAGATTATCTTTATCATTAGTAGTGTTCCTCCGGTACTTGAAGACTTCTTTTTCAGAAAGCTTTTAACTCTGTTGTGGTTGTAAGTTGTTTAGCATTATATGTTGGCTGGCCTTCTGTGGTCCCCCCCCCCCCTTAGGCTCTTTGAAGTTGTGGAACATATTTTATTATTTGAATGGTATCAATTATAGTTATTTTAATTTGGTCTGTTTGTTTGATTTTGTAAGTTACTTTGAGTGCATCTGTAAGGAGGAGAGAAGTGGGATAAAGCTTTTAATATAGATAAGAACATAAGGAGTGCCATGCTGGATCAGACCAAGGGTCCATGTAGTCCAGCATTCTGTTCACACAACGGCCAACCAGCGACCACGGGATCCTACAAGCAGGGCATGAGTGCAACAGCACCCTCCTGCCCATGTTTCCCAGCAACTGGTGAGCATAGGCATACTGCCTCAGAGAAGAACACAGGTTGTTGTTATCTTAAAAAGTCATAAAATTGATAGATCATATTGTCAGCCGATGCACTTGAACCCAGACAAAGCTATTAAGAAATTGTGATTTACATTGATCAACAAAATTTTCAAGCTGCAAAAGGTGAATAAATCAGTGCTAAGTGCTTTAGATGACATCCTATGTTGTGTAACATGTATATGAAATTAATTTTTATGAATTTTTTATTTTTATGAATTATTTTTATGAATAGTTGCAGAACAGACAGATTTATGTTGTCTCTTCAAGACTACAGTTGTCTCAATCCTAAATCCATTTATGCTGCAATCCTATACCCACTTACCTGGGAGTATGCCTCATTGAACTCAGTGGGGCTTACTTCTAAGTATGTATAGGATTGTGATGTTACTTGATTTTAATAAGACATACTTCTTCCAAGTACGTTTGCTTTGGAGAGCAGACCGAGACTACTGAAGTGATATTGCTTGAATTCAAGATATTGCACGGCAAAGTGGCGGGGGTGGGCAGGAGGATCACATGTGAACATCATGTGCCTGATACTATGAAAACAGCTCAGTACATTCCATTTTTTGAGAATCCCCATCTGTCAAATGTTATCAGATGGTATATCTTTAGCGCTCTCTGAAACCATCTTGTACTCTAAAATTCCCCACAGCAACGAATCATGAAAAGGCTGCACTGTTTTTGTACCTTATTAATTAAAACATTTACAGCTTGAGCTGTATTTATTTTTGACTAGCAAATGCTCAGCAAACTGTTACCTATCTAATCAGCCGTAAGACAAGAATGCATCTTCCAGCAGGCGGAAGCTGGGCCTGGGCTTTGGGCACAATCCATGGGGAAGCATGCCAGAACGTGCTCTGTGGAAACAAGCAGGAGCTGAGCAACAGTCCTCTCATTCAGTTCAATAGGGCTTGTATGCCTGAGGTTCCCCCTTGGTTGGGCCTAAAGATCTGGAAACTGTAGCCCTAGTCAGATGTTTCCAGTCTGGGTAGAGCAAACACACAAGGAAGGAAGCATCTGCTAGCCCTGCTCCCTCCCTTGTTGTGTTCATTGTCCTTTACACGTGGAGGGAGACCCCTATATCTGAAAAATTGGCTTTCTGGGTCGCCTGGAGAGCCTCCACGGAGACAGGAGGCTCCCCTCTTCAGAACCCTCTACATCAGTGTTCTCCAACCTTGGGTCCCCAGATGTTTTTGGCCTACAACTCCCAGCATGCCCCAGCCAGCTGTGCTGGCTGGGGCATGCTGGGAGTTGTAGGCCAAAAACATCTGGGGACCCAAGGTTGGAGAACACTGCTCTACATGTAAAGAGTGATGAATGTGACAACAGAAAAGGGTTAGCGCTCTCTCCCTTTTCACATTTGTGCTCTACCCAGATTGGGAATGTCTTAGCCCTATTCAGGGGTTCTGTTTCAGGTTATTTTTATTCTCAATGCGCGAGGAGAAGGAGTGCTCCAGCCCCACCCCTCTTCTTCATCGCATTTGTCACCTTCAACTTGTGGAGAACGACTGCCTGAAGAGAAAATCCTGCTGTATCCATGGAGGCTCTCTACATGAGCCAGAAGGCTGATTTTCCCACGTTCTGGCTCGTGTGGAAAGCCTCCAAGGATACAGGTCGCTCTCCTCTTCAGACTGTCGTCCTCCATGAGTTGAGAGCCACAGCAATGCAGGAGGAGGAGGCAGGGTAAAGCACTTCTTCTCCTTGCATGTTGATCAGAACCAGAAATTGAATATCTGAATAGGGCCTATATGTAAGTAATTTAGCAGAAACCAATAAATACTTTTAAAAACCGTAAACCCCCTAGGCCCACTTGCATTCCTTAAGTCTAAGACAGAAAAAAAAAAAAGTATTCTATGACATGGGAGAATACATTAAGCTATAATAGTACTTGCTCCCCACTTTAATAGCAGACCACAGTGCATTATGCCAATTAATAAGCCAGAACAGGTCAAAACCAAAGCCCATTTTAGTAGATAGGAATCATCCATTGAATTTAACCCACAATGAAACTAGGCATAATGGAACTAGAGTTTGCCTCAAGGAGCTTATATTATAATTTATTGTATGTGATAATAACATAAGTACGATTTCGTTATAGATTAGTAACAGAATGAAGTAGATTCATATAGAGCCACTCGCCTCTGTTGAAAGGAGTGTAAGATGCTTTTTAGGTGTTACAAGTAGTGGCCTGTGAGTTGCTTTTCCATTAGCTTGTCTCACAACATATAATACTTTATCGAGTGAAGGATAGTGGGAGTGCGACCCTGTTAATTCTACTCAATCTCTCAGCGGCTTTCAATACTATTGACCATGGTATCCTCCTGGATCGGTTCTGCGGGTTGGGCATTGGAGGCACTGTGTTACAGTGGTTTCGGTCCTACTTCTGGGGTCTATTTCAGAGAGTAAGATTGGGTGACTATTCCTTGGACCCTTGGCAATTGTGCAGTGGGGTTCCGCAAGGTACCATCTTGTCCCCAGTGCTGTTTAACATCTATATGAAGCTCCTGGGAGCAGTCATTAGGGAATTTGGAGTCCAGTACCATCAGTATACTGATGACACACCGCTCTAAATCCCTGTGACAACTGAATCAGGAGAGGCTGTGCAAGTCCTGGATCGGTGCCTGAACTCAGTGATGGGCTGGATGAGGACCAATAAGCTGAGGCTGAATCCTGGCAAGATGGAAGCCCTGTGGGTGAGTGGTTCCCGAGTCTGGGAGATAGGCTCATTGACTGTTCTGGATGGGGTTGCACTCCCTTTGAAAGATCAGGTTTGTAGTCTGGGGGTACTCCTAGATCCATCATGGTCACTGGACTCCCAAGTGACTGTGGCGGCTCGGAGTGCCTTTTACCAACTTTGATTGGTTTGCCAGCTACGGCCTCTCTTGGACGGATAGCTTGGCCACAGTGATACAGGTGCTAGTAACCTCAAGACTGGATTACTGCAATGCGCTCTATGTGAGGCTGCCCTTAAGGCCGCTCTGGAAGCTGGAGCTAGTGTAGAATGCAGCAGCTTGGCTATTGTCAGGAGCTGCCCCTTTTCAGCATGCAACTCCTTTGCAGAAGGAACTGCACTGGCTACCTATTTGCTACCGGGTCAGGTTTAAGGTTCTGGTACTTGTGTACAAAGCCTGAAACAACTTTGGACCAGGTTACCTGAGAGAGCGCCTCCTCCCATACCAACCTGCCCAGTCGCTGAGGTCATCAGATGGCATGCTCCTGGTGGTTCCTCATGGACCTTTGGCCCGACTGGAGTCAACCAGGAGAAGAGCCTTCAGTGTGGTGGCTCCATTTCTGTGGAACTCCCTGCCTCTGGAGGTCAGGCAGGCTCCGACATTGTGCTGCTTTCGGCACCTGCTGAAGACCTCCTTGTTCCAGGAAGCCTTCTCTGCTCTTCAACCACCAGTGTAATTTTAGTTTGTTCTCAATGTATTGTTTTTGTTTCTATTATCTGTTTTTGTCTTTTTATTGTTCACTGCTCCGGAATCTGCTTGATGTGGAGTGGTAAACAAATACAGTAGTAGTGGTGGTGATGGTGATGGTGATGACGATGACGATGACGATGACGATGACGACGACGACGACGACGACGACGACGACGATGATGATGATGTTTAAAGGCCCACCACATGGGCAAGGCCAATTGTGTGGTGGGTTCATACTACTCAGTCATTGCCCCCGATCTTGGCTGGATGACAATTACATGGGCGGAAAGGACTCATACAATTGGTCCCATTGATGTGTTTCTGGGCTTTTAGATGTTACCACAGCACTGTGGAAAAGTGGCTCCCACGTTACTATTGCAAACATCTAAAGAAAACGTTAGATCTATTTTAGCTGAAAGCATTTTATGTATGTTCTAGGACTTCCTGCATGATCATTTTTATGTAAGATATATGCAGATGTTGCCATGTTGCAAACATTTCCTTCCCACACACCCTCCCAAGAAAAAAACACCACAAAATCTGTTCCAGGGAAATCATATTTACCCAGCAGTCAAACAAAGCAATTATATTTTGGGGGAATGTGATTCATTTGAGTCAACTTTCAGTTGACAATGTATGCTTTTCATTTAGCTTACAGAGCTAAACATACTATTTTTTGGTCCTGAATAAATATATTTCATTGTATAATTTTTGCTTTGGATTAAAACTTGTTGCCATTGGCATTAGACAGCACAGCAGCCTAGGGAAAGTTTGGCTGTATTTCTATGCCTGAAACTAAGGTAACAGCAACATGGTTTGTTTCAACCATCAGAAATAAATGGAATATGTTAGGCTACAATCCTAAGTATACTTACTAGGGTGTAAGTCCTATTGAACTTAACAAGATGTACAGGCAGTCCCTGAGTTAAGTATATCCGACTTACAGACGACTCATACTTAAGAACGGACTTCCAGGTTCCCCGGCGCTACGTCGTTTACGTAGTGTACATAGTGTAGTATACTACGCAATTTGCGTAAGTTACGCAATTTGTGTAAATGCCGATTCCCCCCCCCCCCCATAGAACACTATGGTGTTCCGACTTACATACAAATTCAACTTAAGGACATTCTTAGGAATGGAACTCGTTTGTAACATGGGGACTGCCTGTACTTCTGAACACACAAACTTAGTTAGGACTGAGTATGGCCAGTACAAAACTAGTGTATTCTTTTTTTTTAAAGATCACATCTTGTGTATTGCAACACAAATCAGTAGATAGATACAAATGGGACTTGCAATAACATGTTAATGTGTGGAGTACTTCTGTTCAGGATTCCAGCCTCCTCTTCCTGGAGACTCCATTCCATTCTCCCTCCCTGGTTTTCTGTCCCCCTGCCCTCCAGCAGTCAGTCTGTGGCCACTGAGCATGGTCAGTCTTCATTGGGATATTTCAGGTCCCTCGCCCCTTAGGTTTTCCTCCCTAAAGTTCCCCCCCTAAAGGTTTGGGGGGGTTGTTTGTTTTGTATTGTATTTCTGCAAACATTGGAGTTCCCCCAGATTAGTGGCTTTTTGGCTGCCTAAGGATCCATACCTGGAGAACTGAGTTGAGTTCACTGTTAGTATATATGATGGATAAGCTGCACTATATACCAAGTTGTTTGTTGGTATATGGTTTGTTGTTTGTTTGTTTTGTATTGTATTTCTGCAAACCTTGGAGTTCCCCCAGATTAGTGGCTTTTTGGCTGCCTAAGGATCCATACCTGGAGAACTGAGTTCACTGTTAGTATATATGATGGATAAGCTGCACTATATACCAAGTTTACACTGCAGTTAAAACAGACTGATCAAACTCTGGCTGAGAAAGCATTAGCAGGAACGGCAGCAATCTAACTAGTGATATTAAGATTGCCTTTTCCCTCTCTCTCTTGCATAGAGGGGCTAGACGGGGTGATGAAAGTGACGTCTTATTTGTAATCATGGATGTCAGAGGCACGATCCAACAGCTGAAATCAAACAATTAGGTTCCAAAAAGCACTTACTATTGCAGTATCACTGTCTAGAGCCTGTGACATCACCAGTGGAAGGTAACAACTTCTTCTCCCTGAAGTGCCAGAGCAATTTCAAAGTTATTTCTAAGTTTTAAAAAGCGACAACAGTAAGACTATGTGCATAGTCACTTACCGTATCTACCTGAGCATTCACATAGCTCCTTTAAAAGAAACATAAACCAGTAAGCCATAGATGCCCCCACAGCAGTGCTGCACCATTTCAAGGACATTTTCATGTTTTTTTAAAAATCCATTTGTCTTTGAATAGTGCGTCCTCCCTGCCACAGCCCAGTCCAGCCCATTACATTTTCCTTAGGAGAGAAACTGAGTAGAAGAGAAGCTCTTTACAATCCATTCTAGTCAATTTCAGCCCTCTGTAGGGTTTAGGCTGGGAAAGGGATGTAATTAAGAAAGACAAAAATAGAGTGCATAGACTAGATTCTCTTGCAGCCAGAATCTACCACTACCCAGCATCTCTTCCATTATGCTTATCAAGCCACTTGCACTAATGCAAGATCATGGGTAGTGTCACCACAACACTTCTAAGAATTCTGCTCCTGTTGGTCTGTGGAAGAGTGCCTGGATGCAACCCTAGTTGGCCATGGTGTAGTGGAGCACTGTAGGGACACAGCACTGGCACTTCTTTATTAGCAAGGATGCTGATGTCATCTGCCACTCCCATCAGAATTCCCTCTTCCCTCTGAGCTTAGCTGCAATTCTCACAGTAGCTGCGGGGGGGGGGGGGAATGAATTTTCCCAACAACAATATTTTGTTCCCTTTTGTAATGCAACATATTTTGGGGTGGCTTGGTTTTGAATGGGCAATTAAGACCCATTAAGTTTGCAAAACACCTATTCCTGGGGTAGATCAAAACTATTGGATCAAAGAGAGCCAGTGTGGCGTAGTGGTGAGAGTGTTGGACTGGAAGTCGGGAGATCCGGGTTCTAGTCCCTGCTCAGCCATGAAACTCTCTGGGTGACTTTGGGCCAGTCACTGACTCTCAGCCTAACCTACCTCACAGGTTTGTTGTGAGGATAAAATGGAGAGGAGGAGGAGGAGGATTATGTAAGCCACCATGGGTTCCTTGCAGGAAAAAAGGCAGGGTATAAATATAATACATAAACAAACACAGCTGCCTGAATTTTTGGACTCTCCTTGGGGGCGTGCCTATGGGGGCTGCCATGATGAGCAACTCCACTGCAAAATTCAGCACTGCATCACTGCTAGTTGATCTAACACAAGGCCTTTAGTGGGCCGTCTAGCTGCCTTATTCATGGAATTTACAGGGGGTCCCAGCGTTGTCATCTTCTATTTGTAACCCTCCCATGTTTTCCCACTGCTTTTCCCATGTTTTTTTTTTTTTTCTTACCACAGAAAATCCATCAAGGAGACAAAGATGGAATAGCTGCACAATGTCTTTTGATTGGCAGCACTAGGTGCTGTCCATCTGGAAGCACCCCTTTTCTTTGCAGTGTGCTGCTGCTTGACAATAGAAAAAAAAATTCTGACAAAGCAGACAGCCTTTAGGAAGCGAAGTTCAGAGATGGACTCTAAAGGTTATTTATTTACCCCAGACGCACCAAGGAAATCTGTGTGCAGAAGTAGGTTTATGGTCATGCTTTCCCTTGCTGAATCAGGAACTGTGTCCACAAATCAGATGAGTCATCCAGTGTGACCTCCGCAATCCACTCTGCAGTGCTTAAACAGGAATGCGCATTTCAGTTCTCTGTCTCCGGTCACGGTCATGTACAATATGTTGTTATATGGACTATCTCTGGACTGGGCCATAGAGATGTGGGAGAAAAATAGTGCAAATGAATAGCCTTTAGTACAAACGCATGAATGTCTGTGAACCTCATTTTATTGATCTTCTGCATAGGTACAAATAATAAATACAACTGACTGATGAAGCATGTTCAGAAAAGTGCCATCTAGTCACAGTGCCAAAGTGGCCAGAGCATTTTACTTAACAGCATTAGTAATTATGTTTAATAACAGAGAAAATTTCCATTCTCATCAAGTGGATTTATGCTCCAATCTGTTCATCTAGTCTTCACTGAGCTCAGGGATGTCAGAAGATCCAGTTCAGGTTTATCTACACAACATCCCTTGATTAACTCCTGATTTATTTTCATACTTTTCTCACTGTTTCTTCTTTACTGCAACTGAAATTAATTTCATAAAGGTTTGGGAGATAATGACCTTTATTTCTTTACTCATCAATCCATTCAAGTCAGATATGGTGTGATGCATGTGTTATTGGTGACAATCCTTGACATTATTTTATAGCTTCTACTATTTCATTGTTATATTTGACAATGCAATTATATATAGTTGATTACTTGATTTGTGTTGCCTGAAAATATGTTCTTAGATGGTACATAGACGCCCAACAGTAATATTGCTGAGCACTTCTGTTGATCTTTTTGATGGCATGATTCTTGATATAGGTGAAGCTTTTTTTCATACGATTTGACTAGCTAAATTTATTTAGACCCGCGAGCCTGCCTTATCCCAAAGATGCAAGGCATGCAGCAGTACCTCCTCGCTTGCACAGTTGTGAAACAGTTCACTATACTGCTATTACTGATATCTTACATATTGAAGAATGGATTGTGAGAGATAGACTTTACAGACATTGCCAATGTCTGTAAAGGATAAGTCATAGATGAGCTGGGATTTAAACTGGGTCTCCCAACTCCAAGTTAATATTGTGGTTGTGATCCAAAACTCTGTGGCACTCAAATTAACACAGGAATTCCAATGCACACTAAGGGCATATCCACACTACAAACCTGTAACAGTTTTATACCAGTTTGTCATGGATTACTCCATAAAAACTTTCAAATTGTAGTTTGGAGAAGGTACTGAGAATTCTCTCCCTAGACATATACTCACACAGACACAAACACACACATCTACAGTTTCCCCCAAGAAAAGGAAATGAGTGGTAAACTTATTGATGTAGACTATACATTCTGAGGTCCACATGAGCAAGATCTTTTCCATTCACTTCAATGGCATAGAATGTTTCTTGCATATCTTTGCATGTGCTCAGCATTCCTTGACACTGAAGAGAATGGAGGCAGGCAACCCATATTCCCTTGAAAGTTTTGTGTTGTGTTGCGTGTGTATCAGTCTTCATGCATACTGAAGCTGTTGGATTAGGGCAGGGGGTCCCCAACGGTTTTGGACCCATGGGCACCTTTCGGAATTTGAGAAACTGCTGTGGGCACCACCACAAAATTCCTAATCAGTGGATTGCTGCTTTGGCATCTACCTGTTGTGTCTATGGATCTTAGGCTACATCTTATTCAGCAAAAACTTTTGTTTCATGTCTATTGGACACCACAACATCTCTTTAATAAGTGATTGTCTAATACAGCTAATGCTTCTTTGAAACATGTTTTGGCAATGTCTAGTAGTTACTTCTTTTTTGTACTGGAACAGTCTTTAATATTCACTGATATACATGCTCTTTTAAATTATTTACCGGCTTCATGGAAATTAACAAATGGTCAGCGTAAATGGATTCTCTGTGCCCTTTTGACAGCTCAAAGACTGATATTACAAAATTGAAAGGATAAGCACTCACCTCTTATAATGCAATGGACTGAGGACCTTACAACGCTTTCAATATTTGAACAGGTGGCATATAGACACCACCTCTAAATGGATACTTATTTGAATATTTGGTCCGGTTTTTTTAAGCCTATGTATAATTGCTAGAAAGTTGCATGCATTTCATATGCATTGATTTCTATGGGTATGTACAGATCCATGTATGTATTATTATTATTTTTTAAAAAAACAAGATTAAAAAAAATGTTTTGCAGGTGCCCGCCAGTGCCACATTGGGGGACCCCTTCATGTGTGCCACATTAGGAACCCCTAGATTAGGGTGTCTGTCGTAGGGATGGAAGAGAAATTAATTTCATTCACATTTTAATATGAACCAACCTAGTTTGCACTTCCCAGACCTATGCAGTCATCTGAACTACAATTATCCTTGTGTTTTTGCACTCCTCCAAATTTTGTGTTGCAAAATTGTGTGTTAGAGGAAGCTGACTATGAAAATGCATACATTAGTGGAAATTGAGTACAAAAGTGCATACACTAAGGGAAACTGCATATAGAAAGGCATCTATTCGGGCAAATTGCTTGCAAGAATGCATATATTAAGGAAAATTGCAAACAAAAATGTGTGTATTAAGAAAAATGCAAACAAAAATGCATGCAAATGTTCATGCTGACTTTTTACCAGAACATTTGCGAACTAATGCAGAAATGGGATGGGAAAATGTGTGCTTCAAAACGTTTGAAAGTTGTGGAAAGTGAAACAGACAGATTTGTCTATCCCTATGACTACTGAACCACTTCCACGGCAGATTCAGTGCTTACCACATGCACATTGAACCAATCATATTCAGAAGCATCTTGTGAAGTGGCCCGTAATGTCATGAGTATAGTCACATCCACTATTCCTTCCTGCACATTCCAGTAATTCCCTGGCTTGACTCAGCTACAAGATTGCAAGCTTACAAGAGACCCACACCTAGCCTTCTGAAGGGAAGTCCTTGGCCCAATTTTCTTCACTTTCAGCAACAACAATTCAAAGGTTCCCCCCCCCCCTATGGGTTTCAGTTATTTCCACGGAACTTGCTTCTAGTCCTGAGTGCCATGTAGGCTCCAGTGTGAACATGATACTCCAGTACTTTTACTTGAAGTGCAGATGGGGGAGCTATATGTGAGAGAACTGGAGCTCTTTGGTGTCAAGGAATTGCTGGCTGGTGAATATGTTAGGACTAGGATATTAATGAGTTTGAAAGCCCCTACTGAAATAAGGCTGGGATACTTAAGTAGTATCAAAGTGTTTGTTGCTTATAGCCATAGGGCATTACAAACAATACAAAAGTAAAATAAATAATATAATACTTAGAGGCACTTTTTAAATACTGCAGCCTATAGGCAATTGCAATACAGCAGCCTCAGTGTTATGATGCTGAAATTTGATTTCTACATAGATGTATTGTATTGTATGCTGTGTTGGCACATTCATTAGTTTTATATTGCTGTTTTATGTGTATTTTTTATCATTATCATTGTAAAACACTTAGAAAAAAATATTTTATGAGGTGTTTAATAAATTTATTTAATCAATTTTAGGTTTCCTTCATTTGTGTGTGGGTGTGTGTGTGGGGGGGAAATCACTGGTGAATAAAGCAACAAATCACTAAGCCTCAGGTAAAATTATAATAAAATGTTCGTGGACATTACTTTCTTTAAAATAAAAAAATATTAGTCGCAGGCCTTACTGAATACTAAATAAAATAGGCTGAGGTAAGTAAGTAGGTCTTATTGTTTAGACCCTTTCTAGTGCCTTCCGAGCTAGCTTGCATTACTGTATTAAACAGCTGCAACATTGGTAAGAGATAAGGAAAGCAACTAAACCTGTGAGCTAAGCTCTCCTCTTGAGGCTGGACAATAGCCAAGGGGCGGCCGCAGCATCCGCGTCAGTGGTGTGACTGTCTCCTTGCCTGAAGGAACGTTAGCATTAAAGTTATTAACTAGAGCAGTCAGGCTGGCAGTTGGCTACGCAAAGCAATTTATACCATTGTAAATGGATTAGCAAAATGTAATTTCTGTTAACGTTTCAGTTTCAATTATTTCAAATAGATGTTCAGTTAGAAATGTTAAGGAATTGTTTTAATGTGTTTTCTGAGGTAACAATGAAATATGCATGTGTAGCCTTTCCTGTGTGTGTATGTCAGTGCATGGGTGCTTTCAATCCTAGGTATATTTTCTCTTCCGTGGATATAATCTTCTGTGGTGATTTTATTTATTTTTTTAGCTTCTCTCTCTCAAAGTTGCCCATTTCGATACTGGGAAGGAGAAAAAATGGGTGCTTTTGAAAGATGCAGAGTATTATACTAATCAGGAATGTGTAGATTTGAAATGTCTTGAGGAGCTGAGGAAAGCCTGTGGCTGTTCTTATCCTACATGCTCAGCTGGTGTATTTTGACATGAAAAGCCTGAAGCTGTGCAAGAGAAACCAGGAGAGCGACTTCACCACAGTCTGTGCACAGGGAGTGGGGGGGACATTGCCTCTTGGAAGGGGGTCTCTGGATTTTCTTCAAGAATGGCTAATTAGTCCATGTTGCTACCAGCTCAGAAGCCATTAAACAACCTTTAAGGGATTTCGACAATCTCACCTGATTTTATTCTTTTTTTTAAAAAAAGATGCTGCAATTAACCAATAAGGCATGGCAACGAATATGACCATCGGCACAGGATAATCATGTCCTTGGGGTAAAGCAGAAAATGAAGAACAGATGAGTACTTTGAATTCCCTACGGGGGTGATTACCCCATGATAGCTGTAGCTACTGGAGAGGCCACATTGCGATTACAAATTGTTTTGCTTTCATGTAAAATATGTATTATTTAAGGGGAATTACTGTGTTCATTGCTAACTGCCATTTTACATTAGAACTGAAATGTATGTAGCAGAGCCCTCTAAAACGCATGCATGTTACCCATTACACCAAAGGAGGTTCCAGTTCCATATCTTATTTCACAAGAAATCTTGCATGGTGGGCATGCAAACTTTACACTTCTCAAAAATTATCTTGAAATCAGCTGTGTTTAATCGACATTTCTGGAGAATTTAAAGGGGGAGGGGTGTATAAAAGTAGGGCAGCAAGACATGTGGAAAGATTACCTCAGATGAAACTAGTCGAGACGATGCCTAAAGGACTAAGATGATCATCATCCTTGATTCAGAGGAAGGGATATGTCAAGGATGGGAAATGCCATGTGGGAACAGAACAGAGGAAACATATCAGGGCCCAGCCTAATAGCAACACAAACTATCACACTGCTATTGTAGTTACCGTATCTGTTTATTCTGTAGTACTACTAAGATATTTTTTTTTAATGTCAAAGTCATTGCTCTTATATTTGGACATCTGCCTTTCATGGTTATTCATCATTTGTGAGCTTTTCTACACAAGGCTGTTAATCGCTGTATTGTATCTACTTTTGGTTTCGTCACAGTATTGAGATCTGAGCTCTACACAAAGAGCTTTTCCTTCCCTGCTTTTCCACTACATAACCTCTAGGTGACACTGTGCTACAGTGGAATATCACCATTACACAAGTAGGACAATACATTTTCTTTCACTTTCAGAAATAGTACTCCATTTCTGCTGCTCTAAAAAAGACTGGGAAAGTGCTCTTAAAAAAGAGAAGTGAAACTGGAGGACCACAACATCATCTAAATAACCCGTAAACAATAAGGAATCACGAGCGCACAATAAATGCCTCATGTAGAAAAACTGAATAACACCATCCCACTTCCAAAATTGATTTTGAAATTATCTCTCCCCCTTCCCACCAGCTCACCAGAGAAGACTAGGCAATTATTACATGTCAAACTGAACCGAGATCTGTGTAAAAATATTAGTAACAAAATTGTCCTCTTGTAAAAGTAAGCTGTCCAGTCCATTGCAGAAAGAGTAACTATGTGAAGTCAAATAGGTTTGTGCCTTTTGAGGAACTTGGTGTGTGTATGTTAACAGAAAAATCTATCCAATGAGAAAGAAGAATCTTCCCATTAGGAATGTTCAGTGTTTTTAGGGATCTTACTCTCACCCCATGGGTAGCATGTGACTTGCTATGACTGAAGGATATCCTATCAGACGTCATATGCTTTCAGTGCTTCTGCTATAAGTATGACTAAGTCTGAATCCAACCCACATTTTGATAGGATGGCAGGACATAAGGAGGACTAAGGAACTGGACTAGATGAACCATTATCAACACTCCACATATAAAACACTATGGGCAAATTTTGGACACAGCATGCCAGTTTAGATGAAAGCTGACATGGGATTTTATTGCAATATTGTTAATATTAGTTACCATGCATTTGGGTTTACATTACATTTGTGCTACTGAGTTATAGTTGCGGAAGAAGGAGTAAGGATACTCAAAAAAATCACTTGACCCTTCTCTTCACCTCTCACCCGCAAAGCACCATGGACAGCACTGTTGGCTGTCCATGGACGGCAATGCAGCAGTAGAACAAACAATGAGCGTGCTGTGTTTCCCCCAGAATTGGCTGTGCAGCAGAAGAGGTTGATGCAGCTTGCCTGCCTGACCCTGTTTTGCTTTTTGAGGTGGGTGGGGAGACGGAGGCTGACCTTTTTAATTTTTTTATTTTTGTCTAGTGCAGCCACCATACTAAACAGTCCAAGATGAGTGCTCACATACTCCCTTTTTTAGGTATCCTCTTGAGATGCAATGCTCTTGCAAACATCAGGTTGCTGATTCCCAGAGGAATCTAGCAATTGCTTTGCAACTGAGCTATAGTTTTGCTTTAAATCTATTCATTTATTCTTCTAACCTTCAGGAAGCTGAAGGCTCGGTGGGGTTAGTTTGTCTGGAGGCTGTTTATCTTTTTCTGCGCTAGTACTGACAAGCCTCTTTAAAGCTGATATCTTCTTACTAACCCCCCCCACACACACACACACACAAAACTCTATCTGATGGAACCTCATTTGATATAATGTTGGTAAGAGACCAAAACTAGCGGAATCTACCAGACAAGCATCGTGGGTGCTGCTGAAGCAGCTGGTGATCACTGCTCTTCCTGGTTTTAGTTTTAGTTTATATAATATATGATCCCACCCACATCCCTGCTTCTCTCTCATTACTTCTGTGTTGTTTTTTTTAATACTCGGGGCTCTGTATTTTCAGGTCTCACATTATAGATCTTCTCAGACATTTTGTCCAGGGTGCCTGTATGCCAGCCCTCCCCACCCTGGCGCCCTGCAGATGTGTTGGACTATAACTCCCACCATCAGGAGATGATGGGAGTTGTAGTCCAACACATCTGCAGGGCGCAAGAGTGGAAAAGGCTACTGTATGTTGTAGAGTGGGGGAGCAGGCCCACCCCCTGACTGACATAAGTTCAGTCTGCATACATACCACTGTATGCCGGCGGCAGGGTCCTCTCCATGCCATTGGGGTCTCTGCTGCTTTTCCAGGCTTCTTGAGAATGTGGAGAAAGCCCTATTTGTGCAAGTCGTATGTGTTTGGCTGCGACATTATTCCACTGCAGTTGCATCGACCAGGGGCAGCAGGGACAGTGTGCGTGTGTTTTCTGTGTGCAATCCTGCTCCCCGCCCCCTGCCCACACTCTATGCACATTCAGAAGATTTATCTGAAAAGGGTTATGCAAGCACAACATGTTGTATGCAGTTCTACATCTTAATAATATCAGCTTTCTTCTTTTTTAAAGAACAAGTTTCTAGATCTTATGGCTATGAAAGTAGCTTGAAATTATGTGACCAATGATGCTGAATTCTCAGTAGTTTGGGGTGGGGCATAGCTGGCTATTAGGCTTCTCAGTCATCAGAGACAAAGCATCAGTGCCCACATAGCTCTTTCCCCTTCCTCTTGACTAGCTGGAGAACAAGAAATTATGCAAAATAAGCAAGCCTATGCAAATGTGCTTAATGTGCAACATTTATACAGGTCACAGATTTCAGTTTTCCTTGGCACACAGCTGAGGATACCTTAGTGCTGGCTTTATTTATATCTTTATTAGTACACACAGCCCCATTTTCTAAATGATTGATTAAATGTTAGGGCTTCTGCAAAAGTCAGCACAGAGACTTGGAGGGAGAACTATTCAGATTTCCCAAACTCACCTGTCTAACATGCATGCATGTGGGAAAATGTTCAGAGAATAGTCAGTGACAGAGTTGTATGTCTTCGTAAATTATAACACACAACCAACCTGAAAGACACAATTGACACACTTTGTCATATACCAGCAGTGGAGATATTGCTGCTGCTGGCTAACCTATTAATAATTGGTCATATGAATAGTCTGCTGATGTGAGCAGTGTAATGTCTGAAGGTAGGACTTATGGAAGCTTGCAACAGGTAGTTCCATGAGTAAACAATTGCAAGATGCAATATTTTTAAATCACAGAAGTAGCTACTGAAATTGTCCATGAGCTCACTTCAGATGCTGGTTGAAACACAATTAAAATCTTTCAAAATGTAATGTCGTGGAACAATCTTTGGTGCGCTAGACAGATGATCGGGCTCACCGTGGCTTGTTGGTGTACAGATTCTACATCAGCCTCCCCCAATCTGATGCCCTCCAGATGTGATGGCCATGCTGGCTGGACATGATGGAAGTTGTAGACCAACACATCTGGAGGGTACCAGGTTGGGGAAGCCTGTTCTAGATGTACAAAATGGGGCACAGAACTGAACACTGGGCTCATGCACACACAGCCTGCCATGCACAGAATTTCACATGTGTCATATGCAATATCTTTGTGAGGTTTGTATGTGTGAAGGATTGAGGCCTACACAGGCCTGAGTTAGTTGAAGCCTGTAGGCCCAAACATCTCCTGATGGGAGGGGGGCATTTGTGAGTTTCATTTTCACCCAATAGAGTTAAGTTTCATTTCTCCAGTTTGAGGTCACATGATTGTAACTTTCTGGTTCTGTGGGAGTGTTTATAAGGAGCTGCAGATGGCAGACTGAGAGAGCTACATTGGAGAAAGGGTGAAGCAGACAGAGAAGAGAGTCTGACTATCACTAAAGAACTGCAGAACAGCTAAGAGAAAGGCTGGGGAAAGGAATCTCTACTAAGCTTACAGGTGACAGTGTAGCTAGGCTAGAGAACCTTGCGTTATTTTTCCTTTTATTTCCATTATACTGGCTTTTTGTAATCTTACAGCTCTATTTGTGTAACTACCCTAAGTTAATGTGATTCTGCTTTACCAATATTTACTATAGTAAACAGCTATTGTTAAAAGCAAGTTGTTGGAGTGTCTTTTTCACCACGCCTAAGGCCTAATCCCATGTTACTGGGAACAGGAGGTAAAAAGGCAGAGAGTTGGCACCCTGATACAGGAGGGGCTCTTGAAGAGGCAGATATCTTTAAGGAGCTGATCAAGGTGTCCTGGTACAGGTGGAACCTTGACAGTATGCACAATCCATCTACCAGATAGAAGGGTGGATAAATCATGTGGAAAAAAGATATATACATCTTAGGTGTGCATGTGTATACTTTAGGTCACATGCCATATTCTATTAATAGTATATTTGGAAGTTGCTCTCATACCGCCCTGCATGGGAAGCCTGCACGCTGCCGCAAAACATGAACTAGCCTTCAGTATGTCAACTTCTGTTGGATGGTTGTTGTTTTACATTTGAAACAAAGTCAAGCCTAGTGAACCCAACATATTTGAACAGTTCATTTCAGAAATGTTAAAGCATGCAATATTCATTTCTACTGAGATCAAACATAATGTGTAGTTTAAGATCAATATTTTGACATAAAATCATCACAATGTTTTAAAAATTAAACAGCTTCATAAAGTTCTCAAGGAAATGAAAAACATCACATATTTTGAATTGTTGATTGAAAAAAATGAATCAGAGGTGTTTTCTTCAATCAAGTATTTTGATAAAACCCTGTTTTCAGGAAGGAAATTTTTATTGGGAAAAGATGTGCCAGTTGCAAGCAGACTAATTGGGCATGATCTGTAGTCCAATTTACTTTCTGATCCTTCGAGCCAGTGCACTAGAAAGCAGGTAGGATGGGGTACACTGACTATTGGGAGAGCACAACATCCCAAGTTTTGTTGCTTAACAAATGATGATGATGCACTGAGCAAAGAGGTTGGTCTAGATGTCCTTCAAGGTCATCTAACTCTAACATTCTGGAGATTAGAGACAGAGACTCAAACAGCCAGTTGGAGTTGATCTGTGCAACTGATGTGGCAGAGGAGTTGTCTGTTCAGGAACAGAGCATGATGGTACTGTACACCATTTTTGCCTAACTCTGTGCAAAAAAGCTTTAAATGTGATTGGTAGATTACATTTGGAGTGGTTGCTGTTGTCAGCATAATATTATCATCCATTACAGGTGATCTGGAATGATTTACTAAAGCTGCAATCCTATACACACTTACCTCGGAGTTTGTCCTATTGAACACAATGGGACTTATTTCTGAGTAGATGTGCATAGGATTGCACTGCAAATCATCTTGCAACACCAGTTTATCAAAACTTGCAACACCACTTTACCAAAAATTATGCAAAGATGGTGTGCAGCACCATCATGCTCTGTTCCTGAACAGACAACTTCTCTGCCACCTCAGTTGCAGAGATCAACTCCAGCTGGCTCTTTGAGTCTCTGTCTCTAACCTCCATTCAAAATTATCATAGAACGTAAGAGTTGGAAGGGACCTTGAAGGACATCCAGTTCAACCCCTTTGCTCAATGCATCATCATCATTATCTGTTAAGCATCTAAATAGAACCAGGGGTTGTACAAAATTTAAATTATACAGGGATCAATAAAGATAATCAGCATAAATACTAGAGCTATTATAGTCCTGCAGGCCTCTAACATATGTGGTGGTTCTGTCCAATGATAAAAGTTTTGGGTTACATTTTTGAAAGAAAGGGGGGGGGGGAAGTATGAATTAACATTTTGTTATTTGTTGAACTTTTACTTACTGGACTCAGACTCCACAAAACTAACAGGTTTATTAACTAATATAAAGTGACAGATTTAAGGTACAAAGCATAGCTGGCTGGGGCATGCTGGGAATTGTAGGCCTTTTTCTGTCTAAACTTGCATAGGATAGCACCCTTGTATTATTAAACAGGGTTTAATATACAGTTCCTTGGCAGGGCTCTCAACACAGTCCTGCAGCAGGACTTCTCTTGGAAGAGAGGGAGGGGGAGGCTGGAAGGCATGGCTGTACTGCAGGGGATATGCACAGTTAATTCACAGTGCCTGAATATATCCATACAACTATGAAATCCAATAGTAATGTAACGATTGTGTTATATTAGGGACAGAAATGTGTACAAATAACATTATACTTTAACGCCCACCTGATGGTTGCTAAACTCATGATAGAAAAGAAAAAAACCCTGGCATATACCAGCAATACTTGTAATAAAAGAATGAATCATTAAGGTTTGGCAAATTTCACAAATGTCAAAAATACCTGAAATCGCAAATTAAGAACAGGCTGCCAGACCCTAGAAAATCCTGTTAAGTCTAGGGACTTCTGGTGGGGTGTTATGGTGGACTGATGTCGTCACTTTTTAGTGGAGAAATGATACGGCTTTAAAGCCAGTTTGGAGGGGCTCCTCCAGCTGGCAAAATATCCCTAGACTAAGGGGAGATCAAGAGATAAATCACTTGTACCTTAAGGATTGCTACTAGTGGGTTATCTGCAGTCAGCTTATGGGGGAGTGATCTGAGGTCGGAATTTACAACTTGCTCAAAGTCGCTTTGGAGTCTCTTTAAGGGCATAAAGCCTGCTGACCCCCATTTCTTAATATTCATGGACTTTAGCTATTTATGAATGAAGAGAGATTTTCTTGACTTCAAAGTTGATCTTTCTTATGGTGAGTTAAAACTTTTTTCTGGGACTACAAAAAATATTGGAACTTAAGAAATTTGGCCAAAAGCCCCACAAAGAGTAGATTAATAAGAAAGTTTTGAAATGGGAAAGAAAGAGGTTTTTTAATCCTCTTATTTTTACTCTTGCTGAAAGTGCATAAGGGGGAAAGCTGCTAGATAAACCTGAACAGCGTGGGACCGGCTATTGTTTATGTTAGCATGCTGTCAGAGATAAAGCAGAATAAAGATGGTTAAACTGGATTTGCTTTACAATTTATTTGAGCAAATGGTGTATAATATGGGAAACAGGATGGATGCTTTTGAGAAAAGAATGGCCGAGAGGCTGGTGGAAATAAAAGTGGAGATAACAGAAGAAGTTGAAAAATTGGACAGCGTATAAAGCAATTATCTGGAGAGGTGAAACAGATCAATGACGACAAGGTTGAAACATCAGAAAATGAAACACAAGTATGAAATAGAGTGTTTGACAGAGAACGAGACAATATTTTGGTCCTATTGGAATTGAGAGAAAAAGATCATTGCTGAGATTTGGCACTATTTCAGTCTGAGGATCTAAGAGATATACTGGTTCATCTTGTTGGAAGGAAAACAGTGGATCAAGTTCCCCAGCAATACTTATCTTCTGGAATGGAGGTGGATGACACGGATATGGCAGTCTTGAAGGAGATGCCTACTGCTATGTGTAAGAGGAGAGACTGTGCCCTTTTTATTCTAAAGTTGAAACAGAAAAAGATTGTTTTTGATAGAGGAAGAATAAGTGAAGGATTTTAGCAAGTAGAATGGTTGATGTGGTTTTAAGGTGACTAAGGTAAAGAAGGATGTTAAGGGAAGATTTATTATAATATTTGGGTTATTGGGAGGTGAAGATTATATATTGGTTAATATGTATGCACCACATGAAAATCAAGAAGAATTTTATCAAAAAGTGATTAAGGAAATGGGGGAGCCACAAAAGGATTTGGTAATTATGGCTGGGGATTTTAATATGGTGATGGACAAAAATATTGATAAATCAAATCCGACAGGACAAGAGAAGAGAAATAATATAACGGTATTAAATAAAATAATAAGGAAGGACTGGTTGATGTTTGGAGAGGGGTAAAGGGATTGGAAAGAGGATATACGTATTATTCACCAGCCACGAAGAACTTTTCTAGGATAGATTATAGATGTCAAGAGTGAGGAGTTCAGAAATAGGTGTTATAAAAGTTTCAGATCATGCTATAGTTAATATGGATATTAAAATAAAGAAGGATTATAGAGAAGCAAGGAGTTGGAGATTGAATTGTAAGATTTTACAGCATAAATATAGCAAAGATAGAAAAGGAAATGCGGAACAGTTTACTAAAAAGTTAGGGGAGATTAGGGATTTGGAAATGAAGTTTTTGAAGGAAAGGGAGAACAAGGTCTTTGCTGAATTACAAGCTAAAAGGAAAGAGCTGGAAAAGAAAGATTTGGAAAAAGTTCAGAGAAACTTGATTTATTTGAAAAGAGAGTTTTTTGAAAATAGTAATAAGAATTCGAAAATGTTAGCAAGATCCACACAAAAAAAAAGAAAGAAAAAAGTATAGTTGGGGCAATTAAAGATAAACAAGGGAAAGGACATAATTTAATGCAGGATAAATTAAAAATATTTTATGAATTTTATTCAGAATTGTATAAGGCTGGAGACTGTATGGAAGAGAGGATTAATGAGTATATAGGAAAGCATTTTAAAATTAGACTAGTGGATGAAGATAGAGAAATTATGGAACAACCTTTTTCAGAATTGGAAATAGAATATGCAATAAATAAACTGAAAGAGGGTAAGACCCCTGGACTAGATGGTTTAGGGGCTGAATACTACAAGGTTTTTATGAAAATGTTGGTTCCAAGACTAAAAAGGTTATTTAATGATATTTTTTTTGGAGCGGGGAGAGATCCCCTCTTCATGGAAGCAATCTAAGATTATTCTAATCCTGAAGCCAGAGAAGGACTTAACGGAGCCAGGTTCCTATAGACCCATTTCCTTAATAAATCAAGATGCAAAATTGATGACAGCAATATTAGCGAGAAGGATGAACAAGTTTATTACTAAATATGTTGGGATAGACCAATGTGGTTTTATGCAAGGAAGACAAATGGCAGATTTAACAAGAAGAGTTTTAAATATAATATATTTAATAAAGAAAAATAAGTTGAGAGCAGGGGTAATAGCGTTAGATATTTTCAAAGCCTTTGATTGCGTGAAATGGCCAGCATTAAAAAGTTTAATTAAAATTATGGGGTTTGGAGAAAGATTTAGAGGAGTAGTTAATCAATTGTATTCAAAAAATGTTTCATCAGTTGTAGTAAATGATGTTTTAACAGAGCAAATTTACCTAGGTCGAGGAACTAGACAAGACTGTCCCCTTTCGCCTATTTTGTTTGCATTGGTAATGGAGATTTTAGCAAATGTATTTAGAGAAGATAGAAATATAGGTGGGATAGGGATTAGGGAGAAGATAAAAATAAATCTTTTTAGAGATGATACTCTTTTGACAATCGAAAACCCTATGGAAAATATGGATAGAGTGGAGAATCATTTAAAGGAGTTCGGGGAAGTAACGGGGCTACAGATTAATTGGGATAAATCTAAATTTTTGTTGTTCGACTATAGTAAAAGAGAAGAGATTGAAATGTGTAAAAAAAAAAGTAATTATAAGATTAATAATGTAATTAAATATTTAGGAATTGTAATTCCAAAAGATATAGATAAATTGGGAGACCAGAACTATAGGAAATTAAAGAATGAGGTAAAGAATAAAATAGAGGAGTATAAAAAAATTGGACTTTCCTGGTTTGGTAGAATTGCTTTGATTAAAATGAAGATTTTGCCAAAGATAAATTTTTTATTTCGGATGATACCAAGTGCGATATCAGATAAGGAACTTAAAGATTGGCAATCAATTATTAATACATATTGTAATGGAGGGAAAATATCTAGGATTACTAAAACAAGATGGTATAAAGCACAAAAAGTAGGGGGTTTGGGTTTGCCGAATTTAAAATGGTATTATATAGCGAATCAATTAAGACATATAGTGGATATTATAGCACACCCTAAAGAAATAATGTGGTTGGAGTTAGAAACATGTGAATTACGTAGTACTTTGGAGAATATTTTTTTTCAAAAAAATAATAATAAATTGATAAAAAATATAGACAACCCTTTCCTAAGAAATTTGTTAATGATTTGGGGTACTATGAAGAGCATATTTATACCAGGGATATCTCCATTAACTCCGGTGGTAGCGATTAAGGATTTTCCTGAAAACTTAAGATAAGAGCTGGAGGGTAAACTAAGAGAAGAAAGGGTTATTAGATTGTCCGATTGGGTGGAAAAGATGAGGACTAGAGATCAAATAATGGAAATTGTTGGGAGAAGAAGATTATCGTGGTTAACTTTATTACAGTTAGAACAGTGGTCGAAGAAATGGAAAAGGAGAACTGAGTATGAGAGAGATTTAACTAATTTTGAAAAGATGGTCATGTCTAGAGATGGCCTACCAGGTAATGCATCAACAAGAGGTATAACAAGGGATTTATATAGATTGATTCAAAAAGCAAAAGAACAAGAGGATCAGCTTAAGGCAGTATGGGATAATGAATTTGAAGAGGTGACCTCGAAGGTGGGGTGGAACAATATATGGGATAGACGGATTGTGAAAATGATGTCAATTAGGATAAAGGAAATTTTTTATAAACTAATTTGGAGATGGTATTTAACTCCAGTAAGATTAAATAGAATAGATAATAATTGTTCTGCATTTTGTTGGAGAGGATGTCAGGAAAAAGGGACATATGCTCATATGTGGTGGAGTTGTAAAAATGTATTGGCATTTTGGCGAGAGGTTTTTACAGAAATATCGAAAATTATTGGTACTAATTTAGAGGTCTGTCCAAAATTAGCATTGTTATCAATGACGGAGAAGCTTATTTGTGTCCAAAATACGAAGGAGTTAATTGTAAACTTGTTAACTGCGGCCAGGCTAATGATAGCGAGAAATTGGAAAGTACAACATGTTTTCCTAATAACAGACTGGTATAAGGAAGTTTGGGACATAGCCCTAAATGATAAACTAACTAGTAGTATCAAATGCAAAAAAGGATTGTTAAAGAAGAATAATTTTATGGATATACGGAATCAATTACTAGACTATGTATTAATAAAGGGGAAGGGTAACATGCCTTGTCAAGATATGTTATATTTTTGGAATTTAGAATTTATTTGATCAAGAGGATAGAAGTATATTAATTGGTCCCTTGGAGGGTGGGGGGGTGAGCACTTCATGATTTATTGTATGTTGTTTATGTTATATTTGTGTGATATTCTTGTATTCTGTTATATATATTTTTTGTTATAATTTGTTTTGAAAAGTAAATAAAATATATTTTTAAAAAAGAATGGTTGATGAAGATGTTGGAACTTACGGTATTAATTGAAGAAAAGATAACATCTATGTTTATTGTAGAGTGGGAACCTCTCAATCTCAATAACTTTTTTATAGGGATTAGTGGGGGAAATTAAAAAATGATTTGCTTATGTGCGGGTTTGGGGTATTAGAAAAAAAATTGGAGATGTATTTTCAGTTTCTGTATAAGAGGAGAGATTGTGTGGTTTTTTAAAATTTTATTTTAAAGCAGAAATAGAAAAAGACTGTTTTTCAAGGAGGAGGATTGTGTAAGCCGCCTTGGTTTCCTTTCAGGAAAAAAGGTGGGGTATAAATATAATAAATAAATAAATAAAATTGAAGGTATGATAAAATGGGCCTAAAACTTTGGTTATAATATACTAAAGGAATACTGGGAGATTATGTGCTTAAAAGGTTTGACATTTAATTTAAGTTCTAGTCTTAAAGAAAAATTCTATAAAATGAGGTTGTCAAGGTTCCACTACTGCAAGGACCCCTTGATCTGCCCTTTGGGAGATCTCTGCCTCTTCCCAAAGACCCAGTCCTTTGCCTGCTTCCTCCAGTAACATGGGTGTAGGCTGTAGGCGTGTGAATAAGTCACTCCAAACTCCAGGGTATACAACAAACTTTACTTATAGTAGTAGGGAAATTACTTAATAGAGTGGTTTTAAATCAAAAGCAGGTATGATAAAATAAAACAAACAAACAGTCCAATGATCTCTAGTTTAACTTCAGTCTACCTAATTCCTATTCAGTCAGCTAGCCAAGTTCTCTTTCTCTCTCTCTCTGCTTCTCTCTCTCTCTGCTGTTTCTCTCTCTGCTGCTTCTCTCTGCTGCTCAGCTCACACTCTCCAACTGCTAGCTGACCACACCCCACATATATAGTCTTCCCAGGACTGGAAGGTTATGACCATGTGACCTTGCACAGGAGAACTGATTCTTATCTTCTATTGGGTAACTTAAACTCTCAAACTCCCCCTCCCATCGTGGAGTGTTTGGGCCTTCAGGCTTCAACAAACTGAAGCCTGTGTAGGCCTCAATAAACCAAATCCTGTGTAGGCCTCAATCCATCACAGAGGTATTCTGGGTTTATGTCACTGGATGAATTGTTTAAAATGTATAAAGACATTTTGGGTGTTTGCTGGAAATATGAATAATAAAAAGGAATATTTTTACTATAGGTAGAAAGAAGACAAAGGATTAAATTCTCCAATAACATCTTATTACAAGAATGAAAGGGGACGATCTAGACTTAAATGTGATGGATTATCCTGAAAGGTGTGACCTTTACTTTACGGCAGAAATAACTAAGTTTTGTTATTGGACTGGTAAATGGAAACCCCTAATAGATGAATTGTGGGCTTGATTAATAGAAGAAGATTTTTGGACAATAGACAAAAGAGAACCTTCTTTGTAATTATAGCATAAGAGAAAGTTTTGTTACTTATATTTGTTCTAGAGAAAATTGGAAGTCCAATTTAGTTTTAGTTTATGTTGATTGTTGTATGTCTTTTGTGGTGTTTGTTGCTGATTTCAATAATTTTTTTTATAAAAAACAAAAAGAAAATCCTGTTAAGTCTCAACATCCTTTGATGGTTGTTGTTGTTGCTATTTTTTAAAAACATATCACAATGCAGTCGTAAACATTTACTACTGTCGTTCAGTTTTATAATAGTACAGCTATTGTTTGTTTACAAGATTAACTGTATGAAAACAGGAGTAACACTATCAATGTTATTATTGCAATTAACTAAATAAAATGGGGGGGGGGGGACACACACGCAAAAATTGACTGGATCTCACATTCCAAGAATGGGAAAAATCTAAGATAGAGACAAGAAAGAAGGGGAAATGTGTAGGGTTGAGTTATGGGCCACTGGGGGGTTGCACCCCCTGCCTCCCAGAAAGAACAACATGGTGAGGAGAAGACTTTCCTTGTCGCTGCCAGAAAGAACACTCAGCTCCAGTTGCCAGTTATTGTGGGACAAGGCTGGAGCATTAGCAAGCACTATCAGCACCAAGGGCAGCAGGGCAGGTGATGGATTGGCCCACTATTATTATTATTATTATTATTTACATTTATTTATCGCCCATCTGGCCGGCAAACCAGCCACCCTGGGCGATGTACACAAGATAAAATACAGGATAAAATACATTTAAAACAGTATAAAATTTTAAGTTCTTAGCCCACCCCATATTCCCGCCTGAACAGCCAGGTTTTTAGTGAGCAGCGGAAGCTCAGCAGAGAGGGGGCATGGCGGAGGTCACTCGGGAGAGAGTTCCACAGTATGGGAGCCGCCACAGAAAAGGCCCTCTTCCTAGTCCCCACCAGTCTAGCTCCTCTGGCTGAAGGGACAAGGAGAAGGCCGTCTGTGGCAGATCTTGTTGAGCGGCCTACTTGGTGTTGCTGGAGATGCTTCTTGAGATAGACTGGACCGGAGCCGTATAGGGTTTTAAATGTCAAAACCAACACCTTGAATTTGGCTCGGCAAGCAACTGGTAGCCAGTGCAGCTCCTTGAGCACTGGAGTGATGTGATCCCGCCGGCAGCTGCCTTTAACTAGGCGAGCCGCCGCGTTCTGTACCAGCTGTAGCTTCCGAACTGTCTTCAAGGATAACTCCACGTAGAGCGCATTACAGTAGTCTAGGCGAGAGGAGAGCAAGGCATGAACCACTGATGGGAGCAGATGATTAGGAAGGTACGCAGCTGCCGTATCAGATGGAGTTGATACAGCGCCGCCCGGCTCACAGCTGACACCTGAGCCTCCATGGACAGCTGGGAGTCTAGAATGACCCCCAAGCTGCGGACCTGGTCCTTCAGGGGTAGATGTACCCAATTCAGCACCAGGTCAACATCCATAGTCTGCTCCTCAGTATAACTAGCAGTACCATCATGCTTTCATCCTGCACTGTTTCAAAAGTAAGTCAATGAAACAATTAATACATCATGCATTCATTTCTTTGTTCCTTCTCTAATTTGATCATTCTGCTCTCACTGCACCTTCCTTATGTTCAACAAAGCTCCATATATTTAAAACAAAACCATAAAGAAATCATTAGTTCTACATCTGATGCCTTTCCATCTTTTGGATCTTTATTACTGTTAATATAAATAATGGATTTTAGGCATTTTCTTCACTTTTATTGTTGCTGTGACTTTCCATAGATCTCTTGAGATCTACAACATACATCATGCACTGTATTTTAAAAAGAAAATGAAGAACTGTTATATTTTTAGTCCTGAAACGTGGAGGAACACATGCAACATATTATAATAATGTGCTATGCCAGGTTATAGCAAGTTACACTGTGTTTAAACAACCACTTTATTCCACCATCTGGTGTATAATGAAAAAGAAACATTTTGGCTCCTAGCGCCTTATGACTTCACAGGAATGTGAAGTCCTCCATTGTCATTTTTGAAGCTATTTCATGACTTGATTAGACCCTTCTATTTCATTTATGATTATTCATAATGGTTCAATCCTATACATATTTAATTAATTAATTAATTAATTTTTATACCGCCCAATAGCCGAAGCTCTCTGGGCGGTTTACAACAATTAACAAGACATAGGGAGGGAAGAAGGGGAAGTAAGTATTTGGAAGTAAGTCCTTCTATATTCAATGAGGCTTACTCTCAGGTAGCTGGGTATAGGATTGCAGTTTAAGTGCCTGGAAGCCATGATTTTAGTTAGCAAAATCTGTATATTCTGTTCTGATTTTTTTTTTTTAAGGTACGGTAGATAGTGGGGTCTCTAAAAGTTAACTTGATTTCATTTTTTTTTTTTTTAAGGACTTTGGGAAGAAAAAAGCAACCAAAAACTTAATGAAGGTATTGGGCACAATCCATCAGAATGGAGTTCTGCACAAGCCTTGTTGCAATGAACGGGAGCTGCAAAAGAGCACTCTTGGTAGTTCCATTCATCTCATTGAGGTTTGCCCCAGAAACCTTCCTGCCAACTTGTGTCCTAAATATATTCATTTTTTAGATTGTATGTTTTAAGTGTAAACCATAAACCTGGAAAACATCATCAATAAATGCCCAAAGTCATCTCTGGATTAACATTACAGATATTCTTTTGTGCATACAGATGTTTCTTCTGCTGGAATGTGGAAGTCCATATACACATGGAAGCCATGCACATCCAGGAGCATATATGAGTTTCTACATTGGTGTGCACACTTGTGAGACAATGTCAAGCAATGTTGATTGCATTCTTCTTCAACTGAAGGGGTCCAGTCAGCACAAGTAATACTGTGAACTTTTTAGTCTCTAAAAATTTAGAGACTGTTCTATGGGCAACAGGGATGGGCTTTGGTTATTACCTTGCCATTCACCATGTATAAAATTATGTGTGCACCAGGGGTTTGTCTTTCATGTCATAGAACCATCATGCAAGTAAGGAACTTCCATTCTTCCTTGATCTATTTTAGATTGGGGGGGTGGGTAAGCCTATCCTGCTTTAAAAAAAACCCTTAAAATCAAACATTCAATGGTAACCTATTATTATAATCAGCCTCTCACCTTCTTCCTTTCTGATGATATTGGATTGGAGATGGGTTGTAATATGATATACTGTCTTGCACTAGTGCAGTGTGTTTAATCTCAGCACAAACTATTATAATTTGTTAAAATTTGTTCTGTGTGTTCACATGCATGCACACAAGTGATTGTGTGTGATTGTCAGCCAAGCACATGCCTATAGGAAATAAATTCTCCTTATCAGGCCACCTGCTTGTTAACAGGTGAGAATTTTGGGACAAAAATCTTCATGTGAATGGTTTATAGAACTGGTTATTCTCCAGATTAGAAGAGGTTCCCTTCCCCATGTAATTAACTGTACCAACTGTCAGATTTGAGGGGTGTTTTTTTTTAGATAAAAGCAAGATGTAAATGTCTTGCATTTAGGAACTTGATTCTTAACAGTAATTCCTTAAAATGTTATTTTATGCTGTCATTTTTTTATAAGTATCCTCAAAGTTGAATTTTGAAAGTGAAATTTTAAAAGAATCAGAATTCAAAAAAAGGAAAGGAAAGGAAAGGAAAAGTGACCCAGGTAGAGTCTACACTGGCCTCTACCTTCCATTTCTGAGGCGCCACTATGCTGTAATTTTTTCACATGCAACTTCTGCTCTGGGGTCACTGTTAATAAATACAGTACAGTATCTGCTGCATTTATAATACAATCAAGTGCCACACACCAATGCATAGTGTTCCAATTGTAGGAGAAGCTTGGACGGTCACATGTGTTTTATCATTTGTCTTTATACTGGGAGCACATTCCAGAAGTCACAGTATAGTGCTGCAATCACAGCACTATGTGTGAGGTCACGCTGCAGTTTCAGGCTCCTTTTTTTTTAAAGTCCAGTAAATGCATGACTGCCTGTGCAGTTGTGTAGGTATACATTTTTTAAAATAAAATATATAGTGTGGTTATTCACAGCTGTGCAGTTGTGTAGGTATGCACTGAAAATTAGCCTCCTCCAAAAATGGCTGACCAACCACCCCTCTCATTGAAATAGAGGACGTGGAGGATAGTCATGGATTTTGTGCTTGCAAATCCCTCACCACCACCATTACCACCATCCAAGGTCAAAGGTGAAAGGGAGAAATGTTACAAAACAGACTCTACAGTTTTAAAGCCACTCCCACTAGTAGAGTTATAATACTGCTGGACTGGAACAGACATAACTCAGTAGTGCATGAAAACCATAATCACCCCCCCCCCCAAAAAAACCATCATAAAAGCAGTCTAGGGAAAAACTGGAATATTGAGGAAGATATAGCATCAAGAAAATAGTTTGGGGAGTGTGTTGTGTATTGTGTGAGAGAGCCAGATCTTGCAGTACTTTTTTTTTTTTTTTAATCGCTAGTGTAGATTGGACCCCAGTGTTTCTGATTTTTTCCTATATGAAACAGTAATTTTTTATACATTTTAATCTTTCCAGTTAGCCACTTGCCTCCTGAAAATCAAAGCGACAGAGCATGAGAAATCACTGTCATTTAATATGAAGAGCTGCTGAAATGTTAAGCTCATTTCTCTGTTTAAAAAATTAAATGGATTAAACTGATTTTACTCCTTTGTGTACAGAATAAGTTTCTCCAGAAGGATACTAAATATGCATTTCGGACACAGCATGCTTGGAACTGTGTGAATAATGGTGAACACATTTCTTGGAAATGTAACCTTTACAGATTTTGGATTCTGGCCTTGTCAAAATTCATTTTCAGTGGATTTTGCCACATATTCTTTACAGTTCCTTCTCATTTCCTGTCCCTCTGAGGCAACTGCTGATCCTTCTCGCCAAAGTTGCTCAAGCCTGCTCCATAAAGGTCAATTTCTAGCTCCAGGCACAGCCCCCAATATTTTACATACATAAACATATATAAAAGATCCACAGTGTTATACAGACATGATAGAATGTGTAAAACAAATAAAAGAGTTCCTTCCATTTGGCTGCCAGAATAACTTTAGGAGTTGCAGTACTACATCAAAACAGTGCCTAGTGTGAGAATTCTTCAGGGGGTAAAGAGAATGTCCGAAAGGCTTCAGTCCTATGCATGCTTACTTATGAGTAAGTCTAATGTATCTCAGTGGGGCTTACTCCTGAATAAGCATTAATAAATTGGATTTTAAGGCTACAATTCTATGTATGTTTCTTGGGAGTAAGTCCCATAGAGCTCAGTGGGGCTTAGTTCTGAGTAAATATGCATAGGCTCAGACTTTAAGGCTACGATAATGAGCTCAACTTATTTGGAAGTAGATTGAGCTGAAATCAGTTGGATTTCCATGGAAGAACGTCATTACAATGGGGTGGGGCAGGGGGAGAATCACATGCAACAGAACTCCTGTGAAATCTGGAAATGCAAATATATAAACCCGAAATGAGTATCCAGAATTATAGTGTGGAATGTGTTTGTGTTCCCAACATTTTACCACTCTTGAGAGTAACCAAAGAACAGAGGGAACTATGAAGATATGGGTTGGATATAAACATGGAGCTGCCACACCTGCCGCTGCTGCTGCCACAACCAGGTGGGGGGGGGGGGGAAGAAAGGTTGGCTGGCTGGCGGCAATAGCGACAGTGGGGCTTGGGTGGTGTGTAAGTGAGGGGGGCATCAGCAGCACTATGTCAAGGGTCTATTGGAGGCTGGCGCCAGCCCTGAACAGTGACCTGATCTGGTTTCTGTTGGAGGATATGGGAAGGAGTTGGTCCTATACTGGTTAGGATGAAGCAGAGTTTTCCCCCTTATGCACAGCCTGGTTATTGAAACTGGTTATCACCACGTGGGTTGTTAAACCCTGGTAAAAGGCTCTTTAAAGGAACGGATTGTCCATACAAAGTTTAAAACTAATAAAGACATTTATTAGTTTTACTTACAGTCCATTTATTCATATATGCAGGATGCATACAGATTAGAGTCTTGGGTGTTTAGAGTCCGCTTCATTGGAGATCACTGGCTGGAAGCCAGCTCAGACTGTGAGTCCATCAGGTTGAAGAGGTGGAGAGAGAGAGCTGGCCACAGAGAGGCTGGAAGTAGGGAGGAGGCCAATTAACCCTTTCCTCCCACTCTAACTAGTGGTTACATTACCTCACTGATTTAAGCAGGCAACATTACAATTTCCATCACTTTCCCCGGAGAGGGGTGCAACTGGCACACCAACTAAAATTAAGCAAAGGCACTCCTATCCACATCAGCTACAGGAATGATGCTGTATCCCAGAACACCCCTAAAGTGTGAGCCTGATCATTTAGAGAGTACAATCCCACCAAGGACAGGTTGTACTTCCAGCTCTGGGTATAGCAAACCTACATCTATTTATACCAGTTTAACTATCATGCCTTGCCCCCAAAGGATTATGGGAGTTGTAGTTTGGTGAGGGTGCCAGAAATTCTCTGTTAGAAATCCTTATCAAAACTACAGTTCCCAAGGTCATGTGTGCAAAAGGAAATGACGATTAAACTAGGGTTGGGTAGAGCACTCCCCATACTCCCTTCTATGATACAATCTCAAAGTGGTTTTATATTCACACACACACACACACACACACACACACACACACACAATTTTTTTTAAAGCATGTTAAAAGAAAAGCTTTCAGACACCAGAGCTCTGTTAAGCCTGAAACCATGCTGACAGAAGCAGCCATGAACTGTGAAAGACTGCATGGTCAAGAGAACAAGTTACTATGGCAACCCTGCTTGGGCAGAAGTGGGGGGAAACTTTAAAGAGTATGGTCAGTAGTATATGGCAAAAAGACCATAGCAAAGAAGAGATGCACAATAAGATAGTGAGACCCACCGAACCACTTAGGGCTGATTACATCTTAAATTTACATTCTCTAATGAGTCTGTCCTTGATTGCATAGAGGAACATGGACAAAGATGGTGCATGACAAGGCTCCTTTTAAAGAATTATCGCCATGGCAGAAATCGAAGTCATCATGCTTATAGTATCCACATGGGCATTCCTGTTCACATAATCATTTCTGCCACGTGACTGCAGTACCCCCCCCCATCCCTGACTTATGTGGATGATAAGATGATCACCTGGAGACCTGTGTAAATTGAACAACCCTCTGATTGATGGCTTACCCGATTGAATAAAGCTGGAAGAAGACATTATATGAGAGGCGCGTGGCTGACAGTGAAACCAGTGTGTGCTTATTCGACATTGGGAAACTCCAGAAAATTAAACCCAGCAAGACCCTCCATTCATCTGAGGATGTCCTGAAGATATCTATAAAAGCTCTCAAGACAGCTCACAGAATCTTGAATAAGACATCAACAAGGAAGACCTAAAGAAAAACAGCTCAAGTGATTTAAAAAATGAATAAAATCCAAATGAAAAATTACCCAATAGCTCAGCATCAGCTCCACAACTAATAGAATCATAGAATCATAGAAAAGTAGAGTTGGAAGGAGCCTATAAGGCCATTGAGTCCAACCCCCTGCGCAACACAACTCATAGGCCTTTTGGACTAGAAATGCCATTGTCATTCTTTTAAACAACTGGGGGGGGGGGTAAAGGTCTGGTAGGCCTCCCTTGGGAAAGAGCTGTAGATGGCAGACAGCCAAGACGAAAACACTCTGCTGGTAGTCAGGGTTGGCCATACCATTAGGCAGGGTGAGGTGGTTGCCTCAGGTGGCAAATGCCGGGAGATGGCAGCAAGGCATTGGAGGACGGAGCGGCTGGTAGGCCATGCCCGCCCTGCGCCCCCCGTAAGCTAGCCTGCTGCCTTCAGATGGGGTGGAGGATGCTGTCCCACTGCCAGTGTCGAAGAAAGATTCAACTATCAGTCCAGTCACCTTTTGTACATGGAATGGGAGGGGGCACCATCTTGTCTTTCACCTTGGGCAGCAGAAGGTCTTGGGCCGGCCTGCTGGTAGTAGCCACACCCCTAGCCTCAGACATCAACTGCACCTGGGGCATAGTGGGGCATGGTCTTATTAGATGGATCCAGGGATGTTGAAGAATCCTTGATCTCGAGTCACGAGTCAAGTCTCGAGTCTTTGGACTCGAGTCCAAGTCCTTGGTCCAAAATGGTGACTCGCGAGTCCCGAGTCATTCCCAAAGCTGACTCCACGAGTCCATATTAAAATCAATGGGTTTTCCCCCCAACAAAATAAGGCTACTTCAGATGTGTGGCTTAAATAAATCTCGACACCGTTGGGGCTGCGCTCCTGGTAGCTGTCCATAGTGGCCGAGCAGCGGCGCGCCTCGCTTCCATGCGCTCTTCGCCGGTGATTGTGCTCTTCTCTACTTCTGGCACAGCCCAGGGATGTTGACGAGTCCTTGGTCTTGAGTCCCGAGTCGAGTCTCGAGTCCCATTAAAAATATTGGGACTCGAGTCGAGTCAGAGGGGGGACTCAGTCCGACTAACGAGTCGAGTCCTGGAGTCCGAGTCCCCATCCCTGGATGGATCCTAGCCACAGGGAAGATCATACAGAGGAAGAAGGGTGGAAGTATGGTTATAATAACTATATTCAGTACTCGTGCCCAGAATGAACCTTTCTAAGGGTCAAAAACTACACAAGATGACTTTCCGTACATGTCTAGCACTACATTTTAGTCAGATGTATGTATTTCCCCAAGGACAGGAAAAACCAATTCTGCAAGTTTGCAGTACAAGTTACCTGTGTATAGCACTGACTGGCCAGTGACTGCAATATCACAATCCAGTCTCCTTTCCTGCATTCCCAGAACAGTTTTACAACATTTTTTAAAAATAGGTTTTGCTTTAAAAAACAAACAAACATCAAGCATAAGGCACCGAATGAACATTAAGGGCTCGATCCCATGCAGGTTTAGACAGAAAAAAGTCCTACAACTCCCAGTATGACTTGCTGGGGCATGCTGGGAATTGTAGGACTTTTTCTGTCTAAACATGCATAGGATTGTGCCCTAAATTGAATAAACATATATGGGCCTGCCTGAAGCATGAGGGGAGGGATAAGTTTGATGACCAATCAGAATTGGAATGTCTAGTAAGTACATCTGTCTTTTACAAAGTGAAAGCAGGAGGTGGATGAGCTCACCTCACAAAGAGAAATCGACACACATGAACTTCTGTTTCAAAATGTGCATTTGTACTCACCCTAAGCAACCCATCAAGGCCATTATCGTGTGCAGGAATGTGATACAGTTACAGAAGGTAATCTCTGTTGTCCTTTGAAAAATAAGCTTTCCTTTTCTTGGCTGCTGAAACACTCTTTAACCTTTGCTTTCAGTGGAACTGAAATTCTGTATTGTGAGGCTAGTGGCATAAATATAGGGCAGGAGGGCAAAGAAAGAAACATTATATATATGTGGCCTGTTCCTTACAAAAGGAGGACTCTTGTTTGACCAAGGAGTGGGTTACTGTATTATTGGTGGGGTTTTTAAAATCTTAATTTGTCTACATTTCTTGCCTTCAAAACAGAAAACAATTCATATTCCTATTGCATAGCAAGCAAGAAAATACCAGTGCAGCCCTCCCTTTCCATTTATTTGTAATCTATCTTCTATCTTGTAAAGCACCACAGCTGTGGTGGAGAACCATCAGCTCCTTGCCTAAATTCATGTGGACCTCAGCCTAATTTCTTTTGGGTGGCAGAGTGAGAGAGCGAAAGAGAAAGCACAATGGAGTGGCACACACACAGAGAGAAAGAAAGCTATGCAATATTGCCAATTCAACCCACTTATAGCCCTGGCTCTGCCCCCTTTTGGCTCTGGCTTCACTGGGCCAACCATCAAATCTGGCTCTACCCACCATCAGCTGCAGCCCTGGATTTACTTGCCCCATGGGTCAACAACTCTTGTAGTAGCAGAGACACAAACAATGACTGGTTGAGCTGCTGTGATGTCATGGAATATTCATTAATAGTATAACTACAGAGGAAATGAAACAAACAATCTGGCTTCTGTGCGAGGTGGTGGTGGTGGTGGTGATGATGATGATGATTTTGCTGTGAAAATCCACAAAGTACAGCAGGACTCTCAGGGTCTGTGCCTAGAAGCCCCTGACTCTGGTCTAGGAGGCAATGTGTGGGATAAGGGGGTGTCATCATCATCATCAGGCGATCACTCGTGACCGAGTAAGATTGTCTTCCGGGATAAAAGGAGGAAATTCTAAAGAAGATTGTGTAGACTCTAGCGATGGGTCCGTAAGTGACTGTGGAGGCCAATTCTAGATCCACACAGCTTCCCACAGTGAGGACACAGGTTACCAGATAGAAGATGGTCCTGTAAAGGATTCATTTGACGTGCTTTTCGCTTAGCACGTTTCTCCCTTTCACCTTGCACTCGGGCTTCTTCAAAGTCCATGGAACCTTTGTGAAAGGCCAACCTCCATTTAGATCGTTCATGGGCCAGAGCTTCCCAGTTTTCGATGTTTATATTGCATTTTTTTAGATTAGCCTTATGAACATCTTTAAACCTCTTATATTGACCACCGATATTCCGCTTTCCATCCTTGAGTTGGGAGTAAAGTAACTGCTTTGGGAGACGGCAGTCAGGCATTCGAACAACATGACCGGTCCACTGAAGTTGGCGTTGAAGGATCATTTTTTCAATGCTAGTAGTCTTTGCTTCTTCCAGTACACTGACATTTGTTCGCCTATCTTCCCAAGTAATTTGCAGGATTTTCCGGAGGCAACGTTGATGAAACCTTTCAAGGAGGTGGAAGTGACGTTTATAGATAGTCCATGTTTCGCAGGCATACAATAAAGTTGGTAATACAATGGCTTCATAAACCAGTGTTTTGGTCTTCTTACAAATATCCCGATCCTCGAACACTCTATGTTTCATTCGAGAAAATGCGGCACTTGCGGAGCTCAGACGATGCTGGATTTCACTGTCGATGTTAGCTGTAACAGAAAGATAGCTGCCAAGATAGAGAAAATGATCGACATTTTCCAGTATTGTCCCGCCAAGCTGGATAGATGGCATCACCAAAGGATTGGCTTGCACTTGCTGATGAAGCACTTTGGTTTTTTTGATGTTAAGTGAGAGACCAAGTTTTTCGTATGCTTCTGCAAAAGCATTTAGGATAGTTTGGAGATCATCCTCTGAATGTGCAGAGACCACATTATCATCAGCATACTGAAGTTCCACAACGGAGGTTGTAATTACCTTACTTTTTGCTTTCAGCCTGCTGAGATTAAAAAGCTTTCCATCTGTTCGATATATAATTCCCACACCGGTGGGAAGTTTCCCCTTGACAAGATGTAAAACCATGGCGATGAAAATGGCAAATAATGTTGGGGCGATAACACATCCCTGTTTAACACCTGATCCCACTTTAAATGGAGCACCATGAGAGCCGTTGTTGTCCAAAACTGTTGCCGTCATGTTGTCATGGAGAAGTCGCAAGATATTCACAAATTTATTGGGGCATCCAATTTTCATAAGGATAGTCCAGAGAGCTGTACGATCTACAGTATCAAAGGCCTTAGCCAAATCAATAAATGCCATATAAAGGGGTTGATTTTGCTCCTGGCATTTTTCTTGGAGCTGACGTGCAGTAAAAATCATGTCTACTGTCCCTCTAGAGGGGCGGAAACCATATTGAGTTTCAGGGAGGATCTCTTCTGAAATAGATAGAAGACGGTTTGCGAGAATCCTAGCAAATATTTTACCTGCGGTTGCTAAGAGAGAAATGCCCCGATAGTTTCCACAGTCTGTTCTATCACCCTTCTTAAAGAGGGTGATAATTATGGCATCCCTGAAGTCTTCTGGGATCTCTTCTCTTATCCAGATTTTTTCGATGAGTTTATGAAGATGTTGTACAAGTTCGGGGCCCCCTTCTTTAAAGATTTCAGCAGGAATCCCATCTGGTCCACTAGCTTTGTTGTTCTTCATTTGATTAATGGCTTTTTTTACTTCATCCAAAGTGGGGAGTATTGCAAGTTCCTCTTTAATTTGTTTTTGCGGGATTTGCGAAAAAATCTCATTATCCACCTTAGATTTACGATTTAAAAGGTCATAATAATGCTCTTTCCAACGCAGTGCAATAGACTCTTTGTCTTTTAAGAGTTTGGTGCCATCTTTTGATTGTAAAGGGTTTGTACCATAGGTTTTTGGTCCATAAATGGCCCTTGTGGCCTTAAAAAAGCCCCGTGCATCATGAGATTCTGCAAGTTGTTGAATTTCTTCAGCTTTCTTTTTCCACCAAGCGTTCTTAAGTTCTCTTGTTCTTCTTTGGACCTCAGCCTTTGCGCTAGCGTAGGTTTTTTTCTTGGCAGCGCAGTTAATATCATTTTGCCATATTTGGAAGGCTTTCCTTTTTTGGTCAATTATATATTTAATCTCATTGTCATTTTCATCAAACCAATCCTGATGTTTCTTAGTTTCATATCCAATAGTTTGTTCACAAGCTGCAGTAATGGAGGTTTTCAGCTTAGACCAATGGTCCTCAATGTTGTCAGGAGGTTCCGTAGGTAGATGTTCCTTAAGAAGTGATTGAAGACGAGTTTGCTTAATAGGATCTTGAAGGACTTGGATGTTCATTTTACGCCTTGGTTTCCTTCCTTGAAGCCTACGTTGGGGAGCAATGTTGATAACCATTGTGGAACGGATTAGTCGGTGGTCTGTCCAGCAGTCGTCGGCACTCACCATGGCCCTAGTAAGAAGTACATTGCGGCGATCTCTAACACGGACAATTACATAATCCAGAAGATGCCAGTGCTTTGACCGTGGGTGCTGCCATGATGTTTTAAACTTATTCTTTTGTCGAAAGAGCGTGTTTGTGATAGTGAGATTATGCTCTGCACATATAGACAAAAGTAAGAGTCCGTTCGGGTTGCTATTACCAACTCCGTCTTTTCCAATAGTTTCTGGCCATAAATCAAAGTCACGCCCGACTCTTGCGTTAAAATCGCCCAGGAGGATAATTTTATCCTCCTTAGGTATCTCTGACAGGAGAGTGTCCAACTGGCTATAAAAACTTTCCTTGATGTCATCATCAGCATCTAATGTTGGTGCATAAGCGCTCAAAATAGTTACCTGTTGGTTATTGGCGAGCTTTAATCGAAGAGTTATCAGGCGTTCGTTAATGCCAGTAGGAACTTCTGACAAAGAGTTCACTAGTTCATTTTTGATGGCAAAGCCTACACCATGTATTCGTCGGTCCTGCTCAGGTAGTCCTTTCCAGAAGAAGGTATAACCTCCTTTTTCTTCTTTCAGCTGTCCCTCTCCTGCCCTTCGAGTTTCTTGAAGTGCTGCTATGTCAATCTTAAACCGTCTCAGCTCCCTTGCAATAATAGCAGTCCTACGCTCAGGGCGTTCACTATCTATGTTATCCAGCAATGTCCGTATATTCCATGTTCCAAAATTCAAATGTCTTTTTCGACCGCTAAAATGGTGACCCCACTGGACGCGGTAATCCAGTCAGGGGAGAAAGAGGTAGACTATGTTTAGGGCACCTTTTCTAGCCCCCTCCCCATACGGGGTGAGCAGAGTGGATCCTAAATAGGGCTGCTCAGTCATGGATACAGCTGCCGAGCTGCTCGACTACCTCGTTCCTTGAACAGGGCGACTGAGTCTGCATCCACCGCCCATGTGCTGGTCCATGACTAGGGGCTTCCAGATTCACAGTCCTGCCCCCGTTGCCATTCGCCAGTCACCATGGGACTTTTTTTGTTTTTGTTTGGTTGGGTTGGGTTGGGTTGGATGGGTTGGGTTGGAAGACGCCTGTGCGTGAAACTGTTTTATGTGGGGAGATCGGTGCACAACGAATCACCACACAAACTTGACAGAGTACGGCAGAGATCCAATGGCACGGTTACCGTGACGATTGGAAAACCATTCTCTGCTGCAGCCTTCATCCGCCTTCACAGCCGTTGTAATTTAGGTTTAATTATCTTCCGCCTGTTCTGCCGTTGAGGACTTTATGTTTTGGATCGTTCTTTGTCTGGTTCCTCTCCCCGGACCTTACCGCCATGGGTGACCCTACTGGGAGTACATAGCTCCCGACGGCATTGCTCACAGGATTCATCGGAACACGCAAGCCCACTCACCACTTCAAGGTGACGATCCGGCGAGGGGATAAGGGGGTGTAGAATTTCATAAATTCATTTGAACTAATTACCCAAATCCACAGTATGAGCAAAGCAAGACAGATCCAGGGCTAAGCTCAGACTGGGCCATTTTGTGGAAGGCTTCCTCCTACTTGCCTTGCCTTCCTTCCTCTGCAGAGAGAGGTGTGCAAGGAGAAAACTGACAGCTGTCTCCTCTGTAACCCTTGGGATAACAGCCCACACATGCCTTACGCCTCTAGATGTTATTTATTATTAGATGTGTTATATTCATTTTTATTTCCTTGCAGCACCCTTCCCCTACCTGGTGTCCTCTAGATGTATTGGAAAGCTATGCTGGCTGTGGGATAATGGGAGTTGTAGTCCAGCACTCCACCAGGAGGGCACCAGGTTGGGGAAGGCTGCATTATAGTAAGGGCCAATTCATGCAGTTGGATTTGAAGATGATTTTCCATCCATTGTCACTTTTTTTTTGTTACCCTGGATTGAATTTGGGGGTGAAGAAGCCATCATCTGAGCACTTCACTTATGGACTCAGACCTTCCTTTGCAAATGCTTTAAAAAGATCATCTGCAGTTGTGCACTAGAATAGGAACTAAGCTTAATGGTTGAGTGCCAGGCAGTGATTTCAGCCCCTCAGCATTCAATCAGCCTGAAATGATTTTATTTTTTTTAAAGTCACCACAAATGGAAAGTAAGCCCTATAAGAAAGTATAAATGGGTCCTGCCTTAAGTTTCTCACTATGGTATTCTACTCTAGAATCTCTAAGGGCGCAATCCTAGGCATGTTTAGACAGGAAAAAGTCCTATAACTCCCAGCATGCCCCGGGAACCCTTTTTTGTGTAAACATGCCTAGGATTGCGCCCTAAAGTGTGGAGTGAGACTTTGTGTCATCCCAACAGAGGGACAGTTTGTTTATTTGGACCCACTGAAGTTAGTGTCTTCAGTAACACTACAAAGGCACCAGGGCTGGCTCTGTTGGAAATTGTAATATTGCTTGCCTGCTTAAATCAACGAGGTAATGTAACCACTAACTGAACAATTCCCAGGGTGCATGCTCTCTCTCTCTCTCTCTCTCTCTCTCTCTCTCTCTCTTTTTCCTCTCTAACATGATGGACACATGCATATGAATAAAGGGACTGTAAGTAAAACTAATAAATGTCTTTATTAGTTTTAAACCTTGTTTGGACAATCTGTTTCCTTTTGAGAGCCTTTTAGCAAGGGTTTAACAACCCACGTGGTGATAACCAGTTTCAATAACCAGGCTGTGCATAAGGGGGGAAACTTTGCTTCAGCCTGACCAGTATAGGACCGACTCCCCTCGCCGGATCGTCACCTTGAAGTGGTGAGTGGGCTTGCGTGTTCCGATGAATCCTGTGAGCAATGCCGTCGGGAGCTATGTACTCCCAGTAGGGTCACCCATGGCGGTAAGGTCCGGGGAGAGGAACCAGACAAAGAACGATCCAAAACATAAAGTCCTCAACGGCAGAACAGGCGGAAGATAATTAAACCTAAATTACAACGGCTGTGAAGGCGGATGAAGGCTGCAGCAGAGAATGGTTTTCCAATCGTCAGGGTAACCGTGCCATTGGATCTCTGCCATACTCTGTCAAGTTTGTGTGGTGATTCGTTGTGCACCGATCTCCCCACATAAAACAGTTTCACGCACAGGCGTCTTCCAACCCAACCCAACCCAACCCAAACAAACAAACAAACAAAAAGTCCCATGGCGACTGGCGAATGGCAACGGGGGCAGGACTGTGAATCTGGAAGCCCCTAGTCATGGACCAGCACATGGGCGGTGGATGCAGACTCAGTCGCCCTGTTCAAGGAACGAGGTAGTCGAGCAGCTCGGCAGCTGTATCCATGACTGAGCAGCCCTATTTAGGATCCACTCTGCTCACCCCGTATGGGGAGGGGGCTAGAAAAGGTGCCCTAAACATAGTCTACCTCTTTCTCCCCTGACTGGATTACCGCGTCCAGTGGGGTCACCATTTTAGCGGTCGAAAAAGACATTTGAATTTTGGAACATGGAATATACGGACATTGCTGGATAACATAGATAGTGAACGCCCTGAGCGTAGGACTGCTATTATTGCAAGGGAGCTGAGACGGTTTAAAATTGACATAGCAGCACTTCAAGAAACTCGAAGGGCAGGAGAGGGACAGCTGAAAGAAGAAAAAGGAGGTTATACCTTCTTCTGGAAAGGACTACCTGAGCAGGACCGACGAATACATGGTGTAGGCTTTGCCATCAAAAATGAACTAGTGAACTCTTTGTCAGAAGTTCCTACTGGCATTAACGAACGCCTGATAACTCTTCGATTAAAGCTCGCCAATAACCAACAGGTAACTATTTTGAGCGCTTATGCACCAACATTAGATGCTGATGATGACATCAAGGAAAGTTTTTACAGCCAGTTGGACACTCTCCTGTCAGAGATACCTAAGGAGGATAAAATTATCCTCCTGGGCGATTTTAACGCAAGAGTCGGGCGTGACTTTGATTTATGGCCAGAAACTATTGGAAAAGACGGAGTTGGTAATAGCAACCCGAACGGACTCTTACTTTTGTCTATATGTGCAGAGCATAATCTCACTATCACAAACACGCTCTTTCGACAAAAGAATAAGTTTAAAACATCATGGCAGCACCCACGGTCAAAGCACTGGCATCTTCTGGATTATGTAATTGTCCGTGTTAGAGATCGCCGCGATGTACTTCTTACTAGGGCCATGGTGAGTGCCGACGACTGCTGGACAGACCACCGACTAATCCGGTCCACAATGGTTATCAACATTGCTCCCCAACGTAGGCTTCAAGGAAGGAAACCAAGGCGTAAAATGAACATCCAAGTCCTTCAAGATCCTATTAAGCAAACTCGTCTTCAATCACTTCTTAAGGAACATCTACCTACGGAACCTCCTGACAACATTGAGGACCATTGGTCTAAGCTGAAAACCTCCATTACTGCAGCTTGTGAACAAACTATTGGATATGAAACTAAGAAACATCAGGATTGGTTTGATGAAAATGACAATGAGATTAAATATATAATTGACCAAAAAAGGAAAGCCTTCCAAATATGGCAAAATGATATTAACTGCGCTGCCAAGAAAAAAACCTACGCTAGCGCAAAGGCTGAGGTCCAAAGAAGAACAAGAGAACTTAAGAACGCCTGGTGGAAAAAGAAAGCTGAAGAAATTCAACAACTTGCAGAATCTCATGATGCACGGGGCTTTTTTAAGGCCACAAGGGCCATTTATGGACCAAAAACCTATGGTACAAACCCTTTACAATCAAAAGATGGCACCAAACTCTTAAAAGACAAAGAGTCTATTGCACTGCGTTGGAAAGAGCATTATTATGACCTTTTAAATCGTAAATCTAAGGTGGATAATGAGATTTTTTCACAAATCCCGCAAAAACAAATTAAAGAGGAACTTGCAATACTCCCCACTTTGGATGAAGTAAAAAAAGCCATTAATCAAATGAAGAACAACAAAGCTAGTGGACCAGATGGGATTCCTGCTGAAATCTTTAAAGAAGGGGGCCCCGAACTTGTACAACATCTTCATAAACTCATCGAAAAAATCTGGATAAGAGAAGAGATCCCAGAAGACTTCAGGGATGCCATAATTATCACCCTCTTTAAGAAGGGTGATAGAACAGACTGTGGAAACTATCGGGGCATTTCTCTCTTGGCAACCGCAGGTAAAATATTTGCTAGGATTCTCGCAAACCGTCTTCTATCTATTTCAGAAGAGATCCTCCCTGAAACTCAATATGGTTTCCGCCCCTCTAGAGGGACAGTAGACATGATTTTTACTGCACGTCAGCTCCAAGAAAAATGCCGGGAGCAAAATCAACCCCTTTATATGGCATTTATCGATCTGGCTAAGGCCTTTGATACTGTAGACCGTACAGCTCTCTGGACTATCCTTATGAAAATTGGATGCCCCAATAAATTTGTGAATATCTTGCGACTTCTCCATGACAACATGACGGCAACGGTTTTGGACAACAACGGCTCTCATGGTGCTCCATTTAAAGTGGGATCAGGTGTTAAACAGGGATGTGTTATCGCCCCAACATTATTTGCCATTTTCATCGCCATGGTTTTACATCTTGTCAAGGGGAAACTTCCCACCGGTGTGGGAATTATATATCGAACAGATGGAAAGCTTTTTAATCTCAGCAGGCTGAAAGCAAAAAGTAAGGTAATTACAACCTCCGTTGTGGAACTTCAGTATGCTGATGATAATGTGGTCTCCGCACATTCAGAGGATGATCTCCAAACTATCCTAAATGCTTTTGCAGAAGCATACGAAAAACTTGGTCTCTCACTTAACATCAAAAAAACCAAAGTGCTTCATCAGCAAGTGCAAGCCAATCCTTTGGTGATGCCATCTATCCAGCTTGGCGGGACAATACTGGAAAATGTCGATCATTTTCTCTATCTTGGCAGCTATCTTTCTGTTACAGCTAACATCGACAGTGAAATCCAGCATCGTCTGAGCTCCGCAAGTGCCGCATTTTCTCGAATGAAACATAGAGTGTTCGAGGATCGGGATATTTGTAAGAAGACCAAAACACTGGTTTATGAAGCCATTGTATTACCAACTTTATTGTATGCCTGCGAAACATGGACTATCTATAAACGTCACTTCCACCTCCTTGAAAGGTTTCATCAACGTTGCCTCCGGAAAATCCTGCAAATTACTTGGGAAGATAGGCGAACAAATGTCAGTGTACTGGAAGAAGCAAAGACTACTAGCATTGAAAAAATGATCCTTCAACGCCAACTTCAGTGGACCGGTCATGTTGTTCGAATGCCTGACTGCCGTCTCCCAAAGCAGTTACTTTACTCCCAACTCAAGGATGGAAAGCGGAATATCGGTGGTCAATATAAGAGGTTTAAAGATGTTCATAAGGCTAATCTAAAAAAAATGCAATATAAACATCGAAAACTGGGAAGCTCTGGCCCATGAACGATCTAACTGGAGGTTGGCCTTTCACAAAGGTTCCATGGACTTTGAAGAAGCCCGAGTGCAAGGTGAAAGGGAGAAACGTGCTAAGCGAAAAGCACGTCAAATGAATCCTTTACAGGACCATCTTCTATCTGGTAACCTGTGTCCTCACTGTGGGAAGCTGTGTGGATCTAGAATTGGCCTCCACAGTCACTTACGGACCCATCGCTAGAGTCTACACAATCTTCTTTAGAATTTCCTCCTTTTATCCCGGAAGACAATCTTACTCGGTCACGAGTGATCGCCTGATGATGATAGGACCGACTCCTTCCCATCTCCTCCAACAGGCTCTTCCATTATGCAGAGGGAGGAAGTTGCCTCAGGTGGCAGATGCAAGATGGTATGGAGGGTGCAGCAGCAGCAGCCGATCCCCACGGTCCTGTGCCCCCTAGGCTGGCCTGTTGTTCTCAGCTGCGATGGAGGGTGCTGCCCCATTACCACTGTTGAACTAAGATTCAACTTCAGTCAGTTTCTGTATGTGGAAAGGGGGTGGGAGCACCACCGTGTCTTTTGTCTCAGGCAGTAAAATGTCTTCAGCTGCCTCTGAAAGAAACCAAGCACAGGGCCAGGTCCCCTGCAGCTGATAGGTGTTGGCTATTCAGCTTCAGGCAGCTCAGGTGTCTCTTGTGGAAGTCTCCCAACTGCATTGGGCTCTACAGATTCTAAAACCAACTCTGCACTGCATCGTGTGTTACTGGAATTCAGCTAACGTTGCGTTCCTACATCTCGTGCAGAAAGGAAGAACACGCCACATGGTGTCTGATGAAGGCATGTATTTCTCTGCCGCTCTGAGAGGAGCAAAATATTGTCATCAAGACCTGAAGATGCCATTGCTGCTGGTAAAAGAACAATTCAGCCTTTGAGGCGAATCCTACCGAACGCCACAGGCTTCCAGCTAGAAAATCATTGGACTGTGATTTCCATTATGTGAACACCTGCATCATATATGGCTGAAGCCACCAATTCACAGTGTTTTATACAGATCTTGCCAAGCAGAGATGAAAATATAATGGCCCGGAAAAGCGTCTGTTTCTTAGCTGCTTCTTTTCTCCCCCACCCCCACCCCCGTGACAAATGCTATTTCCACCCATGGTTCATTTCATTGCAAGAAGGCCGGCTGTCCAGTTTCATGGATTTGTCATCAGATATCAGAATGCTCTATGGAATACATCTCATGCCCACTCAGCAAATCCCCCCTTTCCCCCTCAGGGTAGCTGCTTTTTGGTATTCCATCATTCTGACACGTTTTAACCAGGATAAGGATAGAACAAGCAAGCAGGGTAGCAGACTCAGGATAAGGATGGAAACTCTCCCCCCCCCAATGTATTTCCCACCAGCTTGAAGCTGAATTGCATCAAACGGATCAGAAGTCCATGAAACGTTGTAATACAGCCTTGTGCCCACCATGGTGCCCTCCAGACGTTGTGGACTTCAACTCACATCAGCCCCAGCCAGCATTGCCAATGATCTGGAGTCCTGGGAGTTGTAGTCCAAAACATCTGGTAGGCACCACATTGGGGGAAGCTGTTGTAAAGCTTAGAGAACCCAGCGCAGTCCAAAACAACCCTTTTAAATTTGGCTCACTGAAGATCTTCAGGAATAATCATTAGCACCTCCATTGCTATTATTTTCCTGCCAACATATACCACCAGCGTGGGCAAGGACAGACATGCTCCCACTAGAGCCATCATAGCCATCACATACCTATATTTATTTATTATATTTATACCCCGCCTTTTTTCCTGCAAGGAACCCAAGGCGGCTCACATAGTCCTTCTCCTCTCTATTTTATCCTCACAACAACCCTGTGAGGTAGGTTAGGCTGAGAGTCAGTTACTGACCCAAAGTCACCCAGTGAGTTTCATGGCTGAGCGGGGACTAGATCTCCGAATCTCCTGAGTCCCAGTTCAACACTCTCACCACTACGCCACACTGGCTCTCATATCGCTCCATTTCTGAGGGCTAAGGGTGAAGTGTGATCTGAGAATATGCGCATATACTTATTACTGAGGCCTGGTCTACACCTGCCGCAGAATAAGGTCAGCTGTAATTTAAGAACTCACTTGGTTGCCGCAGGCTGGTGTGTAGTGGGCTGACAGAAGAGGGACAGGTCGCTTTGTCCCTCCTCCAACAGCAGATTTGATTTCTGTGTTAGCCATGGAGGAAGGGAAGCTGCTTTCTTTTCTCCACAATCAGCATGGAAATGCAGAGGACTGGTGATTGCTTTGTCCCTCCCCAGAAAGTTTGCTGTGTAGAAGGCTTTTAAAACAACAACTAATATTCCTGCCCATAGAAAATTCTCACATCAAAGCACAGACCAAGGTTTTAGCCCCGCGTTCTCAGTACCTGCTACTTTTCTGCTTGTAGGGAGGTTTTATTTTGTTTGTTTTTTAAAACAACAGGAAAGCACTAAAAATGTGATCCCAACCTGCAGCTCGAAATGGTACAGTTTATTCCTCTACCACCTCAGGACTCGACCATTCCGCTACATTCTGCTTCATGTATAAATCCGTAGAGGTGTGCATTGGATTTGGCTGAATCCCTAACCGAATCAGGCTGATGTGAACAGATTTGGGAGAGGTGTGAATGGAAGCAGATTTGGGATTCAGAAGGACACAGAGACACAGACAGCGTATCTCCAAATATTGATCCATTTCTCCCCAAGGAAACCACCAGTGGGGAGAGGGAGAGGAGGGGGTGTAGTTCTGTGACTGGCAGCTCTAGCTTCTAATCACAGTGAATAGTTTTTACCAGAGCTCTCCAGTTGCAGTGTTTTGGGGGAGGTATATTGAAGTAATATATCACAGGACTGATCCAGTGTACAGAGCTCTTTGCTCGTTCTCTCTCCCAGGAGCAGGAATGTTAAAAAGAAAGAGGTTTGCTGGAGTCTGGGAGCTGGGAGGGTGTAGTCTTGGCTGCTTGCTTGAAAAATGCTGGATGTTCTAGTCCTTCTGCCTCTGGCACTGTATGCGCTACATCCATCATCCACCCCTGCCCTATTGCACTTTCCGTGACTTTGGTGTCAATTAAGAAGAAAACAAAAAAGTCTTAAACTGGTTTTCATTCAATGTCACTCCCTAGCCCCTGTACCTATCCTCCTAAAAGTTTGCAGGCTTCTTTCCTAGGGACACCTCTATGACATATGCCGTTTTCATACAAATTGTCACCAAGAAAAAAACAAAACAAAACCCCCTATAGAGGGGGGTAAAGTGAAATGGGTCCCTCCCCCCTCCCCACATTTGAACACTCCCCTTCCACACAAAAAACAACAACACTGCACCTATCCTTCTGAATTTTTGCAGGTTTATTCAGCTAGGACCACTTCTATGCTGTATGCCATTTTCATAACAATTGCCCACAAAAAAAAACATAGGGAGATAGTAAGTATACATGTTTTGGGAAACCCCCAACTGCAATGGCTGCTCTTGCACAGAGCTCTTTGAACCTATTCGTCTGGAACTTGGCAGGCCTGATCCCCTCAGAAGGGGCAACTATCCTTGTAAATTTCATCCAATTCTGCCAAGAAAATAAAAAGTTAAAAAAATATATCAATAATACAGGCAGTCCCAGGTTACGAACGAGTTCCGTTCTTAACAATGTATTTAAGTCGAATGTGTATGTAAGTCAGAACAGCATAGCGTTCTATACGTTAAAATTGGCATTTACACAAGTTGCGTAAATTACGCAAATTGCATAGTATACTACGCTATGTATTCTACGCAGTGCTTTTTTTCTGGAGAAAAGGGTACCGGAACTCTTGGATTACATTTCCTCGGGAGTAGATGGCGATTAAATTGTAATGCAATTAATAGAAGAAAAGGTGCTGGAACTCAGTTCCGGTGAGTTCCACCAGAAAAAAAGCCCTGATTCTACGTAAACGACGTAGCGCCGGGGAACCCAGAAGTCCGTTCTTAAGTATGGATTGTCTGTAAATCGGACGTTCTTAACTCAAGGACTGCCTGTACTTAAAAACACCTGCACCTATTTCTATGAAATTTAGAAGATGTAATCCCTTCATAAGGGCTTACTATATCTGCAAATTTCAACCAATTCTTACAAGCAGAAAAAGTTATAGCCATTTGTTGATTTCCAATGATAGTCAATGGGGGGCATGAAGATTTGGATTTCTGAATTGAGATTTGGATTTGGACCTGAGTCAAAGCTGGTGATCTTCAAATTGGACTGAGCTGAATCAAGCTGTTTTCCAAACTGCTGAGTTGGAGACTGAACCAAATCTTGTGGTTGGGTGTGCACCCCTATAAAGCAGGCCTCAGTCTAGCTAGAAGTCTAAGCTAGTGCTGTCTAAATTGCCTCTGATATGAGCATCAGCTAAGTGGGACCTGCAGCAAAATGTTGCAGTGTGGAATGCTTGTGTTCATGGTTGCAACCAGCTAGCCACGCCCCCTTATAGGATATTCCATTCCTCTCTACAACCTCCTCACCATGCCCAATTTCTGTTCCCTCTCTCCTACTGTCAACTAGCATTCTATGGTCACTGAGGATGCTTAGTCCTCACTGGGCTGTTTTGGGTAGAGCTGTGTGCAAATGGTCTCTTGAAATTCTCCACCCTATTTGTGGGCAGAGAAATTGGGGGGACAATTTCAGCTAATTTCTCCAGGGGGAGGAGAAATTCTTCAACAATTTTCACAGGTAGGGCTCACCATTGGCCGGGGTTGTAGCACAGCTTCTTTCTTTTTTCGTAAATGTTTCTGTTGTTGTTGTTCTTTTTGCCTGGCCCCCATTTTGCATCTTCCACAGTGCAGGTGTAAGGGGGCAGTATTGTGCCTACCTCTAGGGAAGAGATGAAGCTAGTGCTATGCCAGTATCTGTCCTCTAATTTCCTAATTTTCCCATTAAAAAAATGTTTCCATTGTTCTGTCTCATTCTCAAGGCTTTTTATAATTTATTTTTGTGGTGTTTTTGAGTGTACCTAATCACTGTGAGGTAGTCGAGGGTGATGTGTCCCCCCCCCGCTTTCTGTTACACATCTCCCCATTATACAATTATACGTGTGTGTGTGTGTGTGTGTGTGTGTATGCATGCACACACACACACAATATTGGTGTGTCAATATAAGAGGTTTAAATATGTTCTTAAGGCTAATCTAAAAAAATGCAATATAAACATCAAAAACTGGGAAGCTCTGGCCCATGAACGATCTAACTGGAGGTTGGCCTTTCACAAAGGTTCTATGGACTTTGAAGAAGCCCGAGTGCAAGGTGAAAGGGAGAAACGTGCTAAGCGGAAAGCACATCAAATGAATCCTTTACAGGACCATCTTCCATCTGGTAACCTGTGTCCTCACTGTGGGAAACTGTGTGGATCTAAAATTGGTCTCCACAGTCACTTATGGACCCATCGCTAGAGTCTACACAATTTTTCTTTAGAATGTCCTCCTTTTAAAATTTCCTTTTTGTAAATTTTTATCCTGGAAGACAATCTTACTCGGTCACGAGTGATCGCCTGATGATGATGATGATGATGATGATGATGATACAATTATACGTGTGTGTGTGTGTGTATGCATGCACACACACACACACAATATACTACCTATTAAGAGGGAGTCTCAGAAGGTGGCCACAAGGGAGAGGACCTTCGTAGTGGTGGCCCCCCTGATTTTGGAATGATCTCCCCACTGAGGCCGGTCTGGTGCCAACACTGTCATCTTTTTGGTCTCAGGTTACGACTGTCCTCTACCCCCAGGCATTTAATGGCATATGATGGGGCATATATGATATATGTCAGCTGTCTAACAGGTCTAGTATTTTATTGAAATTATTTTTAGCTGTTTAAACTGTTCTAAATTTTGTACAGTCATGCCTTGGATTGAGAGCATAATTCGTTCCGGAAAGGTGCTTGTAATCCAAAACACTCTCAAAATGAAATCCCCCCCAAAAAATTTGTACAGAGATTTTTAATTTAAGCCGTACTACAGTACTTGTATTGCAAGACGACACTTGTATATCAAGTAAAAAAAAATTAAATAAATATTAAAAATTTTGCTTGTCTTGCAAAACACTCTCAAACCAAGTTACTTGTAATCCAAGGTATTACTGTATATTGAATTTTATGCTGTATTTTATTATCTTGCATCTGTGGTTTGTGATTTTGTGAATTTTTTAAAAATAAATGTTATTTAGTTATTATAAACTACATACAAAACTATAAAACACAAACATACAACTAAAATAATCATAATAAAATGATTTTGTGAATTTTGTGAACTGCCCAGAGAGCTTCAGTTGTTGGGAAGTATAGAAATGAAATGAAATTGTGAAGAAAAGAGCCTTTGGGGGTTCCTGCATGCACACACACACACACACACACACACACGCCTCCTCATGTGTAAACCAAGTAAGGCCAGTTGGGGGGGGCTGGGAGGAGGCGAAAGGTACATAAAGCATAGGATGGGGCATGGCGCCTGAGAGTCTGGTCTAGGGCTTTCATATGCAAATGTAGTTCAGGCCCAGTAAGCCATGAGTCACGACTCATGAGTCTCCCTCCCCCTGCCTGGCCAGGTGAAGTTCAATCTAATTGGCTGAAGACAGGAAAGCTACAGAAAGGGGGAGGGGGGAAGAGCTATTTCCCAACGTGTAGCCTGTGTGTCTTTGTCTTTTGTCTTGTCTTTGGGCCCGCATGGTTGCTGTAGAGCAATGGCGGGCCAAGCAGAGGCCCCAAGCCTTCGGGGGGGCCATCAGGAACCGACCCCAGGTAGCTCCTGGTGAAATTAGATGATTGAGGGCTCTAGTAAAGGCAAGCCTTGTTGGAGTCTACCCATCTCGGACCTGCGGGTAGATGTGGTAATCTCCATCGGGCAGCGAGGCTGTGCTGGATCTAACCCTGGAAGGAAGAAGACTGACCCTCAGGTAACAGGTGTATGCCTGAGAGATATTAAGAATCAGGTTTTATTGTTTTGCAGCTTTACTGTGTACTAAAGTGTCTCTCTCTTTATTTTGTGTGCTTCTCTCATTTCCCTAATCTTGTTGTAAAATGCTACCAGAATAAACCTTGTCTTGGTTTTACCCCACATGGGTTTTGTAGTTGCTCTGCTTAGTTCAGTATCTAAATCCAGGTTACAGAATTAAAGGCAAGTCCCTGAACAGAGATTCAAGTAGGATTGCAGACAGCTGAGGCCGGCAATCTGGTACCTTATCTCAGGGGGTCTTGGTTCCTTTGGGGTAGGAAAGGGTGGGGGTGTGGCGGGCCAGCTAGCCCCCCCTTCCTCCACAGAAATGAATTAATGAATGAATAATATGTGATACTACTCCCACCCAGCTGTGCTGGCTCAATCTAGATTAACATGCCTTAGTTACATCCCGTTTGGATTACTGTACTGCACTCTACGTGGGGCTGCCTCTGAAGAGTGTTCAGAAACTTCAGCTGGTTCAAAGAGCTGCTGCCAGACTGCTGACTGGGGCTGGTTACAGGGAGCATACAACTCCTCTGTTACAACAGCTTCACTGGCACCCAGTCTGTTTCCGGGCACAATTCAAAGTGCTGGTTATGACCTTTAAAGCTCTATACGGCTCGGGTCCAAGTTATCTGAAAGACTGTATTCTCCCCTACATGCCTGTCCGTACTTTGAGATCCTCAGGGGAGGCCCTTCTCTCGGTTCCACCACCATCTCAGGCACACCTGGTGAGAACACAGGAGAGGGCCTTCTTGGTGGCTGCCCCAGCACTCTGGAATTCCCTCCCAAGGGAGGCTAGTGTGGCACCCTCCCTGGTAAGCTTTTGGAGGCAGGCAAAGACCTTCCTGTTCCAGCAAGCATTTGGAACTAGCCTGTGATGGAATGCTGTATTTTATATTATGTATACTGTATTGTTTTTAATGTGTGATTAGATAGATAGATAGATAATTTTTAATATTGTTGATGGTTTAATTCTATTTTTAACTTTTGTATTTTTCTATTTCTGTTTTAATTGTATGAGTTTTAAAGGTTGTGAGCCGCCTTGGGTCCCAGTGTTGGGGAAAAGGCGGGATACAAAAATATGATGATGATGATGATGATGATGATAATGATGATGTCCTTTGAATATAATGGATTTATTTCAGAATATCATCTGGAGGATTTATTCCATAACAGATAAGGCCTCAACTCTACCGGTGTTCAAATGGGTTTTAAAAACTCATGTATTTTGTGTTGCTTTTTTTGTGAATTAGATCTTTTATTTTGCAGTTGTGAAATTCATGAGTCACTGGTTGGGTTGGCAATTTTATTTGTTAGGTATGTTATCTATTATATTTTAACCAATCTATATTTAAAATGGTTTTTGTGCTGTTGTCTGGTTTTATGATGATTCGGTTTTATTGCATGTTATCTTTTAAATTTTTGGGAGCCATCTTGCAAGGACTATATCCTAAAGGTGATCTACAAGTAAATACTATAAAATAAATATTAACCATGACTATGGTTGCAATCCTATGCACAGTTGCCTGGGAAGAAGCCCCACTGAATGTCAGGGGATTTACTTCTGAGTAGGCACGCACAGGCTTTTAATCTGTGTAGGTCGATGGTGATAAGTAACTTTAGACTTCTTTGTTTCTAACTGGGGCTTTCAGCTTTTTTAGAGACATTAAGGAGTGAGATTATAAAACACAGTGTTTGGCTATCTTGTATCCATTAAGCTCCGAGGCTATGAAGAACGAGAGATGCTGGAAAGGCTGCTGCTCTCACCATTAATAGATACGCAAAGTTGCCTATGTGATAAATGATTGATAAACATGTCTAATGTACTGTCATACTAATACATCGTGAACCACAGATCTTAAAAGAGGGCGCGGAATCTGTGAATAGCTCGACTCCTAAACCAAACCCTTTAAAGCTTAATTTGGCTTTTATTAATATGTTATACGTACTTCCAGACCTAGCCGCAACAGAAGTGACTGCATTTTTTATAAACCTGCAGCTTCTTTGGAACTGGGTGGGAACATCACCAGCTTATACTCCATGCAACTTCTACATGACACAATTGAACTGAATGTTATTCTGTGGCCTTTTGCAGAATTCCAGTTGCTAGGGAAACCTTTGTCTTCAGCTGATGCTCTTATTACTTCTTCACTTACATTAATATTGACTAGTTCTGGACTATTCCTCCTTGTACCTGGGCTGGAAAAAGGTTACAGATATTACTTTCTGATGCCTGAAGCAAGGTCATTACCATGCAGTCAAGAAGCACGATAGCTTTATAAAAATGATTCAGCATAAGCCATTCACAGATTTCACCTGAAAAACAAAGCAATGGGTGAAATAATATTTTAGTATAATCTCAATAAAATTGCATGTGGTTGATGCTAGATATGGCATCTAGACACAATTATGCTTGGGTGTTTACAAAAAATAAAAGATCATTTATCTATTACCTAGACCCCTATAACAAGGGTTATACTTCAATGCTGGGATTGACTCATATACATTTAATACACTTATTTATTATTTAGATGTATAGCCGACTCTATTCCAAAAGAGTCGGCTCCGCTGAAAGAATCAAATTCAGCCTGGAGATCTGGTGGAGATCACAACTGTTAGATCTGGACCTCCCTTTTGATCAGCCTTCCCCATCTGGTGCCCTCCAGATGTTTTGTACTACAACTCCCAGCATTCCTGACCATTGACCATGCTGGCTGGGGCTGATGGGAGTTGAAGTACAAAACATCTGAAAGGCACCAGGTTGTGGAAGGCTACTTTAGATGCAAAAGTGGATCCTTCACATGAAGCAAATTGTGTATATTCCATGCCAGGCCTCTAGGGGATTTTTGCTACCTCTGACCTGGTTTGCATGATATGACAGCCCACCGTGGGTTAATTTACCTATGGGGGCTATTGCGTTGTGCCAGGCACCCACAGGTGCCATTTTTGCTTGGCACCTGCAGGCACCCAGCTTGCTGTGGCTTGTTGTGTCATGCAAACCCAGGTAGCAGGGTTTGTTTGAGGGTTAGACAACCCTCAAATAACTCTAAAACAAGTCATGGGTTATTTGAGGATTGTCTAACCCCCTGCTGCCTAGGTTTGCACAACATGGCAAGCCAGGTGCCCATGGGCACCTGGCCCGACGCAGCAGCCGCAGTGGGCAAATTAACCCACGGTGGGCTGTCATGTCATGCAAACCAGGTGTCTGTGTATATCAGTACAGAGCAAAGCAAGCAGGCAAGCAAGCAACATGTCTGCTTAATAAATAAGTTACTACTGTGCTGTGTCCAGGAATTATCAGTGGGACCCGCAGACATAACAAAGCATCTTTCACCAGTCAAGTTTGGTGCACCATCTGCTATAGCTTCTAGACAGAGATAGCCTGAACACTATTGTTCATGCCCTGGTAACATCCAGTGCAATGTGTTAAACATGGGGCTGCCTTTGAAGACTACTCAGAAATTGCAACTGGGTGTAGAATGCAGCAACAAGAGTAGCTGCCAACCAGAACGGATTGGTCAAGACACATATCGCCAGTTGTAGAAGAGCTCCTCACCATCACAGGCTTCCTGATCGTTTCTGAGCCCAATTCAAAGTGCTGTTTTTCTCCTTTAAAGCCCTATATGGCATATATGGCTTGGGACCCAGGCATTAGGAGGCCCATCTCCTTCCACAGAAAACTGTGTCTTAATCAGATATGCATCGGGAGCCCTTCTCTAGGTACCCCTAGAGATTAGGCAGAAGAGCGTTTTTTCAGTGGTGAATGCGCTCCCCGGGATTCCTCACCTGGTGCCTAGGTTGATACAATTTAAATGCCAGGATCAGACTTTTCTTTTTTTTTTTATCATTATTCACCCAGGCCTTCTATTGATTTTAGAGCTGCTTAGCAGTCTCCCTACCTGGGCTGTTGGAGGTGGTTTCAGATTTGGCCTTGAGGAATTCCAGGTTTTATGTTCTGAGGGACTTCAACGTTCATGCCAAAGCCATGTTCTCAGGGGCAGTTCTGCACATGACAACTATGGATCTGTCTCAAAATGTTATGAGACCCATAAATATTTTAGCCAGGTAGTTTGATGATCCGGGGTGGGAAGACTTTCTACAGTCTCATTGTCGTAGAAAGATAATTTCCAGATGATGTTTAGAGTCATGAGGCCTTCAACATCTTCAGGAGTGAGGATCAGAGTCAAGGGTAGGTATGAGGGCCCACACCCCAGCAGGGGCCCACTGACAAGAGCCCCCTTGAGTTGCTCCTCCTGTTCACCGTTGCAACCTGCTTGTTCACTTGTCTCTCTCTCTGGACCAGACAATGGTGGTGGTGAGAAGGAGGAGCAGTAGATGCCATGGCCTGCTTGCTCACTGGCTCCCTGCCTGTCAAGCAAGCAAGTAGCAGAAATGATTAGAAAGAGCATAAGGAGCAATAGCAAGGAGTGACAAGGAGGTTGAGAAGGTAGGCTCAGTGAAGGAAGGGGGCCCATCAAGGGTGCCTTGCCCAAGGGCCCTCAAAACTCTGGACCTGGCACTGGTGGGGATCAGTTAGGTTTGGTCCATCTTCAGAGGCTGAAGGATCTGGATAGATTTCTCGTAGCCCAGGAGGAGCTTCCTGCTGCCTTCGCTGGTTCCCCTGTTGAAATTGATTTGTGGAATGTGGAAATTACCTGGATTGCTGACACAATCACTTCTAAGTGTTCTCTTCCATTGCATAGTACTCACTCAGCTCCTTGGTATTCCAGCATTGCGTAAGCACAGTGTCATCCAGCAGAGCTATTGTGTATAGATTCCTAGGACCACCATAAAAAAAAACTTCTCGACAGATCACTGTGAGTTATTTGTAAAACATTTTGCTGATAAAAATCACTCACATCTATTCCAACTTGGATGATATGTACGATGCAAAAACAACAAAGAGCCTGGTGGCACCTTAAAGAATAACCGTTTGTATGGTACAGTGTACCTGCTAGATAACTGTCTGGGTGAATCTGCTTGGATGAATTTCAGTTACTGCAGCTTAAGGATATGGATGATATGTTTGTAGAAGTGCAGCCTACCACTTCTTGACTTGACCCTTGTACTTCCTGGTTGATTGCATCTAACTGGGGGAAGGTGACCAGCAAAACTAGTGAGGTGGTAAATGCCTCATTGCAAGAGTGAACAGTCCCAACTAGGCTGAAGAAAGTGATCGTGTGGCTGCTCCTTAGAAACTCTCTTTGGATGCAGATGATGGTACCAACCAGTCACTCATCTCCATTGGGGGCAAGGTGCTTGGGAAAGCAATGGCTGGCCAACTCCAGACACTATTGGATGTTACTGATATAATCCAGTCTCCAGCCCAGCTTTGGCTCTGAAACTGCCTTGGGTCACTCTGGTGGATGACCTGCACCAGGGGAATGACAGGGGAAGTGTAACTCTGTTGGTTCTCCTATGTCTTAATGACGTTTGACACTGTCAACTATGGAGGGCTGTGGTTCAGTCATAGACCACATGCTTTGCATGCAGAAGGTCCCAGGTTCGATCCCTGGCATCCCCAGGTAGGGCTGGAAATATTCTTGCCTGAAACCCTAGAGAGCTGCTGCCAGTTGACAATAATGGGCTAGATGAACCGATAGTCTGAATTCCTAAGGCAGCTTCCTATATTCCTAACTATCAGGTTTGGAGGTGGGAGGTGACATGCTACAATGGTTCCATTCCTACTTTGTGGATAGGTTTCAGAAGGTGATGCTGGCATCATGATACCTTTTTAATGGTATTCTTTTATTTTGTCCCTCATGCTATTTAATATCTATAGGAAACTGCTGGGTCTGGAGATTTGGCATGAAGTGTCACCACACGAATATTGACTAGTAATTATTTTCCTCCCTTGATGGTATCCTTCCTCAAGTCTTCCAGGAGGCATGGCAAGAAATGCAGCATTTATTCTTGTGTGGAAAATAGTTCCTCCCCTGAAATAATTTGGACCTCACATATAAACTCCAGTTTCAAAAAAGAAAAGAAAAGAAAAAGGAAGGAAGGAAGGAAAGGAAAGGAAGGGAAAGGAAAGGGAAAACTTGCAAAAATTACTCAGGCTAACATAGAACTGGGGCATTTAATTCCACGTACACCACTTTGAAAAAATGCAGCTTTCTGTGGAATGGAAAGGGTGTGGGAGTAAAAACAAGGCTTAGCCTGAGGAACAGCTTAAATTAAACTTGGTGAGCGCCTCCTAAAGCTTCCTAACTTTAATATAATTCCAAGCTTTCCATATCTTGTACAGCTGATAGAATTCACATGAATCAGGCACACCAGTTTCATTGTCCTTAAGAGAGGGGAAAGACTCATTTCCCCCACATCCGTAGAAAACAGCGAGAGTTCCTGGAGGAATGAACTAATGTAATGTTTACCTAAAGGGACTTGAAGTCTTCTTGAGCCTGAAGGAAATTTTTGCAGTTTTTCTTTATATATTTTTAATCAGTCCTAAGCTACTTACAAATATGTGCAATTACTTTCTGCACATTGCTTTGTAATAAGATTTAATGATTGCTCTGTAATCCTCTTGGTGAGGGCTGATAATCAAGCAGGACAATATAAATTTTAGGCTGGAGCATAATTTTGCATGAATCAAGAAGCCCTCTCTTTAAAGTTTTAAAAACTTATTTAAAGAGGAGAGTTTTTCTATGTTATAGTTCACCATCATAAAACATAGTTTGGTTTGGTTTTAAGTATGGGTGCAAACAGAGCATGTCCCATGCTTTTTTCCTCTTTCTTTTTTAGAGTGTATTTTTAATTTATGGAAATGGATAAAAATCCATAGCTGCCTTTTTTTTGGCCTAGTTACATTTTTTGTAGAACAGAATAATATGGTTATAAAATCATTGATATACCTCATAGTGTTGGTGAGATCCTAGAGGTAACTCTGTATAACCATCATTTAATTTTAGTACATTGACAGGGCTATCCTAACCTCAGATTCAGAAAACTCTGACACTGGAGCCTCTGAGATAGTCAACGCCCTTCCTGGCTCATGCTGGCAAGATGGAAATGAGGCAGGAGCAGCATTTTTGTTTTTATTTCCTTTTTGTCTTTGTTTTTACTTCCTAAATCCCCCCACACACATTGGAGGGATGGTTGGGGACTGTGGATCCAAAGCCTTCCCTCATCTGCCCACAACACCCCGCAACCCATGGCTTGTCCTAGAGGCGACGCACATGAGGCGGCGCATGACTGGCACACACTGGGCAGGGGAAAGAAGCCACTGAGGCTTCTTTTCCTTCCCCGATCATGCGAACCCAGTCAGTGGCTGCATTCAGATATAATGATAATGAGCCTGGGTGAGACTCAGGCACACACACTCACCACCCTTCTCCAGTATGGACTTGAGGAGGAGATTGGAAGCTTCCACTTCCATTTTTAAAAACTAACTGCAGTTTAGTATGTCAAAACTCAGACAAACTGTGGATAGTCTTCACTGTGGTTTAGTGAAACAAGTCAAGTTCAAACTTAGGGTTATGATTATGAAGCTGGCTTTCTCAATAACCCATAGTTAAGATTAAGTAGAGAATATGAGGGAAAATGTGGAGGCAATAACTCCTACAGCTTTATGTTTCCGTATTGCAAAAATAGAAACTGGATATGACTCAAAATGCATTTGAATGTGTTCCCATTCTTTTTCATTTCAAAAAAAAATATGATGTATATTTACAAATATTTCCTGTTTGTTTTGCTTTATATTAGTTGCCTCTGGTTCATAAATCAAGCAGGCAAGAAGACTTGACCTAAATGATAAGATATTGTAGCTAAAATGAAATCAGCCTGTTAGGTTTTCGAAGATGTGCTAATGTATTTTTAGCACATTATAATGTGTTTTCCCCAGTTGTTTTGTAGCATCATATTTGTGAATAGAGGAAACTTTAACTGGGCTATTTCTAAACGGCATACTCTATAATTAGATTGGATCTGCTTTAGTTTTTAAATGACGTTCAGAAATATTCTCACTATATTTTCACACCGGCTGAGTGTCTCTTGGTAGACAATGCAGTATATATTTATGAATCACGTTAGGGCTAGATCACATGGTCAAATCTTCCTATGTACATTTAATCCCAGGGCCACATCACATAGAAAATGAAATATGTGTAGACTCCATTGATATATCAGCAGCAATTCTTGTGAACAGGGTGGATTGAAAAAGTGCTGCTGTAGTCGCCAGATGTGCTGCCGGGTCACTGTGGCCATATTTCTGGATGGGTTGGATTGCACATAAAATCTTATAGTGTTTGTTTGTGGGCATATGTGCAACCAAGAATGGCACAGGCTGCATTGACTTTGTCCATGTGGACCAGCCTTCAGAAGCAGCATGGGAATAGAAGTTATAAGATATGAAGCATGTTATTCTCTTCATAAACTGTAAGGGCACTTGCCCTAAGTGACAAGACAAAAGGAAAAGTCTTTGCTTTCATGAACATCATCATGTATCCCGCTAATGTGAGAATGTGGAATATTGATTAATTTTAAGGGTGCATGCTAAGCCCTAGATTACATTTAAATATCATTATGAAACTGCCATCATGATCAATGAATGAAGGCTGTTTAGCAGCATTATAGGAAACAATGTTAAAAATCATTTTGAATGTTAGTGTTGAAATGCTGCAAATAACATTACTCCTCCAGCCTCATGGCTGCTTGACTGCAAAACAAGAGAGAGGTGTCGCCCAACTTGAGAGCAATGGCTGGGATCTGCACACACAAAAACCCTTCTTGTGCATGGGCACATGCAGGTAGATTGCTTTCCAGTCCAGTTGCAGCTCCTTGTGCTACATCAAATGTTATTCCACAGGGTCACTTGACCTTCAGATGTAGTTTTTTGGGGGGGCACACTAGCGTCTTGTAATGGACTCCACTAGGGCACTGGATCTCGGCCAATGACCCAAACACAACCCCATATGGACACAAGCCCTGTGTGGGTGTTCACCTGCAACATGCATAGGGCTAAACTGGGGATGGGATGTGTGTGAGCACACACACCCAACCCACAAGCAACCCTGTGCCCCAGGCCACCTTACAGACCTTTGCATGTTGACCCCGAAGGTCTGTATAGGGGCTTGTAAGTGCATTCAGCTGAATAGTATAGCTCCCATGATTAGTAACCCAGAGAGCATGAGTGCCCACAACACTCTCAAAATTCCAAATGTGCCCACCAGCCCGAAAATGGTGAGGATTTCTGTCTTTCACAGCCCTACCTGGAGAGGCAGGAGATTGAACCCAGGACCTTATGCGTGCAAAGGGACAAAGGAAACAATACGCAGGGGTGGGCAACTTGTAGCCCTCCAGAAGTTTTGGCCTACAACTCCCATGATCCTTCACCATTGGCTACGCTGGCAAGGGTTGATGGGAGTTGTAGGCCAAAACATCTGGAAGGCCACAAGTTGCCCATCCCTAGAATAGAGAAAAGGCTGGGAGGGGTGTGTGCGAGAGGCAAAGATAGCATGGGACAAATGTGGATGGATACGCATACTAAGGCTTTGCTATGGCAGGAGAGCAGGAATTACCGTAGTGGGTTAAGCCAAAAACTTTATGGAAGAAAGAGTTGCCCACATAGTTTCGAAGTAAGTTGAAAGCCACACTGTTGCGCATATGACTGCCTGTATACTAAAGAGCCACAAGCAATATATTACGATCATTCTGCTAACTCTTTTTGCTGTATTTGCAACCCATTTATAACTCCTGACATTATCTTGAAGTAGGTATCATAAAACAATAAGAACACCACTTTTATTTTCCCTTATGCTAAGCCATGGCTTTTGGAGGTGACCTTTTCTATTTTCCCTTGTTTAGGACAAGAAAAAACATATCCCAGGCTGAAGCTACTTGTAAATGTAAACTCTATAAAGTCTCATTCATTACCTTGGTCTAGGCACTTACTCCAGACTCCATTGAATTCAATGGCATAGCCTCCATTCATGTAAAAGCCCCATTGTACCAAACAGAGATTGCCTAGCAGCTGTGGTTAGTTGACTGCTCATCATTTTTACATCACCTGCAAAGCTAAGTTAGTTGCAAGGATGCCCACCACCCAGTCTGAGCACTGGGGCTGATTTGCCAAAAGACAAGAACGGCAATCTATAAAGATGCATGTTTCACTTTGCTGTCCAAGCACCAAGATGCACACAGTGTGCATTGCACATGCATAGAAATGATAAAATAATAAAAAAAAAAACTTTTGCTTTCTTATGCACAAAGAGTCTTACATCCATAAATGAGGGCAGGAGCGGAGAGTGATTTTGGAAGGGAAAAAAGGTACAGGTGTGGAAGGAAGTAATGGCTGGCTGAGAAACCCAAGGTGGTACCAGCAGAGAAGAAAATAGTCTCTCTGCTAGATTGTACAAAATGTTTACCAGAACATAAATCCATTCCATGCATGGTTTTGACAATGGGGAAAAATGGACTAAAATTTAATGGCACTCACACCTGAGGGCCAAAGTTGGTGAGATGCCATTCACAATTAGCAACTGAGTGACTGGCTTTTAAAAGAAGTAAATAACAGGCACTGGGTGACAGATCCAGATCAGGAGCCTGGCAGAGGGGGAAGGGGGGCTTTAACCCATGCTCCCCCACTGTGGTCTGGATCACCCTCCCCTTCCCCATGCCTGCTATTTCCATTGGGAAATGCACCAATGGAAGCTTTTCTCTGATGCAAATAACAGGAGAGGGCTGGACCCATATCAAGGCTGCAGTGGGGATCAATGGGTTAAAACTCCCTACCCCTGTGGCCAGATTGTGTGTGTCATATAGTTTAGCCCTTGCTCTTTCAGTTAAAGCAAACCCATGGTTTATTGTTGGGGTAAAACTCTAGGTTATTTCCCCCTCAACAACCCAGAGTTCCAGGTTCGCATGTCAGACCAAACAACTCAGGAATGGGGTGTTCCTGGATTATTTTCTAAACCAGGTGCAAGGCAGAAGTGGCAAGCAGACAGGAGGCAGTATGTTCGCTTGTTCATGCGGTGTGCATGCAGCCCCAAGGCTGGTCATTATGTGCAAACCGGGTCACATCAAAAGATGGCTTTCTGCATCTGAAGATTTTGAGGCCTAAGAATACCCAGTTCTGTAAGCAAGTGGGCAATTGAGACTGAGATACGATAACAATGACAATAATAAAATTAAGACCCACGTCAGCTTTCATCAGGGCTGGTTTGGTGATTTCAAAATGTGCTCCCTAGAGTCTTATAGTAGAATGTTGACAGTTCATCTAGGGAGGATCTACACTAAAGTCCTTTTTTTCTGAGGCTTTTGAGCTCCCCTGCCCTTTGTTGTCCATAGGAGATACTAAAACAGCAACATTATAGAAATAGAGGTGTGAATCTTGCAATATCAGAATTGGTGTAACACAACTGGTGACTAGTTATAGAAATTCTGTTGCTCCTTTACCATCAGTGATATGGGAACAGCTTTGTCATAGAAATATTCTCCCATCTACTACAGTTATCTGCTGCCAATAATTATTGTGCTTTGTCATCACACAAACTCGTGGAATATACCACTGTGGCTGTGCCTCTAAACACTTTTACACATGTGCACAATCACTGACTGGGTAGCATTTGATGACTACTGTAAAAAATAGTTGCATGCTTAATGCTGTAGTCTTACCACGCATCAGTTTTAAGTACAGATAACTCGAGTTCTTGCCATATTCCACACAGAAAATATTTGTGGACCAGATTGCTGTCAGTTTGGGAATGCAAGTCTTATTGAACTGATGGTGTGAACATGATGATGAGAGCTATAGTGCTATTCAGACCTTAACATTAGCACACACATTTTTAAAAAAAATAGTAGTAATAATTATAACAAATACTCTATTTTTGCTACTTTGCTTTTGGGGAGTTAATCATAGGACCTAAGCTTGGGCAAAGAATAATAGTCCCAAACAAAAGCTTCTCTCTGATCAGAGCATATACCCTACCTGCAATGCTAGTTCCCAGTAAATGCTGTATAAATAGTAGCAAAATGGGTTGTATGACTCAGTGCTGCCACCTTTCTGTCTCTGAAATATCATTATGCTGCTTTCCAATTAAATATGATGTGCTGTTCATTCGATATGATATTATGAGGCGTTGCAGGGTACAGGAGGGACAACAGCCTGCTCTGCAGTAGCACTCCATGTCAGGCTTTAAGCAAGCATGCATTAACCATGGAGCGTTAAGCAGACAGAATGAGAGATGGGACTGTGGTTATTACACGAGAGGCAAGCTGCATCCCAATGTTTTCCCACAGTAAATGATCAAACACACATGACAGTTTCTGCTCATAGGTATTCTGTCTGGTGTCAGCCTTCTTTCTTTGTATGAAGCAGTTGCAGTGTCAGAAATAGAAACAGTACACCATCTGATAAAGATTAAAGGAGAAAGGATTTAAAGCTCAAAATATGTGTGAGGAGAGGAGGAGGAGGAGGAGGAGGAGGAGGAGGAAATTTCTTCTTTCCATTCTGACCCCCCTCCACCTCCATCCTCCAGGGTTGAAGAGAGAGGGAAGAAAGGAATTCTACTCCTATATAAGTGGGGCTCCTTATCCATTGCAGCTTTTATTCTGAGCTTTATAAGAACCATGCATGGTGCTGAACTCCATCCCCAAAATAGGTTTACCACCATGGAGCACCATGGATAGCTTCTATAAAGCCCAAAATAAAAGCTGCAATGGATAAGGACCCCACTGACAAAGGAGTCACCAGCCTCCCCTGAATTCTAGGTCTCAGTTTTGGCAAGTGCTGCTTAGTTTTATTCTCTACTGTTTTCTCCTTATACCGTAATTTCTCTTTTGCATTTCAAATTTTAAATTTGAGTCACAGGATATCTTTTCATATGGACAAGAAGCTTAAGCCTCTCAAATAAGTATTTATCAAATTGATTTCTGCTGTTCCCTTCTCCTACACATTCTTTAATCATGCTGATGAAGCTCATGAGGGTTGATGAAAAAAGAAGTGTTGGCATCACAGAAAGTGGGTGGGATCTGAGCTGCTTAGAAAAGCACAAGGGTGCAAGAAAAGCCTCATCTAGAAGCAAAGAAAGGAAGATCTATTCAGAAGGATTGCTAAAACATCATGAGTACATTTAATAAATAACACATCTCCTGCTTGATCACAATAACAATATTAGCATTTAAGCATTTCTGAGATGCAGTTGAACCATGACAAAAATGGATATTTGAATGCTACATCTCTATTAATACCAGCAACTAAAAAAGAGTCAATTTGCTGTTACGGAGGCCAACAGCAAAGTGAGGACAAGGAAAGGAAGGACAGCAGAACAATGGTGGGAGAGATCCTCAGCAATGTTACCCTGACATATGCAAAGACTTAACTCATAAGGAATTTTTCTAAACCTGATCTTGAATGACCAATGGCATAATACCTTAGGCGAGTAAAACCTTTTCTCAGGAGAAATCCGTTTTATTTATGTTTTTTTATTTTGATGCTGATTTTGCCATAAACTCTATTTTAACACCAGTAATGTGGTTGGCTCTTAACAGACCACATAAATATTGTGGTTACTGCCCAGAGGTTTTGCAGACTGCATTAGGCAGACAAGAAGGGAGGATGTTGTCCAGGGAAAGGTCGGAGGGCATGCAATGCTGATCCATTGTTAAAGTTGTGCAGGTGTCTTATGCAGGGAGCCCCATATATGCCGCTTTGAGCTTCCCAATTGATAGGTCTGCTCAGTTTAGACATCAAGGATTGGTGAATATATATCACAGATGTGGTAGAGTCAGATTGCAATAGTGTTGTGCACTAAAGCTTCCAGAGTTCAGAACAAGATCAGATTTGGTGATACATTTTTGCTCCAGATTCTGGATTTGTCCAGCACATGCTCCATTTTCATGTATAATAGGAATAAATGGGTGGGTTTTTTAAAAATGCAAATATTAAAGGAATTCTATGGAAAGTCCTGATAAAGCCAACAATGCTGAATCATACGGGGTTTGCTTACTGGAATCTGTAGTAAGTGAAATATGTGATCTGACATGGATCAATATGAATTTGTCATCTCAAGTGCTAATGCAAAGACACAAGGCCAAGTGAAAAGGCACAGAATTTAAGTAAGAGAAAATTTAGGCTTTGCTTAGCAGAGATGAATGGGTTTCATAAGGTTTATGGGGGATTCCCTTTGAAATGGGTTACAGTGGAAATATGGGAGGCAAAACAGGAACTGGGAAGCATCCGGTTTGGGTTGAATCATCCCTAGGGGATGAAGATGAAAATGTTTCTGATTGACCAGGTGGAGTTAGGGAGGAAATAGGCCATGATACTATTGCTTTGATTTAATGAAATTCACAATAAAAAATTAATGAATACACACACACACACACACACACATATCTTAGAAGCAGGAAATCAGCTTGGGAGGCAGTTGGACCACTGGATGACAATGGAGTTAAAGGAGTACTAAAGGAAGATAAGGAGATTGTGGAGACACTAAATGAATTCTTTTCATCTGTCTTCACTGCAGCAGATATAGGACAGATACCTGTGCCTGAACAGAAGTTTTCAGAAAGAGAGTCTTAGGAACTGAGGCAAATACTGGTGACAAAAGATAGTTCTCAATCTTATTGACAAATTGAAAGTTACCGTAATAAATCACCAGGCCAGATGGTATCCATCCTAGAGTTCTTAAAAAAAAACAAAAAAACCCCTCAAATGTAAAATTGCTGATTGTTTAACAAAAATATGTAGCATGTCCCTAAGATAAGCCTCTGTACCAGAGGCCTGGAGAATGGCCAATGTAACACCAATTTTTAAAAAAGGGATGGGGGGGGGATCCAGAACATTAAAGGCCAGTTAGCTTAACATATATTCTGGGTAAATTGGCTGAGAGCATTATTAAAGATAAAATTAGTATGCATATAGGAGGAAAAGTCCAGCTGAAAAAGAATCGGCATGGCTTCCTAAACTATAAGCCATGTCCCACTAATCTTTTAGAGTTCTTTGAGAATGTTAATAAACATGTGGACCAGGTGATCCAGTAAACATTTACTTGGACTTCAAAAAGGCTTTTGACAAAATCCCTCACCAAAGAGTCTTGAGCAAACTTAGCAGTCATGGAATAAGAGGAGAGGTCCTCTTATGGATCAGTAACTGGTTAAAGAACAGAAAGCAGAGAGCAGGCATAAATGGTAAATTCTCCCAATCTAGGGATGTAAAGAGTGGGGTCCCACAGAACAGGGATCTATATTGGGACCAATGCTTTTCAACCTGTTCATAAATGAACTGGAATTGGAGTGAGCAGTGAGGTGGCCAAGTTTGCCAATGACACCCAATTATTTAGGGTGGTGAAAACAAAGAGGGACTGCGAAGAGATCTGAAAAGATCTCTCCAAACTGGGAGAATGGGCATCAAAATGGCAAATTGGTTCAATATAAGCATGTGTAAAGTGATGCACGTTGAGGCAAAAAAAGCCCAATTTCAAGTATAAAAGCTGATGGAATCTGAGCTAGCGATGAATAACCAAGAAAGAGATCATGGGTTTGTGGTGGACAGCTCGATGAAAATGTCAACCCAGTGTGCGGCTGCTGTGAAAAAGGCAAACTCCGTGTTAGACATAATTAGGAAAGGAATTGAAAATAAAACTGCCAAGATCATACTCCCCTGATACAAATCTATGGCGTGACCACACTTGAAATACTGTGTATAGTTCTGGTCGCCACACCTAAAAAGGATATTGTAGATTTGGAAAAAGTGCAGAAAAGGGCAACAAAAATGATCAAGGAGCTAGAGCAACTCCCCTATGAGGAAAGATTACAACATCATTTATTTATTAGATTTCATTTATTAGATTTCTGTACCACCCAATAGCCAAAGTTCTGTGGGATTGTTTAGCTTAGAAAAAAGGTGAGTGAGGGGAGACATTATAGAGGTGTACAAAGTTATGCATAGTGCAGAGAAAGTGAACAGGGAGACATTTTTCTCCCTCTCTCATAATACTAGAACCCAAAGGGAGACTCAGGACAGATAAAATAATGGACTTCCTCACACAGTGCATAGTTAAACTTCCACAAGATGTAGTGATGGCCACCAATTTGGATGGCTTTAAAAGGGGTTTGGACAAATTCATGGAGGATAATGCTAGTGAAGGCTACTAGTCCTGATGGCTATATGCTACCTCCAGTATCAGAGGCAGTATGCTGGGAAACATGGGTGGGAGGATGCTGTTGCATTCATGTCCTGCTTGTGGGTTTTTAATGGGCAGCTGGTTGGTTACTGTGTGAACAGAATGCTGGACAAGATGGACTTTGATCTGATCCAGCACGACTCTTCTTATGTTTTTAATGGGACTTAAGTTAGACTAATATTGGATACAACCCACAGTCTTGCCATAAGCTCCAAATGACAACTATATTTGAGATGGCAAAGTCATAATGAGATCATCTTTTAAACTTGTTCCCTCGCCTGTATGATGAGTCACTATTTAATACAAATTGTATTAAATATTCCCTTTCATAAAATTTCAAAAGGTGTTTACTCAAGAATACTTCTTGTGAAATTGCTCATTGTAGAAAAGTGTGTGTGTGTGTGTGTGTGTGTGTGTGAAACCTGGATATGTATCAGTCCCCACTTTGAAAACATCCATGTACATAGAATCATAGAAAAGTAGAGTTGGAAGGGGCCTACAAGGCCATTGAGTCCAACCCCCTGCTCAATGCAGGAATCCAGGTCAAAGCATCCCTGACAGATGGCTGTCCAGCTTCACCTTGAATGCCTCCAGAGTGGGAGAGCTCACCACCTCCCTAGGTAATTGGTTCCATTGTCTTATTGCTCTAACAGTCAGTAAATTTTTCCTGATGTCTAGGTGGAATCTGGGTTCCTGTAACTTGAACCCATTATTCTGTGTCCTGCAAACTGGGATGATCAAGAAGAGATCCTGGCCCTCCTCTCTGTGACAACCCTTCAAGTACTGGAAGAGTGCTATCATATCTCCCCTCAGTCTCCTCTTCTGAAGGCTAAACATGCCCAGTTCTTTCAGTCTCTCCTCATAGGGCCTTGTTTCCAGTCCCTTTATCATCTTTGTTGCCCTCCTCTGAACCATCTCCAGCTTGTCTACATCCTTCTTAAAGTGTGGTGCCCAGAACTGGACGCAGTACTCAAGATGAGGCCTAACCAGTGCTGAGTAAAGGGGAATTATCACTTCCCATGATTTGGAAGCTATACTTCTATTAATGCAGCCCAAAATAGCATTTGCCTTCTTTGCAGCCACATCGCATTGCTGGCTCATATTCAGCTTGTGATCCACAACAATTCCAAGATCCTTCTCACTTGTAGTATTGTTGAGCCAAATGTCCCCCATTCTGTAACACTGCATTTGGTTTCCTCTCCCTAGGTGCAGCACTTGGCATTTATCCCTATTAAATTTCATTCCGTTGTTTTCGGCCCAGCGCTCCAGCCTATCGAGATATCTTTGAATTTTGTTTCTGTCTTCCAGAGTATTAGCTGTTCCACCCAACTTTGTGTCATCTGCAAATTTGATAAGCATTCCCTGCACCTCCTCCTCCAAGTCATTAATAAAAATGTTGAAGAGTACTGGGCCCAGGACCGAGCCCTGTGGTACTCCGCTCGTTACCTCTCCCCAGTTTGAGAAGGAACCATTGATAAGCACTCTTTGAGTTCGATTCTGTAGCCAGTTGTGGATCCACCTGATAGTTGTTCCATCTAGCCCACTTTTAGCTAGCTTGCTAATCAGGATATCATGAGGCACTTTGTTGAAAGCTTTGCTGAAGTCCAGATATATGATGTCCACAGCATTCCCACAGTCAACAAGGGAGGTTACCCGATCAAAAAATGAGATCAGATTAGTCTGGCAGGATTTGTTCTTGACAAATCCATGCTGGCTTCTAGTAATCACTGCATTGTTTTCAAGGTGCTTGCAGACTGACTTTTTTATAATCTGCTCCAAAATTTTCCCAGGGATTGATGTCAGACTGACTGGCCTATAGTTCCCAGGTTCCTCCTTCTTGCCCTTTTTGAAGATGGGAACATGAGCTTATATAAATCTGGAGAATAATAATAATAGATGTTACACTGATTAATTCTGCAGAAAGCAAATTTTTCGAAAAGCAGTGGATTCTGTGGTTAATGTAGATGCAATATAAACTGACCCATATTGTATCCATTTTCATAAAACCCTTATATCTAAGAATATGGTCTGGCCAAGAATGTCTTGTTTGGAATCAGTTTAGTTCTTAACCTGCACTACAGATGTTGAAAAGAAAAAATCTGTTGTGGTGTTCTTACTGGGAAAATGTTTGTGAGAAACAGCTAGTTTTCCTCTAATCTCTAGGTAAGAAACCACATTTTTTACACATAAACCGTTAAATTATGGAAAACCTTTGATCATCTTTAAGACATTTCATTTCTTGCAATCTGCTAAATAATTCAGCTGCGCATCGGGTTCAGTGCAATTGTGCAGATAAGGGGGATTTATTTATTTATTTATTTATTTTTAGAAAACTCTATCATTTATTATTTATTCAAATCCTAAAGCTTTAAATTCTGCAACATTTTATTTTCAGTCAAATTGCTTTTCATAATGGTGGCTGTAGTTTTCAAGGCTCCAGTTATACATTTTCTGTTTGAGTTGCTTTTTAATTCAGATATTCAGTATAAAGACAATTTAAAACCTAGGAGGAATCAATAACTACCCACAGAAGCATGCATGTTTGTCTTAATATTAGAAACGCTCTAAAAGTGCTGGGCCTTTCCTACTAGTTATCTCTGACATTAGTGATGATCAGAAAGTATTTTTCCCCCAAACTTCAAGGTATCCTTTTAAGAACTACACTACCATCCTATGGTCTCTGAAAGGGCATCCCAGGGGCCATAGGATGTTTTGGGTCTCCCCCTCCAGGGGCAAAGAGACATGTCCAACCTCGGAGGGGGAGGCCCAAACTCAGAAATCCCCTCCCAGCCACCACAGAAACTTCTGCCTGTCTGATGTCCAAGCTTTGACATTGGTAGAGGAAAAAAGGAAGAATTCTGTGGGCATGTCGCGGATGGATTGGGGTTCAGAACCATGGATAGCTCTTATAAAGCTCCAAATAAAACCTGCAATGGGTTAAGAACCCAACCAAAATAGGCGACACCAGCCTCCCCTGCTGTTAAGGTCATCATCATTGTATGTAAACTTTTGCATTTCAGTTCCCTCTGATAACACAGTTTACATCTCTCTGCTCCCCCAGCATGTGTATCAAGATCTGCCAATTTGAGGTTACCATTTCATGCATCTGATGAAATGGACCGTGTCCATGAAAGCTTATGCCAGGATACATTTGTTAGTCTTTAAGGTGCCACAAAACTCTTTGTTATTTTTGAGTTAAAGTAGTTAAATGCTTTACCGCAGTTTTATTAACAGACTGAAGAGGTGCTGAAATAGAAGGTATCCCCAAGTAGCTGACAGACATTTGTGGGGCTCACTGAATGTTTTAAATATCTGTGGCCAGCTTAAGCTTGGGATAAATTCCAGAAGGTAGCCATGTTTGTCTGTTGCAGCAAAAGAGTCTGGCAGCCTACAGAGTTTAGTAGATGCTTCTATCTATGAAACCTAAAATGTGCATTCTTTACATGTTCATGCACCTCACCCACCAACCTGCCCGCCCCGCTGACATATTTAAAATGAGATTAATTTCTTTTGTTTTCTGAGGTAACAGATGCTACCCCACAAGCAGTGAGAGATTGCTTTGCACAATGGAATGAGCGCTGCGCAGTGAAGCAGCAGTCCCAGTCTGAGATGATAGACAGTGGAAATGACACAATATTTCTGAATCAATATCAATGACACAATATTTCTGAATCAACCCTTCTGCTGGCCTACATGGAAGAACCAACCAGCATGCACAAAGAGTGTTTTAACTTGACAAGGATAATGCTTAATATTTGGCCCAGATTGTCATCAGGAGTGAATAACAACTAAGACTGTTGTGGGACGGGGATTCTTCAGGATTCTTCAGAATCTTCTAACATAAGTTTACTCCCCAAATTTACTCCCCAAACCAAGAAGGTTCAACTCCACACCCTGACAGGCTTATAGAGCACAGCCTCCCTTGCACTACTGAGGGCACAGGAAGAAGGCATGTGTGGCAAGGAAGGCTCCCCAAGATATGCAGGCCCCAAACACGAAGGGCTTTAAAAGTAATCAGCAACATTTTTAATTGGACCTGGAAGAATACTGGCAGCCAGTGCAGCTCAGTCTAAATAGATGTGATATGTGAGCTGCAGCATTCTGTACTAAATGCAGGCTTGTGGCTCACGCTGGCTCAGCTTGTCTGAGCGTGGAAAGCTAAGCAGGGTCAGGCCTGGTTATTACTTGGATGGGAGACCCCTCCTCTAGTTTAGCCTTGTAGACTCCTATGATCTATGAAATCTAGGAAACAGATAATGCATTAAAATAACTTAACATTCCCAAAAACAAAATTCATCGTCAAGAGCTAAGATTTCATTTTTTAAAAATAATATTCCTGGAAGTCAGACTCCAAATTCTAAAAGGCACGATCAAGCCAAAATGAAACTCTTTCATTCCCATTCATTCAAATGGAATTATTCCATTTTAAATGGGACTTTAAAAGTGTTTAACATTCCCTGGATTGTTTTCTAAGTTTCAAACGTTTCAAATTTCAAAGACACAAATCTGAATTCTGAATTGTTATCAAATGTTGTGCTTGTGTTAAAAAAAAAAAAATTCTAGTTGACAATTGCTTTTTTCCCTTCATTGATATCACAGCACTGCATGCAGCACAGCATGTCCCAATTTATGCACTGAGAAAAATATATGGTACTGGGCGAGTTTGCACGTCACGCTAAGCCACACTGTGAATAAGCTACGCGGCTGCGTGGGTTGTTCACAGAACAAGCCACGTTGCGCCCGACAGATGATTGGGCTCACTGTGGCCTGTTCTCCCGCTCCTTCCCCCTCCTTCGGTCCTCCAGCCGCTATCCCAGTGTCCTTCACAGCAGAACCCATCCTGTCTCCCCATCCCCACTCTGATCACTTTTTGTTTGCTGCCATATTTTTTTATCCGGAGCCTCAAATATGCGCAACTGGGGTCGTTTGTTTTTTCCAGCCTGAAAATTGCGCAATTGTGTCCATAATTCTTTATTGTTGTTGTTGTTGTTGTCAGTCTTCCACAAGTGCGCTCTTACAGCTGTCCATAGTCTTGCCTGGTGAATTTCCTTGTCTGTTTCAGCTGTCGAAGGGAGCAGCGAAGTGCAATAGGAAACAGATTGACAAGGCGAGACTGCATATGGGGAAATCTGCACACAGTTGCCAGGGACCGATAGCCTAGCTGTCAATTGAAAAGTGGGGAAGCAGCAAATGAAGGTGCAGCCAAAGGCAAGGGGAACACTTAGAATGTATGTAATCCTCTGGCTTTTAAGCATTGAACTGACAGTTCTCAGTGTCCTCCACCTTTTCAACACTTCCCTGAGTCTGCAGCTAGTCCAGAAAGGGTAGATATTAACTCACCCCACCTTTTGGGGGCTCCTTTTTGGAGCACTTACTGCTGTGGTTATTGTGGTTCACTGACAGTTCACTGGCCATTCTAAAAATACCGCAGAAATATACGCAAATTTAATGGCTGAGAAGTAAATGGAGGAGAACTTTGTGTACATTTAAGGACTTGGTAGTAAATGGAGGGGAAATTGCTCACCTGCAGTAATGGAGCAGTTAATGCAGGTGCTAGCCGATCCCTGCAACCCATGAGGGAATTGGTCTTCCAGGTTTGGACAACCCGCCAACCGATTGTGGCTCAAATAACCCCTAGAACAAGCCATGGGTTGTCAGGGTGGCTTTCTGCCCAAAAGTAAGCCACCCTGCATGAAGGGTGGGTTGTCATGTCATGTGAGTCATGTCACTCTCTCTGACTGGGTTTGCACAATTGGGGAAGAAAAAGAAGCTATGGTGGCTTCTTTTCTCCGCCCTGCACATGCTGGTCATGCACCGCCTTATTTTCATAATTACCCACGCTGCTCACAGGTTGCTGTGTTGTCTGAACCCGGTGAGAGTGGGCAACAGGGGTGATTTCCAAACCACCCTGGAACTGTAAAAGAAGCCATAGGTTGTGGAGTGCTTTGGAAGCCACCCCTTCTGCCCACTTTGCTGGGTCCATACAACATGGCAACTCTTGCGTGGCATGGGTAATTGTGGAAATGAGGCCGCACATGACCGGCATGTGTGGGGCAGGGAAAAGAAGCCACCATGGCTTCTTTTCCTTCCCTGATTGTGAAAACCTGGCTTCTCTCTCAGAAAGAGCCTTCTCAGTGGTGGGGACCCTATTTGTGGAATACCCTTCCCAGGGAGGCCCACCTAGCACCAACATTTTTATCCTTTTGATGCCAGACAAAGCTCGGGGGGGGGGGGGTTCCAGCCAAGATTTTTAATGTATTTTAATGCTTTTTAAAATCTTTTAAATACATAAATAAACACTGTGTCATTTAGGTGCCCTGCACATTTCACAAGTTAAATATTAATAACATTATGCACTTCAAAATATACAACTATAGCTTGGAACCTGTTGTTCCAAAGCTATACTTTTGGATATTGTTCATTATGCTGGTTTGTTGAGTTGGGTGCTGTTTTTATTCTTTTATTGTGTTTTTAATTGAGTTTTTAATGTCTTTGTTTTATTATTGTTTTAACTATGTTTTTAGTTTGATTTTGGTTCTTATTGTTGTTACATGGGGTATAAATCAAATAAATAAATATGCCAATTAGTGGCTTTTGGTAAGTTGTTGATTTTGCTTCTTAGGCTGTTGTGGAAGAAGTAAATAGGTTTAGGTGCCATCTTTTTTAACTTGCCAGAAATTCACTATACAGGGAAATGCAATATAATTCCCACAGGACTTTGCCCAAGGTCTCAAATCTGCATTTGTCATACATTTATATGTATGTGATCTGTGGTCTGGGCTAGATGGAAACTTATCCCCTATACACATATGAACACAAGGCAATGTCGAAGACTAATATAATCTTCTGGAAGACACTAAATTTCAATGGCTGTAGGCCCAGACCAAGACATTTTGCTTCTTGAAGTGGATTAGCAAATGCTGCCTGCCAGTCAAGGTGCATAGTACCTGAGGCCAGCCAAATTATTTTGGCATGTGAGACAAAAAAAGCCCACAACCTCTCTCCCCTGCCCTGGCAGTAAAAATACAACAATAATGAATTAAACAAGTAACCATTATGCAGCTCTTTCATGACACCCAAGATCAGCTACCTAAGGGAGCCACCTCACTCAGCCTAATGGTTGGGCTGGAACTGTGTAGGGCGGCCACTTATGAATCGCTAAAAAAAGAGGAAATGCAGCACCAAAAAAAGAGAGGACAACAGAGGATGGTCATTTGCATCACATTTGCATATGGTAATTTTTAATGTGTAAATGCACATTTAGAAATAATTATTATAATTTAAAGAGAAATCTCACCATAGAGTGGGAGAGTGTGACCAGGTGACCTGCGTTCCTGCCTGTTCAGTTTGCTGCCCAGGTGCTCGCTGTCACATGGGCAGCAGTTCTTATATTTCATTATCTTTAAACTGGAATTTGACTGGACAGCCCTTCAACTAAAGGAGTGCCTGTTGTAAAAGAGGGCACTTGAACATCCTACCACTGCATAACAAATCCACAGTTCTTGCAGATGTCCCTCTCTTGAGAAAACACTCAAGACGCATCTCACTGAGGGATGCTTGAGGGACTGTCAATCTTTCTCATCAGTCAGACATTGTGTTAGCTTGTTGGAAAACGTGATACTGATTGCCACCCCATCCATTTGTGACACAAACCCATTTCATCAGCTCTCTCAGAGTTTATTCTGAATACCATCAATTAGATTTCCTTAGATGTGCACAGCCCTCAGAAAAAGTTCCTGATTGTTTTTCATATAAAGTTTGAAATTTTATGTCACTAAATTTAAGGAAGTTTTCATGAAGAGGCATCACACTGAAATATTAATTGGTAGCTGAAAAAGTTTGCTCCCTGCATTTCATGGAATAAAAGAAACACTTATATTGTCATGAAGGATCTAAAAATAGCTTGGGCTACAATTTGAGCATTTCTACATAATGAAAGTATGTTCTACATAAAAGCTATTTATTCATTTATTCTCTCCATTAGAGAATGCAACAATAAGAGCCCAATTAAAAACAGACGAATGGGAAATTATGTACTGCAGTTGTTTATTGCAAGGAGACTTTATGTTCACATCTGGCTAAAAGGATATTAAGGAGAACATTTTTAATTTATTTTTTGTTTTTTTGCTAGACTTTGTACAACTCCACACTGGAAAAAAATCATTGAATTTTATTTTTTAAAGGAATCTTTAAATGAAAAAGTTTGAAGTTTTTAAACTTTTTCGAGGAATGTTGTTTGCTGTATTTTCTGTTGAATTCATGCCAGTTATAATGGCATAAAACTTGGCAGGAAAACAAAACAAAAAATGCCCAGTTTTGTACAACTTAGGCAAAACAACTGGCAGCATAAGATCCATTGCACAGTAATCTTGCTTAGGATACAATCCTAACATTCCTAGAAAAGCATCCCAGGGCTGTTGATCACAGTGGCTCTCTCTCTCTGCAGGCAGAGAAGGAGGTCCACCCTTGGATGACCACGCAGGGGTGGCAGAAAGGTTCACTTCCATTGCTCCTGTGCTGCCGGTGCTCCAATGGTGGAGAAGGCCAAAAAGAACAGCGTGTTGGGGCAGACTGGGGAGGCTTTGGATCTGCCGAAGGAGTAAAGTATGCCAGCTGGTATGCTGGAGCTTGTGTACATCTGCTAGGGGGAGATAAATAGATATAGATATATCCCTAGCAGAATATTTAAATCTAAGAAGAAATCAAGAAGATGCCATGTGTATAGTGTCTGGAGTATTCATCTTAAGAAAAAACTACTGAAAGACTGAGATGATGATGATGATGATGATGATGATGATGATGATGATGATGATGATGATGATGATGATGATATTATTCCAGTAATAATATTTCAGTAACAATATTGCCCATTGAACATACCTTTGGAAGACCTTACTTCACACAGCATGGCTCAGAGCCAATCTGCACATCTGAAATACTTATAATACACCACTGGTGGGACTGTATCCTTTCAGACTGCAAAGGGAGAATTACAAGTCTAAACACTCCCCTATGCAAAAAGACAGAAAGAGCCAGCAGACAGGTATCCCTTCAGGTTGAAAGGTGCAAGCTTTCCCCCTTTCCTGACATGGTAGCTTACAAAGTACAGAGGTTTGTTTGTCTGTTTGTTTTTAACTCAGAGCATTCCAGCATCCCATGCCCTGCCTGCCATAGGAAGTGGTATAGTCTCCAAAGGGAAACATATCCTTGCATTCGGTTACTCTGAAAGTGTAGATCTCATGTCACAGCATCATGTCACCAAATGATGACAAATGATAATATTCTGAAGCCTGTATGAATTCAGAGTGTAGCCTATCACGCACTCAGTGGTGAAGCCTTGTCAGATTCATGCTGGTCTGAGCCCTAGTACAATGCAACCCTAGATGGGGCCAAATAATGGAGAACTTACCGAGCAGCAGGGAATTGTGGGAATGAGTGCACTTTTGCAAGAGGCTGCTAGAAAAGGGGTGGTGGTGCGGAGACAGAGATGGATGCATGCAGGGAAGGGCTGGGGTCTCTGACTGCACCGTTGCTAGCAAAGGAGGTGGAGCAGTTCTTAATGTCTACAGCTACCCTGTACTCACTTTCCTGGGATTAAGTCCCTTCAGGAGTTTACTTCTGAGCAGATATGTATGCACTGTAAAAGGAGAGGTACTGGGGCCAAGGCTTATGTGATAGTCATACCCTAATTATTTACTTATTAGAATATTCCTGTCCTCCCTTCAATTAAAAAAACCCACACACAACCCTCTCAGGGCCCCTTGCAAGTGTTTAAAACAATTTTGAATAAGAACATATAAAATGCCAAAACAAAAATCATAAAACCCGGGGGTAGCCAAAAAAGGCAACATGCTGGAATTCCTGAGTAAATAAAAAGGCCTGGTGCTGGAAAACAGCCAATTTGGCACCAGATGTGCCTCCCTGGGGTGGGCATTCATAGATTTCATAGATCATAGAGTTGGAAAGAGCCTACAAGGCTATCAAGTCCAACCCCCTGCTCAATGCAGGAAACTAGAGGAGAGGTCTCCCATCCAAGTAATAACCAGGCTTGACCCTGCTTAGCTTTCCACGCTCAGACAAGCTGAGCCAGCATGAGGGTGTCACAACCAGACAGGCCTTCTCTACAGGCACCACCACCCCACCCACTTCAGAAGGCATCAGGGATCCTGTTCAAGGACCTCCCATGTCACAACTAGTTTGGCCCCATGAACCTCTTCACGGAGTCATGGTATGCAACAGCAGCTGGAAAAAAAATCCTGTATGTGTTGGGTTCCAATCCATGGCCAGTTGATCATGTGCACCTGTTGCCATGCCCCCAGATTTGGGTTTTGGCACACCACTGCAGACATCACTTTTCAAATGTTTGTCAACACATGTGGAAATCCAAAATCTGCATATGGCAGTGGATGCCTGCAATTGAGTTTCAATCTGTTTTGCCAGGGCTACCATGCACCCTGGCCTCAAAGCATCTCCATTGCCAGATTTGTATGCACTGTCTATAAGGCTATTCGGTGGGAAGGGAAGACTCTTTGCACAGCCTCATATGTACACAGCCTCTTTATTATGACTTCATATTCTAGTATTGAGCACTAGATATTGAGCACTATACTGAGCATTAACCACTATGCCACACTGTAGAGCCAGTGTGACATAGTGGTTAGAGTGCTGGATTGGGACTTGGGAGATCCGGGTTCTAGTCCCTGCTCGACCATGAAACTCACTGGGTGACTTTGGACCAGTCACTGACTCTCAGCCTAACCTACCTCACAGGGTTGTTGTGAGGAAAAATTGAGAGGAGGAGAACCATGCAAACTGCCTTGGGTTCCTTGCAGGAAAAATGCAGGATATAAATATAATAAATAAATATATATATATATATCTAAAACAGTGTTGTTGTTGGCTTATGCCAAGTACACCAATAAAACTATCAGTAACATAAAAGACAAAAAATACACAATCTAACAACAAAATTAAAAGCAACAGATAAAATGCACCCTAAAATAACTCAGTTCTGGGTTAAAATGCTTTTTTTTTAAAGCCTGGGAAAATAAAAAGGTCATCATCAACAGTGCTGAAAAGATAACATCAATCCTCCCTGGGGAGAGCATTCCACAAATGAGATGCCACCACTGAGAAGACCCTCTCTCACGCCACTGAAGTAGAAATTTAGTATCCACCTAAATATCCACCTCTCACCCCCTAGAGTGAAAGAATGAAAGCATGTGGCAAGTGAGATAAAAAGTGTATGTCAGCAAAACATACTCGTACAGAGGTCAGAATGTCTGTGGAGTTAGTAAAACATCCTAACATGCCGAAGTCAGAATGCCTGCACTCCCATATAAGGGAGAGTCATGCAGTGTTCCCGTGCTGGGAACATGGAGCAGTTATTGCTGTCTTTGTGTGTGTGTCCAGATAGCCAAATATGGTTAAAGGGCTGGTATTGCATTTCCTGCTCTCTTCCAAGAACAGCTCCTGGTTTTCTTTTAGTAGCCCCTTGATAATAAACCCCCTGGTGTTGCGTCTCAGGGGTATAATTTCCTTGTTTCTGTTACTTGGAATTTACCTCTGATCAGGCTAACAATAAAAGTATACTTGATTGATCTAAAGGCTGAGTGGTTTCCCTTTTCAGTGGACCTACAGACCGGACCGGAGAAATTCCACGACACCACCAACTGCCACATACCTCAGTCAGTAGAGGCACCCGGAGAAGAGCCTCCAAAGATACATCATTGAACAGGCAGGGTGATATGGAGGAAAGTAGCCTGGTCCCAAGCCAGGTATATTCATTCAGGTACCCTGGTCCTAAGCCAGGAAGGGCTATAAAGGTCAGCACAAACACTTTGAAGTTTGCCTGGAAATGGTCTGGGAGCCAGTGCAATTGCTTAAGGACTTGCAAGATGTGCTTCCCAAAGCCTGTGCTCCCAAAGCACAGTCCAGCAGCTGTGAGTGACCTGAACTAAATGTAGTTTCTAGACAGTCTTCATAGGCAGTCCCATATACATCCTCAAGACATCCTCAACTGAAATTCATCCCAAAACATTTGGACCAGATGGGGCTCTGGACATATCCATATACTGATCTATCAAAATGCCAGTGTACAGGTTGTGGCGGGTGGGAGATTTTATCCTTGAGGACATATAGGGCTGTCTCAGAATGGCAATGATTACTTTGAAACCATTTCACACACGTCAAAATGGGTTGTGGTTTAAAATAAACTCTACTTTGCTAAGCAAACCACAAGAACAATCCAGGGTTTGAAGTTGGTTTGCTTAGCAATTGTCTAGAGCAGGGCTCTCCAACCTTGGGTCCCCAGATGTTGCTGGCCTACAGCTCCCAGCATACCCAGCCAGCATGGCTAATGGCAAGGGATTCTGGGAGCTGTAGTCCAGCAACATCTGGGGACCCAAGGTTGGAGAGCCCTGGTCTAGAGTCTATTTGAAACCACAATTCCTGGTTTGCACATAACGACAAGCCAGGAACAGTGGTGCAGTGGAGTCAGGGCTTGCAGGATTGAAGCACCAGGACTTTTTGATTAGCTGAGATGATTATATCATCTACCACCACTACCCTCGAACTTCCCATGAGTTTAGCTGTAATCCTTGCAGTGGCTAGAGCAAAAATAGATTTTCTCAACAACAGTGTATTGTTGTGAGCTATCCTTGCTGTAATGCAAAGTATTTTGGCTTGGCTTGGTCTTGCATGGGCAATGAAAACCCATTACCTTTCCCTTCAGAAATGAAAACTTCTAGAACTGGTTTGTTTCTATGGATCAACACAGCTGCCTGCATTCTTGGACCCTGCTTGGGGAATGGTTACGGGGACTGTTATGATAGCACCTGCATGCCCAAATTTACCACCACACCACTGGCCAGGAATCTGCTAAGCAAAACCTAAATCAGATTCTGGTATATTCCCTTTCCTGGCCACACTGGAGGAGGAGGGAAGGAGTGCTTGAGCCCAGCGCTTTGTGTGGGCACGTTCCTGCTTGAGCATAGAAGCCTAAATTATGGCTTACCATTATGTGCAAACTCGCCTCTAGTATCCTGACATCCTCAGTACCCATGCCTATAAATATAGGTAATTTCTATTTTCTGCAAGTCTTCTTTAGTACTAAGGAGTTCACAGGCCCTGGTTAGTGGTTCACTTTCTTGCTTCCCAAGCAATAGGATGAGTTCTTAGTAGGAGTGATTCCCTCTTTTGTAGACCTAAACTGGCTACATGATTTGTCCTAAGGGAGGCTGAAACAGATTAAGGATGCAGATGTACACACTGGTGTATTGAAAGCCACGCAGTGATTCTATTCATCATGCAGTATAACATATAACTCTCATATTCTGATGGTGGAAGGGGGGGGGGAATCCAATTTAAACTGAAGCCGTTTCCAGAGAGTTTACTGACTGTGGAAAGCTGGAATATCATTACAGAAAATTCACAGCAGATTGTTAACATTCTGTTATGCACTATAATGTTCACCACTGTGAAAAAATAAATCAGAGCTAATCATACAATGAAATTCATTCCCCACAGCATTTTAATGGAAAGTCAAGTCATTTTGTAAATTTAACAAATCCTTCCAAGGGGCTTCCAGTTAAAGTGTGCAAGCAACAGGGAGGTCAGAAGCTCCAGCGATGGGATTCTTTTTGTTTTGTTTTATTAGAGAGTGTACTTTTCAGTACCATGTTTCTACCAGATCTTCATGTGCTTATATCTCTGGCAAGAAATTATACAGACTAAAAAGGTCACCCTGGAGGGAACAGATACTCCAAGTTATGTTACCATTTTCCATCCAATTCCCTTATTTGCTGTGATTCGTGAATTGGTTGTGAGGTTGGATGTATTCTACTTTTGATGCAGAGACCCCTTGAAGCACTTGGTTGGTATTGTGTTGCTGCACTGGATGGTGTTGGCTGGCTAGCTGGCTGGGAAGGATTCTGTTGGAAGAGAATCTTTTTGTGATGCTAGCAAACTAGTTATGGGCTGGTTCGCATGATCACCACAGCCCACCGTGGCTTATTTAAGCCATGCTGGGTGTTGTAGTGCATGCCAGTGGCCATTTTGAATATTCAACCTGGCAGGGGCTTGCTGTGGTTTGTTGTGTCATCCGAACCCTGGGCAGCACAGCAGGGGCTGTCTGAGGGCCAAACTACCCTCAAATAACCCTACAACAGACATCCTCGCTGGGAGGATTACAAACAATTAGAAGACTAAAATACAATACAAACAGTTAAAAATATAAAATACAGTGCAACTATTTAAAAGAACAAAATACAATATAAAACAACAAACCGCACAGGAATAGATACAAATTTCCCCATAGGGGCGTTGTGCAGGGCACCCGTGGGTGCCTGGCTAGCCATGTTGTGTGAGCCCAGGCAGCAGGGGGTTGTCATGGTTTGTCATGTCATCTGAATCCGGGTGGCAGGGGTTGTCTGAGGGTTAAACAACCCTTAAATAACTCTAGAACAGATCATGAGTTCTTTGAAGGGAGTTTAACCCTCAAACAGCCCCTGCTGCCAAGATTCGGATGACATGGCAACCCCCCGCTGGAGGCTGAATATTCAACATGGCTGTTGGCGCACATCACAGTCCACCTGTGGTGTGGTGACCATGCGAACCCAGTCACTGAGTCAGCATCAGGTTTGTACAGCTCTTGTCTGGCTGTGGCAGTGGCTAGCCAGAGGCTTAGAAGAGGCCTCCTTGATTCTGTCCTCTGTGTCAATGAAACAACAAGCTGCTCATGTCATTTCATCCATATCTGCACTACAAATGTGCCTGTTTTTTAAACTGGTTTAACCAGTTCAGCTGTCATGAGAAATGTCATTTCGTGCTGGTGCTGAGGATTCACCCCGACCTCCCTCACAGAAATCCAGTTTCCAGGACTGCCAGCAGCGAATGACTATTACACCCGTTTTGTTTTTGTTTTTAATGAAGTGCTGCTGGCACATGCCCCAATTGCTTCATGTGAAGCTGCCCTATACTGAGCCAGGGCATTGGTCTGTCAGGCCCAGTACTGTCAGAACAGGGGTGGGGAACCTGCATGCCCCAGATGTTGCTGGACTACACTTCCCATCATCCCCAACCATTGGCCATGCTGGCTGGGGCTGGTGGGAGTCAGACTCCAACAACATCTGGACTCCAATATCTGTGTTTATATCTCACAATCCCCACTCCTGTGTTATAAATAGGGCTACCTTTGCATCTAGTTCGGAAACTCCAACTGGTGCAAAATATGGCAGCCAGATTGGTCACCGATACATCTAGAGGTGCCCATATTACACTGGCTTTAAAAGCATTACACTGGCTACCAATTAGTTTCCGGGCAAAGTATAAAGTGTTGGTTATATTACCTTTAAAGCCCTACATGTTTTGGGTCTGGGTTACCTGCAGGATCGCCTTCTCCCATACAATCCGCCCTGCGCACTTAAGTCCTCTGGAAGGAATTTACTCCATTACTCCAGTCAGCCAAGACCAGGCTGGTGAGCACTACCCAGAGGACCTTCTCTTCTGCTGCTCCCAGACTGGAATAGCCTGCCAGAGACGACTCATCAACTGAATAGTCTTTTGGCTTTTGAAAAGCCCATAAAGACTGATCTCTTCTGGCAGGCCTACCCAGTGGAATCTTAGGACTCTTAGGAATTTTAGGATATTTTTTTAAAGCTTTAAAGAATGTTTAATAATATTTACTATGTTTTAACCAGTTTATGTATTTTATATTTATTGTTGTTCCCCGCCTCTCCACTTGGATCAAGGCGGGTAAGAAATAAAATATGATGATGATGATGATGATGATGATGATGATGATGATGATAGAAGAGCCCTGCTGGGTCAGATAAAGGCTTCATGTTGCTCATTTGCCACTTTAGAGCTCTTCACAGTCTACTTAGCTTTTCATCATCCATTTTCATTTTTTTTCATTTCATTTCATTTTTATCCCGCCCAATAGCCGAAGCTCTCTGGGCGGTTTACAATTAACAAGACAGTTATAGTTTAACAACGCTGAAGGAGGGCACTGGAGAGAGAAATTGGGAGGTAACGGATTTATTGTATCAAAAATCCACTAAGGTCAATGTTGAAGAAAGGGCCCCTTCACACACACACAGCTGCCCTGTCCCACGTAACTGTATCAGAGTGGGCTTGGGCTGATGAAGCCCTAGAAGGGAGGCATTTTATATTGGGGGACGACTTTTTAAAAAAAATTGTTCTCCCCTCCTCCAAAATAATGTGTTGTTACCTGCTAATATGGTTATCTCACAGTTCACCCTCGACTCTGGATCATTTATGAATGCATTAAATGGCACACATCCCAATGCCTCCCTTCTTTGCCTCCCTTCATTGTTCTTTGCCTCCCTACATTGTCCTTTGCCTCCCTTCATTGTGAGAACTGTGCTTCCTGTTCCATTGCCAGTTCCCAAGAGGACCTGCCCTATTATCCCGTAACTGCCAAGTTTACTCTGGAGTCTTTGGTGAGGGAATTTGTTCAAAAGCATTTTGGAAATCCAAGTATGTAATGTTTACCAGATCACCCCATCAGCATGCTTCTCGACACTCTCAAATGACTGGTGAGGCAGGCCTTTCCTTTGCAGAAGCCCTCTCAATTCTTCTTGAGCAAGACTTCTGCAAGGCTGTCATGTGCTCTACCTCTGACCTATGACATTTCTCCAGCTTTCATTGTGCACGGTAACACAGGGGAGAGGAGCTCTACACTACCAGTGAGAAGGAAAGTGACTGGTGTGGGGTTGTGAGAACTTTTATGCTCATGCAGATGTATTTTCCCTCACAGGAATTTCATTGTGTGAATCATCAGACCATTCACTTTAAAAACATAGGGATGGGGTCTCTAATGTGATGCCCATGGGCACAATTGTGCTCACAGACACCTCTCTTGGTGCCCACCAACTCCCTGTCTCTCCTGGTTTTAATTTTATTTCCTAAGATTCTTTTAATTCATTTTTAAAAAACTGGGAGGTTGACACACTGAAAGTGAAGTTCTGCCCTCCAGCACCATCTTTATTTGGTTTCAGAACAGTGGTCTTGTGTTTCAGAGCTCAGTCCCCACCTCTGTCTTGTACTTAGACTCTTGGGCAAGTTATTTTTCTTCCTCTGGAAAAAGAAAAGTCTTTCTCAATAGTTTGCCTTCTGGGAAATGAATGTTTTTTTACTGGTCATGACCACTATGGCAGCCATTTTATGAATGGGCAAGTTCCCCAATGGTAGCAAAGAGTGCCTATGACATTTGTTCAAAACTCCAAATGTGCCCACTGACCCCCAAAAGGTTGTGGACCCCTGCCATAGAAAATAAGTTGCCAGAATATACAGCCATTTAAAGCCATTCTTTACTCTTATGCTTAGACCTTAGAAATATTTTGTTGGAGCACTTTTGCCCATTCTCACAGGTTGTAATATTGCAGAGAGGAAATTTATCCTCCTTCTCTGTGAGGCAATTACCTAGAATGTATCCTAGATAAACAGGAGATATCTGAATTCCACATGGTGGCAAGAGTCCACAGTGTGCAAAGCAGGTCTACGGTGAGCATACCCATCAATTTTCCTTCTCCTCCCCCTAGTGATCATTATTATAGCTTAACAGTGTACTGGTAATGAAAGGGAAATGAATTCTTGCAACAGAAAAAAAAGTCCCTAATATGTGAAGCTTTTGTGAATGTGGATGCAGTTTTCGTGCAATTAAAGCCCTTTGAAAGTGTGTTGCCTGACTCTCTGTTGCTTGGTAACTAGTGCACCCAATTCTTCTTCTGAGAGGTCAAAGAAATGTCAGAAAACCCATTTTGTAGAGAGAGGGAGAAAATAGTCTTCTATCAGAACAGGAATATACATCTGCTCAAAGGACAAGTTCATTTCTTCCATTAAGAGGCATCAAAATAGCATGTACTTTGCCTGGCTCCTCCCTGTATATGGAGCTGTACAATCTAATATCTAACAACTGTGTCACAAGTATAATCCAAATTGAATCTCAACAGAACAGCTCTTAAAAATGCTGAGTGTTATAAAAGATAAAATCAATATAGCACTACGCATTAATTATTTTATTTTAATATAATTGATAATTATATTAAAATAAAATAATATAATCAGTTTAATTAGCAGTTTAGTCAACTAAAGCTTTAGTTGATTAATTGGAATGGGCAAATGTCAATCAAATGGAGCTATGAGTTGCAGGTATACTTAATTATTTGTTCAGCTATTTTGATTCTGGTGTGTCATTGTAACAAGGAATAAGAAAATATTAAAGATGGCTTTTTCTTCCAGCACCTCCTATAATGTATCTCAATGGCACCTACATTGAGGTTTTTATTATTTGATTTACTAAATTATTTACTTATTAATGAAATTAATAATTAAATTATTAAATGTATTTATTAAATTATTGATAGTTATTAAATAATTATTGATTATTTTTATTATTTGCATTGATTTATTAAATGTAATCTATTAATTAATCAATTCAAAGTCAGATGATCAATGAATGAAGTGTCCTTTGAAAGGTTGACAGCCCTATTTTTTTTAAAAAAATAAATTATTGTGAGTAATCAGGATGGGCTACTATATGGCCAGTGTGGCGTAGTGGTGAGAGTGTCAGACTGGGACTCAGGAGATCCGGGTTCTAGTTCCTGCTCAGCCATAAAACTCACTGGGTGACTTTGGGTCAGTCACTGACTCTCAGCCTAACCTACCTCACAGGTGAGGATAAAATGGAGAGGAGGAGGAGGACTATGTAAGCCGCCTTGAGTTCCTTGCAGGAAAAAAGGTGGGGTACAAATATAATAAATAAATAAATACAAATAAATGGCCTTCTCCCATCATTAGTGACAACCCTGTGTCACATAAAATCATATAATGCCTCCCTTTTGGAGCGAATGGGTTCCTGAAGTTTGAATGGAAGACAGTTGCCAGAAGAAAAAGGCTGGTGGATTGGGAAAAACAGGTGTGTGTATGTGCAAAGCTGATCAGGTAACGTGAACAACAAGATGCAGTTGATCAGTAGACTTAGGAAGAAGAGAACCGTGAACAAAGAGGCTTCCAAGATAAGCCAGCACGCTGAGGCAAAGATTGTATGATTGCAGCAGGTAAAGTGGCGGCCAGGGCCTCTGATGGAAAAGTGATGTCCTTTAGCATTCGCCCAATTAATGTACAACCAGAACATGTAGTCACAAGACGTATTTTTCCACATTGTGCAAAGACTTGGGAGAAAGAGTATTTAAGATACCCCCAAATCATGAGAACTCCAGGGAAGACTGGAACACCCAAAGAAGCAGCTGCTCACACAGCACTGCTGCTGCCGCCGCCGAGTATATGGCCTGGCTGGCCATCAGGCTCCACTGCTCCAATGTGGGTAACTATCTGCATGAATGTAGAAAGTGTGAATGAACGGAACTGAACTGCACTCTCTCGAAATAGACATTGCATTTGGGTTGTGAGTCTCAGTCTGTATCCCAGCTATAATCCCAGCTATTCATAACACCTGAAGTTCAGAATAAAGAGTACAAACTTTCCCAGTTCCAAATGTCTGGCTAATTATGAATCAAGCCCAAACATCACTGAAGTTCAGTCTCAGCTGGTAATTAGTTCAGTCTCCTTTCCCACTAGCACTTACCTAGCAGCAGTGATTATTATGGGAAGTGCTGCTGCTACCTACACCTTCATCATTAGGCCCTGGAGGAGTATTGCTGATGCCAGGATTGCTGGATACTGAAGTTTTCCAGAGGTTAAGAACATAAGAAGAGCCATGCTGGATCAGATCAAAGTCCATCTAGTCCAGCATTCTGTTCACACAGTGGCCAACCAGCTGCCCACAAAAGTCCACAAGCAGGACATGAGTGCAACAGCACCTTCCCGCCCATGTTCCTCAGCAACTGGAGTGCATAGGTATTGCCTCTGAAACTAGAGGTGGCATATAGCCAATCAGGTCTAGTAGCCATTGATAGCCTTATCCTTCATGGATTTGTCCAATCCCCTTTTAAAGCTGTCCAAATTGGTGGCGATCACTACATCTTGTGGAAGTGAATTCCATAGTTTAACTATGCGCTGTGTGAAGAAGTATTTCCTTTTATCTGTCCTGAATCTCCCACCAATCAGCTTTATGGGATGACCCCGGGTTCTAGTATTATGAGAGCGGGAGAAAAATGTCTCCCTGCCCACTTTCTCCACACCATGCATAATTTTGTACACCTCTATCATGCCTTCCCTTACTCGCCTTTTTTCTAAGCTAAACAATCCCAGCTGCTGTAACCTTTCCTCACAGGGGAGTTGCTCCAGCCCCTGGGTCATTTTAGTTGCCCTTTTCTGGCCTTTTTCCAACTCTAAATGTCCTTTTTTAGGTGCGGTGACCAGAACTGTACACAGTATTCTAAGTGTGGTCGCACTATAGATTTGTATAAACGGAGTATGATCTTGGCAGTTTTATTTTCAATTTCAGTTCCTTTCCTAATTATGCCTAACATGGAATTTTCCTTTTTCACAGCAGCTGCACACTGGGTCAACATTGGCATCATAGCTGTGGGTCATAGATTTGTTACAAGGGAGCTCAGATGTGCTGACTCTCTGGACATGTGTATTTTGGTGCTGTGCAGTTCACTGGCATTACCCTGACACCTTGGCTCAAGCATCCATTTTGTTCTGGAGGCAGCAGCATGGAACCTCAATAAGGATCTAGATCAGTGTTCTCCAACCTTGGGTCCCCAGATGTTTTTGGCCTATGCTGGGGCATGCTGGGAGTTGTAGGCCAAAAACATCTGGGGACTCAAGGTTGGAGAACACTGATTGAGATGGTCACTGCAGAGCCAGAGTCCCTGCTTCCTCCATTGATTAGATTAAAGGGAGTTGCTCCCAAATAACTATGGAAACATGCAAATGCCCACCTGATTGCCATGCCACCACCCAGCCAGTGAACCTTTAACTTGCCCAATCCAGAGCCCTGGTGGAAAATTTGGCCCAATCCTGAAGCACCCCCACTTGCCAGACAGGTTAACTGCCTGGAAACCACCTAGATGAACCTAATGAAACCTTTCATTTTGTATACTGGTAGCTAATTACCGCCTACTGTATTGCTCTTGCCGTGTATAGCTAGCTAGATTTGAATCAGTCATAGGGCAGGCAACCTCCTTGAGCTGTCTTTTCATCCCCCAGAGCCAAACTATTGTTCTTTTCATTTTGACCCATCCTGAGTCCAGCCTCTGAGCTATCAAGTCCTTTGTACTGTTTGTTTTGAATAGTGCTAGGCCAAAGATTTCTTCCATATTTTCTTCAACCGTTCTCATTCAATTTGAGAGAAAAGATATTGCTTTAAAAAGGGGGGGGGGAAAGCTCAATGGAGAAGACAAATTTTGGAGAAATTCTCAGGGGTTGAGTTCGGGGTTCTTGTCCTTCCTTATGTATGAGGTGGCCAAGGAGTATGTGCGACTGTTCTGTCTTAAAACTTTCGGGGAGATTTACGCTAATTCACTAAAGCACAGTAGTTACTGCGAATTTGCACAAATTCTAGAGAGGCAACAAAGTGGAGGAGTAAATAGACAAGTGTCATTTCGTACTGATGTATCAGAGGAGGGGTAGATGGCGAGGGAGGAGGGAGGAGGGAGGGGCCACTAGTGAGATCACAAGGAGCAGCCGGGTTTTTCACTGCTCTTGCCAGGCAGCTCTGTAGGCCTTTCTGACAAGCCATGAATAAGCCACTCTGCTGGGTTCACACGTCACGACAAGCCACTCTGAAAACAAGCCTGCCTGAACAACAACAAGCCATGGGTTCGCAGGGTGGCTTGTGCATGGTTAACAAACCACACTGAGGAAACCTCAGCAGGTTCAGATGTCATAACAAGTCTCCCTGAAGCACCGTGGGTTGTCATGTTGAGCGAACCAGGTCATTTTCTGAGAAAAGTTCTGATATTTTTCTTTTCTTACACCCCCCCCCCTCTAGAAATTCTGCCACTTTGCAGAATTTTCTTCACATTTTCTCCATATTTGGTGGTGGTAGCTGCCTTCCCTCTGCCCGCCCCACAATGCCCTGAAACGACGCTAGGTATGGGGCATCGTGGAGGATGCAAAATGGGAGCCAGGCTGCCAGTATAGTTTCTGCTGTTGTCACTTGCAGTGGCAGTACCAAAAAACAAACAAAAAACCTTTAGGAAAAAAGAAATGGGCTGTGCTACTACAAGCCCTGCCAAAGGTGAGCCCAACCTGTGAGAAACCGTTGAGGAACTTCTCCTGGAGAAATTCTGTGAAATGGTTCCTCCCAATACGGTGCAGAATTTTGAGAGGCCATTTGCGCACAGTTCAGCTTATTTACAATTGCTTTGGTCTCAGCTCTTAGAGTAACCTGGAGCCCTATTGGCTTTTAATAGTGTTACTTGTGATCCTTTCCTGGTATGATTTCTTGCTCCACTCTGACACCTACGCCATGTTTCCAGGTTCAGTCACCCACTTTTCTCATGAACTACCCGTTGCCTTGTTTGCCTAGAGCGGGAGAGCACATTGGATGCTCTGAATCATTGACTAAAAGGCACACATTAGAGAAGGAAGGAAAAGGACAACTTAAATGATAGGGGAAAGAGCCCTTTGGCCTGGTGAGATTTAGAAAGTTGCAAGTTGACAGTAGTCTTCCAGACACCAACATGAGCCCTATGGATATTTTACTGATCTCTAACTAATGAACAGAAGGGGTCAGATATACAATGTGTCTCAATGAGATTTCTCTTGTGGGTTGTTTTATTTTTAAGTGGAAGCATGTGTTGGAAGATTAAGCAGCATCCCTTTAATCTCCGATTGTCCAGCTCCCCCTGCTGTAATTACAGATTGTCAGACAGAAATGGCAACAGATGTTCAGTGTCTAAGCTAAGAATTATATACTTAGTCAATATCCCAGTGATTCAACACACTGATTGGGAGAGCAGAAGTTTACATTTATGCTGGATGGCAAAATGAAAGAATTTGTGAGCTGGAGCTGAATATGAGTGTAATCTTAATTGCTAACTGTTAATGAACAGAGAATGGCACAGTCTATATGGTAATTGCACTGTGCTTAAATAAGATAATTTGCCACTTTTTTTTTTTTTACTCCTGTTCAGAGTAATATACCTTTCTTAGCAGTCTTTCAAATATAGTTTCAGATTGCATCTTTGCATTCTGAATTGCACATCCCTCAAGGCAAGATTGATTAGCCAAAATAAAAACGAACTATTAACACTCAACCCCATCCAGACAGATGATGTGTCTTGGCTTCGTCAGAAGATTGCTGTTTCTTGGGGATTTTCTTTTGTTCACTGTGGTTTTATTCCTTGTCTTGGTCTTAAGGAAAGGGATATTTTAGATTAGAGATAAAGCTCAGCCTAAAAAAGGGGGTCAGTGCCGGATCAATTAAAAAAAATCATCAACATCTTCGATATTAGTCTGGGTCATCACAGTTATAGAGAACTAGGTCCAGTACTCCTTCTGCTACATCCAAGCTCCCACAACATTTTTATTAGACCAAGGAATACAGTTCCCCTTCCCATCTGTGATGCTGAGATTGACCTACAGTTTGATCCCATATGGATGCTGCACACAACGAAACCAGATCATTCTGATGCCGCCAGGACAGGAAATATTTATGTGTGGCAGCTTGGGGGAGAGCACACAGAGAAATCTAGGAGGACCTTTGGTATATGCACTCTTGGGAAACCCAACAGAGTTTTGTGGGGAGTATGAAGGAGTTCTGTCTAGGGGAGCCACTTATGCATGCACCACCAAAAAAGAGGATAAAGGAGGACACCATTTTGCATAATATTTGCATGTGCTCATTTATAAATGTATAAATGCAAATTAAAAAATAATTATTGTAATTTAAATAGAAATACAGCACATTTCACCCTAGTGAGGAAGACTGTGACCAGGTGACCTATATGACTGCCTGCTGAGTTTGCTGTCCAGGTGCTCACAGTTGATGGGGCACTTCGATGTCCCTGCGCTCCCTTCTTATGGTTCTTTATCTTTAAACTGGACTTGGACAAGAAAGGCCTTCAAATAGAGGACTGTGCTCCATTAAAGAGGACACATGGCCATCCTAGTTTTGACATGGAACCATTGTCTGAAACTTGGCTGGTCTAAACTCCCAAAGAAGTGGAAGTTGGGTAGCCACTTCAAGGGGGCCAGGACTAAAAGATGGAAGCATTATATATGAGAGTGAGGATGTGGGGCTTGGGGGGGGGAGTTCTGATCTCAGGGATGGGATGGGATGCAGCCCACAGGCACAGAGAGAAGGAAAAGGTCCGCAGCGTATCTGATTCTGCAGATGCTTTGCTACTTCTCTTGGAGAATGTAGTGTCTGCTACAGCTGTTTCTAGTGACTGAAGCACCCAGCCAGCATCTCGTGATTGGTATCAATGGGAAGAGAGGAGGAAAATAGGTGAAGAGTGTCAAGAATATGGGGCAACAAGATGGAAACTGAAGGATCACTGTTATTCCTACCCACAAAGCCAGCTAAGCCCAAAGATTGCAAGGTAGAAAGGAAGGAAACGCTTGTCAGATGGATGCCCAGAAATCATGCAGTGTACCTCAAGGTGTTCCCTTTCTCCTCCCCATTGTCGAATCCACCACAAAGCATATGACTTCCCGTTAAAGCAGACCCCAACCAGACACATGGGGAGCAGCAGCAGCAAAGCTTCTGAGGTGGGTCAGTGTTAGCCCTCACAATCTCAATCTGTTGAGGAGTTGATGGCGCTGATGCTAAGTGGTGTGTGGAAGTGCCAGGAGTGCTCACGCTGTCCTCGGAAAGAAGTTGCAACTGGTGAGGGCAGCAAGGAAGCCACCTTAGGAACAACACAGACATTACTTTATATCTGGATCTAGCAACTATTTTTTCATTTTGACTCTAGAGTAGGTGCAAGGGGCCTGATCCAGACCTTAAAGGCCCCACTCACCCACTGTGCTAGGGTCGTGACCTAAATTGGCGGCCTTGTGCCTACTCTAGAGTAAATCTGAATAAAAGATGTAGTTGCTAGACCCAGATGAAAGCAGTGTCTGTTTTGGCCTTGAGTATAATGTCATTTACCTTGTGCGGACATTGAGTCTAGATGTAATGAGAGAGACTTCAGCAAAGGAAATGTGCTATTTATTTATTTATTATATTTATATCCCGCCTTTTTTCCTGCAAGGAACCCAAGGCGGCTTACATAATCCTCCTCCTCTCCATCTTATCCTCACAACAACTCTGTGAGGTAGGTTAGGCTGAGAGTCAGTGACTGGCCCAAAGTCACCCAATGAGCTTCATGGCCGAGTGGGGACTAGAACCCGGATCTCCTGAGTCCCAGTCCAACACTCTAACCATTATGCTACTCTGGCTCTGTGCATTAAGTGCATAAGCCAAGACCTATTTCAACATATAGGAACTTTACAACTGAATATTACAGAGAACTTCTTAAATAAGCATTTAAGAAGGAGTTTTTAACTTTTATTATGCCATTACTGACTTAAAAACAGAAAAGAATTGCTTCGTGCCAGATGTTACATTAAAGGCTTTGCAGATAACAGTGGCAAGGGAACATTGATGATACATTTTAAAGTAACCACACAGCTGCAAGGGGGACAGTTTCACAGAACTACTCTTCTATTGAGCTATTGGTGCATGGGCCTGTATCTGCACAATTCACTGAGGGCACATTCTCATATTACAGGGTCACAGCATTTCCACTCTTACGTGATACTCCTTACGTACAGTTGCTAGGAGAAGAATTGCATTTCCCCTGCAACTAGAATTCTGTTTTTTGAATACTGGGGGAAATGTGATTACCTACCCTGCAATGGTGCTTACTGCGGGGCTGTCTTCTTAGTCATCCACAACAATTTAATTTCTGTACATCTTAGAAAGGCCCAAAGCTGCAGGCCCAGGGAGGATAGCAGAAGCACAGATGGGAAAGGAGCACAAGAGCCCTGTGTTGGAAGAGGCACTGAGGGTGCACTCCTTAATTTAATGCCTCTCAGCATGCTGCTTGGAAGTGTCCGAATTTCCTATGTCCTGCTGGGCAGCAATGGAGGCGGAGCGAGGGAGGCAATCTTCACCTCACCATCTTCTAGATTTTCACTAGTCGGGCTTTTCAGCCCATCTGGTGAGGGCACTTGGGGGGTGGGGAAGGATGTTGGAGGAGGTGGCTCAGGGTAATTCGTATCCTGGCCTCTCTGGTCTCCTCCCCTCCCTACCACCAGAAAAACCCCTTTCCTCCTCCTCTGAGGTTGCTTTTCTGACCTTGGAGAGGCAGCTGGTGCAGTCCTCTCTGTGCCAGCTGCAAGGGGGAGGGGGTCTGGGGTGAGATCTCTGACTCCCCCTCCCAAGGTCAGAGTGCTGTCCCCGACCTCAGAGGAATTTTCTGAGCTGTCCTTTGGTCCCTGGGACACTCACCTGGGGACCATAGGATTGCTCTCTTAAACATTTTGCTTGGGTATCAGGGCCAGCCCTACCATTAGGCAGAGCGAGGCAGCTGCCTCAGGCAGCAGATGCCGGGGGGGGGGGGTAGCAGCAGCAACTCCTTCCCTCTATTCCCCCTGAGTCCTCCAAGCTAGCCTGCTTTGTGCCCACTAAGCTAGGCAGTTGCCCTCAGGTACAGTGGGGCATGTTGTTCCATTGGCCTTGTTGAAGCACCGCCATTCTGGTCAGATTCTGTACATCAAATGGGGTGAGCTCTGTCTTCTCCTTTGCCTCAGGAAGCAAAACATCTTGGGCCGGCCTGTTGAGTATCCCAAAGTCTGAGTGAGTGAGTGTATGCGTGTGTGTGTGTATGTGTGCGTGTATGTGTGCGCTAATCCCATTTGCCTCTCACGCAAATAGCTTATTTATGTGAGCAATGCAATGAATGAGCCATAACTTTTCCCAAAATGTTGTAAACCGCCCAGAGAGCTTCGGCTATTGGGCGGTATAAAAATGTATTAAATAAATAAATAAATAAAAATGTGCTTCCCTGCACAAAGATATCACTGCAAATACAAGCATGCCCCTGTCTTATATGTTATCATGTTCAAACAAATAGGCTACTTGCATGAGGAGGAAACATGACATCAGTGGCCATAGGTCTGATAACACGTGGTCAGCTTCAATACGCCAGTCATGCAATAACCGGGGTGTTGCCACATCAGCCCTGACGTTGGTAGGCAATGATCTCAGAATAGTCCAGGCCTGGTATGAACACTAGGAGGAGCCTGGCGTTCTGCCTTTGCCTGCTCAGCAGAGCAGCGCCTGCTTCTCTTTTATTTTTATTTTATTTATTATATTTATACCCCGCTTTTTTCATGCAAGGAACCCAAGGTGGCTTACATAATCCTCCTGCTCCTCTCCATTTTATCCTCACAACAACCCTGTGAGGCAGGTTAGGCTCCTGTTTCCACCTTCTTTGCCCTCCCTCTCCTTCCTTCCAGTTTCTCCACACCCTCCAACCCTAGATTCAAGGTCTATGGCCCCAGCTGGGCCCTGACAAGTAGCTGTCAAGCAGCTGCAAGGAGGCTAATGAAAAGAGCAATGAAACTTAGTTGTGGGAGCTGTTGGCAAATGATGTTTTTCAGTAGCAGTGACTGCCTCACCTCTGTCTACATAAAGAACGGAAACAGACTCTTTAGCTAATTTGTTACGAAATGAGAAGTGGGCGTGGGAGCTCTCTGCCCTTATGCAAAGCAACGCGCAAGGTGCCTACTACTGAAAATGTATTCAGCATCACAAATTCACCCACCGGATTTGAGTGCTGCAGTGATTATTTTGCAAGTTTGGTCTGCCAAAAGATTTACTTCTCCTGGAAAAGTGTTTAGCAAACGTTGTGAGGATCAAAGGAGCAAACATTTTCATGACAAAAGGGAATTTATACTCTAGACTTCACTAGACAGTGATTAGTGAGTCACACACAAGAAGTGTCTTGTTTTCATCTTTCAGGCCTTGTAGCATTTAACTAAATGCTAATTCCTCGACTGGTAGCTTCACATTCTTTACTGTGACTGCCTGAACTGCTCACCTTTTATCTGTTAATAACCCTTGTGTTATATTGGAGGTTTTTGGGTTTTTTTTAAACTGGACAAGGGCAGGGGGATGTTATCAGCAACCTAAGCAACTCTGTCAAATACAAGACAGACAAGGTGTGTGTGTGTGTATGTGTGTGTTTAGGAGTAAAGATAAGCTAGTATGGGTGAGAATAATAGATAAATAATAGTGGGGTAAGAAACTATTTTGTACTGAACTGGAATAAAACCACAGCATCATTATGCTGCTGGAGGCTAGGATATCTGCACAATGGTGGCCATTCTGTGCTGTGGAAATGCAGGCAGGGACAGATGTGAGGCCAGGCAGAGATGGTTCTGTTCAGGAAATACTGTGTCAGAAGCAGCTGGTCAGAAGCAGCTGGTCACTAACACAGTGCCATGCACTCCTTGTCCTTTGTAGGAATAACAGAAAATGCATAAGAGCAGGGTACCAAATGTGAGACAGCCACTAATGTCCTAGAGCAGAGGTAGGCAGGGGGTTTGGACTGTAACTCCCATAAGCCCTGACCATTGACCATGCTGGCCGGGGCTGATGGGAACTGTAGTCCAAAGCTTCTGGAGGGAACCTATCCCTGTATCCAAAAACTGGGAGGAATCAAAACATTGACTCCTATTTCGGTGGGGCTTCTAATCCATTGCAGCTTTTATTTGGAGCTTTATGGGAGCTATCCATGGTGCTCCATGGTGGTGAACCTATTTTGGAGATGGAGTTCAGCACCGTAGATAGCTCTTATAAAGCTCCAGATAAAACCTGCAATTAATTAGGAGCCCCACCGAAATAGGCATCACCAGCCTCCCCGGTAGACAACACTACCCACTGAAGAGGCTTTCCACATTACACCACTGGACAATAAAGAGCCACCGGTATAGGGATGGATCATAGCACAGCGATAGAGTGCATGCTTTGCATGCAGAAATTCCTGGCATCTCCAGCTAAAAGGACCCAGTGATAGGATAGACCACTGTCTCAGACTGTTGCCAGACAATACTGGGCTAGATGGATCAGTCGTCAACCCGGTAGAAAGCAGCTTCATAGAATCATAGAAAAGTAGAGTTGGAAGGGGCCTACAAGGCCATCGAGTCCAACCCCCTGCTCAATGCAGAAATCCAGGTCAAAGCATCCCTGACAGATGGCTGTCCAGCTGCACCTTGAATGCCTCCAGAGTGGGAGAGCCCACCACCTCCCTAGGTAGTTGTTTCCATTGTCTTATTGCTCTAACAGTCAGGAAATTTTTCCTGATGTTTAGGTGGAATCTGGGTTCCTGTAACTTGAGCCCATTATTCCGTGTCCTCCAAACTGGGAAGATTGAGAAGATCTTTGTGGCCCTCCACTGTGTGACAACCCTTCAAGTACTGGAAGAGTGCTATCATATCTCCCCTCAGTCTCCTCTTCTGAAGGCTAACACCCCCAGTTCTTTTAGTCTCTCCTCATAGGGCCTTGTTTCAAGTCCCTTTTCATCCTTGTTGCCCTCCTCTGAACCCTCTCTAGTTTGTCTACATCCTTCTTAAAGTGTGGTGCCCAGAACTGGACGCAGTACTCAAGATGAGGCCTAACCAGTGCTGAGTAAAGGGGAATTATCACTTCACGCGATTTGGACGCTATACTTCTATTAATGCAGCCCAAAATAGCATTTTCCTTCTTTGCAGCCACGTCACATTGCTGGCTCATATTCAGCCTGTGATCTGGTCCTGCCCGTGCTTCCTGCTAAACCAAATCCCATAAATGGCCTGCCCCATTAGAATAATCTAGTCTGACCTGCACTCAGGTGAGATTGAATGTTTCTTATATATTAGCTCAACCAACAGAACAGCAGTGAACAAACAAACAGACTTTTTTTCAGTACCCAGATATGATTGCTGAGTAATTCAAGGATGATACCCAGGCAGTCCAAGAAAGTTACCGTATTTTTCCATCTATAAGACGCCCCCATGTATAAGACGCCCCCCACTGGGCAGTTTCGCAACTGCGCGGTTCTCTCCTTGGCTTACTTCCGTGTATAAGACGACCCTCAATTTTTAGTCTAACAATTTTAGGAAAAAGTATAGTCTTATACATGGAAAAATACTGTAATTGAAGTTTGGTGAAAAGACTGCTACTGTGCACATGTAGGCATGTGAGGGTTGGTGTGTATGTCTAGGAGGAAAATGTTGTGATGTTGGAAGTTTCTTGTGTGTTTGAGTTCACAGGAGTGATTAGGTATGGTTGTGTCCTTACAGATTAGAATACTATGGGTAGGGCTTGTGGAATGAGCCAGCCACTGCATGTCCCAGATTTGGAGGGTGAAGCCAGAAGTGATAAATCCAACCTCCTTTGACAAAGTTAATATAATTCTGCCTAATTATGCTTCTCCCACTCTTCCATCTGCCACCTCCAGTAATTGAAATCCTTCCAAAGGAGACCAAAGCCCTGCTGGTAGTGGAAAAGCCGCATTAACTAGAGAATCTGTGAAACAAACAAATGGAAACTTATCTGTCAAACTTAACAACATGATGGGATTTATGTAGTGGATCAAAGTCCAAAATGTACCCACTGTGCCCTGAAGCTTACCTGCTGTGTAACACAGTGCTTCAAATTAATCTGTTCTTGTTAATTATAATCAATATAATTTATTGAACACACACATAATATAAAGAAAGCAAGTGGTTAAACCATGCTAATACAGTCCCATATGGTAATGGTATACAGCCCTGCTGACGTGGCAATTGTAGCCTACAATTGCCATGTCAGCAGGGCTGTATACCATATGGAACTGTATATACCAGTCTCTGGGGAACATGAATGGGAGGGTGAAATTATTATTTATTATTTAAAAAATTTAATCGCCCATCTGGCCGGTTGCCCAGCCACCCTGGGCGATGTACATTTCAACAACAAAACAAACATACATAATTAAAACAGTATAATTTAAAAAACAAAAACAAAACCCTAACCCACCCCACATTCCCGCCTGAAATACCATGTTTTTAATGCACGGCGGAAGCTCATCACGGAGGGGGCATGGCGAAGGTCACTAGGGAGGGAGTTCCATAACTTGGGGGCCGCCACAGAGAAGGCCCTCTTCCTAGTCCCAACCAGCCTGGCTGCTCTGGCTGATGGGACAAGGAGAAGACCGTTCGTGGCAGATCTTGTTGAGTGGCCTACTTGATGTTGCTGGAGGCACTCCTTGAGATAAACTGGACCAAAGCCATATAGGGTTTTAAAGGTCAAAACCAACACCTTGAATTTGGCCCAGCAAGCAACTGGTAGCCAGTGCAACTCCTTAAGCACTGGAGTGGTGATCCTGCAGGCGGCTGCCTTTAACCAGGCGAGCCGCTGCGTTCTGTACCAGCTGCAGCTTCCGGACCGTCTTCCAGGGTAACCCCACGTAGAGCGCATTACAGTAGTCTAGGCGAGAGGAGACCAAGGCATGAACCAGTGATGTACTCATGGTCTACTTGTGGGCTTCCCACAGGCATCTGGTTAGCCGCTGTGTGAACAGAATGCTGGACTAGATAGGCCTTTGGTCTGATCCAGCAGGGTTCTTCTTAATGTTCTTACGGGACACTCATCCCCAGTATGAAACACTGTTGTGCATGTAGGTGTGTATGTTGTGTGTGTAGGTAAATACAGCCCGGTCTGTCCAAAAAACCATTCTACCTGATTAGAGTTCGCCAAGCTTAGTTCAGCCTTCCCCAACCTGGTGTCCTGTAGGTGTTTTGGACTCCAGCTCCCATCAGCCCCAGTCAGAATGGCAAATGGTCAGGAATGCTAGGAGTTATAATCCAACACATCTGGATTAAATTGTGCTGAAGCAACGGCTGTGAGAAGGAACTATGATTATTTACAGCTACAAGCATCTCCAAAAAGAGCGAAAGTAGGACGTTTCCCTCACTATATCCATGGGTGAACGAACATTCAGTGCAGCCTTAGTTTGTATTCATAATGAGACAGAAATACTATTGTGTGGTGTCAACCTTCCATAATCTCTAGGTGTTGTGTAATGTTAAATAACCACCTCTAGTCTTTTGTAGTAGTAATAGTAAAAGACTGCTACTGTGCACATGTAGGCATGTGAGGGTTGGTGTGTATGTCTAGGAGGAAAATGTTGTGATGTTGGAAGTTTCTTGTGTGTTTGAATTCACAGGAGTGATTAGGTATGGTTGTGTCCTTACAGATTAGAATACTATGGGTAGGGCTTGTGGAATGAGCCAGCCACTGCATGTCCCAGATTTGGAGGGTGAAGCCAGAAGTGATAAATGGGTTTTACTTATGCTAGACTCAACGGCCTTCAGAGAAGGAAATGCACATCCACTACAGCACATGCTCAGCCTCCAGGCACCAGGATGCCTATCCCTGGTCTAGTGGCTCTGGCCAGTGTGAAAATGGTTCCACAGGGTTTGTGCTCAGAGCTTGTGAAGGAGTTGCAATCATGATGGCCGACTGAGTGGACTGTCAATCAGGAATTTGTTCGGTGCACTTGACATTGACTAGTATTATCCCTACACATTTCCACTGAGAAATCTTCAAGCGTGACAATACTGAAGATGTCAATGAAAAGGGTTATGGAGAATAGTTCCAGGTACAATGGATGCTTTTGTTTACTTGGATTTGTTCTTCATCTTATCTGACATTGTTTTAATGCCACATTTTATTGGGTTGTGGTTTGGTATATCATCATCATCATCATCATCATCATCATCATCATCATCCCACCTTTTTTCCTGCAAGGAACCCAAGGCAGCTTACATAATCTTCCTCTTCATGTTATCCTCACAACAACCCTGTGAGGTAGGTTAGGCTGAGAGTCAGTGACTGGCCCAAAGTCACCCAGTGAGCCATGTGGTGACTAAAAACCTGGATCACCCAAGTCCCAGTCCAACATGCTAACCACTACACCTCACTGGCTCTCACATTGTTATGCATTTTTAATTTAATTAATTTTAATTTGTGAGTCGCCCATGGATGTTTTTAAACAAATTTTAAACAAATGCTTAACCATAGATAAATAGCACATCCTTAAAATGAAATTAAAATGGCATCACTCAAAGGAAACTTTTAATCATTAAAATATAACAAATATTTGTGTGGTGGTTGTTGAACTTCATTATTCCAAAACTTATTTCATAGAGAAACCTGCAACTAGAAGTTGCTAACCATTGGAAAGGTAACCACTTAGCAAATTTAAACTATTGCTATGAAAAGGTCTGAGAATAATTGGAAATGGGGAAAATGGTCCAGAAAGCTCTCTCTATTCTTAAGGAATAGCTGGAGGTTATTTCATATCAGTCTGCTGGTGCTCATTTGTCAATTTTTCTACTTCCCATTTTCATTGTATAGGAATTCTAAAGGGTTTGAAAATGTTGGTTTGTGACTAACTCAGTAACCTGGGGCACTTATTCTGAATATTCTTGGCCATGGAAAAATGTGCTTCCCTCTCCCCCTGCTTTTGGCGATTTTGGAGTGACTTCAAACATGGCTGCCAGGGAAGCACCTGCCCAGTTGCCATGACAACAGGATGGATAACAGAAAGTTTAGGCAATGAAACTGCAGTGTCAGCCCAGTTGCCTTGGCAATGGGGACACATTCTTCCTTCTCAGTAGCCCCCTTCACATGTGAACCATGTGAAAGGGGCCTCATGCCATTTCTGGGAGCAGGGCTGTGCTGCTGGTCCCACTACTTTCATATGCCACACTGCTTGCCCTGCCTCCAGATGACCACACATTGGGCATGGACTGTCTACACTGAGAAAGTCTATGTGTGAGCAGCTAATCCAAGCACATGGTTGTCTGGGAGTAGGGCCAGCCACATGCTTGTCAATAGGGGTGGGGCCAGAGGCATGGCCCACACCCGGTAATCATGTGATGCCCCCTTCATACAATTCACACATGAAGGGGGATTTTGATGGAGGCCATGGGATCACTCCAGGAAGGAGATGAAACCCTTATAAATTGTGCTGAAGCAACGGCTGTGAGAAGGAACTATGATTATTTACAGCTACAAGCATCTCCAAAAAGAGCGAAAGTAGGACGTTTCCCTCACTATATCCATGGGTGAACGAACATTCAGTGCAGCCTTAGTTTGTATTCATAATGAGACAGAAATACTATTGTGTGGTGTCAACCTTCCATAATCTCTAGGTGTTGTGTAATGTTAAATAACCACCTCTAGTCTTTTGTAGTAGTAATAGTTAAAGATTGTGTTTGCACGACACGACAACCCATCATGGGTAACTAGCCATGGTGGGTTGTAGTGTCATCTGAATCAAGACCACTTCCCACAAGGTGGCTTACTTGGGGGCAACAAGCCACTCTGACAACCCATGGCTTGTACTAGGGGTTGTTCTACCCATGATGGGTTGTTGTGTTGTACGAACCCGGGAGACTGATTCCATCGTGGGTTGCAGGGATCAGTAAGCGAGCCACTCGGCAAGAGCAGCAAAAAACCCTGCCTCTCTTTGCGATCCCACCCATGCCACTGCCAGTGACAGCCCCTCCATTGATGCCCAAGCAGCACTTTGGAACAACCCACACTGTGTAGCTTATTCAGAGGGTGGTTTAGCATGTCGTGTGAATGGACCCAAAGAGTTCTTTAATGCCTTTTGATGGCTGGTGGCTACCAGGAACCACACACGCCGCACCTGCTTGGGTGGAGGCTGTAAACATATGGTTTGAAATACAGCCAACGAAGGGGAAAGAAGCCTTAGTACTAGGTAGGGAGCTCTGTTTGCTTTTGCGGGAACTGATGCTGCTTCAAAGACTAGTGCTTTCTGGATAGTTGCTTACTTTCTTATACTCAGCTTATATGTTTGTAAATAAACAGATATTACAAAGCCACCAAAAGTTGCTAGTTCTCTCTGCTCACAAGGAAGCTCACAAGGAAGCTCACCTTGCAAAAGGGTTACCAAGGTTACTGCTTGGGAGAGTGATGAGCCATTGACAATAATATTATTATATTAATGAAGGGGAAGTCAATTGAAAGAGATGGCTAAACCTGCCTTAATGTAGGAAAGCTCAGCTAACTGTTCAGTTCTTCCATTACAAGAAGATGGAGGGGTTTCCCCCCTACTTTAGTTTCTGCTTTGTAGTATTCTGGGGAGGTATGAGCAGAGGGAAAGAAGATGGTAGTTCTATGTTATTTTATACCCCAGTTCCTCCAGCAATTCTAATGCTCCTTCATTATGTGCTTAACTACAAATGTAGAGCTTAAAGACTGATGAACAAAGTAGCTTTAATGTGCTTAAACTTAAGCATTGCAGAAGTGGTTTTTCGGATGAGGGTGTAAAGCTGCTAACATTTCTTGAACAGCAGACCAACGCAATAACATGAGGTAATCAGACTCAGCAAAGCACTTATGTCCTTTGATATACTCTGTTGCGTCAGACAACTCAGGTGCACGTTTGCTTATCTGCAGGGTTCTCCTTCAAGAAGCTGTACTTGTCAAAGCACTCAAGGGATGTATAGAATCTCCCTCTGAGTCCACAGTGCCAAAGGAAAACAGACAATACTTGAAATTTTTTATGCTACATTAGCAGAAACTGATGATGGGTTTTACTTATGCTAGACTCAACGGCCTTCAGAGAAGGAAATGCACATCCACTACAGCACATGCTCAGCCTCCAGAAGAAAAGTACCACAAGGCCATCCACTTATATGTTGAAGTGAGGGAATTGGTTCTAGGTCAGAGCTGTGAGAAAATACATGGATAACATGTGGAATTAAAAGGTACAAGTGCAGCCAATGTTGCAGATATATGCCCCATTCATTTCAATGGGATAATTAGGCTACATTCTATGCACACATACCTGGGAGTGAACCTCAGTGAATATACTGGGCCTTACGTCTGAGAAAATGTGCATAGGATTGTGCTGTTAAATGTGATTAAATGTGACTGGATTGTGCCCAAAGCAAACTGTTCCCTTGACTTCAAGAGGCATATTTATGTTCTACTGAGTGCCCATTCTGGATATGTAAGTCAATTGCTTGTGCCTGCTGCAAAATATTTTAAGATGATTTTGTTTGTATTTCGTCCCCTGCCTGTCAACTTTTAGGGAAATTCTCTGGCATTTCTAACCCTATAGCTTGGTGTCCAAGGACTGGATGTGCATAACAGCCCACCCAGTAACAAACTTTTTAATTTAAATTATTTTTAGACTGCCTTTATGGATAAAAGCTTGGATTGGTCACCATGTGTGTGTACACACACTTGATGCTAATAGAACAATCTCAGGAGCTCAGATGCCTGTATTGTCAATTTGTCTCCAGACAGAATTTGTAGTTCTTAAGCCCTTGTCTAATCTATATATATAAAAGAAGTCCTGACTGACTGACTGACTGACTGACTCACCAACACCCAGCTCAAACCCTTTAACGTAGGAACGTGAAATTTGGAAGGAACATTGTTTTTATGACATAGACACCCACTAAGGAAGGATTTTTGGAAATTCTGTCGCTAAGGGGGTGAAAAAGGGGAGATAATTTTTTTAATGACTGCCTGACTGCCTGACTGCTGTGTGCATCCGGAATATTAAAAATATGTTATTGTTAGTCTGTTTGAAATTTTTTTATATATATAAAAGAAGAAGTCCTGACTGACTGGGATAATTTGTCTGTGGGGGATACACTCTTTTAAAATACTATTATTGTTTATTGTGGTGTTTCCGCTGGGTAGACATTGTGTACCCCTTTCTCACTGCCCCCGAATAGAATTTATTAACTCCATATCTCTTTCTCTCCCTGCTTCAAGCTTTCTCATTTTCATCTCTCTCTCTCTTTCCTTCTTTTCTGCCTCAAGCTCCATTTTCCTAAATTCTAATTTGTTTTCCGGTTCTGGCCCGGGGGAGTCGCTGTTCATACCACAAATACCTCTTATACCTTCAGAATATCCGTTTGAATTCAAAAGACTTCAGTTCCCCCTAAAGGTTTGTTTCACCATGACCATCAACAAGTCACAGGGGCAGACTTTACAGGTAGCAGGGATTGACCTAAGGCAGGGCTCTCCAACCTTGGGTTCCCAGATGTTGCTGGCGTACAGCTCCCAGCATACCCAGCCAGCATGGCTAATGGCAAGGGATTCTGGGAGCTGTAGTTCAGCAACATCTGGGGACCCAAGGTTGGAGAGCCCTGACCTAAGGGAAGACTGCTTCTCACAGGGGCAGTTTTATGTGGCCTGTTCCAGAGTGAGCTCACCTAACTCTCTGGTCATCCTAGCACCTGAAGGGAGAACCACTAATGTACCGTATTGTTCCGAGTAAAGGTCGTACTTCCCCCCCCCCCAATGTAAGGCTTTAAACTAGGGATGTGGCCTACAATCGGAATGTTGCAAAAAAATAAAATAAAATACCGCCTCGCCGCCGTGGGCGTAGCGGGCCGAACTCCTTGGCTCGCTGCTCACGGAAGCGCCTGCCGCAGAAACACTGCCGCTCGCGCACCTGGGGGAAGACTTGAGCGGTTGGAGACTGCCCCCAGCAGCGGCTGCTGCTCATGGAAGCAGCCGCTGCAGAGACGACGACGCTCGAGCACCTGGGGGAAGACTTGAGTGGCCGGAGACTGCCCCCAGCAGCAGCAGCAGCCGCTCACGGAAGTTTAAAAAAGTTTTTAAAAGTTAAAAAATTATTTTTTAAAAAAATAGCACCAAACTTTAAGGGTGCAGCTTATAATCAGGAGCGGCTTATACTCAGAACAATACGGTAGAAAGAAGTACTGAAATAGTTGTGTTTTTTTGTAGGTTGCAGATGCGAAATAGGTAATTTTTAAATTTTTGGTCTGTCTCATTGTCTGTTTCTAATAACACCATGAAAAAATTCATAGATGCATATGAATGGAACAACAACTATCTTTGTTTTGTAGCCAATACGCCCCGACTAACTTCTGCAATAAACATTGCTTATTACATTAAGACATCAACCTGTAAATTATATTTTGCACAAAACTTGGACAAAAAACTCATGTTCTTTTAAAAACAATTGTACCAAATCCTAAAATCCACACAAGCAAAGCCACGGGCAACAGCTAGTTTTATATATAGCAAACAAATATGGAAACATGCACAGGATAAAGATGTACACAGATCAACACAGTGCCTCCACAGAAACTGACCAGTCAAGACAAAACAGATGAGGTGATTTATTGAATCCTGCAGAAAAGCAAGAAAGAGCACAGCAGCAGTAAATACAGCAAGGATGTGCAGAATAATTAACATTTCATATTTCTGGAAGTTATAATCCCAAACAAGTATAACTGCCATCACTCATCTGCCCAAAGTCATAGGGCTTTCTGTATACCGGTATATCTTTTTAAAGTTATGCTGGCCAATTTTTTAGCTTATCTTAAATCAATGCTGTAAAACATAAAGCACACAGGCTTGCTCTGTCCAGAAGGCACCTCCTGGAGTGGAATATCACACACACACCCGCACACACATTTTTATACTACCCTTCAGCCCCAACAAGGCTCCTCCACCAAGGTGTTATACAACAGTAAAATCTCAGCACAAATAAAAATAGGCAGCATTAAAAGCCAAAGTAAAAAAAAAGTGTTTTTAAAAAATCCATAGCCAGCAAAACAAAACAAAGGTCTGGCAGAATAAAATGTCTTAACTACCCGTGTAAAAGTCAGCAAAGAACCAAGAACAGACGTTACTTTAAATCGGTGTGTCGCAGTTATGTCTTTCGTTCATTTTTTTAAACTCTAGAGTAGGTGAAGATCTTAAAAGCCCCCCTACCCCCCTCCACCCTAGGGTCCTGATCCAAATTGCAGTCCCTGCACCTACTCTATTTTATCTTTCCCAAAATGCAGTGGCCCCTCAGCTCCCATCTAAGAAAAGTGCTGCTGCTTGCTGAGCACATCCAGCCAGAAGGGGAGGGCGCTGGCAGCTGCAGTACCACTGGGGGCCCTGAAGGGGCAGTGGCCAGCAGCAGCAATGTTGGGGAGGGGCCCAATTGTGGTAGGAGTGGCCCAATGCGGGGAGGGCCCTGGTTGGTGCTGGGGGGACCCATCAAGGGCAATATTCCAAGGGCCCACTCAAGCCTGACACTGGCCCTGTTCTCTGCAACCCCTATGTTGCAGCTCCCAGCGTTCCTTTGGAGAAGCCATTACAGTCAAACCGACTTAAATTGGTTTTGTTTTGAAGTTATAGACATGTAGCTTTTCGGCTACATTTGTTTGATGATCAAGTTTCATTGCTCTAGAGCAGCCATCCCCATCTTAGTGCCCTCCAGACGTTTTGGACTTCAACTCCCATCGGCCCCAGCCAGCATGGCCAATGGTCAGGAATGCTGAGAGCTGTTGTCCAAAACATCAGGAGGGCACCAGTTGGCGAAGGCTGCTCTCAATTGTCTCTAAGGAAACCCTTTTACTTTACTTTTGGAAATACATTATTAAATGCTATGAGCTTTAACAAGAGCCTATGTTGCTAGGTATCTATGATTAGGTATTATGCAAAACCTCCTGGCAGACATGTACGGAACATCAGTATACTTGTCCAATTAATATTTTGCTGGTGCTTATTCTAGATATAGGCTGTGTTGAGGGAATAAACTCTGTTCATTGCTAAACCAAAAAGTCTTTTGTGCTAGTCCTGTCATGAATGTTCACTTCAGACAGGAGAATCCTGTATATCTTATCACTTATGGCTGAGAGTAAAACAAGAAGGATTACAATATGTGGAGGGTTGATCTTGGTGAACATCTCTGGTATTAGCCAACTGCAATAAACAAATAAACCAACAAAAAAAAACAACCCAGCTTTTGAATAATGATGATGATGATGATGATGATGATGATGATGATGATGATGATGATGATGATGATGATGTGGCGTAGTGGTGACAGTGTTGGACTGGGACTTGGGAGATCCGGGTTCTAGTCCCCGCTCGGCCATGAAACTCACTGGGTGACTTTGGGCCAGTCACTGACTCTCAGCCTAACCTACCTCACAGGGTTGTTGTGAGGATAAAAAAAAATGGAGAGGAGGATTATGTAAGCTACCTTGGATTCCTTGCAGGAAAAAAGGCGGGGTATAAATATAGTAGTAGTAGTAGTAGTAGTAGTAGTAATAATAATAATAATAATAATAATAATAATAATAATAATAAATCACATCTCTTCCTCTTGCAAGGAGCTCAAGGCAGCTTACAGTACCTTGCAGAAGTATCCCCCTGCCCCGCTTTGACTTTTCCACGTTTTGTTGTGTTACTACAACCTGGACTTGAAATTGATTTAATTGGTATAGTTACCATTTGACGTTCACAAGATATTCAACACTGTGAAGGTGCAAAATATTTTCATTGTGGCACAAAAGTTAAGTAAACAAAAACAAACTGGCACCTGTTGGTTGCAGAAGTATTCATTTCCCTGTGCTGTGACATGCCTAAATAAGCTCTGGTGCAACCCACTGCCACCAGAAGGAAACAAACCCAAATCAAAGCCCGTTGGGAGTTTGCAAAAAGGCATGTGGGAGACACAGCAAACATGTGGGAAAAGGTTCTCTGAGCTGATGAGACCAAAACCGAACTTTTTGACCTTGCCACAAAATGCTACATGTGGCACAAAGCCAACAGTGCTCATTGTCCTGAGGGCACCATCCCCACGGTGAAGCATGGTGGCGGCAGCATCATGTTGTAGGGATGCTTTTCCTCGGCAGGGATTGGGAAACTGGTCAGAAACTGGTCAGGCAAGATGGATGGAGCCAAATACAGGGCAATTCTAGAGGAAAACCTGTTTCGGTCTGCAAGGGACCTCGGACTGGGGTAGAGGTTCACCTTCCAGCAGGACAATGACCCTAAACACAGAGCCAAACTAACATTGGAGTGATTTAAAAACAAGAACCTGAAAGTCTTAGAATGACCCAGTCAATGCTGGCTCAGCTTGTCTGAGTGTGGAAAGGGTCAGGCCAGCAGGGTCAGGCCTGGTTATTACTTGGATGGGAGACCCCTCCTCTAGTTTCCTGCATTGAACAGGGGGTTGGACTCAATGGCCTTGTAGGCCCCTTCCAACTCTAGGATCTATGAATTTATGAATCTATGAAAGCCCAGACCTCAATCCCATTGAGAATCTGTGGCAAGACTTGAAAGTTACTGTTCACCAGCGGTCCCCATTCAACCTGACAAAGCTGGAGCAATTTTGCCAGGAAGAATGGGCAAACATTGCAAGATCCAGATGCGCAAAGCTGATAGAGACTTACCCAAGAAGACTCGCACCTGTAGTTGCTGCCAAAGGTGCTTCTACCAAGTATTGACTCGGGGGTGAATACTTTTGCAACCAACAAGTGCCAGTTTGTTTTTGTTTATGTAACTTTTGTGCCATGATAAAAATATTTTGTACCTTCACAGTGCTGAGTATCTTGTATACATCAAATGTTAACAATGCCAGTTAAATCCATTTCAATTCCAGGTTGTAACACAACAAAATGTGGAAAAGTCAAAGGGGGGTGAATACTTCTGCAGGGCACTGTACATGGTCCTCCTCCTTTCTCTTTTTATCCTCACAATAACCCTGTGAGATGGGTTAGGCTGACCCAAAGTCACCCAGTGAGCTTCATGGCTGAGTGGATGGATTGTCAATTGAAGCACAAGTGAAAACCTTTGCAGAACTGAGCCCATTAACCGATGCCCAAGGCTGACCCTGCCATACAGCAGGAGGAAGCTGCCTGGTTCAAGCGGCACGATGTGGGGAGGGATGTAGGAAGGCAGAAATTGGTGTCTGAATGGTACTGCAAGAGTTCTTAAAATGTTGGCCCTAGCAGGAGGGGGGGTCTTTGGGTGCTGCTTCAGGCAACAGAAAATGTCTTGGACCAGCACTGATTATGTCAATATTTACAGTAATACCTTGGATTGCAAGTAACTTGGTCTGAGAGTGTTTTGCAAGACAAGCAAATTTTTTAAATTTTTTTTTGACTTGATAAACGAGCAAAGTCTTGCAAGACAAGTCGTAGGGATGTAACCGCTCGCCTCGTACATGACGTTTTAGAGTGAGAAATATCCTATCAATTAATCTGTATTTGGACTGAAATACAGTCCTGTCTTATGTAGGGTGGCCAGGTACCCTACTTTACAGCGGGCAGTCCTCTGTTTTGGAGAGCTGGCAGAGGACAATCCCCTTTTTGAAAATGTCCTCTAATTGATGGGCTGCCCACAGTCCAAGTCTGGTTTAAATTGAAAAAGCCATAAGGAGGGAGAGCAGGGAGGGGCCTCGAAGTGGACCATTATCCACAGTCAGCACCTGGACAGGAGACTGAGCAAGGCACATAGGTCACCTGGTCACAGCCCTCCCCGCTATGGTGGGATGGATTGTATTTCTAGTTAAATACTTGTTATTATTTCTAAATTCGCACATATACACATGAATTCACATATACAAATGTTATACATATTGGTGTCCTCTTTTGCCCTCTTTTGGGGGATGCATTCTCTCTCTTTTATCGCAACACATATGTGGGCACCCCAGTTTTTATGACCGTTTCTTTAGAAGTTGTTTGGCTGTGGTTGCAGTTATTTAAACAAATGTAAGGTTTTCTGCCTCTGTCAGCAAATGCACCTTGGCTTCCTTAATAATAAATAAATAACCTGAAAGAAAAAAATTGGCTGGCAAAATCCTGTCCTACATGGGGATGAGGGTGGGAGGGGAGAAATAAAAAAAATAAAATCAGCATATTTCCTTTTCCTTCTGAACTGGACGCCTAGGCAAAATTTGTGTTTTAAACATTCAACACCATGGAAAAGAAAACCCACTTACAAAGCAGTTTTTGCTTTGTTATATACCTTGCACAATAGCTCTCCAGAGGACGGCATGTACCTTTCCATTAGCCAATGTGTGTCTCAGTTTCAAGATGTGAGACTGCAGCACAGCGGGTCAAACTCAGCATGAATGAGGTCAGAGGAATTACACCTGAGAGAAATCTCACCCAGTCATTCATTCACATAGTTTCCACAATGAGAAGATACAGTTTCGGTGAGAAGATAAAGAAAATATTACTGGGTTGGTGTTTTTGTTGTTCTTCTTCTTGCTGTTATTATTTTCCCCTTTTGTGCCATTGCATTGGGATTAATGAACAGCATTTTAGGCGGTGGCAAATCATTTTCACAAACTGTGTAGAAACACAAGAGAGGGTGTGTGTCCCGCCATGCATTATTCAATTAAGTTACAGAGGTTTGTCATACTAGACAGTAGTCCAGATTCTAATGATCTGCACTGCTGGCTAATAATGGTGCACTAGTAAAATATCACAACCCCTGGTAGCACAGCCTGGCCCAGAGCATCTAGTGGGCGTAATAATATTCATTAGCATTACTTCATCGACACTTGCAGGATGTGGCATAGGAGTGTGATGCACAGTTGCATGGCATAGCACTGAACTGGGTTCACACTGGCCCTATTCTCACTTTCTGTCCACACATTGACTGAGTGCATGGAGGAGGAGGAGGAGGAGGAGGAGGAGGAGGAGGAGGAGGAGGAGGAGGATCATGTCCATTGTGCCCCACCCCCAATCTCCACACTTTCAGTAGCAGGTGAGAATGCATATATACACATATATGGCCATAAGGTCTGTTCACACAGCTGGCAACTCTGGCATCATCAGGGTTCCTGACCATGCATACAACACCTACATGCATGCAACTATTTGAGCACAGAACCCCATTGCCACCTTCTTCTGAACGCATGGAAGTCAAGACTGCAGCTGGTGGATGCACAGAGATCAGGGGCGGAGCTAACTTATGTGAGCTCAATTCCCCCCTCTCTCCACGCTTTCACTGTATGGACAATAGAAACAGAGAACAGGGCTGCTGTGCGTGCAGGGGTGGGAATAAAAGCCACATGCTTTCACAGCATCCTAGAGACATTTGGGCGACCATGGAGCCAACTTCTTCCAATAGCCTGCAATTAGGGTGCACTATGTGGAGGTCAGGTGATATCACCATGACGTAGGTATTAGCAGGGCAACCCACGGCTGGACTGAGGGTTGGCCAAACAGAGCTCCATTGTCATTAGGACATTCATGGCCATCACTGGTTCCTTTATTGCAGTGTTCTCCAACCTTGGGTCCCCAGATGTTTTTGGCCTACAACTCCCAACATGTCCCAGCCAGCATAGCTGGCTGGGGCATGCTGGGAGTTGTAGGCCAAAAACATCTGGGGACCCAAGGTTGGAGAACACTGCTTTATTGACTTCTCCACCCCACTAAGGGAGTGTTGTCCATATATGTTCAAGGTCTGCTCCATATAACATTGTAGAAACAGATTTATTCAGCATTCAAGAAAATAGAGAAATCATCCCAAAAAACCTAACACTTTTCAGGCCTCAGATGGCCCTGCATCAGGGAAATATAGAGATTTCCCTGATGAAAAGCCAAACAAAGCTTTAGTTAATTATAAAATGCAAAATGTTATAATCTTTTTCCAGTCATAATAGGAACATATTAATCTCTCACTGCAAAAAATGAATATTAAAAACTTAGGTCTACTGTAGAGGTAGAAACACTAGGCACATAGACTCTATAAAGAAAAATCATAATATTCTTGAAGCCAAATGTGTATCTTAATTGTAACCTGCTTTAACAGAGAAAACGGTAGAGCAACAAAGAGGGAAATTAGCATTAAAACAGTCATTTAGACCTGTATATTGACTATATTCTAGAAGTCAATATATATCATATGCAATCCTAAAAATAGGTCATCTTCTACCTATTTCAAGTTCTATTCAGAAGCTAAGGCTGCAATCCTATATACACTTACCTGGGAGTAAGTCCCACCCAGCTCAATGGGACTTACTTCTAAGCAGACATGGATAGGATTGCACTGCTCAAACGTTAGAAAACATTAGAAAAATTGCACTTCCTACTTCAAGGTTTGCTCCTGGGTGTGCGCCTTGAGCCTGTGCTGCCCAAGTGGAAGCAGTGACTAAGAGCATTCCCGCCACCCTGTCCCCAGCTCCATCCTTTCCTGGAGAAGACAGACCTGGCCACAGAGGAATGACTGCAAAGCATGCTACTTGAAGCTGCCTTGAAAAGCATCCAGAAACTTCAAATGGTGGAACCACCAGGCTGCCGCCAGGGTTGGCTGGCTGGAGCATGTAACTGAAATTATATCGGAGCTCCACTGGTTACCTATTTGCTCCTGGGCTCAATGGAAGGTGCTGGGTATTACCTTTAAACCCTAAATGGCTTGGGACTTAGCTACCTTAAGGACTACCTTTTCCTGTATGGTTCTTCCCGTGCTCTCCGAACACATCAGGTTCTGTTCTGGGTTGTGGCATTGACTGAAGCTGTGCATGGCAGGAGCAGGGAGTGCAGGAGCAGGCTGGCAGTTTTCAGTTGTGCTGGCAATGTTGTGGAATGCTCTCTTCAGCGATGTGGTGGAATGGTGGAGGGTGTTCAACCTGTTCTGGATGGGGTTGCACTCCCCTTGAAGGAGAAGGTTCGTAGCTTGGGGGTGCTCCTGCAGCTATCTTTGTCACTTGAGGTTCAAGTGGCCTCAGTGGCAAGGTGTGCCTTCTACCAGTTTCGGCTGGTGGCCCAGCTACGCCCCTATCTGGACAGGGATAGCCTGGTCTCAGTAAACTATGCTCTGGTGATCTCTAAACTAGACTACTGCAATCTACTCTACGTGGGGCTGCCTTTGAAGACTGTTCGGAAGCTGCAGCTTGTGCAAAATGCGGCAGCCAGGCTTATTGCGGGGACTGGAAGGTCCGAGCACATTACACCGGTTCTGGCCCGTTTGCACTGGCTGCCAATATGCTTCCGAGCCGAATTCAAGGTGCTGGTTTTTAACCTATAAAGCCCTACACGGCTTAGGACCACAATACCTGATGGAACGTCTCTCCCAACCGCAATCTACCCGGACACTACGCTCAACATCTGGGCCCTCCTCCGACTGCCACCTCCAAGAGAGGCTCGGTTGGTGGCAACAAGGAGGAGGGCCTTCTCGGTGGTAGCCCCCCAATTATGGAACAAGCTCCCCACTGAGACCCGCCTGGTGCCAACCTTACTATCTTTCGGCGCCAAGTTAAGAGTAGACTTCCCTCTATGCCAAGGCATTTAATAGTTAGGAGCTCGGAATAGCACGGGGGGGGGATTGTCACCTGTAGGCTCAGTTTTATTAGTTTTGGATTGTTATTTTAAACTGTGTTTTTAAATTTGGTTTTTAATCTTTTAAACTATTTTGTATGCTTTTATTGTTGTTTTTATGCATGTTGTGAACCGCATGTTGTTTTTATGCATATTGTGAACCGCCCAGAGAGCTTCAGCTGTGGGGCGGTATAGAAATGAAATAAATGAAATGAAATTAATGCTCTCTTCAGCAAAGCCAACCTGGTTCCATCTTTACATCCATTTTACTGCCTGGTTTTGAGGGGAAATTATTTCCTAGCTACACAAAGCATTTACTGTGCACCTGTCATTCCCTGCTCACAGTTGTTTACGGGCTCTTTAGATGATGTCGTGATCCTCCAGTTTCACTTCTGTTCGTAAACAGCACTTTCGACAAGGTTTTTTGCAGCAGGGGGAAGACAGTATGGTGAACGAGACTGCTTTTTCCACTTTTGTAATTGTGCTATTCTGCTATACCACATTACCACCTAGAGGTTATGTAGTGGGAAAGCAAGAAAATAAATACTCCTTGTGTAGTGCTGGAATCTCAATTCTGTGACAAAACCAAAAGTAGATGCAGCAGTTTAACAGTCTCGTATAGATAGATAGATAGATAGATAGATAGATTTAGTTTTGTTTATCTATCTACAATTCTTCAAAGCATCCCATCTGTAACTATTAAAAATCAAACTGTCTCAATATCAGCACCATGTTTAAAATGAAATGTTCAAATTTCATTTTAGGGCAAATCAGAAATTCCAAAATGGATGGCAAACAACATGAACATCTCCTGTAATCTATCCTATGGTGTGAAACTTTTAAACTGTCCTGTATATATTTTAGATTCGAACTGGAGAGTCACAAGTCACTTTTTTTGGAATATCAGAATTCAATAGTTACCCATTCACCAAAGCTTAAAGTCATGGACAAGCAATTCTAAGTAACTACTCTGCAAATTGTTCTGCACATTAGATTTTATTTAATTGGTGTTAACTGCTATGCCTTTTTAATATTATTTAGAGCAGCAGATACCAATAAGACTTAAAAAAAATAAAGCATATGGCAAATTATTATTCATAGGCAAAAAAAAAATAAGTATGTGGAACATATTTTTTAATAATAATTTTGTATTGCTCTGATGACTTTAAAAGTGAATTTCTGCATTAGCACGATGCAAGATGTGCCCTTCTGTTCTTTTATTATATAGCCATGCATATGGGGGATAGGAAGGTCTAGGGAGAAAAAGCTTCCAGCAGGAGGCCCAATGAGCTTCACCACAAATCCATCATCCGTCAACGTGGAGAAAATGCAAACCAAATTGTGGGCTTCTTCTGAGATCCTAGAGCAGGGCTCTCCAACCTTGGGTCCCCAGATGTTGTTGGCCTACAGCTCCCAGAATCCCTTGCCATTAGCCATGCTGGCTGGGTATGCTGGGAGCTGTAGGCCAGCAACATCTGGGGACCCAAGGTTGGAGAGCCCTGTCCTAGAGGAAAGAAGCAATAACTAGAATGTATTTGTCATTGCAACATTAATATTATTATATGTGCACATCTTGTCATAAATACAAAATAGACAACCTTACTGCATTTGGAGGCAAATTGGTGACCCCATTTCACAAAGCTGACATCCATCAACAAACAGCTGATAATATATCATGGCACATGAATGTTTAAATTATTGAAGGAATACTAAAGTCCATTTCTGATTTTTGCAGCAAGCACTATAAAAGGTAACACTGCCAATCTCTACAATTAGAAAAAAAATAAAATTTACGTGTGTGTGTGTGTGTGTGTGTGAGAGAGAGAGAGAGAGAGAGAGAGAGAGAGAGAGAGAGAGAGAGAGAGAGAGAGAGAGAGAGAGAATGCCTGCTATGGATGACCTGGGTTGCTTCAAGTCCAATTAAAGTTGAAATTGTGAGGAATATTTTCTCGGTCCCGGACAGACAGAGGAACCCTGGCCCTCAATCCTAGTGGCCTTATTCCACATGGCTGGTCCAAAGAGCAGAGTGCCCTCTTTGTCTAATGTTCAGTCTAGGATTTTGAAAGCCCCTTTTAATTGGTAGAGGGGCAAGAAAGGCAGAAGAGTTAAAAATCAAGAGGTAATGACAGTCTGTAGCCATTTCTAAGGAAATGGTCCCCCCACCACACTCATTGGTGATGAAAGATGTATTCCCCAGCCTTCTCCATTTTCCCCACTTCAATTATTGAAGCATTGTTTGGGACTAATATACAAAAGCCTCTCATATGTTTCTAATATTATAGCCAGAGTGGTAGAGAATGCTTTCCTGTGCTGCTGCTGCCTGATATACAATGGAATATACAGTCGGAAGCAGTCTACACCAGTTTTTTGCATTTGCAGCTAGCCTTTGGATGGACTTACAAGACCATTTAATGTTCCATAATAAGGTGATGCTTTGCAGTCGCCTCATGGCCATGGTCTACAGGTATTCTGGGCCTGTGAATATCTCTGTACGAGGCTGAATTATGGGAAACAGAGACAGAGCAACTCCACCAGTCGAACAATAGAGACAAAAAAGTATTGCATGTTTAATTTTTGAGATCAAATTCTTAACTTGGCTCAGAGGGGGCTATCAAATGACACGACAAGGATGTGAACCAGTAATTTTACTTCACATTAAGAATGAAATGTTGGGAGGACTTAAATTTAATTCTATTTTCTGAATGTTTCTTAGAAGACATATTAAAGCCACTTTTGCTTTGCAAGAGTAATCTTTAGTATTATATTATACTGACATCTGGTGGACATGGGGAGAATTGGTTTAAAGCTCTGGGGGTTTTCTATGTTAATAAACTAACGACCAGTCTTCTCTGACCTAGTGCCCTGTGGATGTTATGCACTACAGCTCCTATCAGTCCCAGCTAGCATGGCCAATGGTCAAGGGCAATGGGAGTTGTAGTACAAACATCTGTAAGGCAATAGGTTGTGGAAGGTTGCCATAGGGATGTATGGACTTGGTTAAATCCGTTCCGTCTGCGTTGTGCCGATTGTCAGGCATCTTTCATCTGGCGTCTACTCACTGATGGAATCAGATTTTGCACAAATGCATTCATGTGCATTTGCGCAAATTTGCACTTCTGAAAAATGTGCATTTTCACACTTTAGTCCATGGGGGGAAATACACATTTCCAGTCAGTGTTTTCTTATTTTTCATATTTTTCAACGACTACATTTGTGTAAAATTACAGAAAATTAAAAACAAAAAACAATACCACAGTCCATAAGCCTGCAGAATCTGTGCGTCTCAGGAAAAGCTGGTCCAGTGCAGAATCCATGGTTTGGATTCATAGAAATCCAAACTCATTTGAATCCGTCGCAGATTTTTCCAACATCCCTAGATAGAGCATAAACATGGGGAAGTTGATGCAGACCATTCTGTGCTTCTTAGGAAAGTGTCATATACTTAACACTGTATCTCAAAGCTGTCAGATGCAACCAAGATAGCAAATTTTGAATTGTGCCTTGGATGTTTTATGGAAGGGTCAAAGGGATACAAACTGACAAGCTATGGTTTATTTATTGATAGCATTTTTATCTCAGCCATTAGCCAAAAAGGCTCCCAAGACTGAGCTTACAAAGGTAAGAAATAAGACAGTCCCTGCCCACAGGCTTACAGTCTAAAAGACGTAGCGTAGTGGTGAGAGTGTTGGACTGGGACTTGGGAGATCCGGGTTCTAGTCCCCGCTCAGCCATGAAACTCACTGGGTGACTTTGGGCCAGTCACTGACTCTCAGCCTAACCTACCTCACAGGGTTGTTATGAGGATAAAATGGAGAGGAGGAGGACTATGTAAGTCACCTTGGGTTCCTTGCAGGAAAAAAGGCAGGGTATAAATATAATAAATAAAAATAAATAAAAGACGTGACACGAAAGGAAAGGGGATTGGGGGGGGGGGGGGAAGCAAATCCAGGCACTAGATTCTTAGTTGCAAAGTTCAGCAGGTTATGGGCACAGTGGGAAGATTGCTGCTTCCTCTCCATCTTACATCCTCAGCAGTGACAGCTGGTAGCAGAAGGGAGGGTGCTCTCAGCTAGAGCTGAAGCCAGGCATGATGGCGGGGTGTCTGACAGCTGCTTCCTCTCCTTCTGATGGCCTCAGCAGCAGCAGTTGGTGGCAGAAGGGAGGGGGATCTCAGAGAGCAGCACACAGTCTATACAAAGGAAGCCAGAAGAACATGTTTTTCCCCTGGGAACGAAACAAACAAAAATTTATGAAATGACCATAATTCTGGGAACAAACCACATTTTTGGCAACAACCCCCGAAAAGCTTTTTGATGGCAATGGGCAGTATCCTATATACTGCTGCTATGCCTCTGCTGGTTCCATTGCCCCCGCAGGACTCACTGCTAGTACAACAGGAACTAGTGCTTCCAAAAGCAACCCCAGAAACAAGTGAAAACACTTGTTTCCAGTTCGGGACAGGTCAGTAGAGCTCCTTTCTGCAAGCTCCGCTGACCTGCCCCATTCCAGAAATGAGCATTTCCGCTCTTTACAGAATGCTTCAGGAACCACTAGCTTCCCGTTGTGCTAGCGGTGAGTCCTGCTAGCGCACGGGCAGCATAGGATACTGTCCATTGTTTACAATATTATGTCAATTTAAGGAAGGAGATCTAAACTGGATAACTTGTCCCAAGTTAGACAAATCAAGCAGAGCTTTTTCCAAGTGGGGCAGCACTCTTGAGTGTCAGCAGTTATGCCTGCAAGATTCCTTCTCTTAGCAGGGCCAAGCCTAGAGGGTCAAAAGGCTTGTCTATTTCTACCAATTCTAGAGCGTGGAAAGCTAAGCAGGGTCAGGCCTGGTTGTTACTTGGATGGGAGACCCCCTCCTCTAGTTTCCTGCATTGAGCAGGGGGTTGGACTCGATTGCCTTGTAGGCTCCTTCCAACTCTATGATCTATGAAATCTATAAATCATCCAACTTTAGATTCTACCTGGAGGCATCACCGCTTCTCAACTATCAGAACCCCTAAATAAACAAGTGAATTAAACAGATGATCAATGGCCTAATGACCAATGGGCAGTACCCAACTGTGCTGGACTGGGACTCGGGAGATCCGGGTTCTAGTCCCCGCTCGGCCATGAAACTCACTGGGTGACTTTGGGCCAGTCACTGACTCTCAGCCTAACCTACCACACAGGGTTGTTGTGAGGATAAAATGGAGGAGAGGAGGAGGAGGAGGAGGAGGAGGATTATGTAAGCCGCCTTGGGTTCCTTGCAGGAAAAAAGGCGGGGTATAAATATAATAAATAAATAAATAAATAAATAAATCACTTACAACAGGTGCATATGAAATGTGTATCTATGAGTATATATATGAAAATTCAGCTATCAATAGAAACAATTATGCATAAACTTCAAGGCAGACCAAATATCCATATATTTATCCCAGCAGCTAGTTTGATCTTAGTACTGAAACTCAGGATATAATGTAGAAGGGCAATCACCAGTCACTTTCACTTTTCAATGAGGCTGCAAGATATTTGCACTGTTCGTGGTTATTGCTCGTTATTGATCTTCCGGGGAGTCCTTGTTGTCTGTGCCAGATTTTGCAGAGCTCTGCCTGGCAGCAACATGGCAATAGGCCTCCTCTGTTGTGGCGAACACCCTCTGGCATGAACTCCCCCCTGTGCTACATCAGGCACTGACCAACGATCATGCACTATTGACATTTATTAAAAACTTACCTACCGGTATTTAACCTAGCTTTTCCCAACCACTAACCGATTAAGGGCACAATCCTATCATGTTTACACAGAAAAAAGTCCTACAACTCCCAGCATGGCTGGCTGAGGAATACTGGGAGTTGTAGGACTTTTTTCTATCCAAATAGGCTGCATAGGATTGTGCCCTAAGTTGTTTTAAACCTGATCTTACAGAGCCTTGTAATTTGTAATATTGTTGTGTTTTATTGTTTTATACTTTATTGTAAACCACTCTGGAAAATGGGAAGTGGTATATATTTTAAATAGTAAATAAATAACAGTGTAAATTGTAAGGGATCAAACTGGATTTATTTCACAGATGAAACTCAGATGACATCTCTATGTTCAAGTCCACATTTAAAATCTCAGCTCAGTCACTGGTTGGCCTTACACACGTCCCTGTCCTCTCTCAGCCTAAACCAGAAGTGTGCAACTTGTGGCCCACCAGATATTTTGGTTTACAACTCCTATCAGCTCTAGCCAGCATAGCTAATGGTGGTGAGGCATGATGGGAGTTGTAAGCCAAAACATCTGGAGGACCATAAGTTGCCCTCCTTTGTCCTTAACCCTTTTTTCCAATTACAGTACAGATACCATAACAGTAGTCTACATACCAAAGCTAGCTCCAGGTGTTTTTGTTTCCTACTTGTGGGGTCCCTCGTACGTCAGCGTCCCCTCTTGCTGGATTACCTGGTGGTGGCGGCAGCAGCAGAGAACAATAGCAGCACTCCACGGAGTGCCGGACAGCTCACTTTGGGAGCCATCCACCATTTTAATTTCCCATGGTGCCCCAGAAAAAGAGACATCATGGGAAATTAAAATGGTGACTCACACACACGCACACACACACCGGAGATGTGATGTCATTTAAATTTTCCACAATTCCCCAGAGCAACACCACATCAGGGGAATTGTGGGAAATTAAAATGGCAGTTTCTAGACCGAATGACCTGGTGCTGATTGGAACAGCAGGGGGAAAGATGTTTAATGGGGGATCCTACCCAGGGTAGGCATCAGCAGTGGGCCCTGCTGGGGCCCAGGGATTACAGGGGTTGATGCTGGCCTGCTACTTCTAGGGCTGTTGTAAGGATTGGAGAGATTATGACCCGGTTCGCATGATCATAGTGTGCTTAACAAGCCATGGTGGCTTGTTAACACTGCTGCGCGTGCAAGTCCAATGCCAGCCAGATTCCCCTTATTGCCCTTGCTGGCCCGGCTTGCCATTTCATCTGAAGCCAGGTGGCATGCTTTGTTTGAGGGGGGCAACCATGGGCTGTTGTTCGGTTATTTGCGGGTTGCTGCCCCCCCCCCAACAAGCCATGCCACCTAGGTTCAGACAATATAGCAAGCCGCCCTAGCAAGGGTAATTATTAGGGACATCCGGCCGGCATGTGCAGCAGGGTGAACAAGCCACCTTGCCATGATGGTGCGAACTGGCCCAATATAGTGAAGTGCTTTGAGCATTTCAAATGTGCAATGTAAATGCTAATTATTATGATTAAAGGGCCTTCAATATGAAAATAATCTTTTTAAAAAATATGACATTAGTGTATTTGTTATTGGCCCATGCTGTTGATTAGGTACATTTGGAAGGAAGTAGACTTGGAGTCGGAAGTTCTGCATGTGAATAGCCATGCAGAGATGCAAAATCATCTGCAAACATAGTATAACCCCCCCCACCACTCAACTCTTAAAATATATAGGAGGCTGCTTAGCAAAAGATCCCACCATTTGATCGAGGAGCATACTCTTAACTCTCTCAGCAAAATCAGTGGGGCAGAAAAGGAATTATGTCTGGTTGGATCATGCCCTTGGCCTGGAAGGATAGCTGCAACAAAAAATATGATTCTTCCTCAATTTACTTTCTTTTACAGCCCTTCTTAAGGTTAAGGACAATAGAAGTACCGTGCTGAGTCAGACCAAAGGCCCACCCAATCCAGCACCCTGTTCCCTACAGTGGCCGACCAGATGCCTCTGAGGAGCCCACAGCAGGACATGAGGGCAACTGCTCTCTCCTGCTGCTGCTCCTCACAGCAACTTGTATTCAACACTTTGCTACTACTGATGCTGTACGTAAGACATAGTCATCATTATATAGTCATCCCTTCTTCACACAACACGCAGTTAAACTATGGAATTCACTTCCACAGGATGTGGTGACTGGTGATGGCCACCAATTTGGACAGCTTTAAAAGGGGATTAGACAAACTCAAGGAGGAGAAGGCTGTCAATGGCTACTAGTCCTGATTGGCTATATGCTTCCTCCAGTATCAGAGCCAGTATGCCTATGTACTCCAGTTGCTGGGGAACATGGGCAGGAGGGTGCTGCTGCACTCATATTCTGCTTGTGGGTTTCCTGTGGGCAGCTGGTTGGCCACTGTGTGAACAGAATGCTGGACTAGATGGACCCTTGGTCTGATCCAGCATGGCTCTTCCTATGTTCTTATGTTCTAAACTCCCCCACCATTCAGCTTCATGGGATGAACCTGAGTTCTAGTATTAGGGAAAGGAAGAAAACATCTCTTTTTCCATTTTCTCCACACCCTGCATATTTTTCTATACTTCTATCATGTCCACCCATTTTTCTAAATTAAAAAGATTCAGGTGTTGCGACCTTTCCTTTTACTTCCAGGGGATCTCTGGTCATTTTGGTTCCCCTTTTCAGCACCTTCCTCAATTCTGGATTTGGTTGAAAAATGGCAAGTGACAATCTATTTATATGGGGAGGCAAGTATCTATATGTATGTAGTCAAAAACAAACAAACCAAAAACACATTTACAGAAACCTTACAGAGGGAAAAGTCATAGTCTCCAATTGCCCCGAAAATGCCAGGACAGCTTCTCACTTTGTCATGCAGAGTCCAGAATTCCCCTGCCTCCCGCAACTGCAAGCTACTTTAAGCTGATCCTAAAGGGTCCATGGGCAAAATTGCAGCTAAGCTTGCAGTTTTAGCTCAGCTGCAATTTTGCCCATGGTCCCTTTAAGAGTAGCTCTCTGCTTAGGCTCCAACAGCCACAGTAAGCAGGGAGGGAAAAGATGCTGCTCAACTAGGAGGGCCAGGTGAGGATGTGTGTGTTCCCACATGCATGCTCTACCTGCTGCCTCTGCTGCACTTCGCTGTAGGAAAGGAATTAGCAGGGTGAAAAGAAAAGGAGGTGGAGGCTGCACCCGCTGGCCTGGACCAACAGAGAGGTGAATGAGGGATATCACATGATTCCTATCTTTATATTGCCAAAAAATTTATTTCCTAACAGAGCTGACTCTGTGCCTCTAACAAGGTGAGGTTACAGTGTCAGAAGGAAATGCAAGAAATTTCCCCTTCCCTCTGAAGCGCTGTGTTTGGAGGTGTGGGGTGGGTGGGTAAGCTTCACCTATTGAATTTGTGCCAATCCAGGCAATTTTAAAACAAAAAGAAAAAAATTGCCCTGCAAGCAGTTCTGTTTGTCCATGCACTTTTCTCTGTGCCAAATGTGGTCAATATTTGGTTTACATAAAACAGGGGTGGGAATTGTGTAGCCCTCTAGATGTTGTTGGCCCGCAACTCCCAGCATTCCTCACCATTGGCTCTGCTGGTGAAGGCAGCTGGGAGTTGCAGTCCACAATTCTCACCCCTGCCATAAAAGGTACAAGTTTGCTTTGAGGCTATCTTTTTCCTGCTCTTTCCAAATCCACAACTGATGCAGTATGTAACTTTGACTTTTGTTTCTAAATGTTGCAGAGTGCTCTCCTTTGGTATAAAACATGAAACAGGCTCCCTGGTGACACTGAAACTAAGTGGCAGTAACTCCTTTGCTTGTGTTGTGTTGTTCTGATTTGAGATTTATGGAAAGGACTCCTGTACTTTAGGATGTAATCCTATACACACTTTCCTGTAAGTCCCATTGAATGTAACAGGACTTACTTCTGAGTACACATGCAAAGGATTGCACTGTTATTCTGTTTTCAGAGCAGTGGTAAATTTTACCTGGTTCTACCTGTGTACCCCATGTGAAAGTCTTTTTCTAACACATGCTGAAGTGCCATGGAGAAAGCTCTCTGGGAGTTAGCAGAAAACACACCCTCCTCAAGAGAAAGAAAAAAAATCCCAACTACCTCAAATAGCAGCAACAAACATCATCATTCCATTTTGGCATGATTGTTCAATCACAGTGTTGTTGTTGTTTTAATAAAGTACAATAGAGCCCACATGTTTTTTTCTGAGTGGAGAAAATAGGAGTTTGTAGGGTGGTTTGTAATGGCTCACATTATTTTCTAATGCCTGTTCCTTTTCACATTGAACACCCAGCTCTTCTGCACGGATGATTCACAGGAGTGAAAAGTCTTGGCCCTGTCATGGCTTTCTGGCTCTCACTTTAGGATCTCCTCAGTCATTTAGCCAGCAGGGACACGTGTCTATGTTTATCTTCACCCTTTTGAACTATGCTTATCCTGGGTGTGAGAGAGGGACATCCTGTGTATCTGTCTACCTTCAGCATCACCAGTTGTCCTGTTGTCTACATTGATAGGCAGTGGATAAGCATATGATATGGAGAAGCAGGTGCCTAAGTGTTTATGGCCAGTCCTGGAAGCCCACCAGAGGTGGTGTCAGGGGGTGGCCCACTACAGCTGGAGCCCCAAATCTTTCATTGGGAGCCCTGAATCTCTGGGGGTGCATCTGCCCCACCACCCTGCTGTCCATGGGCACTTGCTGAAATAAAGCTGCAGGGGGCCTGATGATTTCTGTTGCATCTGATTCCCCCTGGATTAGCTGGCTTTTTGCCCACATGTGCTTCCCCTCCTGCCTCCCCCAATCTTTCTGCCTAAGGTTTTTTTCTGAAATCAAATGCCTTCCTCTCCGCCATCCATACATCCCATTTTACAAATAGGGGTGCCCTTAGGAGACAGGGCACCCCTATTTATAGACTTTAGAGCATATATAAATTAGCATATGTACATTTGTGCATATATATTTTTTGTCCTGTGGGCCTGAGCCCCAGAACCTTTTGGTACCTAGCATTGCCCCTGAAGCCAACTTATATCGAAGGATAGCGATTACATATTATGAACATATGGATACACCCTACACAGGTGTCTCTGGGATGAGAAAACCCAAGAATCAGTTTTCTTGGAAAAGGTATATCCACTGCTTGCTAGTCAAATGCTCAAGTCAAGTCACTGCACACAAAGTAGGTGGTTCACAGCAGATATAGATAACACAACATAACAATTAAGAGAGGAAATCCTATGTTCTTCCCAGAGGCCATAGGATTGTTCAGAAAAAAACTTCTCCAAGGTCTTAGACAGAGCTCTGATCTGGGAGTCCTTTCCTTTCATCAGAGCCCCGCTCCTGGCTCCTCCCAGCCACTGTGGAAGTTTCTGTGGTGATCCTCTCTACTGGTACCCAGGAGAAATGGACATATTGGAGTGTGCCAGTGAGCGGGGAGGGAGTGGCAGAACTCAGCAGCACCAGCAGAACTCAGCAGTAACAAAAATACAAATAAATTAAGATGTCAGGTGTAATAGGTTCAATAAGACTGTTAAAATGCACAGTTAAAAAAACTAAAAATCGTGGGAACAATCAAATAGATATTAAATGGATGTTAAAATGTGTTGGATAATTAAAATTGCAGTCAAAACCTATGGCTAATGTTTCACCAGGTAATTGGGTGAAATGGTTAAGATCACTGATACCTTCTAGGGTGGTTTTCCTAGAAGGTACTCATTGAATTATTAACAGCCTGAACAGGAAGTGGGCGTTGCTCCCAGCTTCTTCCTCTTTCTGTTCAGACTGGAGTGAGCGTGGCACCACCAGTTTGTTGTCTCCACATGGTCCTTGTAGCAGCATGTAGCCAGAGTTGCTGGTCTGAACTCCACAAGTTCAGACCCCAAGTATTTCCAAATGAACTTGTAACCAACTGTAAGAAACGCTTTTAAGCCTGCCTGAATGAAACTGCATAATCTGAGTGAGTAAATGTTACTTTTAACTTTTACAAGACTGTGTCTCTGATTATTGTTCTGAGGGAGAGAAAAGGGGGCAAAACCAGGGAAATCCAGTCTGCCTTAAAGCATTCTGGATTACCAAATGCTAACTGGCTAACACTAGCCAAATCTAAGCTTCTTTTAAGCTGGAAAGGGACTCTACTCTGCTGGTCTCACTAGCGTGAGATAGGAAGGATATTACTCCACAATATATATATCCTCTCCTAGTATCTTTTTCAAGTCCCAACAAAATGCACAAGCCAGAACTAGATTGCAAGATAAAATAAATCCAAAATTAAGAAAGAAAATCTAAATTTTAAAAAACAACAATAAACTGGGAGGCTGGTGTAAAGCAGCGTGCTGTTCTCAAACATCACCTTTATTTCCAAAATTGCCTCTGGGCCCCAGGTGGGTGGGTGGGGCCCAGCACTTGATTACTTCTAGTAATCACTGCATTGTTTTCAAGGTGCTTGCAGACTGACTTCTTTATAATCTGCTCCAAAAATTTCCCAGGGATTGATGTCAGACTGACTGGTCTATAGTTCCCAGGTTCCTCCTTCTTGACCTTTTTGAAGATAGGAACATTTGCCCTCCTCCAGTCATCTGGCACTTCACCTGTATTTTGCCGGTGCTGTGTGTGTATTTTGCCTGTGTTTGGGGTTGTTGATTTTTTGGGTATGGTGTGTTAGCTGGCTTGTATGCTTGCTTTGGTGTGGTGTATGTTTTGGCAGTTTTTTTGTGTGTGTTTCTCTGAGCATCACAAGTTTGTCTTCTGTGAAATGGTTATTTTGATTGCCATTGTGATTTGGCATTTGGGGCTCATACTGCACTTCTGCTTTCTACTCAGTTTCTTGGTCATGTTATTTGTCTTTGAGCCTCATCAGTTTGCCTTCTGTGAAATAGGTGTTAGAGCAGAAAACTGTGGATTCGGAAGAGTGGTTTGAGGTTTTGGAGCTCAGACCACACCTCTGCCTTCTTGGGTGCATTACTTCTCTTTTAGCCTCACCAGTTTGCCTTTGGAAAATAGGTGTTTTCACACCCACCATGGTAGCCATTTTGTGAGGGCACCAACAGTACTCTCTCAAAATTCCAAATGTGCCAACTGGCCCAAAAGGGTTGGGGCCCTGTTTTAATGTATTCAAAGAAAATAGTTTGTTTTAAAATTTTACAGACAGTTCCCACAGTATTCCAGGCTTTGGAAAGGGGGGTGGGTGTATATTACTTTTCATAAACCAGGGCCTATGCCCAATAGGCATCCATACCACAATGTACACTCAGCTAGTGCAGTACTGTTGATTGCATTCTTGGAGGCATGTTTTGGTTTTTCCAGGATGTGCCTTATAAGTGCTACAAAAAACATGGCAAACTAGTTTGATTAGCACTTGCAGAGACCCTAGCTGAAGGACTTTGCCCCCTACCCCAATTAGATGCACCCAAATCCACATCCTCTTTGCTCTGGTCAGTATCTATGTGTGTACAGAGCATGGCATCTATTCAAGAGGACATGTCTGCAGGCCATTTTTACAGGTGGGGTTATGGTCTTGGTCCAACTCTCCAGTCACCGTCTCAAATTGGTCCTCCATTAAAATTAATTGCTAATCACACAACTGTATTCCTTAACAGTAACCCTGCTGTCATTGAGACATTGAGGTTTTTCCACTTGGCCCCTGGGGTTGTATCCAATCATGTCATTCTGCTAGCATAAACCTTCTACTGTTTGAGGAAACCCTGTTTTTATCCTTGTGCGAATGACAAATCCAAAACTTTGTGCAAGGATAAAAACAAGTGGTAGAAGCTTTATGTGGGTGGTAGAAGCTTTGCGCTAGTGGAATGATACCATTAGATACAACCCTGACATGTGTGCTAGACAAGAACTGGGCTACACTGGAGCAGCTGGCTCCATCTGTAGATCTGTACAGCTCAATTCTGTGAATGGTTTGGTTCGAAGTAAGTACCACTGAGTTCAATAGGACTTATCCCCAAATAAGTGTGCATAGGATCAATTCCCAATATCTTCCTTTTTGTCTGTCTAGCCCCAGTCTGTGAACTTTTGTCTACTTTCAACCCCCCCGCCTTGTCATTAGACAAACTTCTAGTATACACCCCTATGTGCACCAAGCTACTCACATCTCTCACCTCCCCCTTGTAGTATCAAGAGGAGGGGGGCCTTTAAATAACACAGGATGGCCATTGCAATTTGGAAATTATAATCCTCATGAACCCAGCATAGTCCATCATAATTGCTTTGTCACTGACAGCCTCTGGTCAACTAGGCTTCAGAATAGGATATATATCCTGTGTATATTGAAGGGTCAGGAAAATATCCACTCTTCTCATGGCAGTGCCTGCTTTTACTAATGTGATCTGCCCCCTGTAATTAACAGAATGCGTTGAGATTAATAAAAAAAAAAACCCAGTGAAGTGTTGTCAGGACTGCCTCTTTGGAGAGGTTAACACTCGTGGGAAAAGCAGGTATACCGAGATGGATTTAAATGTGAAATCAGAAGAAGCTATTATCGTGCCTGACCCTTGTACAACAAAAAAACAAATAGTAAATTATATGCAGGCACACAACTTCAATCATCTGGTGCAGTGAAAGCAACTTCCCCCCTCCTTTTTCTTCATGCATTCCGTTTTTTACACAACAAAAGTATTTTGCTTTCTCCAGACCGGTGAACAAGCATGAGCAAAATTATCTCTACAGGAGTCAAGAACATGGGACAGTCTTCAGTATTTCTGGCATTCCTACGTTTGACAGCAAGGTACATCCTGAAAAACTTCTTCCTTGACACTAAATACAGTACATATGAAAGTACAATACACTCTGTCACTGGTTTGCTCGTCCCAGAAAGAAGAGCTGCAGTTAGGCAAGATCAGTGCTTAATGTCTAGATTAGAAAAAGAGATGCTGGGACTCATCCAGTTTGTAAGGAAACACCACCAACTATCTGATCTGGAACCCCGTTTTCCAGATCCCACAATGTGTGGTGGTGACTCTCAGTAGTTTTTCACTGCGGTGAAGGAAATGGGTTCACACCCCCTGGACATCAGTGATGGGGAACGTGTGTGGCCCTCTAGGTGTTGTGGGACTGCAAATCCTCTCATCCCTCACCATTGGCTATGCTAGCTCCACTGATGGGAGTTGCAGTCCAACAACATCTGGAGGGATGGACACATATTCCTGGCTCCTGCTGGACATGATCATAGAATACTGTAGAGTTGGAAGGTGCTTATAAGGCCATCGAGACCAACCCCCTGCTCAGTGCAGGAGCCCAAGTCAAAGCATCCCTGACAGATGGCTGTCCAGCTGCACCTTGAATGTGCAGTGTGGGAGAGCCCACCACCTCCCTAGGTAATTGGCTCCATTGTCGTATTGCTCTAACAGTCGGGAAATTTAAATTTTCCCTGATGTCCTGGCGGAATCTGGCTGCTGTCATGTGTTCTTTTCACTCCGTAGGTTCCAGGGCTCCAAGCCATGGCGCAAATTTAAGCTCTTGGTAAGACGAGGCGTGATTGTGGGCCTGCTCCTTTTCGTGTAGGAGTAGGTGCACAGGACTCCATATCAATCAGCTGACCAGGAATTCTGTGCAACAGGACAGCGTCCACACTCTTTTAACCCAAACAGGGCATAACTAAATAAAAGGTATCCCGTCTCTTTTGAGTCTTGCCTCTCTCTACCACGCGTACAGAATTCCTCACGCCCTGCGAGAGAGGGGGGGGCGCACACAAGCGACCGGCGTTTTCCACCCTAACGCGTTGATTGGCCACGTGTAGGTGTCGACGACGGGCCAGCCGAGGCGGGGAGTGCTGCGTCTGCCGAGCTGACCGCCCTGCTGGGGACTTTTCCTGCGAACAATTTCCAATCCCGTCACATCCGCCGCTTGGCGGGGCTTGGGAAGTTACTTGCCAATTGTTTGCAAAAGAAGGAGGCGCGCTGCGGCGGAGAGAGCGCGCTTCTTCGGCGCTTGGGCGACCGCAGAGGCCAGGAGAAACTTTTCTCCTTGGGGCGCGGGAGTTCTCTGCAGGTGGGCTTTCGAGGGCAGGCGGCATGCGAGGCAGAGCCGATCCCGGGGAGGCGAGATGAAGCCGGGCCGTCGAGGGGCCGTCCTCCGCGCGTACTCCAAGAAGCAGCGTGTGGCCAGGCGGCAACAACTCCCTTCTCTTTAACTCGCCAGCGCGTTCGGGCGCCAGGATGGGCAAGTCGCCGGCGGCGCCGTATCTGCTGCTCCTCGTGGCCGCCGCCGTCGGGCGCTGCCGGGCTCGCTTCGCCTTCCCCCTGCAAGTGTCTCCCCCGATCGCCCCCAACGGCTCCCTGGTCCCCACGCCCGTGCTGCTGAAGCCGCCGGGCAGCCACGGGACCGGCGGCCCGACGCCGCTGCCTGAGGCGGCGGGCTTGGCCTTAGCTTCGGATCCCGGCGGCTCCGTGAACTTTATGGCCATGGTGGACAACCTGCAGGGAGACTCGGGTCGCGGCTACTACCTCGAGCTACTCATCGGCACCCCGCCGCAGAAGGTAAGAGCGGGGTGGGGTGGGGTGGGGGTGCAGAAGTCGGATCCGTGCGAAGCTCACCCGACTGTGGGTGCGCGCATACTCGGCATCGCTGGATAGTAAGGAGAAGTTGCTTCCGAATTTCTTGCAACGACCGTATCTGGGGGCGGATTTCCCCCCATTGTTTCAAACCGTGTTTCTTGACACGGGAGTGATTTCAGAGTTGCCCTCTACAGGGGTGGTTGTGATGACTGAATCTGGTGGGAGAGAGCTTAAGGCAACCTTCTCCAACCTGGTGCCCTCCAGATGTGATGGACTGCAACTCCCATCGTCCCCAGCCAGTCCAATTTTATGTATTTATTACATTTCTGTGCCGCCCAATAGCCAAAGAGGTCTCTGGGTGGGTCACACAAATGAAAAACCCTAAAATACAATGTGATGAAACCTTTAAAAGTTTAAAACAGAATAAAACCAGGGTAAAAACCACCAGGTTTTTAGAAAGATCTAAAAACACAACAACAAGCATTTAAAAGCAAAACTGAAGAACGAAAAAGCCTGGATGTCCAATGCATCTGGAGGGCTCCAGGTTGGGGAAGGCGGGCTTAATGGGTAGGAAATAATACACAGTAATAGGCAATTGTGAGTGGCATAAGGCACCTACTTTATAACAGGAATGTCGAACCTTTCAGACTGAGGGCCTAATTCAATTTCAGAGAAGCTCTCCCTCCCAGCTGCATTCCAGTGGTGGGCAGGACAAAGACCAAAGGGGTGGGGCCCAAACACCAAAAATACTGACATATCGCAGCTGAAAGATCTTACTGCCAGTAACTAAGCCTTAAGAGAGGCATTTCAACCTTTTGGACCAAACCATCAGCCGTCAACAAGGGGGGGGCGCGAGGGAAGAGGCATGGCTATCTGGGGACCACCAGGTGGGCTGAATTTGGCCCATGGGGTTGAGGTTCAACACCCCTGCTTTATAAAGGCATGAGACAAGCCCTCTTGGATCAGACCGAACGTGCATATAGTCAGGTATCTCATTTCCCACAATGGCCTGCTAGATGCTTCCAGGAAGCCCACAGAATAGGGAATGAAGGCAATAGCCCTTTCAGTCTGTTCCCCCCACCCTGCAACTGGTGTTTATGCTGCTTCTTAACCTGGAGGTTGTATTTCACTGTCTTGGCCAATAGCCATCGGTAAACCATGAATTTGTCTAAACCCCTTTTAAAACTGCCTAAACCTGTGATCATCCCACATCTTGTAGCAGTGATTCCATAATTCAGATATGTGTTGTGTGGACAAACATTCTTTTGTTCATCCTGAATCTACTCCCATTCAGTTTTATTGGCTGATCCCATTCTAGTCTTATGGAAGAAGAAGATAAATTTCTCTTTTCCACACCAGACATAATTTTTACTGACTTCTACCATATTACCTCAGTTGTTGTTCTCTCTCTCTCTCTTTTCTAACTGAAAAAGCCCCAAATTCTTTCACCTTTGCTCATAGGGAAGGTGCTGTTACCCCTTGATCATGTTTGCTTCCTTTTTCTGCCCATTTTCCAGCTCTCTGATACTGAGGTTGAGACTGGATGATCAGAACTGCACACAGTATTCCATATGTAGCAGCACCATTTAGTTATATAAATATATTGCAAATCCAATCCTTTTTCTTAGTCTGCAGAGTGTCCCATTTGCCTAAACACCTCTACATACCCAAACCTTGCCTTGGAAGTCATACAGATTTCCTTGTATTGTGAGATTTTGCAGAGAAATATTAATTGTAGCTTAGAAGAAAAACAAGTTAAAACTTCTAAACTTCTCTTGCAGGTTATCATGTCTCAGGTCCCATTGATAAGTCAGAAGTTTCTTCCATTAGTAGCCTACTTTAGTGGGTGGCATAAAATCAAAGTGAAACCTGTCTTTAGATTCCATCAATTAGAGCCTAACTACATGTTATATTAAAGGTGCAGTCCTATGCATGTTTACATAGAAAACAGTCCTACAACTCCCAGCATTCTGTGGCCAGCATGGCTAGCTGGGAAAATGCTGGGAGTTGCAGGACTTTATTCTGTCTAAACATGCATAGGTTTGTACCCTAAATGTGTCACTTGTAGTGATATCATGGTTTGTTTGTTTTTTAATGTTTTAAATTCATACTAACGGGGGTGGGTGGGTTCTCAGGACTGTGTTGGATGGGAAGTTTAAGTCATCCTTTCCCTGTGGCGATCCTGACAAGATATCAACCCTGCTCCTTGTGCTGTACATAGCAGTAGACAAAAAAGCTAGTGTATGAATGAAGGTACCTACACCTCCTTAAAACAGTGTGTGTGCCCCCGCTTCCTGTTGTCTCTTTATGAGTGTCTGCAGGTACTCTTCTGAGTTTGAACAGTACTACTATAAGTATTTCAGAATAATCCCAACCCCAGTATTGAATGTGTCTTTCTGTGAATGAAACTTTGGAGAATAAAATCAGACTTGGCTGCTGCTTAGATGAAGTGGTCACCTTTTAGCTCAGATAAGGACAACGAGGACCAACTCGGGTTATTGGAAAAAGGTTTATTGTGCACAATTGGTCCTGCGGACTGTGTCGCAAAGCAGAACCCCGGGCGGGGCTTTTACAACCACTTTTATAGCATACCTAAGTCTGGTCATTTGGCAACAGTTCTTTACATTGGTCAGCAAGGTCAAGACAAAAGGGGGTTTGCTTTAGGGGAGGGGGATTTCCTTACAAGGAGACAGGAAGATGATCTTACAATCAAGCAGCTGCTAGGTATTATCTTATCTTGGTCACGTAGGCAGGGTGAGACAACAAAACACCTCAACATTTGTGAATCAACAACAGCCATTGACGGCCATTGTCAGTCATTGCCACAGTCATTACCAGCCATTGACTACATTCTTTTAGTATTAGTCATCACCCTGGCAATCTGTCCACATGCTTGGCTAAGTTTTTCCTTTTTAACTATTTCGTTTCCTTCATAGATGTTGAGCAGAAGTACCTTTCTGTCATTGGATTGCTGTTCCCAGACCTCTTGCTACTGTAGGTCTGCAGGAACTCTGTTGCCATTGTACACTCTTTTAGTCAGCACATTTCTAGAAAGGCTAGTTTTATGACTTAAAGACCTCTTAAAGTATGAGGTAGGCCTCCCCTGTGAAGGGAGAGTTGCCATTGACAGCTCATGCTTGTCCCTGACATTCCTTCTCTCTTTCCCCAGTACCAGACTTTGTGCCTATCTTGGTTCTGTCTGTGCAGGCAGAGTTCAGCCAACCCATATCCACACACTCCCAAGTCATAGCTGTTTGAGTTCCACTTCAATAATTGCTGGTGTGGCGTAGTGGTAAGAGTGTTGGACTGGGACTCGGGAGATCCGGGTTCAAGTCCCCGCTCGGCCATGAAACTCACTGGGTGACTTTGGGCCAGTCACTGACCCTCAGCCTAACCTACCTCACAGGGTTGTTGTGAGGACAAAATGGAGAGGAGGAGGAGGAGGATTATGTAAGCCGCCTTGGGTTCCTTGCAGGAAAAAAGGCGGGGTATAAATATAATAAATACAGTCATTCCTTGGATTGAGAGCATAATTTGTTCCGGAAATGTGCTTGTAATCCAAAACACTCTTATAACAAAACGAAATTCCCCCTAAAAAAATTTGTACAGAGATTTTTAATTTAAGCTGTACTACAGTACTTGTATTGCAAGATGTCGCTTGTCTATCAAGTTAAAATAATAATAATAATAATGTGGAGAAAAAGAGCCTCTGAGGGTTCCTACACACACGCTCACACGCCTCCTCATGTGTAAACCAAGTAAGGCCAGTTGGGGGGCTGGGAGGAGGCGAAATGTGCATAAAGTATCGGATGGGGCATGGCGCCTGAAAGTCCTGAAAAGCCGGAGACCCGGCTTTCAAATGCAAATGCCATGAGTCATGAGTCCCCCTCCCCTGCCTGGCCAGGTGAAGTGCATCCTGATTGGGCTAGAGGCAGCGGAGCTACAGGAAGGAGGAGGGGAGGGGGAAGAACTATATTCCAAGGTGTGAGTCTTGTGTCTTTGTTGTCGCGTGGTTGCTGGCTGTGGAGCAATGGCGGCAAGCCAAGCAGAGGTCCAAGCCTTCGGGCGGCCTCAGGATCCGACCCCAGGTAGCTCCTGGTGAAATTAGCTGAATGAGGGCTTTGGTAAAGGCAAGCCTTGTGGGGGGCTACCCATCTCGGACCTTCGGGTAGGTGTGTAGTCTCCCCGGGCGGCAAGGCTGTGCTGGACCCAACCCTGAAGAGAACTGACCCCCAGGTAACAAGCTGTGTGCCTGGGAGATATAAGGAATCAGTAGGATTTGTTATTTTGTAGCTCTACTGTCTGTGTACCAAAGCGTCTCTCTGCCTTGTTTACTTCTCTCATTTCCTAACTTTTGTGTAACATATGCTACCTGAATAAACCTTCTTTTGGTTTTTTACCCCACATGGTGTTTGTTATTGCTCTGTGGTTCCAGCAACTAAATCCAGGTTACTGACAAAGGCAAGTCCCTGAACAGAGATTCAAGTAGGATTGCAGACAGCTGAGGCTGGCAGTCTGGTACCTTGAGATCTCTGGGGGTCTTGGGTCCTTTGGGTAGGAAAGGGTGGATTGTGGTGGGTCAGCCAGCCCCCCCTTCCTCCACAAATAAATATTTAAAAATTTGCTTGTCTTGCAAAACGCTCTCAAACCAAGTTACTTGCAATCCAAGGTATTACTGTAAATAAATAAGTGTAGAACTCTGCGCAGATGTGAATCCAGAGTTACAGAGGCCAGTATTCTTAATCCTTGTGTTCATTGATTGCTGTAAGTCAGTGGAGAAAAATCCTTGCTTTACATGGTGGTTGTCAGGATTACTGAGATTTTGGCTGCATTCAAATGCAACTATAGTTTACTGAGACATGAACAAGTTCCTGCAAGGCTCAGACTTGCGCACTTTCTGCTCCTTCTGTGCAGCCACAAGTTCAGAGGCTTTTGCTTCCGCTTTAATTCACCATTTACAACAAGTATTTTTTCTTCATATGATTTCTGTCCCTGCTCTTTGAAGCACCTTTCTTATCAGAAACAGTATTGTCCAGAATCACCAACTGATCTTTAGTAACAATATCACTTCTTGTAGTCAACTTCAGCTGCATCAACTTCTACCACTTCTGCACTGTTTCTCATTTTCCACAGTTGTCTTTTCCAAATCTACATTTTGTTTTTCATGGAAAACCTCCTCTTCAAGAAGCTTGCATTTACTGACAGATGTGGCATGTGCCACTATTTTATTATTATTTCTTCTGCCACATTTTACTAGTCTCCCTTTTTCAATAGCCTCATTTTCAATAAGTGCACTTTGATTTTCACTAACAATTTCACCTTTGTCTGAATTTGATGCTTTCAGTGGAGTGATGCTTTCTTTGAGAGATGCAAGTACAATCCTTTCCCCTCTCTTCCTCTTTGAATTGTTCTCTTTTCCAAAACCATTTCCCAAATTCACTGTTTTATGTTTTACAGGTGTAGCCTTTTTACTGTCATTTCCTAGTTGGCAGTTACTTTCTGTTGAGGTTTTATATGGAATTAACTTTTTTCTTCTACCTCTTTTGGATGCATTCTCTTGCATCACACCTTGATCATCTTTAGGCATTTTTTTCTTGGTTGCCGTTATCAAGCAATCTAGGTTTTTTGCTGGTAGAAACTGAGCTTGTTGTAATTCTGTCATCTGTGTTTCTTCTTTTGCCTCTACGTGACAGATTCTCATTTGCAGTAGTTGCCATTTCCAGAGCTTTTCTTGGTTGTGCTACTGCACTTTTGCCTTTGGTTGATGGTAGTAAAAATAAAATACTATTTTTGAGGGGAGAAAGAAGTGTTTGGGATACAGGGGTAATAATCTTTCTTCCTTTGCCCCTTTTTGATTGGCTCTCCCTTTCACAGCAGGCAATTTTGAAAAACATATTTTGGTCTTTTATATCCACTGCCTGTTTACTGTCATATTCGGTAGGTGTTTCATGAGACATGGCTGGTTTGCTTCTGCCTCTCCTGGGTAGATTCTCTTTTGCTACTTTTTGCCTTTTTGGTGGACTGTGTTCTGCATTTTCTCTTCTTTTTGAATTGGCTGCAAAGAACATTTTCTTTGCAACAAAATTCATAATGAAGGGAATCCTAACGAAACTCAAAAGGTGCTCTTGGAAAGTCTGCTAACTCCTGCAGAGCACGGTCCACCAAAAAGACTGCAAGCAGTGATATCGCTTCTAAAGATCAAGTGGTGATTCTGGACAATATAGTTTACAACAGGACCATTTCAAACCATGTTTTTTTTGAAGCTGGTTTGTTTAAACTAATCATAGTTAATGTTAAGCACAGTTCCAGGTCTAGATGACATGGCAAGCTCTGGTTAACGAAAAATGGAAGCTTCCAAACTCTTCCCTGTGGCCACGTGGGAAGAAGAGGGGGAAGTATGCAAGCCCAAGGGTCACTGCGGCTCATTCATTTTACAGTAAACCAGCCTGGGTTGCCCCAGATGTTTTGGCCTACAACGCCCATCAGACCCAGCCAGTATGGCCAATTGGTCAGGGATGTTGGAGTTGTAGGCCAAAACATCTGGAAGAACTAGGGGGAGGTGTACTAAAAAACATGGTTAGAATGACATTTTAACACAGCCAATGTAAATACTATTTATTGCATTCTGTAGGAGCATTTTCTTCCATGCAGTCCTCTCCTCCTTAGATCTTATAGCATAGCTTTTCGCCTTGTTCTGTCCTTTCCACTCATCTGCCTCACCCTATGCCTAGCACAAGGGGCTAAAACCAGTTCTTGTACATTGGGGAAGGGCCTTAAACCATTTCTTTCTCAGTGTTGGGAAGGTCACAGTGCTAAAGTCCAGGAGTCTGGTTTAGGAGGTATATAGTATATATTAAGCAAGGCAGACATATTGGCCATTTTATGTAAAATGTATCTTGCCATCTTTACTCCCTTCCAAAAAAAAAGGACAGCATTGAGCAGACATGTGCAAATTGACAGCAATGGTTAGGTACAAGTTGTTCAAATGTGAGTATAGGCTTGAGAATGTTGCCCAGGCAGGAGGGACTCCACGCCATATGCTCCTTTTCGGTGTGCCTTCTGCTGCCATTCATGTCTCTGTGTGATGAAATGACATGATCTGCGGGCAGGGCAGAGTGGGATGATAGCAGCAGCAAGAACAACACACAGCTCTTAACACCACCTATGTTTGTGTCTTCGGTACTTAAAATACCAATAAAATCTGCTAGTTACTTTGCAAGAGTTTTGATAGAATTACTATATCCCCCGGGGGAATAGCATCATGGATTCCTACCAAGAGAGCCTATTGGATCACAGCTTAATCTGTTGCTTTCTTTTAGGGTGTAGGCAATCTGTGATGGGTTCTCCTGACATTTTTAGTTTAAAAGTGGCCACGTGGGGCCTAAAATTAGACTGGAACAACAGTCCCGAGGATGGGGTATTTAACCCTTCCCCCATGCTATTTTCTTGGTCTAAATTGCCCCCCCTCCCCGGCCAAAGCTACTATTAGCTCCAGTAAGGGGGAAATACAGGTATGTTACTGATGCCTGTATCTGCCTCCCCTATGGGGCTGACGGCAGCTGTGAGGTGGATGGGAAATCAGGGAAAGAGCACAGTGGAAGGTTTAAATATTCCTACACAGTGCTGCTGCTCCAGTTAAGGGGGGGGAAAGTCTGAGTGCCCCCATCTACAGCTACTTTAAAGGGGAAATGGTTTTGGGAAGCCCATTCGCCGCTCTCTTGATTTAACAGATGTTTGGGATTGATCCAGACAGTTAGGCTTTAACTTAAGAAACTAGTGCAGCCTTCCCCAATCTGGTGCCTTCCAGATGTGTTGGACTACAACTCCCATCACCCCAGCCAGCATGGCCATTGGGAGATGATGAGAGTTGTAGTCCAACATATCTGGAGAGCACCAGGTTTGTTTATTTATTTATTTATTATATTTATACCCCACCTTTTTTCCTGCAACGAACCCAAGGTGGCTTACATAATCCTCCTCCTCCTCTCCATTTTATCCTCACAACAACCCTATGAGGTAGGTTAGGCTGAGAGTCCGTGACTGGCCCAAAGTCACCCAGTGAGTTTCATGGCCGAGCGGGGACTTGAACCCGGATCTCCCGAGTCCCAGTCCAACACTCACTACTCTTCGGAAGCACGATGTATGTCTTCTGTATTTTCTAACTCTATTGTCCTAGTTTAGGGGCATGTCTACATCAGAAAGCTAAAGCTAACATGAACTTTTTGTTTCTACTCAGCAGTCACTTATTTCCCCACGTGATACTGCTTTTTTGCAAGTGTGTGGTAACCTTATTGGGCTGATGTTGTGTAAATGTAGAAGGAACAGAAAAGGTTTTAAAAGGGAGCAAGGTTCACTTTCCACGTTACTGCATTCATTTCCTGTACTTTTAGTATTTTTGGCAAGGGACAGGCAAAGAAGAAAATAAGCAGTGACACATAGTAACTCTTTCTTTTTCGTTATTTGTATAAGCAGTGATGGTGAGATTAAGGCATTGTTTTCACATCATTCCTTCTTTTTCTTCACCTTTATGGGGCCAGGCAATATTCTTTGATACAAAAAGCAGGGGGAAATGGCAGGATGTCTTAATATATAAGAACATAAGAAGAGTTATGCTGGATCAGACCAAACAGCCTTTTTGGCCAGCATCCTGTTTGCCACAATGGCCAACCAGATGCTGCTGGGAAGCCAACCAGGACATGAGGGCAAGAGTCCCCTTCTGCTGTTCCTCAACAACCGGTATTCAGAGGCTTGTGGGCTCTGATCCTGAAAGTAGAATATAGTAGACATTGGTTGCCTTACCCTCCATGAATGTGTCTAATTGTTATGCCAAGTACTCCTAGGTAGCTTCCACTTCCCCACCCCACTAATGTAGCATTTAATTAGTACTTTCTGAGTGTTCCAAATGTGTTTCATTATCTCAGTAATCCATGCACCAACCCTGTAAATTAGGTCAGTATTATAATCCCCAAACTGAATGTGGAGCTGAGGATGAAAGAGAGGTCTTGCTTAAGGCTACCTAGCACCTTACTGAGGTGCTAGACCTGTGTTTTGATTGGACCAGTTTAAGGGCCGGTTCACATGACCCAGGAGGTGAGCGGGGGAGGCACCACAGGGGCTGGCAGGGCGCCGCAGACTACCTGTGCCCCGCACGTGTGGGTGGACCACGGTGGAGCTGGCAGCCGCCGCGCCATCCTCCTAGCGCTAGTGGGCAGCAGCTCAGAATGCCCAGCGGGGCCGTTTGACCCTATGGGCCGGAGCGGCTGCAGCTCCAGCCACTCCTGTTTCTGTGCAGCCACGGGAGGCCCGCGTGGGGGGGGTGCCCGCTGTCCGCATGGCACAGCGGCCACGCGTGGTAGAGGCGTGCCCTTCTACCGCCCATGGTGACTTTCCATGCTTCCAGCGCACGTCCGTCCCACTGGGGCGCCCCGGGCTGGCGTTCGCACAGCACGGGAACCGTGGGGGATGTCCGCTCCCCCACGGTTCCCATGTCGTGTGAACCGGCCCTAATCTGCAGGTTAGGGCTGACATGATGGAATTGTCCCTCATCCTTGCACATAGGAAACTAGTGTGTTGGGGATATGACTACGTTGAAATCTACATCTAGTTTTCTGTGTGCAGGAAAGTGGAATTGCTGCTGTTGTTGGTTCTTAAACTGGAGAGGTATTTAGTCATCTGAGACTGCACCTTCAGCCTGAAGAAATACAACCATAAATGGATTTACTGACTCACTGAGAAATAAGCCTGAGCTGAGGTAAAATTTAAACTAGGGAACTCTGGTTCCCAGGTCACATCCTTGGACACTATGTTATGCCAGCAGTATTTTGGTTTACTGGCGCTTCTTCAGAGGGACAGAGGAAAAATAGCGTTCCTTGGGGGAAATGTGTAACCTTTTCTTTCTTTAGTGGGTTAAAATCTCAATCATTATTCCACATTAGAAAATTTTATTTAAAATTGAAGCGTTGTCAAAACTGTAACTTGATGTTTAGCACAAGCTAACCCATTACGGAGCTGAAAATATCAATGCTTTAAAAGAGTGAGTTTCCTGTAGATGCGCGTATGTGTTTGATTCTTAGGAAAGATTGGAAGGCTTAGCTCTTTCAACTGTGTCATGGGATCTCATGTGAATAAGTGATGCATTATCGGGCAGGATGATTAGTCAGATGATGAGGATTAACTGTGTAATCCTCAACAGTACTCCAGGATCCTGAAATCCATTGGAATAAATGGAGCTTGTTCAGAAGAAGCATTTTGAGGAATGGAGCCTTATTTCCGGCAAGCCTTTGGGGCTTCCCATCTTTTGTTTTTTAAAGTCTAATGGTCCCTTGCAGTGTGTAATTAGTAATTATAGGGAAGTAGTCACATGAACTGGGAGAGGCAGGCAAGAGAGAATCTCCATTCTTCTGTTCCAATTTTTCTCTGTTGTTCAAAATACATACATTAACAGCAGGTCTTCTTCAGTATTGGCAACAAACAGTTGGAGGATCCAAGGAAATCAGGTTCACTTTGCTTAGGACCCATGGCACTTAATTAATGTTTAGTACTAGTGTTATTTCAATCCACTATCCATTCTCTGTTTGCCTAGCATAGCAGACAGCGGGTGCAAGCTGTGTCCACTTGATTTTTCCACGATCCCGCCACCCACTGTAGCACCCTGCCCCTTTCCCAGGCCTGACGAGGGTTCCCTGACCCTCGGGAGAAGGGTTGAGGGGATGCAGGGGGTTGCAGTAGGGAAGAGGGGGCAGGGAATTCCCCTTGCTCATACTGCGTTGGATACAAGCCAGAGATACCTAAGTATTCTGAAGCCACGGCCTGAGTCCTGGCCCAGGCCTGTTAAAAGATTATTGCAGTGACACAGTTGCTATAGTTCTAGCTCGTTAGGGAAACCACCCAGCTCCCTGTGGGAGGCCGCCCGCTGTCTGCACGGCACAGCAGCCACACGTGGCAGGGGCGTACCCTTCTACCGCCACTGGCGTGGGAACTTCCCAAGTAATCTGGTGGATTCATGAGGAGAGCCAAATTTATAGATGTGACAGATTATGAAGGAGTTTATTTCATTGGCAAGCACCCCATCACTGTAGTGACACTGTAACTGGGCCTAGTTTTACTCTCTTCCCAACACTTTTTCCTACCTACTCGGGCAATTCAGATATTAATGCTTATTAGGAAAACAGTTTTGCTTTGCACTTTGTTACAGGTGTTGCTCAACATTGTTTCCAATGAAGTGTGAAGGGATTAATACTAATACCCCTTGGAAAAAAGGAAGGTAATACATAAATCAATGGCTCCTAGCTCGCACATCCAGAGTTTCCCAACCAGAATGTACGGTAGCTTATTTGTTATTTCACTAGAGGTGTCTCTTCACTCTTAGGGCCAATAGATGATCTCTGTCCCGTCCCGTCCCCCCCCGTTCCATTCCTGGGACTTATACATGAGCATTATTTGAACACTGGCTATGGATCTTTTAATGGTTTTGGAAAATTGATTTTAACAGAATTGACCCAGCCTTTGGTGCCCTACTTTTTGGGGGGTATTTTTCCCTTTGTATCCTCCAGCACCTTTGTTTCCCATACTGTTTTCTTCCTCTGGATTCCAGCTACAATACGAAAATGTTCCCACCCCATGATAGAGTGAGCTGTAACGGGGGGGGGGGGGAGTGTGCAGAACCTAATTATCAAAAATAAATAAATGGTGGAGTTCCAGTCACTCACTAAAGAATTGCTGTCAAACAAAATTGATGTGAAATAATCAGAACGTAATTGTGTTTAAATGGCCTTATCAAGATGAGGGTGCCTCTTTGTTCTGGTTTCTGTTTTTATCTGTGATTTCAACATCTAGATCATCAGCATTGTTTTAAAAGAATGTTTTGCCTCTTGCTCACAGAGACTACACCAAGTGAACATAGTTTATCAGTTATACACAGAGAAATTGTCTGTCTAGCACCTGCACAAGTTTGGAAAATGCACTGTACATATGTAAAACAGGCACTTAATATTACCCCCCCTCCCCCCAAAAATGTCAGAATATATTTGAAGGTTTACACTGAGCACAGATTTCTTGTATTTCTTTTTCTTTTTTTTTTAATTGCATATAAAGCGTAGTGTTGAGTGCATGGCGGTGTAGTTCCTTTAGAGAGCAATCCTCTAGTCGCTGGGAGAGCATCCCAGGGACTGTAGGACTTTGCAGAGTTCCCCTCCCGAGGCCTGGGCAAGGTGGTGTCGAGAGCACATATTGCAGGCCACATGCTGAAGCTAAGCAGGTATGAGCCGGGTCAGTGCTTGGATGGCCTGGGCCGCCCACATTTGTTCTCCTACATTGAGCAGGGGGTCGGACTCGATGGCCTTATAGGCCCCTTCCAACTCTACGATTCTATGTCTATGACTAGGCATGCATGCATGCAGGCCGTAAACACTCCCAAAGACCTCAGGAGGGGAAATCCGAGAGGGGATATTTTTCCCCAGTGGCCCCTCCCACCCCTCGCAGCTGCCACGGAAAACACCAACCTTGGGTGAGGATCCCAATGAGGGGGAAGGGGGCGGAGAAGGGCGGTGCTGAGGATCCACCGGATCCTAAAGCTTTTGTGCCCACCCCTGTCCCCGTGTCTAGATGTGTTTAAACGCATGTCTAGTGGGAAATCAGCTGAAAGGAGGATGGAGAGGTGAAGATTGCCTGGGTTGCTCCTCCTCCTCTGCTGAGTGTCTGCTGGCAGAGCATAGGATATTCAGAACGCTCCAACGTTGGAACACACCTTGGACACACATAGCATTGCTATGCCCGTATACATTTTACTGTCACATTGAATCAGGGCTATAGTTAGTCACTTGTACTCCATACTAATAGTCCAAGATTTGGAAAAATATATTAATTTTGGCTAGGGTGGTTTGTGTGTGGTGTGTGTGTGTGTGTGTGTGTATAATGCACATTGCATGGTAATCATTCCAGAAATTATCCTGTATATATTAAATGTTGGACTGGAATTTTTCATAGGCTAGTATTTAACTTATATTTCAGTGTGCATACTTCGTTTACTAACGTAGATTGCTTATGCTTTAATACAGGTTAACCACCCTTCTGTGTACACAACTCAGGTTGACATTTAATAAGAGTGCATTTTCCACTCTCTGTATATTTGCTTATGGGTGGAAAACTGATTCTGATTCATGGTAGGGAATTGTTCCTTCCTCATTCCAACATACTAGTTCCATCATACTAGACATACCTACGTAATCAGAGTTTGAATCTTTAACATCGAAGTGTAAAACATCTGTTATATCGATGTTCCAAAGAAATGCAGAGGACAGCTCTGTCCCCTTTCCCTATTTTATTCCCCTCTCTTTCTTTTGTTTGTATTCATATATATATATATATATATATATATATAATAAAAAATAAAAATAAGTAATAAACTCTTCAAGTAAAAAACCCCAACAAGCCTGTCCTGCAAGTTACCTTGAATTCAGCAAGCTGTTCTGAATCCTGTCCTTGAACGGGCATTCCTCCCCCCCCCCAATTAATAATGGTTTGGGTACACTTGCCAAAGAAGAAAATACTTAAAAGTGGATTGGTTAAAATGGTAGTCTGGGCAGTATTCCTCTCAAAAGAAGTTGAGATGCTGGTGTTAAACTTTCAATACAGTAAGAAATCTATTGTGGGTTTTTTTTAATAGAATGTCTGCTGGTGAATAAGTAACAAATAAATCATATACATAATATTAAGGGTGCAGTCCTATGCATGCTTAGACAGAAAAAGTCCTACAACTCCCAGCATGCCCCAGCCGCCATAGTTGGCTGGGGAATGCTGGGAGTTGTACAGTCTTTTCTGTCTAAACATGCATAGGATCGTGTCCTAAGTGAAATTTTACCTTTAATGTAACTCAGATATAGAAGCTGTAGATATGCAGGAGAATCTTGAGAATATAACTCTGTAGAGTTTTCTTTCAGTGAAGCCTAGTGTGTGCATGTGAGAAACGGCATGCCTTGACACAATCTGTTTCCTTGAAAGTATGCTAAAGATAGCATGACCTTCTATCTAACAGCGTTTTGAAATCATGACTATCTTTTTCAATTGTCTTTAAATCTTCTAAAGTTGTTAGCCCTTGTTCTCATTTCTTTTTCTCTCTGCCGCCGTTCCCTTGATTTTTGTGGGTAGAGTTGTTGTGAGCCTTCACACACACAAAAATTCAGTCTGCAACCTCTGTGTTACTTTTAAAACCTAGACATCCAAAACTATTCACTCTCGCACCATATTATCATCTTGAATTAATAAAAGATATTGTGGTGAGGCTTGTGACATTTTTAACCACTGTTGCATGTGCTGAGTTCTAGCCCAGAATTCTGTGTGTGAAGGTTGCGCTGTGAAAGCTGACAGCGCATGTCAAACCCGATGTGCATTTTTAGTTGCTTAAAAAGCTAGTGCAGTCTTAGGCCGCATTATTTATTTTTAAATTTTATTTATTATATTTATACCCTGCCTTTTTTCCTGCGAGGAACCCAAGGGGGCTTACATAATCCTCCTCCTCCATTTTATCCTCACAACAACCCTGTGAGGTAGGTTAGGCTGAGAGTCAGTGACTGGCCCAAAGTCACCCAGTGAGTTTCATGGCCGAGTGGGGACTAGAACCCGGATCTCCCGAGTCCCAGTCCAACACTCTCACCACTACAAACAGAAGTATGTCGTGTCCAGGTCACAGGAAGTCACAGTCCCGCTCTATTCTGTATGGTCACGCACGCTACATTTTGAGTACTGTGTCCGGTTCTGGGTGCCATATTTTAAAAAGGACATTGACAAACTGGAGCTGTGTCCAGAGAAGAGCGGCCAGGATGGTGAGGGGTCTGGAAACCAAGTCCTATGAGAAATAGTGAAAGAGTCTTATACGTTCAGCCTGGAGAAAATAAGATTAAGGGGAGACATGGTAGCAGTCCTCAAATATCTGAAAGGCTGTCATTCAGAAGATGGAGCTGACTTCTCTGTTGCTCCAGAGGGCCCAGACTAGAATCGGTGAGTGGAAATTGCAGGAGAAATTAGGAGAAATGTCCTAATGATGAGAGCTGTTTGCCAGTGGAACAAACTGCCTTGGCAGGTGGTGGGTTCTTCTTCACTAGAGGTATTTAAGCAAAGGCTGGACAACCATCTGCATCGCACAGCCTGCGTTGAGCAGGGGGTTAGACTAAATGATCTCCAGGTATCTTCCAACTCTTTGATTGACTTAGCACTCCCACTGCTTTGAGTATAGAATTTTGAGAGCTCCCAGAGGCATGTTCAAAGTCTGTAAATGCAGAGTTGTACCCATGTTATCAGCCTATTGCATGGCTCCTATATTTGGAAATCAGCAGCTTTTAAACAATTGAGGATTGATGTAGGTATAATTATGCTAGAGGTCATCTTTGAAAAAGAACATTGGGAAGAAAGTTTATGAAATAAAAGAAGGCAAAGTAAACAGCGTCTGGGACAAAACATCCTGATTCTATGCATGTTTGCTCAGAAGTAAGCTCCACTGAGTTCAAATGATCTTGCTGCCAGGTAAATAAGCACAGGATTGTAGCCTGAATTGCTTTCACAAGTGATGCTGAAATTGTTTTCTGTATTTCCTGCATCTCTAAATCTAGTGGAAAGGTGCCATATCATTCTTTAAATGCATCTAACTGCTGCTTGTTTCATCTGTCACTGTAACAACCTTCACAAACAGCTTAGCGTCATTTTTGAAAACACCTTAACAGAGCGATCCTGTGGCCCTTAGACAGCGTCTAGAGGGCCATAGGATGCTTTGGATTCTCAGATCTGAGGTCTGAAAAACAGCTCCAACCTCGGGATCCGTGCTCTGATCCCACTCCTCCCCCTGACAGCTGGTGTGGAAAGAACCACGCCAGCTGCATCTCCAAAGTTGTAAGGGAGATCTCAAGGAAGGGGTAAAGGGGGCATTCTGGAGGGGAGGAGACTGTCTGACAACGAGCTAGACAACGAAAATCGGCCATCTAGCGGAATTGCAGGGTGGTAGGAGCCAGGAGGCAGAGATTGCCGCAGCGCTCCTCCTGTCCTCGATAGGATGCCCGTAATCTGCCAAGTTCGGAGGCATACGGGCATCCCCACTGGATTGCACCCTAAGAGGTGGTTTGGACATTCTCAGAAGTGTGGAAAGTACAAGTGTGTGACTTGTACTTCTAGTGTGACACGAAAAGCTGATACTCATGGTTTTCGTCCACAGTGAAATTTAGGAGCTCTGAGATCATGTGCAGCTTGTGAATCTGCTGAAGGTGAGATTTGATCCACTTCTCGTGATACAGCTAAAAGTGTGTGTGGTGGTGGGGAGAGGGGAGAGACAGGGCCGGTGCAAGGCAGTTTGGTGCCCTAGGCAAGATCAGATATTTAGCGCCCCCCCTTCCCACTTGAGCCCTCCCTCCCTCCAGGCTGTCATAGCTTTGGATCCAGACAGACTTAGCCGTGCTTAGAGGAAGACCATTTAAATCAATGGGACTTGAGTTAGGCATGACTAACTTAAGTCCCCTTAGTTTCAGTGGGTCTACTCTAAGCAGGACTTATTCTGGACAACCCATTGTGGGTAACTTATTCTGGACCCAGCCCATAGTGTACATTCTAAAATGAATTTGTACATATTTTGGTGTGTTTTTTAAGAGTCTATTTTATTGATTATTCATTTATGAAATGCATTACCTGCTTTTCTTTATGAAATAATCCCAAAGTGGGGTACAGCCAATAAAACCCGATAAATCCATACAGTCATGGTTCCCTCAAAGAGCGCAAACAAGGGCTTGATTTGCAGCTGATATTTAAAGAGAGACGCGGTAAAAGAGATTTTTGGGCCACTGTTTTTAAGGCATAAAAGGTACATCGCTCTTTGTTGCTGGGAGGGGGGCGGGGAGGATGGAATTTGCAGGGCTGAGACGCAGGAGGAAGAGACGCTGAAAATGGGGGGCTTGTGTGTGTGTGTGGGGGGGGAGAAGACTGGATGGTCCAGGGACAAAATGGGACGTGATGGCGGCAGAATCCAATTCCGGTTGGCCCAAAATCATACAGCGGTGGAATGGGAGGGGCAAGGGAGAAGAGATACCGCGCGATGCGTCGGCTGCAAAGCCCTCAGGAGCACGCGGGCGCCAGATGCTTCCTCTGCAAACCCTCTCCCGCTCCTTTTTCTTTTTTTTTAAGCCACCATTTTAAAAAAATCCTAGCACAGGTTCCTTCTGGTGTTGGAGCTCCGGGAATAACGGGGGGGGGGGGGTCAGCAGGAAAAGCATGGGCAGGGCAAAGGTTGAGCGCCCCCTCCTGTCTGCCCCTCCCTACCTTTAGAGGGGGAGGCCTCCTTTAGGGCAACTCTGCTGGGCAGCAGACCCAAACAACTGCTGCAACAACACAAACAAACCTTCCTTCGATTCCTGGTGGCAAAAGATCAGGGGAGCTCAATGGGGGAAAGGGAGGAGAAGGCAAAGGAAAAGGTGGACAGCGTGTGCGATGGAGAGAAAGCGCCCCCGTGTGGGCACTGTCTGCGCAGGCACTCTATGTAGGCACACACGCCGCCAGTGTGTGTATTGACGTATTGACGCCGCCAGCGCGGGCACTCCCTTCACTCACGCAACAAGTCAAGATACGATTGGTAAAACAAACTTGGTAAAATACGCATTTTAGCGCTGTATTTTTCCCCCCCAAGGCGTTTCTGGCACCCCCTTTAGCCCTGCGCCCTAGGCAGCAGCCTAGTTGGCCTAATGGTAGCACCGGCCCTGGGGAGAGATGAAAACAGAAGAGCAAGTTACGCTTCTTATAACATTGAATTTGGCTGTAGCTGACCAGAAGAAATGCAGGTTCTCTTTGAACTATCCTCAGAAGAAATGTTCAAAGTATCTGGGGGTCTAAAATTTGGAAAACCAGAAGGGAGACACCCAAACTGAACAAAAAGAGAAGATACTCTCAAAGGTGCTGAAGGGAAACTTCTTAATTTGAACTTAGAGACAAAAAGCTCCTTTGACAGTGGCAATCTTATAAAATGCAAATACTGAAATCAGGCTAAGCTAGCTTACAAAGGGGGTGCCTATCTTTCATACAGCATCAAGGATTGCCCCTGACAAAGGAGCTTTTGTATCTGAAACGCAAAGGGGACTAAAAATCTTGCACACCTGATCTTTATATACCGGTACTTATCCGAGGAGATAATATTTTGTACTGAAGGCAAAATACATTGGTTGTGGCCAGAGAAGGGCTCCACTTGTCAGTGCTGTAGGTGTTGGTACCACCTGATGGGTACCGTAGTTCCCTTGCTAATGAATAGGGGTTCTTTCGGATGAGCCTCTTATTGTGCAATCACACCGACCTGGTTTGCATGACACGACAACCCATTGTGGGTAACTAGCTGTCCTCCAAACCCAGATAGCTTCTCGGCTCGCAGGGTGGCTTATTTCTCAGCAAAAGGCCACCCTGACAACTCATGGCTTGTTATACGGATTGTTCAACCCACAAAGCATTGTCATGTCGTCTGAACCCAGGAGAGCAATTTCATCATGGGTTGTGAAGACTGGCTAGTGTAAAATTCGTATATATTTCTCCTCCATTTACTTGCCATCCATTAAATTTGCATCTATTTCCCAGTCCAAAAGAAATGCACTTAAAAAAAAAAAAAAAAAAAAAAAACCCCTCAGGGAACTGCAGTAACCGCTCCAAAAAGGAAAAGGCAGGGGAGCCAATACCCCCCTTTCTGGAGCAGCTGGAGACTCAGGGAAGCGTTGAAAAGGTGGAGGACAGGGAGATCTGTCAGTTCAACACTTAAAAGCCAGAGGATTACATTGCTAAGGGGTATTGTCACCACCCCTTTTTAGTACACCTATTTTTGCTGCTTCCCCCCTTTACTTTACAATTGACAGCTAGCTACTGTATGAAATTAGCCTATATGCAGTCTCACCTTGTCAATTTCCATCTGTATTTCCCCTTGCTGCTCCCTTTGACAGCTGAAATTTACAAGTCCATTGACAAAGCAAGATTATACATATCAGACAGATGGAAGCGTGCACTTGCACATCTGCGATAGACTAACCATATTTTTTTTAAAAAAAATAAACAAACACAATTGCACAATTTTCTGAGGCCAAAAAATAATTTAAAAGACCCCAATTGCACATTTTGGATACTCTGAATTATTATTATTATTTTTTAAATGGCAGTGAACAAAAAGGGGTAGTGATTGGAACAAGAGCAGAGACAAGATGGTTTCTGCTGGTGGCCCTTGGGGGACGGAAAGGGGAATAAAGCCACAGTAAACCTGATCATTTGTCGGGCGCACCATGGGTTGTTTTGCAAACAATCCACGCTGCGTAGCTTATTTGCAGGGTGGCTTAATGTGACATGCGAACATACCTATTGCCTCATTCATGAAATTTTATGGTGGGGCCAGACATTGACATCTTCCCTTTGTAACTTTCCTGTGTTTTCCTGCTCCATCAATCTTTTCTTCTTACCATAGAAAATCTGCTAAGGAAGGAAAGTTGGAATACCTGTTTCTTGGTTTGTAGCACTAGAGGCCATCTGTCTGGAAGCTTCCTAGGAGACTGACTTAAGTAACGTTCTTTGAGTGCTGCGTTAGAGCTTTTCTCCCAGGAGCCCAGGCCTATCCTCCAAAATAGTGACCACTTTCCTTAACTCTGGTCTGGCAAAAAATAATGATTAGGCAGTGAGGAAACCTTATCCCAGTTCTTCCTCGGGGGCATGAGTGCTCTACCATAGTAGATTCATTTATTTATTTATTACATTTCTATACTACCCAATAGCTGAAGCTTTCTGGGCAGTTCACAACCCAGATATTTAATTATATTTTATTTAAGAGATGTGTGCCACTTTTCAAGACTGAAAGTTTTCACAAAGCAGCTCACAAATATTTTTAGATGATACAATACACTTAACACAACACCATAATCAATATTACTAAAACCACATTTAATTTAATTCTCACACATACACAATCTAAAGACTAAAAGAGCAGCCTGACACATGCAGTATCATCAGTGAACCATTAACAGCAGAAGGGACCATGGTGCACAAAAGAAAAATGATGCGCTGATAATTTGAAGAGAGCCAACCATATCTTGCTAAGAGGGCTGGAGAGGTACTCAGCAGCAGCAGCAATTATTTCTTTATCTTTAAATTATACTAAGGACCTTGTTTTCCATTCTCACAGCTGATGCCGGATGTCACTTCCTAGTGAGTCGTACTAAGGCAACATAGTGCAAGGCCAAATTGGCAAGGCCCGCCACTCTTTCCAGCTTCATAGCTGTAGAGGGGGGCAGGTGTCCTGAGCAAGGCAGCCAGGGTATACAGTGCTTAAGACTTGTGGTGTTCTTAGAATTGGCTAGATTAGAACTGAAGGCTTATGTAGCCTGAGCGCCTAGAGCCTCAGCCAGGGCTCAGCCGCAGATCATCACAAGCCCGCTGGCAGAAGTCCTACTCAAGAGGAGGGCCTTGCTCACAAGCAGGCCTTTACTCTTGAGGAGCCTTTTTGTGCAAGCAGGCACTCCTTCGCCTGGCCATGGTCCTAGCCTGCACCTTTAGGTGCTGGCATTCTCAGGGGCTGGGTGGTGGCTCAGCATCCTTCTCTAACTCAGAAGCAGACCTTTCCACCTCTCTAGTGGGCAGACTGGAAGCCGTCTCTCCCACGGGCCCAGGACCTTCTTGGTCAGCCCTGGGGTCCCCTGAATGAGCTTGTTCCCTGGGGATGTCTGGCTCAGGAGGCTCCAAGTCATCCTCCAAAGAGGATTCATCCTGGGGGTGGGGACATGGCATCTGGGGCTTCTTTGGCTGCTGCATTGCCAAGACTCCTGGAGTGCCTCAGCAGCATAGGGCCAAACCCTCTAAACCTGGAGCTGGGGAGGGGAGCGAGGGACTTCCCCTGACTTCCCATGGAGTCCACAGCCCATCTTAGTGCAAGAAGATGGGCAGGGCCATGCCAACAAGTTTTGGCTTGGCTACCAAGGTGGCTATCAAATAACTGCAGACCCCTGCTTCCAGTGTTTTCCTTTTTAACCTTGAAACAGCTGCCAGGGGTGCTGCATTAAATCTGAATGGCAGTGCTGGGGGAGGAGGTCTCAGCCCTCCTCCTAGCCATTGCCTTGCTCTAAATTAGGACCAATCAGAGGAGGTGCTAGTAAAAGTGCATTCTGGGTGTTGCCCTACCACCTGCCACAGCCCCCCATTACAAATATTTCCATACTCATCTCCAGTTTCCTCTGTCTTTCTAGTGTGGTGCGATGCTGCCGCGCTCTTCTACTATTAGTCTGTGTGAGCTTTCTGGTGTGGGCCCGGCTAATACTTCATTTTGTCTACTGCGCATGAGTGTGGGCGTGCAGATCCCAGCAGGCGAGGTGGCTGATTCACAGGAGGCTATGAGGCAAGATGGCTGATTTCCTGGAGGCCGTCCTGGGAAACTGATGCTGTTGGGCATAGGTTCCACCAGCACGAGCTTTCTCAATGCAGGGCGTGCAGCACCTCCCCCAGAGGCATGCAATGAATGAGCTTTGCTAAGGGGCACCCAGGTCATGGGGTCACAGATCCCACGTGACCAAACTCACCAGTGAGAGCAAAGAGGCAGCAAGGGAAAGAAGAGGCGCGGGGGGGGGGGGGAGCAGCAGATTACGATCCTGCTTTCAGAGCAGCTGATTGGTTGAGGAGAAGGGGGAAGAGAAAGAGAAAATGAGTGAAAGAGAGAGATAGTGTGCAGGAGAGAGTGCAGCACCACCACACGTGTCCCTTTCAAAACTGGACCCACCAACAAGGACTTAGGAGCTTGCCCAGCCAGGCACTATAATCTGGTACCTCTTGTTAACTGGGTTGGGGGGGGGGGGTTGGGGGGAAAGGGAGGTTGCTTTGCTATGTTCTAGTTTGTTTTTGTTTAAAAAAGAATTCAATATCTCTGATTCTCCAGCTGTGGGGTGGGGGGTGGGGTTATATGCCTATGGCTGAGAATGGAATCGTGATGAAAATGCAATGCATCCAAGCTGGCTAATTTAAAAATTAAATGGACTTGCTTGGAAAGAGAGGAAAAAATATATGGGGAGAATGAATTATATGGTGTATGTATGAGGGGTTGCTTTGCTATGCTATGTGCTAAGATGCTGTGGGGGGTTGTTTAAAAAGAATTCCATCTGTGGCTGTGTGTGTGTGTGGGTGTCTATATGTCTAGATCATGGCTCGGTTAATTATCTTGATGAAAATGCATCCATGTTGGTTGATTACTTTAAAAATTTAATGTATTTGCTTGGTGGAAGAATTTATTATAATACTGCCTTCCTGGATTTTTACTTCATAGAAATTAATTTAGTCCTGCAGCTGGTTTGTGGAGTGGGTAATCTTTATTCATCATGAATTCTACTAGTTTAAATAAAGGCTTTTGGCCTGCATAAGTGATCCCATCCCATTGTGCTTTTTAATAGTGCAATCCTATATGACTACTTAAAAGAAAGCCCCATTGAGTTCCATGGGACTTCCATCTAGGTAAGTGGGTTTAGGATTGTTTTGTCCCAGTAGTGGTAAGACAAAGGAGTTCTCACTTGCTTTGCATAAGAATGCATGTAGTCTGTGTCTTTTAAACAAGGATTTTGCTCAGTTTGCTTTCCCAAAGTGTGACCATGTGGTTTTAACAGAACGCACCATGTAATGTGTTCAGAAACTGCTGTGCCACATGGCCTTGCCACCATTTTTTCCTTCCAAAGCTCCTCTGCCCGCCTTTATTCTGTGTTGCTGCACCATATAACATTTTTAAAGAAATGCTAAGCTGCATGGCCTTGCCAACTGTTATGCCTTCCAAAGCAGTTCTGTATGCCTTTTCTCTTGTGTTCTGGGGATGTGGTAGTGGGAAGTGAGATGCTTTGCTATACCCCTTGGCTCTGCCAGTTGCCTGCTCTCTGCCCTCCCTGGCCCATTCTTCACCAGCCACCACTGGGACTAATAGTGTTGGGGTGGGGTAACTTGGATCAGGGAAACAACATGAAAGGATCCCTCCCTTCCCCACCATCATTGCTCTGATTAATTTCAGGTGTCCCCCCTCCAGCTGCTTTTAGATATTAAAAAAAAAAAAAAGGAAAAGATCAGGAGATTTGACCACAGACTTCCCAAAACTTATCTGTTTTGGCCCTGGGGGTATAATCCTAAGCATTCTTTCCTGGAAATAACTTTTATTGAAACCAGTGTGGCGGTTACTTCTGGATAAACATGGTTAAGATCATGCTGTAAATGTCATATAACCTGTTATTAACTTCTGCCGCTGTATATCAGATGAGCAATGCAGTGTGTTAAATGCAGCTCTTAAAAGAAAGTTAAGTATTCCTTGTAGGTAAATGTGGGTAGAAATTGCAGAGCATAAGAAAACATAGTGGGACTCAAGCAAACCTTGCTCCATAGTCAGACTCTCACTTGGTATTATCAGTGGAAAAACAATCCTGTTGTTACTGTTCCTACTGATCCATTCTGGCTCGAAACCCTAATGGCTTGAAGTGCCCATAATGGCTTCATAAAAGTTAAGGGAACAAATTCTTTTACTTGGAGATATCCCTGGACCCTGGGTGCATTAGAGGGAAAGCAAATGGCAGGGAAAGCCATAATGTGCCAATCAAGGCAACATTGGTTACTACTTGGGTTTCCTTCTGCTGCTTCTCAAATCAATGTGCGTAGATGTGTTTTTCTATTTAACAGAGTATCTGAAGTGCAATGAAACAATACCCTTGCAGAGAGAACTCAAGTTTAGGTTCACACATGCTATAAAATGAGACCCCTTACATTTTATCAGAAATATTCTGACTCGGTACTACCCATTCTCAAGTAGCCATATCATCATATCAAACTTTATTGTACATAGCCAAAGGCCTTTACAACGTACAACATACTTACCTGGCAGGGGAGACACTTTGATCATGAAGGAGGTTTTCCCAGGGTGAGGCTCATCCATTGCACTTTGGGTGTGCTGACCCTTGCAATTTCCCCAAATGTGGGAAACTCGACTGCATAATTTGTGGTAGTGGGGGATTGCGTTCGTGCTTTCCCGAAGAGAAGAGAAGAGAAGAGAAGAGAAGAGAAGGAAAAGGAAAGGAAAGGAAAGGAAAGAAAAAGTAGCCAGCTGTAAAGGCCCAAGCTAATTTACTATCTGGTGTTTGGAACACAGAAAGTGGAGATGTTTGGAGCTAAAATTCTTCAGGACTGGCAGATGTGAAGCAATACAGTGTGTAAGTTGTACTGACAGCTAATATGTTTTGGGTTTCTTTTTAAGGAACAATTCAAGGTACTGGTGATTACCTATAAAGCACTATATAGCCTGTGTGTCATATACCTTGGTGGAATACATTCTCCCCCCTGAAATTGCTTATTGAAATCGGGGAGAGAGAGAGAGAGAGAGAGAGTACTACAGTTTCTCTTTATGTGTCAGGTAGAGCAGGATTGCCCTGAGAATAAAACCTCAGTTATGGAATGCCTTCCCAAAAGAAGCCAGCTAGAGCCTGAGAACCTAAATATGCCAAGAGCTCCTTGATTGATCTCTAGCCCTGTGCCTGCTTTATCAGATTTCCCAATTGTGCATGTTCAAGCAAATGCGAGTAGAAGCCCCTTCAGAGCTCCCTGCCTAATGGGGGAAGGATGGGCATGTGGGGCTTGGGGGTGTGCCCACATTTCCTCCTCCACTTTAGCCCTCATGTGAGCAGGCTGAATGCCTGCATTGGCCTTCTGTCTTTTTTCTCTTTTTTTACTAAATGCGGTTTTGTTTATGTGTTGGGAGGACTCAGGGAATCAATACAGGCTGAGGCTCTTCATCTCCCTCCTGTACTGATCAGGCACCCTGCTCTAAATGCTGTTTGCTCTGTGAAGAAAAAAAACAGACCCAACTATGCATGGAGCAAAGAGATTGTGTGTGTGTGGCGGGGCATTTAGATCAGAAAAATGGTGTGAGGGTAAAGGTTTAAATGCAGCACACTACTTCCCTGCTCAAATTAGCAGCCCTTGCCTCAGTGGCTGCATTTTTTTAAAAGTAATGTGTATTTTGGCCCTGACACTGAAATTTTTCAAAAGCCTATATAGTCATGCCTTGGATTGAGAGCATAATTCGTTCCAGAAACATCCTTGTAATCCAAAACACTTATATCAAAACAAAATCATCCCCCCAAAAAAATTTGTACAGAGATTTTTAATTTAAGCCATACTACAGTACTTGTATTGCAAGATGTTGCTTGTATATCAAGTAAAAAAAAATTAAATAAATATTTAAAAATTTGCTTGTCTTGCAAAACGCTCTCAAACCACAAGTTACTTGCAATCCAAGGTATTACTGTAATAGCCAGGCCTGACCCTGCTTAGCTTTCCACGCTCAGACAAGCTGAGTCAGCGTACTCCCACATCAAGCTTCCCAGAGGTTAAGATCTTCAGCTGTTTCCGGGGGCCCTCACCATCAGATATACGGTACGTGGTGACCGTGGGGAAGGTTTTTTCAGCTGTGGCACCCCAGTTATGGAAATTCTTCCCCAAAACAGCTTGCCCGGCATCTATAAGAGTTCTTGTCTTTACAAGCCTCTATCCCATATTTAAATTTAAAACACTTGTTTTGTTAGGTAGTTCACCCTGTCATTTTAAGTGAGTTTAAGGGATTTTTGCATGTGTATTTTTTGTTTTGTTTTAATTTGTATTGTAAACCATTCTGGGAGATATGTTATGAAGGGCACTATATAAAAGTTCCAAAAAAATAAAATTTACTGTGCTACCATTTCAGTATGTGGTTTGACTCTTGTAGACATGATTTCCACGTTGACTGGTTGGTGTGGTTGCAACCCAAAAACACACACACAGTCACTTGTGTGGGGAGCCGTGCCATGAAAATCATAGGAAGCTGCCTTATACCATTAGTCCAGTGTTCTCCAACCTTGGGTCCCCAGATGTTTTTGGCCTACAACTCCCAGCATGCTCCAGCCAGCGTAGCTGGGAGTTGTAGGCCAAAAACATCTGGGGAGCCAAGGTTGGAAAACACTGCATTAGTCCGTCTCACTCAGTGTTGTCTACAACTGACTGGCAGTGGCTCTCCAGGGTTTCAGACAGGTGCCTCTACCTGGAGATGCCCAGGATTGAACCTGGGACCTTCAGCATACAAAATGTGAGCTCTACTGAGCATAGCTCTTTCCCCGCTCTCCCACATACATTCTGAATCCGGTTTTCCATTGCAGCAGCACCACATGGACCAGGTGTAATTTGTGGGCTTTCTTATACACGCACGCACACATGCACAGTACATACAATAAACAAGAGCTCTCCTCACCTGCAGTTTTTTCTTTTAAACCACATTTCGGCTTGCTGCAACAGAATTTCTCCCGCACATTCCGACCTTAGTGATCTTGAAAGAAACTGGAAGATCAAAACTAAATAAATGTATACATTTTCCCTTTATCTATAGTGTGTGCATGCTCTGATTCTTAAAAATGAGGCTGTCAGTGTTACTTGTACTTGGATTTCACATAATAAACAAAATTATGCTCACCAATTCTATGTTTTCCCCAAAAGCCAATATGAGTACTATGAAGTGTAAAAAGAATCATATTTACAAACTCGATGCCAGTAATAACATGCAGTAACTTTGGGGAAACTGCACACATTATAGCAGTTAGAGAGCTTTATCAGTCCTCTGTTATGGTTGCAAGCACTTCTTCCAGATGGGTTGATGATGTAATTAGAGATTGTTGTGTTAAATGAGGCAGTCTTTAAATTGGCTTCTAATTTTCCCACCTATTAACCAGCTTTTTTTCCCTTTGCAAAAATCACTGCATTAGGTTGATTTCTGGTGGCTGATCATTAACTATGGAATCTTAAGCGCCCTCTGCTCCCACCACCAGAAAATAAGCATTTGGGAGACATATTGTGCGGCTGTCTGGCTGACATTTCCTTATGTTACAGACAAAATACCTTTTCACATAGAGGTTACCGGTAATTAATTTATGGAATTCACTGCCACAAGATGGGGTGATGATAGCCGCAGGCTTAGATGGCTTTAAAAGGAGATTAGACAATGTCATGAAGGATAGCCCTATCAAAAGCTATTAGTCACACAACAGCTCTTGGCTAAATTAAACCTCCCTCCATGTTGAGGTCTGCAGTGTGCCACAGAATGCCTGTGGCAGCAGAGGGGGAGGGGCAACAGTGGGCAACAGCTCTTGCCTTCCTGCCCATCCTGTGGGCTTCCTAGGAACGTTTGGCTGGCTACTGCAAGGAACAAACTGAGTTTTGGTCTGATTTAACAGGGCTCTTAAATTATTTCGTTATTTATTAGATTTATATCCCACTTTTTCCCCCTTGCAAGGAACCCAAGGTGGCTTACATGGCCCTCCTCTCCGTTTGATCCTCACAACAACCCTGTGAGGTAGGTTAGGCTGAGAGTCAGTGACTGGCCCAAAGTCACCCAGTGAGCTTCATGGCCGAGTGGGGACTAGAACCCGGATCTCCCCAGTCCCATTCCAACACTCTAATCACTATACCACGCTAGCAATTGCGTTGCACATGTAGCTGGTGTACAGCACCTTAGGTTGGCCATGCCCCTCTACTAGGAATGGTTGCCGCTGCCAGTCATAATACTGAACTGATGTGCAGAGTTCTAAAGGCATGACTGCGCTAGTGCTTTGCCCTGATATAGATTTCATAGCCGAGTAGTAATGTACTATGGAGCCTTAGGGGCGGGGAAGAGGGACAGACTCAAGCATATGACAGTCCTGTGGCTCACGCTGGCTCAGCTTGTCTGAGCGTGGAAAGCTAAGCAGTTGGCATGGAAGGAAGACAGAAACCTGGCTTCATTTCCCTCTCAGTAACTGAGAGCTGGTGGAGTGGTCTCAGTAACTGCCACTCCACCAACACACCATATGTACAGTGTAACTCTCCCCAGGCACACATCTGGAGTAAAAGGCATACATTTTCTTTCTACTGCTAACCCATTCAGTCATTGAAACAGAACATAACAGTTAAACTTTTACTTCAGTTTCTTCACAGACTGTGGGATGTAACCTCACAGTAGAAACTTCCCTCCTGCCTCCCAATCCCTTTTCCTTTTCCGTCATGTCTTTTAGATTGTAAGCCTGAGGGCAGGGACTGTCTAATATTAATCTTTGTAAGCCACTCTGGGAGCCTGTTTTGGCTGAAGAGTGGGGTAAAAATGCTGTAAATAAATAAACCGTTCTTATATGAATCCATGGTAAAGGAATTTAATATCCTTTTTTCTTTTCTTTTTTTAGGGTAAAACTATGCCACTTTTAAAAATATATATATATCATTACAAATTATTGTTTTTTCTTTTCCAATATTGGGTGGATGAGTTACCGTATGTGCCATCTGTTCTTCCCTTGTTTATATTTTTTATGGATTAGATTCAGACTTGGTCATGACTATGCTAAGTATGACTAACTTAAACTTGATTTCAGTAGATCTATTCCATTGACTAAGTCTGGATCCAATCCAATAAGACTACATCTTAATATATGTTTCAAAATTAGTTTGTTTCACTGTAAATCAGAAATTGGATGTGGTGATTATGACAGAGTACTGCTTAGTGAATGAGAAGTTGTTGGAGGAGGCTGATGGATTGATGCTTTCATATGATGATAAGGATGGTTTGTATCTTTCATTAAGTGAGTAATTGACAATGCTTCTTGATAACACATAAATAATATGGTGATGGTCAGAGCCACAGATGGGCAGTGGATTTGTTTGAAGAAACTAGTTGTTGTGAGGGTGGTATCTCCCCACTCCTGTAAAAAACATCATTATACGTCGAGCCAACATTTTTTTTAGGGAAGGCAATTATGTGGTAGCAGAGCAATCAGACAGATTCGTTACTGTCCCTTTTGACAAAAGGATTGCCTCTTTATTCTGTTACACTTACACTCCTCATAAGCTTTTAATACAGATCGACCATAGGTTTAAAATGGGAGAGGCATTTCAGCCTTTTAGAATGGTGGAAAAACTGCACAAAAGCCAGGAAACCACCCAGCGGTCATTGGTTGGGTATCAGGGAAGGGGGCATGGTCTTCTGGGGACCCCTGAAGAGCCAGATTGGACCCTCAGAGGGCTGGGCCTGAGGTTCTGCACCCCTGGTTTAAATCATTCTGAATGTCTTCATGGGGAAGTCCCTTAGTGCCAGTGTTATTGCAGAAGCTGCTTAATATCTTCATTAAAAAATAAACTAGGTTGTGTTTTTTTAAAGGATGCTTTTTTTCTATTTCTTTTTTAGAAGTCTGACAGATACGTATAATAGTTCAGGTTAAACTGGCAGCTCTAGTAATGATTAACATGGGCACATGGGAAGCAATGGATTATGTTAAAATCAAATATTAATCTGCTGAATATTTTGAAATGAAATAAGAGTATGTATTTTAAACAATGTATTTTAATGTGTTCATTCATCATCTACTACATTAAAGTACCTCTGTAGTAATTTCTGCTCTTCTGGGTTATACTGAAATGTGATTTTTCTTTGTGATTCCTAGACGTGTTGAAAAAAAGCATGGTTTTAAAACCATCTAAAGCTAAGTTTGTAGAATGGCATGTTTTGTTTTGTTTTTTAAATAAACGAGCAGTGAAAAATATACTAGTCCCTAACCTTTACGTTGCAATTTGACGTGTTACCAAAAAGTGAAGTAGACTCTAGACAACAAAAGTGTATGGAATCACACAAGACCTTAATTTTGTTTGGCACGCTTTTAATAATAGTGTTGTTCACCATTTAATTTTGTTTGCACATGACATTTCACATGTGTCCTAAATGGTTGGACTTCTTATAGGTTTGAATCAAATGGGTATCAGCATCTTTTGCTACTTCATGGACATCTTAAATGAAAATAAAGATAAATTTGCCATTTCTCTTTTCCAAAGCAGACCAGTGGTCCTCCCAAAGCTACATCAACATTTTTACAGCCTCTTCCAGATTTACGTAATACCTCTGATGGGAGTGTTGCTCTCTGTATTTTTGTACGTTGTTGCCTTTTTTTTTGGCTTCCTCAAAGCTTGTGAATTCACTCTTGACACTTAACAGAAAAAAGGCTTTAATAATTTTATTCCAGATGCCAAGTAATCAAGAGTGGTCTGGAATGTTAACAATATCTCATCCTTTTCTTCTTCTTTTTTTCCAGCGGGAAGCAGCAGGGTAGTCCAGTGGCAGAGTTGCACGCTTGCCATTTATAGACGGTCCAAGTAGGGATGGGAAAGACTTCTGTCTGAAACTCTGGACAGCCTCTCCAATAAGTGTAGACCAGCCGTCTCCAACCTGGCACCTTCCGTATGCATTTGGACTACGACCGCCAACACCCCCAGCCAGGGCAGTCCTAGCTGGGGATGATAGGCTTTGTAGTCCGACACAAAGGCTGTTGTGGGCAATACTAAGTTAGTTGGACCAGTGGTCCAACGTGGTGGAAGGCATGTGTGATTCCTGTTTTGGGAAAAATCAGAGGAGAAGCACTCTCAACTGATGATCTCCTTTATGAGGGGTATGCATTTGGACTACGACCGCCAACACCCCCAGCCAGGGCAGTCCTAGCTGGGGATGATAGGCTTTGTAGTCCGACACAAAGGCTGTTGTGGGCAATACTAAGTTAGTTGGACCAGTGGTCCAACTTGGTGGAAGGCATGTGTGATTCCTGTTTTGGGAAAAATCAGAGGAGAAGCACTCTCAACTGATGATCTCCTTTATGAGGAGTATGCAAGGAACTAAGGAACTAAGTGAAGCCTTAAATCTTTAAAACAACAACAACAAGCAATTGCTCATTTCTAGTTCCCACCATATAATTAACTAGTGCCATTGTATGAACTACAATAGATCACTGTTTGCCTCAGCTGCTTATGGCTGGTTATTCCAGATTCATATAGATATGGAATGTTAGTCTGAATAGCAATTAGTCATGTGGATTCTGGTCATGCTAGAGTGGGCTGCAGCTTTGATATTCCATTTACTGCATGGTGTTTGTGTTCTGAGGAGAACATTATTTCCTTGGAGAACTAGACATGGTGAATACTGTACTGCTCACTAAGATGGGCAGTCAAATTCTCTTTAAAAAGAATTATATCTTTGTATTCTGTGGGGTTGTAGCTCAATGACATCCTTTGTGGTACTGGTAATTTTAACTGAAATACTGTTTCAATTAGAAGTTGCGTGGTGTTGTGTTCTAGTGATACCAAATAGCAGCCCCACACAACTAATGTGTGGGACTAATAAAAACAACAACAGACTTAGTTTTAAAAACTATTGCAGTTGAGAAGTGAGAATCACTGTAGCCTTATTTTCCCTTTTAAATGTCCATACTTCTCTGAAAGGGCCGGGGAACCCTAAAATAAATGAGTGAATGCATGCCTTTTGTTAGGAGACTTTATACACCACTAGTAAATTATAGTTCCAGACCATCTACTAAAGACATTTCCCTAATCTCCTTGAGTGTCCAGTACCCATAATTTATTTTGATTAATTTTAGTTGTAAAGATGACTCTTAAAAATGGTAATGACTTACCCGGTGAAATATTTTTTTCCTGATGAACACTGATGAAAGTTAGAAAAAAAAAATCATCTGCATCATGATTTTGGTCTAGCAATGCTCCTGCATATAAAATATGAACACAGAAATGAAATATTCTAACAAGGAAAGGAAATATATAGTATATGTTTTTCAGACAGCTGCACACTGAAAATCAAGCATTAGCTCAGCATGTCTGTTTTCGTGATCTTAAAATGTTACAAATATGAATAGCTTACAGGATGACCACATCAATAAATACAGTCATACCTTGGATTGAGAGCATAATTCGTTCCGGAAATGTGCTTGTAATCCAAAACACTTGTATATCAAAACGAAATTCCCCCCAAAAAAATTGTACAGAGATTTTTAATTTAAGCCGTACTACAGTACTTGTATTGCAAGACGTCGCTTGTATATCAAGTAAAAAATGTTTTAATAAATATTTAAAAATTTGCTTGTCTTGCAAAACGCTCTCAAACCAAGTTGTATTACTGTCAACTGAAAAGTGGCCTGCAGAGTTCATTAGAACAGCAATGTAATGGCACTATTTAGGATCCTCTTAAACATTAAATAAAATCTGTTATGCCAAGTCTACTTCTTCCTTCAGCTTTTGGCCTTATTTCCCTACATGTTCTGTTACTCCTGTACTTCTATCTTAAATAATATTATTGCTACTAAAGGCAAAGATAAAGTTGCAATCTTTTATACCAGGGGTGGGGAACCTCAGGTCTGTGTGCCAGATGTGGCCTGCTTCACCATTGATCTGGCCCATGGACTGCTCTCCTCAACCCTTTTCCTGGCATGGCATTTAGGCTTAAGAAAAAGAGTGCCATTCACATAAATGGAACCTGTTATTCTAAGATTAAATGACACATGGGGCGGATTTCCATGGGGGCGGGGGGGAGATAAAGGGAGAAAAGAGACAAGGGACTGTCAGAGAGAGAGAACAGAGGGTAGCTGTTAGAGCAGTGATGGTGAACCTATGGCACGCGTGCCACAGCTGGCACGCAGGGACCTCTCTGTGGGCACTCGAGCCATTGGTCGCCAGATCGCGAAAAGACCATCCCCTTCTGCATTCAGCGTCGGGTTTCCATAGTAACTCCTCTCCACTCATTCCTTGCTGGCCTCCACAGGCAGGCACACTCCAACATCTCCACCCCCAGAAGCAGACTGTGCAGGCACCCAGCCCTCCTTCTAACTCAGTGCTTCTCAGTTATTTTCTGTCATGCCCCCCCTAGGAAGAAGAAAACATTTCGCGCCCCCCGCGCGACTGTAAATAGTATCATTTGTCTATAAAATTGTTATAAGTACACCTCTGCATAACACTATCCTTATTAACGTATAAGAGAATAAAAAAAGAAAGAAATGTGGATCAATTTACAACAAAGAATAGCTTTATTAACTGTAGCAGAAAAGATTTAAAGGAGCACAGGATTTAAAGGAACACAATATTAAAAAAAACTTTTAACTGAGGTCAAACGAGCCCCCCTTTACGGAGCCTCGCGCCCCCCCTGGGGGGCCCGCCCCACTATTTGAGAAGCACTGTTCTAACTGAACAGACAGCTCAGAAGCACAGCACGCGTGTGCCTGAACCTTTGCGCGCCCAGTGAAGAGCCATGCCCTGAGGCAGAGCGGGGCTCGATTAGCTAGTGCCCCCTCCTCCTTCCTGCCAAATTTAAGGCACTTTGAAATAAATAAGTTGGTTTTGTGTTGCAGTTTGGGCACTCGGGCTCAAAAAGGTTCGCCATCACTGTGTTAGAGCGTGGATGGCCCCGCCCACTGCCAGCTATGACTCCCCCTGCCCCTGGTATGTTGCTCCTGAGAGGTTGCCACTGAGGAAATACAGGCCTTGATTTAAAGATGGTTCCCCACCCCTGGGTGTAAGTGCAATTGAACTCAATGGGGCTTTCTTCTAAGTAAATACGCATAGGATTGTGCTGTTAATTTTCCAGTACAAACTCATGGCTACTTCATTATTTCCTGCTTTTTGCAAAAGGGAGAGAGAGAGAGAGAGAGAGAGAGAAGGGTCACAGTGGGTCCCTGGCATCTGTTTATAGACCTGAGGGAGTTCACAATACGTAATCTAGCTTTAGAAGTAATTCTCAAAATGCAGGGTTGTAAACAGTGGGGTTCCATGGGGATCTATATTTGGGCCAGTGCTTTTTAACTTGTTCATAAATGATCTGGAAGTGGGAGTGAGCAGTGAGGTTGAAAAGTTTGATGATGACATCATGACTGTGAAGGATTGAGGCCTACACAGGCTTAGGTTAGTTGAAGCCTGAAGGCCCAAACACTTCCCTAAATTAGTTGAAGCCTGAAGGCCCAAACATTTCAGGATGGGAGGGGGCGTTTGTGAGTTTCAGTTCACCCAATAGAAGTTAAGTATTGTTTCTCCTGTTCAAGGTCACATGGTTATAACCTTCCAATCCTGGGAAGGCTTTATTTGTGTGGGGTGTGGTCAGCTAGAGCCAGAGAGAGACTGACTGCAGAGGAGAGAGGCAGACAGGAGTTAAGTTAGAGAACCTTGTGTTATTTGTCTGTTTAATTTTATTATACTTGCTTTTGAATTATAACTGCTCTATTATGTAAATACCCTAATGCAATAAGTAAAGTGTTGTTGTTTACCCTGAGTTGTTGGAGTGACTTATTCACCATGCCTGAAGTCTATTCTCATGCTACTGGGAACAGGAAAGTAACAGGCAAAGGATTGGTCTCCTGGAACAGGAGAGGCTTTGAGAAGAGGCAGAGATCTTCAAAAAGCAGGTCAAGGGGTCCCGGCAGTAGCGGAACCTTGACAATGACACCAAATTAGTTAGGGTGGTTAAAACAAAAAGGGGTTGCATAGAGCTCCAGAAGGATCTCTCCAAACTGGAACAGTGGGCATTAAGACTTAATAGAGGTCTACAAAATTATGCATGGTGTGGAGAAAGTGGACAGGGAGACATTTTTCTCCCTCTCTCATAATACTAGAACCTGGTGTCATCCCATGAAGTTGATTGGTGCGAGATCTAGCACAGACAGAAAGAAACACTTCTCCACAGAGTGGATAGTTAAACTATGGAATTTGCTACCACAAAATGTAGTGATGGCCACCAATTTGGATGTCTTTAAAAAGGAATTAGACAAATTCATGGAGGATAAATCTATCAATGGGTACTGGTCATGTTGGCTATATGCTGCCTCTAGTATCGGAGGCAGTATGCCACTCAATACTTGTTGCTGGGGAACATGAGTAAGGGGCTGCTATAGCACTTATATCCTACTTGTGGGTTTCCCACAGGCAGCTTGTGAACAGAATGTTGGACTTGATGGATCCTTGGTCTGATCTAACATGGGTCTTCTTATATTGTTATGATAGCCTTAAAATTTCAAAGATATGAAAATACTTCCCTTAGCAAAAAAAACAAAAAGTACTCCAAAAATAATGTTGAAAAGTTAATAGTTTTGATTTCATTATTCAGGTAGGTACACAGGCTAAAAATATGTCATTTTTTCTATACATAACATGAGAAATTATTACGTTTTCTTTTCTACAGCTAAATATTCTAGTTGACACTGGGAGCAGCAATTTTGCAGTTGCTGGTGCATCAAATCCAGATCTGAGCGCGTACTTCAACACAGAAAAGTAAGTCTTGGTGCCCCCCCCCCCGGCCCCAGGAGCTATTTGTCAGCAGAAGAAGTACGTGGAGACCTCTCTTTACAGACAGTTGAACACTGTGGAGGGTTGACTCTCCCTATCTTGGAGGCTGTATTCCTGTGTACTTCTTCCCACACCCCGCAGTAACATACGTGCGTGTTAGAATATGGATCCCTCCAGCCAAGCATTGACCTCCCTTCAGGCCAAGCAATATTTGCATGGGAAGGAAGTGTGTCTTTGGTCTAGCTCACAGTGTTCCTGCATCCAAATTTGATTGGAGTAGCATGGCATATTACTGCTGTAGTGTATAAATGAGCCTTTAGAAACTGGATGACTAGAGTGCAATGGAATTCCTCTTTAAGTTTTAGCCCCTGTGATACGTAATACTGACAACAATGCTGCATAGAGCCAGTCAGATCTCCATTAAGCAGGCTCTGTTTGTGTGGCATAATTATAAGACCTGTGCTCTTATTTAAAAAAAAACACAGCCAAAAATATAAAAAGTGGTATTGTGTTGATATTTGCTCTGCTGTTTATACGTACCATTTGCCAGGCACATGTATGTGACAGACAAATGTAGACATAGATTCGAGCAGATAATAAAATGACTACTGTAATGGTGAATGAATATGTCAATGGATTATAGCGAAAAGTTGTACAGCTCCCAGCATTCCTCAGCCAGCCATGCTGGCTAGGGAATGTTTGGAGTAGTAAAACATTTTTGTCTAAACATGCATAGGATTGCATGTTTACAGACCTGATAGACCTTACAGATAGACCTTACATCCGATAGACATAATAGAACTTACATCTAGTGATTGGACAGCCTTAATTGTGGAATAATGTCTAGGTGATGTCTAACTGCATGTAGGAAGTGCTGGTCTTGCACGACACTTTGACTGCAGAGAAAGAGAGATTTTAGGAGAAAACACGTAACAGCCACATCTGATGTAAGCATCTCATTTTGCCACAAGCTCATGACTGAAAGCTTCAGCACATATTAGTACTGTAGCAAAGTTCATGCTACATTTAAGTGAAAACCTGAAACCTGGGGTTGGTGGAGGTGGGATTAGTCTGGCTGATGTGACATTTTGAAAATGGTTGTATGTTATAAATGAGGGAAAATGTGAGATTTTGCTGAATTTATATAATTTATACAGGTCACAGAATTCAGCTTTTCTTCGTGCAGAACTGGAGTCGCCTCATGTGTAGATTGTTAATTGTTAGTATGGAGTGTGTACAGTCTTGTTAAAAAGTCTTTTTAAAAAGTCCTTTTTCTTTCCTTTCTTAGATCAAGCACATACAAGTCACTGGGCATTGAGGTCACTGTTAAATATACCCAAGGAAGCTGGACTGGAACTCTTGGCACAGATGTTATTACTATGCCTAAAGGAATCAACGGCAGTTATACTATCAACATTGCAACCATCTTTCAGTCTGAGAATTTCTTTTTAAAAGGTGTTAAATGGCATGGGATTCTTGGACTTGCCTATGATGCCTTGGCCAAGGTAATTTTGACTTCTTGTCTACCAGCACCTATGTTGGAGTTGAAAATCAAGGTAGACTACTGAAGACAGATGAAACCCTGAAAACTCCTTTCCAATAGCAATTCTCCAGCAACACCAAGTAGGCCGCTCAACGAGATCTGCCAGAGACGGCCTTCTCCTTGTCCCTTCAGCCAGAGCAGCTAGACTTGTGGGGACTAGGAAGAGGGCCTTTTCTGTGGCAGCCCCCATACTGTGGAACTCCCTCCCTAGTGACCTAGTGACATCCGCCATGCCCCCTCTCTGTTGAGCTTCCGCTTCTCACTAAAAACATGGTTATTCAGGCGGGAATATGGGGTGGGTTAAGATTTTAAAAGTTATACTGTTTTATATTGTTTTAAATATGTTTTATATCATGTATTTTAAATGTATTTTATCATGTTGTACATCGCCCAGAGTGGCTGGTTTGCCGGCCAGATGGGCGATCCAGAAATACAACAAATAAATAAATAAATAAATAAATTCCTTGTACTAGAATAGCTCAGTAATTCTGTTGAGACACAATTTATTGTGAATGGGCCTAAAACCAGTGGTCTTCTTGTATCCAGCCATATGCTCTTACTTGTGTAATGGTTGTGTATACTTCAGCCTTCTATATTGTTGAGGATGGGGGTGGGAGGTTAGAGTTACATCTTCAATCATGTTTACAAAGCATTATTGTCAAATACTAAAAGGAAGCTAAAGTAGACCTACCGTATATTGTGAACCTATTATGAAAAGGTGTCAATGGAAGATTTGGAAATAGATTTGGGCTGGCCAGTACTCTGCATTGGTGCAGTCATAATGTTCCCTAAACACTAACCAAGGCCTAGCAGTAGGGAGCAGGTTGTGGGACTGCAAGTTTTTATTTTATGTTTTTCTGTAAAAGCTGGATTTGTTGGCACATATGCAGATCTGACTTTGATAACTGCTGAATGCATTTTATAGAGCTTTGGGCCAGATTATATTATACATTCTCTGAGGCTGTCTGAATTTGTGCATAACTGTATTTTTTTTGTGTTTTTTGTTTTTTACTGCAGCCTTCAAGTTCTATGGAGACATTTTTTGATTCTCTTGTGAATCAAGCAAAGATCCCCAACATTTTTTCCTTGCAGATGTGTGGAGCTAGTTTACCTATTTCTGCAACTGGTACCAATGGAGGTAGTCTTGTGGGTATCTGTCAGCCTGAAGGGAAAATATTAATAGCTTTTTCTTATTACCTTCCTGCCACATCTGTAACGCAATGAATTTAAACCTGATTACTTGGAAACAAGACCTCTTTTTATTGTATTAGAGTTTTTCATTACCATATCTATCCGAAGCCAAAACATGACTTCAGTCGCTTACTAAATTTTCCATACAGACCGTTAAATCGAAGAAACTTATAAATATCTCATACTTGTCCATATTGAGTTTCCAATAATGAATAAAATACCTGTACTGTTGAAGATAAGGATTCAAAGATCTGTTTTCTTTTGCTAAATCTAATACAGTATGATAAGTCAAGGTATCAAAAACCTTAGATAGTCACTATTTAATATTGAGAATCAAATTATCAGTCTTCCAATGTTTTGCTTTTAACTACTTTGCAAATTGAACACTACGTGTTTCTTAGATCCTACGATCTAAGTCTTGTTGGTTGCAATATAACTTCCATGTAAGCAGGTATAGATTGCGGCATGATTTAAATGCATATATTCTGTGTATCTGAAAGAACCATGCTTTTAACAAAAACTCCCCCTTTCCATTAAAAAAAAGAAGAAGTAGAAGTGAATTAAGAAATTTTCATTTGTCTATCTTCTTTTACTCATATTTCTTGCCAATTTGATTTTTCATTTTCTGTTAACCTTCAATATTTCATATAGAATTTGTTTTGTAAGAGAGACACTAACAGCACAATCCTATGCATATTTTATTAGAAGTCAGTCCCACTGAGGTGAACGGGGCTTACTCTCAAATAAGTGTGCATAGGATTGCACCGTAATGTGGATAGAATTGTTGATGATTTTTCTCCCCATAAAGAAAATAAGCGTAGCAAGCAGTCATGATAAAGGATGAGGATGCAGTGCCCCATTCCTGTTCTGCTCCAAGTGATATTTGCCACTGATTTTCACAAGTGAAAATTAATATTTAAGTAATGAACTAAAACATTTAGGGCGCAGTCCTGGCTGGGGCATGCTGGGAGTTGTAGTCCTTTTTTCTGTCTAAACTTGCATAGGATTGTGCCTTTAAATATATATCAATGTACTGTTTGGATCAATATTTCAGTCAGCTGGGTCAATAGTTCTAGGGAGAAGAAACAAATACACTGTTCAGTCTAATCTTCCTCTGCTTTGCTCTGCCCCGCTGCGTGACCTGGCCTGTTCTCTCATAGTTACTGCCTGATCTGAACATGGGGAAAGTTTGGGGAGAGTACATGCACAGTTGCCATAACTCTGCATTGTGTTTCTCCATCCATTTTGTGTGTGTGTGTGTGGGGGGGGGGGGAGTTCCCCAGTTACCAGTCTTGGTTTTACATGGCTTCAACAGGCATCTGAACAGCATTACAAAAGTGGTGGAATGAGTACTCTGGTGGGTAGTCATCAAGAGGAGGAAAGTAGGAACTCAGACTGTTTTCTTCTCATCTGAATGATGAAGGCAGTAATCCGATGCACTCCTACTTGGGACCAAGCACCATTGAACTTGGTGGGACTTTTTTCTGAGTAAACATGCTTAGGTTTGAACGGCACATTCATTCATTTACAACATTTATATACCACTCTACATCTAAAGCAGAGCTCTCCAACCTTGGGTCCCCAGATGTTGCTGGACTACAGTTTCCAGAATCCCTTGCCATTAGCCATGCTGGCTGGGTATGCTGGGAGCTGTAGGCCAGCAACATCTGGGGACCCAAGGTTGGAGAGCCCTGATCTAAAGAGATTCTGTGAACAATAAAAAGACAAAACAAATAAAAGAATAAAACAATATGTTAAAAACAGGATATCAATAAAACTGTGGCTGGTCAGTCAAGGAAGGCTTCCTGAAATAAAGAGGTTTTCAAGAGGCACTGAAAACAACACAGTGTCGGAGCCTGCCTGACCTCCAGAGGCAGGGAGTTCCACAGAAAGGGGGCCACCACACTGAGGGCTCTTCTCTGGGTGGACTCTAGTCAGACCATAGGTCCATGCAGAACTACCAGGAGTATGCCATCTGATGACCTCAGTGTCTGAGCAGGTTGGTAAGCTAGGAGGCACTCTCTCAGGTATCCTGGTCCCAAGTTGTTTAGGGCTTTATACACTAGTACCAAAACCTTAAATCTGGCCTGGTAGCAAATTGGCAGCCAATACAGTTACCTCAGCAAAGGAGTTGCATGCTGAAAAGGGGCAGCTCCTGACAACTGCTGAGCTGCTGCATTCTGCACTAGCTCTAGCCTTGAGGGCAGTCCCACATAGAGTGCACTGCAGTAATCCAGTCTTGAGGTTACTAGTGGCCAAGCTATCCCTGTCCAGGAGAGGTCGTAGAGAGGCTCTACTCTATTCAGTAGAGCAACCTGTTACTTTGAATCTAGGGCAATCCTTTAGGGGAGGGAGAAGTGGAGGCACCATCAAATCCAAGGCCCTGCTGGGATCACAGCAGCAGAGTGGAAGATGTGGAATAACTGGAGGAAAAATAAGCACACCAGCTCCAGGACTGGTGTATTTTGTTCCCGCATTGCTGGTGTGGGAATGGGAGCCACCAGATCCAAAGTCTCCCCTGCCGCCCCCTGAACACTCCCTTTCCCACCTCTCTGCATTTGGAGCACCAGTGGCAGGGAGCAATGGCTGCTGGGTGGGAGGAGCCTCCCACTCCAAGGGCAGACCTCCCTCTCTGCTCACAGAAGGGGAGATCAGCAAAATCCTGTAACCTCTGGGATACCCTCACAGGAACCATAGGTTTGCATCCTTAGTTCATTAAGGTTTAAAAACTACCTGTAACAGTTTAGAAAAAAAAACACCATCTCAGTTATTTTAATAACATTTTGTGACACAGGGAATGTTCTGATCTCTGAGGGTTTATTACTTTTAACTGGTGATTTCTGAAACTGATAATGTTGTCATTCTGTTCTCCCAATTAGCTGGTATCAGCCATGGGTTTAAAAAGTCAAAAGGTGCACACTTGTTCAGGACTACCAATGTTATGAATACCATTTCAGGTTGCAGTGGTGTGACCAAATTTTCTTTCTTTATTTTTATTTATTTATTATATTTATACCCCGCCTTTTTTCCTGCAAGGAACCCAAGGCGGCTTACATAATCATCCTCCTCTCCATTTTATCCTCACAACAACCCTGTGAGGTAGGATAGGCTGAGAGTCAGTGACTCGCCCAAAGTCACCCAGTGAGTTTCATGGCTGAGGGGATTAGAACCCGGATCTCCCGGGTCCCAGTCCAACACTCTCACCACTACGCCACACTGGCTCCATGTTCCTTGCTCCATGTTCCTTGCTCAAGCAAATACTAGAATACCAAAGGAATCTTTTTCACAAGCCTAGTTGTAATTGATTAACTGTTGTTGTGTGTTTTATTAAACTTCTCTCATTGATTAATTGCACTGAAAAATGTATACATTAATGCCTCATATTCTTTTTTAAAAGTGCATACATGCTTTATAACTTAAACTGCTGCGTTCTGATTGTGTGGTGTAATAAAGCGAAGCTTTTAACCTATCTTTCTTTTCAGGTCCTGGGTGGAATTGAACCAAGCCTTTACAAGGGAGAAATCTGGTATACACCTATTAAGAAAGAGTGGTATTATCAGGTTGAAATACTCAAATTGGAGGTTGGAGGGCAGGTTCTTAATCTGGACTGTAAAGAGGTATTTATACCACGAAAGCATCATTTAATATTCCTTCATTTAATCTTTTGGTAATATGTAAGCAAAAATTTCACAAAGCTGGTCTAAAACGTTAATCAGTAAATTGCTGATAAATAGGACCATTGTACAGTCCTAAACATACTTCAAAGTAAGTCCTATTTGAAATCAAGGGAATTTATTTCAGAGTAGAATAGGGGGTGTAATTCAATTCATTAACTGAAACTACTGACATTGGCTTATCTAATTCAATGTGTTCCACCTATATCACCACTCCTACACATCTGAACTCTACCTGAATGTCCCCCAAGCTATTTGGACATGGACTTTCATTTGAGAAGTTCCCACTGAGTTGTGCCCACTATTACTAACTCTGGGCATAGCCTGTAAACCTGCCAAACGTGTTTTGGTTTTATCAGATGGAACAACTGTAGTGCAGAATATGTCACACACAAAGTTTGCACTGTTTTATAACCACAAAACTTGTTTGGCAGGTTTACAGACTGAGCTAGAGAGTTCGTAACAGTGGGCACAACTCAGTGGGAACGTCTCCAATGCAAGTCCATTGGAATGAAAGGAAGTTGCCCAAGAGCAAATGCCACAGTCAACAATTGAAGGAGAAATGCAGTGTTAGTACTAGTAGCAGATAAGGTACATGATAGTTGGAAGCATAGTTACTTTGTCAATTGTTGTTAGCGTGTGACTGGTTCTTAGTTTATGGTTTCAAACTTTTATTTCCCCCTGTGCCGCCACACCTTAATCCGGACAGGATGGAAATGTTGCTAGTCCCAATATTGGGGAAAAAGGTGGGATGATGATGATGATGATGATGATGATGATGATGATGATGATGATATAGTTGGGAGTGTGTCTTGGAGTAGGAGGACAGACTATGCTGGATGGAGTTGCATTCCCCCTGAAGAGTCAGGTCCACAGCCAAGCACTGCTCCTGGATGCCCAGGGGGCAGTGGTGGCCTTTCCCTGGATAACCACAGTATCCTTATACAGAAGAACACCTCATGTGTTCTCCCCATGTGTGCATAGGGAGCAGGGCCATGCCAACTAGCCTTGCCCCTGGTGTAGTGCATGGCAATTAATCCTGCACCCTAGTATACATGTGTGCCGACAGCCAATCTGGGTTTTTTACTGATGTGGTAGGGCTCAGAAAAGGCTCATCCAAAGGCTCCAGTTCTGTGCACACTTACTTGCATGATATATGGGCAAGTTGCATTATTTCTGAGCCTCAGTATCCTCCAGCCTTAAAACGGGACTTTGTGTGCCAACACAACTCACTGTTCCCTAAAAATAGGTCATCGTCATCATCTCTGTCATGGCCTTGGTGGCCAGCCTTGTTCTAATTGCTTCCCTCTCTGTAAAATGAGAGTATGAATTCATCGCCTCTGAGTGGGTTTTTGGGCAGCTCTTCTAGTAATTTTTAGAGGTATTAAAGGTTTAGGTGTCCCTGATCTGTAGTAAATCAAATGTGGATGTGTGCTTGTGTATATGGCAGCCATCCTAGTCTATAGCTCATGGGGATACAGGAGGCAATTGGCTCCACACAACCCCATCTCCCATAGCCATCATTTTGGGTGGGCTTTCAGGTTTTAGTAAAGAAAACAAAGTAGATCCTGCAACTGTGAAGTCAGCCCACCCCTGCTCTAGGTCATAGTTCACATGGCTTTGTTTTACTATAAAACTAAGAATGCAATCCTATGCATGCTGGCTGGGGAATGCTGAGAGTTGTACTACTTTTTTCTGACTAAACATGCACAGCATTGCACCCCAAATTAGCCATTTTAGACGTGGAAATAGCTTTCCTAGGACTTCTTTCAGATTCGCACAGTCCACTGAGACAGTCTTATGAAGTATGAGGTTTATGATGATAAATGATAAACAATGAAAGCCACTGGGCCAGTTGGGAATGGGGTCAGGGCTGGCCTTACTACTCAGCTTCCATTTGGGCTGCTGTGCTGGGGGAATCCTGATGCCTCTTGAGCTCGGAGCGCGTCAGAAACGTCATTGGCCCATAACAGCTTGGGATGGAGAGGAGCTGACATGACACAGGGCATCTATGCTCTGCTCTGCTCTGCCCTGCCCTGGCAGTTGTTATTGACTTGCCTGTGCAGTTGATTGTTACAGCGTAATTGCTTCTTTTTGTTCTTTCCCTGTTTAGTACAATGCAGATAAAGCCATTGTAGACAGCGGCACCACTCTCCTGCGCCTGCCAGAAAACGTCTTCAATGCCATTGTGGGTGCGATTATAGAAACATCCTTGGTAAGCTTACGGTTCGTGAAATTTGCCTTCTGGGACAGTTTGTTCCTTAAAGGGAACAGCTTTTAATAGCTGTATTAGGCTGTTCTACCCCACCCCTCAGTAGGGCCTCAAGCTTGCCTTCCTTATTGGGATCTCTGGGTGCACTTACGTAAAGTTGGGGGTTTCTTTTCGACTAACCCTTACCCTTATACCTCTCACACTGACTTTGGGATGTCTAATCCCTACCTTATGCCTCTTTGACCAGTACAATAAGCACAGCTTCCCACACAGACTGTTTCAAATAACAAAGAAAAGTTTATTTTAAAACAAGTTCTGAAAATAAGTTCCATGTGTAAGTTTCAGATAATCTTAACTAATGTACTATCTTATCCTAGTACCAATCTGCCCTCAACAAATGTTCCCAATATCAGTCCCTGCACTCACTAGCTAAACTCTTAATAATCCTAATATAATCGCTCAACTCCCTCCAGTCAGCTTTACAGTCTCCCAAACAGCACTTCACATTCCACACACTCCTCTCACTCCTGCACTCCCTTCAGAAATCCCCACAAAAACCCTTCAAAACCTTTCAAACCCAAAAACCCTGCCTGAACAGCACCGCCCACAGTTTACATGACACAGGCTTCACCCCCCTTCTCACTCTCTCAGCCAATCATGTCACATATGTAAATACACCATTATTCTTCCTGCCCATCCTTTCTCACCCAGATACAGCAGGAATACATATTTATACTTAATACACAAACACATTAGACTTGCCACTTACACACTCTTAATTTAAACCCAAATAACATAACATCACATAGGCCAAGGCTTATTCAGTTTCTAATTGGGACTAAATGTACCGCTTTCCATGATGGGTGGAGGCTTTTTAGTTGAGGAAGTGTAAATAAAAGTGCAATTGCTTCTAAAATGGCATCATTCTGCTTTGCTCCAGTGTATTTAAAAAGTGCAAGCATGCTGCCCGTCTCCGAACATGAAGGTCTTTGGGCTAAAACCTAATTGCTTTGTTGGCAGCCATTCACAAAATGTGCTTTTTGCCTTGCAACGCTGTGTGTTGTTCACTGTCAGTAATATGTATAGTGTCTCTTTTTTATAATACAATCTTGTTTGCTCTAGTGGATTATTATCTATGTATGGCTCAAGGCCTAGAGTACAGATCATATTGACCAAAATACTGTGTGTGTGTGTGTGTGTGTGTGTGTATTTAAAGTGCATTTGTCATTATCGAAATATTAAGAATCCAAAATTATAATGAGGAAGTGAAGAGGTTAGGACTCCAGGCTTCTGACACAGGACAAGGCCACCTCTCTCCTCTCCCCCTCTGATCAATACACACAGTAACAGACTCCAACCATGCCACAAATAAGGAGCAGGGCAGAAGCTCACTGGGCTATGTCAAAATATAATGTGAGTGCTGCATATTATGAAGGAATTTAATCCCCTCCCCAGCACCAAATTTGGGAGGAAGGCTGGAGATTGTTTCTCACCTGTGAGGCTAGCAAAGTGGGTGTTTGGCAGGTGGGGACTGGTGATAAGGAAGTGAAAAAAGGCTATCCAAAAACGGTAGACCTTTATTTATTTTATTTTATTTATTTATTATATTTATGAATCGCCCATCTGGCCAGACATCCGGCCACTCTGAGCGATGTACAATGCAATAAAATACAGGGGTGGGACACACACACACACACACACACACACAGTATAAAACACAATTAAAAACAGAACAAAACTTAAAAATCCTAACCCACCCCATATTCCCGCCTGAAAAGCCACGTTTTTATTGCCCGGCGGAAGCTAATCAAGGAAGGGGCATGGTGGAGGTCACTGGGGAGAGAGTTCCATAAATTGGGGGCTGCCACAGAAAAGGCCCTCCTCCTAGTCCCCACCAGCCTGGTTTCTCTGGCTGATGGGACAGGGAGAAGGCCATCCGTGGCGGATCTTGTTGAGCGGCCTACTTGATGTTGCTGGAGGCGCTCCTTGAGATATACTGGACCAGGGCCGTACAGGGTTTTAAACACACTCTGGAAATGAGTTTCTGTTTTTCCTCTTAAATACCAAATATGTTTTGTGGATTGAGAACATGAGGGAAGAAGTAGCCATAAGGGAGAAAGTTAAGTGCTTTGAGGGGGGTGGGGCTGTCTATTACAATTAAATTAAATTAATTTATTAATTCCATTTTGATGCCACCCAATAGCCAAAGCTCTCTGGGCTCTTCAATGTCATCTTGGCATTGCCTGGGGATAATACCTATCTGTTAGTTTGGGTCATTAAAGTCATATGTGGGCTGGGAGGTGTGGCATGTGCACGAGGAAGTAAAGAGCTGACTGCCTCCTCAAGACTAGACTCCCACTGATGGTATCCTTCAATGAAAAGGGGTAGGAGGGGGAACTGAGCCCAGGAATAAGGCATGATTTGCCCTTGGATCAGAAGAGCAGATCTAAATTCTTCTCGCGTCAGACAGAACATTTCAGCACCATTTGCAGGTTGAACTGCACCGTGTAAAAGAAACTGCGTTATTCTGAATAATCCCATTCGCCAACTTTGCGTTTTCAGTGCCCCGTGCAGGAACGAGCACACCAAGCTGAACGCTCTGTGGTTTTCTGGCTGTTCAATCTAAGATCTTGGAGGAGCAAATATCTTAACTGGCCAGTCATATTTATTTTTAAAGAACTATTTGCAAAATCATGCCACTGTAGATATAGTGGTGATCTATTATCAGGAGGGAATGTTCTGGTTCAATTTGGGGGAGATACAATGCACAGTGTTGGCATCGACGGATTTATAAAGAACACTGTGCAATGACTCCCCAACACTGAAGACTGTCAGGTGTGGTGTTCTGATACTGGTTTTTAAATGTAGCATGTTCTCTGATTTTATAATTAATTTCTGGGGACAGTGGCTTGTTTCTCTCTCCCCCCCCCCCCTTTTCTGAATACATATGCTCCTAGCGTCCCCATATACTAGGTAAGTTTCCCTTATAAATCACTGTCCCTACCTCTGCCTTCTCAGTGCGAGTGCCATTCTGCAGCTTCTGTGTTCTCCCTCATTCCCTCCTCCTGGCCTCTAGGACTTACTAGGTCTCTGAGTGGGGGATGCCTGCACACTTGTCTGTAGTAAGAACATAAGAAGAGCCCTGCTGGATCAGACCAAGGGTCCATCTAGTCCAGCATTCTGTTCACACAGTGGCCAACCAGCTGCCCATGGGAAATCCACAAGCAGGGCATGAGTGCAGCAGCACCCTCCCACCCATGTTCCAGGGATGTTGAAGAGTCCTTGGTCTCGATTCACGAGTCAAGTCACGAGTCTTTGGACCCGAGTCTGAGTCCTTGGTCCAAAATGGTGACTCACGAGTCACGAGTCCTGAGTCACTCCCAAAGCTGACTCCACGAGTCCCTATTAAAATCAATGGGGGTTTTCCCCAACAAAATAAGGCTACTTCAGATGTGTGGCTTAAATAAATTCTAGGCACAAGTGTGCCTTTTTATTTCAAAACTCTGCAACTGATTTTGACAAGACCAGACCAGGCCGAAAAACCCAAAATAACCAGGCAGGCAGAGGAGGCAGGGAACCCCAAAGCATGCAGGCAGAGGCAGCTAAACCCAAAATGTCTGAAAGGTTGCATTTTAGGAAAATGATTTTAAAAAATAAAATCTTCGCTGGCGATCGCACTTCTCTCCACTAGTGGCCTGGGGATAATACCTATCTGTTAGTTTGGGTCATTAAAGTCATATGTGGGCTGGGAGGTGTGGCATGTGCACGAGGAAGTAAAGAGCTGACTGCCTCCTCAAGACTAGACTCCCACTGATGGTATCCTTCAATGAAAAGGGGTAGGAGGGGGAACTGAGCCCAGGAATAAGGCATGATTTGCCCTTGGATCAGAAGAGCAGATCTAAATTCTTCTCGCGAAGCCTTCTCCTCCACGAATAGTGTGAATGCATATGAATTCACATGTGTGAACGTAAGTGTCACTTAGTGCATAGCCTGTCATTCCAGTGCTGATGAGGTTTATTTTTCCTGTTGATGAGCAGCTTGTAGGGCACTTATGGGAGTTTTAATTTGGGTGAAAGTTATACAATAAAAACCACCACCCTTGCGTTGAAAGTGGCACAGGACAGTCTTTTTGCAGGGTAAATGAATACAGCGTAGAGCAGATGTTAGCATCTTCAGTAATGTGATAATTGGGTCAGGAGTGGCACGGGCAGTCATCCCTTGTATGAGAACAGGGAGTCTTACAAGCATGTCCTTATTTTTGTGTCTGAAATGTTTGTAAACATGTTGCTCAAATATGAATGTGCATGCCCAGTGATATGACTCTGGAGGTGACCTTTTCTTATTCGCCCAACATATGTTTGTTTGTTTTGTTAGGGGTATTTGCTAATGAAGAGTTAATAAATGCTGTGGTTGCACAATAAAGCACATGCTGGCTACAAAGAACTCAGTGGAAGGGTGTCTTTCTCCTGCTCTGTATTTGTATCGATTATGTTTCTCAGAAAGTGTAAATGTGGGAAAGAAGCTTGGCCTGACTTGGGTTGTTTGTTTTTGCTTTTATGGTGTTAGGTTGGATTATAAATTAACAGCATGCTCCTATTCATGTCTACTCAGGAGTAAGTCCCACTGAGTTCAATGGGGCTTGCTCTCAGGTAAGTGGGTATAGGATTGCAGACTTGCGGAGTAAACCTAGGAGTAAGCCCATTGAACTCAGTGTGACTTACTTCTAAGTAGGCATGCCTAGGATTGTGCTGTAAGTAACCTAGAAGTAAATTATACATTTCCAAGATCTGTCTGATGATATCAGAAGAGTTGAAATGAAAGTAGGGGCTGACGGGCGGGTTAATTTTCAGCCCATTAAAATACGTGTCCATAGTAGAAAGGTCTTTTGCTCTTTAAAAGTTCAAGACATTTAGTAAGTATGGTAAGGAGCAGACTTGGAAAGGTTAGTTATTGTTCAAGGGACTTGGTAGGACTGACTCTTCCTAGTTACGGTATCATATTACTTGCAGACTTTTTCCGCTTCCAGCATCACTTCCCACTGCCCTTTGGAACCAGGGCATCTTCCCAGAAAAGAACCAGCTGCTTCTTTTTCAGGAGTTTTGCTAATGCTTCTCTTCAAGACTGCATCTGTCCATAAGTGACAAAAAAAACAGCTATTGCTCATTAAATCTCAAACCGCCTTTCAGCCAAGCTATTGGTCAAATTAAAATGAGTCTCTGTATATGAGATATTACAGGGATCTTTCCCAAATGGACAGTTGTACCATGGGAGTGTCTGTGGGCGTACAAATTACATAATTTTAGTAGTGAGCCCAATATGGAAACTTACTCACTGCATTTTTGGACAAATGTACAACCTTCTTCCCTTGCATCAAGCTCAACAGAAGCCTTCTGGTTTGCAGAAGCTGAATTTGAGCAGCACTGGCTAACCCTTAGGTCAATCAGTGAAGCCACCTGCCTGCCTCCTTTCTTGGAGCAGGACTGTGCCCAGTGCTGGTTAGCTGGCCCTTGTGTCAATCACAAAGCCCATCCTTCTTGGAATAGTTCTTCAAGAACAAAAAAAAAAAAGGTTAAGGCTAAATCCTATGCATGTTTCTACAGAAAAAAGGCCTACAACTCCCAGCATGCCCCAGCCAGGAGTTGATGGGAGTTGTAGGCCTTTTTTCTGTCTAAATATGCATAGGATTGTACCCTTAGTCTTTAAAAAAAATATCTTTAAAAGCAGATAACCTACCTAAAGCATGAGTGAAATAGGAAGAGGTAAGCAGGACTAGATCTGGAGGCTGTATGTATGTCTTCTGAGGAGCATTAGAAAGGGCGAGCAGAGTCATCCCACAGCAGAAAACCCCAAATCTACTCCTGTTACCACCACACATTACTGCATGCAGCCCTCAGGGTCAAAAAACAGTTGCCTACCACTGGTATAAAAGGTGTTTTTAATGTCACTTGTGAAAATGCTAAAATACACCAAGCCTTGATGTAGAAGTATGTTCTAGCCCCAAAAAACAGTTAGCATGATGTCTTGGAAGAACTGGCATGCCCCTATTCATGAGCAATGCTGGCTACGAATGTCATAGTTGTTGAGAACAGCCCACAGCTACCATTCTACATTGTTAAAATGAAACACATCATCCATAGGGAGAAAAATTAATGGGGGCGGGGGGGAATATTCGAGTTGCTGGATAGTAAGTATATTTTGTTTTAGGGTGTTTTCTGTTTCCCTTCCATATAGATCCAAGAATTCTCATCGGGATTTTGGAGTGGTACACAGCTTGCTTGCTGGGATAAGACTGAAAAACCTTGGACCTTCTTTCCGAAGATCTCTGTTTATCTGAGAGATGAAAATTCCAGCAGATCATTTAAGATCACTATCCTTCCACAGGTCTGAATTTATTTAAGTATTTATTTATTATATTTATACCCCACCTTTTTTCCTGCAAGGAACCCAAGGTGGCTTACATAATCCTCCTCCTCTCCATGTTATCCTCACAACAACCCTGTGAGGTAGGTTAGGTTGAGAGTCAGTGACTGGCCCAAAGTCACCCAGAGAGTTTCATGGCCGAGCGGGGACTAGAACCTGGATCTCCCGAGTCTCAGTCCAACACTCTGGTGGGTGGGACAGGATCATGGCAACAGGCCTCACCCCCACCCCACATACCATCAGTTCAATATCTGCATGGAAAAGGAAGATTCCCAATTATATAAAGTCCTACATATAGTTCAGTGTTGGTGAACTAAATGTGCACAGCTGCCCCACCCCACCCCACCCGGTTCTGTGTGGTTATGTTATGTGAACAGGGCAGCCTAAAAGACTGAAGAAGCACATGGGTTTCTGTAACTGACTGGCAGCACAGTGACCCATGCATACACACACATTGCGTAGACCAGGGCTGGGCAGAAAGTAGATCTCCAGATGTTCTGGACTTCAACCCTCAGCGTTCCTGATAATTGGCAGGGGCTTCTAGGAGTTGAAGCCCAAAACATCTGGAGATCTGCCTTCTGCCCACCCTTGAAGTAGATGAATGTAGATTTTTTGCATTTTCACAGGCAAGAATGGGAACCTTTTGCACATCAGTCTTCTAGATTGTAAGAAATACATGCATAAACTTGTTCCTACTCTATGCACAAAACATTTATTTAAGCCAGGGTTGGCATATGTGTGGCATATGTCTCCCATCATCCATCACCATTGGCTATGCTGGCTAGAACTGATGGGTGTTATAGGCCAAAACATCTAGAGGGCTACATGTTGCCCACCGCTGGCTTATGCAAAGATATAGCAATAACTGGACTGTGTTTGGACTTTTTTGAGTTTAATATTTTCAGAAAAACAGTGGCTGGTTCAGATAGGACAGCAATCCTTTTAGAAATGTGCAGGGCTTCTGTCAGGTTTTCTGCTAGTCTGCTCTCATGACCAGTCATTTTGCATGAACTGGCATCTCTGTGTTGGCGATGTATTCCATGATAGAAATTTCAGCAACCAAATATACATTGCCTGTGTGGAGCATCTCCACGTAAGCTCAGTCTGGCCAGAACTCTGATAGCAGAGCCATATACTCCTGGCTTGACTGCATGGAGGCTGACAATGTATGAACCAACCCTGTGTTTCATACTGGTAGTAAACTGGGGTCCAACTAGATTGGACCAATTTGTAAGAAAATCTGTTTTTAGACTGGCTACTTTGCGGGGTGGTGTGGGAAATTACTAAAAAATTCCTTTCCCCCTAAAGAGCATGAATGAAATCAAGTTTTATGAAGCTAGTATGATCTTTATCAATGGGGTATGAAAAGACTGATGGCAGACAGTTCAGAAATCATTCATGTAAATCTGATTATCTTGAAATATTGCTGTAATTTTGAATGTTTCCTTGCCTATACTTTCAAGCAGCTTTAATGAAGCAAATGCAACATTGAAATGGCCTCCACTTATAATTCCAGTCTTCAAGTTTTTAATGAGCAACCAAGTTAAAATAAGGGTCGGTTCTTGCCTACATGGCATTGTTCAGTCTAAAGTATAACAGTATTTATTTCAGAAACTTGTTGCAACATTTTAGGGAAGGTCATACATACTGATAGGCAGAGTCTGAATCAATAATAATTGGAGAACTCGGAGTACCTCCTTCACAAAATCACAGATGCTTTCCTTGTTCCAGTTACTGGTAGATCTGTATAATACAAGGTACCCATGATAAAAAGAGAGGGCCAAAACCCATGATTAGACTTCATTTTGACATGAAGGCTGAAAGAGAGGGAGGAATCTAGGCAAAATCAGTTGTAAATAGAGAGGATGATGCCAGGAGGTATATAAATTTCTGAGTGAAGGACATGGGGATTGGGGCACTCTGACTGGTAGCTGGTGACAGCTCCCATCTTAAGATCTAGCATTTTTATTGGCAATGGAGTCATTCCACTACAGCTCTTCTTAATGCATCTGGCTGCATTGGGTGTTCAATTCTGTATGTTTCTGCTCCTTAACAGTCCATTTTTCTTTCCAATAAACAGCTTTATATCCAGCCTGTTGTAGAGGTTGGTCAGAATCTAGGCTGTTATCGGTTTGGCATCTCCTCTTCCACCAATGCCCTGGTCATCGGTGCTACAGTGATGGAAGGATTCTATGTCATTTTTGATAGAGCTCAAAAGAGAGTGGGCTTTGCATTAAGTACTTGTGCTGGTAAGAGACCGATTCTGAAAAGGAAATAACCAACTCTTTAAGGTAGCACCTTACTGTAATACATCGAATAGTGTTGGCAAATCTGCAAATGAACAATATTTTTTTAACACTTTCAGTGTGTGTGTTTTGCAATTTTTATGTTCACAACAATCTTGCAAACTACGCCAGGAAGAGATGACTTGCTGAAGACCGCCAGTGAGCTTCATTACTGATCTGGGCTGGAATCCAAAGAACAATACAACTAGATTCATGTGCCCAAGGAAGCTTTGGGCTTTTTCTCTCTTAATTGCAGCCTCCTATTCCACATGAAAAATTACTTTACCTTTGAAACTGAGGGAACTGTTTAAAAAAAAAAAAAAAGCAATTTGTGATATAGCATGCAAGGAAGGGATATGGGTTTGTTGTTCAAAAGAAAAAAACTGGTTTTCAGGACCAAAGTAGTTATTTGGATTATGGCTTGGATCTCTTTGTTAGGTCTAGACTGCACACATGCACACATACACCCTACTTATGTACAGATTAGTGCAAGAGTGTTCTGGAAAGTAATGTTAACTTTTTACATACATTGTGAGAAGCCATTTTGCTGTTATGTTTCTGGAACAAGCTCAGGAAAATAAATATGAAGATTACCCTTGTGAAACAAGAAGATACATTTTGGCTTTTCATTTCCAGAAAGCATGTTGGAAGAACTTAAATAAAGTGTTTTATTAAGGCTCTTCTTGCAGCCATAATCAAATGACTTGATAGGCTTAAACTGTCCATTTATCTGAAACTACATTTCAGAAAAATTATTAGGCGGGGGGAAGTTGGGTGCATAGCAAATGAATAGGCATTATGACTGAAATCTTTTGATGTTGAAGAACAAGAGAGTTAATAGTCTTGAGATCATTTATTTTGCTAGGAGAGCAGAATGTTCACTTTGCTTTTATTTTAAAATGAAGTGCATCCCCCCCCCCCCCCTATTCAGTATAATCTGTCTTTCATGTAGGAGTAAGCCTGACCAAAGGGGAAATAAACTACAATGGAAAAACGTGATAAAGCAGCTGGGCTTTATTTCTAAACATACGGTAGTTCTTCTAGCTATAGACATTTTCCTTAGCTTGAATTTAACATACAGGTGTAACATATTTACAAGAATAGAATGGTTAAAATGTGTAAGCATTTTTAAAAGCTTCTTTAAATGTTTCTCTCCTCCTTTTTTGTGTGTGATTTATTTTAGAAATTGATGGTTCTCCAGTATCTGAGATTGAAGGTCCTTTCTCAACTGCAGATGTAGCAAGCACCTGTGTGTCCACAATATCCCTCCATGAACCATTGCTGTGGATTGTGTCATACACACTTATGAGTTTCTGTGGGCTTGTCCTTCTTGTGCTCATTATCTTACTGCTCCTTCCACCTCGCTGCCGTCATCATTATACTGACAATGACATCGTAAATGATGAATCATCTTTAGTACGGCATCGATGGAAATGAAGAATTGGATCAAAGCACAAGGAATCCTTGTACTCTGCTTAGCAGAATTTCAGGATGGTCTGTTCCAACCAAAGGCGGAAGTCCAGACTTCTCTCCTCATAAACATAAGAACCACATTCCACCAAAGAATGGGCTCCAATTCTGCTTCAGCATAATGTTAAGCTTTATTTTCTAACACTGGTTTTTGAACCAAATACATATATAGCCACTGCAAGTGCTATTCTACTATTTCTAGTTGACAATCATACAGCTGAGCCAATTAGTATATTGTTTTTAAGTGCTAAAAGTTTATTGTATAGTTTCACAAGATTGGCTTCTCCATGCTCCCATCAAAAACATAAAAAACACAATTATGGTTTTGGTAAGTCATTAGACAAACGATATCAAAGTAGAATGATGAACCAAAAGCTTTATTGATCTTTGTTGCTTGTATTAGTCACATTTGGGGGTTGGGGGAAATCTGTTTGTTTCTTGTGGACCACATCTATATCAGTGGTTGCTGGAAAGGGAGGTTAGTCATTTATGCAGAAGAAGGAAGCAAGGCAGAGAAAAGAGGGTTTTCCCCCTTCTTTCAGGCAGAGGAGAATTACTGTTACTTTCAATTGATCTCTCTTTGTGACTCTCAAAGAGATGACGTAGGGAAAAACGTTGAAACCAAAACCTATTATGCAGCCTTAATATAAAACAAGACTACCTCTGAATTTACAAGGATGCCATTCACAAGTATGATGCAGGTGGAACTGCTTGTGACATAGAAAAAGATCCCTTTCCAAAGGAATAGAACAATGGCTTCGCTCCTTTCAGTTGTCCTTTTGAGCTTCTTTCCCATTTAATGATATTTTAAAACTTTTGACTTTATCACTCACATTGGTGTCCTGTTTACTGAATTCATGCATAACTAATCTTTGGATGGGCTCTTTGAGCCTTTGTACATGCATCCAGCAAAGTGGATGGGCTGTAAGGGCAAGTGTCTCTCTTTACACCTTTCACATGTCTCTAACAACTAGAAATTGAAATGAAAACAATACAATGTAAGGTGAATCTCTTCAGTTGAAAGGTGGCCCATTTAGCTAAGGCCACAGCTGAGAAAGGCAAAGAGCATTTTCATGAATGAACAGTGAACTAGGCGGTGGGCCCCTTAATTAACATGGATTTCTCCCCCCCCCCCCCCCCCTTTAGCCTGCTATTGCAGAAGTTTCAGCAGGGCACCAATAGGACACTAAGGGTTTCTTTGCACAAATGCCCTGGCCCATGCCAACTTCCACCCATGATTTTGCATTGGTATATTAAAAAGAAAATGACCTGGTTTGCACGACAAGACCTTGGGTAACCAGCCATGGTCGATTGTTGTAATTGCCACTAAAATGTGGCAAATGAAGACAGTGCTATCTGACATTTTCTTGCAGCACAACTTTTATCCATCCTTCTAAACTGAGATGTACAGTGGCAGATTTTCAGGAGTGTATTGCTCTGTTGCTCAGGCAACAGGAGCAGCAGTGGCAGCCCCGACAAGGTTCCATCTTGAACCTGAAACACATTAAGAAAATGCACTGTGAAAGGTGCAGCGCCCTTCAGCCTTGCACATAGTTTCTTCAGGCATCCCCCCCCCCCCCGGTCATTAAAGTTGTTTAAAGAAAACTGTAGCTAAATTGAAAGCGGCTCTTGTGTTAACAAATTTCCGTAAGAGGGTTGATTGATTAGCTAGGGGGTTGTTTTTGTTCAATTAAATATGTATCTCTTTTAAAATTGGAGTTATGCTTTCCACAGGAAACTGCTGTTCTTAATTTTTAATCACCCAATTTTGCCTCAAACCTTATTTTTATCTTGTAATGAAATTTAATTTTGTTGCCTGCCTTTTCCTTAAAGGTGTTATCAGTGGAAATATGGGACTGATTTATATTGAAGCACAAGATTGTATCCATTCTTGGAGACAAAACTCATGATTGGCAGCCCCATGTGATGTATCTTTAGCTGGACTGTACCACTTTAGACTGCAGGTGGGGTAACAAAAATACAAATGTGCTCATTTGTTTTTAATTTACTGCACTTCTGACACAACTATGTCAGGCTAGAATAGAACTTTCTCCCAGACATTCTAGTTTTGGATGTGTGTGTGCGAATAGGTTTTGATGTAGGGTAGCATCTGATTTCTCCACCTGCAGTCTGAAATGCAACACCTAGATCTCATGAGGCTGCTAAGAATGCTATTGGAAGAAACTATCTGGTTGTCATTTTGGACCACCTAACATGGCTTTGATTGGCATAGAAAATAGATAAAATGCAGTACACTTTAGCATTTGTTGTCCATACTATATAGTGACCGGTGAACCGAACCTCCATGCAGACCAATTTCTGTTAGCATCCTTCTGTAATGGATATTTAACATTCCTTAATGATAGCGGTTAATGAATGAAATACAAACCAACCCACCTCATTTCTGCCTTTTGGTCTTCTCCAAGCTAATGGGCACTAAATCAATATCCACCAAAATATTCCTATTCCCCATGTCTTTTCCCTCTACAAAAATGCTAATTTGAACAGCAGTTCATCCATCTCAGTTGAAGTAAAGTAATCATGTTAAATCTCAAGGTGGTATTTCTTAGTGAAATGAAGGCATATTGTTACCTGCATGGGTTGTAAACTAGAACATTTTTGTATTGCTTTATTTATTGCCTGTGTGCCTGGTCTCAAGAGTTGTTTCCATATTCTAGGCATAATCTATAATGACCATCCTAGTGACCTATTTCTAAAGTGTTAGTTGGAAATTTAGACATGCACAGGATTGTGCTGCTAATGTTGTGACTATAATCTGTTTTGTGAGGGTATATATCTGAAAAGTAGGATAGAAATGTATTGACTAAATCATTTAGAAAGACATTGTAGTCACATGCTGGCCATTCTAGATAATGCAAAACATCAGCGGTATTTTGCAGTGAGTTGAAATATGCCCAGGCTCTTAAACAGTTTTTACAAATCTGTAATTAAATGTTGATTAATATCTAAGGCTGCCCAAATGGTAATCCAGTCTCTCTTACCCCATGGGACCTACTTGAAATGCAAAATAAGCTAGTTATGGTCCACAAACTTTTCAGTTGCCCCCCACACCTTATATTTAGGAGTTGGTAGATTAATGCCATCTTCTTAAGATGTTTACATTTCATATAAACTGCTGTGGACCGTTAACACATACAGAGAGTTTACTTGGGCATGAAAAGTTAATTGAACTCTAGTTTAACTCTATACTTTCTCTAAGTGACAAGTTTAGCACATCAGCACTGTTCAAAACATTTGCATTTATCTTCGCTCACAGTCTTGACACCTATAAGAATTCTCCTTTAATGTGTGAAAAAGGGAAAGTGTGTGCTCATTTATCATAATCTGTGGTGAGGCTTTAGTGTAAATATGCATTCACATGATCAAACTTAACTTAAACTGAATTCTGAGAAATTAATCAGCCTCACTCACACTGGTTTAATATACAGCTGGCCCTGTGGAGACGCATGTAGAAGACAGCATCACAATACATGACAGGTTACAATGTTGTCATATTTCCCATTTAAATCACCATATAAACTTGCAGGAAAATAATCTGCCTACTAAAATTGGGACAGGGTAGGTAGTATCTGCATAATTATTCCCAAATTCTTTAAAGGCACAATCCTATGCATGTTTAGATAGAAAAAAAGTCCTACAACTCCCAGCATTCTCGAGGGAACACTGGGAGCTGTGTGACTTTTTTTTTTTTTTTGGTCTAACATACATGCATAGGATTGTGCCCTAAATAGCTTGGTTTGTTCTTCAAAGTATATCTGATATGCTGCAAGACAGAAATATGTAATGGTTACCATTACCAGGTTTGAGTAGGTATATTGATTCCTGTTGGAATTTATTATTAGTTGTTGTTATGCCACAGTATCTTTTCATGCAGTACAGGTAGCTGGCTAACTTAAAGTTATGAACTCTTATTTTCTCAAGAGAGATTTTGTTATATTAAAACTTCCCAATGAAGCAAGGAATTTTTATTTTTCAAAATGGAGAATAATCACAGCTTTCAATATTCTTTATGTATTACATTCAGACATTTGCTTAAAAGAGACTGCCAAGGGGTTTAAAGTACATCTTCCCTAAATAGGAATGAACTGGGACTTTGCAGTTATACTAACAAATTTAAACTTGTTGGGCAGCACAATCCCATGAGGGTGCCTGCAACCCTCCAAAGCCAGAGGATTGCGGGCATCCCGTGCAGGACGGGGAAAGCGCAGGGGACGGGATATCCTCCACACTCCCCTCGCCCTGAAAAACATCTAGAAGGGTGATTTCGGCTGTCTAGATATTTTTCCTCTCCTCATGAGGAGGAGAGGCTGAGGCGCTGCCTGCAGTCCTTGGAATCTGGTGGAGCCTCGCCCCGCCCCGCCCCCAGGAACGCCCCCATGGGGGAACCGAGCAGAGTCTTCCATGCTCGGTTCCCTGCAGTTTCCTTCCAGCGTGGAAAGAACCACACCAGTTACAAGGTATGGGGGCGGCCACTCTGAGGCACTGTGACCTCAGAAGATATTTCCGAGGTCACATCACCTTCTATGGCAATTTCTATGTCTCCCCAGACAAGGTTGGAGGGATATAGGATTGCACCTTACCGTAAGTCTTTTCTTATTACTATTACCAAGTTCTTAGGGTGTTTACATACAATTTGGAGTGCATTCTCTTGCCAACTTCATTAAGACCTTCCTATATGTGCACCTAAGCCTTAATATCTATTGCCAACAAGAAAATAGTTGACATAAAGAGGATCCTGGGAAACCAGCAGAGGCCCATCTTTTATGCAATCTGTTCCATGTAAATGCCGTGAATCCCTATCTTTTCCACCAGGAATCCATGGGTAAATAATCCTTTACTTCAGGAGTGTTAAAACTCAGGACCCTGGACCAAATCCACCTGTGGGCAAAATCTGGCTCACTGGGGTTTCCAGATACCCTTTCCCCCAATTGCTGATCATTTGGCTGGCTTCCTGGCTGGCTTCCTGGCTTTTCCACGGGTTCCCCCCATTCTCAAAGGTTGAAATGCCTCCCCTAAGGCTTTGTGACTGGCAGGAAGAGCTTTAGGCTACAATGTGCTGGTAGTTTTGTTCCACCCCTTTTACCTTTGCCCCCCCCCCCCCGCTGGAATCTGACCCCCCAAGAGCTTCTCTGAAATTGAATTTGGCCCTCTTTCAGATTTAAGTTATAAGTTTGTAGTTTTAAGATTGTGTATGATTATCAACCTGACATGATATATGTTGCTATATGAGGGGTGAATGGTTGAAATATCTGCACATTAAAACAAAACAAAAAAAACCCTGAACATAAAAAGGATTGTGTCGGGATAGAAGTTCTAATGCAGACTACTGCTTGTTATGATTCTTTTGAGTGTGCAGGGAAACTTTGCTTTGCTACACGAGGGGGTGTTCAAGAGGAACAGATGCATCATGTGAGCCTGCTGGTCATACGTTTTATACAGAATGCAAGAGCGATCTCTAGCGTCATTGTCAGATGAATTGTTCTATGCAATTTTGCTCAATACTAGTAAATGGGAAAAAATCACAGGGATTATGTTGAACTGAAATAACCCAAGGAGGTGAGGTAGGAGGAAGGGGGCATCTTAGGACTCAACTGATGGCTTACGCTGGCTCAGCTTGTCTTGAGTGTGGAAAGCTAAGCAGGGTCAAGCCTGGTTGTTACTTGGATGGGAGACCCCTCCTCTAGTTTCCTGCATTGAGCAGGGGGTTGGACTCGATAGCCTTGTAGGCTCCTTCCAACTCTATAATTCTATGAAATCTATGATAGCCTTGCAAACATTAATTGTGGGAACCAAAATCATAGCCAAACAGAACAAACCCAACAGTGTGTTGGTTTGACGCGTGCCACCATCAGTGATGGGAACTGCACTGTATGTTTGGTTTGTTAATGAAAGATTAAACCTTGGGCCTTGAAACCATAATCCTCCTTGACCACTGTGGAGGGTAAATACCTTGGCATATTGGAAATAGACCTTAGAAGCACATGTTGAACTTTCCACTTTGGCAGCAAGGAAATGTCTACACATCGCATTAGGAAAGAGTAAAATTAGCCAACAGTCTGGGATGTGTATATTTTGTCATCGAATTTGAGAAGTAATTAGAAAATAAGAAGCCTTGCTATTCAGGAGGTCAAATTGTAGCTGAAGTCTGTTGCCCATTGCTGTGATTGTCCCATGGAAATCATTTGTTACTCCCTATGGCAGGGGTCCCCAACGTGACGCTTGTGGGGACCTCCAATGGAGCACTCCACCCCCTCCCCCTTCAAAAAAATATTTTTAAAAACCTTGAAAAATGTTGGGGCATCAGGCTGCTGCATATCAGAGGTTGGTGGGCAGGCAGAGAAGGAGAGCTGCTTTCTGACCCTGCACAATCTTCCAGCCACACAGACCTTTGCCCTTTGATCGCTCTCTCTCCACTCCCAGCCTCTAGCCTGGCTCTTTCTCTCCCCGCATCCCCATTCCAAGCTATTTCCCTCCCTTCCCCATCCCTAGCTGCCGCCTCTCTCCCTTTCTAGCCTGGCTCTTTCTCTCCCGCTCCCCCTTTGCCTTACTATTTCCCCCTCCCGCCCAGCCTTTAGCCTTGCTATTTCTCTCCCACCTCCTTAGCTCACTGTTTCTTTCCTTGCTTTCTCCCCTCTACCCCTTTGCCTTGCTATTTTCCCCTTCCTGCCTGCCTCTAGCCTCACTGTTTTTCTCCCCCCACCCTCCGTTAGCTCACTTTTGACTAGCCAGGCCCTCATGGCAGCCATTATGTGACTAGCCACATCCTCTGTGGGAGCCATTTTGTGATGGTGCCCACAGCAGTCTCTCAAATTCCCAAGTGTGCCCAATGGTCCAAGAAGGTTGGACCATCACATACTTTGGCATGTAGTGAGCTGGACTGTATGTGCTAAGCTACCACACAGCCTACAGTGTCCGTTGTCTCAGAGCAACTGCAGCCGGAACTGTCTGGTGGCAGCACATGGGTAAACCTTGCAATAGGGGCCAGTCCCTGTGGCGAGCTCCTGCATATAAAATTGCTCACCATGTGGAGCAACCACTACACATAAGCGATCTTAAAGTGGGTTCCATGTGACAACTGCTTTGCATGAAGCAGCCCTTAGCAATTCTTTAGAAGTTGGTACAGTTGTATAAGTTGATAAAGAACTTCATCTTTGCAAATAACTACCTAAGTTTTTGATATATAAAAATGAATATAAATCTATTGCCCTAGGACTGCAGAGTTGAAGGGAAATGCATCCTGGCCTCTGCCATCGGCTAGGGAGTGAAAGGCTGACGGTCTCTCTGTGTGTGTGTATACTTAAAGGCAGGGAGGCCCACCGGTACAGATCAAATGATATTGCTGATATTACGTAACTTCAAGAATTGGTACTTAAAGTTTTCTTTCCTCTTCCCTCCCCATTCCTTTTTCCTTTTGTACTGTCTCTCTTAGATGGTGAGCCTGCAGGCAGGAACTCTTATATATCGATCTCTGAACAGCATTTAGAACATTTTAGGTGCTTTATATCAGATAAAAAATAATGAAATATAATGGGGGCCAAAATCTTGGGTTACTGTATTTTATAATATGCTAGAAAACTTGTCTGTTATTACTAGATTTTTAAACTGTTGGTATCTCTCTTTTTTTGTACTTTTACACTCCTCTGTTCTCAGATGTGCACTATGTTAAAAAAACAAAAAACCAACCTTCTGATTTAAATTAATAAATGAATCTAACCCCTTCAGTGTGTGTGTACATCCTTAATCCTCTTGATATTATTTATACCATGCCTTAAATGTAACATGGTGCCTTATTTACACAGTTACATAAGCAACATTAGCATGTCCCTGCTATATACCTTGGGGTGGGGTGGGGAGTGGGAATGCCATTTGTTGCTCCATCTCGGGCAGCAAAATATCAGTCCAGCCCTGAAGATCTCAAACTACCAACTGTTGGCTATATAACCCATTCAATTTTGAATAGGTTATCTGTCTGCAACATGAGAATGGAGAAGTCACTGGGTGAAATCCTGGCCTTGCTGAAAGCAGTGACTCTTCATGGTGTTTAAAAGATATTTCCAGGCATTTGCTCTGCAGATCTAAAATGGAATGTATGATATCACACACAAGGTGGTGATCTTGCACAGTCTTCCAGAGGAGAAACTTTTAAAAAAGCTTGCCTTTATTTAAAGTTTAATCCCCAAAGCATTGTCAGTTAAGCAGCTTCGAAAGGTACACTGCCACATGTATTTGGTGGGACTGTAAGGAAATTATTTTGGAATATAAAATAAATTATAGGGCGTAAACTACCAACAGCCCTTTCTGTTCTACTCTTGGGTAAGCTTGATGATGTGACCTCAAGGCTTGAGGTTACTAGTGCCTGTATCAATGAACCTGATCTTTCAAAGGGAGTGCAACCCCATCCAGAACAGGCAATGAGTCTATCTCCCGGACTCAGTAACCACTCACCCACAGGGCTTCCGTCTTGCCAGGATTCAGCCTCGGTTTATAAGTCTATCTTAATCCCTCACTGGGCAGTCAACTTAAAAACCCTCCCTGCAGAGTTGACATCTTCTCATCACATATTCCAACAAGAAGTACTTCCATTTATCTGTCCTGAATCCCCCACCAATTAGCTTCATGGGATGGTGCTGGGTTCTAGTATTAAGAGAGAAAGAAAAATGTCTCCCTGTCCACTTTCTCCACACCATGCATAATTTTGTACACCTTTATCATGTCTGCCTTTTTTCTAAGCTAAGCAATCCTAGCTGGTGTAATCTTTCTTCAAAGGGGAGTTGCTTCAGCCCCTAGATCATTTTACCGTAGTTGCCCTTTTCTGTCCTTTTTCCAACTCCCACGTGCATAGGAAGTGCTGAGGGAGAAGCCGATAGCCCAGGCTGCTGCCCCAACCTGGCACCCTCCAGACGTGTTGCACTACAACTGCCATTAGGCTGGCGGGAGGGGGAGGATGGGAGTTGTAGTCCAACATGTCTGGAGGACGCCAGGTTGGGAAAGCCTGCGATAGCCCAATGCCAGGGCCTATTAAGGCGGCACCTCTTAAGCACATTTGCTTGTCAGCGAGCCCTCCCCCCTCCGCCTTGAACACAATGGGGCTTCCTTTCGAGTAAACACACTCGGATTTCTCTGCACGGTGACGGAAGGTTTATATTTTCAAAGCCTGTTTTTCCAGGTAGGGCAGGCAGGTGGCTTCACTTTCGGTCACCGGCTTCTTCTCGCTCGCCTGGAAACGTTAAGAATAATCCCCTCCACCCGTTCGGCTGCTGGTGGCACAACTTCCAGGCGATTCCTGTCACCGCAAGAAGCCGCCTTCCCCTTTGCTTCCTGGCGGAGGACCTGCCCCCTGCCCTGCCGCCGGGGTAGCTTGGGGCATAAAAAGGCCGCAGGCAGGTGTGGCCAAAAAAAAACCCACGAACGAAGAAGAGCGAAGTTCAGCTTCCTCCTTCCGGCTAGAACGGGAGTCTGCCGGCACAAGGAACGGAGTGTCCAAGTCCGACCCAATCCATTACCCTGTCCGCAGTTGCCTACAGAGAATCGGGGAAGGGGCGGGGGTTCCCTTGGCAACACACACCGAGAACGACCATGAGAGCGGGCTGCAATAGTGAGTAGTACTGGCGCCAGGCTTCTCCATCTTCTCCCACCCCCGCGCCGCATTTCCTCTTTCCTGGCCTTTCCGTTTCTTTAAGCCAGGATCCTGGTCTGGCGGGACTGTTTCACTTTTCCCTTCCGAGTGGGACTTCGCTTGTCCCGTCGGCTCGCATGAACCAGGACTTATTTTGGAGCGCGGGTGAAATGGCGCGAGTCTCTGAGCACGCACAGAGTGCTTTCCCCTCGGTAAAGAGCAATCGCAGCTCGTCGGGGACCGAGGAGGGCAGGACGCGAGGTGGGAAACCTTGCCATTCCTCGGTTTAGAAATTAAACCCTGTCCCTGGGGACAGAGGGGATCTTTTCTGTCTGAACGAGGCTGCTACAAGGGAGCTTCTTGTCGGCAATCGGGTAGGTATGTGGGAGTGTTGTTTTGTTTAACTAGTCATGATGGCAAGGGCGAGACCAGCCTGGCCCCATACATCCGCCAAAGAAGGAACAGCTGCAGGGAGCTTGTTTTGCCCTTCCCTGTCAGCAGAAAAGAAAAGAAAAGAAAAGAAAGAAAAACCTATAACAGTGATGGCGAACCTTTTTGAGCCCGAGTGCCCAAACTGCAACACAAAACCAACTTATTTATTTCAAAGTGCCAACACTGCAGTTAAACCTGAATACCAAGGTTTTAGTTTTAGAAAAACAACTCATACAGTTGTCCGAACTAATTAACATCTTTTGTCTTAAAGAAAAACACAATAACAGAGCTTTCAATGATACAAACAGGTTTTTGTTGGGGGAAAAATCAACTCAAAAAATTATTATAGTACTACATTGTACACATAGCCTGATATACAAACTTTTTAAATAATTGGGCACGTGTATTTTTGGATAAGGGATTCTCAACTTGTAATATGATTATATGCCAGACTGAAATTGTATGGGGCAAGCTTTACTCCGGGTCCTTTCCCTGCTTCTACAGGTGTCGGATTAGTAAAAGTCAACCTGTACTAGGATGAGCAAGATAAACAAGAAAACTAAACGTGCTTAACACATTTTAAACACTTTATGTCTTGGACTGCAAACACTGCATTATTAGGTAAAAGTTTGCATTGGGCACGCTTTTGCACAATTAATGTGGTTTTTGCTATTGCATGCATGCTGATAATTTGTCAAACCTTGGCTCATACTCCGTTAGTTTGAGAGCAACACATGCAACACTCAGGTCAACTGTAGGGCTTTACATCCAAGCCATGCTCTGTGCACCATTCTTCAAAATCTTTTAAATGTGATAACAATGTAGAAAAGAATTCTGTAACAGGAATTCTAGAATAAAATCATTTTGTTCCACACTGAGAAAGAACAAGATCATTCGTATTTTGCAGCAGGGGACGGTCCCACAGAGAGGTCCCTGTGTGCCAGCTGTGGCACCCGTGCCATAGGTTCGCCATCACTGACCTATAATAACCTTTTAACTAAGAGCTGGTCCCTGAGTTTTGCTTTCTTCCTCCTCCCTCCCAATCCCTTTTCCTTTTGTGTCATGTCTTTTAGATTGTAAGCCTGAGGGCAGGGACTGTCTTATTATTAATCATCTTTGTAAGCCACTCTGGGAGCCTTTTCTGGCTGAAGAGCGGGGTATAAATGCTGTAAATAAATAAATAAAAGATAAATAAATCTATCACCTCCAGTATCTGAGGCAGCATGCCTCTGTATACCAGTTGCTGGGGAACATGAGCAGGAGGGTACTTTGTACTCAAGTCCTACTTGTGAGCTTCCCACAGGCATTTGGTTGTGTGAATACAATGCATGACTAGATAGGCCTTTGGTCTGATCCAGCAGGACTCTTCTTATATTCCTAGTATATTCCCTCAGAGTCTCCATTTAAGAGTACATGAAGTTGCTTAGGCTAAAACACAGGTTCTCAAACTTTCATTATAGTAAGCCTTCCCAAATCAACCTGGGGGCTGGGCAGGGGAAAGAGGGAGGTTGAACTGTCGCTTGTACCCTGGACCTCAAGGAAAGAACTAGTAATCATGTAAGTGTGTCCTGTAGGTTCAGAATCAACTTCCAGTGCACATTTTACTGTCTTGCGCAAACAAGATAGATATGTTATAGGGATGGGGGGATTAGGATTGCACCTGCTAATTTTTACCTCCAGGAGTTGATCGTGGGTTTAGCACAGGTTCAGAACGTGTGATCTGTCTCTACCCTCCGTTTTTGCAGAGTAGAGATCATGTACTCGGAACCCATGTGCATTGGGAATGGACTGCGTAGAAGTTAAGAACTGCTGGCAGGAGCAGCAGACCCAGTTCACCACCACCCCCTTGTACACTTTTGCCTAGTTTGATTATTTGTATGTACAGGGCTTTTGTTACCATTTTTGAAAGGGTAATAACACAAAATCCCCTGATAAGTCTGTGGAATTGTTATGATTATTTTTGAGAGCCAGGGTAGTGAATAGAGTGTTTGAACTGGGATTGGGGGAAACCTGGGTTCTAATCCCTGCTTGTCTTGGTTACCTTGGGCCGGTTGTACTCTCTTGGCCTAACTGCCTCACAGGGTTCTTGTGAGGATAAAGTGGGTGTGGGGTGCAGTGGGGAGACACACAGTATACATCCCCCTGAGTACCTTGGGGAAAGGACAGGACAAAAAATTTCAGAAATGTAGGGTACCTTGCCGCTTGATATTAAGCGGATCCTAAGGGCGCAATCCTATGCATGTTGAGACAGAAAAAAGTCCTACAACTCCCAACATGCCCCCAGGCAGCATGTCTAAACATGGATAGAATTGTGCCCTAATTGTGACTTCCTTGTACTTCCTCAAAGATTCCTGTTTTTCTGTAGCTCTCTGTATTTTTCCTCTGCATTTTGTCTCATTCTACGTTCTCAGCTCCTCCTGCTATCTTCCTTGTTTTTTTAGAGAAAGAAGGGAGAAAGACTCTGTGCTTGCCATCAAGGGCTTGGCTGTTTGCACCTGCCTTGCCCTACCCTTAGGCCTGGCAGCTGTCACCAGAAGGAACTGAGAGTGGATTTTCTGGCCTTTTGAGTGTAGTTATAAACGTTTATGGATGTCATTAGGGATGATTGCCATCAGCCTTCGTACCAGTTTTGGTGTGCAAAGGAAGACACCACAGTACATGTCCATAAATATAGTGGGAAAGAGTTTGTGGTCCACCAGGTGAAACATTTTCTCTTATATTTCAAGGTGAAATGATGACTGCTGATTCTGGGAAGATGGGAGGGGTATCTGATGTAGTATAATCTCTCTACACACTTGAGAGCATTTCAAGCTGCTCTGTCACCACTGCACCAATTGCACACAAACTGTTATAATCTGTGTAGTGTAACTTGTCTGTCATCCTACGTTCTCCAGGAAGATTCTCACACCCCTAGGGCTTTAGAGTTCATAACCTCTCACTCAGTCTTTCTGCAAATATGATTGAAGACTTAAACAGAATTATCAAGAGAAATGGAGATTTCCACTGTTCTCTTCCCTTTCTCCCTTTGAAGCCACCTCTTGTTTTAAAAGGCGAATTAGAAAAGGCTGTCTGCATAGAAGTGAATTTGGCATTCCTTTGGCAAGAGACCCCTGCAAAACATTTCAGATCAGATCCAACTAACAAACCGTTTCCCCCTTTTAGTTCCTGTGAAAGCAAATGGATCAAAGACAGCTAAATATTTACATCCATCTTGGACATTCTACTGGTGCAATGGAACTACTTAGGCTTTTGGCTATATGGAGAATAGCAGCTTTAATGATCCAAAAGAGCAGAGCAGAAGAACTAGAGATGTATGTAATTTGTTGTAAGAGGGCACAACAGCAGTTCCTCCAGTCACTGAATAATTCCTTCATATTTTTCTATTGATGCCTTACTTAGGGCACAATCCTATGCATGTTTAGACAGAAAAAAGTCCTACAATTCTCAGTATGCCCTACACCAGTGATGGCGAACCTGTGGCACGCGTGCCACAGCTGGCACACAGGGACCTCTCTGTGGGCATGCGAGCCATAGGTCGCCAGATCGCGAAAACCACTACTCCCCCCCTCGCCCGCCGGCAGCCGGAACTGTCAAATCACCACCGCAAGATGGGAGATCCCTGCTACATTCCTATCTACGGTGGACCGTCCCCTTCTGCATTCAGCGTCCGCGTCGGGTTTCCATAGTAACTCCTCTCCAGTCCTTCTTCGCCGGCCTCCTCACGCAGGCACACTCCAATAGGCCAGGACGGTGGAACGCATCTCCCCCCCCAGAAGCGGACTGCACAGGCGCCCACTGGAACGCAGAGCAGGAGGAGGCCTGGAACGGGAGCACGCACCTTTTTTTAAAGCACTAGTCTACTACCGCATGCCTCTCTACATCTCCAAAGCAATCAGCAGGACAGCAGGTAGGATTCATCTCATGATCAATTGTTGGAACTTAGGAAATTATGTATTTATTTATCAATTTACTGGTATATAGGAAATTTATCTATGGGCTTTATGAACATTATCTGTTGCTCTCAAACTAACGGAGTATGAGCCAAGGTTTGACAAATTATCAGCATGCATGCAACAGCAAAAATCACATTAATTGTGCGAAAGCATGCCCAATGCAAACTTTTACCTAATGCAGTGTTTGCAGTCCAAGACATAAAGGTTGTTTTTAAAATGTGTTAAGCATGTTTAGTTTTCTTGTTTATCTTGCTCATCCTAGTACAGGTTGACTTTTACTTTTACTAATCCAACACCTGTAGAAGCAGGGAAAGGACCCGGGGTAAAGCTTGCCCCATACAATTTCAGTCTGGCATATAATCATATTACAAGTTGAGAATCCTTTATCCAAAAATACACGTGCCTAATTATTTAAAAAGTTTGTATAAATTCCCTTCAGGCTATGTGTACAATGTAGTACTATAATAATTTTTTGAGTTGATGTTTTTTTCCCAATAAAAAACTGTTTGTATCATTGAAAGTTCTGTTATTGTGTTTTTCTTTTAAGACAAAAGATGTTAATTAGTTCAGACAACTGTATGAGTTGTTTTTCTAAACTAAAACCTCAGTATTCTGGTTTAATTGCAGTGTTGGCACTTTGAAATAAATAAGTTGCTTTTGTGTTGCAGCTTGGGCACTTGGGCTAAAAAAAGGTTCGCCATCACTGCCCTACACGCTGGGAGCTGTAGGACAGACATGCATAGGATCTCGCCCTTAATCTGGGAAAAGGACAACGTATATGGCTAGTACTATGGTAATCTGAGATGCACCCCCCTTACATTATCTTCTCACATGAGTGAGACTATCACTGGATAGGGGTGTAGAAGGTGGATATGGGCTTTCTGCACTTTTATTGCCATTGTGCCCACTTCCATGTGCACCACACTTGGTTAGTCCAGGAAAGAATCTACAGACCTACTTTGACAGTCCTCGCTAGCTTTCTTTGTCCGAAACAGTAGATTCACTCCCCCCCCCCCCCCATGCACAGTTCTCATCACATGAGTGAGATGATTGTGCTGCACTAGGATTAATATAGTCAGTTTAATCATAGTCACGTTGTTGTTTGTATACGGTTTTTCTTGTTACACATTACACTCAAAGTGGTTCACAATAAAGCATGACAAAAACAAATATAAATACATCAACAATAAATACATTGCTCTCCATAAGATTATTTTGGTATAGGCTTCAGTTGGGAGTTTCTAACGTTCCATGCTCCCTGCATCTACAATTCTGATAGGATTTATATGTGTGTGTGTGTGTGTGTGTGTGTGTTGATTTTTCAGTCACTGTTTTTGCTAACCCCAAGCATAGAGATCTGATCTCTGCTATGTGAGGATTCGGTGAGACCTGAATGATACAAGAAAAGCAGACATACCTTAATCCTGGTTATTATCAATCCTAATGGTAGGAATAATGACTGCTTTACAATTACAGGACTCGTAACTTTGTACTGCTACAATAGCTCTATTTTTTAAAAAATATTTTATTAAGTTTCTGCTTGACAATACACAAATTAAACAAAACCATAAAAAGACGGAGGGGAACTAAAAAATAAAATTTTAACTGAAAGCAAACAGACAAAAAATAATTTTACATCCGTGTTACATCACTTATAAGTAGTAAAAAATAACTTGGGTAGTTACTGAGTTTAAGGTTTTAAGGGGCCTGCTTTTGGCCTAAATAGTTTAATTAAACAACAATTGTGTAAAATCAATACATTTTTCATTTCATTCTTTATGGTATCCGCAACGTTTTATATTGTGAAGGAATATTATGTTGGTTTCCCATCCTATTCATATAAACAATAAAATCATGCCAAATCACATAAAATGAATCATGTTTACTTTGACCCTATGGGACATTTTTTCCATTAAGGCCATTTGCCATACCATATTGGACCAGTAATCAAAACCCCGAAAACTGAAACCCTACCAAAATCTTGCAGTTGTGAGCCTGGCAGCCACAAGTGGGTAATTAACTCCTTACTAGTGTACAATCTTTATTACAGTCAATAGACCATTCCTCACACAATATAGTACAAACAACTCAGTTAATTAGACACGTGAAAACGGGAAGTCAAACATAATCTGGTAAAGATAGGCTGGTTCAGAAATTTGGCCACTTGCTCAGTGATTAACTTATCAGAGCTGCTGAGTAATAGTTATTAAAAATTCCGTAGGGTGCCCAGGAAAAGATGGTAGAATAGGGTAGATCAGGTCTTTCCTGGCCCTATGGTAGAAGCTGCAGGAAAATAAAACATGCTGTATGGATTCTACCTCAAAGTTATTACATGGGCAGCATCTTTCAGAAAGTGGAGTTCCGTTATATCTGCCATCCAGCAATTTAGAAGGGAGAGCATTAAATCTTGCTAATGAGAATGCTCTCCTAAATTTGGGAATCATCAGCCAGCATAGATAAGGCAGCCCCTCCTTGGTACAAAAAAAGCTGGCAGACCCAAGGATAGAGGAGAGCAGGGGCCCCTGGCAGCTCCCTGTAATTCTTGTAAATCAATGTCCAACAACCTCTGTTTCACAGTTGATTTAGCACTAACTAATGCACTAGATAATAACATATCTGGTGAAAGCCCTACCAAGATGATTTTATTTATCATGGCCTTTGACCAGGGGGATTCAAAAGAGTCCGACCAGATCGTATAAACCAAAGAGTCTATCGGGAGTGCCAGTCTGCAGCGAAGCCAAAAGTGGATGACTTGAATCCAAGCTAGGCAGTTTATCAAGTGCAGTCCAGCTTCTAATTTTAATGCAGCTCCAGATACACATCTGGGGACACCAAATAATACCCTAAGGAAGAGCGATTGAATACCCTCAAGTGAGCATTTAGAGCCTGGGAACCACAACGGGACCCCATATAGTATCTCTGTGAGACAATTTTTGCTTTAAAAACCTGGACAGCTGCTGGAAGGAATTTCCCACCCCTAGAAAAAAGAAGCGGGTTATTGCACCCATATTCGACTCTGCTTTAGACTTGGCGCACTTCCCCTGCACGTTCCATGAGACAGTTTTGTGGAACCATATGCCCAGATATTTGAAAGTGTCCACTTGCTCAATTCTAGAGCCTCCCATAGACCAAGATAGTCTGACCTTACACTTAGAAAAGACCAATACTTTGGACTTTTTGTGATTAATTGTAAGGAGGTTTTCAGTACAATAATTAGAGAAACCGCACAGCAGTCTCTTAAGGCCCAAACTGGTCTGTGAAATCAAAACTGCATCATCTGCGTACTGCAGAAGAGAGATTCTTGTAGAACCAATCTTAGGCGGGGAGGGCAATGGCTCCAACATTTGCGGAAGATCTGCCAAATATAAGTTGAACAAAATAGGAGCCAACACGCAGCCTTGTTTAACACCACGGGACATTTCAATTTCACTGGTAAAAGGACTTTGTGGGTTACAACGGATTCATGCAGAAGTGTTAAAATGCAAGGACTGAATCAGAAACAGAAGTCTTTTATCGATGGAGAGATGGTCAAGTTTATGCCAGAGGTGTATACGGGGTATGGAATCGAATGCAGATTTTAAATCAATAAAGGCTGCAAATAGTTTGCCGCCTTTAGGGGAAGAATATTTGTAGGCCAAATGGGCCAAGACCAGACAGTGATCAAGAGTAGAAGACCCAGATTTGAAACCAATCTGCTCTTTTCCCAACAGGTCGTGCTCATTTATCCAGGCTTTCAATTTGAGGCCTAGGTAGCTGGCATTAGACCTTCCCTACTATCGATAGTAAGCTAATGGGCCGGTAGTTAGATGGATCTGCTCTAGAACCATGTCTAAATATTGGAATAATAAAGGCTTTCAGCCAAGCTACCAGAATGATGCCTGATTGGTTTATCAAGGAAAATACAGAAGCCAACATCAGAGACCACCAACTAATGTTACTCTGAAGTAACTCAGCAGGAATACCATCAGGGCCCGTGACCTTCCCTTTCTTAAGCTGGAGGATTAAACCCTCCACAGTGACAGGGTCGACTGGTTGCCATTCAGGCACTCCTGGAGGTAGACAAGGGAGGGAATTTCGAGGGCCACTGTCACTGAAAACAGCTCGAAAATGGTTCTCCCAGGCATTAGCTGGAATATGGCACACTGGATTGTCAGAGCTATTACTTAAGGCTCGTGATATTAGCTGCCAAATAGTTTACTGCTGTGAGTTACCGATGCCGCTATCAACATTTGCCATGCTTCACAGGTGGCTTCATTCTTTTTATGGCGTAAAAGTTTCTTGTACTCTTTCTTAAGCTCGAAATAAGAATGCGGGAGTTGCTTTTTGTTGCTTGTACTATATGTTCTATATGCATGTTGGACTAATCGCTGAGATTTAATGCATTCCCAGTCAAACCATTTATTCCCTGAGGGTCTAGGGTTTCATTGGAAAGATCTTGTAACACCAGTACTGGTTGATTTTCATAAAGACCTTACCTAACTCTCTAAGAGAGTGCCGCACCTCCTGCTTTTTTGTTAAATCTAGCAAAACAAATTATAATGTCTCTTGAAGGGGCACTCTGTTTGGGTTTGATCCTGAGGGCTCTGTGTACTCTCTCAAAATCATCAACTGACAATTCCAGTGTTGGGATTAATGTCTTAAACCACACAACAATAAATTCGGATAAACTGTCCCATTCAGCGCCCTCTTTAACCCCACGTAAGTGCATATTAACCCTTCTCATTCTGTTCTCAGCTTCTGCCATCATTGCTTTAATTTCTCGGTTCTCCCTTTGTAATTTTTTCAATTGTTTGTCTTGTAAAAGACTTAATTCCCTAGCCGCTGAGGCAGTTTCTGCTGTGCCTTCTAATTTAGAGGTCAGTAATTTCAATCTTGCTCTCTAAGGGAGACATCAGCTCCTTCCATGTATCAGTCAGAACTGTTTTGAGGGAGGCTAGTTGATTCATGAATTGTTGATTTAAATTTTCAACAGTAATTTCCAGAGCACCAGCGTCCATCGCTATGATGGATTCCTCCCCTCCTTTCCCTCCTCTTAGCACTACTTGTCTTTCTTTAACTCTAAAGTAGGCTGTTATGCTAGCAATTTTGGCTCGAAAAGGATGGGCGGTCATCCCGCCCCCCCCCCCCCAGGGCCAAATAGCTGAGATAACAGTCTTGGGGCAGAAGTTTTGCCTTAAATCAAAAAGCCTCTTCACGGAGCTCACTTTTCCTTGCGGCCATCTTCTCGATCATCTTGCCATTCCCCCCACCCTCACCATTTTATTTATTTATTTGTTTGTTTGTTTGTTTGTTTGTTTATTTATTATATTTATACCCCGCCTTTTTTCCTGCAAGGAACCCAAGGCGTCTTACATAATCCTCATCCTCCTCTCCATTTTATCTCTATTCAGCTGTGAAGTCTACTTGCATTGGAGGGGGAACGCTGGCCACACCATTTCCACTGCTGACCTTGGCACATTAAGGGCACAGTCCTCTGTGAGTGTAGACAGAAAAAAGGCCTACAACTCCCAGCATGCTGGGAGTTGTAGGCCTTTTTTCTGTCTAAACTTGCATAGGATTGCACCTTAAGTTGCTTAGATACATTAGCTTTACAATCCATGGTGGTGTGTGTTCTTTTTGCTTTTAATACCTAGGGCTGACATTGTAGAAATTTTTATTTGAGGGTGAGTTAACTGAAGTTGGTGGGGCTTCTTAATGAACAAGCATTATGACGGAACCGCTCAAAAGCTGCGTACTGCTATGCCAGCCTAAGTTGCCTCCATAAAATATTATGTTTTCATCTATTTTGTGCCGTGTCTCTTTTGGGATCCCCTACTGAGTTACATAAATGTTAATATATTTTATAGAACAATGAGCTAATGTAGGCTGTTTTTTCTTCTAGCAGCAGCTAGAGTCTAGCCCTATATACATTTTCTCATCTCTTTCTTTTTCAGATTTTATAAAGTTAGGAGGATTTATCTTTGCATCTGTCTGTGCCTGGTACTTGGGATCCGTATTGGCATACATGATACCTGAAGACTCACTGATATCAACTTTGGACAATTTTCAGAACCTTGTGGAAAACCCAAAAATTAAGGGTATGTGACCACATTCTACTGCACATCTTTTAAAGCCCACTGACATCGAACATGCATTTTTGTCAAACGGTGACTGCTTTCTCTTGTGCTACCTGAAGTATGAATGGCCTGATTGTTTAGTAAAGTAGATTTTTCTCCCTGCAAGAATATGCTGCCTCTTTTGTGACCTTAAAGTTTAAACGAATGGCCACTGCCAAACTACATCTCATGGTAATGTTTAGTTAAAGCAAACGTATGTCCTGACCTAGTTCTCAGTGGTCTCCCATCGCTGCTCCACTTCACTGGCTGTATCTTGTGAAGGGCAGCAAAACCGTGATGCTATGCAGTTGCTTCCACAAAGTGCTATTGGGAGATGAAGCCAAGAGACATGAGTTGGCAGTGCTCATAGGTTTAAGGTAATACATAATTTGACTCTGATATTACTTTGCCAACTTTACTAGTTAAGGTGATTTGTCAAGTGGTGAGCCTTTTGTTTTTAAAAAAGAAAAATCTGCTTTACTTAGCAATTACAGCTTCCAGTTCCAGCACAATAGTACCGTATAAGTATTGGCCACAGTCCAAAGAATTAAGCATGTCCCAAATAATTTCAATGAACTTTAGTGTGCTTAGCTGTGTGTTGGTTAGTAGTCATGGTCTAAAGGCTTTTAAATTGAAAAAGGTAGCTTCTCTGACTGTAGATACATTTGCTACTGAGGTTTCCATATTTGGTGGATGGAGTAGTGATTAAAATCCTAAGAAACTTAGCCTTACCATTTTTTGGGTCTAGCTCTCTTGATTGCCAAAAGAAAAAGGTTGGATGTGATTCTATCATTTCCTAAAATCTCAGATACAAAAAGTTAAAAGGAACCCCAATTGGCAAATGCTGTTTTTCCATAGGGAGTTTTGATGCCCATTTGCATGTGGACATGTGTATTTTGCCCTCTGATAATAATGCGTAACTTCAGAAAGTTCAAAGTGCTTCGCAGACATTATCTCAGTATTTATTTATTATTTTAGAAAATTTATATCCCACCCTTCTACCATATTTACAGCACTCAGGGTGACTTACAAGTTACAACAATTAAAAAATACAAAATAAGTAATTAAAATGTAATTCTTACAACACCTCTCTAATTATGCCCATAGTACAAATGGGAGTTGATGCGGATCAGTTCAGACAGCACTCCAAACTATGGTTAAAGAAACTAGTGTTTGGTGGTGTCCAAATTGACAAATCATGGTTTGTGGTTGGCCATGGTTTGAAGTGGATGTGCAAACCATGACTTGGTTTCCATGCAACGACAATCAACCATAGCTTAATTTACCCATGGGGGCTGTCGCACCGTGCTGGGCACCCATGGGCACCATTTTTGCATGGTGCCCATGGGCACCTAGTTTGTTGTGTCATGCAAACCCAGGCGGCAAGGGTTGTTTGAGGGTTAGGCAACCCTCAAATAACCCATGGCTTGTTTTAGGGCAGTGATGGCGAACCTTTTTGAGCCCGAGTGCCCAAACTGCAACACAAAACCAACTTATTTATTTCAAAGTGCCAACACTGCAATTAAACCTGAATACCGAGGTTTTAGTTTTAGAAAAACAACTCGTACAGTTGTCCAAACTAATTAACATATTTTGTCTTTAAAGAAAAGCACAATATCAGAGCTTTCAATGATATAGTTTTTTGTTGAAAAAAACATCAACTCAAAAAATTATTATAGTACTACATTGTACACATAGCCTGAAGGGAATTTATACAAACTTTTTAAATAAGTAGGCACATGTATTTTTGGATAAGGGATTCTCAACTTGTAATATGATTATATGCCAGACTGAAATTGTATGGGGCAAGCTTTACCCCGGGTCCTTTCCCTGCTTCTACAGATGTCGGATTAGTAAAAGTAAAAGTCAACCTGTACTAGGATGAGCAAGATAAACAAGAAAACGAAACGTGCTTAACACATTTTAAACACTTTATGTCTTGGACTGCAAACACTGCATTAGGTAAAAGTTTGCATTGGGCATGCTTTTGCACAATTAATGCGATTTTTGCTATTGCATGCATGCTGATAATTTGTCAATCCTTGGCTCATACTCCGTTAGTTTGAGAGCAACACATGCAGCACTCAGGTCAACTGTTAGGGCTTTACATCCAAGCCATACTCTGTGCATCATTCTTCAAAATCTTTTAAATGTGATAACAATGTAGAAAAGAATTCTGTAACAGGAATTCTAGAATAAAATCATTCTGTTCCACACTGTGTGAAAGAACAAGATCATAAGTGTTTTGCAGAAGGGGACGGTCTTTTCGCGATCTGGTGACCAATGGCTCGAGTGCCCACAGAGAGGTCCCTGTGTGCCAGCTGTGGCACCCGTGTTTTAGGGTAATTCGAAGGTTGTCTAATCCTCAAACAACCTGTCACGTGGGTTTGCACAACAAGCCCTGGGAAGCGAGGTGCCTGTGGGTGTCATGCAAAAATGGCACCCACAGGCGCCTGGCACAATGCAACAGCCCCTGCGGGTAAATAAAACCACAGTGGGCTGTCATGATGTGCAAACAGTTTCCATATGTTGCCGGTGTAATGGGAGGATGAAGAGGAATGAAAACTGACACAAGCACAGTTTCTGTTGCTAGAGCAATTAAGCTAATTTCTTAAGAGATTTCACAAAGATATAATTATTAATACAACTGGGAATCCTTCAGTGCTCCCCGCCACTGAAGAAGGTTCTAGGGCATTTGACTCATGGTGTCGTCAAAAAGATGGTGCACATAAAACGTTTCACTTGTCTAACACCCAATGTTTATGACTTTTTATTCAGAAGAAACACTTGCGCCATTTCTCTTCCCCCCATAAACAAGCAATTATATTTGAAGGAAAATGTTAATCACTTTTGGGGTAGATTTGCAAACAGGAAGCTTCTGCTATAGGGTTACACTAGCTTCTCTTTGTGACCTTGGCATTTCTCAGTTAATTAGAGCCATTCTGCCATAATGTTTGCTTCTTAGACAGCATTTCATTGTTTCAGGCAATTAGTTTTTATACCAGGTAAAAGCTGTCCCATCTTTAAGGGAAAAAATAGATTTCTTTCATAAAATGGTTCCATTATTTTCTTCTACTGAAACCAAATGTCAGGCCTCTGCAAGGAGACGAACCATGGGAAACACATAGACTGGGTTCACACAACTCGCTAAACCTCAGTAGATTAAGAGGCAGAGTGGCTTGGCATGTTGTCTGAATGCTGCATGGTTTATTATTATTATTTACAGTATTTGTATACCACTCCACATCAATGGTGCATAGGGAGGGGCTTTTCAACCCTTATTTCCCCAGCTGCAGTCCTGACAAAAATAGCTTCCCCCAAAGCGTTCCCCTTGGTACCAGTAAAAGATTCCCTCATGGGACTAATAGTAGCTTTGGGAGTGTGGGTGATCTTTGTTGAGACTGTGGCAAGGGCAGAAAAGGTTAAAACTACCCTCCCAGCAAGTTCTATAAATAGGGTGTTTAGGTTTTGTTTTGTTTTTTTTACTATAAATAGCAGGTATGGAGGGATCATACCACATTCTCACGGTCTCCCTCTGTCACCTCTTAATGCTGTTCCCAACATTACAATATTATTTATTTGTTTAATTTCATTTCATTTCTATACTGCCCAATAGCCAAAGCTCTCTCTGTGGGCAGTTTACAGCAACAATATCTTGGAATTCTAAGGAGCAAGATATAAATAGCAGATGTGACTGTGAGGCATGCAATCAGGATTGTGACATGTGGGGGTTAGCACCATGTGTAGTTTGCTCCTAATATTCCCAATGTGGGTCAAGAGAAAGGACAGGGTAATATGTATGGAAGATGGTTAAGGAGTCCCATCAGTAGCAGATCCCACTATTTATCCATACCACACACCTCTTGCATGTGAAGGCAGAGTTAGTAGTAAGGGAAGAATGGATAGTAGAAGGGAGGGATAAACTTATTGCCCAAGAAAAAAGGATGAAAACAAATGGGTGATTCCATTTTTATATGCAATTCTTGGGAGAAAATGTGCAAAAGTCTTAATGGAGTAGTGAGACAACAGGGACCTATAGAGTAGTGAGACAACAGGGACCTGTTCTAAGTTCCTCTTTGCTCTCATCTTGTGATTGGTAATCACCAGTGGTCAATTCTAAGATCATTACCTGGTGAGGCTTTTGAAAAGACCCATAATAATGAAGACATTTGAACATACCTTGATGTAATGATTTAAACAGACATTTGTAACTCCTAATTTTCAACTATGAATGATGGTTGCCCAGTGTTCCAAGACTTCCTCTCTGTTTTTCATTGTAGCGCCACCCCCAAAAAGGCTGAAGTGTGACCACTGGTCTCCATGTCTGCCTGGAAGCTATGCTTTTCGCATACTCAGTGGTGGGGGCAGTGAGAAGCTTGCAAAGATCTGTTTTGAAGATGAACTGTAAGTACCAAATCATGTGTAAGGCCGCCTTTGCCATTCAACATCACTAAGCACATTGGACCTACAAATGTAAACTAGTTGGATCTTCTTCAAGGAACTGTAATAGGTGTTGCTCTGTGAGAAGCTGGGGGGGGGGGCTTACAGAAGTTAGGGAGGGGCCATAAACTCAGTGTACGCGAGTAGAGCACATGTTTTGCATCCATAAGTTCCTGGGTTCAGTTTTCCATTATCTCTTTAGATCTCTAGTTAAAATTATCTCGGATAGCAGGACTGGGAAAGACGCCTGCCTGGATCTTTGGAGAATCAGAATAGACAGGACTCGCCTAGATGGAGCAATGGTCTGACTATGTATAAGGCAGCTTCATGCGCATATCATTTTTGGAACCTTCACACAACTACAGTTTCCTTGGAACAGTGCAGGGTGCCACGAGAGTAAAATTAGTTTAAAGCTTGTTGACACAAATGTTGCATTAGTGCTCCAAATGGCTAATTCCATTGTATGCAGCAAAAATCGGTTTTGTTATTGTTTTACTGGCAGAAAGCCAACTTGAGATGACATAACTTTCTCAGTCTGCTTAAAACATTAATTAGTTTTGCCTTGTCTCTATGTATCCTGATTTCCCGCCTGGTGAAGTGGGAACTCTGGCTAGTCCTAAAAGCAGTTTGCATTGGTGCTGATGTAACCCATAACTGCGGCGAAGCACATGAGAAATCTTCAGAAAGAAGGGGATAGGGGAAGGAAGCTGGATTGGATTGCTCTCGATTGCTTAGCCCAGTGTTTCTCAACCTTGGGTCCCCAGATGTTTTTGGCCTACAACTCCCAGCATGCCCCAGCCAGCATAGCTGGCTGGGGCATGCTGGGAGTTGTAGGCCAAAAACATCTGGGGACCCAAGGTTGAGAAACACTGGCTTAGCCATAGTTAAGAAATGGAGAGGGCTGTGTGTGCACAAGCCCTCCATGGCCACCCCTTCCCCTTTCATCGTTTGAATATTTTGTCGTTCTGTGTGGACTGTTGTTGTATAGAGTACATTTTCCTGCCAGAAATTAGGGCTTTTTAATTCAGGTTTTTCTAGGGGGGAAAACCCTGGTGTCTTATAAAAGTTTTGTCTGGTTCTAGAGCTTCCCTCTTCTATTAAGCCATTTATTTCAAATTAAGGACCGCAGGAAGTAACTTTATGGAAAAGACCTGTCTGACATACTTCCCAGACTGATATTTCATATTTCAATTTCAGACTCATAAGCGAAGGGAAAAAAAATGTTGGAAGAGGAATCAATATTGCCATTGTGGACTGTGAGTAAAAAGGCATAATCCTGTGAGGTACATACAACATCATGTGAGCAGACTTCTGCACGTCCAGCAGGACTTCCCCTTCTTTTATTTATCTATTTATTCTATTTATACCCCGCCTTTTTTCCTGCAAGGAACCCAAGGCGGCTTACATAATCCTCCTCCACTGCTCCATTTTATCCTCACAACAACCCTGTGAGGTAGGTTAGGCTGAGAGTCAGTGAGTGGCCCAAAGTCACCCAGTGAGTTTCATGGCTGAGTGGGGACTAGAACCCGGATCTCCTGAGTCCCAGTCCAACACTCTCACCACTACGCCACACTGGCTCTTCTTCTCCTCACCCTCTGTGCACCCCCCATCCGCTCCAGAGGGTCCACCATCCCTCCAGAGCAGGGGGCTGCAGAGGGGAGGGGGAATCCATTCTATCAGCAGTGTCTGTTCCACTGGTGGATAGACACCATTGGATAAAACCCTGCATCTTTTGTTTTTTTTAAAAGCTGCAATGTCTAGTCTGAAATATTAAACTAGTGTAGTGTCTACGAAACAGAACGTTGAACCAAGATGTGCCCAGTTGACATCTTGCCTTTGCTATGTAGTCTTATCCTAGCCTACCTAGCTATGATTGCCTTAAGGATTGTTGAGCTCTTGTCTAGAAGCACTCTAAAATGTGCTATATAAGTGATGATGTTTTAAAACTTGTTGTCTTTGCAGTGTATTTGGAAGGTGTTGGGGCAGATTTCCTGATTTTACAATATTTTTTTAATAGGTTGTCTTATTTATTGTTCTGAGTTGATACTTGCCTTCTAGTGATTTCAACTGAAATTATTTACTGGTGGTTGTGTTACTTTTGTGAGCCACCCTTAGAGTTTGGAAGCAAGATATACATTATATAAGAATAAATAATACTGAGTGCATTCCAGTGAGATCTGTATGGACCTGCAGCACCTTGGATCACAGTGGACTATTGGGACATGGGAGCAGGGGAGCAAAATGGGCACTTCAGCGCCACAGAAATTGCAGAGCTTCACTTTAAGAGCTGTTCTACGTGAGGCATTTATTGTGCACATTTATTGTGATTCCTCACTCACAGTAGTTTGCGGGTGCTATACGACGTCGTCATCCTCCAGGGCCTCTCCCGTTCTTTGCTATCATTTCTGCAGCGTTTTAAGATCGAGGAGTCTGGTATTATTCGGAAATGGTGGGATGAAACGGTTGGTCGTCTATTTACGCAATTCTGCTATACCACAGCGCCACCTTCTGGTTGTGTAGTTGAACATATAAAAAGACAGAGAAAAGAAAATCCCTGGGGAAAAAACATGTGTAAAGGAGCTGATCTTAATCCCGCAAAGAATCCAGAAGCAGAAGCCTTGGTAAAGTTGCGGGTTAAAAGCCTCATGTAGAAAAGCCCTAAGACTCCTTACCAGCTCACCAGTGTATGAGGAAACCTCTGTGCATAGTCTTGGAAGAATATCCGTTCAGTATTTTAGGTTCCTGAAAGCAAACCAACGAAGTCACTCCCTGTCTATCATTTCTAGTTGCCTCATCTGTAAGACTATAAGGTCTCTTTTTATATTTAAAATCCTTCCTGTCTTTTCTGCTCATTTTCATTGGTAAAAACTAAAAGGCAGATAAATGATAATGTACAGACAACTGCACATTGGGAATGGATTTTACTTGCAACTGTTTTGATCATCACTTTCAAACCTTGGGATTTATGACTGGGCTACTTCCTTTGCATACAATTTTTTTGTGGAAATTTTTTTATTTAAATTTTAAAATCCATAAAAACAAAATACAAAAAACAGAACAAAACAAGAACCAAACAAGCATACATTACAAAGACCAAACAACATTAAACTAAAAAGGACTTCCAATTTTTCCACAACAAAGTATAAGTAACATCAAATCTTCTATATAATCATTATAAAGAAATTGCTTTCTTTTTTCTCTTAAGTTATATATATATATATATATATATATATAAGTTCCCCCCTCTCTTATTTATCAACCTCACAAATTCACAAAGCCTCGAAATCTTACAGCACTTTACTCCTAAACATAAATAATAATCCTTCTACTTGAACAATATTTAATATTTCTACTTATATTTAATGAAAATATCTATCTTCTTTCCCTCTATTTATAAAAACAAACAGCCTAGCTTTTATTTCGTGTTTTTTTTAAAAATAGTTTCACATTTCCACATTACTTCACAACCCAAATTTTAATCCACATTTAGTTAGTTCCTTTCCATTAATCATTCTCAATGCTAAGTTTCATCCAGACTCAATACATTTTTACCAATAACCAATTATTATTCAGATTCTAATTCAATATTAAACCTTTGCATACAATTTTTAATGTGGTGAATATTTAATCTGAATGCCCTCTTATGGTGCAATCTGGATTTTTTTAGCTGAGGAGTACAAGTGAAAAGAAATTAAGGGTGAAGTACAGCCAGAATGACTGTAGGACTTCTTTCTGTCTTAACATGCACCCTAAATGTTACAAGTAAAATCAAATGTATTAATGAAATATAATGGTGGAAATAATTAAGCTAGTCATGAAACCATTAGGAAGGGAGAATAGGCTATCCTATTCTGAAAGTGTTAATGATTGTATGGGTAATTCCTTAGGGAATAAACTACTTAAAAGTGCATCAAAGATTATATTAACATTGTATGTTAATTTGTTGTATTGATTATCAATTTCTATTAAATTCAGTTATTTGCCATTGATTTTTTTTTACTTGTCCTTTTTACTTTGGGTTTGATTAAAATATAAAGAACGAAGCTACAGTTGTCTTTGGACAATAACTGTGAGAAGGTATGGAGTAGTTTTCTAAGGCTGAGATTCATTCACAGATTCTCTTCTACATGGGAAGACCTGTTCCACACAGTTAAGTCTGTGTATAACTTACAGGGTGGATTAATTATCAGTGAGTTAAATCACTTTTCCCATTAATATATTTTGCTGGGGTCCCCAAGACTTTTGGGTCGGTGGGCACATTTGGAATTTTGAGAGTATGTCATGGGCACTCTAAGCCATACAGTTAATTGGCTAAGATTTCTTTAATTGGGTGACAGCCCTAATGAAAATTAATAATTTAGCACAATAGTGCCTGACTGCTTATCTCACTTTTATAATGCTCGATCTCAACAATTACGTAGTTTCCCCCCCCCCCTCCAGGGCTCAATCCTTTGAATTAAAAGTCATTTTTCTATACAATATGTTTGATAAAGGGCCATGAATTCAATTTTAAAAGGTTAAATATAGATTTTAACATGTGGGTTTGTGTCTTTTACAATTATTTTTCATTTTAAACCAGGTTAATTTTATGATGTAACACTTAATAGCACTGTAACATTTAAAATATATAAATTTAGGGTGCAATCCTATTAATGTTTAGACAGAAAAAAGGACTACAACTCCCAGCATGCCCCAGCCAGCACGGCTGGCTGGGGCATGCTGGGAGTTGTAGTCCTTTTTCCTGTCTAAACATGCATAGAATTCGGCCCTCAATTATCTTTTTTATCATCCTGCTTGATAGCTTTTGTAAAGGCCTGCACGCACTATTGTAGAGAACTGCACATTTGGCATATGGTGCTCGCACACAGTCCTCGGGATTCTGAACTAAATGTTAAATTTGCAGCTTATCGAAAGTAACAAAAATATTTTTCCATCTAACATGTTTTCCCATTTTTAAAAATACATTTCCTTTCTTTTAGATAACACTGGAAAAGTCATTGCTACAAAATATTTTGACCTGTGGGGAGGAGGTAAGATGCAAGCCCATGTTCAATATCAGCATGCAGGAATGTCTGCTGTCAAGCTTCATACAGTCAAATAAGAGTTATGACACCTGTAAAATATCACCAGTGTTAGAATTCTTCTTGTCAAGAGTGTGTCTGTAACAGTGTGTTTTTGTTTTGTTTTTTACCTTCTTCTATGTTGACTAAATACCAGTAAAGGTCTAATATGATACAGGTGATATAAAATACTATCATTTATAATAAAAATATAAAAGAGAGGAAGTATGTATACAAAAACAGGACTCTGTGTTGCAATTACATCGAAAGGGATATAAGCAAAAAGAAGAAGAAGAAGAAGAAGGACTGATTTATCCCAATAGATCAGTGTTCTCCAACCTGGGGTCCCCAGATGTTTTTGGCCTACAACTCCCAGCATGTCCCAGCCAACGTAACTAGCTGGGGCATGCTGGGAGTTGTAGGCCAAAAACATCTGTGGCTTATGCTGGCTCAGCTTGTCTGAGCGTGGAAAGCTAAGCAGGGTCAAGCCTGGTTATTACTTGGATAGGAGACCTCTCCTCTAGTTTCCTGTATTGAGCAGGGGGTTGGACTCGATAGCCTTGTAGGCTCCTTCCAACTCTATGGTCTATGAAATCTATGAAATCTGGGGACCCAGGGTTGGGGAACACTGCAGTAGATCATTCCACAGGTTACAACAGTGTGGTTTTGATCATAGCTGTGCTTATTTGACAAAGTCCTCTGTGAAGGCTCCCATTTCAAGTGCTTTTTGGGTATTGTTCCTTTTCCTTAAGTGAGAGACCTTAGGTTGCATCCAAAGATGCCCATTTGTTCATAGAAGGGGCTTTATCCAGCAGAGGATCCCTTCAACCAACAGAAAGAGCAGGAGGTGATTTTTGCTAATTTTCCTCTACACTACCTCCCATGTGGTCCCCGTACCATCTGGAGCAGAGTTTGGGCGGAGCAGAGGGAAGGATGAATCACCTTCCCTCTTTCTACTTACGGAAGCTGAGTGTGTTCTTTTCCATGAGCAGAACCCTGCTCCCATATTTCTTGGGCCTGCCCCTTGTCAGGAAAGAACAAGAAATGTCCTTCCTTTGTTTTATATAGAAGAGCAGACCTGAATTGTAGAAATTACATGACGGGACAACAAATGGCAACAAAAAATTAAAAGAGATTCCCCCCCCCTCCCCGAACAGAGTACTCTGGAGCAATGACTGAATTTGTCAGAAAGGCCCCCGAGAGATCTCTGCTCCTTATGGTGACCCATGATGAGGGAAGCAAGAGGTAAGCAAACGAATTCATGCCCCTGTTCTCAATATAATCAGTGGTTTGGCCTTACAAACTTTTAGAAATAAAAGAAATAAAGTAACAAAAGCTGTGATGGTCTGATCAGGTTTAGCCACCAGTTTTATCAAATACACTGGGTGCTTCCAGACAAGGTTTTTATTGCGCAATCACATTGCCTCAATCACAGAACTTTATGTGGGGGGGAGGTGTCCCGCATTTTCCCATCACTACTTCTGTCTTTTTTTCTTACCAGGAAAAAATCCGTTAAGGAAGAATTCCAATTCAGAATAAAAATTACAAAAGAGAGGGCGTATATATACAATTATAATTTAGAATAAAAATTATAAAAGAGAGGACATACCTATATACCAAAACATAACTCTGTGTTGCAATTCCATCAAAAGGAAATAAGCAAAAAAGAAGAAAAAGGACTGATTTATCCCAATAGGTCATTCCACAGGTGACAACAGAAAGACTGGGAGCTGGTTTTTGCTACTTCCCCTTACAGCACCTCCCATGCCTGTTCTAGATGGTCTCCAAACCGTCTTTATATTACCGGTATATTATATTATATTATATATATATATATATATATATATATATATATTATTTTGATAGAATTGCAATGGAATATCTGCACAGTGTTTTTTGAGTATTAGCACTAGGACCTCTCCACCCGGAAGCAGCCACTGAGTTTTCCCATGGACACGGACGGACCTTTCAAGTTTCAAGGGCATTTGTAGCTCGTTTACATGTCACATTTTGGGGAATGTTAAAATCTAAGCAAAGGCTGCTTCTTCAAAGCCGTTTCTTCAAACATATATATAGGACTTGAAATTTCTGAATGATACTGGTAAGTTTCACTTGAGATTTCTACTACTGTCAACTGTAACACTTTTAACCGGCAATATAATCACTAATATTACGCAGTTATGTGAATAGATTTAATATTCCAAGTTATTTCTTATCTTTGTTGTGCTGTCAACAGTTTTGCCCAGTCGCACAGGGAATTAGAAGTATTTGGCCACTATTTATCTATTTCTTGAGACAGAAGCTTCCTTTAACAAAGGGCGTTGGCAGCTGCATCCCAAATTCCTGGGATAAGAGATTGCCTACAGCTTTTTTGCGGCCATATGTATTCCAAGGGAGGCATTAACAGTGGAAATAAAACTAATAATGCTCCATAGTATGCACATGTTCTGCTGTATTGAACTATCTACATCAAGACATTGTACTTGTTATATGTAACAAGTACAATAGTAGAACTCCTCATCTAATGTCCTTATTTATATATGCAGAGAATGCATTTTAGGAAGAAAACAGTATGGTATTATTCCCTTGTGTGTGTCTCTCACAGGTTAAAGGAGGATGGGAAAAAGGCAATAGCAGAACTAGGAAGTAAAGAAATATGGAACTTGAGATTCAGGTCAAGCTGGGTCTTCATAGCTGCAAAAGGTTTTAAGCTGCCAGAAAACATAGAAAAGGAAAAGGTAAGACTTCTTTAAATTGAGGAGCTCCAATTATTATTATTATTTACAGTATTTGTATACCACTCCATGTCTAAGTAGATTCCGGAGCGGTGAACAATAAAAATATAAAAACAGATAAAAGAAACAAAAAAATTCATTGGAAACAAGGTATCATTAAAATGGTGGTTGGACAGCAGAGAAGGCTTCCCAGAACAAGGAGGTCTGCAGCAGGCACCGAAAGCAGCACAATGTCGGAGCCTGCCTGACCTCCAGAGGCAGGGAGTTCCACAGAAATGGAGCCACCACACTGAAGGCCCTTCTCCTGGTGGACTCCAATTGGGCCAAAGGTCCATGAAGAACCACCAGGAGCATGCCATCTGATGACCTCAGCGACCGGGCAGGTTGGTACGGGAGGAGGCACTCTCTCAGGTAACCTGGTCCCAAGTTCTTTCTAGCTTTGTACACAAGTACCAGAACCTTAAACCTGACCTGGTAGCGATTGCAGTCCCATGACTGTTTGCTATGTGTGACTAAAGTTAGGCCAGTCATTTCCAAGTCAGGTTTTCCCCATTTTTATTCATCCTGCTCTTGCCTTTTTAGTTGCATCCTGATACACAAACCCACACTTTCTATAGAAGAAAAGCTTCTCTGCCAAATTTCTGTGTTTGGGGCTGCAATTAAAGACCGGAGCAGAGCCTGTAAAAAAAAAAAAAAAAAAAGTTACTTACATGGCCAAATGGATGTGACGTTAATTGCAAACAAGCAATTAACATGTACACTTTTAAAAAAATTAAATAGCTTCCATGGCAGTGTAAGGATTACCCCTACTCCCCCAGCATGGTTCTGATGAAGATCCCCCCCCCTTCCAAAACTGCTATTAGTCCAAGGAGGGAAGCTCACATTAGCGCCAACAGGAGCTTCCCCCTCAGGGTAATAGCAGTGTGATGGTTGTGTATTGATATTGGAACTGTGGCAAGGGAGGAAGGGTTAAATTCCTATATGCCCCCTGCAGCAGCTATATGTGTTAGAGAGAGAGAGAGAGCGCCAGTGTGGCGTAGTGGTGAGAGTGCTGGACTGGGACTTGGGAGATCCGGGTTCTAGTCCCCGCTCGGCCATGAAGCTCACTGGGTGACTTTGGGCCAGTCACTGACTCTCAGCCTAACCTAACCTCACAGGGTTGTTGTGAGGATAAAATTGAGAGAAGGAGGAGGAGGAATATGTAAGCCACCTTGAGTTCCTTGCAGGAAAAAAGGTGGGCTATAAATATAATAAATAAATAATAAATAGATATATTTTAAAGTGTGTGTTAATTGCATACATGAAATTAACTTTGCATCTAGTTACTTGACCCTTCCCAAGTAGTGGCTGAAGACAGAAATCCCAGTTTGTGCAGAAGTATTATGTATTCAGTCTGCAGTGGTCAATGGGATGATTAGTGTAAGCCTACACAGTCAGTGGGTAGGTTCGCACAACACGCTAAGCCACCCTGCGAATAAGCTACACAGTGTGGGTTGTTCACAGAACAGCACGTGGTGTGCCCGACATGATCACCGTGGCTTGTTCTCCCCCTCCTTCCCCATTGGTCCTCCAGCTGATATCCCAGTGCCCTTTGTGGCAGAACCTGCTGATTGCTACCCCTTTTTGTTCACCACTTCCCCCCCTCTTTCTTTGGAGCCACAAAAAAGTGAAATTGGGGCCATATTTTTTGGTAAAGAAAATTCAGCCCCTGACAGTACAGTACAACTGTATTTGTAATTTTTTTTTTAAAAAAAAAATTGTCTTTCACAAGTGCACTCTTACAGCTGTCCAGTCAATTTCTTTGTATGTGAAAGGGAGCCTGACATGGCAAGACTGCATATAGGTTAATTTGCACACAGTTGCAGGGTCCAATTGCCAAGTTGTCAATTGAAAAGCACTGGTAAAGGGGGGGAAGTGGCAAAAAAAAAAAGGTGCACCAAAATTGGTGGTGGTGGTGGTGGTGGGACAATATTGGCAATGTAATCCTCTTGATTTTAAGTGTTGAACAGATAGTTCTTGAGTGTGCGCAGTCTTTTCAACACTTCCCTGAGTCTCCAGCTGGTCCAGAAAGGGGAGATATTAACTCCCTCCCCCTTTTCGTGGCTCCTTTTCGGAGCACTTACTGCTGCGGTAACTCAGCAATTGACCCCTGTGCACAAATTCTCAGGGGCCGTGCAGTGCTGATCAGGTGGAACCTGGTCATTGGGGCAAATAACAATTTTGTTCTTGCGCCGCTAATGCCTAAATTGTCACTAAATTGCCATTATATTAATTCAGCTAAACAAACATCCAGCCATTTTCTTACGGTATGTTATATTCCACTTTTATAATAATTTGCCTGCAAAATGGAGCTGGCCATTTATGCTTCAGCATGATTTCCTCTCGAATATTTTAAAACAAAACTGAAGACAGCTTATTTTATCATGAATAGTAAAATGCCCCCCTTTCTTTCTACTGATTAATATATCTTACTTCCTGAGGAAATGCAACAGAATAAGATGTGGCAAAAACTACCAAAACATTAACTGTTTATTTATTATTTATTAGTAATACTTATATACAACTTAATATAATAATCTTTAAGCGGTTCACATATACATATTGAAAATCAAATTAAAATACACTATTAAAAACTGTTAAAGTCAGTGGGTGCTTCCAGATGAGGCTTTTATTGTGCAGTCGCCCTGCCTCATTCACAGAATGTTACGGGGGCGGGGCAGGCAGAAGATGCAGTCTTCCGCTCCTGCTTTTTCTGTGTTCTTCTTTCCACAAAAAAAACCCCATTAAGGAGGAACAGCTGCACAATGTCTTTTAACGGGTGGTGCTAGCCTAGGAGCCCCCTGTCTGGATGCATCCAGTGTTTCTGTTCCTTTTTATTTTATGAAATGAGGCCATTGCTTAAACAAGCAGTTACATTCAAGATTTCCCTTAGTAAAAACATTCTAGGAGAAAAAATAATTGGTCCCCCTTTTAAACTCGTTTTGGTTGCTTCACTCTATTCATGAAACTCACTGGGTGACTTTGGGCCAGTCACTGACTCTCAGCCTAACCTACCTCACAGGGTTGTTGTTCGGATAAAATGGGGAAGAGGAGGACTATGTAAGCCGCCTTGGTTTCCTTGCAGGAAAAAAGGCGGGGTATAAATATAATAAATAAATAAATATGTCCTTTATAATCATCCTGATCTGGATCCATAGAGACCACCAAGCACACAAAATGCTGCACACACTCAAAGGGGTGATCAGTGTTGTTCCCCCCTGCCCGCCCGCCCGCCCCCGTGGCAGCCCCGTTTGTCTCATGGCATCCAGAGGCCCCTCAATCTTCTTGGGTGGACTGTGGGGAAGCAGCAACAATTCTGGATGTGCATGGAGCACCACATACAGTACTTTCGATCCTGGACTCTGTGGAGCAGATTTTTATATTAGATATGTGGGTCCTGCAGGAATACATTGCCGAATATCCCCCACCCCCTAACAGGAGTGCTCCCATTCAGAGTGCAAGTCATTTATGCTAGAGGTTGCTAGGGGCTTAAGCGGCCAATTCACTGTTCTCCCACTCGCCTTCCCTCCAGTTCTACATTTTTCGTTTCCAGGAGACACTCAACATTCCATTGCTCATGGAGACCACTGAGCGTGCTCAGTCCTCATTGGACTGTGTTTTAGGATTTCTTCTTTATTACCATTTTGGTGTATAAAACACAGACACTTTCAATAAACGCAATTGGCAAACATATATTTGTGTGTACTAGGGAGTCTCCCAAGGGAATAGAAACCACTACTTTATTTGTGGGTGACCCCGTATTTGACTGAGTTTGCTATTAGTATATATCAGGGGTGCACACTCTGATATATATTGGCACACTCAGTCATATACACATACAACACACATAGTGCCAGGGTGGGTGGGGGAGGCTACTTTGGGTGTTGCTGAGGAAGAAGGCGGCTAAAGGCTCATCCACCCCAAACCCCCGGTGACCCCAAAAGGCATCGCTGCGGGGCGAAGGAGGCGGCTTTAGCTTCCTCCTCCTCCTGGCAAGCCTGACGGACATCTCTGGGTGGGATTAGAAATGGGGCTGCCATATCTGATGGAAGCCACACTCTTTTTTTTTCTTTTCTTTTGTGTGACAAATTGCAAATACATTTTCACCATTAGATTATTTTGAAACCGTAAACTGAATTGCTCATTGTGTATCTTTTAAACAGATCAACCATTCTGACCAGAATAAAAACCGATATAATGGCTGGCCGGCTGAAATCCAGATAGAAGGCTGTATTCCAAAAGACCTAACAAGCTGAATTATAAAATTAAACTATATCAGCAGAGCAGTGCATGCCATTTCTACCACATCACTCATAAGGAATTGTTTGCCATAGGTTGGAAAGAAATAAAACTGTTCATGATTTTACATTAGGCAAAATTAGTTTGAAACATCCGGTTCAGTGGCACGGTAATCCCTGCAGTCAGTTCTTCTCATTGATGGAACATGAATAATTAGAGATATGTTTTTCTATTAATGTTTTACGCTGTGTACCAGGAAGAACCAATTGGTCTTACTGTCACAGGATTATTGCAAGCGGCAAAATGCCCTGCATGTATGTTTGTGTATCAAGTTGTTTTGTGAGAGTACTTGGTCCAGCTGAAAAATCAAATCTAGCAACCAAAGATAAAATTGAAAATGAAGCTTGTGAAAGAATCCCATGCTCATATCCCCCCTACCCCTTTCCTTGTTTCATTGAAACACTTTTCAGCCAAATAGAGTCATGACGCTAGTAGTTTCATGGTTCCTCACTTTATACTTGAATTTTTAAAGTATTTATTACTTTAATTACCCTGAAAGCAATAACATGATTTCATTTTTAAACTTGGCTGTGTTATTTTATATCTGAATGTGACTATTATGTGGGAAACACTGTTTTATGACAATAAAATTCAGTTAACTAAGGTCCTTTCAGTTTAACATGTTGTGTTAAGGGCTTTCCAGGTCCACTCAAGCTCCAAAATGCTGGGAAATTACAGCTGTCAAGGGCCACACCCTTAAACCTGTTATTTAAACAGTATGTGTGTTATTTAAACAGTATGTGTATGGTATGGTATCCTATTGTTACGAGTAGATAAAATCAGAACCTCTAGTTATGATTGTGGCTCACAAGGAAGACCAGAGCAGGCCACAGCACCAGTTTGGTTAAGCTTGGGTTTGTGGGAAGTGACTAGCTAAGCCACTGGCTGGACTGGCAAAATGAGAGAGGAGAGATGCAAATGAGGGTTTGAATGGAGAGTGATTGGATTCCTGATAAGGCATGAATGGGCAGTGGCTGAAGTCTTGCAATGGTCAGATTAACACACATGGCCTAGAGGGACAGGAGAGAAACTCCTGAAAAGAAATTGAAACAGTCCTGGGAAAAGGATGGCCACCAACCCATGACAGGATTCATCAGAGTCTTAAGCTAGTCAGGTGAGGGGAGCCTGCAAAGGCTTCCCCCTATCAATAACGCCCATTCACCTATCAAAAGCCCCCCACACAAAGAAGATTAAGGTGGCAGGCCCTCAACAGGGTGATCAACAGTGATTAAGAACATCAGAAAAACAAAGAAGGCTTGCCCCTCATGTAGCAAGGAACTCGAAGGTATAAGAACGGAGATTTTAGTATTGGAAGGCAGTCGAGAGAGTCACCCTAAGCCTAGCACGCTGGCATGTTGAGACGCAGACCTCTTGCTCACCTGCCTCCCAACTATAGTTGGGAATCTACTGCAGGGACCACCAATAGACAAGATAGTAACTGGGACGTATTTCTCTGACTACCCCTTTAGACCAGTGGTTCCCAACCTTGGGTCCCCAGACATTGCTGGACTACAGCTCCCAGCATCCCTTGTCATTAGCCATGCTGGCTGGGTATGCTGGGAGTTGTAGGCCAGCAACATCTGGGGACCCAAGGTTGGGAACCACTGCTTTAGGTGGAAGCCTTTCTTCCACCCCTTTCTATTCATAGGCTACTAGTTCAAAAAAGGACTCTTTTCTCTCAGAAATATAGTGTGTTTGAAAATAGCGTATGTGTATTTTGCTGCCTGAAATCATTGGGTTTACTGTACCACCAGAAGTAAGACACTGTACATGCTCTGTAGTTCATCTTTAATAAACAACTCTTTGTTTCTGATGTCAGTGTGTTTAGTGTTAAAGGGTGAAGCGCGCACTTCACCCAGCTGCGAGCGTCTTTACCCCAGCCAAAGATCCTAAACCTTTTGCAAGAGTGTGGGGTTAGCCTCTCTTTAATGCCCAGATTATCTGTCATAACACTATTCTGTGTTTAGTGTTCTGTATCATAACACTATTCTGTGTTCTAGCTTCACCACTACCTTGGAGCTGGATGGCTGCCAGCAGCAGAATGGTCAACCTAAGTCCCAGATTTCTCTGTTTGCTGAAATAGAGGGCTGGGTTCAGACAACATGATAACCCACGCTCAAGGGTTGAGTATGGGTTGAGTTTGGGTTGTCGAACTGTGGGTTATCCTGTGGTTTGAACCCAGCTGCTCTAACAAACCATCGTTTGTTAACCACAAACAACCCACAGTTCACAACCCAACAAGACATCATAGGCTCTCTTCATGGGCTAACAAATCATGGTTTGTTAGTGCAGCTGGGTTCAGACAACACGATAACCAACAGTTCAATGACAACCCATATTCAACCCCTGAGTGTGGGTTATTGTGTCTGAACCCAGACATGGGAGTCTATGCAAATAAAACTATCATGCAACTGAAGCTACCATTCCATGTTGGAAGTACCCAATTGGGTACTTCCTGCCATCCTTTTGCAGGGCTATTCTTAGTTTTCTTTCAGGAAAGTCTCTCCTGTGCCTTTAGGCCATGCCTGTTAATCTGATCATTGCAAGACTCTCAGCCACTGCCTATTCATCAGGTTCTCAATCACTCGCCATTCAGGCCTTCATTTGCATCCTCTGTGCCAGTTCAGCAGCTGAGGCTGTTCATGTCTCCTGAACCCAAGCTTACCCAGGCTTTTATTGGGGCCTGCTGTGGCCTTCTCTGTGAGCTACAGGCATAAAATAACCAGATGATCATGACTATATCCACTCATAACAAGACCTACAGTTCTGAGTCCTGGACTGCATAACTATAGACAAGTTTCAAGAAATAACCTACATTTATGGAACATATAACTACTACTGGACTCTGCTCCATTTTATTTAGAGACCTATTTTAAATAATTCATTTCGATGTTTGTTTTGCTTCCTCCCACTTTTCCCTTCCCTGTTAAATCCTAGTTCTAGCTTTATAAGTTGCTCACTGGTTTCCCCCCACCTGCTTTCAGGGAACAGGGGTGCTGGTGGGCTGGAGGCACACACCCAAGTTTGTGGTCAGCATTCTTCTCTCTCATCCACTATTGTATGTATGAACCCAAGTCCCAGCAGTGCCTCCAGATGTAACCCCACATTCCCTACCATCAACCCTGTAGGGTGGTGGAAACCAAAATATGCTGTGCACTGCAAACAAGGAAATGTTTCTACAAAATAATCCCCATGTACCGGTAAGTCTGTGGAAAAAAGCAGACAATACCTGTCAAACTGCTGGTAGGCACTCATCCAACTTTAGACTTGTATAAATAAGCAATTTCTTGCCTTTTCTATCTCAAAATTGGCACAGACCTTTCTCAAACCCACCTCCTACGCTACCAAATTTTAGATCAGTCCATTGAGCCATTTTCTCAGTACAATCCATTGGATCTTACCCACCCCTCCCTGATTTCTGGTTATAATGGCAGAATGAAATTCAGCTGACTCACCCTTAAGATAGGTTAATACCATTAACCCAGGGGTCTTCAAACTACGGCCCGCGGGCCGCATCCGGCCCGCCGGGTCTTTACATCCGGCCCAGCGGCCGATCAAGAGTTGTGAGGGAAGAGGGGCGGCTGAGCCGGCGGGGGGGGGGGCATGGGCCGCCTGCCGGGCCGCCGGGCCGCCTGCCTGCCTGCCTGCCGCCCTGCATCTCCTGTGGGGGGGGAAGGCTTAGCCAGTAGCGGGGCGCAGGCTTTACTTTATCCGCCTCGCTGCCCGCTGGTCCCGTCACATCACTTCCGGCGCGGCGGAAGTGACGCGACGGGACCCTGCTCCGGCGCGTCCATCCTGGAACCCGCCCGCGCTGTTTTTCAAAACTGAGCGCGGGCGGAGTCCAGGATGGACGCGCCGGAGCAGCGGCGGCGGACTCGGGCGGTGGCGGTGGCCAGGTAGGACGGCGGCAGGGATGAAGGCGGGAAGCGGCGGGTTACGGTGGGTGGGAAGGCGGGAAGCGGCGGGTTACGGTGGGTGGGAAGGCGGGAAGCGGTGGGTTACGGTGGGTGGGAAGGCGGGAAGCGGCGGGTTACGGTGGGTGGGAAGGCGGGAAGCGGCGGGTTACGGTGGGTGAGTGCGTGGGCGGGAAGCGGGAAGCGGCGGGTTATGGCGGGCTGGCGGGAAGCGGTGGGTCGGTGGGCGGGAAGGCGGGAAGCGGTGGGTGGGTGGGTCAGTGGGCAGGAAGCGGCAGGTTACGGCGGGCGGGCGGGAAGCGGCGGGTTATGGTGGGTGGGTGCATGGGCGGGAAGCGGCGGGTTACGGTGGGTGGGTGGGTGGGTGGGCGGGCGGGAAGCGGCGGGTTACGGCGGGCGGGCGGGAAGCGGCGGGTTACGGTGGGTGGGTGGGTGCGTGGGCGGGAAGCGGAAAGCGGCGGGTTATGGCGGGCGGGCGGGAAGCGGCGGGTTACGGCGGGTGGGTGGGCGGGAAGGCGGGAAGCGGCAGGTTACGGCGGGTGGGTGGGCGGGAAGCGGCAGGTTACGGCGGGCGGGCGGGAAGCGGCGGGTTATGGTAGGTGGGTGGGTGGGCTTTACTTCATCCGCCTCGCCGCCCGCTGGTCCCGTCGCGTCTATCCTGGACCCCGCCCGCCCTGTTTTTCAAAACTGAGCACGGGCGGAGTCCAGGATGGACGCGACGGAGCGGCGGCGGCGGCCTCGAGCGGAGGCTGTGGCAGAGGCACCGGCGGCAGCAGCAGCGCGCAGGGGACCAGGTAGGATGGCGCCGGCGGGTGGGGTTATGGCAGCGGCGGGGGGGGTTATGGCGGCGGCGGGGGTTTACGGGGCGGGGGGGACCTGCGGTGGCGGCAGGGGCAGCGGGGCGGTCTTGCAGCGGGGGGCGTGGGTCCTGCGGCGGCAGCGGCGGCGGCAGCGGTGTGGTCCTGCGGCGGGGGTCCTGCACCAGCGGCGGCGGCGGGGGCAGCATGAAGGAGGTGGCACAGGGGAGTCCCAGTGAGTCCAGCCCCCCAACAGGCTGAGGGACAATGAACTGGCCCCCCGTGTAAAAAGTTTGAGGACCCCTGCATTAACCTATAATTACAAGTCTGCACATTCTGAGTTGAGTAACTGGCTGTGAGTGAAATGAATAAAAGTGCCACCCAGTCCATTGCATGCACTGTGCACAGGTCTTAATGGACACTGGAATGATAAAAGTGATAAAAGGGTAGCTTGGTTTGCAAGCTTATGAGATAAATTGAGACCTCAGTGAAGCCTGAAGTTAAACATGATCATCCTTACTCTACTGTCTTAAACAGAATCACTCTTGTTGGGAAAAATCAGGTGCCTTTACTTTGGGATCCTAAAAATAGGAGTGGGGAGTGATAACAGAGTGGATCTGATTCTCTACCAAAGGTTTGATGGTTTATATGCATTTAAAAACCACATGGGGGGGGGGGAGAGAAAAAGCTACTTGGGATTTACAGTGGGGAAATGGGCAAGAAAATGGTTGGATGCACTTTGTACATTTTAAGGAAGTTCAATGTAAATGCTTTATTAGGGCAGTATCCAACAGTGCCATTATGCAAACTCAAATAGCCTTAGCAGTGTCCCATCTAGTCTTTCCATTGCACAACTAGTTGCACAAGCACTTGAACAACCATAACTTTAGTTGGATTCTCTTCTTGCACATTGTTCAGAACCTACTTTCTGCTAGCACAACATTTGCACTAGGGGAATGGCACAGCTGGATACTGCCCTTAATTGTTTTATTTGCACTATAGTTTGTATCCCAGATTTCAATTGTTGATGTTTACTTTGCACTTCAAAATTACTGTATTTGAGCAGAATATTGGAGAAAAGGTATTAATTACTAAACATATGTAATTACCGAACATGTCTAGTGGCTAGTGCACATTCTGAATCAGTGCCTGGATGCAGTTATGGGGTGGATGAGGGCTGACAAACTGAAGCTGGATGGGAGACCTGGCTTATGAGCTGGGAGGGGGTGAGACGCAGGATGCTGATATGGCCTATCTTCCACAGCTGGAATATCTGACCGTGATGGAAGCCCCTGCTTCCAGACCAGGGATGTCTTCTATGGGAGCAGGGCAGCAGGTGGAGGTCTCTGCAGGAGAGGGAGTCTCAAGGGTGTCTCCTTTGGTGTGTTGTCAATTAAAGAGAGCAGGTATGGGGCGTCCAGTGGTACACAATAACCGCCTGAGAGCCAGGTTTCCCTGCCAGGATTGAATATCTGATGGTGATCTTTAGTGGCCACTCCCCTATATTTATATCAGAGCAACCAGCAGTAGATTTTGCTGGAAACAACTTATTGGTAATCTGCTGGAACTGTGAAGTTCCTGGAATTTTTTCTGTGTGCTCAACCAGGGCTGATTGGGTCTTTTGTTGTGATGCTCATGAACTGATTCTTGTCAAGGAGCTATGTTCTAATCTATTAACTGTGGATCTTTACTGAGACTGTAAGGGCTTATAGCTAATTACTGCAATGAAAGGTTTTACTGAGACTTGTGCCTCGCCTCAGGAAAGTCAGGTTAAGACACTGAGGGCCGGTTCACACGACCCAGGCTGCCGGCGGGGGAGGAACCATGGGGCCGTCCGTGGGGTCTGGAGGGGTGCCGCACACGACCGGCGCCCCACGCGCGTGGGCAGACCCCGTAGTTCCCGCAGCGCAGTGCAGGCCTCCCGGCACTAGGGGGTGGGGCCCCGGGATGCCCAGAGGGGCCGTTTGCCCCTACAGGCTGGAGCGGCGGCAGCTCCGGCCGCTCTGGGCTGCCGTCTCTGTGGGGACCCTGCGGGACAGCCACCGGCTGTTTGGACGGCACGGTGACCACATGCGGTAGGGGCTTACCCCTCTACCAACCATGGTCACTTTGCGTGCGTCCCGCCCGCGGCTGTCCTGCGGGGGCACCCCCGGTCGGCGTGCACACGACACGGGAACCGTGCGGGACTTGCGGTTCCCGTGTTGTGCGAACAAGCACTGAATCCGGAACAAGACAAGAGACCTTGTGGATGGCTCCTGGGCCTGGGAACTGGGTTGCTTGCTTGTTCTGGATGGGGTTGCTCTCCCTCTGAAGGAACGGGTACGTAGTCTGGGGGTCCTCCTGGACCCGTCATTGTCACTAGAGGCCCATGTGACCTCAGTGGCTCAGAGTGCCATTACCAGCTTCAGCTGGTGTGCCAACTACCCTCATTCCTGGACAGGGATAGCCTAGCTATTGTGATCCATGCACTGGTAACCTCACAGTTAAGACTACTGCAATGTGCTCTATGTGGGGCTGTGCTGGCGCCTAGTTCAGAAGCTGCAGCTTGTGCAAAATGCAGCAACTAGGATGCTCAGTGGAGCACCTAGCTATACTCTTATTACACCTGTATTAGAAGAACTGCACTGGCAACCTATTAGCTACTGAGCCACGTTCAAAGTTTTGCTGTTGACATACAAAGCCCTACATGACTTGGGACCAGGCTACCCAGACGACTGTCTTCTCATATATACCCACCCCACCCCTGAGATCTTCTGAAGAGGCCTTACTGGTCATTCCACAGCCAATGGAGTATCATCAGGTAGCAGTATGTAAGCAGGTCTTCTCAGTGGTGGCACCCACCTTTTGGAGCACTCTCCAATGTGTGGCTTGAGAGGCAGAAAAGGTGACAAGTTTTAAATGCCTCTTGAAAACGCACCTGCTCACACAGGCTTTCCTTGAGCTGTGAGGGACTCTGTTGCTACCTGTTATTGTTATAGTATTGTAATGATTTTAAATTTTAAATTATTTATTATTTTATCTGGGCTGTTATGTTGTATTTTAATTAGAATAGCTTAGAATATTATATATATATATATATATATATATATATTCTATATATATATTCTATATATATTCTATATATATATTCTATATATATTCTATATATATTCTATATATTTCAATATATAGAAGCAGTATATAAGTAATATAATATAATATAATACAGAAGCAATTATATAAATAGCTAAATAAATAAATGGCTAACAGGAGATAAAAGCAAGGGTTGGTCATTCTAGCTTAGTACGAATCAGATTCTGATGAAACAAGCTCCGAAATGCAGTAAGAAGGGTATAATCATGAGAAGAGCTTCTCATTGTGGGGATCACTGTTTTGGTTTCGTTTCTCTGCTCTTCAGCACAGATACAGAACTGCTCTCCCAAAAAGAAATCCGGCAATTTCCTGTCTTGTAAAAAAAATTACCAACCGGACACTCTGATGTGAAGCTGATAAAAACGAATGCATTTGCTGTATGTATACCACTGTTTCGATTTCGTCCGTTCTTGGTTAAGTTTCGATTTCCCTGAAATGAAATGATACACAGGGGCGGAATTAATGCTGTGCCGTGACTGCAGATAGAAACCATCTTCAGAGCTGCAGCACAGGAAAGGAAAGCAGTCTTTCTTGGACGTCCGAGCGCAGGAGGTAAGAAACGGTATAATCCAGTGGTTCTAAAACTGCAGCCTGGTGGGTGGGAAAGGTGCCTGGAGGAGCCACAACATTCCAGGGGAGTTATAGGATCCAGAAGTAGGCTGTTCCGGAGAAAACACACTGGAGGAGAGAGGGAGGGGACTGACTCAATCATATAGCCATATAATTTTTCTGTAATTTAGGGGGAAAGGCTCAGAAAGCCGCTGCTTGTGCTTGGTTATCATGTTTCCCTGTGCGCATAGTTTTCTGGGCGTACATGAAGAAATGTGATCCCCTTCCGCTTCTAATGTCAATACTGGGATTAGCATCCCAATATTAGCATATTCAGCAATATTAGCATATTCAGCCTGTGTGCGTGTTATTCTTTACGAGGATATCCGCTTGCTCAAGTTTGCAACAGATGATTTAGTGATGGGATGAGAGATTGCAAAAGGCAAGGTAAACGTAGAAGTGCCTGAGTTCAAGAAGTCTGTGAAAGTTTGTGCAACCTGCCTTAACGAGCAAGTCTAAATTGTGATGGATACCTGCAGTTCTTGCCGGCATGGGCTGACACCGGTTATGCAAGCATAACACTGGTAAGTCAATCGCCTCACTCGGTTGACTTGCTAAGCCATTTGATTGTTTATTCAAAGGAAGAATCCAGGAAGAATATATTTAAATGCTGTTTATAGTGGCTAAACTATTTAGAGGTGTGGTTTTTCCATTTTGGCTGTCCGTGGCTAACGCTGTGGTCCAGGCTGTATTCAAAGACTGAAAAATAAATTTAAACTTCTATAGAACACTTTCCTGTTCTACAAATAAGGAACCACATAGAGATGTTATTATATTAAGCAGTATGTAAGTATTAATAATAAATAGTACATAAACAGACTGAGAGTAAAGCCAGTTGCTAGCGGGGCTGCCTTGCAAACCCTTATTGCTCATGGGCCCCATGGAGCTTGTCAAACCCCTGGTATCCTCCAGATGTGTTGGCTGAGGGATGCTGAGAGAGTTGTAGTTAAACACATCTGGAGGGCAGCAGGTTGGGAAAGGCCACCATAAGCTCTCTTGGTGTAGATTGCCAACCTCCCTGCAAAGCACCTGGTCTATTTATAAAACACGACCAGCTTGCAGTTATCCCATTCTAGATGCATGGGATCATGTGTGAGTGCCCAGTTTTTTAAAGCAAGTATCAGTGGAATTCCAGATCTCTTCCCCCCCCCCCCCCCCCAATTTTGGAGCAATGCACATTTCTGCTAGTTACTACTGGTGTTTGTAGTTCATTAAAAAAAAGAAAATAAGAGATGTTAAAGATTAATTATGTTACATATATTCTGTGTTACAGATACTGTCATGGATAGTTTTACAAACAGTAAAAATATTATTTATTTATTTATTATATTTATACCCCGCCTTTTTTCCTGCAAGGAACCCAAGGCAGCTTACATAATCCTCCTCCTCCTCTCCATTTTATCCTCACAACAACCCTGTGAGGTAGGTTAGGCTGAGAGTCAGTGACTGGCCCAAAGTCACCCAGTGAGTTTCATGGCTGAGCAGGGACTAGGACCCGGATCTCCTGAGTCCCAGTCCAACACTCTCACCACTACGCCACACTGGCTAATATGAATCACTAACCCTGGTCTGAGAGCAGGGTGGTCAGTCATGTTAGCTTGCTTAAGCAGTCCAGCAGCAATTTACTGCTACCAAAGATGCTGCCCCTAAAGCAATGTTCTCCAACCTGGGGGTCGGGACCCCCAAGGGGGTCGCGACATGCTTTCTGGGGGGTCGCCAGCTATACTGGAAGGAGGGAGGGAGGGGGAGGTATTTTCCTACAGCACCAGGCGCTTGCAATCCAATTGCTGGAGAAGGAGAGAGCGCGCGCACGCGCGCCTACACTGGTGCTTTATGGGTAACAGGCACGTGAGCCTTGAGAAGGAGCCGCTGCCTGCAGTTGCCGCCAACACGCGCTTCTTCCTCCTCCTCCTGCTGCTGCTGCTGTTGAAGATCTCTGTAAGAACGAGTTGGAGGAGGGGGCAGATTGAGCTGTTGTTGGGCTGGAAAGGGGAGGTGGTCGCGGCAGCGTCCAGGGGTGAGGGGAGAGTGGGGGGCATTCCACCCAGCCCTTCCTTCTCAGACGCAGCCGGCTGGGGGAGGGGGAGCGGCAGCACGAGGACGACCTGGGCGACTTGATTATTTGCACAAAGGCAAGTGTGCTTACTTCCTCCTTAGCCCTTCGAGATTTGGCAGCCCCAATGCAAAGCAGTGAAGCGTGCTGCTGGCTATAATTCTGTTGGGAGAAGGTACTTAACACCACTTGGAGAGCTCACGTTATGGTATTTTGACACACTCATTGGGAAGAGTTTCACTGAACTATGGCTTCCTCTGAGTGAAAATGAAGTGTGTGTGTGTGAGAGAGAGAGAGTGAGAGAGACTGTGTGAATGAATTTCATTTCACTTGCTTCTATGGCTATTGCAGAACTATTTTTAGCTGTCTCCAGCAGAACAGAGAGCCAGTGTGGCGTAATTGTGAGAGTGTTGGACTGGGACTTGGGATATCCGGGTTCTAGTCCCCACTTGGCCATGAAACTCAATGGGTTACTTTGAGCCAGTCATTTACTCTCAGCCTAACCTACCTCACAGGGTTGTTGTGAGGATAAAGTGGAGAAGAGGAGGAGGATTATGTAAGCCCCCTTGGGTTCCTTGCAGGAAAAAAGGTGGGGTATAAATATAACAAATAAAATAAACAAACAAATAAACATGTCTTCTCCTTTCTGATACAAAGCTGGCTGCTAGTCAAATAAATCCGCTCACTTGCCTGCTCCCTGTTGGGCCCTATTTCCACTAACATCCAGAGTCCAAAGAGAGGAAGGGCAGGTGAGCAAGTACAACAATAGAAATACAAAAAGAAATTGTTTTTCCTCAAAAAAGATTTTTTATATATATTTTCGGAAATCTGTACCCATGGAGAAAAAACGGAAATATTCAGAAGATTACCTTAAATTTGGCTTTACCACCTTTAATGAATATTAGGTTAAATTAAATTATATTCTGAGAAATCTATTTTTCATGTGTTTTCTTTTGGATCCCCACCAAAATGCAAATTTATGCAAATGTGGTGAGGGGTCCCCGGTTACTTTGCCATTACAAAAGGGGGTCGCGACTCGAAAAAGGTTGGGGACCACTGCCCTAAAGCCTCCCTTAGAAAACGACATATAGGCCAGAAAAACAACAACGCCCTTTAAAAAAAACAATAACCCAACAGCTATCATTAAGACCATATGTTTTCTGTGGCATAACTATCTGTTTTTTTATTCCAGGAAAATACTTTGATGCCTAAGAGAAAAATGTCTGCAAAATGGCCCATCTCCACAGAAGCAGGAACACAAGAAGGTGCTGGCTTACAATATACCCAAAATTGTATCCAGTGTTGCCAAAATCCATACCTGAAAAATGTGCAGTGATGTATCTTTAAGACCAAATAAATTTTAAAATCCAGGGTATACCTTTTTCAATACCCTGATGCACCAGCAGTAACACTGGTGCAAAGAAAGCAAAGATATTTAGGGTAAGTGTTCTGGTAATACACAAGCCAGGACATGTAAAAAAGTGAACATCTAGGGTCCTCTGCATGGAGATAGGTGTAATAAAAGTGTCAGATCACACATTAATATGGATTTGAAGATTCATAAGGATTATGGGGAAGCTAGAAGATGGAGATTGAATTGTAATATTTTTCCCAATTAAACAGATAACAGAAAAGATAGAGAAGGAAATATGAGAATTGAATCAAACAGCAGATTGCAGTGAAGCAGTAATATGGGATACTATGAAAAGTGTAATGAGAGGAATAGGATTAAGAGAGGGAGTTAACTTAAGAAAACAACAAGAAGCTTTTAATACAAAGTTAGAAGGAGAGATTAGGGAATTAGAAAATCTTTTTTTAAGGGACAACAAGATTTTTGCAGAACTACAAGCTAAGAGGAAAGAATTAGAGAATAAAGAATTAGATAAAATACAAAGGAATTTGAAAAGAGAGTTTTTTGAGAATAGTAATAAACATTATAAAAGGCTGGCTAGATTAGCACAATTAAAAAAAGAAAGAAAATTAGTTGGGGTGATTAAAGATAAGGGTAAGGAACATAATTTGATGATGGATAAATTAAAAATATTTTATGAATTTTATTCTGAATTATATACGGCAGGTAAATGTTCTGAAGTTAGGAGTAAAGAATATATTGAATTTTTTTAAAAAATAAGATTACAGGAAAGAGAGAGAGAGTTTATGGAACAACCTTTTACAGAACTGGAAATAGAGTATGCTATAAATAAATTGAAACAAGGTAACATGCCAGGAGTAGATGGTTTAGGGGCTGAATATTATAAGGTCTTTAAGAAAATGTTAATCCCTAAGTTAAAATTGTTTAATGATATTTTACAGGGGGGAGATATCCCCCCTTTGTGGAAGCAATCTTTGACTATTCTAATCCCGAAACCAAAGAAGGGTCCATCAGATCCGGGATCTTATAGACCAATTTCAGTAATCAATCAAGATGCAAAATTAATGTCTGCAATATTAGCAACAAGAATGAATAGGTTTCTTAGTATGTATGTAGGATTAGATCAATGTGGTTTTATACAAGGTAGACAAATGGTAGACCTAACTAGAAGAGTATTAAATATAATACATTTAACAAAGAAAGATAATTTGAAAGCTGGGGTTCTAGCATTAGATATGTTAAAGCTTTTGATTGCATGGAATGGCCAGCATTAAAGATGATAATAAAAACTATGGGGTTTGGTGAGAGGTTTATAGGAGTTATTAATCAATTATATGCTCAAAACACAACGTCAGTAGTGGTAAATGACGGAATTACAGCACAAATTAGCCTAGGCTGGGGAACTAGACAGGGTTGTCCCCTTTCCCCTGTATTATTTGTGTTAGTAATGGAGGTTTTAGCGAATGGCATTAGACAGGGTAGGAATCTACATGGGATAGGGATAAAGGATAAGATTAAAATAAACCTTTTTGCAGATGATACTTTGTTAACAATTGAAGAGTATATGGAAAATTGGGATTGGTTGGAAAAACATTTGAATGGTTTTAGGGAAGTTATGGGGTTAAGTTAATTGGGACAAATCTGAGATTATGTTGTTTAATTATAGCAAACTGGAGGGGAGAGAGGGTTTGAAAAAAGAGTTAATATAAAGATTAAAAATACAATTAAATATGTAGGTATAGATATTTTAAAATATTTGGATAAAATTGGAGAACAGAATTTTAGTAAGTTAAAGTGTGACATTAAAAATAAAATAGGAGTATAAAAAACTTGGACTTTCATGGTTTGGCAGAATAGTTTTGATTAAAATGAAGATTTTACTGAAGATAATTTTTTAATTTAGAATGATACCAAATAAGTTATCAGAGAAGGAAATTAAAGAATGGCAAGTAATAAATAGTTATTGTAACGGGGGGGGGAGGAATCGAGGCTTACTAAGAGTAGGTGGTATAAAGCACAAAAAGTAGGAGGTCTTGGTCTTCCTAATATTAAGTGTTATTACATAGCCAACCAACTAAGATATAGAATGGATATTATGGCTGGGAAAGATATTACCGTATTTTCCGGCGTAAAGACGACTTTTTAACCCTGGAAAATCTTTTCAAAAGTTGGGGGTCGTCTTATACGCCGAGATCTTTTGCTTGAGGCTCGAGAGATAGCTCCCTTCTAACTCTGAATATTATAAACCCTAGCTAGCTCCCCATGTCCTTCAGCAAGAAGTTCTCACACAAAGAAATGTAGTAACAGTGATTGAAATGCAAAACCTAATGCAAAACCTAAGTCACAGCAGGTTCACAGAAGGTGCTAAAAACACAGGTAAAACCTGTTTAAGAGAAATGCTAATTTGAGAACAACAGCTCTTGCTCGGGTTTGTAATTCAGATGTCTGGGAGAGCACCTTTTTATGCTTGCAAAAATCGTTAAGTATACTGAGTGAACAGAATAGACAGACCTATCTCGATGCAAAAAAAGCCTTCGAGTTAAATTAGCACATCCCTAGGTGGGGGGAGCTCAAAAACCGCCAGTTTGGTTGACAGCTTAGAAAACAAACAGCATGGCAGCTCCCATGGGTTTATTGTCTTATCCTTCCTTTCAGCTTTAGAGTGAATTAGGAAAAGTTTAATCCACTTGCACTGTTTTATGTTTACATGTTTGATGAGAAACAGCCTTAAGTTTATAAGTGACAGTTTTCCTGCTAAGTACCTGCATGTCATAGGCATTTGAATTAAAATTACCATGTTGAAATCAAATCTGATGTTTTTTAAATTTTTATTTGGTGTGCGTTGGAAGAGGGGTAGTCTTATACAGCGAGTATATCCCAAACTCTATATTTTAACTGGAAAAGTTGGGGGTCGTCTTATACGCCGGAAAATACGGTATGTGGTGGGAAATAGAAGCACAGGAATTAGGAAATAGGGTTGAGAAGGTTTTGTTTGCAAAGCAAAGTTATAATATGATAAAAAGATTGGAAAACCCCTTTAAAAATATGTTGGAAATTTGGAATAGTAACAGGAAAATATTTATACCAGGGATATCCCCGCTTACTCCTGTGGTGGTTATGGAGGACTTTCCAGACAATGTATGATACTTGGAACATATTTTTAGGGGGCGGAAGTTATTAGATTACTAGACTGGGTGGAAAAAATGGAGACTAGGCAACAAATAATTGAAAGGGTTGAACCAGGAAGAATTTTGTGGTAAAATTTAATTCAATTAGTTCAATGGTCAAAGAAATGGAAGAGGAGAAATGATTATGAAAGGCAATTCACTGCATTTGAGCAGTTAGTTTTGTCCAGATAACTTATAGAAGGGAATGTATCATCAAGAGGTATAACAAAGACGTTATATAAAATGATTTAAAAAATGGAAGAGCAAGAAGAGAATCTTAAGATAGTTTGGGATACAGATTTTGAGGAGGAAATAGCGAAGGAAGAGTGGAATAAGATATGGGATAGGCGTATACTGAAAAGTATGTCAATAAGGATAAAGGAGAATGTTTATAGACTTATTTGGAGATGGTACCTGACTCCGGTAAGATTAAATAAAATAGATAATAATTGTTCGGCAATATGTTGGAGAGGTTGCCAGGAGCTAGGTACGTATGCTCATATGTGGTGGGGCTGTAAAAATATATTGGATTTTTGGAACATAATTTTTGAAGAAATATCAGAAATTATTGGTATTACTTTAGAGGTCTGTCCTAAATTAGCATTGTTATCAATAACGGAGAAGGTGACTTGTTCTCCAGATGTTAAAGAACTAATTGTAAATTTATTAATGGCAGGTAGATTAATGATAGCAAGGAAATGGAAAGTTCAACCATTTTTTTCTATCACTGATTTATTTATTTATTTATTATATTTATATCCTGCCTTTTTTCCTGCAAGGAACCCAAGGCGGCTTACATAATCCTCCTCCTCCTCTCCATTTTATCCTCACAAGAACCCTGTGAGATAGGTTAGGCTGAGTGTCAGTGACTGGCCCAAAGTCACCCAGTGAGTTTCATGGCTGAGCGGGGACTAGAACCCGGATCTCCCGAGTCCCAGCCCAACACTCTCACCACTACGCCACACTGGCTCTGCAGTGCGATTGGTATAAGGAGGTGTGGGATATGGCCTTAAATGATAAGTTAACTTGTAATATCAAATGCAGAAGGGGACAATTAAAGAAAAATAATTTCAAGGATATTTGGGGATTATTTTTAGATTATGTTCTAGTAGAGGGAAAGGGGAGTGCACCATGTCAAGATTTGATGTATTTTTGGAATTTAGGATAAAAAATGGATTATAGAGTATTTCTTGGTCCCATGGCGGTGGGAGCACTGTATTAGTTATATGTATTTTATTTGTTGTATTGTTTGATAAAAATTTAAAATAAAATAAAAAATGTACAAGTATCACTGCATGTATTGTGCAAATATAAGAGAAAAAAGACATCGGTATCCTCTTCATTAACATATGCCATGATTTAATAGATTTCATAGATCATAGAGTTGGAAGCAGCCTACAAGGCTATCGAGTCCAACCCCCTGCTCAATGCAGGAAACTAGAGGAGGGGTCTCCCATCCAAGTAATAACCAGGCCTGACCCTGCTTAGCTTTCCACACTCAGACAAGCTGAGCCAGCGTAAGCCACTTTGACACTTGATCTTTTTTCTCAGACCTGTAGTTATCCCTCTAAAATGCCTTCTGCCTTAACTCATGTGACTAAGGTGCCTTCAGATGTTATCGTGGTGGCTTGGGAACTGCTTGTCCATGACTACATCCCATGCTGCTGCTGTAACCATTAAAAGCCAACCCAGCGCTGTGTGGCCAGGGTAGTCTTCCTGTGGGTCCTTCTCACCAGATTGTTGTCTCGATCCCAGCTTGGTGGTGGTGGTTTGGGAAAGTCCCATGCAATTGGCTCCACACACATGATACCAGGCCTTTCAAAATTACAGCCCAGGAAACAGGTGCAACTGTATATCTGAGCCTAAAAGGTTTGACTATCATTTCTTATACTTATTCACATGTTTTCCTGGAAATGTAAATTTAATTTACAATTAAAAATGGGAACTATTGATAAAGATTGCTTATATTTTCATCTATGTATCTTCTTTCACAAGTGTATAAAGTCTTACACTGGCACTACTAATAAGCCATACTTGGTTCATTTATTAGTATTTTTAGTCATCATCATCATCAAAGTTAAACAAATCTGTCACAAATGTCTACATCAGAATCATGTCATCGTCTTATTGGGACTCAAGACTGAATCCTTGTTTCAGTCATAGAGACAACTTTATTTTTCTCCCAGAATGCAGCAAGTGCCTCCTTGTGCAGCCAATATGAGGAGAAGGTCCGTCCATGTATTGACCTCATCGATTCTCTGAGAGCCCTCGGAGTAGAAAAGGACTTGGCATTGCCAGCAATTGCTGTGATTGGAGACCAGAGCTCTGGGAAAAGTTCCGTTCTAGAAGCACTGTCTGGAGTCCCTCTTCCTAGGGGAAGCGGTGAGAATTCCCTCTCAGCTTTTTCTCTTTGAAATGTCTAATATTTCTGTGAGTTGGTGTAATGCAGTCATCTGTTGTATAATTCCCAGGGTGTTCAACTCCCGCCAGAGGGAGGCTTGGTTCACTCCCTGACCTCTATCCTTCCAGCAAGCAAATACTGTTTTATTAAAGAAGGCCGTTGGCCTGTAAGTGGGGCTGTTGGTTTGGGTGCTTTTTTTAATCTGTAATTGTTATGTTTTTATTGTATTTTACTGTTTTATTGTTTTAATCTATTTTAAATAGTTTTTGTAAACTACCTTGAGTGCCATTTTTTGGTATAAAGGTGGGGTATAAATCAAATAAATGAATGAATAAATAGTGTCTTTGAAGGCCCTCCTATGGCTCCTCCCTGTGCTGAGACAGGTGGCAATGATGGCAGAGGACCACCTTGGTGGTGGCACCATGCTTGTGGAGTGCCTGAAACTTATTTTGTTACCTTGAGGCACCAGGCAAAATTGTGTTCCCCCCCCCCGCCCCAGCCCTTTTAACTCATTTTAATCTCCCATTAAATTGGTTTTATGCTGCTTTTTATTTGATATTTTTCTGTATTAATAGTTTTCATCTTGTTGGCTCTCTATTATTTTTTTTGTCGTTTTGTTCCGTAATGCTGCCCTGGAAAATATTTTTTGATAGGCAGAATAATAATACCTTTAAAACAAAATCTTGAAGAATGCAAAAGACAACTAGGCGACTGAGCAAGGCACTTTCGTCATACCCAAAGACTTCAGCAATGTTGTACGGTGTTCGGCTGGACGACCCCCAACTTTTCCAGCTTCCAGACTTTCTTTGGGCATTCCATGTTTCAGTGAGGTTCAAAAATGGAATGGATCTTTTTTCTTCTTCACCTTCCTCTGTTCGTTCCCCACAAAGAATTAACTTCTTGTTTTTAATTTTATAGGTATTGTTACCCGATGTCCCTTAGAGCTCAAGCTGAAGAAAATGCACCAAAAAAAGGAGTGGAAAGGGGAAATCGAGTATTCAAACACAAAGCAAGAATTGACAAGCCCATCACAGGTGGAAGCTGCAGTAATAAGGGGTAATTGTCACTTGCAGTGCAATCCTCTGCATCTTTACTCAGAACGTTCAGTGTACATAGAATTGCAGCCTAAATCTAATTTCTTTTGCTTCTCTGATGCCCTCTTGTGGGTGAGATGTGGTCTCAACGCAGCTAAACAAGTACTAAAATTAGGGTGAGCTCTACGTAAAATAGAGGTTTGCTCGGATGTCTCCATTTGCATCAAACAGAAATTCCAGATATTTCTATTTATAACATTTGTGACTGGATATTTCAGTGTAATTATGTTTTATATTCCATAATTATATTATGCTTCACGAGAGTTTAAAATGTGTTAATTGCGGATCTCTCTCTCTCTTTGAAACTGCCACGTGTCATGTATGCAGGGACCAACAAAATTGACTGGCCAGACTGGCCAACCCAAAATTTGTTGTTTCTAGGACCCCTCTCCTCCCAAGGGGCAAGTTGTTGACTCTGACCTTGTTCTAGAGCTGGGGACAGAGAGCAGAAAGCAAGCGCCTGACCCCCACTCCACCCCAAACAGTTCAAGTTCAGGTAGGACAGAGGCTTGCTTTGCATCTGCACCTGATGGGAGCTCTGACCTAGAAGCACCTGTCAGCTGCAGAGGCAAAGCAAGTCAACTTGCCTCCCCTTCCAGTTCGAAGTTGGAAGGAAGAGGCAGAGGTGTGTTGGTTTGCCCTGCCTCTGTGCCCAATGGAATGCTAGATTGTTCATTTTTTGATCTGTTGGAACAAATTACAGGGTTTTTTTGTAATCTAGCCTATTTCTTTGCTTTCCCTTATATAATGTAGCCCAGAATGCAATGGCTGGTGAAGGAGTGGGCATTAGCCACAACTTAATTAGTCTGGGAATCAGCTCCCCAGATGTTCCAGACCTTACTTTGATTGATCTGCCAGGGATTACAAGAGTGGCTGTGGGTGATCAGCCAAAAGACATTGGACAACAGGTGAGATAAGTGCACGTTTTAGACTGGTAGGATCTGAAAAGCAGTTGACTATTTCCCTATTCAAGCCAATACTTATCAATAATACAGTTTCTAGCCCACCCAGTTCAGCTTCTTGGATATGGGTCCACTGCAGCCCTCTCTGTCCTGGCTTTCTTTAGAGTTCAACTCTTCTTTCTCCATCAGCACCCCAATCCTCTCAACTTCATTTGCTTGCTTTATTTATATTCCTTATTTCCACTTCTCCCTTTCTCTTGACCTGTCAGAAGGGCAGTAGTGTTCTGTCCAAATTTCTTTTTCTCCATTTTGCTATGTTTCTCTCCCCCCACATGTTTAGGCTTTAGGTTTCCTTTTCACCTTAAGTTTCTATTTTCTGGGCTGAACTTTTAACCCTCCCGTGGCCTTTTGACCCTCCCAGCTATTAAGAGCTTTTCTACACGAGGCATTTGTTGTGTGCTCGTCATTCCCTTCTCACGGTTGTTTACGGGTTCTTTAGACAACGCTGTCCCTCCAGTTTTGCTTCTGTTTGTAAACATGACTTTTCATGAGTTTTTTTAAGAGCATGGAAAATGGACTATTTCTGATTGGCGAAAGAAAGCGTGATTTCCTCTTGTGTATTTGTGCTATTCCACTATACCATAGTGCCACCTAGAGGTTATGTAGCAGAAAAGCGTGGGAAAGGAAAGGAAACACTCTTCGTGTAGTGCTCAAATCTCAATTCTGCGACGAACCTGACAGTAGATGCAGCAGATTAACAGCCTCGTGTAGAAAAGCCCTAAAAGAAAACCATTTTGCAACCCAAAAGCAAAACACAAAAGGGCTGTAAAGCATCATTCCTTTGCAGACACTGAGACATCTGTCCAGACATAATTGTATGAAGAGGTAGTATCTCTTTATTAAGATACTAACTTTGATTTTAAAAAAGGAACTAGGAAAGCCCTTTGCAGATGTCCATGCATATGGCTAAATGTGTGGATGAAATGTGGCATTGTGCCTCCCCTGGCCCCACGCCTGACCTTACTGCCACCCCTTGAATGTTACTGCAAATGGGAAGCCTAGGCAAGTAGGCTCCTACGCAATCAGGATCCCCAGTTGTGCGGAACCCTACACACGTCCAGCTGTATGCATGTAGGCTTTGCCGGTATTGTACTCAACATGTGGGTTTGTGGAGGCAGGGGTGTGTGTGTCATGTCAGGTGGAGCCAGGAGGCAAGGCCTCATTCCCTGTCCACTGCAGAGAGTGAGCCCTACGCATGTGGACAGCAACATCTGCAAAGGACCGAAGAGGAGTACTAATAAAGGAGAACGAGTGACAGGACATGGGATGAGCTACAGACTGCACCAACTCCTCATGCATTTTACAGTGTCTGATTGTGAGTCTGCAGAGAGTTAACCATCCTGTCCTCAATTGCTGTAGTGAAAGAAGTATACTTATAAATCCACAGCCTTGGTAGAAAAGGTGGTCCTTTGGTTCCAATTTTGTTCAAGGCTCTACCTATCATTGTTATCAGGTGATCTATAGCACAAGTGTGGAGGAAGGGGGGGCTGGCTGGCCCGCCACCCCCCCACCCTTACCTACCCCAAAGGAACCAAGACCCCCTGAGATCTCAAGATACCAGATTGCCAGCCTCAGCTGTCTGCAATCCTACTTGAATCTCTGTTTAGGGACTCGCCTTCAATTTCTATAACCTGGACTTAGATACTGAACCAAGCAGAGCAAATCCACAAACACCATGTGGGGTAAAACCAGGACAAGGTTTATTCTGGTAGCATTTAAACAACAAGATTAGGGGAAATTAGAGAAGCACACAAAATAAAGAGACACTTTAGTACACAGTAAAGCTGCAAAACAATAAAACCTGATTCCTTAAGATCTCTCAGGCACACACCTGTTACCTGAGGGTGTTCTCTTCAAGGGTTAAATCCAGCACAGCCCTGCCGCCTGAGGAGGAACTACTCCATCTACCCGCAGGTCCAAGATGGGTAAAACTCCCACAAGGCTTGCCTTTACTAGAGCCCTCAATCCAGCTAATTTTACCAGGAGCTGCCTGGGGTCGGTTCCTGAGGGGACCCCCCCCCAAAGGCTTGGGCCCCTCGCTGGCGCGCTGCCATGGCTCCAACCAGGCACGCTACCAAAAAGACTAAGACCAAGACACAAAGGCTACACGTGGGGAAATAGCTCTTCCCCCTGCCCCTTTCTGTAGCTTTCCTGCCTTCAGCCAATCAAATTGAACTTCACCTGGCCAGGCAGGGGGAAGGGAACTCATGACTTATGGCTCGAACCATCTACATATGACAGCCCCATCTTCTCTAGGCATCTAGGCGCCACCCATTCCATCCGAGGCTTTCGTTTCCTCCCAGCCCCCACTTGGTTTACACATGAGGAGGCGTGTGTGTGTGTGTGTGTGTGTGTGTGTGTGTGTGTGTGTGCCTGCATGCATGCATGCATGCAGGAACCCCCAAAAGCTCCACAACAAGTCTTGTTGTCTTGATCTTGTTACAGATAATAAAATTAATTAAAACATATATTAACAAACAAGAAACTATCAATTTGGTAGTGGTGCCGAGTAACGTAGATATCGCAACTACGGAGGCACTGAAAATGGCTCAAGAGGTAGACCCTCACGGAGAGAGAACACTTGGTAAGTAAATAAAACACTTCAGGTTTTTTAATTGCAGAAAAATTATTGTGGCAAAGAATTTTTTATTACAGGGTTAGTCTTTTCTGTTTGCTTTTTTAAAAAAAATATAGGACTCACAGCAGAAAGCCCCATATTATTTGGTTAGCTTCTGGCTGTTGATGCAGTAGTATTTGAAGTCACCACAGGATCTTTCTAAGGGTATCTTCATTCTAGTTTGCTCCAAATTCTGGGTGGAACCACCAGTTGATGCTCCATTTCTGGGTTTGGTTACAGGACAGTGAGTTCCTCATGAAAGCAAAATTTGCTTCCTCATGAATGCTGTGTGTGATGGTTGATCCATATCCCAGGAATGTGGATCTGTTGACCAGGAAGGGCTCCTTGCTGGTGGATCTGAATAAACACTTGGTCATGGCACTTTACATGGCAGGCTGAGTTCACGCTCCTGGATAATTATTCTGCTTCTCCATACAGTTTGTGAACATTGTATTTGTACAGAGGAATTGCAGGATATTCATGGAGGGGGAGGGACGAAGAGTGATAGTGTCAGGACTCAACACGGTTGTCCAGGGCAGGCATGGCTCAGGTCTAAAGGGCAGCAGTCGTGGTACTAAGGGGGCAGAGGCAGGTAACGTAGTCCAAGACAATCAGTTGGGTTCCAGAAGGCAGGCAAGGAGAGGCAGCAGAGCTGGAGTCTGTATAACAGGTCCTATCAGCAACAAGCTGCTCAGACTGTGTAACTAAGCCTGAGTAGTTCTATAGGGCCAGCTGGGCTCCTCTTGGCTTCCCAGATCACCTGATCCAGCTGGGACGACAAACAACAGTTCCTCTCCCTGCTGTTATCAGTGTGGCACCAGTGGAGCAGCAAGGCACAGGACAGCCATTCGCTTCACCTGTAAGCTGCCCCAATGGCACAGAAGGAAAGGTTCCTGGGCCCTGCTGCTGGATTTCTCAGTTTGAGCCCTCACTGGGGCCTTCCTCACTCCCCCCCCCCCAATCAATCTAATCAGTGGAGACACACCTTGACACAGTACTTTACTTCAGAATTTAACACTAACTGTAATACTGCACACAAATTTCTCCATCTCAAATTTCTCTTTATTGTTCTATTCTCTGAAATATTTGAGTGGCTCTCAAATCTGTTTCATGTGGAAGTTTTAAAACTGTTCTTAAAGGGAGTGACAGTCCTTCCCTCTGAGGAATACTTGAGTTGTGGAAGAAGGAAATGATTTGCCCAGCACAGGGGCAGGGAAGCTCTCTCAGCCCAAGGGCAGAATTCAGTTTCAAAGAAGTTCTTGTGGGGTGGGGCCAAACCTATAAAAAAAGACCAGCATAATTTAGCTTAAAGCTTTTACTGCCAATATTAGGAGAGGCATTTCAACCTGTTAGAATGGGGAAAACTACAGAAGCTGGAATCCACTAAATAATTGGTGGACAATGGCCCGTTGTGGGGGAAGGGGTGGGGCCATCTGGGAACCCCAGGAGGGCTGGATTTGGCCTGCAGCCTGAAGTTCCCCATACCTGGCCTAGCAAGACCAGAGTCACCTTCAGTGAGCAGGCCTCAACCCTACTTGGAAGTCCCACACTTTTTCTCACTTGGAATGAGGAGAGGTGTTACTGAGTGGCAAAGATGTTCAGAGACAGCCTTTTTTCTTACTGTATGTGGTTTAGGCCTGAGGTCTGGATCAGAATAAATCCTGCCTTTTATCAGTAAAAGAAACCTTTCCTTATTATTCATCCATTATTCCACAGGCATCCTGACCAAGCCTGACTTGGTTGACAAGGGAACAGAAACAGAGGTAGTTGACATAGTCCGAAATCAAAGAGTTCCCCTGAGAAAAGGATACATGATAGTAAAATGCCGTGGGCAGAGTGACATCAACGACAAAGTGTGCTTGGCAGATGCAATCCAGAAAGAGAGAATGTTTTTTGAAGAGCACAACTTTTTCAGGTAGTGTTTAAAAAATGAATGTAAATAGGAATACCTCACTGTGTTCTCTCTTGGCGTGAATGTCTGCAACAAATGTGCATACTAGTTTCAGATGCAGCAGGCTGTTCTGTGGCTTGGAGATGTGCAGAGTGAAGGGGCCTTGAGCATTTGGATGAAGGATGAAATGGGGCTAGAGAAGAAGGGAGGAAGCCCTGGGCATTTAACAATTGACAGAGGAAGATGGCTCTCGTATATACTGCACCAAATTTTTGTAAGGTTTGGCTTGCACTGTGAAAGATGCCATATCAGGGGGTGTAAAGATGTTATTTTTAAAAAACCCTACCTTCCACTTTTTCATCCATTTTTTGGCATGTGTTTACATAGTCAATTTATTTGTATACCACATTTTCCAGAATAAATTGTGCGCAAAGCAGTTCACAAAACTGTTGGTGTTGAATGAAAAGATTGTAGTCTGTGTGCTAGCCTGCACTTGGCCTTCCACACACAGCAAGCAGAGTTTCAGCTCTCTTATGCAGCAGTGTTCAGCTCGGTCCATTGCAGATTAATCACTCTGTTGGACACATGCAGGTCTATTCTACCTGTTTATTTACTTATTCAAAGTAAGCACTACAGAGTAGACATTCCATAGACACAGTCCATGTGCAGAGTACAAAAGCATAGCAAGCAAAAGTCCAGTAGAGAGAAGAAGAACTTCAGCCCACCATCAGACATGAACGAAGAGCAACAGTACTACTAATATGGCTTCGGTCTGAACAGCACAGTACACGCCACAAGACAAATTCAATTGACATAATTATAATACATTACAATACAACACTAACGCAACTACAGTTCATTAAGAACATAACGAAATTCAAATAAGCACAATAACAGCCATTGCTCTGTCAATCTTGCAGCTATTTTGGGAAGGGGAGGAGAGCAATTTGCCCACGTGTGCCACACATGTTTAGCCATATCCAGCTCTAGTGGCACAAATGACTAGCTAAGGCAGAACATGCATAGGGATGTACACTTGTATGCATGTCTCCATACATATTTTGCCTCAGCCAGTCAAATAAAGGCAACAGAATCGGGGCGAAGTCCCGGTTGCCTCAGCAATGGGATGCGTTCCTTGTTTCTTAGACACCCCTCATGTTTCATAGCAGTGGGGTGGGAAATATGCCCCTCTTTCAGCTCAGCAATAATATATACTACCTAGAGCCCAATAAAGTTTGATGGGTCAGAGGTGGGCTGGAAAACTCCAGACCTACCAGTCTCAGCAGTTAGGGAAATCATTGTGGTGTAGGTAGGCCTCCCTGACCACCCCAGCTGCCTCAGTGTTTACAGCGTCTGGAGTGATAAGCCAGTTTCTCTCTCTCTCTCTCAGCTGTGTCACTTAATTGCAACTTGTTTACTTAGTTCCATTGAATTCAATGGAAGAGTGTGACATAGGGTTGGTTCACATTATCACTTTGGTCCAATCCTGTGCCTGGATTGAGGGCATGCCTGTCATTCCTGTTCCTGCCGTCCACATGCAAAGATCTCTTCCAAAGCTGGTCTACACACACAGGCCTCAGTCATGTGGCCAATCCCCCAGAAAGTATCTGGGAATCGACCACGCAATTGAGGCCTATTCAGTTGAGAGGAGGCTTCAATTGCGCATAGGCCAGCTTTGGACATGGCGTCCTACTTGGATATGGAGGACTAGCACACTGGGTTGTCGGGGTGGGGAGAGGGCAGCTACATCCTTATTCTGCATTATGCAATGGGCTGGATCTACCCAAAGATCATGTTCAAATGAGAGGATGTTGGGAACCGAACTGTCCATCTAGATCCAAACAATACTTTGGGTCATATTTTTATATGTGATTCTTCCATTTTTTCCCTGTCAGTTCTCTTTTGGAGGAAGAGAGAGCTACTATCCCACTGCTGGCAGAAAGGCTTACGCAGGAGCTGATAGAGCACATTAATGTAAGAGAATAGCAATTTCATTTAAGAACTAATATTTGTAAGTGCTTTGAAATCATACTTGGAGTTAAAGAAGATACAAAGTAGTTTATTGCAGAGTGGAAACCTCTAATTGACTTTTTGCAGGGGTTAGAGAACAATGATTTGTTCATCTGTGATTTTGTAGAATAATAATAAGATGAACTGACAATAGGGGGAAAAAAGAAGATGATAAATTTGTGACAATAGAAAAAAGAGAGCTTTTCTTTTTTGATTATCGAGTAGAGAAATTATTTGTTACCTATGTTTGCTGTAGAAAAATTCGGAAGTCCATTTTAGCTTTGTTAATTGTTAATTATTGTTATGTTTTTTGGTTTTTTGGTTTTTTTATAGAAATAAAAAAGTTTTTAAAAAGAAGATACAAAGTAGATATCCCCCCCCCCTTCATATGTGAATTGTATAAAGGGGTCATCCCGCAATTACTGGGAGTGGGCCGGGGCCATGCTAATGGGAATGCTGCTGATCCTGCCTCCAGATATACATAAAGAAAGTCTGTGTATGAGCAGCGGCTCATGTGTAGACTTTCCCTGTGCATCTGCGGGTGGGACCAGCAGCTCCTGATACTTGTGGTGCCCCCTTCATGTGATTCTCAAACAAAGGAGGTTTCTGTTAATATCGTATATTAGTATAATTGTGTGGAAGCTTTCCCAACTTGACATGGCACTTTTTAAACTGAAATGAGGAAACATATAACTTACATTGTGAATTGTGGACATTCACATATTTGTGATAACACAGACCTTTGCTTGGTCAAAGTACACACTAGTTTTTCTGTTTGCTGGGACCAATACCGAAATATTAACACATTTATTCTGCTGGCATAAACTTTTGTGGAATAAATTTGTGCCAGATATATATGCCAGAATAAAACTGTTCATCTTTAAGGTGCCAAAACATTCTGTTGTTTTTCTGCTAACATGACTACCCTGCTGGAAATTGTTACAGAAGTACTGTTTGCTTTATACAAAACATAAATACTATAATCATAATTTAGGATCTTCACTCCTATTTGCTCTTTTATTTTCTAGAGCTGTTGGGAAGGGGATGATTTTGGACTGTGGCTGGGGAAGGAGCTTAACCCTTCTGCCACCAATTCCCCTATACAAGGATTCATTCATTCATTAATTCATTCATTTTTATTCATTTATTACATTTCTATACCGCTCAATAGCTAAAGCTCTCTGGGCAGTTTACAAAGATTAAAACCTTAAAAGTACATTATAAAAACCATATACAACACACACAGAGAGACACATATATCTAAAAACAATCAACAACAAGAAAAATTCAAGACCTGATTAAAACCTCATCAAATACCTGATGGAGAAGAAGGAGGTCTTAACCTGGGGTGGAAAAGATAACAATGTTGGTGCCAGGTGGGCCTCATTGGGGAGTTCATTCCACAATTGGGGGGGGCACCACCGAGAAGGCCCTCTCTCATTGCCACCTTCCAAGTCTCCTCCCTTGGGGCTGCTATTGTCTGCAGAGGGGAAAATATACAGGTCCTCATATTGTGCCTGTATGTTTTCCTTGCCATAGCTAACAGCAGTGTGTGTGGGGGGGGAGGGGTGTTGTTTTGGGGAATTAGCACAGGTGGGAAATTCACCTCCTACTACTACATTGTGGCCTGAATTGGTTCCATCCCTCCCCACAACCATTTTGTGGATCTCCCCGGTCATGTATAGTTGGCTCTGAGGCTGAAACTACATATAAGATGTGGCTGAATGTATCTTTCCCCCAGATTTTTGTTTGTTCATTTTTTGAGACTGCTACCTTGAGTGGAGGACTGCTGTTGCGGGTGGGGTTTATTTACCTTTTCTTTTGTGGTCCTTTTCCCACTCAAAATTGCACCTCCCCCCCCCCAGCTATTTTCCCCATATATTTTAAGGGGCGGGGGAGCAGCTTGGGAGGAGAAATCCTGAGTAGAAAAAATGTCTGAAAGTGGGAAATACAGTAATACCTTGGATTGCAAGTAACTTGATCTGAGAGCGTTTTGCAAGACAAGCAAATTTTTTTTAAAAAAATTGACTTGATAAACGAGCAAGGTCTTGCAAGACAAGGTAGGGATGTAACCGCTTGCCTCAAGTGGGCATAGCGGGCCAAAATCGACCCCACTCACGCCCGCCAGAGATTCGCTTTGATATAAGAGTGTTTTGGATTACAAGCACGGTTCCGGAATGAATTATGCTTGCAATCCAAGGTATTACTGTATTAAGCAGACCCTCCCACCACCTATTCTCCACTCAAGGTTTCAGTTTTAAAATTTTAAAAAGGGGGGAAATATACATACCATTTTATGTCATGTGTGGTTTCAACCTAAGGGCCTAACTTTATCTTGCATGCATCAGAACATTTAGTTATATAAAGAGAAAACTGTTTGAGGAGAGGACAGCTTCCTTCCCAAGCTAACTTCTTTTAAGCAATGAATGGTGTGTATATTTGTGTTTGTTTGTTTGTTTGTTTATTATAATTATACACCACCACCCCTTTCTTTCCTGCAAGGAACCCAAGGCGGCTTACATAATCCTCCTCCTCTCCATTTTATCCTCACAACAACCCTGTGAGGTTAGTGAGGCTGAGAGTCAGTGACTGGCCCAAAGTCACCCAGTGAGTTTCATGACCAAGCGAGGACTAGAACCCGGATCTCTCGAGTCCCAGTCCAACATTCTCACCACTACGCCACACTGGCTTAGTTCTTGTTCTTGAGCGTGCGCGCGCACACACACCCTTTGGCCATCTTGATTTGCTCAGATCGTAGGACAGGTCCATGTGGCCAGTCTTTTTGTGAACAAGCATGGCTAGCATGCTTTGGCAACTGCTATGAATGGAAATTAGTGGTTTCCCTAACTCACCAGTGTTCGGCAGGTGCAATAGCATTTATCTCAGTCAAAATGTCAGATTGATCAATAAATGATTCTTTGAATCCACCCTAATAAGATGTGTTGAAACACTCTATTTCATGGGATTAAGACTGAACATCTTTCTTCTTGGTGCCTTTCTCTTTCATTCAGAAATCACTACCAACGTTAGAAAAACAAATAAAGGACAACCTTGAAGAAGCAAATATGAAGCTACAGCGGTGTGGCCAAGGTGTGCCTGAAACGATGGATGAGAAGATGCTTTTCCTCGTAGAAGTAAGAACCGCTATGGGTTGGGCAATAAATAAATGTGGGCTTTCAAATTATGTTTCTAGAATGCCTGAATACTGTAATATGACATGGTAGAAAATTTAAAACTAATTAGCTACTAATCAATACAGTAATTCCTTGGATTGCAAGTAACTTGGTCTGAGAGTGTTTTGCAAGACAAGCAAAAAAAATTTAAAAAATTTGACTTGATAAACAAGCAAGGTCTTGCAAGACAAGCGTAGGGATGTAACTGCTCGCCTCGAGCAGGCGTAGCGGCCAAAATCGGCCCCGCTCATGCCCGCCAGAGACTCGCTTTGATATAAGAGTGTTTTGGATTACAAGCGCGGTTCCAGAACGAATTATGCTTGCAATCCAAGGTATTACTTATTTATTTATTAATTATTATTTTTTAAATAAACACACATACAGAAAGAAAATAAACCCACAAATCCATATAACTCCAAAGTGCACCCGTCACCATGGGGCCAAGAAATAATTCTATCCACATAATCCATTATTAATCTATATTCCAAAAATACATCATATCTTGACATGGCTTACTCCCCTTTCCCTTTACTAAAGCATAGTCTAGAAATGGTCCCCATATATCCTTAAAATTATTTTTCTTTAATTGCCCCTTTTTACATTTAATACTACATGTTAATTTATCATTTAAAGCAATATCCCACACCTCTTTATACCAATCAATACTGATGTTGAACTTTCCATTTCCTTGCTATCAATAATCTCCCCGCCGTTAACAAACTTACAATTAATTCCTTTATCTCTTGAGAGCGCAGAAGTTTCTCCGTTATTGATAACAATGCTAATTTTGGACAGACTTCCAAATTAATGCCAATAATTTCTGAAATTTCTAAGGTATTACTGTATGTAACTTTGTTAGAAGAATTCTAGGCTTTGAACACTATGAAGTGTTTCCAGTCTTCACTGCAATCATACATATTTAAGGAGACCACTGTTAATAAAAGACGAAACATACAAACTGCCCAATAAGAGGTTGTAGAACCATGCCCTCCAGTGGCATTGAAGACTCTTGTACAGTACAAAGTTCTAGCGAGTGTAAACCCTCTCGCTGTATGCTAGGGTTCCTCAACCTTTTTGGGTTGGTGGGCACATTTGGGATTTGGAGAGTGTGATGTGGATGCTTTCTCAAAATGGCTGTCATGCAGGGGTCGGGGTTGCCCATTCACAAAATGGTGCACGTGGCTAGTGACAAAACATCCATTTCCCAGAAAGCAAACCAATGAAGCTCAGAAACAAGTAACCTGGCCAAGAAACTGAGTACCAGACAGAGGTGGGGTCTGAGCTGTGTTAAAGAAATTTCTCTTCTGCCAAATGCTCTGAGGAATTTTAGCAATTACTGAGAGCGAGTCTTTAAAAAGGGTAAAGAGAGTACTTTTATTAAAACAGACCATGCACATGGGTGAGAAAGCCCTCAGCACTTGGCTTTGGACCAACTCTGCCCCCTTTCTCTAAAAAAACCAACCCTTTTTATACACTTTTAGGGTTAACTATGCAGTACAACACTACGCATGCTCCAAACCCCCCCCCCACACGATGTACACATTCTGATTCACCCATTTCTTTCTCCCTTCATGCTACCAACATAAGTGAACACTACTTGCTTTGTTCTCTATACTCGTTCTCAGCCTTGGCATTATCTATGGAATAGACACTAACAGTTTCAGGGAGGGGGAAGAGGCGAAGGAGTGAGAAGCAATTAAACTAGGCCATTGGGGCCCGTTTAGGGTCAGACCTGTTCTCAGGCCTCATTCTGCTTTGGTTCATAGGGAGAACATTCAGGCCTGTTTTCAGGCCTTGTTTTGCTTTGGTTCAGGTGAGCTTGCACCTTCCCACAGACAGGCACATTTTTCATTATCAGCTGCAAATGCCAAATCACATATTTGCCAACACAAAAAACAAAACACCAATTTCACAGAAGACAAACTTCGTGGTGCTCAGAGAAACTCACCACACACACACGGCACAGACAAAACACCTCCCACGTGCCCCCCACCCCCTGGATACTCCCTACCACCCCCCACGTTAACAATTTTTTTTCTGGGCAGCTGTGCATGCTGCTGCCACCCACCATTTTTATTTTCAAAGAACAACTGTGGGGGCCAGAGACATTCTTGAGAATAAAAATGGTGCTGGAAGCTAGTTCATTGCTTTGCAGCATGCCAACCTCCCAGTAAAAAAATAATAATTAAAATTAAAATAGTAATCAGGAGGCACCAGGAGAGGTGTCTGTGGGTAGCACGTTGGAGACTCCAGCTGTATGCCATCAGATCAATTACCCCAAAAGCTACTAGGGAGGCTACCTGCTGTCTGTGTCCCCTGCTGTTCATTCACTGTCTTTAGGGTGCTGCAATCCTATGCATGTTAAGACAGAAAAAAGGCCTACAACTCCCAGCATGCCCCGGCCAGCCATGTTGGCTGGGACATGCTGGGAGTTGTAGGCCTTTTTTCTGTCTAAACATGCATAGGATTGCAGTTTTAATGGCTTGAAGAGGCTCCAGCATTATTGCTGTTTTGCCATTACCTATTCTCCTTTTGTAGAATGATTTTCTCCACCTCCCCTATCGCCAACCTATTCTATGTAAAACTTCATTTACACATAACATTTGATTGCAAACCTAGATCTTTTTGGCATGACGACTCATATTTGGGGTGCTTTCCATGGATACATATTTTAGCTGGGCCGACATATTTTTAAAACCTATATTTCCCCCCTCTTTTTACAGAAAATCAAGGTTTTTAACAAGGACCTCATAGAAAAAGTGGAAGGGCAAGAAGTTTTAATGGATAAGAAAAAAATGAGATTGTTCACAGAAGTGCGGCGATCCTTTAATCTGTGGCAACGTGAGGTTAATCAAAATGCACTAGATGGTAAACTCAGTTTTGAAGATCTTAAATTTTCCTCTACAAATGGACACCTCATTTCAACCTGAGCCCTCATATACTCAAGTTGGATACCCCCCTAAACATGTGTTTATGTTTACTCATTCTGACTTAAGCTGCTTGTTATGTGACACAACCAGGGGAGAGGGTATGAAGCTGCCAAGCGATTCACCCCCCTGCACCACCACCACCCATTCACTTGAAGTGGTTGTGAACAACCTGAATTATTTCCAGGTTTATTGTGGTTGTGTCATGTTGCAGTCCTTTGTGGTTGGACCTGGGTCATGATCATAGCTGCAGGATGGAAGCGCTCCAAAGCTGAAGGTGCCCAACAATGACCTGTATTCCTTGAATGCCCTATACAGTAATACCTTGGATTGCAAGTAACTTGGTCTGAGAGCGTTTTGCAAGACAAGCAATTTTTTAAAATAAATTTTGACTTGATAAACAAGCGACGTCTTGCAATACAAGTAGTGTAGGGATGTAACCGCTCTCCTCGAGCGGGCATAGCGGGCCGAAATCGGCCCCGCTCACGCCCGCCAGAGACTCGCTTTGATATAAGAGTGTTTTGGATTACAAGCACGGTTCCGGAACTAATTATGCTTGCAATCCAAGGTATTACTGTAGTTTTCTCAGGGGAAGTCATTACTAACATCTGCTTGACTGGGGCCTTGGGACTTCAAGGCTAAATAATTAATACAAAGTTGTGTTAATCTTTCAGTAAGAGACATTATGGAAGAAGAAGTTCAGAGCTTTGAAAGGAAATATCGTGGCAAAGAACTCCCAGGGTTTGTCAGTTACAAGACCTTTGAGGACATTGTAAGACAGCACGTTGTGATGTTAAATTCGCCAGCTGTTGAGATGTTGAAGGAAGTAACAGGTAAGTTCTGCAACAATAACTTGGGTCCTGTTCCTAACCTCTGATTTATGTAAAGTGCTTTCATGAGTGACATTCATTTAGTCTTGAATGTATAATTTCTGGATGCTTTGTAAGCGTGTATAGGATTGCAGCCTCAGGGAGCGACCCTAGCCGCCTTGATGACAATTTAATTTTGGGTGGTGGTGGTGGTGGTGGAAATGTGGGGGGGTATAAATCAAATAAATACATGACGAGCTTTCTGGGAGGGCAGCTGAGGGGCTGTACACGATGACGTGGACCTTCCCTTTCTGTGGACAGAGAGGGAAGCCGTTGTTGGGAGGCCTCCCCAGTGCGGCAACAGGAAGCTCTACTGCCATGGCTGTACTGCCGGCAGTTGCTCTGCCCCTGGCGGCATTTGAAATGGGGCGTTTTGGAAGAGGCGATCGATCCACGGGCTTTAAGCCTCCTTGGTGTCTCAGCGTGCCCCCAAAGCAGGCCCAGAGCTACTGATGTTGGAGTCAGTAGTGGGGGGGGGGGGGATTACCAGGGTGGTGGGGAGAGCTGGCAGGGCTTTGTATGCAGCAGATGTCCCACTGTGGTCCATCATTCCAGTATGTAGGATTGATCTGCCTTGGTTGGTTGGTTAGTGTTTTCTTTTTATAATTAGGCCATCTTTAAAGGTGGAAGGTCCTATTTCACCACCACCACCCTGGGTGTTCAGGCTGGGCTGGGATCTGGTGAGTCAGTAGCTGAAGGTACAACAGAGGGGCAAGCCAAGTCAGAGTCCACAAACAATCCTAGTCAGATCCAAAATAGCAAAGCCAAGCAGTATAGACAAAAGGGGTTATGCAGAGAGAGTAGTTAAATCTAGGCCAAAGTCACGTACAGGACTGGGTCGAACAGAAGGCAAGGCCCATAGGCAGGTAGCAGGCTGGAGCCAGAGTCAAACACAGACATTGTTTCCAGCAGCTTCTGTAAGTCTCCACGGGGCTTTTTATTCTGGAGCTGCCAGAGCCCCACCCAGACCCCAGCTGCAGTGGTTCACTTGGAATGCACAGAGTCCTTGTGAGGAGGGCCCTCTCTTTGTAGAGAGCCCCTTTCCTCCCGAGGAGACCTCTGCTGCAGCCTGGCACTTCGTCGAGGTTCTCTGAGTTGGACCTGTGCAAATTAGCCTACAGTATATGCAGTCTCGCCTTGCCAATTCCTATGTATGTTGCCTACTGCACTTTGCTGCTCCCTTTGGCAGCTGAAACATACAAGGAAATTGAACAGGCAAGACTACACATATCAGACAGCCATAAGAATGCACTTAGAAAAGACCGAAAAGAATAACAACAATCATTAAAAATTACAAACACATTTTCATAATTTTCTGGGGCTGAAAAATAAAATATGACCCCAAATGTGCATACTTGAGGCTCCCTTTTAAAAAAGGAAAAAGCAGCAAATGAAAAGGGGTAGCAATCGGAGTAGGGAGGGGGAGACAAGACAGGTTCTGCTGCGAAGGACATTGGGACACCGGCTGGAGAAAGGAGTGGGAGAATAAACCATGGTGAGCCCAATTGTCTGTCAGGTGCACCGTAGGTTGTTCTGCAAACAACTCAACACTTCATAGCTTATTCGCAGAGTGGCTTAGTATGTAGTGTGAACCTGCCCAATAAAAACAGTGATTACAAATAAAACCAGCAGCCCACAAATTAAGAAAAGGCCAATGAGAACCAATGGGTCTTCAGAGATTTCCTGCAAAGAAGAGGGGTATGACAAACCCCCAATGGAAGCTCATTCCAGAAAAGGCTTTCTCCCTTCTACTCGCCAATCTAATTTATTTATTTATTTGTTACATTTATGGATCGCCCATCTAGCCGGCAAACCGGCCACTCTGGGCTATGTACAACAAGATAAAATACAAAATAAAATACATTCAAAACAGTATAAAATTCCAAAATGTTAGCCCACCCCATTTTCCCGCCTGAACAGCCATGTTTTTAGTGAGCGGTGGAAGCTCAGTAGAGAGGGGGCATGGCGGAGGTCACTAGGGAGAGAGTTCCACAGTATGGGGGCCGCCACAGAAAAGGCCCTCTTCCTAGTCCCCACCAGTCTAGCTGCTCTGGCTGAAGGGACAAAGAGAAGGCCGTCTGTGGCAGATCTTGTTGAGCGGCCTACTTGGTGTTGCTGGAGACGCTCCTCAAGATAAACTGGACCGGAGCCATATAGGGTTTTAAATGTCAAAACGAACACCTTGAATTCGGCTCAGCAAGCAACTGGTAGCCAGTGCAGCTCCTTGAGCACTGGAGTGATGTGATCCCGCTGGCGGCTGCCTTTAACCAGGCAAGCCACCGCGTTCTGTACCAGCTGTAGCTTCCGAACCATCTTCCAGGGTAACCCCACGTAGAGCACATTACAGTAGTCTAGGCGAGAGGAGACCAAGGCATGAACCACTGATGGAAGCAGATGATTAGGAAGGTAGGGGCGCAGCTGCCATATCAGATGGAGTTGATACAGCGCCGCCCGGCTCACAGCTGACACCTGAGCCTCCATGGACAGCTGGGAGTCTAAAATGACCCCTGTGAACCTGGTCCTTCAGGGGCAAATGTACCCCATTCAGCACCAGGTCAACATCCCCTAACCTCCCCTTGTCCCCCACCAGAAGTACCTCGGTCTTGTCGGGGTTCAGTTTCAGCATGTGCCCTTGCTGGCAGGCAAGTGAAAGGTCCTCCATTGATTACCTCAGTGTGTGGGCACTTTGCTTTATGAACGTTTCTAATGGCTTATGATTCATTTGCATACACACAACCACATTTAACATATGTGCCGTGTGTGTGTTTGTGTACAGTGCTTCGCATATATTGAACTTTTAATGAAAGGCAGGATATAAACTTTTTAAATAAACAAACAAATATTGGGCACTTGATAAATAATAAATTATGAGGATGATTATGTTACAAGAAAACTTACAGCCCATCTGCCAATATGTCATTCTAGTTACAATTCTAAGCAATACTTCAGTGAGCAAGTCTCACTGAAGTTATTCATAGATTTTCCCAGTTTCTAGATCCATTTGAATCTGTTTTTTGGGACAGAAACTGCCTTGGTCACCATATGGGATTATCTTTGCCAAGAGAGAGACAGAGGGAAGTAGGCCGCTCAGCATCAAGTAGGCCACTCAACAAGATCTGCCATGGACAGCCTTCTCCTTATCCCATCAGCCAGAGCAGCCAGGCTGGTGGGGACTAGGATGAGGGCCTTCTCTGTGGTGGCCCCCAAGTTATGGAACTCCCTCCCTAGTGACCTTCGCCATGCCCCCTCCGTGATGAGCTTCTGCCGTGCATTAAAAACATGGTATTTCAGGGTTAGGATTTTAAAAGAATTTTTTATACTGTTTTAATTGTCATGTTTTATTGTATTGTTTTAATTGTACATCGCCCAGGGTGGCCGGCCAGATGGGTGATTAATAAATATAATAAAATAAAAATAAATAAATTGGACCTCTCAGTGGCTTTTGATACTATTGAATATGATATCTTTCTGGATTGGCTGTCTGGGTTGGGAGTTTAGGGCACTGTTTTACAAAGGTTCCCATTCATACTTGGGTGGCTGTTTCTAGACGGTGATGCTGGGGGATTACTGCTCTGTTCCATGGCAATTATGTCACAGGGTTCCAGAGGGCTCAATTTTATTCCTCATGCTGTTCAACATCTACATGAGACTACTGGAGGAGGTTTTCTGGAGATGTGGGCTGAGATGTCATCAGTATGCAGATGATGCTCCATTCTACTTCTCATTTTCCTCTAACCCAGGTGAGGCAGTGGATGTCCTGACTCATTGCCTGAGCAGGTTAATGAATGAGGGGCAATAAACTGAAGCTCAATCCAGACAAGATAGAGATACTGTTAGCTGGTGGTTAATCTGCCCAGTTGAGTGGTGTTCAACTTGTTTCACCTAAAAGATGTGCAAGTGCTCCTGGATCCATCATTGTCACTTAAAGCACAGATGCTCTCAGTGGCCAGGAGCACCTTTTATCAGCTTAACTTGATATGCCAGCTGCGATCCTATGTGGACAGAGATAGCCTGGTGAACACACTCTGGTAACATCCTGGTTGGATTACTGCAATGCTTTGTACATGGGGGAGACCTTTGAAGATGACTCAGAAACTTCATTTAGTTCAAAACAGAGCTACTAGGCTACTAACTGGGACCAGCTGATAGGATCATGTGATGCCAGTGTTTTGTCAGCAGCATTGTCTTCTGGTCAGTTTCCAAACCCAATTCAAATTAGTGTTGGCCTTTAAAGCCCTAAACAGCTTGGTTTACTAAAAACCGCTGCTCACTAAAAACATGGCTTTTCAGGCGGGAATATGGGGTGGGTTAGGATTTTTAAAAACACTGATATTGTTTTAATTGTGTGTTAATTGTGTTTTATTGTATTTTACCATGATTGTGCATTGCCCAGGGTGGCCGGGTGGCCGGCCAGATGGGCGATTTAAAAATATAATAAATAAATAAATAAAATTGGTGCCAGAGTATCTAAAGCAGGGCTCTCCAACCTTGGGTCCCCAGATGTTGCTGGACTATTGCTTCCAGAATCCCTTGCCATTAGCCATGCTGGGAGCTGTAGGCCAGCAACATCTGGGGACCCAAGGTTGGAGAGCCCTGAATTCTAAAGGAATGTCTCCTCCCGTATGTACCTAAGGACTTTTAGGTTGACTTTGGGGGTTCTGCTCCAGGTGCCAAAAGAAGAGAAAGGCCTTCTCGGTTGTAGTGCCTCATTTATGGAATGCCCTCCACGAGGAAGCTCACCTGACACCTGCATTGTTATCTTTTTGGCACCAGGTGACCTTCCTTTTATCCCAGGCATTTTAGAGCTTTAGTTTTAGATTTTTATGCCTGTTCATATAGTATATTTTATCTATTTCTCTGGTGTTTGTTGTTTTGTATTGTGTTTTATTATTTTATTTGTTTGTAATCTACCCAGAGAACACTCGTTATTGGGCAGATTAAAATAGTAATATATAAATAATCATAGAATCATAGAATCATAGAAAAGTAGAGTTGGAAGGGGCCTACAAGGCCATCGAGTCCAACCCCCTGCTCAATGCAGGAATCTAGGTCAAAGCATCTCTGACAGATGTCTGTCCAGCTGCACCTTGAATGCCTCCAGAGTGGGAGAGCCCACAACCTCCCTAGGTAGTTGATTCCATTGTCTTATTGCTCTGACAGTCAGGAAATTTTTCCTTATGTTTAGGTGGAATCTAGGTTCCTGTAACTTGAGCCCATTATTCCGTGTCCTGCAAACTGGGATGAACGAGAAGAGATCTTTGCCCTCCTCTGTGTGACATCCCTTCAAATACTGGAAGAGTGCGATCATATCTCCCCTCAGTCTCCTCTTCTGAAGGCTAAACATCCCCAGTTCTTTCAGTCTCTCCTCATAGGGCCTTGTTTCCAGTCCCTTTATCATCCTTGTTGCCCTCCTCTGAACCCTCTCCAGTTTGTCTATGTCCTTCTTAAAGTGAGGTGCCCAGAACTGGACGCAGTACTCAAGATGAGGCCTAACCAGTGCTGAGTAAAGGGGAATTATCACTTCCCGCGATTTGGAAGCTATACTTCTATTAATACAGCCCAAAATTGCATTTGCCTTCTTTGCAGCCACATCGCATTGCTGGCTCATATTCAGTTTGTGATCTACCACAATTCCAAGATCCTTCTCACTTGTAGTATTGTTGAGCCAAGTGTCCCCCATTCTGTAACTCTGCATTTGGTTTCCTCTCCCTAGGTGCAGCACTTGGCATTTATCCCTATTAAATTTCATTCTGTTGTTTTCGGCCCAGCGCTCCAGCCTATCGAGGTCACTTTGAATTTTGTTTCTGTCTTCCAGAGTATTAGCTGTTCCACCCAACTTTGTGTCATCTGCAAATTTGATAAGCATTCCCTGTACCTCCTGATCCAAGTCATTAATAAAAATGTTGAAGAGCACCGGGCCCAGGACCGAGCCCTGTGGTACCCCGCTCGTTACCTCTCCCCAGTTTGAGAAGGAACCATTGATAAGCACTCTTTGAGTCCGATTCTGTAGCCAATTGTGGATCCACCTGATAGTTGTTCCATCTAGCCCACTCTTAGCTAGCTTACCAATCAGGATATCATGAGGCACTTTGTCGAAAGCTTTGCTGAAGTCCAGATATATAATGTCCACAGCATTCCCACAGTCCACAAGGGAGGTTACCCGATCAAAAAATGAGATCAGATTAGTCTGACAGGATTTGTTCTTGACAAATCCATGCTGGCTTCTAGTAATCACTGCATTGTTTTCAAGGTGCTTGCAGACTGACTTCTTTATAATCTGCTCCAAAATCTTCCCGGGGATTGATGTCAGACTGACTGGCCTATAGTTCCCAGGTTCCTCCTTCTTGCCCTGTTTGAAGATGGGAACAACATTTGCCCTCCTCCAGTCGTCTGGCACTTCACCTGTCCTCCATGATTTCTCAAAGATAATAGACAGTGGTTCTGAGAGTTCTTCTGTCAGTTCCTTTATTAATCTAGGATGCAGCTCATCAGGCCCTGGAGATTTAAATTCGTACAGAGTAATCAGGTGCTCCTTGACCATTTGCCTATCAATCTCAAGCTGCAATTCTGCCCCTTCAGTCTGCACTTCAGGTTTGCCAGGGGGGTCATAGACCCTCTTTTGGGAGAAGACCGAGCCGAAGTAGGAATTGAACACTTCTGCCTTTTCTTTGTCTTCTGTTATCAATTTGCCATCCTCATTGCGTAGTTGAACCACCAGTTCTTTCTTCTGTCTTTTACTGTACATGTATCTGAAGAAAGCTTTTTTGTTGCTTTTAGCATTCCTCGCTAACCTTAGCTCATTCTCAGCTTTAGCCTTCCTGACACTATTCCTGCAGTTCTGTGCTACCTGCCTGTACTCTTCCCCTGTAGCCTGTCCTTCCTTCCACTTCCTATACGTGTCCTTTTTTGTTTTCAGGTCATCTTTGAGTTTATTGTGAAGCCACATTGGCTTCTTCTGTTGCCCTCTGCCTTTTTTCCTTGTGGGAATTGTTTGCAATTGTGCCTTTAAAATTTCCTTTTTTAAAAACTCCCACCCCTCCTGGGCTCCCTTTCTCGTGAGAGTCACTTGCCATGGGATCTTACTAATCATTGTTCTGAGTTTGTTCAAATTGGCTTTCCTAAAATCCAGGGTACGTGTTTGGCTACACTCAGCTTTTGCTTCTGTTAGAATCAAGAACTCAAGTATAACATGGTCACTTTCCCCCAGAGTTCCCGAAACTGCCACTTTATCCACTAACTCGTCTCTGTTGGTTAGAATCAGGTCAAGGATAGCCGATCCTCTAGTTCCTTCCTCCACTTTCTGTAGGAGGAAGTTATCAGCAGCACAGCTCAGGAATTTCTTGGAGGGGCCATGTTTGGCTGAATAAGTCTCCCAACAGATATCAGGGAAATTGAAGTCTCCCATTACTACCACATCGTGCCTCCTTGAAACAATGGCAATTTGCTTTTCAAAAGTTCCATCCTCGTCTTCTCCTTGATTGGGTGGTCGGTAGTAGACTCCAACCGCCATGTTCGTTTTATTCTTTGCCCCCTTTATTTTAACCCAGATGCTCTCATCTGGGTTAATACGGCACAAAGAGGCCTTGCTCCTTCCCTGTTGTTGTACAGTTCTCCTGATTCAATTATATGTGTATGGGCAGAACACGTGAGGGACACATTTCCCTAATGCTGAGCTTTCCAGTTATTGCTTGGAAATTACAGCCACAGTTCTTCTTTTAATGTTTCTGTCTTTAAATTGTTCCCTCTGTTTTCTAGAACTTGTGCGGGAATCATTTTTACAGACTGCCAACCAACACTTTAAAAGCTTCTACTATCTTCACAGAGTATCTCAGGTAAGATGCGATATAATTTTCATATCACTGTCTTGAGCTCTTTGCTCTTGATTTAGGGTATTTCATGTTTTCTTGCTACACCACAGTTGTAACTTGGATTGTGTTGTGCTCTGTGGAGGCCTGATATGTGTAGATTGTATTGCTTGTTGGCAAAGGACTTGCAGGCACATGTTATTCTTGGGCAAGGTACTGGATGAGGTGGATTATCTTAGATCCATTTCAGTCTGACTTCAGGCCTGGTTATGGGACAGAGACTGCTTTGGTCACCTTGATGGACAATATACGCAGGGAACTGGATGGGCAAAGTGTGTCCCTGTTGGTTCTGCTGGACCTCTCGGCGGCTTTCAATACCATTCACCGTGTTATCTTTCTGAGGTGTCTGGGATGGGCAATGGGTGTCTCAGAAGGTTGCGCTGGGGAATTCCTGTTCAACACTCTGTTCATTGGCCTGTGGTGTCCCTCAAGGTCCCATCTTGTCCCTCATGCTATTTAACATAGATATACATGCAACCGCTGGGAGAGATTGGCTGTAGTTTTGGGGTTCGGTACCACCAGTATGCTGATGACATACAACTCTTATCTCTCCTTTCCATCTAAATCCAAGGAAACTATTCTAGTTCAAAATTGGTGTCTGATGTCAGTAATGGACTGGTGGAGGATGAAAAAAATTGAAGCTTAATCCAGACAAGGCAGAGTTGCTTCTGTTAGTCAAAAGGCAGATCAGGGAATAGGGACTCAACCTGTGCTGGATGGGCTTACACCCCCCCTGAAGACTCAGTCTCCCCTTTTGGTTGTACTCCTGGACTTGGCCCTGACCCTGGATGCAGTGGCCAGGAGTGCATTTGCACAGCTGAGGCTAGTGCACCAACTATGCCCATTCCTAAAGCAATGGAGGCATGTTTGGTGGGGATGCAAGAGACGGCCTTCTTCGTGGCTGCTCCCTGGCTCTGGGACTTACAGCCAAAGGAGGCTAGCTTGGTCCCCTCTCTGTTGTCCTTCCATTGGCAGGCAAATGCATTTTTTTTCAGTCAGGCCTGTGGCATATAAGCTGGTTCATCAATTGGAGGGGGGGTTAATTGGTTGGGTGCTTTTTCTTTCCTTTATTGTTGTGTTTTTGTTTGTTTTTATGTTACGTTTTAATTAAGATTTTGTTTCTCATCTGTATGTTGTTACTGCTAGCTAGCTTGAGCACCATTTTTGGTGGAAAGGCAGGATATAAATGGAATAAATAAATGATGTGCTGCATGGAGGGGGTAGCTTTCTTTTTTAAAAGCTGGAGGTGATAGTACCAATACTTCTAAGGATGGTTTTAACATGTTGTTCTGTTGTTTTTATCTCAAAATGTAGCTGTCATCAACTTTTTACCAATGGTGGAATCAATGCATTGCAAGTGTTTGCACAGGAGCTATGACCGTGTCCAGCTCCTATTCATTGCAATGTGCAAAAGTGCTTTATAATGCTTACCTTATTTATCTTCATGCTCTGTGCTCACCAATGTTTGAAGAAGGGCTATCGCTTATTCCCTAGCATCTCCAGTTAAAAGGATGTTTGGGATTATTACCCATGCCAGAGACATTGAGGAGCTGCTGTCAGTTGGAGCAGATTACATATGGGCAACCTGCAGACTGCATGCAACCCATGGCCAGAGCTGTGTGGTGCTCCCCCACCACTTTTCCCCATCCTGCAGCTGATCAGTCATCAACTGCGGGGCGGGAAACAGATAGTTGTTTCCCTGCTGCTAATAGGGAAACGGTCATCTGTGTCAGGATCTCTGGGGTGGCAGTGGTGGTGGTGGTGAGGTTTAAGCCTACCCAACTGCCCAGCAATCCTCATACAGATTGCTGTTTCCCCACCGATATTAGCAGCCAGGAGACAGCAATCTGCATCGGGATCACTGGGAGGAGGGTGAAGTTAAAGCCTCTCCCAGCAATCCCGATGGAGAGATCTGAAACCTGCCAGACTCTCATGCCCTGATCTCAGCCGACGGGGAGTGGAGTTTAAACATCCTCATTCCTGCATGCTGAGGGGTGGGTGCAGGTGCATGCATGTGGCATCATTGGGGTCACAAAGGTTGCCCATCTCTGGAGTAGACAGTATTGAGCTAAATTGGCCTTCTCCATCCTTCTCCTATGCCCTCCAGAATCCAGATATCCTGGCCTACAACTCCCATAATTGCAAATCACTGACTGTGCTGGCTGGGCCTGATGGGAGTTGTAGTCCAAAACATGTGGAGGACACTGTGACGACACGGTCCCTTAAACTTTAGGACCAGGTGCATAAACCCTTCTCAGGCTAAGCATCAACACTTAAAAACCTGATGGGAGGGTCAAATAAAACCTTTCCCCTACTAATGAGGGAAAAGATTAATACTGGTTATTAAGGATCTAGCTTAAATTTATGATACTGTTGGTGCAAAGGTGTGTGTGTGTGTGTGTGTGTGTAGATTTAAAAGTAATGCAAGTTAATAACACCAAGCTGACACGTAGGATTTGGGTAGCAAACAAAATAAAAATAAGTTTATTTTAATTCTCAAAATCTTAGTTCCAGAAAATAACTTTAAACCTGCCTACACCAAACACTTTGTAATTAACCTAAGTCCCTATAACTCCAAATACAGTACTTTCACTCTTCATACAAGCACTGATTCCTCTCAAAACTCCTGAAAAGACATGAATAACCCAACTAACTAAATGCAAGTTTGCAACTTGGAACAATTCAAGCGCTACAATCCCAAACTCTCTAACACTCCAAACACTCTCCCATAACACACTAACCAACACTCAACTCCAATCTCAACACTCAACCAACTACCCTGACATCACTCAAACACTCTTTATATACTCCTCCCCCCACCCTTTCCAAGACATCACCAACCACACCCACTCAGTTCAACATTCTATACTCACTAAATATACTAGAGCAAACATACACCAGGGAACTGAATTGTGGGGTTACGCCACAGACACCACATTGGGGAAGGCTGAGCTGAATGAACCAGTGATGGCTCATCCTGGTATAGCAGTTTCATATGTTCATATTTCAGCCTTACTTTTTTATAATTGGGAATACTGTATGGATTCTAATCTTCTAATTTCCCTGGAACATAAGAAGAAGAAATAATTTATTTTATCATGCAGAACAATATTGAAGATATAAAATTGAAGCAAGAGGAGGAAGCAGAATCTGTGATCAACATTCAATTTAAACTGGAACGTGTTGTGTACTGCCAAGACCATATCTATAGTAAAGATTTAAATGATGTTCGATCCAAAAGTGCAACTTTTCAAAGTTTAAATGCACACCGAGTTCTGAGTGCCTCAAAGCAATGCTCAGTGGAAGAAATGGCTTACCACTTGAACGCCTACTTCAAAGTGAGTTTCAGCTGTTTTTCTTACATCCATCTCTCACAAAATGGCAACTTGGAACAATCCAAGTGCTACAATAATGTATAGTAGAATATCTTCTGCCCCAGCTGAGCATTATGTTATTTGTTACGTTGCCCTCTAGGTTTCGCATTTGTAACTGCTTTAGTTTTCCATATATAAATCTGTTGGCAACTGATCAGACCATGTTATCATGCATTGATTAGTTGTCCCTAGGAAGAACTTCTAACCCAGTTTGTACCAGTTCTTCCTCAGTGTGGGAAGAAGCCTTCCTCTGGCCTGGTTGTCTGATAGTGTTCTGGGTTATAGCCTGAAGACCTGACCTTGCACTGTTTTTTCACCTCATCCATTCCCTATCCATCCACCTCTTCCATACCATCTCTTTCATTTCAACTGCCATACCTCCTCATCCTTTTACAGCTAAGTATCGATCCTGCATTTATTGGTTGTTTACTGTTTATGTTGTGTTTCAGTGAAGATGGAGATTTGAGTTATACAGAAGTGGAGTGGGCATGAATTTAGCTGCCTGGATAGACTGCCCAATGTGTGTTGAGGCCAGAACAGAATACAGTACCGCCCCCAAATAATAATAATAATAATAATAATAATAATAATAATAATAATAATAATAATAATAATAATAAATACCTTACCCTAAACTTTAATCTTACTCAACTTTTTATCTAGGTTGATATCCACCCCACCCCAGAATGTCTGAGCTCTGATTCTCAGGTTATTCCTTTGCATTAACTTGTTCCTTAAATAAATTGCTTTATTTTTTGGTGCTTGAGATTATGTTTATATATTTCATATTTTTATTAATTTAATGTTTTAATAATTAAAACATAAAAGCACTGATAGCCAATGCAATGACAGACGTTTTTCTGTCTTTCCCCCTGGCCCAGTTTCCTGCATTGAGCAGGGGGTTGGACTCGATAGCCTTGTAGGCTCCTTCCAACTCTATGATCTATGAAATCTATGAAATAATGCTAAGAAGGAAGCATGGGGGGGGAGAGGAATGAGACCTATTTTTCAGCCTCTTGCCAGGGTCAAGAAACAAAAGAGCTTAGCTGTCCTGTTCCTACTAGTAGTAGTAGGCGATCACTCGTGTCCGAGTAAGATTGTCTTCCAGGATAAAATTACAAAAATAAAATTATAAAAAGGAGGAAATTCTAAAAAAAAATTGTGTAGACTCTAGCGATGGGTCCATAAGTGGCTGTGGAAGCCAATTCTAGATCCACACAGCTTCTTCCCTGCTGCGTAACTCAATATCCCACCACCTTACCAGGAGCTGTCCAGCAGTCATAGATCAGGAGACTGAGAATAGCAGGGGAGCTGTCTAACAGGGAACTCAAGGTTTGGTTGCTGCTTCAGCAATACTTAGCCTTCGGCTGAGCAGCTTTATAGGTGATGTTGCAGCCCCCCCTTTCCTAGCCGGTCATCAGGGTCCTGATCTTGACGTAATTGAGCAATCAGCCCTCTTCACAAGCAGGGCTCAGGATCAGTTGTCCTCATGCTGCCAGACAGGCATTGTTGCTCCAGCTCAGGGCTGCTATTTGGGCACATAGATTTCATAGATCATAGAGTTGGAAGGGGCCTACAAGGCCATCGAGTCCAACCCCCTCCTCAATGCAGGAAACTAGAGGAGGGGTCTCCCATCCAAGTAATAACTAGGCTTGACCCTGTTTAGCTTTCCATGCTCAGACAAGCTGAGCCAGCATAAGCCACATTACTGCCTCTGCTCTTGAGGTCTGAGGGTGAACTTGCTGGATCTGGAGTGACAGGATGAGACCAGCTGTGTTCATCAGTTCCGCCAGAACTGTAGCCCCTTCAAATAGGGTGTCATCCCAGGTAGGTTATCGGTCTCCACTGGTTTCCTGGATCCCCATCAGTACTGGGGCCAGCAATAGGGTCCTTTTCTTCCTCGTGAGTTGTCATGCAGTTCAGTGCTTGTCCCACCGGAAGAGTGGTAGGATCAGGGCCGGCGCTACCGCTAGGCAGACCCAGGCGGCTGCCTAGGGCGCGTGGCGGAAGAGGGTGCAGAGTTTCTGCGCCCCTTCCTCGCCTCCGGCGCGCTCCTGCCCTGCCTGCCGCCTCCGCCGCGCCTCCCCGCCCGCTTGCTGGCCGCCGCTGCACCTCCCCCCCGCCCGCGCCCGCCCGCCCGCCAACCACCTACCTACCTTCCCGTCGTAAAGCGCGGGGGTCCCATCGCGGAGGAGGAGGAGGCGGCGGCAGCAGCAGCAGCAGCCAGCAGCGGGGGCGGGGGGAAGGTAGGTGGTGGTGGCGGCAGCGGCGGGGGGGGTTGCAGAGCAGGGCTGCTTTGCTCCGGAGCCCCCCCCCACGGCACGAGGGGGGGCGCTAAATATAATTTGGCCTAGGGCGCCAAACAGCCCTGCACCGTTCCTGGGTAGGATGCAACACAAGCCCAATTTGAAGAGGGAGCTGCCTGCGTTTTTCATCCAGGTCTGAGAGAGGAGAGCTCTGCACACCAGGACATTTGAAGCAATTCGCCCTAAAGGCCCCTTAAGAGTGGTGCATTTCCCCCAAGCCTGATTCGGGGAATGTGATACCCCCAGTGGGGCCAACCCCAAACGGTTCATCTGTTTGGGTGTTGCCATTTCAGTGGTCACACAAGAGCAAGGGCACATTCTGCTGTTGGCTATTTGGGTTATACCCAACACACTAAACAACTAAGAACCCACAGGTTTCAGTATCAACAAAAACCTATTTCAGAGCAATCCCAGCTGCCGATAAGAAAATGTGTTAATTAAAAAGAAACAGTGGGAAGGGTAGACGGCACCTTAGTGGGCCCTAAGAAAGTTGTCTGGGAATGCATTGGTGCCCACAGGGACCACATTGGTGCCCACAGGGACCACATTGCTTACTCCTGCTCTAGATGTCATGGATTGGTGAAGGTGATCTGTAAGTGGGGGAATCAATTCTGTTATCATGGATATGGATAGATCTGATCTGATTTGGCCTCCATGCTGCTTCTGCCAGGTTGAGGGACAAATGTTAATGGTCTATCCATGGACGCTGATGGATCTACAATTTCCTGATGTTGCTGAGGAAGTTTCCTGCCATTTAGGTGGTTGCTGATCTTTGGTTTGTTTTTGTTGTATTTGGAAGCTCAGCCTTTCTTTTCTTTGGCCAAGAATCCATGTTTAATGATAGGTAGCCCAATTGCAGTGCTTCCTGGTATTGTCAGTCTTTGGTTCAGTTTTTAAAATATATATCTCGTTTTGTTTTCAGAGTGTAGCAACCCGTCTTGGCACCCAAATTCCCATGATAGTTCAGACGTACGTTCTCCAGGATTATGCTGAGAAGCTACAGAATGCAATGATGATGCTCTTGCAAGATAAAGATCAGTATGGCATTCTGCTTCAGGAGCGAAAAGATGCTGCCAACAGGAGGTCTGCTCTAAAGGAAAGGATCAGCCGCCTCACCAAAGCTCGACAGCGCTTAGCAAGATTCCCCGTTTAAACAAGAGTTATTCCTATGTGAATCCCCTCCCTGCTCCAGTAGCAGGTGGTAGGGAGTCCCACTCCGTGCTTGAGTAAATGAGTCAAGTTTAATTTTTTTTCCTAATCAACCATTTGTCTTTAAAATATAAAATTAGACATTAATACCATAATTATCAAACTTGAAGAATGCATCCAAAACCACATTTGGGAGCTATCCAAGAGAATAGTAATAACGTTGTTGTTGTTGTTCATTGATATACCATTTTCAAGTGTACGAAACATTTTATATATTGGAAGAAATCTCTGGACAATTGCTCTCTCCTCTTACCTTGGTGGGGTGGGGTACACATGATGCACAAGGCTGTATACCATGTCACCATGGTTTCTAAATCTGGAAATGACCAAACATTTATATTCCATAAAGACATCATCCTGAACCAGTGTGGGTTCTGAACCAGAGAGACATTGAGATGTAGTGGTTAGAGGGTTGGACTGGGACTCAGGAGATCCAGGTTCTAGTCCCCACTCAGCCATGAAACTAACTGGGTGACTTTGGGCCAGTCACTGACTCTCCGCCTAGCCTACCTCACAGGGTTGTTTGTGAGGGGGAGAACCTTGTAAGCCACCTTGGGTCCCTTGCAAGAGGAAAAAAGTGGGATATAAATGTAATATAATAATAACAACAACAACAACAACAACTAATTCTAGATATGATCAATTTATTAAATTTGAAAAAAGTGACCAGAGTTACTGTGTGTGGTGTTTTTCTCCTAGAAACTGTGTATTTCAGTTTATAACTTATTATGTATATTATTATTTTATTGGATTGTACATCGCTCAGAGTGGCCGGATGTCTGGCCAGATGGGTGATTCATAAATATAGTAAATAAATAAATGTAGCTGTATTCGTGAAGCATGATGGAATTCTTTTTTTAACATTCCATGTATTTTTATTGTTCCTGTGTGTTAGCTCGGTGACTTCAGAGGCTGAGGGTTTTAGATTTGCTGTAGAAAGAATATGCTTACCTTTTAAAATAAAGTTTTCGTTGCTGGACTTGTCTCAAATTGTTACTTTCCCCCATATTCTTAGTTTGATATTTTAATCTTTATTTTCTGTTCCTCCATATCTATTGGATTACTGATTATTTGGAGTAATGTCATGGTGTACAAAATGGTTACTAAGGGCGTAACACCATGGGGTTGCTGCCTGCTAGACGGAAGCCTCCAATTTTGGAGGCTTCCAAGATTCCTTTACTCTGCCAGGTTGCTGCCATCATGGTGGCAGGAGTGATGGAGGCCATTTTCACCTCTGTCTTCCTTTTAAAAATTAAAAAAAAAAATTTCCTCTAGATGGGCCTCTGAGCCCATCTAGAGGAGTCATACTGCTGTGGGCAAGGCCAGGGCTGGAGAAGCCACAGGATTCTGTGGATCCTGGCCTCCCGACCCACCAGAACTCTATGAGGTGTGATCTTGGAAAGCAGTGCTGTGGTTCTTGGGGAGGGATCAGATCTTGCCCCTCCTGAAGTCATAGGAATGTCTCTGACTTGGGGAGGGGGAATCTGAAGATTCCTGCCCCTGGGATGCTCTCCCAGGGACCATAGGATTGTACCTTAAGTGAAACATGGATAAATCATCTCCATGCTGAGAAAGGGAGTCTAGGTCTTGGGAGCCCTACGTAGACTGGGTACGGACTAGCCACGGTGGGCTGTCATGTCATTCACACTTGGACTGCTTCCCGCAGGGTGCCTTTTTCTGGGGCAACAAGCCACCCTGACAACCTATGGCTTGTTTTAGGGGTTGTTGGACCCACAATAGGTTGGTGTGTCATCCGAACCTGGCACATGAATCCCATCATGGGTCCAGGGAAGCAGCAAGCAAGCCGCTCGGCAAGAGCCACAAAAGCCTCTTGCCAAGCTCGTCTGGGCCACTGCCAGTGACAGCCACTCCACCAAGTGCCCAAGCAGCACTGGCTTGCTTTCCCCGCTACAATCAAAACCCCTTTTGCAATCACTGTGGCTTCCCCACCTTTTTTTTCAGAGCTCGCTTTTTGCAATCTCCAAAGTGACAGCCCCTCCAAAGTGCCCAAGAAGCACATCAGAGGGGCTGTCATTGGTTCACCGTGTGTGTGTGTGTGTGTGTGTTCCAGAAATGTATTCAAATGTTTTGGTTATTCATTATTGTGGTGGTGGTGGTGATGGTCAATAGTTTGGAGTTGCGCAAATGCGCAATTCCAACTACCCAAAAATCTGAAGCCTGCCTGCTCAATGTCCTGTTCCATGGACATTGACAAAGCCAGGCTTAAAATACGTTAGTTTGCTTTCACTTGACAGCTGTCAAATGATGAGCTGTCAAGTGAAAGCAAAGCCACAAGAAGATCTTTGCAGTCAAAAGTAAGGCTTTCTTTTTAAATGGGTTTTGATAGGGCTAAACAGTTTTTAGACAAGGACATTTCATGATCATATATGTCCCTGACAAAAAACAGGCAAGGGGCAGCAGGTACCCACCCTGAACATTGCCCCAGCTGAGGCTCGGGACAAAGTGCACATGGATTTGGAGCCTCGGCTGGGGCAATGTCCAGCATGGATACCTGCCACCTCTTGGGATATTGCACCAGCCAAGGCTTCAAATCCCTGCAGTTGCCATTGTGAGAGCCTAAAAAACTCAACTAATAAAGAAGCAAAAAAACTTCACACAATTTTGTGCACATTTTAAAAAAAAATGTTTGGCAACCATAGGCAGCCTCCCCAAGGTGCTGCTGGGGCACTTTGAAGATTCTATTCGTAGCTGTCAAAACGGGGATTGAGAAAGCCAGCTTGGCAGCCAGCTTTTGCAATCTCCAGGGAAAAAAGTTTAAAGGGAGAAAAAGCCATGGGAAGCCCAAACAGCTTGCAGCAGTGGTGGGGAGTGGGGGAAGTCAGTGCCAGCTGCCCCCAAGTGCTTCTTGGGCACTTTGGGGGTGGCTGGCACTGGTGCTTGTCCGATAGCCCAGTGGTCCCCAACCCCCGGTCCACAGACCGGTCCCAGTCCATGGCCTGTTAAGAACCAGGCTGGGCCGCCTGGCCACCATACTAACTGGGAGGCGCCGCAAGCACCCCACCTAGCTCTCGCGAGCACCCCCCACCGCTCGTCCCTTTGCTTGCCTAACGGCTAGCATTTTTGGAAAACTATGAGCAAATTGCGGCCATTTTAAGGTACTTTACCATGGTATTTCTGTAAAAAGCAGCGCCTGAGAACCAGGAAGTGACGCGCCAGAGACCCCAGGGCCTTTCCCCGGCGCATTTGGGTTGAGCGGCAGCAGGTAAGTCACTGAGAGTCTCGGGTGTGTGTGTGTGTCATAGGGGTGTACCGATTTGCCTCGTGTGGGCATAGCGAGCCAAAATTGGCCCTGATCACATCCGTGTGAGGCTCGTGCGGGCCTACCTGCCTCCAGCGGCGGCTCGCCTCTCTGCGGCAAGCCGGCCGCGCTGGTCCTGTTGTGTTACTTCCGGCACGCTGGAATTGACACAACGGGACCCTGCGCCAGCGCGCTTGACCCCCGCACTACATTTTTGGCGGGGAAACCAGGGCAATGGCTTAAACAGCCCTGTTGCCCTGGTTTCCCCGCCAAAAATGTAGCGCGGGGCGTGCCGGAAGTGATGCGACAGGACCAGCGTGGACGCGACGGGGCCGGCGCCGGTGGCTCAAGCACCACGGAGAAGAGCTCCACGCCGCTCAGAAGATCGAGGCGGGGGGCGCCGCCACGGAGAGGCGAGGCAGTGGAGAGATGGCCCCCCAACAGGTTTGTGAGCACCACTAGGGTGTCGAGTGGGGCAAGTTCAACTCGCTTCAGCCCCCTTGAGACTCTCAGATACATCCCTGCGGCCACACAGCAGGAGGTGAGTGGTGGGCGACACCCCCCCCCCGGTCCGTGGGAAAATTGTCTTCCACAGAACCAGTCCCAGGTGCGAAAAAGGTTGGGGACCGCTGCAATAGCCCCATGGCAAAGCAGCAAGGATTTTTTGCCACGCTTTTCATGAGGCTCACTAGCCAATTCCCTGTACCTATGATGGGGTTGGTCATCCCGATTCGGATGACATGACAACCCATCATGGGTACAACAACCCCTAGAATACCCCATGGGTTGTTGGGATGGCTTGTTGCCCACGCACAAACCAGCCTGTGGAAATGGGTGTGGGTTACGGGTTTACACAACATGAGAAGCCATCATGGGTAGCACCCCACGATGAGTTGTCATGTCGTGCAAACCCTGTCAGAGAGTTACTCTGACCATGACTATAAAATGCTGAACCTGCTGGACTGCAGCCTGGGAGGAAGTGGATAGTTGTTGTTCTGCAACCATGTAGTTCCTTATGGCTTAACCAAAATAACTGATGACCATGTGCAGGTGCAAAACATGCCACACAAGCATGTGCAAATGCAAGAGGTTCTCAATAGTTTGCTGCACTTTATGGAAGGGTTAAGAGCTGCATCACACAATGCATCGTAAAAGGACAAACCCAAGTTCAAAAATTTACTTGCAGTTATCATTCAAGAAAATTGCTGGAATGTTGTTTCTGATTTCAATTGTTATTAAAGAGATATTTATTTACCTCATTTTTATCCCACCCTTCCTCATAAGAACATAAGAGCCATGCTGGATCAGACCAAGGTCCATCTAGTCCAGTATTCTGTTCACACAGTGGCCAACCCACTGCTCACAGGAAACCCACAAGCAGGACACAAGCAGCACTTTTCTGCCCGGCATACTTAGGCATACTACCTCTCATACTGGAGGTAGGATATAGCCATCAGGACTATTAGCCATTGATAGCCTTATCCTCCAATTTGTCCAATCCCCTTTTGTCCAAGCCCTCCAAATTAGTGGCCATCACTACAACTTGTGGCAGTGAATTCCCTAGTTTAACTATGTGCTGTGTGGAGAAGTACTTTTATCTGTCCTGAATCTCCCACCAATCAGCTTCATGGGATGACCCCGAGTTCCAGCATTATGAGAGGGAGAAAAATGCCTCCCTATCCACTTTTTCCACACCATGAATAATTTTGTACACACCTCTTATCACACCTTTTTTCTAAGCTGAACAACCCCAGCAGTTGCAACCTTTCCTCATAGGGGAGTTGCTCCAGCCACCTTGATCATTTTAGTTGTCCCTTTCTGCACTTTTCCCAACTGTACAATATCCTTTTTTAGGTTGGTGTCCAGAACTGTACACAGTATTCTAAGTGTGGTTGCACCATAGATTTGTATAAGGGGAGTATGATCTTGGCAGTTTTATTTTCGATTCCTTTCCTAATTATGCCTGAGTTTGCCTTTTTCTCAGCAGCCGCACACTGGATTGACATTTTCATTGAGCTGTCCACCAGAACCCCAAGATATCTCTCATTGCTAGCTCAGATCCCATCAGTGTAAACTTGAAATTAGGATTTTTTGCCCCAACATGCATCACTTTACATTTGCTTACATTGAACTACATTTGTCATGCCAGTTCTCCCAGCTGGGAGAGATCCTTTTGGAGCTCTTCACAATCCCTTTTTGTTTTCACCATCCTGAATAACTTAGGGCAGTGTACATGTTTCCACTCCACTGTTCCTCACAATAACCCTGTAGAGGTAGGTTAGACTAAGAGATGGTGACTGGCTGAAAGGCACCCAGTGAGTGAGAACTGAGGAGGGATTTGGACTAGGGTCTTGCTGCTGCTAGTCCAGCATTCCACCCACTGACTAGAGCAGTGATGGCGAACCTTTTTTTAGCCCAAGTGCCCAAGCTGCAACACAAAACCAACTTATTTATTTCAAAGTGCCAACACTGCAATTAAACCTGAATACCGAGGTTTTAGTTTAGAAAAGCAACTCATACAGTTGTCTGAACTAATTAACATATTTTGTCTTAAAAGAAAAACACAATAACAGAGCTTTCAATGATACAAACAGTTCTTTATTGGGGGGGAAAAATAAACTCAAAAAATTATTATAGTACTACATTGTACACATAGCCTGAAGGTAATTTATACAAACTTTTTAAATAATTAGGCGCATGTATTTTTGGATAAGGGATTCTCAACTTGTAATATGATTATATGCCAGACTGAAATTGTATGGGGCAAACTTTACTCCGGGTCCTTTCCCTGCTTCTACAGGTGTCGGATTAGTAAAAGTAAAAGTCAACCTGTACTAGGATGAGCAAGATAAACAAGAAAACTAAACATGCTTAACACATTTTAAAAACAACCTTTATGTCTTGGACTGCAAACACTGCATTAGGTAAAAGTTTGCATTGGGCATGCTTTCACACAATGTGATTTTTGCTGTTGCATGCATGCTGATAATTTGTCAAACCTTGGCTCATACTCCGTTAGTTTGAGAGCAACAGATAATGTTCATAAAGCCCATAGATAAATTTCCTATATACCAGTAAATTGATAGATAAATACATAAATATTTTCATGAGTTCCAACAATTGATCATGAGATGAATCCTACCTGCTGTCCTGCTGATTGCTTTGGAGATGTAGAGAGGCGTGCGGTAGACTAGTGCTTTAAAAAAAGGTGCGCGCTCCCATTCCAGGCCTCCTCCTGTTCTGCGTTCCAGTGGGCACCTGCGCAATCCGCTTCTGGTGGTGGAGATGCGTTCCACCGTCCTGGCCTATTGGAGTGTGCCTGCGTGAGGAGGCCTGCGAAGAAGGACTGGAGAGGAGTTACTATGGAAACCCGACGCGGATGCTGAATGCAGAAGGGGACGGTCCACCGTAGATAGGATTGTAGCAGGGATCTCCCATCTTGCCATGGTGATCTGACAGTTCCGGCTGCCGGCGGGCGGGGGCGGGGTAGTGGTTTTCACAATCTGGCGACCTATGGCTCGCATGCCCACAGAGAGGTCCCTGCATGCCAGCTGTGGCACGCGTGCCATAGGTTCGCCATCACTGGACCGGACCATAGTGTGGTAATATTTATTTATTTATTTATTTATTATATTTATCAATCGCCCATCTGGCCGGTCACCCGGCCACCCTGGCTACTACCGTAATAGTCTTTGAATTAAAAATGCTCATCTTGAATTAAATACCCATCTTGAATTTCAAACGCACCCATATTTTGCCTCCAAAATGAATTTCCTACACACACTAGTTCATTAGATAGATAGATGATATAGATAGATAGATAGATAGATAGATTCTTATTTACATGTCAGCCATTCTGGAAAATGGCAACTACAGAATGGCATAGAATTGGCAGTCTCCCCAAGCTAAATCTACACGGGTCTGGAACACACAGAAAACTTGAAACTCCATAATCTGAAGATACTTCTCAGTGAATTCCTCCAAACTAGGCCTGTACTTCCATCAGAAACAGGTGCAATTATAGAAAGCCAAGGAACCATCCAAATGAAGAACCTCTGCTGAGCAGAGTGTACCTCCAGACTGCACCTTCTTGCTTCCTTTTATTATCTTAAAGGACCATGCACTGTTCCTTTCCTTTAAAGCCCTAAAAATATGGCTTGGGAGCTGGATCTCTCAAGAGCTACCTTCTCTCAAGAGCTGCCTTCCCATGTGCTCCATTCAACATCAGCAATCTTGTTCCACTCTGTGACTGAAGTGAGCTTAGTGGCTAAAAGGAGGGCTTTCAGTCATGGCACCATCCCTAGGGAACGCATATGGAAGCCTACTTGGCCCCACTGCTCTTACTGTTGACCATTTTTAATTGCTATTTATAATTTGTTGCTTTGGTTCCCTCCAAGGGAAAATGCAATTTTGTGCACAATTTAAAAAAAAAAAAAAATGCTGGGCAGCTCCTCCAAGGTTCATTTTGAAGGGACTGCTCATAGCTGTCAAAACAAGGATCATGAAAGCTGGCTTGACAGCCAGCTTTCACAATCTCGAGAAAGAAAAAGTTAAAGGGGGAAAAAGCCACAGTGAGACCAAAACAGCTTGTGGCGGGGGGGGGGAGAGAGATTTTTTCCTCCCACATGGTCTGCTGGGACCGAGGGGAAAGTTGGGGGCCAGCAACCCACAATAAGCCTGATCATCTGTCAGGTTCACTGTGGGTTGTTCTCACAACAACCAACCCATCTTGGCTTATTGCCAGGGTGGGTTCGCAAATGCGCCCTCTGACTGGGGTTATGTGTGAACGCACCCTCTGACCAGCACAACATGACAACCCATTGTGGGTGACAAGCCATGGTAGGTTATCATGTTGTGTGCACCCGGACTGTTTCCTGCAGGTGGCTTGTTCGTGGTCAACAACCATGATAACCCATGACTTGTTCTTGGGGTTGTTGTACCCACGATGGCTGTCAAAACTCTGGTTCCCTTTAAAAGGGTTTCTTTTTGACTGGGCTCCCCTTGGTTTCTTTACAGGGACATATGCAGTCATGCCTGCGTATGTCCCTGTGACAAAAATATGGGGAGCCCTGTCAAAAATTCCCTTTTAAAGGGAACCAGAGTTTTGAGTTGTCAAAACTGACAGCTCCTGTAAAAGGGGGGGGGGGGTAAAGGGTGGAAAAATTAGAGGACCCTCAGAGGCCAGGTCCAAAAAAATAAAATCTTGAGGATCTCACCACGAAGGGGGTGATCTAGCAGCCACCCCCCTTTTTGCAAGCAAATATCACTCATGGCTTTGGTTTCTCTATACAGCTCACCTGTTGTCAGCTTTCAAGATAAACCAAAGTGAAAAATAAAGCTCTCCGCAGCCTCTCCGGGTCAATGACCATGAGCACTTTGACATCAGAACCCCGCTGGACATTGCCCAGGCGAGGCATGCCATTTTGGACCTACCAAGTCCAACTATTTAAAAAAAATTAAAAACGAAAGAAATTGTGCACATTTGGGATGCAACATTTTTTTTTCTTTTTTTTTTTAAAAAGGTGTAATGAACCAGTGATAGCCCCTCCGCTGTGCCGCTTGGGGCACTTTGAGGGGGCTGTCATTAGTTGCCAAGTCAGAGATTGCTTTTCGCAATCTCCCCCCCAAAAAAGGAAAAAAATGGGTAGAAGGGGGCAAAAAAGATGCAGTGAGCACAAACGGGCTCACAATTGCAGTGTGGGGAGGGCATACATTGGTCCTGCTGTGGTGTCCCCTGGGGTACTCGTGGGAGGACTGAGGGGGAGGGAGGGGGCAAACAGCCCAATCATCTGTCGAGTGCACCGTGGGCTGCTCGAACAACAACCAACCCACTGTGGCTTATTGCCAGGGTTGGTTGCTCTGATGTGCGAATACGCCCTCTGAGAGCAAGGAATGAATGCTTCTTGGATGTGTCCTGTGCTGTGATAGAGCTGGAGGTTGATGACAGGTCAGCAGGAGATGTGTTCAACTTTCTGTATACATCAACCCACAGCTTGTCAAAATACGGTCCACACTCTCAGCAGATACTTTCCGGCATTTTCAGAGTCTTTTTTCTAATAGGGCATCTGTCTCTCCATTTTGTTCCAGAAAGTTTTCAGGCTGTGGAATCAGTGTTGTATGTTTAGTATCAATCTTACCCAGAGCATAATTTCCACTTAAAAGATGAGTTTTTACCAGGTCAGGACAAGCATTTTATTGTATATGACTAATATAGCCATTCAGTCAGTCAGGCGATCACTCGTGACCGAGTAAGATTGTCTTCCAGGATAAAAAAGAAAATTTACAAAAAGGAGATTTTAAAAGGAGGAAAATTCTAAAGAAAATTGTGTAGACTCTAGCGATGGGTCCGTAAGTGACTGTGGAGGCCAATTCTAGATCCACACAGCTTCCCACAGTGAGGACACAAGTTACCAGATGGAAGATGGTCTTGTAAAGGATTCATTTGACGTGCTTTTCGCTTAGCACGTTTCTCCCTTTCACCTTGCACTCGAGCTTCTTCAAAGTCCATAGAACCTTTGTGAAAGGCCAACCTCCAGTTAGATCGTTCATGGGCCAGAGCTTCCCAGTTTTCGATGTTTATATTGCATTTTTTTAGATTAGCCTTAAGAACATCTTTAAACCTCTTATATTGACCACCGATATTCCGCTTTCCATCCTTGAGTTGGGAATAAAGTAACTGCTTTGGGAGACAGCAGTCAGGCATTTGAACAACATGACCGGTCCACTGAAGTTGGCGTTGAAGGATCATTTTTTCAATGCTAGTAGTCTTTGCTTCTTCCAGTACACTGACATTTGTTCGCCTATCTTCCCAAGTAATTTGCAGGATTTTCCGGAGGCAACGTTGATGAAATCTTTCAAGGAGTTGGAGGTGACGTTTATAGATAGTCCATGTTTCGCAGGCATACAATAAAGTTGGTAATACAATGGCTTCATAAACCAGTGTTTTGGTCTTCTTACAAATATCCCGATCCTCGAACACTCTATGTTTCATTCGAGAAAACGCAGCACTTGCGGAGCTCAGACGATGCTGGATTTCACTGTCGATGTTAGCTGTAACAGAAAGATAGCTGCCAAGATAGAGCTGCCAAGATAGAGAAAATATAGAGAATATAGCCATTACAAACAATGTAACTTATAACATCATGTAATAACAGAGCACAAAGCATAAGTCTAGTTAACAGATTGACTGTGATAGCTTCCGGAGAGACTGCAAAAATATGTTTCACACCCTTAGCCAACAAAGCTATTTTATATGTAACTTAAGGCTCACAATCTGACAGTAACCAGTAAATTTTCACAGATACTTTTGCCCTGCAAAGATGCTAGAATCTGCCCCAAGAACCTCTCCCTAGAGATCTGGGCTGGTCAAGTTAGCATTACAATATTGCTACGTTCACATTCCGCAGTCACAACTCACACCGCACACTTTTGTTAAATGTACCACAGTCATTCTGTTTTGCAGCCCCACACCTAAACTCCATAGTGGTAATACTGGGCATTTCCTTGCATATGCAGGGAAAATGGCCCTTTAAGAGGAATGGGGTTTTTGGTGGTGGTGGTGGTAGGTTCATCATCTATGTGAAGGTGTGAAGGTGCACACCAGTGAGATTGTTTTTTTAAAAAGAGAAAATAAGTTCTTCCTGCCCACTGCCCCCTCACAAAAAAGAAGGAGGAGAGGGGAAGTGATGAGGGGGTGCTGCTGCTGGGGTGAAGCCAGCAGGATCAGCGCACCCATTCTCCTCCACCCAGAACCAAAGCAGTCTTCCTCCTCCGGTGCTGTTTCCCAAGCATAAGCTCCATTGAAACCAATGGGATTTACTTGTGAGTAAGGCCATTTACTTCTGCGTAGACATTCCGAGAGAAGCTGTGGTGAAAGAGGGTGGTGGGAAAGCATTCTCGGAGTTGCTGCTGTCTCGATAGGTCCTATTCGCTTAGTGATTTACTTCTGGGTAAGGCCATTGAAGATAATGTGATTTGCTTCTGAGTAGACATGAGTTTTGGCTCATTTACAGAGTGGGGAAGCACTTGCTCTTCATTTCACTTTGCAAGACAGAGAAGCTATGTGGGGGGAGGGAGAGAGGTGGGAAAGTGATCTCTGCTTTGCTGAAGGAAGCCCCACACAGCTTTGGGAGACAAAAGCTGAATGTTCCCCCTTCCCCACTTCAAAAACAGCGGCCAGACAGCCGCATACTGCAATAGTGAATCACAATGACAGGAAAAACCATAATAAAGAAACTTTATGGAAGAACAGAGGGCTGAGGCCGGAACTGAAAAGTGAGTGCCCTCGTGTGCCCCGCAAGTCACAGCAGCGATCCAGTACTGCAATAACTGTTAGGTGTAGATTTCCCGCTGATATCAAGGCAGCCCAATGAATAATATGAGATATCCTCTACCTCTCCCGGACTGCAGATACACAGCTGTAGGTTTCTATAAACCTGCCTTTATCTTCCATCCAGGAATGCTGTAGGCATGGTTTGAAAATGTAATTCTGTAAGTGCAATTCTCAATGAAGCAAAAGTGAGAGTTTCATAATCCATTTTAAACAAACAGTTTGCTATTTAGGGAGCCAGTGTGGCGTAGTGATGAGACTGTTGGACTGGGACTCGGGAGATCCGGGTTCTAGTCCCCGCTCGGCCATGAAACTCACTGGGTGACTTTGGGCCAATCACTGACTCTCAGCCTAACCTACCTCACAGGGTTGTTGTGAGGATAAAATGGAGAGGAGGAGGATTATGTAAGCCACCTTGGGTTCCTTGCAGGAAAAAAGGCGGGGTATAAATATAACAAATAGAAAATAAATAAATTTAGGGTTGACTGACAGCTGCAGCAGCAATCAGAGCCCTTTCAATACCCTGAACTTTTACCAAAACTGCACAGTTCAGGTCCATTATTTCTTTCTGTGATTAAAATGTGTCTTCTTCACAGTATGATTCACTTTGGGATGCTCTGGGTTAACTCAGGTAAAGGAGAGGCACAAGACAATAGTTTTGTTTTTGTGGGAAGGGGGGGGATTAACTTTGATTGGAAGAAACTGACTGTCCATGACTTCAACAGTGGTAATTTGCAATTCCTGAACTATCCTTAAGCCACAATACTGTAATACTCTTTCAACAGACCAACTAAAATGTCACAAAGCAGTGAGGAAGCCTTGGGATTCCCCAAATATTTTAGTTTGTCCTAATAAAGGTATTTATACGACTGTTGCTTTAGGATTTTTAAAATTTTTATTATTATTATTTTGTTAATAGACCAGCATGGACCGCTACCTGCAACTTTTGTCTGAACTTGTCTTTGGCACTTTCACAGTCAAGACCAGTTTTGGCTGTTCTGCTGCAGCAGGGCTATGGTCACACAGAGACAATGGAAGTCTCAAGCACAGAACATAAAGCTTATGTTTTGCCAGCTCCCTTCCCCTTTCTCTCCCCACCACCCTCCCCGCCCATGGCTTAGTTACCATACTCCTAAGGCTTAGTTACTGGCAGTGAGAGCTTTAATCTACAATATGCAGGTACTTTTGGAGCTTTGGCCCTGCCTCTTTTGCCTCTGGCTCAGCCCACAACTGGAATGTGGCCTCCGAGAGCTTCTCCAAAATGGAATTTGGCCCTCAGGCTGAAAGAGGTTCTGTTCCTCTGCATTACAGAATCTATGCAATTGTTGAACTGAATGTACATAACACCCAGCTCACCCTGGCTATGTCTCTTTGGCTAGGGAAAGTGATAAATGAATGCGGGCGGGTGAGTACTGTGAGTGAGTCTGTGTGTGTGTGTGTGTGTGTGTGTGTGCGCGAGAGAGAGAGAGAGAGAGAGAGAGAGAGAGAGAGAAAGAGCGCTTCCAGACAGAAGGCTCCTGGTACTGCCAATCAGAAGGCATTGTGCAGCTCCTTTACAGATTTTTGGGGTAAGAAAAAGATGGAAGAAGGGGTGGGAAGACATGGGAGGGTTAAATGGAAGGTGTCTGGCACCACCATAAAATTTTTGACACTGCAACTTTTACACTATTATCTGTTACCTCAGATGTGATCTGTGCTTTAATGGTAGTTTGGGGGCATACCATTTAAAAATCATGAGGATCCATGTTTTTGCACTGTGGCAGTGCCAGGAAGCTGCAGATCCATGTGTATTTATTTATTTATTTATTTATTTAATGGGCATTGATATGATGTGTGGTTTTGGTGGCATACTGTGTCAGAATCACGAGGGTCTATAAGAAGAGCCCTGCTGGATCAGACCATCTAGTCCAGCATTCTGTTCACACAGTGGCCAACCAGTTGCCTTTGGAATGTCCATAAGCAGGACATGAGCAGGACAGCAACCTCTTGCTTGTATTCCCCAGGACCCCAGCAACTGGAGTACATAGGCATACTGCTTCTGATACTGGAGGCAACCTAGAGCCATCAGGACTAGTAGCCATTGATAGCCTTCTCCTCCATGAATTTGTCCAATCCCTTTTTAAAGCCCTCCAAATTGGTGGCCATGTTGTTCTGATCCATATTTTGTTTTGAGAGGATCAATTGTTTTTTTTTATTTACTAGATTCCACTTTTACTTTTGTTGGATAATTAAAATTGCAGTCAAAACCTATGGCTAAAGTTTCACCAGGTAATTGGGTGAAATGGTTAAGATCACTGATACCTTCTAGGGTGGTTTTCCTAGAAGGTACTCATTGAATTATTAACAGCCTGAACAGGAAGTGGGCATGGCTCCCAGCTTCTTCCTCTTTCTGTTCAGACTCCAGTGAGCGTGGCACCACCAGGTTGTTGTCTCCACCTGGTCAGCAGCATGTAGCCAGAGTTGCTGGTCTGAACTCCACAAGTTCAGACCCCAAGTAACTACAAATGAACTTGTAAGCAACTGTAAGAAACGCTTTTAAGCCTGCCTGAATGAAACTGTATAATCTGAGTGAGTAAATGTTACTTTTAACTTTTACAAGACTGTGTCTCTGATTATTGTTCTGACTCCTGAGGGAGAGAAAAGGGGGCAAAACCAGGGAAATCCAGTCTGCCTTAAAGCATCCTGGATTACCAAATGCTAACTGGCTAACACTAGCCAAATCTAAGCTTCTTTTAAACTGGAAAGGGACTCTACTCTGCTGATCTCACTAACGTGAGATAGGAAGGATATTTGTAAGAAGACCAAAACACTGGTTTATGAAGCCATTGTATTACCAACTTTATTGTATGCCTGCGAAACATGGACTATCTATAAACGTCACTTCCACCTCCTTGAAAGGTTTCATCAACGTTGCCTCCGGAAAATCCTGCAAATTACTTGGGAAGATAGGCGAACAAATGTCAGTGTACTGGAAGAAGCAAAGACTACTAGCATTGAAAAAATGATCCTTCAACGCCAACTTCAGTGGACCGGTCATGTTGTTCGAATGCCTGACTGCCGTCTCCCAAAGCAGTTACTTTACTCCCAACTCAAGGATGGAAAGCGGAATATCGGTGGTCAATATAAGAGGTTTAAGGATGTTCATAAGGCTAATCTAAAAAAATGCAATATAAACATCGAAAACTGGGAAGCTCTGGCCCATGAACGATCTAAATGGAGGTTGGCCTTTCACAAAGGTTCCATGGACTTTGAAGAAGCCCGAGTGCAAGGTGAAAGGGAGAAACGTGCTAAGCGAAAAGCACGTCAAATGAATCCTTTACAGGACCATCTTCTATCTGGTAACCTGTGTCCTCACTGTGGGAAGCTGTGTGGATCTAGAATTGGCCTCCACAGTCACTTACGGACCCATCGCTAGAGTCTACACAATCTTCTTTAGAATCTCCTCCTTTTATCCCGGAAGACAATCTTACTCGGTCACGAGTGATCGCCTGATGATGATGATTACTCCACAATATATCCTAGTATCCTAGATCCTAGTATCTTTTTCAAGTCCCAACAACTTTGACCTGCGTACGATTTCCCCCATTCTAGAACACATTTCCCTCCAGTCTGATGAAAGGGTTATAGAGAGACAGGTTTTATGCCCACCCACAAGACACAAGACAGGCAGGGAGGGGAGTAGATACAGATCTGGGGAAAGGGTAATGCAGACGTCCCCAACCTGGGGGTGCCCTCCAGATATTTTGAACTACAACTTCCCAGTACCTTGTCAGCATTCCTGACAATTGATCGTGTTGGCACGGGCTGATGGGAGTTGAAATTCACAACATCTGGAGGGCACCAGGTTGGGGAAGGCTGGAGTAACGTTATAGTATAGTAGTAACAGGGTCAGAAAGTAACAGGAAATGGGCACACAATTTCCAAGAAATCGCCTTCTTTTACTTCTTCAAACCAAATTTACAGGTTATTTCTTGAGTTTCTTTTCTCCGATTTTTCGTCAAGAAAGGAGAAGGATCTTGGTGATTAAGCATCCAAGCGGCGGCTGCGCGACAATTCCAAGTCCACCTCCGCCCCCCTCGCGGCTTTTTCGGTTTCGTTTTCTTGGATTTTGGCGACGGGGTGGGGAGCGGGAGCACTGGAAACAAAACCAGGGTACGACAGAAGGACTGTCTGCTGTTCGCTGCGGTCTCTGGGAAGGTAAGAAAGAACGTCTCTCCCCTTTCCTTTTGATGCTCTTACTTAGAATGTTGCCGTAGGACGGCAGACAATAATCAGGCTTGTGAGATCTACTTTGTTTTTTTCTAGAACCTGAAGATCCACCAGCCAGAGCTTGGTCTAAAAAAACCTAGAATTAAACAATTTTGAGGAATTTCAGGAATTTGGTTTTTTGAGTCCCAGAACTGAACTGAGTTCATAGCCCTTCCACCCAAGAATCCACTCCCGGTTACCCCGGTTTCTTCAGCTCAACGGTATAAGTTGTGGGGGGGGGGGGGATGGAAGGAGTGCCATTTTGTTGCTGCTATTGTTAAATCATTGGGGGGGGGGGTCACAAATCTTAGCTGACCTACTGCAGACCATCCAGAGATCTACCAGTAGATCCCGATCTACCATCTGCCCCTCTCCCTGCCCAAGGATGTGGGAAATTTTCGGGACACGTCTCATGGGGATTATAAAAACAAAACCAGCAGGAGGGCAAACTATATTTTTACACCCCCTCCCCCTTTTACTTTTCCTATGGAAGAGTCATCCTTGTCTCACTCTTTGAGGGGGAAAAGTTGAACTTCCGCAGTTATTCCACTTGCAAGATGATGTTCGTGGGGACTGCAGGTGGTACGCCGGTCCCACCCAGTTGGATCCCTGGCTGTGTTTCCAGCTGAACTGAACGCCACTTGATCATGAAGGGCATGGAGAATGGAAGCCAAAAGTAAACAATGTAATGTCTAATGACATGCCTTTATTAAACTCCTTTGCATTTCACATGCAATTAGGGTTTGGCAAGTGCGCAGCAGCTGTTTCCCCAGCAGATGACTGATGCTTCTAGATGAGGCAATTGCCCCGCCTCCGGGCCGAAACGGACAGCTACGCCTTTCCCCCCTGTCATTCTCACTCTAGAGTAGATGCAGCCCCCCCCCCCAATTCAGATCTTGAGAGCTCCCCTTCTGCCTCCCCATGCTTAGGGGCCCGGTCCAGACTGGGCTCCATGCACCTACTCTAGAGTAAAAAAAGGGGGGCACATATTTAAAGTAATGTCTGTTTTTGGCCCTCATTCTCAAAATTTTACAGGTCCAAATAATATTGTCTTCCAACATTATTTGTAACTCCCATGTTTTCCCACTGCTCCATTTTTTTTAAGATGGAAAGAATAGCTCCACATACGATGACCTCCATCTAGAAGCACCCATGGGACATGCTAACAGTTAAGGGAAGGAGATACCACCTTAAAGAGATGCTCACTTCCTTGCAATTTTCCTCTTACAGGCACTGCATGAACACTTGCTCATTCAACCTTACAGATCAAGACAACAGGCGGAGACTGCAGTCCTGTAGCCACTTACTTCCAAGTAGACATTCATAGGTGTGTACCGTGAGGCACTTACTTGTGAGTAGAGCTCCTGGGAGGTTCCTCCCACCCACAACTTCTGGCTTTCTGCATGTTCACCACAACCAGTGGTTTTGCTGCCCTCACATGATAGACTTGAATATTCAAAGAGCAGTGGCACAGGAATTTTCTCAGATAAGATGCCCCTCGTGCCAGAAACAAATCTGCTGGTGCAGACAGCAGCTTGAGGTTTTGCCCACACCAGTTGATTTTTGCATTATGTATTCCAGCAAAAGCCACTTAGGGCTTTGTGTTCAGTCTGTACCTAGTCATGCTCTGAACTTGGGGTGCTTCTAAACTGGACAGCTCCTGGCACTACCAGTCAAAGGCATTGTGCAGTTATTTCCTCTTTTAATGGATTTTCTCTAGTAAGAAAAGAAAAAAGAGGAAGTGGTGGGACCCAGGAGGGTTAAAAATGGAAGAAAACATTGTCTGGACCCCACTCACCCTGAAAATTCTGTGAATGAGGCTGGGTGATTGCATAATCTTGGTACCAACAACAATTGAGATAGGAGCCATCATGTGGATAATTGTTAGATAATTCCATTTTAACTCGTTCTCTACTGTCTTTCTCCTTTAACGTAGGGCACGCTGGCTGGTGCATGCTGGGAGTTGTAGGCCAAAAACATCTGGGGACCCAAGGTTGGAGAACACTGCCCTAGGGGTACACAACTTGCAGCCCTCCAGATGTTTTGCCTACAGTTTCCATCAGCTCTATTATTATTATTATTATCATCATCATCATCATCATCATCCCGCCTTTTTCCCAATACTGGGACTCAAGGCGGCTAGCTAGCATAGCCAGTGGTGAGAGAAGATAAGAGTTGTAGGGCAAAACATGTGGAGCGCCACACGTTGACCTCCCGATTTAATCTTTCTTTGGTTTATTAAGCTGATGTGTGCCTATTTGGTTAATTTCCAACTGTCAGCTATCTGCCTGTTTTGTAATTCCCACTCCTTCAAAGATTTCTTTTTCTTTGCTTTTAAGAGAACATAACCTTATCACCTGGATCAACTTTCCCCCCTCCATTGTGCATAGTACACAACTAGCTGTGACACAGGAGACTCATAATCAAGACCTTCCCTGTTTTTTAAAAATGTAATAGCAGAGGAGTGGGGGTTGGGAGTGGGACTAGAAGAGAACTGTAGCTCCAGGAAGGAGTGAAATTCTTTTCTTCTGCAGTTTTCCCAATTAAAATTGCCCCTGCCAGCAAAGCTGCTATATGCTTTCCCCTGTGGGGCAAACAGCAGCTTGGGGGGCAATTTTGATTGGGTTAACCACCCCTTTCTCAGCATCATAGTCCTGATCCAATTCACTATAATATATATATACACACGCACACACGGATTATCATTATCATCATTATTATTAGTGTGAGAGAACTCCCTCAGGTTTTGTATGGTACAACAGAAATTGCAGCATTGCCATTTTATTGAAATTGATTTACTGTTGGAGGAAACGTTACAGACAACAGATAAATCAATACGTTGAAAAATAAATGTTATTTGCAATGTCCTGCAATAACAAATTACATTATAATATGTGACCATATGTCTTTTTTCTCTTCATTTCAAAGATTTTGTATTATATGTATATATATTATGACTCATCATAATGTATATATATTATGGCTCATCATAATGTATTTATATTTTTCTCCTTTTAATTAAAACAATTAAACAGTGTGGGATAGCCTGATCACAGACCTCCTGTGTCATGTCTAGGCTGGCCCTCAGTGGTTCTAGCAAATTCTGAGGGAGAGTGATGTAAGAGAGGAGAAGATAGGAAGCTGCCACCTAGTGGGCAAAGACAGAGTTATTAACATTGCCTTTACAAAGAAGAAGGGGGCTCTGAAAGCTGCATTATCCACAACAGGAGTGTTCTCTGCTTTATCTGCAGGACCTAAAATTTAGGTTGGTGTTTTGTTTTTTTTTACATAGTTTGTGGTCTTGAAAGTGTGGTCTAGAAAATCAGAAAAATGGGGCTCAGAAGATATTAATGCTGCATTCCCACTTACCTGGGAATAAGCGCCATTGAATTCATCACTTCCGAGTAGACATATGTATAGGAGCACGCTGTAAAGTTCTATTATGAAGAAAAAAGTGGGGCCTGCAACAAAATTTTGCAGTGTGAAGTGCTCCTGTTCAGTGTTCTAGACAAACAGCCATGCCTTTTCCCAAGATACTGCATTTCCATTTCCCCTCCCCCCACTTTGGTTTCCATGTTTCTCCCTCAACAGACATTCAACAATCTGGGCGCACTGAGCATGCTCAGTCCTCACTGGGCTGTTTCTGGTGGTTCCACCCTATTAGGTTTTTATTCCCATATACTTCTTCAACCTTGGGATTCCCCTGAACCTGCTGGTATCTCCCTCTTGTTTCCCCCATTTGAGCCACAATCCCGTTGGCACTCACAAGCTGAGTTTGCTATTGGAGGGAGTGATTATTATTCCGATACTACTATTCCAACACAATGCATCTAGGAACAACTGCATGCTTGTTGTTACTGCTGTGTGACACGATTACATTGTTTCTCACTGTAAGCAGAACTATAGCCTGGCCTGTAGCACTCTTTTACTTCCCTATAAATTGAACAACTTATACTAAGTATTGAGCACTGCTGTTAATATCACCAACTCTATACCCACCAACACCTGTCAGAGGAAAATAGAAATGCCTTTTGTTAAGTGAGCAACTGACACGTGAGATAACATCTTCTGACATTTGGTGGCATACCTTATCGAGAAATATTCTGAACTATTAGCTCCAAAACTGGCATTTCATCAAAAACCCTAAGTATATTTTTTGTCATAAATGTGTGATTTCTTTCTGGTTAACAGAAAACCTCATTTCTAAAATGCTAAACACACGTTTGAATGCACTGTAGGACTCCACTCTTTAGACGGAATTTGGGATGTGCAGTTTAAGCATAAAGCAGAGGATCAGAGCAGTGGAAGTGGTGATGAGGAAACTTCGATAACGTTGATTGAATCTCCATTTGTATTAATATTTTAGTGAGATTTTATGGTGGTTGTTCAAGAGCTATAGCTCAGCCTTCCCCAACCTGGTGCCCTCCAGATGTGTTGGGCTGTGACCAGTGGTGGCTGATGACCAATGAGACTTGTGGAGTGGAGAGGAGGTCAGCAGAGGCGGAGCCAAGGAGTCAGCCGAGGTGGAGCCGTCAGCATCTAGTTTTGGTACACAAAAGCCACAGGGCAGCCATTACTTTTCCTCCATGCAGTCATAACCCAACTAAATTGTAAAAGCCACAGGGCAGCCATTACTTTTCCTCCATGCAATCGCAAGTCCAAATAAATTGTAGGGGAAAAGTCCAGAGCTACCTAAGCACGCACACACAAATGCACACATTTCTTTTCTTTTTGAACAAGATTTGGTGGTTGTGGGGCAGTAGCATATCTTTTTTTTCTGAGCAAGATACTGCAGTGGGCTTGGCAACAGCAAGCAGAAAAAGGTCTGATAAAAATTCCCAAACCCAGTGCAATATCTTGCTGAGAAGAAAAAAAAAAAGAAATGACCCACAGCCACTAGATCTTACACAGAAAAAAAATAAGAAATGACCTATAATTACTAGATCTTGCTAAAGAAAAAAGAAGAAATGACCCACAACCACTAGAACTTACGAAAAAATGCAATGCCCCAGAGCAATGACACTCAACTACCCTACCCTCCACACACACAAAAGGGAAAAACCCTTTACATACAGTTCCAGCTGGCTCTTCTCAGCTGGGCAGAAAACATAGAAGAAAAATAACATCACTAACCAGTGCATGCGCACACACTCACTCACTTAAACAGTTTTTAAAAATTCAATGTAAAATTAATCCTTTGAGGAGTGGGGAAGAGAAGCACCCAGTCTGTGGTATTGGCTCAGCAAAGTGAAAGCGAAAGTGAAAAAGTCATTCCCACAGCCATTTTCATTGGCTATCTGGCTTATCCCCTGCCCAATTCTGAGTGGCTCAGCCACCACCCCTTCTACTGCTCCCTGCCCCAATTCTGTTCTGATTGATCAGGAGGCTGCTGGACAATGTGCCTTCCTCTTCCCCTCCCCCGCAACTTCCTGCCTATCTGGAGGAGCACCAATAAGGTTGCCCCAAGCAGGCCTCCCCAATGCCTTTCCCCTCCCCATGTCTTTCATGGGGAATTTCTGCACTTGCATGCCTCATGTGCACAAATGCAAATTAAGATAGTGAAGCTGAAGGGGAAAAGAACTTGGTAGCAGCAACCAGCAGCCAGATGGATGCTAGATGAGACTTGAGTTCCTAGGCAACACCCTGCAATGTACGTTTTAACACAGGCAGCCGGGGGGGGGGGGGGAGAACGCAGCCAGAGTCAGGTATTCATTGCCCCTCCAGCCCAGAAACACCAGCCATCCCTGACTGCAACTCCCATAATTCCCAGCCAACATGAATTATGGGAGTTGCAGCCCAACACAACTGGAGGGCATCAGGCTGATGAAGGCTGATCTCACAACATGGCCACAAATGGCCACTCTCTCAGCTTCAGCCTCATATCTGTAATATGGGAATAATTAAGAGTCTGGCAGCCCCGTAAAGATGAAAGCGTAAGCTTTTGTAGGCTAGAGTCCACATCATCAAATGCAGAGTCACAAGGCTATTTGCTGGTTTTGCTGCAACAGATTAACATGGCAATCTCCCTGGAATTCGGATTCATTCATTCATTCATTCAAAATATTTCTTGGCCACCTTTCAGGGCTGAAGCCCACCCAAGGTGGCTTACAACCATAACATTGATTATTATTTTTTTAAAAACACCACATGTATACAGTAATAAAACAGCCAACATTCATAAAAACAACAAACACCAGCATAAAAGGTCTGGCCTAGACAGTACTAAAAGCCTACAGTATAATTGCAGCTACAATGCAGAACAGTCCAGTAAAACATCAGCAGGGGAAGATCAGAGCAAAAAAGTAAGTCTTCAGGGCCTTCCTAAAAGCCTACCGTACATCATCATCGTCGTCTAATAATAGTCTTTGGCTTAACCGCTTTGTTCTAAAGCTAATTTGAAACCAAGCCCCTAACCCAGTGCTTCTCAAATAGTGGGGCGGGCCCCCCAGGGGGGCGCGAGGCTCCGTAAAGGGGGGCTCGTTTGACCTCAGTGAAAAGTTTTTTTTAATATTGTGTTCCTTTAAATCCTGTGCTCCTTTAAATCTTTTCTGCTACAGTTAATAAAGCTATTCTTTGTTGTAAATTGATCCACATTTCTTTCTTTTTTTATTCTCTTATACGTTAATAAGGATACAGTGTTATGCAGAGGTGTACTTATAACAATTTTATAGACAAATGATACTATTTACAGTCGCGCGGGGGGCGCGAAATGTTTTCTTCTTCCTAGGGGGGGCATGACAGAAAATAATTGAGAAGCACTGCCCTAACCACATATTTGCACATACTCATTCCCTTTACCTTTCCCCCTTCCTTCCTTCCTTCCTTCTCTCCCCTCTTTCTATTGTTCTATCCCACTGTCCCCATGGTAAGCTCCTTGCCGATGTTACTCTATAAAGTGTGGAAATAGATGCTATGCATTTTATCCCGATTTATGAAGGATATGTAAGCTTGTAAAGTCAAAACTCTCTCTCTTTGTTCCTGGAGGTCACTCAGCACCCATTTATCTAATTAAGGCTGCAAACTTGCATATGATTGCACTGCATGTATATTTAAATATTAAACACTGTGGGGTGAGCATCTTATGCAGGTACCCACCTCTCTTGCATGCAAATGGAATTTAAAGCACCATGCAGATGTTATAGTACTTTCCCTCTGCTTATTTAGATACAAGTTAAGTAACACCAATGGGGAAAGTTTTCCTTGTGTCTCTCCTGCTTGGTCATCCCCAGGGATGTTGATGAGTCCTTGGTCTCGAGTCACGAGTCGAGTCACGAGTCTTTGAACCCGAGTCTCGAGTCCGAGTCCTTGGTCCAAAATGGTGACTCACGAGTCACGAGTCACTCCCAAAGCTGACTCCACGAGTCCCTATTAAAATCAATGGGGGTTTTCCCCAACAAAATAAGGCTACTTCAGATGTGTGGTTTAAATAAATTCTAGGCACAAGTGTGCCTTTTTATTTCAAAACTCTGCAACTGATTTTGGCAAGAACAGACCAGGCCGAAAAACCCAAAATAACCAGGCAGGCAGAGGAAGCAGGTAACCCCAAAGCAGGCAGGCAGAGGCCTTTGTCTTGGACAATTCAACTGTTGAACTGGTCAAGAAGAGACCAGGCAGGCAGAGGAGGCTGGGAACCCCAGACAGGCAGGCAGAGGCAGCCAAACCCAAAATGTCTGAAAGGTTGCATTTTAGAAAAATGATTTAAAAAAATAAACTTGCTGTACTTCCTAAAACTTATCCATGTTGCATTTGAGGAACATGATTTTTTCTAAATGTTTGGCCCCCATTCTGGAACGGTGAGATCTCATCACAATTCCACCCTCACTGAACACCCACTCCACTGGTGATGAACTTGCTGGAACCAGAAACACACTCAGAGCAGCCACACAGAGTAACCTCAGGTCCTTCTTCTGCCTCTCCCAAGTACGCAACACATCAATCAAAATAAATCTTGACACACTGTTGGGGCTGCACTCCTGGTAGCTGTCCATAGTGGCCGAGCAGCAGCACACCTTGCTTCCATGCGCTCTTCGCCGGCAATCACGCTTCTCTCCACTCCTTCTGGCACAGCCCAGGGATGTTGAAGAGTCCTTGGTCTCGAGTCCCGAGTCGAGTCTCGAGTCCCATTAAAAATATTGGGACTCGAGTCCGAGTCGAGTCAGAGGGGGGACTCAGTCCGACTCACGAGTCGAGTCCTCGAGTCTGAGTCCCCATCCCTGGTCATCCCCAACAATCTTAGTGCCATCAAAGGCTTGCTTACACCCTATAACGGGTGGGCAAGTTCAGAGGTCGGGGGGGGATACATTGTCCCCCAAACCCCATAGTGAGCTGCACCCCTGCCCCAGCACTGCTGGATTTGCTGCCGAAATTTGGCAATGTGGCAGAAGGAGGAAAAGAGCTTCAAAATAGCCTCCTATTTTAAAGGAAAATGTTGTGGTTTGCTGCTGAGATCTGTGGTGGCTGCAAAAAGGGGCTATTTCAGTGGCAAGCCATGACTTTTTTTCCTTTGAAATACAAGGCTATTTTGAAGCTCCTCCCCTCCCTGCCACCATGCAGTGGCAAGGGGCAGGAGGGCCACAAAGGAGGCCAGGGAGACCGCATGCAGCCCACGGGTTACCCACCCCTGCCCTACAGATTCACACAGCTGCATCCCTAGACTTCCACTCCAACTGGGGAGCCAGTGTGGCGCAGTGGTGAGAGTACTGGACTGGGCCTTGGGAGATCCGGGTTCTAGTCCCCACATGGCCATGAAGCTCACTGGGTGGCTTTGGGCCAGTCACTGACTCTCAGCCTAACCCACCTCACAGGGTTGTTGCGAGGGTAAAATGGAGGAGTCGGACCATGTAATCCACCTTGGGTTCCTTGCAAAGAGGGAAAAAGGCGGGATATAAATGTAATAAAAATTAATAATACATAAATAAACTCTCTCACACACACCCCATTCCAGCACTGCTTTGAGTTGTCTCAGCCCTGGATTAACCATTAAGCAATATAAGCACATGTTTAGGGCGCCAAGGAAAGGGGGGCACCACAGAGTACCACAGTAGCACAAATTTTTGCATTTGCGTTTTCCTCCCTTATAATAACAGTTTTTCCTGAACTGCCACCGGCCACTTCCCTGGTCACTCCGCCCTGTCAAACGCAAGCCGTGGGGGTTCCGTTGACCCTGGGCCATGGCATCTCCTTCGCCTCAGCGAAGGAAATAGCCAAGAAGGCTCATTCTAAAAAAGATGATGCTCAGCACTGCAGGCGTAAAAAGGAGGTTAAGGCGGTGAAGTCACCGAAGCCCCAGAAGGAGCCTTCAAAACTGGCGCCACAGACTTTGTCCCCACCACAGACTCCGTCTCCATCGGTACTGAAAGAGATCTCGGTCCCAAGTCAACTGCCGCCTGTCATGTCCGTGTCGCAGGGGGAGATAGTGGATATCTACCCCCAACCTGACAGATCTCGGTCCCTGGAAGAACAGCACGAGATGTGTTGGGTTCGATACTTTCGCCCTCGAGATCGACGATCAGTCTCTAGGGAGACCCAGCGTTCCGTTCGACGACATAGATCCCGATCTCTGCCTTCTGAGTGGGGAGACAGGTTGGAGTGGTCTCTTCCCCCTCAGCGGGGTTATTATTGGGATGCCTGGTCCTTTAGGCATCCGTATGAGGCACCCTATCAGAGGCATCCTTACGGTTATTCACCTGGACATGGAGAGGACTTCCCTCACTCCCGAGCTGGACCACCTCGGGTGCGTGGAGACTCCCCTACCTTCCTCCCGCGGCCCCACCTCTTCCACTGAGACAGCCGCTTTCAGCTTCACTGGGCAGACCGCTGGGTCGCTCTCTGTCTCCTCTTCGCTGAGCACCCATGTCAGGACCACCACCGCCACACGCCTTACCATCAGTGCAGCCACCTGTGGAGCTCGAGGACCTGCTGGCCAGGCCTTCCAGATCCTCCTCAGAGGACTACGGATCCGACACTTCATCTTTGGTGTCATACCATCTGACGGAGCCGTCGCTGGATGCACTGGTCAGTTCCAGACAAGTGGACTCTTCCTCAGAGGATTTGGGCCATTTCACAGAACAAGTCCAACGAATGGCCCAGTCCCTCAGGATCGAGACCCGTCGGGTGGAGCAGCGAGTCCAGGACCCTGTTTTCAACGCGGTCTATACGGAGGCATCAGCGCCGACACCAATACCCTTTCTGCCCATCCTTTTACAAACAGCCCAGCAGACTTGGTCGACTCCGGCTTCAACACCTGCCACTGCCAAGAGGCTTCAGGCCATGTATCGGGTCCAAGAGGACAGTGCCAAGTTTCTGTTTTCCCACCCGGTGCCAAATTCTATCATTGTCGAATCCTCACAACCCAGATATGGCAAGCAGCATCCGGCACCTGTGGACAAAGAGGGTCGCCATCTGGACCTCTTCGGGCACAGGATTTACTCTTCCACCTCCCTCAGTCTTCGGGTGGCAAACTACCAGGTGACCATCAGAACCAGTGCAAGGCAGTTTGGTGCCCTAGGCAAGATCAGATATTTAGCGCGCCCCCTTCCCACTTGAGAGCACTGTATTTTTTTTCAAGGCATTTCTGGCACCCCCTTTAGCCCTGCGCCCTAGGCGGCTGCCTAGTTGGCCTAATGGTAGCACCGGCCCTGGTGACCATGGCCAGATACCAACTTTTCCTCTCGGAAAAGGTCGGGTCCCTGTGTGATTACCTACCTGACGACAAGAGGAAGCTGGCGAGGGTTTTTCAAGAGGAGGCCTCCAACCTAGTGAGGCAGCAGATCCATACTGCTAGGCACCAAGCTGACTGCCATAGCCGAGCCATGATTGGCTCCATGGCACTGCACCACCATGCATGGCTCCGCTCCACCGCTCTTATTCAGGAGACCAGGAGCAAGATCGAAGACTTACCTTTTGATGGATCAGGACTCTTTAACGCCTCCACAGACAAGTCTCTGGAGACCATCCAGAAGGCCAAGACAATGGCCAAGAAGATGGGACTTGAGCCACCTCCTCCGACTCAACCATACTGCCAGAGGAGGTGGTTCCAACAACCATCTTTGTACTCGTCCTCCTTCCCTCAGCAGCAGCAGCAGCAGCAGCAGCAGCAGGATTGTCCACCTTGGACTCAGCAGCCTTCGGTACCAAGATGACCTTACAACCAACCTCGGTACCGAGGCTGCCGTAAAGGAGGGGACTACGCCTCAAAGCAGCGTCTTTGACTTTCTTGTTTGCTCGCACCACGATCTTCCTTGTTTTGGCAACATACTGGCTCCCTTTCTACCATCATGGGAGCAGATAACATCAGACCGCTGGGTACTTACCATCATCCAGCACGGGTACAGGATCGAGTTCAATGCTCTCCCTCCCTTTCTTGGCATTCAAACCATGCGGCTGTCCACCCTACTGCAAGAAGAGGTGACTTCCCTGCTACAAAACGGAGCAATCCAACCAGTTCCCACTCACCTGTGGCAGGTAGGCCTCTACTCAAGGTATTTCATGGTGCCAAAGAGAGACGGAGGGCTTCGACCAATCCTGGACTTGCAGGGAGTGAACAGGTATATCTCCCCAAAGAAGTTCAGGATGACTATGCTACAGTCTATCCTGCCGCTCCTTCACAAGGGCGGTTGGCTGGCCTCCATCAACCTGAAGGAAGGATGTGTACTTCCACGCTGCCATCCACCAAGACAGCCAACGTTTTCTCCGCTTCAGCATCGGACAAGACACCTACCAGTTCATGGTGCTCCCGTTTGGCCTCTCCACCTCTCCTCGAGTCTTTACGAAGTGTGTTGCGGTAGTATGTGCCTGCCTTCAATCTTGGGGTATACAAATCTTCCCTTACTTCAACGACTGGTTGTTCATGGACTCGACAGAACAAGGACTTCAATGAGCTCTGACATTGATGCTCAATCTTCTGGCTGAACTGGGATTCTATGTGAACTGGGAGAAGTCTGTCTTGGTTCCACGAAGAAAATCCAATTCATCGGGGCAGTCATCAACGCTTCTGTGGGGCAAGCATTTCTGCCTCGGGACTGAGTGCAGAAGATTCTTTCTTTCTCCAAAAGACTCTCCAGGGCCACCCAAGCTACTGCTCACTCGATCCAGCGGCTCCTCGGTTTCATGGCCTCAACTATTTCAACCGTCGCCCTCGCCTGTCTCCGCATGCGCCTGCTGCAGACCTGGTTCCTTTGTGTGTTCGATCCCGAAGGCAATGCCCACTGGACTTACCTGTCGTTACCTCCTGCCATTCGCCTCTCTTTGATGGTGGATGCTACAGGACAACCTCACTGCAGGACTCCCTTTTCTCCCTCTGTGGCTGACCATGACTCTGATGTCAGACGCCTTGTTACTGCAATGGGGAGCTCACTGTGGTGACAACAGGACAGTCCAAGGCTTCTGGTCTCGACAAGAGAGGTTACAGCACATCAACCTCTGCACTGTTTGGTATGCCCTACGAGCCCTTGAATCTGATCTATGAGGACAAAAGATCCAAGTTGTTATGGACATGACTGTAGTGGCATACTTGGAACAAGCAAGGTGGCACCCAATCTTCCAGACTCAACCGTCTTACTCTCAGGATCTTCGACTGGGCCATCCCTCATCTGATGTCTTTCACAGCCATACATATTGTTGGGAAGGACAATGTGCTAGCAGATGCCCTCAGTTGGGCCACCTTAATGTTGCACAAATGGAGTTTGCACCCTCGAGCCTGAAGCTCCCTCTTCGATCACTGGGGTGTCCCCACTGTGGACCTGTTAACGACAGTGGAGAATGCGGCTTGTTCACTATTCTGCAGCAGGGTATGTCAGGACCTGGATTCCCTGAGAGATGCCTTCCAACATCCGTGGAAGGGAACTTTATTTTACATTTTCCCTCCACTTTCTCTCCTCACCAGAGTGCTGGCCAAAATTCAGTCAGATGGGACCAGTTGCATCCTCATTGTCCCTTGGTGGCCACGACAAGCGTGGTTTGCAACTCTTCTGCATCTAACCAACAGAGAGTATGGTCGCCTCCCTCTGTTTCCACAGCTGCTGACCAGGGACCAAGGTCAAATCTGCCACCCAGATCTCAACACCCTTCGCCTCACGGCATGGAGGATCTGCTGACTCCTGCACCCAACTCTTTCTTGGCTTAAGTTCAGGCAGTCTTGGACACAGCTCGGAAGCCAGCAACTTGCAGATCATATGCTAGAAAATGGTCCATCATCATCATATTTGCTGCTTCTCCAGGGCTGGACTCGATCTCTTGCCCTCTTCAAGATGGCTAAGGGCTTGAAGCTCTCCTCCGTCAAGGTCTACCTGGCAGTGCTGTCCACCTATTGCCCTACTGTCAAGGGCAGGACTCTGTTTTCGCACCAGACAGTCAAGCAATTCCTTAAAGGTCTCCGCAACCTCATCCCTCCAGTTCGTTCTGTGGTCCCGAGCTGGAGTCTTCAGGTTGTCCTGCATGCTCTCACCTCCAAGACTTTCAAGCCGATGGCGACAGCAGATCTTCAGCTGATGACCTGAAAGACAGCTTTTCTGGTGGCGGTTACTTCAGCTCACCAGTCCAGTTAGCTCTGTGCCCTCCGGGTCAACCCAGCGTACTTGACATTCCATCGGGACAAAGTTGTTCTGTGGCCAGATATTGCCTTCTTGCCAAAGGTTGTATCCTCTTTTCATTTAAATCAAGTCATTCTCCCAGCCTTCTTTCCTTTGCCTTCAACACAACCATGCATTCTCTCGACGTCAGGAGAATGCTGGCCTTCTATAAGGCTTGGAGCGAATCCATCCATCAGTCCCACAAACAGTTCATCTGCTATGAGGAAAAGAGCCTGGGATTGCCGGTTTCGACGCAAAGGTTTGCCGCGTGGGTTGTCCACTCCAGTTGTCGGGCCAGGTTCGTGCCCACTCTACAAGGGGAGTTTCCACATTGGTGGCATTTGGCCATGGAGTTCCATCGCCAGACCTCTGCAAAGCTGCAACGTGGTCTTCTTCGTCTACGTTTATCCAGCACTATCAACTGGATGTTCGGGCTCGAGCAGACTGCGCCTTCGGCAGGGTGGTGCTCTCTTCGATTTTACACTGATGACACCAACCCACCACCGGTAAGTCAGCTTGTTAAATCGCCCATATGTGTGATGCACAGAGACTATGAAGAAGAAGAACAAGTTGCTTACCTGTAACTGTGGTTCTTCGAGTGGTCATCTGTGCAGTCACACAACCCACCCACCATCCCCGCTTCAGCTTCACTGTTGATATTGCTAGGGCTACTAGAAGTGGTTCGCTCTTGGTGATGATGTCGATCCCCTGTGCTGATGTTTCCATACCAAGAGATCTCTGGGTTCTGAGGCCACAATAGGTGGTCTCAGGAAACTGAGGGATCAGGCGGGAACCCTCGCGGACATGCACAGTGGGGTAGTGGGGAAGGGGGCCTCGCCCGATTTTCCTCAACTTTCGAAGTTTCCGATTCATCTCCATGCAGGCACAGAGCCCATAGGTATGACTGCACAGATGACCACTGGAAGAACCACAGTTACAGGTAAGCAACCTGTTCTTATTGCCATTGTAGATTTAGCAGTACTAAAACTTCTATATTGTTTCAGGATCAATAAAGACAAGTCACAGAGACCTAAATGGCCAAATCCTATGGCCGGGGTGAGACGTCATCTGATAGACGTAATCGTAGACCTGGGAGAGACATCGATCTCTCTTCAGAGGAGGAGATGGATGAGCCACTGAACTCTCAGCAGCCAAATGGGGCTTTTGGCATACAGCCACCACTGGTATCAGGAGAAGCTATACCTGCATTTTCTTTTGCCGTGCCAAATGTATTTGTTCCAGTGAACAATGAAGGCTTTAATTTCCAACCATTTACCAGGGAGGATACAAATAATATGGGAGAGCAAAAGCAACGAAATAAAGTAAGGAAAATCTCTTGTTCTTTATATTGGGAAAAACTGTGATATAACCTGTGACCACTAAAATCCTGCATTTAGAGCAAAGGGGTCAGTCAATATTGTGCATACTCAGTCCTAAAGAAAATTAGAATTCTGTGCCCAGGCAATCCAAATTCTGTGCCAAGAAAAGGTGATGTCTGCGACCTGTATGAAATATGCAAAGTATGCAGATTTGCATGTCATTTTGCATAATTTATTCTGAGTCTGCTAGTCCTCAGGCACAGCAAGAAGTTATTCAGGACAGTTTACTCAGGCCCGTAACCCCTGGAAATCTTATTCCGGTACCCCTCTGGCTTTCGAGATTTTACAGGTATTGCCCTCTCACTTTCAAATTTCAATTCATAGCCATAAGAGCTTGTGTGGGAGTTTAGGGGGGGTAGCAGAAAGAGGGGTGCCAGCCACAAGGTAAATAACAGTCTGCTCTGCCTTAAAGCAGTGTTCTCCAACCTTGGGTCCCCAGATGTTTTTGGCCTACAACTCCCAGCATGCCCCAGCCAGGACCCAAGGTTGGAGAACACTGCCTTAAGCAGAGGGAAGCCTTCTCATGAGCAAGGGCTGCTTGGTGTATTGTCCCCTACAAGAAAACTGCTATAAATACAGCACTTTGAGAACAATTGAAACTTAAGTGCTTACAGTCCTTAAATGGGTGTGACCTGGAGCCAGCTTGACCTTTTTCTTGTACTGCACTCTCACTGGTCCAGGCTGATTTTGGCCACTGGCACTCCATTGTATGTTTTAACCCTTGAGTATAATGGGCAGAGCAATCTTATGGTCCCTAGACAACATCTAGAGGGCCATAGCATTTTTCGGATTCCCAGATCCGAGGTTGGAAAAGAGCCCCGACTTCGGATCTGGGGATCCGCGCTCACATTTCTCCCCTGCTCTTGCAGATGGTGCAGAAAGAATCATGCTGGCTTCTTCTCTGAGGTCATAACTGTGACCTTGGAGAAATGTTTGAGGGGTGGGGAGGGGGGAGATACAATGTATCCTGCTGCTACCTCAGCCTCCTTCCCTCCTCCTCTGAGGCACCACAGTTAGGCAGCTGAAATTGGCCATCTAGCTCCTCCCACTTTGCTCTGAGTTCAGGGGGTTACAGGCATCCCCATTGGATTGCACCCTAACTCAGTGAAATGATAACTTTATTTATTTATTTATTTAATACATTTTTATACCGCCCAATAGCCGAAGCTCTCTGGGCGGTTTACAACAGTTAAAACTATAAAATACAATATAAAATAAATATAAAATTTAAAACCACAGATTAAAAACACACAGCAGAGCTAGCAGCAGCAGTTACAATAACAGTTAAAAACAACTACAAAATTAAAATAATTAAGATGATTAAAATGATTTAAATGCCTGGGAGAATAGAAAGGACTTCACCTGGCGCCGGAAAGAGTACAAAGTAGGCACCAGGCAAGCCTCTTTGGGCAGCTCATTCCACAACCGGGGTGCCACAGCAGAAAAGGCCCTCCTCCTGGTAGCCACCTGCCTCACTTCCTTTGGCAGGGGCTCTCGGGGAAGGACTGCTGATGCAGATCTTAGTGTCTGGGCCGGTACATATGGGAGGAGGCGATCCTTTAGATACCCTGGCCCCAAGCCGTTTAGGGCTTTGAATGTTAGTACCAGCCCTTTGAATTGGGCCCGGAAACAGACTAGCAGCCAGTGCAGATGAGAAAGCACTGGCATAATATGTTCACATCGGCCAGTCCCCGTTAACAATCTCGCTGCTCTATTTTGGACCAGCTGAAGTTTCCAAACCGTTTTCAAAGGTAGCCCCACATATAATGCATTGCAGTAATCCAAACGAGAGGTTACCAGAGCATGGATAACTGTAGCTAGGCTATCTCTGTCCAGATAAGGACGTAGTTGGTATATCAGCCTAAGCTGATAAAAGGTGCTCCGTGCCACCGAGTTCACCTGTGCCTCGAGTGACAGTTGTGGATCCAGGAGCACCCCCAAACTACGAACCTGATCCTTCAGGGGGAGTGCAACCCCATCCTGAACTGGTTGAATATCACTTAGCTGGGCAGACGAACCATCCATTAACAGTACCTCCGTCTTATCTGGATTGAGTCTCAGTTTATCCAGTCCATCCAGTCCATTACCGTGCCCAGGCACTGATTCAGAACAGCCACTGCCTCACCTGGATTAGATGAAAAGGAGAGATAGAGCTGGGTGTCATCTGCATATTGATGACACCTCAGATCACACCTCTGGATAACCCAGTGGTTTCATGTAGATGTTAAACAGCATAGAGGATAAAATAGAGCCCTGTGGCACCCTATGGCAGAACTGCCAAGGGACAGAGCAGTAATCCCTCAGCACCACCTTCTGGAATCGGCTGCCCAAGTAGGATCAGAACCACTGGAGCGCAGTGCCTCCAACTCCCAACCCAGACAACCTATCCAGAAGGATACCATGGTCGATGGTATCAAAAGCCGCTGAGAGGTCCAAGAGAATCAACAGGGTTGCACTCCCCCTGTCCATCTCCCGGTAGAGGTCATCCCACAGGTCGACCAAAGCAGTTTCCATTCCAAAACCAGGCCTGAATCCAGATTGAAATGGATCTAGATAGTCCGTTTCATGCAAGAGTGCCTGGAGTTGACCAGCAACCACTCGCTCAAGCACCTTGCCCAGGAATGGGATATTAGCTACCGGACGGTAGTTATTAACATCATCCGGGTCCAGGTTAGGCATTTTAAGAAGTGGCCTAATCACTGCCTCTTTCAAAGAGACTGGCACCACTCCCTCTCTCAAGGAGGCATTTACAACCTCCTGGACCTAGCCAGCTATCCCCTCCTTATTTGATGTAATAATTTGATGACCTAGCCATGATGGACAAGGGTCAAGCACACAGGTGGTCGACCGGACTTGGCCAAGCACCTTGTCCGCATCCTTGGGCCTCAATAACTGAAACTCATCCAATAAAACCAGACCAGACGGTGCTCTGGACACCTCTACTAAAGGAGCTGCACTAATTGTGGTGTCCAATTCATGACAAAGTTGAGCGACTTTATCTTCAAGGTGCCGTGCAAACTCGTCACAGCGTGCAACTAAGGGTTCTACCATTTCTCTCGCTGGCCCAGCGTGTAGAAGGCCACGAACCACTCGGAAAAGCGCCGCTGGACAGCACTGAGAAGATGCAATGGTGGTGGAAAAGAATTCTCTCTTTGCCACCCTCACCGCCACAGAGTAGGCTCGATAATGAGCTCTAACCTGTGTTTGGTCAAATTCAGCACGAGTTCTCCTCCACCTGCGTTCCAGCCATCTTCCCTCTTGCTTCATTGCCCTCAGCTCTGGTGTGTACCAGGGAGCTGGCCGGGCTCTGCTCAGAGGGAGTGGGCACTTGGGCGTGATCGTGTCAACCGCCCGGGTCATCTCTGCATTCCACAGAGCAACCTGGGCTTCAACAGGACCACCAGACATGCCAGCAGGAAAATCCCCCAGAGCTCTCTGGAATCCATCGGAATCCATTAACCTCCAGGGGCGGACCATTTTAATAGGCCCCCCACCCTTGCGGCGGGGAAAGGCTGCTGAAAGTCTAAACCTCAATAGGAAGTGATCTGACCATGACAGAGGAACAGATGTTAATTCCCCCACTTTCAGATCACCATCCTCCTGTCCAGTCGAGAAAACCAGATCAAGTGTATATCCTCTTACATGTGTTGGGCTGATGACATGTTGGACACAGCGGTCTCGGCATGGAAGTTGAAATCCCCCAGAACCATCATCCTAGGGGCCCTAAACACCAAGTCCGAGAGCACCTCCATCCGCTCAGGCAGCGTGGGCGGTACAGCAGCAGAATCCCCAGTCTGTCCCGAGTACCCAGAACAAAATACAGACACTCGAGACCTGCACTCGAATGAACAGGAAGCCTAGAGAGGGAGATAGAATTCCTATAGACCACAGCAACACCCCCTCCCCGACCATCGAGTTGAGGCTGGTGCTGCACCAAGTACCCAGTAGGGCACAGCTGGGAGAGAGTAGCCCCACCCAGTTCCCCCACCCAGGTCTCGGTAATACATACCAGGTCAGCCCCCTCATCCACAATCAAATCATGGATACACTAAAGCAATTGCCACCCTATTAATTTACAACCTTTACACTACAATTATCTCCCGTCTGAACTGTTGGGGGCACTTTGGTAATCTTCCATAGTTGACTATATTGTAAATCAGGGGTGGGGAACCTTTCTGAGCCTGAGAGCCATACTTTCCTGTGAGCAGGCTCTTGGGGGCCAAAGGCCAAAAAGGGCATCCATGCATGCACAGGCATTAACACACACACCCTCCTTTCTCTCTTGTTGTGTCTATCCCTCCTTTTCACTTCCCCCTGCTCTTCCTCCCTTTCTCTTTCTCTCTCATTTTTATGTTGCAGTAGAGACTGTTTTTTTAAGTGCTTTGAACACTGAAGGGAGATAGATATATAGATATAAACATAGGTATAGATAATGCAGTAGTTATCATCATCATCACCAATTTCTCTGTGCTCTGGATAAAAGGCCGCAGCTTACCCAAGCAACCAAATTTTCAAAAATGTGCATTAGTTTATTGACGTTCCTTATGTAATGTGTTGAAATGTTTTACCTGAACCAAAGAGAGACTAAAACTCGATGCAACTTTTGTTCTAACAGAAACCAGAAAACACTTTATACAACCAATATGAAGAGAAGATCCGTCCATGTATTGACCTCATTGATTCTCTGAGAGCCGTCGGAGTAGAAAAGGACTTGGCGTTGCCAGCGATTGCTGTGATTGGAGACCAGAGCTCTGGGAAAAGCTCAGTTCTAGAAGCACTGTCTGGAGTCGCTCTTCCTAGGGGAAGCGGTGAGAATTCCCTCTCCGCTTTTCCTCTCTGAAATCTATGAGATTTCACTGGACCACAGTGATATGATGGGGTCCTGCAAGTCCTCCAGGTGACATTGGACTCTTAACTCACATTAGCTCCAGCCAGCATTGCCAATAATGAAGGATGATGGGAATTGGAGTCCAGCAACATCTGGAGAGCCACAGTTTCCCTGCTCCTGACTTAAGTGGTTCAGAGAGATCCTGTACATGTTTTCATTTTCTAAGGCTGCCTGCATTATTTTGCCACTCAAAGAATCTGTGGATGTACTTCAAAGGAAGTATGAAGTGATGAGTTTCAGTTACCAAGGAAGTATGAAGTGATGAGTTTCAGTTACCAATTAGATAAAATATTGGTAGTTTGTGAATCACTAAATGGATTTTAAAAAACAACTAAAAAATAAAACCCAACTTGGTGTAGTCCTATCAGAAAAATGGTACTGTTTGTCCATAAGATTAAGCACCAACACATTTTTAGAAAAATTATCTTGACAGTGTCTTTAATCAGAGCTGCTCACATTTGCGATATTACTTGGGGCAGTGTTCTCCAACCTTGGGCCCCCAGATGTTTTTGGCCTACAACTCCCAGCATGCCCCAGCCAGCGTAGGTCCCCACGCTGGCTGGGGCATGCTGGGAGTTGTAGGCCAAAAACATCTGGGGGCCCAAGGTTGGAGAACACTGACTTGGGGTATTCAGACGGTCAATCTTGGGGATTGATTTTGCCCTTGAATTTGATGCAGTTCCATCGCAATCCATGGGATAGTACCAGTTTTCCACCATCTTTGGGAGGGTCTTGTAAATCTGTATATAACATCTATGATTTTACTACAGTTGATCTCTTTATGAATAGGTATTGTCACCAGATGTCCCTTGGCACTCAAACTGAAAAAACTTCCTTCTGGTCATAGATGGAAAGGGCAAATTAGTTATCTTAATAAAAATATGGCACTCCCAAATCCTTCAGAGGTGGAAAAAGAAATAAGAAGAGGTGAGTGTTGTCGATCCCATTGTAATCAATCCAACTGATTTTTCTTGTAATTCTTAATTTCCATCTGTTATAAACTATAATTTATTATTTATTATTAAAGGCAACCATGTACAGGTTTTAGCTTATAAACTATAGCACTTCTTTGACCAAATGATATTTATAGTCCCAAAGCAACCAAATATGGCTAGAGTTGTGGGGATGGGGGGGGACACGGGGCGGGACACAGATGCATAACTGGGATGAATTGACAGATCTTACTTGAATTCATTTGACTTGAGCTGACCTATCCCTGTAATGATTTTTTTCTCAACCAGTGTGGTCCATTTAGCAGGGATGATTATCTCATGCACTGGAGAAAATAAAACGAAAGCACCCAGTTGCCTCCTCCTAGCAGTCCTTGCTAGTATAGGAACTTCAGTGCACACTTGGAGCTTCCCCATTCACTTTAGCAGGATGTACAGGTCTGCATAAGGAAACAATTGCTCCTTCTGTCCAAGAGAACGGGGAAGGCCTCTCATCCATAAGCGGCTTGTGCATGTCCAAGTACCCACAGGGATTTTGTTTGGGGAAGTACATCAATAATAACTTTAAACTACAGATTGGAAATGTGCAGCCCAGATTTACAACTTTTCCAGACTTCCCCAGTCTGGTGTCCTCCAGATGTGTTGGATTTCAACTCCCATCAGCCCCAGCCAGCATGGCCATTAGTCAGGAATCCTGGGAGTTGTCATACAAAACATCGAGAGAGCACCAGGTTGGGGAAGGCTGCGTTAGACAGATCTTCCAGCACAGTACTTTTCAAACCCTGGGAAACGCTCCAAGGAATCCTTGCAGGTCTGTCTGTCACATGGCAAAGGGTTCTGGAACATGGTCTGGCGTGCTGGCCAAGCCTTTTGACCCTTACAGTCTGTCTTTATGAACAAAGAGTGCACCCTAGAACTCATCCGATGCATTAACATGTCCATTTATTTCAGGAAAAGATTGGTAGTGACTGCCAAGTGTCTTCCAGGGATGGTAGTCCAATATTGTTAGTCTCCTCATTGAAGAGCTCTTGATATATTTCTGAGAACTGGTTTGAACAACCACTGCACTAATGCATAATGTTACTGGTAGAATATGAAGAAGTTTTTACTCATGATAATAATGGGCATATGCATTAGTCAGAGTCTTTTAAACCAAAGAGTTTGGTATTTCCCTAGAAACAGTACAGAGCATGATTTGAACACACTTGAAATAATCCCATGTGTAAAGCTAAACTGGTCTAGTCTGGCCAGTGCCTGGATATGAGATGTTCTAGAAATCTGATGTACACCTAGAAAGAATTCCTTGGAGGAAGGGCTGGATGCAAATGTAATGAATAAATTTTCAACACTATGTGTTAAATATATCTACATTGAGCTTTCAGTTCTTAAAATGTCATTTGTTATAAGAAGGTATTGATTTTTCTGGCATTCTTCTTTCTAGCTCAAAACCTAATGGCTGGTGATGGAGTGGGCATTAGCCATAAATTAATTAGTCTAGAAATTAGCTCTCCAGAGGTTCCAGACTTGACGCTGATCGACCTGCCAGGGATTGCAAGAGTGGCTGTGGGTAATCAGCCACTAGATATTGGAGATCAGGTAACACATTGATCATGTTTGGGGTCTGGCTGGGAAATCCATAAGATTCAGCAGTACTGATCTTATGAGCAAGATATGTTAATTGATACAGTTTTCTGCCAAGACATGGGTTCTTCTTGCATGCTGGAAGGTTGGACAATTATACGTTGTATTCTGGCATGAAGTTTCCCAGCCACTTTGCCATCTGAGAAAGCATCCTGTTTCATTATTTACTTAACTCCATCCTATTGCACCTATTTTAACTGAAAAAGTCCCGATGGTTCAACTTTGTGTGGTTCCACCACACCACTGATAATAGGTGCTTCTTGTCAAACACTGAAATGTACAGCAGCTCTAGCAGCTTTTTTGTCTTGTTTTGTCTTATTGCAGATCAAAAAGCTGATTAAAACATTTATTGATAAACAAGAGACTATCAATTTAGTGGTGGTTCCAGCTACCGTAGATATTGCCACAACAGAAGCATTGAAGATGGCTCAGGAGGTGGATCCAGATGGAGGCAGAACGCTTGGTAAGGAGGCAAAGGAATCCAGCCTTGGCTTTGGTACTCTTGCACTGTTAAATAGTTACATGAATTTTAGATCGGAGAACACCATTACTGGGGGGCGGGGCAGTTTAAAGGTTTATGGCATTGTACTATTGCTTGGAGTCACTAGGGCAGCCTTCCCCAACCTGGTGCCCTGCAGGTGTTCTAGTCCCCGCTCGGCCATGAAACTCACTGGGTGACTTTGGGCCAGTCGCTGACTCTCAGCCTAACCTACCTCACAGGGTTGGTGTGAGGATAAAATGGAGAGGAGGAGGAGGAGGATTATGTAAGCCTCTTGAGTTCCTTGCAGGAAAAAAGGCGGGGTATAAATGTAATAAATAAATAAACAAACCCCCATAATTCCCTGCCAGCATGGCCATGCTGGCTGGGAATTATGGGAGTTGCAGTCCCAACACATCTGGAGGGCACCAGGTTGGGGAAGGCTGCCCTAGGGATTCCTTAATCCTTACTCTCTCTCCAGCCCACATTGAAACCAGAAGGCTTTCCAATATTTTATTTGCTTGCTTATTTGGATTTTTATTCTTTCCTATCATGAGGACATCATTATTTAAACCCATGTGCGAGATGTATAATAGAAGTGTATGTGCTATGTATGTATAAATGAGTGTGTGTGTGTGTGCATATATAATAGAAGTAAAATGAAAAATAAAATTAGATAATAGGGGTTTTTGTTTTTGTTTTTTAAACACTTTGCAATCCCGAGTCCAATTCTCAAATCACACCAGTTTTAGCACCGTTTCCTGGAAGTTGGCCCAGAACAGCTCTAAATGTTTCTAAGAGTTTCTCAGGCTTCTCTTTAGCTCTGCCTCTTAGACTACCTTTCTGATATAAAGCTGGAGAGGATGCACACTTCTCTATTGTGTTTCAGCAAGAGACACAGCAGAAGACCCAGGTACAGCCTCATTTCCTTCTCCTTGCACATCATTGTGGCTTAAAGTGCAACCCTATACGTATTTACTCAAAAGTAAGTCCCATTGAGTTCAATGAGGCTTGTTCCCAGGAAAGTGGGGATAGTATTGCTGCTGTAAATCACTACCCTGTAAGAAGCTGAGGTAGAGCCAGGTGAAGAGAACATCTGAACACCTGCTGCTGGATTCAGAATAATTCCTATTGTTACCTATCATCTGTATTAAAAAAAAAATAAATTGTATGTATTTTAAAATCCTCCCCCCCACCCCCGATCTTACCTTTTTAAAAACTCCCATTTCTTTTTGAGCTCTTTTAAAGAATATAGAGTCATCTGTATAATTCAACTTTTCTCTGAGTTCTTGGGCTACCGTAGGACATAAATCAAAATGAAACTTCCATCAACTGAGCTAGTTTACTGATGAGAAGGAAGGAGCAAAGCAGAGGAAGTGAAAGTTCCCCAATCCCATTAAATCATACAGTAAATAGTTTTGGGAGGCCTTGTTAGGAAAGGGTGAAAGCATATTCTTATCTAGGGCTTTGGGAGTCAAATTCAGGCCAAGAAGCCTGTGAAACCCTTAAGAATTGATAACAGGAAGCATGCATTTCATTTTGAAATCTAATTATTAATAGGAATCTTATTTTGAAAAATTAGAAATGACAAAGCAGGCCTCTTAGCTGTCTTGTCATCTTGAAACTCAACACTCATAGGCCCTGTATGCTGTTTAGGATTTCAGGGCATTAGGGAGCTCCTACCGGCACATCATTGGTTCAAAGGCATAATATTCTGCCTAGTTCTGGTATGAGGAAGAAGCTCATTATTGATCCATAGAACAGTTTCCGACCCTGGGTTTTGCAAATGCAGACTGCAAATTTCTATATATGAATAAATATTCATTTCTCAGGATGTGTATTTCACGGTTTCCTTTTTTTAATTCTGTACTTTTCTAATCTTGTTCTTCTCATATTTCTTGATAGGGATCCTGACAAAGCCTGACCTGATAGACAAAGGAACTGAGGGGAGTGTTCTGAACATAGTGAGAAACTTGGTCATCCCGCTGAAAAAGGGATATATGATTGTGAAATGCCGTGGGCAGCAAGACATCCAGTCCAACACGACCCTCGCCTCTGCAATCCAGAAAGAGAAAGCATTTTTTGAGGGTCATAAATATTTTAGGTACCGATAAAATAAAAAATTGCTTCTGTTTTCCATGTATTTTGCCAGTTTCTGGTATAGTAGTGGCTTCTAAACTTTATTTTCCCCCCTTGTCATTATGATTGAGCATCTTCTGTGACAGTACAAATTTGTCTTGGCACCTAAATAATTATACATTTCAGCATATGTTTGATTTTACTATTTTATCCTTTGAATCATTTGTTAAACTCCTAAAGTTGGAAACATTGAACATCATCCTTTCACACTCAGGCAAAGTGCCCATATATGGCATGACAAAGCCCCATTTTCCTCTCTCCTCCCCAGTGGACTGCACAGTCAGCGTGCCATGTTGACACCTCCAATATCCCCGTTGAGCCCTCCATGTTCTGCTCCGTCAAGGGACACAAAGTCCAGTCTTGTGTTCCTTGAGAAAGTGGAGGAGCAGTTTGGATGGAGATGTAGGAGATGCACACAGGCCTCCCATTTCACAGGCCAGCCTTCAACCTGCTACCCTCCAGATGTTTTAGACTTCAACTTCCATCAGCTCCAGCCAGCATGGCCAATGATCAGGACTGATGGTAGTTGTAGCCCAAAACATCTGGAGGGCACCAGGTTGGGGAAGGCTGTCCTACACTGCCCAGATGTACTGTCCTACACTGCCCAGATGTGATGCCTGCATGTACACTTATACTTTGTGATGGAAGTGGGCGGGGGGGGGAAGGAATCGGGAATCATTGTGCCCTATGACACGGTTGCAGAACATTTTTCAGCCCAAGGGTCAAATTCCATTTGGAGAAGCTCTTGGAAGCCACATTCCATTGGTGGGTGGGACTGAAGGCAAAAGGGGTGGGGCCAACAAACCAAAAAGTTCTTATTGCCAATAACTAAGCTTTAGGAGAGTCATTTTAACCTTTTAGAATGGGTGGGGGGAAACTGCACATGATCAGTGGTTGGGGGAAAGGGGGTGGGGCCAGGGGAAAGGGGCATGGCCTTCTGAGGTCCCCCAAGGGTCAGATTGGGACCCCGGGGGCCTGAGGTTCTGTATCAGAACAGAACATGACATCCCTCCATGTCCACTCAAGGAAGGATCATACTTCATGGAGATGAACTGTTAATGGCTTATTTAAATAAATGAGGCTTTGTTTTCTGGAAAAAATAAAATGAAACTCCCTGATTGGTTTTACATGGGTTTCTGAGAATCTTTCCCTTTGCCTTGAGAATTTCATGACTAGATCAAGTCTCAACTTTTAAATTTTGAGACGGGTTTGTAAATCAAAAGCATAAATTTTCAGATTCACTGTAGTGCTACGTGAACATTTGCTACACACTAATCCAGAGTCCTGCATGTGCGCCACCAGCGCACTTACAGAGCACATGCTCATGGCTTGCCTCATTCATTTCAGGGCAGGCAGACCTTTGTGTGCAATAGAATGGGCACACAGATCTGCCTTCATAGACCTGAATCGGACAGCACTTATACAGACAACTCAATCGTTACTTCAACTGTTACCTTAATACTTTCTAGTGAACATTTTAATTGTTCCCTTATAGTATGCTTCTACAGGAGAAAAAGGCCACAGTTCCCTTACTGGCTGAGAAACTTACAACGGAACTTGTGAGACACATTTATGTAAGTTAGCAAATATCTTTATATCATCAGGGACTGACACTTTAAAAACAGCAACACATGAAATATCAACCAAAAAGTCATATTTTTTCTCAGGACCAGATTTTTTTTACAATTTATATAAACCTTCTCTTTTTCTTTGTTAGAAATCTTTGCCTACATTAGAAGAGAAAATAAACTTTCTGCTTCAAAAAGCAAATGATGACATGCGGAGATTCGGCAAAGGCATGCCAGAAACAGATGGCGAGAGGCTGTATTTTTTAACAGATGTAAGTGCCTTAATGGGTGTGCATGTGTGCACATGCTAAACCTTCCTACTCTTAATAGATCACATCTTTTATTTGGCCAATATCTGTTGACATAGGAGTGTCTGAGCTTTGGACACCCAGAACTTTTAATAAACACAAAATGTATATCACAAGCATGTTTGGTTGCAAATCAAAGATGTGATAGAGCATTTCTGACCTACTGTATGCTGTGTATACCTGATTTAGCTACTTCTCCATTCTGCCTACTGGAAAGCTTTGTATAACAAGAACTGTCACTATAAGAAGAACACTGTATGCCAACAGGAACTGACTTGATAAAAGTTTGGCAGCATTTTTATAGCCACTCAGTTGGGATTAAGCCTCACTGAACTCAATGGGACTACTGAGTATTAATTTTATTTATTTATGAAGTCACACGTTTTTAATGTCATTTTTCAGAACTACAAAGTTATCTCAAAGCAATTTACAATCAGAAAATTATAAACAATGATACTATAAAACTTCAAATTATTAAAACCAAAACCAATCAGGAATAAAATAAAACAAGAACAACAGTTAAACCAACCCCACACCAAAGGTGGATTGAAACAAGAATGTTTTTAGGAAACACCTAGACGAAAATAGGGGGGGGCAAACAGATCAATTTAAGGAGTAGACTGCCCTAACTGCAGTGCCCATGCTGCCCATATGCCAGCAGGACCGACCACTAGTGCAACAGGAAGCTAGAGGTCTCTAAAGCAAGTTTAAATGCTCATTCTTGCCATGTCGTTCCTGACATGTCAGCAGAGCTCGCAGAAGCAAATTCCGCTAACCTGTCCCATTCCGCAAACAAGTGTTTCAGCTCATTTCCGGGATTGCTCTAGGAAGCGCTAACTTCCTGTTTCACTAGTGGTGGGTCCTGCTGGTGCAATGGAATGAACAGAGGCACAGCAGCAGCATTAGATACAGCCCGTAGGGTGCAGTCCTATCACAACAATGCCCATAAGCCCCTGAACTCTGAAGCTTACAGGCATCCTATGGAGAGTGGGAGGAGTGGCAGAGGGCGATCTTTGCCTCCCTGTCCTCCCGCCCTGCATTTTTCGCCCACCTAGCTGGAGTGTCTCAGAGGGGGAGGAAAGGAGGCTGAAGTGGCTGCAGGATACATCGTATCCTGGCCTCCCCTCCCCACCCCCCAAAGCACCCCCTTTTCTGAGGTCGCTTTCCCGACCTCAGAGGCCAGTCGGCGTGGCTCTTTCCACTCTGGCTGCAAGGGGGTGGGGGAGGAGGGGTCAGAGCTCCCATTCCCAGCTACAATGTCAGAGCACTGTCTCCAGCCTTGGATCTAGAAATCCAAACTAACCTATGGCCCCTAACACACTGCCGGGGGGCCATAGGACTGTTCCCTTAGTCTCTTCCCTGTTCTTAATTCTTCTCTGGGATCAACAATGACATAGACATAAACTAATCGTAGATACATGCAGTTGTTTTTAATGTGAGCCATTGCAATTCTGAAATTATTGCTTTTCTCATTGCTTACCTTAGTCTTATTCAGGCATTCATGCAGAACATGTGAACAGCGGCTGCATGCACAAGCCCTCCCTCAATGTCCCTGCCCCCTTCGCCTGAATGCGCTTAGAATCTTGCTCGGACACATAAAGATCTGTAATCGGGATGGAGACACTGGGAGTGGGACTTGTGCTCAGCCCCAGGGCCCTATTCACATGTTCTCTATGCCTGAATAGGGCTCTTTGTGTTGGTAAGTTTTGTAACAAATACTCAATATCAGCTCAATATAAAAAACTCAATATAAAAGAACTGCTCTCTTTTTTGTCAGTATTCAGACCCTTATTGGGTGGATTGTGTGCAGGCCTGCTTGAGGAATTCCCCAATCAATTTGTTTGATCATTGTGATGCTATGGTCTAGTTCTCGAAGTGGAATCTGAGGTTAGAAATGGAGGGGGGGGGGGGTTATGACGTACTTAAAATTGCTAGCATTGCAACAAAAGCGGCTACTCATCATCACCAAAACAATGATCTTGTTCAGAATTTAAACACACAAATCACTGTCTTTATAATCAAACTTCCCTTTGTATCTCTTTTTAAAATATCTTTGTAGAAAATCAAAGTGTTTAATGATGATATCACAAGTGTAGTAGAAGGAGAAGAAAAATTGTGTGAAGATGATACCAGGCTGTGCACCAAAATTCGTAAAGTATTTAATCAATGGGGCCTAATAATTGATGATCATGGAAAGAAGAGTAAGTACAGAGCAGTTCATGTTTAGAATATCTCCATGATATACTCATTCCTATTTTGATAACATTACATGTCCAGAATTAAGAACTTTTAAAAAATTACATGCAATAGATGTATGGAAAACAGTTAATACTGTACAAAGAACCTTTTCAGTTTATTCCAGGGATGGGGACTCGGACTCGAGGACTCGACTCGTGAGTCGGACTGAGTCCCCCCTCTGACTCGACTCGGATTCGAGTCCCAATATTTTTAATGGGACTCGAGACTCGACTCGGGACTCGACACCAAGGACTCGTCAACATCCCTGGGCTGTTGACGAGTCTTCTGGCTGTGCCAGAAGGAGCGCGATCACCGGTGAAGAGCGCGTGGAAGCGAGGCGCGCCGCTGCTCGGCCACTATGGACAGCTACCAGGAGCACAGCCCCAACGATGTGTTGAGATTTATTTTGATTGATGTGTTGTTGTGGGGGGTTTGGGTTAGGGTCAGACATTTTGGGTTTGGCTGCCTCTGCCTGCCTGTTTGGGGTTCCCTGCCTCCTCTGCCTGCCTGGTTATTTTGGGTTTGTCTGCCTGGTCTGTTCTTGCCAAAATCAGTTGCAGAGTTTTGAAATAAAAAGGCACACTTGTGCCTAGAATTTATTTAAGTCACACATCTGAAGTAGCCTTATTTTGTTGGGGGGAAACCCCATTGATTTTAATAGGGACTCGTGGAGTCAGTTTTGGGAGTGACTCAGGACTCGGACTCGAGACTCGGGTCCAAAGACTCGTGACTCGACTCGTGACTCGAGACCAAGGACTCTTCAACATCCCTGGTTTATTCTTGCCTGGAGATCTTACAAGCCTTAAAATGGAAGAGGTGAAGGAACTTGCAGACCATGGTTGGAAGACATGTCCTAAGATTTCAGATAATTACACAAAGACCTCCTGAGATAAAACCACAATGGAGGATCTGCTCCCTTTGATACTACAAAACCCAGTTGCTAGACTTGTTCACTCCTGTCTCTATTGAAACTAGGGGTGGGCAGTCTGTGGGCTGTGCAGGGCTGTGCAACCCTCCACTGTATCCCATGCAGCCCATGGGTTCCATAGCCATGCCCCGCCCCTGAAATTCCCTTGTCCACACCTCTCCTATTGCACCTTTTTCCCTTTAGGAGTCTAAAACAGACGTTTTCCTGCTCCAGCCTACTGAACTCTATGGTTTCTCTCTGAAGAATAACATTGAGGGGGAAGCCACAACAATATGGAGAGTCAGAGCATCTTTTGCCACTCTAGTTTGCTATACTCCATGATTTCTTGTAAGGAGAGCAGAGGTGGTGACTCTAGCCCAGTGTTCTCCAACCTTGGGTCCCCAGATGTTTTTGGCCTCCAACTCCCAGCATGCTCCAGCCAGCATAGCTGGTGTATGTTTGTGTTGGGGGCTTTAACCTTGCCCCCTTCCCACCCTCAGGGCCATACAACTTGCCCCCGGCTGATTTAAATTCACAAATTGCTTGGGACTCGTAGAACAGGAAAAAAGCTCTCATGTTGTATTTTGACTCTTCATTGGCCCTGATCAAAGGTATTATTGACACTGTGTTTTGTTATGCTGGATCATTTTTTTTATCCAGTAGGTCTGGGCAAGTTTATTTTTAGTAAGTCCTAGCTTACTTTAAAGGGCCTGTATTGGGTTTCCAGGAGGGCTACATCATAGTGTGCCCTATTTTTCCCTCCCTCCCTCCTTTTGTTGCTACCAGGGGCTGCTTTGGGGGAGGGGTCATTGAGTAAATGGTGCAGGGGTGGGGAAGATCTCCCTCCCTGCTTGCCACAGTCCCAAGGTGGATTGGTCCCCCCCACCCAGTTATTTAAAATAAATTGTTGCAATATGTGAAGTACAGTAATACCTTGGATTGCAAGTAACTTGGTTTGAGAATGTTTTGCAAGACAAGCAAATTTTTAAATATTTATTTTTTAAAAAATTTACTTGATGTACAAGCGACATCTTGCAATACAAGTACTGTAATATGGCTTAAATTAAAATTCTCTATACAATTTTTTTTTTTGGAATTTCGTTTTGATATACAAGTGTTTTGGATTACAAGCACGTTTCCAGAACGAATTATGCTCTCAATCCAAGGCATGACTGTACTGCTAAAAGGACCTAGTAAGCCATGTCACCTAATAAGAATGCTAATGATGCTACTCTAAATTTTATTTTTTATTTTATGTGTGGCGTAGTGGTGAGAGTGTTGGACTGGGACTTGGGAGATCCGGGTTCTAGTCCCCACTCGGCCATGAAACTCACAGGGTGACTTTGGGCCAGTCACTGACTCTCAACCTAATCTACCTCACACGGTTGTTGTGAGGATAAAATGGAGAGGAGGAGGATTATGTAAGCTGCCTTGGGTTCGTTGCAAGAAAAAAGGTGGGGTATAAATATAATCAATAAAAAATAATTAATAAATATACCACGCTTCAATCAATTCGTTCCCAAAGCTGAATTAGGCTGAAATCACTTACCTGGGAGCAAACCCCAATGAACTCAATGAGACTTACTTCTGAGCAGGCATGCATAAGATTGCAATGTTATTGTGTTTGTCATAATTCCATGTGACAGTGTTTTTGTTTTTCATTCTGCAGTTCAAAAATCCCTACATCCTGAGGAGTGGAAATTTGAACATCAGTATCGTGGCCGAGAGCTTCCTGGATTCATCAATTACAAAACATTTGAGATTCTTATGAGGAAGCATATTGTGGAACTTGAAGTGCCTGCTATTGAAATGCTGAATAAAGTGACAGGCAAGTCCATTTATTTAACAGGTTTCTTGCTAATGGAGGAAATGTTGTATTTGAGTCCTTAAATGTCCCACATGCTTTGGAAATGAGTACGGTACTTAAAACTCAAGGACTATGGGAGGAATGAATGGAATTGCTGCTGGTCTGGGGTGCAGCCTTTTTGCCAATAGATGTATTAGAAAAACAGGGCCTTATTTTATCCCTCTGATTCTGATCATTATATGTGCTCCACTCAGAAATAGTGCGTCAAGCTTTTATGGAGGTCGCTAAAGATCATTTTGAAGGTTTCCCCCATCTTTATATACAAGCTAAGGTAAGAACACATATGATGCAAAGAAACCACTTGTGTGCTGGACTTTTGCTCTTCCTGGCTTATAAAAGCATCTGGGGGAGGGGGGACTGGCTGAGTTGGTAAGGGTGAATGCCTCTTTACAGCAAGGTGTGATTCCGTCTTGCCTAAAGCAGGCCATGGTAAGACCTTTATTAAAAACAAACAAACACCCTCTCCCAGAACCCCATTGTATTTCAGGCCAGTCTCCAATATTTCATTCTTGGGCAAGATACTGGAGCATGTGGTGGCTTCTCAGCTCCAAGGATTTCTGGATGAGACAGATTATCTAGATCCATTGCAATCTGGCTCCAGGCCTGGTTATGGGACACAGACTGCGTTGGTCACCTTGGTGAACTCTGGGAACTGGACAGGGGAGTCCCTGTTGGTTTTGCTGGACCTCTTGGCAGCTTTTATTACCATTGACCATGGTATCCCTCTGAGGCATCTGTCTGAGATGGGACTGGTAGGCACTGTTACAAAGTGGCTCTGCTCCTTCTTGGAGGGGTGATCTCAGAAGGTGGTGCTGGGGAATTCCTCTTCGACATGTTGGCCTGTGGTATCCCTCAGGGTTCCATCTTATCCCCCATTCTATTTAACATATACATGAAACCGCTGGGAGAGATTGTCCAGAGTTTTGGGGTTCGGTGCTACCAGTATAATGATGACACCCAACTCTTTCTCTCCATCCAAATCCAAGGAAGGTGTTCTAGTTCCAAATTGGTGTCTGATGTCAGTAATGGACTAGATGAAGGCAAACAAATTGAAGCTTAATCCAGACAAGACAGAGGTGCTTTTGGTCACTTGAGAGGCAGATCAGGGAATAGGGATTCAACCTGTGCTGGATGGGGTTACACTCCCCCTGAAGACTCAGGCTTGCAGTTTGGGTGTACTCTTGGACCCATCCCCGAACCTGGATGCCCAGGTCTTGGCAGCAGCCAGGAGTGTGTTTGCACAGCTGAGGTTAGTGCACCAACTGCTCCCATTCTGGCCACAGTCATGCATGCCTTAGTTACATCCCATTTGGACTGCTGTAACCTGCTTTACGGAAACTGTTCAGAAACTTCAGCTGATCCAGAATGCTATGGCCAGAGTGTCGGGGCTGGTTAGAGGGAGCATGCGACTCCCTTGTTACTGCAGTTTCACTGGCTACCAGTCACTTCTGGGCAGAATTCAAAGTGCTGGTTATGTCCTATAAAGCCTATACTGTTTGGGACCAGGCTACCTGAAAGACCGCCTTCTCCCATACGAGCCTGCCCAGTCCTTAAGATCTTCTGGAGAGGCCCTTCTTTCAAGACAGCCACCTTCAGAGGTGTGTTTGGTGGTGATACAAGTGGCCAGTCCCAGGCTGTGGAACTCTGTCCCAAGGGAGGCTGGGTTTGCTTCTTCTTTGTTGTCCTTCTGCCGGCAGGCAAAGGCCGCTTTATTCAAGAAGGCCTTTGGCCTGCAAGTGAGTCTGTTGGATTGGGTGCTGTTTTTTATTTTTTAATTCTGTAATTGTTATGTTTTTATTCTATTTTAACATATTGCTTCATTATTTTAATCAATTTTAATTGTGCCTTGAGTGCCATGTTTTGATAGAAAGGTGGGGTACAAATCAAATGAATGAATGACTGTATAAATAAAAACTCACAGGGGAGGTCCTTCCCAAGGTCAGGGAGAAGAGTGTCTTATCTGAGGTCTTATCTCAGATCTGCCTGTGAATCTAACCATTGTCAAATAATCCAACACAAGGAAGTGGCTGTGCATGAAAGTGTCTTACCTTATGGTGCTTACCAGTTAGATGGGATGAACAGTATGCTTTTACTTTTGGGGGTGGGGAGAGCAGCTGGAGGGCCCCAATCCAGAATGTGCTCCTGATCCAGATTAGGGCCCCACACCAGATTCCTGTTTTAAAAATCCCCCCTCCCCTCCATCTTGTTCCTATTTGCCGCCGAAGGTGTTTGCAGTAAATGCAGCACTTTTGGGGTGCTAATAGTGAGGGGAAGGGGTTTCAGCAGGATTTTCAATTTTTAGTTGTTAAATATTACCAAAATCCATTCTTCTGTTGATTTTCCTCATTCTCTTATTTTGTCCTAATTGGATATTGCAATGCTCTTAATTAGGCTTCCCCATTCCCACCTTATGCCTTTTGTTTCCAGTTTGTTTTCTGCCACTGCTGCCCTGATTTTTCTCTTGCATATAAATATTATCATGTTCTCTGTCGTTTTCTCTTCAGTGGTTAGTTATCCCTCTCAAGTAAGTATACTTAGGACTGTAGCCTTCACGCATTTTCCAGTAACCCAGGTCAAGCTGGCCCAGGTTCAGGGCCGGCGCTACCGCTAAGCAGACCCAGGCGGCTGCCTAGGGCACGTGGCGGAGGAGGGCGCAGAAACGCTGCGCTCCTTCCTCGCCACCGGCGCGCTCTTGCCCTGCCTGCTGCCTCCGCCACGCCTCCCCTGCCCGCCCGCCGCTGCCGCTCCACCTCCCCCCCTGCGCGCGCCCGCCCACCTACCTACCTTCCTTCCTTCGCGTCGTTTCCGGAGCTCCGCCGGCGTTGTTTTGGCGGGAGGAACCAGGGCAACAGGGCTTAAACAGCCCTGTTGCCCTGGTTTCCCCGGCAAAAAAAAAAGCGCAGGGGTCCCGTCGCGTCAGCAGCCAGCAGCCAGCAGTGGTGGGGAGGGGGAAGGTAGGTGGTGGTGGCGGCACGGGGGGAGTTGCAGAGCAGGGCTGCTTTGCTCCGGAGCCCCCCCATGGCACGAGATGGGGGGGGTCAATATAATTTGGCCTAGGGCGCCAAACAGCCCTGCACCGGTCCTGCCCAGGTTGCTTTTTTAAAACTTCCTCATGGAGATAGAGGAGGTGGTATTTGTCAAAATCATGTCTACGTAGGACTGTCTGTCGGCAAATGTTTCCTCTCCCCCTGAGGCAGCAACCACCTGAGTATTGCCACGTGCCAATAGAAACAAAATGATGCGCTGGTGGACAACATGTATATGCTAGCAGACAACGTGTACGTGCTGTGTTTCTGTCCTTTAGCTACTTTATTTTACAGGCTACAGCTAGTACAGCCCAAGTTGCTGTTAAGATACTTTGAGAAGCCCCAAGCCATTCCAGATATTTTTTTCAGAAAATAAGAAGAAAAGAGGGAGGTCTCAGGGTCAGAGTTGTGTGTATCCTACATGTCTGAATTGTTGCATGCAAGATCAGAAATTGGAGTTGAATCCAGCATCCTGAGAAATCTCTGTTTTCTTTTTAATGCTTAATTTTCAATCTAGCTTTATTGGTTTAATAAGTGGATGGTCAGTGGCTGATACAATCTCAAAAGTCAGAGGACGGACTGAAGAAAGACTTCTTGGGGTAGAGCTTCAGTGCCTTGCAGCCAGCAAAAACAAAAATGACATATATACAAAGGCAGAGTCATGCAAAGCAGAATTGCTTAGTACAGCCATGTAACTAAGTCTCCAAAAGTTTCTAGCCTGCAAAAACATTCACTAGCCTGCTAAGAGGCTAGTAGTCGCCTGGCCTTCATGCCCATCCTAGTTGCAAAGAAAGGGAAGCCCCCTCCAAAGCCAACATGGAAATTGCAGACTACTAGCCTTTTAGCAGTCTAGTAAAAAAAATTTGCCTCCTATCAAGTGGACTAGGGGAGGAGGGATGGAGCAGCCTGGTTGCTTTCCATGCTGGTCATGGAGGAAGGGGCTTTTCTTTCTCCACCACCACTAGCACTGAAGCTAAGTGCACTGGCAGAGGAGGGACAGAGAGATCTACCCCTCCTCCACCAGTCTACTCAATTGTCAAAATCCTAGTCAAAAACACAAAATTCCTAGTCACCTATGACTATCTGGTGAGTTGTTAAATACAAAGGTAGCTTAGTATGAACAAATAAGGTAGCAGCTCCTGTTTAACTGCTTCTTACCCATGACAGAGAGCCTCTGGCTCAGAGCCCTTTAACTCTCACCGCCAACAGTCTAGAGCAGTGTTCTCCAACCTTGGGTCCCCAGATGTTTTTGGCCTACAACTCCCAGCATGCCCCAGCCAGTACAGTTTGAAGTGTGTGCGGTTACCCAAAACATCTGGGGACCCAAGGTTGGAGAACACTGGTCTAGAGTCTCAAATAAACACAATCAGAGCTCAGCCAGTATAGTGTTCCTTTCTGCTACAGCCCTCTCACCATGTATAAATAAATTCAGTTCACAGAAGGTGACTTCTATTGGTGCAAAATTGGGGTTTTCCCCACACACAGAGTGATCAGATGTTACCTACACATGAGCTTTTTTTTGTTGTAGTTTTTTTGGATAGGGGGAGAGTTTCCTGAACAAGTGGATTTTGCAAACGGATTTGAAAGCTTGAGCGTGATGTCGGTATGTGTGTGGTAAAAAGGGAGTTCAAGAAGGGTCATGCTGAGAATACATGCCGGGTTTTATATCAGATATCTCAGTATGGAGTAGTCACATGTGATCCTGACCTATGTTTTGGAAATTCTATTTTTGCCTACCACAGAATAGAATTGAAAGTATTAAAGAGGAGCACTTAGACAAAGCTGAAGCTATCATCAGAATCCAGTTTGCAATGGAACAGATCTTATTCTGCCAGGACAATATCTACAGGATGGAGTTAAGTGCGGTAAAGGAAAAAACAGATGAAAAAGAAGTAAAAATTCTTCTAAACTCCACACAAAGTCCTTTCCATGACCTGGGCATCAATCCTGGTACCACTGCTTCTGAAGAAGCCACTTCAATCACAGAAATAGCTTATCATTTGAAGACATACTTCAAAGTGAGTTTGTAATCTCTGTCCCCTTTCAAAGGTTGTAGCCTGAGGGCCACTGAAAATACAACTTATTGCCCCTCTATATTTGTGTTCTCCCATATCCACTGGCATAGGTGAAGACTATGCATGCCATAGTGTCTAATTTTACTGTGTGTGTGTGCACTGGGAACCTGCTGTTAGTTGCAGTTTGCTAATAGTTAATACAAATTACTACATTTAGAATGGAGGGCAGTTAAAGTATTCATCCTAGAACAGTCTTTTAGCCAGCATGACTAGCTGGGGAATGCTGGGACTTGTAGGACTTTTTTCTGTCTAAACATGCATAGGATTGTGCCCTTAATGGAGCATGGATACAGAAAGAGGAAAGTTGAGAGTCAGGACTTGGATGGCACCACCACTATAATACAGTACTTAACCCCAGTGATTAACCATAGAGTCCTATTAGGGATGCACAAAACCTTACTATCTTTAATACCGTAAATATTTCTGCCTTCACAGACACTGGGCGTGTTGGTTAGTGTGAAGTGCCAGAGTGGGTTACTGTGACATGCAAATGCGCCCGTTGACATAATATGTTTGGAACAATATTTGTAGATACACTGTTTTTGTAATTCCCAGAGGTTGTCTCACATAGGCTTAGCTGTGTATTTTCCCCTAATCAGTGTGGAGACCAACTGACTATTATGCATGGATGTGATCTAGTTACTTCCCCACTTGAAACACAGCTAGTTGTATCATATTGGGCCAGACTACTTGTTTATACCTTTTCCCCCTATGGATTCAGAAACTAACCACAAACGTATTTGTTTGGCACATTTATCTGCAACTGCAAATATGTAAAAAATAAATTCAGAAGTGGAAAATTATGACATTTCAGTACATCCCTAATTACTGCTCTGCTACATTAAGAGAGCAATCCTACAGTCCCTGTGCAAGCATCCCAAGGATGGCTCAGATTCCCCCCTCCGAGGTTGGAGATAGCGCTCCAACCTTGGAATGGGGAGATCCAACACCCATCCACACACCCCCTCACAGCCAGTGCAGAGAACACCGTGCTGGCTGCCTCTTTGAGGTGTTTCAGTGGGTAGGTAGGGAGGAGACTGCAGAGACCAGGATACGGTTTATCCTGAGCCGCCACCACCCCGAAGTGCCCTAACTGGGCGGGCTGAAAAGCATGTCTAGTGAAGAAAGCAAAGATCAGAAGACGAGGAGGCAAAGATGGCCTCCGCTGCGCCTCCCACCCCACTGGCTTCAGCCTCACAGGGCTTTCTTCAGCTCAGTGGTTCAGTTAGGGTGGGGGAGGAGGGAGCACCATTTTGTTGCTGCTATTGTTAATCCTTGCTGATCTACTGAAATCACAGAGATCTACCAGTAAATCCATATCCTACATGAGAGCCAGTGTGGCGTAGTGGTGAGAGTGTTGGACTGGGGCTCGGGAGATCCGGGTTCTAGTCCCCGCTCAGCCATGAAACTCACTGGGTGACTTTGGGCCAGTCACTGACTCTCAGCCTCACCTACCTCACAGGGTTGTTGTGAGGATAAAATGGAGAGGAGGAGGAGGAGGAGGAGGATTATGTAAGCCGCCTTGGGTTCCTTGCAGGAAAAAAGGTGGGGTATAAATATAACAAATAAATAAAAATAAATACTGTTTGCCCACCCCTGATCTATAGTATATCTGATGATGTGGTTTAGTGTTTTAGCGTTAAAGTTGAAGCAACTAACCTCCATTCTAATCCCACTTACTAATTATCTATGAGGGGGTCTAAGTAAGGAAGCACACAGATTCTCTGTAGAATTCCTATAAGATGTAATAAGATTTTGGGGTGTGTGTGTGGAGAAACTTATGCAAAAGGGCTAAGGAAGTTCTCTCCTAGATGAAATAATCTATTCTTCATTTTTGGAAGTAGAAAGGAATTTTTCCTCAGGTCAGATTTTCTAGTCCAGCCCTCCAGATGTGACCCATCTTGGCACCAGGTTGGGGAAGAGTGAACTAGACCCACATAGAACGTGGGAGTGGGGTGGGGGTTCTGTCAGCCATCTGCATTATCTTACCATACTATTTGCTTGAACTGTATTGGGATCATATTATATATCGTCCAAGCAAGGTCACAACAGTCAGTCACCAGGCAGGCAAATTCTGACAGGCTTACTTGGTCCTTCAATTGGGATGGATCTTTTTCCTGTCACGGAATGTGTTCTGCTCAGCACTGCAGAATCTCCGAGTGTGCTGCTCTGCTCTTTCTCTTGCACACATTTGATTTCCCTGCCACTTCATGTTGCTCTTTGCACCTTGGGCTCCTCCCCCTCACAGCTAATTGGCTGACTGCTCCTGCAGTCTCCTCCTCCCCTCCAACTGCCTTATAGCTGACAAGCAGCAAATCTTCTGACGACTTCCAACCCCTGTAGCTGCCTCCGGTCCCGGTAGCCCAGATCACAGCAGCTGACCCACCACCAAAGCAAACAAGATGGCAAACCCAGAGAGCCCCTGCAGAGACAGAGAGTGAGTAGCTGCTGTAAAAAGTGAGAGGTGGAGAGCTGCACTTGAGGTGATTGGGAGCCACCAGCAGCCCTCAGGTCTTGAATAATTATAGATGTTAATGATTATATTGTGTGACCTTTTTCATTTCAGAATGCAAGCAGCCGTCTCACCTGTCAAATTCCTCTGATAATTCAGTTCTATGTCCTCAAGAAATATGGAGATATTCTGCAAAATGAAATGCTGCAACTATTGCAAAACAAAAAGAGGCTGGAAATTTTGCTCCAGGAGCGCAGTGATGCTGCTGAACAGAGGCAGTTGCTAAGCGACCGCATTCATCGTCTGACTGAAGCCCGGAACCGCTTAGCAAAATTTGCTGCTTAAAAAGGATGTATTGCTAAGCACCATTTCTGAAAAGCTAGTTGGCTAGACAGTTATCAAGAGACAGATCACATCTCAGCTGTTAAAAATATAGCTCTTTTTTCTTATTTTTAATCACTTTTGCAATTCTTTAATAAGCTAAGCTTTTCTAAGTGTTTCACAGCCTTCCCCAGCTTGGCCTACAAAATTATTTAAAAGACCCCTTAGTGGCCTGCTGTGCCTTATTTGCTAAGCACCTGAAGGGAAAATTGCTCACATTCATCTTGATTTAAACATCACTAGTTTGGACTGTTAAACTAGTGGAGCTTGCTGGCACTTCTATGACTATGTCCAGGGTGTAGTCTGGTCCAGGTTCACTGGATGATATTCAGTTGTGGTGGTTTGAGAATACGGAAAAGGGGCTTGGATACTGTCAACCCACCTGTTTTCTCAGCCCTTGCCCTTCTTGACTGATAGTGATAGCATCTAGCAGGAGGGGTTTGACCAGCTGGCTAAGAGTGCCTCCTTGCAGAGGCAGCCCTAGTTGCCTTGAGAAAGGCAGGCCTGAGAGTGCTCCGCAAGAAACCCTATTGACTAGTTGAAAATATCCCTTTGTGGGGCAAAATGTGCAAGTATGTGATGACTGTGCAGCTCCAGGCACCCATGGAGTAATTATGCATTTCAGCCTGGTTTGAACACTGTAACAGCCTTGGTTCACCTGATACATACAGACCAGGACAGGGAAATACTCCTGGATGCCTCACCAGCTTCTGATGCTGTCAGTCATGGTATCCTTCTCATAGATTTCATAGATCATAGAGTTGGAAGGAGCCTACAAGGCTATCGAGTCCAACCCCCTGCTCAATGCAGGAAACTAGAGGTCTCCCATCCAAGTAATAACCAGGCCTGACCCTGCTTAGCTTTTCACACTCAGACAAGCTGAGCCAGCGTGAGCCACAGGCCTATAGGAGAGGCTGTCCTGGTTGTGGATACTGTGGTGGCTTTACTCCTAACTGGAGGGCTACTTAGAGGAGGTACTGCCATTAGCCTATGGTTCAGTACTCTGGCGTTTATGCTATGGTCCCTTCTGCTTTTCTGTGTGTACATGAAAGCACTGGCTGAGGTCATTAGGGATTTGGACTGAGGTCTCACTCAGGATGAACATCAGTAATTTGATGCTGTGTCCGGATGAGATGGAGCTACAGCTGGTGGGTGGTTCATCTGACAACAGGTGTTTAACCTGTTCTGGATGGGGTTACTGACGGGGTTAGTTTTGTCACTGGGCCAAGCAACATGCTTTAATCAACATGTACCAAATTAAATTGATGTACCAGGTGTAGTGCAGCCTGGACTTAGTGTGCCTTACTAGTTATTCGTAGCATGGTAAACTCTAGATAAGATTACTATAATACATTCTACTTCAGTTAATTCAAATTAGAGCTGCTAACTGGGACCATCCTTAGATAACACATCACCACACATGTGGAACAACTTCACTGGCTGTTAGTTTCTGAGTACAGTTTGAAGTATGTGCGGTTACCTTTAAAACCTTGTATAGCCTTCCCCAACCTGGTGCCCTCCAGATATTTTGGAATAAAATTCCCAGTATTCCTTACTATTGGCCATGCTGGCTGGGGCTGATGGGAGTTGGAAGTCCAAAACATCTGGAAAATGCACCAGGTTGGGGCAAGGTCATGCATACCTAAAGGACCACCTTATCCTACATGAGCACCAGTATGGCATAGCTGTTAATAGTATTGGACTGGGATGGTCTGGGTTCTAGTCCCCACTTGGCCATGAAGCTCACTGGGTGACTTTGGGCCCATTACTGACTCTCAGCCTAACCTACCTCACAGGGCTGTTGTGAGGATAAAACGAGAATAATGTAAGCCGCCCTGGGTTCCTTGCAGGAAAAAAGGTGGGATATAAAAATACATACTGTGCATTAAAATTAGTAGGCCTTCTTGAGATACCTAGCCCTCTGAAAGTAGGACTTTTCAGTTGTGGTGTCACAGCTGTTGGAAAAATGGACATGGTGCATATATAGAGTGTAGGGATGAAGTTCCATTCTTGCACGTGTATTGAACAGGCCCAAGTATAGAACGTGCATTTTAAATGAACAATTCTTGCTTCACACACACACCCCGGCCAGATGCCAAACTATTCTGAGAAAGTTCTGCCGGCTGGTGACAGGCCCAGATATGTACCAGCAGTATGGATACTTTTCTATCTACCATTTGTTCTTCCTATCAAGGTTTTTTCAATAGTGTCATCTTCCTAAAACAAGGCTTCTTGTAAACAAGCTGGGAAATCCCCCCCCCCCCTTACAGAGAAGAAATGGATTTTAAGAGATCCATCTTTTAATATGCTACCCTGATTAAAACAGAGGGAGAATTCTGAAACAGGAAAAGCAAAAGACATTTGGGACCCCAGGTGAGAAAAGCATTGTCCTAAACTGAAATGTTTGCATAGGACACATGAGAAAGAACCTTAAACTCCGTGTCAAAGCATCTGCTCTGCAGGTTAGCAGAGGCTCCTAAATCTGAAACCCTGGAGAACTGCTGTCAATCAGTAGTTGTACTAACCTAGGAGTCTAAGAGTTAAAGCTGCATAAAGGCCCAATCCTATGCATGTTTGAACAGACAAAAGTCCTGCAGGTCCCAGCATTCCCAGGCCAGCAGGAGTGACATTAGGGAGCAGTCCACAAGGGCTCGGACCCTAAAAATCTCTGGGATCACCCTGCTGTCCATAGGCCCTGATGAACTCTGTTGAACCCCCGTTGGATGACCTAGATTTCTGCCCATATACAGAAATATTGTATACAGTTCCTATTGTACTTGACTTTGCTTATCTGCTTTTGTTCCGGACAAGGAACCTTAGAGAATCATGTTGCATTCTGCTTTGGTTATGATATTCCTTTGTTCTAAAATGTCTAATAATCATATTTTCACATTAAGTTGCGACCTAGTCTTATTTCCGAGTGCCAACTCCAAAGGGTACCAAAAGTAACAGGCCTGATATCTCGGGTGACCTGGGAGGTCATGAGAAACAACATCTTGGAGATTAAGACTTGCCATATCTAAAGAAATGTATTTGATTGTTTGTCATATTTGGGGAAATGTATTCAATAGGTTGGCACGGTTAAGCGAATGTATTTGATTTGATGAGAGTGAATCCACCCATGAATGTAAAAAGGTATAAGGCGGCTTGCATGCCCCACTGTTCTTTGTCCAGCTTTGATTTGGACACGCACCCCTGCTGGTCCTTTTTGCGCAGAAATAAAAGCTTTGAAAAACCTCACTACTGGGTTGTGCTGCTTCCCTTTCTCTGAACAATTGGGTTCTCTAGAGAGGGGACTCAGAGCATATTTGTGCAACACAGCTGTGGAACACTTTCTGGAGGGAGACTTGCTTGGTGCCCTCTCTTGTCTTTTTAGTAATGCAAATTCCTTCCACTTGCCTCAGGCCCTTTTAAATGGTAGCTGAAGCTGGTTTTATTCTGTGGTCATGCTTATGTGTTTTAACTACTGTTTGTTGGTGCTTTTGTTTCGTATTGTTAATCACTCAGAGGTACACTGATAGGTCAGAATTTTTAAATAAAAAGCAAAAAAAATGAAGCTGCTTCACCCTCTTATTGTGAGTAATCATTTTTTCCTTTCCTGTAGACTGTTCCCATTATATAAATACTGCCCCCCACCCCCCAAAATGAGGGGATCTGTTCTACTAGATACTATAGAGTCTTTAGCAGACTTTAGGAAAAATTAGTACTTTTCAAGGAAGCACAATATTAGCCAAAGGCAGAAAAAGATTGTAAAAAGTTTATTTCTTGTTACTTGTATACAAGATGCACATTGTGTTTTTGAAGCTGAGAAACAAACCCACTTCCTACCTGAAATTGTAGTGACAGAGTTAACAATTCTGCATGATTTATATTTTTCTTATCAGTATGTTGTAAAATAAATAATTTGATTGGCACTTTACTACACAACTTATTGCATCTCTGAAACCTGAAGTGGAAGTTTTCACCAACAGGCACATTTTTAAAAAGTGCATTTCAATAGCAGCAATATTGATTATTTCAGTCCACAGGAATCGGAGGAAATATTTAAAAACTTCATTGCCATTTTCTACACAGTAAGTTACCTAGGGTTTTGCTTCTGTCTTCATTAGAAGCATAAATCTTACAATAATGCATTAATTTAAAAAGACAAGGCTAAGACATTTCCCTGCTTAACACACTCAGTTTTGTCAATGTTTTACAAAATGAGGTAGTCATATGATTGATTTTTTACTTTCCTCTATTTTCCTTATTTTCTTGTACTGAATATTTGGAGCTGACAGATTCAGATGTCAACTGTTCACAGCACAACTTTACACGATAGTCTTTATTCTTTGCTTAGAAAAGAGGCAGGAAAGTGTTGGAACTACCGTATTCACTATTCACTGCTTCTGGCTTCAACAAGTAAAGATGCATCTAGCATATGTCTAGCTGCCAAGCCAAAACTTACTGTGACTTTAAAACACTAGTTACTTTATTCTTCCTGCATCAGATATATGATCATGGAATAATCCTTTTTTAAAAAAATGAAGTCCAAGATTTTTCCATTTTCTGAACCCAACTGATCTTGATTATATGGGCATACTGGGAAAAGGGGAAGAATTCAAATTGGATATATGCTTGATTCCAGAATCAATAACACCTGTAAAGAGCATGAAGAATTATAGGTACCTGAATACATAAGATGCATTTTCATCTGTCAGTAATATTTTGGAGAAACCGCTCCTTTCATATATTATGTCAAGACATGGTTTCCCCCTCAAGTCTTGAAAAACTGGGCTAGCCAGCAGCCCAAATATTCACATCACTGATGTACTAAACACTAAGAAAATACTAAATACTAAACAACACTTTAAAAAAGGAACAAGATGCTGTGCTTGTATTCCAAAAATAGAAATGGCAATTTACAAATGTGGTTATAACTTAAAAATTAAAAAACAATAGCTGGGAATCCTCAGAAAAAAAGGAAACGTCAGCAAGTAGTTGGTAAAAGGGAGTGCTGCCCCCCCTGACTGTTAGCATCACAGTAAGAAATATAGGCTCTTGTGAAACCTAAATTGTGCTTCGTAAGAAGCCAGTCAGTGCAATGGCACCAAGCGGTGTGCAAACATTCAGGTTATAGTCAGTATATGAAGTGTTGAGGACCTAGAAGTCATTTTAAAAGGCACTTAATACAAAAATTAGGAAGATCGAGAAAGCCCTTTTGATCCACCACTGATTGAAGCAATCCAATTACATCACTGAGGTACCAGTCATTCTATAGGGGTGACACATGGCAGATCATCATCTGTTTGCCTGTTGGAAAAAACACAAAAGTTTCAGCACTGCCCCAAAGTACTGCATTTGTGCATTTTTACAGAGAGCATTTATATGATTAGTGAACATTGTATAACCCCAGAAACTATTTCAAGATCGGTAACATGTTCAAGAGGAAAATCAGAGGACGAATCCAGTAGCGTCAACAGACTGCGGCAGGATCAGGGATTCTTCACCTACCATTTCTTCATACTTGGATATATGATCACACACACCAGCCTTCTCCAGCCTAATGATGGGAGTTGCAGTTCAACACAGCTGGAAGGCATCAGATTGGGGAAGGCTGGTGTACTCAATAGCAAGGCTGTAACTTCAGTTTTATGGTACAATGAATTCTAGAGACTTCTTGCTTTGGGTTGGGAACTGGCTGCTCCCTGCCACCTTTCTCTTAGGTCCCCATGCCACTGCTGCATCACCATACTTCATGCCACTGCTTCATCCATTATCTATTATTTCACTCACTGGGAAAAAGATAGTACTAATACTTAGACATGCGAACACATTTTAGTAAGTGACACATTCTCTAGCTCTTTTCCCGCAGTGAGAAGGAAAAAGACACCCACAAGATATGGGTACAGGAAAGCTGGGAGTGGGAGCCACTGGGAAAAGCCCAGCTCTGCAGAATGCATGGAGTCAACCAGCTTTCCCCAATTGTCTTGGGTGCAGCAGGCTAGAGAAGGCATTTAGAGCAAGAGTAGTGTTGGCACCTCACCAGCCCACAAATGGTGAGATAGGGAAGAAGTGATGTGGAGGAGGACTAAGTTTTCATTCCTGTTTCACACCCTTTGCCTGTATAGGGCCACTTCCTGGCTTCCATCTCTTGGTCATGCTCCACAGTGGCCAAGAGAATTTGACCCATAGCCTGTAATGTCACACAGGTTGTGTGACAGAACCCCCCCCCCCCCTCACCCAGACCCACACACCCCTCTGGTCTCACAGATAGACCAGTCTCTTGTTCCCGGTGGCAACTGCAATCCCTGCTTTGCTTATCTATTGCCTAGCAGCAGCTTGGATAACAAGTAACAAGGCAGGGAAGGACTTTTTCCATGCTTCATCTCCCATCCTCTTACCCACCAGCACAGTGGCCATTTTCCTTTTATCACAACATTTATTATATCTGACAATGAGCCATTAAACCCAAGTTTAGAAAGTGCTGTCAAAATATATTAGAAAGTTACCTGCATGTTTCGGTAAATCCAGTCTGTGAACACAGTCATGTTACCATAAACTCCAGGTTTAAATTGACTAGCACAGCCTGTTCCCCAACTTGTGTCACCCACTAACCACCACAAAGTGTTTTTCAAAGTTACCAATGGACCACCACTGTCACCCTAAAAAAAAAAAAAGATAAGCCATTAACTTATTGTTGCAATTTTGTCATAGTTAACTTTGAAGAGGCATCCAATAATGTGGGGAAATATACAAACATTTCGGATGTATCTCTAACCAAGATATCAAATGTTAAACCAAATGAAAATGTCTCTCTCAAAGAAACCAGGCATGGTACAATGAAAGGCTACCACCTCAACTTTAGGGCAAAAGGTACATGCAGCAGCAGAAAGGATTGGTGCCCCATTATTGATGAGGTTAATCCCCACTAATTAGCCAGCTTTACAGATTAAAAGCATCTGACCAATCTCAGCTTGCTCTGGCTGCAAACTCAGGTGAAAACAGTATCTCTCATTATAATTGATTATGTATTTATTTAAAAATATTTATATCCTTTCTTCCGTTCACAAGGTAGAACATGAATTCATTAAAACAAATTTACTCTTTACTCTAGGTACCAGGACTGTGCCAGGCATTGTATGGAGCAACAAGCAAGACAGGTCTTGCCTGAAAGAGCCTACAATCTAAAATTCAATGCAGGAGGCGGCTGTGGACTGGGGTGGAAGCACGCGTGCTACACTTACATCCAGTTAATCAGTTACAGCCTTTTCTGGAGCAGAGAGAACAGGAAAATGATTTACTACCATACAATATGCTAAATAGGGCTGCTTTTGGAAAATCTTGTTTTACCTAGTGCAGAATGAAGCATCTTGCCTAGTAGTAACAGCATGACCATATTTAAAGGGTTTTATAGCATTCACACTAGCAACCTGCCATCTTACAGCTGCTTGTCTTGACTGTAAGAACTCGAGCAGCCTCTAGGTTAAGCATAAGCAACCTGGTGCCCTCCAGATGTTTTGGACTACTATCCCATAAACCTTGACCACTGGGTCTGAAGGGAGTTGAAGTCCAAAATATCTGGAAGGTACCAGGTTGCCTACCCCAGCTCTAGATGCTATGCACCCAATTTCTCTCTTTGTGTGTGCTCTCCCAACGCTAAAGGTCAAGAATGGAGGCCCTGCTTAAATTTCCATTTGTGCCACATGATTCCCCTCCATTGGCTTGGCTGGAATCAGTTGCTATTAGGCTTCTCTTCTCCTGGAGCAGTCTCCTCAGAGGCCATTCAATTTGGTCATTACGTAACTGGAGTTTTAATCCCCAAATTTGTTTTCTTCTTCCCTCTCAATAGCATTTTTCCTTTTGTATTGTGTCTTCAGTCTAAGGTCAGGACCTGTGTCATTTTCTAATCAGAGGAGGAGAAGTCGTCAGGATATAGAGTAGGATCTTCCTAGTTGTGGTCTTACAAGAGCCCTACAACATCACAACACCACTAATTTTAACAGACCTTTAATTGTTATTAAACACCCAGAAGGACCACTACACCAGATCCCGATTGGTTCCCCTGTTTATTAATGGGACTTTCCAGAGCAGTGGTGGACAACTTGTGACCCTCCCGTGACTTGCATCATCCTTCACCACTGGCTATGTTGGCTAAGGCTGATGGAAGTTGTAGGCCAAAACATCTGGAGGGCCACAAATTGCCCACCCTTGTTCTAGAGGGATGCCCCCAGACAACCTTGGTGGTGCTTGCTTAGCAATTCCCCTGCTTCAGCCCGCTCAGTCACTCTCCTTTGGGATGGAGTAGCAATCATGACTGAGGGAGGGACAGGGCAGGTAGGGAGTATTTACCTCAGGCTTTGAGGGTCTCCCAAATATTGTGTCACCTTGGCAGCCTTGAAGTGGGGGAAGTCCCTAAAGCCACCTGTTGAGGCAGCGAAGGGGCAAGATTGTTAGTGGGAGGGAATGCCTGGCACAGTCCTGGTACTAGAGTAAAGAGTAAATTTGTTTTAATGAATTCATGTTGTACCTTGTGATTTGACAACGAAAGAAAGGATATAAATATTTTTAAATAAATACATAATCAATTATAATGAGAGATACTGTTTTCACCTGAGTTTGCAGCCAGAGCAAGCTGAGATTGGTCAGATGCTTTTAATCTGTAAAGCTGGCTCCTCCTTTTTCTGTTACCTCTGCCTATTACCCCTGGCTCCACTAGTGTGGGATGCACGGTCCTCCAGCTCACCATCCACAATGGACATCAGCCACCGCAGCAAGCTAGAATCCAAGTGTTTCACACTTCACAGCTTAAATAAAGAGACACTACCTGACAAGAATCTACTCCTCCTCTTAGGTAGCCAGCACAAATCATGGTAGGCAAGATGACTCCATTGTAGATATATCTTCCATTACATATATCTGATGGTATCAACTGTACTACTGCTTCATTCAGTTCTTTTGAAGTGTTACCTGATGTTGGGAGGAAAGGCACAAAAATGACACATTAAGAGCAGTTCAGACACTAGTTACTAAAAAGTTTCATCCGCAATATTTAGACACCTATACAATAAGTTTGAGAAACTGTAAAAAAGCAACAGTGCAAGTTGTCACCAATCATCTTTGCCTTTTAAAAACAAAACCTTGCATAAAGAAATATCAAATAAACATACAGACTATGTTCAGAAAACACAATAACCTACACTCAACTGTTGAGTGTGGGTTGTCATTGCATCATGGGTTGTTATTGAAACATGGCGTGAAGAAAAGCATACAGAGTTTCTGTGACCCTCCCCCACCACACACATGTAAATAAATGTAATCCCAGCCTAAGAATCTGTGAATGTACATAGTTTCTCCTGAGGGCTCTGTCTCCCTTAAAGTTCATTAGATATTCACATGCAAATGTTCCCAAAGCACTCTAGGTATGGTCAGGAATTCACCCTTCTGACACCTAGGAGCCACCCCCCTCCTCTGCCTAGCCCAGACAAAATTAATCCTGATTGGCCAAGTGACAGTCAGGCTATCCAGAGGGGTGGGGGGCTGGAGAAAATCGATACCTGGGTTTTGTTGTTCTGGACAGGAAGAAGAAGCACAGGGCGAGAAGGACAAGCCCCAAGCTAATGTGTACTGGTAAGTGCCTGGGGACTCTAGCGTGAGATTTAGCTTTGTTGTTTTTTAGCTCTGACTGTGTAGCAAAGGTACAGTAATACCTTGGATTGCAAGCATAATTCGTTCTGGAACCATGCTTGTAATCCAAAACACTCTTATATCAAAGCGAGTCTCTGGCGGGCATGAGCGGGGCTGATTTCGGCCCGCTACGCCCGCTCGAGGCGAGCGGTTACATCCCTACGCTTGTCTTGCAAGACCTTGCTTGTTTATCAAGTCAAAAAAATTTTTTTTTAATTGTTTGTCTTGCAAAACGCTCTCAGACCAAGTTACTTGCAATCCAAGGTATTACTGTATTCCATTCTGTCAATTTCACTTCCCTTATCTCCTCACCTAATTTGTAACTGACTAACCCAAAATAAACTTTCTTTCACTTTCTTTCCCCTACACCGCGCGTGCGTGTGTGTGTAGTGTCTCTGCCCGTTCGGTGCTAATTCCAGTGTCTGAGACCCGGGCCAGATGAGGTGATTTGGGGACGGCAGAATCACAGTCCTTCACATGGGTCATCATGTTGTCTGAACCCAGCCACGCTAACAATCCATGGTTTGTTAACCACAAACAATCCATAAGGGAACCCATGGTTTGTTGTGTTGTGAACTAACAGCTGGCTTTCACCATCTCAAGGGGGGGAAATTTTTTAAGCGAAAATAAAAAGCCACGGCAAGCCCGAAACTGCTCGCAGTTGTTGGGGGGGGCAGCTGGCACTGGCGGGCACCCAGACATGCTTGACAAGAGCTGTAAGGGGTTTTACCGTTCTTGTCAAGCAAGTCGGTAGCTGATCGGCCGCCTGGGTTCAGATGACACAACAACCCATTGTGGGTACAGCAACCCCTATTATAACCCATGGGTTGTCAGGGTGTTTGTTGCCCTCAAACAAGCTACCCTGCATGGATCAGTTCAGGTTTGTACAACACAACAACCCATCATGGATCATTGTGCCATGCGAACCAGTCATTGTGTTACAGCAGAGGGTAGGCAACCTGGTAGCCTCCAGGAGGTTTGGACTACAACTCCCATAATAACCAAACATTAACCATGCTGGCTGGGGCTGATGGGAGTTGTAGTACAAAAACTTGGCATGACACTAGGTTGCCTACCCCTTGTTCCATATTCCCCACTCTCCTGAGCAGTGAGACATTCCAGGATAGGGCTTATCTAGATGTAACTTCTTTTGGAAGGAGGGATCACTGGAGAATTATGATGTTTTATAATATTAGGGTTTATTTACAAATATATAAGTAGTATAGCACAGGTCTGGAGTGGGCAGGTTGGGATCTACTGGTAGATCCCTGGTGATTTGCAGTAGATCAGACAATTCCAACTCCCAATTGTCTAATAATACCAACAACTTAAGGCACAAACCTATGCATGTTTAGACATATTTTTCTGTCTAAAACATGCAAAGGATTGCACCCTTAAAAGCTTTTGCCCCCTAACCCAGGTTGCTGAAAAAGACTGCTTGGAGGTCAACCAGGAGTGGATTTTTGTGTGAAAGGACTTGTGACTGTGAGCTTGGTACTGATCAAAAACTCCTGGGCAGAGCATATGCTCAGAGGCACCCTGTTCCTTCATTCTTAGTGTGCGTCCACCTGTTTGAGCCACCTTTTTTTTATATATATACCTGGCTCTGGTCAGTGGATTTCAGGGTTCTGGTAAAATCAAAACTAGATCCCACAACATAACAGGCCTGTGGCTTACGCTGGCTCAGCTTGTCTGAGTGTGGAAAGCTAAGCAGGGTCAGGCCTGGTTATTACTTGGATGGGAGACCCCTCCTCTAGTTTCCTGCATTGAACAGGGGGTTGGACTCGATAGCCTTGTAGGCTCCTTCCAACTCTATGATCTATGAAATCTATGAAACCTTGACATCTGCCGGCATAGGTGGATATAAACAACTTAAGCACTCCTAAAAGTAGCAAATCCATTGCCCCGCACACAAGATTCTGAGAGAGAAGCTTTTCCCCACCACCTCATAACGCTTCAAGCCTTTAGCTAACTCTCTGCCTCTCCTTCCAGGTCAGTCTGAAACTGCATTCTCTTTATTCCTTCATACGCACGCACGCACGCACGCACACACGCACGCACACACGCACGCGCGCGCGCACGCACACACGCACGCGCGCGCGCGCACGCACACACACACACACACACACACACACACACACACTCCTCCCTTCAGTCAGGACATATCTGGAAATATATGCCACTTTCCTCAAAAGTTCTGATGTTTTCTCTGCCCCCATTCAGAAGATTCCAAAGTGATCTCAATGTCAAAAAACACCTTTTAACGATCAGTGCCCATAAAGAGAAATTCTGAGCCAAGCAATTTTCCAGTCAAAAGGTATGGCCAGGCCAGTATCAATACAAAAATATTACATATAGAACACAGAAAGAAATACAACAGTCTTCATGGTTTTTGCTGCAACAGGGAAACACAGCTAACCCTCTTAGTTATTTCACAAAGTTAAGCATATTATTATTTGAAAATACTTTTCAGTTCCCAGTCCTTCATTTTTTTTACTGACGGGAATTGGGAAAGATGAGGATTAGCTAAAAGTCATCTAGTTCCAACACAGGACACTCCCCTGAGACAACATTAGCTCATTCACTGCAGAAATGTCAACTGTTTTAAATATTTAGCAGCAATTCCAAAACTGCACAAAAATGTTTTCCACTGGGTACCTACTATATACAATCTTTTGATTTAACTGATGCATCATTAAAACAAAACCCAGTTTTTGACAGCAACCAATTTTACCTCCTTGGCGTCTTGCTCCCCATCCAGATATCCAACTCTGTTGTTGTGGCTGGAACATCATTCCAGGGTTGGGCAAACAAACTGGACCTATAAATTCTATGAAGCAAGACCATATTGTTAATCAGTAACTGTGTCAGAACAGAGTTCGATAGGAAGTTTCCAGAATAGCAGTCTCGCTATTCTAAATCTGAAAGATTTTCAAAGACAGCCTAGGATCTTTTAGATATAGATATTGTTTCTTAGAACATAACCAAAATTGTTTTGTGTATAAAAAGCTGCTGTATGAGAGCTGATAAGACAGGAAACTTTTATCCACCAGATACACACTTTTGGCAGAAGTGCAGTTGTGACTAAAGCTGTCCTGAAGTTGACTGTAATAAAAGCACTTGCTGTCCTCACTTCAAACTCTGTTCACAAGATTTTTCCTCCACCTCACACGCAAAGAGTATGGAGAGAGAGAGATAGAAAGGAAGGGAAAAACCCAGACACTGCACTGTAGAGTGCATGCAGGTTTTATACTTCATATGGAGTACTATGCACTTTCATTTCAATAGTATTTTGCATAGAATGTGACTTTTTTAAGTGGACTCATACTTCTTACTAAACAAGGCAACACAAGTTAAACAAACCCTATGCAACCTAGCACAGATATACTTATGGAACAGATATGTCTATTCCAGCAGCAAGAACAAAGGAAAAGGAAGATTGGAAGTAGGAAATCACTGGGCAATCTTCCTTAGGGGAAAAGGGTTTTCATGTGTCTTATTTTAGTACACCAGTTAAAATCAACTGACTCTAAGGATGTACTTTCCATCAGCAGATATTATTTTAGGACAGTGCCACCAGACTATTTCAAGAGCGTTTGCCCATACTAGTAGTTTATCATTCATCAGTGCCAAGCCAGCTTCGGGCACTAGCAATGTTCACCCGACCCTGCTCTGGAAAGCTGATGGTGCAATATAGCACGATGTTACCACATGTGCAGCACAATCCTATAGTATGTTTACTCAGATGGAAGTGCCATTAGGTTGCAGCCTCACAATTGTACCTGTTTGAAGGACAACCTGTTTGTGAATGAAGTCACAGCTATCACCTATGGATGGAACCTGCTGCATCTCTTTTTTCCTTTCCCTACACAATCTCAGTTTCAAGTTGCCATCATGAGATATATGGTCATTTTTTCCCATTATTAAAAATGATTTGAGGTTTCATATGTCACTCATCAAGATCCTCTGCTAGCATGAGGGGCTCATATATCCTCTTATATTTTAGAAATTGAAAGTAGACCTTCGACCAATGCAAGGTTAGCTAAAATTTCCAACCTCTTGGCTACCCTTTGGCTAGGATATGGCAGGAAGATGGAAGAGACTACTCCAACTCTTTTCACAGTTAGTACAGACACACAGCAGGGGCTTTTATCAATTTGTGTTCATTTTCTTGATCTGCCCACAAGTCATAGTCTATTAGAAATACAAATTAAATTAATCAGGAAGTAAACCCTACCCCCAATTAGGTGTGTGGATTTCTATTTGGAAGCTGTTGTAGGTTATTGTGACACCAGTCATAAAATTCACATCTTATTATTATCATTTTTGTATTGATTTGGTGTAATTGACTTTCTGCAATGTTGATTTTGTTAGCTGCATTGAGCATTCCAATAATAACACAAGACATACATTTATAAACAAGTAAATAAATATGTACCATTAAAAAGTAGAGGAGACTGTAACTTCATAAGGGCAACATCATTATTTTTAGTAGCTGGATCATAATTTGGATGAGAAATTATTTTGGCTACTCTGTGTCCCTTTGGAGAAACCATTTCTGGCTGTGTCAGAATCCCAGCATAAACATTCCAGTAGTGTGATTGAGAATATGCCCTACAAAACAGAATGAATCAATTGTAGTTTTTTCTTCAGTACAACTCATGTTACTGCAGCATCAAGAGGATCTCTTATAGTCAAGGTATGTTTTCAAGAACACTGGCTTAGAACCCTACATAGATAGTAAAGGAACTATGTGCAAGTGCCATAGAGGATAAAACCTTTTGGGGGAGTGGTTGCATTTGTTAGGATCCCACAAAGAGCAGGAGCATCAACAACAAAAGAAAAAAGGAAAGAAAAGAACAACGGAGAACATTTGACCAAAAGGGGAAGAATTCTACCTGGTACATCAGTCAGTTATGATCCTGTCATTCTCTATGAGCACCTATGTATGAGCAGTATGCCTATGTACTCCAGTTGCTGGGGAACATGGGCGGGAAGGTGCTGTTGCACTCATGTCCTGCTTGTGGGATCCCATGGGCAGCTGGCTGGCCACTGTGTGAACAGAATGCTGGACTAAATAGACCCTTGGTCTGATCCAGCCTGGCTCTTCTTATATTCACCTTCCACACTATTTCAGTAGGACCAAAAATAAGCAAATAATTCATATTATACATATCTCATATTATACAGCATGAGGAACTTAATCAGGAGGGCTTTAAACTGAATCCAACAGGGGAGGGAGACATAAACTCGGGGGTACCAATGGAAGAAGGCCTCTATGCCACAATGGAGAGAACAGCTCCAGCGGTGCCCATTGATAGTCTACCACAAAATGTAGGGGGAAAGTCGGACTATAAAGCACATAGTCTTCAATGTCTCTATACTAATGCCCAGAGTATGGGCAATAAACAAGACGAACTTGAACTCTTGATACATGAGGGCAAGTACGACTTGATAGGGATAACTGAAACCTGGTGGGATGACTCCCATGACTGGAATACAGCAATTGAAGGGTATAACTTGTTCAAAAGGAACAGAAGCAACAGAAAGGGAGGTGGAGTTGCACTGTATGTTAAAAATACGTATCTCTGCACAGAGATACAGGAAGAGGAGCTTGGCAGCCCCATTGAGAGCATCTGGGTTAAAATAAAGGGGGCAAAGAATAAGACGAACATGGCGGTTGGAGTCTACTACCGACCACCCAATCAAGGAGAAGACGAGGATGGAACTTTTGAAAAGCAAATTGCCAGTGTTTCAAGGAGGCACGATGTGGTAGTAATGGGAGACTTCAATTTCCCTGATATCTGTTGGGAGACTTATTCAGCCAAACATGGCCCCTCCAAGAAATTCCTGAGCTGTGCTGCTGATAACTTCCTCCTACAGAAAGTGGAGGAAGGAACTAGAGGATCGGCTATCCTTGACCTGATTCTAACCAACAGAGACGAGTTAGTGGATAAAGTGGCAGTTTCGGGAATTCTGGGGGAAAGTGACCATGTTATACTTGAGTTCTTGATTCTAACAGAAGCAAAAGCTGAGTGTAGCCAAACACGTACCCTGGATTTTAGGAAAGCCAATTTTAACAAACTCAGAACAATGATTAGTAAGATCCCATATCAAGTGACTCTCACGAGAAAGGGAGCCCAGGAGGGGTGGGAGTTTTTAAAAAAGGAAATTTTAAAGGCACAATTGCAAACAATTCCCACAAGGAAAAAAGGCAGAGGGCAACAGAAGAAGCCAATGTGGCTTCACAATAAACTCAAAGATGACCTGAAAACAAAAAAGGACACGTATAGGAAGTGGAAGGAAGGACAGGCTACAGGGGAAGAGTACAGGCAGGTAGCACAGAACTGCAGGAATAGTGTCAGGAAGGCTAAAGCTGAGAATGAGCTACGGTTAGCGAGGAATGCTAAAAGCAACAAAAAAGCTTTCTTCAGATACATGCACAGTAAAAGACAGAAGAAAGAACTGGTGGTTCAACTACGCAATGAGGATGGCAAATTGATAACAGAAGACAAAGAAAAGGCAGAAGTGTTCAATTCCTACTTCGGCTCGGTCTTCTCCCAAAAGAGGGTCTATGACCCCCCTGGCAAACCTGAAGTGCAGACTGAAGGGGCAGGATTGCAGCTTGAGATTGATAGGCAAATGGTCAAGGAGCACCTGATTACTCTGAACGAGTTTAAATCTCCAGGGCCTGATGAGCTGCATCCTAGAGTAATAAAGGAACTGGCAGAAGAACTCTCAGAACCACTGTCTATTATCTTTGAGAAATCATGGAGGACAGGTGAAGTGCCAGACGACTGGAGGAGGGCAAATGTTGTTCCCATCTTCAAAAAGGGCAAGAAGGAGGAACCTGGGAACTATAGGCCAGTCAGTCTGACATCAATCCCCGGGAAGATTTTGGAGCAGATTATAAAGAAGTCAGTCTGCAAGCACCTTGAAAACAATGCAGTGATTACTAGAAGCCAGCATGGATTTGTCAAGAACAAATCCTGTCAGACTAATCTGATCTCATTTTTTGATCGGGTAACCTCCCTTGTGGACTGTGGGAATGCTGTGGACATTATATATCTGGACTTCAGCAAAGCTTTCGACAAAGTGCCTCATGATATCCTGATTAGTAAGCTAGCTAAGAGTGGGCTAGATGGAGCAACTATCAGGTGGATCCACAATTGGCTACAGAATCGGACTCAAAGAGTGCTTATCAATGGTTCCTTCTCAAACTGGGGAGAGGTAACGAGCGGGGTACCACAGGGCTCGGTCCTGGGCCCGGTGCTCTTCAACATTTTTATTAATGACTTGTATCAGGAGGTACAGGGAATGCTTATCAAATTTGCAGATGACACAAAGTTGGGTGGAACAGCTAATACTCTGGAAGACAGAAACAAAATTCAAAGTGACCTCGATAGACTGGAGCGCTGGGCCGAAAATAACAGAATGAAATTTAATAGGGATAAATGCCAAGTGCTGCACCTAGGGAGAGGAAACCAAATGCAGTGTTACAGAATGGGGGACACTTGGCTCAACAATACTACAAGTGAGAAGGATCTTGGAATTGTGGTAGATCACAAACTGAATATGAGCCAGCAATGCGACGTGGCTGCAAAGAAGGCAAATGCAATTTTGGGCTGTATTAATAGAAGTATAGCTTCCAAATCGCGGGAAGTGATAATTCCCCTTTACTCGGCACTGGTTAGGCCTCATCTTGAGTACTGCGTCCAGTTCTGGGCACCTCACTTTAACAAGGACATAGACAAACTGGAGAGGGTTCAGAGGAGGGCAACAAGGATGATAAAGGGACTGGAAACAAGGCCCTATGAGGAGAGACTGAAAGAACTGGGCATGTTTAGCCTTCAGAAGATGAGACTGAGGGGAGATATGATCGCACTCTTCCAGTATTTGAAGGGATGTCACACAGAGGAGGGCAAAGATCTCTTCTCGTTCATCCCAGTTTGCAGGACACGGAATAATGGGCTTAAGTTACAGGAACCTAGATTCCACCTAAACATCAGGAAAAATTTCCTGACTGTCAGAGCAATAAGACAATGGAATCAACTACCTAGGGAGGTGGTGGGCTCTCCCAGTCTGGAGGCATTCAAGGTGCGGCTGGACAGACATCTGTCAGAGATGCTTTGACCTGGATTCCTGCATTGAGCAGGGGGTTGGACTCGATGGCCTTGTAGGCCCCTTCCAACTCTACTTTTCTATGATTCTATGATTCTATGATCTCCCTCTGTCAAAACAAGAGGCAGGCAACCTTTTTGGGCCATGGGCACAGCTGGCAATCTGGTAGAAACATCCTGGGCACTGCCACAAAACGGCTGCTATGGGAGGTGTGGCAAAGGTCAAGTAACCCATCCAAAAGACTGAGTACAAGGCAGAGGTGGAGCCCCAACACACTAAACAACTCCTTTGCACTGTTTTCAGCCCCAACAGAAACTTATTTCACAGCAATCCCAGATGCCAACAAGAAAATGAGTTACATTAAAATAAAATAAAAAGTGGGAGGGGTAGGGCGCTAAGAAAGGTGTCCAGGGGCACATTTTGCCAACCCCAGTCAAATCTGAAGAGCAATAACAGTAGCTACTACCATTAATTAGAGTCCACACACATACAAAATCCCCAAAGATACATTTTTGTAGAATACTAATGAAATATTAGGAAAACATCCTGGCACAAATTGTTCAGGACTTACCCTTCTACACAGTGCGCTGCTGTTACTATCCATTCAGGAGTGATAATTGACCCTCCACATAGGTGGGTGCTTCGGATATGAAGGCTGACTTGCCATGGCCAGTTTCCAAGGAAGGCAACATTTCCACCTACAATTCTGTTTCGAGGATTCATACGTTTACTGGACACGCCACAGTCTTGTAAAAGATAATTAAGGAAGATATTAACAATAAAGTCAGAGGATGTTTTAGTAGTAGTCATTCCTGTGACTATCTCATGACAACAGGAATGTCAACGATGTTTATATCCTGCCCTTTTTTTCCTTTTTTAGGATCCGCAGGTGGCATATGTTACCTTATTTTAAAATCAGAGCCACGCTGCCTCTAGCTGGATGCAGTGTGGTCACTTTTAACCTCAGTTCATTAGAAATGTGGATCTCTTTCTTTAAGAAGAGTTTAGCAGAAGAGAGGATACTAGTTTTTATTCAAGGAAATCGTGATTTTATATTGAGGCTATAAAAACGGAATCCAGAATCTCTATATGAATTAGTGTGAATGTAGTTTGCTATTTTATTATACTCTATTTACCCAAACTGCTCCCTGATCACCATAATTTACAGCTATGGAAAAATGTAACTATTGTAAGTTGGTCATAACACAGATAGACCTGGTTCACACATAAAAACAACCCACTGGTTTCAAAATGGTGTTTGTCATACACAAGTGGGCATGCTGCCTGCAGAGCACCCTCCTCTTCTGCTTTAGTGTACAACCCATGATTGGCTCCTTCATAGGTTGTGCGATGTTATGTGCAAACTCAGACCACAGGGTTGTTTAGGAACTAAACCAATGGGTTGTCATTACGTGTGAGCAGGGCCAAATAAACACAGACAAAGGTTAATTAAAAAAGAAGTAGTATTACAACACTTACTTATACATCGCAGAGACACCACACTTTTTGATGGACACAAATAGCTGAAACACAGAGACAGAATGAGACTTTACTTATGTGTATGAAGATTCAGGCCCCCTTTCATGTGCACACTTAGCAGGATGGGAGCCACTACAGCATGACTTACCCATTTGTCTGTGCGCTCGTTGATCCCTCCCCGCCGCGCAGTTCCTCCGGTGCTGCTCGGCGACCACTAGCTGATGCGGTTGCCGAGCCACTCGCAGCACTTCTGGGTCCCCAGCACTACGTATTTTATGTAGAAAACAGGGGAAACCACCTTAAAGTGCCGCTTATGCAAATCGCAGCCACTTTAAGGTGGTTTTCCCCGTTTTCTACGTAAAATACATAGCGCCGGGGACCCGGAAGAGTAGCTCCGGGGACCAGGAACTTCCTTTCCCTGGCTCGGCTCGCAAGGATGTGAGCCGAGCCAGGGAAAGGTACGTTACGTGGGGCTCAGGGGGTTCAAGCGGGGCGAGTTTGCCCCCACTTCAACCTCCCCCCCGGTCGATTTTCGCCACATCCCTACCATGGTACAAACCTATGCTACAATAGTGCATGAGTAATAATGCAACCAGGTGAGTGTGGCTAATCATACCGGTCTTTCCCACTGATAAGAAGTCTTCCTCTTAGCAGAGTACCAATGCCCCACTCATAGGATGGCATCATTCACATGCACATCCCTGCACTGCAGGACTGAATCATGCTGAAGTGACTCCTACACTACTATGTGGAAGTATAAAGAGGGCATCAGTCATGAATCCCATGTACAGGAACGTATCTCTCCTCAGGAGTCCAAGGGCTCTCTGTCCTTGACCACAACTCTCCCCTGGACATCTGTTTTTCTGCTATCCCACCATTCACAGCAGAATAGCCCAGGCTTAATGGTGGAATTCTAAAGCATTTCCTCACACTACTGAACATCACAGAAAGAAAGACAAAGACACATCATTATTGCTACAGCCACTGTGTGTAGAGTAAGTCTTTAAAAAGTATGCAGTGCCATGGAGAACATTCCCCAATTAGTATGATGAGCTGTTGCAAATTTAAGCTTTGCTCCATTCCAAGTACCATATTTTAAAGAAGCCTCCAAATGGCAGCTGTTTTATTATAGCCTGAACTATGCTAAAGTACTATTGCAGATATATTGGTGTGTTAACACTCAAGGTCAGTATTCCTGAGCTAGAGACATTTGTCTTGATGTTCACAAAACAGAATTTGACAGAGAAGAATAAATTTGTCTTCAAATTCTATTCTAATAGGAGCTGAAAAACCCCTTTAAGGCACAGGCAAGACTATTTTATAGTTTAATAAAAGCAACATTTACTCTAACACTTATTAACTTCACTGCCATTACAGAGAGCTGTGCATTATAATGGCTCTGGGAGCCATACACCATGAAAGTAGGTAAAAAGTATAGAAGTGTCACCTGTTATACAATTTCTTATACAAGTCTATATCTCCAGCACTTGTATTCAGCCTCATAAAGCCCATAGATCCAGTAATGGGTGGCATTGCCTTGCTGCTGACATATGTGTTCCTGCCAAAGATAAAATGAACAGTCAAGCATGTACAGTCAAATCCCAGCAAAATAAATAAATCAGCTTTTAGCCAGAAAATAAACTAACAATACCACTAGCTACCTCTTTCTCTGTCATGTGTTGTTGTTCATCTGAGGTTGTCTTTACCTAATTTTGAGACCTGCTACGGGCCCCATGATTTTTCTTCTGTCCTGATATGTGAAACCATGGAACTCGAGAAGGGTGTATTTTCTTTTTCACATGACTGTATATTCCCAGCATTTGGGTTTGACATCATAAAGCTTAATCAAAGATTTTGCACTTCACTCAATTCTGTTCTATGCTGCAGTTTTGCACTACACTGCAGATAGCATAGCATAGCTGGTTACGGCCTTTGTAGCAATACTAACATACACTACTATACTACCAAGAGATCATCTGTCAAGTCAGAGTGCGGTTAAGTACGTAGGTTGCAACACTAGGCAGTTTTTGTCCCAACCACCTAAGGTTATATTTGTTACTGGAACAACTTAAAGATCAGGTATTGCACATTCTATCAAAATTCTGCACTTAGATATTCCTTCTACGGGTGACACTTGCTATAATCATCTTTACTATCCTGATGCACAAATTTTCACATGCTTTAAGGTTTCAGCTGCAATCAAGTATAGCGAACCCCATATCTCCTCTTGACAAAAGTTTTATATTTCTCTCTAAACCAATGCAATGCTTTAAGGGGAAGTAGAACAGATACGTGTCTTGGTATTTTAATTCTATTCAAATTAAGCCATTTTTATTGATATGTTTCCCCTTACATATTAAGAGATATTGGGGGAAACATTAGCAATTCATTCTCAGCAAATTACTACAAAAGAATGAAAAGAATTTCAACATATGTTACTCTAAGTGGTATCCCATGTTAGCCCTACTTAGAGTAGGTCCACTGAAATTAATGGGTCTTAAGTGAGACTAACATTAGATACAACCCTATGAAAATACTATACTTACGAGTTATATCCCATGTCTTGACAGGCAGTCTTCCCATGTTTATCATTCCAGTCATCATAGCATACAGGATACCAATCTTTGCTTCCAGATGAATAGACTTCCAAGAGAAATTCTGGGCCATAAAGTCTAACTACAATAGAAAGTAAATGTATCAATGACATTGAAGTTTGCTATCCATGACTTTCATGCTCCTGAAACTTTTGTAAGATTAAAGATGGGTACACACAGCAGTTTTCAGGCAAGTTTCACATGTCCAGAAGTCTGTGTGTGCCTGTAAAAGCCACCTGTTCTGACAGGTGCAGGCACCCCAGCACCACCATCATCTGCCCATCACCCTCTATCACTTCCTGGCTGCTTCTTCAAAAAGAGGAAGAAGGAAGTTGCTGGAACTTCCTTGTTCCTCTCTGCAAAAAAGAAGCAAAATGCTGCCAGAGGATAACTGAGAAAATACCAGGGCACTGCTGATAGTACTGTGAGCATTAGAAGGGGCTCTCTATGGATGTGTATAATAGCTAAATAGAGGCTTGGTCATGACTGTGGCTGATAGTTTGACTTGGAGATTGAAGCTGATTAAGGGCACAATCCTATGCATGTTTAGACAGAAAAAGACCTACAACTCCTAGCATGCCCCAGCCAGCTATGTTGGCTGGGGCATGCCGAAAGTTGTAGGCCTTTTTTCTGTCTAAACATGCATAGGATTGCACCTTAAAGCACCTATAGCAGCTGGGCTATGGTTTTAAACACATACAGATACTTCTCTACCCAGACACTAGAAATTGCTAACTGACCAAATATGCTAACTGACCAAATATATCCATTTACCACTGTAACAAGCTAAATGCCTATAGTGTGCTTAAATTTTATTTTCTGCTTCTTCTAGATAGTTCCCTGCAGTCACTGTGGACTCATATAGCCTGTGGACTCATAAGATATGGAACTTTTAAAAGATTGTGTCCTTTAAAGAAAATGTATTCCTAGTCCTTATGATTGTAGAGCTAAACTACAATTACAAAAATACAGAAGAATTGTAAACAAGGAAGCAAAGCCCAAGTTCAAATTCATAACAAGGTCATGAATTCCAGCCCTATGGCTGATAGTTTCAAACACTTGTACATGTTAACTTAAGAATTTATGCAAATTATCTTCTACCTGTGATTTGGGTCTGCCATATTGATTTAAGTTAATATTAGATTGATATTAGCTGCATGAAGCAAATAATTCAAAGTTAGTTGCAACTCTCCAGTTCATGATACCTTTCTAGTGTGGCCTTCAGTGGTAAGCATGTTGTTCACTCATGCTCCAGAATATGAGCTAACATCAACAGTTGAATAACATCAACTGAAGGGCTTGTGCACATATGTTTTATATCTTGGCCCCTGAACGGCAAGACAATTATTTGTTAACTAATGGTAGATTGAGGATCATTGATAAATGATTGCTTGCCACCAAGTAGAGGATTCACTTCAGACAGTCCATAAACTATGGTATCCATGTACAAAAGGTGAAGAGGGCTCTAGTCCACAAAAGCTTATGCTACAATACATCTATTAGTCTCTAAGGTGCCACAAGACTCAGTTTTTTCTACAACAGACTATCACAGCAACCCCCCTGGAAGGTGTCACTTTATTCCAGAATTTTTGCAATTGTCTGAAACTAAAAAGAAACAAAAGAGAGGGTTTCTCCTATCAATAAAGTAGCATTTTAAACCCTGCCAGTAGGGCACGGCTTTGTGGTTCTTGCCCCTTATCCTGCAGCTAGGATCACAAGTAGCAGACTGACTATGGTCTCAACATTCCATACCCTCTAATGTACTCCTACCACTACTGTGCAAAAGCACTGCAGCAGGGGACAAAACAGCAGTGCTTCGAAATCAGTGGCTGAAAAGATGGCTAGGCTCTAGTGCACTGTTCTCCAACCTTGGGTCCCCAGATGTTTAGCTGGCTGGGGCATGCTGGGAGTTGTTGGCCAAAAACATCTGGGGACCCAAGGTTGGAGAACAGTGTTCTATGGAATCTGACTGGGAATGCTGGGAGTTGCAGTCCAGCACAACTGGAGGGCACCAGGCTGAGGAAGGCTGCTTTATGTTCTTTCATATTGTGAGCCAGTTTCAGGAGATCCTTTTTGCTCTCCACATTTGTTCCAAAATGCCTACATGCCTAGAGAGAAGCAAACAAGCAAACACACAAGGTATCAAGTGTAACTTTCTATGCAAGTCACCTTTTAGGTGATAATGCATCTTACAGGAGATTAAAGAGTTTAAACTCACATTATTTGTGGTCAGGTATTAATGATATTACTTGTCTTATTTACCAAACATCTTCAATAACATTGTTATTGCTAAAGCATACTACTTCTGTCATGCTTGGGTAAGAGGGACAAGTTTTCAGTGCACTGCAGATATTTCTGGTAACTTAAATGGGGGAACACCCTGCTAGGTCTTAGAGCAGTGTTCTCCAACCTTGGGTCTCCAGATGTTTTTGGCCTACAATTCCCAGTGTAGCTGGCTGGGGCATGCTGGGAGTTGTAGGCCAAAAACATCTGGGGACCCAAGGTTGGAGAACACTGCTCTAGTGCAATGTTCTCCAACCTGGGGGTCGGGACCCCCAAGGGGGTCGCGACATGCTTTCTGGGGGGTCGCCAGCTATACTGGAAGGAGGGAGGGAGGGGGAGGTATTTTCCTACAGCACCAGGCGCTTGCAATCCAATTGCTGGAGAAGGAGAGAGCGCGCGCACGCGCGCCTACACTGGTGCTTTATGGGTAACAGGCACGTGAGCCTTGAGAAGGAGCCGCTGCCTGCAGTTGCCGCCAACACGCGCTTCTTCCTCCTCCTCCTGCTGCTGCTGCTGTTGAAGATCTCTGTAAGAACGAGTTGGAGGAGGGGGCAGATTGAGCTGTTGTTGGGCTGGAAAGGGGAGGTGGTCGCGGCAGCGTCCAGGGGTGAGGGGAGAGTGGGGGGCATTCCACCCAGCCCTTCCTTCTCAGACGCAGCCGGCTGGGGGAGGGGGAGCGGCAGCACGAGGACGACCTGGGCGACTTGATTATTTGCACAAAGGCAAGTGTGCTTACTTCCTCCTTAGCCCTTCGAGATTTTGGCAGCCCCAATGCAAAGCAGTGAGGCGTGCTGCTGGCTATAATTCTGTTGGGAGAAGGTACTTAACACCACTTGGAGAGCTCACGTTATGGTATTTTTTGACACACTCATTGGGAAGAGTTTCACTGAACTATGGCTTCCTCTGAGTGAAAATGAAGTGTGTGTGTGTGAGAGAGAGAGAGAGTGAGAGAGACTGTGTGAATGAATTTCATTTCACTTGCTTCTATGGCTATTGCAGAACTATTTTTAGCTGTCTCCAGCAGAACAGAGAGCCAGTGTGGCGTAATTGTGAGAGTGTTGGACTGGGACTTGGGATATCCGGGTTCTAGTCCCCACTTGGCCATGAAACTCAATGGGTTACTTTGAGCCAGTCATTTACTCTCAGCCTAACCTACCTCACAGGGTTGTTGTGAGGATAAAGTGGAGAAGAGGAGGAGGATTATGTAAGCCCCCTTGGGTTCCTTGCAGGAAAAAAGGTGGGGTATAAATATAACAAATAAAATAAACAAACAAATAAACATGTCTTCTCCTTTCTGATACAAAGCTGGCTGCTAGTCAAATAAATCCGCTCACTTGCCTGCTCCCTGTTGGGCCCTATTTCCACTAACATCCAGAGTCCAAAGAGAGGAAGGGCAGGTGAGCAAGTACAACAATAGAAATACAAAAAGAAATTGTTTTTCCTCAAAAAAGGTTTTTTATATATATTTTCGGAAATCTGTACCCATGGAGAAAAAACGGAAATATTCAGAAGATTACCTTAAATTTGGCTTTACCACCTTTAATGAATATTAGGTTAAATTAAATTATATTCTGAGAAATCTATTTTTCATGTGTTTTCTTTTGGATCCCCACCAAAATGCAAATTTATGCAAATGTGGTGAGGGGTCCCCGGTTACTTTGCCATTACAAAAGGGGGTCGCGACTCGAAAAAGGTTGGGGACCACTGCTCTAGTGCAAGGAATCTCTCACGACTCTAGCAGCTGCCACAGAGGATCCAGTACTGCACTAACTATTGGCTACACTTAGGGCGATTAAGGGGGGGGGGAGTTAACAGGAGAACCAGAGGAAATCTTTCCAAGCAAAAAATAAATAAATAATAATTATTGTATACGCATTACCACAACGAGTTTCGTCTTCACCGTTAGGGCAATCACTCACTCCATTACACCACTGAGATGGTGTCACACATATTCCTGTAGTACCACATTGTATCTTGGAGCCAAAACAAGTGTTTGTCACTGTAAAGAAATAAACAGATATAGGAATCCACTGAGATTACTAAATGGAAACTACAAGACCAGTAAAAAAGCAAAGTAGTTCTAGATCAAAACCATGTTTAATGTTCTTTCTTCAGTAGCATCATATAAACAGTGAGATAAACACACTCATTAAGATTTCCAGTACAGTAAACTCCCTTGGGTTTTAGGTCAGTTCTTAAAGCAACAGGATTAAAAATATAATGAATGAATGAACGAATAAATAAATAAATAAATATCTTACAACAAAGCCATTAGTTTAATTAATAAGGTCATAATGAATTAAAACATACATGATCACTGACATTGATAATTAAGTCAAGACACAATGTTTTACAGGGAAAAATATTAGAAGACAAAAACCAATAGCAAATAAAGTTTAATACTTTGTACTGTATAGCATTTTCAGCCATCAAATCAACCTTTATCATACTAATAGAGAACTTTGAGAACTGTACATCCTTATGTAGCCAAAACAGCACCATCCACACACAAGAGGGAGGTATCAGCAGGCTTGGGGGAACCCAGAGGTTTACAGAAGTACAAACAAAAAATATGGGGGGGGGGAACTAGAAGGGGGAAAAACCCTGAACAACCGAATGAAGATGGAGCATACTCAGTGGGCACAGAATGCTGCTGACTGTTTGTTGGCAGGGGGGAAAATGGAAAACGGGGGGCGGGGGAGAGGGAGAGGGGTGGAATGGAGTATCCTGGAAAATGTTGTTGCAGGAGCCACTTATTTATTAACTAAAAGCCTCAAGGACAACTGTGAAGTGAAACAAGTACAGCCTCAACTCTGCAAAGTTTACTGAAGAATGTATAGTTATCAGAAGGCAATTTCTGTTATGAAGGCAAATGCCAAGTCCCTTTAAAATACAACATTAAGAACATAAATATTTTTAACTCAACAACTTGCAACGTATATTTTAAATGGAGTGCATCTGCAATACAAATACCATGAAGGAAACTAGCAGCATTTGAAAAGTTCACTAAACTAAACTCGACCAGCTCCATATTGGAGGCTGAAAACCTTCATTATAAACAGCCTGTCTGCTTTAGGTTGACCAAGTGTCTTCTTTTATAGGAGAGTCTTCTATTTGAAAGCATCTTCTGTTTGAAGGGCTGTGCTGTCCAATTCCAGTTTAAAGAAGAATCATAAGAACTGTTGCCCATCAACAGTTAGAACTTGGACAGCAGACTGAACTTGGACAGCACACAGGTCACTCAGTCTTCCACAGTATGGTGAGATTTGCTGTATTTCTATTGAAATAATAATTATTTCTAAATTTGCATATATGCATATAAATTAGCATATGCAAATGTTGTGCAAATAGCCAGCCCCTTTTGTCCTCTTTTGTGGCGATTCATAAGTTGCCACCCTAGTTTACTTAGACACTTGTGTGTGTGTGTGTGTGTGTGCCATTCCCTTTGTGAATCAAAGCTGCCACTGAGCAAAAGCCTCTCAGATATTTCCACCCCCACCCCTATATGCATACTGTTGGATAGGCGATGCTGCGATGTTAAAAAGTGAGTGTGACCTATGAATAAATGAATTCATGTAAAACATTTATATACTGTACTGATCTTCAAGGATACCACAGCAGTTTATAATATAAAACAAACAACAAAATGACCTAAAACATAATAAAATACAATATTGGAAAAACAAAAAATGCAGTAAAATCCAAAAGAGAGGCAATTCAATAGGGAGAGAGTAGTAGAAGTCAGACTGTTTATCACCAATTTCCAAGGGACTATTGGAGTGAGAAAGTTTTGGCTGTCTCTGGAAAGACAGCAGGCAGGGGAATGTCTGAATCTCTCTACAAAGAGAAATTCAGAGTATCAGGGCTGCTACTGTAAAGGCTCTGCTCTCCCAGTAGGGGTAAAGCAACCTCCATATGAGATGGAATTAAAGAGCCAGTGTAGTGGTTACAGTGTTGGACTGGGACTTGGGAGATCTGGGGTCTAGTCCCCACTTGGCCACAAAGCTCCCTGGGTTACTTTGGGCCAGTCACTGACTCTCAGCCTAACCTATAGGGTTGTTGTGAGGATAAAATGGAGAGGAGGAGGATTATGTAAGCCACATTGGGTTCCTTGCAGGAAAAAAGGCAGGATATAAATATAATAAATAAAATGAATGATGTACGATAACCAAACTATTCCCCTCAAATTACTGTTGTGGTACAATTAGATTTAAGATTGTTCTAACTTCAAAACCCTTAAGGTGTCAGAAGATAGGTGGTGAGAAAAGGAAGAAAAATGAAGAAATGGCATCAGAGGCTAGAGGCCATGACCATAATTTAAGAATTTAAGCAGATCATAAGAATGATGCAATTAGCAGAAAAGGCACCATTCGGATTTTCCAAGACAAAAAAATTGTTGCCTAATCCTTGACTAAAAGTTCTGTTTGTACAAATGCATCCTTACCAAAATACCAGATGAGAACAAAAGCAATTCCAGCTCCTACTAGTATTATCGTAATGGATAGAAGGAGACACAAAGCTTTGCGGATTCCTGTAATTATAAAGGGGGGGGGGGGTTGCACATGAAAGCATTGTTAGACAAAGAATCTATCCTTACCTTCAAGTATATACCAGTTTAAAGGAAAGCTATCTCAAAAAATTCCCACAGCATTATCAACTCACTGAACCTCCTTGGTCAATAAAACCTAAAACTAACCCCAGCCTTGTATTTGCACTTTAATGTATTTGAGAGACCTCCTATGCATAAGCTTCAAAGCCACGCTTCAACCAGTTTGCTTGCCATGCTAGCCATGGCAAGAATTCTGCTGCCCTCTGGTATGATGCCAACCCCACCTCCTATCCAATCTGTGGAGGTGCCCAGGGACTGTCCCAGCAGTTGTACTGTGATCCCCTTCCCCCTGCTCAGCTCCAAGGCTGTGAGGAAGGCTGGGTGCTGTTTGCTGACTGCTGAGAAATCCAGAGAGCCTCAGTCACACCAAATCAAACTGATAAGCCCACCACCACCCTTTTCTACTCTGGAGCAGGCAAGGGTGGCAGGGGCTTCCTTGGCTGCACAGTGGCCAAATTAGCAAGGGGACAGGCAGGATGCTGGTAATCACTTTTTTGGCTTGGCTACCAAGGCCAACCAAACCTTTGGATCCCTCTTGAAAAGGCTCAGATCATATGTTTCAATATTCCCCATGCAAAATGGCCCTGTTGCTACAGCTGCATAGGAGAAGCAAACTATAAGCTGGAGTGCATCCATGCTAACATCCATGTGAGAAGCACACTCACGCAATCTCTTATCTTGAAGAAGAGAAATTGCAAGAGCAGGACTTCTGCAGATCGAGAATCAATGTGCATGCCCCAAGCTCATACATTTACCCCCATGTACCTGCAGCAATGGGGCCACAGCCATATAAAGGATTTTTAAACATATGCATCGGTGCAAAGAGGTGTTTTTTGTTTTTGTTTTTAAAGCAACAACCACCCGCACAACAGGTCTGAGTGCATAAAATCTCAGTTGTTATAAACTGGATGCAAAGCTTACCTGGTGTACATTTTGCAGAAGATGACTTTGGCTGCACTGGCACTGGCACTGGCCTTGACTGTTGAGTAGAAACTCTCGGGATATAACGTGGCACTGATGGAGGATAATATGGAGATGAGTAATGTGGATGCATGTTATGGCCACTGCTGTACCTTGGAGGAGCAGCATATTCTGGCTGATAGGCATAGTTTTCATAATACGGAGGTGGCATCTAAAAACCAAGCATGATAATTGGATGAAAATACATTAGTACAGAAGTGGGCATTCATCACAGGCAACAGTTCGAAAAAGCAGCAACCCCAAGTCATCTCTTACTCTGCAGTAGTCCACTGAAGTGAGAGACGGTGATTTAAATGGAATGCAGCATTTCCAAAGTATGTAAGAATAGGTTAATATATCACAAAACAGTTTTGTTCAAAGACTTGAACTCAACTCATGTTCAATGTTGAAGCCAATGGTCTCACTGGGTATTGTTGTTTTCAGAAACACATATTTGTAGAATTAATTTGAGAAGAATATACTACTAGATTTTAAAAGCTCTGTCTTGGGAGGGGTTTTTTGCTCTAAAAATGCACCGCAAAATGTTTATATTTAAATTTTCACTGTAATAAGCAATGCCTCTCAATGACAAACACTTTGTGCTTTTCTTTCGCACTGTGTTGCTGGGGCTCCAACACTACATGACCACATTCTAGCAGCATTTTTGCCACTAAGATTAAAAAAAGAAGACACTTTTACAAAATCACACACTTGGGCTACAAACCCCTTACCTAGTCCCAATGACCAAACTCAGTAGGACTTATTTCTATGTAGACATGCTCAGGGATGTTGAAGAGTCCTTGGTCCCGAGTCCCGAGTCTTTGGACCAGAGTCTCGAGTCGAGTCTCGAGTCTGAGGCCCAAAATGGTGACTCGAGTCCCAGTCCCTCCCAAAGCGGCGGCCCATGGAGGGAGCGGGAGGGTCTCCGCAAGAGGAAGAAGAGCTGCCCTTCCTCCCGCGGAGAGCCTCCCGCTCCCTCCATGGGTTGCCGCTGCTGCTGCCACTCTTCTAAGCAGCGCGGAGTGTTCTCCGTGCCGCTCGAGTCGCCGCCTCCCGCCACCGCCTCACCACCCACACACCGCCGCCGCTCACCTCACCCGCACGCCTCCTCACGCCGCCTCACCTCGCTGCTGCCTGCACGCCGCCGTCACCACCACCTCACCTCCGCCGCTGTCGCACGCCACCTCACCTCACCTCCGCCGCTGTCGCACGCCACCTCACGCCGTCACCGGCACATGCCGCCTTGCCGCATGCACGCCGCCGGCACTCTGTTTTTGGCACGGGGAACCACGGCAACAGGGCTGTTTAAGCCCTGTTGGCATGGTTCCCCCCACCAAAAGCAGAGCGCCGGCGCTGGTGGCGGCATGCGTGCGGCGAGGTGCCGGCGCGCGTGCGGCAGCGGCAGCATGAGGTGGCGTGCGACGGTGGCGGCATGCGGCGTGCGACGGCAGCAAGGTGAGTTGAGGTGAGCGGCGGCGGGCGGCGGAGTAGGCTCGAGTCCCGAGTCGAGTCTCGAGTCCCATAGAAAATATTGGGACTCGAGTCTGACTCGAGTCAAGAGGGGGGATTCAGTCCGACTCACGAGTCGAGTCCCCGAGTCCGAGTCCCCATCCCTGGTCATGCTTAGGATTGTGCTGCCAAGCACTCAAGGATGGGGGTTTCCCCAGCATCAGGGAGAGCAGGCTACCATCGCAGGTTTCCACATTTTCACCAACCATGCTAGTCATGACAAGTACTGATGAGCAGCATGCCTTCCTCCCAGTCTTGGAGCTGCAAAGGTGGGTGGAAATTCTCCCAACAATCTTGATCTTCTTTCCAGATCAAAAGTTCCAAGGAAGGCTGGGGTCTACAATGCTTCAGCTGCATGAGACCAAAACTGGCACAAGTCGTGCCAGGTTTTCTTGTAGAAAAGGCTGGTGGACTACTGGCATACAGGGCCAACCCAAGTTCAGAAACCAGTTCTGAAAACCAAAAGGAAATTCTGTATTGCATGTAAATCTGGTGAAGAACTGCTTGAGCCATAGTGATGCAAACATACTTCTTGATTTCACAGGCAGCAAAGTCACTCCAAAATTGTGGACCACTGCCCACTTTTCAGGACACCTTTTCTACTTCAGGTGAAGTAGCACAAGCAGTTGCATGCACCACTATGGCTCAAGCACTTTGGCAAATTTATATGCAATATAGAATTTCTTTTTGGTTTTCTGATTATATATAATGTTAGTTTCCCCCCCAATGAGCATAAATTAAAATCTGCTTTTAATAAGATTATCTCCCCCCCCCCCCCGAACACATTTACAGAACAACACAAAATGGCAAACTAAGCTTTGAAACAGAATCATAGAATCATAGAAAAGTAAAGTTGGAAGGGGCCTATAAGGCCATCGAGTCCAACCCCCTGCTGAATGCAGGAATCCAAGTCAAACCAGCCCTGACAGATGGCTGTCCAGCTGCACCTTGAATGCCTCCAGAGTGGGAGAGTCTTATTGCTCTAACAGTCAGGAAATTTTTCCTGATGTTTAGGTGAAATCTGGGTTCCTGTAACTTGAGCCCATTATTCCGTGTCCTCCAAACTGGGAAGATCGAGAAGAGATCCTGGCCCTCCTCTTTGTGACAACCCTTCAAGTACTGCAAGAGTGCTATCATATCTCCCCTCAGTCTCCTCTTCTGAAGGCTAAACACGCCCAGTTCTTTCAGTCTCTCCTCATACGGCCTTGTTTCCAGTCCCTTAATCATCCTTGTTGCCCTCCTCTGAACCCTCTCCAGTTTGTCTACATCCTTCTTAAAGTGTGGTGCCCAGAACTGGATGCAGTACTCAAGATGAGGCCTAACCAGTGCTGAGTAAAAGGGAATTATCACTTCACACAATTTGGAAGCTATACTTTTATTAATGCAACCCAAAATAGCATTTGCCTTCTTTGCAGCCACATCGCATTGTGGCTTATGCTGGCTCAGCTTGTCTGAGTGTGGAAAGCTAAGCAGGGTCAGGCCTGGTTATTACTTGGATGGGAGATCCCTAGATAGATCCCTCCTCTAGTTTCCTGCATTGAGCAGGTTGTTGGACTCAGTAGCCTTGTAGGCTCCTTCCAACTCTATGATCTATGAGCCAAGTGTCCCCCACTATAGATTCACTTACTGAATCGGATGCCATCTTGATTTTCAGCAATACACCTTCGGCAAATTTGTTATAAACCTATGGACAAACAAAATGCATTTTTTATTACAAAACAAGGTAAACTTGCAATTTTTGATAACTCATTTTAACAAGAGTATTTTTCACATCCAAGCACAAAAAGGAAGAAAGGATTATAGAGTCTGCAACACTTCAACATGTTACCAAGCAACCCCAACACAGGATATTTATTTGTTTACAGTATTTGTAAGCTGTCGGATAACAACGTTCTTAGGGTGGCTCACAACAAGAAATATAAGAATTCAACAACAATAAAAACAATACAAGTATAAATACAGCTTCAAAATAGTCACAGAGAGAACAAAGCTAAGACTGATTAAAGGTCTGGTGTCAAAATGACATCGAGGTAGTGACCAGGTGAGCCTCTTTGGGGATATCCCCCTGGGAAAGAGGTTCAATAAGCCAGGGAGCAATTGTGTTATTGAGTACGAGGAACTGTTCCTCATTTCTTAAGCATCGAAAAGACTTTGATCACACTTGACTCAGGTTTTCGGAGTATTCAGTCACTGGAATACCCACAATCCCTCTTTTCTCCCACCAATTTGGTTTATTTAGCTGCTGCAAAGCTGGGCCATGTTTCCTTCCCCCAAAGCAACAGCCCACTCACCAGTCTCTCTTTCCGGACTCTGGTTCTATCACTAAACACCTACACTCCCTCCTGTGCCCAAACTAGATCCCCTCCCATTAGGGAAGCACAGGTGAGACCCCCACAGGCACAGGGAAACATTGTGGCAGTATTGGCAGCTTCTCCCCTCCCCTTTAGCTTCAGAGGCTCAAGGTTTTCCTAACAAAGTAATCTCTGATGAGGGTGGGGGTTCAGGTACAAAGGAAGCTATGAGGATGGTGCCAATTCCTGCCTGGGAATAACATCCAACAATTCCACTACTTCCTTTGCTCTTCATTGATTGCCAAATCTCTGGTTGACCCCTTGTTGGTCTGCAACAGGTGCCAACACATGGTAACCACTGACACTGGGCCTAATTGACTTCCTTTCTAAAAAAATAAATAAATTACTACAGTTGCTCTTATATGCATTCATGGCTATTTACTAAAAGTTTTTGGCTATGTCTTACATATGCATTATATTTGTCTGTTCGAATGAAGGTATCGTATTATAGGGGGGGGGGGGTGAACACCCTTTCTCCTCCCATAGAATATGCAATGGAATTTCATAAGCCTCCATTTTCTGCCATATCAGTTTTTGCTCACTGGCACAATTCTATAATTTTGTCAAGTGGGTGAAACAGCAACACCTTGGCTGAGTAACGTTTCATAAAACTTGTTTTTTCTGTTTTGACACTTGATTTAAGAATATAGTCATGATTTATTTGCCCTAAATACCAGTTGCTTAGTCATGTTTGTTTAACAGTTGAAAAACACATGCACAAACATGAGAATTCTCCTTCATAACTTGCATAGAATCTTGAAACTACTCGAAAGCAGTAGCCACTGGTGCATAATAAACAGACATTAATACCTTGATACCTCTAAGTCGGGGCTCTCCAACCTTGGGTCCCCAGATGTTGCTGGACTACAGCTCCCAGAATCCCTTGCCATTAGCCATGCTGGCTGGGTATGCTGGGAGCTGTAGGCCAGCAACATCTGGGGACCCAAGGTTGGAGAGCCCTGCTCTAAGTAATGCACACAGGATTGGAATTTCAGTGTAAAATTTCCAAACTAAATCCCATTAAACCAAGAATGAAATAAGCACATTTCTTTCTCTGAATTTGTTTTTTATCTTTATGACACAGTTAGCCATGCAAATGTGCTGACATTTTTTTTATTACCATACTTATGTTTCCCAGTGTGCAGCAAGTGCCTCAAGGCAGATTTATACCTTGAACATGCACAATCCGCAGACCATATCCAAATGGATCCAATAATACCACACCACTGAAAAGCAGCCACAGGACTGCTTTAGTGATGTGGCATTGATTTAACCTTACAACCAGAATGATTCCTTTGGTCAGGCACCCGTATGTGTAATGGGGAGTAGCACACATAAGGAAAAGCATAAACTTCAGCATTGTACGAACGAACACATGCATTTCCACCCTTAGCAATTATGATAATGACACCAAATTATTTAGGGTGGTTAAAATGAAAAGGGCTTGCAAAGAGCTCCAAAAGGATCTCTCCAAACTGGGACAATGGGCAACAATGTGAGAAATGCAGTTCAATGAAGTGTAAAGTGATCAACGTTGAGGCAAAAAAATCCAACTTCACATATAAACTGATGAGACCTGAGCTAGCAGTGACTGACCAAGAAAGAGATCTTGGGCTTGTAGTGGACAGCTCCATAATGATGTCAACCCAGAATGTGGCTGCTGTGAAAAATAGAAACAGAGGAAGCACTGGTAAGATTTTCTGCAGTATATAGGTATCTGGAGAAAGATAAGTGGTCCCGGAGGAAGGAAATTTCTTTCTCAAACACATTGGGCCCAATAAAAAGGTTTTTCCAGGCACCAGAGAATATCTTCTCTCCTTTGAAAAGACAAGTTTCTGGTCCTTATTTTATGTGAAGGCAAGCATGAAGCATGCGAGATCTTTGAAACAAAGAATATGGATAGGATGTGCAATGGTCTTGGGTAAAGTGCTCTTTACAGTCCCTTGCCCTAGTTCAGTGATGATGAACCTATGGAACGGGTGCCACAGTTGGCACGCAGGGACCTCTCTGTGGGCACTCGAGCCATTGGTCACCAGATCATGAAAAGACTGTCCCCTTCTGCAAAACACTAATGATTTTGTTCTTTCTCACAGTGTGGAACAGAATGATTTTATTCTAGAATTCCTGTTCCAGAATTCTTTTCTACATTGTTATCACATTTAAAAGATTTTGAAGAATGATGCACAGAGCATGGCTTGGATGTAAAGCCCTAACAGTTGACCTGAGTGCTGCATGTGTTGCTCTCAAACTACAGTAATACCTTGGATTACGAGCATAATTCGTTCCGGAACCATGCTCGTAATCCAAAATACTCTATATCAAAGAGAGTTTCCCCATTAGAAATTAGAACAGATGATTTGTTCCACAACCATTTAATCACTGCTTTGCCGGCTCCCTGGCAGGGAGCCCCATGGAGGGAGCCGGCAAAGGAGTGATAAAATGGTTGTGGAACCGGAGTTCCCATTATTTCTAATGGGGAAACTCACTTTGATGTGCGGGCTCCTGGCCGCGCCTTGCTTCGCTCTGTGGGCGCCTCGTGCGCTGCCATGCCGGCTCCCGGGCAGGGAAGCGGCACGGCAGTGCGAGGTGCCCACAGAGAGAGCGGCCGTGCCGCATCTCCCTGCCAGGGAGACGCATGGAGCTGCTACTGCCGCTACCCCCGCTCCCTACCTTTGCCAGTGGTGGCTTGCCTCTCTGCTGGCGCCTTGTGCGCTGCCATGCCGGCTCCCAGGCAGGGAAGCGGCATGGCAGCACAAGGCACCCACAGAGTGAGCGGCCGCGCCGCGTCGCGTCTCCCTGGCAGGGAGCTGGGTGGAGCCGCTCCCGCCACTCCCCTACCTTTCCAAGCGGCGGCTCGCCTCTCCACAGCGAGCCGCCTGCGCCGCCACCGGTCCCGTCGCGTCACATCCAGCCCCAGGAGTGACGCGAGGTCGCATCACTTCCGGGGCCAGATGTGATGGGGATGGCGCCGGCAGCACAGGCGGCTCGCCGTGGAGAGGCGAGCCGCCGCTTGGAAAGGTAGGGGAGTGGCGGTAGCAGCGGTAGCGGCGCCACACGTCTCCCTGCCAGGGAGATGTGGTGCTGTTGCGCTGCCGTGCCGCGCGGCAGCACCACATCCCCTGCCAGCAGAGCGAGTGGCCACGCCTTGCCTCCACGCGGATCCCAGGAGCCCCGTGGAGGCGAGGCACGGTGTGGCCGCTCGCTCGGCTAGCGGCTCGCGTTGCTGCGTGGCCTCCTGGGCAGGGAGGCGGCGCAGCAGCGCGAGGCGCCAGCTGAGTGAGCGGCCGCACCTCGCCTCCACGGGGCTCGGCAAAGCAGTGGGAGGCGCCGGCCTAGCACGGAGCCACACTGCGCCGCGTCTCCCAGGGGCTCCCTGACCGGCAGCTGGCCGCCGGCGCCTCCACCTGTTTGTAGTATAAATTTACATTTGAAAGCAGCAGCGGCTCGTGTTGAGAGACTTGCTCGTCTTTCAAATTTAAATTTATACTAAATTTTTCCTCATCTTACGAGTAGCTCGCAAACCGGGTTACTCGTAATCCGAGGTATTACTGTAACGGAGTATGAGCCAAGGTTTGACAAATTATCAGCATGCATGCAATAGCAAAAATCACATTAATTGTGCAAAAGCATGCCCAATGCAGACTTTTAGCTAATGCAGTGTTTGCAGTCCAAGACATAAAGGTTTAAAATGTGTTAAGCACGTTTAGTTTTCTTGTTTATCTTGCTCATCCTAGTACAGGTTGACTTTTACTTTTACTAATCCGACACCTGTAGAAGCAGGGAAAGGACCCGGGGTAAAGCTTGCCCCATAGAATTTCAGTCTGGCATATAATCATATTACAAGTTGAGAATCCCTTATCCAAAAATAATTGTGCCTAATTATTTATAAAGTTTGTATAAATTCCCTTCAGGCTATGTGTACAATGTAGTACTATAATAATTTTTTTAGTTGATTTTTCCCCCCAACAAAAAACTGTTTGTATCATTGAAAGCTCTGTTATTGTGTTTTTCTTTTTAAGACAAAAGATGTTAATTAGTTTGGACAACTGTATGAGTTGTTTTCTAAACCTAAAACCTCGGTATTCAGGTTTAATTGCAGTATTGGCACTTCGAAATAAGTAAGTCGGTTTTTTGTTGCAGTTTGGGCACTCTGGCTCAAAAAGGTTCGCCATCACTGGCATAGGGCTTTTAACGGCCGCATAGTGAGCAGATATTCAACAGGTAACAACTCTCCCCAGCATGCAAACAGAGAGTTTTAAAAAGTTCCATCTGATGCAATTTTGCTTATTACCGTATTTTTCCGTGTATAAGACGCCCCCATGTATAAGACGCCCCCCACTGGGCAGTTTCGCAACCGTGCGGTTCTCTCCTCGGCTTACTTCCGTGTATAAGACGACCCTCAATTTTTAGTCTAACAATTTTAGGGAAAAGTAGTCTTATACATGGAAAAATACTGTATATAGTAAAGGGAAAGGAAGGAGGAAGCTTGCAAGGAAAAAGCTGGTAACTACCTGGCTACAGAAGGAAGAGCTTGTGTCCCCTTTGAAACCAGAGAAAATCCCCAGTCATCTCACCCCAGGGATTGCCTTCAGCCCTTCCCTTTTTCAATTGTATTTTCCCCATCAGCACTTAATACTATGGAGCAATCCTATATCCCTTTAAAAAGCAAGGATAATGAAACCAAAAAAGGACCAATAAGACAATTCTATACATTAATTTCTCTCCTTGATTATCAAAGAGCAGGCCCTCTTTACAGAACTCTCCACCCTCATGAGATTCAAAGGGGGTGCAAACAGGCAATTCCCCATGTACATTCTAAAAAATGGCAGTAGTCCCATGCAGGACTGTACCACATTCTCCAACAAAAATCTCAGTTGGCTCTAGAGCTGTACTGAAACACAAAGGGGGTGGGAGGGAATCTACTGGAGGATCTTAGAACAAGTTTGTCTGTTAATTTTTTTATATCCCCACAAAAGGTCTTATTGAATAGGTGTAATACTCCTCTCACTGTCTGACCTGGTTGCTACCAAGTTTGTACCAAATATTGAAACACATCCTTAAATCCTTCAGGAATATGATCTCATGGTACACTTGAGCCTGGAGAATACTACTACTACTTTTCTTTTTTGCAAGTTAAACATGAATGCATCTTTTTCAATCAAATCCAATAATTCTTTTTTTCCCCCAGACAATTTTAATTAGGCCACTTTAGTTACACAGAACTGAACCTTTGCAGCTTAGTTTCTGGAACTGTCTATGACTGCAAATGACAGTGCAATATACAAGGATATACTGTACAAGCTAAAACTATTATTTGCACTTCAACCCAACTTCTTTTACTGTCTGCAAACCACAGTTTAAAGCCAGCATTTTAAAAGGATAGTAAACTTTGTCCTACTGAGGCCAATACAATCAAACCCATTTAAATGCAAAAATGCTGGCTTGGGTAGTCTATGGAATGCAACCTGAATCACTTATTGGAAAGGAGGCTCATACCAGAATATGTATAAGCTATCAGCTTCTATCATGCTCTACCAGGATACAAAAAAAGCTAAATGTGATCTAATCTACAAGGAAGGAGTAAAGAAAATAAATCAAATAAAAGGCTAATTCTACCAGGGTCATGTGATGTTTTGCCTAGCCATTAACTACCAAGCAAAACCAATTACTTTCAAATTATTAACTCAGCTCAGATTAATGGGCATTATATTTCATACACATGAAGCATCAGCACAGCTTTTGCAGCTCGTTTCTACACTCTTCTTCTTAAATCAGTACAAAGCCTCATATGAAGGCATGATTGTAGAGTGCCCTTTATTTTAATCACTGTTTCCACAGAATGAGAGACCAAGCAGATTTCTTTTATTTTCCACCACCTTGAACAGACATCACAATTCCTGGGTTGCTCTGTATTTAGTGCCTCCTGTGTGCCTGGTACTACTGCTGCACAAAATAATTACATGACACAAGAATCTGCCCATGGCTCATTAATCTGAGTTCAGTTAGACTGGTCTGAAGCTAAGCAGGTCTGGCCCCTGTAAATTGCCTGGGTGAGAGATCACCAAGGAACCATCCATCCTTAGGTGCTCCAGGCTCTTCAGAGGAAGAATGGGCGTAGTGGTGAGAGTGTTGGACTGGGACTCAGGAGATCCAGGTTCTAGTCTCCGCTCGGCCATGAAACTCACTGGGTGACTTTGGGCCAGTAACTGACTCTCTGCCTAACCTACCTCACAGGGTTGTTGTGAGGATAAAATGGAGAGGAGGAGGATTATGTAAGCCGCCTTGGGTTCCTTGCAGGAAAAAAGGCAGGGTATAAAATAAAATAAATAAATGAAGTTAACAATAGATCTTCGTCCAGGTGGTTTACATTCCAGGTTCTACACCCTGCTTCACCACAGCTTTTACATTCAAAATGTTGATCAGGCTTTTCAGTAGGTACAGAAAAGCAAACAGTATAACATTAAGCTCAGAGGAATAGATGTGCAAGAACCAGCATGGTGCAGTGATTACGGTAGTGTCTGACTAAGGCCAGGGAGACTTGGGTTCAAATCTCCACTTAGCCACAAAGGCCACTGAGTGACCTTAAGGCAGTCACAGTCTGACCTACCTCACAGGGCTTTTATGAGGGCAAATTGGGTAGAGGAGAACCATAAATGCTGTCCTGAACATCTTGAAGGAAGGGTGGGATAAGAATAGAAAAATACTGGCTCAGATGAAGATCCAATGAATAATAGACACTTTAGGAAGCACCTATCAGTACAGGTCACCAACAGTCCATACAGATCATCGTATCCATCATATGTTGGAGAACATCCTACCTAGCAAGAGTAGGTATACCACAGCCATTTTAGTGTATTGTCACAGCCAAAACTGTTGTCACCAAAACCAAAGTTCTCCTAACTCAATTGCAAGTGTTTGGGCAGCAATCCTTAGATACATTACTAAGAGAGAGACTGATGCAAGGTCATTTCAGATCATATAGCAATGTCAAAATAAGTTAACAGCCTTCAAATGGACCCAATTCAAAAAGGAATGCAACACAACAATGCTCTGACTTTATATTTTATTTTAAAAACACTGTTCTTATTCTCATCTTCCATGCATTTGGCCAATTCCCTCCTCTCTCGCTCACTCTTTTTTAAAAAGGCCCCGATACGATTCTGGTTAGAAAAAGAATCCTAGCTGGAGTATATAACGAACACGCCAGTTTATAAACCAAACTCCTGAAAGGGCGAATAACGGGTTTTCACCACCACCAGAGGACCACAGAAACGGATGCCAGAGAAGCGAAGATACCCTTCGGGATGAACGGCTTACACAGTTTAGACATACATTAATTTCCTTCCCCATATTTCAATCATAGACAGGGGAAGGGAGAACACTATCCGCGTCTCGCAACCCGTGCCTCATGGGAGAAGGACCCAACCCGCTGCCGGTGCTACCCCTCAACCCCTCGAGACAACAAGGCCGCCGCCGCGGCGCCCCCTCCGCAAAAAAACACACAAGCTCCACTGGGGGCTTACCTGAGTGGATGGAACGCGGGTGCGCCTTCGCCGCGCGCGCGCGCGCTCTCTCTCTCTCTTGCTCTTTCGCAGCCCAGGCGGCGCAGGATTCAATTACTTCGCTTGCCCGGAGACACACTTTTCCCCCTCTCTCTCGCTCTCTCAGTCTCTTTGCACAGGGAGTTGCATGACCGCCCCACCCACCGAGCGCCCTTCCCTGAGGTGAGAGAAAGAACAACAGAAGTCCCCGCGCGGAGAGGAGCGCTCGCCGCCTCTGCTGCTGCTGCTGCTGCTGCTCGAGAAGGCGCTGGTGGCTTCACAGCTGCGGGAGAGGAGACGAAGGCAGGCTGGTCGCTGGGAGGAGGCGATGGTGCTGGCGGCGGCTTCCTGTAGTTTCGCTGCCCTCCCCCTTTATCACTTCATCCCCACAGGCGGGGTCAGCGTGCTATTATTCACCTGCAGGAACTGAGGGAAGGGGCGGGCTGAGACTTTGAAGAGCAGGGCTGAAGGTCCAGGTGGCGGCGGCGTTACTCGCCGGGGAAATCCGTAGACTTCCTTCCTCATGGGAGGGGGACGCTAAGGCTGCAATCCTATGCTCACTTGCCTGGGAAAAAGCCCCGTTGAACACAATGGGACTTCTGAGTAAACATACAGAGGAAGGTGCTGTGAAACTGGCTCATCCCACCACGAAGTGAGCCCCGCTAAATTCGGTGAGACTTGCTTCCGAGTAAACGGTGGGTAGCCGTGAGGCCATAGGCTCAGTTTGAGCGCCTGAGACTTTAGCACAGCCTTCCCCAACATGGTGCCCTCCAGCTGTGTTGGACTACAACTCCATGGGAGTTGGGGCATGCTGGGAGTTGTAGTCCAACACATCCAGTGGGCACCACGTTGGGGAAAGCTGCTTTAGCAATTGGTGTGACAGGCGTTCATTCAACAGGCTGAAGTAGTCACTATGCTGGGAAACTCTGCATCTGTTCACTTTTCTGCCTGTCACGAAGTTGATAAAGACGCTGGAGCCCTCCCAGAAACAAAAGGAGGCTTTGGCTCATTTAGGCTGGACACTTTTAAAAAGGAGTACGCCACAGTGGCACTTCCTTCCACATAAACAAGCATACAGCTTGGCTGCTAATCTCAGAAACTATCCTCAGACTAATTCATCTGCTCTGGATTTGAAGTACTGTAATACTAAGAAAGAGCAGACTTCTGAGCCTGTCCAGAATACATTACCCTCATGACACCCAACCCCCCTCTATACCCCTGAATTTAGGGGGAAGGGCTTCTAGGTCAAAGGGTGTGGTTTCTAGGCAAGCTGGACTCTTGGCACCTTTTATTTTGGAAATTAAGCACTGGTGAAGTCACAAAGCATGATCAGTAATGAGGTAGAAGTTACAGAATCAATAAGAGTTGGAAGAGATGACAGATGGCAGTCCAGCGTCTTCTGGTTAAATACCTTGGTGGGGCTTTAGGACCCGTTTCCAGAAGCTCTTTCAGCCCCTCAACATGTAAATAAAAAGGCAGCAAGCCGTGTGAAACACAAAAAGGGCTCCTGTTGTTGGCTTATGAATCCTAGTTTGTTTGGGGGCAACAAACTAGGATCCTGGGTTCAGATATAATGCACAGCTGTTGCCTTCTGGTTTGCTTACCTGGTCATGTGCCCCAGCATGCAGCTCATTCACAGAGTAAACCAGGATTAGCCAGGAATCCTGACTTACCGGTATGTAATATGGCCAATAATTTCTGTAGAGCAACAAAAACTACTTCTCCCTTACCTCTATGATGGTCTGAATTCCTAAAGGGTAAATTTTGCTGCCTGGGAAAAAGACTATTAGTTCCTTTAAAAACAACAACTATACATACATAGTAGGCATCGTCTGTTCAGTGCCTGAAGAAAAAAATGGATTTTTCATTCCCCCCTTTTTTTTCTTTTCTTTTTTTTCCTATTTCAAGGATTATATTAGAGCGTACATATGTAAATATGCATTCATATTTTCACATATTTTTTAAAAAGTTCAAAAACTGGTACTAGTGGGTGTGGGGTTATTACTTGTCATGGACACTATCCACTAAATGTATGTATTCTAGTTATGTGATGTGTCCCATAGGTTCAAGGAAACTCAGACAAAGTTATGGATCTTATGCATATTTACTGAGTAAACATGTAATGGGACTGAACTACACCAGGTTGATAATACAGGGATTGTAGGTTACAGGCATAATGGGTAGAAAGGATTCTTTTTCATAGATTTCATAGATAGAGTTGGAAGGAGCCTACAAGGCCATGGAGTCCAACCCCCTGCTCAGTGCAGGAAACTAGAGGAGGGGTCTCTCATCCAAGTAATAACCAGGCCTGACCCTGCTTAGCTTTCCACACTCAGACAAGCTGAGCCAGCGTGAGCCACAGGCCTGTCTTATTTTTGTTTCATTTTTTAAAAAAATAGCAAAATTTCCTAATCCTTTTTTACCTTCCTCAGGCCTCTTTTTGTTTTGTTCAGCAATTATGAGTTGGTAAGGCATAGCTCACGTTAGGGACAAAAATGACATACAGCAATCTTGTATTCCCTCTCACATGGCTGGGTGTGGAAGAAGATGATAAGCCTCATGCTCTTGTTTCCAAACAGGAAGGGGAAGAAATGATGAGATCACCTTTAAAATACAAGTAAGTCAAGCAAAAATGTGAGGAGCGTTTGGTGTCATTCAGAAAACACTTATGACTATTTAGGTTCAAAGTAGTATCAAAAAAACACCCCACAACCTGCCCTCTAACACACCAGTCCTACATGTTTTGTTTTTTTACATAGGATCCCTATTAATTTCAGTGGAACTTTTCTTTTTATTTTCTTTTTTTACAGTCAGCAGGTTTAGCCCATCAGGTTAAGATGGGGTGAATACAATCACACCACCAGTTAAAAGGATATGTAGATCATAGACTATGATCCACAAATCACAAACTAGTGTATTTGTCCTTAACATAGCTTACAGACATGTACAGGTATACTATTTTTAAAAATGTAAAAAGCAGCAGCAGTCCCCCCCTTGGGTGGTAGAATATCAAGGGGTGGGGAGGGAGAGTTTAACTCTTCACCCCTTCCATCCCAAGAAGGCTATTTGCATTGGAAAGGAAGCCTCCACTGATGCCAATATATAGGTCCCTGCTGATAGCATCAGTAGTGGGTGGGTGTGTGGGGTGGGATTTTAATTTTCCAGGGGGGTGGCAGTGTTCGTCTGTTGCAGCAAAAGCAACAAAGAGTCTAATGGCAACTTAAATAACTAACAAATTTATTCTGGCATAAGCTTTCATGGACACTGTCTACTTCATCAGATGCATGAAATGTTAACCTCAAATTGGTAGATCTAGATACATATGCTGGGTGGTGGTGGTGGTGGTGTAGATGTAAACTGAGTTGTCAGAGGGAACTGAAATGCAAAACAGTACAGTGATGATTACCAGCAGTTGCCACTCACAAAATGTTGTTGGGTGATGATAACACAGTCATCATTGCAATGGTGAGCCTATTAACATATGTAGTGTGATTTTAAAAACACACATACCTTTGTCCTTATTCAACCCACAGGAAATAGAGTTGAATCTCTCTTGATGAACTGCACTTCAGCAATTTCATCCTGGTATCTGTCTTTGACATTTCTTTGTTCAAGAATGCCCACCTGAAAGTCATTCACAGAGTATCCATGGAGGTTGAAATGTCCCCGTCCCCCCAACTGGTTTCTGAACATTGCCATTCCTTATGCCAGATTTGTGTCTATTTATCTATATATTGCATAAAGACTGCCCTGTTCATCCTATGTAGAATGCAGTGCGGCACTGCTGGTAAATGATGGTGTGTACATATAACCCTATACATGTTAATTCAGACACAGAGTGCCGAGGCTACCTCAGGCAGCTGATACTGGGTGTCATGAAAGGGCAGCAAGTTGTTAGTTATTTAATTTATTATTGTGTATTTACTGCGAGGCAGAAGCATTTGTGAGATTTTCTGCCTCGGGTGCCAAAATTACTTGACCAGCCTTGGATTCTACACACCCTGGCTTGGGAGGGTTGTGTGTGTGGCATTTGCTGCTCTGCCATAAGCAGCAAAATGTTTTGGGCTGGCCCTGTTCAGCAGTAAGTCCCACTTAGTTCACTAGAGCTTAATCCCTGGCAAATGTGTATAGGAGTACAGCCTTACACTTTTTAAAGTGAAATGGTAAAAATGTTCAAATAGAGTTGGCAACTTTCTTTCTTGCAGAAATGCAGCAGGTGACGCTTTCCTCAACATCTTGTAGGCCTGCAAGTGGGTTTTATGGTGTGCTTAATTCCATTCAGTGTGAGTCCATGAAAGCTTATGCCACAATAAATTTGTTAGTCTTTAAGGCACCACGAGATCTTTGTCGCTTTTACTGTAACAGACTAACATCACTACCCATCTGGACATTCTTCCGCCTTTATAACTTCAGGCATCTTCCTACTCACAGGTGAGTCTTGTCTATTCCTCCCACCAGTCCTTCATTCTTCCCTTCAACAAGGACATCTACAGAGTCATCTCCATACTTTCTCAAAATTTCCCCTACAGCATTCAAGGATCCATATGTCTCCAGGGACCATCCTAATCAGTCCCCTTCCCTTACAAAGAGGGGAGGTTAAATCCAAATGTGCCTTGATCAGATATTGACCTGACCATGACAGTGGCCTCTCTCAACACCATCAATTGCCAGTCTTAACAGAATCCTGCCTACTGCCCAGTACTGGTCCAAGATGTTTTGCTGCCTGAGGCAAAGGACAAGATGGTACCCCCCCCCCAGTTCCACTTACAGAAGCAAATTGGGCTGGCAGTCAAATTTTACTTCCAACACTAGTGATGGGACACCATCCACCACACCTATGGGCAGCAGGCTAGCTTAGGGGGCAGAGGGCAGGTAGTGTGGCACACACAGCTCTGTCCTCCGATAGAGTGGAATGGCTGGGGGGCTTAAGAGGAATGGCCAGGGAGCTGTCACTGCTGCCCCCTGCATCCACCATCTAAGGTGGTTGCCTCACTCTGCCTAAAGAGAGGTCTAGCTCTGCCAGTGCCAAAACATAGGTCCAGTGTGTGGCCTTGAATGTGAGTTGGAGCCAATATAACCTGGTTCCATGGTTGCATATCAAGAAAGGCTCCTGTTTTGTTCCTTGCGTGGCAGTACTTTGAACAGAAACATGTTCTGCACATGTGCTACTATTTAACTGCTCATTTGCTGCTAAAATTACCACTTGATTGCTACTGCAGAGCTAGCACTTTCCTGGAAGTATTTGAGTATTAAATCTAACTACCCTAATTTACTTCTACTGCCAAGCAACAGTAAAATCTGAGCTAAACAAATAATGTAGGAAGTTCTACAGAAATATCTAAGAAGACTCACAAATGTTTGCAGTCTCCTTCCACTTTCCATCTTAACCAGATGCAGACTCCATGGTGTGGACATTAGCCAATCTTTTTTTATTATTCCCCCTGCTCTTTTTTCTTGCTTTTTTAACCATCTTGCCTGAGAAAAATTCCGGAGAACTGAAAGTTTGTGCAGTATTTTGTTATCTTTGAGTTGACCTAATAAAAGGTATTATCCTATAATGGATCTCCTTTAATGGTGGAGATGAAAACTGCTAGAACTGGTTTGTTGATATGGATCAACACAACTGCCTAAATTTTTGGACTGTCCTTGGGGATGGCTATGGGGATTGTGATTACTAGAAGCCAGCATGGATTTGTCAAGAACAAATCCTGTCAGACTAATCTGATCTCATTTTTTTGATCGGGTAACCTCTCTTGTGGACTGTGGGAATGCTGTGGACATTATATATCTGGACTTCAGCAAAGCTTTCGACAAAGTGCCTCATGATATCCTGATTAGTAAGCTAGCTAAGAGTGGGCTAGATGGAACAACTATCAGGTGGATCCACAATTGGCTACAGAATCGGACTCAAAGAGTGCTTATCAATGGTTCCTTCTCAAACTGGGGAGAGGTAACGAGCGGGGTACCACAGGGCTCGGTCCTGGGCCCGGTGCTCTTCAACATTTTTATTAATGACTTGGATCAGGAGGTACAGGGAATGCTTATCAAATTTGCAGATGACACAAAGTTGGGTGGAACAGCTAATACTCTGGAAGACAGAAACAAAATTCAAAGTGACCTCGATAGGCTGGAGCGCTGGGCCGAAAACAACAGAATGAAATTTAATAGGGATAAATGCCAAGTGCTGCACCTAGGGAGAGGAAACCAAATGCAGAGTTACAGAATGGGGGACACTTGGCTCAACAATACTACAAGTGAGAAGGATCTTGGAATTGTGGTAGATCACAAACTGAATATGAGCCAGCAATGCGATGTGGCTGCAAAGAAGGCAAATGCAATTTTGGGCTGTATTAATAGAAGTATAGCTTCCAAATCGCGGGAAGTGATAATTCCCCTTTATTCGGCACTGGTTAGGCCTCATCTTGAGTACTGCGTCGTTCTGGGCACTTCACTTTAAGAAGGACATAGACAAACTGGAGAGGGTTTAGAGGAGGGCAACAAGGATGACAAAGGGACTGGAAACAAGGCCGTATGAGGAGAGACTGAAAGAACTGGGCATGTTTAGCCTTCAGAAGAGGAGACTGAGGGGAGATATGATCGCACTATTCCAGTATTTGAAGGGATGTCACACAGAGGAGGGCAAGGATCTCTTCTCGATCATCCCAGTTTGCAGGACACGGAATAATGGGCTCAAATTACAGGAACCTAGATTCCACCTAAACATCAGGAAAAATTTCCTGACTGTCAGAGCAATAAGACAATGGAATCAACTACCTAGGGAGGTCGTGGGCTCTCCCACTCTGGAGGCATTCAAGGTGCAGCTGGACAGACATCTGTCAGAGATGCTTTGACCTGGATTCCTGCATTGAGCAGGGGGTTGAACTCGATGGCCTTGTAGGCCCCTTCCAACTCTACTTTTCTATGATTCTATGATTGTTATTATGAACACCTGCACTTCAAAATTCACCACTACACCATTGAGAAGATCAGTGCTAGTCCAACATCATGTTTCTCACAGTACCCAACCAGATGCCTCTGGGAAGTTCATAAGCAGGACTCAAGGCAACAGCCCATTCCCAGTGTTGCTTCCTGGCAACTGGTATTCAGGGTCATTACTACCTCTAAACCTGGCCGTAATGTAGCCATTAACAGATCCACCCTCCATGAATTTGTCTAATCCCATTTTCATGCCATCAGTACATTTTGAAGCAGCAAATTCCATGAATTAATAATGTGCTCTGTGAAGAAGTACTGGTTATTTTGTCTGTCCCAAGGTTCCTGTGAATCCATTTCATTTCATTGGATGACCCCAAATTCTAGAATTATGGATTATGCAGCAAAAGGGGGGGGACCCCATGAAACCAACAAACAAACCATAGTGGAATAAAATAATGGACAGCAATTACCTTGGTCAAACTACATACCCCCCCCCCCCCAAATAGCAACAAATATGAAAGAGTATTGCAAGTTGGAAGATAGCCTTAATTTATAAAAATATATATTGTGGGATACACTGTAATGATAACAAGTATTTGAGTTTAATTTGGATCAGCCATTTTGAATAGTATATGTTGTAAATTTTGAGGCTCAAATAGAGGGAATAGTGTAATATTTTGAAATGTAATATTACATTTGAAATGTAATATTACAGGCTTACAGTGCTAAACTTGTCTACTTAGAAGTATGCTACACTTAGACTGCAATCTTAAAAACATGCATAGGATTTGGATGTTAGTTTTGCAGGACTTGCTTCCTTCTCAGGATTGCAGCCTGAAACTCACTTTTATCCCAAAGAGTTCATAGGATCATCTATTGTTCCAGTGTTTTTATCCATAGACATATAAACGCTTATTTAAACATAATTCTAGAGGTAAAAAGAAAGCAGAAATCCTAATTTATGAAATATTTTAATGATTTCTCTCTCAGGTCACTCTTTTCACATCCTCAAGAGCTCTTTGCCCCAAATACTTACCTAATCGCTTTGATAATGAATAAGTGTTTCTTTTCTTTCTTTCTTTTATTGGATTTATACCTCACATTTCCCCCCAGCATGGAAATTAAGGCAGCATACTAGGGGTGCCCAGGCCTTGACCAGACCCACACCTGCTTAGGTTAGCAAGTTGGCAGCGTCATGTGCCCTCAGACCATCCCTAGGACTAAGGCTGCAATCTTATTGTGAAGGATCAGCAACAGGATCCTTTGCGTGAGTTCGGCAATTATAGGGTTAACCGGCAATGAGATACGGTCTGTATCGGCTTTCGCGTACAAGAGGAAAAACCACAGCCCTTTAAATGACCAAATAAGGCTTTTATTTGTTTATACAATAACACAGACGGAACTAGCAGCTCTTTAGGAATACTACGCTGTCAACACGACCTTAGCTGACCCCCGTCGTACCCAATGAGCAGGCTCCCAGGCTAGCAGATTGAATCAGGTCAATATCCTCAGATCAGAGACAAGACTCTAGTCAGTTTCAGCCTAGCTCCCGATCAGCGCTTCGTGGATGAGAACGGTGTACCCGGACGGCTTGCTTTAAGGTGGATCTGGTCCTGGCGTACCCGTGGTTCCCAACAACCCTCTACCGGAAGGGAGAGGGGTTTTCTACCCCGGATTTCCCACTCTCCCCGCTCTCTAGGTCAGGTGGGGGCTTATGCCTGCCCCTTCGTTTCAGGTGGGCTTATTCCTGCCCGGGAAGAAGGTGACGTAGTGGTACTTTGCAGCTCTTTGAGACTGCCCTGCTCGTTGATGGCCCTTGATGGTCCTTCCTGGACTTTTGTGGATCTCCACCGAGGCCCTCCTTTGTTGGGGTTGACGACTTGTCTGGTTGCTTCCCCGGTTCCCCCGGTGATCTCATCCCTCCTCCCTCGCCCCCTCCCTTAGGGGAATGTGTGTGTGTGCGTGTGTGCAAACTGGTGTTTGGGCTTTCTCCACACTTATATTCATTTACCTGGGAGTAAATCCCACTGAATACAATGGGGCTTTCTTCCGAAAACACATACAGGATTGCATTGTAAGGCACACAAACCTTAAAACGTAAGTATGAATGTGCATAGCAGTCATCCATGAACACAGTAGTTTATAAGGATGATCGTATGATTACTATCAAGGAAAGGTCACTGTGGCAGTATGTGAATGCATGTGACTGACACATACAGGAAAACAACAATGGCAGCTCATAGGTTTAGGTGCTTCATGAGTTTCAACTGTTTGAAACATGAGCATCCTATTTCTACTTCTTTAAAAAAAAATAATCTCAACATTTACTACTGCTTTATATTCTTTATATAGCACTTCTGATCAGTAAAATGTGATGTCATTCATCCACACAAAAACAACACTGTAAGGAAGGTCACTGTTCTTCCCATTTTACAGACACAGAACCAAGACCACTAGGATTGCCAAAACTACATCAATCTTTATTGCTTTAGCCAATTGCCATCACAAATACATAATATAATTCCAGAATAAAATCTACATAAAAAGTTACAAAAATGACGTTATTTACAATTAAGAACAATAAAACAAACACACAGGAACCCTGACACAGTTTCCCTCCTTGGTAACCACACATAGTTTCCCCTGGCAACCCCTGTCTGCATAATCCCCGGGGGGGGGGGGGGGAACAGGAGATACAAGACTGGCCAGACAGGTAACACGCATATCCTCAATGGGGCACATTGGCCCGAATCCACAAGAAGAAGCATGGAACATCAGGAAGTGCAGGGCAGTCTCAAAGAGCTGCTAAGTATTCTCAGAGGGCATGATAAGCCCAAAGGCGCCACCTGTTCCCTGGCAGGAATAAGCCCACCTGATCGTAAAGGGGCAGGAATAAGCCCACCTGATCACCCAGGGGCGGGGAAGGGGCGTGCAGGGTAGAAAACCCCTCTGCCAGCTCCACACAGGTTGTTGGGAACACGGGTGAGCTGATATCTTCCAAGTCCAGCCCTGGCTGGGTCAAGCAGTTCTCTTCCCCGAGCACGGACAGGGCTCGGAGTCAGGCTAGGCAACCAAGAGGCTGGACGGCGTAGAGTCTTTGGTGCAAGGTAACTCATTGCTGCAGTATGCTAGCCTGTTTATATTATATTGTTTATATTATAGTATTCCTAGAAGTCTATTAGTTCCACTCCATTAACCTTGTAGTAAATAAAGCGTCTATTCTTTGATGCAAATGGACTCCTGTGCTTTTTAGGTCCTGGCTGAGTTTAAATTGCTTTAAATTGCTTTGACGGGCTATATCTCAGTGCCGGTTAACCCGTTAAGTGCCGAACTCATGCAGAAGACCCAGTTGCTGGTCTTCCACACCCTCCTTTTATTAAACATCATCATCTTGACAATTAATCATTCAATTGGCCCATTTCTTCTTTAAAGATAAAACTGCACTTTAAAATCGGCAAAATCAAATATAATCCTGTATGTCGGGTTTGTAAGGAGAAATACTAATATTTCCTCTCCTGCCTAGCTTCTTTTATCCTCCAACCACTTTGTAATGAATTTCTGCCTAAGGGAATTATACAAGTTCAGTGTAACACAATGTGTTCCAAGGTCTTCACCTCAGACTGAGCACATAAGCACAGACACTCTTTCAGGGGATTGTCCCAGTGGAACAGAAGGAAAGCTATTCATTCTTGCTACAGTGAATGCCCTTTGCAGTTTGGGGTATGTAAGCTTAGTTATATACATAGGGAGGGCACACCTGATATCCAGTCTTGGGTACAGAGAAGATGTTCTTAGTATATTTATCTCAGCCAGCAATTCATGAAAGCCCAAGTCCAGTACACGTTGCCTCACCTGATCTAAAGCGTTCCTCTGGTCCTGTGATAACAGAAAGACAGAGGAGAATCCTAACATTGCTATCAGCATGGTAACAGATTTAATCCAGCCATTACACAGAATACAAGTCATTGCTAGCTTGGAAAGTTTTGGGTTGCTTCCAAAGGATAGTTTGATCCTATGATTTACCAAGGTTATCAACTTTGGTAAATTAGTTTCAGCTCATAGCAAGGAAGAAGGTATACCATATAGAATCTGGAGTATTATTCTAAGGAATTGATTTTGCATGGTCTCAAACATCGATTGCCAAATCTAAATTCTAAGAGGGCTTCCGGACTGAAGGATATAACAGATGAGAAAAGCATCCCTTGTTCAAGGCCACTAGGATTGCCCAATCTGAGAGGGACCTCAGGAAGAAAAAAAAGTTTCATAGAAAGGGGAGCTTCACCCTCTCCCAGCCTCAGCATTGTTGTGAGGATGAAGGAAATAATAAACTGCATTTGGTGGAACAAAGCTGCCATAGGGATCATAGAGCAGCCTTCCCCAACCTGGGTCCCTCTTGATGTTTTGCACCACAACTCCCATCAGCCCCAGGCAGTAGGGCCAATTGTCAGGGATGCTGGGAGTTGTAGTCCAAAACATTTGGAGGGCCCCAGGTTGAGGAAGGTTGTCTTAGACAGCGGTAGTAAATGCTGAATATGTCCGATATTTTTAATCACTGGGGGAAAAACATGCATGCTCATGTTTTAAACATTGCTGAGCCAGTGTTTGATACTTGAAAGTTTGCCCAATTCCTTCTCAAAGGGCCTTGTGAAGAAAAGCATGTGACTGTACCTGTGTTTTCCCTAACAAAGGAAATGTGAATAGTTAAGCCTCCCAGCCTCTCCTGCAGAAATATGCATGATAACTCAAGGGGCCAGAGATGCTTCCCCTCCCCATATCTCCCTCTCATGGATGCAGCCTCTTGGCCTCCAATACTTTGTGCATTTAGATGTAAATGACCGGGGGATCTATCAGGTAGGGTCAAGAAATCACCCTCTTTGTACCTGGCAAGGACTAAACAGACCCTGATTGGCCAAAAGGGATCAGGCTATCCAAGGGGGGGGGGGGGAAGCAGAGCCCTAAGAAGATCGACCCCCCAGGCAGTGTAAGTGCCTGGGTTACTAGTGAAGGAACTAGCTTTTGTTGTTTTGTTAGCTCTGACTGTGTGTACCAAAGTAATTCCCTATTTGTTCTTTTCCCTTCCTTCCCACCTCTTATTGTACCTTGTTTAACCCTAAATAAACTTTCCTTGTTTTACCCTACACTCTCTATCGGTTCAGTGCTAATTCCAGGGTCTAGTTAGACCAAGGGCCCAGGCCCGGAGGGTCTTAGTCTCAAGGCGACATAGTCAAGGGTGGTAGTTCGGCGCCTTTGCTCTCTCACCTTGAAGTAAAGGACCGGCGGTTGCAGTCCTTCACAGGCCTTTACTTGCATTAATACAATTGAACTGCAGTTTGTAAAAGATATTATAGCCATGTGAAGCCTGAACAGCATCAGGGCAGCAGGGGGGCGAGAGTTTAAAACCCTCCTCTCATTGTCCCAATTAAAATCCTATCTCCCCTCGCCTGCACACACACACACACACACACACACACACTACTGATGCTATCAGGAGGGACATACCGGTATATATTGGCATCAGTGGAGGCTTCCTTTCCAATGCAAATAGCCTTGGAGGATGGAAGGCCTGAAGAGTTACACTCCCCCCCCCCCCCATATTCCACCACCCAACCCAGGGCTGCTTTTTACATTTTTAAAAAATGGTATGAATGAATTTCACTCACACAATTAATGTCACCTCTAGTTTGACTTTAATTAAATAGAGTCAATAAAGGACTTATTTTGGCAGGAGCTGAAAATCTCTCCAGAATCTCCTGGATGTCCCTTCTGAGTCTCTTCTGCATTCCCTTGGGATCTAGCAGGGCTCTTTCCTCCCTCTCTTATTATTATTATTATTATTATTTTTTACTGGTGCTCAGAATTTCAGTTACAGCACTCTGATGATGATACCCAACAATTACATTACCTTTCCGTGACTGACCTGTTGTCCAGTTCGTTCTCTCCAGTGCTCTCTCTGACATTTCTTCTTGGATAATTTGATGCTGTCTCAAATAGAAGATTATGAAGAGATTTGGAGAACTGGGTTTGTTTGTTTTTACCAGCTGTAACTCTCTCCACTGCTCAGGTAGGTGAAAAATTTCTTTCCGTGAAATGGGGCTTACTTGTTATGGATACAGGAGCCCTCTCAGATTTTGGGACTCCACAATCCAAAACTTCATCTTTGTACTCTTCTGTTTGAGACAGCTGCAAAATATCTAGAGAAAACCAGTATACTGATGTATCACAGAGTTCCCTGCTCCCCCACCAGATTTCTTATGGAACCACCATTTGCATGGGATTCTTGTAGAGAGCATCTCAGCTATCCTATTTCTCGCCCAAGATTCCAGGTACATTGTTTGGTTTCCTGCTTACACACAGGCCTCAGTTGCCCCTGTCCCTTCTTGTGGGGGGAATGAGAATGAGTCATTTCCACCCATATGCCTTCTTGGACCCTCTTAACTCCTGTGGAGACACACATTACCAGAATATTAAGGGCTATCAGCAGCCCTTTGTCAGGTCTTAAGAGGTACTTGCCTCAGGTAGAGATATAACCTACACTGATATCTCTACTCATAGAACTCTGATAGGAAATCCATAGCAACCATCAGTTTATAGCACCAGTTGCATTTTGGGAAGTAGGTGAAGCTTTTCTTACAGAAAGCAACGCTGAGATTTGGAGTCACTCTCCTTGTGCCTTTCATATGGATTATGGTTTAAGAATGCTTTACTTAGTTACAAATCAATACATATTGTATATACATAGTTCTTATTTGCTTTATAAAGTCTCCACCTTAAGCAAGTCCCATTCACTCAGAAGCAAATCTATTTTATATTATTGCTGTCATGTAAACCAATTCACTGTTCTGCATTTTGTTGACAGTAAAACAAAAGCAGGCCTGGATAAATAAAGGTGGCCCATGGAGATAGAAATTCTTGTTTAATACCCTGTTTTATTAGAACTTCAGTCTAAGAAGGACTTGAGGCCAATATGGTCTTCCAGATTTGCATCACAGTAGGAACATGATGAGCTGTAAATCCAGTTGGACAGGTCATTTTAAGACATTTGCAGCTACAGCAGCCAAAGTAAACCTGGCTTTTGAAAAAAAAAGAAAAAAAAGAGGAATGTTTATTACTGGATATCAGCCTTATGTAAACATTTGAATTCTGTTACTTAGTGAGCACATTTTCTTACAGCTTGACCCTAAGCATGTTTACTGAGAAGTAAGTCCCACTGAATAAAATGGAGCTTACTTCCAAGTAAATGTGAATGATCCCCTGATGTTGTAGCTGCCATCACTGCAGCATTTGGTCCCTGTGTTTTTAGGTGCTTCCAGGTGGAAGGGTGCTTTTAGGTGGAAGGGTCCTAGCAATAACAATTAGAAGGCATTGTGCAGCTCTTCTGTCTTTTCTTCCTTAATGGATTTTCCATGGTGATTTTTTTTAAAAGGCAGAAAAAGTGGTGGGAAAACACAGGAGGGTTAGGAGAGGCAATGATGTCAGGATCAGGAACCCCCATAAAATTCTATGAATCAGGCAAGGCAATCTACTATATAAAAGTAAATGTTTGTCCTTTTGTCCGTTTGTTTGTACGTGGGTCCTCGCGGCGGGTTTGCGTCGCCTTGGCTCCTACCCGGTTGGACGGATCCACCCCAAACTTGGAACACATACTCCCCATCACCCAAGGACAAAGACTGGTGGGTTAAAATGTCCGAAAAACCGTTGCCACACCTGTACGGCCCAAAATAGATGAGAGCCAATGGCGTTGCTTGGAATGCTCGCAGGGGCCATTCAGGAGGCGTTATGCAAATAGCTCCAACAGGCACATGGAATGTTGGTATGCACTGCCTCCACAGGGGCCCAATCAGAGGCGGATATGCAAATCTCTCCTACATCCAAACAGAATGTTCACATGAACCACAGCCGGGACAGCAGGGATTTGATTGCGTAGTCCCGGGGGGGGGGGGGAGGCAGGGATTTCATTGTTGCATAGTCCCAGGGGGGAGGGGAAGCAGGGATTTGATTGTGTAGTCCCGGGGGGAAGGGACACAGGGATTTCATTGTGTGGTCCGGGGGGGGGGACACACAGGGATTTCATTGTTGCATAGTCCCGGGGGGGGGAGGGAAGCAGGGATTTCATTGTGTAGTACTGGGGGGGCATTGTTGCATAGTCCCGGGGGCGGGAAAGCAGGGATTTCATTGTGTAGTACCGGGGGGGGGGGCACAGGGAATCATTGTTGTGCAGTCCCGGGGGAGGGGGGAAGCAGGGATTTGATTGCATAGTCCCGGGGGGGGGGGGGAAGCAGGGATTTCACTGTGTGGTCCGGGGTGGGTGGGAATTCATTGTTGCATAGTCCCAGGGGGGAGGGGAAGCAGGGGTTTGATTGTGTAGTCCCGGGGGGGGGAGCTGGGATTTCATTGTGTAGTACTGGTGGGGAGGGAAACAGGGAATTCATTGTTGAATAGTCCCGGGGAGAGGGGAAGCCGGAATTTCATTGTGTAGTCATGTGGGGAAGCAGGGAATTCATTGTGCAGTCCTGGGGCGGGGGGGGGGGGACGACGACAGGGATTTCACAGCGGACAGCTACCTTAAGGAATTTCGAACAAAGAGTGCCTATAGGAAAAGGACGACCCGGGCAACGCCGGGTAAAAAAAAGCTAGTGGTCAATAAAAGCCTAGTCTGGTGGAAGCACCCTCTGTTATTTGGTGTGGTGGTGGTGGATGGTGACTAGCTGTTCAGGTGGGGCTTGTCTGTAAGCAAGGACAGGCCTACTACCCAAGGCCTGTGAGAAGGGAGCATCATCATTGTCCATGATGGGCTGTAAGTCATTGATGACATATTTGAATGGTTTTAGCTAGGAGCTACAGGTGACAACAAGTAGTAAATGGTCTGCAATGACTACAGCTGGATACTCCTGTAGAAGATGAGAGACATTTTGGTGAAAAGGCATTCATTCCTCCTCCCACCCCATTGCAGATGTTGTAAGCTAGTGGATACAGACAGCTCTATGTGTCTGTAAAATCAAGAAAGACTGCAGTTTGACTGAGACACTAGCCGTATTCAGGCATTCTTGAAAGGCCTTAGCCCAACACACGAATGAGCACAGGGCAACAGCAAGTGGCTCCGTTCCACACGTCATCTACATCCCGTAGCCCCTCCCCAAGGGATCTGCGTGTACAGCATGAATGTCTGCAGGGGTGTATGCAGAGAGGTACCTTTGCACTGTACACATGGATGCATGGGGGAGGGGTTATATGATGTACGTGGCATTGCGGACAAAGCAACTCACTTCCCACTGGAGTGTTGGGGTAAGTCCTTTCATAACCCCTGAACAGGGCTTCACGGGGAGTTGAGTTTGGGTCCTGTACACTAACAGCCTTTTGCTGGCTGCCTCTCTAGACAGCTGATATGGGAACAGTTTGTTTAAAAACAAACAAGCAAGTGAAGCCTGGTGTTTGTTTGCTTCTAATGCCTTGGGTGGGGCAAATCCACTGGCCCCAGCTTATTCCCCCCCTTTCTGCTTCTCTGTGCTGCTGACTCTGATGGGTAGCAGTTCTGCAGGTGGAACTGAAGAGCAGTGTAGTGTTCACAGATGAGTGAAATGGAAATCATGCCCTGGGCTGTAATTGGCAAAAAGTATTGTATGTATAATAAAAACAAATTCCTTGTGGTTCTTTGAAGTTAAATAGTACCAGGATGGTCCTCCTTCCTTGTCAGTGCAACTATTTTGCCTACAGAGATTGTTGATATAGTTAATCTCCTATTTCACTCTTGCTGTCCTCTTGGCCTACCATGTCCCTGATTTTCCATTGCTCCCAGGCTCCTTACAACAGGCACATAGCACCAGCCTATTTGTATGGCTATGTGAAGGTAGCAGAGGGGATGTATACGCTATGGCCAGCACTTGCCTATTGTTCTTTCTCTGTCCCCGCACATAAAGGATAGGAACATAGAAACCTAGGAAGCTGCCTTATACTGAGAGGGACCTTGGGTCCATATAGCCCAGTATTGTCCAGGGATGTTGAAGAGTCCTTGGTCTCGAGTCACAAGTCGAGTCACGAGTCTTTGGACCCGAGTCTCGAGTCCGAGTCCTTGGTCCAAAATGGTGACTCACGAGTCACGAGTCACGAGTCCCTCCCAAAGCTGACTCCACGAGTCCCTCCCAAAGCTGACTCCACGAGTCCCTATTAAAATCAATGGGGGTTTTCCCCAACAAAATAAGGCTACTTCAGATGTGTGGCTTAAATAAATTCTAGGCACAAGTGTGCCTTTTTATTTCAAAACTCTGCAACTGATTTTGGCAAGAACAGACCAGGCAGACAAACCCAAAATAACCAGGCAGGCAGAGGAGGCAGGGAACCCCAAAGCAGGCAGGCAGAGGCCTTTGTCTTGGACAATTCAAACTGTGGAACTGGTTAAGAAGAGACCAGGCAGGCAGAGGAGGCAGGGAACCCCAAACAGGCAGGCAGAGGCAGCCAAACCCAAAATGTCTGAAAGGTTGCATTTTAGAAAAATGATTTTAAAAAATAAACTTGCTGTACTTCCTAAAACTTATCCATGTTGCATTTGAGGAACATGATTTTTTCTAAATGTTTGGCCCCCATTCTGAAACGGTGAGATCTCATCACAATTCCACCCTCACTGAACACCCGCTCCACTGGTGATGAACTTGCTGGAACCAGAAACACACTCAGAGCAGCCACACAGAGTAATCTCAGGTCCTTCTTCTGCCTCTCCCAAGTACGCAACACATCAATCAAAATAAATCTTGACACACTGTTGGGGCTGCACTCCTGGTAGCTGTCCATAGTGGCCGAGCAGTGGCACACTTCGCTTCCATGCGCTCTTCGCCGGCAATCACGCTCCTCTCCACTCCTTCTGGCACAGCCCAGGGATGTTGAAGAGTCCTTGGTCTCGAGTCCCGAGTCGAGTCTCGAGTCCCATTAAAAATATTGGGACTCGAGTCCGAGTCGAGTCAGAGGGGGGACTCAGTTCGACTCACGAGTCGAGTCCTCGAGTCCGAGTCCCCATCCCTGGTATTGTCATCACTGACTAGCAGCGGATCTCCATGGATTCAGGCAGGCCTATAGCTTCGGTTATTGGGCAGTATAGAAATGTAATCAATAAACAAAAATTTAAAAATAAATTCTTTCCTCACCCTTCCTTGAGATGCCGGGGATTGAACCTGAGACCTTCTGCATGCAAAGCATGTGCTCTACCACTGTACTATGGCCCCTCCTTTAAAGGCAGGTATCCCAGCCTCTACCAGAAGATAGGAGATCACTTAAGAATGAATTGCAGGTGCTAAAGTGCTGGGCAGCACCATTCTTTCTAGCAGCACACTTACCAAAACAGTGCCTGCACTATTTCTCTATTTATATTTACCGTATGTATTACATTTCTATACTGCTTGCTAGGAAATGGCAAGCAGCAAGCATAGCAGAATGATAAGATCAAGGAACTAGACACACTCTAGTTACAGATTACTCATGAGTCACTCGTAGGTTTCTCTCATATATGCAAATTAATGCATGTTGGAAAAAGTCACTCCTCTGAAGAGTGTGTGTGCTCATAGTAGCTTTCATCCCCATATAGTACAATGCTGGATGAGAGAGAGAGAGAGAGAGAGAGAGAGAGAGAGTTCCACAAATCATTCAGAAACCAGTGGGAGAACATTTCCCTGGGCACTCTGCTTGGACTTGAACACTGCCATTCTCCTACAAAGGAATTTCAAGGGGAGCATGAAGTAGCTGAATTAGAACTTAATAAAATTTGATTCTAATCATTTGAGCATGAATAAGGACAATGATTTCCTGTCCCACTGCTGGAAACCATCATACTTACCTATGCCCAAAGGAATAGAACTAATTAGCATAGCAATGCTAGGATTATTGTGCTATTATTACTATTGTGGTCACCATATTTTGCATGCATTTAAGCTTTGATTGAATTTTCACCATCTGTATCCAGAATTAATGATGTACGTACCTATCTGCAAAGGCTCCAAATCTAAGCACACTTACTACCATTAATCTCAGTGAACCTTAGTTCCGTGTAAGCAGCCAAGACCGTGCTGAACAAATCGCATAGAAGGTAGAATTTCACCAGTCGTGGCTTTCCCCATCAGAACGCTCTCCAAGTGAGAAATCCTTCCTTCTAAGAACTCCAGAAGGAACAGGATCTTTCTGAGGTTTGGCTCTACCTCTAAAACCATTTCAGAGGTGCTCACAAACTCTGACTGCATCACACCCAGAAAGAACTAGAGCCATGCTGGCTGGGTATGCTGGGAGCTGTAGGCCAGCAACATCTGGGGACCCAAAGTTGGAGAGCCCTGAGCCCTGGGGACCCAAGGTTGGAGAGCCCTGATCCCATCCTCTTAGGACTTCCTACATTTTTTTCCTGTCTGTTGCTCATGATTACTCTGGTCCATGACCAGGCCAGTTCTCTGTAATCTGGGGGCAGTGAGGCTGCCTGTTCTAGAAGGTCACCACTTGAAAAATCAGATGCACAGCCTGGATGTGGCCCTCCTTGCTGCTGGAGTCGTAGGTAGCAGCAGCAGTGCCAGGTTTGCATTTTATCATCTTTGGATACTCCAACTGTCCCTACTTGTCTTTTGGGGGTAGTGCTGAAAATATTTTGTTAGAGTATGCTTATATGAACTAGATTGTACTAGTACTCTTACACAGGGAAAATGGCTTTAAATAGCCTTGATGGGCTGCTCCTCTTCCTCCTCCTCCTCCTCCTCCTTTTCTTCATCTATCCTTTTGGTATCAGGCAAAGACATACTTATTTTCCCAGGCATTTGGACATTAGTTATAGCCCAATTATTGTGGGCTGCTTTTGTGGTGTTCATTCTAGGTGAGGGGAGATCTTGTGTATTGTGGGTGAACACTTTTCTTTTCGTATTGTTTTAGATTATGTTTTTATGGTGTTTATTTTTATTTGTATCAACTCTATGATCTATGAATCTATCTATGAATCCTATGATTTATATTGATGGGGTGTGTGTTTCTGTTAAATTAATTACGGATTTCTGTATTAGTGTGTGTAAGTCGCGCCAAGAGTGCTTTTTGTGGTGGGAAGTGACACACAGATTTAATAAATTATTAATAATACTAATACTACTAATAAATGTTAATACTAAAAAATAATAAATGTCTTTCAATCCCCACCCCACTACTTTCTATCCAGATAATAAAGGCTTCTGAATGTGCTTTAAGTTGCAGCTGTACATCAACAATATCTATTGTGAGCTTAAACATTCACAAAGCTGTGGTGGTCACTGTTAATAACACAGTTGTCCCTGTCATCTCCTTCTGATCTCACTATTTACAACCCTAACCCTCCCCCCCCCCTTTATGAGTTGTCCATCAGCTTTCTGTGAATGATTTTCTATTACTGTGTGGGTTGCCTGAGGCACGCCTGGGCAGAGCCTTGGGCCTGTTAGTTTGCCCAGAACCCTCCCTTTGTTAAGGAGATGAACTTTTAACAAAGGCTAAGGAAATAGCCAGAGACTCCTTCTGGAAGGGGGAATGTTTTTCTTCCTCCACCTTCTCCTCCTTCCTTTTCTGGGGAAGCTGTGACCCAATTTGCACGTAAAGGCGGCAAATAGTGCATTAATTAACCCAAGATTTGCCGGGGTAGTGTGTCGCAGCCATTTTGAATATGCAACCTCTGATCCGGCCAATTGGCTATTGCTCTGTGACATGTAAACCCAGACACTATGGGTTAATCATAGGTTAAACAACCCACAGTTAACCTATGATTAGTTCTTAGGTTAACTGTGGGTTGTTTAACTCACAATTAACCCATAGTGGCCGGGTTCACATGAGTGTGCAAAGAACCACTTTGCACACTCAGAGATATCTAAATGTTATATATTATTATTTCTTTGGCAAACTACTAATGAGAACAAAGCCACCATGGAGGGATCCATTTTTAAAGTGGGAGGGAGATCTTTAAAACAAGGAGTTTCCTGCACAATGTGGGGAAAGTAGGCTGAAAGTTGTGTTTGACTGAAATAATGGCATATTCCTCCTCGGTTTACCCCTTCCTACCATTTGTTGTCGCCTCTATATTACATTTTAGATTGTAAGCTCTTTGGGGCAGGGAACTGTTCTCTTTTACTTTGTAAAGCACCATGCACATTGATGGTACAATGATAATAATGAAAACAACAGCAATCACCACCATCATCATGGGTCTGGAGATCAAAGTGGCTTCAGAGTGGTCAGAGCCCTTAAATGGTTAGAGCATCCTGGGGTGGGTGGCTATACCCTTGGCCACACCCTCATGTTGCCTGGCCACACCCTCTTTATCACACCTTCATGCTGCTTAACCATACCTCTTACAAATTCACATGTGTGTCCCTATTTTCATCTGTGAAATGCTAGAGGGTATGTCATACTTTGATAAAGAACTTCTTGTTCTTGGGTAGGGCAGGGGGAAGCCTTTCAAAACAATTGCCCTTTAAGCGTTGATTTTAAGGACAATTGTTTTAAAATTTAAGATATTGGCTGTCCTTGGCTCTCCTCGTCAGCCTTTCACTCCATGCAGTTACAATTTCAATTGCATGGAGCAGGAGACTGGGGGGACACCTGGTGACTCCACCTTCGTGTCCCCATTAAATGCAAGCTTAGGGCTTCCGTTCAGTGCAAATTTTATCGTTTGCTCTGCAAACTTGTTTAAACACCACTTCTGAAATTCTTCATTCGGGTTGCAAACATGTTGCTTGCATCTGTCAAAATGACCTCCTCTGTAGGGTCAAGCAATCTCTTGATAGCTGTTGGTGCTGCTTGTTTAATGGGCTGGGCTGACTGGGAACTATTGAAGCCACTGAAATTTGTGATGCAGCCCATCTTCAGAAAAGGGGGTGGGGGGAGGAGGTGGACATAGTTGACCTGGGTTGGGATTCCTCTATTTATACCTGGCAATTACAGTAATATCTTGGATTGCAAGTAACTTGGTTTGAGAGCGTTTTGCAAGACAAGCAAATTTTTAAATATTTTTTTTATTATTTTTTTTACTTGATATACAAGCGACGTCTTGCAAGACAAGTACTGTAGTACGGCTTAAATTAAAAATCTCTGTACAATTTTTTTGGGGGGGATTTCATTTTGATATAAGAGTGTTTTGGATTACAAGCACGTTTCCGGAACGAATTATGCTCTCAATCCAAGGCATGACTGTATTTTCAAAAACTTAATGCTTTGTTTCGCAATTTTTTCTGGGGTTCCTCGTCTCCACGAATCCCTTTGAAAAGGATGCAACTTTCAACTAAAGAATGTGGGTTTGGTTTTTCCAGATCTTGCTTTATATCATAGTGCTTTTTTGTTGACTAGTTCTAAAATCTGGTCTTTTCGATTTACCGTAGATTAGATTATCCACCTTGGTCAGTTTTGGAATCCTTATGTCTGGATCCTCTCTCCAAATGGATGGCATTAGGGTCTCGCTACACTAAACGGATATGGTGCCTCTAACACACTTATGGAATGGTTGATTTCTAAAATTTATACCCCACCCTTCAGTGGCCGAATGGTATTCCCAGGGCACCTTACAAAAGGGTAAAAAAGTACAATTATAACACAGATATAACAATAAACAAACAAGCTTTAAAACTCCAATCAATAACAACTCAGTTGTGGCATGGACTGCTTTCCCCCTCTTGGGCAGGGGTAGGCAACCTGGTGTCCACCAGATGTTTTGGACTACAACTCCCAGCAGCTTCAGCCAGCATAGCTAGTGGTTAGAGATTATGGGACATGAAATCAAAAACATTTGGAGGACACCAAGTTACCTACCCCTGCTTTTGGGAATTAAGAGCATTAAGAACCCTGCTGGATCAGACCAAAGGCCTATCTAGTCCAGCATTCTGTTCACACACTGGCCAAGTAGACGCCCATGGATAGCTCACAAGTGGGACATGATCGCAATAGCACCCTCATGCTTGTGTTCCCCAGGAACTGGTGTACGTATGCATACTGCCCCTGATAATGGAGGTAATTAATACATACCGGTAGTCATCATGACTAGTAGCCATTGATAGAGGTATCCTTCATGAATTTGTCTAATTCCCTTTTAAAGCTGTCCAAGTCAGTGGCCATCACTACAACTTGTGGTGGCGAATTCCATAGTTTAACTATGTGCTATATGAAGAAATATTTGGCAGAGAAGAACCACTGTTGCTTCAGGTGATGGTCAAATGTTGGCTGAAGGAGTTGGAGCTGGCCACAGATGATGGCCTTTTGTGGCCCCCTGCTGCCAGGCTATCCACCTGGGATTTATTATTATAAATTTATTTATTATTATTTAGTATGTTATTCTGTGATGTGTGAACCGAGACACTGACTGGGTTTCCATGATCAGGGAAGAAAAAGAAGCCGCAGTGGCTTCTTTTCCCCACCCTGCTCGCAGCATAGTGGGGGACAGCATGGATAATTTGATTATGGGCCAGGGAATACAAAACAATAAACAAACAAGATTGTTTGTTAAATACAAACATAAATACAAATGCCCAAAATTAACATTATTAACAATAACAGAAAAAGTAGTTTGTTTTAAAAAATACTAAAGAATTGATTGTGAATTTATTAACAGCAGCTAAATTAAGGATAGCTAGGAAATAGAAAGTTCAACATGTCTTTTCAATTACCGAGTGGTACAAAGGGGTATGGGATATCGCGCTAAACGATAAATTAACTTGCAATATCAAATGCCAAAAAGGACAATTGGAGAAAAACACTTTTGTGAACATTTGGGGCTAAATTTCTGGATTATGTGTTGGTGAAGGGGAAGGGGAATGAACCTTGTCAAGATTTGTTACATACTGTATTTGGAATATAGAATAATATCTGATATATATTTTTTGGGAAATATAACTTGGTCCACAATGTGGTGCACAATGTTTATGTTGTATTTCTTTTTATTTTGTTATTAGTTGTATGATTGGAAAAAATTCAATAAAATTTAGATATCTGAGTGTGCAAAGTGGTTCACAGGCCCACCCTGCAAGCTCCTTTTCTCCACTCAGAAAAAAACAGGGGGGCTCTGTTGTACTTTATTAAAAAAAACCAAGAACAACAACACTGTGATTGAACAATAATGCCAAAATGGAATGATGATGTTTGTTGCTGCTATTTGAGGTGGTTGGGATTTTTTCTTTCTCTTGGTGTGTGTGTGTTTTCTGCTAAAAAATTAATTTTTTTAAATTTCTAATGTATTAAAAAAAAAAAAACAATCCAAAATCCCTGCAGAATAATCCTAATCATTACTGTAGAGAACTTTCTCCATGGCACTTCAGCATGTATTAGAAAAAGACTTTCACATGGGGTTCACAGGTAGAGCCAAGTGAAATTTACCACTGCTCTGAAAGTAAGTCCTATTACATTCAATGGGACTTACTCACAGAAAAGTGTGTATATTTTAAAGCAATCTACAACACTGACCATCACATCTTGTGGCAGCAAATTGATTATGCATTGTGTGAAGAATTATTGTGTGACAGGGATAATTGTGAAATGCTGCTCCTTGCTAGAAGAGGTTGCAGCAGCAGTGCCAGTGCTAGATTACTTTTCCAGAATTATATTATTATATAATATCTTATATATGATCATTATCATTATATTATATATTATTTTATAATATTTTATAAGTGGCTTTTGTAATATTTTTTTTACCCTAAACCCTTAATTGTTGATATCTGGTGTTTTACATGGGGGTGGTCAAGTTATTGCAGGGCAATCCCTTTCTTTTTGTTTTAAAATCGTCAGGGTTGGCACAAATTCAACAGGTGAAGCTAACCCACCCACCCACCCCACACCCCCAAACATGGAGCTTCGGAGAGAAGGGCAACATTCTTACATTTCCTTCTGACACTGTAAACTCACCTGTTAGAAGCAAAGAGTCAGCTCTGTTAGGAAATGAAATTTGTGGCAATATAAAGATAGGAATCATGTCCAGGCCAGCTGGTGCCACCTCCACCTCCTTTTCTTTTCCGGAGTGGACACGGACACACACACACATGCGCGCGCGCACACACGCACATCCTAGCGTCTGTTCCCTCCCTGCTTACTGTTTCTTAAAGGGGCCATAAGCAAAATTGCAGCTAAGCTAAAAGTTTAAAGCAGCTTGCCGGAGGCACGGGAGAATTTGGGACTTTGCATAATAAAATAAGAAGCTGTGATGGCTTAAGGCAGGGGTCTTCAAACTAAGGCCCGTGGGCCACATCCGGCCCGCCTTGCCTTTTTATCCGGCCCGGCGGCCAATCGGAGTATTCATTAATGCCAGGAGTATTCATTAATATTCCCCCTTCTTCCCTCCCCATTCCTTTTTCCTTGTGTGTCGTGTCTTTTTAGATTGTGAGCCTCTGGGCAGGGACTGTCTTGTTAATTGCTGTAAACCGCCCAGAGAGCTTTGGCTATTGGGCGGTATAAAAATGAAATAAATAAAATAACTTTCCATTTAAGGGGGAAAAAATTCACCGCTATCAAGTAAAAAAAAAAAAGGACCCAGGTCCTTTTTTTTTACTTGATCCATTCGTTCATATTTTTTTCAAACTATAGTCCGGCCCCCCAACAGTCTGAGGGACAGTGAACTGGCCCCCTGTTTAAAAAGTTTGAGGACCCCTGGCTTAAGGGTTCTCGTGAAGGTCCTGGGATTTTCGGGACAGTTGGAGGGTATGGTATGAGACTATGCTTCAACTGTCATTTCATTTCCCCAACAACCAGCGTTGTCAGTTCTGAGCTATGTCAATATACAATATTGTGCTTTCTCAAGCCAGTGCCCTCAGTTCATTTTAAACAAATTTTGTATAAAAGCCCAACACAGAGATTAATTATTACAGCAATGCAGGAAGTAAGACAGGCTTTTCAGAATTGCATTATCACATGTGTACCTTTCAAGTACTACACACGCACATGGCTGGTAGCCCTGCCACCTGCCTCCCTACACCAGGAGTGGGGAAACCCATGGCTGGTTTTGGACTCCAACTCCCATCAGCCCTAGCCAGCATGGCCAACCACCAGGGATGGAGAGCCATGTAGTACAACATCTGGTGGGCCATGGGTTCCTCACAATTGCCCTGTGCACATTCAGTGTAATATCTGAAAGAGCCTACACATATATACAAACTTTATGCACATGTGTTTCATCCACACAATTGGAGAACCTTTGAATAGGCAGGATCCTTGAAGAGATCTGGCCCTTTGATGCCTGGAGGCAGGGCCAGCAGGTGCGTTCTTGCTCATCCCTAAATGCACATTCAGGCAAACATCTGAATAGTGTTCCGTCTCTTAGGACAGAGTATATAAGAACTAGTTACCAGATTTCTGCCACCACGCTCTAGCACAGGGGTGGGAAACTTCAGGCCCAGGGGTCAGATGTGGCCTTCCAGGGGTCCCCAGGTGGTCATGCCCTTTCCCCCAACCCTCTATCATTCGGCGGTTTTCTGGCTTCTGTGCAGTTTGTTTCCCGTTCTAAAAGTTTGAAATGCTTTTCCTAAGGCTTTTGACTGACAGTAAGCGCTTTCAGCTAAAATATGCTGGTACTTTTGACATATTTGGCCCAGAGGCGTAGCGTGGGGGGTGCAGGGGGGGCCGGCCGCACCGGGCGCAACATCTGGGGGGGCGCACTCGCAGCTCTCTGCCCCAGCTCTTCCTCCTCCTGCTCCCCCCCCAGAGGCGGCTGCCCTTGGAGAAAGGGGCGGATCAGCTGCCCCCCCCTCGCTGCTGCTGCCGCCGCCGCCGCCGCCGCGCCTGCCGGGTCGTGCGCCTCGGACGGAGAGCGCGCGGGCGGGGCGGGAGGCGAGGAAGGAGGCGCCGGCCGGTGCGTCACGGGCCGGGCAGGCGGAGGGTAGCCGCGCGCGGCGCGTGGGCCATGGAGTGCTGGAAGGGGCGCGTGGCTGCTGGTGACCGGTGCCTCGGTGGGCATCGGGGCGGCCGTGGCCCGCGCCCTGGTGCAGCGCGGCATGAAGGTGGTGGGCTGCGCCCGGAGCGTGGACAAGATCGAGGTATGGAGGGAGAGCGAGGAGAGAGAGGAAAGAAGGAAGGAAGAAAGGGAGGAGAAGAGAGAGAGAGAGAGAGAGAGAGAAAAGGGGAGGGAGGGAGGAAAAGAGAGGAGAGAGAGAAAGAAGGAAGGAAGGAAGGAGAAGGGGGAGGGAGGAAGAGGAGGAAGAGAGAAAAGAAAGGAAAGAAAGAGGAAGGGAGGAGGAGAGAGAGAGAGGAGAGAGAGAGCGAGGAAGAGGGAGAAAAGAGAGAGAGAAGAAGGGAAGGAAGGAAGGGGGAGGGAGGAAGAGAGAAAAGAAAGGAAAAGAAAGAGGAAGGGAGGAAAAAGAGAGAGAGAGAGAGAGAAAGAGGGAGGAAAGAGAGAGAGAGAGAGAGGAAGAAGGAAGGAGAAGCGGAAGGAGAAGGGAAGGAGGAAGGAGGAAGAGAGAGAAAGGAAAAGAAAGAGGAAGGGAGGAAAAGAGAGAGAGAGAATGAAGGGAAAGAGGAAAGATGGGGAATGAGAGAAAGGGGTAAAGAAAGTTGGGGAGGACGAGAAAAGGAAGGATGGAAGGCAGATAGAAAGAGAAAGGGAGGCGATTCGGAAAGGGATGAGGAAGGATGAGGAAAAAGAGTGCCCGGGGAAAGGAGAAGAAGGGAAGGAAGTGACGAAGAAAGAAAAAGCGAGAGAAAGGGAAGGACAAGCGGAGACCGCGCAAAGAGAGAGAAAGGAAAATGGGGAAAGGAGAAAAGAGGAAAGGGAAGGATGGCGAGAGAAAGAGGAAGAGAGAGAGAGGAGAAGTGGGAGAGGTGTGGCGGTGTGAAGGAGGGGGGAGAAAAGGGGGAGATGAAGAGGAAAGAGGAGGCAAAGAAAGACGGTGTACATTTTAAAAGCCAGGAAGGAGGAGGGGAAGAGGAAATGGGCTAGAAAAGAAGGGAAGGGCGTGTGGGGAAATGGATCGGGGGAACGGATGAATGAAGAAATGGAGGAGGCAGGAAGTTGAGTGAACTTGTTGAAGGGACAGGTGGAAAGCGGGAGGAGGCCCGAGCAGAGCAGAGCAGCGCGGGGTGTGTCTTCTTCTTCTCCTCCTCCTCCTCCTCCTCCTCTTGGGGAATCTCCCTTATTGCTTCTCCCTCTTTCTAGACCTCTGTGTGACCTCCCCGAATTTAAATTAATCTGTATATTATATACAGATTGATATCTTGCACTTCTATTAAAGAATTACAATTAGAGGTACAGGATTGAGGAAGTTGGCTCCATCTAGCCCAGTCTTGGATCATCTCCAGGGTATGGTTCCATTTTGATGTTTAGTTTTTGTTCTTGATATTTTTTGTCATTTACGATGGTTGTGAGACGACATATAATAGCATGGCCCATGCTAGGTTACTACATTTGTAGATTTGTATTCATAGACCTGCTGAAAATGTGGAGAATGTGTAATGCATGTTCGCACTCAATAAAGTGTTTGAAAATAAACTTGTATTTAGATGCATTTTACTTTAATTACATCAGTATTTTCATAACAAACAATACATGTGCTTAGGGGGTAAGGGTTTCTTTAACTAATCTAGTGGAAGAGACTCGAGTGCTAAAATCCACGGGTTAGGGGGCGCAAATTACTTGCCTTGCCCCGGGTGCTGACAACCCACGCTACGCCACTGATTTGGCCTCATCCCTTTTGCCTTTGGTCCCAGCTACCACTGGAATGTGGCCCTCAGGCTGAAAGAGGTTCTGGACCTGTGTGCCCTGAGGGATGGGGAACTCCCTAACAACCCAATGAAGGCTGAGCATGCCCAGTGGCCGTGGAATGCTGACTGACTATTTGGAGAAAAATGGAAAACAAAGTGGGAGGGAGAATGGAATGAAGTATTGTGGAGGAGGGCATCACTGACTGACTGAAACAGTGTACAGATGGCCACACCCTCTTCCCCATGCTCTGCCCCCTTTCCCCCAACCACCAATAGTTTGCTGGCTTCCTGGTTTTCATGCAGTTTCCCCCCCACATTCTGAAAGGTTGAAATGCCTGTCCCGAGGCTTAGTTACTGACAGGAAGAGCTTTAAGCTGCAATAGGCTGGTGTTTTTGGCCCCGCCCCTTTTGCCCTGACCCATTTGCCTTCATTCACCACTGGAATTAGCTTCTCTGAAAGGGAATCCAGCCCTTGGGCTGAAAGATGTTCCCCAGCCCTGCACCTAGCAGGATTGCAAGAGATGGAACCTAATCCTAAAACATAGGCAGGTGAAGGGGCGGGGCTCTTTGGAGGTGGGCTGAGGGAGCTGCCATTTGGGATGCAGCTGAGGTTCAGTGTAGAGGTAGACCTGTGTCTTTGAAAGACTGCTCTGCCCAGGTCTAAAATTATCACCACCACCTTTTATTTGCGTGCCGCTTTCCCACAAAATTGTGCCTAAAGCGGCTTGCACAACATGTCAAATAAATAACCGTAAATATAATTTACAAGATATCAAAGAGCAACAAATATAATATCAAAAAATACAATAGAAACAATTAGATAACCATTAAGTCGGCAGATAGGTACATAGTAGAAATATCAATACATACAATATCCAGTAAAACAGTACAAGTAAATTAAACTAATCCAGCAACTGAGCACTAAACAGAGAAGAGAGAATAAAGTGCAATACAGACATATTAAAAATATAAATAAATCTCCATTCCACATGAGGGTTCTCCACAATTGGCCTACAGCCTTCCTTCCTACCAGCTCTCACCTGCACCTCCTGCATCTAAAATGGGGGTGGGTTGGATGTACCTAATTTAAAGTGCCAGAGGGAGATGCCCACTATCCCCCCAGGCACTTTTCTCCCAGGTAGGCTCACTAAGTTATGGCATGGGGGGGAGGCCTCAGGGGAAGGAGAGTGGGAGTATGAGTGGCAGAAAGGGGGTTCAGTGTCTCCGTGTTTTAAGTCACACCCCACCCCAGCTTTAGATCTGGTGGAATCTGAGCGGAAATCAAACCTGATAATCTCTCCAGATGCTCTTCCAGTACTTAAAGGGTTGTCACACAGAGGAGGGCCAGGATCTCTTCTCGATCATCCCAGTTTGCAGGACACGGAATAACGGGCTCAAGTTACAGGAACCCAGATTCCACCTAAACATCAGGAAAAAATTCCTGATTATCAGAGCAATAAGACAATGGAACCGACTACCTAGGGAGGTGGTGGGCTCTCCCAATCTGGAGGCATTCAAGGTGCAGCTGGACAGCCATCTGTCAGGGATGCTTTGACCTGGATTCCTGCATTGAGCAGAGGGTTAGACTCGATGGCCTGGTAGGCCCCTTCCAACTCTACTTTTCTATGATTCTATGCTAGAGTTACCAGGGGAAGAGGGCAGGTTTGGCCCCCACTCCTGTGCTGTCCCAAAATGCTCACTGATAAATGGCTGACTGGCTGCCATTCACTCCTATGAGGGACAGTGCTGCCCCTTGAACACATCAGCATTGGCTGAAGGTATCTGGGGGTGCCTTTCTGGGGATATCTGAGGGGGGGCAGTGGATTTCCTGCTTATAGAAGTGCCCAGTCCAGGCATAGGCAACTTGGTGTCCTCCAGATTTTTTGGTTGAGAATTCCCATCATCCCTAACTATAGACCATGCTGGCTGGGGCTGATGGGAGTTGTCGTCCAAAACATCTGGAGGGCACCAGGTTGCCTATCCCTGGCCTAAGCTGCCTGTCTCCACCTATGCTCAAGTCATATATTTGTAAATAAACCCAGATATTATGAAAATGCCCCAAGTCTCCAGTGACCCCTCCTTCCAAAGGAAACCAAACCCAGGTAAATGATGTCCCTGAAAGTCTCACTCCTTGGGAAAGGGGGCAGCACATGACAGTATCAAAGATGATAACATTGTAACAGTTGTTTTCTTTGTGTTTCGAGGCATACCTTTCCAGCAACAGTTGCTCAAAACTGGTAACATGTCCCTACCTGTGTTGTTTACAGTGTCAACAGAGCTGAAAGGATAGCATTTCCCATAGTTGAGGCCACTCTGATGCAAATCAAGGGTTGTATTTAAGAAAAACGGACAGGTATGCTACCAAACAATTTGACAATAGTGCTGAAAAGGTGCAGCAGAGGAAGTGGAGGGGTGGAGGAGTGCTTCATGATGCCCATGCTTCTTACGGATAACCTGATTCATGGGTTTGCCATGGATCATCACAAGGGATTCACATTCCTGTAAGAGCATTAGAGCAAGACAAGCCTGAGCAATGGATGAGCCACGGCCAAACTATGGCATTCTCTGTGTTAATTTATGGCCTGCTAGAAGTTTGCCCTCACTCTTGATATATACTTTCCTTGCTGTACAATTTTGCTGAGAGACTTGATGACTGCTGCTTCTGGGGAGGCTGGACAGGACCTCCAGCCTCCGTGCCGCAGCTGCCCCAAGTAATTTTCACACAACCCCATGTAGAAGGGAGAGTAGAATCGCACACATTGTCATCTGGGGAAAGAGAAAACTGTATCCGCTCAACTTCCATATGCTGAAAAGTCAGTCAGTCAGTCAGGCGATCACTCGTGACCGAGTAAGATTGTCTTCCAGGATAAAAAGAAAAAGAAAAGAAAATTTACAAAAAGGAGATTTTAAAAGGAGGAAAATTCTAAAGAAAATTGTGTAGACTCTAGCGATGGGTCCGTAAGTGACTGTGGAGGCCAATTCTAGATCCACACAGCTTCCCACAGTGAGGACACAGGTTACCAGATGGAAGATGGTCCTGTAAAGGATTCGTTTGACGTGCTTTTCGCTTAGCACGTTTCTCCCTTTCACCTTGCACTCGGGCTTCTTCAAAGTCCATAGAACCTTTGTGAAAGGCCAACCTCCAGTTAGATCGTTCATGGGCCAGAGCTTCCCAGTTTTTGATGTTTATATTGCATTTTTTTAGATTAGCCTTAAGAACATCTTTAAACCTCTTATATTATAGTATTCCGCTTTCCATCCTTGAGTTGGGAATAAAGTAACTGCTTTGGGAGACGGCAGTCAGGCATTCGAACAACATGACCGGTCCACTGAAGTTGGCGTTGAAGGATAATTTTTTCAATGCTAGTAGTCTTTGCTTCTCCAGTACACTGACATTTGTTCGCCTATCTTCCCAAGTAATTCGCAGGATTTTCCGGAGGCAACGTTGATGAAATCTTTCAAGGAGGTGGAAGTGACGTTTATAGATAGTCCATGTTTCGCAGGCATACAATAAAGTTCGTAATACAATGGTTTCATAAACCAGTGTTTTGGTCTTCTTACAAAAATCCCGATCCTCGAACGCTCTATGTTTCATTCGAGAAAACGCAGCACTTGCGGAGCTCAGACGATGCTGGATTTCACTGTCGATGTTAGCTGTAACAGAAAGATAGCTGCCAAGATAGAGAAAATGATCGACATTTTCCAGTATTGTCCCGCCAAGCTGGATAGATGGCATCACCAAAGGGTTAGCTTGCACTTGCTGATGAAGCATTTTGGTTTTTTTGATGTTAAGTGAGAGACCAAGTTTTCCGTATGCTTCTGCAAAAGCATTTAGGATAGTTTGGAGATCATCCTCTGAATGTGCGGAGACCACATTATCATCAGCATACTGAAGTTCCACAACGGAGGTTGTAATTACCTTACTTTTTGCTTTCAGCCTGCTGAGATTAAAAAGCTTTCCATCTGTTCGATATATAATTCCCACACCAGTGGGAAGTTTCCCCTCGACAAGATGTAAAATCATGGCGATGAAAATAGCAAATAATGTTGGGGCGATAACACATCCCTGTTTAACACCTGATCCCACTTTAAATGGAGCACCATGAGAGCCGTTGTTGTCCAAGACTGTAGCCATCATATTGTCATGGAGAAGTCGCAAGATATTCACAAATTTATTGGGGCATCCAATTTTCATAAGGATAGTCCAGAGAGCTGTTCGGTCTACAGTATCAAAGGCCTTAGCAAGATCAATAAATGCCATATAAAGGGGTTGATTTTGCTCCCGGCATTTTTCTTGGAGCTGATGTGCAGTAAAAATCATGTCTACTGTCCCTCTAGAGGGGCGGAAACCATATTGAGTTTCAGGGAGGATCTCTGCTGAAAAGTACAAAGCTTTGAAAGGAACGGAAGATTTATGTTGGTGTTGTTTTTAAGAGTTTTCACGTATCCAACTTCACTGAAATACTCAGAAAAACTACACTCAGCCCGAATGAGCATTAGATCATGCCCAGCAGTGAATGAAGTGTATTAGAACCCAGTTCACCGATCTCTACTGGAAACTTATTCAAGGCAGTATGGGCTGACAGCTGGGAAGGGGAATCAGTTCATATTGTACATGTATAAACTCCTTAAAAGAAAAAGAAAGAAACCAGGGCTCTTAATTTGTTGCAGTTAAATTTGGTATTTCCTTTCTCTTTTGCTGTTTGGACTCTTTTCAGCATTTTAGATAACTAGTGTGACTTATTCACACATTTTAAGTTAAAAAAACCCAGCAACCCCAAGCTGTCCTTTAAACCTATCATCATGTAATAAAAGGGATTTTGGTGTTTTGTTTTGTTTTTTAAATAGCCAGAGAGAACAGAAGAACATTTATAGTTTATTAAAAATTAAAGTGGAAGAAATACATAGTCCCAGAACCACACAAAACATATTTTTCTTCTTGTTGTGTACAAATGATGTTTAAAATGTAGTTTTAAATGTCTTATACAACACATTGGATTATCATTTTGATATGGGGTTGTTTTCTCTACACCGTACTCAGCATTACTCAGCATTCTTCACTAGGAAAAATGGATCACAGAATTTTTTCTTGGTATTGAGCCACAATGTTTTCCGTGTGTGTGTGTGTGTGTGTGTGTGTGTGAGAGAGAGAGAGAGAGAGAGAGAGAGAGAGAGAGAGAGAGAGAGAGAGAGAGAGACTGCTTTCCTTATTCATTGTCTTACTTTTAAAGTTAACCCCTTGATTAGGGTTTCCATGTTGCAACCTGGAGACAGCACTATGCCTTTGAATTCCCCATGGAATCAAGAGAGGAGGCAGCCAAGAGGAGGCAGCCTGCTTGTTTTTCTACTTGTCCTTTTATCAGGTCCCTCCCCACCTGCTGAGTGGCACACCTGGTGTCCTGCTCACTATAGCAGATAGGGGCATGGCAGAACAGGCAAGAGAAACTGCAGCTGCCTCACCTCTGGATTCAGTGGGAATTTTAAAGCTAACCTGCACAACTGGTGACCCACCGAATCAAATGCATCACACCAACCATATCTGGTTGCTTATAAATAAGGGTGGGATCCTCTTCCTGTTTTTGTTGCCTACCTGGGACTTCAAAACCTGGAAGTGGGGAGGAGATAATCACTTGTGAGCATCAGGCAACTCACAATACATCTGCCTTAGTTCATCACAAATTGTTCAGGCCTGGTTTAAAGGTACAGTACAGATGTCTGGGTTGCAATCTGGCAGTGCTACCCTTGATTTTCAAACCAGCAGCACCCAATTCTGGGTTGCCATTTCATACTGTCACAAGGAGCAGCATGTTGGGTCACCTTCTCGGTCAAGGTCCTGTATTCAAAACACATACCTGGCTGTGTTATTTGGTTATTCTTAATTAAATTATCATCCTGGATGCATGGGCAAGCATTGCTCATCAGATTTCTAGATCAAACATTATTATTGTTTTTAATTGATTTAGTTGCACTTCCCAGGATTGGTAACTGAACAATGAGAACTAGCGTGGGGGGGAGGGAGAGAAAAAGCAGGACTCAAATAAAGACACAGGGTGGGTTCGCATGGCATGCTAAACCTTTTGGGATTTTTAGCCTCGCACTGTGGCTTACTTGCTTGAGTGTCTGACAGATGATCACTTTCCCCTCTGGCTTAACTTTCCCACCTTTCCCCGCCTTCCCCCTCACACCTCCAGTGGGCAGCAGCATGTATCCCAGGCATCTTTGCAGCAGAAACATTGTCCCGTGGTCTGTTGCGTTGGCGCTACGTCAACAGCTTGTCCCCCATTGGTCCGTTGCTGCTACGTAGTTCCCCCCCCCATATGTCCCCCATTGGTTTGCTCTGCGGCCAGAGCATGTCTATCCTTCTCCAAGTCTCCCTCCTGTCCACCATTTTCTCCCAATCGCCACCAGCTGTGCTCCACCCCAGACCCTGTTTAAACAGCTGGAAAAGTTTCCCTTCGCTTCTCCCTTCTCACAGTTTGTATTTCACTTTTGGTTTGCCTGGGCAGCGGCGGCGGCCAGACCCCACCAGCACCACCCAATTTCCTGATTTCCCTCCCATCTGCCCTTCAAGACCCCTCCTCTAGTTTCCTGCACTGAGCAAGGGGTTGGACTCAATGGCCTTGTAGGCCCCTTCCAACTCTAAGATCTATGAAATCGATGAAATTCCCACCTCCGCTCCCTTGAAACTGGCACCTGTGCTCAAACTGAAAGAGCCCCAATCCTCATCAGAGGAGGAGAAAGTTTTTCTTTCTGTTCTCCCGTTGCTGCCTCCACCCACCCGCCCACCATCCCTTCTTTGTAGGTGAAGAAGATGTTCCCCCCAACCCTCCATTGCCCACCTGCCTTTTTCCCCATTGGTTGCCCTCACCACTCCACCCACCCCACAATACAGTGCGGCTCTGTTCTGCTAAACACAGCTTTACCAAATAAAAAAGTGATGCTGGCATCTTGGTATATGCAATTTCACATTTCGAGGGGTTGGCATCGGGTGGTGGTGGGGAGAATATTGGCTATCCCCGGGAAAGCACTAATGGGGATGTTGCTGTTCTAGGGGCTTGTGTGTAGGCTGCCATGGCTACTGCAAGACTGCAAAACCTCTTCCTATCCTGCAGTGTTGCTCCGTGGAGCTTATAAAGGGAGCCAATGGGATCCTCGGCAGTAGCTTTCCCTGTTTATGCTGGGAGCAGACAGGGAAAAGGGGGCGGACAGTCTTGGTTCAAACCGCACTTTGGGGAGCTACAAATGCTGCACCTCGGAACATCAGGGATCGCCCCCTTCACAGGCTTGTTTCAGGGCTCCAGTTCCCTGAACAACGGAGTGGGGAAACAGAGTGGGGCGGGCAGGGAGAGGCAGAGTCCAAACCGCAGCTCATCATCATCAGGCGATCACTCGTGACCGAGTAAGATTGTCTTCCGGGATAAAAGGAGGAAATTCTAAAGAAGATTGTGTAGACTCTAGCGATGGGTCCGTAAGTGACTGTGGAGGCCAATTCTAGATCCACACAGCTTCCCACAGTGAGGACACAGGTTACCAGATAGAAGATGGTCCTGTAAAGGATTCATTTGACGTGCTTTTCGCTTAGCACTGTTTCTCCCTTTCACCTTGCACTCGGGCTTCTTCAAAGTCCATGGAACCTTTGTGAAAGGCCAACCTCCATTTAGATCGTTCATGGGCCAGAGCTTCCCAGTTTTCGATGTTTATATTGCATTTTTTTAGATTAGCCTTATGAACATCTTTAAACCTCTTATATTGACCACCGATATTCCGCTTTCCATCCTTGAGTTGGGAGTAAAGTAACTGCTTTGGGAGACGGCAGTCAGGCATTCGAACAACATGACCGGTCCACTGAAGTTGCCGTTGAAGGATCATTTTTTCAATGCTAGTAGTCTTTGCTTCTTCCAGTACACTGACATTTGTTCGCCTATCTTCCCAAGTAATTTGCAGGATTTTCTGGAGGCAACGTTGATGAAACCTTTCAAGGAGGTGGAAGTGACGTTTATAGATAGTCCATGTTTCGCAGGCATACAATAAAGTTGGTAATACAATGGCTTCATAAACCAGTGTTTTGGTCTTCTTACAAATATCCCGATCCTCGAACACTCTATGTTTCATTCGAGAAAATGCGGCACTTGCGGAGCTCAGACGATGCTGGATTTCACTGTCGATGTTAGCTGTAACAGAAAGATAGCTGCCAAGATAGAGAAAATGATCGACATTTTCCAGTATTGTCCCGCCAAGCTGGATAGATGGCATCACCAAAGGATTGGCTTGCACTTGCTGATGAAGCACTTCGGTTTTTTTGATGTTAAGTGAGAGACCAAGTTTTTCGTATGCTTCTGCAAAAGCATTTAGGATAGTTTGGAGATCATCCTCTGAATGTGCGGAGACCACATTATCATCAGCATACTGAAGTTCCACAACGGAGGTTGTAATTACCTTACTTTTTGCTTTCAGCCTGCTGAGATTAAAAAGCTTTCCATCTGTTCGATATATAATTCCCAAACCGGTGGGAAGTTTCCCCTTGACAAGATGTAAAACCATGGCGATGAAAATGGCAAATAATGTTGGGGCGATAACACATCCCTGTTTAACACCTGATCCCACTTTAAATGGAGCACCATGAGAGCCGTTGTTGTCCAAAACCGTTGCCGTCATGTTGTCATGGAGAAGTCGCAAGATATTCACAAATTTATTGGGGCATCCAATTTTCATAAGGATAGTCCAGAGAGCTGTACGGTCTACAGTATCAAAGGCCTTAGCCAAATCGATAAATGCTATATAAAGGGGTTGATTTTGCTCCCGGCATTTTTCTTGGAGCTGACGTGCAGTAAAAATCATGTCTACTGTCCCTGAGAGGGCGAAAACCATATTGAGTTTCAGGGAGGATCTCTTCTGAAATAGATAGAAGACGGTTTGCGAGAATCCTAGCAAATATTTTACCTGCGGTTGCTAAGAGAGAAATGCCCCGATAGTTTCCACAGTCTGTTCTATCACCCTTCTTAAAGAGGGTGATAATTATGGCATCCCTGAAGTCTTCTGGGATCTCTTCTCTTATCCAGATTTTTTCGATGAGTTTATGAAGATGTTGTACAAGTTCGGGCCCCCCTTCTTTAAAGATTTCAGCAGGAATCCCATCTGGTCCACTAGCTTTGTTGTTCTTCATTTGATTAATGGCTTTTTTTACTTCATCCAAAGTGGGGAGTATTGCAAGTTCCTCTCTAATTTGTTTTTGCGGGATTTGCGAAAAAATCTCATTATCCACCTTAGACTTACGATTTAAAAGGTCATAATAATGCTCTTTCCAACGCAGTGCAATAGACTCTTTGTCTTTTAAGGGTTTGCTGCCATCTTTTGATTGTAAAGGGTTTGTACCATAGGTTTTTGGTCCATAAATGGCCCTTGTGGCCTTAAAAAAGCCCCGTGCATCATGAGATTCTGCAAGTTGTTGAATTTCTTCAGCTTTCTTTTTCCACCAAGCGTTCTTAAGTTCTCTTGTTCTTCTTTGGACCTCAGCCTTTGCGCTAGCGTAGGTTTTTTTCTTGGCAGCGCAGTTAATATCATTTTGCCATATTTGGAAGGCTTTCCTTTTTTGGTCAATTATATATTTAATCTCATTGTCATTTTCATCAAACCAATCCTGATGTTTCTTAGTTTCATATCCAATAGTTTGTTCACAAGCTGCAGTAATGGAGGTTTTCAGCTTAGACCAATGGTCCTCAATGTTGTCAGGAGGTTCCGTAGGTAGATGTTCCTTAAGAAGTGATTGAAGACGAGTTTGCTTAATAGGATCTTGAAGGACTTGGATGTTCATTTTACGCCTTGGTTTCCTTCCTTGAAGCCTACGTTGGGGAGCAATGTTGATAACCATTGTGGACCGGATTAGTCGGTGGTCTGTCCAGCAGTCGTCGGCACTCACCATGGCCCTAGTAAGAAGTACATCGCGGCGATCTCTAACACGGACAATTACATAATCCAGAAGATGCCAGTGCTTTGACCGTGGGTGCTGCCATGATGTTTTAAACTTATTCTTTTGTCGAAAGAGCGTGTTTGTGATAGTGAGATTATGCTCTGCACATATAGACAAAAGTAAGAGTCCGTTCGGGTTGCTATTACCAACTCCGTCTTTTCCAATAGTTTCTGGCCATAAATCAAAGTCACGCCCGACTCTTGCGTTAAAATCGCCCAGGAGGATAATTTTATCCTCCTTAGGTATCTCTGACAGGAGAGTGTCCAACTGGCTGTAAAAACTTTCCTTGATGTCATCATCAGCATCTAATGTTGGTGCATAAGCGCTCAAAATAGTTACCTGTTGGTTATTGGCGAGCTTTAATCGAAGAGTTATCAGGCGTTCGTTAATGCCAGTAGGAACTTCTGACAAAGAGTTCACTAGTTCATTTTTGATGGCAAAGCCTACACCATGTATTCGTCGGTCCTGCTCAGGTAGTCCTTTCCAGAAGAAGGTATAACCTCCTTTTTCTTCTTTCAGCTGTCCCTCTCCTGCCCTTCGAGTTTCTTGAAGTGCTGCTATGTCAATTTTAAACCGTCTCAGCTCCCTTGCAATAATAGCAGTCCTACGCTCAGGGCGTTCACTATCTATGTTATCCAGCAATGTCCGTATATTCCATGTTCCAAAATTCAAATGTCTTTTTCGACCGCTAAAATGGTGACCCCACTGGACGCGGTAATCCAGTCAGGGGAGAAAGAGGTAGACTATGTTTAGGGCACCTTTTCTAGCCCCCTCCCCATACGGGGTGAGCAGAGTGGATCCTAAATAGGGCTGCTCAGTCATGGATACAGCTGCCGAGCTGCTCGACTACCTCGTTCCTTGAACAGGGCGACTGAGTCTGCATCCACCGCCCATGTGCTGGTCCATGACTAGGGGCTTCCAGATTCACAGTCCTGCCCCCGTTGCCATTCGCCAGTCGCCATGGGACTTTTTTTTTTTTGTTTGGTTGGTTGGGTTGGGTTGGGTTGGATGGGTTGGGTTGGAAGACGCCTGTGCGTGAAACTGTTTTATGTGGGGAGATCGGTGCACAACGAATCACCACACAAACTTGACAGAGTACGGCAGAGATCCAATGGCACAGTTACCCTGACGATTGGAAAACCATTCTCTGCTGCAGCCTTCATCCGCCTTCACAGCCGTTGTAATTTAGATTTAATTATCTTCCGCCTGTTCTGCCGTTGAGGACTTTATGTTTTGGATCGTTCTTTGTCTGGTTCCTCTCCCCGGACCTTACCGCCATGGGTGACCCTACTGGGAGTACATAGCTCCCGACGGCATTGCTCACAGGATTCATCGGAACACGCAAGCCCACTCACCACTTCAAGGTGACGATCCGGCGAGGGGGAACCGCAGCTACATGTAGCACGAAAACAAAACAAGCTCCTTCAAGGCTGGAGTGCAGGGAAGGGGAAAGACATCGCTGGGGAAGCAAAGCAGGGAAGGAGCACAGGCGGGAGGCATAAAGCCACGATGAATGAAATGACGGCAGGCGGGTGCTGCTGTGGCACAGTCAGTTGCTAGGGAGAGTTGGTGAAGGAGGGCGGTCTTTGGCAGATGCCGTGCAATGTGTTGCTAGGCAGAACTTGGGAACCAAGTTCACCCGCGAGAACAGGAATTGCAAATTTTTAGCCTCTCTTGCCACACAACTTGCTAGCCAAACACCTCGGTGCAAGGAGAACAGTGTCTGGGTTCGGACGACACTCTAAGCCACAGATGGTTAAGTAAGCCCTAGAACAAGCCATAGCTTAGCAGTGTTAATAAGCCAAACTTAAACCAGCCTGATAACGCTTCCCGGGTTCGGATAATATGCTAAGCCACTGTGGCTTAATAACCACAGTGGCTTAGCATGTCGTGCAAACCCAGTCACAACCAAAATGAGGCTCCATCTAATGATGATAACTAAATGATAGGATTTGCAGGAAAAAGTACTTTATACATACCTTAAATCAGGGTTGGACAGAAGGTGCATCTGGATCTACTAGTAGAATTCTGGCCAAGAGTTTCTGACTCCTAATAGTTTAACGATAGCAAGCAAAATGCAAGTAAAAACTGAAAAGAATTGCCTGCCATGGCTGGCACTGGGTCAGTTATTTATCCTCAGTGTTCCTCCTGTAAAGGAGTTGCCTTTGACCAGATCTAGTTTGTGCATCTCTGCTGGCCAATCTTAGAATCCCGGATTTACAGTAACTCAGATGTAGTTTTGTATGTGCAGGTTGCCCCAGTCTTTGGCAGATGCATTATAGTAGATCATTAGCTCCACTCTCTTAACTAGCATTTTGCATCTAGCTCCTCCCCCACCCTGCCACCATTTTGCACCTGGCTTTGGTTGGTGGACTTTGGGGTTCTAGTAAAAAAAACAAAGTAGAAACCACAAGCTTGAAGTAGGCCCACCTCTGCCTTAACTACTGAACTGTGCCCCTGGTTTTACAGCCTACTTGCTTCAGAGAACTCCCATTCATTTCTATGGGGGAGAATGTTTGTTTGTTTGTAGGTTTAAACGTTAAACGTTTAAACGTTTGTAGGTTTAAACGTTGTAGGTTTAAACGTTAAAGTTGCATTTAGAGACACAGCTGAGTTGTGGCCAAGTTTGTACTCTGCTCTGATACTGTTGACTCCATTATCACCCAGGGTTTCCCCCATTCCAGTAGTGTCCCTGAGAGCATGGCCAAGACACACTGGATGTTTAGATACGCAGAAGTACGGTAAGTCCAAGAGAGTAGTAGTTTTTTATAGAATTTCATGAATGTGTCCCATAACATTGACTTCCATCACTTTTGCACAAGAAAAATAAATAAATCACCGTAATGATTTAGAAACCTTCACCAGGGGTGGGCAACCTAAAGGCTGCATGTAGCCCTTAACTGCTCTTTGTGCAGCTCAAGAGCCCTGGTGAGTTCCACCCATTTCCCTCTGCTGATTGGCTGGGCAACAGGAAAAAGACCACTTTTCCGGCATTGCTATTAGCACCAGGACAGCAATCCCAATCAGGATCGGGTCATTCCATGTAAAATCAACCAAAAAAAATGAAAAATTTACCTCACCATCTGCGATTTTTTTAAAAACTGGCATATTGGTAGACCAGCATGAGAAATGAACATACACCAAATTATAGGCCATTATACCTCATGGTTCAAAAGTACAGTGTGCTCAAAAAATGCCCAAAACACGATTTTTCAGCATTTGTGACTACACAAAAAGTATCATACCTTCCTTCAGAATTGACCTAGAAAGTAAATCATGGTGTCATATGAAAGCTCTTGAACTACCATTTTATTTGATATGTAACATGAAGCATGCATGTGAAATAAAATATTCAAGGTCATAGTTTCTTTAATTTGACCTTGAATTAAAAAAAAACCAATTTATTTTTTTTTGGTGATTTTTTTCCTCAGATGTTTACTCAGATGTTCCTTGAGTATATGTACCGATTTCCAGAACGGGGTTCCAAACAGTTCAGAAGACGTGAATGTTCTTATACATGCACAGTACCTCCCTACAATAACTTCACCCCCTTATACACACTTAAAACAGAATTTTTTGGAGGGAAATTAAACTTAAGCCTGCCCCCTCCCTTCCGGAGCTTCCAGGGCCTTCAGGCTGAAACCAAACCAGGCATGGGTAGGCCTCAAACCTTCACAGAGATATATCTCTTTGGATGTCTACATTAAATCAAGCTTTATTCACAGATTCTGATAAGAAAGAAAAAGGCAGGCCTGAAGCCATGACAAGTGCCGACCCCACTTCTGCTGCAATGTGTTCATGACTTTTCAAATTGTTGAATTCCTGCACACCATTTCTACAGGTAGCATAACTAAGATCTATTATTTCCCTGATGGTGCAGCAGCACAGTATAAAAACGGTAAAAACTTCAACAACTTAAGTAAGCATAAGTCAGATTTTGGTATTGATGCAGAATGGCATTTCTTTGCTACATCGCATGGAAAAGGGCCTTGTGATGGTTTGGGTGGCACTGTGAAAAGGTTAGCTGCTCGAGCAAGTTTGCAGCATCCGTATGAAAAACAAATCATGACCCCTCGTCAGCTCTTTGATTGGGCAAAGGAGAACATCACACAGGTTGCATTTCAATACACCACTAGTAAAGATTATGAACTGGAAGAAAAGCTTCTGAAATGTTGCTTGGAGAATTCAAGACGATTCCTGGGACACAGAAAATTCACGCTGTAATTCCATTAACAAAACACACTGTTGCTACTAAAAGATACTCATTTCAATGCGAATCCAGAAAAGAGACAGTGACTATTAAAGAAGGAGAACTGGAATTGCAAGAAATACGAGGATTTGTTACATGCGTTTATATCTCACAATGGTGGCTAGGTTGTGTTTTACAAACAGATGATCAGAGAGCAGAAGTGTTAGTGAGCTTTCTTCATCCAGCTGGACCAGCAAAATCACTTATGTATGTCCATAGGATAAACAAGATGTCCTATGGATACCATCTTCAGATGTTTTGACAAAAGCTGGCACTTCTAACAGGGCACTTCTATACACTAACAGACAAAGAGTGTCAAGCAGCAACTTCAAGACTAGAAACTACAGTCATGCCTTGGATTGAGAGCATAATTTGTTCCGGAAACGTGCTTGTAATCCAAAACACTTGTATATCAAAACAAAATTCCCCCAAAAAAATTTGTACAGAGATTTTTAATTTAAGCCGTACTACAGTACTTGTATTGCAAGACGTCGCTTGCATATCAAGTCAAAAAAATTTAAATAAATATTTAAAAATTTGCTTGTCTCGCAAAACGCTCTCAAACCAAGTTACTTGCAATCCAAGGTATTACTGTACTGTTATGAAAAGGTCCTTAATTTAGGACTTGTTAACAAAATGTTAGCAAGTAATATTTGAACTGCATAAAATCTGATCAGCATATATAAAAGTAAAATGGAAAATCTCATCTATACACAATAATGGTTTTTCAAGCCCACATCTAAGTAAATCAAAATAACTATGCTAGTAAGAGTCCCATTTTGAAATCAAGTACATGTTTCCAGGGATGTTAAACGTTATTTAAAACAAAAGGAGTTTTTTGTCATTATTCAAGGTCAAACTTCTGTATATTTATTTGAAAAAAAATAAAATGAACATGTTTTCCCCAAGCATACTGGTAAGTACCTTTTTAAAAGTACATATTTTAAACCTCATTCTTCTGAAAACAATAGGCCCTGCAACTTATTTTTTAATAAGCGGAACAAGTTCACCAAATCTTAAGCAATTTGCTTTCAGTTGGAAATATTCTTTGATTGATTTCATATCAGAATGACCACCCAGAGGAAGTATCATTATTCTACACAAAATGTCAGAAGTATGCTATTGTGAAGAAGAATACCTAATTCAGAGCTGCACAATTATGACAGGGTAGCTTGTACTTGTGCACAATGTTTTATTCAAAACCTAAGTGATAATGCATATTTTCTTAAGATACGTACAGTGAGATAGCAATTCATATGAACTATGACGCATACACACAGAGCGCCCCAAAAGATGTAACTCGTTTTCTGTTAAGAACCCCATTTTGAAAATTGGTACCGTACATGTATTAAGCACTGTCAGATGAAATACTAAAACAAAAATCATGGAGAATTTTTTTTTAGTTTTTGCAGAATTCAAGGTCAAATTTTTTAAAAATTTTTTATTTATATATTTTTAAATGAACACACATACAAAAGAACATAAACCTACAAATCATAAACTCCAAGTGCACCTGTCACCCCGGGGCCAAAACCAATTCTATCCACATAATCCATTATTAATCTATATTCCAAAAATACATCATGACATGGCTTACTCCCTTTTCCCTTTACTAAAACATAATCTAAAAATGGTCCCCATATATCCTTAAAATTATTTTTCTTTAATTGTCCCCTTTTACATTTAATACTACATGTTAGTTTATCATTTAAAGCAATATCCCAAACCTCTTTATACCAATCTATTATTAAGTACTGGTGTTGAACTTTCCAATTCCTTGCTATCAGTAATCTCCCTGCCGCTAATAAACTTACAATTAATTCCTTTTTGTCTTGTGAGCACAGAAGTTTCTCCATTATTGATAACAATGCTAATTTTGGACAGACCTCCAAATTAATGCCAATAATTTCTGAAATTTCTACAAAAAAATTACTCCAAAAATCCAATACGCTTTTGCAACTCCACCACATATGACCATAAGTACCAAGTTCCTGACATCCTCTCCAACACCATGGAGCACAATTACTATCTATTTTGTTTAATCTTACTGGAGTCAGATACCATCTCCAAACAGTTTTTAAAAAATTCTCTTTTATCCTTACTGACATATTTCTTAATATAAGTCTGCCCCAAATATTTCTCCACCCCGCATTCGATATCTCCTCCTCAAATTCCATTTCCCATATCATCTTAAGGTTATCTTTTTTCGCTTCAATCCTCTGAAACATTTTATATATCTCCTTAGTTAACCCTCTGGAAGAAACATTCCCTTCTATAAGTTCTCTAGACAACACTTTCTTTTCAAATCCAGTAAGCTCCCTCTCATGCTCATTCTCTTCTTCCATTTCTTAGTCCACTGATCTAATTGCATTAAATTTAACCACGAAATTCTACCTGGCCCAATCATTTCAGATATTTGTTGTCTCAATTTTTCCCATCCAATTCATTAATTTGATAACCTTATTTTCCCTAAATATAGCTTCCCAATGCTGTGCATTTTCTGGAAAGTCCTGCATTGCTACCACTGGAGTTAACGGGGATATCCCTGGTATAAAAATCTGTCTATTACTATTCCAAATCCCTACCATATTTTTCAAGAAGGGATTTTCTATTCTTTTTACCCTACTATTAGTTTTTTTTTTTAAATAAAAAATTTTCCATCCCAATTTCTATTTCCTGTGTTTCTATTTCTAACCACAAAATATTCTTCTTAACTAAAATGTCCATTATAAACCTTAACTGATTAGCTATATAATACCACTTGATATTAGGAAGGCCAAGCCCACCTTCTTTTTGGGATTTATACCATTTACTCTTAGTAATCCTCGCCTTTTTCCCCCCGTTACAAAAATTATTAATTATTGCTTGCCATTCCTTAATTTCCTTCTCTGATAAACAACTTGGTATCATTCTAAATAAAAAAATTATCTTTGGTAATATCTTCATTTTTATCAAAGCTATTCTACCAAACCATGAAAGTCTAATTTTTTTTATATTCCTCTATCTTTTTTTTTACCTCATTCTTTAACTTTCTAAAATTTTGTTCTCCTATTTTTTCTAGCTCTTTTAAAATATCTATACCTAAATATTTAATTATACTTTTTACCTTAATATTTGATCTTTTTTTAATCCCTTCTAGCTCCTCTATTTTACTATGATTAAACAACATAATCTCAGATTTATCCCAATTTACTTGCAACCCCGTAACATCCCTAAACTCCTTTAAATGATTCTCTAGCCTATCCATCATTTCCATGGGATTTTCAATTGTTAACAGAGTATCATCTGCAAAAAGATTAATTTTTATCTTATCCTTTATCCCTATCCCTTTTAAATTATTATCCTCTCTAACTACATTTGCCAAAACCTCCATAACTAACACAAATAAGATTGGAGAAAGGGGACAGCCCTGTCTGGTACCTCGGCCTAGAAAAATTTGATCTGTTATGCCATCATTTACTACAACTGACGTCATATTTTGAGCATATAATTGATCAATAACTCCTCGAAACTTTCCCCCAAACCCCATAGTTTTTATTATCCTCTTTAATGCTGGCCATTCCATACAATCAAAGGCCTTGAAAATATCTAATGCTAAAACCCCTGCCTTCAAATTATTTTTCTTAATTAAATATATTATATTTAACACTCTTCTAGTCAAATCTGCCATTTGTCTACCTTGTACAAAACCACATTGGTCTAAGCCAATATACTTACTAACAAAACTATTCATTCTTCTAGCTAATATTGCAGACATTAATTTTGCATCTTGATTAATTAATGAAATTGGTCTATAAGATCCTGGGTCTGCCAGATCCTTATTTGGTTTCAGGATTAAAATGGTCAAAGATTGTTTCCAAGAAGGAGGAATCTCTCCCCCCTGTAAAATATCATTAAACAAGTTTTTTAACTTGGGAATTATAATTTTCTTAAAAATTTTACTATTTGACCTTGAATATATATTTATTCCAAAAAACCACTTATGTTACATATCAAATGAAAGAGCATTTCAAAGGCTTTCCATCAACACCATGATTAACTTTCTAGGTTCTGTAGAACTGGAATTACTGTAATTTTAATGTTGTCCGACACACAAAAAATAACATTTTTCTTCATATTTCTGATTGCCATATCTCCAAAAGTTTTTGTCCCAGAAGTCTAATTTTTGGAGCAGCTTATTTTCTCAGCAGACCCAACAAGTTCACCAAGTTTTTTCAAAATCGGTGACGGTCAGTTATATTCATTGGTTGATTTTACATGGAATGACCCGATTGCTGGGGGGAGGACCACAGGTTTTAGCCTCCCCCTCCTTCAGTGACCCTAAAGCAGTCAGGACTGCTGCTTCCTAAAGGTGGGGGGGAAGCTGCAATCCTGGTTTTACCTTCCCTCTCCCGCAGTGATCCCATCCCCCTCCATGTGTGTGTATGCACATGTGCATGTATGTGCTTTCATGCATGTGGTTCCTGACCCACGATACAGCAACACATATGGCCTTCAGGGCGGAAAAGTTTGTCCACCCCTGACCTACACGATTGTAGACACTTTCTCATGGCACAATTATGGTCACCAGATTCCGCACAGAACAGAGGTCCTCCTGTGCCTTTCCTGCAGGATGGCATAAGGTGTCTCTGTGGAAATTCCACACAGCAATAAAAGGCATAGAAGTCAAGCTCAGTCCTGAATCTGGTAGCCCTAATTAGAAAGTCTGTGGGTTGAATTACATGTTATGAGGGAAACACAGTTCCCAATCCTGTGTGCACTAATATGGGGGCACTTTCAGGATGGAACTGGTAGCTGAGAGAGGAGTGCTTAACTCTTCCTTCACTTGACATTCCCACCCCCCAGACAGGCTGGGTGAGGAAAATTAGCCAGCAGAGGCATACCCAGAAGAGGATGGGCAGGTGTGGGAGAGATTAAGCACCACTCACCGCCTCCTACTTTTCTCCTGTACAAATGCCCCTCACCTCCACATTATCTTGGCAAACATGAGGTTTAAGAACACAGGGTCAAGATAATGTGACCCCTTGTGAAATCCCTCAGGATCCTTAGTTGCTTTACATGGAAATATGAAAGGTCTCCTCTGTACTGCACATATACAGGCCTGTGGCTTACGCTGGTTCAGCTTGTCTGAGCGTGGAAAGCTAAGCAGGGTCAAGCCTGGTTATTACTTGGATGGGAGACCGCTCCTCTAGTTTCCTGCATTGAGGGACTCGATAGCCTTGTAGGCTCCTTCCAACTCTATGATCTATGAAATCTATATTGCCGTCAGAATATATTTTACTCCACAGGTGACGGAAAGTTACTTAATTTCACAGGTGCATGTAAACAAGGAAGCATAGTTTAATCTTTCCTGGTTGTTTCAGGAGTGGCCAAAGGATGAAAACAGGTTTAATTGATGTTTACAGAGATTATTTGGTTTGTTCTGGTGGAAAAATGGAAAGTCGACCTTGTTGATTGAACCTGAAAGGTGAACAGACCAAAACTCTGAGCAATAATATTTCCGTTGGGTCATACGACTGCTAGTGCACTGCATATTTTAATTTTTAATATTCTGCAGTGACTACTCACGTAACAAGTTCACCCTTAAGAGTAAGTGACAGGTCACATGTTTTTGTTGAGCAATGCTTCCCTGAAGGAAGCAGGAAAAGTGCACAGTCATTGTATGAGAAAAGAAACACAATAAGTTCGTAATCCTATACACACTTACTTATGAGCAAACTCTATTGGACTTCTAAGCTCATACACAGGCAATCAAACTGCACACAGAAAGAAAATGGATGAATGCACTATTTCTGTTCCAGTAAGGTTTTACTCAAATACACTACAACTTGAGAAGCAAAACCCTCTTTAATCCTGGAAAGGGGAGATACAAGTATTGTGGTCTGGTGGTTAACAATGGCAATTCTAATGCTATTCAGATACAATGCCAAACCAAGGTTTGCTGCATCAGCAAACTATCATTTGTACTTGGCATGTTTCAAACCTTGCTTTCCAATCTTGGTTTGCAGGCTAAGCACAAATCACAGTTTGCTTGCTTGGACAAAACTGCAAGCTATGGTTTGCCTCAAACCAGGAGGGGAGAGAATGAATTGCGTCATATGAGGGGAGGAGAAACAATGATGCACATAAGCCTGACAGACTTTAAAGGCTTGTTCATGCAGTATCAAACCATCGTTTGGTGTTATATCTGAACCAGACCATTGACTGAGGAAAAAACTACATGTTACATCTGTATGCGACTAACAAAACTGCAAGGGCTGTTCTTTTGTTTTTGTTTTTAATTTATGGGAAAGCAGCATCAAGAGGGGTATTGGAAGCAGTGAGCTAGACCCCTGCACTATTGGGGTCCTGGCTGTATGCACAAAGGCCCCCTCCCTACAAATGCTCACACTGTAGATGTGGATGTCAGGCAGGGTGGACACTTACCCCCAAAAGGGAACACATCACCAAACAAGAGCACTGCATAAGAGTGATTTGCATAACATTTGTGTGGAGAAAGCCCAACACAAGTCTGCACACACACACACACAGTCGTCGCCCAAGGGAGGGGGCGAGGAAGGGGGGATGAAGTCACAGGAGAAGTAGCCAGACAGACCGTCATCCCCAACAAAGAAGAGTCTCGGTGGAGATCCACAAAACCCAGGAAGGACCATCAAGAACCATCAAACTATCAGGGCAGTCTCAAAGAGCTGTGAAGTACCAGTACGTCACCTCCCTCCCGGGCAGGAATAAGCCCACCTGATACGAAGGGGCAGGCATAAGCCCCCACCTGACCTGGAGGGTGGGGAGAGCGGGAACTCAGGGGTAGAAAACCCCTCTCCCTTCCGGTAGAGGGTTGTTGGGAACCCAGGGTACTTCGGGGCCAGATTCGTCCTCCAAGCGGCAGCCCGAGTAAGCCATTCTCATCCCCGGATCGGCCGACCCGGAGCCAGGCTGAAACTGACTAGCACAAAGTCTCTGATCTGAGGTAATTGACCAGATTCAATCCGCTAGCCTAGGAGCCTGTTTCACTGATGAATGCAGGGGTCAACTAAGGTTGTGTTGACATTGTAGTATTCCTGGAAAGCTGTTAGTTCTGCTCTGTGTTTTGTGTAAACAAATAAAAGCCTTATTTGGTCATTTAAAGGGCTTCGGTTTCCTCTTGTGTGCGAAAGCCTCTCAGGTGGTCGCCAGCGCTCGTACGGGCTGTAACTCAGTGCCGGTTAACCCGTTAAGCGCCGAACTCATGCAAAGGATCCTGCTAGTGATCCTTCACATGGTGGCAGACGACGGGACAATTGGAAACCACAATTAACGGGCGGAACTAACAGGGTCTAGGGCAGGCTAACGGATTGCTGGAAAGCGCTCAGACCAAAGTAATGAATAGCCTGAGCCAGGAACAGCTGGAGCTAGGGAGCAGCCCAGAGACCCCAACCAGAGAAGGGAGCCAGGTCTCCACAATGGAGTGGATAGTGTGGCCGAAGATTGCAAACCAGGAGGGGGGGGAGCCCCCTCATCCTTGCTGGCAGGGCAGGAACCCAAGCAATGGGGGAGCCCCAGCCTTACGAGTAGCCTCAGGAGAAGCGAGAGGAGGGACCCCGAGTTAGAGGAAGACCTCGACGGAGGGGTTGCTGGTGGGGCCATAGGAGGAGGAGGTTTAGATGCCCTCTTTCCCCAACTTAATTGGCAGCAGACCAGGGAGGTGATGCGACATCAACAAGAGATGATCCAGCATCAGCAAGCGGCACTGCAGATGCAGCTGGAGTTGGCCAGGCTGACCGCGGGCGCCGGACAGGGGGGACCCCCTACACCCCAGAGTGGGAGCACCCCGACCCCTAAATGGGACCGGAAGCAATTCCCCACCTACAAGCCCGGGCAGGACGTGTTGATCTTCTTCACCCTGTTCGAAGCTGCCTGCCTGGAGCAGAAGGTGCCGGACAATTTGAGAATGTCTGCCTTGAGGACTCAGGTCAGCGGGGAGCTGGCTGATCTCCTGGGTATTCACACCCAAACTGCCCCCTTGGACTATGTGGCATTCAAGGAGGCTGTGAGGGAGAGGTTTGCCCTCACAGCCGAACATTGTCGCCGTAAATTTCGTTAGGGGCAGCCTTCCCCAGGGGACACGTATGCCTCCTGGATGGCGCACCTGGGGCAGGTTTGGGATGCGTGGATTGGGGCCACCAGGAAAACCACTTTGGCGGAGGTGCGAGAACTCACGATCCAGGAACAATTTTGTGCCACTATCCCAGAGGATTTGGCTACGGCGGTGAGGGACCGGGACCCCCCAAACTGTCGGGAGATGGGCAAGTTGGCCGACCAAATGGGGCTATATCGGCAGCCCAAAGGAGCGAAGGGGGGCAACCTCAGTCATGGCGGGGCCAGAGGGAGCGCGGAGAATGGCAACCCCAAACCTCGGGAGGGAGCCCCAAGCAAACCCAAAGAGAGCCCCAGCGCCAATGGCTGTTTTTACTGCAAGGAACCGGGTCACCTCAAGAGGAGTTGCCCCAAGCTCCTCGCGAAGAACCGCAACTCAAAAACATCCCCGGGCAAGGTGGGAAGGATGCTCGCTCCAGAGTCCCGCGAACCGGAGGAACACGAGGAGGATCAGCAATCAAGTTCGTCCCTAGAGGAGGAAGTAGAGGATGCGGCGCGGCCCCTGATGAGCGGAGGACAGCATTCCCTTGGGGCCATCTCGCAAGCATCCCTGATGCGCATTACCTCGCCAGAGCAACTGCGTTGGAGCCAGAGCAAATTCTGTGAGTCCATCTCTGTGAACAATGTTTCCCATGTGGGGTATAGGGACACCGGGGCGGACATAACTGCTTTACCTCGGAGTAAGGTAAAGAAGAGACAGCTGTTAAAAGGGCATACCTGTGCCATAAAGCCCTATAACTCCCCCAACATAGCTGTTCCCCTTGCCCGGGTCTGGGTCAAGTACAAGGGATGGGAAGGGAAGGTGGATGTTATAGTACATGGACAACAAGAATGGGGGATCATCATTGGGAACGACATTGCGTTCAGGGCTGCCCAGGTCAAGGTGGGGGTGGTGACACGACGTCAGGCCAAACAAGCCCCTGCCCCACAGCCTCCCATCCCCCCGATCCCCCATCCCGGTCGCGGTAAAGTGACCCCGGCAACCAACTGTTCTCTGCCGCCCCCCTCTGCTTCGGTGAGGGAGGAGGACCAAGGGGGGTTCGCCCCAATGGCCCGAGATTTTGGGGCTCAAAAGGTGTTCCAGGAGGAACAGCAGCGCGACCCGTCCCTCCGAGAATGCCGGGATCGGGCCGGTCAAGTGTTGAGGGCAGGGGACCAGTCAGAACAGTTTTTGTGGGAGGCAGGAGCCCTGTACAGAGAGTTCTGCCCAAAAACCGAACCGGGTCCCCAGCCAAAGAAAAGACAATTAGTTGTACCTGCAAGGTACCAGGCTGTGCTGCAGTTGGCCCACGATGTAGAGTGGGGAGGTCACTTGGGACAGAAACGGACATTAGCCAGGGTGACAGAGGGGTTTTATTGGCCCATAGTGGCGAATGAAGTCCGAGAATATTGCCGGTCCTGCGATGTCTGCCAGCGGGTGGGGCATAACCGGGACCACCCGAAAGCCCCCCTTCAACCCCTACCCATTGTGGGCACCCCTTTTGAAAGGATAGGGTTGGATATTGTGGGACCCTTGAATCCCCCCACCAAGACGGGGAAGAAGTTTATACTGACTGTTGTTGACTTTGCCACTCGCTATGCCGAGGCTTTTGCCCTAGCCTCCATCTCCGCTACCAGCCTGGCTAAGACTCTCCTTTCTCTTTTCGCCCGCCTAGGAAAACCACACGGTGGTTTCGGACTGCAGCACGGGATTCGTGTCCAAATTGTTTTAAAAAATGTGGGAATTGGGGGGTGTGGAGCATCTGACTTCGGTGCCATATCATCATGAGACAAATGGGCTGGTGGAACGTTTTAATCAGACTCTTGAGAAAATGATCAGAGCTTATGCGGCTAAGCACCCCGGGACTTGGGATCAAGCTCTCCCCTACCTGTTGTTTGTGTACCGGGACTCCCCCCAAGAGAGCCTGGGATTCTCCCCCAACGAACTGATGTTTGGGAGGGAGCTCAGGGGACCTTTGGCTCTGTTACGGGCGGAGTGGGAGAGGGTTGCCGCAGAATCTTCCATGCCGGTGCATACCTTCATGCAGCACCTCCAAACTGTCCTTTGGGAGGTGCGGGAGACGGCACAACAGCATCTCGGAGCAGCACAACAGCAGCAGAGCGCGTGGTACAACTGGACGGCTGTGCCACGGACTTTTGAAGTGGGGGACCAGGTGTTGGTACTGCGCCCCCCAAAAACGGACAAACTGTGCTTGAAATGGGAGGGTCCGGGAACTGTGATTGGAAGGTCGGGGGAGGTGAACTATCAAGTGGCTTTTCCTGGGCAGCCAGGGAGGCAAAAGGTATTTCATGTGAATATGTTAAAATTGTATGTGGAACGGGGGACGAAGGTGGGGGGAGTGCAGGAATGTGCGGACCAGGGAACCTCTGATGGGGATTTGTTGGCCGAATGGGGGGAAGGGGGAGGAATAGATGAGATCCAACTGTCCCCCTCTCTGTCGGAACAGCAGCGGCGGCAGATTATCCAGGTCTTAGAGGACTTCCAGCCTATGTTCTCTGACCGTCCGGGATGCACCACACTCACACAACATACCATTGACACGGGAAATAGCCCCCCTATACAGTCCCTACCCTACCGGGCGGTGGGGCCCCATGCCCAAGTCATTGCCGATGAAGTCCAAGCCATGCTGGACCTTGGAGTCATTGTCCCCAGCTCTAGCCCCTGGTCCTCCCCTATAGTGTTAGTAGCCAAGAAGGATGGGGGTGTTCGGTTTTGCATGGATTATCGAAAAATAAACAAAGTGACTGTTCCTGACCCATATCCCATCCCCAACATGGATGTACTGTTGGAACGGCTAGGGGGGGCCAAATACATTACTACCCTGGACCTGACGAAGGGTTATTGGCAGGTCCTGCTTGATTCGGATGCTGCCTTGAAGTCCGCTTTTGTGACCCACCTGGGGTTGTTCCAATTCACCACCCTCCCTTTCGGAGTCCGGAACGGTCCGGCTACCTTCCAGAGGCTGGTGAATGGGATGCTGAATGGGCTGGGGGAGTTCGCCTGTGCATATCTGGACGATATAGCCATTTTTAGCTCCACCAGGGAGCAGCATCTGCAACATGTCCGCCAGGTATTTCAGAGGATTCAGGACACCGGGCTGACTGTGAAGGCAAAAAAGTGCCAGGTCGTGCGGGGGGAGGTGGAGTATCTTGGACATAAGGTGGGGGGAGGTAGTGTCAAGCCCCTAGAAGCCAAGATAGTCGGTTCGCACCTGGTCCCAACCCCAGACGAAGAAGCAGGTTCAGGCTTTTTTAGGGCTGGCTGGCTATTATCGTAAGTTTGTGCCCCATTTTAGCCAACTAGCCGCCCCCCTGACAGATTTGTGCAAGAAGCGGCAACCCGTTAAGGTCCAGTGGTCCGCCGCTTGCCAAGCAGCGTTCGAGGGATTGAAAGCCTGCTTGATGGCAGCCCCTGTGCTGCAAGCACCAGATTTTGAAGCCCCTTTTGTCCTGCAGACGGATGCCTCGGAAGCAGGGATGGGAGCCGTCTTGCTGCAGGAGCGGCCAGGGCAAGGGCTGTGCCCTGTCGCCTATCTGAGCAAAAAACTTTTACCTCGGGAGCGGAACTTGGCCACTGTCGAGAAAGAATGCCTGGCAATAGTGTGGGCAGTGACCAAGCTTCGCCCCTATCTGTGGGGCCACCGGTTCCTGTTGCAGACCGACCATTCCCCCTTGTGTTGGCTGGATAGGGTGAAGGGGTCCAACCAAAAGTTGTTGCGGTGGAGTTTAGCCCTGCAGGATTTTGATTTTTCAGTAGAGCACATCAAGGGTAAGGACAACATAGTGGCAGATGGGTTGTCCCGGGCTTTCTCAGTAGGAGACAGTTAGATGGGGAGTGGGGTGGTGGACCCCAATGCCATCTTTCCCCAAATGGGAGGGTGTGGAGAAAGCCCAACACAAGTCTGCACACACACACACAGTCGTCGCCCAAGGGAGGGGGCGAGGAAGGGGGGATGAAGTCACAGGAGAAGTAGCCAGACAGACCGTCATCCCCAACAAAGAAGAGTCTCGGTGGAGATCCACAAAACCCAGGAAGGACCATCAAGAACCATCAAACTATCAGGGCAGTCTCAAAGAGCTGTGAAGTACCAGTACGTCACCTCCCTCCCAGGCAGGAATAAGCCCACCTGATACGAAGGGGCAGGCATAAGCCCCCACCTGACCTGGAGGGTGGGGAGAGCGGGAACTCAGGGGTAGAAAACCCCTCTCCCTTCTGGTAGAGGGTTGTTGGGAACCCAGGGTACTTCGGGGCCAGATTCGTCCTCCAAGCGGCAGCCCGAGTAAGCCATTCTCATCCCCGGATCGGCCGATCCGGAGCCAGGCTGAAACTGACTAGCGTAAAGTCTCTGATCTGAGGTAATTGACCAGATTCAATCCGCTAGCCTAGGAGCCTGTTTCATTGATGAACGCAGGGGTCAACTAAGGTTGTGTTGACATTGTAGTATTCCTGGAAAGCTGTTAGTTCCGCTCTGTGTTTTGTGTAAACAAATAAAAGCCTTATTTGGTCATTTAAAGGGCTTCGGTTTCCTCTTGTGCGCGAAAGCCTCTCAGGTGGTCTCCAGTGCTCGTACGGCCTGTAACTCAGTGCCGGTTAACCCGTTAAGCGCCGAACTCACGCAAAGGATCCTGCTAGTGATCCTTCACAATTTGCATATGCTAATTTATCCATATAGATTGGAAATTTAGGGCGCAATCCTATGGCCCTCTGACCTTGCCTGGGGGGACATAGGATAAGTCGGACTCCCCCCTGCAACCTGGGAAATCCCTTCCGAGGTCGCAGAGGGGAGTCCGAGCATGGAGCGCCCTCCCCCCCTCGCAGTCAGTGCGGTTCTTTCTGCACTCACTTTTGTTGGTGCCTTGGTGGTGTGTGTTTTGCCTAGTTCTGGGTGTGTGTGTATGTTGCCTGTGGGGTTTTTTGGGGTGTGTGTGTTTCTTTGAGCACTATCATTTTTCTTGTTTTTAAAGGGGCAGTGTGCTTTAGGGAGGTAAATATGTAGTTTGGCATTTGGGGCTGAGTCCCAACCTCTGCCTCATACACAGTTTCTTGGGCAAGTTGCTTGTCCTTGGGGACTAGACTGCCATTTTGCGGTGATGCCCACAACAGTTTCCTCAGATTTCCAAATGGGACCACAGGCTCAGAAAGGTTGGGGCACTGTGCTCCCTTCTTTTGAACTGCTTTATTAGTGCTACACCACCACAAATGCAGGGATCCTCCTAATAAAAAGCAGGTTCCTTTTTCTGGGGGTTTCTTTTGCCCATATTACAACCTCAGTTGAATAAACCACACTACAAGTTCTAATATTGATGCTGCAGAGTTCTGGTACAGTATGAACATGTTGGCATATCAGTACTGCAAATGTCATCCCTTGAGTGGTGCTGGACCTCCCTGCAGGATCAGGGGATTCCAGTTTCTTGCAGAGTTGGCCCCTTTGATGTCAAAGAATGGTGAAAAGACCAGCTCTCCTACTGATACAAGATGTGTGCTGTCTGCTTTAGGCATCACTGGGCCAGTGAACTATGGCCCTTTTCCGAACTGGTGCCCTCCAGATGTTTGGACTTCAACTCCCATCAGCCCCAGCCAGCATGTCTAATGGCCAGGAATGCTGGGAGTTGTCCTCCAAAACATCTGGAGGGCACCAGGTTTGGAAAGGCTGGCCCAGAGGGAAGTCAAGTCATGCTGGCATTGCATGTGAAAGGATGGAGCAAGGACAAAAACATTTAAAATGAGACCTACTGGGGCATGTGGAATCCTTAACAGGGAAGTACTTTGCTTGTGCCCCCTACGAGTCTGCTCTGAAGGACTGGCTGGGGTGAAAGATTCATCTATTAATGGCCTAGCCAAAATCATGGGGAAATGGGCAGTCTGAGGTCAGCTGTGGGACCAACAGCAGTTTTGAAGGCTGTCCGCTTATCCTCTTCAATGCTGAAGTGTGTGTGTGGGGGGGCTCTGCAAACCACCACCCCCGCAGCTGCCGGACCCCCCCGCCACCCCCGCAGACGCCGGACCCCCCCGCCACCTACCTTCCCCCCCCGCCCTGGCCGCCTCCTCCTCCGAGGAGGAAGTGATGCGACGGGACCCCCGCGCTCTGTTTTTGGCCGGGGAAACCAGGGCAACAGGGCTGTTTAAGCCCTGTTGCCCTGGTTCCTCCCACCAAAACAGAGCGCGGGCGGGGCTCCAGCAGCGGCACAGAGAAGGTAGGTGGCGGGGGTCCGGCGGCGGCAGGGGGTGGAGGGGGGGTCCGGCGGCGGCGGCGGTGGGTGGCAGCGGCAGCAGGGGGCGGTGGCGGCAGCAGGGGGCGGCGGTAGTGGGGGGGCCGTGGCAGCCGCGCCCAGGCTCGGCCCCACCACTACCTCCGGGCGCAGCGTTTCTGCGCCCTCTTCAGCCACGCGCCCTAGGCAACTGCCTAGTTTGCCTAGCGGTAGCGCCGGCCCTGGGATGGGGCATTGCACTGCTGGCACTAGAATGGGCTTATAGATCATAGAGTTGGAAGGGCCATCGAGTCCAACCCCCTGCTCAGTGCAGGCAACTAGAGGAGGGGTCTCCCATCCAAGTAATAACCAGGCCTGACCCTGCTTAGCTTTCCACACTCAGACAAGCTGAGCCAGCATGAGCCACAGGCCTGTATGATAAGCACAAGTAGAGTCCTGAGAATAAGAACCACATTTTTAAAAGTAATTTGGAAGAGACCATAAAGGATGAGGAAGTTTCTTAACAAGAGATAATGGACAGGGCAGACAGAATTACATGCCTTCAGCAACACATTTCATCTATAAAGAGCCTTAAGTCACTGTGCTTCACGGTTTTTTAAAAGCCAGTTCCCTGACAGCAGGCTTGCAATGTAATATTCATGTGATAGTGACATACACCTTAGTACCCTTGGCTAGTGTGCCTCAGTGTAGGTTGCAATCTTAAGCTCACTTACCTGGGAGTAAGTCCCATTGAACTCAATGGGGCCTACTTCTGAATAGTTGTGTATGGGATTGTGCTGCACACTCCCATCATGTCAGTGCAATTGAACCATAATTCAGCCTTCCCCAACTTGGAGCCCCCCAGATGTGTTGGATTACAACTCCCATCATCTCTATTCTGACTGGGGATGGTGGGAGTTGTAGTTCAACACATCTGGAGGGCCCTGGGTTGGGGAAGGCTGCCATAGTTCATAAGTCATTGGGATTTACTGAATGTTATTTGTTATTGTTGTTGTTGTTATGATTTTTAAAAAGATGTTTAAAAAAACCACATAGAAAATCTGGTGTCCTGTTCCCAAACAGCAAATATTAACAGTAGACATTTGCACTGTTAAGCAGGTTCACAGTTAGAGCAACTCTCTATAGTACGTATGTTTGGATTGTGGTTATTTGATGTTACTAACTAAGCAAGTATGTGCATAACCATGTTTTCAAAGAGACCTGTCAGTTCAGTTCCTAAACCTCCCTTTTCAAAGACATAACAATATCACTCTGTTGATAAGGAGACTGTATTTTATATCACATTCAGCAACAACACAGCAAGAACGATTTAAAGAGAGAGAGAGAGAGAAGAAAAGCTGAGCAGGAGAGTGTGTGCTTCTGTATCTCCGTGATGTAATATTCTATAATGTGTAATGTGAAAACATCTGTGCAGAGGACAAATTACCGTGTGTTGATGGACATATTGGCACATCCCTCCAAAGTGTCCCTCATGGGGTTCCATGCTTTTCTTCCTGATTACCCATGTAAGGTCTCTCCCCCTCTCCCTTCTTGCCCTATTCTTTCTTTTCTTTGGAATAGGCCTCCAGTTGTGTCAAATAGCCACTAGAGAGCAATTTCTAAGGAGTTCCCTGTCAAAATGCTCTCACTTTCAGAGTCTACCTATGCCAGATTGGGGAAGACTGACCTGACCTGCACATTTCAGAGAATAACATGGTAGGCTGAGATAGCAGAAGAATTCTCGACCGGACTTTCATATTGCTGGTGTGTGTGTGTGTGTAGTGTCATTTTTTTAAATGAAGTGCTTTTAGTCTATCAGGTAGAAGGCTATTCTAAATATTTCTCTCTGTGCTAGTTTACTACATGCAAGAAGTTCTCTTTTGATTTTGGTTATTAACGGGGTGGGGGATGGGTCATGACCATTTATGAATATGAACCTCTCCTCCAATGCTGTCTGAAGTGGTACAGCCCAGGATTCTACCACCCCATTCTGTGCCGTGTGTAGATTTGCGCATGAGAGCTGGAGTGCACAGTATGCTTACAGTGGGTTCTGCTGAGAAGCATTGCAGGCTTGTGTGTGGCGGCGGGGTGGGGGGGTGGTCACAGTCAAACAGGTAGGAAAGGAGGAGCCACAGGCTGGCCTCTTGTTTTATCTCTCTCCCAAGCAGCTAATTTTCTCTAAGACTTGGGAGAGGAAGGAACAGGTAAATTTGCCACTGCTGGCCAAATACTTAGGATTTATTCTTCCCTGAAGGGACCAGTACCAAAGTACGTAGAGAAGAGCAAGCAGAAAGTGCAGACAGAGTTCCAGCGCAACTCCCTACATTACTGTCTTCATGATTACCTTACCCCTCTCCTCATGGGTCAGGGATGGGGAACCTCTGGCCCGCAGGCCGAATGCAGTTTGGGAGCGAGTCCCATCTGGCCCACCAGCTTCTCCCCTGATCTTTGCCCCCTCACCCCAGGCCCCCCATCCTCATCCCCTGCCTCTTCTGTCCCCCAGACCAAAATCTCTTATCTCCAATCAACAGCTGATTGGAGATAAAAGTTTTTCAGCTGGGAAAAGCTCTTATCTCCGATCTAGATCAGAGATAAGAGTTTTTCCTTGCTCCCCTTCCCCTCTCACTGCACTGCACTTAGACTTTTCAAGAGCCTCTGTTAGTGCCAATGGAGGCTTTTTAAAAGCTAAACTAAATGAGGGTGATTCCCATTATGTCTGCATATGGTGATTCACCTAGGTTATAGGTGACTCACCTAGGTTAAATTTGAATCACCATATGTAGACATAATGGGAATTACCATTTGGTTTAGTTAATATTTATATCCTGCTTTTCTATTATGAAAATACTCAAAGTGGCTCATGCCAGTGGAAAGCTAGGGTTATTCATGTGGAATGGAAGAGCAGCTGGTGGTAGCACTCTCTCCCTCCAGGATTAATTCACCAATACCTAATCATAGCAACTATGTTGCCGCTGTTAAGCAGGACCCCTTACCCACCCTTCTCCAGTCATCACCATTTTAGCAAGGTGTTTTTTTTTTTTTAGAAATGTTCTAATTAGCATTTCAGAGATAAAGCACTATACCTCTATGCTATAATACTTATTCTCTAAAATAGCATTGTTGTTATATAATTCTATACTCCTGCAATGCTAATTTTAAAAGCCACCTTACTAAAATGATGGTGACTGGAAAAGGTTTTTTTTCCCTCTCCATCATTTAAAATATGTATGTGTTGCATTATAAGGGGATAGCGCTATAAAACTCATTAATTTAGGTGGCATTTCCCTGTTATTTTAATTTGTTTTGATAATAGCTGGGAAACTGCTTTGGGGTGCAATCCAAGCAGGATGCCTGCGGCACTCCAAACTTGGAGAATTCTGGGCATCCAGTGGAGGGCTGGGCTGGAGGAGTGCTGAGGCAAAGGTTGCATCCACACTCCTCCCGCCCTGGCCCTGCAACTCAGCTAGATGGCCAGATGGCTTCAGAGTGGGCGGGAAGCAGTGTGAGGCGCTGCCAGGATACCCCGCCGTATCTTGGCGTCGTCTGTCTCCTCCCCTCCCCAGCCCGCTCCTCACCCCCTAAACCTCAGAGATGCAGCCGGCTGGGGGGGTGGGGTGCTCTGAGCACGGAGACCCAGCTAACAAGGTTGGAGGCTGGAGCATTTGTCCGACCTCGTAGCTCGGTCTCCGAAAAATCCTATGGCTGTCTAGGTCACTGCCCATGTCAAAACCGCACCTCTTAAAAGGATGGAAGAACAGCACCAAGTGCATCTACACCTGTGAAGGTTGTGTTAGATTTCCATCCTTCTCCAAAAAAAAAGTTGGATTTTCTCTGGTAAGGAAAAAGACAGAAACAGTATTAGAAAAACACAGGAGGATTATAAATGGATGATGATGTTGTGTGGTCCCCCATAACAATTGTACAAAAAATACTCATCTGCAAGCGGCTAAGGAATTCTTAATGTCCATGTTCACATTTTCATACATACACTAGGGGGCATCTTAAGCTAAGGAATCCTATATTTTCAGATGGGGTGTACAGGTTTTGTTTCTGTTCGCAAATCATGTGAACATGTGCCATTCACAATCCCAAATGTGAACATGAGCAGAAATGCTTTATCTAGAGAAATATTTCCAGGTTCCCAATTTTGCAATCATGTTTAAAAAAATGTGTATGTTTAAAAAAAAATGCACTTTGAAATGTGCATTTTTTTAAAAGACAAATTTTCACATTTTTGTCAATGGAGGAAAAGTGCTCACTTTTGAAAAATACGCATAGAAATGCACACTTTGTTTGTTTGAAATGCGCACTTTTCCTTTTGAAGAAGCTGAAAAACAGGTCGAAAACGAAAATGGGAACAAGCCGAAATGAGCTTTGAAGTGATTCTTGGAGAATTTAGGTGAGTGCAAAAATTGGTGGTTCTCCCATTCCTAGGCTCAGATTGGTCAATAGATTATCATATTAACGTTTTTCATTCACATTTTGGGTTTGTACCCAGTTACTGTTTTCAACTTGATACTCTTGCTACATGAATTCAATAAATATGTGTAAAGCAGCAGGTGCCAGCCTAAAGAATGATATTCAGAAGAGACACCAGAGGGCAGTATTGTCAAGAAGCATTTTGGCCTCACAGGCTTGCTTGTGAAGGCTTAACCTCATGTTATTTTGTGATGTGTTCAAGTGTTGACGTGGTGACTTTATTACCTACATTAGAAAAAAACATGCTAGTGTTTAAGCCATTTCTTCAATAATTTTTTCCCACCATGAGGCAGTTCTCCCCCCCCTCTTTCTCTCTGCATGAATATTCAAGGAGGCCCAAAATCCTAGGCCAGAGGTCCCCAACACGGTGCCCACGGGTGCCACGGTGCCCACTGGGATCTCCAATAGTGCTTGTGAAACTCTGCACTCCCTGTCCCCTCCAAAAATGTATTTTTAATTTTTAAAAAATTGAAATGTTAGGGCGCCAGGTTCTCCTTCCTGTTCCTGAACCCTGCCACTGATCAGCTGTTTGGTGTGCATGAAGAGAAGGAAACAGTTGCTTCCTGGCCCCATCCAATCTTCTTCCACCCACACAGACCTTTCCCCTTTACACACACGCTCCCCTCTCCCTCTCCCTCTCCCTCTCCAATCCCAGTCTTTAGCCTTCCTCTCCCTTCCCCGCCTTCTTTCTCTCCATTCCTAGTCCCTAGCCTTTCTTTCTCTCCCACTCACCACTTTATCTTGCAGTTTCTCCCCCCGCCTGGCCTCCAGCCTTGCTCTTTCTCTCTCTTCAGCCCAGGGCCGGTGCTACCATTAGGCCAACTAGGCAGCTGCCTAGGGCGCAGGGCTAAAGGGGGCGCCAGAAACGCCTTGGAAAAAAAAATACAGCGCTCTCAAGTGGGAAGGGGGGGCGCTAAATATCTGATCTTGCCTAGGGCACCAAGCTGCCTTGCACCAGTCCTGCTTCAGCCCCCTTGCCTTGCTATTTCCCCCTCCCTCACAGCCTCTAGCTAGCCTCACTATTTCTCCCCCATACACACAGCTCTTTACCTTGCTGTTTCTTCCCACTCCTAGTCTCTCTGGGGTCAAACATGTAGATTGGCTTTGGACTCTGCTTGTACTCAGTTTCTTCGGTGAATTCCTTGCCTTTTGACTAGCCAGGCCCCCACTGCAGCCATTATGTGACTAGCCACATCCTCCATGGGAGCCATTTTGTGGTGGTGCCCACAGCGGTGTCTCAAATTCCCAAATGTGCCCACAGGTCCAAAAAGGTTGGGGACCCCTGTCCTAGGCCTTGAAGAAATGGCAACTGAGGATCTCCATTCCCTCAGAGTGCTGCTTTGCCAATTTAGAATAGGAACGCGGGACCTGCAACAAATGTTGCTGAACGGGGGTGGGGGGTGCTCCTATCCAGGGTTCTAACCAGCCAGCCATGCCTCCTTTCACAATACTCCATTCTATTCCCTCTAGTTTTCCATTTCAAAAGACTTTTCTTTTTCTTCTGCAAACCTTGGGATTACCCTGAGCATCCTGATACCTCCCTTTTCTTTCTCAGTAGCTCCAATTTTTATTTATTTATTTATTTACATGATTTATATATTGCTATATAATCTAACAAGATTCCTGAAAAAAAAGCAAAAATTTTAAAAAAAGAAAAGAATCAACATATAGAATTAAAATATTTCAAATCAGATTATGTCAACAAAACAGTGGCTGGTCAATTAGGGAAGTCTTGCTTAAATAAAAGTCTCTTCCTCAGGTGCCAAAAACAAAACAATGCTGGTGCCTGCCTGAGATCAACAGGCAAGGAATTTCACACAGAGAGCCAATACACGGAAGGCTCTACTCTGAGTGGACTCCAATTTTAGCTCCATGACAATTCAAGAACTGAGTTCACTAATTTATTAGCTTTGTATAAAGACATCAGTACAAAATGTTAGCGGGTAAGTGAGAACCAGGTCTGGAATGACTGCCAGGGAAACAGCTACATAAAAGAAATCCATGTAAGAAGATAATTATCACCTGCTGGCCTGGAAATAAATTGTGTCAATGAGAAACTCTGCCCACCTACCCCAAAGTGACTTGCTGCTACCTAAAACACACTGCAATTTGCAAGGGGAGGAAAACTGCGGCTCCTGCCAGGTTTTCTCCCAATTTTGTTGGGATTGTGGCAGGGGAAGGATTAAACTCCCCTTCTCTGCCTGCTGTGATCAGGCTCCTGCTGATTCCCCCCCACCCAGCAGCTATTTACATTTTTAAAGAAATGTAAATGTTAAGTGTGGTACTGCAATTCATGCATACCCTCCAATTGCCCCAACAGTCCAACAAACACTTAAGCCATCAGGCTTCCTACTTTGTTTTGCAGATTCACGATTTATTATGCAGAGCCACGAATTCCCCTGCTTCCTCCTGCAAGCTATTTAGGTATCTGCGATTTTGCCCATGGCCCCTTTAAGCAGGAAGGGAACAGACCGAGGATTTATTTCTGTGTGTGTGTGCGCGCACACCCTTGCTGCTCGCTCCCTCTACCTGCTGCCTCTGACCAGCCCCCCCCCCCAAGGTAAGTAAGACCCACTGAAGACATTTGTACTTACTTCCGAGTAACTGTGCATAGGATTGCACTGGTTGTTTTAACTTAATTCAAGTTGGTTAAATTCTGTAAGATTATTCCAGTTTAAGAGTTTCTTTAAACCTAAATTGTGTGAATAGAACACAAAAAGTGCTTTAAACTGGGGCCTTTCCACAATAACAAACAACAACAAAGCTTTTCAGCCCCTCAAAGTTACTCCTTGTGCTTAAAAACCAGAGCTGTAGAGGTGTTGGAGCAAAAAGCTGAAGGGGCTCAAAACTGCAATGTGTCTTTTTATATTTTCCCCCACCCAAAAGCTCCCCCTCCTCCTCAATCCTCATCTCCTTTTCTTCTCCTTCTCCAACTGCCCTGAAAATGCTGGGTCCAATCCTGACAATTTTAAAGCAAAAAGAAAGATTGCCCTGCAAGCACTGACCGCCCCCCCCCCGAAAAACACCAGATATCAACAATTAAAGGTTTAAGTAAGGTTAATTTTTTTTTACAAAAGCCACTAATAAAATATTATAAAATAATATATAATATAATAATGTAATAATTATAATATATATAAGATTTTGTGTGTTTCCTCTAATAACTTTTGTACCTGACCATGCCCTTTGGTTGCCTGGCCATACCCTTGGCCACGCCCTCATGTTGCCTGGCCACGCCCTCTTGATCACACCTTCATGTTGCTTAACCATACCTCTTACAAATTCACGTTTGTGTCCCTATTTTCATCTGTTAAATGTTGGAGGGTATGTTAATGTCATGTCTACTTTACCCTTGAGATGTATTTTGGCAGGAATCTTGGTGGTGGAAGGGCCTAAGGTACATACGAGGACTATTACAATGCAAAATGGCAAAAAATCTAAGCATAAGTAATATAACATCTTTATAGCTTTTTATTTATTTAAATAATTTTCATAAAATATAATAAAAATAAAAAGTGCCACCAAGTTTTACTTCTTACTGAATTATTAGCTCAAATGTTTGTCTATATATTTTTCCTTATATCTCTGAGCACTAAACACCTAGAGCCTTTTTTTTTTTAACTGAAGGCTGAAAATTCAGCAAAGGGGCCTTGAAGATCTCTGAGGACAAATCCCATCTTCCACCTACATGAATATGGTCATAAGTACTGCCCTGAGTTACACTTGAGTTATACTTCCTCAATGAGTTATTTTCACAAAAGGTATCATACTGAAGGCAGTATCCAAGTTGACATGAGCGCTGTGGCGTAGTGGTGAGAGTGTTGGACTGGGACCCGGGAGATCCAGGTTCTATTCCCCGCTCTGCCATGAGACTCACTGGGTGACTTTGGGCCAGTCACTGACTCTTAGCCTAACCTACCTCACAGGGTTGTTGTGAGGATGAAATGGAGAGGAGCAGGAGGATTATGTAAGCTGCCTTGGGTTCCTTGCAGGAAAAAAGGTGGGGTATAAATATAATAAATAAATAAAATAAATAATGTAAATTATATCTGTGGAGGAAGGGGGGGCTGGCTGACCCACCACACCACACCCTTTCCTACCCAAAGGACCCAAGACCCCCAGAGATCTCAAGGTACCAGACTGCCAGCCTCAGCTGTCTGCAATCCTACTTGAATCTCTGTTCAGGGACTTGCCTTTATCTGTAACCTGGATTTAGTTGCTGAGACCACAGAGCAATCCACAAACACCATGTGGGGTAAAAAACCAAAAGAAGGTTTATTCAGGTAGCATTTTACAACAAGAATAGGGAAATGAGGGAAGGACACAAAAATGAGAGAGACGCTTTGGTACAAAGTAATAGAGCTACAAAATAACAAAACCTGATTCCCTATATCTCCCAGGCACACAACTAGTTACCTGGGGGTCAGTTCTCTTCAGGGTTGGGTTCAGCACAGCCTTGCTGCCCGGGGAGACTACACACCTATCCGAAGGTCCGAGATGGGTAGCCCTCCACAAGGCCTGCCTTTACCAAAGCCCTCATTCAGCTAATCTCACCAGGAGCTACCTGGGGTCAGATCCTGAGACCACCCGAAGGCTTGGGCCTCTGCTTGGCTTGCCGCCATTGCTCCAGCAGCCAGCAGCCACGCGATGACCCAAAGACAAAGAAACAAAACTCACACTTTGGAATATAGCTCTTTCCCCCCTCCCCTCCTCCTTTCTGCAGCTCCGCCGCTTCCAGCCAATCAGGATGCACTTCAGCTGGCCAGGCAGGGGAGGGGGACTCATGACTCATGGCATTTGCATTTGAAAGCTGGGTCACTGTAGACTTTGGGACGCCGGCAGGGGCTATCAAGAGGAACCATACACACACACACACACACACCCAGCCTTTAGCCGGTTCACACATGAGGGTGTGTGGGTGCGTGCATGTAGGAACCCCCAAAGGCTCTTTTCTTCACAATATCACGCTAGCATATGGGACCTCTACCGCAATGCCAATAGCATTAGCTGGCACAGTCAGATTCCTTGGAAAACCTGCCATGCCAGACAACGCTATTGGCATTGCAGTAGAGGTCTCTTACGCTAGTGTGACGTAATTTACGTTAGCGATCATGTCAACTTGGATACTGCTTCCAGGTACCTTGAAGGAAGTATCCTCCTCCTCATCATAGAAAGAATACACAAAAACAGAAGCATGTTTCCTGTCACTGTCCTGAACCAGGATGTGAACAACTCTTCTGCCATTCCAGGCAAAAGACTGGACAAGATGAATAAAAAGAAAAGAAATAAAAAATCAAGAAGTGTAATCTAATAAGAATAAGTCATGAAGAGAATTAAATGTGGGTTCAGTTAAACCAGTGATGGCGAACCTGTGGCACGCGTGCCACAGCTGGCAAGCAGGGACCTCTCTGTGGGCATGTGAGCCATAGGTCGCCAGATCACAAAACCCACTACTCCCCCCCCCCCCCGCCCGCTGGCAGCCGGAACTGTCAGATCACCACCGCAAGATGGGAGATCCCTGCTACATTCCTATCTATGGTGGACCGTCCCCTTCTGCATTCAGCGTCTGCGTCGGGTTTCCATAGTAACTCCTCTCCACTCCTCCTTCGCCGGCCTCCTCACGCAGGCACACTCCAATAGGCCAGGACGGTGGAACGCATCTCCACCCCCAGAAGCGGACTGCGCAGGCGCCCACTGGAATGCAGAACAGGAGGAGGCCTGGAACGGGAGCGCGCACCTTTTTTTAAAGCACTAGTCTACCGCACGCCCCTCTACATCTCCAAAGCAATCAGCAGGACAGCAGGTAGGATTCATCTCATGATCAATTGTTGGAACTCATGAAAATATTTATGTATTTATCTATCAGTTTACTGGTATATAGGAAATTTATCTATGGGCTTTATGAACATTATCTGTTGCTCTCAAACTAACGGAGTATGAGCCAAGGTTTGACAAATTATCAGCATGCATGCAACAGCAAAAATCACATTAATTGTGTGAAAGCATGCCCAATGCAAACTTTTACCTAATGCAGTGTTTGCAGTCCAAGACATAAAGGTTGTTTAAAATGTGTTAAGCATGTTTAGTTTTCTTGTTTATCTTGCTCATCCTAGTACAGGTTGACTTTTACATTTACTAATCCGACACCTGTAGAAGCAGGGAAAGGACCCGGAGTAAAGTTTGCCCCATACAATTTCAGTCTGGCATATTACAAGTTGAGAATCTATTATCCAAAAATACATGCGCGTAATTATTTAAAAAGTTTGTATAAATTACCTTCAGGCTATGTGTACAATGTAGTACTATAATAATTTTTTGAGTTGATGTTTTTTTCAATAAAAAACTGTTTGTATAATTGATAGCTCTGTTATTGTGTTTTTCTTTTAAGACAAAATATGTTAATTAGTTCAGACAACTGTATGAGTTGTTTTTCTAAACTAAAACCTTGGTATTCAGGTTTAATTGCAGTGTTGGCACTTTGAAATAAATAAGTTGGTTTTGTGTTGCAGCTTGGGCACTTGGGCTCAAAAAGGTTCGCCATCACTGAGTTAAACCATTGTCCTACTCTTACAATATGGATGCACACACCAGCCAGTGCTGGTGGTGTGCATCCATCTTGCATCCAGAAGGTGGTGTTAGTCATGTGGTACGGGAGGGTGTCATCTGCCATTGCAAGATCTGGATGACTCAAAGGTACCCATCTTATTGCTATTTCAAAAACAAGCAGTGAAAATTCCTGCCTGGTGCCTGCCACATGCAACACCACACATTATCTGTGTTCCTGGAGGCCGTGGCATGCCATTCATGAACGTATTAATCCAGAATACTTAATTTGTTGCTGGATCTGTGCTTGCTGTCATGCCCGCATGCAGTATTGCGCGCGGGGGGGGAGTGAGCGGGGAGCACCAGGTAGAAAGAAAAGGAGAGTGGCACTGGGTGGTCATCGGGTGGACCTGGCTTGCTTAGCAGTTTGAGTAACCATTGCATCCATCTGTTAAGCTGTTTTTGTAGTGCATAAAGTTCCCTCAGTTTTGCTTAAACAAGATTTCAGATAGATAGATAGATAGATAGATAGATATAGTGTGTGTGTGTATGTGTGTGTGTGTGTGTGTGCGCGGGTGTGGGTGTGGGGGGCAGTGCTAGGTACTGAAAAGATCCAGGGCTTAGGCCCGCAGAACAACAACAACAACAAAAAGCACAAATTTGCATATGCTAATTTACATATGCTCTAAAGTGTGTGTGAGAGCGAGCGAGCGAGAGTCTGTCTGTCTGTCTTTAAAGGACCCTGGGATACCTCTATTTGTAAAAGGAGATGTATGGAGAAGGGAGAGGAAGGCATTTAATTTCAGAAAAAAACCTCAGACAGAAAGATTCAAGGGGGCGGGGAGCAGGAGGTGAAGCACATGTGGGCAAAAATCCACCTTATCTAGGGGGATCAGATGCAACAGAGATCATCAGGGCCCCTGTACTTTTATTTCAGCAAGTGTCTATGGACAGCAGGGTGGTGGGGCAGAGGGCCTCCCAGAGATTCAGGGCTCCAAATGAAAGATTTGGGGCTTCAGCCCTAGTGAGTCACCCCCTTACACCACCTCTGCTGTATGTGTGTGCATGATATATATGAATGACTTTGTGATCTGTCTCGACTGAAATTTTCCATATTTCACAGACTTATGAGCATAGCTGTGATTCAGATTCTCTGAGGCAATAGGTGGGGTTCCCGAAACACATCCTGCTTCATCAGTCATTGCAAAGATGTATGAAGTGTCCTATAGCAATATAATCAGGCATCAGTTGGGTTATCAAAGCAATTGATATACACAATAGACACAGCCTAGATACAGAAATCAGCTTCAAACTATTTCAGGTTAGTTCTGCTGACTGCTACTCATATTTCTGCTGACCATAAACCTTCAGTGTGAAAGCTTTGTGGTACTGATGGGAAAACTACGTTGAGATTTTCAGAATAAACATGTTGTCCTCTTGTGCTGTGTTAAATTCCCAGCCCTTAGTTCTTTAGGTTGGATCCAAGGATTGATTCTCGATTCACACATCACATTTTTAACTGGCACATGTTATAGATCTGTGTTGTACAGTGTACCTGCTAAAATTATAACATTTGAAGGATATTACATTTAATCTTAACAGATTATGGAACCACATTCCAGGAAGCCAGGGATATATATACCTCAAAAAGTATCATTTTAGCAAGTACATAATGGAGGTATAGTAGTAGTAGGCGATCACTCGTGACCGAGTAAGATTGTCTTCCAGGATAAAGGGTTGGAAGATGCCTTTGCGTGAAATTGTTTTATTTGGGGAGATCGGTGCACAACGAATCACCACACAAACTTGACATGATCCAATGGCATGGTTACCATGATGATTGGATGACCATTCCCTGCTGCAGCCTTCATCCGCCTTCACAACCGTTGTAATTTGGGTTTAATTATCTTCTGCCTGTTCTGCCATTGAGGACTTTATGTTTTGGATCGTTCTTTGTCTGGTTCCTCTCCCCGGACCTTACCGCCATGGGTAACCCTACTGGGAGTACATAGCTCCTGACAGCACTGCTCACAGGGTTCATCAGAACACGCAAGCCCACTCACCACTTCAAGGTGAGGATCCAGCGTATAATTGTAATGCATGTCATTGCCTTTGGGACAGTTACCTCTTTCTTCAGGCAAACATTCAAAACTCAAACAGATTCCTGGCTTTCATTCCAGTCAAAAAGCTACAAACAGTAAACCTTTCTATAATAGGGTGTACTCCTTTTTTCTATACATCTTACCCTGTATAGATGCTGACATTAGACAACCACTTAGCATTTGCCAAAGACAATAATAGTAAGGCATACACCATCTATTTTTACACTGGGCAAAAATAGGTTGCATCAATTTATTCCGTAAAAGAGCCATGAAGTGTATAGCATTCCATCGTACCGAGATGTAGCTGGTATAGTGATGGGCACCCAATTTGCATGTCAGTGGAATTGTGCTTTCATTTTAATTTTTTTAATTAAAAAGGGAAATGATTTAATAAACAGTAAATCTAAAAACACATGGTTATTCACTGCAGTATGAAAACCCCAAGATTTCTTTTAGGGCAAAGAGAAACTATTTGTTGTTTATCATTTTTCAGCCTCCTCTGCATGATACTGCAAACAGGTATCAAGACTTGTTAGCCTTCAAAAATAGGGGGGGGGACCCTACAGGGAAATCAACAATTCACTGTATAAAGGCCAAAAGGAATGGAAAGTGCTGCAAGAGAAGAGAGAAATACATATAGTGTAGTACAATTTCAATCAGTCTGGAATTTTACTCCATGGAAATAACACACCACTTGGTGTCCTCCTACAGGGAAATCAACAATTCACTGTATAAAGGCCAAAAGGAATGGAAAGTGCTGCAAGAGAAGAGAGAAATACATATAGTGTAGTACAATTTCAATCAGTCTGGAATTTTACTCCATGGAAATAACACACCACTTGGTGTCCTCAGTTAAAACTATAGTCTCACAATTTTATCATGTCATGGTAAATATGACGATGCTGTCATATGAGGTTTCAGACTGTTATAAGATATCTGAGTGTTCAGGCAACGCCAACTTCAGTGGACCGGTCATGTTGTTCGAATGCCTGACTGCCATCTCCCAAAGCAGTTACTTTATTCCCAACTCAAGGATGGAAAGTGGAATATCGGTAGTCAATATAAGAGGTTTAAAGATGTTCATAAGGCTAATCTAAAAAAAATGCAATATAAACATCGAAAACTGGGAAGCTCTGGCCCATGAACGATCTAACTGGAGGTTGGCCTTTCACAAAGGTTCCATGGACTTTGAAGAAGCCCGAGTGCAAGGTGAAAGGGAGAAACGTGCTAAGCGAAAAGCACATCAAATGAATCCTTTACAGGACCATCTTCTATCTGGTAACCTGTGTCCTCACTGTGGGAAGCTGTGTGGATCTAGAATTGGCCTCCACAGTCACTTACGGACCCATCGCTAGAGTCTACACAATTTTCTTTTAAATTTCCTCCTTTTAAGATCTCCTTTTTGTAAATTTTGATCCTGGAAGACAATCTTACTCAGTCACGAGTGATCGCCTGATGATGATGATGTCAAGGGTAGGCATGTTTGGGTACCTGCCAAGGGCCCACACCCCAGCAGGGACCCACTGACAAGAGCCCCCGAGGTTGTTCCTCCTGTTCATCACTGCAACCTGCTTATTCACCTGCCTCTCACTCTGGCCCAGACAAGGGTGTTGGTGAAAAGGAGGAGCAGTAGATGCCACTGCCTACTTCCTCACTGTCTCTCTGCCTGTCAGGCAAAGTACGGTAGTAGTAATGATGATGAGAAAGAGGATAAGGAGCAGTAGGTGCTGGTGATAAAGGTGGGGTGAGAAGATAGACTCATTGAAGGAGAGGGCCCATTTAAGAGCTCTCCAAAACGTGGAGCCAACACTCTGAGTGTTGCTTGGAATTAACTAGTTGAGTCTAGGTTTAAGGTTGAAATGGGAGTCACCAGAATACAAATGGAGAAGCTGAACTTAATGTAAGTGTGGTGCAAATGTCTTAATATTTGGAAGTTACAACAATATAGTTTGCAACCATCTTATCCAACTTGTTCATCTATCTTGCTTGATAACACATTCCTCACGAATGAGGAGGAATGAGACAGACAAGAAAAGGGATGGATTCATCTAGCTTTGAAGTTGGAAGAAGAATGCTCAGCCACATAGTACTTTAAAGGGGGCTCAGAGTCATGTGCTTTCTATAGGGAAAAACTGGATGAAGTGACAGGTTAAGTACGGTAATTGGAAGTAAACAGTAGCACTGAACTCAATTGAATTAAGCTGACCTAAACCGAGCTCACTGCCTTCGCAGGGTTTTACAGCCATTCTGGAACACAAACTAAGTGGTTTTCCACCTCATGATGCCCTGCAAAACCTAGAGCACAGCAAGGGGTATGGTTTCTCAGGGATCAATAATATTTCTTAATGGTTTGGGTGAATGAGCTGGCAGCATTTCTTCACATAGTAAAACAACATTGTGACGATATAGAAACAATCTTGAGGACATGTTCCTGAATGCTTGCACTGAAGTTGCATCAGGTTTTACACTGATGGTGGACAATCAGGTTTTTCTCCAAACTCCAATAACATTTCACTGGAACTATGAGCTCAGTGAAAAACGTGGAGGAAATATTAGCAGCCATTTCATAGTGTTTTGCAGTTATTCCGAGCCTGTCTATTCCTTCTCACCATCACCACTGATTTTACAGGAATATTCTCTCTTTAGGACATGTTTATATGGATTTTATGCAAGGATTCCAAATTGATTTGCTGTAGACTATTTGTGGAATAGAGTATTAGCTGGCAGCTGACATCATCACCCCCTGCTACTCAAAAGGTGCCAGCACTTAGACTCTGAGAGCCTGGCTCTTCTACAACACTGATATTGAGCCAAAAGAAGGACACTTGTGCAGTCATTCTCACATTTTATTTGTCTGTGGGGATGTGCTTGTGAAATTGTGATGTAAGAAGCATTCCTCAGTACCATTCTGTTAGGCAGCTCTTTGTTCTTTCATTCCTCCACCCACCGAGCCTGTCTATTCCTTCTCACCATCACCACTGATTTTACAGGAATATTCTCTCTTTAGGACATGTTTATATGGATTTTATGCAAGGATTCCAAATTGATTTGCTGTAGACTATTTGTGGAATAGAGTATTAGCTGGCAGCTGACATCATCACCCCCTGCTACTCAAAAGGTGCCAGCACTTAAGACTCTGAGAGCCTGGCTCTTCTACAACACTGATATTGAGCCAAAAGAAGGACACTTGTGCAGTCATTCTCACATTTTATTTGTCTGTGGGGATGTGCTTGTGAAATTGTGATGTAAGAAGCATTCCTCAGTACCATTCTGTTAGGCAGCTCTTTGTTCTTTCATTCCTCCACCCACCGAGCCTGTCTATTCCTTCTCACCATCACCACTGATTTTACAGGAATATTCTCTCTTTAGGACATGTTTATATGGATTTTATGCAAGGATTCCAAATTGATTTGCTGTAGACTATTTGTGGAATAGAGTATTAGCTGGCAGCTGACATCATCACCCCCTGCTACTCAAAAGGTGCCAGCACTTAGACTCTGAGAGCCTGGCTCTTCTACAACACTGATATTGAGCCAAAAGAAGGACACTTGTGCAGTCATTCTCACATTTTATTTGTCTGTGGGGATGTGCTTGTGAAATTGTGATGTAAGAAGCATTCCTCAGTACCATTCTGTTAGGCAGCTCTTTGTTCTTTCATTCCTCCACCCACCGCCTTCCTAGTTTAATGAGTGTCAAAATGAACACCCCCACTGCTTTAAGCCACTATTTACATATCATTCCACCCAACCTCAAACAAACCCCTTTGTATCTTGATCCAGAGCTGGGTTTTTCTTTATGCAGACATTGAATATCTTGCTGAGATTGAATATCTCATTCAGAGCCCTCGGAATGGGGCCTGAGTTGGCAAAGGGAGATAAGCCCTTTGAAATTGACAAATATCTCCCCACCCACCCACCCACCCACCCACAAAAAGAATAAAGATCTCAGGGAGTGTTCTTGTTATCCTGAGAAGTGCTGTAATCAGGTCTATAGGGTATTGTGAGGCACAGGCCTTGACTGAATACATTTTGTTGCCTGAGGTGAAGGAGAAGATGGCACCGCTCCCACATTCCACATACAGAAGCTGGCTGAACTGGCAGCTGAATCTTAATCCAACACTGGCAACAGAACAGTGTCCTCCACCACACACCTGAGGGCAGCAGGCTAGCTTGGAGGGCTCAGGGCAAGCCATGGGGCACACGCAGGTCTGTCCTCTGACACTTTGCCAATGGCACACACACACACCCAACAACAGCTACCTGATGTGGCTGCCTCATTCTCCCTCATGGTAGGGCTGGCCCTGGCAGTGAGACTGTAGCACCTATCAGTAACGAATTCATTCAAGGCTCAATCCTATGCAGGTTTAGACAGAAATGGGAGCTGTAGGACTTTTGTTCTGTCTAAACATGCATAGGATTGTGCCCTCAGTCTACAGTCTCTATCTTGAGACTGGGTCTAAAATGCAGACCTCATGACCACAACATCTGTCCTAAGTTTCGGATTCCTAAGTTTGGGTCCCATCCCCTGGCTTATTGTACCAACTAGCCTGATGCAGAGTTTGAGAACTCCAAAATGCTTGCACACTCTTTTGTGATATTTTGGTTAGTCCTAGTAAAAGTCTTTCTGGCACCAGCTGAAGACCTTTTTATTCTCCCAGGCATTTAAAGAACTTTTTTTTTAGTACTTTGATTACTCTATTCTGCTGCTAGCTTTATGATGTTGTAATGGTTTTATTCTTTGCTGCTGGTTTCATCTTGATTTTATTTTGCACTGTTTTTATTTTTTGTTTTAATGTTTGTACTGTATGTTTTTAATGTATTGTACACCATCCAGAGAACTTTGGTTATTGGGCGGCTTAAAAGTATGATAAGTAAATATAGTATTTATGTAACTATTGCCCAACTGTAGATTTTGGATTTTATTTTTTTAAAATCATGGACCAACATGACCTTGGGTGTTTCCAGATGAGGCTTTTATTGTGCAATTGCACATTCACAAAATGTTACGAGGTGGGAGGGAGATGCCCTCCTGTGCTTTCCCACTCCTTCTTCTGTCTTTTTTCTTACCAGAAAAAAATATGTTAAGAAAAGATGGAATGCGTTAATTAACCCATGACTTGCTGCTGTTATGTGTGAACTGGGTGATTATGAAGGTTATGGCAGCCTTTGCAAGTGATTTGGGGATTACATAATTGGACTAATAGCACAATCATATACACATTTACTCAGAAGTAAAGCCCACTATGTTCAGTGGGGCTTACTCTGAGGAAAGTGTGCATAGGATTGTAGCCTTAGACTTCTTACAAGATGTAACAGGGCTTACATTTTAGTTAGCCATTGAGCGTTCAAATATAGTTACACGCAAAAGAACCTAAGAAAACCCAACCTTCTGTTTCCTATCTATGAAGCAACTGCAAAGGGGTGATTTGAATGGGAAAATAGCAAAGGGAGGGGTGTTGATTAACCCTTTCCCAACACAGCACATGATTATCATAATTAGCAAATCTGCATAATAGCAAATTTGCACAAGTTTGAGGGACTGAAATGTGGCAACCCTACTCCAACCTCCAGTAATTCATCAGACCTTTTGCACAGAGCTTCTGTGTATAGAAATTGTACATACATAGTCTTTTGTTGTCATTGCAGGGTACAGATCCTGCATACAGAGCCTATGTATGCAAGCTTTTATGTCTAGTGACAATTAAGAGGAAGAGTTCAGGATACTAGTTACAAGGGTCTATGGGTGCAGCCAGATGTCAGGGGGTTGTATTTTTGGAAGTTGCTAATTGGAGGACACTTGGCTAAAATATTGTGGATATACCCTGAAAGCTCATAATATGGAGCTCCATCAGTGGGAAGATTATTCCCTTGACAGAAAAAAGACCAAGCACCAAAGGGTGTGGAGATCTATGAAGTACAAATTTACACTCCAGAATGTGTGTCTTTGGGAGCTCCTGCTTATGCTTAGTGCCTAAGTGCACAACTGGAAGTGCTGGAATCAGTGCCCTCTTCAGCCACGCGCCCTAGGCAACTGCTTAGTTTGCCTAGCGGTAGCGCCGGCCCTGGGATGGGGCATTGCACTGCTGGCACTAGAATGGGCTTATAGATCATAGAGTTGGAAGGGGCCTACAAGGCCATCGAGTCCAACCCCCTGCTTAATGCAGGAAACTAGAGGAGGCGTCTCCCATCCAAGTAATAACCAGGCCTGACCCTGCTTAGCTTTCCACGCTCAGACAAGGGGAATTATTCCCCATCATGAGAACAGAGAGAGAGAGGGCTGAAAGAGTCACAGATTTTCTTGGACAGCATCCGTTCTGGAGAGGATGTATAAAAGCACCACAGAAGAATGGGGCTGCTCTTGTGCTTGTTCGGACAGGTCCCCTGCAGCTAAGAAAGCTGCATGATAGAAGAGCGGCTAAGAAAGCTGCATGATAGAAGAGCGGCAGCTGTCACCATCGCTGCATCTCCATGCTGGTTAACTCACTGCCGCTGTAACATTAATGTCATGCACTCTGGAATGGCACAGGAGCCCTACTAAAACAAGAAGGTGGTAACTCCAGGTGGCTCCCCACTGTTCAAGGTTGCTGCCCATCTCTGGCAAGCTCTCCTGGCTTACCTAATTGTAGGGCTGAGGTCCCCAACATTTTTGGCCCAGTAGGCACATCTGGAATTTGAGAGGGTGCCATGGGTACTCTCACAAAATGGCTGCCATGGGGGGGCTGCCCATTCACAATTGGCTGCCATGGTGGGTGTGGCCAGTCATAAACACCCATTTCCCAAAGGCAAACTTGTGAGGCTAAAAAAAAAAGAAAAAGTAAATAACATGCCCAAGAACCTAAGCAGAAGACAGAACTGTGGTCTGAGCTCCAAAACACAAAGCCACTTTTCTGAGTCCACAGTTTTCTTGTCCCAACACCCATTTCACAGAAGGCAAACTGATGAGGCTCAGAGATAAGTTACTTGGCCAAGAAACTGAGTACAAGGCAGAGGTGGAGTCTGAGCCCCAAATGCTGAATCACATATTTGCCCCCACAAAGCACGCAGCAACAGACCCAGTTCACAGAGAATAACATACATCACATCACATCAAAGCAAGCAAGCAAGCTAATATACACCGTACCCCACAAACAGCACAGGCAAAACACCTCCCCCACTCCTTGCCATTCCCCAGCCCCCCAAGTTGCTGCCCCCACCCCCTAGCCCGGCTCGTATGCCCTTCCAGTGTGTGGGTTTTGAATGAGTCCTCCTTATATTAATAAAGTGCAATGAATACAAAACCACCCAGCTGGAGCAGGGTTCTCTGGGGCTGCCCTTGCCCACCTGCCTCTGTCTCCTGGAAAATTCCCCACAGGCAGGTTGGTGGTATATGGCCTTGTAACCCCAGTAAAAGGAATTAAATTGAAGCTCCTAGTTAGTGCTTGTGGCTGAACTCCTGGGATGGAGTACCAGGAATGGTTCTGAGAAAACAAGTGTGATTCTTCCTTCCTTCCTTCCTTCCTTGTACAAAGTGTCCCCTTTGTGCAACATACCCCATAACCAAGTTCCCACTTGTTTGTTTTTAGTTCACCAAAGGTGAAGGCAGAGTGATGTAGCCCAGTGCCCTGTTTCCTGATATATAATACATGTGCACCTTGGCTGAGGTTTATATCCTTCTGGTGACGAGCCATGATAGGATTCCAACTATAGCCCTATTCAGGCATTATACCTGAATAGGGTACACTACCATACATAAGAGGCATGGGGTCACACATGCCGGTCATTGATGCCCCAACATCCTCACATGAACCAGCCCTGCCCCCTTAAGTCCCCAACTTCCCTGTGTTGAGCAAAGAAGTCTGCAGGGGGCTTCTACGCACGGTCGCATGAACATAAGTAGAACCCTTTGCATGACTGGGAACCTGGATAAAACAGGGTTCCTGGTGGCATGGAGGTTTCTGTACATGTTCAAGCAAACACTGAGTAGAAACCCGCTGCAGACCTCCTTACTCAACACAGGGTGTTGGGGTGGGCCTGGTGTACGCAGCCTTGTCCCCTTACACGTGTTAGCGATACCTGCTTCAGGCAAGGCAGGATAGGTCTGCAGCCAATCCTGTTTGGTGGCAAGGAAGGGGGGACGGGAGTCATTTAAAGCTCTCCACTGGATTCAATGGGACCGTTTTAAGTTACACCCTCTTTTTGCAGGCCCATTGTTTTGCTATCCTTGGAGACTGACCCCTGAGCAAGCATAAGATCTGATTAACTTCTAGTCCATCCAGTTTTCTCCTTATGCTGGCAGTCTTTCACCAATGGTAAATACCATTGGTGCAATGATGGTATTATGCTGGTATATCTTTTGGCCTCCACAAGCTGAAAGGGACATAGGAGCAATTCTATACCCGCACAGTGGACATAAGCTTTGCCAAAGTCCTAAATGCACCATAAAAGCCATCAGACATACACATTATGGCTCTTGGAGAAGCTTCCCCCCCCTTCCATTGCCTTCTACAGCAGGGGTGGTCAGCTTGTGGCCTTCCAGATGTTTTGCCCTATAATTCCCATCAGGCCTAGTCAGCATACTCAATGGTGAGGGATGACGGGAGTTGTAGGCCAAAACATGATCTGGAGTTGCCCACCCCTCCTCTAGGAAGTTGAATTCCACATTTAAAATATTGAGAATTGTTCATGTTAGGAGGCTGATACAATTATCTAAAGGTTATCAGTGTGATTAGGTCATCTGAAAGTATTGTATTATAATAGAACAAAAGAAACCTTTCATTCCGGCATAGATTACTCTCTCTCTCTCTCTCTCTGGACATGAATGTTTCCAAAAGGACAGAGGTCCCAGTGAATTTTGAGCAACCATTTGCATTTACATCTGCCCACCCCCCCCAGCTCCAGGGCCTCCAAGCAGCTTACAATAAAAACACCAAAAACAAAAAGAGAAAACCAAAGAACACAGACAATGCCATGCTACAGATTCTGTACATCTCTAGAAAGATGACATAATATGGCCCAAGAGCCAAATTGACCCATGACATCTGATCTGGAGATATAAGCAGATAGATAAAAGTCTGTCTGGGAGACAGTGATGAGAATTGTTGTGCCTAAAGCATGTTTTCAGCATTGCATTTTGTGTTTTGGATATTGTTTCACACTTAGCTCTCTGTCTAGTTTGGCACCAACTCCACACTCTCTGTCCATGCTGTTACCATAAACCAGCATATGAAACTTATTGCTTGTGAAACTTATTGAAACCTGCACGCCAAAATCTTATAGATCCCCCCCCCCTCCTGAAAAACATGGCTAGGCTGACACTTCTTGGAACAGGGCCAATTTATATCATCTCAGAATCGGTCTCAGTGTGCTTTCCTTGTAAAGGTAGCAACACATATTATTGCAATTGTGTGGCATTGAAATAAAGAGTGGCTTATGTTGACTTCATGTATTGGGCAGAATCCAGTAAGGTACTTTTACAGTGCTTTTGATTTACACACTTACCTGGGAGTAAGTGCCATTGAATTCAGTGGGGCATACTTCTGAGTAGACATACATAAGATTGCATTGTTACAGAGGCTTCTGTCTAACAAGCCGCAATCCCATACCTCCTAGCCCTTAAAATCCTTTTATTTCAAATGGAAGGGATTAAGGATGTGCCAAATCCTTCCATTAATATCAATGGGACTTTAAAGTGCTTAACTTTGGCAGGCTCATGCTCAGGTTATTCAGGATCAACATATAACTCAGGAGTAAATTTCACTGAAATCAGTGGGAACCTATTACAAGTTTAATGTATATAGGATTGGGGTCTGAGCCTCTGTAAGTACAAATACTCTAATTTAAGACGTTTGTGGATCAGTGTTCTGCATGCCAATTGCTTCACGATGCTGCTCAAAATATTCTGCACTGTATTCCTGTCTTGCTGCATGTTCTGCAACAATGATGAAGTTTTGCTTCCCCTTTATTTATTTATTTATTTATTATATTTATACCCCACCTTTTTTCTTGCAAGGAACCCATTACATAATCCTCCTCCTCCTCTCCATTTTATCCTCACAACAACCCTGTGAGGTAGGTTAGGCTGAGAGTCAGTGACTGGCCCAAAGTCACCCAGTGAGTTTCATGGCCGAGCGGGGACTAGAACCCGGATCTCCCGAGTCCCAGTCCACCCCCACACCCTTTAACCTCATCCTAAAAACATGCAATGTAATGCTGTGCAGATAGATCCCATAGAGTTCAGTCAGTGTTATTCCCAAGTAAGCATGCATAGTATGGCAGCCTTATTGTTGTTGACGGAGGCTTCAAATAATTCATCAGATGGGTGTTGCAGGTCAAGGGAAGGCTTGATCTTATAGAAGTCTGACTACAATTGATCAGGTATAGGCTGTCAACTGAGGTGAGCGAGAGAATGCCATTTGTGGCTGTGGCCAGGGCCGGCGCTACCGCTAGGCAGACCCAGGCGGCTGCCTAGGGCGCGTGGCGGAAGAGGGGCGCCCCTTCCTCGCCTCCGGCGCGCTCCTGCCCTGCCTGCCGCCTCCGCCGCGCCTCCCCGCCCGCCCGCGCGCGCCGCCCGCCAACCACCTACCTACCTACCTCTCCCCGTTTCCTTCCCCATGTCAAATTTTACAGCATAAGCGCATTTGGCAGGGACCTGCCTTCCCATTCATTAAGCACCAGGCACATGAATGGTGCCACACAATTATTAATAGCTAATGCCGTTTAAAGGGGTGTGGGGCTTCCCCCTTCTCTGCTTTCTTCTTTTCCCAATCTGTTTTCTCCCACCTAACCAAGCACACAGAGAAGAAAGCCTCAGCTTTTTCCACTGAACTCCTCTCCCCAGTGGCACTGCTTGTATTTTTATTTTTACACTGAGAAAGAAGGAGGAGGGAAGGAAGCAGAGTCCCCACCCCATACTCTGCTGCTAAAAGTGCTGCCAGTGCAGAGGAAGGAAAACATAACCAGAACTCGCCGCCACCACCACCTACCTTCCCCCCGCCCCCGCTGCTGGCTGCTGCTGCTGCCGCCGCATCTCCCCCCCCGCGCGCGCGCCCGCCCGCCAACCACCTACCTACCTACCTTCCCGTCGTAAAGCGCGGGGGTCCCATCGCGTCGGAGGAGGAGGCGGCAGCAGCAGCAGCAGCCAGCAGCGGGGGCGGGGGGAAGGTAGGTGGTGGTGGCGGCGGCGCGGGGGTTGCAGAGCAGGGCTGCTTTGCTCCGGAGCCCCCCCACGGCACGAGGGGGGGCGCTAAATACAATTTGGCCTAGGGCGCCAAACAGCCCTGCACCGTTCCTGGCTGTGGCACTGAGAAGTGCCATTGGACTGGATCTGAAAATAAAGTACTTTTCTGGATGTGGAAAACTAAAGACTTTGGTTTACAGTACAGGCAGTCCCCGAGTTAAGAACGTCTGACTTACAGACAACCAGGGCCGGCGCTACCGCTAGGCCAACTAGGCGGTTGCCTAGGGCGCGCGGCTGAAGAGGGCGCGCGGCTGAAGAGGGCGCGAAACGCTGCGCTCCTCTTCGCTGCCGCTGCGCCGTCCCCGCCAGGCCTCCGCCTCCCCACCCTCCTGCCTGCCGCCGCCGCCGCACCTCCGCCCACCCGCTCGCTCGCCCGCTCGCCCGCCGCTGCGCCTCCCACCGCCATCGCCACCCCCCCCAACCCCCCCATCACCCCCCCGTCACCTACCTTCGTCGCAGCAGCCGCAGCAGCAGCAGCCGCCGCCGCCGCCGCCGCGCCTCCGCCCACCCGCTCGCTCGCTCGCCCGCCGCTGCCCTCCCACCGCCATCGCCACCCCCCCAACCCCCCCGTCACCCCCCCGTCACCTACCTTCGTCGCAGCCGCCGCCGCCGCAGCAGCCGCCGCAGCCAGGGCAGGGGGGGGAAGGTAGGTTGGTGGTGGCGGTGCAGGGGCTTTTTTTTTTTTGCTTTGGAGAGGGGGGGGCGCTAACTATTTTTTCGCCTGGGGCGCCAAACTGCCCTGCACCGGTCCTGCAGACAACTCATACCTAAGAACTTCTGGGTTCCCCGGTGCTACATCATTTACGTAGAGTACATAGTGTAGTATACTACGCAATTTGCATAAATGCCGATTTTAACATAGAATGCTATGCTGTTCCAAGTTACATACAAATTCAACTTAAAGACATTCTTAAGAACGGATCTCGTTCGTAACCTGGAGACTGCCTGTATGATTTAGATCAGCCTTTGGCAACCTGGTGCCCTCCCAATGTGTTGGGACTGCAACTTCCATAATCCCCAGGCACCATGGCCAACAGCTGGCTGGGAATTATGCTGGCTGGGAATTATGAGCGTTATAGTCATACATATCTGGAGAGCACAAAGTTGAGGAAGGCTGATTGAGATGAGTGCTCCCCCACTTTCCCATGTGGGGTGCTCCCTTGTTCCAAGCCTAGATTGTTATTCAGACAATGACCATGATCCAATATATATATATATATATATATATATATACACACACACACACACACACACACACACACTGAACCACGCACACGGGACTTTTCTCACTCTTATCTATCAGAAAAGGTACTTTGGCTGCAATCATAAGCACACTTATCTAGGACTAAGTCCACTGATTATGAACAAAGGCTTAGGGGTGGTTCATATGTGCACATTCTCACTCAATCAACCCAGCAGCAAGTAGTCATTTGCAGGTGTCAATAAGCCACCACAGATAGAACTTTCATATCACCGTTCTTTCCAAGTAACTGTGGTTTGATAAAGGTGTTCATTCGTGCACTGGTATTTCATGTGATGCTGTGCATTGTCAAACTTTCCTTGCCCATAGAATAAAAATCCTTGCATGTATAATGATCTGACAAAACATTTAGCTAGATTCTAGAGAGGAGAGTTATTTTTTTGCTACAGTAGACCCCCACATGGCTTCTTAAAGAGATGAAAGTGGCCTTTGGGGCATTGTATAATGGGACCTTAACTATGCTTGACTTATGGGCCCTGTGAAAGCAGTAATTGCTTATAGCCATGTGTAATAATCACTAAACCCTGAGCGGCTACACAAGAGTAAACAAAGTGGCTACTGCATGATTGTCAATCGCCTTATTTACCATTTTAAAGTCTTTATTATAAAGCAATTTGATGAATGTCAATATCAGCATTCTTATTTATGGATTCACATTTTCTACAGTGGGCCAGTTCAGAGGTCACACTAAACCATAGTTTAACATGATGAGAATGAGCCACAGACCTGGTTCATATATAACCCTAACCCATGGTTTATTTAACTCATAGGTTGTTGAATTCTGGGTTGTCAGGACGTGCGAACCCAGCCACACTAACAAGCCATGGTTTATTAACCACAAACAACCCATAAAGAGAACCCATGTTTTGTTGTTGGGTTTTGAATTCTGGGATGTTTAAAGCATGGGTTGTCATTCATGTGAACTCGGAACCGTGGATTGTTCATGGATTGTTTCACCAGGCTACAGAGGAGACAGGCAAGAGTGATTAAAAAAAAAACCCCAGCCACTGTACATGCAAGTACTACAGCTCTACAAAAGTATTTGGGATACAGGGAGGGAGCAGGAAAAGGAGGAGGGAAACAAACAACCCAGGGATTGAGAAAACAAACTGGGATTTCTTTGACCATCTGCCAGACAAAACCTGGGCAGGGCAACAAACCATGGGTTAAATCAACCATGGATTAGTGTTATGTGCGAACCAGGCCATAGTGAGCCTTAAGCTCTCATGCTCTCCCTTCTCTCTCCTGCTTCAGTGCAGCCGCATGCAATGCAAGGCGAAATTTAGCCTTTGCTTCCATTTTTGTTTAACCACAGCTGGTTGTTTCATCTGAACTGATAAACTGTGGTTAACATTAACTATGATCTGTTTGAAACAAGCCAATTTAAAACCATGTTTTTAAAAGAAAATCACAATTACTCCTGTAATTTGTTTTCTCCTGCTCAGCTCTCCCAGGAAATTGTTATGGTAACAGCAATAATTTTCAACTCATAACAATAATATTACATAGACTGCTAAAAAGAGAGGGAATAGATTTGTTACCTGCTTTATCAATATGCAGCAGGGCCAATGCCAATTAAATACCCAGACAACTCCTTTTAAAAACAAGTATAAAGCGTAATACAGATGGGGCCAGATTTTTAAAGTCATTACTCAGCTCTTATTCAGACAGAATTCCCATTTACTTTAACGGAGGTACTTCCTTGCATAAAACCTGACTAAAACTTTCCAAGATATGACACTATAACTTTGTTTTATACAACTTCGTGTCTGATGATTGTTTGTGACTGTAAATGTGAGACAGGCTGGGTGCTTTGCTGAGTAATGACAATATCATGTATGAACCTTCCTCATAGAGCTCCAGTATAATTACAGCTAATGGAATATGTTTCCAAATACATTCTCTTACAAATTAAAAACTGTTGTGCTGCAGTGCACAAATGGTTGGATTATGACCTGGGACTCAGAACGATGTGTTGAAATCTCTGCTGAGCCTTAGATTCCCTTGACAGCCTTGGGCAAATCTTTGCCTCTATGTCTTAGTTCCTCACCTGCAAAGTGAAGGGGCTCCAGTGGTGGGCTGGGCAGCTTTGTGGTCCTCCAGTTGTTTTGGCCCACAGCTCCCATCAGCCTAGCCAGCATAGCTAATAATGAGGGATCATGAGAGTTGGAGGCCAAAACATCTGGAGGGCCACAAGCTGCCTGCTCCTGAGTTATATGGTACTTACCGTATATATCAGTAGACTGCAGAGTGATGCTAAGATTATGAGTTCAAGTCTCACCTGGAACACAGGTGTAATGGCTCGAACTCACAAGTGTTGGACTAAGACCAGGGAGAACCAGGGCTCAAAACACCACTAAGCCATGAAGCTCACTGAGTGACCTTGGGCTAGTCAAATCTCTCAGCCTCACTCCTTCACAGGGTTGCTGTGAGGATAAAAGGGGGGAAAGAACCATGAATGCCACCCTTGTGATTTCCTTGGAGCAATGTAAATGTATAAATGTCATAAACAAATAAAATGGGAAATTGCACGATGTGCATTATTATTGCAAGAGTTGTATGGTACTTTGAGCAGTATCCAATGCTGTCTGCATGCTAGTGAGACCCACCGCTAGCGCTCTAGGGAGCTAGCACGTTGTAAGGCAACTGGAAAGAGCAGAAACACTAATTTCTGGAAGGGGGCAGGTGAGTAGAGTTTGCAGAAGGGAGCGCTGCTGACCTGTCCCATTCCAGAAACAATTGTTTCTGCTCATTTCCAGGTTTGCTTCCAGAAATGGGAGTTTCTGTTGTGCTAGCAGTAGGTCCCATGGGTGCAGTTGAACTAGTTGAGGTGCAGCAGCAAGGCTGGATACTGTCCTTTGTTTACAATGTGAGTGCTGAAGAGAATAGCAGCCATTGGAGGGCTAGGAATGTTGTCAAGTGTCATAGTTTTATGCATTCTGAGCTTCACATTTGTTTTAGTGCTTGGGCCTTGGGATTCCTTCAGGAGCACGATTGTTCTGGTAACATTTCCATCCCATTGTCTTTCTCCCCCCCCCCCCCCCAACAAGTTGGTCTCCATTTGAATGTACATCTGCAGATCTTTCCAAGGGCTGATTACACAAGTGTGGATAACACAAGTGCAGCCCCAGATAAAACCTCACACCAATGGCCTTTTTTGTGATGTCAAAATCCATGGATTCATGTGATTGCAGTATGCTGCACCAAGCCAAAGAAAATTGCCTTCCAGCTGAAGTCTTGTGAAGCTATTGTGAAGAAAATTGTTAGACCCTCTGTTTCTTCAGCATTGTTGTTTGCCCTAATCCAAATCAGAAGTCGCAATATACTGAAGGCAAAATACTTTGCATACCACTGTAAAAATTGGTATGGGAGCAGAAAAACAGGACACAAATGGAGAAACAGGACCAGCTCCAGATTTGAGGGGGCCATTGGCAAAGTGCAGTCTGTCCCCCAGACTGTCTGGCAGTGGGTAGTAGAAATGCTACAGTCTGCAGCAAGTGGCTACAAGCTACCTTAAATTTCCCACAAAGTCCCAACATAGAGTCACTTGAGGCATTGTGGGAAATTTAAAATGGTGGGCAATGTTCTGGATGACAACTCCCAGCATTCCTGACCATTGGCCATCCTTGCTGGGGCTCATGGAAGTTGAAGTCCAAAACATCTGGAGGACACCAGGTTGGTGAAGGCCGCTCTAAACACTTCATCATGTTGGAGGATGTTCCCAGGCTCGCCAGTCTGTAACACGGCAAGCAACTAGTTATTTGCTTGCCTTTTGGAATAACAAAAAAGTCTCCAGTACTATTTGCATATTTATTCCAGGCTCTTGTTGGGAAATTTCAGTATTGGAAAAGCTGCCTATTAGTGGAAATACAGTTATTAAAAAGGTATATATGGAGGAGGTTCAGTGTCTCGTCACTCCACCCAACCTGGCATCTGATATCTCTCTTCATGGCATGATGAATATTAATATAATACCAAACATTACAAAACCACAATTACATCACTCCATACTCATTCAGAATTCACTATATCAAGTGCATGAGCCTGCTTGATCAAAGGAGTACAGGAGAGCAAAGATAAACAGGCTGCCATCTCAATGTCTGTTGTTGAGATGGAGAGATATGATAAAAAGTTGTATATGATACCGGGGATTAGAAACCTACCAGGTTGTGATCTAATTAGCTATAATTTATCTTTGGTTGAAACACAGTTCATTAGAGATATAATGCAACAAATGCTTAGTGAACATTTTTCTTTTTCTTTTATCTCTGGGAAGCAGACTCAAACTTCTGATGTAGAGGGGAAAGTTAGTAATGTTTCACTTTTTCGGTGCCTGCCTTCACCTACCACCCAACAATTCCATACCCCATTCTCTCTACTTTTATCAAGTCCTGTCCTCTACTTTTGCACAGTCCTTCTAATAGCACAATCCTAAGCATGTTTATGCAGAAGTAAATCCCTCTGAGATCAATGTGACTTACTTTCTAGTGAGGTGTTTAGGATTGCAGCTTAACTTGGGTTTTAAGCCCTCTGAGCAGAGACTATTTTTTGAACAGCAGACACCAATGGTTTATGTGGATGGAAATTTGAATGAATTTATTCTGATGTATAAATGTTAACTAGCGTACTCTATATTAATAACATCTTTGTTTGGCACATGCTTAATGCCTCTTTTGCACACTGCAAAAACAAACTGTAATCAACCTCTCTTCACTCCCCCAACATCTGTTTATACGTCATATTTTGAAATATCATTTCACGGAGCTGAAAACTGGAGATCTACATTTATTTATTATTTATTTATTTATTTAAAGTTTTTTATTACTTTTCTGTACTGCCCAATGGCCAAAGCTCTCTCAGTGCAGGGTGCTCTCAACAGCACAAGTGCACAGTGTTTTCAATCCCAAGGGCTGCATTTGGTGTCAGCTGGGTGGTGGTGGTGAAGGCTGCATAAGCACATGCACACACTGGCTGGGTTCAAACAACACGATAACCCACACTCATGGGTTGAGTATGGGTTGAGTGTGGGTTGTCATTGCACCATTGGTTATTGTTGAAACATGGGTTATTGTGTTGTCTGAACCCACCTGCGCTAACAAGCCATGGCTTGTTAACCATGAACAACCCATGAAGAGAATCCATGGTTTGTTGTTGGGTTGTGAAATATGGATTGTTCGCTATAGTTTGTTATGAATCTTGGCTGGGTTCAGACAACACGATAACCCACGGTTCAACAACAACCCACACTCAACCCATACTCAACCCTTGAGTGTGGGATATTGTGTTGTCTGAACCCAGTCAATCTCTTCTTCCCCCTCCCATATCTCAGCACGCAGGGTTGGAGAAATTTAACCCCCTCTTTACCCACCGAGCTCTAGGAATCACTTGGGGAGGGTGGAGGTGAAAGCCTCTCCCACCACCCACACCCAGCAATCACCACCAAGATTGTTCTTTCTCTGACGCTACTAGCAGCAGGAAAACAGTGGTCTCAGAAGCCAGGGAACAGCCATCCCCCCCCCCCCTGACCTGGTTCATGCAAAAAAGGTTGAGAGCCACTGCAATAGGTCTTCTGTCCACTTCATGCTACCCACCCAGCACCCTCCAGTTAGGGACCCTATAAAAGTGGGTGACACGTGTTTCACTTTGCGTGTGGTAGTTCTTTTTCGGCAGCCTTCTCTAACCTGGTGCAACGTATCTGGAAGGCACCAGGCTGGGGAAGGCTGTTTCTTGGTCTTCAGGTTCCCAGTGCTATTTACTATGTGCAGATCGGTTTCTTGCGCTGCTGCTGCTGCTGCTGCTTGGCTGGCATCTCAGCCTGGTCTGCAGCTCAATTTCTCCATCCTGCCACACACCCTGCTGCTGCCTAAGAGTAGCAACTCTTTTGCACTCTTTTTCCTCTTCAGACAGCAACTATCTGCCTGGCTGGTCATTCCTCTGCTGGACAATCTTGTTGTAGTTTTACTTCATTTAGATCAGGAGTAGGCAGCAGGCAGATCAGGATCTATTGGTAAGATCTCTGGGTGATCAGCAAGTGTTTTCCTCTCCCACTTGATGGCAACAAGCCAACAACAAAATGGCTCTCCTCCCCCAACCCCACCCCGCCTTCCGTTACACTGCTGAAATGAAGAAAGCTTGAGGAGGGTAACCAGGAATGGAGTTTTGTGTGGAAGGACAGTGAGCTGCCTGCATTCAGTTCTAGTAGTCAGAAGAAATGCCTGGGCTCAGAATTCTTTAGCACTGTTTGTCTTTTGCATCTGGCTCTGGCTGGTGGCTCTTGGGGTTTTAGTAAAAAAAAACAAAAAACAACCCAAAGTACATCCCACAGGCCTGAAGTCTGCCCAGCACTGGTTTAGATAGCAACTAGGCTGTGTCTGTGCTCCTTTTTAAATAAAATGGAGGAGGATTATTATGTAAGCCGCCTTGGGTTCCTTGCAGGAAAAAGGCGGGGTATAAATATAATAAATAAAAAATAAATAAATCTATAAATGGGGAAACAAATGAAGTAGTTCTAATTTTAATAATCAAAATGAAGTACCACACACACACACCCTTTTACATCCCTAGCACATTCTGGAAGGTTTGGCCACAGTCACACACAATGCCTTAGTTTTTCTTTTGGCAGGGCTGTATCATATCACAGGCCTGTGGCTTACGCTGGCTCAGCTTGTCTGTGGAAAGCTAAGCAGGGTCAGGCCTGGTTGTTACTTGGATGGGAGACCCCTCCTCTAGTTTCCTGCATTGAGCAGGGGGTTGGACTCGATGGCCTTGTAGGCTCCTTCCAACTATGATCTATGAAATCTATGAGTATTGGAACTAGAGCCCTATCCAGGAGTTCTAAACCTGAACTGGGTAGATATGCGAGGGGAAGGAATGCTCCAGCCCCGCCCCGCTCCCTCATAGCATTCTGTTGCCTTCCACGCGTGGAGGGCGGCTGTCTGAAGAAGAGAGCCCCTTCCGTCCATGGAGGCTCTCCACATGATCCAGGCCTCCATGGATGGAGGAGGCCTTCCTCTTCAGACAGCCTCCCTCCATGCGCACAGGGCGATGAAACACGACGAGGGAGAAGGGTGGGGCCGGAGCACTCCTGCTCCTCGTGTATTTATTCATGTTTAGAACACCCAAATATGGCTTATGGGGAGAGACTCAGGATCTAGTAAGGGAATTGGAAGTGCTGAGACAGGAAGTCTGTGGGAGAGCTCTCACTTCCTTCAGCTTGCAAAAAGCAGATAGGTTGAGCAAACATATAACAGAATAAAGGCCTTTCCTCTCATCTAAAGCCTGCAAGTGATTTATGCTACTGATTTATGCAAGTGATTTATGCAACTGAAATAAATAAATAAATAAATAAACTTTGCCTCATTTTTTACTTTGCCTCATTTTTATTTATTTTTATTTTTGCAGTTTTCGTGTGTAGCTATTGTCTGCTTCCCCCTCTGCTGGCTATTAATTTGTTTAATGATGGGGTGTGTGCTTTAAATTCATTTTGCTCGCAACCTTGTGTGGCTCTAATATTGGATCAGAAAAGCGAGATACAAGTGTTTTCAGTAAGTCAATGTTGCTGTCAGTAAGTAAACCCTTCCATAGGTCATCCTCACCACCTTTGCCAAGTCCACCACCGCCCCCTCTCTCTATTTGCCCCAAGTAGGCTAAGCAAGGACTGAGCTACCCTTCTGAGTCATGTACAATGCTCTGCACTAAAATAAATGTTAGTTAGTAGTGGCTGTGGTGATTTAAATAGACTAATAACTACTGGGCGTACTAGGACTTGACCCACCATGACACAGGAATGCTCTGAATCACAGCATTAAAAAAAAAGGACATGGCTGCCAAGCTTGAATGTTCATGCCACGTGTGGTGCCACCTCTCTGTTCCTTCAGATCCCCCCTTAATCCCCATTCCCAATGGTAACCAAGTTTAAGTACATGGAACTGCATTTCAGTGCTGGCTCCAGGTTTTGAGAGGCCCTTAGTGGATCCCTCCCTCCCTTCCTGCTCTCCCAATCCCCACCACTGCCCAGGGAGAAAAGGAAGATGATTGAGCAGGTGGCAGCAGCTGCTGTTCTTTCTGGCCAATCCCCATGGCTTGCTGGTGCTGGTGCTGCCTCTCTGGGCCAGACAGAGAGGAAGAGCAGCGGGCCACAGCGAGAGGGCCAGGGGAGTCCTGCTGCGGCGGGTTCAGGTTCAGTGCTGAGGTAGTCTATGGGGCAAATCCATCTCAAAGGACAAAAGGCAGGCAGAGGTCAGAAGCGCAGGCGGACAGTCCAATACAAGCACAATCCAAGAAACAAGGTGTTACAGGAGTTGAGGGGTCAGCAGCCCAGAAAGACCAGTCCAAAGAAGCAAGTCAGGAAAGCTAGGGTGCAAGCTACTGAGAACTGAAATAAAGGTGTTGTTCCAGCAGCCTTTCCTACCTAAGACCATGGCTTATAAGAGCCCCACTCAGGACTTCCTTTGCAAACTGGCGCTCCTTCTCACAGGAGTTGTTCTGGCCTCCTCTTGAGATGCCGCCACTCTCGGGGTCTAGGCAGTCGCTCAGCCTTTGTCTCAGAGGTGGAGTTTCCCTCCCCTTGTGGCAATGGAGCTGTAACCATCTCCGCTAAGGGCCCAGGATCCTCCTGGCCTTCTGGCATGGGCTGTTCCTCATTTCATTTATTAATTTTGTTTCTATACCTCCCAATAGCCAAATCTCTCTGGACAGCTCACAAAAAATAAAAAACCAAAAAAGAATATAAAAAAACCTTTAACATACAACATTTTAAAACAATTTAGAACAGCTAAAATACAGTTACAGTAAGATACTGGGATTTGATTTTAAAAAACCAAACTGACATTAATTAAAGCCCCACCATGTGCTGTCAAACGCCTGGGAGTAGAGGACAGTCCTAACTTGATGCTGAAAAGATGACAACGTTGGTGCCAGGCAGACTTCAGGGCAGAGCATTCCACAATCGGGGCCACCACTGAAAAGGCCCTCTCCCTTGTTGCCACCTTCTGAGCCTCCCTCGGAGGAGGCAAATGGAGGAGGGCCTTAGATGACGATCGTAGTGTACAGGTAGGTTCATGCCGGGGAGGCACTCCATCCGTTATTGCAGTCCTGAACCATGTAAGGCATTATGGTTCAAAACCAGCACCTTGAACTGGGCTCGGAAACATTCAGGAAGCCAGTGCGAGTGGGTCAGAATCAGTGATATATGTTCAGACCTCCTGGTCCCTTCTATCAATCTGACTGCCACATTTTGCACAAGCTGTAGCTTCCGAACCATCTTCAAAGGCAGCTCTACACAGAGCGCATTGCAGTAATCTAATTTGGAGGTTACCAGAGCGTAGATTACTGAAGCCAGATCATCCCTGTCCAGATGGCTGGGCCACCAACCAAAGCTGGTAGAAGGCACTTCTTGCCATTGAGGACACCTGAGCCTCAAGTGACCAGGAGAACTCCTAAGCTACAAAGTGCCTCATGATATCCTGATTAGTAAGCTAGCTAAGAGTGGGCTAGATGGAACAACTATCAGGTGGATCCACAATTGGCTAAAGAATCGGACTCAAAGAGTGCTTATCAATGGTTCCTTCTCAAACTGGGGAGAGGTAACGAGCGGGGTACCACAGGGCTCGGTCCTGGGCCCGGTGCTCTTCAACATTTTTATTAATGACTTGGATGAGGAGGTACAGGGAATGCTTATCAAATTTGCAGATGACACAAAGTTGGGTGGAACAGCTAATACTCTGGAAGACAGAAACAAAATTCAAAGTGACCTCGATAGGCTGGAGCGCTGGGCCGAAAACAACAGAATGAAATTTAACAGGGATAAATGCCAAGTGCTGCACCTAGGGAGAGGAAACCAAATGCAGAGTTACAGAATGGGGGACACTTGGCTCAACAATACTACAAGTGAGAAGGATCTTGGAATTGTGGTAGATCACAAACTGAATATGAACCAGCAATGCGACGTGGCTGCAAAGAAGGCAAATGCAATTTTGGGCTGTATTAATAGAAGTATAGCTTCCAAATCGCGGGAAGTGATAATTCCCCTTTACTCGGCACTGGTTAGGCCTCATCTTGAGTACTGCGTCCAGTTCTGGGCACCTCACTTTAAGAAGGACATAGACAAACTGGAGAGGGTTCAGAGGAGGGCAACAAGGATGATAAAGGGACTGGAAACAAGGCCCTATGAAGAGAGACTGAAAGAACTGGGCATGTTTAGCCTTCAGAAGAGGAGACTGAGGGGAGATATGATCGCACTCTTCCAGTATTTGAAGGGGTGTCACACAGAGGAGGGCAAAGATCTCTTCTCGTTCATCCCAGTTTGCAGGACACGGAATAATGGGCTCAAGTTACAGGAACCTAGATTCCACCTAAACATCAGGAAAAATTTCCTGACTGTCAGAGCAATAAGACAATGGAATCAACTACCTAGGGAGGTGGTGGGCTCTCCCAGTCTGGAGGCATTCAAGGTGCGGCTGGACAGACATCTGTCAGAGATGCTTTGACCTGGATTCCTGCATTGAGCAGGGGGTTGGACTCGATGGCCTTGTAGGCCCCTTCCAACTCTACTTTTCTATGATTCTATGATTCTATGAAATCTGCTCCTTCAGGGGAGCTCAGCTCCATCCAGAACAGAACACCATCCACTAACATCTCAGTCTTGTCCCGACTGAGTTTCGTCTATTAGCCCTCATCTAGTCCATTGCCACAGCCTGATTTAGCTCATCTACAGCCTTTCCTGATGAAGACGTAAAGGAAAAGTAGAGCTGCGTGCCATCAGCATACTGATGGCAATGCACTCCAAAACTTCTGATGACCCCGCTCAACAGTTTTATGTAGATGTTGAGTAGCATGGGGGACAAACCCAACCCCTGCAGAACCCCGTACTGGAGAATCCACAGGGCAGAGCAATATCTCCGAAACAGCACCTTCTGGAGCTGACCATCCAAGTAGGAGCGAAAGCACTGCATTGCAGTGCCCCCCCCCACTCCCAACTCAGACAGTCACCCCAGAGTGATACCATGGTCGATGGTAACAAAAACCACCAAGAAATCAAGGAGAATCAACTAGGTCACACTCCCCCTGTCTCTCTCCCAACATAGGTGACCAAGGTTGTTTCTGTGCCAAAGTCCAGCCTGAACCCCGGCTGATATGGATCCAGATAATCTGTCTCATCCAAGAGCATCTGGAGCTAGTTGGCCACCTCCCACTCAAGAACCTTGCCCAGGAAAGGAACATTCACCACCAGCCTAAAGTTCCTAAGATCTTCTGGGTCCAGGGAGTGTTTCTTCAGGAGTGGTTTCACCGCCGCCTCTTTCAGACAACATGGGGCCCTTCCCTCTTGCAAGGAGGCATTGATCACCTCCCTGGCCCTGCCAGCTGTTCCCTCCCTGCCAGTTTTTATAAGCCAGAAGAGGCAAGGATCCAGTACGGATGTGGTTGCTCGAACATGTCCATCCTCGATGTTGTCTCTGGGAGCTCCAGCTCCTCCTCTGAAGAGGATTCCTCCAGTGGGGGCAGGACAAGGGGACTCTCTTAGTCAGCAGTGGGACCCATGGTGGGCTTTGGGCCTCAGCAGTAGCCCAACTCTGCTGACCCCGCCGTGACGCCCACCCTGCTGCATTTGCACACATCCATTTTTTGCTACCCTTGGATCTCTTCCTCCAGCCTGCTGTTAACTTCCCTCGTTGTTAATTTGAGATTGCAAGCTCCTTGAGGGCAGGGACCTCAAGGGCAGAGCTTTTTGTTTGTTTATAAACCTTTGCAGAGCAACCTGTACACGAACAATGCTATAATAAATAAATATTATTATATCTGGCCCAGAAAGTTTTGTCAAACCTGAATTAAGTTTCAGCTGTGTTGCAGAGGTTTAGGACATGGGGACTCTGTGCTCTGTTATCTGGTGTTGGTGACTCATTTTACTGTTAGGCACTTGGGATACAAACAACAATTAAAAAAAGGTAAATATGCAACACATAGCTGTTTATTTCCCTATTGTCCAACTTTTTCCAAAACTTTGTTGAGCTGTCAGTTGAACTATATCAACTTGTAGTTGGCAGTCTGCCTATATCTACCTACGTAGGTTTTCTTAATCACACAGAAGGCAATTAAATGCCTTTGCATCACAAGTGACATTTCTTTCTTTCAGCTGGTTACTGATTATTGTTTTTATTTCTTGATTTATTTTGCTTTAACAAACCAAGAGATGGGATGAGATACTGAGGAGCTGAATTAGGACTTTCTGGAAGGTTATGATAAGACAGGGTCGAGGGAGACAGACTGTCTTCCAAAAGAGATTGCTTTATTCAGTATTTAAAAGTACTGTATATCAGGAGCAGGCAGAAGGTAGATCTGGATCTACTGGTAGATCCTCTGGGTGATTCGCAGGAGATAGGCAAGGATTTTTTGACTCCCAACTGTTAAACAATGGAAACCTTCAGCCTTCAGAAGAGGCTGAGGGGAGATATGACCGCACTCTTCCAGTACTTAAAGGGTTGTCACACAGAGGAGGGCCAGGATCTCTTCTCGATCATCCCAGTTTGCAGGACACGAAATAATGGGCTCAAGTTACAGGAACCCAGATTCCACCTAAACATCAGGAAAAATTTCCTGACTGTCAGAGCAATAAGACAATGGAACCAACTACCTAGGGAGGTCGTGGGCTCTCCCACTCTGGAGGCATTCAAGGTGTGGCTGGACAGCCATCTGTCGTGGATGCTTTGACCTGGATTCCTGCATTGAGCAGGGGGTTGGACTCGATGGCCTTGTGGGCCCTTTCCGGCTCTACTTTTCTATGATTCTATGAAACAACAAAATGACTCCCTGCCCCCATTTTACTGCTGAAATGATGGAGGGGACGAGGGGACACAGAAGTGGATTTTTGTGTGGAAAGACTGTGAGCGGCATTTAGTTCTGGTATTTAAAACTAATTTCTGGGCTCAGGATTCTTTAATTCTAAATGTATGCCTTTTGCACGAGGCTCCGGCTGATGGATCTCAGGGGCCTAGTAAAAAATAAAGTAGATCCTACAAGCCTGAAATCCACCACCACCCCTAGTTTATATAATATGTTGATGATTTGGACAGCTTTAAAAGGGGATTGGACAAATTCATGGCGGAGAAGGCTATCAATGGCTACTAGTCCTGTTGACTATATGCTACCTCCAGTATCAGAGGCAGTATGCCTATGTACACCAGTTGCTGGGGAACATGGGTGGGAGGATGCTGTTGCACTCATGCGCTGTTTGTGGTTTCCTGTGGGCAGCTGGTTGGCTGCTATGCGAACACAGTGCTGGACTAAATGGACCCTTGGGCTGATCCAGCATGGCTCTTCTTATATTCTTATGTTCTTACGATATGTGCAGTATTTTTGCACTGGCAAATTCAGAAAAAGAGAGTTACTTAACCATTCAGCTGCAAGTGATGTTACCGGTAATTGTAATTGTTAACTTTAATTAATAAAAGTTATGCCACTATTGGGAGATCTCCATTTAAAGTAGGGAGTTGCTGCTTGTTCAGCCATGAAGACAACATAGAATATGTCTCTTTGTTTTAGTATTAAACATGGATAGAACACCTTTATTCCATAAAGAACTGGACCATCTTTAATTCATCCTCAGAAGTACCCTGAGAAGCAGGCGTATATTATTTCTGTTTTACAAACAGAGTGCTGAAGCAGCAAGATAGTGCCCTGGTTTGCACATAACGCTAACCCATGGTTTAGTTGACCCATGGATTGTTGAATTCTTCATTGTTGGGTTGTGCAAACTCAGCTGTGCTTACAAACGATGGTTTGTTAACCACAAACAACCCAGAAAGAGAACCCATGGTTGTTTGTTGTGTTGTGAAATCTGGGTTGTGTGAACCATGGGTTGTCATTTCATGTGAACCCAGAACTGTGGGTTGTTCATGTGTTGTTTCACCAGGCTAGAGAGGTAGAAGGCAAGGGTGACTGGGGGGGGGGGGGGAGGAAAGAAACAGCCTCTCTACTTGCCAATACTACAGTGGCGCAAAACTATTTGGGATTCAGGGAGGGAGCGGCTGAAGGAGGAGGGGAACAAACAACCCAGGGATTGAGAAAACAAACTACAGTTTGTTTGTTTGTTTGTTTGACTGACTGCCAAACAAATTCTAGGTTAACCATGGGTTAAATAAACCATGGGTTAGCGTTATGTGTGAACCAGGTCAGTGAGTCGCCCAAAGCCACCCTGACCAAGGTGGAATTTAAACTGAAGAGCATTTTCACATACACACACACACGCACACACGTGGCACAAATAATTTCCAGGCCTCTTTTGCACTATTTATGTTAACATCCCAATGTTGTTCATGTAAAAGAGAAATTGGAGGAGAGGCCTTTGAGAGCTTGCTGAGGAAAGCAGGCTTTACAGTCACATGACAAAACCCAATTGAAGAAAGAACTATTTTGACCCCAATGTGTGAAAAGAATTTTCTGGTAAGTGCTAAGTCCCACACTCCAGCCCAGCCCCTTTCTGCACCCAGCTCTACAATATTATTTTTGAGATGCAGCAGCCAGAACTGTACACAGTGTTCCAAGTAGGACAAATTTGCTTTTTTGTAGCTCCCACACTCTGGGCTGACATTTTAATTGAGTTTTCCACCAAGGTCCCAAGATCTCTTTCCTAGGTAGTCATCAATAGCTCAGCCCCCATCAGTGTATATGCGACGTTAAGGGCACAATCCTATGCATGTTTAGACAGATAAAAGTCCTACAACTCCTAGCATGCCCCAGCCAGCATGGGAGATCTCCATTTCATGTAGGGAGTTGCTGCTTGTTCAGCTATGAAGACAACATAGAACATGTCTTCATTTTAGTATTAAACATGAATAGAGCACCATAAAGAAATGGACCATCTGTAACTCATCCCTGAGAAGTAGGAGCTGTCAAAAACTCTGGGTCCTGTTTAAAAGGATTTTTTGACAGGGTAATCGGTGGTTTTTGTCAGGGCTGTATATGTTCCAGTCCAAAAAAACCCATTGCCCAGTCAAAACCCCCTTTTAAAGGGAACCCAGAGTTTTGACGGCTAGCTGTCAAAACACCCTTTCCCAAGAAAAAAAGGGGGATGCACTTTTGCACTTTCCCGAGCACCTAGAGTCTTGGAGGAAATATCAAAATGTGCACCAGCCTGTGACCTATCAGGGGGAAAAAAGAGTTGAGCATCTTGCCACAAAGAGGGTGAAAATCTAAAAAACAAACAAACAAAAAACACCTTTCCACATGCAAAGATGATGATGATGATGATGATGATGATGATGATGATGATTTATTTATCGCCCATCTGGCCGGCAACCGGCCACCCTGGGCGATGTACATAAAATAAAATACATTTAAAACAATATAAAAATTTTAAAATCTTAACCCACCCCATATTCCCGCCTGAATAACCAGGTTTTTAATGAGCGACGGAAGCTCAGCAGAGAGGGGGCATGGCGGAGGTTACTCGGGAGAGAGTTCCACAGTACGGGGGCCGCCACAGAAAAGGCCCTCTTCCTCGTCCCCACCAGTCTAGCTGCTCCGGCTGAAGGGACAAGGAGAAGGCCATCCGTGGCAGATCTTGTTGAGCAGCCCAATTGGTGTTGCTGGAGACGCTCCTTGAGATAGACTGGACTGGAGCCGTATAGGGTTTTAAAGGTCAAAAACAACACCTTGAATTCGGCTCGGCAAGCAACTGGTAGCCAGTGCAAATCCTTCAGCACTGGCGTGATGTGATCCCGCCGGCGGCTGCCTTTAACCAGGCGAGCCGCCGCGTTCTGTACCAGCTGTAGCTTCCGAACCGTCTTCAAGGGTAACCCCACGTAGAGCGCATTACAGTAGTCTAGGCGAGAGGAGACCAAGGCATGAACCACTGATGGGAGCAGGTGATTAGGAAGGTAGGGGCGCAGCTGCCGTATCAGATGGAGTTGATACAGCGCCGCCCGGCTCACAGCTGACACCTGAGCCTCCATGGACAGCTGGGAGTCTAGTATGACCCCCAAGCTGCGGACCTGGTCCTTCAGGGGCAGATGTACCCCATTCAGCACCAGGTCAACATCCCCTAACCTCCCCTTGTCCCCCACCAGAAGTACCTCGGTCTTGTCGGGGTTCAGCTTCAGCATGTTCCTTCCCATCCAGCCAGCCACTGCCTCCAGGCACTTGGACAGGGTCTCAACGGCCAACCTCGGTGAGGACTTGAAACAGAGGTAGAGCTGCATGTTATCCGCATACTGATGACACCGCACCCCAAACCTCCTGATGATAGCTCCCAGCGGCTTGAGGTAGATGTTGAATAACATCGGGGAGAGGATGGAACCCTGCGGCACTCCACAAGTGAGCGGCCGAGGGTCCGAAGCCTCCTCCCCGAGAACTACCCTCTGATACCTTCCAGAGAGGAAGGACCGGAACCACTGCAATACAGTGCCTCCCAAGCCCAAGCCCTCCAGGCGGTCCAGGAGGATACCGTGGTCAACGGTATCAAAAGTCGCTATCGAGGAGGACTAGAAAGGAGCATTCGCCCCTATCCAAAGCCCTCCTCATATCATCCACCAAGGCGACCAAGGCCGTCTCTGTCCCATGTCCAGACCTGAAGCCCGACTGGCACGGATCTAAATAATTGGCTTCATCCAAGTGTGCCTTCAACTGAGCACCCACCACCCGCTCGATCACCTTGCCCAGAAATGGTAAATTGGAGACTGGGCGAAAGTTGTTTAAATCCTGGGGATCCAAGGAGGGCTTCTTTAGAAGCGGTCTTATTACTGCCTCCTTGAGGGCTGATGGCATCACTGCCTCCTCGAGGGAGGCATTCACCACCGCCTTGATCCCCTCACCCAGTCTCTCCCTGCAGCTCATGATGAGCCAGGACGGGCAAGGATCAAGCAAGCAGGTGGTCGGCCTCACAGATGAAAGCACCTTGTCCACTTCATCAGAAGGAAGAAGCCGAACCCGATCCCACAAAACCGGTCTGCCATTGGCCTCCTCCCGTTCACTCCCTGTGTCCACGACGCACGATATCCCACTCCTAATCCGATCGATTTTATCTGCGAAGTGCTTCGCTAAAGCCTCACAGGAGGCTTTAGATTGTTCCAGTGGGTCCGGAGCGACTGGACCGACCAGACTCCAGACCACTTGGAACAGCCTCCTATTCAATGGACTTTTGCTTTCTCTTGACAGCTTGCCTTTTGACAGCTGTCAAGAGAAAGCAAGTGGGGGGGAACCCTATTTAGAGCCTCTTTGGGACAATGTCCAGCACAATGCTGGGGCAATCGGCAGCAGGTACCCCCCCGAACATTGACCCACCCGAGGCTTCAAATTCTTGCTCTCGTGCAATTACAAACCTCCGCAGTTGCGCAAGCATGGCTAAAAAAACCCTAAAAAACAATAATACATACCTATTTGCACAAATATTTTGCACAAAAAAAGAAAAGGGAAAAAAAGGTTCTGACAGCCACTGACAGCCCCCCCTAAGGTGCCGCTTGGGCACATTGAAGAGGCTATCAGTGGCTGTAAAAATGGGGGACACAAATACGATCTTAGGGGGGGAAGAGTTAAGTGCCAAGAAAGCCACAGCAAGCCAAAAACAGTTCGGAGTGCAGCAGCGGGGGGGAGGGGGGACAAGTTGTTCCTGTCACAGTGTCCCCTGGGATACTCATGGGAAGCCGGAGGGGGTGGGAGGAGGCAAACAACCCACAGTGAGCCCAATGGCCTGTTGGGTGCACCATGGGTTGTTTGGCCAACAACCAGCCCACGGTGGCTTATTGTCAGGGTGGGTTGGCATGACATACAAACATGCCCAATGGCTACTAGCCATAATAGCTACATGTTGCTTCTTGTGGTATCTGAGGCAGTATGCCTCTCAATATTAGTCACTGGGGAACATGAGTAGTAGGGTGCATGTGTACACATGTCCTTCTTCTGGGCTTCCCACAGGCAGCTGGTTGTCCACTGTGGAAGCAGAATACTAGTCTAGATAAGCCTTTGGTCTGATCCAGCATAGATCTTCTTATATTTTCATGTTCATATGTTCTCTGTTTTATTGTAATGATATTTTATTGTCTTCTTGTTGTTTAACATTGGATTGGATTTTTATGTAATTGGTAATTTGTTTTCATGGATTTTTATGTATACTCTCCTGGAAACCATTTGGATATTGGATAAAGGCGCAGTTTAGACATTTAAAAAAAAAAAAATAAGGATGCAATCTTAGGCATGTTTAGACAGAAAAAAGTTCTACAACTCCCAGCATTCCGCAGCCAGCACCTCATATCCTGGCCTGTACTTCTATCATAGTATTTTACCTACAGTGCAATTCAATGGTTTGCCTATACGCACATGCGCGCGCGCGCGCAGAGACACACACACAATCAGGACAAGTACACAAGATAATGGATTCTTCTGGACTAACTTTGCACAAATCTGGCCTAGTCTTCAGTACAGAAACACAAGGATCGTTGTAAACTCTATGTCAGTGTTCCCCAACCTTGGGTCCCCAGATGTTTTTGGCCTACAACTCCCAGCATGCTGGGCATGCTGGGAGTTGTAGGCCAAAAACATCTGGGGACCCAAGGTTGGAGAACACTGCTCTATGTGGTGTATTGAATAGTTCTCTAAAGCAGTGTTGCTGAGTCTTTAAGAGAGAACTTCGTATTTGTTGGGCTAGAGAAGTGTGAACTGTGTGTGCACAGCTAGCACTAGCAGAGACCTTGTTGTTCCTGTTCTTCTTATACATTTATGTCTAATAAAGTTAGATGTGGCCTTATAATATCTTACGTGTGAAGCCTATACTTAACAGCCTGGCTATGCCATTAAATTTCGTAAGTATTTCACTAAAATGTACAGTTAGAGAAGAAAGATGGAAAACTCCTTAGGTTAGGCAATGTACGACCTGTGGGGGTTGTAATAATTTTTAAATGTTACCCTGAATGGGACTCTGGATTTTGTGCAATCCACAAAGCATGGGGGAGGGAAACACACTTTGGGATTGGAAAGAAAGGGTCAGTGCCTATCATATCTCTGGCCACTACTTTCTATGTGCAGGAGGGTGACTTCTCTTCCTCATCCATACAGGTGCATATCCAGTTGTATATTGTCATTACATTAGCATGTCTACAGTAGCACGCCAGCGTAAAGCAGCCACGGTCTCTAGCCTTAATAGAGCAGGAAAATAAATGTTAAACTAGCCTGTCTGTATAAACTGAAGGCTCAGATAATAGCACTATTAAGCTCAAAAGCTCCAATACAGCTAAAACGAGTTGTGACTAAGGCTGCAATCATAGGCACACTTACATAGGAGTAACCCTCATTAACCACAGTGGGATTTTCTTCTGAGTAAACAATGCAATCTTAGGCATGTTTAGACAGAAAAAAGTTATACAACTCCCAGCATTCCGCTGCCAGCATTCTGCAGCTAGCATAGGATTGGACTGCATGTCCAACTGAAACCATTGTTAACAAGTTAGTTGTGATGGACTTGCATCTCAGTCCTATGTACGTTTAAGTCCCATTAATTCAGTGGGACGTACTTTTGAGCAAACACAGGACTGGGCTTCATCATGTCATTGCTAACGTTAGTTGGATCAAGACTACTGCCCTTATTTTGCATATCGTATTTCATAATTTGTTGAGCGCTCAGAGTTTGTTTTTAATTCAGAATTCACTAATCCAAAATAAGAATATCATTGAACAAGAACAGGTCCATCAGCTATGTCTTGGCACTCACCATACTCATGTGCATATGAGATTAACAAATTTCATGTTGCTCAAATATGCAAATGAACCCTCTTGCTTATGATAGGTTATCAATGAGGCCTTCGGTGCTGAAGAAGTCACCTGATCCCTTGTGAAACAACAGCGAATGGAACCCTACTTTTCAAAGCCAAGTTGCTTAAACCAAGTGCTTTGAATTATATGTGCATCTATTTTTTGTGAACAAATACTAATAAATTAGTTATTGATTTCAATCTAGCTCTTAGTCACTGAATCACTGCATTCACTTAGTGAATGTAAAGCATGTTCTAAAATTGTGTGTGTGTGTGTGTGTGTGTGTGTGAACAGAGAAAAGATATTTACACAATGTGATTCATATATTAATCACTTTATCTACAGAACCATCAAGATATGGGAGGAGAAGATCTCTGTGTAGCCTCCTCTCCCCCAGGAACAGGAGAGAGGGTGGAGATCTGCTGCCTTACCCCCCGTGGAAGCTGCCTTATACTGAGTCAGGTCATCAGGCCATCTAGCCTAGTACTGGCAGCGCTGACTGGCAGCGGATCTCCAGGGTTTCAGGCAAGAATATTTCCAGCCCTACCTGGAGACCGGCTGACCCAAGACATTTTGCTGCTTGAGAGGAAGAACCAGATGGCACCCTCTCCCATTTCATGTACAAAAGCTGACTGGGCTGGCAGTTGAAATTTTCTTCAACACTGGCTTTGGGACAATGTCCTCCACTGCACCAGAAGGCAACAGGTTAACTTAGCGGGTGCAGGGTGGGGCATGTGGCGTACAGCTCTCTCCTCCAACTTTTTGCTGCCACCTGCCAGCATCTGCCGCCTGAGGCAATTGCCTCACTCTGCCTAACGGTAGGGCCGGCCCTGCCTGGAGATGCTGGGGATTGAATTTGGGACCTTCTGCATGCAAAGCACGTGCTCTTCCACCGAACTACAGCCCTCACGTCTCTCCTCCGAGGTCGTCTACTGCCACCCAAGCTAGAGGAGGACAGCAAAGATGCTGAGTGGATGGGGAGGGAGATCTTTGTGTTAGCCTTAAGAGGCTGAAGACATAGGAGGCTCTATGGAGATCCACTGTACTCTTTGCATGCATTTATGAGGGCAGGGAACCACCATCACTGCAACTGGGTTAGCATGGAGACTGATAGCATATCATGACTGATGATATACCTACCAACTATATAGTTTAAATCCCCTGAACTGTAGTTAACTGCAGTTGGTATATCACTGTATGAACTGCAGTACACAATACAGAGTGTATGCATGGCCAAAAAACAAAACCAGCCATAGTGTTCAAGGCCACAGTTGCAAAATTCCTACTCAGATGGCTAAAACCTGCACATAGTAGATTATCACACGGTGATTGCACATGTGGGGTTTTCATTATATGTACACTCAGTGCACCTACAGCCAGTTCTAACTACCGAGCACCCACGCATGGAGCCAACAATCTGCATGTGTCATAGAATCATAGAATCATAGAAAAGTAGAGTTGGAAAGGGCCTACAAGGCCATCGAGTCCAACCCCCTGCTCAATGCAGGAATCTAGGTCAAAGCATCTCTGACAGATGTCTGTCCACCTGCACCTTGAATGCCTCCAGAGTGGGAGAGCCCACAACCTCCCTAGGTAGTTGATTCCATTGTCTTATTGCTCTGACAGTCAGGAAATTTTTCCTGATGTTTAGGTGGAATCTAGGTTCCTGTAACTTGAGCCCATTATTCCGTGTCCTGCAAACCGGGATGATCGAGAAGAGATCTTTGCCCTCCTCTGTGTGACATCCCTTCAAATACTGGAAGAGTGCGATCATATCTCCCCTCAGTCTCCTCTTCTGAAGGCTAAACATGCCCAGTTCTTTCAGTCTCTCCTCATAGGGCCTTGTTTCCAGTCCCTTTATCATCCTTGTTGCCCTCCTCTGAACCCTCTCCAGTTTGTCTATGTCCTTCTTAAAGTGAGGTGCCCAGAACTGGACGCAGTACTCAAGATGAGGCCTAACCAGTGCCGAGTAAAGGGGAATTATCACTTCCCGCGATTTGGAAGCTATACTTCTATTAATACAGCCCAAAATTGCATTTGCCTTCTTTGCAGCCACATTGCATTGCTGGCTCATATTCAGTTTGTGATCTACCACAATTCCAAGATCCTTCTCACTTGTAGTATTGTTGAGCCAAGTGTCCCCCATTCTGTAACTCTGCATTTGGTTTCCTCTCCCTAGGTGCAGCACTTGGCATTTATCCCTATTAAATTTCATTCTGTTGTTTTCGGCCCAGCGCTCCAGCCTATCGAGGTCACTTTGAATTTTGTTTCTGTCTTCCAGAGTATTAGCTGTTCCACCCAACTTTGTGTCATCTGCAAATTTGATAAGCATTCCCTGTACCTCCTGATCCAAGTCATTAATAAAAATGTTGAAGAGCACCGGGCCCAGGACCGAGCCCTGTGGTACCCCACTCGTTACCTCTCCCCAGTTTGAGAAGGAACCATTGATAAGCACTCTTTGAGTCCGATTCTGTAGCCAATTGTGGATCCACCTGATAGTTGTTCCATCTAGCCCACTCTTAGCTAGCTTACTAATCAGGATATCATGAGGCACTTTGTCGAAAGCTTTGCTGAAGTCCAGATATATAATGTCCACAGCATTCCCACAGTCCACAAGGGAGGTTACCCGATCAAAAAATGAGATCAGATTAGTCTGACAGGATTTGTTCTTGACAAATCCATGCTGGCTTCTAGTAATCACTGCATTGTTTTCAAGGTGCTTGCAGACTGACTTCTTTATAATCTGCTCAAAAATCTTCCTGGGGATTGATGTCAGACTGACTGGCCTATAGTTCCCAGGTTCCTCCTTCTTGCCCTTTTTGAAGATGGGAACAACATTTGCCCTCCTCCAGTCGTCTGGCACTTCACCTGTCCTCCATGATTTCTCAAAGATAATAGACAGTGGTTCTGAGAGTTCTTCTGCCAGTTCCTTTATTACTCTAGGATGCAGCTCATCAGGCCCTGGAGATTTAAACTCGTTCAGAGTAATCAGGTGCTCCTTGACCATTTGTTGTGCTTGTGTTGTGTTTCAATCAACATGAAGGTTTTAACATTTCATTCCTTTTTCTTTTTTTTTAAAGTGCATTTCATATAGGAATTTTATACTCTGCTAAGCAGTCCTCATTTATACCTGTATTATTTGGTCATGGCTATGGAGTGCCTGGCAGCAGAAAGCAAAGCAGAGCATATTCTGTCACATGTGTCCAATGATCGGGTCTGGCAATAGGTTGTTTTGGGCACGAGATGCTGGACATTCATTATGAGGTCATTGTTGTCACGCCCTCCTGCCCAAGACACAGGGAAGCTAATGTTTGGGCCCCACCCCCTCCCCCAGCACATGTACATACACACATAAAGCCACGCCTGCCCCAAAGACTCACTCTCCTCTGCCTCCATTTACTGATCAAGACACAGATGAAAAACATGAACCCAATCACACACCCACTCCACCCACACACCGGCAAGCACATGGATTTGCATATCTCTCAACCAATATAGGGGAAAGGAGCAAATATGCTGACAGTTTTGGAAAGAAAGAAGGAAGGGAAAGAAAGAAAGAAAGAAAGATCATGGTGGCAGGTGTTGCTTCAAAATACTCATAACAACTTTTTATTAACAGCATCAGTCTGAGTGAGCAGGTTTAAACAGAAACTAGTGTCATAATTCTAAATTATGTAGGTAGGCTGCACCGTTAAACACCAAAGAATCCTCACATATTTCTAAAATCAAAGCCAGTTTCCTGACTATTTTCTTCTGCTCTTCTTCTTGAAGTGCTTCCAGACAGAAAAGAGCTTGTGCGGATCAGGTATGCTTGAATCAGTGTGCCTTAGACCCATAATCGAGACGGAGACTGTGCCAATCTGTGCATTGACTGCTGATGCTGCTAGGCCAAAGAAATGAACAGGATCAGCATAGGTGAACCAAAGCTATATTATTACACAAAACAAGCACTTATAGCACCATATACTCGATGGAACCTCTTCCTATAGGTATTCTCCCCCCTTTCCCTGCATTTCTTGTTCAGTGCTGGAGAAGCAGCTGTCAGGAAGCTCCCTTGTAAAGGATTAGAACAAGATCTCTCACATCTAGACATTTAGGTTGGAGATATACCTGCTTCTTTGCTTTTAAGGTGTTGTTGTTGTTGTTTTTCCATCTTGATGCAAGATCTAGTTGGATAGCCATTAGCCACAGAGAGTTTCTGATCTCTGCACTTTGTTTAACCTCATCTCTCTCTCTTTTTTTTAATGTAAGAACTCAGAGACAATCCAATTACATACGGTACCTATCTCTACAGTTTCTATGGACATAAATCGCATTTTTGTTTTCAATGGGAGTTACTTTCACACTATGTCCTCAATCCAGCTATAGTCACACACAAGGAGGAGCTGCACATGTCAAGTAGCGTAAGGGTGTGTACAGGTATACACCCCCAACAATTAACTACAATGTATATTTATTTATTTATTTATTTGCTTGCTTGCTTGCTTGCTTGCTTGCTTACTTACTGTATGTGTATCCTGTCTTTCCTTCAAGGAGCTCAAGGTGGCACAATTCTTCCATTTTATCCATTTTAAAATACCCTTCTATTTTATCCCCACAACAACCCTGTGAGGTAGGTTAGGCTGGGAGATAGTGACTGGTCCAAGATCACCCAGCAAGCCCCATGGCTGAATGAGGATTTGAACCTGGGTCTTCCCAGTCCTAATCTGATGCTCTACTACTCACTACACCACACTGGCTTTATGCACAAGTGTGCATATGATTGTGATGTGCATCCAAACCTTATACAGAGCTAGATGTGCATGTCCATGCTGGTGCAATGTTGGTGTCTCTGCATTCACATCCAATGAGTGGAAGCCCATGTCATGCAGATGGAAGTCCACTTGCACAGTGGGACATTCTCCCGCTCTCCTCCCTCCACTCCTGAAAATCTTCTCCAGAGTGTCCCCAAATCTCTGGAGCAGGTTTTGAGGGGGATGCAGGGGAGGAAGGGGATCGCTCCTCCCAGTTCTGCTGATGGAAGCAGTTCCATCAGCGGAAAAACCTCACTGGATTTCACCCAGTCCGTGCATCCATGTTGCATTATATGCAGACGTCCCTTGTCAGACTGGGGCAAATGTGTTTAGGAATCTACCATCAGTCAAAAGAGGCATCTCTAGAAAGCAAGTATCAAGGACACCTCTTTATTATGCAGAGCCTCTTTGTGGCAGCAGCACCTGCACTGTGTGGTTACCAGTTGCTTCCCATAGCAGAGAAGAAAAACAACCATACCTCCCTTTAGGAACACACCAAGGACAGGACGGTAGGTGGAAGAAGAGGGCAGCAATGTTGTGCTCATCCAGGATGCAGCATGCCCTGGCTTGCTGGCTTGCTTCACCAAACAAGCTGAGCAACTTGGGCATACTATGCTCAAATACATCAAAGAGCACAGTGTGCTCATGGAGAGTCAGAGAACCAGACACTGTGCAAATAAACATAGATGTGAATTAAGCCACCACCACCACCCCACATCCACACAAAGGTTTCCTCGCAGCTGTTGCTTGTCTTCTGCCTGTCCTACACAGAATGGTTGCATCAAAGCATTACGGCACAGGAGACATTCTAGGAAGCCATTGTTCCTTGGCACCCCTGCTGGTCTGACCATAATAAACTGACTGACTGACTGACTGTTCCTTGGCACATGTACCGGCACAAGCAAAGGCTTGCACTGTGTGCCGGACTGGGCATGGAGAGGGCTTGTCACTGCCACTCCCTACACCAAGGCTTGCCTCAAACACCCAGCACGTGGCATAGACATGAAGCTGTACTCAACGCTGCCTGCAGCTGGTCTCCAGTGATTTGCAGGTGATCTCATGCCACAGATGAAGTTAAGTGATTTAAGATAGGCATATTATACAGGTGTTGGCTGTGAATTAATATTAGAAGCCTATGGGCCGGTTCGTACGACCCAGGCGGCAAGCGGGGGAGGCACCACAGGGCCGTCTGCAGGGTACGGCGGGACGCTGCAGATGACCTGCGCCCCGCACGCGTGGGGGGACCCCGGTGGAGCCGGCAGTCCCCGCACCGCAGTGCGGGCCTCCCGGCGCTAGGGGGCGGGGGCTCGGGATGCCCAGAGGGGCCATTTGCCCCTACAGGCCGGAGTGGCTGCAGTTCCAGCCGCTCTGGGCTGCCGCCTGTGTGCGGCCCCCGCAGGACGCCCCCCTGCTGTTCGCACGGCAGGGTGGCCACGCGCGGTAGGGGCTTACCCCTCTACCGCCTATGGTCACTTTGCATGCTTTGGGGGCTTCTGCTCCCCCGTGGTTTCCGTGTCGTACGAACTGGCCCTATGTCTCCCCAGTTATTACTGTAAGGGCATGAGAGGACTCCTCAAAGGTCTGAAAGGCTGTCAGATATAAAGGAGGGCAAAGACTTGTTCCCTGCAGACGAAGAGGGCAGGCCTAGATCGAATGGGCTTCAGTTAGAGGAGGTAAGATTTTAGGGTGGTCACTTGTGAATTGCCAAAAAAAAGAGGGAAAGCAGCAACAAAAAAGGAGAACAAAAGAGGATACAGATTTGCATAAAATGTGCATGTGCTAATTTATATGTATAGATGCAAATTTAGAAATAATTATTATAATTGACATAGAAATACAGTATATCTCACCATACTGCAGAAGGCTGTGGACAGTTGACCCTGTGCCTGCCTGTTCATCCTGTTGCCCAGGTGCCGACTGTTGATGGGCAACAGTTCTCACGGTTCCTTATCTTTAAACCGGAATTGGGCAGGACAGCTCTTCAAATAGAGGAATGTCCTCTGTGAAAGAGAACACCTGATCACTTGAACTTTAGAAGAAATGTCATGACAGTAAGAGCGTTTTGAGAATGGGACCAGTTCTCTAGATCAGGGCTCTCCAACCTGTACGAGAGAGGATTACATAATTCCATAGGCCCCAGTTGCACATAACAGCAGAGAATCATGGGTTAATTAACCCACAATTTACCACAGCATGTGCCGGGTGCATGCTGCCCCCACTTTGCATAACAACCTCCAATTGGGCTGATCAGAAGTTGCCACATGATGTCCAAACCTGGACATTATAGGTTAATCGTGGGTTAAACAACCCACAGTTAACCTAACAACTAATGGGTAAGGTTCTTAAAGGAAGTTCTTCTTCATGCAGCACATAGTTAAACTATGCAATTTGCTACCACAAGATGTAGTGATGGCCACCCATTTGGATGGCTTTAAAAAAAAGGATTAGACAAATAAGACAAATTCATAGAGGCTATCAGTAGCTACTAGTATGGATGGCTATATGCTACCTCCAGAATCAGATACAGTATGCCTATGTATACCAGTTGCTGGAGAAGATGGGCGTGCCACGTGCGTGCGTTGTTGTGGTGTCCTAAGTATAACGCACCTGATTCTGTTGGGCTGTGGCCAAAAGCACCTAGTGGCACAAATGGAATTCTGAGTATGCAGGTGTCTGATTTGCATGCAAATATGATGGTAAGGCCTTCTGATGTTTTTATTTTCATCATGGGAATAACTTGTGAGTTTAACCTGACAACTGTAGCACTGCAAATAGTTCTTTTTCTCCTGTCCAAAAAGGTGGGTGGTGACTTGTATTAGCTACTCACAGATATATGCCTCCTTAGCTTCCCACTCCTCTGCTGAAAATGATCTTGCTCTAGTGTCAACAGACAACTGAACTGCACACAGATTATTGACTGAGCACTGTGTTTTTCTTGTAAGAAAATGATGAGAGACAGTGGAGGAGATACACACACACACACACACACACACACACACACACACACCTCACAGCCTCTCAAGGTCAACTTGAAATGCCACAAGAATGGAAGAAAACTCAAAATGCTGACCCTACTCTTTTGAAAAGGGAGGGTAATTGTCTGTTACTCAGAATCATGTCGGTACAGGCTAGGTGAATTACCGGCATCAGCTTGCCACCCAAGTCAAAGAGTTTGTGAGAGGAATGACTTGTGAGTCACTGTATTTCATTCATGAAGGGAAGAATGGCATTGTGGTGAACACTCAGGATCCATATGGCTTCAGTCCTGCCTTAGCCACAGCTTCTTGCCTGTGTGATCTCTTGGGCATGTTGCATCCGGTACAACCACAGCTGTATTCTGCCATGAGACTGACTTAGAATACTGGGGGGGGGGGGGGGGGAATACATGTGCAAGTATATTTTTTTCATTCTGTGGATGGTTGGGTAAGTCAAGAACTGATAAGAGCAAAGGACTGGCTTGAAGGATCACTCCAAAAACCCATCTATTCTAGCACTTTTCCTCTCTCTCTCATAGCATCCAGCAAGATGCCTCTGGGAAGCTCACAAGCAGGGGTAGGCAACTTGGCACTCTCCAGGTGTTTTGGACTAAAACTTTCATCAGCCCCAGCTAGCATGGTCAGTGTAAGGGATTGTGGGAGCTGTAGTTCAAAACATCTGGTGGGCACCAGGCTGCCTACCCCTGCAACAAGCTTTTGCCCTTAGCATCTGAGAACCAGATGCTCTGAACAAGGAGGCCCCATTGTGCTTAGCATGGCTCATATCCATGATCACGATTGATTTATACATGGCCTTGACCTGTCACCTTCCTGCTTTGCCGCATTGCTCTCTCGGTAAGCCTCAAGTGGCTGGGCCAAGCCGGCAAGGAACAGCCACATGCAGATTCCCTGGCTAGATCAGGTGCAAATGAGCATCCGGATACACACATCTGCATGGCAGTGAGCATGCAAAATAGTGCATCCCCCATTCACACTACAACTATGCACTACCATCTGTTTCTCAATGGAGGCGGGAATGGGCAGGGCGGGGGTGTGTGTAAATGTGGGAGTGCCCATATGTCACTTCTAGCCAAGAGAACCAAAAACATTTTTTCTAATATAGAAATATTGGCTTAAAACCATTATTCCATGAGCTGGGGCTTAGGAGTAAATATTTAAGCAACATCTTTCGAACGCCTTCTGAAAATTTATTTATTTATTTATTATATTTATACCTCGCCTTTTTTCCTGCAAGGAACCCAAGGCAGCTTACACACATAATCCTCCTCCTCCTCCTCCTCCTCCTCCTCCTCTCCATTTTGTCCTCACAACAACCCTGTGAGGTAGGTTAGCCTGAGAGTCAGTGACTGGCCCAAAGTCACCCAGTGAGTTTCATGGCCGAGCGGGGACTAGAACCCGGATCTCCTGAGTCCCAGTCCAACACTCTCACCCCTATGCCACACTGGCTTGTGTACTTGTTCACCCAAGTTCAGGGGCCCCTTCTTTAAAGATTTCAGCAGGAATCCCATCTGGTCCACTAGCTTTGTTGTTCTTCATTTGATTAATGGCTTTTTTTACTTCATCCAAAGAGAAGAGATCCCAGAAGACTTCAGGGATGCCATAATTATCACCCTCTTTAAGAAGGGTGATAGAACAGACTGTGGAAACTATCGGGGCATTTCTCTCTTAGCTACCGCAGGTAAAATATTTGCTAGGAGTCTCGCAAACCGTCTTCTATCTATTTCAGAAGAGATCCTCCCTGAAACTCAATATGGTTTCCGCTTCTCTAGAGGGACAGTAGACATGATTTTTACTGCACGCCAGCTCCAAGAAAAATGCCGGGAGCAAAATCAACCCCTTTATATGGCATTTATCGATTTGGCTAAGGCCTTTGATACTGTAGACCGTACAGCTCTCTGGACTATCCTCCTCCTCCTCCTCCTCCTCCTCCTCCTCCTCCTCTCCATTTTGTCCTCACAACAACCCTGTGAGGTAGGTTAGCCTGAGAGTCAGTGACTGGCCCAAAGTCACCCAGTGAGTTTCATGGCCGAGCGGGGACTAGAACCCGGATTTCCTGAGTCCCAGTCCAACACTCTCACCCAACTCTCTCATCCTGAAAATTGGATGCCCCAATAAATTTGTGAATATCTTGCGACTTCTCCATGACAACATGACGGCAACGGTTTTGAACAACAACGGGTCTCATGGTGCTCCATTTAAAGTGGGATCAGGTGTTAAACAGGGATGTGTTATCGCCCCAACATTATTTGCTATTTTCATCGCCATGATTTTACATCTTGTCGAGGGGAAACTTCCCACTGGTGTGGGAATTATATATCGAACTGATGGAAAGCTTTTTAATCTCAGCAGGCTGAAAGCAAAAAGTAAGGTAATTATAACCTCCATTGTGGAACTTCAGTATGCTGATGATAATGTGGTCTCCGCACATTCAGAGGATGATCTCCAAACTATCCTAAATGCTTTTGCAAAAGCATACGAAAAACTTGGTCTCTCACTTAACATAAAAAAACCCAAAGTGCTTCATCAGCAAGTGAAAGCTAACCCCTTGGTGATGCCATCTATCCAGCTTGGCGGGACAACACTGGAAAATGTCGATCATTTTATCTATCTTGGCAGCTATCTTTCTGTTACAGCTAACATCGACAGTGAAATCCAGCATCGTTTGAGCTCTGCAAGTGCTCAACTCAAATAAAACACAGAGTGTTCGAGGATCGGGATATTTGTAAGAAGACCAAAACACTGGTTTATGAAGCCATTGTATTACCAACTTTATTGTATGCCTGCAAAACATGGACTATCTATAAACGTCACTTCCACCTCCTTGAAAGATTTCATCAACGTTGCCTCCGGAAAATCCTGCGAATTATTTGGGAAGATAGGCGAACAAATGTCAGTGTACTGGAAGAAGCAAAGACTACTAGCGTTGAAAAAATGATCCTTCAATGCCAACTTCAGTGGACCGGTCATGTTGTTCGAATGCCTGACTGCCGTCTCCCAAAGCAGTTATTTTATTCCCAACTCAAGAATGGAAAGCGGAATATCGGTGGTCAAAATAAGAGGTTTAAAGATGTTCTTAAGGCTAATCTAAAAAAATGCAATATAAACATCAAAAACTGGGAAGCTCTGGCCCATGAACGATCTAACTGGAGGTTGGCCTTTCACAAAGGTTCTATGGACTTTGAAGAAGCTCGAGTGCAAGGTGAAAGGGAGAAACGTGCTAAGCGAAAAGCACGTCAAATGAATCCTTTACAGGACCATCTTCCATCTGGTAACCTGTGTCCTCACTGTGGGAAGCTGTGTGGATCTAGATTGGCCTCCACAGTCACTTACGGACCCATCGCTAGAGTCTACACAATCCTCTTTAGAATTTCCTCCTTTTATCCTGGAAGACAATCTTACTCGGTCACGAGTGATCGCCTGATTATGATGATGACTTGTTCACCCAGGCTTTCTCTGGCTCGTAATTAAATTAATCATACTGCTCCATTTTACTGCTCCTGTATTGCTTGTTGTTGTTGTTGTTGTTGTAATTGTAATTGTTTTTAAAATTGTATTTGAAATGTGATTTTAATATTTATATGTAAACCACTTAGGGATTTTACTATACTTGGCACTATATAAATACAACAAACAAACAACCCTGGGACCTAAAATCAAATATACAGAGAATAATTTAATTTAGGCTTCTGCTGGCTTACAAAGGTCCAGTCATTTGTAAAATATGAATAGCAACAGCTTTCTTTATTTCATTTTCATAAAGGAGGAGGGCGGAGAGAATGTTATACTGTAGTCTCAGGGATCATATGTACTCCAACAGTGTTGGCTGCACCTCAAGGTAAACATGCCTGCAGAACATGAGCATCTTTCCATCATTGTTTCGGCTACAGATATACCGTAATTTGTTTTTTCTTCCCCTTGGCAGCTGTTAACAATAACCTATGATGGGGTTTACTACACTTATTAGTAGGGACTGCTACACTTCCTGAGTTTGGGTTGCTTTTTAAAGTTATCTCAGAGAAGTAGGTAGACCTGCCAAAGTGTGCAGCCATTTATAGACTCTCTTCTGGAGTTCTGGTGATGCCCCATGAACTTCCACCTGAGAATGGGCCAGGAATATCCCATCCTGCCTTTGGTTTCCTTGCTTGAAATTGATCTGAGTAATTTCAAAAGTATTTGGTAAACTTTTTTGTAAATCAGTTTGAGTTTATTGTGTAAAGAAAAGCAGGATATAACTGTATAAATTAAACAAACAAATACTAATGTGGCATAATTGTGAGAGTGTTGGACTGGGTGGCGTAATTGTGAGAGTGTTGGACTGGGACTCGGGAGATCCGGGTTCTGGTCCCCGCTTGGCCATGAAACTCACTGAGTGACTTTGGGCCAGTCACTGACTCTCAGCCTAACCTACCTCACAGGGTTGTTGTGAGGATAAAATGGAGAGAAGGAGGAGGATTATGTAAGCCTCCTTGGGTTCCTTGCAGGAAAAAAGGCGGGGTATAAATATAACAAATAAATAAATAAATAATGTGATATTAATACCATAATGCCTGAACAAGTTGAAATAAACTTGTGGCAGGAGACATACATGAGGATGTCATGTGTGCCTGACTCACTCACAGCTGACCTACACACACTTACTTGCAAGGAAGCCCCCTTGAACTCAGTGGGCCTGACTTCTCAGTAAACCAGGAAAGGGGAATGTATGCCTCTCCAGAGGTGTTTGGACTGTAACCCCCACCATCCCTCATTATTGGCTGTGCTGGCTAGGGCTGATGGGAGTTATAGTCTGACAACATGTGGAAGGTCACATGTTCCCCATTGCACTAAGCATTCAAAGGACGGGGCTGCACAGTTATAGTTTTCTTACATTGCCTATTGTGAAATATAAGAGCCCACGACAGCCAGCAAGGATTCAGATCACGTCACTTAGCTGAGAGCTCCCTCCAAGCTAGATGGCAGCAAGAAATGGGATTGTGTAAAGTGGGTTTGAAATGGTGCATGCATGAGATTGTGTCCCCCCCCCTCTTTTGAAACTGGGATGTGTTTAAGCCATACTAAAAACAATGGCCCATGAGCCAACAACACTTAAGAGCGAGTGTTAAGTAGGAGCATGTAATGGCAGGACTGTGGCTTTAATTGACACCAGCACCACCCCTCCAGTCCAGCAATGAAATACGCCAACTTGTCTTGCCTTCCAAACAATGTTTGGATCTTTGCATTGCAAGGTGTGGCTCGTTTGCTAGGGCCATCATAGGCAGAACACCAAATTAGCTCCCTACCGCTGAAGAAGCCTCTTGGGCTGGTGCACCTTGGGTGCTGCTGGACCAGGCCTGTTGCACGCTATAATTTAGGGCATGACTAAAGAGCAGTCCAGCCCAGTGCAAATATGTACAGGGTCGGTTCAAAGAGTTTGTGCTGCTTGTCTCTTGCCTATTTTTCAACACTACTGCTATCAAATTTGCAAGCGGAGCCTCTGTTCAGGCAGCAGCAAAATATTAAGGCACAAAAAGAAGGAAAAAGAAAGTGACCGATTTTTATGGTTACTTTAAGGCAATGCCCCCAGGTTGTGCGGATTATTGCTGCCAAACATTTATCCAGTGCCATTAGTTATGTAAGACACCGTACAGGGCAAGGAAATGACCATCTCCATTGGATGGGCAAACTGGGGCAGAGGTCAGAGACTGGCCATGAGGAGTGTGGGTGGAAGCCTCAAATGGCAAGAGGGTAGGGTGGTTCAGGAAAACCTTTATTGAAGTCATGGATGTGGAGAAGTGATTTGGAGGAGGAGGAGGAGGAGGAGGAGGAGGAGGAGGAGGGAGCCTGATGAAGAGTGGAGAGTAGCCATTCCAAGTGCAGCACGGCAGACCATAGAAATACGGGTATGGAAGGGGAGACAAAGAGAACTAGACCAGCAAGAGCAGAAGAGCTTTTCTAGAGTAAGGCAGGGGTGCAGAACCTTGGCCCCGGGGGCCAAATCCATCTTTCTTTGGGTCCCAATCTGGCCTTCCAGGGTTCCCAGATGGCCATGCCCCCTTCCTCTTCCCCACCCCCTTTCCTCTGGCCATCTGTCATTTGGTGGTTGACTTTTGTGTGTTTCCCCCCCATTCTAAAAGATTGTAATGCCTGTCCTAAGGCTTGGTTATTGGAAGTAAGAATTTTAACCTAAAATATGCTGATATTTTTGCTTTTTTGGCCCCTCCCTTTTTGCCTTGGGCCCCTCCCACCACTGGAATGCAGCCCCTGGGAGCTTCTTCAAAATGGAATTGCTCCCACCCCACCCCAGGGCTGAAAGAGGTTCAACACCCCTGGAGTAAAGAACAGCACTTTAAAAGTCATACACAAACTAGTACGATGAAATTGCCAGAATATCAGACATGAATATGGGCAAGCCAATTTCAAGCCCATAATTGGCTACAGGGTAGTCAGCTGACCACAGGGCAAATTATCTGGCCTGTTCCTGTGCCTTTAACTGCATCTGGCTGAGCAGAAATCTGCAGGTGAAGCTATTCATAGCATGGAGATGAACATCATCGCAGGTCAATGTCCACACACATCCATCTGCAGTTAAAGACACAGTTACAGAGGGTGGTTGAAAAGCTGGCTGCTCTGTTCAGCTGTACAGCTGCTCCGTGGCCTTGGGCCACTTTCTCCGAGTTCAATCTGCTTTAAGGGGTGATGGGAGGCCAAGAATCCACTTTTACACTCCTTGGAGGAAGGGCAGGATGCAAGTAAATCATCATAATTATGATGTGTACCAAGAAGGCAGGGGTTTTAGGAGAAGGATGACATGATCAAAGCAGTGCAGAAAGGAGTTTAGCGGAGGTATTCTGAAATGACTAGTAATGGGGGGGGGGGGGGGTTAGGTTTAAAGCTTGCAGGATCTATTTTGTTTTTTCACTAGAACCCTGTAATCCATCAGCGAGAGCCAGGTGCAAAATAGTGGCTTAGGAAGGCTGACATAACACTGAAGAACAAGGTGAATGTAAGTACATGCTCAGCCCAGAAATTTGTTTTCAGGACCAGAACACAACTTGCACATAAATCTTTTCATGTGCTAATTCCCCCCCCCCCCTTCTTGATTTCAGCAGCTTAATGTAGATGGGGGGAAAGGCTTCATTGGGAGTTGGAAACTGCCACTGATCTTCTCCCCACCCCTCTGGATTAGAGAAGGAAGATATGGCAGGATGGAAGGCCACCAAAGAGGAGACAGGTCACAGGAGCAATCTAGACATAATCAGGGCATTGGTGAGTTGCTATATAAAGTGGACCTTGGAGATGGTATAAAAAGTGGGATGACAAGATTGGATAACTCTAGGATTAGGGAAGAAAAGATTAGGGAGGCATCAAAAGTGACAACAAGATTGCATATTCTTCCCCTCATGCAATATTAATTCATTTCCTCCTCCACTTTTCTCTCTCCTTCCTCTTTCTTTATGCGTTCAATCAGATCATGGGCCTGCAGGCAGGAGGAACATATGGGGATTTAAAAACAAAAACAAAAACCCAAATATATTTATTCTCTTACTGTTACAGAGGAAACTCCCAGTAGATAAACAAACTCTAAAACATTTAATCTTACATTGATCCATAAATACAAACAATAATAAAGAAGAGTTATAAACATAATCAAATTCATAAGGTAAATAAGGTTGTACTGAATCCTGAATGTTATAATTCTAATATAAAATAAAGAGACTCCATTTTTCTATTTAAAAATTATTTACTGATTGTCTCACTCTGACTGTAATCATTTTAGTTAATTTCATCATCAAGGCCATATCCCAAACCCTCATACACCAAACATCAATTCTCTCCCAACCACAATCTACCCGGTCACTACGCTTAACATCTGGGGCCTTCCTCCGGTTGCCGCCTCCAAGGGAGGCTCGTTGGGTGGCGACAAGGAGGAGGGCCTTCTCTGTGGTAGCCCCCGAACTCTGGAACAAGCTCCCTCCTGAGGCCCACCTGGCACCAATTTTACAATCTTTTCGGCGCCAGGTTAAGACTGCCCTCTATATTGAGGCCTTTAACCCTACATAGTGTATGGCAGGGTGGTTGCTTTTTTTTAAATTGGTCTTGCTGCACTTCCTGTTTATATGTTTGTTTGTTTGGTTTTAAAATTGGGTTTTTAAATTTTGTATAATGGTTTTATTGTATATTGTATTGTATGTTTTTATGGATTGTTGTAAACCGCCCAGGGAGCTTCAGCTGTTGGGCGGTATATTATTATTATTATTAATAATAATAATAATAATAATAATAATATATAATTAATTATTATTGTTGTTGTTGTTGGAGGATCAACTCTCTTCTACCTATGGCTTATTGCTGTCAGTAAGTGAATAGTCATTGATATATATATATATATATATATATATATATGATTTGTTAAAGATATAGTTCCAATTGATGATGTGGAAATGACTAATGACTAATGGGGTGGTGTTAGCCCTTGTATAGCAAGTGTCTGAGAAATCAGGAAAAGAATAATACTTCTAAGATTGGGGGTGGTGGTAGCATCTTTAAAAGTACTAGAGAACTGTTGGAGAAGAGGAGAGTAGAACAAAAAGGTCATTTTATTTCCACAAGTAATTAGCAAGGATGAGGGTGTGGCAGCTTCTCCACTGGCTCATAGACATTTTTCACTTTAAAAAAATGTACTTAAAACTCACAGAGAAATTTACAACTATATAGTTAAACTTCAAGCTAAAGAGAGGCAATATGGAACAGCTCAAAATGTCCTCATGATAGTTTTGATTCAATCTATACTCTTTTCACAATTCCACTCTCTTTCTTAATATGACTACCATTGTATTTCAAAAGCATCCTCAATGACTCTCTATGTATTATATCAAACACTTTCCTCGCCAGTTGCCTTAGAAGCAATGGAGTCTTCCACTGCTATTATGCGAGCAAACAAAGATGTTCAGACTCAAGAGCTGTCAACCCACCACTTCTATTGTGTGTGTTTGATAAATCAATAACTGGAAGTGCAACACAAGGGAATATGGCACCATTTAAAAATCAGGGCCAAATAGAAAGATACTTCTTCATAACAAAATACTTCCCAAACTGCTCAGGGAAGTTGGTGGTCATGTCAACCTGGAGACTATTTTTTAGATTTGTATTTTCCTTTGATTGTGTTCAATCACTTTGTAGATAAGATAAAAATGCTTTTTATTAATTTATTACATTTATACCCCACCTTTTTTCCTGCAAGGAACCCAAGGTGGCTTACATAATCCTCCTCCTCCTCTCCATTTTATCCTCACAACAACCCTGTGAGGTAGGTTAGGCTGAGAGTCAGTGACTGGCCCAAAGTCACCCAGTGAGTTTCATGGCCGAGCAGGGACTGGAACCCGGATTTCCTGAGTCCCAGTCCAACACTCTCACCTCTATGCCACACTGGCTCAATACTCAATGCAGTTTTTAAACTGCAATACAATAGAGGAGATTTAAGTCTTCCTTGAATGGGTGGGCATCTCCATCATTCAGGTAAGAGCAAATTATGTCACCTGTCACATTTGGTACTTTTTAGTTTGTATGCTAAATATTTCGACCACTACTGTTTGATGAGCATGCTACATTTTTATCACTATATTTGACATGTAGGCATGTATCCATTTCTTTCTGAGTCTGACCACTTTGGCAGTGCCAGAAAAAATGGCACAAAAATTATGCCAATAAAAATGTCTTAAGGATAAAATCTGCAAAAGCAACCAAAGTCTTATTTATTTATTATATTTATACCCCGCCTTTTTTCCTTCAAGGAACCCAAGGCGGCTTACATAATCCTCCTCCTCTCCACTTTATCCTCACAACAACCCTGTGATAATAAACTCACTGGGTGACTTTGGGCCAGTCACTGACTCTCAGCCTCAGTGACTGGCCCAAAGTCACCCAGTGAGTTTCATGGCCGAGCGGGGACTAGAACCCGGATCTCCTGAGTCCCAGTCCAACACTCTAACCACTACGCCACACTGGCTCTCTGGCACACTGGCTATTTGCATGTTAAAATGAAGGATACGCACAAGAAACCTAGTAATAGCAAAATCTTATGCATGTCTCCTTAGAAATATGTCCCATTGGGATACTAATGCCAGGAATCTCGCCATTAATACCACTTTATGCACACCCAAATTTTCCAATTAAAGATGTACAAATGCCCAGGGAGATATTAAAAAATAATAAATTATTGATATTGCAAGACTTATATAATAACTCACAACCACTACCAAGAGACGCATGGAGAAACACATTACAGAATACTGCAATCACTTGGTTGCTATGGTACCAAATAAGCTCATTCATTAGATTAGAGAATGTGAAAAAACAAGGCACCAGAGATTTTACACAATTTGAAAAGATGTTATTAACTTTCACAGATAAGGAAAAAGGACCAATATCAGATTTATATGCACTCTTGATAAAAACAGATATGGGAAATAACCTTCCTCTTAAAAGAAAATGGGAAAGAGAATGGGGGATGTAAATAGAAGATGAGGAATGGGTAACTATATGGGATGAATTTCCGTTTAAAGCAATTTCAACAAAATTCAAAGAACTCTCATTGAAAATAATACCAAAATGGCACTGCCCATAAATTTTCTTATATCAATAAAAAAAATACTCTCCTCTGTGTTGGAGAGCATGTGGAGAAATTGGATCACACAAACATATGTGGTGGTCATGCAAGAAGGTACCTAGCTTCTGGACAATGGTTTTCAAAGAAATATCTGAAATTATAGGGAGATAAATAAAACTCCAGAATTAGCAATATTAAACATCTTCCAAAGGGATAATAAAAAACTACTATATTAGAACCTATAAGATTGTTATTACAAGCAGCTAGACTATTAATAGCAAGAGGATGGAGATGCCAAAGGGTTAACTATCAATCATTGGTATAATGTGGTATGGGAAACTGCATTAATTGAAAAATTAACTCAAAAAATTGAGAACTGCAGGAGGAAAAAAGAAAACAAACTCTTTTGAAGCAGAATGGTGGCCTTTTGTCCAATTCTCATACAGAACATCGACAACAAAAATACCTCAAGCCTTCCAGCACATGTGGATGCAATAAACTTACATAACACACAACAGAATGACTGAAGAAGAAACTACAATAAAACAAGGACAACTTACCTAACATACCGTAAGTTCATCATACCTCAAATACTGAAAAAGACTTTGGAGAGGGCGCCCAGCTGGATTTGTTCTTTTGAAATTCTAATGGGTTTTTTATTTTATTTTATTCTGGTTTATTGCTGTCTATGTAATAGATTGGAGATTTTGTTTATTGTTTGGTTGTTATATATATATGTTAAAAATTCAATTAAAAAAAAACAAAAAGAAAAGAAATATGTCCCATTGGGTTCAGTGGGACTTACTCTCAGGTAAGTGTGTACAAAATTGCATCAGTCCCACTGAACTCAGTAGAGCATATTTCTAAGTAAACATGCCTAGGATGGTACTGTATGAATTATTGAGCCACCTGACTATCCTTCAGGTATGGAGGCTTAGTGATAGTACATGTACTCAGTCAGACCTGGTTGTGGTTACACATGCATTAGTTTCATTGGCTGGACAAAATTACATATGTATTAGCTATATTACAATTGGATTCCTGTGACATGCTCTATGTGGGACTGCCCTTGAAAACCACCCAGAAACTTCAGCTGGGGGAGAATGCTGCTGCCATGTTTTTGACCAGGGCCAAGTGGTTGGATCATGTGACCCCTTTATTATACCAATTGCACTGGCTTCATTTCCAGGTACAATTTGAGGTGCTGATTTTATCCTCTTTTTCTGTAAACCGCCCAGGGAGCCTTTGGGCTGATGGGCGGTAAATAAATATATTAAATAAATAAATATTAAATAAATACCTTTAAAGCCCTTAACCGGGGTGGGGGAGCTACAGCCTAATTAAATACAGGCCTTGGCCTAATTTCATGCTGATGGCAAAGAAATAAAAAAAGGGGGGGAAGGGGGTGACAGAAAGACAGAGAGACTGGGTTTGCATGACACGGCAACCCATCGTGGGTTGTCGTGTTGTGTGAACCTGGACTGATTCCTGCAGGGCGGCTTGTTTGTGGCAACAAGCCACCAGGGATGTTGAAGAGTCCTTGGTTTCGAGTCACAAGTCGAGTCACGAGTCTTTGGACCCGAGTCTCGAGTCCGAGTCCTTGGTCCAAAATGGTGACTCACGAGTCACGAGTCCCTCCCAAAGCTGACTCCACGAGTCCCTATTAAAATCAATGCGTTTTTCCCCCAACAAAATAAGGCTATTTCAGATGTGTGGCATAAATAAATTCTAGGCACGCACAAGTGTGCCTTTTTATTTCAAAACTCTGCCACTGATTTTGGCAAGAACAGACCAGGCAGACAAACTCAAAATGTCTGAAAGGTTGCATTTTAGGAAAATGATTTTAAAAAATAAACTTTGCTGTACTTCCTAAAACCTATCCATGTTGCATTTGAGGAACACGATTTTGGAACACGAGTCCTTGGTCTCGAGTCCCGAGTCGAGTCTCGAGTCCCATTGAAAATATTGGGACTCGAGTCCAAGTCGAGTCAGAGGGGGGACTCAGTCCGACTCACGAGTCGAGTCCTCGAGTCCGAGTCCCCATCCCTGCAAGCCACCCTGACAACCCACAGGTTGTGCTAGGGGTTGCCGTGTCATCCAAACCTGGGTGACTGACCCCATCATGGGTACCAGGAATCGGCTAGTGAGGAGCATGGCAAGAGCGGCAAAAGCCCCTTGCCACTCTTGCCAGGCTTGCTGCGGCACCTGCCATTACCAGCTGCCCCACAAGTGCCCGAGCAGCACTTGTGGGGCAGACTGAAATAGGCTCACACGGGCTTGCTGCCCTCCCCTCCACCATTGCCAGCCATTTTGGGCTCACCATGGCTTTTTTGCCCTTTACCATTTTTTATTTTCGGGGGGGGGGGGAGAGATCACGAAAGCTGGCTTGACAGCCAGCTTTTGCAACCCCCCTTTTTGAGTGAGGGGGGCGCCTGAGTGGCACCTTGGAGGGGCTGTCAGTGGCTGGCAAACCATTTTTTTAAAAAATTGCACACAAAATGTTCGTGTTTTTTTAAATTATTATTATTGTAGCTGCACTTGCACAACTGTGGAGGTCTGCAGTTCCACGAGTGTGGAAATTTGAAGCCTCGGGTGGGCCAGCGTCCTGGGCGGTAACTGCTGCCAAAATGCAGCAGGTGCCATCCCTGGACATTGACCCAAAGAGCCTCCAATTTAATAGGGGTTTTCTTCCCTTTGCTTTCTCTTGAAAGCTGACAAAGGCATGCTGTCAGGGGAAAGCATAGCAAAGGCGCAAGTGATCTTTGCTCGCGATAGGGAGGTAGTGAGATTTACATCCCCTTCACAGCAAGATCCTCATTTTTATTTTTAAAGGGGTGGACCTACAACTAGGCGTTTCTGAAGTTAGCAGTAAGCCAGGCTGGGTCAGGGAGAGACCCGCCTAGTGTTAAGGGCAGGACCCATGTTTAAGTCTGAAGCTCCTGTTTGAGTCAAGCTGCATGGATGTTTGTTTAAAATAAAGGACCTGAGCTAATGTTAGGCAGAATGTTATAGTGAGATTTTGACCTGGTTGAGAAGCCTACCAAACATGATTGCCTAAGCTCTGCCAACCATGCCTGCCAGATAGAGAACTATAAGAGCCAGTGTGGCGTAGTGGTGAGAGTGTTGGACTGGGACTCGGGAGATCCGGGTTCTAGTCCCTGCTCAGCCATGAAACTCACTGGGTGACTTTGGGCCAGTCACTGACTCTCAGCCTAACCTACCTCACAGGGTTGTTGTGAGGATAAAATGAAGAGGAGGAGGAGGATTATGTAAGCCTCCTTGGGTTCCTTGCAGGAAAAAAGGTGGGGTATAAATATAACAAATAAATAAATAAATAATGTGATATTAATACCATAATGCCTGAACAAGTTGAAATAAACTTGTGGCAGGAGTTGAAATAAACTTGTGGCAGGAGGATGTCATGTGTGCCTGACTCACTCACAGCTGACCTACACACACTTACTTGCAAGGAAGCCCCCTTGAACTCAGTGGGCCTGACTTCTCAGTAAACCAGGAAAGGGGAATGTATGCCTCTCCAGAGGTGTTTGGACTGTAACCCCCACCATCCCTCATTATTGGCTGTGCTGGCTAGGGCTGATGGGAGTTATAGTCTGACAACATGTGGAAGGTCACATGTTCCCCATTGCACTAAGCATTCAAAGGACGGGGCTGCACAGTTATAGTTTTCTTACATTGCCTATTGTGAAATATAAGAGCCCACGACAGCCAGCAAGGATTCAGATCACGTCACTTAGCTGAGAGCTCCCTCCAAGCTAGATGGCAGCAAGAAATGGGATTGTGTAAAGTGGGTTTGAAATGGTGCATGCATGAGATTGTGTCCTTCCCCCTCTTTTGAAACTGGGATGTGTTTAAGCCATACTAAAAACAATGGCCCATGAGCCAACAACACTTAAGAGCGAGTGTTAAGTAGGAGCATGTAATGACCACACACATCAGAATTTACCTTCACAACCTTAAGTACTGAGAACATATGAATAGAAAAGTTGAGGCTCTTGGGACAGCGTTTGTACACAGTACTAAACTCCATCCCCAAGACCACATTTCGTGCTTCTGCAAGGTGACCACAGAATGGCAGCACACCATTTCTCTCAGCCTTCTCCAATTCTGCCCGGCAACATTCCTGTTATTTCAAGCCTTGGCTTCACTTTGTCACAACAGATTATACTACATAGTTGAATTGCTGCCATGGGACAGCAAGTTAGGATCTGTTGCATGCTCCATTATCTGCTCAAGCAGCTTTCTATATTATTATAGGCTCATTATTTTATTAGTGATGTCCCCCCCCCCCCCCCAGTTCTGCACAGTAACATAAAAACCTAAGGGCTACATGAGGACGTTTTGTATACCCAACCCAATGGAATAATACTGATAGTTACCGTTGCAACAGATTTTATCCCCTGAAAATTAGGGATAAATAGATCACTGCCTTCATGCATGCCAGCCTCCCCAACCTGGTGCCCTCTGGTTGTGTTGGACTGCAATTCCTATTGGCTGGCTGGGAAGGGTGCGAGTTGCAGTCCAGCTCATCTGGAGGGCACCAGGTTGGGGGTGGCTGATTGCATGTCGATGACACCCGATCCTCGGATCAAAGACTGAAATAGGCTTGCAATGTCCGCTTCATAAGTTCGCTTCCCTTTGTTCCCTGGATCAGCTTAATAAACAAACCAGAAAACTAAAACTGTATGCTGGGGACATTTTTTTTCCTCATTACTTTTAGATCCCACCTTTAATCCAAGGAGCTCAAGGTGATATATATGGTTCTCCCCCCAACCTCACTTTATCTGCACACAATCTGTTGGATGGTTCTCAAATCAAACAACTTTAGTCCTTTAAGAAAGGAACCGAGGGTTGCTTCCCCCCCTCCTTTTTCTTTCACAGGAGACTGGAAATCTCCAATTGAGGTCTAGATGTATTCAATGGGCAAGGCTAGTATATGATTCCAATGGAACAACAGTGGACCAACCTACTTGTGCCAAACTTGATGATGCAAACTTAATATGTGCATGTTGTCAAAAGTGGACTCGGTGACAAGGAGCGCCTTTTATTAGCTTAGGCTGATTTACCAACTACAACCCTATCTGGGCAGGTAGAGCCTAGCAACAGTGATCCATGCTCTGGTAACCTCTCATCTGGACTACTGTAACGTGCTCTACATGCAGCTGCCTTTGAAAACGGTCCGGAGACTTCAGTTGGTTCAAAAAAGAGCAACGAAGCTGCTAACGGTGACTGGCCGACAAGAACACATCACGCCAGTCCTCTATCAATTACACTGGTTACCGATTGAAGTCTGGGCCCGATTCAAAGTGCTAACATTAACATTTAAATCCCTAAACCAGCGGTCCCCAATCTTTTTGGCACCAGGGACCCAAAATTTGTGGAAGACAATTTTTCCGCAGACCGGGAGGTGGTGTCGCCCACCGCTCATCTCCTGCTGTGCGGGCTGGGATTTATCCAAGAGTCTCGAGAGGGGCTGAAGCAAGTCGAACTCGCCCCACTCGGCCCTCCCGAGACTCTTGGCGACTTGCCTGCTGCTGCTTAACCCAAACGCGCCGGGGAAAGGACCTATGAAGTCCCCGTTGTGTCACTTCCTGGTTCCCCGGCGCTGCTCTTTTTACGTAAATACCATGGGAAAGTACCTTAAAACGACCGCGATTTGCTATTCACTATTTGCTGTTTTAAGGTACTTTACCATGGTATTTACGTAAAAAGAGCAGCGTTGGAGAACCAGGAAGTGACGCAACAGGTCTCCCATCGCGTCACTTCTGGTTTTCTGGAAATGCTCGCTGGGAGGTTGGGAACCCCTGCCCTAAACAGTTTGGGGCCAGGTTATCTAAAGGAACGCCTCCTCCCATATGTGCCTTCCTGAACCCTGAGATCTTCATCGGAGGCTTCTCAGAGAGCCCCCTCCAGGGCCGGATTAAGATAGGGGCTATTGGAGCTGCAGCTCCAGGCCCGTACCCCAAAATAGGCCCACAATCAGGACCGGTGCAGGGCAGTTTGGCGCCCCAGGCGAAATAATATTTAGCGCCCCCCCCTCTCCAAAGCAGCCCTGCTCTGCAAAAAAAAACAAAACCCTGCGCCGCCGCCACCAACCTACCTTCCCCCCGCCCTGGTGGCTGCTGCGGCCGCTGCCGCCGCCAAGGAGGAGGAAGAAGTGACGCGACGGGACCCCCGCGCTGTTTTTTGCCGGGGAAACCATGGCAACAGGGCTGTTTAAGCCCTGTTGCCCTGGTTCCTCCCGCCAAAACAACGCGGGCGGGGCTCCGGAAGCGACATGACGCGGAGAAGGTAGGTGGCGGGGGGGGTCGGGGGTGGTGGTGATGGCGGCGGCGGGAGGCGCAGCGGCAGCGAGCGGGAGGGCGGGGGGAGGCGCAGCGGTGAGCGGGACGGGAGGGTGCGGCAGCGGCGGGCGGGAGGGAGGGAGGGTGGGGAGGCGGAGGCCTGGCGGGGGCGGCGCGGCGCAGAGGCCTGGCGGGGGCGGCGCAGCGGCAGCGAAGAGGAGCGCAGCGTTTCTGCGCCCTCTTCAGCCGCGCGCCCTCCTCAGCACCAGGCCCATAATGCTCTTAATCCGGCCCTGGCCCCCTCTAAAGGAAGCTAGGAGGGTGGCCACTAGGGGAAGGGCCTTCTAAGTTCTATGGAATCAGCTCCCCAAAGAGGTGTGCCTGGCACCCACTCTTTATTCTTTCAGGCGCCAGGTAAACCCCTTTTTATTTTTCCAATATTTTAATAGTTAAATTTTTATTTCCATTTTTTTACTGTATTTTATTACCGTGCCTCCAGATTGATTTATTTAGCTGTTCTAGTGTACTAGTATATTTTATATTAATGGTATTATTGTGATTTTATTGTTTATATTGATTGTGAACTGCCCAGGGAGCCTTCTGGCTGATGGGTGGTGTAGAAATATCATAAATTTGTTGTTTTTAAGCAACCGCTGGGGGGGGGGGGGATTGGGACCATTGCACTGAGAAGAGGTTTATGCCCATTTCCCCAATTTACAATCATCCCAGAAAGCTATTTTGACCCACTGATATCTATACGTTTTCCCTTGTGGGGCAAACAACAGCTTTGGGGGGCACTGTTAATCAAGAAAATGGCAGGATGGTGGGTTGGTCTTCCCCATACTGTGGCCAACTCTTCCTGCAACTATTTTTTTTTTAAATGGGAGATCCCTTAACCCAAACTATTTTGTAGCTCATTAAAAATCTTCTAGAAGGTAGCCATGTTAGTATGATGGAGCTAAACACAAGTGCTACAAGACTTTGTTGTTTTTCCAACTCCTGCCCATACCTGCCTTGAACAAGGTAGATCTGAATCTACTGGTTATGGTGGCTACTTACACATCACCAAAAAAAGAGAGGACACAGACTTGCATAAAATTTGCACAGGCTAATTTACATGTAGAAATGCAGTTTTAGAAATAATCATTACGACATACAGGCCTGTGGCTCACGCTGGCTCAGCTTGTCTGAGTGTGGAAAGCTAAGCAGGGTCAGGCCTGGTTATTACATGGATGGGAGACCCCTCCTCTAGTTTCCTGCATTGAGCAGGGGGTGGGACTCGATGGCCTTGTAGGCCCCTTCCAACTCTTATGATCTATGAATCTATGAATATAGTACATCTTGCCATAATGGGGAAGATTGTGACCAGATGACTTGTGTGCTTGCTCAGTCTGCTGTCCAGGTGCTTACTACTGTGTATGGGCCACTTCTTCAAGGCTCCTCCAGTCCCAGCTCTTCCTTCTTAGGGTTGTCTATCTTTAAACTGGACTTAGACTGAACAGCCCTTCAAATAGAAGACTGTCCTCTGTAAAGTAAGACACATGGTTCATCCTAATACTGGTAGATTTCTGGGTGATTTACAGCAGAACCTCAAGGATTGTTGTCTTCCAACTGTTTAACAACAGCAGTAACAAAAGGACTCCTGCCCCCTCACACACACCCTCATCTATAATGCTGAAATGAAGAAAGCTTAGGATAACCAGGAGTGGATTTTTGTGTAGAAGGACTGTGAGCTCTGCTCAGGTCTGGGGCTCAAAATAAATTCTGGACTCAGAATTCTTTAATTCTCAGTGTATGTCTTTCGTGCCAGGTTCCAGTTAGTTCCCAGAGTTTTGTTTAAACATCTAAGATCCCATGATGAGACTGAAGTCTGCCCACCCCTGCTTTAAGGAGCTCAGGATAGGAATAATAGCCTGAGTCTTAATGGATAGGCCTGTCTTTGCTTTCCTTTAAATTATGGAAAGCTTTTTCTTTGTGATGTCTCCAGTCTATGGGTATTATGGGATAGAGGGCAAGCACAGCCAAACAAATTAAAATGACCAATTGTGCCTTTGTTGGATGAATCAAACTGAAGAACTCCCACACTATCTGCATTTTTGTAGCTTTTATAGTGAAATTGGTTGCCTCATTGAGTCTGGACATGAAGAAACCTATAAACTACTTTTGTCTTCCTATTTTCCTTTTGTTACTAGATTAATAGAAATTTGTACTTCAGAGGGAGATATATATTGCAAATTGTTAAGAATTCCTTAGCTGGTGTTCCAGAAACCAATAACACTGGACAGTTTGGAGTTGGGTCTGGCTCTAGCTTCATATAAGTATACACCTAAAGTCCTCTTCCTCCTCCCAGAGTGCCCTCTAGCCTTCTAGTCCAGCAGAAGACCTGATATGGATTTGCCGGCCATTGGAGCCTCCTAACTTAACACCATAACACATACATCAATATAAAGCTTGCACTGTAGCTGTGACAAGTCCAACTGGAAAAATGCTCCATCATCCAAGCTAACAGAACAGTAATGATAAATCATGGTCTTTAGATTGCTTTCCAAGAACTCTTCCTTAATCTTGTCTGGCCTTAGATTTGAAGCAGGGTGTTCAGGCCCATCTCCAACACTGCCAAATGAATCCATGGTGTCTTGGAAGTGCTCCATGCATCTTTTGCAAAGGATGGCAAATGCAAATTTATACAAAAGCCCTTCTTGGTGATATAGTCAAGTACCGGTAACCTTTCCAATGAACATGAGCCAATTTTGTTAACAGGATATTTGAGGACTTGCTGCACTAGCTCATGTCTAATATAACTTTCAATATTTTTTGGGAGTATCTGCAATAGCTCATGTCTTCAGCATCTGTCACTGCTGGGTGCTCCTCAGTCCATGCTCCTAATTAACCCTCCACTTCCTGGTTTCTTTGCATAAGGGTTAGTGCCTGAGTAGTAAACAACTTTATGGTCAGGCTGGATAAACCTTTCTGAATTATTGTCTATCATTAGGGTGCTCCCAGAGGGCTCTTTGTGCTACCAATCAGAAGGGCTCATACAGCTATTCCATCTTTTTCTCCTTAATGGATTTTCTGACATAAGGTGGGGGGAGGGGGAGATGGAAGAAGTGGTGGGAAAACACAAGAGGATTACAAGTGAAAGATGATGGCTAGGAAACCCCCCCCCCCCGCAAATTTCCATGAGACAGGCAGGGCAATGGTGCAATAAAAGCCTAGTCTGGAATCACCCCGCCCCCCAATCTTTCCTTCAGTATCAGAACTCTCACAAAATTTGTTCTGTTGATTTTCAGTTCAGGTGTGTGTGTGTGTGTGTGTGTGTGAGAGAGAGAGAGAGAGAGAGATGAAAGAATGGAGAAAAGGAGGTGTTCCCCCAGCTTTACACAATCTCATCAAGATACTTCAAGGTGTCATCCCCCCCCTCTTTTTCACACCACCGTAGGTGCACTGGTATAAATTGTATCTATTCAAAGATGTGTGCGCGTTTGAGAAAGCAATACCTAACCGTTACTATATGAAGAGTAAGCCAGCATAAGAACAGCACCCATTTTCTTTTAAGGAAATAAGAATATTCCAGTAGAGACCATAGCCCCATTCATGCATTCTGCACACATGCAATTACGTACCACTGCATGAAGGAAAAGCAAGGCAGTATTTGCTGGGGCCTGGGGGGGGGTCTAAAGTGGGGAGCCTCCCCCTCCTGTGTGTGTAGGCTCTCCACAAGATTGAGAATTCTAATTGCGTAAGATTCTAGATCCTGCATAGAGCCGACACCCCCCCCCACTTCAGCCCTCCCCACTTCCCAAAGTGTGGATGGGGGCGTGGAGGAGCAGGGCCACCAGGGTGTGTGACCATAGGAGCACTGAAAGAAAAGCCGGTACCAACCCTGATCATCAACCCTGTCCACAGGAAAAGGTGCACTCCCATGACACGGCATCTTCTGCAACTGAGACACTTGACTTTAATTAAGAAGTGGACCCTTGATATACTATCAGCCTATGTAGTAATGCTCTTCTCAACTGACAAGTTTTATTAGAAGGCTGTGCTAATGGACAGCTATTACTCTTTGTTCCTACAGGTCCCAGAATGCATGAACCAGCCTGCCGTTTGAACATGCTCAGGATCCTCTGTGGCAATAGAAAAGAATGTTGATTTATTACTAACAACCCTACAGGCAAATCTCAACCCTTTCATTCATAACTCTTCTTCTGTTGCACAATCTTGACTCGGCGTGCCAGGTTTACCAGAAAAACAAGATGCACACAAGCTTGTTTTAAAAACCAGGATACCCTTGCAGAGTGGTCTGTGGCACGCATGCATAGGGTGTGAGGGCCAGGTCTTTCCCCACAGAGAGCAAAGCAGCAACCAGCCTTGAAGCTGATGAATGTGGAATGTTTGTTGGAGGGCTGTGTGTTTTCCAAGACTGTCTTCTCCCATCCAGAGAAGGAAGAAATGGAGAGCTATTCTGTTTAAACTAGCCCATCAATTCAGTTAACACACACCTCTCCTCTAAAGTTCTTTCTTTCAAAATTTGAAGCACCCACAGAAATGCAAAGTGTTTTCTCCCATGGAACTTTAAAATGAGGAACACACCCATTCATGAATCATTCCTTCATTGACATATATGAGATGTTTCCTGCCCTTCATGAGTATTTGATTTACCTCCATTTGGGCAACCCTTTTCTATTTGTATTAGCTGAATTTTTTGTATTGTATTTTTTCCAATTACTATCTTCTGAACCATCAGGCTTGTAAGATATACTTTGTTTTCTCCCCACACACTCTAAATTGTTTGCATTACATCTCAGTTTGAGAGTCCTTAAATCTACAGAATGCACACCACTCCCTCCATCCAATTAGTTGGGGAAATGCTGAACATAGGGTCCAAGACAGTTCCACATGGGATCTTCCTCTTCCAGTAAGTCATGGGTCTGTTAATAATATCAGTGTTACCCAATATCCTTCCTATGAACACATGCTTGCTCACATTTGTGCCAGCAGGTCCCTCAATATAACCTGTTTAGGCTGCTGGTGACATGGGATAGGGCAGAGGGCTAAGAATGTCATCTGTCTTGTGCATTCAATACGAGAAGTGAATTACCGGTAGGTCTGGGTGCCAGTTGGCAATAGCTGTTCTTATATCAAGCCATTTGCACTGGTGTAATTCCTACGACAGTCAACAGCACTCAATGGACAGTTGGGAAATTCTTAAAAAGCTTGCTGATGTTATGTGATTACTGTATGGAAGTGCTTGCCTGATATTGTGAAAGATCACCCAGAAAAACATATTCATAGGAAATTTAATCCTCCAAGTTTAGCAGCGTGGCAACCTTCCTTAAACTCATTTTAAACTATCAAAAACACTACAGCAAGCAAGAGATAAAGGCAAGCTATACAGTATTTTTCCATGTATAAGACTATACTTTTTCCTAAAATTGCTAGACTAAAAATTGAGGGTCGTCTTATACATGGAAGTAAGCCAAGGAGAGAACCACGCGGTTGCAAAACTGCCCAGTGGGGGGCGTCTTATACATGGGGGTGTCTTATAGACGGAAAAATACAGTAATTTCATTTTTGGAATTACCAATTCCCTTTTCATTTGAGAAAGGGTGTTGAAAGTCATAATCTATAATGAGCAGTCTCTGCGTAGTCTGCTGCTTTCTTCAGCAAAGTCATGATTAGTCAGTAAGAAATACAAATTGTCACCATCTATTTGTCTGCCAACTGTCTTAATGGCATGAAATAAAATATGTTACCAGTAGTGTTTATAAAATTTCTAAGCCACTATTGAAAAGTTTAGCTAAACTGCAAGGAACTGTTTTAAAAACTATGGATGCTTCCAGATGGATGGCTTCTAGCACTACAAATAAAAAAAACATTGTGCAGCTGTTCTGTCTTTCCATTACCTTTTCTTACAAGGATTTTTTTTTTCTGTTAAGAAAAAAAGGTAGAAGGAGCTGTGGGAAAACACAGGGGGGTTACAAATGGAAGCCATCATGGGGACCCCTTATAAAATTCCATAGATCAGGCAGGGTGATTGCATAATAAAAGCCTCAAAGCATCCAAAGTTGAGAGCCACTGCAGTCCAGTAAATACTGCTGGACTTAGACAAGGTTGTTCACTGGGCAATCTTGGCTCACACCTGTAACATGGGAACATTTCCTGATAAAATGTGGATTGGTGCATGTGAATGAGTGATTTTTAAGCAAAGATCAAGACTGTGAAATTAATTCACCCCTAAAATACAACACACACACACACACACACACACACACAAATCAGTTTATCTCAAAAGCCATTTTACAAGTAAAACAGAACTATTTTATTGATAAAACAGATCCCATTTGAACTTTTGAAAATAATGAACATTATAAAAGGTGTATTAAAACATACCCAGATCTGAAGAGTCTCAATTTTCTGTAGTAGAAAAAAAGATGCACAATGGACTGGAACACTATATACACAGTATATCTTTATATTAGTCTATCAAACACAGTAAATTTGTTCAGAAGACACTGCAGTACTCTAAATGTGGTTCGGAAATATACACCATTTAAAAACTGTTCTAAAGAAATTTAGACTGTTGTATTTTATCTACTCTTGTAGTTTATGAATTAATTTTCCAGCTTTAGCATGCATGCGCGCGCGCACGCACACACACACACACACACACACACACACACGTACTCAGAACTCCCTGTGCTTTGTTTCATTCATTCACATACTGAAAATTACAATATCATGCATATACACTGTATATATACACAAGCTGGTATTGTATATCAGAATTTCTATGCAATACTCCCTTCAATTATCATTTGGATGCTCACAGTTCTTACTGCAAGCACTAGCTGATTATGATGATCACAGAAAAATAGATCATCTGAGAACACAGAAATGTGTGGCTTTGAAATTGGTATTTCTTACATTCTTAAAAAAAATAATCTCTTGTGCATTATGAAACTGAGATTGTGATCGCTATCCATATGACTTAAGGACAACTATCCCTACAGTACTTTTCTTCCAACAATGCAAAACATTCATATTGACTTATGCACTGCGGAAGTACGCAAGAAAGAAACAATTTCAAAAATATTTTAGTGCGACATTCTAAGATGCCTCTCCCATCATTTGTCTGAATGTAAAAAAATGATTGAAATATTAGACGTTGACTCTACATTGAAAGAGACAAGCGTTCACTTAATTCTATTTTCTTCTTTAAAAAAAAAAAAAATTTACTCCTCGTACCATTTTTAGGGCAAGTCAACTCGCCTGTTGCTGAAGTACCAGGGAGAGAACAATGTCTTTATATGTGGCTTGCTCAACTCCACTTTACAGGTACTAAGTGTCAGACTGCATGTAGGATTCTTGTGGCTCCTCCTGCTCCCACGCTTGCTCTGTTCACTAGGATGCATTGCTACATCAAGTAGCTTCTGCTTGGGCAGAATTCAGACTCGCCCGCAAAACTTAAGCAGACACACATGCCGCAGGAGCAGTCCAAGGCAAACCTCCCTGTTCTTTGGCTCCCACAGTCTCACTGGAAAGACCTAAGACATAAACAAGCACCGCTCTATCTCTTACTGAGCAGCATGACAACAGCAGTGCTCCCGTGTTGCTTAGCCAGCTGCAGCAGGGGTTTGAAATGCAAGGCTTTGCCTATCTGTAAAGGCGCCGTGCTTTAACAGAATCGCAGCCGTGTGCGCATGTCCACCTTTGGCTGCCAGGTGCAGAGCCAGCAACCCTTCCTCATCAGGGTCATTTACATTCCCCGGGTTGGCAAGTTCCTCTACGACTTCCGCATGTCCATTTTCAGCAGCAAAGTGCAGTGCCGTCCTGCCTAAAGGGCCCCGGGCCAGGAGATTGGCCCCTTCTTCAGTCAACAGCTTGGTCGTCGATAAGTGGCCGTTGCGAGCTGCGAGGTGGAGGGCAGTGCAGCCTTCTGCTGTCACCGCGTCTACATCTGCGCCGCGGTTGAGAAGCAGCCTTGAAGTGCTGGTGTGGCCGGTTTCGGCAGCAACATGGAGAGCGGTGTGAAGAAACACATTTCTTATATTGACATCTGACTGCAGTTCTACAAGGATACGCGCAACCCTGTAATGCCCTCTCTGGGCTGCCAGGTGCAAAGGGGTTCTTCCGTCCACTGTCTGTGCATTCACATTGACCCCTGGTTGCTTGGCCAGAAGCTTCACAATGGATAGGTGACCTTGCCAAGCAGCATAATGTAAAGGTCCCCAGTCATCCTTCCCTTTGACATCAACATTCACTCCTCTTCTCAGGAAGATGCGCACAATGTTCTCTTGGCCATGCTGGCAGGCAACGTGGATGGGAGCTCTCCCTTCAAAGTCTGTCTCATTCAGCAAGACATGCTTCTCAAGCAGCATCCTTGTGCTCAGCTCATCCCCATTCTGGGCAGCAAAGTGAAGGGCCGTCCACTGGTCTTCATCTTTAGCATTCACATTAATTTTCCTTGCCAGAAGCAGCTCAACAATGCTTTTATTCTTTTTCTCTATAGCCATGTGGAGAGCCGTAGAGCCTCTCTTGTTGGTCAGATTGGGGTTGGCATTATACAGAAGGAGCCATTTGACACATTCTTCTTGGCCCGACTCAACAGCCAAATGCAGAAGGCTATAGTTCCCATCCAAAACAAGGTCAACATCCTGGGGTTGAAGGATCTTCATCAGTTTGCCAGTGTCCCCAGACGTGATCGCCTCAGCCAGTTTTCTTTTCTGGATATCCATTGTGCCAATATCTGGAGAGAGAAAAAAAACAACATCAACATTCCATGACCACCGAGCTTCCACACATTGAATTATGGCCAAACGTTAAAGACACAGGAACCCCGCTGGAGAAACAGTGGCATCCCACTGCCCAGACTCCCAATTTGCAAGTTTAATACAAAGCCAAAACTAAGGAAGCAGTTCTCCCCCACCCACCCCACCCCACTTTTTGCACATTGGGCAGGTCTCCACATGCCCTCTCCCCTTCTGGATCGCACTATCATGCTGTGGGTGACCAACTTATCAGCTTTTGTTGTGCACTGCTTATGTGGCTTGATGGGGTCACATGCACTCAAGTTAGTACAGTGTGTGTGAGTGAGAGAGAGAGAGAGAGAGAGAGAGACAGACAGACCCTTAGTGCAAATAAAGATCCTAATCCTCAATACAAATAAGCATTTAATGCCAGTTCATAATCAAGCAATCTATGTGATGTTCCTAAACTGGATGCATACAACTTGACTACAGTCTTCACGAATACATCCTCAACTATCCAAAAGCTGTTCCTGTGATACTGGTGGCTGAGAATATGTTGCCGTGATCATGAAAATTGCAACTAGAAATTCGAGGAGGGACCATACATCAGTGGTGTAGCACATGGTTTACATGAAAAAGGTCCCAGATTCAATACTTGGCATCTCCAACTAAAAGAGGATCCGGTAGCAGGGGATGAGTAAGACCGCTGCCTGAGAGCCAGGAGAGCTGTGTCCAGAGGAGATAAGTGGACAAATAGACTGATCTAGGATAAAGCAGCATCTCTATGTTCCCTATGCAATTGTATTTGTGAATGGCCCAGGTCACACAACACATTCTCCATACTAGTTTCCTGGTAACAGTCAGGACACTTCGCATGGAAGAATTTCTCGACTGTGTAAACATTCCCCACAACAACCTAGGTTTAAAAGTTTGGGAAGAATCTCATTCCTTATTATCCATTGCATGGACAAACTGGATAAAAATCGGATGACCATGTGGAGGTGGTGGCCAAATTAGCAAGGAAGATTTATCAAGACTGCAGTCCGCCACCTCTTGGAAAACCTCTGAAACAGGGGCAGCGAGCTGAGCAGACGTTGATATGCATCACCCCAAGGCATTCACGTAGCCACTCACCATGTAAAATTTTTTAAGGGGGGTTGTGTGCTTTGTGCTGGCTGTGTCACATCAGTCACTATCGCCCAGTCTCAACACAACATCCAAAATTTGTCTAAGTTTTGCTCAACAAATCCTTACCACTTCCAGAATTCTCTCTCTCAAACGAGAGCGACAGGGAACCTCGTGAAGAAAATGCAGAGTCTACAGAGGACACTCCTGAAAGCCTCTTGTCACTGGAAGCAAGCCTGGATTCAGAAGCACTACGACTGAACTCTTCAGGCTGTTCCGTCTCTGAAATCCCCGAGTCCAGCTGGGACAGCAACTCCGACAGGCTGTAATCCTCAGCTGATGTGGGATCAGACTCTTGCTTTAGCTGGGATAGTCCAGGCATCTCCTGGAATGGAGAATGGGGAAAAAGTCAGACATCCCAAATTAAAAGCGGTAGTCAAATAGTAAGTCAGGAAGAAGGTAACAATAATATCAAATTCCCTCCTTTTTCATATACTTCTGAAATACATACCTTGGGGTAAGCCTGAGTACTCTTAGCATCCTCCTGAACTATAATTTCCTTATTTTCACTTTCGGGTTTTTCACAGAGGTCTTCTGTTTCCGAGGTAATTTCTTGAAAATAAAAAACCCCAAAGATTATTATTATTAGATGAAGAAGATGGTCAACAAATAGGCATGAGTCCCCCAGACACTACAGTCTTCTTCCATATTTTAGATAGGGTTTTTTTAGATTAAGGTGAGCCGCTCTTGTCCAGGTGCTAGAACAGGGGTGGGGAACGTGTGGCCCTCCAGATGTTGTTGGCCTCCGGGTCCCATCAGCCCCAGCCAGCATGGCCAATGGGCAGACATGATAGATAGAGGAGTTAGAGGCCAACAACATCTGGAGGGCCACAGGTCCTCCGCCCCCGCTGGAAGAAAGGAAATTTGGCAACCATTCCTGTTGCAAAAAACCTACACAATGTGAAGATGGTACGTGTATGCCATCATTTTTGGAACTAGCAGTCAGGGTAATAAACATGGGAGGTCCAGCTCCCTCTGCTCCAGGCATACTTTCCGCCAATTTCCTTTACTTCTTCTGTGTAAGCAATTAAATCTGGGAGAATTTCTGCACTACAAATAGCATATTATGTAACCATAAAACCTATTAAGCTGGAATAAAATATGGTAGTTGCATAACTCTGCAGGATATAGAGCCATGTTCAGATTTGTCACCAGGAACTGAGAAAGAGGGAAGATTAGTGAAGGATATGTACCTGAGTGAAGGATATGTACCTCCCCACCACACTCTCTCATGCACACACACTGGAATGCTTTCAAGCCCCCGAGTCTTCATGTATTTTTAGGAGAAACTGTCAACAGCTTTCTAGCTCTAACATCACACTTATTTTGAAAGTGCACTTATTTTTGTGTACAAGTGTGCATTCAAGTACAGTCATGCCTTGGATTGAGAGCATAATTCGTTCCGGAAACATGCTTGTAATCCAAAACACTCTTATATCAAAACGAAATCCCCCCAAAAAAATTTGTACAGAGATTTTTAATTTAAGCCGTACTACAGTACTTGTATTGCAAGACGTCGCTTGTATTATCAAATAAAAAAAATTTAAATACCGGTAAATATTAAAAAATTTGCTTGTCTTGCAAAATGCTCTCAAACCAAGTTACTTGCAATCCAAGGTATTACTGTAACTGCAATGCAATTACACTCTCTAGTATGGAATGAAAACTATATCAATCCTTTACTGCAGATTCAGGACTATGCTGATTCTTCAGCCCACTTTTTAAGGCCAATCAAGAATGATTCCTCTTCCTTATACTTGCTGAGAGTGTTTTCATATTATGGAAGATACAATTTAAAAAAGTTTTGCCTTATATTAACAAAAATCTATCACGGCTACATTGTATAGATTAGAAAGTTCACCCTAGGCAGCAGTTTGGAGACTTAAGACAGATCAGTACACATCTGACATCTAAATCAACATCTACTCATGATCAGACAAGTTCTCTTATAATCCCTTCCCTGCAGTGAGGAAGTTCCCCATACTGCGGCCTGTACAGAACAGTGGGTTGTGTATACTTTGCATTCATAATTTTTACAAGATTTTGGTGGAGCTCCACTAGGGATTAATATAGTCCTGAACACTGAAGTGACTCACTACTTTGCCAATAATAAGTCCGATTAGAAGAAACATTTACCTTGAAATGTTGGCCTTTTGCTAGGGTCATCTTGCCAGCATTTTTGCATCAATTTGATCAAGTTATAGCATGCACGAGGTCTGGATTTGGAAACAGCTGGTAGTTCTGGGCGGTGGCCATTAACTACTTTCACCATAATATGTAGAATGTTATTCTCTTCTGCAGATGAAAAACACAAATTGAGACTACTCGGAGAGATAAACTCTCTCACCTATTCAATAGACCAGTTCATCAGTCTCCTATTAGGGTTCTCTCCCCAAAGGGAAACTTACATTTTAGTGCAGGGGTGGGCAATGGTGAGGGATCATGGGAGTTGTGGGACGAAATATCTGGAGGGCCACAAGTTGCCCACCACCACTTTAGCTGTCTCAAGATGCAATTTCTAACACCAAACCATACATGCTGCTCCTACAGATAAGGTATTCTAATTTTCTCAGCCTGCTCGCTTTCAAAAAAAAGGCTGAATGGAATACTAATGCCTATATTAAGTGGAATAATGCCTCAGTTACGGCCCTGGAGCATGGGAGATGCACCCAATTATATTTGCTTTGGATAGCTGTAGATAGATTACCATCATGCTCAAGGTCTCATAGACTAGGTTAACCTTCCCAAACCTGGTGCTCTCCAAATGTTCTGGACTCCAATTTCCATCATCCCTGACTATTGGCCAAGCTGACTGGGACTGATTGGAGTTGGAACCCAAAAGATCTGGAGGGCACCACATTGGGGAAAGCTGGATTAGGCAGTGATTAGAGCTACGGGTTATGGCAGAAGTGATGTGGCCTTTTTGTTTACACATGTCATCTCATATTATAGTCTTACAAAGAACTTTCTACAGTCCACCCACTCTTTGCTTAGGGCACATTGTGGTCAGGATTGCTTTGCTTACTGTTGAGGGACTGGTGGATACATGCATGGTCCTGTCTGGCAAGAGGGGGTTACAACGACTCAATGGCCTTATAGGCCCTTTCAAATGCAGAAACTATAGCTGGGACTTCTTCAAAGTTATCCTCAAAAGGCATGGACAATATTTTAAGCAGCTGGCATAGATGTACGTCAGCAATGATGAAGGCTGGGCATACTGAAGTCTAACCACATCACAATAGGGCGGCACTCTTATTTGAGGAGGTGTTTTCTTTGATGTGCTCATCTAATATATGATTCATATAAACAAATATTTATATGCTTACCTGAAAAGGGCTTTTTCTGTGTGAGAACTCCCCAAATAACAATGGAAAAGCTGCAAAAGAAACATTAATGTTAACTTTATAAAAATATGACACATTCATGTTTGTTTGTTTTTTTAACTGTTAGGCTGCCTAGATCATTAGAGGCAGCATTAGAAGTAATATTAGAATGAGAATAGGTCTTAAGAAAATGAGAACTACCTTGCTAGAATAGACTACTAGACTAGCCCAGGGGTGGACAACATGATGCCCGTGGGTATCAATGTGTCCTCAAACACCTCCCTTGGTGCCCACTGAGACACCCTACTCCTCTCAATTTTTATCTTAACAATATTTTTGTATTTTCTTACTGGCAGCTGGCAAGGCTTCAAAGTGAATTAGAAGCCTTTAGCTGCTGCCATCTTGATTTCCCATTAATGCCTCTTGTCCTTTGTGATCACTAGCCATGCCCACCCATGGAAACTATTTCATACCTGTGTCCAGGACAGTTTCTCAAATTTCCAAATGTGCCCATGGGCCTAAAAGCCTGACTACCCCTGATCCAGTCCAACATTACAGCATTCAAAGCCAAACCAGCTGGCCTAGTGTACTGTTTTGTTGATACTTAATTGCAATTAAATAGTTTAAAAGCAACAAACATTATCAACTGCTAAATTCTTGAACTTCAGAATTTCCCAAGCATTTAATTCTACCAGAGTTGGCTAACAGCTCTGGTGAGAAATAGTATAACGAAGAAGAAAACAGAAATGAGTGAGTACAGACCTGTAGACATCATGCTTGGTATCAAAGTATCTGTTCTTCTCTTTAATGCGTTCTGGCGGCAGGTATGCAATAGTGCCACAAAGTCCATCCATGCTGAGGTCGTGAGAATGAGAAAGGCCATTGCACTTGGCTAATCCAAAGTCTGAAATCTGATAAAATAATTTTTTAAAATCTAGTTAAATGGTCTCCAAAAGAATTGGTGCATGTGTGGTTTCTCTCTTTTGAGATGTGCAGCTTTACTACATTCTTTTGTTATATTCTTAAATTATAGTTTGAAACTGGCACTTGGAAATGTGAAGCAAATAAAAAAATCCGAAGAAATTTTTTATCTAAGCCAGTAAAAGAAAAATAGCCAAGCAGATTTTTAAAAGCTGTATCAGTCTATAAAAGACATAGATCAAATCAATGCTGCCCAAAGAGTAGTTTTGCACAAGCCTTTTTGGTTAAATTTAAGAATGGTGTGTGTATGTATGAGGCTTTCATTCTCTTGATGATACATACTCCTCTAGCCACTGCTGGGAGATGCCAGCGGGGCTATTCTAGAGCAACTTATTTCAAGGACACCTCCTGCCCCCCCCCCAAACACACACACACACTTGCCCAAGTAGCAGAGAGAGATTCACAGATGCAACTCAAGGCTGCAGCCTTAGGGAACAATCCAGGTTATCAATTAAGTCCTACTGCTTTTAAAAGAGATGCATATGTTGAAATAATTTGGGCTTAAGTCCTTAACTCTGGTTAGATTGCAACCTTGGTCTCTAAAATTAATACTTTTTGTCCCTCTAAGCAACATGCATTTCAGAAACATTTGAAAGATGTCAGCAGGTTAAGGGAGTGAATGGTATGATGAAAGAGATAGATAGATAGATAGATAGATAGATAGATAGATAGATAGATAGATCGATCATGAGGACATTTCCCAACAAAAGCTAAATAGTGGCCATGCATATCTAGAGTGAAAAAAAAATTATTTTCTCAAAAAACAAAACACACAACCAACCAGTGTCAGATGATTGACTTTCATAAATATGTTATCATTACTTTTTGTTTACAGACACTGGATTGTGCTTTTATGTCACAGTTCACATGTAACACTGACCTGGGTCCTAAAGAAGCATGTAGACAGAAGATTTGTTGGGGACGGGAGGGGAGAGGACACACTACTCAGTGGCCTTAGAATCAGGGTTGTTAATGTTCCATATTTCTGCAACTACTCTATACAAGCATGGGCCTTTATACACTGCTTATCTCCAGCAATGTAAGAGTGTAGTGCAGAAAAATCGTATAACCGTTCCTTACTTCCCTAGGGAACCATTTAGCTTCAAATAGCTTTTCCTTCTTGAGTTAGAGGAGTATGTACAAAAATGAGCATTATATGATTCACCATTATGTACTTAGGACAAAGTAATGTGCAACAGAGGCAAGAACAGGGTTCCATCTTATCTCCCATAGTATTTAACAAACAGCTGGGAGTGTTTGCCCAGAGTTTGGGGGTTCAGTGCCACCAGTATGTTGCTGGCATACAGCTCTATCTCTCCTTTCCATCTAAATCCAAGGTAGCTGTCCTGGTTCTAAACTAGTGTCTGATATCAGTAATGTACTGGATGAGCGCAAACAAACTGAAGCTTAATCCAGACAAGACAGAGGTGCTCCTGGTTAGTCAAAAGGCATATCAGGGAATAAGGATTCAACCTGTGCTGAATGGGCTTACATTCCCACTGAAGACTCAGGCTCGCAGTTTGAGTTGACTCTTGGACTTGGCCCTGAACCTGGATGCCCAGGTCTCGGCGGTGGCCATGAGTGCATTTGCACAGCTGAGGCTAGAGCTCCAACTGTGCCTGTTCCTAGAGACGTCTGATGTGGCCATGGTCACACATGCCTTAGTTACATCCTGTTTGGGCTATTTAAATGCACTCTATGTGGGGCTGCCTTCAAAAATTGTTCAGAAACTTCAGTTGGTCCAGAATGCTGCAGCCAGACTGTTGACCGGGGCTGGGTACAGTGAGCATGTGACTCCCTCGTTACAGTAGCTTCACTGACTACCTGTCTGTTTCCAGGCAAAATTCAAAGTTATGACCTATAAAGCCCTATAGGGCTTGGAACCAGGCTACCCGAAAGACCGCCTTCTCTGATAGGAGCCTGCCTGGTTCTTAGGATCTTCTGGAGAGGCCCTTCTTTTGAGACCGCCACCTTCAGAGGTGCGTTTGGCGGCACTTTCTCGGTGGCCACTCCCAGGCTGTAGAATTCCCTGCCTAGGGGGGCTAGTTTTACTCCCTCTCTGCTGTCCTTTTGCCGGCAGACATATTTTTTACTCAAGCATGCCTTGGGCATACAAGTGGGTCTGTTGGGTTGGACGCTGTTTTTATTCTGTTATTCTTGTGTTTTTAATTGTGTTTTAATGCATTTGCTTTATTATTGTTTAAATCAAGCTTTATTTATGATTGTAAGCTGTCTTGAGTGCCATTTTTCTTGGTAGTAAGGTGGGGTACAAATCAAATAAATAAATAAATAAATAATGTCTACTCAGTAGTAACTCCTATTGAGTTCAACAGGACTTACTCCCAGGTAAGTGTGTATAGGGCTGCAGCCAGAAAAGAATAAGGAACAGTAATGGGGAGGGAAAGGAGCTGACGTAACAGGCAACTTCTGCTTAAGGATTATTTTATCCTTATTTGTCATTTGCCAACCCTGACATTCATAGATCATAGAGTTGGCAGGACAGGTAACATTTAATACACATACACACACCCCTCCCCCTCCTACAACTACAACAACAGACTGCTTACATATTATTTTGAAAGTTAGCTTGATGGGAGAAGCACCATTAGGGACAAATATTAGGCATTAAGTACAGAATAAAAATCAGTGCGAGTTGGGGGAGTAACTACATTTAACTTGAAATGGCAACAAGGCAGCGGCAACAGCAGTTAGATGAATAGGGTGAAGAAGGAAGTGGGGCAGGGGTGGGGAGTGATTCAGTGTATTTATTCCTGAATTTAAGTATACAGACACACCCTAATTTCACATAATTTTTAAAGTGAGAACTATTGTAGTGATTACAGAAGTCCCAGTTCAAACCTCAACCAAGCCATGGGGGGGGGGGGGGGGAGGCAAGTAAGTGCAAGATAAACAGCCAGGAAAGGCACATTTAAGCTAAGACATTCCCCCCCCCCTGCTCTTACTGAATGAGTGACAATAGTTCTTATTTAAATTAAACTCGTAATGAAAAAGTGAGTGACTTCTGCAACCGGGTCCTCCAGAATCTTGGGTTACTATTGAACCTGGTTGGTATATGTTCCATCTTTAGTTGAAATCATAATCATCATCAGAACACATCTGCAACTAGAGTTGGAGCTCCCAGCATATCAAAATGGTCTGACAACTAAAACAAAGAGTTGGGCCTTGAAGGGCTCCCAACACCGTGGCAAAAGTTTTGTGGATTTAAAATTAGATGCTTTGAAGTCAGTTTCTACTACTGCACATTAAATTTAGTCATACAGCCCGTTAACATCAATGGGAACCAGGCAGCAGATGCACATATGTACATGCACATGCGCGCGAGCGCGCGCACACACACACACACATACACACGTAGCCATAAAAGGGCTTTTAATTAGGTTCCACCTTCTAAAACGCCTATACAGTAACAAACTAAAGCAGAGTCAAATGCAATGACTCAGTATTTGGAGTCTGAAGGATTCTCTATGAGATATATCACTACAGGACTCTTTAAATGTTACTCAGCAGGGCAATTCAATTTTAACTCATAGCTTCTTCTGGGATAAAAGGATAGGGAGCAAAAGCAGAATGGTACTGAAGCAAGGAGCAACTGCACAGGGATGCTCAGGTAGATGAATCCATGGACAGTTTCCAAAAAAGAAAATATAATGGTAGAAACCTGAACACACGAGACTGTCTTATACCAGAGTGAGCTCATTGGTCTATCCCAGTGTTCTCCAACCTTGGGTCCCCAGATGTTTTTGGCCTACAACTCCCAGCATGCCCCAGCCAGCTACGCTGGCTCGGGCATGCTGGGAGTTGTAGGCCAAAAACATCTGGGGACCCAAGGTTGGAGAACACTGGTCTATCCGATTCAGCAGAGTCGCCTCTAGTTGGCAGCAACTTTCAGGGGTCTTTCCCAGGCCTGGTATTCAAGATGCTAGGGAATGAGCTCACACACAATGCATGTGCTCTAACACTGAATTATGATCCCCACACCCCACTTTTAAATTTTATAATGGAAAACTGACAGCTTTATAACTCCGGTGATGACTCAACAACACACACACATGCCAGTTTCCATCAACTGCAAGCTTTATTGTAGTGTGACCACCATTATGTAGCATGCCCACCAGAATAAATATCATGGACTCCTGGGGTTGAGTATAAAGGAGATATATTGGATTCCAATTTATAAGGAATACACTAGTAAGTCAGTGATTTGCATAAGAAAGTGACATTTTAAGACTACTGTTTCCAGCTGCACCCCTGGCTTAATACTGTACAGTAATACCTTGGATTGCAAGTAACTTGGTCTGAGAGCGTTTTGCAAGACAAGCAAAAAATTTTAAATTTTTTTGACTTGATAAACGAGCAAGGTCTTGCAAGATAAGTGTAGGGATGTAACCGCTCGCCTCGAGTGAGCGTAGCAGGCCGAAATCGGCCCTGCTCACGCCCGCCTGAGACTCGCTTTGATATAAGAGTGTTTTGGATTACAAGCAAGGTTCTAGAACGAATTATGCTTGCAATCCAAGGTATTACTGTAGTGACAACTGAGTGATAATTCTAGAAAAGCTTGCTCCAGAGAAGCAACTGCTTCAAGTATGTACTCTATGCCTGCTCCACAGTTCAATGGTCAGTCCACTCAAACCAGTTTTGAAAATGTCTTCTTGATTACTGAGCATTAAAGGGTGTGTGTGACTGACACAAGCCTTTTAAAATGTTATCATTGACCTAAGTATACTACTGCCATTACTCAGCATTTGTTTTGTCAAAATACTCAAGTCTCCTTCAAAACTGGTTTGAGTGGACCAGTCTCCTATAGACTACTGAATTATAGAGCAAGCAGAGAGTACATAACTTGACACAAATTGCTAGAACCAGAGCAAGCTCTTCTACAGCAATCACTCTGGTCTTCTACAGCACATAGAGCAGTGTTCTCCAACCTTGGGTCCCCAGATGTTTTTGGCCTACAACTCCCCGCATGCCCCTGGCTGGGGCATGCTGGGAATTGTAGGCCAAAAACATCTGGGGACCCAAGGTTGGAGAACACTAACATAGAGCGAAGCACTCATCTTAATATCTCACTTTGGTTATACAGGTCATGATAAGAGAATCCAATATATCAATTTGATATTTCATCTGGTAGTCTATGATATTGATTTGGATGGATATGTGTATATTAGTCCAATTCTGAGGACCTCACTTTCACAATTTGTGCACTGTTAATACTAATACTATGGGAATACTATAAAAGCCATCCACACAGTGGATAATGATAGCTAGTAAATGGAGAAATGATCTAATCCCTTCTGCAAAGAAACTATGTGATCGTAGGCTATTAAAATTACTACTATTGCAGGGATGAGTGTGAACAGCTATGGAGAGCATGACTAATGCTTGTAACACACATCCAGCAAGAAAGTTCCCAGCAAGTTAGATCAACCCATGTTATCTCCATTCATATGATCAAATCTAGACACTATTACCTGATTTGAATAGCTTCTAAATATCCAATTCCCATTTTAGTAGTTGACTGAACTTTAGAATTCTAGTCTGGCTAGGCAGCTGCAGAAGGGCACTTGCTGTGGCTGCCCCTGCAATAACGGCTTTTCATGCTAAGACAATTTGAACACCAATTTTCAGCTAACCCAGATACAGTCATGCCTTGGATTGAGAGCATAATTCGTTCCGGAAACGTGCTTGTAATCCAAAACACTCTTATATCAAAACAAAATCCCCCCAAAAGAATTTGTACAGAGATTTTTAATTTAAGTTGTACTACAGTACTTGTATTGCAAGACGTTGCTTGTATATCAAGTAAAAAAAATTTAAATAAATATTTAAAAATTTGCTTGTTTGTGTTGCAAAATGCTCTCAAACCAAGTTACTTGCAATCCAAGGTATTACTGTACCTCTTTCCGCCGCCCCTCTCTGTTTAACAGTCTTGGAGCCTGAATTCTGGAATGTCATATAACCCCCTTTCAAGGGCTGCTTACAGCCACCAAAACTCAGCAACTCACCAAAACTCACGATCTACCCAAAACTGAAAGCAAGGCAAAGGGGGGAAACTTTGGAACTTAACAGTGACTGGGTTCACACAATGCATTAAGCCACTCTGACTTAATCGCAGTGGTTTAGCGTGTCGTCTGAACCCAGCACATTTCCTGGAGGATGGTTAATAAGCCACCCTGGGGTGGCTGGTTAACCACCCTGCTCAGCCATGGCTTGTTCTAGGGTTAACTTAACCCTCTATGGCTGTGTCGTCCAAACCTTCCGCATTCCAGTTTAGGGGATACCCAAACCCAGCCTGTAGATACCCACCTAGGGTGCCCAGCTTCCCATCCCCCCATTTTAAACAAATTTTTACAAGTCTGACACTGCTCACAGGCTCCTGCAGTCAGTATCGGAGGTTTTTTAAGCCTTGTGTTTGACAGCTTGGCTCCATGCCAAGCTGTGTGAGAGAGAGCCTCACAAAAAGAGGCTTTTTGCCTCTTTCCTCAGTGCCCCCCCAGGGATCTCAAAATGGGGGGGGGGAAATCCCAGGTCAGGGAGGCAGACTTTTCGCTTGAAAATTCAAGCCACTCCCCCCCCCCCCCCCCGGACACTGTTTTCCTCTCAAGTTTTGCCACTTCCCGAGCAGATATCCACTTGGGATGAATTGCAAAACCGAGGGGACAGTTAGGGCTTCCCAGCACCCCAAAGACCTCCCAGGGGATCCTGCTTGGAAGGGGGGTGGAATTGAGGGGGTGTCCCCAAAACATCCTTTTTTGCAGGATCTTGGGTTTTTTTCAGGGAGGGCTTGTGCCTCTGGGTGATCCACACTTGGGAAAGTGAGGTCAGCCCAGGGGCACATGATCCCCCCCAAGCCGCCCCCCCCCGGAAGATTGTGCTGGAAATTGTGCTTCCCACTCACCCCCACATTTTAAAAAAATCCAAAAAAAGTTTAGCAGTAGGCTTTTTAAAATTTGGGGTGCACAATGTGTCCATAGAAGTGGCAAAACGTAAAGGGCTGACTATCAATCACTGGTATAATGTGGTATGGGAAATTGCATTAATTGAAAAATTAACTCAAAAATTGAGAACTGCAGGAGGAAAAAAGAAAACAAACCCTTTTGAAGCAGAATGGTGGCCTTTTGTCCAATTCTCATACAGAACATCCACAACAAAAATACCTCAAGCCTTCCAGCACATATGAATGCAATAAACTCACAAATACTTACCTATCACAAAACTGACTACTTTGTGGACGAAAAAGACTTTGGAAAAGACGCCTAGCCAGATTTGTTCCTTTGAAACTCTAACTTTGGGGGGGGATTTACTTTATTCTGGTCTAATGCAGTTTCTGTAATAGATTGGATATTTTGTTTGTTGTTTGGTTGTTCTATATATGTTAAAATTTAAATAAACAAATTTAAAAAAAAAGAAGTGGCAAAATGTGAGGGGAAAGCAGTGTCGGAGGGCAAGTGGCTTGGATTTTCAAGCCGCGGCAAGCCAGAAAAGGCTCACTATGGGGAGGAGGGAAATTGGTGCTCCTGTGGTGTCCCCTGGGACACCATAAGGAGAACGATGGACAGGAGGAGAGGCACAACCCCCGTCCCTTGGGAATTTTAACCCCGCACTGTGGTTAAAATTCCCAAGGGGCTTCAAGTGTTGTGCAAACCCTCCCAGTGTGACACAGAGGCTGGAGTGTTAGATTTAGACCTGGGAGTCCACTCTTTCAACTCTCAATGAGGCTAGGAAAGCCTATCAGGTAGCCTTGGGCAAGTCACTGTCTCTTGCCTTCTGAGCTCCTTGGGGGAAAGGCAGTATACAAATATACCAAATAAAATAGACATATCCCCTCCGGGAATTCATGCAACAAACAACACTGGTAAAGGTCAAGCCTACCAGTGGGACACAGGCCCAGGAGGAAGCCACAACTCTCAGAGTTTTACATAAGCAAAGGTGGCTTTATAGGTTATACATCACAAACAAGCTGAGCCAGCGTGAGCCACAGGTTCCTGAGGGGAGGAACAGAAAAGTAGTTGGTAATACAGGCCTGTGGCTTACACTGGCTCAGCTTGTCTGAGCGTGGAAAGCTAAGCAGGGTCAAGCCTGGTTATTACTTGGATGGGAGACCCCTCCTCTAGTTTCCTGCATTGAGCAGGGGGTTGGATTCGATAGCCTTGTAGGCGCCTTCCAACTCTATGATCTATGAAATGAGTTTTCTTGCATCACACTAAGTCAAGGCGAGTCTATCAAGTAATAAAGATGGATTAAAAATTAAGCTCCGTTGCTATGACTTGTGTGTATCTTGCTGTCAGAGATAACTATGCACCTGGAGAGCTATAACACAGGGGTTCTGAGTGAAAGTGCTGTATGAGTGGAAGGCACTTCTGCTTGTGAGTGTATGGGGGGGGGATTTCCCAACCAAAAGCCACTCTTTGGAGAGTCCCACCAGCCCTCTAGAGTCAGTTTTTGGTATGAGAATAAAGAAGATTTGAACTTTCAATGGAAACTGGCTTTAAAAAATAACAACCTAAGGAATCCAAGAGTTACTGCAACTTTAATTCTGTGCTAGTGTCTAAAAATCTAGAGTTTGATAAGATACTCAACAAACAGTGGCCCAGTTCAAGCGTAATGGGAAACCATGATATGAAAGAGTAATTGAGGCCTTGAACTCGCCCACACTCCACAAACTGTGCTAGCATGTTCTGAAACTACACTTGTTTTGTGAAGAATTTTCTGTTCTCATTCACATTGCAAGTAGCATGATACAGACCACACTGTACAGGAACAAAATCTCAGGTACCGATTAGCTGAAAAGAAACACGGAAACCCACTTCAGCAGCCCTAATAGTATACCTTGTAAATGACTATATGGAAGGGGGATATAGCTGGGGCATTAAAACAAAACAAGAGGTGAGGGTATTTGCTATCTCCTTGGGACAGACCATTTTTGCACACGATGTAAAAGGCTCAATTTGGAGAATGGGGTAAGCAAAAAATATTTTTCACCCATTGTTCATGTAGCACTGTGACTAATAGGAATAACTAGGTAGCCCCCAGAGTTATTTTGAGTTGTGCATACCTGCATTAAAATTAGGAAATTCCCTAGATTATATTATCTGTAGGAAAAATGCTGGCCTGCACTATCACATTACACCCTGCATTAAATACCCAACATAGGTTGCTAGGTAGCACACAGCGGGAGGGACGGGACTATTTTAAAGACTCTATTGATTCTCACTTCTTGTCCTCTGCCCTGGGGACCTCTCGCCAGGCAGAAAGGTGGGATATTAATCTTTTAAATTATTTACTTACTATGTATGCCCGCCTTCCCCAAATTGATGCCCTCCAGATGCATCGGACTACAACTCCCAACATCCCCCAGCCCGCTGGGAGTTGTAATCCAACACATCTGGAGGGCACCAGATTGGAGACGGCTGATCTATGCAGGGAGAAACCCAAATGGATATCAAGAGATCAGAATTAGCCCAACGTTTTTTTCTAGTTTAGTTCCTTGTTCCTTTTATAAGCATACATCGTCCCACACAAAGAACTTTCCATTCTAAACTTAAGATGGCTTACAAATATGAACGGGGGGGGGCGAGGGGGGCGGGCGGCGGCTGTTAACACCGTTTACTCACTATCCTGATCTGCCATCCTAACCTTCCTTGGAATGGAGAAGTTCCACACATTTTCCTGTAGAGTCAGACAAAGCTTCCTACTAACAGTTCAATATGCAGGAGACCACTTCCTTTTTCTTTTCTTTTTTAACAACTTCTTAAAGTAGCACGAAAACTACAGGAAAGCTGTAGTTGTTCTTAGCCAGTTGTACAATACTTACTGAATTCACACCCAAGTTTCTCAGCAACGCAAATTTACGTTGAAGCCCCAAGGATGAAGCTTCCTTTATTATGCCCAGACTTCTTGTCTTTAGTCTTATCATGAACCTGATGGCAAAAATTGTGGGTCAACTATTGAAGGCCTATGACATACCTTGACATGATAATGGGCATCAAGCAGTATGTTTGCTGGCTTAAGGTCCAGGTGGAGCAGAGGTGGGGACATGCAATGAAGGAAGTTCATGCCCACAGCCGTCTCGTGGATGATTCGGAAGCGTAGCTCCCAGGGTAGTGGTTCTGAGGCCAGGAGCTTTTCTAGTGATCCCGTCTCCATGTATTCCATGACCAAGCCCACGGGCTCTTTGCAGATGCCATAAACTGGAAGAATGTAGCGAAATTTTGCCATTTCCATTTTCTTCGCTTCTTCTAATAGTTCCATACGCTCTCTAGATAGAAAGGGTGGAATACAGGACTTTAGTTCATCTTTACCAGTGGAGCTTCAGCTATTTATTATCTTTGACGTGGTGCATAGGACATTCTTCTATTTACGGTAACTGAAATTTAGTGCACAACTCCTGATATTATCACCAAGTGTTAATGCATTAGAGCTATAAACAGGCCACCACAAATCCACTTGCCAAGGATAAGTGCTGCTGGACCTCTGGTAAGAGCCTCTGTTCAGCTTGATGAAAACCTCACCCTTCCTGTGACACTATGAAGGGGAAGAGGGATCTCAGCACAACAAGCATCAGTGGCAACCACAAATTATGACTGGCTACTAAGCCACACCAAAATTTGTGGGCTCTTGCCTGTAAATTAACTGGCAAATTAAAATGGGACTAGTGAACCATTTTACTCTTCCTGAAGTTCCAACTAATATTAGAGAAGGTTTAGCTTCTCATAACAGGAATGGTTAAATTGTACATTTCATGAAGTCAAAACTATTCATTAAATGGACCATACAAAAGCTACAGGAGGTAAACAAAGGATAAGCTTACAATTACTTATCTCATATATGTTGTAATTTTGGCTGGAAAATAATCATCCTATTGTCCAGACAGACAAAGAGGCATAAAAGTTAGACAGACAAAATATCATAAAACTTCTCTTATTACAATCCTTTGCAAAGAACATAAAATATGCAACATGGTATTGAATTTTATCTGCACTAGGATGAAAAAGTTAGAACACAGATCTCAAGTGAACTCACTCTGAGGATTTCACTCTCCGGATTTTAGCCATTCTTAAATGTCTAAAAATTAGCAGCACATTTGTACCCCCACCAAGGAGCGCAGGATAGCAGACATGGGGGTTATCCCATTTTATCCTCACAGCAACCCTGTGGGGTAGGTTAGCATGAGAAAGGGCATGCATGGCTTGCCCCAAGGTCATCAAGTAAATTTTATGGTTAAAGATTGACTGGGGAAACCCCCAGGTTCAGAAGTCCACCGCTCCTGCCAGCAATCCAAAAACTTAAAAATTGTATTGAATAAAAAACTTGTATTGAATAAAAAGCTCCATATTCCAGCATTTTTAAATGATTTGAATACTTCATGCCTTCAGAGGAAGGGGCAACAATTAATGCAAGTCAAGCCAGGTTATGGATTATAGATGGTATAGGGGGTGCAACAAAAAGTTCTACTATTTGCAGCCCTTTCCGATTAAGGGTGCAGTCCTATGCGAGTTTAGACCAAAAAAAAAAGTCCCACAACTCCCAGCATCTCCCAGCGCTGGCTGGGGAATGCTGGGAGTTTTGGGACTTTTCTCAGTCTAAACATGTATAGGACTGTGCCCTAAATTATGTTAATCCTGCCTTTGAGGGTCAAGCCCTCACAAGGTGAGTTATAAAACAAGAAATTAGGATTGAGTACATTACAGTTAAAACAATGCAATCATGGGCTTGTTGATATGAAACACAATGAAGCTGGTGTAATTTGAACATGGCTGCATGTACCAAGAAGAGAGGTCAGTCATTCAAGAAAGGTAAACACAGTGCCTTGAAGGCCATCACACAAAACAGAATTCCATGTGTGACTGACATACAAAATCACAAAACATCCAGAAGAGTCTTGGTACTGTTGAGCTTCCAAATTTACTTGCTATCGCTCAAGTTTATGTACACACGAACATTCAACAGAGGAAATGCCTATTTACTTTTAAGTTGCCACGGACTTGTAGTATGGCACTGAGCAAGCCAGATGAGCGGGCAACTTGCATGAGGCTCGGTTGCATGCCTTGCAAAAGTGTTTTTGAAATGTTCACACTGAGCACACTGTTGGAAGGCATACAATCCAATCCTCTTAGTCAATCAAATGGGATTGTGCCAGCCAAAACAGGTGCGCTTGGCAGGAACAATCCAGCATTGTTATCATGTACTGGATTTGTGCACAAGAGAATAGGCACTGTACCTACTTAAACTAGGAACAGTTGGAGGGGATGGTTTTACCCATGCCCTAGGAAAGAGCTTCATTCAGGTTTTGTGAGAAATAAGTGAAATCAGTGTTAGTCATATGAGTTGGACACACAGTAATTAACTAGCAAGTCTGTATCTAGGAGTAAGAGTCTGATGCAGCAATGTTGGCTTTCAAGGTTGACTAGTCACATCAAGAAGGATGACGCTAGGGAGCCAAGTTTTCATAAGATTTGGAGACCCTTTTTTTTAGTTCCTCCCCCACCCCAGTTCTTCAGCAGAGGTGTGGGAACAGATGGGTGGGGGGTCTTTCTAGTATCTACAATGGCTGCTATTACTGCCCTAAGGCAAATATCCTTTGAGATAATTACCTTTGAAGAGAAACACCAGGGTGCTTTGACGTGGAGGAAGGGAGTGTCAGTGAACAAACAGAACTAGCACTTGCCCCTAAGCATACATAACTCATCAAGCTCCAGCTAGCTTGGGATACAGGATGCAGAAGATTTCTCTGAACACTGAGATGGAGTAAGTGAAGATGGTCTGGCCACTTACTGTCTTTACCTAGCATGTAAAAAAAAAGCCACCAAGTCACAGACCAGTTACAAAACAATAGCTCCCTATGTTTTGTGAAAGGACAAGTGCTGCTTCCAGGTATTCGGGAGCCCTTAGGCAAGATGCTCTAAGTGGGCCCCCACTTCTTTTCCTCCTCATCTGCACCACCTTACAGAGGGAGAAGGCCATGCATGTGGTCTTTACTGCTCCTTTCACAGCTTGCTCACCTGGAGCGGGAAGGCACAGCAAGAAGGGCGGGGAATAAATATAATAAATAAATAAGGAGCAGCAGGGATTGGCAGTGCAACCCCTACTTGGGTACTTGGGTGTGGGACTTGGCAGGGTACCCAACCACACCAACCCCCAGGCCCTGGAAAGGCATGCAGTGATACTGTACACCAGCCACCGAAGAGCCTTCTAGATAACTTTGGGCAAGCACAGGGGTTGAATTTGAGTTCAGTATTTCAATCACCTCAGTTATTAATGGGGGGAAAGCTTGATGGAAACTAGGAAGAATCAAAGGAAAAGCAAGCTAAGATTCAAAGATTTATAAATATTTCCTGATTCAAATACTAATAATTGCCTTGGGGATTGCAAAGTTATGAAACTTGGGAGCACTGTGTGGGAGAGGGACTTGGAAATGGATAGAGCATTGCTGCAATAATTTCTGTTGGCAAGAGAAATGCAGCTGCCTGTTAAGAGGAGAGTTATATGACAGAAGTAGATCTGAGAAAGTTCTTTATGGCTCATTTGCCAGGTCAACAGAGAATGGAAAACGGTATCATCCTAGATTGGACTGACATTCAGAACACTAGCCCATCTTGAATATTCCCAAACTTTTCACCACACTGAGAACTACTACCGTATATTGCCAGAGGACAGGACAGGTGCATAAATGTACAATGTCAAACGATTCATTCAGTTGAAATTACTCAAGTGCACAGCTGAAGGCATATTTATATCAACAATTTTTAATGGCAATGTTCTGTTCCATAACTTCCCATTGATATATATCTATTATATTTGATTAAGTATCAGAAGGGAGACAAATATGTTCAGGTGTGTGATCTTTTTGCCTTTTAATCTCAGTCTTAACAAAATAAGGATATTTTGAACAGCTCTTCCCCAACCCGTGTTGGGCTACAACTCCCATTAGCCCCAGCCACTGGCCATCCTGGCTGTGGAGGATAAAAGTTGTAGTCCAACACGTCTGGAGGGAACCGGGTTGGGGAAAGCTGGCCTACACACATTCTGCTGTATCCAGGTAGCCTGAACACATGGAAGGTCTGCCGCTGTGTAAAAGCTCCTTTCACACGATCCACTGAACGCTCCGAGGCCGGCAGGTGCAACCACACTCTCCTCTCTGCATGTTCAGTAAATGCAATTTTGAGTGTGAGAAAGGGGTTCTTCCCTATTCCCTATTGCTAATCTACCTTGGTTTGTTTGTTTTTTCAGGTTAACATAAAGTAGACAATTCAACAGTGTTTATATTTGAATGTACTGCTGAATAAACACTTTATACCAGCCTTCCCCAAACTGGACTGCAACTCCCATAATTCCCAGTGGGGAAGGCTCCTTCATACAGAATTCTGAATGACTAGCAAATGCTAGGAAGAATGCATTCAGCAAGAATATGCACTATTTTTGAAAGCCAAGAAACCCCTTACAATAAAAAAGGAAGATCACTTCCATATAGCACTCAGGTTTTCCTTCACATAATTAGCTTTAAACAGCCAGTGACACTCCAAACCCTAGTCCTAACACCCTTCGTTTGTGGGGGACAGATTATATGCTTGGCATCTGAATCCCCCAAATAGAGACAATATTTCTTGACATCACACGGTGGCATACCAGGTGTTCATCAATACATCCAATAAAAGTAACAATGAGAAAAACCTGAAGCGATACAACCACCCTCTGCATCCTTTCCCTCCCCTCTTACAAGCCTGATTGTTCCCTTTGTATTGTTTACGGGACCTTTATCTCCTTGTACTTTTCTGCACCTACCTTTATTATAATGCCTAAAGGACTGTTGTACTCTGCAGATTACAATTATGAAAACTGGCTAGACAAGCAGCACTGCTTTAAAAGTGTATGTTTCTAGCATCTACTTTCTGAGAGAAGCCAGTTAAATGCTTCATTATTACTCCAAAGAGAGGAAGAGATAATAATCCAGCAGTAGTCAGTAAAAAAATAAATGTGCGTATTTAATCTCTGAACAAGCTACAAGAACAGGACATTAAAGTACGGTACTTGATCTAGAGAATTCCATGAAAAAGAATTCCACGCATCAATTCTAACCTGAAAGAACTGTTATCACTTTTTAAAATGTTTTTATGTTTTGGGGATAAGCAACTCCCAACTATCAAACAGTGTGAGTTGTACAGAATATGATTATGATTGCTCCCTTTTGTTTTTTACATGGCTTCTGTGCCTTTCATAGCCGTGTGATATTCACACATTCAAAAAGGTGAAATTTCCAAGTTAGGAAATTTCTCACTTGTTGAATTTCTGCCTGTCATGGGGCCATTAAAGACAGGTACATAGGAAGCAGCCTTATACCGAGTTAGGTCACGGGTCCATTCAGCCCAGGACTGTCGACACTGACTAGCAGCGGCACTCCAGGGTTTTGGGCAGGATTCTTTCCTAGCCCTCACTGGAGATGCTGGGGATCGAATCTGGGACCTTCTCCACGCAAAGCTTGTGGCTCTACCACTGAGCCCCTTTCCGCTTAATAAAGATAGAGGAGCCGTGCTAGATACGACTGAGCACACTATCAATTATAGCAGTTATGTTTTTAATCTTGGTCGAAAACAGAAGCTGCCTGTATCATGATTTTCATACAATGGCTGCAGGAAGTATTAAGAGCCATGAAGGACTTGTGTAGACAAGTACGGGTGTATACAATGCAGCAGCTGTACACCAAGTCCTGTCATACAACTAATAACCTGTTGTTTGGATCTACATGGTTCATATCTCACCAAGACACCCAAGTACTCTTGGCCACATCTGAAGGAGCCCATGCCCTTTAGCTACTGAATAGAAGTATGTTCTTTAATTGTATTATACTGCATTCATCACCAACATATACATCCTCTTGTCCTGCTATTGTATAAGCTTTCAAAAAGCGATCTGCACTGCCACTTTTTAGTACGGTGACATGTCGACGAGTATTTCACAACAGTTCTTAACACACCGAAGCCATCAACTGAATACTGCAACATGTGGAAAGGTTGCAAGCCACCATGCCCCAATTCAATTCCCTTTCTGAGGAAGGCACAGAGGTGAAGGCACTTAGACTACATCTCCCTCTCCCAGACACACACACCCCTTATGAGAAGTTGGCTTTAGGTGCCATGCAAATACTGGCCTCATTTGCACATAACGCTAAAACATGGGGTTGAATCCAATGTTAGTCTACCTTAAGCTTTGTTAATTTCAATGGGTCTACTTTAAGTAGAACTATCATTGGATACAACCCATGGTTTAGTGCTATCAGGACGAGCTGCAGCAAGCCTCATTCTTGCATGGTCCCCCCTCTGATACAGCTGGGAGGAGTTTGGAAGCGTTCACTTCCATTTTAGCCCATCGTGACGTTTGAAACAGGACAAACTGGTTTGTATCCAACTGTACCCCTCCACTGATGGAAGAATCTTTGGTTCAGCGGAGGCTTCTGTGAATGGTAAGTGGAGTGGTGGCGATTTCTGCAAATGCCCTCTAGAGTCCCCCAGGCCACCTCCCGTGCCGTTCCAAAGGGTCCTCCACCATCTGGAACAGATTAGGGGAAGCATGTATAGGGGGCTGCAGAAGGAAGGGGAAATCAGCAAATGCTGCCTCCTCCCCCACCCTTTCCTATTTATTTTCTTTGCATTGGCTGCCTCCACATATAGTGGGAATCACATTCAGTTGGGAACCAAAACTGTTACTATAGCTTCATTGAGTCTGTAACCATTTGTGCAAAACTGATCTAGGGATTAGAGAGGAGGTGGTAGGTTTGTGACATCACAGGCACCAACCAGTCAACACTATCCACAGGTGGCTTGTGTTGCCAACTGGCAGAACCAGTTTCTTTAGCATTTGACATTGGAGAGAGACAACATTTTGATTAAATGCACTGAAGCAGCTTTTGAACAGGCCCCACTGCTCTAAAAACATTACACCTGGCTTTACCTCACCTGGTTCGGATGTTTATCTGCCACCATCTTTTCAATCTCAGCTGTGGCAGTTCTGCCATCTCAACAGTACATTTCAGAGACTGCAGATGTTCATTGATCACAGCTGCAGTAACACCTGGCTCACACATAACTTTACCAGAACCAGTTGAATACTATACCATCAGACGTTTGAATTTTGGCTTTCAGTAAAGACAGATCTAGTTGTCTTAAAAGATTAAGTTTCAAGAAATCAAATGGAATTTCTCATCTATACCACCTTAGATGTGGAGGAAAAGGATTCTTGGCTGTATACCCAGTCTTTTTACTCCTAGCTCAGAGATTACGTTTCATGTATCTACAGAAACACACACAAAAAAGAAAAGCATTTGCATTACAACCATAATATTCTTTTTACCATAGTCCCAGTCCTATTTGGTATCTGTCTAGTCAGAAGTCATTAATTATTCTTGGGGTTCCTCCTCTAATGTCTGCTTAAAAAATGAAACTGATAAACTGGCCCTGTAATGCCAATTCATGGATTACTCAAACTAAAGCTGAAGTAGCATAAACTGATCTGGGCACTGAAGAGTTAAGTGTGACTCAGGCCCTCCTCACACAACAAATCTCTCTCAAACAGAAGTTTTTAAGTATCTCAGTGAAGATATCTGCGTACTGATAAGCTTTGCTTCTCTAACTGAAGGGATACACAGCAAGGACAAAGGTGTTTGGGAACCAGTCACATCACCTTATTTGGTCTGGATATACTTCCAAGAAACCTGTTTATATAAAAACCTATGTGACCCAGTCTCTCCAAGTTATGGAAGATGGCCTGCGACAAATAATGTTATGATCTATTTCATAACGTGTAAGAAAAACACGAAGGGACCTCACTCATATGATGTTTGAGGCCCCATCATCACAGTAGGAAGTATGGATACATTCATCTGTCAAGCTCAATCACTCAGGCTCTCATTTTTCTAAAGTCAAGTTTGTTCCATGATTCCAATTCCACATAGGATTGCAATTTTTTTCAAGTCAGCATGAACATTGGTATTTAAAAAAAATAAAAATCTGCATTTTTGTACACATTTCCTCAAATGTATGCATATTCGGGGGTAGTGGGAGGGGCTTGTACATTTCTGCAAATATATGCACTTTTTGTTAACTCCATTGCAAACATCAGAAATGTACTGTATTCAGCAGCAAGCTGTATTCCATTTCGCGTTTAGGTTCAGGAAGTGCAAATTTGGTAAGTGCACACTGAGATACGAACTGAACAAATTTCTCACCCATTCCTGGTAGAAAGTGAAATAGGTTTTTTTCACACTTTGCAAAACTGTCATAGTGACCTTCCCTAAATCATGATCCATGGTTTAAAGACCTAAACATATGAACAAGAACTGGCAGAGTTTGTGGTTGTACTCTTCCCTCAACTATAACTCAAAGGCAAGAGTAGGCCCCCCAAAAAACCTTTTGGATTGGTGGGCACATTTGGAACTTGAGAAAGTGTTATGGTGCTCTCACAAAATGGCTGCCATGGGGGAGCTTGACAATTCATAAAATGGCTGCCATGGTGGTCACTCACAACACACCCATTTCCTAAAAGAAAAGTAACTTGCCCAAGAAGCCAAGTACAAGACAAAGGTGGGGGCTGAGCTTCAAAACACAAAACCACTATTTTTTAATCCAAATAAAGATGGCAAGAAAGGGAGAGAAAGAAGACTACTTTAATATTTTCTAAAATCTTAATTAAAACTTATTTTTTTAAAGGGGCAAGGAGTGGAGAGCTTCGTGCACCATGGCACTGGCGGGCGCATTGTTGGGGACCCCTGCTTTGGTAAGCAAACTTATGAGGGGAGGAGAGAGAGAGAGAGCGCACACACAGAGAGAGACTCTTATTTAACAGAGCAGCATGGACAAATGGGGAGTAGCATCCTGTTCCCTGGCCTCAAACACTGATAGGTATTAAGGAGCAGGTTGCATTTTCACCAAGTAACCTTCATGCCACTCTGGTAGATATGAGGTGGGCCTCCCTAAACAATGGCAACACTGGGGAGAAATGTAAATAGGCAGAAGTTTACCTTTCAAAAGCTAAAATCGCTTTGTGGCTGGGCAAGCCTCAGTCTTCCTCAGAGTAAAGGCTCTCTAACAGCTGCCTTCATTGTAGCTGCTGAGAGGAAACCCCCCCCCCCCAGTATTTCTTTGTATCAGCAGCTTTGTTGGAGTGTTCATATTTCCTTGCCACTTTAAACTTATGTACGTTGACAAATTAAAAGTAATAGGTACCCTGAATTTTTAAAAAGTAAAATCTCTGTGCAAGGTATTATAAAGGACTTGCATTTAATTGGGGCACTTTGCCACACAATGGAAAGATGCCAGTCTATTTATTGAAATAATACTAATACTAATAATGAGGCCTTTGGGATCTACTGAGGTCTTTAGCATCTAATTTTACTAACTAATTGCTATGCACTTTTTTTCTTTTTCTTTTTTATAAGCAACCATGCGACTTTGTTACATTTTGAAGGCTCATGGCTTGCAGTGCTAAGTGCTTTGCAGTTGATTGGCCAACAGTCAGTCCATGCTGTTATCAAAAAGAACAATTTACATAATAAGGCTTCCAGTTGCTACAGAGTTTGTAGCAAGCTATGCTCCCAACACTAAACAAGTAACAAACACCATGACAAGGGGAAACCCTCAGTATGTACAAGGGTACTCAGTACTCCCTTTCCCACTCCCAATGTGACATCCGAGTGGACCTGGCCAGTATGTCCAGTAGTTAGTGGGGAGCAGTAAGCAGGAACATCTGTTACGCAGTGTCTTCCTTCCCAGAAGTCCCACGTAGAATAGAACCAGTAATTACCAAGATATTATCTCGCTTTAAAAGGCAATAATGTTGTGCATGCGTTGGAAATAGCAACACTGCCCGTGACAGAAAAACACACAGACACTTGGGCTGTGATGACGACATCGGCTTGGAGGAGTCTGGATGGGAGTAGTCTCCTTGATTAGAATTTTAGAGAACCTATTTTGAAAGGGCCCATTCCTTATTCCAAAATAATTACAGTGAGTGAGAATTAAAATTGGGAGCCCTTATTCCAAGCATAACAGCTTCAATTTCTGCACTTTTTCCTACCTTAATTGCAGTAAACATACGATACAATTTGTTTAGAGAATAGAGAACATATAGTCAAATGTGTATAGAATACAAGAAGTTATTCCAAGTCAAGTATTATATTAAGATACATTCCGCACCAGCCTGATCCACAATCAAGTAAAGCTAAAGTTACTTTTCTACAGTTTCTCTTGCTGACTCAATAGAATTATAATAGTTCAACACACACACACACACACACAGTCATTTCAAACAGACAACTGAGGTAACAAGCTTCAATGTTTCACACTTGAACTGTTACCTGAATTGCAAGTTACAGTAGTACCTTGGACTACGAGTATAATTCGTTCCAGAACCATGCTCGTGATCCAAAATACTCGTACATCAAAGCGAGTTTCCCCATTAGAAATAATGGGAACTCAGATTATTCGTTCCACAACCATTTAATCACTGCTTTGCCCCATGAAGGGAGCCGGCAAAGCAGTGATTAAATGGTTGTGGAATGAATCAGTGGAGTTCCCATTATTTCCAATGGGGAAACTTGCCTTGATGTGCTGGCTCCCGGGGTCCTAGCCGCGCCTCGCCTGCCTCCACTTGCTCTGCCAGGAGTGGACAGGAGACAGGGGCTTAGCTGGAGGCGCGGCGCGGCCGGGCTCGGCTGCCGCCTCGCGCTGCTGCGCCGGCCGGCCGTGAGTCCAGGAGGTGCATCTCCCTGCCAGGGAGCCGGCAAGTGCTTTGCCGACTCCCGGGGAGATGCGTGGAGCCGCTCCCGCTGCTTCCTACCATGCTAAAGAAGCGGCAGCTCGCCTCTCCGCTGTGAGCCGCCCGTGCTGCTGGCGCCGGTCCCGTCGCGTCACTTCCGGGTGCGACGGGACCGGCTCCAGCAGCGTGGGCGGCTCACAGCGGAGAGGCGAGCTGCCGCTTCTTTAGCATGGTAGGAAGCAGCGGGAGCGGCTCCACGCATCTCCCCGGGAGCCGGCAAAGCACTTGCCGGCTCCCTGGCAGGGAGATGCACCTCCTGGACTCTCGGCCGGCCGGCGCAGCAGCGCGAGGCGGCAGCCGAGCCCGGGAGAGCCTCGCGGGAAGCCCCCGCCTCCTGGACTCTCGGCCGGCCGGCAAAGCAGCGCGAGGCGGTGGGCGAGCCCAGGCGCGCTGCGCCTCCAGGTAAGCCCCCGTCTCCTGCCCACTCAGGATGTAGCGTGGAGCCGCCCAGAGCCAGCAGCGAGTAACCCGGTGTGCTCGTTTTGCAAGACCTCGCTCGTTCAGCAAGTCAAAAATTTTAAAAATTTTTTGCTCGTCTTTCAAAATGCTCGCACACCGGGTTACTCGTAATCCAAGGTATTACTGTATTTTAAGACACAATCCTTGTAGGCCTTTTTTCTGTCTAAACTTGATAGGATTGTGTCTTTAGCCACATTAGAGGATTATCATAAAATTAAAAACTCCCTGTTGTATAAATGTGCCACAGAGCTGTTCACAATATGAACATATATGGTGCTTTATAATAGCATCAGCAAAAAAAGCCCCTGCCCCAAGGAGCTTACAAACTAAAGTTTGAGAGTGGAGAAAGGACAGAGAAAGGGTGAGATGAAAGAGGCAAGGGTAGCAAGCAGATACTTTTGTTTCATTCTGTTGAGAATGCAGCCTGAAAGGTAAAGAGCTTTGAAGAAAACATGGGTTTTGAGAAGGTTATGGATAAAGAAAGTAGTGGGACCACAAAGATGTTCTGGAAGAGGATTCCAGGTGTAGAGGTCACCAATGAAGATTGGATGGTGTGAGGGATTGAGGCCTACACAGGATTGGGTTTGTTGAGGCCTACACAGGCTTCAGTTTGTTGAAGCCTGAAGGCCCAAACACTCCAGGATGGGAGGGGGAGTTTGAGAGTTTTAAGTTACCCAATAGAAGTTAAGAATTAGATCTCCTATTCAAGGTCACATGATTATAACCTTCCATTCCTGGGAAGACTATATATATGTGTGGGGTGTGGTCAGTTAGTTAGTTAGTGCTGAGAGAGAGCCAGAAGCAGAGAGAAGCAGAGAGAGAGAGAGAGCTAGCAGTAGGTAGTCTGAAGTTAATCTAGAGAACATTGGATTGTTTGTTTGTTTGTTTTTTTCATACTTGCTTTTGATTTATAACCACTCTATTAAGTAAAGACCCTAATATAATAAGTAAAGTGCTGTTGTTTACCCTGGAGTTTGGAGTGGCTTATTCACCACGTCTAAAGCCTACACCCACGTTACTGGAGGAAGCAGGCAAAGGACTGGATCTCCTAGAGAGGCAGAGATCTCCCAAAGGCAGATCAAGGGGTCCCTGCAGTAGCGGAACCTTGACAGATGGATTCTTAAGACAGCAGGAGATCTTTGGCCAGCTCAGAGTGGTAAAACTGGAATGAAGGGCAAATAATGGGATATACTGCGAACTAACCACCACCTTGTACCCAGCCTTCAAATGTTGCTCCTTCCTTACAGTTTAATTTTCCACTGCCCACCATAATGGCTTCCGAGGTAATGGATGTGTTGGAACAATACAACTGGGAGGCAATGCAATTCCTCTTAGAGGGCCCATCATTGCTCAGTTCTGAAAAATAGTATTTGTCCAACAGGCAGACTAGTCTCAAGAGCAGGGCCGGTGCTACCATTAGGCCAACTAGGCAGCTGCCTAGGGCGCAGGGCTAAAGGGGGCACCAGAAACGCCTTGAGAAAAAAAATACAGCGCTAAAATGCGTATTTTACCAAGTTTGTTTTATCAATCATATCTTGACTTGTAGTAGATGGAATTTCACAATTTTTTAAAGGTTTTGCCAATTGACTTTTATTTCATAATGGGCATAGGGCTGGAGGGAGGGAGGGCTCAAGTGGGAAGGGGGGGGCGCTAATATCTGATCTTGCCTAGGGCACCAAACTGCCTTGCACCGGCCCTGCTCAAGAGTAATCTCTCTCCCATAGTTGATGCCAGAAGTTACAAGCCACAGATCAGATCACAAAGCCTAAATAATACTTATTGGTGTTAAGCAGAGGACTTGAGAGCATAATGGAGATTGTGACCATAGTGAGGCTGCCATTGTAAAACTCAGCACTGTAGAACAAGCCACAGAGGCCAGGTAAAAATCTGGAGAATCCCAGTACTCCAAACTCTATAAAGCTAGAACAGTAAACACAACATGCGCATACCATAATCCTACCCTCTCTGTTAGAGTATACACTGTCATTTCTCTTCCCTCCAGAGAAATTCTAAACTAGAAGACTGTCTTCTGTAGCTGGGAGAAATACAGAAGAAATATTTTCTAAAGAATGATCAGCTAGTGTGGGCTTCCCAGCTTCCAAAGTGCATCAAAGATACGGTTCTGTCTACCCAGTCCAACAAAACAGTCATTTCCAGAAGCAATTCATGGTTAGTCATACTGTGTAGGGTTCATTCTATGGAAAATACCTCTAATATTGGGAAGCAGCCTACAGTTCATAACACCCACGCTGCAAAAAAAGAGTCAGAATGTCAACACTGCTGAACTCATGGGGCAATGTTTTATTACCAAGAATGGTCTCTCTTCTCCATTCGTTGGCAATGACCTTTGTGAAACCCTTACAAAGACTGGAATGGAACCTGCAGACACTCACATGCAAACACCATCCATGGAAATCAAATCATATTAAGTGGAACTCCCAAAATGTGAATGTGTAACAGTTATGAGTTACAAAATAAATAGTATCTGAAGACTTGCTTGGATCGGAATATCCACTATACAAATTAATCCACTTATGACATAGCGATCCTATGGAGAAAGCCAACCTAAGCCCCCGGCCTGACACACACACACTCACCAAGGAGGGGGGAAGGAGACCCAGGGGGGGGGGGGAGACAGCCAGTCTCCACAGATGACAAAGGGGACAAACAACATCTGCATAGAATCACCCCAGGGGGGGAAGGCAGGAAGCATCCCCAGGTTTGTCAATGCTCTCGCATATCAGCCCCATCTACATAAGACTTGAATACCTCTCCAGAGCAGACACTTCGGCACCCCTAAGAAATGGCCACTCAACACCATAGGATGGGACCATTAAGCAAGTGCCTTCAAAGGGACCCCATCCCACGGGGGGGGGGGGGGGGGGGGGGCTCACCCCACCTGACCCAAAAGGCCACCCCTCAGGGAACCAGATGATAATTCTGCTCATTGTGGTTTGGACCCCAATACATTATGGTTCATCTTCAAATGCATTCATTTATGGCCTTTAGCCTGCATCTTTAGTAGTGTTAATAAGACAACCTGCTTTCATTCTTTTTGCACAGCATGTTGCCCTGCCCAGCTAGGATAAAAAATTTACCTTCATGGTTTATTCATTACTGAATCACACAATGTTCTTTCCAAATCTAAGATTAGTTTACTTCCTGCAGCAAGCCATTTTCAGAAACAAAAATATTCATTGTACTTCTTAAGCTGTACCAGCAGAGTACAAACTCTATTCTGACAATAGTCTTCATTCAAAAAGGACAAGTTAGCCCCACATTGCTTATATTCATTTATTAAATTTATATTCCACCTTTCTGCCAAAAATGTTGCTCAAGACCATCTTCACTTTACTATCCAGTGCCGTAACACTGAAGTCTAATCCAAGTCTAATCAATTTGGAAAGCAAGATCCATGTGTAGAAGTTACTGTAAAAGACATACGGTACATACTTTGATTATCCCATGTAGACTATTTTCCTTATGACTAGTAACATGAATCTTATATCCCACTATTAGCAATCCCTACCAAGAGTCACATAAGAAGTTAAGAGGCAGAGAATTTCATCCTCAGAGACCAAATACTAAAGGTCCAAAAGTCTGTCCTCCATGCTATTATACAGAAATACTAAGGAAAAATCCAGGAAGGATAAAGAAATGCTGGTGAAGAGTCATGTGCAGCTTGAGAACTCACACGCTCCTTGTGCAACCAAAAGGTATATCCTTGCATCTTTATGCCCACCTGGGGATTGCACTTTTTCACTATTGCTTTTTCAGGGAGGAGATTTTTAAACTTTCTGACCTCCAAATAGCAGCAGCCAGATAACTCTTCTGGCGGAACATCACCCCACTGGTATTAACTCCTTCCAAGAGTAATTTATGTACCAAAGCATGTAACGTTGTTTACTAACACATAACATCACATTGGTTATTAACTACTGTGGTGCATAATATGGTTATTTCATGACCAGAAGGCGTTAACACATAAATATGAAGTCATTGTTTAATTTATGGATGTTTTTGCTTTTAGAACAACCTTCTGCAGCAGTCTCACTGAACAGTTGTGGGAATGAAGAAATTCACTGGATCCAAAACGGAGCTGAGTAAATTTATGAAGGCTGTATTTTGTTTCGTATTCCAGTGCCCACTTGTGGCCCAGCAGGTTCAGGAAATGCCCTCTGCCCTACTATACTTACCCCCAAGATTTTTGTCTCAGTTTTCCCCTTTGTGTGGATCAGCAGTCAGGATATTGGGAGATAATTGTAGAGAATCTGGGACACATTTTCAGGTGGATTTCTAAGCATGGGCAGGGTGATATTAAGATCTGCTGTGTCTAGCTGTCACCATGTGAAACCTGACAACACACCCTAGAACAGTCTTCCCCAACCCAGCACCCTCTAGATGCGCTGGGTTACACCTTCCATCATCCCCATGCTAGCTAGGAGTGATGGGAGTTGTAGTCTAATACATCTGGAGGGTGCCAGTTTTGGGAACACTGCTCTAGAACATACACAACATTCCCCTGGAACTGCACACCACAGAGAATAGTCCATAATGGTGGACAACTGTATCTGGGGCAGCTTCCCTGCCACCACCCATTTTATGATGGAACTCCAGGATACTGTGATGGTACATATGTGTATCCTACAGAATGATTTCTGCACATAGTGTGAGTAATCATTGCACTTAGGATCAAGGAGGGTTCCCCCACCCCTCCAGATCAGGATGAGAGAGTGTGTCATTTATGATTTGACTCTTCAAGCTATCTTCTTTCCACTTGTGGCACACCATGGTTTGAATTAAGTAGCTTGACCTGTGGGGATTGGTGAGTGAATGGGCCTAAAATCAGGCAGAGGATTAGACTAGATTACCTCTTACCTCTGCAACTTCTTTTCCAAGACGTTGATTCTGATGCATTACCAATAGCAATCATTTTAACGGCAAAGCACATTTACATGTAAGCAAGAAGAAATTATACCAAAAGGGCTTTGCCCTTACCTCAAGAAGTGCTAGGTCAGGTATCTTGGTCCACAGACTGTTTTAAATGGTGAGCAAATAGTAAGTACTTGCTAGTGAGTTGTTTTGCAATAAGTAATGACAACAACAACAACAACAACCAGATTCAATGGCAAAATTTTATAGTTAGGACTGAGTCCTAACTATATTAGTAAGATTCAGGTCTGGTATTTATTAATTGATGCCTTCACATGTATATCCAAGTAGTAGTGATTTTTGAGACCAGTGCTTGCAGATTGGCCCTACAAGATACTGTTTCAATTTTCTATGACTACAAGAGATGCTTACATTTCCCTTGTGAACTTCTTTCATGAAGTTCCAAAAGTCTGACAAATACCTATTAATATATGATTACAGCCTATATACATATATCGTTTGTACACTTGCTGTGGGATCTTTACAAATGTCAACAGGATCTGGAAGGTGTTTCTGGGTTCCTGTGAGGCAATGGCAATATAGACATACGCCACATGTACATCATATGCGCTTGACTTTTACAGCTCATTAAGAGTTTTGTTTAGCAGACTTGGGTACAGAAAATAAATGTAAAGATAGTGATCAGTTTAATCTTTTCAATGGCTACGAGTTGCCTCAAGAGAAGAGATGGCCTTGGAGGTAGAACCTCAAATTAAAAAGAAACCTCTACAGGTCCTCAGATTGGAAGCCAAATATTTGTAATCTGTTGCCAAAAGCTGTCCAAGCTATTACATTCACACCCCATTTAAAAAAGAAGAAAAGAGATCCATGGGAGTTTTCTCACTTACTTTAATTAAGCATGCTTTACAACTCAGGCTGCAATCCCAACCAAAAACCAACTTCGAACATAACAAGCTACATTATACAAGGACAGACTATTGGTCCACCTGGCCCTCACTGATCACTGCTCTCCAGGCTAAAAACTGTTATTTTCCATCACCTGCCACTTTGGCCTTCTGCAACACATGTGCTTTCCACGGGTGTGAGTCCCATTGAACCTAAAATTCCAAAGCCCATATTAATTAGGCCAACCAAAAGATCACAAAAAATGTGCAAGTTTGAGATGTCCAGATCTCTTCATCAGAGAAAGTGTTATAAAAAGGGGGGGGGGAGCGAGGGAGTAGAGGATGGAACTTCAACAAGTCTGACCCTCCCCAGTCATCTTCCTCCCCTCCCTCACATGCTTTTGATAACATCTTCCCTGATGAAGAGATCTCAAAAACTTGCATACTTTGTATGATCTTTTGGTTGGCCTAAATAAAGATATTACACAAATAGGGGTTTGTGGAATTTGGAATTTTATTTATAGCCAACAAAAAGTGTTTTTTTGTGACAGGTGAACACAGCGGCGCTTGCTTCTGGGTAAATATGCACAGGGCTTCTCTGTTTATCTGCGAAAGACGCCTCTGCGCACGTCAGCACCTCAGACTCTCCTAGGAATGTTGCTAACGGTTCTTGGGGAAAGCAGTGCGACCCAAAAGGCCCTGGCCCAACTTTGCGTAGGAACAAACCTCATCAAAACCAGCGGGCTCCGTTTCCAAAGATGGTTAGAACGGGAGCGCACGACGTTTTGCAACCTGGTTTTGCCCCACAAGACCACGGTTAACCGCTTGACTCGGATCACTCAAGAGCGGCTTTTTAAAGCGAGTGAATGCATTCCCTCCCTCCCTCCCACCTATGCCGTGCCAGCTGCACCCCAGAAAAGCACGAAAGCCTCTCCCTTCACCGACTTCCTTTGCATGCCACCACCTATCCCTCTGCAGAACAACCGGTCCTGTCCACGCAACTCTGAAGCACGCCCCTGAGGAAAAGCAAGGCAGCGAGAGCCGCGCAGGCAACGACAAGCCGACCGCTTCTAGCGTGCCTTAACTGTTGCCAAAGCGCTTTGCTTATAAAGGCAGCCTCGCTTTTATTAAGAGAGTGCATTACAAAGAGGCCATTAACGCAAATCGGCAGGCAAATTTGCCTCGCTGTGCAAAAGCTTCCTTTGTAAGTCGACGGCCCCGTCTAATGAAAATAATCGCTTTCCGCGCGAGGCACAACATCCAGAGGCAGGAGAGCTTACACCGAGTAGTCCGGGGACCGTGGGAAGCGTTTGTGCTTTGCTTTAATACAGGCGAACTAGGTCACAAAATAACATCGTCCAAGAGGAATTATGAAGTTTTAAGTGCACGCATTTTTTTATTTTTTTGGGGCGTACTTCGCCTCGATTTCTAGCCCTTTCGATTTCCCTGCGTGGGCGGCTCAGCAAACAGAAATTTAACCCCCTCTACCGGCGCTAGAACGTGCAAAAGCGAACGAGCAGGAGAAAACGGTTTTTTGTCCAATCTTCTTCAACGCCAAAGACCTACGACGTCAGAACAGCACACGGGACGGGATTTTAACTATGCATAAGTTCTCCTTAAGAAGTCGATTATGCATTAAGGCCAAATAATTCCAAACATCCCACCCCCACCCCAAGCCTAGCAAAGAAAACCCGCGCTGCCTTTGAACGATAGGGTTACCATTATCCAAGCATGCTTGGGGGGGGGGGTTCGGTTTATTAATACGAACACATCAGCTGCGCCTGGCTCCGAACTGCATAAAAAGTAAATAAATGCTAAAATCTAAATCAGAGGATTAAGAAAAATAAACACCTGCAAACACTCGAAGCCACCAGCTGTAGATCCTATACACGCTTACTCGGAATTAGGGATTCACTTCCCAGTTTAGGACGGCAGCCTTACTCTGAAGTTGCTCAGAGGCAACCGACCGGGCCTGTTCTAGAAGCGCTTTGATGCTTGTAACTCCAACACCTGCAGGACTGCCCGGGTTTCGCAGCGACTTTGAGCAGCAGCAGCAGTTCCACGGCTTTTCCCCGGGCACCTTGTCGTGGAGCGGCCCCATGAAACGGAGGGAACCGCTCCACAGGTTAAAAGCGTCGAGGACAGCTGGGAAACGGCTTTGATGGCTGCGAATGCGATGCCGCTTGCCTGTCCTTCAATGGTGCCGTTTTAAAGTCAAACTACTAAATTAGCACATACAACCTAACGCGCCCCCCCCACCACCACCACCACGTTAGCCCTGTTATCAAATTTTGTTCAACGGAACCCCTCGCTGTCCCGTTGCCTGCACTCTCCAAATCGTTTGCAGCATTGCAGGTCGAAAGTGGCAAGGCCAGCAAAAGCGCGACTTTGCCCGAAATCGCCCGATTTTGCGCTCTCCCCCCGCCGCACTCCGTTAATGCCCACTGCAGGGCAGGGTTGCGAGCCGCTCGCGGCGCCAGCACCGCGCTCCCTTGCGCAGCGCAACGTCTAGAGCCAGTTGGACGGACAGACAGGCGGGCACTTACTTCTCGTCCACATGCAGGCTGGGCGAGCACTTGATGGCGAGCCACGTTTTCCAGTGTATGTGGCGGACTTTGTAAACCTGCCCGAAGCCCCCGGAGCCGATCTTCTCCCAGTTCATGAATTCGCTGGAGTCGAAGGTTTTCAGCAGCCCCATGGCCAACGAGGAGCGACCCTCCTTCTCCATGGGGCCCCTGGATAATTCCTCCCCAGCGTGACAGCCTGACTCTCTCACTCGCCCTCTCTCCTGAGCCACTGAGCGAGCGGGCTGGCTGGCTCCTGTCTCTTGCCCAGGTGACTCAAGGTGTATTCATTCCCCAGAGGCCATTACATCACTTCCTGGGTTCACTTGACGCTCTGTCTGCAGTTGTAATCCGAGCAGTGCCAATCAGAAAAGGGAATGGCAAAGGAGGGGTGTTGTTCTAACAGGACAGCTGTTGCAAAACTGCGTGCAGGAATAAAAGGAAGTTTTCCCACTGAAAGGCGGCGGGGGCATGGTCGGTTCATGTTGGTTCTAGAGAGGCTTAGGCTGTAATCCTATTTACACTTACCTAAGAGGAAGCCCTATGGAACTCAATAGGACTTACTTCTGAATGCATAAGATTGCACAGTTATTTTATACTGACCAATAGCCAAAGCTCTCAGGGCAGTTCACAAAACAAAACTTAAAACCACAAAACACAGGAACATAGTAAAACATAATATAAAAACCTTAAATTTGAATTGGAAGGAAACCAGAGTAAAGGCCAGAAACTTGCTAAATTCCCATTGTTTATATTTAGTATGAAAACAAAAGCAATGAGAAATCAAATGGGTAAGCACCACACTTTACCGAGGAAATCAATATTAAGGGCACAATCCTATGCATGTTTAGACAGAAAAAAAAAAACTTCAACTTTCAGCATGCTGGCTGGGAAATGCTGGGAGTTGCAGGCCTTCTTTCTGGGATCTGTGTATTCTGATTAGAGGAAGATACGTAAATGCCATGCTCCTTTGTAGCCTTTGGTGCAAGCAGAGGTCTTTTTACACCAAGCCCAACCTAATTATCTGCCTAACTTCTCCATTTCATCCTAAACTATTACAAATCACAGGTTGGGCTTTCCCTCATGCTCAGCAGACAGCAACATCTGTTTCTTCTCCTCCCCCCCCCCCACTCTTTTTTTGTTTTATCTTTGTTTTGCTTAACATCCTGCCTGAAAAAAAGTTTTTATGAATGCACAAACTTGTTTTGTGACTGCGACTTTTCAGTTAGTCCTAATAAAGATATAATTCAAGTGACGCTGTCACACAAGACAACAGCAGCCACACCAGGAAGGGCTTGTTCACCAGCCCATCTTCTAACATGATACATGCCACCATGTGCCAGCAATGTCCCCCTTCCATTTACATTGGCCAGATCTCTACAGAAGAAAATAAATGGACATACCGGTAAATCAGACATAAAAATGGCAATACTCAGAAACCAACGGGAAAGTATTTCAGTCTCTCTAGTTGCAATACTTAAACAAGAAGGTGTTGAAGGGAGACTCCATGATCTGCAGTTGGAATGCATCTGCAGAGTTGGCACTATCAGACTTGGGCTCAATAGCAACTGAGAGTGGCTACCTCACTACAGAAAGCAATTGTTCAGGTGCTTCCAAACACGAGGGCTCCTTGTACTGCCAATCAAAATACATTGTGAAGCTATTCTGTCCTTTCCTCCTTAGTGGATTTTTATCATCAGAAAAAAGATGGAAGAAGCGGGAAAACACAGGAGGGTTACCAATGGAAGATGCCACCTGCACTTCCCATAGGATTCTGTGAATGAGGCAGAATGATTGCACAATAAAGGCCTCATCTGGAAGCACCCTATGTCAGGAGTCCCCAATACAGCACCTGCAGGTGCCATGGTGCCCGCGGGGATCTCCAATGGCACCTGGAAAGTGGTCCCCAATATGGTTCCCACGGGCACGCCCAAATCTATTAATTTAATTATTTTCCCATTTTTAAAAAAATATATGTACATGGATCTGTATGAAATGCATACAGCTTTCTAGCAATTATACATAGATTCAACAAAAGCAGACCAAATATCCAAATAAGTATCCATTTGAAGATGGCATCTATATGCCACCCATTCAAATATTGAAAGTGTTGTAATGTCCTTGATCCATTACATTATAGGAAGTGAGTGTTTATCTTTCCAGTGTTGTAATATCAGTCTTTTTGCTGTCAAAAGAGTGCAGAGAATCCATGTACGCTGTTAATTTCCATGAAGCAGGCAAATAATTTAAAAGGGAATGTGCATCAGTGAATATGAAAGACTGTTCCAGTACAAAATTTATCTGTGTAATAACCTCCTACCAAAAAGAGGCAACTATTGGATAGTGCCAAAACATGTGTTTAAAAGAACATTAGCTGTATTGCAGCACCAACAATTAGCTGAATTAGACAATCCCTTATTAAAGAGATGTTGCGTTGTGCAATAGACACGAAACAAAAGTTTTTGCTGAATAAGACGCAGCCCAAGATGCAGTCCATAGATGTGACAGATAGATGCCAAAGCAGCCATCCACTGATTAGATATTTTGTGGTGCCCACAGCAGTTTCTCAAATTCCCAAATGTGCTCAAGGGTCCAAAAATGTTGGGGACCTCTGCCCTATGCACACTATTCCCCTTGTCACTCTGATTTCTTAAATTAATCTCTTTTTCACCTGTGCTCTGCCTAGTAATCAGTCACACCCATTTCTTGCTTTGTTATGCTATTTGGCCTTACTTTGGGCCAAACTGCATGCTACACTGGAGCTCCATGTTTAGGGATCCAAACATAATTTGCTTTCTCTAAAGGCAGCTGGGTCCCCTCACCCCAATTGGGAGGGTGTCTTACCTTTCTTCTTGTGCCACAGCCCCATCCAAATCACCCTCCTATTAGCCACAGAGGGGGAAATGTGAAAGCTTAAAAAGTTAACGTATTAGTTTTAAAATGTGAATAGTTTGATAGTGATAAAGACTGAGATCACAATCACTCTTCAGTGAAGTTGGGGAAAAAAGCCACCTTTTGGCATGCAACTAAGCTCAAGTAGTTACACTGGCTGAGGAACAATAGGATATGGTGAAAAAGCCTTCTATGCTGGTGCAACACCAGATACGCTGCAGCTATGAAAGATGCAGCAGCAGAACTGCTCAGACAGAGCACTGGCAGAACACTCCAGCAGTGCAGCTGCTGCACTGGTGAAGATTTGATGGTGGAATGGCTTGCGGGGTGGGTGGGTGGGTGGGTGGAGTCATGGGTGGGATGGGGGCAGCCTAGGGGAGGAGCAGACTTACACAGGAGAGGGCTGTAACTCAGTGGCAGGGGGCGTATGCTTTGCATGCAGAAGGTCCCAGGCTCGATCCCCAGCATTTCCACACAGGGCTGGGAAAGACTGCTACCTCGAACCCCGGAGAGCCGCTGCCAGTCAGTGCCAACAATACTGGCCCTAGATGGACCAGTGGTTTGACTCAGTATAAGGCAGCTTCCTATGTTCCTACGCCAAACCACAATTGCATCACTGTTGACGCAACTTTACACCAGCCCTGGAGCTGGTGCCAGCAATTTCCCTCCCTCCCACCCAGTTCAGTGAATAGGATCAAGGAGGACACCTGTTCAGTAATGAAGTTCACTAGATGACTTTGGAATTACTTATTCCTCAGCCTAAAACCTGTTCAGGAGAAGCAAATGTTAGGCTTTAGTTATCCATGCACTTATTACATCCAGACCAGATTGCCTTTGACATGTTCTATGTGGGACTGCCTTTAAAGAAAAGTTTGGAAACTACAGTTGGTTCAGAATGCAGCCACCAGGATACTGGCAGGAGTGAGGTGACATGCACAGATCACACCTATTCTATATCAGTTGCACTAGTTGCCCATCAGTTTCCAGGCTCAGTTTAAAGTGCTCATGGTGACCTATATGGCCCTAAATGGTTTGGGACCATGTTCTCTCCAGGACTGCCAATGCCCACGTGAACCTACCTGATCCTTGAGATCAGTATCTGAGGCCCTGACCTCAGCCCTGCTGATAATAAAGATCCAATTGGTGGTGACTACAGCCAGACTTCTCCAGTGATTTTCTCCGGTAACTCCCCAGGGAGATTCGCCAGGCCCGCTCTTGCGTGGGTTTTAGGCATGCTCTGAAGACCTTCCTGTTTCAGAAGGCCTGTTAACTGTACTGTTCATTATATTACTGGTAATCTTTTATTGTTTAATATTGTAGGACACTTTGTGGAGGTTTGTTGCTTTGAAAAGAGGGCTATAAGTGTGTGTGTATAACATTTATAACATTTATTTATTTTATATTCGTTTATTTTATATAGTTATTTCCAGGATGTGGCCTGTGAACACAATGGTGCAATCTAGCCAAAGTTAAGCACTTTCAAGGGCAGAACTACATTTGACATCAGCAATACTTTTTACCAATCCTGTGGCTTTATTTCCTGTAACCTGACCTAATGCCACTTATGTAAAGAGGCAGACAAATGCAGGGGGAGGAATCAGTAGGAATAATTTGATGGGTGAGATTCTTCCCTGAAAATGGCCCCCTCCACATTAGTGTTACAAGGGAAACACGGGGTTGCCTGATAACATAGGAAGAAACATAGGAAGGTGCCTCATACCAGGTCAGAATATTTGTCCATCTTGTGCAGCATCAACTACTCTGAATGAATGAGGAGGGGCCGTGGCTCAGTGGAAGAGCACCTGCTTTGCATGCAGAAGGCCCCAGGTTCCATCCCCGGCATCTCCAGGTAGGGTTGGAAATATTCCTTCCTGAATCCCTGGAGAGCCGTTGCCAGTCAGTGTCGACAATACTGGGCTAGATGGACCCATGGTCTGACTCAGTATAAGGCAGCTTCCTATGGCTCTCCAGGGTGTCTGCTGGAGGTACGGTATTTCTCATCAGCTGCTACTTGATCCTTCTAACTGGAGAAGACAGGGATTGAACCTGGGACCCTCTGCATGCAATCATGCACTCTACTACTTCTGCCTAAAGTTCCATTGAATGGCAGAAAACTCAAGCAGAAGCACGTGTTCAACATGACCCCTGCTGACAAATAGGCCATCAGATGCTTAATTTTGGCTGTATTACACCTGGTATATTAAAAGTTAAACTGCTAGATAATGTACTGGTCTGCTAAAACTTTTGTTTTAAATAGACCACACAATACTGATCAGGAAACAGAACCTGAGATACAGAGCTGATTCTCTAAGATATTTTGCCTCTTTAAATAAGTGGTATTTGGCCACTTTACAGGAAGTAAAGCGGAAGCCACAGAGTTGGCCACGTTTTTGTGAGGAGAAGCAAGCTACAGAGTGCCCATAGCCTGCATTCCTTTACATGTAAGCAGGGCCGGCGCTACCGCTAGGCAGACCCAGGCGGCTGCCTAGGGCGCGTGGCGGAAGAGGGCGCAAACTCTGCGCCCCTTCCTCGCCTCCGGCGCGCTCCTGCCGCCTCCGCCGCTCCTCCCCGCCCGCTTGCTGGCCGCTGCCGCCGCCGCAGCAACCACCCCCCGCGCGCGCGCCCGCCCGCCAACCATCTACCTACCTTCGTCCCATCGCGTCGGAGGAGGCGGCGGCAGCAGCAGCAGCCAGCAGCGGTGGGCGGTGGGAAGGTAGGTGGTTGGCGGACGGGCGCGCGGTCGCGCACGCGCGCGGGGGGTGTTGCAAAGCAGGGCTGCTTTGCTCTGGAGGCCCCCCCCCACGGCACGAGGGGGGGCGCCTAATATAATTTGGCCTAGGGCGCCAAACAGCCCTGCACCGTTCCTGCATGTAAGAGCACAGATTTCAGATCATCTTGTTTACAGCTCCTTGATTTGGGCTCACACCCACACTCATGTATGTAGTTTTGCAGGGCCGGTGCAAGGCAGTTTGGTGCCCTAGGCAAGATCAGATATTTAGCACCCCCCCCTTCCCACTTGAGAGCGCTGTATTTTTTTTTCAAGGCGTTTCTGGCGCCCCCCTTTAGCCTTGCGCCCTAGGCAGCTGCCTAGTTGGCCTAATGGTAGCACCGGCCCTGTAGTTTTGTACCACCGTATATGTGCAAACACTGCCCTTTTAAATCTACTACAGTAAAGTTCCCTCTGTTTTGTTGATGCCCACCTTGTGTGTTCTCTTGTTGTGCTGCCTTAGGTAATGTAAGGTCTGGGAAGTAAATACGCAGCCATCCACCTCACAGCACTATAAAGCTGAACTGTTGTGTGTTTCAACATGTTTATACAAATCTCGAGTGCTTTGAAAACAGAAGGACATGAAAGATGAGACAAATGGCTTTTGTAATTAAAACAAAAACAAACTAAGCTAGTGGGCCCTTGTGGGGTTTGATAATTACAAGACACTTAAGTATACAGAGTCAGAAGATCAGGGCTGGGCTGGTGGGGAAGGAGGCTGTAGTAGCTCTTGAGACCCAGACACTGCATGTGTAGTGTCAGGGGATACTCCGCAGGAATAGGGAAGGGGTTGTTGGGATTGGGAGCCTAGGAAGATAAAGAAGAGGGCCACGCAGTGTTTTCAATTATCTGATTAGCTTATTATCTGAGGGCCAAGGTGGTATGATATTAAACTCATTATTAGAAATTATGTCAGGGTTTGGGGGGGATTAATAGCAGGCATGGGGTGGGTGGGCTCAATTGGCATCAATGGGAGCTTTCCCCCCTAAGGCTCATCATAACAGCCTGAGATTGGGCAATTTTCATCAGGATTGGTAGCTGGGGAGGAAGGGTTAAACCTGGCCTCCACGTGTGGTGTGCGCTGCCATCCCAATAAAAAACCGAGCCCCCCCATGCCTGTTATGCATGGGGTTTGTTGTTGTTATTGTTGTTTTAAACCCTAACATGGTTTTTTTAAATTATATGTTTAGCATCATATCTCATTTGGCCCTGCATTCTGGACCAGACATATGTCCTGTCCAAGGGTGTGGCAGAAAGTTCAGCCCTTGTGGCAGAAAAAGACGTTCCAAATTGCTAGGAGCTAAGGTAAATCAGTCTCCACAAAGGAATCTTGGTATAATTACTGTTGCATTGCATCCCGTTCCCCGCTGGTTGATTCAGTTGAGCATGGATTTGAGCAGGTTTGACTCTCAAAAGGTAGAGGGCTTATCTTACGGGGATGCATTCTTGGTGCCATGAGCTGAGCCTGAGAGGGTCTTTAAAGCCTCCTCCCAGGAGAGGCCCATGCTCAGGGCAGATAATGCTTTCCTTGTTGGATGTGCGGAAAGAGGCTTCCCCCAAAGCGGCTGTAGACAGAAGACGACAATAGTGTGACAACAGAAAGGAAAATTCCCCTCTCCCCACAGCCCCCACAGCCAGGAGCTATACAGTGAAGGACATGTTGGGTGTTTCCAGACGGTGGGGTCCTAGCACTAACAATCCAAAGGCATTGTGTAGCTATTCCGCCTTTTCTTCTTTAATGGGATTTTCCACCATAAGAAAAAAAGATGGAAGAAGCAGGGTTATGAGTGCAAGATTACGCCTGTAAAGTTCCGTGAATGAGGCAGAGTGATATAAGCCTTGTCTGGACGCACCCATACTTCGCTTTACTGCAAGATAAGGACACATGCTTGTTGTAACTGCTTTCAAGTTACAGTAATACCTTGGATTGCAAGTCACTTGGTTTGAGAGCATTTTGCAAGACAAGCAAATTTTTAAATATTTATTCATTTATTTATTTATTTACTTGATATACAAGCAACGTCTTGCAATATACAAGCACTGTAGTACGGCTTAAATTAAAAATCTCTGTACAGCTGGGGGATTTCGTTTTGATATAAGAGTGTTTTGGATTACAAGCACGTTTCCGGAATGAATTATGCTCTCAATCCAAGGCATGACTGTACATGCACAGAGGCATATCTTTCACCTCCGTGGTTTATCACAATCCCCCCCCCCCATCTGATAGCAGATACTTCCATACTGTAAAATAACTTCAGCATCTCATTGTCAGGAATGGGCAGTTTTATGGCTTCAGGAAATGAATTCCATAACCAAATGCTGGCTCTCCAGTACACAAAACATCACAGATGACACAGTCAACAGCAACATATAGCATTATCTGGCAAGTGGCCAGGAAATTATATTCAGACCTGGACTTTGACTCTGTAGCTTTTGTACCTCTTGGCCCAACCCTTCATTTTATTCTTCATGCATGAAGAAGGCAGCTACATTTAAAAAATCAATTTGATATTTCATGTATGAGATTTTGATTGAGTTGTTACAGCTCGGGTATGTGTTTGAAAGCTGTCAGTGGTTAATGATCCTTTATTTCTTACTTTGTTTCTTGTTTCTTTAAAAGAGAATGAAAATGAGAAGTGTTTGAAAGTATGTAAAATGCTGATATGACTCATTCAGGTTATAGTATTTCATAAATCTTTTTTTTTAGATAGATATAGATATATATTTCTTTTCTTTTTAAATTTTTTTATTACATTTCCCAAAAGAAAAATACATGTGGAAAGAACCACATAAAACATATCAATACTAATACATAACCCCCCCATTCCTCCACCAACTTAATCCGTATTAAATTATCCTGTTTCATTTCTTTATAAACTTCTTTTTTCAAGAATCCCAAAATTTTCTATACGCTTCCGTCACCATTAATCTATTCGAATCTTTTTTCATATAATCTATGTACTTTCGCCAGTCCTTCTTAAAAGTATCTTTTTTCTTTATTCCTCTATACATTCTTAATTTTTGTGTCAACTTTTCATTAAATGCTATATCCCATATTTTCTTTTTCTACTTAGATATTGTCAGCATCTGAGCTGTCTTTCAATTGTTTGCTATTAATTGCCTTGCAGCTGTCAACAAAAAAACAACGTTCTCTCTCTTATCTCTCTATTCTCATTCACAAACATATTCAATAAAGCTAACTCTGGTGTTTTACATATCTCTTGCTCAGTAATTTTTTCTATTTCTTTAAATATCTTATACCAGAACTTGTTTACCTTCCTACATTCCTACCACATATGCATTTGTGTTCTATTATTTTCACATCTTCTGCAGCACAAAGGTGATAAATTCTTATTTATTTTTGCCAACTTTACCGGTGTCAGGTACTACTTTTGAACCAATTTTAATGGACCCTCTTTTATTTTAGTTGATATTGTTTGATAGGGAAATCTGACAAAAATTTGCCCCCATTCTTCTTCCTCTGTCACCTCTTCAATATCTCTTTCCCATATCAATTTTATTGTTGCACTGTTGCAGTCCCCCGTATCTCTTGTTTTATTAAAATTTAATATATTTTGGATATTGTACCCTTATCTCCTAATTCATATTTGTCTATAAAACTTTTACATTCTGTTAAATCTCTTGTACTTTGCCTTAATATCTCTCTGGTTCTAATAAATTTATTAATTTGCATCCATGATAACCATGACACCCCTATATTTTGTGCTCGATTCCACATTTCTTTTGTTATAGGGCACTGTTCTTCATAACAATTTCTCATTTGAGTCAATCCCATTTCTTTTAACTTATTTTTCCTAACCACTTTCCCTTTTAAATCAAAATTTGGGTGCACCGAAATTGGTGTTAGTGGTGAGACCCGGGTATTAATTTCTCTTTTCTAAAGTGCCATATTTTCAATAGTCCTTTTATTGTACTTGCTTTGTTTCTAATTTGTTGCTTTATATGCTTTTTAGTATAAAACATGTTCTGTATTTCTTCTTCCTGTAATTCCATCAATTCATAAATATTATGTTTGTTTGTAACTTCACTAAAAAAAAAAAAAAAGAATGTTCAAAGAAACTTTACCATTTCATTATTTAAAAAATTGTTATATGTGCTATTATAAATCATTATGCCCTGCTATAAACCTTACAGTGCCCAGTCTCTCATATTTCATCATCTCAGCTTCTTAAAGAAAATCCTTTCAGTTCTCAACAGTATACAGTACCTTGCAGCAGTATTAGCCCCCTTTGACTTTTCCACATTTTGTTGTGTTACAACCTGGAATTGAGATGGATTTAATTGGCATTGTTACCACTTGATGTACACAAGATACTCAACACTGTGAGGGTGCAAAGTAGTTTTATTGTGGCACAAAAGTTAAGTAAACAAAAACAAACTGGCATTTGTTTGTTGCATAAGTATTCACCCCCTGTGCTGTGACATGCCTAAATTAGTTCTGGTGCAACCCACTACTTCCAGAAGTCACATACTGTAAGTAGTTGAATGGAGTTCACCTCTGTGCAATTCCAGTGCCACATGATCTCAGATTAAATACACCTGTTTCTGGAAGACCCCAGAGTTTGTTGGGGAGCATATCTAAACAAACAGCATCATGAAGATCAAGGAGCCATCAAAACAACTCTGGGATAAAGTTGTGCAGAAGCGCCCAGTCAGGGTTGGGTTATAAAATTAATATTCCCAAACTATGAACAGCCCCCAGAGCACCATTAAATCCATTATTACAAAATGGAAAGAATATGGCTCAACTGTGATTCTGCCTAGAGAAGGCCATCCACCAAAACTCAGTGACCAGGTAAGGAGGGCATTAGTCAACCAAGAGGCCAAAGGTAACTCTGAAGGAGCTGGAGAGATTCACAGCTGAGATGGGAGAAACCATTCATGGGACAACTATCACCAGGATGCTCCACAAAGCTGGGATTGATGGAACAGTGGTGAGAAGAAAGCCATTGCTGAAACAAACCCATATCAAAGCCCATTTGGAGTTTGCAAAAAGGCATGTGGGTGACACAGCAAACATGTGGGAAAAGGTTCTCTGGTCTGATGAGCCCAAATTTGAACTTTTTGGCCTTGCCACAAAACGCTATGTGTGGCACAAAGCCAACAGTGCTCATTGCCCTGAGAACACCATCCCCACAGTGAAGCATGGTGGTGGCAGCATCCTGTTGCAGGCATGCTTTTCCTCGGCAGGGACTGAGAAACTGGTCAGGATTGAGGGCAAGATGGATGGAGTCAAATACAGGGCAATTCTAGAGGAAAACCTGTTTCAGTCTGCAAGGGACCTGGGACTGGGGTAGTGGTTCATCTTCCAGCAGGACAATGACCCTAAACACACCGCCAAAGTAGCACTGGAGTAGTTTCAAAACAAGAACCTGAAAGTCTTAGAATGGCCCAGTCAAAGCCCATACCTCAATCCGACTGAGAAACTGTGGTAAGACTTGAAAGTTGCTGTTCACCAATGGTCCCCATCCAACCTGACAGAGCTGGAGAAATTTTTCCAGGAAGAATGGGCAAACACTGCAGAATCCAGATGTGCAAAGCTGATAGAGACTTACCCAAGAAGACTCACAGATGTAATTGCTGCCAAAAGTGCTTCTACCAAGTATTGACTCAGAGGGGTGAATACTTATGCAACCAACAAGTGCCACAATAAAAATATCTTGTGCCTTCACAGTGTTGAGTATCAAATGGTAACAGTGCCAATTAAATCCATTTCAATTCCAGGTTGTAACACAACAAAATGTGGAAAAGTCAAAGGGGATGAATACTTCTTCAAGGCACTGTAGAAGGCCTACTTACATTAATCTGGAACAGCATTCTCCAACCTAGTGCCCTCCAGTTGTGTTGGATTGCAATTCCCATCATTCCAAGCCAGCACAGCCTCCTGGAATGATTAAAAAAGCTAGCTGTACTAGAGATCATCTGCCAAGAAGAACCATTCTCTTTTAAATGTGGGTTCTGAACTGGCCCCACAGCTTATCGCTTCCTTTAAATATTCCTACACAGCCTAAAGACATATAATCTCATCAGATTTGCAGTACCTTCAAATATTGTATCATTGTATCAAAGTCGTATTTTTAAAAGCAGATGTTTAAATGTCTAGATGTGAGAGACACATAATTAGTGTAAACATTAAAGGAAAACTATACCTGCACTGTGTTTAATGATTTATACCCTGCCTTTCGCTCGACATGATCTTCAAGGTGGTTTAAGAAAGTTTTAATTTTTATGCTGCTTTTCCACAGTAAACTGTGCCCAAAGCATCTCACAATAAATGTTAACTTATCAAAATGCATAACATTTGGTGGGGGTGGGGAAAACAATGGCAGGTTTTGGGTCAAACTAAATGTGATGGCAACAGACAGACCTATTTGTTTAAAACCTGGATCTACTCTAATCATATATAAAGCAAGATGACAGTCTGGGTATGACAGCAAAAGGGTGTGCAGCAGTGTGCATGTGCGCATGCTAAGTCTGCTCCTGCTCTAGGGTAGCCAGGTGCCCTACTTTACACAGGACAGTCCTCTATTTTGGAAAGCTGTCCAAGGACAGTGCTCTGTTTGAAGGTGCCCTCTATTTGATGGGCTGTCCACGGACTGTCCAAGTCCGGTTTAAATTCAAAGAGCCATAAGAAAGGAGAGCAGGGAGGGGCCTGGAGGTGGCCCATCATCCACAGCCAGCACCTGGACAGCGGACAGAGCAGGCACATGGGCTCACCTGGTCACAGTCTTCCCCACTACACTGGGTTGTGTTTCTATTTACTACTATATTATATAGTGATTATTTCTAAATTTGCCTCTATACATATAAACTGGCATATGGAAATGTTATGCAAGTTGGCAGCCTCTTTTGTGATGATTTATGGCCGCTTTTTTGGCAGCGTGTAAGTGGCCACTGTAACTAGCTCCCTGCAGTCTGCCACAACCCAGCAACTATTCTCCTCAGGCAAGCTCCAACACCTGCTTGGCTGAAGAACAAGAGAGAGAGGCTACAGCCTACAGGGGGGTACGTGGCAGCTGCAGGTATGATCCAGTTACCCTCACCCAAGAACCCCTTTTCCCCTAAACCCCTTTCCCCTAACCAGCCCCCCCACCCACCTGCCCCCCTTTAATTGGACAGATCTGGGATTAAAACCCTTAGATCAGGGGTGGACAATTTGTGGCCCTTCAGATCAGCCCCAGGCACTGGCTATGCTGCTTAGATTGAGGCATTATGCACTATTTTATTTATTTATTATATTTATACCCCGTCTTTTTTCCTGAAAGGAACCCAAGGCGGCTTACATAATCATCCTCCTCCTCTCCATTTTATCCTCACAACAACCCTGTGAGGTAGGTTAGGCTGAGAGTCAGTGACTGGCCCAAAGTCACCCAGTGGGTTTCATGGCCGAGCGGGGAATAGAACCCGGATCTCCCGAGCCCCAGTCCAACACTCTCACCACTACGCCACACTGGCTCTCAAGCACTAATGGAGGAACTGGGCACTAGCACTGCACTGCTATCATAGCGTAACTTTTCACCAGTTTAAAGTGGTACTGACATCCTATAACTTCAAGAAAACAAGATATTCTCGAAGCAGAAAAATACCAGTGCGTGATCTGTTCGCTTATCCGTTGCACTGGGCTAACTGTAAGTAAGTACTGCTGCAGCGGAGAAGATAAATTTGAACTCAGGTTAGTCTGCAGTCTACTATACTGAGACACCCCCCCCCAAAAGTTATCCGATACTCTACTATACTGGGACCCCAATGGAAGTGGGTTGGGGAAGAAGGACAAGATGGAGAGCTGACAAAGGTGGAGGAGATGTACAATTTCCCCTGTCCATTGCTTCTTCCCCCAGTCCCTCCATTTCATTTTTTATAAACCAGTCTAGCCTGCCAACCAAGCTGGGGATACACTGGTTACCTTGTAAAATTCGGAACAGAAGTTGGAACTGGAAAAGACATGCAGAAGACGATTGAGCAAAGTTCTATATATAGTAAGAGGAGGGTAGTGGGTGGGTGGGTGGGTGGGGGAACCAAAGAGACATGTTCGCTTAATAAGTGAAACAAATTCAAACAGTCCAAAAAAACTGATTGTCCATAAAAGTTAATTATAAGCTAACATGAAAATGAAATTGCTACCCTATCAAAACAACTCCCATAAGTGTTATTTTAGCATTCTCTGCAAAAGGGCTACTTGTACATGCGCAGCCAAGACGACTCCTGAACCACTGTTTTAAAATGTTGCGCTCTCTCATTATGATGTTAATGGTTAAAATTAAGAAAACCTTGCAACACATGTCTTCAGTTGCAAGGCTTGATCAGTATGGACAGAAAAGAGTATCTTGCTATTTTTTCCCTTCATGTGGGACAAGGCCTTATAAGATGGAAGCTGTGTATTGCAAGCTTTTCTAATTTAGAGATAGTGAGATATCGGAATCACATTTAAGGAATATCATAGATTTCATAGATCATAGAGTTGGAAGGAGCCTACAAGGCTATCGAGTCCAACCCCCTGCTCAGTGCAGGAAACTAGAGGAGGGGTCTCCCATCCAAGTAGCAACCAGGCCTGACCCTGCTTAGCTTTCCACGCTCAGACAAGCTGAGCAAGCACAAGTACTGGAGACTTTTCAGTTCTTTACATCTGGATTTGATAAGTGAGATTTGGAAAAGGAATAGGATGTGTGGTAAAGTAACTTGGAGCACTCTACACTATACAGAAATGTACTTTCAGATGACATCGTGGGAGCCACACCCTTATCCAGGGCTGGGGAACCAATGGCCCTCCAGATGTTGTCAGACTTCAGTCTCCATCAGCGCCAGCCAGCCTGGCCAGTGGTGGGGGATGATAGGAATAGTAGTTCATTTTGGAGGGCCACAGGTTCTCCAGCCCTGCCCGCCCTGATCCAATTGGGTAACCTATCCAAAGGCTGAGGTGTTTCTGTAAACTGCCTGCTACTTTGCAGCCACTCCGTAAGGTGTTAGGCCTTTGGAAGCCGCAGGTTTTTTCTAGAGTTGCTGATCGGGGTCAGTCAAGAGAAGGGTCAGTGTCTCTCAAAGTGGGTATTTTCTTGCAGATGGCTGAGGCCCCAAATTTATCGCCACATTGCTTATCATTGGATGTTGCTGACAGTGTGGCATCTGAAAGTTCAGCCAAGTTTTTACTGACTTAATTTTAATGTTCTCTGGTTTTGATCTGCAAAATATGTTTTTATTGTAGTAAATAGCTGTGGGGGCTCTTTTGGAGGCCAAAAGACAGGGTATAAAATATTTTATATTTAATAATAATAATAATAATAATAATGATGATGATGATGTTCACAGAACCTCTTATATCAGTTTCATTAGGAAAGCTGGAGTCATGAACATTGAACATAATAAAGGGGAGATTCACAGAGGCTGCCTCTCCAGAGCCCAGTATAACTATGCTTAACTTGTCATTGAGTTCGGTCCATACTTGATCATGCTTAGAGTAGACCCATTGAAATCCATGGGGCAGGCTAGTCATGACAAACAAGTCCCATTGATTTCATTGGGTCTGCTCTAACCATAACTGAGTCTGGATCTAACCCTTTGTTGGGTACAGTGACAAAGACCTTCTGCACACAAGGGATATTAAGAAATATCTTGTATTATTCTACAACTTGCTTCTCCTCCACCAAGTATAGAGTAACAAGTGCAAGGAGTCAAAGGATAGGCCCCTTGAATGATGTTTTGGGCCACAAAGAAGGTAGCACTAATGGGCCTACCCTTTCTGCACATCTCCTAGTCCAGAGTCAGGACTCCTCATCACAGGCCTTCACCAGCTCCCTTCCCAATATGCTACCAAATTGTCAGGAGAGGGATCACTTTATCCGTTGTAAAATCCAACTATTTGTCTTCAAAAAAAGTCCAACAAACCATGCTCAGGGCAGAAACAACATGCTTTAACTGGTATTTATAATACATTCATGTTCAAAACTTTTTATTTGGGTAATAAAGTTTATTGTTTTTATATATTTATTAAAATAATTTATTAGCCACTTTTCCAATGCTCAAGTCAGGGCTAAGTAACTAATAAAACAAACCAATGGGTTGTATAAATGCATCATACAATTTATTAATTAATTATATTTATACCCTACCTTTTTTTCCTTCAAGGAACCCAAGGCGGCTTACATAATCCTTCTCCTCCTCTCCATTTTATCCTCACAACAACCCTGTGAGGTAGGTTAGGCTGAGAGTCAGTGACTGGCCCAAAGTCACCCAGTGAGTTTCATTGCTTATCGGCTTTTTGGCTAAGATCAAGTGTAGTATTTGTTCTTATCAGTTTGACCCAGTGAGTTTCATGGCCAAGTGGGGACTAGAACCCGGATCTCCCGAGTCCCAGTCCAACACTCTCAGCACTACACTTTTTATGCCTCCAGGACAACTGGGAAATGCTGAAGCAGTATTAGAAGACAGGAAAAGAAATGTCAGCATAGGTTGTAATTGCATCATAAAGTGGACCATCTCACCCTGCATCATGGTAGGACTATCCCAGGAAGCCTCTTTTGGGGCACAATCCCAAGCATATTTAGACAGAAAGAAGTCCTACAACTCCCAGCATGCCTCAACCAGCACAGATGGCTGGGGCATGCTGGGAGTTGCAAGACTTTTTCCTGCCTAAATATGCATGGGGTTGCACCCTGATTCTATTAATTTATCAAGTTAACAAGGAGAACGTTCTTGATACACAGTCATTCTTCTGACCTCCTCTCCAATTCTACAAGTTCCTAATTTCCCTTTTTTTCACCTGTAGTGTGTAGATGCCTCCCACCAGGCTTGGATACTACAGAAATGACAATGATTGGGTTAAAATCACCTGCTTGTATTGCACATTGTTAAAGAACAGAGGCAAGAAATCACTTTCAAGTTCTGTCCCCTTGGTAGCCAAGGGAGATGCTAATTGTTTGAGTCAAAGCTTTGCTTTGATATAAACTGTGTTAAATGGTAAATCATTGATGTATAAAAGTGTACAAAGTGTACCTGTCTTATCTCATTAATCCTTTCTATGACACCATTCTAGCTTCAAATTTACAGATAAGAGGGGGGGGAGGGAACAGAGAGATAGTGAGTGGCCTTGGGCAAGATTAAGGGTGCTATCCTATCCTATGCATGTTTAGACCAAGAAAAGGCCTACAACTCCCAGCATGCCCCAGCCAGCCATGCATAGGATTGCGCCTTAAGTCTTCCAGCTGGCATTTGAATGCCGGTCTTTTGGGCCCAAGTCCAACACACTATCCAGTGGTCTGAGAGTTACCACCTTAGTTAGTGCTCCTGTGCCTTTAACAGCCTGTGTGACAGATAGGAATTTGAGCATATCCAGCTTTCCATAACACTGCATCTCCCTCCATGCCAGGGAAAGTGACATATTTCTGCCTGTTATGCAGCTGTTTCAAATAAAAAAGAAAGAAAAAAGTTGACAGACTTAACTGGCCTTAATTATTTAAATATCACAAATACGGGACAAGTACCGGTAGGTTACCTGTTTCTTCCAGTGGGTGGACCACATATTCTCGTAAGTGTTCTGCAATATGATTGCAAAGTTCCTCAATACATTTTACTACATAGGGTCCCTCTTACCCACTCACATGGTAATACCAGTTCAGACGGCTTGAACCTTTTTCCAAAGGCCATTGCCTAAAATCCTCAGGAGTACATAGCAGTTCCATCGATTAAATCACAGTTCTAAAAAGCCCCCACCACCATGCCTTCTTATTTATTTATTTATTTATTTATTGCATTTATACCCTGCCTTTTTTTCCTTCAAGGAACCCAAGGCGGCTTACATAATCCTCCTCCTCCTCCTCTCCATTTTATCCTCACAACAACCCTGTGAGGTAGGTTAGGCTGAGAGTCAGTGACTGGCCCAAAGTCACCCAGTGAGTTTCATGGCTGAGCAGGGACTAGAACCCGGATCTCCCGAGACCCAGTCCAACAGTGAGGGCAGGTTGTTGACAAGCCACCCGGAACCCTATTAGAGTTGTAGGTGGCTTGTCAACCACCCCAACAACCCACCCTCACTGGGTTTGCACATAATGAGAAGCTACAGTGCACCCCTGCTACGTCCCGAATATTCAAAATGGCAGCAACCACTGCAACAAGAACCCTGCAGGGAAATTCACCCACAGTGGCTTCTTGTTACATGCAAACTGGGCCACTGTCTTGTTCCTGAGTGTCGAAAACAAAGCATGCCTGCCAACCTCCTGACTGACTAGAAACAACATTATGAATATCTCCTTCATCCTCACTGTTGATACAGGAAAGATCAAAACAGGGCGGGAGAACATTTTAAAACTTGACTGGGGAATTATTTCTGACTTCGTTAAGCATCTCAATTAACAATTATAACAATAATAGTTTCTAAATGTTAGGGTTGAAATAACCTCCTCTGCACTCAACCAACCTCACCAGGCTGGACTCGTGCCTTTCATCTTTTCTAGGAACATAAATTGAGTACATACCATACTGTAACTTACGTCAGAAGCTGTATTTACATGAAACATTAAAAGATGACCTCCCATCTCTTTTGAATTGGCCATGGAAATTCCAATGCCCGTTTTCTAAACTTTAGCTGTGGCTTCATAGTTTGTAAGTTCATAAAGCTTCCTTGTATTCCTAAACCAAGATTCAGAACAAAGAGTTGCTTCATACATGACTTTCTCCCTAACTGCATGTACTAAAAGCATGCATGTGTGAAGATCACACAAGTGTCTGTTTTGCTGGGTGAACATCCACTGCTGATTGTGGCTTCCAAGTTGAGTATTCAGCCTGCAGAATGGACGTCGCACGAACTTCACACATGGCAGTGACAGTGTGCATGCGTTTGTTCATACAACATACAACTGTGTAGAGAAAATATTGTAAAGTGGTGCTCAGTTTCCCTGTGTTTGGCAGTTCTACCTCCTCCCCTTTGGCTACATTCCTGTGATGCTTTATGCATATGCTCAAAGATCCTGAAAATGCTCATACATCTGAATGACTTTAAACAAGTAAGAAGGTCTTGGGAGATCAAAGGGACTCTTTGCACGCCTAAAATTATTCATAAGTGTTAAATATTTGCTGTATTTGGCCATTGTTTACAAAGGGCTTTGGATTATTCACAGATGAAAGGTATGATAGAAACAAGATCCCAAATGGTTCAGATAATCCTCTTTATCTGCACTGGTAGACTTAGATAGTGAACAGTTGAGCTGCACAGAACCCTTAGAACGTTAGAAACATATGCCTGATTTTTTGTTGTCAAAGGGAGCAGTAGTTCAACTAATTCAAGCTTAGTTATTTCTTTCCCCCCCCATCCCAGGTGTTTTATTTTTAACTGTGTTCCCGACTATCAATAAAATCAAAACTAAAGAAATACAAATTAAACTGATCTATTTCTACAACATGAATGTTCGCCTAGACTCCAAGGGACCTGATCACAACAGACAGGTGCATAGCCATTGCTGAGCTCAAGGATCTCCCACATCCAAACCGATCACACGCTCTCACCCTGTTGATTTGACAACACTGATCACTTGGAGTGGGGGGAGGGGAGGCAGGAACAGTCCAGGCAATGGATACAGCAGTGCTGGGGATTCCTTGCTTTGAGCAGGGGGTTGGACTTGATGGCCTTGTAGGCCCCTTCCAACTCTACTTTTCTATGATTCTGTGATTCTAAGTGTTTCTTCCACGGCATTTTGTGCTTCTGGGATAGCAAATTTGCAAGTGGAACCCTTTTCCACTCACAGATTGCCCTTGGTGGGATCATAGTGATTATAAAAGTCTAACTGAAGGATTAAAATTACTGTTAAAGATATGCAAAAAACAAAACCCCAAGCAGTTGTGTTGACCAGAAGAAAAATGTCAAAATCCAAATAGTGTAATATACCTTTATTAGGCCAACTCAAATATCACCCCAAAAATGTGCATGCTTTTGAGATCTCCAGATCTCTTCATCAGGCAAGATGTTACAAAAAGCAGGTTGGCAGCAGTGCCGAGGGTGGGGGTGGTAGGGGAAATAGGAGGGAGGGGCGGGAAGGACTGACTGGTTGTTGTAGTCAGCATGTTGAAGGTATTACACCCTATGGATTTTGGAATTTTCCTGTTCAAGATGTTTTTAAAGAATGAGTTATAGTGGCTTTTTCACTACACATTCAGTCCCAAATTCAAGGGTCATTTAATCCAGGCAGGGCGAGCATTGTTGGGCACCTGCCAAGGCTCACACACACCCTAGTAGAGTGTCCACTCCCAACCCCTGTAGCTTTCTGCCCTCTTCCTCTCTCCTTCTCCTCCTCCTCATGGCTGTTGCTGCCTATTCATCACCTGCTGCCCTCTCCAGGCATGCAAGCCAGGACAAGGGCGAGGAGATGAAGCAGCAGCATCCTCCACTTGCCTTGCTCTCTCCCTCTGGATGGTTGTGCAGATTGGGCCCAAGAGGAGAGAGGGCAAGCAAATGGGCAGCAGACAGTGACAGTGGGGAGGGGGAGGGGGAGGGGGAGGGGGAGGGGGAGGGGGCACTCAAGCCCAAGCCACCACCCCAAAAAACCCTGAGCTGGCACCATTTTAGTCCCTCTTGTGCCATTTTGTGCACATGCGCCAAATGACTACAACTGTAAAGCCGTTTGGAATGCAAACGCACAACATCCATGTACTTTTTTGTGTCACCAAGGAACAGATGTTATCTACCTGATGTGAATCAATAGATCCCCCCCATCATTATGATAAAGTTGTATGGCCTACAAGCTAGGCAACTGGGGAACGAGCACTCTTCAACACTAGCTGGTTGAGAGGAGAACGTTGTGACCTGCAGAGTGGGAGAAGCCTCACTTGTGAACAAAGAAGTACTGCACTGTCAAAGATGCGCAAGTAAGAAGCAAAGCTAAAACACCCCAAGGCAGCAATCCCAAGGCACATTTACTCAGGAGTAAGACCCATGGAACTTAATGGGATTGCTTCTGAGTACACATGCATAGGATTGCATGGTAAGTAACACTGATTTTGCAGAATTGTAGCTGCTGAAATTCCTCCTTCTACATAACTATCAAAGGTGTGGAGTTCTAGCCACTTTCGCATCTGGTCACCTTCGGCAGGACTGAGAGCAGGGCTAGTGTGGGCATGGGAAACATCATCTGGGCATGCGTAAAGAACTTCCAGTTTGTCTTTTGCAGGTTGAAAAGCTTCATTTTTATCTACAGATTTGGGTCAGAAGCTTTCCTGTTTATAGAGATACAGTCATCCCCAGGTTTTCCTGTGTGTAGTTTTACAGCACAATCCTATACGTGTCTACTCAGAAGTAAGCCCTATTCAGTTTAATGAATACAGTAGTTTAAACTGAATAGGGCTTACTCATAGGGAAGCGGGCATAAAATTGCAGCCTAAGTTCCTGGATCAGTTTACCTAAGCCATTTTTTAGCTTTTTTGTTCCTCCCCACAAAATAACCCCACGGATATGACAGTGTGGAAAAAAGTGTTGTGAAGATTAGCAGTACATGGGTACACTTGACAAAGGTTTCTCTTTGGAGCCCTCTCAGTCATGGAAATCACAACAGAGTGTATTGATGTGTCTCCATTAATGGTTATATGAAGGGAAAAAAGTAACCAACACTGAGAGTACAGTAATACCTTGGATTGCAAGCATAATTCGTTCCAGAACCGTGCTTGTAATCCAAAACACTCTTATATCAAAGCGAGTCTCTGGCGGGCGTGAGTGGGGCCAATTTCAGCCCGCTACACCCGCTCGAGGTGAGCGGTTACATCCCTACACTTGTATCACAAGACGTCGCTTGTTTATCAAGTCAAAATTTATTTTAAAAATTTGCTTGTCTTGCAAAACGCTCTCAGACCAAGTTACTTGCAATCCAAGGTATTACTGTATGTGAGTGACATGGTCTGCTCTTTCAGTAGCATGGGAGAATGAAGCATGTTGCAGCCCACCACAAAAATAGCTTCTGATTAAAATATGTGTACATGGTTAAATCTTCCTTTCTCTTTTGCTTCTCCCTTCCCGTCCCTCCCACATTGAAAGCTCTTTGGGACAGGAACCCAAAGGCTATGCTGTTCTGTAAATTGTGGTGTATATTAATAGTGCTGCATAGTTAAATAATACATATTTTTTTTCAAATTTTGTGCACATTACTATCCCTCCATCCCCACAAAATTACAACAAGGAAAAGATGCTTGAAAGGTTCATATATATGACTGAGGCTACTAAACTTGTCGTATTAACTCCCCCAAATTTTAGCACAGTTATTACCAAAGAGGAAACAGACTGCATGTCTTCATATCCCAACCAAGACTTTGTTAGCAGCTTGTTAGGGGTGTGTGTACATAGCCAATTGCCAGATGAATTAGCGGTGGGAATGAGGACTGTAGTAAATTTCCATACAAGTACTCAAATAGCAAATATGGTAAGGAGTAATGAGATTTTTCCACAGGCTAGGGAGCTTCATGGACAATAAGATGTATTCTTCCATTTCGTAGCTCCTCTTATGCCAGAGTGTTTTCACCACCAAGAAAAGCAGAACCGAAATTGTCTGACAGTCTATTCATACCATACAGATAGGTTTTTCATCTCCTGAGCAGTGTCAGTCTTCCCTGGGTACACACTGGTATGGACAAATGTAATGTGTGAACCAAGTGATCACATGTATGGACAGCAGCAGCTCCTGTGATTTCAGTGGCTGAAGAACGTGTTTTCATTATCATGGGACTGATTTCTTGGTTCACACATTACAGCTTTCCAGTCCAGGTGTTGATACTGGCCCTGGTTTGCAACAACAAAATGGTATTAAGTGAATTGGACCACCCTGAATATTTATAGAGCCGACAAACAGAAAAACCCAACACTACTATTCCTTTGCCTCTAATGAATTTCCCCCCCCATAATGTTTTATTTATATTTTTAACTGTATTTTATTGTTTGTTTTTAATTGATTGTTGTACACCGCCCAGAGAGCTTCGGCTATTGGGCGGTATAGAAAACGAATAAATAAATAAATACATACATAAATTATACTTGAGCATAAATGTATAACCAAACGAAGTGGTTATGCTTACTAGTAAAAAGAATATAAACTGCAGAAATAAGGCAATTTCTGCAACACTTGAGGCTTGAGGGATCTGGGATGTACGGTACTTTGCTTTTTTCTGGAAACCCAAGATCCACCCTGCTGCAAAAGGTATACACTTAGAATTAAAGAATTCTGAACCCAGGCATTTGAGAACCAGAACTGAATTCCAATTCCTTCCACACCAAAGTCTATTCCTGGTTACCCCAAGCTTTCTTAATTTCAGCAGTATAATTTGGAGGGGTGGGGTGGGGTTAATTTTATTGTCGCTGTTGTTAGACAACTGGGAGTCAGAATTCCTTGGTGATCTACTGCAAATCACCCAGAGATCTACTGGGAGATCTGGATCTACCTTCTGCCCACCCCTGCCATATGACTATTTTTTGCTTGCGCTGCAACAGACTAGCATGGCTACCCTTCTGACACTTATAGTCTAATCAGTGCTTTTTTTCTGGAGAAAAAGGTACCGGAACTCTTGGATTATGTTTCCTCGGGAGTAGAAGCCGATTAAATTGTAATGAAATTAATAAAATAAAAGGTGCTGGAACTTAGTTCTGGTGAGTTCCACCAGAAAAAAAGCCCTGAGTCTAATGCAGTGTTCTCCAACTTTGGTTCCCCAGATGTTTTTGGCCTACAACTCCCAGCATGCCCCAGCCAGCTATGCTGGCTGGGGCATGCTGGGAGTTGTAGGCCAAAAACATCTGGGGAACCAAGGTTGGAGAACACTGGTCTAATGGGTGTTATCTGGGTGTGCTGAAATGAGAACTTGGGAAGCCAATTGCTGGATATCCTTGGAAGTGCATACTAGCTGCCTGTAAATGTTCCTTTATTACAAGCCTTACAAGTCAAGAACAGTCTACCACAGTCTACCACATACAGACTTTCATACCAGGAGCCCACTACACATGTTTTGCTTCTGGGAAAAAATTCACTCTCTTAACCCATTTTCTCACTCAAATACCCACAAAGGTAAGCTATGCCTGCAGGAAAAATTTGAGCGTGTTGAGATCTGTGTGCACAGCATGGGAAAATAGCAGAAAAGGGAGGAGAAGGAGTGAAGATAAGATATATTTGCCCCCAGGAGCAAGTTTCCCATTCTTTCTTCTGGTTTTGCAAGCAGTTTTAACTTGCCTTAGTACACATGGACTGTCATTGCTCATTGGGCTTGATTCCACCTTCTTTGTGCAGACAGGACTTTCTTTAAAGCTTGCAAGGTTAGGGCTAAAATTAGCAGATCTTGACATCATGCACCATAAAACAACAAAGTGAAATGCTTCTTGCATGACTCACACCCTCTTGCGTACTGCTGTTTTCTTCATTCGCTCTGCATAAGCGGCTGGATCTTAAGAGCACAAGAAGACTTTTCAGTGTTAAGTAGACTCCTACACTTGTCCAGATATTTCCCATGTTAAGTAGGAAGGAAAGAAGAGACTTTCTTCTTGTGTTGACAGATCAGAGACACTAGCCAACATAAATTGCATTTAATGAAGATATGCTTGGAAGTGTGTGGGCAATGCCTGGAAACTCAGAAGCAAGCAGGGAAGCTGAATCAGATGTTCAGTTATTAGGGGATGCACAATTCTTGCCCTCCTTGTGACTAACAGCTCCATCCTGTGCATGTCCATTCAGATGTTAATCCCCTTTAGTTCAATGAGGTGTACTTCCGACTAAGAGTATATAGGACTGCAGATTAAATAAAGCCTCGGGGGAAGTGATAAACCTCTCTCTACTAGGCAATATCACTTCAGACTACAGGTGTGGATGTATGTGATTGAATGGCCCTAGAAACATACAGTTCCCTCCATACAGAAATCTAGATTCTGACTGGATTCACACACACGCTGAACCTCAGTAGGTTAAGAGGCAGAGTGGCTTAGCGTGTTGTCTGAACGCTGCGTGGTGGTTTTTAAGCCAACCTGGTGTGGCTTATAAACCACCCTGCTAAGTCATGGGGCTTGTTCGCACGACACGGGAACCGCAAGTCCCCCGCGGTTCCTGTGTCGTGTGCATGCCGACCAGGGGTGCCCTCGCGGGACAGCCATGCACAGGTCACACGCAAAGTGACCATGGTCGGTAGAGGGGTAAGCCCCTACCATGCGTGGCCACCGTGCGAACAGCGGGTGGCTGTCCCGCGGGGTCCGCACAGAGACGGCAGCCCAGAGCGGCTGGAGCCGCCGCCGCTCCAGCCTGTAGGGGCAAACGGCCCCTCTGGGCATCCCGGGGCCCCGCCCCCTAGCGCCGGGAGGCCCACACTAGGGTGCGCAGGGTCTGCCCACGCGTGCGGGGCGCAGGTCGTCTGCGGCGCACCGCCGGACCCCGCAGACGGCCCCGTGGTGCCTCCCCCACCCGCAGCCTGGGTCGTGCAAACCAGCCCATGGTTTGCAGTAGGGTTAAGAAAACCCTAGTAGGCTTAGCATGTTGTCTGAACCCATACGACAGGCTAACCCACCGAGAAGCCAAAAAAGCACAGAGTCCCTTGGCAAGAGTGGCAAAAAAAGGCAGCCGCTCTTGCCAAGGGGCTAGCAAAGAGTGCTTTCCACTCCCTCCCAACTTTTTCTTTTAAATGTAAAAGAAATAGTTAGCAATGGGCTACAAAGTTCCAATTCAGCATGGACACTTGTCTGAATGGACACAGTGCCCATGCCAAATTGAAACTTTGTAGCCCACTGCTACCTATTTCTTTTACATTTAAAAAAATAAAGATTGGGCGGAGTGGAAAGCTCCCTTTGCAGCAGAATCTTTGGATTGGAAGGGGTTCATGCCCCCTGGGCTGCCCTCACTTTCCCCAGCATGGATAACCCAGAGGCACAAGGGCCCCTCCTAAAAAAACCCAAGATCCTGGGGGAAAGGGTGTTTTGGGGGACACCCCCTCATTTCCCCTCCCATTCTACACAGGATCCCCAGGTTTTGGGGCGGTGCTAGGAAGCCCCAACTGTCCTCTCAGTTTTGCCATTTACCTGAAGTTGATGGCACCTCAGGAAGTGGCAAAACCAGAGTGAATCCCCAGTGGCGGGGGTGGGGATTAGCACAAATGACCGCTTGGGGGGGGGACTTGGTGTTCCTGCAGTGTACCCTGGGATACTTGCAGAAGGACCGATGAGGGAAGTGGGCGGGGGAGATGGCCAGGGAAGCCTGCTGTGCCTGATCATTACTCAGGGCCCCAGGCAACTTTAAACCCACAGAGGTTTCAGAACCTCTGTGGGTTTAAAGTGTTGTGTGAACCTCGCAGTATAATGGTTGGCCTGCTGGGCAAAGGCTAGGGAAACTCTGGTTTTTCATCTGCACTCAGTCATGGAGTGCACTAGGTGACCTTGGGACTAGGATAAAATAGAGGTGGAAGAACCTTGTATGCTGCTTTGAGTTCCTCAGAGGAAGAACTGAATAAAAATGTATTATATATTCAAACCTGTAATATATATATATATATATATATATATATATAATATTTTTATTTTACAGGTTTGTATATATAATGCATTTTTATTCAGTTCTTCCTCTGAGGAACTCAAAGCAGCATACAAGGTTCTTCCACCTCTATTTTATATATAGTTTATATATATATTTATATATATAGTTAAACAAACATCAAGTTGCAAAAAATACCTAATTATGAGGACCACTATCCCAGAAATACTCACACCTTGCAATAATACATCTCTCTGAATCAAGATTAAAATTTCATAAGGTTCCTTCACTGAAGAAAATATGTGGGCTCCTCACAGTCCATGGGGGCAAGCAGATCCAAAGAAAAGGGATGGAAGAATGCTATTTGGGTTCACACCATGGCCCCGGGGTACCAAAAAGCTTTAAAGAATACAGCTTTACTCAAGTACAGATTTGTGACTGGGAGGAGCCTTGTCTCTCCATTCAGTCATGACATACGTTGCCAGAGAACCCTGACCGACAAGAACACTCTACTCACTTTCTCAGAAGGAAAGTGACCCATCTCAGACCTGTGCATATCAAGAAGTACAGAACACAATAAATAACATCGTTTAGCCCTCCTTGGTAAAGACAATAAAAAGAACTAACAACTAAAGACTAACAAATTTAATCTGGCATAAGCTTTCATGGACACTGTCCACTTCATTAGTTGCATCTTCTCTATATTTTTGCTAAAGCTTTTATACTGTGGCTGAAACGTATATTTTAATTGTCATGATATGCATCTATCTTTCTTGTGCCTTGTTCAAACATATGGACTTCCCACTGCTGGTAACCATTTCCTTAAAATTTATCTATGTAGGGATTGTACATAAAAGCTGAAAAACACATTTTCCAGGGGGATCTTTTTCCTGCACTTGCCAAATTGGTTTCTAGTAGTTTCTCTCTGGCCACTCTTTAAAGGTGTAGGTAGCCATGTTGGTCCATGAAAAAAGAAATCTCAGTCACATTAGGGAAATACCTTTATTAGGGCCAGCTAAAATATCACAAACCTGCTCAATATTTTGTGACATTTATAACGGTGTTGCCCAACCCTTTTTTATTCTTTAAAGACTGTCACTGGTGCTGATGTTATGGCAATTTCGAATTGGATGGCATAGAAAACATGGTTTGGAACTGAAAAATGGATTGACATCTTGAGCAGGTTGGCATGAGTCTGTGGAAGTCATTTTCCAGAATGGCTGCTGGCCATCTTCCTAACACTATGTCAAAATGTAGGGTTTAGGATATAACAAAGGCAATGACAACATCCCCAAAGCTGTATCAGTGAACCTTTTGAAATTATACAGGTTGTTTTTCTTTCATTCCAAACTATGTCTTCCATGTAATCCAAATAGAAATTCCCATCAGTAATGACTTTCCTACTGATGTCTATTACAGGGACAGTGTTAAGGATGCTCATTTGAAGCGTGATGATTTACCAGTTGGTAGCTTGCCACGGTCCATGTAACCATTTGATAAGGCAGTTATTTACCAGGTAATCATGTGCCACATAATTAGGAGAATGTTATAGCTGTTTGGATTACCAAGTGGTTCCAAGCAAGGTCGTCTGTATTCATCCAGACAGAATAAGCCATTTTGTTTGTTTGTGATTTTTTCCCAGTATTTTATATTAATAGTGGACTAGCTCATGGCAATTATATTCTAACCACAGATAGTAGTTAAGAACTTGAGGTTACCCACGTGAAGTCCTTGATCAGAAATGTATTTCCCAGATGGCCATAGGCACATCTGAATACGGTAACACTGGCCTGCATTACAAGACTGATGCAAGCATTATTATATATGTATATGATAATGTATATGGAGAGCATTGATCATGAGCTACATTGAATAATAGCACAGTGTGATTTTTAAAGTGTATGTTGCAGCCAATATTGCTCTTTGAACCAATAGCATTTTTTATTTAATGTATTATTACTATGTGAAATGGAGAGCACTCCCCTCCCTCCTCACCCTGCTGAACATGCTTGACCTACTCAGATAGGAAGAATCCAATGCCTATCCATGGTGCTCCATGGTGGTGAACCTATTTTGGGGATGGAGTACACCACCATGGATAGCTCCTATAAAGCTCAGAATAAAAGCTGCAATGGATAAGGCGCGCCCCACTGACAACAGAGTCACCAGCCTCCCCTGGTGATGACTGCCTTCCTGAGAGTCAGTGGTGCTAAGGGGCCAGTGGGGGAGCCCTGGGAGATGACGAGAACTTGAGTGATGAGCAGAGCTCCAACTTCTAAAGGCAGAGAAGTGGCAGGTGTCAAAGGAGAACAAGACGGTTGTATATCCAGCTCTGTCTGTGAAGCTTATACCGTTAAGCACTAGCTAGGAAAGAGGGAATGAAGGAAATATGGACAGAAGATTGGAAGCTGGAGAGCAATCTGAATTATGACAATAACTAGAAATCCTATACACTAGCAGCAAATTTACTCTGGGTTTCTACCCTTTTTGTAGTCAAAATTGCATCATATCCACAGGCTTGGGGAAATCGCCAGGTTTGTAGAAGTACAAAAAATATTTAGGGGGAAAAACCCTGGGGGGGGGAGGACTGAAAACAGCTCAGTGAGGATTGAGTGGTGCTTAGTGGTAATGGAATACTGATTGGTTGGGGGTGGGAATACAAAACTGGTGGTCAGGGAATGGAATAGAGATCCTTGGAAAAGGGCATGGCTGGCTGGCCATCCTGAACTGGAATACTCCACACAACATTTTGTTGCAGGTTCCACTTCTACAAACTTAATTTTACCTCATTCCAAGATGCATTTTTATAATCTGAACATCCATCAGTATTCCTACTGGGTTAGAAACGATTCTTGTCAATATCAACATCCATTTACTGTCAGAAGTAACTGTGAAGAAACCGTCAATGTATACATAACTGTTCAAACATAGTTTCTTCATCTCTTAGCTAGGAAGAACTGCTCTTCACAAATGCAAAGGCAAGATAAACTTTTATTCATTCTTCTTCATCAACTGCTGGGCTACTCTCCTTTATTTTCTGAGGGTACAATCTTAGTCATTTAATAGAAGATATAGACTGAATTGGGATTTATGTCAGATATGGCAAATAAAATGTATATGGTGCCCTCTTCAGATGACACAACAGTTCTACAGCTTCCTACCTTTTGTGCTCAAGACAAGTGTTTTTCATTAACATTAGCATAGGCTGCCTCCTTGTGGTCAACATAATCTACAATGGATATTACACTACTATTTGCACCCAGGCAATATGTTGCTGTGCATTTTATGCTTCTTTCTGAGCAGAATCCATGTATCAATTATTACAAATAAAGGAATGAAAAGATACATGAAGTCAACTTAGAAAATGTCCCTTCTAACCACTCACCCCAAATATTTATGACATGATAGAAGACTAATTAGTGAATTAACAGCTAAGTGGCAAATCCAATTTCAATGGGAAGAATGGCTTTTTAGGCCAATTAGCTAAACATAATATTTAATCAACAATGGATTGATTATTTACAGCAGTTCTGTAAATAATTCTATTATCACATTAGGGATTTAGTTCACAACAAGCTTGATTCAAGTTTTAATTTTACTAGGTAGAAAACCATAAATGTTGCTCTAACATCAGACTGGCTATCTATTTCAGGTGACATCCCATGTCATCTGATTGGTAGTGTGGTTTCCCCATCACCATAATGGAAACGATGCATGAAATGAGGTACATTTCACATCACAGACTATTCCCCACCCTACTGCCACCCACTCATTTTTCCCTATGTTCCATTAGATACAGAACTGGCCTAAGCAAGAGAAAGCAAAATGTTTCTTTTTTTTGCTCAGTTTTTGCTCAGTTATGTTCTTACATCTCACAGCCAGTCTAGCGCATCATAGCTGACTGCGAACTTTACACTTAAAACGTTCTTGCTCAATGATTTTTTTTGAAGACACTGCAGTTGTATTTACTATTTCTTTTCTCCCCCAGCTCCTTGCCAAATATATGATGACTCCCCTGAGGCCCCAGAGTCGTCACTACTCCCAGTCAACCATTATGAGCTGATGTTACCCATACTTTATTTGTGTAGGGGGCGGCTTCCGTACAAGATTCTCAAGGCCTCTGTTTTTCAAGCTGCTGGGCCATTATCACCATATATTTCATTGTATAAGCTCTTTCTTCCAGCACTGTTTGGTTTCCAGCAATTGATTCGGCTTACGACGTGTCCCACAGGCTCCTACAAGCCCATTCACAGTTCGGTGTCTTCTTTCAAGTATCAGTTAGTAGCTGTACATCTGTTGTTGCTGCTGCTGCTGCTGTTCGGTTTGGACCTGTTGTTGCCCTGTCTGCGGTTGTGTTGGCTGGGCCTGAGTCTGCAAGACATCGCTTTGAGGCACTGCCCTCCATGTTAAGGGATGCTGTTCTGATATCTGGCTCCCTAATGGAGCAATGGAGTTCACCAGAGTTGTCAGGTTTATAAAATGGGCGACTGACTGAGGGTTTGTTGCCTCTGGCTGTGACTGGATCTGGATATCATTTTGGCGATTACCGTGCAACATGGCAGAGCCAGTGACTGTATCGAACGTCACGGTGAGAATGGAATTGTCTAGCTGTAACTGGCGTTCCGGAGTGGCAAGGTGGCCTACAGCCACAGGTTGCAGATTTGTAAACTGGGTTCCAGCTGCTGTCGTGATTGGAGTAACACTAATATTGGTCAGACCAACTGAGCTAGAAGGGGTGGTGACATTTGGGTCTCCAAGGGTTACCACCACCTGAGGAAAGAGAGAATTGAAAACCAGGATTTATACGAGGCTATAATAATCAGAATAACTGATTAAAATGATCAAAATAACTTAGTCCCAGAAATATGTGCTTTGAGTGACAGTCAAATTCATTGAGAGATCTGTTTTGTTTGTGGGAAACAGCACATCAGATGGAAGAAGGAATCGCAAAACTTATAATGGAATAGTGTCAGACCTATGTTATACAAAAGTTTGAGATTAACATAGAAGAGGGGTGGGCTACCAAAATCGGGTGGGGGGGCAGATAACTCCTCATCCAGCCCTCCGTGGGCCAAATGACATTAGAAGGCCATGGCCACACCTGTTGATGTCATTTGGTTTCCGGTGGGCGCACCAAGTGGATATTCCACCACCCAGCACGTCTGTTGTGAACTGCCTTTGCTGTGTGTGGGGGGGTCTCTCCCACTGGAGAAAACCCATGTATGGTGAAGCCACTTGGCCTGCTGTGCATGTTCTCCCATTGGGGAAAGGATGCAGCAGGACAGGTGAAGCTGCTCAGCCTGGCTTCGCTTGTCCACCTTCCCCACACGGAGGTGAAGGGCGAGTTCAGCCCACTCATCCGGTGTTTGCAGGGGCTCCTGCGAGCACGGCCCAGCTGCTGACTGTCCGTGGTCCCTGGGCAAGTGGTGGGGTCGCCCAACACTTGCAGCAGCTCCTGGAAGTGCCAGACAAGTGTGCAGCCACTTTCTCCCAATCCCCTTGTTTCCTCCAATCTCCTCCAATCTATGATTGGAGATAAGAAGGGGATTCCTCTCCCTCCTTCCTCCCAAAGAAGCCCCCAGCAGCCTCTAGACCAGGGTGCAGGGCTTGGTGAGTGGGCAGGGCAGGGCAGGGCAGGGCAGGCGGGAGCCTTGGCTTTGGCGGGGAAACCTCTGTGGGCCAGGTTAGGCCTGTGGGCCAGGGGTTGCCCACCCATGTTATAGAAGGTCTTTCCCTATCATCTTTATAAAGCATCTGTTGGGTAATCGGTGTGCTTCATGGATTAACTCATACATTTTAGATTTAAGGAGGAATTTCCATGGGAACTGTTCACCGCTGTGAACGATTCAGTCAAGTTCCCATCAAAGTTGGAGGCAAAATGCTTTCAAGTACAAAATAATTAGCCAAGATAAATTTGTATTCACTACATCAATCTCAAAATACCACTGTAAGTAAGACAGTGTAGTATTAACCTTAATTAATGAATCAGTCTCTTTTAACATAGTTTATAAGCAAGGCAATAATTAAAAAAAAGCCCTCTAAATTAGTGCCAAGCCTGCTGCTTTAATCATTTGGCAGAAGCTGGCAAATATAGCAGCTTAAATCCAAATTAAGCTGGGATGAAAGGAGCTATTAGACTGGATGCATTAGATGTACTCTTGGTTCCCACCACCGTATGAAACACTTTGGCCACCTGGCCAATGGCTGGGCTATGCACACAGCGGGGCGAAGCAAGGAAGAGGCGCCTCCATCTCCCAGGCTAGTGGCTGCAGGGACTCCTATCAAAGCACACGAGTGGCTGCCTTTGAGGCACTACTGTGGCAGCAAGGGCACAATCTGCCCATCCCACAACAGCGCGGGGGTCATGAATGTTTGCACCTGGGGGCAAGTTTGCCTCTTCCTAATGGGTGTCCCCAATACAACCAATGTTTTGCTTCCACAGGCATGGGCTCAGCCACTGACAGGGAGAATACAGAGGCACTGACTGGGTTCAGGCAACACGATAACCCACACTCAAGGGCTGAGTATGGGTCGAGTGTTGGCGGTTGTTGCTGAAATGTGGGTTATCGTGTTGTCTGAACCCAGCCGCATAACAAACCATGAAGAACCCACAGTTCGCAACCCAACAACAAACCATGGGTTCTCTTTATGGGTTGTTCGTGGTTAACAAGCCATGGCTTGCTAGCGCAGCTGGGTTCAGACAACACAATAACCCATGGTTCAATAACAACCCATGGTTCAATAACAACCCATACTCAACCCTTGAGTGTAGGTTATCGTGTTGTCTGAACCCAGTTATTGTGTTTCTAAAGGGTTTCAACAATTAGTAGTCTCTCTCTTCCTCTCCCCCAGATCAACAATGATGAACATTCTTATTCTTATATAAAATACTGAAAATTCCATATTAAAATCCCTTGTGGTGTTCCCAGTATCTACAGTCACTTTCATAGTTCTCTCCCTCCTTTGTAAATGGCACTCACCTGCTGAATGCTTTGTACAGCTGAATTGGTCTCATCTCCAACGTTTCCTGTGAATTCCACTTCTTTTTCCGTATATTCACTGAAGGCAGAATCCTCAGGCACTTGGGTTTCCTCTTCTTCACCAGGCTTATGTTTTCGTTTATGGCCTCGTTTATGAGCCTTCATGTGCTTGCCTTCTGGTAACTCTCCCTGTTCCAGGGCTAGGTCTGGCTGTATAGACAAGAGTTTTCTATGAAACACAATGTCACCGATCTCCTTCAACATTTACCTTTCTTCAACAAAAGAACTTCAAGGGTAAACTCCAGGTTGAAATTGCAGGATTAAAAAAATATCAGCAGGTTTGATTCTACTTGTTTTAAACTCAATCAAGACAATGGTTTTCTTTTGTGCTACTGGTGTTATTCAGAGGATGATCTCCAAACTATCCTAAATGCTTTTGCAGAAGCATACGAAAAACTTGGTCTCTCACTTAACATCAAAAAGACCAAAGTGCTTCATCAGCAAGTGCAAGCTAACCCTTTGGTGATGCCATCTATCCAGCTTGGCGGGACAATACTGGAAAATGTCGATCATTTTCTCTATCTTGGCAGCTATCTTTCTGTTACAGCTAACATCGACAGTGAAATCCAGCATCGTTTGAGCTCCGCAAGTGCCGCATTTTCTCGAATGAAACATAGAGTGTTCGAGGATCGGGATATTTGTAAGAAGACCAAAACACTGGTTTATGAAGCCATTGTATTACCAACTCTATTGTATGCCTGCGAAACATGGACTATCTATAAACGTCACTTCCACCTCCTTGAAAGGTTTCATCAACGTTGCCTCCGGAAAATCCTGCGAATTACTTGGGAAGATAGACGAACAAATGTCAGTGTACTGGAAGAAGCAAAGACTACTAGCATTGAAAAAATGATCCTTCAACGCCAACTTCAGTGGACCGGTCATGTTGTTCGAATGCCTGACTGCCGTCTCCCAAAGCAGTTACTTTACTCCCAACTCAAGAATGGAAAGCGGAATATCGGTGGTCAATATAAGAGGTTTAAAGATGTTCATAAGGCTAATCTAAAAAAATGCAACATAAACATTGAAAACTGGGAAGCTCTGGCCCATGAACGATCTAAATGGAGGTTGGCCTTTCACAAAGGTTCCATGGACTTTGAAGAAGCCCGAGTGCAAGGTGAAAGGGAGAAACGTGCTAAGCGAAAAGCACGTCAAATGAATCCTTTACAGGACCATCTCCTATCTGGTAACCTGTGTCCTCACTGTGGGAAGCTGTGTGGATCTAGAATTGGCCTCCACAGTCACTTACGGACCCATCGCTAGAGTCTACACAATCTTCTTTAGAATTTCCTCCTTTTATCCCGGAAGACAATCTTACTCGGTCACGAGTGATCGCCTGATGATGATGATGATGATGATGATGTTAAATTAGCACAGTAAAGCTAGAAAGATTGAGTTATTGCTAATTATTGCTGTTCTGAATGGGTACTGTGCTTATCTTGTATATATCTGAGCTTTACATAGAAACGTCACAGACTGTGCCTCTTGCATTTTTCATGGCCTTTTGGCCCCACTGTTTATATTTCTTTTTTCTTTATATTGATGTATATCTGCCATTCAAGGATAACCTTCATGCATCTGATAAAGTGGGCTCTAATCCATGAAACCTTATGGCACAATACATCTGTTAATCTTTAAGATACCACAAGACTCTTTTTTAATTTCATGTGACTGAATTCCATATGGATCTCTTCAAGGCATGACTGCAAAGGACCTCTGTTATCAACCGGAAGTGGTGTGAATCCATTCTAAATCTCTGGAAGTCATGGGTGGCATACACAAAGTGCATCAAAAGCCTCCTGAATTTAAAATCATAGGACTCATCACATGGTTTATGGGTATACTTTTATTTTTAGTAAATAGCTACCCATCAGTAAAACTGTATGCCAGTGGCAAGCATCTTGTTCCACACAAAAACTACATCAACAATATTTGCGATTGCATTTTCAAACGGTATCTCTGCACAAGGACTAGAAGCGCACACTTTAAAATGAAATCTGGAGTTCTCAAGATGGTGATCATGAGCATGCATGCTGCACAAAAGAACCTCAGGGGCTGCAGTTTGCCCACCCCTTTTGTATTCTATGGAAGCACCCATAATATATAAAAGGAAAATGCAATATGAGCTTGCATAAAGATGCCACAGTTGGCTATGTTTGCACTTCACCTGCACAATTCCTATGGAAGAAGCATCCACGGTAGTGGTCTCTGAGAGCTGGTCCAAGTCATCAATCCTAACGGAAAGCACCTGGAAATAAATGTGCATATTAAGAAATAATGTAACCCAAGCAGCCTTACCCAGCAATCAAGGACAAGGGACACTTACCCTAATACGTAACAACATGTGGATGGCTTTATTTTATATTAGATATTATACAGCCATTCTATCTGGCTGCATCATAGGGACAGCAGGGCCCACTCCATGGCCTCGACTGAGACCAGTGGCCATTCGGCACCTCCTCTCCTTCAGCTTCTACTAGCTGCAGCTACTTCCCTCTGGCTGCAGCACAGTGAGCGAGAGAAATGGGACAGCAGTGCCCATTCCAGTGGCTCGGCTGAGAGGACAGCTGCCTTTCGGGCCCTCCCCTCCCTTCAAGCTGGACTTTGTAAGAACTGCAAACGGGATCCCTGCAAAAAAATGTTACAGTGTATCCCTGGAGTGCACGTGTTACCTGAACTTGTGACTGAAGGGGGTAGAAAAAACCAAAATGCAGCATCAAAGAGGGGAGTGCCTGCTCTAACTTGGGTCTTACTTCATGTGCATTTGTTTCTTAATTTTTGGACATTTAAAAGTGCAACCAGTCTGTATGCAAGTCAATGGAGCAGGAGGCTTCTGGGTGCTACTGAATGCTTGCTCTGGCCTGGTAGGGGTCCTGAGGGAGCTATTTAAGCGGTCTGACCTGTGCCGTAACCTGGGGGATTTTTGACTGGGAATCCAAAGCAGCCTTGGTCTCACCTCTGACCTGCAATACTAACAGTGGACTACGTTGTAAGTTACTCTCTCTCAGCACAGCCCTGCAACCTGTGAGAGGGGCATAATGGTGAACCACACTGCAAGATCGTTGTACAGTAATACGTTGGATTGCAAGTAACTTGGTTTGAGAGCATTTTGCAAGACAAGCAAATTTTTAAATATTTATTTTTTTAAAATTGACTTGATATACAAGCGACGTCTTGCAATACAAGTACTGTAGTACGGCTTAAATTAAAAATCTCTGTACAAATTTTTTTGGGGGAATTTCGTTTTGATATAAGAGTGTTTTGGATTACAAGCACGTTTCCGGAATGAATTATGCTCTCAATCCAAGGCATGACTGTATACTACTCTCTCAGCCCAGCCTGTAATATGGAGATAAAAACATTACAGGGTTGTTGCACTCACTCAGCTTCAGCCCAACCCCAAACTGCAATAGGGGTCTAGTACTGCTGGACAACACTTCCAGGTTTGTTCTAAACCACTCAAGAGCCTGGCCTGTAGCATTCAGCGCAAACTACACTGCAGGGCTGTTACAACCCACTCTCTCCCAGCCACAGCCCCTTCCAGCCTTCAGTATGGAGAATGAATTGCATTTGCTTTGGAATTTGCATTAGCTGGTTTAATGTTTCACACTAAATAAGAACTGAGTTAGAAAGAGAAGGAACTCTTCTTCTCTTTGCTGCTACCTTTGGGTTGTTTTTTTTTTTTGGTAGGTAGATGGACGGGACACATTGGTGCCTAATCCTGGCTACATTAAAATCTTGGATTTCCCCACTGATCTCTATGGGCAGTTCTCAGTTCCATCCCAGGGGGACATTTAAAAACAGCTTCTCCATGTGAGCTAGAAAATAACCTATCCAACAATAAGACGTTTCTCTCTGTTCACACATCACAACAATTCCTGGGTTGTTTAACCCAGGAATCGTCTTGGCTGAGTGACAATGAGCAAGCGCACCGTACCCTGTGTGCTCATTGCTTCTGCTTTCAGTCATCATGACATCCAAGCCCGGAACTCTGGTTGTTTAGGGGGTTAAACAACTCAGTTGATCCAACAACAAACCATGGGCGGCTGTTGATTGAAAGTGAAAGCAATGAGCGTGCGGGAGGCTGCGCGCTTGCTTGCTTGCTGCTTGCTTGGCCCTGACCACCCATGGTGTAAACAAACCATGGGTTGTCATCACATGCGAGCCAGGTCAATGTTTCAGTTGCTTGCCTTGCTTTGAACGACACAAGCATTTCATAAACAAAGAAGAAAAAACATTTTAAAATTAGCACTAAACAGCCGCTTTAAAACTAAAAACATCCCACATTTTGATGCAATAAACGTACAAATATCCACCTATCACAAAACTGACTACTTTATGGCCGAAAAAGACTCCGGAAAAGGTGCCCAGCCAGATTTGTTCCTTTGAATTTTGGTTCGGGGGGGGGGGATTTACTTTGTTCTGATCTAATACAATTTCTGTAATGGATTAGATGTTTTGTTGGTTGTTCGGTTGTTTTGTATATGTTAAAATTCAAATAAACAAATTTAAAAAAAAACCAAAAAAAACACACACATCCAAAATGCAGTCTAAAGTTCAGTGCAATATTCAATTCAAATCAGTATAGAATTAAAAAAAGAAACCTATTTATACTGATTTTCTTTACAACAGGAGTTATTTTCTCTTTCGGCTAAGAAGTGGACTCAAAACAAACTTTTAAAATGGTTCAGTACCTACGTAATTAGTCAAAGAGCCCCAACGGCAGTTCCTGGAAGCGCTGAGTACCTTGAAATCAGGAAAATATAAGAAGCACTTGACTTTCCATTTTAAAGAAACATACTAATGTTGGAGACTATTTTGCTCTGATTTCTGTCCAATAGAGTCAGTGATTGGCTTGGCTTTGAACCATAGATATAATAACTGGGGTGTGTTATATTAGAAAGCCGAATTCCTAAGATGTGAAGAGCAGATGTCAGAAGCCATCATAAAGAGAACAAAGTTGGGGAATTGCCATTAGTGCACCAAAACAAAATTCAGAACAAGAATACATGTTAGTTATACATGTCTCACTGGAAAGTCAGCAGAAACCCTAAACTGTTCTTCTGTCACCATGCTCACCTCTGGGTGCTTTCGCCTCATGTGACGACTCATTGAAGCTCTAGTAGAAACCTTTGTCCCACAAAGCTGACAACTCTGGGCTTCTACCTTATCATGAGTCAGCTGGATGTGCTTCTGAAGCATGTAATCCGTGACATACTTTTTATCACACACAGAGCATGTCCACTGCTTCCCCACTAGGAGCAAGTAAAACAAGAAGTTTAGTATTTTTCCTCAAGTATGGCCATTTTTATATTACATTTCCAACATTTCAACCACAGCAATTTTTAAAGAGTTATTTTAAAAAATAATCTGGGGGAAGTATTTTATACTCATATAGGCAGGAGACACTTAATCCCCGATTAAGGTGTGCTGGGATAAAGCAAAGGGATGATAGTGGTAAGGAAGATTAACTCCATGGAAGTGTGGCCATTGGGACAACCATCAGACAGAACTCTCCATCTGTGATCGGGGCTATCACATTATCTCAGGCGACTAAATGTTAAAGTCCATATAACATACTGGAGAAGAGGACACTTTAGCTCCCTCTCAAATTTCTGAGTTATATTGAATAAGTTGACATGAGAGAGACAAATTGACATGAGATCCTACTGTGTTGCTATTAAGCTTAGGGAGAAGCATAACAGCAGCACAAGGGGATCTTCATCCAGATGGGTGGGCGGGCGGGATTAAATCTGTGAGTTTGTGTGTGTGAGTGGGAGGGGAGAGGTGAGTGAATGTGAGTGGGGGGAGGGGTACCTGACCCTGCCCACTGCTGGCCCTGCTCTTGCTAGATTATCCCCGACAGAACGTGGCCCTCCGGGGTAAAAAGTCTGCCCACCCCTGCCATAAGTTTGAGTCCAGTTCATCAGATGCATAATGTGTTGTTCTAAGTTATCTGAAATCTCAGCTTTTTATGTTAAACAAGTTTTTAGGATTAATGGCATATAGTTTCATCCAAGCATTTACCTGTGTGAATTAGTTTATGGGTCTCCATTGTATTCCTTTCGCTAAAGGTCTTCCCGCAGAGTTCACACATGAAATCTTTGATCCCTGCTGATTAGAAATTATGTTAAGTACCAAAATGATAAATTGCTAAAGAGACTTATGGCAAGTATGAAATCTTGTGTTACAAAAGGCATCTCTTCCATTAGTCATTCTTTCCGTCTCAAAGTTATGCCACTGTTTTCAAAGCAGCATAGCAAGTGCTAACCGGAGGGCGATTCCAAAAGATGGTGCTGAGGGACTACTGCTTGTCTCTTTGGCATTTGTGCTATGGGGTTCTGCAGGGCTCCATCTTGTCCCCCCATGCCTTTAGCATTTATATGAAACTACTGGGAGATGTCATATGGGGACTCGGGGTAAGCTCTCAACATACTGATGGCACCCAGCTCTCTCCCCCCCACTTTTTAAAAAAAATAAACACACTTTATTACCAGCAGCTCGGATTACTGTGAAATAGATATTTGTTGGTGCTGAAAACTGGGTTCAAATGAGTTGTTTAATGTGTTGCGACTCATACCCCACTTCTGCCTTATACTCAGTTTTATGGGCAAGTTACTTGCTCCCATGGCAGCCATTTTGTGGTGGTGCCCAGGACAGTTTCTCAAAATGACAAATATGCCCATGACCCCAAAAGGCTGCCTGCCACTGCCCTACTGATGTCCAGGCAATTTGGCTCACTCTGCAAAGGCCATGTACCTCCTGTCCATGGTGCTCACCTGTATGCCTTTTGTAGTGCTTAAGCATGTTGACTTTCTGTGCAAATTTCCGGTGGCACTCAGTGCATTCATACTCCTTTATCCCTTTATGAAGCTTCATGTGGTGGCGCAGTGCATGTTTTGTTTTCATGCCTGCAAAGAATAAAGCACTGTGGAAAAAGCCTTTCAATACCCTTTGCTCAAGCCACGCACAAGGAAAAAGACTCTGTGCATGAGAAGGTTTTGAGCCAATGACCACCTCGAAGGGAAAATGAATAAAACACCTACGGTATTTTGTACAACTTGGTTGAAAAATACCTTTGAACTACAGTCGGTCTTAGAAAATAATCCATATAAAAGCTTTCAGAAGACCCATGAAGGAGGGCAATAAAAGATCTGAGAGGCTTTGAAATGGGACTTTCATAACTGAATTATGAAGCTGAGCAAGTTTTTGCACACAAGTTCGTTTATTTAAAGGATTCTGTTCATTCAGCTGCTGTGTTTCGAGTTAGAACCGAGGGTCTAAGAGGTAATTTACAGCATTTAAGGCTGCTCCATGGAATTCAACTGAAGCAGAAATTAGTCACTGAAAGGCAAAGGAGCAAATGGCTGTCTAGTCTAACCACATCGCTGCAAGGCAGAAACAATTCACACATCAACTAATGCATGCCAGACACGCGAATTGCAGACACCACGCGAATTGCAGACAGGGGCTTACAGAGCAAATAGCTGTCGAAAACTCAAGCAAACAAGCTCAACATCATGTTGATTCAAACAAGCAAAATGCAGGGGAGTAGATTTTATTTTACTGACGAGGTTTAGGAGTCTTTAATAAAAAAATATATTAATGCAGTTTAAAAATTAACAATGGGCATTTTAAGCCACCTTGCATGTAAAATAGGGCAATATATAAATATTTTTAAATATTTTGATTAATTGCTTAATTAAAATAATTGAAAGCAGGATGCATCTCAGTCAATGGGACTCTTTGAAATATATGTAAAGTGTTCAAGATACTTAGGCCACATATTAGCAACTAATTCATTACTATAAATATGTATGAAATATATATCCATAAGTTTCAAAAAGTACATAGTAATACAATTATCATAAAAATAGTTATGCATAAACATCAGAAAAAGCAAACTAAATATCCATGTATTTATCCATCCGCAGGTGGCGTCTAAATACCACCCGCTCAAATGTTGAAAGTGTTATTAGGTCCTCAATCCATTGTGTTATAGGAGGTGAGCGTTTATCTTTCCAGTGTTGTAAAATCAGTCTTTTGGCTGCCAAGAGGGTGCAGAAAATTCACTACGCCAGTGTGGCGTAGTGGTTAGAGTGTTGGACTGGGACTCAGGAGATCTGGGTTCTAGTCCCCGCTTGGCCATGAAACTCATTGGGTGACTTTGGGCCAGTCACTGCCTCTCAGCCTAACCTACCTCACAGGGTTGTTGTGAGGATAACATGGAGAAGAGGAGGAGGATTATGTAAGCCGCCTTGGGTTCCTTGCAGGAAAAAAAGGCGGGGTATAAATATAATAAATAAATAAATAAAATAAAATACGTTGTCCTTGTGATAAATTCCATACAGCAGGTATATAATTTAAAAGAACGTGTGCATCAGTAAATATTAAGGAGCATTCTAATACTAGATTTATCCGTACTATGACCTCAACCCGAAAAGCGTTTTGCAAGACAAGCAAATTTTTAAATATTTATTTATTTATTTTTTACTTGATATACAAGCAATGTCTTGCAATACAAGTACTGTAGTACAGCTTAAATTAAAAATCTCTGTACAAATTTTTTTTGGGGGATTTCGTTTTGATATAAGAGTGTTTTGGATTACAAGCACATTTCCGGAACGAATTATGCTCTCAATCCAAGGCATGACTGTATTCCTAGGAGGGAGAGCGTGAATAATGCATCATCACCAGCAGTGGTAAATTTCTTACTGCATTTCAGGTGCAGTTATAACATCCCTGATTTATCCTTATGGAAGCATATGGATGACTAATGAAGAAATAAAGCCACCAGTCCTATAGCACCACATCACTTGGTCATGCACATGGAGGACTCACTGATGATCAATGAAGATACATATTCTGAAAGTAGTATTTTTCATGGAGCACTACAGTTATTTAGGGAAATAAAGGGATACCCATACCTTTACCACACTCTGCACACAGATATTCTCGGATATTGTCATGGACTCTCATGTGTTCTTTTAACATGTCCTTCCTCGCAAACGACTTACCACACTGTTCACAGGCATGACTTTTCACACCTTCAAGAAAAAAGAAAAGGAAAATAAATTGTTATTTGAACAAAGGACCAAGGGAGAAAACACATGTTTCATGTGCAAGTTTTAACCTCCCCCCACCAAAGCACCCCTTTCAGCATTTTTATAAAGCAGCCAGCCCTCCCGCTCTCAAAGCAAAGGGTTTTAAGAAGAGATGTGAAATGGGATAGAAGCAGAGAAAGTTACAAGGGCAGCTGAAGTGCAAAGGAACCTCTGAATAGCTGTAAAAAGAGTTGTAACATATGCCAAGATGCAAACAAAAGCAGAGACAAATAACCAAAATGAGAGAGGAGGGAAGAAGAGAGAGATGGGGAAAAAACAGTATTAGAGTGACTGCAGAAACAATGAGGGATGTTTTAAAAGTCAGAGAGGGCATAAACTGTGTCCCGCATTGGGAGGCTACAGAAGAGACCAAGAAATGCTTCTGCCCTGGAGGGACAGGGAATCCCCTTCCAGTTACAATGTCCCACCAAGGCAGGGGTCAGAGAAGAAGGAGCCAATTTCCTCACCTCCTCCAGCAAAGGGTGAGGCAGTGTTTATTTCCCCCTATGACTCCTGTCTAGCTCTGCCCATCTTAAGCCATCTCACCACTCCTTCTTGCCAGGATGACAACAACCACAGTGAAGAGGCAAGAGGTGTGGGAAGATCCACCCAATGTGCTACGCAATGTGCAATGTTCAGCATGGGTTGGGGCTTCCTGCAAATTGTGCCTACTTCATACTCTCTATGAAGGGGTGGGTAACTTGTGGCCCTCCAGATCTTTTGGCCTACAACTCCCATCAGTCGTAGCCAGCATAGCCAATGGTGAAAGATCATGGGAGTTGTAGGCCAAAATGTCTGGAGTGCCACAAGTTGCCCACCCCTGCTCTATGGGTTGTGGCTAATGTAATTGTGAGCATCTTCCTATCCACCCCAATTCCCCCCCCCCCGAAAAAGCATATGTTTGGGGGATTTTCAGTAGAATTTTTCAGTAGAATTAACACAGAATTAATCAATACAATCTATTTTCCCGACAAATAGAATTCAATTACAGAATTAAAAAGCAGCAGAACAAAATCTTTGATATTAAGAGAACAGTAATAAAACAAGTCTACCTGTATGAATAAGTTTATGCCGCTCTAAATTCCCTATGCTGTTAAAAATCCTTCCACAGATTTCACATGGATGGATATATCTAAAATAGGAAATAAAGATCAGCTAGTGACATCCTTTTTCTGATTAACTGAAAATCTATACTCTTAATTGTGTACTTTTCTTTGGGGGAAAAATTGAAACAGTCCTTTAAAATAGTACCAATGTGCCTTGGAATTATGCAGAAAACCTAGCTGTGTTTCAGTATATTTGTCCATCTATCTACTAGAAGAGCGCCTGCACAGACTCATAGGTTCAAGATTTTTATTCTTAAATTTTCTGCAGATTACAAATGAGCATTGCATTTTTCAGTGTATGGTGTTTATGGTTTTTTTTATGTTGTATATGGATTTAGAGTTTTTAACATTTGTTTTTTTAGCCTAGCCATCTAGAGATATTAGATATTGTGAACTGCCCTGAGATCTTTGGCTATTGGGTGGTATAGACAGTTAATCATCACCTCCTCTCTCTCTCTCTCTCTCTTGTTAAACTTTCTCATGCTGGGATTTTTCCTCACAGATTCCTGTGAAGTAAGAGCATTCCCACTGCAGAGGAAATAAACTGGGGCAAAACCAAAGTGCAGACGAGTTCATACATGTACCCTGGAAGTAGTAGCTGCTATTTCTCATTCTCTTTCACCCACGTCTTACACAAAGACGTCATCTGAAGCATAAGACTGTGCTTGCACATTCATAATAGTTCCATATAACTAGTGAAGGAGCATTGCCCAATTTATTTTGCTTCCATTGCTGTGATTACTTGTATCCCTCTTCATAGGGTAGTGAGGGGGGAAGGGGGGCTGCTGCCTCTGGAGCATATGTACAAAACCACCTAAGGGTGCAATCCTATGGCTGGCTGGGGAATGCTGGGAGTTGTAGGATTTTTTTCTGTCTAAACCTGCATAGGATTGTGCCCTAAAGCTACTTTCCCAAGTAAACACATTTGAAGTAGAAGTCCCAGGTCAGTGCCAAGTCCGGGATGGGGAACATGTGGCCCTCAAGATGTTGTTGGACTCCAACTGCCATCAGCCCTAGCCAGTATGACCAATGGTCAGGGATGATGGGAACTGTAGTTCAACAGCATCTGGAGGGCCACACATTCCCCACACCTGCCATAAGCCTATCATTCTGCTCAGGCCTGCTCTTGGCTGCTCTTCTTGGCTAAGGTTTCATCACCGTCTCTGAGAAATAGTTCTCAGATTGCAATCCTGTCTGCACTTTCTCATGTATAGGTCACACTGAAGTCAGTGAGATTTACTCCCACACAGCTGGCACAACTGATTTAGTTTTGTCAGACATATCTGCTTACTTCTGCACATTGGGGTCAGGCAGGTTCTCCCGATGAATGACCATGTGTGCGTGGTAAGTTGCCTTCAAGGCAAAGCGTCTATTGCAGATGCTACAGCCATAGCCCTTCTCCTTGTGAACTTCCATGATGTGTTTCAAGTACTCTTTTCCTCGGCCAAACGTCAACTGAGGAATGAAACAATAGTGAGTGCACCACACTGGGGAGAGGGGGACACACCTTGAGAAACAGCAACCACTAGGTTAATGCAACTTTGGGATCAAAAGTAGTCAACAATAAGAAACGCTATCTATTGTGTTGCACATGCGGCAGTGAAGTCTCTTCCACTGTTTGCTGAAGTAGATGTGATGGCTCAGAGTGTTCAGTGGCTTAGGGAACAAAACTGCAATCCAGCATTGTGAGGGAAGCAAACAGTGCCAGTTTGGTGGGATGCCTCTCACAGGGCTAGCTAAGGGACAAAGATTCCACAGCCAAGGAAGGCTGAAGGAAAGCTGCAGACTGAGAAAGAAGAATCTGTATAGATGGAGAGGCATGAGGAGACAGGAAATAAGAAGCAAGAAGAGGCTCATGAGAAAGGGTGCTTTGAAGGCTCATGAGAAAGGGTGCTCATGAGGTTTCACAGTGCTTAAGATGAGAAAGGACTATATGTTATAGGGAAAGGGAGAAAGATGTGCTGGGGAGGCTATCAAGAGACAGAGTGATTAAAGGAACTAGGAGAAAATAGGCAAAGGCCTAAATAAGCAGGGATCTAAGGAAACAATGGGTGGCTTGAAGAAAGGCACCGAAAACAAAACTATACATCAGGCCTAAAGATAGGAAAGTCTATGCAGCACTGGCAGAGAAGGGGGCAAAGGGTTCCTACATCTAGACTCTTGACCCTGACTGGGAAATTCTGCCATTTGTGGCTTCTATGGTCACTGCAACATTGTGACCTGGCAACAAGGGTGAAGAAGCAATGGAAGTGGATGTGACAGGGCTGAATTTCACTTACGGAACTAAATCAACAGGCTTCTAGAATAATATATTCAACACAGGGGATGTACAGGAAATTAGATGCTTGTTTCAGGAAACACACACACGCACGGCAAAACTGTCTTACAAGCACTGACACGTTTACTTTCAGATTCATGGCAGCTTCTCACAATTCCTGTTTATTCATCGTACCACTCCAATGGAAACCTGAGAGTTGCAGTCTACAGATCTGTGAACTTGCTGCTTTCATCTTTTTAAAAAAGGGAAGTGCCTCTCTATTCAAAGTGTAATAATTTTGAGGGGAATTGGTGTTGAATTGAAATAGGATTTTTAAATCATCATCATCATCATCATCATCATCATCATCATCATCATCATCATCATCATCATCATCCACACTATGATGGTGTTTGGACATTTGGGAAACAGCTTCCTCCAGATGCCACTGTTTATACTCCAGAAGGTAACCGGAGTACACCCAGAGACTTGCTGACCTGTGGGTTAAGGCCCCAGACTTGCTGCCCACCAAAATTCAATCCCCCAATCTGCCACCACACACAAATGCCCCAGTAATTTCTTACAGGAGGGTTGAAATGCACATATGGAGATTTTCAGTTTGCAGCATCTGCCCTGTTTATTTCAACGGAGGAAGCACATCTTCATGAATGCATTCTTTTTTGCATGTACAGATTTTCTCTCTCCACTGAAATGAATGCTACGGCCCATGTGTGCAAGAGCTCCATATGCACACCAGAAAAAGACATAGTTCTCTGGATCAACATGGCTGACTATTTTTCTCATGGCAGCTTTCCCACCACCCTGTCCCACCACAAAATGTTTGAAAGGAGTAAAACTACCTGGCACCTTTTGCAGCTATACTTGTGAGGCTCAGAATCCACACTCCCATCTGAGTTTTCATCATTTTCCTCTGAAGAGATTCCAATTTTGCCAATGAACTCTTCCCTCTGGTGGTCATCCATTATTGCTATGTCCTATGCAGAGTGGAGGTGCAAACTCAAAATCTCATCCGACCAAACAGCACAGCTGTAATGATTCTACTAAGTCCTCTAAAAAAGGAATCAACAATAGCCTCACTTGCTTCTCAGTTGAACTAGCATTAATAACAAAACAGAACTGTCCAGAGGAGGGCTTGCTGCTCCATTGCCTGTTTCCAAATGACCAAGCTTGGACAAAATAGCTAAATAATGAAATAACTATATGGAAAGGTCTTGCTGCTTGTTAACTGTCAACAAAAGAAAGTATCTTCAAAAACGAAAACTGCAAAAGTATTACATTCACTGACTCCGTTTTCTGCTTTTCTCTCCCTTTCAACAGGTGTTAACTATTCTTTACATCCTATTCATGTTGAAAGACAAAATATAGAATAGAAAATCTCATCCTCTTCTCCACTCTGCTACTGAGCTTCCCTCTTATTCTGAATCTCATAGCCATCCTTGTAGCAACCATATATAATTTTAGATGGAAATATTAGTATTTAATACATTGTATGGCTCATAATCCAATCCTAAAGTGAAGCAACCAATGCCACTTGACTGCCGTGGCTCTCTCGTGACTTCAAAATTGCCCTTCAGCCTTTATTTCTTGCTAACCCAATCAAGGCAATGGTGCTCTTATGCAGTCTCATACTTAAAGCTTTCCCAGTTCTTCTTGGTAGCCTCCTCCTACCCCCATTCAACTACAGCCTAGAATCAAATCAGGCTGCACACTGTCAAGCATTAAACATTGTACCTTAAAATGAACATGAATATGATCTCTCAGCACATCCACCCTGAAGAATTTACGGCCACAAATCTCACAGGTGTATTTCTTATCACCATGGGTCAGGAGATGCTTGTTCATGTTGCTCCTACATGAAAATATCTGGAGAAGGAAAATGTTTGTAGATTAATTTTCTTGCCTGTCTATGTGAGGGATGCAAGCTATCTGCTTATTCTTTAAACTGAAGTTAGGTGACATTTAATGAAGCTCTAACTTCTTCCCTGATCAAATCAGCTCAGAAATGGCACAAGATATGGAATTATTCACAAGTCCTTCCAGTTTATCTCAGTGACTTTATTTCCAAATCCCAGGTTTAGTAATACTGATTAAGGGAGCAATCCCATGCATGTTTAGACAGAAAAAAATCCTACCAGCATGGCTGGCTAGGGAATGCTGGCAGTTGTAGGATTTTTTTCTGTCTAAACATGCATAGGATTGCACCCTAAGTGAAATAACAGGATTCACACCCTTTTAAAATGTCTGAACAATTACCTTTCTATAAAGGTAGTTCATTCTGGCAGAGGATCTCTCAATCCCAGGTTACAGAGGGCACAAACCCCTCCACGTTCTGGGAGCTAGGTTATTTCGCTTGCTGATAAATCGCTGTTCAAAATTAATCTAAGACAGCAATAATATAAGTAGATTGTAATTTTGCATATTTGGGAATATAAATATCAAATGATGAAACCTTACAGCCTAAAGCCTGATTATTGCAATTGGTTTTATTTTCTGTATTTCCTCAGCATGGCTGACTGCGGAATGCTGGGAGCTGTAGGACATCTTTTTGTCTAAACACGCATAGGATTGTGCCCTAAATCTATCTTCTGAATTCTGTCATTTTTATAGCATTTTTATTTACAATATATTATGCAGAGTTTTATCATAACGGTGTCTGTCGTAACAACCTTATGATGCAGGTCATGTACAGTCAACCTGGTGCCCTCTAGATGTTTTTGGCCTCCACAGTCACTTACGGACCCATTGCTAGAGTTTTATCATAACGGTGTCTGTCGTAACAACCTTATGATGCAGGTCATGTACAGTCAACCTGGTGCCCTCTAGATGTTTTTGGCCTCCACAGTCACTTACGGACCCATTGCTAGAGTCTACACAATCTTCTTTAGAATTTCCTCCTTTTATCCCGGAAGACAATCTTACTCGGTCACGAGTGATCGCCTGATGATGAGATGTTTTTGACTTCAACTCCCATTAGCCCCAGCCAGCATGGCCAATTGTCAGGGATTATGGGAGTTGTAGTCCAAAACATCTGGAGGGAACTAGGTTGCCTACACCTGATGTAGATGCTGGCCATTAATTTCCCTTTTAAAAATATGAACTAAGGCTGAGAGAAGCAGCTTTACCTAAGACCACTTCTTGAGGACATAACTTAGTATGGATTTGAACTTAGCAGTGTAAGCTTATGAATATGTACTTGAGAGTAAGCCCCATTGAACTAACTGGAGATTACATCCAAATAAACATGCACAGGACAGTAATGCATGTATCTTAATTCTGGGTCCAACATTTTGTCCACTGGCATAGTTTTAGGTGTTAGGACACAGCTTTAAGAAAAATCACTTCTGTCCCAAGGCAATGTCTTCCTAAACTTTTCTTCCAAGGAAAACTTCCTACAGTTTCTTCCAAGGTACTTCAAGTAAAACTCAAGTTTTGAAAATGCACAACTGAGTTAACAGAGGATATGCTAATTTCAGCAACGTTCTTAATAGTTGACAAAGGGAATAGTTGACAAAGTAAGCCTGTAGCGTCAATTAATGAAGGGCTGAACAAGTCATAGGCCATAATACAACGCATTGTATGACTAGTTCTCTGCATGCCCCAGGGGACTTTGGGTTGGTGCTTTTTAAACAACAGTCCACTGTGCCATGCGTCAACCCACTTTTGTACTCGAGCTTCCCAAAATAGATTGATATGGTAAGGAAGTCTGCTGTTTAAATAAAAAGTCCCACCGGGCATACCTAGTCCTTGTGCATGCCTAAAGTAGCCCTTTGGATCCCTGCCACAGCATATTCAGGAAGGATGATGTCTAACAAACTTCGTTTTGGTTAAAGAAAACAGGCAAGACAGTTGTGTTTGAATCTCAGTAGAATAATTTTACTATATTTTGAATTCAAAATATCAACTGCAATATGGGTGATTTAAAACTTTTTTTAATTTGAAGATATACATTTTCCCCTGGTCTGAAATTTATGGATAGGCTTCTGGTGCAGGGATATACATTTTCTTTCTTGTCTATGCCTTAAAAACACAAGGGGGGAAAAGGGGGGGGAGCGCTCAACTTATGAGACTCATGATGACACTTTGGCCTGGTTCACAAGTACCAACAACGCATGGGTTGTGTAACTCATGGGTTGTTTAACACATGGGCTGTTGGGGCTGCATGTGACCAAGCGTGTTGCCTCCTGTCCACTCACCACTTCTGCTTTGCATCCATTCCCAGGCTGTTCCTGGGTTGTTTTCTAAACTGGATGCAAAGCAGAAGTGGCAAGCAGGTGGTACGCAGTGTGTTCACTCATTCCCACATGGCCCTGACCAACCATGGGTTAATTAACCCATGGTTGGTCATTACGTGTGAACGGGGAGCTAGACTGTGAGTGTCAGAGAGTCATTGGGCCTATGGCCATGTGGGATCTTCCTCTGGTATCACTTTGGTTCTTTCCCAACCAGAGATCCAAGAAGCAGCACCCAAGAAAAAGGGTGATCAAGTTGCAGTTTCACACAACATTCTTCTGTGTGGACTTATGCTACCTGGACTGACTTCATGTCAGTCTGACTTCATACAGACTGGCAGGGTTTGGCAGTTGTTGCCTGGCTTTTGGGGATCAGAAATACTGAATCAGTGCATTAAAGCTGTGACAAAACCCCTGTGTGAGCAGGCCCTCAAGGCCAAAACAGACATATTTTAAATCTGTATCTAGCAGCTGCATCTTTTAATATTTTTTTTTACTCTAGAGTAGGCGCAGGGTGGCTTCATCCGGATCTTAAAAGCCCCCCCTACCCCCCATGCTAGGGTTCCAATCTGGATTGGGCCCCCTGTGCCTACTCTAGAAATAAAAAGAAAGGGGGGAAAAGACATAGCTGCTAGATACGGATTTAAAGTTGCGTCAGTTTTGGCCTTCAGAATTCGAAACAAAAGTTCTGATAACAAAGCCAATGAGGAATCCTACCTTTCCACACACAGGGCACGCAGAAGGCTCTTTCTTGTAGCGGACCATGTTCTCTGCACTGTGTTCAAAGTCCTCCCTTTTTACACGCCTCACTCCTTAAGGTAACAGTTCCCACCAAAAAAAGGACAAACATAAAATAAGCCATGCTTTCCACTTCAATCTATGCTATTTTCTTATGAATAAAAACACAATCAAAGCTACAACAATGCATGGAAATGACACCCTTTACATAATCAGCTCTACTTAATATTAGATCCGCAGATTCATGTACAGATTGGGCTGAGAGGTAGTACCTTGCCTGAGGCCATATATTTGAGTATCATAATTGTGTACAGATTTGACCTTTGCTCTCTCGTGTGCAGTCCTGACTCCCTATCCATGGCAGTACCCTGGCTCAACTATTGTGGCTCAACTCTTCAGACTGTTATGACTCTTCACCATGGAACAGTAAATGACCTTTTAACATTAGTGTACAATGGTCCTGTTCGCATGATCACCGTGGCTTAAACAAGCCACGGTGGCTTGTTTAAATAGGTGGCATGTGTGTCGGCATATGCCGGGCAACATTTGCCTAATTGCCTGGGCGCGGCTTGTCATGTCATCCAAATCTGGGTGGCATGGCTTGTTAGACGGGGAAACAACCCTCAAATAACCCATGGCCTGTTGTTGGGTTATTTGAGGGTTGTTTCCTCTCAAACAAGTCATGTCGCCCAGGTTTGGATCACATGACAAGCCATGGTTGGGTGGGTTATTAGGCAAATGGTGCCTGGCATGCACCAGAGCTTAAACAAGCCACCATGGCTTGTTTAAGTGGCGGTGATCGTGTGAACTGAGTAAATGCAAAGGGCTCTTGGCTGAAGCAAGTCTTATATGATTATTGTAGAAGTTATAAAGATAAAAAATAACCAATGATTAAGCCATAATGAAAATATATTGAAAGTTTACCTTTTAGCCTTTGATTTATACCTTTCAGAACATGCAGAGGATAGCAATCTGATCTGAGCTCCTGGGTAATTAGAGACTAAGGGTGCAATCCTATGCATGTTTAGACAGAAACATGCTGGCTGGGGAATGCTGGAAGTTGTAGGACTTTTTTATGTCTAAACATGCATAGGATTGCACCCTAGATTGTTGAGAAGACATTGCAAGGAACAGGTGTGTTCACGCCAAATCTTTTCAAACTGCAACAGCTTACTCCCAACACTGGCTTCGGCAGAAAATTACTTCATGTCTGTACTGTGCTGTTTGCTCCTAGACCCTAGGAGCTATCCTAGAACCTTGCATTGAGTAAATGAGATGGGATGATGCCACCCCTTGGTAAAGAAATTCTATCTAGCTATGTTTTCCCCAGGAGGGCAGAAGTAGTTACACTGAACTCCAGATCTATCTGCACCCATCCCTTTCAAGCCTCCCAAGTAAACAGTAATAATTTAATATCAAACATCTGCTGATCAGCTACATATTCTATAGTGATATAAGCTGCATCTAGCAGTAAATTGTCAATATGAATATATTACATATTTATGTAGCTTCCAGCTATAAGAATTATTCTTATTTATTTATTTATTATATTTATACCCTGCCTTTTTTCCTGCAAGGAACCCAAGGCAGCTTACATAGTCCTCCTCCTCCTCTCTATTTTATCCTCACAACAACCCTGCGAGGTAGGTTAGGCTGAGAGGCAGTGACTGGCCCAAAGTCACCCAGTGAGTTTCATGGCCAAGCGGGAACTAGAACCCGGATCTCCCGAGTCTCAGTCCAACACTCTCACCACAATGACAGAAAATCTTCCAAAAATTTTATACAACTCAAGGACATGCAAGAGATTGTAATGTCAAAGTGACCTTCATGAGCACTTAATCTTACCCAATATATAAGCAGTTTAGATCATAACTTTTAGACAAATAGTTACACCTGAATGGTTCAAAGCCTGCTTGCAATCTATTCCAGTGGTTCATTACTATGAATGACAAAAGAACCAGTCTCAGTGTGCCACCTTTCTAGGTTTCGAAGGATTACCCAACAACCTAAGGAAAACGCTTGCTCAAAATCCCAATCTGACTTGACAATTCCAGGAACAGATCCATCACAAATGTACTTACCTTCTAGATGTCGCCTCTGGTGATCCAACATGACGTCCTTCCGGTAGAACAACTTGTTGCAGATCTCACAAGCAAATTTCTTGTCCCCATGTTTCTTTTTGTGTTTTGAGAGGTTACTGTTTGTAGAAAAGAATCTGAAACACATCTCACACTGAAATGTCTTGTCATCTGCAAGAAAAGGGTAAGAAGAAGTAGTATCTTAAATGGGGTTTTTTTGGTTTACTATTGAGTAATTTTAAAGAATATACCAATTAAGTTGCACAACTCAGCGGAGACTATCTCTTAAAACCAGCAAGCAGCTCCTCTGCACTATCCATATTAAATGCTAACACCTTGATTCCATACATTGCTCTGACAGCATCCAGTGGAGCTGGCTTGTATTGCTGCCACCTGTCTTAGCTTCTTGTGTAGAGCAAGTATGGGAGATCCTGCCTGGCATGCCAATTGCAACCACCATCAAAGACTTTAATACCAAGTACCTGGTGCAGATCAGCACAGAGGATTTTGTGCCAATCTACCCTGGTAAATCGGTGTGATGATTTGGGACAGCATGAGTCAGCTTTCCCCAACCTGGTGTTCTCCTGATGTGCTGGGCTACAACTCCCATAAGCCCCAGGCAGTGATGTTGGGGGGGATTATGGGAGTTGTAGTCCAACACATTGGGAGGGCACCAGGTTGGGGAAGGCTGGCATGAGTAACCAACACTATCGCAACAAGAATTTTGGATGTGGTAGTGGTACAGTGTCCCATCCTAAATACTCATTTAATGGTGACAGGATTGAAATGCTGCTGACCCTGAAACAATCCAAAAGATTACTCCAACTTGATGTTAAACTTGAATTTGCTACAAGTACAGTACAGGGTCATTAACAAGTCTGAAGTCTCCCTATTCGAAGGGAAGAGACTGCCGTATCTAAACTAGACCAGGCTTCCCCAACCTGGTACCCCTCAGATAGGCTGAACTACAACTCCCATCACCCCCCAGTCAGCGAGGCTATTTCTCAGCTAAGAATAAGCTTGGGCTGTGCATATTCCTGTTTCACTTTGCAGGGACAGAATGTTGTGGGTACCACAGATCAGTAAGAACAACGTGCAAGAAGGCACCATAGAAGACAATTAGGTGAAATTGTCTATGAATTATTCCACCTTCACTGGTTATGAAAATTGAGATGACAATTTTATAATCCTTTTCTATAGTAGAAATGGAATGTCCAGATGAATTGTACTGCTTCCTCCTTACTAGATAAACTTATTACATAATACCTTAATTATATAAGGTAATTTGATAATTACCATACCTGTCCTACAGTTGTGGAATTCTAATGCACTCTCTATCCTAAAAGCTTTTTCACATGTAGCACACCTGTACCTGTATTCATTGTCAACCTGAGGAGAAAAAAAGGAGAAAATTCAAAAGGAAACAGAAGAAATATGTGTATACATATTAAGTTCAAACTTTAAAAAAAATACTCAGTTCGATTTGTTCCCATGACAGAGCTGGCATTCCCCAGCCCCAAAATATTCCACAGAAGTTCAGACACTTTTAAAATGTAGGAAAAGTTTCTACAGCCATTTCTAAGCTTTTGGAGAAGTAGAGGTACCAGACTTATTGGTAGACAAAATAACTATGGACATAGTGCTATGGTCCCTGAGAGGGTGATCCCAGGTGCTATATGATAAAGCAGAACTCCCTGTCCACCTATGGAAACAGTGGATATGGGAGTTATTCCCTTGCAAGCCTCCTTCACACAGCACTGGGAAGGTCCATGACTGTTGCTCCTCTACTGGATTCCTGCACTGAGCAGGGGGTTGGACTCGATGGCCTTGTAGGCCCCTTCCAACTCTACTTTTCTATGATTCCATGATTCTACTGGTGGAACTCTGCCAGTGGAGAGGCTGAAAAGGAGGCATTCCAAGAGCGTATTGTGGGCAGATCAAGGATGGCTTTGGATCCACAGGATCCAAACCTCTTCTGCTCCCCCAAACAGAATGAGGGGGAAAGTATGCCTGCCCCAAAGTCGGCATGGTTTATTTCTCTCCCATTGAGAGCAATGGGAGGGAAAAGTTAACAAAGAAAAAAAATACTGAAGGGCAAAAAAAGAAAAAAAAATCAAAGAAAGGAGGGAAGAAAGGGAAAAAAAGGACCCCTCCCCACTTTTTTCCTGGCTGGTACAAGCCTGGCATGGCCTAGGAAGTTGTGGTTCCTCTACCATTTCTTCCTCCTCCCGTCCCCATTGGATTGCTCTGGATGACTAGAAGGTCCATGCCCAAATTAGTAGATGGTGCCCAACATGGCTGCATAATCCACTCCCCACCTGCACCCCACAAATGGCTTGCTGATGGAGACCCATACCAACCTCATTCCTACTGTGTTTGTATGAAACATGCTGCTTCAAACTCTCCTTTCGACTGAAAAGCTTGGCACATTCCTCGCATTTGAACAATTTGTCACCTAAAGGATCAGTCACAACGAGACAGAGTCAGGCCGTCTGTTTCTCAAACTGGAAAATTCAGGGATGACTAAGAACACTTTGGTGTCATGTTTACATGAGACCAAATAGTTATGAATTAGTCTCCAAAATTTAGAAGAGACACTACAGTTATCATATTGCATTGGATCTGCCCCTAGTTATCAGTTTGATAATGCTTCTGTATAATGTAAATAAAACATCCTGCTTACTAGAGAAGTGAAATTCTATACCACTGATATCACTGCAGTGCAAACAAACATCACTGGATAAGACAAATGTAGAATATACCAGAATTACACATTTTACAAAGTAAAGTATATAACTGCATAATTGCAGTAACATGGAGGTGGCAATCCTATGTTCATTAACATGGGAGTAAGTCCCACTGAGCTCGATGGGGCTTACGTCTGAGTAGACATATATAGAATTGCACTGTAAATGTTAGTAATATTATATAAGTATTTTTACAAACATATCAACTCATTGGGGAACATCATATAGGGTGATATCCAGTGTTGTATGAGTGGAAGGCAGCTAACGCAACAGATCTTTTCCTTCGCCTCCTTCCCCCTGCACCAACCAAAAAGCCAGTCCAGAGAGCAAGGGGGACTTGTGGGCTGTGTCTTACAGGGCTGCAGCGTGGGGGGCGGGGAACTGCCTGAAACTGGGCAGAGCAAGATTCTCCTGGATCTTTGGCAAACTATTTTACCACTCCATTACCATAACTGGTGAAAAATGGCAGCTGGTCTACCAAAGTACTGCTTCAGCTTCCCATGACTGAATCTTGTTTATTTTTGCTTTCAGATTAACCATTAGTTGTGGAAGCTCTGAAAACCAAACCAGGTTGAATTTAAACCCACCATGAGAGCGGATATGCCTGCTGAGGTTGCTGCTGTTCTGAAACATTTTACTGCATATGTTACATTGATACACTCGCTTGTGCTCCCCAAGTTGCTTGATCAGCTTCCGCCGTATCCCATGTCTGCTGGAGAGGATTAAACTTCTCTTGAAGGACATAGAGCTCTGATGATGAGGAAACCTACCAGATTGGAAAGAACGAGGTCACAAGTGAAAGGTACCCCACGCCATAGAAGGAATGTCTCACCAGCCAGTTATTATTCATCATTTCCATGCCTGTACTTCTTTACAGTGTCTGTATGCTTTACAATTCTTATCTCATTTATGGTAACAACTTTTTGGAACAGGATAGAGAGTGTGCTGGTGGAAGGTTGTATGTATCTAATGTTAGTTTAACCTAAGTCCCATTCATTTCAATGGACCTACTCTAAGTAGGACTAACATTGTGTACAATCTAGAGTCCTCTCACTGGCCCAACACTTCAGTATGTATGAAGGAAATATCTCATCTGAAAACATCTCTATGTCAAAAGCTTTCCCCCTCTATGTCAGCTTTCCATGGGGGATCCTTCAATGATGTGATCCCCCAGATGGCATTCCAGAAGAAATACCATCAAGCTGGGAACACAGGCCTGCCTGCTGCACATCTGGGTCAGGTCAAAGACAGGAGCCTGTTCAGTGAGGTTTATGGTTGAACATGAATTGGAACCAGATTCTATCATGTAGTACAGCCTTCTCCAACCTGGTGCCTTCCAGATGTGGTGGACTACAACTCCCATTATCCTCAGACAGCATGAATATTGGCCCTGCTGGCTGGGGATGATGAGAACCCAGATCCATCCACCTGGAGGATGCTGGGTTGGGTATGGCTGATGTAGTACACTAACCACACATCTGGATTACTGCCCCAAGTAACTAATGACTAGTGCCTGAGTGTGCTTATTTCCTACTCCCTCCCACTTCCTTTTCCTTTTGTCTTGTGTCTTTTAGGTTGTAAGCCTGCAGCCAGAGACTGTCTTATTACTGACCTTTGTAAGCCACTCTGGGAGCCTTTTTTGGCTGAAGAGCAAAATTAAAATTCTTCACATAAATAGTACAAATAATAAGTGAATACTTGCAATTCTGAATCTCTTTAAGACAGACTGGGGCACTAAAAGGATTTGGTGGCCCTGTTGTCCATCTGCAACCAGAAGCCATGCAAATGGAACAACATATTATAAGCATAGTTGCAGACATTTAAAATTAGCAGCCAAAGGATATTTTCCTTGCATTAAACCTGTAAAGACAGCTTTGTTTTTGATCCAGGTTAAATGGAACATTACTGAGACTCATATGAACACTTAGAAAGTTACTACAACTGTATTTTTTGTATGAGGAAATATACAAAATAAAACCAGTTACAATAATCAGGCTTTAGGTTATAAGGTTTCATCTTGAGTCTGCCATGTCCACAGACCAAATTTGATGTTTATATTCTCAAATACGCAAAATTACAATGTACTTATATTATTACTGTCTTAAATTAGATAAATCTCTGTTCAGAATAAATCAGCAAGCTGAATGACCTAACTCCCAGAACTTGGGAGAGGTTTGTGCCCTCTGTAATCTGGGATTGAGAGATCCTCTGCCAGAATGAACCACCTTTATAGAAAGGTAATCCTTCAGACATTTTAAAAGGGTGTGCATCCTAGTATTTCGCTTGGGGTGCAATCCTATGCATGTTTAGACAAAAAAAAAGCTGGCTGGACCTTTTTCCTGTCTAAACATGCATAGGATTAAACGCTTAATCAGTATTACTAAACCTGGGATTTGGAAATGAAGTCACTGAGATAAACTGGAAGGACTTGCGATTAATTCCCTATCTTATGCCATTTCTGAGCTTGGTGTTTATGGAAGAAGTGGCTGGCTGGGGAATACTGGGAGTTGTAGGACTTTTTTCTGTCTAAGCATGCATAAGACTGTGTCCTTGAGCAATTTTATTATTTACAAAAATAGAATAACCATCTATGACTCTGTTTTTGATTATTATTATTTTCATGTTTCATTATATTCAAGATGAGAAAAGATCTCTTTTGTTCTAGATCAGCATCTTTCAGATCAAAATGTAGTGGACCATTATAATAAGGAAGCAGGACATCTGACCATTTGCCTTTTCCTTTTCAAGAGGGACTTACTTTGTTATAGAATTCATACTGTTTGCTGTACTGGGCAGTTTCCCTAACACCAGCTCCATAATCCTTTCTTCTGCTGGAGAAGGGTGGGCTGTGTCATCAGGTGGAATCTCCGTAATAATTTCAGCAACATGTTCCACTGTTGATCAAATTCATTATTACCAAGGAAAGGTCAGTGAATTGTGAACTGTAAATACAACTATGCAAGATATTGAGCTAAATGATTCTCCCCCACCCTGGTTAAGCCAAAGATGATCCACAGTGCAATCCTAAACACATTTACTTGGAAGGCCCTCTTACTCCCATGTAACTTTGCATAGGATTGCAGCCTTAATATCATTTGGTCCATTGAATTCAGTGGAGTTTAACTAGTTTAAATCAATGTTCTTTGCCCTGATTGAGGCATAGATGAGGCCACAAATTCAGTTACTCAGAGACTTGGGGATTACTTCTGATGTAAGAAGGTATGTTTGATCTAGCAATAAATTAAAGTGGCAATTTAATTATTGGCATTTCAATTAATATAGACAGCAAATATGTGAGAAAGAACATGTAGTGCAAAGCAGCCAAAGCACAACATCTCACTGAATTTATCTGATATCCATTTTTGTTAGTAAAGTTATCCATAATTTATATCACACAGCAAAAGGGGTAGCAGAGGAGGGGGTGGTGGAAAAGTGATTCAATTCAACAAAGAAGGAGATGAAAGTGGCGCATACTTTATGGACAGTCACTTTCTGTTCTAGAGGGAGGGGTCATAGCTCAGTAGTAGAGCTCAAATTTTGCATCAAGAAGGTCCCAGGTTCAATCCGTGGCATCTTCAGTTAAAACAGGGGTGGGGGACCCTTTTCAGCTGAAGGGCTGCATTCCTTTGTGGCAACCCTGCCAGGGGCTGGATGCCAGTGGTGGGCAGGGCTAAAAACTAACGGCAGGCAGGGTGTGGAGGACCCCACACACTCTCTCATCCAGACACACGCTTGCATTCACTTCATACAGAACACACACACACACACACACACACACACACACACACACACTCCTTCTCCCCACCCCCACGCAGCACTTAGGCTTGAAGAAAGCCTCCTACTGGAGCCAAAGGGAGGCTTTTTTTCAAGCCTAATTGCCAGGCTGTGAAAGTGATCCTCAAGAAGAGACTCCCTCCACAAAACTGCACCCCACATAGCCATGAGGCTTAGGAAAAAGCTTCCATTGGCATCAATGTTCTTTACAGCCTGATTGCTGTGTGGGTGAGGTGGGTGCAGGACCAGGAGGAGTGGCCAAATAGGAAGGCCCACCAGCCGCAGCTGGCCCACAGGCTGGAGGTTTCCCACCCCTTGGTTAAAGAAAGTCAAGGCTGAAAAAAGAGGTGATGTGTGAGATCAATAACTGGATATCTTGATGGGTTTTCTTTCCCCCCCACACACCAAAGCAGAGGGGGTTCTGCATTTGTGTGGAGCAGAGGTGCCGAGGGAGGGGGTACCCCTGCTGTGCCATTTCTCCAGATCTAACTTGCTTCTCAAAGTCGCTATTGGCCTGCTGGGTGGAGAAAAAAAACCATATACCTACATTGTGCTGGTCTTCTTCCCCCAGCAGGGCTAATAGCAACTGTGGGAGAAGAGCATGGCAGGAAAGAATTAAACACCCTAGCTTCTCAACCACTCCAATCATGTTCAGACCACCCCCACCCCCTGGTACTTTGAAACAAAGAAAAAATCAGGAGATCTGGCCACAGATCTCCTGTGTCATGTCTGTTTTCGTCCTTAGGCATCGTCAGAGCTGGGGGAGACCTCTACTCTGCCTGACACTTTAGAGCAGGGGTGTTTGAACCTCTTTCAGACCGACAGCTGCATTCAATTTTGGAGAACTTCTCAAGGGTCACATTCCAGTGGTGGATGAAGCAAAAGGCAAAGGAAGCAGGGCCAAAGATACCATATTTTAGCTTATAGCTCTTATTGCCTGTCACTAAACCTTAGGAGAGGCATGTCAACCTTTTAGAATGGGGAAAAAATGCACAAAGGCCAGGAAACCACCAAACCATTGGTGGTTGGGGGTGGAAGGGGTGGAGCCAGGGGAAGGAGGTGTGGGCTTCAGGGGAACCCTAGAAGGCCAGATTGGGACCACAGGTAGGCCGGGGTAGAGCCACAGTCAGTCAGAGGAAGAAGATAATACCAGGCTAGATAGTTCAAAGGTCCGACTCCTTATAAGGCGGATGTACACATGTTCACATGTTGTAGCACACTACTTGTTCCCAAAGCAACTATATCAAAGGGGTAAGATGCAGCTTCCTGCTCCCCCCATCAAAGCACTTGGCAGTGCAAAATAATCAAATGAAAGCTCATGGATAGCTACTTTTAGTAAGTTCTTGGTCTCACCAGAAGGTTCTTTATCGTCCACAATCACAAGAGGAGTTTCGACTTTTGCCACTTTTGGCTTTCTGCCCCTTCGTGGTTTTCTTTTCACATCCACAGAGGTATTGGCACTTTCACAGGTGATGGGCTGATCTGCAGGGGGAGCCTCCACAGCCTTCTCGGGAAGTGCATCATTTTGATTACTCTGTGGAGCTCCTTTGGCTTGCTCCAAGTGACTCTTCAGATGTTCTGCAAGGAAAGAATGATGAAGTTTGAGTCACAGGAAGATAGGTGGGTGGCAGAACCTTGGAAGCTAACTAAAAGGGCTTCTCTTTAATTTAATGTCACCTAAAGTCAGTAATATTCCACATACAACTTTGTACAAAGCTGTGACAAGATCCATAACATTTGCTTCAAATTGTCTATATTCCACAGTCCATGAAGCAAATGGCAGTAATTGCTACAAAAAATGGAAAAAAACACAAAATCAATTGACATTGTATTTCTTAATTGTTGCCATATACATGGGAAGCACTATTTTGTCACTGAAAACATACTTCAGCAATTTTGAACTTCAATCAGTGTGTTAAAAACAGGTCTGAACAGAATATACAATTCCTCTGAAATTCTAGGGGGAAACACCAATGGATCATTGGATCATAGGTATGATAATTATACTATTTATCTTCACTATGGTAGACATATGTTTCTCTCTTCCTAAATACAGAACTGGATATGTTTAATGACAGTTATTACCATATTTGTAATCTTACTTCTTGGAATACTGGGGTGGGGTGGGATGAAGAGAAAAATAAAGACAATTTTCATACAGGAAACTCATTAAAAAGCAACACTTGAAGTTGTTTGTGCTGAACCTAAATCAAAAGATGTTGTAATTTATGTAAGACTTTCAGCACAGTTTAATTTAGAACATATAAAAGTTCGTTCGAGTTTTGATTTTGAGGGGACAGATTAGAACCCTGAAGTTAATAGTAAATGAATATGCAACCAACGGGCTCAAAGTCCCTTTAACAAAAAACTATTCAAAAGAATACAGGAATAGTCCAATGATGAAATATTATTAGGAGGTGATGTAAATGGAGTTCCAAATCCTGTCTTGGGCAGAAACCATATTACAAATGTAGTGAAAATGCATAACCAGCAACTTTTTAAAAAGGCTGTGATGAAGTGATTGAGAGATTTTATAATCTGGATAAAATTAGTCTTTCTGAAGAATAAATTTATTCTTCTTGTCACCTCAGTTGATTTCCGGTACTAAGAGGTAGGACTCAGTAAGAGAATATTATCTGATCATACTCAGATTTTTCTGTCATGTGTCATCTACTCTATGGTAGGGTTAAAAACAATAATTGGAGGCTTAATACCATACTTTCCTTTTGAAGAATGATAATATAAATCAATATATAAGGGGTAATGTACTTTTTTCAGTCTAACCTTGTATGAAACACAAACTAGGCCAACACATGGAATGCTGTATAAATGGGGCTGTTACCTAGGAATCTCCTCTGCTTTGACAAAGCAGGGAGAGAAATATGGGAGAGACTTGTTTAAGAAAATATGGGTGCAATCCTATGCATGTTTAGAGAGAAAAAAGTCATACAACTCCCAGCATGCCCCAGCCATAGCTGGCAGGAGCATGCTGGGAGTTGTACAACTTTTCTCTCTCTAAACATGCGTAGGATTGTGCCCTAAAAGAGTTAAAGACAGACATAAAGAGAGTCACGAGAAATAAAATAAGTTTAGAACTTCTCTTCAATAGCCATCAGAGATAGATTAGCTGTATACAAAACATTGATGTATGTCATCAGATTTTGACAGTTACATCATCACAGGCACACTCTATAATTCCACAGCTGTAACACTGGCTACATAGTGTGTACACAACAGAGACCAAAGGGCTTCTATACCTGAAGGATCAGCTTTAGCAGACTGGAAATTCTTAAGTGTCTTGAGAGAAAAGACGCCAGGATTTGAAGTGCTTTTGTTTCCTTCTTGGTCACATTCCATCACAACTAAACACACATCTGTTAGAGAGATGTTTTCATAAGTTTATTTTAATACATACCACAGTATTGTTTCAGTAGCAAGTACACATCTCTTGGCAATGTGGTCTACAGTGGTATATGAGGGATGGCTGAAAAGTTAGCCTATGTCCAAAACCATCTCCTTTCTACTTAGACTGAGAACTTTTCAGCCTCTTCTCATACAATGCCTGCTACAGTTCAAGAGATTTAGAGGCAGTGTGCACACTCTTTCTACTTATTTATTTATTTCATAGATTTCATAGATCATAGAGTTGGAAGGAGCCTACAAGGCTATGGAGTCCAACCCCCTGCTCAGTGCAGGAAACTAGAGGAGGGGTCTCCCATCCAAGTAATAACCAGGCCTGACCCAGCTTAGCTTTCCACACTCAGACCAGCTGAGCCAGCGTAAGCCACAGGCCTGTATATTAGTTTGCAGCATGCCTTCAAGTTTCACATACAGGGTGACAGATACAAAAGGACCTTTCTACCTGAAAGGGCTGCAGGATAGTTCAAACTTCCAGTTTTAAATCAGGCATTCAAGTCACAGGGTGATTACAGAGACTTGCTATATATATATATATATATATATATATGGTAACGGAGTGAAACAAGCCATGAATTTAGATTAGACTTTGTTATAACGTGAGATCATGGGAATTTTATTGCAATGTGATTCATAGTTCACTGTTTATATGCCTCCCCCAACCTGGTGCCCGCTAGATGTTTCAGACTACAACTCCCAGGATTCCTGACCATTGGCTATGCTGGGTGTGGTTGGTGGGATTTGAAGGCCAAAACATCTGGAGGGCACCAGGCCTGGGAAGGCTGATGTACACTAACATTGATTAAGGTCATCTGTATGTTGGATGGGAGGAGAGCAGGCCTGCTTCTCCACCACACAGAGAAGCCCGAGGGCCAACCTGCACGGCATATGGAGACACATGTAGCTTTTCTCAGATGGTCTTTCTTTGTTTAACAGAAAGCAGTCTCCTCTGGGTGGTGGTGGAGGGACAGATGGATAGACACAAAGTTTTGAGATTTTTAAAAAAAAACCTGAAAGGGAATGGGTTAAAGCAGCAGCCTCTCCTCCCAATGTGCCTCTGCTGGAACTTGCAGCCTTGGAGGCTGCATTCTGTTTAAAAATGTCAATGAACGGATAAAAATGGCTGCATGTAAAGGCTTGGATTCAGACATATCTTGTGTGAGCAGGATGGCACTTCTGCTTGTGCAAGGCATCCCCACCAACACCTCTGTCTTGCTGCAGCCCCGCCCCTGCCCCGCCTCTTGTGCCCCATCACACGCCATTCCATAGGGTCCAAAGAGTGGCTTTTGAGGGGTGGCAGTGGTGATAGGGGTGGAAGGAAAGCCCCATTGTTTGAGCAGAGTTCCGCTTGTCTGCCTCTGAATCCAACCCAGTGTGTATGAAGCTTGGCCCTCAGGTAATGTATGAACCAGGGCAAAGGCTTTATCTATTTACAGTAAAACCTTGGATTGCAAGTAACTTGGTCTGCAAGTGTTTTGCAAGACTAGCAAATTTTTAAAATAAATTTTAACTTGATAAACAAGCGACGTCTTGCAATACAAGTACTGTAGTACGGTCAAGAAAAATGAAGACTTTACACTATCATTCTTTATTGCAGCTTAAATTAAAAATATGTGTACAAATTTCTTATGGGGAATTTCGCTTTGATATACGAGTGCTTTGAATTACAAGCACGTTTCCGGAACGAATTATGCTTGCAATCCAAGGTTTTACTGTATTTTCAAGTGGGGGAAATGTTTGCATGAAACAGAGAAAAAACTGAAGAGTCAAAGAAAATGCTGTAGTTAAAAAAAAAATAAATCTCCCCCCTTCCCATCAAGCAACCAAACGTACCACTGGCGATGCTAGTAACTTGCTTTAGAACGGGCTTTTCCATTTTTTTGGCGTAGAAAGCTGCGTACCATACTCTTAACTCAGTTCCCGGTGGGATGTCCCGGGAAGTAGTGAAATAAATATCATTATCGTGCTGGAAGGCAGTCAGGTTCTGATGTTCATATTGTTTGGCTGGTCTCACCATCATCATCCAGTTACAATAATCTTCATTAGAGGTATCAAAATATACTGGAGGCCCATCCTTCTGAAAAACCTAATACCCATGCAAATACCGAATATAAACTTAGTACTAATGTTCACCTAATAAATAACAGAACACACAAGAATGCAGTTCTTTTACTAGAGCATGCCCTGACCATGGGGTCCCTGCATTACTGTAGTGTCATGGGAGGAAACCATAAAAAACTGGCTCCTGTGACACTGCAATAAGCTGTAACATGAATTGGCCTTGGTTCTCATATCTTGGCCCTCATTCATTTACTTGGCCTGAGCAACCAGCAGATTTCTGCTTCATAACTGCTTATGTCATACTATATTCCTGCCTTTTGATTATTGCTTTGATTTATATTGCCTTGCCTTGCCCTTTCCCACCATATTTTTCACTCCTCCCTGACTTCAAAGATTTGGTGGAATCTTTACTATATCTTCCACATATCTGAGTATTGGTACTAATTACTCCCAGTAAGAGCACGAGAACTGCTCTGAAGATCCAACCAGTCCAGCACTATGTCCAGAACAGCCAGTCGGATGCCCCTGGGAAACTCAAAATCACATGGGCATGGAGACAGCTGTCCCATTGTTTAAGCAAAGCCTCTGGTCACTGAAGGCAGACTGCCTCTGAACTTGGAAGTTCTGTTCTTAGTAGTTACAGAAGCTGCTGTAGGCTGTGAAAATCTAGTTTGTCCAACAACCATGAAGTCCATTGTGTACTAGAACCTTGTTAAGTCTTGATTCTCCACCATATGATGACTTAAAACATCAACACATGTTGGTTGCCTGACTCCACTCTTTGAGTCAACAGATGAGAACTAAAATCAGATTTTTTTTGTCCTGCATGTTATACAAACAACATTATAGCTCCACCTCCTGGTAAGGAAAAGGATATTTGTATTTTTGTTTTGTGGCAACTTGTGGCAAGAGAAGGTACGGTAAATACATCTTTAGTCAATGGTGGAGCCTGGTTCACCATTTTATAGTGCCTTTACATTATCACTAACCTAAACTCAGTGTCATTGTACCTTCAACAGAAATGCAGACTCCTTTTCCAATTTGGTAACTCTCTTGGATTCAAAGGGGCCAAACTGGGTACGCTTGACCAGCTGAGTTACTGCAAAAACACCTTCAGTCCCATCTTCAAGCCGCCTGATCTCCAAGTTGGAAGGAAGGGATGATCTAAGAAGTGAACATTGTGAGCAAATCAGGGTGAAGCATCACTCCTCAAAGGAAAAATGGCTAATATCGGATTGTCTCTATAAACATCCTACAATGACAGAGCAATTAAAATAAAGGAAAACCACATGAATCTTCTTCTACACTATTGTATGATATGAGAACCAGTGTGGACAATTAGCTAAAGTGTTAGATTTAGAAAGCCTGGGTTCAAATCCCTCTCTAGTTATTGATGAGTCACTATCTCTCAGAGCCACTTCCAAAGAAGATGATTTTACTATAGGAACACAGAAAATGGCCTTATACTATGTCAGAGTATTTGTCCATTTAGCCCACTACTGTCTAGTCTGATTGGCAGGGAATTTCCAGGGTCCCACGTCACCTGCTACCTGATCATTTGAATTGGAGATGTCTGGGATTGAAACTGGGACCTTCTCCATACAAAGCATGTGCTTTATTTATTTATTACATTTATACCCCGCCTTTTTTCCTACAAGGAACTCAAGGCGGCTTACATAATCCTCCTCCTCCTCTCCATTTTATCCTCACAACAACCCTGTGAGGTAGGTTAGGCCGAGAGGCAGTGACTGGCCCAGTGTGTTTCATGGCCGAGCGGGGACTAGAACCCGGATCTCCCGAGTCCCAGTCCAACACTACGCCACACTGGCTCTACCACTTAGTCATGTCCCCTCCAGAAAAAACACCATATAGAAAGCACTTCCACGTTGTCAGGCTTTTCCCTATATTAAAGTTATTTCTGTGTAAATAATACAAAATCTGAAGTGACCCCGAGTCTCAAATTTTATGACACATTACCTCACATAGCTACTGTAAAGACAAAGGGTTGTATCCATTGGGTGGTATCCAATGTTGGTCTAACTTATGTCCCATTCATTTCAATGGTCCCATTCATTTCTAACTTACGGTATGTCCCATTCATTTCAATGGTCCCATTCATTTCAACGTCCCATTCATTTCTAACTTACGTTCCATTCATTTCAAGAAGGACCAGCATTGAGTACAACCCAAAGACTGTGATACATTATATATAGCAATAATAATTCAAACAAGTGTAACTAAAGATGGTTAGGTTACTTAATAAGCAGATCTTCATCCCAAGTTGTCTTTATTGACAATTTAGTAGCAACACCAATGACCAAAGAGAAAACTGGACTTGCTTCCAAATACTTCAGTCTGCTTTGGCCCAAATAAAAGCTATCTCCCCTTCTCAAAGCATAGACTTTCAAACAAGTCTAACTCGTTTAGAATCTAGTCCTAAACTAGATCATTTGTGAATTCCTTTTGTGCAGTCCACATGGTACAATTCACATGTTCCACTCATAACAGTTGTGATTAGCCCTATTTTTCTCCTTTACTGTGATAAAAGCTACCCTCTACCTCCAAGAAAAGATGAAGATAACAGGGATGCTCCAGCCATGAATTTCTGCCCCGGCTGACTGGACTAATTGGTAGCCCATCCTCACTGGCTACTTGGTACTGAAGAGAGTGGGAACTTGCAGCAGTAGTTTAGAATAGTTTCAGCAGATATTTGGATTAAGATACATGTGAACTTTCCAAGACCAGTCCAGGAGCATTCCCAGCTCAAGACCCAGCACCAAAGTCAAAACAGAAGGTCAATGAGAACAGAGGATTCCCCTTTAAAGCTCTGCCAATCTGGCTCCGTTCACTTTAAAAATAAACAAGCAGCACAGCAAAAGTTACGTACCTTGCCCTGCTTAACACAAAGGAGTCTTTGACGGTCACCACTGGACCAAGCTCTGGACATTCTGAATCATGATATTGATTACAATCTTCACACCCTAGAAATTAAAAAAAAGAAAAAGAGGAAGAGCAGTTTCCTTTCTCAGATCTTTCTCAGCAAGTAGCCATGGAGAAAATTCAACCCCCTCTCAAACTAATTCCAACTGCCGTGGTGTTTAATAAAACAGTGGCAACAGACCCAGCTGAATCAACAGTATATTTCAGCCCATCTCAAGGATAATCAGGGATAAATGGCACTTATGTTATCAGACTATAACCATATTGGAAAATATCCCAAAGAAAGTATGTTTTGAGTAAATGTCTAACCAAAGTAGTTTATCAGTAGAAGTGGAAGGAAGCCTAGAGCAAGAGAAAGCAGCACTTGGTATAATACATTTTGGCTAGAAAATAATTTTAACGCTCTTGGAATCAATGTGTACAAAATTGGATATGTTTTCTTCTAGATGTTATATGTACCGTACGTTACGTATTTGCAGCAGCTTCTGGCACATTATTCTGTAATAATGTCTCAAGAAAGTATAAATTAGCTCAAGTTATGTCTCAACACTGTTTAGAGCAAATTATGTTACAGCAACCAAGAGACATCACTTAGACCAGGGAAGAGCAACCTCCAGCCCATGGGCCTAATCTGCCCTGCAGAGTATTTGTCATGGCCCCCCTCCAGGAATCCTCCTCTGAAGACGAGTGTGACTCACCCAGGGCCCTGGACGCTCCTCAGGTGCAGAGTGCAGACACTGCTGCTCCAGACGGGGCCGACCGGGCAGCTGAAGAGCTGGCAGGCCCCTCTGGCATGACCCGTGGGAGTTCCCCAGCCCGGGAGGAGTCAGAATCAGAGCTGGAGATAGCGCAGGCCCCAACTCCCAGACAAAGGCGGGCGATGAAAAGGCAGGAACAGATGCAGGCCCCTCGACGCAGCGTCCGGCTGCAAACCAGGATGTTGGCCTTGTGAGGCTTTTATAATCAGCCTGCTGCTGAGGAGCTGCAGCTGTGGGACGGGCGTGCCCGGCAGCAGGCTGTAGAAAAGCACGCACTCACTAGAGCCTGGGTATTGGGAAACGTCTTCCGTGACTCTTGTTCCTGATCCCGGACCCTGCTCCTGAACCTTGCCTTGAACCCTGGACTCTTGGACTTTACTCGGACTGACCCTGACGACAGCTTTGCTTGATCCTTGGACTTTCGTAAGAACTTTACTGGCTAAAATCCCCGGACTGTTTGACTACGCTTTTCCCTGCTCCCTGTGTGAATTCCTTATCAGTCGGACTTGGCAACGCTCCCAGAAGCCAAGACAGCTGCTGGCTGCCGGCCAGCCTTAAGCAGGATAGTATTGGCCACCCTTTGATCAAAGAGAACATGTGGATCCCCCTGGACTCAGCCAAAGCTTGCAGGACCAGCTCCTGCAAACCCAGCCGACTCCCTTCCTGTGCTGCTCACAACCCAGTTGGGATGCAAGAGGCATGGGAAGGAGGCACCTGGCTTGTCATTTTCTCCATGCAGAGAGAGGAGAAGGGGAGTGGTGCATCATGGGAGGGGTGGGGCTCATGGCAGGGCCCTGCCCCCTTGATGTCATCCAAGCCACCAACTTGATCCAGGCAGGGCAATCCGGCCCCCGGACCAAAGGAGGTTGCCTGCCCCTGACTGAAAGCAGGCTCTCATGGAGGGGCATGAATGTGCAGGAGTGAACTGTACACACAGCCATAGCTTGACTGGCTGTTTTTGTCATAGTAGTTCCCAATGCTGAAGAGACAAGCTGCTTTTTAAACTGAACAGTGCCCTGTTTCTTTGGCAGGAGCTAATATGACAAACACAACCAGAAAAGTTCCAGCTGAATGTTCTTGTTTTCTGACATGCTTGCATTTCTCTTTTTTGGATCGATAACAGAAGTCCAAGCATACCTCTAATTGCTTTGTGTGGAAAGGAAGGTTACCTTCATATGTTACATCTGTACTAACACAGCTTACCCAGGGCAGTGAGCTGACATATCTCTGGGTACACAGGCAAACCACCATACCACCTAGTAGTATGGGCATTTACCCTGAATCAACAGCAGAGTGACAACAAAACATGGATTCTAAACCCTGGACCTTCGCTTTCAGACTTATACTACCGCTCCTCACTGTTCTGCTCCCTAATAACATTTCCTAGAGTCCTACTTCAAGTCAATCTGTAATTTATGAGTAACATTTCTGGCATCTGCCTAGTTTGCTTGTAACATTCAAAAATCTGGAAACTACTTTGCTTGCTGTTCAAATACAGAAAGCATCATAGCTGTCAGCAGTGCAGAGTCATCGCAACTGATCAGCACTGTGTGTTCTTCTTTTGCCTTGTGGGCATCTACAAAGCTATTAGCTATGTTCTCAGCATTGATTTATTGTGATGTTGCATGAAGAAAAAGCACAAACCAGCAACAGTTTCATTGCAAAAGTACAGCAATACCTGTACATAACAAATTGTATGGCTTGTAAAAGGAGACTGCTTGAAGTCATGGCTGCCCATGAAGTCAGTTGCTAGTGCTTAACACCCGCCCCCGCCCCCCACGTATAGCTAGCAAAGCAGGATTATTCAACACAAACTTCCCAAAGAACTGGAAAAAAATTACATTCTCCAAATTGATGCATCTGGAAACCTATCATACTCCTCTCTGGTGCCCCCGAATCTCTCCCATAGGTCAGAGTAGATTATAATTTTACCCAAATTATTCTCCTACATGTGGTGGGGAGCAAAAGAAAAATTTCAACCTGCCTGCCCAGTACGCCTGTTTATTTATTGATTTTATTTATTTATTCTACTTCTATACCACTTTTCTGGAACTAACCAAGGCAGTTTACAAAAAATTCAGAAAACAGAAAATCAATAATCAAATAAAGACTTAGTAAAACATAAAAAAACCCTTAAAAACCATAACAATTTAAAAAGCCAAATGAAAAATATATGTCTTGACCCCCTTCTTGAATGCAGAGGGAGTGGGGAGAAATCACAAATCCAAAGGGAGTGCATTCCAGAATTTGGGGGGAAAAACACAGGAAAAAGCCCTTTCCCATGTGCCTGATAAGCGGGCCTCTGCAAGCGAGGGTGTCTTCAAAAGGGCCTCTCCTGCTGATCTTAGTAACCAAGCAGGTTCATACTGAGATAGGCGGTCCCTCAGAGAACTCTGACACCAGACGCCAATGCATGGGTGTAACATTTAAAAGGGTATAAGGGTGTAAAATCCAGTGTGTAAAGGTGCAGACTGCAGTTGATGTCCCAGCTAAAATCTGTGAATCAACTGTGCAATCTGGACCTATGTGTATCCGATTTTATGCATGTTTGTGTTCTTGAACATCACGCCCATGCGGCCCTATGTGACAAAACCTCTCTCTGTTCCTTCACATCTTTCCTCATCTTTTCTTCTAAATTCTTTGACCTGGTTTGGACAGCACAACAGCCCATCTTGGGTTAATTAACCCTTAGGGTGCTGCAGCACCTGCCACTATGAATATGCAAACCACGCAGGGGTTGCCATGGCTTGTTGTGTTGTGCAAACCCAGCTGGGGAAGGTTATTGTGAGGACCAGACAACCCTCACAAAACCCACCATCTGTTCTAGGTTTATGTCAGGGTTATTTAACCCTCGAATGACCCTCCCTGGCTGAGTTCGCATGATCTGACAAGCCATGGGAACTTCTGGCTGGGGGTTGTATATTCATAATGGTGGACGGCACACACCGTGGCACCCCAAGGGTTAATTAACCCACGATGGGCTGCCGTGTCATCCAAACTGGCCCACTGTCTTAACCCCTCAGGTCTCATCCCCAAACAAGCCTAAGTCCATGTACTTCCATTTGGTCACATTTATGTCTTGCTACTATTGCCTCTCCCTCTCCTGTGCCGTTTGCCTGCTGTCAAAATGTGCAAGCTTTTTTGGGCAGGGATCTATCTGTTTTGTTTATGATATAAAACTTTATGTACATTGGTGATAATTTATTTAATAATAAATTACAACAATAATGGGAATGAGAAAGATATTGCAATTTAAGAAACAAAAAAACCTGAAACTGAGTCTCACACCCAAAGGAACTGCTAGACCACACTTATCATCCATGCCATCACCACACTGCTCTTCTTCTTTCTAGAGCGCAATTACCAGACAAAAACTTGTTAAAAGAAAGGGTACCTTCCATAAAAGTAGGCAAAACTGGTCCTTCCAGTTATGTACATGAAAGACAAATTAGCCATGGAATATTTGAACTCACATCAGTAAAACTAAAAAAAGAAGAGTTTTTTTAAAAAACACATAAGTGTTCTCCATAAACTTAAATAAACTATTAGGTGTCAATTAATTAGACATAAAAATGGAGCAGAATAAGATTCCATTCTGATATGTCAGTAGGTCATATCTATGATTCTATTACTCCTCCTTGAACACTTACATATGAACATGGTCTCCTCGTTGCCATCTTCAGCCATTTCCGAATCTGTCAAAGCAGAAGAGACACAGACATCAATCAAATAGTCAAGCACTTCCTAACAAAACGCTCATCCACACAGTTATAGGGGCTCTTATATAGCTGCAAAAATGCTATAAATGCCTTGTAGAGTCTGTGCGCAATCAGGACCCATGTTACATTCAATAAGATGTACATCTTGTCGAGGGGAAACTTCCCACTGGTGTGGGAATTATATATCGAACAGATGGAAAGCTTTTTAATCTCAGCAGGCTGAAAGCAAAAAGTAAGGTAATTACAACCTCCGTTGTGGAACTTCAGTATGCTGATGATAATGTGGTCTCCGCACATTCAGAGGATGATCTCCAAACTATCCTAAATGCTTTTGCAGAAGCATACGGAAAACTTGGGTCTCTCACTTAACATAAAAAACCCCAAAGTGCTTCATCAGCAAGTGCAAGCTAACCCTTTGGTGATGCCATCTATCCAGCTTGGCGGGACAATACTGGAAAATGTCGATCATTTTCTCTATCTTGGCAGCTATCTTTCTGTTACAGCTAACATCGACAGTGAAATCCAGCATCGTCTGAGCTCCGCAAGTGCCGCGTTTTCTCGAATGAAACATAGAGTGTTCGATTTTTGGGATATTTGTAAGAAGACCAAAACACTGGTTTATGAAGCCATTGTATTACCAACTTTATTGTATGCCTGCGAAACATGGACTATCTATAAACGTCACTTCCACCTCCTTGAAAGATTTCATCAACGTTGCCTCCGGAAAATCCTGCGAATTTCTTGGGAAGATAGGCGAACAAATGTCAGTGTACTGGAAGAAGCAAAGACTACTAGCATTGAAAAAATTATCCTTCAACGCCAACTTCAGTGGACCGGTCATGTTGTTCGAATGCCTGACTGCCGTCTCCCAAAGCAGTTACTTTATTCCCAACTCAAGGATGGAAAGCGGAATATCGGTGGTCAATATAAGGTTTAAAGATGTTCTTAAGGCTAATCTAAAAAAATGCAATATAAATATCAAAAACTGGGACGCTCTGGCCCATGAACGATCTAAATGGAGGTTGGCCTTTCACAAAGGTTCCATGGACTTTGAAGAAGCCCGAGTGCAAGGTGAAAGGGAGAAACGTGCTAAGCGAAAAGCACGTCAAATGAATCCTTTACAAGACCCATCTTCCATCTGGTAACCTGTGTCCTCACTGTGGGAAGCTGTGTGGATCTAGAATTGGCCTCCACAGTCACTTACGGACCCATCGCTAGAGTCTACACAATTTTCTTTAGAATTCTCCTCCTTTTAAAATCTCCTTTTTGTAAATTTTCTTTTTTATCCTGGAAGACAATCTTACCCGGTCACGAGTGATCGCCTGACTGACTACATTCAATAGGAGTTTTGGTACTTATTTCTAAAGGATGTGGATTGCACCTAAGGTTATACACAGAATGTGACCCATAAAACTGAAGTCCTATCACCCACTAATGTCCTTGCCTTACTACACACAATTAACTAGGAAATATGACACCAGCAATGATATCATGGATGACAATAAGCAGCCTCTGGTCTGGGCCCATTTTGTGGATTGTATCCAATGTCAATCCTACCTTGAATAGATCCATTGAAATGAATGGGACTTGTTAGACTACCACTGGATACAACCCCGTGATCTCTGGGTTTCTACCAGTATCTTGACTATCTCTGAACTGCAACACATTTGATTTCTTAAACATGTGCTGGGAAGCTCAAGTCAATCTCATGTGTGATTGTGAAGTGGTCCTCACTTGAAAAATAAAAATAAGAGCTATAAACCTACCTTTGTGGTTGCAAAGAAAAACATGGGACTATTGTATATGTAAAGAAGGGAACCCATATGACAAATTAAAGCCTCAAAACATATTGATTTGAAACCTACTGATTTCAAAGATAATTTCATGTGAAACTGTACTGAAGCTGTATACTGAACACTTGCTCTGGCTGGCAGGAAGGAACACACAGCTGGTTAAGAGGTAATATTCCTGCAATAGCACAAATTGCAAAGATTGTTGGCTCACTTTACCTGAAACATAATTAAGTTTGCTATCAGTTATAACCAACATCTACCGTAAATCATGTGAATCTAGGCATCACTTTGTTTATTGTTTTAGAGTTCCTCAATGGATATAAACAGACAAGTAGTAGCCATGCAATCAGACCAGATTTCCAAGCAGTTGTGAGATGGCAACATTGGTCTTCTTGCATGGATAGAAACTACAGACCACTTCACAGAGCTGCCATGGTGTAAGCTTCTAAGGGGCTGCCACATGGTCCCCCATCATCTGTTTGTGCCCTATATTTGTATGCGTCCAGAGGGATACTCTCTCTTATTGTATTTCCTAATATTTAGCCATGTATGTGCACAGAACTTGTGTTATTTTGGGGTGGCTTTTTTATGCTTCTACATAAGTCTTCTAAAAATAGAGACTGGTAAAACTTCTCAAATGAAAGTTCCTTCTAGCATTCTCCTTAACAAAACCACACAGTCGGTGAGAAGATTATTTTATTAGAACAGAGATATGCTTCCAGATGTTCTCCATCATGGTGTTGTGGGGGGGGGACACCATTCTGTAGGAAACCTGCATGAGCTTGAAACCAAACAACATCCTATGTGGAGGATCGTGTTCCTAGAACCTCAGTGAACCTTTACCCTTTACATTATGCTCTTTCACAGGAGTGGCTGATTTGTCAATATTAACCACACAAGAAGGTCCCTGAAGAACAAAAAAAATTTCACCAAAAATGTTGGTGAAAATATAGCATTAGGTAACAAGAATGTAAGTATTGTTTAAGTTTGGAAACATACTTCACTTCTCTGAATCATTTTTTATCACTTTTACTACATCCCAGTGACTGAAATCTGCCTTGATAAGTTCTTTACTTGTTTTGCTACAAATTTCACTATACATTCAACTATATGATCTAAGGAGGCTGAACTCAGATGAACTAGTTACACTAAGGGTACAATCCTATGCATATTTAGACAGAAAAAGTATTACAACTCCCACCATGCTTTCAGCCAGCCATGCTAGCTGGGGCATGCCGAGAATTGTAGGACCTTTTTGTCTAAATATGCAGAGGACTTCATCCCAAGTCAACAAATCTTATATCTTTGTCACAGTAATGGGAATGTACTGCTACTGAGGAACATGAAAGCTAAGGTAGCCTGAGAAAAGCCCCTTGCTGCTTAGAAGGGATAGACTGGGTTTGCACAACATGACTTGTTGTTTGTGTGCAACAAGCCACCTTGCCAACCCATGGCTTGTTGTAGGGGTTGTTATACCCACGATGGGTTGCCTTGTCATCCAAACCTCGGTGACCAACCCAATCATGAGTACAGGGAAGTGGTGAGCAAGCCACTCAGCAAGCCACTGAGGTTCTAGGAACACGATCCTCCACATAGGATGTTGTTTGGTTCAGCAAGAGCAGGAAAAACACCTTTGCCGCTCTTGCTAAGCTCGGCCAGGCCACCACCAGTGACAGCCGCCTCACAAATGCCCAAGGAGCATGGTGGAGCGACCATCACTGGATCAGTGTTCCCCGCTACAATTTTTCACTCCCTGCAACTTTTTCCCCCTGACCCTTTTTTGGGGGGGTGGAGGTGAGATGGCTTTTTGGGATCTCCGAGGTGACAGCCAGTCACAGCCCCTCCAAAGTGCCCAAGTGGCACATTGGAGGGGCTGCCTTTTAAAATTATTTGTTAAGTGCAAGAAATTTGCTCAACTATTTTGTTAATTAAAAAAAAACACTCAGTCTTGCGCAAGTGTGGAGGTGCGCACTTGCGGGGGGCCTGAAATGGCAAGCCTCGGCTGGACAATGTCCTGTGAGGTGTCTGCTGTCAAAATGCAGCAGGCACTAATTATGGGCATTGAACCAGAGAGGCTACAAATAAGTTTGTTTTACTTTGCGATCTCTTGACAGCTGTCAAAAGGCAAGCTGTCAAGGGAAAGCAAAGACGTGAGGGATCTTTGCTCGTGAAACGGGGTGGTGAGTAGATCAACCCCTTCACAGTGAGATCTTCTAGTTTTTTTGGTTGAACCTGACTGTTCTCAGACTGTTCTCAATGTCCTGCACATTTTCCACCCTTTCCCAAGACTCTAGGTGCTTGAGAAAGTAGATACACTAAGTGCAAGACACCCCATTTATGGGAGCACGGAGTTTTGACAGCTGTCAAAATTCAGGCTTCCTTTTAAAATGGGAGTTTTTGACAGGGCCAATAAGGTTTTTTTTTTTACAAGGATATATGCATATGCCCGTCAAAGAAAAAAACCAACCCATTAGCCCTCTCAAAAACACTGTGTTAAAAGGAGGCCTGAGTTTTGATAGCTCCTGTCACAACTAACAGCTCCTGTAAATGAGGTGGCTCGTACTTTTCCACCTTCCTGAGCACCTAGAGTCTCGGGAAAGGGTGGAAAAGGTGCAGGACACTGAGAACAGTCAGGTCCAACCAAAAAACCTGGAGGAACTTGCCTCCAGCGGGGAAAGGAGACAAGGCAGCTCTGCCAAGTCCCCTGGATACCAGGTGGAAGACCAAGGGGGAAAGGGCTGGGGGGGGCAACCCATGGTGAGCCCAATTGTCTGACAGGCACACTGTGGGTTCTTCTGCAATCAGACAAACCACCATTAGTTATTTGCAGGGTGGCTTAGCATTATGTGAGAACCCACCCATAGAGTCAGCTTACTTATGCCAAACTGAGCATAACAAAGATTCACTCATTCTACTTTTGGGGAACACAGTAGGTTCTTGGGATTTATGGTGGCAGATAATCCATCACAATCCAAAGAGTACAAATAACAGATTAGCGACAGCCCTCAAGTTTATATTTCCAAGACGGTCCTCAGTGCAAAGTAGGCTGTTCCCTCACAGATCCTCCCCTCCATCACTCACTATCACTTCTAATCCATCAATCTGGTCCTTTCAGAAACAACATAGATTTCATAGATCATAGAGTTGGAAGGAGCCTACAAGGCCATCGAGTCCCACCCCCTGCTCAATGCAAGAAACTGGAGGAGGGGTCTCCCATCCAAGTAATAACCAGGCCTGACCCTGCTTAGCTCTCCACGTTGAGCCAGCGTAAACCACAGGCCTGTATTTCAGTTTAATATGGTTTGTAGATAACTGTGATGGATAACAACAACAGAGGGGGTGAACATTTATGTTTATTTCAGTCTCATAGGAAGAAGGAAATTGATTTAATGCAGAAAAGCAAGAAGGCACAGGAATAATCATGGTACTTTTTAAGGAGATGGTTCTTTAAACAGGTTTTGGTTATGCAAAGACACTAACTAAAAATGGAAAAGGTTCTATGTTTCAATTATTGTTAGTAATCAATTTTAACTTGTTTAAACAAAGATTTTAATCCTGTATGCTGAAAATTTACTTGGAGGCATAAAGGATCCTGGCAGTTCAGTTCATCTTAATGACCTAGAATGAGCAAGTAGTTACTGTATCATTCACAAACTACTACTCCAGTGGGGCAGAGGTTTCTCCAAATAGCTTTAGGGTGCAATCTAATCAAGGTGCCCATAAGCCTCTGAACTCAAAGGATTACGGGCATCCTATGCAGAGTGGGAGGACCAGTAGAGGCGATCTTCGCCTCCCAGCTCCTCTCGCTCTGCATTTTTGCTAGACTGCCATTTTCGAAAACAGCCATCTAACTGGGATGCTTCGGAAGGGGAGGGAAAGAGGCAGCAGAGGACACAGGATACATCGTACCCTGGCCTCTGCCGTCTCCTCCCCTCCCGATCCCCTGGAAAACTCCCTTTACCCCCTCTCCGAGGTCAAGTTCCTGACCTAAGAGAGGCAGCCAGTGTGGTTCTTCTCACCCCGGTTGTGGGGGGCGGGGGGGGAGATCGGAGTGCAGGTTCCCAGCTCCGAGCTCTACCTCCCACCTTGGATCTGGGAATCTGAAGTATCCTATGGCGGTCATAGGATTGCTCCCTTCAGGACAGAAGGAATAAGGGTTGCTTCACAATGTTTTGTGGCAGAAAATGTGTTTTCCAGTACAGGTTTGCACAGTGGATAGTTACAGCGAGTCATGGTTTCCTGGCATAGTGGCACATACACCCACATTAACATTACTTTGCCTCAAAAACATTGCCATTTTGGACTGACAGGTAAATGGTTTTATTTTATTTCTTTATCACATTTCTATACCACCTATGAGCTAAAGCTCTCTGGGCGGTTTACAAGACAAAGCTTAAAACCATAATATACAAGAACATAGTAAAACATAATATTAAAACCTTATGTTTAAAGCAGAATAAAACCAATGGAGTAAACCAGGGTAAAAGCCAGCAGCTGTGCAAAGATCTAAAAATGCACTAACACATTTTTTAAAACTGAAGGCCTAAAAGCCTGGGAAAGTAAAAAGGTCTTCACCTGGCACCTTAAAGACCACAACATAGGCACCAGGTGAACCTCTCTGGGAAAGCCATTCCATAATTGGGGTACCGCCTCTGAAGAGGCCCTCTCCTTAATAGCCACCCTCTTCACCTCATTTGGCGGGGGCACCCAGAGAAGGGCCTCTGAGAATGATCTTAGGGTCCGGGCAGGTATATATAGAAGGAAACGATCCTTCAGGTAACCTAGCCCCAAGCCATTTAGGGCTCTGTAAGTTAATGCTAGCACTTTGAATTTGGCCCAGAAATGGGCTGGCAGCCAGTGCAGTTCATAAAGCACTGGTGTAATATGATCATATTGGCCAGACCCCATTAGCAATCTTGTGGGGACCAGCTGGTATATTTTGGACCAGCTGAAGTTTCCACACTGTTTTGAAAGGGAGCCCAATGAATAATACATTGTAGTAATCCAAAGGAGAGGTTACCAGAGCATGGATCACTATTTTAGGTGAACATCTTGTGTGACAAGGAAAGTTGCCCGTAGCCTGTTAAACAAAGGAGTGACGGGTTCCAACATTTGGAGCCAGGCTTTCCCAAACATCTGCCCCCACCCTTGTGTAAACAGACTTTGTATCACTTCTTGAATCAGGAACCAAGACATTGACTGAAATATACATCAAAGTGTAGATGCGGTCTATCCACATTACATTGCTTTTAGCAAGAGGAGTATGCTAATGCACATTTAAATGCTCTTCACCATCCAAGTTCAGGCACACATTTTAAAGCATGGCTAGAGCAGACCGAGGCAATGAACCTTTTAAAAAACCCAACTGAGTACATGATCCATGTAGGACGGGTGGAGAACTTGTGGCCCTCCAGATGTTATCCAACTACAACCCCCATCATAGGCCACACTGGCTGGGGCTGATGGGATTAATATTCCAATAACATCTGAGGGGGCACAGGGTTTCCCACCGTGACATAAGAGGAGGAGGTACAGAAGATGGGAAGCCAAGAATGAAGATGTAGCTGGGGATCGTGGAAGAATGCAGAAAAAGAAGAATGCAAGAAATTCTCTTTCTTTTGACTGAGGCCAGCTGTGTGGATCAGGAAAAGAATGGAACTGTGTAAGCATGAGCACACTAATTAACAGTGGGGCAGAGCAGAGCCTGGGAGGAAGTGGAAGTTTGCTGCAGTAGAAATGGTTTTACTTTCCATATGTAAAGGTTTGCTAGTCAATTCCACATTTTTTAAACAGTGGCTGCCCCCACCTTTGTCACATGAATTTTCAGCTGGGATCATATTTTCCTTTTTTTAAACAGAAGCAAACTCAATACACATGCTCCTGCAAGACATGGCTCCTCTTTTACTGCTGTCAAGAAGAAACTAGTGCTGTGAGATCTAGGTGCCAGTGTCAAATTCTGAAGAGGAGTACTGGCACAAAATGTCTTTTAATGCTAGGTATAGACCTTTTCCTTTTTATTTGTCCAGGCCTTTCATATCTTCTACAGAGCAAGCCTATCAGGTCTACTCAGAAGTAAGCACCATTTTTTAATAGGGGTGACCTAAGTGGGTATAGCCTAAGCATATTTCCTGGGAGAAAGTACCACTGAACTCAATGGAACTTACTTCTGCGTTTAATAGCATTTACTCTCAGTTAAGTCGGTACAGGATTGCAGCTGTAGTCTGTTACTCTGTTTTATGATGGTGTTGCTGCTCTGCTGGCATTTGGGGTTGGATCCAGTGTTAGTCCTACTCAGAGTAGACCCAATAAAATGAATGGGACTTAAGCTAGACTAAGATGGGATACAACCTGGGCAGCTCTATCCCATGTGGGGTGTCTACAACCCTCCGAACCCAGAGGATTACAGGTATCCTATTGTGGGTGGGAGGAGCCCAGCAGATAGGATTGCTGTTGCACTCCCTTCGCCCTCAAAAACATCTAGATGGCCGATTTCAGCCATCTAAATGCTTTATACCTCCTCCTGAGAAGCCGAGACACCGCCTGTATTCTATGGAAGTTGGTGGTGCCTCGCTCCTCCCCTCCCCACCCCCGGGAATGCCCCCCCCCATGGGGGAGCCGAAAATGGTCTCCCATCTTCAGTTCCCAGCCGGCGCGGAAAGAACCGCGCCAGCTATGAGGTGGGGGGCGGGCGCTCAATGCTAGAAGTTCCCCACTGCAACCTTGGAAGGGATTTCCGAGGTCACAGTGGGGAGCCCAAATTATCCTATGGCCCCCTAGGCAAGGTCGGAGGGCCACAGGATTGTGTCCTAATTATGTAATTCCTATATTTTAAAAAAATAATATAAGCTGCTCCAGGCTGAAGATTGTCCTATTATTACCTTTTCGTAATAAATACATTTTTACAGTGTAGATCAGTTGGGTAACAATGGTCTCTTGTCTAGGAGCCTATAAAAAGCTACATTTGATTATTCTAAAAGGGGATTAGACAAATTTAAAGAGAACAGGTGTCTCAATAACTATTAGCCATGATAAGATAAATGGAACCTCCACATTCAGGAGTAAACCTCTGAAGACAATATGCTGGGATAAACAATAGAGGTGACCGTGCTACCTTCACACTCTGCTCTGAGGACTCCCAGAAGCATCAGGCTGGCCACCCTTGCAAATAAGATGCTGGACAAGTCAGTTCCTCTGTCAGGCTCAAAACAGCCCTCCTTAGTTCTCAACCTGCTACCAGCCCTGGAGAAGAAACAGAAATTGGCTGGGGGAGGGAACCAACTGATTTTGACAGTGCATAGCCCTCTACCCCAACCTCCTCTGATGTCACCTGAGTCACCCACAATTTGTATTGCCTTGCTTCATCTTTCTTTCTCTGACATGGAGTTAGGCTCTCAAGCTTAGCTTTGTGTCAGAGAGAGAAACATGAGCACATACCCCATGTGAGCCAAATGACAGCAGAAGGGATGAGAGGAAAGGGGGGGACGGGACACTGAACTATACAAGTCTGTGAGTGATGTCATAAATCAACACGTTGCCCAAAGCGTGATTAAACCTAGATAAAGTATTTCTAGACTTGTGACATTTCTAACCTTTTCAGAATGGCTTTTTAACCCCACCCCCTTTTGATATTTTTTAATACCTTAATTTACTTCCCAGGGACTCAGGGCCAAATTCAGATATACTGTAGAAACTGATGACACTTGTTGTACCATCTTTATTTTATAAGAATATACATGAATAATCACACTGACATCAAGGCTACACAATTGCAGAAATGGCACCAGTCAAATGAACACAGGTCTAACTTGCACTAATCTGCTAATTGCTACATTGTTCTTCAGGCAAAACAGAAGAGGAAGCAGATCTGATAAAATACAAAAAGAGGAGTGTCAGAAGAGCCAAGCAGTGACATCATATCTGAATACAGCTGAGAAAACCTAGGCAGTTGACACTGAGCAAACAGTCTAGCACCAGTCCCAAAACTGTGAAAGACTTAGTAGAAATAAACATGTACAAGTATTTGTATGATTAGAGACAGCAGCAAATTTGATTTATTTACATCAGTAATGGTGGGGAAAGATACTATGAGCAGATTAACAAATAAACCTATACCTGAATTTGTACAAACAGGTTTTTGTTTTACTCACTTATTTACCATTGTTGTCTTAATTTTAATTCTATATGGGATGCATATTCTGAAGGGTCTCTGGCTATCTTAAAGGGGCCTATAATGGCCAAACCCCACTGATTCCAGGAGTGTTTTAGGACAATAATTACAATGTTATTCATGCAGCTTGGAAGTCAAATGCATTAATAACCAAGTATTTTTAATAAAATCTATTTGACAAACATGCCACCCCATTTACATCTAATATCAAGGGTGGATGGAATGTGCTTTACTAACATCAGCAGTAGGATGTGACAATCCTATGCACACTTATCTGGGAGTAAATCCCATTGAACTCAATGGGGCTTATTTCCAAGTAGGCATGTCTATGATCCCACCATAAATGTCCTATGGAAATAAGCATTTTCCCTTGCAAGCCATCCCATGGCATCAGACTGAATGTGTCACCATAAGCCAGAGAACAAACGTATTATTGAGAATAAAAATAATAAACTTCAACAGCTTGAAATAAAAGCACAAATCCCCTGCTAAATATCAGAGAACTACTTTTAACAGTGATCCTGCCCTTAATTCTCTTCTTCCTGTTCTTATAAGCCTTCTTATGATGAGGTGTCTATTGTTATTTTTGTCAACAGTAAAATGCAGCCCTAAATATAGGCAGCTCAGAAAACACCCCCAAACAGCACAGACACTTTGGAAGCATCTCTACTGAGAGCTCTTTTCTCAAAACCAGTTTAATTTAGTTTTCACATTATATTTGCATTTACTTGCAAACATAAGATACAGCCCATGACACTAACAGTGCAATCCTATACATGTCTTCTCAGAAGCAAGTCTCATTGAATCTGTCTGCATTTACCTGTAAGGTAAATGGGTATAGGATTGCAGCCTAAACCTGTATCTTAAAAATGTAATACAGAGGCAATTTATGCCGTCGTGCAAATCTGCCTGGCTAACAAGTCTGTGCCAGCCTCTCCAAGTCACAGGAAGAAATGTTCAACAGTACTCCTTGTAAATAAATGGAAGATTGGGAAATGCAAAACCTGATTTAATCCTAAATTTAATATTAAAAAGTCTTAAAGAGTCACAAGTCCCCTATCATCAGCTACATATTCTAATACGATGTCTATTTCAGTCACGCTGAATGAAGAATGCTAAAAGGGCATGTTTAGTTTAGTTTTTTAAATCATCTTTTCTATGCATTTTGCTAATGTGTACGTAGGGAAGGCAATGCGCTTACAGAAACAGTTGTCAGTTACTATGATGAATTGCTTCACGTAAATGAAGCCCGAGAGGGTATGATCTTGTGTATGTGGCATAAAAGGGTCGAAGAGCCAGGCCCCTTGGGTGCCAGAGCGCCACTTCCTCGCAGCCTCCCACTCGGTATTTGATGGGGGGGGGGGGGGGAGAACCCTTGCCCTGGACTCTGGAGCTCGCCTCCGCCCAACTTTCCCCAACCTGGCACCTTCCAGACATGTTGGACTACAACTGTCATCAGCTGAGTGATGGGAGTTGTAGTCGGCCCCATCTGGAGGGCGCCAGGTTGGGGAAGGCCATCCCAGGCCGTCGCCGTACTGAGCCTTTACACGCCATTCTCCAAGGGAGCGCCTGCCTCGCCGTCCCTTCGCCAGCCGCGTGAGGCACGGACGCGGTGACAAGGAAGGGGCCGTGTCCTCTCCCTCCCTCTCTCTCTCTGCCTGGGAAGGCCGAATCCCGTGGCTCTCACTAGCCCAGCCACGAGCGCTCCCCACAAAGGCCGCCGCTCCTCCCGTTCCCCTCACGCACAAGCCCAGCTGCGACCCCTCCCAGGCCTGGCGCGGGTTTGCGGGAGAAAGAGCGGGAGGCAGCCCAGGACGGGGGTGGCGACAGGCAAGCCGCTGCGCAGGGAGCAGGAGGAAGAGGCCGACTGGCTGGGCCGGGCCGGGGATCCGGGAGCGGCTCCGCCGGGTTTTGCCTCGGACCCGCCTCGCCCCCTCCCCGGCGCGCGCGGCCGCTGGCGGCTCCTGCCTGTAACAAAGAACAGGCGGCGTGGAGGAGGCGAACGCGACGGAGGGGAGGGTGGAGCAGGCGGCGGCGCGGCCGGACTGGGGGCCCCGCCACGCCGCCGCGGGCAGCCCCGAAAGCGGGAGGAGGGTCCCGCGCAAGGAGCGAGGGCAGCTCCCGGCAGCAAGGGAGCGACGCGCTGCGAGGCGGGGATTTGCATTACCTGCCTTTGGAATGTCCGCACCCGGATCGAGTCCGGGCTCCAGGTTCCGATCCGAGCCGGAAGCTACGCGCCACCGGAAGCTGGCTCGCGACGTCCGCAAGGCACCATGGGAATGGTAGTTCAGGGTTGAGGGGGCTCCTTGAGTCCTGGGTAGTCTCCAGCAAGTGGATGGAAAGCGTGAGAGCCGCTTGCTGAGCTGCGGCAGTGGCAGTGGCAGTGGCAGTGGCAGTTCTGCGATAGCAACCGGTGGGGACACGGCCATAAGCCGCACACACATGGCATGGCTGAGCACGGGTGAAATTCTGGGATCAGCGCAATGGGTTGGATTCAGACTTAGTCATACTTAGGGTAGACCCATTGAAATGAATGGGACTTAAGTTAGAATGGATCTACTCTTAAGTATGGCTAAGTCTGGATCTAGCCCCTTATCACTGCTTAGTTAGCCTGTGTTAATTACAGACTTCTTGACACCCACTCCCAATTTTAAAACACATCCGGCTTTTCTTTTAAAGACTAGAAGTGCTGCGTGACAAACTTCACAGGACTGCGGCCACGTCAAAATGCACATGATGGATTGGATGCCCAAATGTGACCTTGCAGCAAAATCTCGCTGCAAGGCATTCAGAACTACGTTTGAATAGGCTTCCCAAGTTGATTGAAAGACTACAGTGTACACACACACACACCTCCGTGGAGTCTGTTGAAAAGTACTTTGCGCACAGTGCCCCAATGGGGTGCTGTAGTATACCCTTTAATGCATGTACTGGTGCATAGCGGTAACAACCTCCCAGCTTGCCCTGAGCCAATAGGCTTTTCCTATTGCTGCCACAGGCCAAAATGATTGTGGGGGTCAGTGAGCAGGAAGTAACATAGGTAACAGCATCTGCTGAGGGGGGCTATCAACTGAAACCCATATTATGCCCCATTTATTAAGCCAAACCACATTTTATATCTTTATGCAAATACACAGACCAGCTATTCCTGAAATCTGATATTTCGAATAGACACCACAAACTGTCCAAGGACAAGCTTGCCACATAAACTACATAGAAAGTTTGTATTGTTGTGTGTTCTCATTTTCTCAACAACTGTATTTCTATGAATCAGGTGGTAAATTATTATAGGATGATAGTCACAGAATGTCAGTGTTAGAATGGACCAATAGGCCAAAACACCCTTCTGTAACAGGCTAGTGGCAAGATTTGGGTATGAGGGGTCATTGAGATTTGCAGTGACAGAATTGCTCACATCTTGATTTCTGCACATAATGCAACAGTTAAGGTCCTGGAAATTAAGGTGGTGGTCCTAAAATTCAGACCACACAGTGCCACAAGCAACAGAGAATATACACGCTCTCTCCCACTTCACACCAGCACTAAAGCCACTGCACTCTTTTTACAGCATTCTAGAACTATCCTAATAACTGACAGACAAAATGCCCTACCTTGAATGGTTACTTTAGATATTGGTCTGGGTACCTATGTAATAAAAGCTCAAATGAAGGGAACACAAATTGCACCAAGTTCTCTATTATGTAACCTAAGCCTGCACAATTTGTGACCCAAAGTGCCAAATGCAGCCTAGTAGGTAGGTATGGCATGGCATCTTCACACGCACCATTTTTGCAGTCCTACGCAGGCCTCAAAACTAGCAAGTTTGATCATGCCCCATGTAGGCCACTATACATGGTTGGTGAGCTACATTCAGCTTGTAGGTCACTGGCCTAACATGAGGTGTACAAGCCATAATCTCAGCTGCAATTTTACTTTTTCACCCTTCTCTGGGTGGTTAGATGTTCTAAGGCAGGTTAGATGTTCTAAGGCCAGTGTGGCGTAGTGGTTAGAGTGTTGGACTGGGACTCAGGAGATCCGGGTTCTAGTCCCTGCTCGGCCATGAAACTCACTGGGTGACTTTGGGCCAGTCACTGACTCTCAGCCTAACCTACCTCACAGGGTTGTTGTGAGGATAAAATGGAGAGGAGGGGGAAGAGGATTATGTAAGCCGCCTTGGGTTCCTTGCAGGAAAAAAGGCGGGGTATAAATATAATAAATAAATAAAATAAAATACAGCATTTATTTCCCTCTGAATAATAGAGCCATGAAGATTTAGGGCTGCATGTGATACTTGTTTTATTTAGAAAAATGCAAGCATAGTATAGTAGAGGCAAATTCCAACAGGAGTTGCCTAGTCACTAATTCTACATCAGATTCCTAAAGTCGCTGTTGCAGGCCCCCAGGGCTACACACTAACTCCAGCTGAACTCTTGGCTCCCAATTCAGAACTGCAAACTGCTTTTCTTCCTTTTCCCACCTTCCTGCAGAGCACTGGTCTCAGACTACAGGTAAATTGCCTATTCAGAAAACTATCCAAAGTGTTAAGAAACATTAGCATGTTTGGTCAGGTCCCTGCTCACCCATTCACAGTGATCAAGCTGACCAAACTCACACCACCACAACACATTCCCAGAGATTTTTTTTCACCCTGTGAGACCTAAAGTCAAATTTTATTATTTTCAGAACACAATATTAATAAAAATGTCAAAAAGAAAGTAATGCGTGAAGATTCCTGTGGGACAGGGGGTGGGGGGCAAACAACATCTTCATTTTGTTTTAAAGCAGCAATGGAACAATTCGCAGGGCAGCAATGCTGGGAGAGAGAATTTCCTGATCTAAATTGTTCTCTCAGGTTGTTCTTTGGCCTGCAGAGGGAAAAAATACAATTGCATTCCCTGCACCCCACTCTGCTAAGTTCACAAAAATTACTTCACAATGAATTAATGTTTTGAAAATCAGATCTAGAGATACACCTTTCAATACAAAAATAAAATGTTGGTGGGTTCCATGCCCCCTCCCTGAGTTTTGATTTGCACATGCAAGTATGTTATAAGGAGGCAACGTTGATGAAACCTTTCAAGGAGGTGGAAGTGACGTTTATAGATAGTCCATGTTTCGCAGGCATACAATAAAGTTGGTAATACAATGGCTTCATAAACCAGTGTTTTGGTCTTCTTACAAATATCCCGATCCTCGAACACTCTATGTTTCATTCGAGAAAATGCGGCACTTGCGGAGCTCAGACGATGCTGGATTTCACTGTCGATGTTAGCTGTAACAGAAAGATAGCTGCCAAGATAGAGAAAATGATCGACATTTTCCAGTATTGTCCCGCCAAGCTGGATAGATGGCATCACCAAAGGATTGGCTTGCACTTGCTGATGAAGCACTTTGGTTTTTTTGATGTTAAGTGAGAGACCAAGTTTTTCGTATGCTTCTGCAAAAGCATTTAGGATAGTTTGGAGATCATCCTCTGAATGTGCGGAGACCACATTATCATCAGCATACTGAAGTTCCACAACGGAGGTTGTAATTACCTTACTTTTTGCTTTCAGCCTGCTGAGATTAAAAAGCTTTCCATCTGTTCGATATATAATTCCCACACCGGTGGGAAGTTTCCCCTTGACAAGATGTAAAACCATGGCAATGAAAATGGCAAATAATGTTGGGGCGATAACACATCCCTGTTTAACACCTGATCCCACTTTAAATGGAGCACCATGAGAGCCGTTGTTGTCCAAAACCGTTGCCGTCATGTTGTCATGGAGAAGTCGCAAGATATTCACAAATTTATTGGGGCATCCAATTTTCATAAGGATAGTCCAGAGAGCTGTACGGTCTACAGTATCAAAGGCCTTAGCCAGATCGATAAATGCCATATAAAGGGGTTGATTTTGCTCCCGGCATTTTTCTTGGAGCTGACGTGCAGTAAAAATCATGTCTACTGTCCCTCTAGAGGGGCGGAAACCATATTGAGTTTCAGGGAGGATCTCTTCTGAAATAGATAGAAGACGGTTTGCGAGAATCCTAGCAAATATTTTACCTGCGGTTGCCAAGAGAGAAATGCCCCGATAGTTTCCACAGTCTGTTCTATCACCCTTCTTAAAGAGGGTGATAATTATGGCATCCCTGAAGTCTTCTGGGATCTCTTCTCTTATCCAGATTTTTTCGATGAGTTTATGAAGATGTTGTACAAGTTCGGGGCCCCCTTCTTTAAAGATTTCAGCAGGAATCCCATCTGGTCCACTAGCTTTGTTGTTCTTCATTTGATTAATGGCTTTTTTTACTTCATCCAAAGTGGGGAGTATTGCAAGTTCCTCTTTAATTTGTTTTTGCGGGATTTGTGAAAAAATCTCATTATCCACCTTAGATTTACGATTTAAAAGGTCATAATGATCTCATTTTTTGATCGGGTAACCTCCCTTGTGGACTGTGGGAATGCTGTGGACATTATATACCTGGACTTCAGCAAAGCTTTCGACAAAGTGCCTCATGATATCCTGATTAGTAAGCTAGCTAAGAGTGGGCTAGATGGAACAACTATCAGGTGGATCCACAATTGGCTAAAGAATCGGACTCAAAGAGTGCTTATCAATGGTTCCTTCTCAAACTGGGGAGAGGTAACGAGTGGGGTACCACAGGGCTCGGTCCTGGGCCCGGTGCTCTTCAACATTTTTATTAATGACTTGGATGAGGAGGTACAGGGAATGCTTATCAAATTTGCAGATGACACAAAGTTGGGTGGAACAGCTAATACTCTGGAAGACAGAAACAAAATTCAAAGTGACCTCGATAGGCTGGAGCGCTGGGCCGAAAACAACAGAATGAAATTTAACAGGGATAAATGCCAAGTGCTGCACCTAGGGAGAGGAAACCAAATGCAGAGTTACAGAATGGGGGACACTTGGCTCAACAATACTACAAGTGAGAAGGATCTTGGAATTGTGGTAGATCACAAACTGAATATGAGCCAGCAATGCGACGTGGCTGCAAAGAAGGCAAATGCAATTTTGGGCTGTATTAATAGAAGTATAGCTTCCAAATCGCGGGAAGTGATAATTCCCCTTTACTCGGCACTGGTTAGGCCTCATCTTGAGTACTGCGTCCAGTTCTGGGCACCTCACTTTAAGAAGGACATAGACAAACTGGAGAGGGTTCAGAGGAGGGCAACAAGGATGATAAAGGGACTGGAAACAAGGCCCTATGAGGAGAGACTGAAAGAACTGGGCATGTTTAGCCTTCAGAAGAGGAGACTGAGGGGAGATATGATCGCACTCTTCCAGTATTTGAAGGGATGTCACACAGAGGAGGGCAAAGATCTCTTCTCGTTCATCCCAGTTTGCAGGACACGGAATAATGGGCTCAAGTTACAGGAACCTAGATTCCACCTAAACATCAGGAAAAATTTCCTGACTGTCAGAGCAATAAGACAATGGAATCAACTACCTAGGGAGGTGGTGGGCTCTCCCAGTCTGGAGGCATTCAAGGTGCGGCTGGACAGACATCTGTCAGAGATGCTTTGACCTGGATTCCTGCATTGAGCAGGGGGTTGGACTCAATGGCCTTGTAGGCCCCTTCCAACTCTACTTTTCTATGATTCTATGATTCTATGATAATAATGCTCTTTCCAACGCAGTGCAATAGACTCTTTGTCTTTTAAGAGTTTGGTGCCATCTTTTGATTGTAAAGGGTTTGTACCATAGGTTTTTGGTCCATAAATGGCCCTTGTGGCCTTAAAAAAGCCCCGTGCATCATGAGATTCTGGAAGAAGCAAAGACTACTAGCATTGAAAAAATGATCCTTCAACGCCAACTTCAGTGGACCAGTCATGTTGTTCGAATGCCTGACTGCCGTCTCCCAAAGCAGTTACTTTACTCCCAACTCAAGGATGGAAAGCGGAATATCGGTGGTCAATATAAGAGGTTTAAAGATGTTCATAAGGCTAATCTAAAAAAATGCAATATAAGCATCGAAAACTGGGAAGCTCTGGCCCATGAACGATCTAACTGGAGGTTGGCCTTTCACAAAGGTTCCATGGACTTTGAAGAAGCCCGAGTGCAAGGTGAAAGGGAGAAACGTGCTAAGCGAAAAGCACGTCAAATGAATCCTTTACAGGACCATCTTCTATCTGGTAACCTGTGTCCTCACTGTGGGAAGCTGTGTGGATCTAGAATTGGCCTCCACAGTCACTTACGGACCCATCGCTAGAGTCTACACAATCTTCTTTAGAATTTCCTCCTTTTATCCCGGAAGACAATCTTACTCGGTCACGAGTGATCGCCTGATGATGATGATGTTATAAGGCAGGTTTAACAGTCTATTCTTCATTATGATTTACATGTGCATTTGCTTCACCTTACATGTTTCATATAAGAGGTAAGATGGTTCTTGTAAGATGCAACATTGTGTCCAATAGTCATTCCGCCAATAGGCAGAAGCGAGGGGGCATGTGCTTCTCCCAGGGAGATGATGGAGGGAGTTCTGGGGTGCAAAATATACCACTGTTGAGCGGCAGAGGCTGGCAGAATGCTAGGGGCAGGCCACGCCAAGCCAATTTAGGGGGACAAGGGATCGATGCTTAATACCTATCTCTTGTCCCAGGCCTGCCCAGAGCCAAGGGATAACTGGGGGATGTGTGGCTCCTCCCCCCACCTTGCGTTTGCTGTTGTGCAATGCCAGGTCCGTGACCCAAAAAACATCTCTCATCCATGACCTGATCCTGGATGAGGGTGCGGACCTGGCATGTATTACGGAAACCTGGCTGGACGAGGCCGCTGCTCCAACTCTGGCGGCCTTGTGTCCGGCTGGTTTCTCATATGCCCAGCAGCCAAGGGTTGGGGGACGGGGAGGGGGAGTGGCTGTTATCTACCGGGAGTCCTTGGTCCTTACCAGACTCCCTCTCCGGAAGACCAAGTTTATTGAGTGCATGTACTGGAGGTTGGGTCCAAAGGGCAGTCTGGGGATTCTGCTCGTGTACCGTCCACCCCGCTGCACGACAGACTCCCTGGCCGAGGTGCTGGAGGTGGTTTCTGATGTGTGTGTGTTGTCCCCCAGGCTATTGGTGCTGGGGGACTTCAACGTGCATTCGGGAGCTGCCCTCACGGGGGCACCTTGGGACTTCATGGAGACCATGGCTTCCTGGGAGCTGCACCCTGTATTAACTGGACCTACCCATGTAGCCGGTCATGCACTGGACTTGGGTTTTGTGTCTGGAGAGGGGGGAAATGATCTGGAAATCAGGGGTATATCCACCACCCCCTTGTCATGGTCAGATCACTATCTGGTGGGGTTGGATCTCTTGGTGCCACAACCCCTCTGCAGGGGTGAGGGACCTATTAGGATGGTCCGCCCCAGGCGTCTTATGGATCCGGATGGATCCCTGAACGCGCTTGGGGAATTGGAGCACACAAACAGTAGCTCGGTCGAGACCCTGGTGGACGATTGGAATGCTGCAATCACCAGGGCATTAGACCAAGTTGCCCTGAAGCGCCCTCTTCACCTAAACAGAGCTCGCGCGGCGCCATAGTTCACTCCTTCGCTGCGAGCTCTGAAACAAGAGGTGAGAAGGCTAGAGCGCCGATGGCAAAATTCCCGCTCCGAAGGCGATCAAACACGGGTTAGAGCTGCAGCTTCAGCCTACCGGGTGGCGGTGAAGGCAGCAAAAAAGAATTTCTATGCTGCCTCCATTGCGTCTGCGGAGTGCTGCCCCAGGAGGCTGTTCCAAGTGGTCCGGAGTCTGGTCGGTCCAGTCGCTCCGGACCCAATGGAACAGTCTAAAGCCTCCTTTGAGGCTTTAGCGAAGCACTTCGCAGATAAAATCGGATTAGGAGTGGGATATCGTGCGTCGTGGATACAGGGAGTGAGCGGGAGGAGGCCAATGGCAGACCGGTTTTGTGGGATCGGTTCCGGCTTCTTCCTTCTGATGAAGTGGACAAGGTGCTTTAATCTGTGAGGCCGACCACCTGCTTGCTTGATCCTTGCCCGTCCTGGCTCATCATGAGCTGTAGGGAGAGACTGCGTGAGGGGATCAAGGCGGTGGTGAATGCCTCCCTCGAGGAGGGAGTGATGCCATCAGCCCTCAAGGAGGCAGTAATAAGACCGCTTCTAAAGAAGCCCTCCTTGGATCCCCAGGATTTAAACAACTTTCGCCCAGTCTCCAATTTACCATTTCTGGGCAAGGTGATCGAGCGGGTGGTGGGTGCTCAGTTGAAGGCACACTTGGATGAAGCCGATTATTTAGATCCATGCCAGTCGGGCTTCAGGCCTGGACATGGGACGGAAACGGCCTTGGTCGCCTTGGTGGATGATATGAGGAGGGCTTTGGATAGGGGCGAATGCTCCTTTCTAGTCCTCCTCGATCTCTCAGCGGCTTTTGATACCGTTGACCACGGTATCCTCCTGGACCGCCTGGAGGGCTTGGGCTTGGGAGGCACTGTATTGCAGTGGTTCCGGTCCTTCCTCTCTGGAAGGTATCAGAGGGTAGTTCTCGGGGAGGAGGCTTCGGACCCTCGGCCGCTCACTTGTGGAGTGCCGCAGGGTTCCATCCTCTCCCCGATGTTATTCAATATCTACCTCAAGCCGCTGGGAGCTATCATCAGGAGGTTTGGGGTGCGGTGTCATTAGTATGCGGATGACATGCAGCTCTACCTCTGTTTCAAGTCCTCACCGAGGTTGGCCGTTGAGACCCTGTCCAAGTGCCTGGAGGCAGTGGCTGGCTGGATGGGAAGGAACATGCTGAAGCTGAACCCCGACAAGACCGAGGTACTTCTGGTGGGGGACAAGGGGAGGTTAGGGGATGTTGACCTGGTGCTGAATGGGGTACATCTGCCCCTGAAGGACCAGGTCCGCAGCTTGGGGGTCATCCTTGACTCCCAGCTGTCCATGGAGGCTCAAGTGTCCGCTGTGAGCCGGGCGGCGCTGTATCAATTCCATCTGATACGGCAGCTGCGCCCCTACCTTCCTAATCATCTGCTCCCATCAGTGGTTCATGCCTTGGTCTCCTCTCGCCTAGACTACTGTAATGCGCTCTACGTGGGGTTACCCTTGAAGATGGTTCAGAAGCTACAGCTGGTACAGAACGCGGCGGCTCGCCTGGTTAAAGGCAGCCGCCGGCAGGACCACATCACGCCAGTGCTGAAGGATTTGCACTGGCTACCAGTTGCTTGCCGAGCCGAATTCAAGGTGTTAATTTTGACCTTTAAAACCCTATACGGCTCCGGTCTAGTCTATCTCAAGGAGCGTCTCCAGCAACACCAAGTGGGCCGCTCAACAAGATCTGCCACGGACGGCCTTCTCCTTGTCCCTTCAGCCAGAGCAGCTAGACTGGTGCGAACAAGGAAGAGGGCCTTTTTTGTGGCGGCCCCCGTACTGTGGAACTCTCTCCCGAGTGACCTCCGCCATGCCCCCTCTCTGCTGAGCTTCCGCAGCTCATTAAAAACCTGGCTGTTCAGGTGGGAATATGGGGTGGGTTAAGGTTTTAAAATTTTTATACTGTTTTAAATGTATTTTATTGTTTTTATTCTATGTACATCGCCCAGGGTGGCCGGTTGCCGGCCAGATGGGTGATTAATAAATGTAAATAATAAATAAATAAATTCCACCAGTGTAAAGCTTCAACCACTTGTGGAAGTTCTGGGTTGTGTCCACTGTTAGTCTAATTTAAGTCTCATTCATTTCAATGCATCTACTCTAAGTAGGGCAAAACATTTGATACAACCCTGTTTTCAACCTTGCACATATGTAAAATCTAATACTTTGATTCCACTTGCACATGCCACTGCACAAGCTGTTTCACAACTCATTACAATTTCCTTAGACTAGAGCAGTGTTCTCCAACCTTGGGTCCCCAGATGTTTTTGGCCTACAACTCCCAGAAGGCCCAGCCAGCATAGCTGGGAGTTGTAGGCCAAAAACATCTGGGGACCCAAGGTTGGAGAACACTGGACTAGATGTTGCTTGAGCTAGTTCTGGTAGCAGTGCACAAGAATTAGTGGAACACTGCCAGCTCTTGTACTTTTTCTGCTAGCCTAATTTTGAATCCAACCCATAGTAGCCAGATGAACTAGTTGAAACAAACTTTTTCTATACATAGGGTTTGATCTAGAGTTGCACTTAGTCATTACTTTTCACATTTATTTCAATGGGACCTAAATGCAATTAACTTAGTCTGGATCTAACTCATAGTAAATTTAACTCATAGTAAAGATGGACAATGCAATCCTAGATATGTCTAGTCAGAAGGAAGACCCATTGAGCTTAATGAGGCTTATATCCAGATAAACAGGACTGCATCCTTAAGTCTCTGACCAGACCTGCTGGTTGGCTATCCACCAAGAGCAACAGGACTTACTTTGAAGGACTGCTGCCTAACATTCCAGTCTGATTAATGTATTCAGCCATTCTACTTTGCACTCATCCCACAATTCTTAAGATTTACTGATTAGATCTTTCAAACCCCAGCCATATTTTCCTTTGTGTTCTAGCCTGTTCTCACATCACCCTATCTGGGCTATGGGAAAGGAGATGCCTTGGTACAGAGCTTTACTCAATTTTACTTGCTTCTAAAAGTGGAGTACTCTTGCAGGTTGAGAGTAGTTTTGCCATCATTAAGTAAAGAAGCAATGCAAGTTCTGCTCTTGTGTGGTGTAGCAGGGTAGAGCACGTCCACCATCTACATAAAATAGAAGACTTTAAACAGGTACACAAAATGGTAGGTACAGAGGAAGTTATGAAGTCACAACACTATTCAGCAGTGCCTATGCTACAGCCATGGTCCACATAAATCTCATGACAGCAATGAAAGCAATATAACTGCAGGGACGGGAAGAAAGAATTGCTTTTTGTTATTTGAAGGCTGGAAAAATGCAATTTTCTTGCCATATAACCAACTTGAAAATTTATCCATACAACACCTGAGTAATGTGTTAATATTGAAGAGTATTTGGATCCTTTGCTAACTACTAATTACTACAGTCGGAAATAGTTGTGTAGCTAAGGGCCAGACTGAACATTCTGCTAATTATGCATAGTGTAGCTATGCATGATTGTTTACCTTACTCTTGTGTAAGCACATGCAGCCCCATGGCACTCCACCAAGACTTTCTTTTTCTTAACACTGCCCCCCCCCCCAGGGAGGAAAAATTTCAGGGAAAAATGGGGGGGGGAGGTTTAACTCCCCTCCCAGAGCACCCAATCAGAATTAGGGCCACACACACTTACACAAGAGTAAGGAAAACTATCACATAGCTACACTATGTGTAATTAACAGAACGTTTAGTTTGGCCCCAATTCCTAATGCGGAGCAGGAGGGGAGCACTAGACTATATTCCTCACCTTTCAAAGTAAGCAGTACAGTGGAAAACATCTGATAGAATACTGAAAAATGTAGTGTCCCATGTGTCATCAAATGATATTTGAGGCAAAATCCACTGGAGCTTTTGCGAAACATTTCTCATTTATATCCTATTGAAATGGGAAGTAATTACTGAGGATATCCTATTCATTTCAATGGAACTTGAGCAGAGATGTTTCCTTCCGATAACTTGTATCTGTGGGGTGGCTAAAGAACTATCACTTTATATATACTTTAGTTGTGTAAAACAACCTGTGCCTTATTCTTGTGTAACCTTAAAAACAAACATTTATAGCCAGGATATTATCCCATCCCAGTGCCATGATGCTGCGTAATCCCATTTCTTAAAGAAAGACAAACACAAACCATTTATCATACCTTAGGTATTTTTTCTCTTTAAAATCCAGTAACACAGTTTTAAGACTTTAAAATAATATATTTTTAAAATGTCTTCAAGTATTTTAAGAGATAGAGCAGCAAGTCCATTTCATTTTAGACAGTTTCGCATTTCAATCCACTTATGTGCCAACATCAAGCCATACAATAAAAGTCATAAATGAACACATTTACTATCCAATCCTCAATTCATTTACATGGAAGCAAATCTCACTGATTATAATAGGCCTTAATTCCAAGGAAATGGGTCTAGGATCACAATCATAGTAGGGTCTAGGATCACAATCATAGTATTTATTATAAAAATGAAATATTACATGTGTGTAAGTTAATTCTCTAGCCACCAGTCTATAATAGGTTTTCATAATAGAGGCTAGAACTTGCCCAATATAACTTGTAATTGTTGCTTCATTTCAACAACCTGTTTTTGCATATTAGACTTCAGAAGACTGTATCCAAAACACAACTGTAGCTTATTTAAATCACTGTTCTATACCAGGAGCAATATCACGTATCCAAACGAACTCTGTTTATTTATTGGATAAAACACCATGGTGGTATTAGTACTAGGTTTTGCTTGAAACAGAGCTTGTTTCTGTAGTCCAAAATCAAGCCACATATTCCAGAGCAAACCCCCAATAAAGTCAGAATGGAAAGAAATGGGGAGTACAATTTTCCCTTGTTGATAATTTAAGAAGCAAACCATTTGAAAACTTAAAATACATGCATCTCTTAACCTATTTGATTCAAAAATGAAACTGAGAAAGAAAAGCCTGGAAAAGACTGAACATGCTCTACATTATGTAGAGTCTACATAATGTTATTCTTCATTTTGCTATGAGGGAATACATTTGTCTAATAAGTTGTAGGCTCCCCAAGGTAAGTTGCAGCATTGGCAATGTAGTTTCCTCATATCATAGAAGAACATGAATTTTTAAATAGTTTGTGAGCACATCAGCTCAGAACATAAAAATAGGTTTTATCATGATATATACACAGAAAATTAAAATTAGATTCACAATAAGTAACTGCATACGTTACTAGTTTGTATGGTTACTATCTATCAAAAGCAAGTCTAATTTACACAGGTTTAGCAATTATTTTATCAGGCTGCCCTATCCAGCATTTCATTCCTCCATAAACATTCTAAGGCTGCAATCATGTGCACTCTTGCCTAGGAGTAAGCCCCATTGCATACAGCAGGATTAGTTTCTGAGTAAGTATGTCTAAGACTGCACTGTAAAGGTGCAATCCTATGTATGTTTAGACAGAAGGAAGTCCTGGAATGCCCAGCATCCTCCAGCCCACATGGTTGCCTGGGGCATGCTGGGAGTTGGAGGACTTTTTCTGTTTAAACATGCATAGGATTGCACCCTAAATGTATTTCCCAATTCACATCCTCTGGATCAGGATTCCTTACTCTTTTCACTTAACCCCCACAACTCAATACCCTGTTTAAAATTTGTATTGCTACTCTTCTCCATATTATATTACTTAAAAAAAAAATGCATCCATGATATGCCACTGTTAACATACATTCATGCAGACAGTCGTCCACTATTAACTCCCTAGTATTCTTATGCTCATTTCCAAGTTAAAAACACATTTAAAACCTGATTTCTAGAAGTAGTGTTTTAGACCAAGGTTCACTGATTTCAATGAGCTCATTTCCAAGTAAGCATGGATAGGCCTGAGGCCTTATTCTCTGCACCTTAAAATAGCCATAAGGGCTTCCTCCACCAATTCCAGGTCCATGCTTTGTTGTCCAGCTTCTTCCATGGATCGCAGCATTAGTGAATCTCATTAAGCGTAGGAGAGTTCATATTTCTGTAAACAGTTGCTCGTGTACAGGTCATATAATTTGGCATGTACTAGGTTTTATGCATATGGTTCAACTGATGTGCCATTCAGTTTGCTCTTGCCCTTGAAGAGAATTTTCTTGTGTAGTATGCGTGTTAGGGTTCCCCCTTTTTTCTGAGTACCGTCAGATGCAGGCTGCTGTAAGTAGATGAGGTCATTATGTGACTGGCTCATTCCTGGGTCTTTCTGATGGTGCCTTCGGAGGAAAAATAGCTTTGCACTCTTTTTAAATATTCCACCTGCAATAGTGAAAATGGAAAAATGTTTTAGATGGAAACAATTTCTTAAGTTAACTTTATTTGAAAGAGTGATATTCCCTAAACACTTGACACATTTTCAATCCAATTCCATATTTTATTTATTTATTACAGTTCTATATTGCTCAGTAGGCAAAGCTATTATTATCACTGTTTCATCAGCATTTACTACAAAAGCAGGAAAAAAATACTACTAAAGCTAGATTTTAGTCAATGTACTAGAGCACCAATGGTAATACTTAGCATTTGAGCGCTTAACGCGCTTCAACTCAGTAATCCTTATAATAACCCTACAAAGATGGGTCATTCTTGTTCTCTCCACAGGGATGGAGAAGCTGAGGCTAAGATAGTGGTTTTCCGAAGTCAGTTAGTTCAGTGCCCTTCTGGCTCACTGCTTGTACATTTAGCACTAAATCACTACTCAGAACTAGCAATTGAAATATTCCAGTAGCAGTTTGCCTGATGATTATGTGCAAGTGTATTAAATCAGTAGTAGAATTTCAGAGCATTCCTGAAAATAGAATAGAAATGCAACATGCAATTATTTTCCATCAAAATAGAATTGCGAGACAATGGTACAAATCTGAGACAAATTTAAATCATGCAAGTGTAACTTTCATGCAAAAAAGTTACCCATCTCTAACAAGCTTACATATGAATAAAATAGTGAAGAAAAAGTTTCCTTGTTTTGGTAAGGTGAGCCCTCAAGTGGTAAACATTTCTCAGCTGTCTCTTCAGAAACAAGAGACTTGGCCTTGCCAAAGTTAAACACCAAGTCCCATTGGTTCCAAAAGGTGAGCTAGGCATATTTTTAAATTTCTCCTTTAGTAATTAAAGGAAGTTCATGGTGTTTAGCTTTAACTGGATCATGTCCCTAGTGACTCGAGCTCCAATTATAAGAATATTAAACCAGGAAATAAGACCTACTAAACTCAGTAGGTCTCACTACAGGGTAAACTGGCTCAGGATTGGACAAAACACATTTGATGACAGTTGTATTAATTTATCTTTTTAAGGCTATGGTATCTGGAGTAAGTGTTCACTATTACTTTCTGGAAACAAAATTTTCAGGTTTCTTTTATTTCCATAATGCATTCAAATATATTTAGTAATTCAGGTATAGACAGACAGTATAACGTATGAGAAGTGGAAAAGGAATAAGTGCAATGACATCATCCTATTGGAAGAAAGAATGAGACAATGAATGTTTTCTTTGTCATATGGCTTTATGCATTGAGATACGAAGAGGTATCTCACAACAATGGAACTGTGATTCTAAATGAAGGATTCCCTTTAGCATGTTAATGCTAGGTTTTGCAAATATTGTGCTTATATGAATAAATAGTATGAGTGAGTTCTAGGGAGAAACAAGCTGTTCTATAATGCGTTACAGCTCCAGTGTAACTTAGTTTAGAATTCTCACCCAGAAGAGAGCTTCCCCCTCCCAAAGCTATTGCTTATTTGCATATGTTGAACTGTGTGCAGTATTTTTTACCAGAACTAAGCTAAAAAGTAGCAAGGGTAATAAATGGCCAATCCCATTTCAAACCCCCAATTCAGCCAGGATTGAGAATATCAAGAGTTGTTCCCTCTTCCTTCCTCTGCCTCTCAGTCAATGTAAGTATCTCTGTGGCTTCTTATCTACCATACTGAGCAACAGTACTCAGAGCCGGAATACCAAGGGCCTGTTCACTAGCTATTCATTTTAGAAGTCCTTTGGAAGTCTTAAAATCAAGCCATGGGACCACATACCAGTTCTTTATCTTATCTTGCTGGTAAAGCTATTTTTGAGTTTTTAGCGGGGTGGGGGTGGGGTATGGTTTCTGCCCCTCTAGAGGGACAGTAGACATGGTTTTTACTGCACGTCAGCTCGAAGAAAAATGCCGGGAGCAAAATCAACCCCTTTATATGGCATTTATCGATTTGGCTAAAGCCTTTGATACTGTAGACCGTACAGCTCTCTGGACTATCCTTATGAAAATTGGATGCCCCAATAAATTTGTGAATATCTTGCGACTTCTCCATGACAACATGACGGCAACGGTTTTGGACAACAACGGCTGTCATGGTGCTGCATTTAAAGTGGGATCAGGTGTTAAACAGGGATGTGTTATCGCCCCAACATTATTTGCCATTTTCATTGCCATGGTTTTACATCTTGTCAAGGGGAAACTTCCCACTGGTGTGGGAATTATATATCGAACAGATGGAAAGCTTTTTAATCTCAGCAGGCTGAAAGCAAAAAGTAAGGTAATTACAACCTCCGTTGTGGAACTTCAGTATGCTGATGATAATGTGGTCTCCGCACATTCAGAGGATGATCTCCAAACTATCCTAAATGCTTTTGCAGAAGCATACGAAAAACTTGGTCTCTCACTTAACATCAAAAAAACCAAAGTGCTTCATCAGCAAGTGCAAGCTAACCCTTTGGTGATGCCATCTATCCAGCTTGGCGGGACAATACTGGAAAATGTCGATCATTTTCTCTATCTTGGCAGCTATCTTTCTGTTACAGCTAACATCAACAGTGAAATCCAGCATCGTCTGAGCTCCGCAAGTGCCGCATTTTCTCGAATGAAACAGAGTGTTCGAGGATCGGGATATTTGTAAGAAGACCAAAACACTGGTTTATGAAGCCATTGTATTACCAACTTTATTGTATGCCTGCGAAACATGGACTATCTATAAACGTCACTTCCACCTCCTTGAAAGGTTTCATCAACGTTGCCTCCGGAAAATCCTGCGAATTACTTGGGAAGATAGGCGAACAAATGTCAGTGTACTGGAAGAAGCAAAGATTACTAGCATTGAAAAAATGATCCTTCAACACCAACTTCAGTGGACCGGTCATGTTGTTCGAATGCCTGACTGCTGTCTCCCAAAGCAGTTACTTTATTCCCAACTCAAGGATGGAAAGCGGAATATCGGTGGTCAATATAAGAGGTTTAAAGATGTTCATAAGGCTAATCTAAAAAAATGCAATATAAACATCGAAAACTGGGAAGCTCTGGCCCATGAACGATCTAACTGGAGGTTGGCCTTTCACAAAGGTTCCATGGACTTTGAAGAAGCCCGAGTGCAAGGTGAAAGGGAGAAACGTGCTAAGCGAAAAGCACGTCAAATGAATCCTTTACAGGACCATCTTCTATCTGGTAACCTGTGTCCTCACTGTGGGAAGCTGTGTGGATCTAGAATTGGCCTCCACAGTCACTTACGGACCCATCGCTAGAGTCTACACAATCTTCTTTAGAATTTCCTCCTTTTATCCCGGAAGACAATCTTACTCGGTCACGAGTGATCGCCTGATGATGATGATGATGATGATGATGATGATGGGGGTGGGGTGGGGGTGGTTGTCTGTTATTTTCATGGTGGCTTAAACTCTTTAATGACTTGGGAGATGGTGGTTTGGGGATGGGGGGGGGGAAGGTCGACTATGACAAAACATGAAAATCTGTATCCTGTATTTGGGAATTAGCTGGAGTCCAACACAATTATTGGTATTTATACTAGATGTTAGCTTCTTTCTCTTTATAATAGACAATTAATCTAGATTTTAAACTGTCAACCAAGTTTTGAATTATTACACCAATATCATCAATTTGGGGCAGGGGTGAATGCAAAACAGTCATGTGAAAAACCTTTTATTGGATCATATCTACAGACTTCCAGCTGAGAAGAGGGCTTATTTTGGGGCACTAGGATTTAGTCTTGTAACCCATGATCAGACACAGAACAGCCCCTGCTTGAATATGCAGCCCCTGCTTGGGGTTTGTCATGTCTTGCAAACCAGGCAAGCATGGGTTATGTGAGGATTAAACAACCCTCACATAACCCATCAGGCACCACAGCTCATCGGGAGTTAAATCCAAACCCGGTCAATGAAATGCCAATGATAATTGTAATAGAGCCTGAATCATGTGCAGAACCGAGTACTTTCCCTTCACCACTAACCAAGCCAAACACATCTGGGATTGGATGGAAGAACTTCCAGGGTAGCCTTCCATGCTAGCTGGGAATGATGGGATTTGCATCAGGAGGACACCAAGTCAGGGAAGTCTGTTCCCGTGTAAAGGATATGGTTGTTCAGGCCAGCTTGGGCCCAATCACCTCTCATTTAATAATTTGTTGCCAGTTCTCCGTTTATAAAAGGATAAATCAGGAGGACAAGTCATGCAAGAAAAGGTTCTGTGAGCACAATGAGAAAATTGATCTATGCAGCAGGAGGAAGATTTTCCCCCAGTTTCACTTCTTTTGGCTTTTTAGTTGGGTATTAATATCAGAGTACAATATATATTTATACTGCATCACACATGAAGGGCACACACATATAGATATAAATAACTGCTGCCCCCTTTAAAGAATGTGTGGGAGCCAAATCCCTTTAATTTTCTGTTTTTTCAAAGGGGAAAGTTTATATGCACACACACCTTTAATGTACATAGATTGTGTGGACTGTAGCCTAGAATGACAAGTGTTTTGCAAGATCCACATTCTAAGCTATATGTGACGGTAACAGCCCTATGTCTCCTTATGCAGGTCTGCCTCAGTCTCATCTGAAAAGGGTGGGGGTGAGATTGAGAGTACTGAAGGGGCATGCAGTCAGAAGGTGCTGAATCCTCCCCCCATTGCCATCAGTAGTGAAGCTAGGGCTGAAATTTACGACTCCCTAAGCCCAGGGGTGGCCCAAATGACCATCCAGGGAGTGGCAGGTGATGGGACAGTGGCAAACAGACCTTGCATCAGCTCCTGGGCTGGCATGGGCATGTTTGAGGAAGAGGGCAAAAGCAGCAAGCCAAGGAAGGGTTCAAGCACCATCCATGTGCTTTTCTGGCACTTTGTCACATACCCCAAAGCCCCCACTTTAGATGTTATTGGGGCTGATCTATATTTGAAGAACCAGAATTGCCACCATCACATCTAGTTTGGGGCCTCAGATGGAACGTTATTGCATATGAAGGATTTACAAGTGAGAGCCAGTGTAGCGTAGTGGTTAGTGTGTTGGACTGGGACTCAGGAGATCCGGGTTCTAGTCCCCGCTCGGCCATGAAACTCACTGGGTGACTTTGGGCCAGTCCCTGACTCTCAGCCTAACCTACCTCACAGGGTTGTTGTGAGGATAACATGGAGAGGAGGAGGACTATGTAAGCCACCTTGGGTTCCTTGCAGGAAAAAAGGCGGGGTATAAATATAATAAATAAATAAAAAATAAATATAGGTGAGAAGACAAGGGGTTGTATCCAACCTTGACTGCCCACTCTGCAGCCTCCTTGCACAGCTCCAATTTGCTCAGGAGGGTAGATGGATGCTCTGGAACAGATCTAGAAGTTGTGTGTGGGGGTCTACAGGGGGTAGGAGAACAAGGGGAAATCCTGTTGTGCGAGCGGAAGTCTGCTCGCATGACATTGGATTTAAGCCAATTACTCCAATTTTCCAGAGGAAGCTTACTTTGCATAGACTAACAAGTTTGCAAGCTAAGCAGTCTTAAAACTACAGTCTATTTTAATAACTATGTCTATGAGTATGTTTTGGAGGGGAAATAGGCATAGCAAAATGAGAAACAGAAGCAAGTTTTTAAAAAGGTTTCATTGTTACATTAAGTGTCTCACAGTAAAGCTACAGGCTCTTAAACATAAGACAGAAATAACTTACTATGTAGGCAATTAATTCTGGCTGTCATAGTGGTTCACTTATGTTTATAAAGATAATCGGTAAGAAAGATGAAGTCAGAAATATAGGTAGGAGGCAAAAAGATTCAAAATATGCAAATAGCAAGTTATACTGAATTTTGTAAAAACTACTTAGAACCTGAAGTTGTGGGCAGTATCCTGCACAGCACAAGAGCTAATGTAAATTGCATTGCACTAGTATAAGTCACTCTAGCGCAGTGTTCTCCAACCTTGGGTCCCCAGATGTTTTTGGCCTACAACTCCCAGCATGCCCCAGCCAGCATAGCTGGGAGTTGTAGGCCAAAAACATCTGGGGACCCAAGGTTGGAGAACACTGCTCTAGCGCAATACCAATAGCACGGGCTGGTGTGATGGGTATCCCTGGAAAACCCACCATGCCAGCCAACACTATTGGCATTGTGCTAGAGGTCACTTATGCTGGCTTTGTGTTTAAAATGTTACATATTTGTCAAACTATTTTTCCTTATAAAAAGACTAGTTTTCCAATTTAAAAAACTTATTGAACTTTTTAAAACTAAGAGCAAAAAGAACGGCCACTTACACTGTAATGCTATCACACACACACACACACACACACACACACGTACACAGTGACACCTGTAATTTTTTTCCTATCAAAGCTCACAATATGAATTTTTTTTCTCACATGAGTGACAGGTTATCTCCTTGCATTTTGAAGTTCTGTTCTTAAGACTGCTTCTCATACTATGTTGTATGATGTCACATACCTTCTTAAAATTAGTGTTACAGGTCCTTTATTTTAAACTGTTTGCTTCACACATAACGCTAACCTGTGGTTTCTTGAACCCATGGGTTGTTGAATTATGAATTTTTGTGATGTGTGAACCCAATTGCACCAACAAACCATGGTTTGTTAACTATGAACAACCCAGAAGGAGAACCCATGGTTTGTTGTTGAGTTGTAACTACAACCCAGGGTTTAAACAAGTTCACATGTGAACCCAGAACCCTGGGTTGTTTCGCCAGGCTACAGAAGCGGCGGGCAAGAGTGGCAAAAAAAAAACCCAGCCACTCTACATGCCAGTACTACAGTGCCACAAAGACTTTTGGGATACAGGGAGAAAATGGGTGAAGGAAGAGGGAAACAAACACCCCAGGGCCTGAGGGGGAAAAGCCCCCCACAGTTTGATTGGCTGCTAGACACACCCTGGGTAGGACAACAAACTATGGGTTCACCATGGGTTAAATAAACCACGAGTTAGCGTTAAGTGCAAACCAGGTCATTGTGGGGAATTTTAATTAGTATTGGGTAACAGTGATATGTATATGTTGCAATTTTAAAAGACAATGCATAGCATTCTCATAAGTTAACTTACAGGGTACAGTACCAGTACATATTGCATAATGATAATGGCTTGAACACATTGATCTGGAACACCTTAAAGGCTGTTCTTTAGATCAGAAAAATTAGAATGTGCCTGTAGTATCAGTGCATTATTAAGTACAACTTAAACCAGAGAGACAAATCTGTGGAAGTTTTACAGGAACTACTCACTGTAGAGGAAGACACAAAGACAATGGGGAACTGTAAAAAAGGCTTATTCAAATACGCACATCTAAAAAGCTGGATGATACATGCAAGTATCATCCTTAGAAGCCATTTTATGTAGATACTTTTGCCAAGACATACTTTCAAGTGTGCCACCTTTGAATGAGGTGCAGCCGATGATGATGATGATGATGATGATGATGATGATGATGATGATGATTAATTCAATTTATGAGTCGCCTTGTAGCTGAAGCTCTCAGGTTGACAATTCTCGCTAGTTATAGGGTACAGTGCCAGTACACACTGATTTTAAGTCAGAGAGATGAAAGAACTTTGCACAAAATCTTTGTGTGTTGAAAACTCCCTTTTATTTACATATGAAAGCAGACTGTGGGTGCTTCCAGATGGAGGCATTACCAATTAGAAGGCATTATGCAGCTATTCTGTCTTTTTCTCCTTAATGGATCTTCTATGGTAAGAAAGAAGACAGAAGAAGTGGTAGGAAACACGGGAGGGGTTATGAGTGGAAGACAACAATGTCTGGCATCCCTATAACATTCTGTGAACATGGTAGGGAGATCATACAATAAAAGCCTTGTTTGGAAGCACCAATCATGGCAACCAGAACAGTGGAGCAGTTGAGGTTTTAAAGCTTACTTGTATCATTACATTCTTAAAGGTCAAGAAACTGTTTAAGAAAATAACTTATTATAGACAAACCTTCAAGAACAAATACTATACCTTTGGATTTCTTCACAGTTCCAGATTCTGAGATGCTTATGGAGCTCCCAGACATCTGATCACAGTCTTGGTCTAGTACTGCATTGTTGTGCCATTGCTGACTACTGTCATCTATGGTCCAGGCATCATGGCTATTTTCCTGGGGGTCTTCATGGGCAGGAATGGTTTGGGATGGAGATAGTGATAGTTTTTCATCAGAGGGGGACTGTGCGAGAGACCCTTCAACACTGGAAGTGTCCTCTTGTTTATATGAGCCATCCATGGCTGCTGCGTAGTCCATCATGAGTGCAGCTTCGCTATCCTGAGATAAATTAGTCTGGAACAGTAAAAACAGCCAAGACACAACTGGTTGAAAACAACTGCTGGAATCCAAAGAGGTACTTAAGGCATGCTCAAGCCCTTGTGGGATTGTTTTTTTTACTCTTCCCCTGCCCCCACCTTCTTGTTTTTGAACAGGAGATCCTTCTGTCACATCATGATCTATTATTGAAAGTCCTGTTGGTTTCAAAAGTGGGTTGCCACGTGGCCTTAGTCACTGGACTGGAGCAACTCACAACTTGCAGGAGTGCTCACAACTTGCAGATGTCTTTCTTCTATGAAACCCTTAAAAGTGCAGCAGCTCTTAGGGTGTGGACCTTGGCACCCTAGCCAATAGATTATTTGCCCATTCTCTTCCATCCTATCAATAACACATGGCATCTCCTATCCTAAGGACTATATGAGGTTTCATCCCAGCCTGTCTCCTTGGCCCTTCCTGTCTTCAGCTACCTGCCTCCACCAGCCATCACGTGATCAGTTCCCTGCTTTACAGGCCACTACTTACTCCTCCTACTTCCTTTAACCACCCCAACATCAACTAGACTCCCAAGCCCAGCATCCCTCCATCCTCTTGCGTCCTTAGGTTTTCCCACAGCCCCCTTCTCCATTAGCTCCTCCATTCCTCAACTGTCTACTTCTTCCACCAACCCTTTTATCATATTTCTGTTTCTCAGACCACTTGCTTAGACCACAGATAAAAGGAAGTACTTCTTTACACAGTGCATAGTTAAACTATGGAATTCACTTCCACAAGATGTAGTGATGGCCACCAACTCGGATGGCTTTAAAAGGGGATTGGACAAATTCATGGAGGAGAAGGCTATCAATGGCTACTAGTCCTGATTGGCTATATGCTACCTCCAGTAGTAAAGGCAGTATGCCTATGCATAGCAGTTGCTGGGGAACTTGGAAGGGAGGGTACTGTTGCACTCATGTCCTGCTTGTGGATTTCCTGTGGGCAGCTGGTTGGCCACTGTGTGAATAGAATGCTGGACTAGATGGACCCTTGGTCTGATCCAGCAGGGCTCTTCTTATGTTCTTATGCTCTTTTCCTTGAGCCATCTTGTTTTTGGGCTCTCTCACCCCTCTTGGGATCTCTTCAAACTTATCCTTCTGATCCCTGCTCACACCACTATTCCAATGAAGGATTTCCCCAGCCAAACTTTCACTTCCCTCATAGAGGCTGGTTGTTTGAATTAATTATAGTGCTGACAGCTTCATTTTCTCAGCAGAAAGAACATCTATGGTATCATAGCAGCACAGCCAATGAATGCCAGAGGCTTCACTGTTGCCACAAAATCCCCTAGGGCATTGCAACACAGATTCCAATAATGAGATTAGTAGAGGTATCAAGTGCAAGCATGAAGCGAAGCTTTTATTAGAAGAGCTGTACACAGTATTTCACTGACACAGCATTTTCTCTTTACCTTTTGGGAAAAAGAAAGTCCAGTACCTATGTTGCAGATTCTAATTTTTATTTTAACTTTAGTGCAGTGAAACACAGTCTTTTACTACTTTGTATGAGAAAACTCTAGCAACAGCCAATGCGACATTTCTGATGCTTCTAGCATTCAAAAAGGATGCTAGCCTTTAAGTGGCTGAGAAAAATCCAGTGACTGGGTTTGCACGTCATGACAACCCATTGTAGGTAACTAGCCATGGTGGGTTGTTGTGTCGCGTGAACCCAGAACACTTTTTGGGCAACAAGCCACACTGCCAACCCATGGCTTGTTCTTGTGCGTTGTTAGACCCACAATGGATTGTCATGTCATCTGAACCCGAGCAACCAACCCTGTCGTGGGTCCAGGGAAGTGGTGAGTGAGTCACTCGGCAAGAGCAGCAAAAAACCCTTGCCGCTCTTGCCTGGGCCACCACCAGTGACGGCTGCTCCACCAAGAGCCCAAGCGGCACTTCAGGGTGACTGTCACTGGCTCGCTCTCCCCGCCCCACTTATGACCCCTTTTGCAGTCACCATGGCTACCCCCGCCATTTTTCTGGAGATCACTTTTTGCGATCTCCGAAGTGACAGTGACAGCCCCTCCAAAGTGCTGAAGCAGCACATTGGAGTGGCCATCACTGGTTCGCCACTGTTTGTTTGTTTTATTTGTTGTATTTATGAATCGCCCATCTGGCCAGCAAACCGGCCACCCTGGGCGATGTACACAGGATAAAATACAGGATAAAATACATTTAAAACAGTATAAAATTTTAAAATCTTAGCCCACCCCATATTCCCGCCTGAATAGCCAAGCTTTTAGTGAGCGGCAGAAGCTCAGCAGAGAGGGGGCATGGCGGAGGTCACTAGGGAGAGAGTTCCACAGTAAGGGGGCCGCCACAGAAAAGGCCCTCTTCCTAGTCCCCACCAGTCTAGCTGCTCTGGCTGAAGGGACAAGGAGAAGGCCGTCTGTGGCAGATCTTGTTGAACTTGATGTTGCTGGAGGCGCTCCTTTAGATAACCTGGACCGGAGCCGTATAGGGTTTTAAAGGTCAAAACCAACACCTTGAATTCGGCTCGGCAAGCAACTGGTAGCCATTGCAGCTCCTTGAGCACTGGAGTGATGTGATCCCGCCGGTGGCTGCCTTTAACCAGGCGAACCACCGCGTTCTGTACCAGCTGTAGCTTCCAAACTGTCTTCCAGGGTAACCCCACGTAGAGCGCATTACAGTAGTCTAGGCGAGAGGAGACCAAGGCATGAACCACTGATGGGAGCAGATGAAGGTGGAGTTGATACAGCGCCACCTGGCTCACAGCTGACACCTGAGCCTCCATGGACAGCTGGGAGTCTAGAATGACCCCCAAGCTGCGAACCTGGTCCTTCAGGAATAGATGTACCCCATTCAGCACCAGATCAACATCCCCTAACCTCCCCTTGTCCCCCACCAGAAATGTACCAGAAATGTACACAAATGTTTTTGGTATTATTTTTTTTTTAAATTGTTGGTAGTTCAGAGTAGCGCAAGTGCGCAACTCTGACTACCCAAAATGTGAGGCCGTGCTTGGTCAACGTCCTGGTAAATGCTTGCTGTAAAAGCAGGCACCATCCATGGACATTGACAAAGCCAGGCTTCAAATAGTGACTTTGCTTCTACTTGACAGCTGTCAAATGGTGACCTGTCAAGTGCAAAGCAAAGCCACGAGAAGATCTTTGCTCTTGAAAGAGGTGGTGAGTAGATCACCCCCTTCGCAGTGATATCCTCTAGGTTTTAAGGTTGGACCTAACAGTTCTCAGTGTTTTCCAACTTTTCCATCCATTCCTGAGCCTCTTGGTCCTCAGGACAGTGGAAAATGCCACCCACCCCATTTATGGGAGCATTTACTTTTGACAGCTGTCAAAAGTAAGGGTTTCTTTTAAAACACAGTTTTTGACGGTGCTAAGTAGGGTTTTTTTGACAGGGACATATGTGGATTTCATGGCCTGGGATATCGGCAGGATGACAGAGGAAGAAGGGGTGGGCAACCCAAGGTGATCTCAATTGTTTGTCGGGCACACTGTGGGTTGTTCCACGAACTACCCACACTGTGTAGCTTATTCTCAGGGTGGCTTAGCATGTTGTGCAAACACTACCAGTATGTTATAGACCAAAAATACAAAGCTAAATTGCAATATAAATTCAGTGTTTCTCAGAAATTCTAGAAGGAAAAAAGAAATGAAAACTTCTTCATGTAATCTGTTAAATTACGTGAAGAGTGTTTTGTTCAGGATGTTGATTAATCTTACCTTTGATACCCCTGATATTATGATCGTGCTTTTCTTCCTGGGAGACTTGAGCTTTTGCTTTGCAGATTCACTTAGCTGTCGAATGGCTACTTCAGCAACAGGGTCTGTGCCGTTCAACACTAGTAACTCTGGAGAAAAAACCAACATGCTTAAGAGAATGACTAGATACAAGCAATAACTGAATCAAAGCAGGAATGTTTTAGTACAAGTAGAAAGTTAATTATGTAAACCAAGATTCAACACCTTAGATGCTAAACCAGTGTTTTTGCCACTGCTCTTTCATAGATCATAGAGTTGAAGGGGCCTACAAGGCCATCGAGTCCAACCCCCTGCTCAATGCAGGAAACTAGAGGAGGGGTCTCCCATCCAAGTAATAACTAGGCCTGATCCTGCTTAGCTTTCCACACTCAGACAAGCTGAGCCAGCATGAGCCACAGTCCTTTGATTCAGCTCTGACCCTTATGTTTGAGTTGTGTCTACAGAGTTGTGTCAAGTTTCAAAAGTACAGACTTTATTGACATTTTAACGTTTTTTAAATTCACTCTGAGCTGTGCAGAAGTAAAGCAAGACACGGTTCAAATGACAGAAGATTATGCAAGGAACTGCCTTATACCAAGTCAATATACCAATTGGTCTATTATAGCCCAGTTCTCTTCAGTGCCAGAGGGAAATAAGCTTTTCCATTTCTACTGGTCAATATCTTATAATTGGAGGTGCCAGTACTGAGAAGCTGGAGTCACAAACATATACGGTAATGCAGATTTTTATTTATTTATTTATTATATTTATACCCCGCCTTTTTTCCTGCAAGGAACTCAAGGCGGCTTACATAGTCCTCCTCCTCCTCTCCATTTTATCCTCACAACAACCCTGTGAGGTAGGTTAAGCTGAGAGTCAGTGACTGGCCCAAAGTCACCCAGTGAGTTTCATGGCCGAGCAGGGAATAGAACCCAGATCTCCCGGAGTCCCAGTCCAACACTCTCACCACTACGCCACACTTGATGAACTTTCCATTTTCTTGCTATCATTAATCTACCCGCTGTTAACAAATTTACAATTAATTCTTTAACATTTTGAGGACCAGCCACCTTTTCAGTTATTGATAACAATGCTAATTTAGGACAAACCTCTAAATCAATACCAGTAATTTCCGATATTTCTTCAAAAATCATTTTCCAAAAATCCAGTACGCTTTTACAGCTCCACCGTACCCAACTCCTGACAACCTCTCCAACACATTGGAGAGCAATTATCTATTTTATTTAATCTCACCAGAGTCAGGTACCATCTCCAAATTAATTTATAATAATTCTCTTATCCTTATTGACATATTTTTCAACATATGCCTATCCCATATCTTGTTCCACTCTTCTTTCGCTATTTCTTCCTCAAAATCTATATTCCAAACTATCTTAAGATTTTCTTCTTGCTCTTCCGGAAATCACTTGTGTTCTATTTCTATTTTATTTTTTAAAATTTGCAATTCACTTTCCTAACATCAAGGTAGACAGGAACTAAGCTATTAGTGCCTTACAAAAGTTTAGACCAGAGGTTTTGGATAACTCGGAGGTGAAACAGGCAAGTTGTGAACAATGCTTTATTCTGGGGAAGATAGATGTGAAAATCAGTTAATAAAACAAAAAGCACGCTAGCTCAGAGGTTTAAAATGTTGGGAAAGGCAGGCATGAGGACTGGTTATGTTGTTTCACACTTCATCTTTATATTTATATCCAGGTCATTTGCTAGAACACTAAGTGGTTTGTGTGTTGCAGAGTGTTGGTTATGACAATAGCTGGATGTTTGATCAAAGGGGAAAGTAAGAGTAAGCGGAGGTAATAAAGTAGAGGCTATGGGAGAAACTCCTACTACCCCCATAAGATGCCACAGTATGCTTCCTTTAAAAACAACTGCATTAGCACATGACATATTCTGGAGCTAGCTCATGCAATCTCCACAGCCTTACTGATATCTATTATGGAAGCTGGTTAGAGTTTCTAGATGACACATGGTAGCAGCCACGAGATGTTTCATCTCTCCTTCAGCACATTCTCTTCATGAGTTATTCATAGGTGTACTCTTAGCTGCAGGATTAATGGCCTTGCAAGATGAGGTGCTAGAAAATGTCACGAGAATTCTGTCACTTTCCCCCCATTAGTAGAGGAGCAAGAATGACGCGCTGGGCTTCAGCATCATCTCTATAGTTTAAAACTTAATGTTCAATTTCTGTCATTCTTAAAACCATTTTTAGTTCTTTTGTTAGAAGACGCAACCCCTGCCTTGGAGTGGAAGATCTTTTCTGTGCTTCTTTTTGTAATTGTTTTTCTGTAATCTGCCTTGAGTACTACCGTATTTTAAAAGAGGAAACGTTTTAAATAAAAGAAGCTACCACATATTCAGGAGAAAATTGGCTGCACTGTGACTTCCACTTCAAAAGCAGTCATGTGAACCATCCATATGCACGTGAAATTGCTTGTCACATGTTTATTATAGCACAACTGTCGGAAGATTTTGGGGACTTAATTTTGCCCTATACACCACAAAAACAAAAACAAAAAATTACCTGTATCTGAAGAAGATAAAGCTTTGCTTACGGAAGCTTTCCGACAATAGATTGCTTGAACAGACAAATCTTTTTCAATCACCTTCACTTTAGCAGGACTTTGCACTGGTGAATCTAATATATAAAATACCTCAGTTATTTTCTATCTAAAAGCATGTTCTTTAATGCCAAACTACACAGGACATGTAAGCTCTATAAAGGACAAAAGGTGGGATATAAACGTACATATTAAAGATTCACAATTGGATCTCCTGACAGCTCTTTTAAAGCTTAGAAGCTTCTGTGAAGGCTTCCAAATTGAATTGGGGCCATGGCACTGGAGTAGGAGTTTTTAACCCTTTCCTCCCAAGCTGTTTTCCTGATCAAAATCCTATCCCCAAAATGAAAAGCTTTGCTGAGGGAGATAGGTACCTGTATTAGAAGGCCTCACAGACCAACAGCTAATACTCTTCTGTGTTTTAACTTGGGATTTGTCTTTGGAGTTTCTACTCCACACATTATGAATGGTGAAGCTGGCCAGATGTTCAAGTAGTATAGAACTGGGCATTCTTGACAACTTGTAAAAGTAAAATAAGGACAATTTTTAGCTGCCTGGTTCAGATCACTAGTGTTTGCAATTTCTCTCACTCTGCAATTTATACTCTTACTTTTCTTTTGAAAGTGAATTGATATTTACAGTATACATTATGTTTTTTGTACCATAATAAGTTTGCTTTTCATGCCCACCAGATCTTGCTAGTTTTAGGCCAAAGGACTGACAGACAGGTTTTAAACAGATTTTTAAAACAGACACCTCATAAATTAGTAACTATAACAATGTATGTTCTATATTGCTTGCAATAAGATTTTACTTGCACATTCAATCATTTTAGGGGTGTGCATATATGCTTTGATAGTCTCAGGATTGAAAAAAACAGATGACTCTATAATTTAACACATGCTACAAGTCCTCTCTCTTCTGCTTTCTTGTCTGTTCTACAACAGAACTGGCAAGCACACTCAAAGAAAGAACGTATTGCACAGATGATGCCTCTGTGTTCTCAAGTCACCTGATATCACAGAAACATTTCTACACTTTTTATTTCCTTATTTTTGGTAAAGAACTGCTCACAATGCATCTCTTGGGAAAACATCTTGGTATCAGCGCTTAGTACATATTTTAAAGTTATCCATGCACAAAAAGAAAAAAAGTTAAAGCTTGTGAAAGTTTTCATGTTAATAGCTTCTTTACAACACTTTTGAAGATTTTTTCCCTGTGCCTATCACCTTGGAAAGAGTATAAGAAAAGATGCATTCTCTTCTGTGCCAATGATACTACTGAAAATAAGGAAATATTTCACTGTTCAACAATACACATGGGGTAATAGCCAAAACACTTTAAAAACAGGTATCTTACAGCTAAAAGTATAAAGTACTAATTTTTAAACCAACAATGAACCATTGCACTAAAGCTAGCTACAGAAGTAATTATAGATCATATTGGAGCAGGGTTTGGCTTTGTGTAATCAGGTACCAGGACCACAGGTAAATTAAATAATGTATGTCCGGGCTTCCATTAAAAAGCTTAAATGTACCAAACAATTAAAAAAAAAAAGTCAAGCTTCAGGAAGAATCCAGAATTTTCTTCTACTTTTTCACCTGAATGCAGAACAGATGATCTCCCTTCTATTAAAGGTTTGGCTTTCACAGCAGTAACTGTAGTGACCACAGTTCCACATGGCATCACAGTTCGATCCTTCTCTATTTTTGCAACAGGAAGCTTGGCAGGAGCTTGCAAGGATCTAGACTCTGATGGTTCTATGTATGAGAACTGGAGAAAGAAAATTTCAGGTTTTAAAATTCAAATAAGGACAGTTCAGAAGGAGTTGAGAGAGAGAGAGAGAGAGAGAGAGAGAGAGAGAGAGAGAGAGAGAGAGAGAGAGAGAAGCCAGCTATAAATTTAAAAATTCTACCTCTGCTAAGACAGATCCTACTGTAGAGCTACTACTACTGCTGAGCTGGCTGCTCAGAGCAAAACATCTGTGTCCAGAAGGCTGTTTCCTGAACAAATCCAAAGGTACAGTAGCTAAAGCTGAGAAGCCACCTAAATAAAACAGAAGCAGTGCATTAACATCAAGTCTTGAGTAATCAATATTGAAGGTTATTTTGAGAACAAGCTCTAATTCAAACCCTTTGGGGCATTTCAAATTGAAAGCTATAATTACCTAAAAAATAAAGCAGAAGAGAAGGAGCTAATTTGCACTAAGAGTTTTCCATGATACATTTCTTGCACCTCACAAAACCCAAGCTTAACCCTTAAGCTGCTTGACTGAGGAATGGACTGTCAGTTTCTGGGAACCTTTTATTTTTTTTAATTAAAGATGTTCAAAGAATAAAGAAAACGTGATAAAGATGTTTTTTTAAAAAAACAACAACCACCAAAATAGGTATAGTAGAATTACTGATAACATAACCACCTTAAGATGACAAATGGAGACATGAACACTGGAGAGAATAAATCATAAGCGTTAATTGGTCACATGGTGATAGGTCTGATCCAGAACAAATATGAAGAAAAAAATGGTTGACTTGAAAGATCCTAAATGACAATAAAACACATGAGAACCACTTTGCCTTAAAAATTATCCAGCTGCATGTGTTTAATGCTTAATTTTTCTTCATGTGAGAGCTACCTGGAAATATTAATGGGAGGTTTTGAACATGAGGTGATTTGTCCAAAACAAAGTCTGACTGAATACTTTTTTTAATAGTTTCAATCTCTTCTTCTGCCTCAGGAATGAGAAGCACGTGCAGCCATGAAAATCTTGACAAGATCTCACCACAAAAACAACTACCACAGTTATCCATTCATGCAATGTATTTCTCTTCATACACATGACCGAAGTATAAGTAGCAGAGATATTTCCCCCCATTTAGATCTGTATCATTTCCTCTATGGTAGCATCTCATCTACACAAATGCCCAGATGTTTACAGTGCAGATGATGCATCAGATTTGAACATTGCAGCAGGTTCCCTCAAGAATGTGACAGGCTGAAATAACCACATACAAGATGGGAGGAATCATGACTACCACCAGCCTGCTCTAAGAGGTGGCAGCCAGGGTCAGCTCTTCAATGGAAAACAGTGAAGCATCTTAAAGGTTTCATGGAAGACCCATTAGAAAAATTACAATTATAAAATTGTTATTTCCTGCAGAAGTGCTGGATCCTTGACAAGACTTATGATGTTAAAAGGTTTCTCAGCTTTGTACATCCCAGGAATTATGAGATCACATGTGAACCTTCTGAGATTCCTCAGTCAGTAATGGACAGGTCAGACCCTTATTAGAAAGGTTTGTAAAATAAAAATCTCAAGGAGCGCCTCCAGCAACATCAAGTAGGCCGCTCAACAAGGTCTGCCACGGACGGCCTTCTCCTTATCCCTTCAGCCAGAGCAGCCAGGCTGGTGGGGACTAGGAAGAGGGCCTTCTCTGTGGCGGCCCCCACATTATGGAACTCCCTCCCTAGTGACCTTCGCCATGCCCCCTCCGTGATGAGCTTCTGCCGTGCATTAAAAACATGGCTGTTCAGGCGGGAATATGGGGTGGGTTAGGTTTTTAATGAGAATTTTTAATATTGTTTTAATTATTATATTTTATTGTGTTGTTTTGTTGTATTTTAATTGTACATCGCCCAGGGTGACCGGGTGACCGGCCAGATGGGCGATTGATAAATATAATAAATAAATAAATAATAAAAAAATGATACATATACAATTAATTATTTGCAATACTTACTATCTAGTTCCCCATTTCCTACAATCTTTATTTGCAGTTCTTTTGATCTGGCATTTAATTCACTAGGAAGAAACAAAACAGCATTTTTAAGTAACTATTCAGACAAGCATCATATAGTTCTATATTGTACAATATAGGCTGCCAACTGCAGTCCATCTGTAGTTAAAGTCACAAGAGCCCTGCCAGAAAAAAAATGGCACTTCACTTATTGGAGCAAAAGCCACTAAATTTACCAAATGTTAAAGAACTTATTTTGTAAGACCATTGTACTATGGAAATCGTATGTTACTTTGAGTTTTTGATTAAGTTGATAACTACAGAGAAAATGTAACCTTTCACATTTAATTGCACTTCTTTTTAAAGCCTGAAGCTCCAATCCTATGCCCACTTACACAGGAGTAAGAACTATTGTACTCAACGGGACTTACTTCTGAGTAGACATCTCTAGGACTACACTGTTATGAGTTAATGGGAGCATGTAACACAAAGCCACCCCTGTGAACAAGCTACGCAGTGTGGGTTGTTCTCTGAACAACCCACAAGTACACCCAACAGATTATTGGGGTTGCTGTGGGTTCTCCTTCTCCCTCAGTCCTCCAGCTGGCTCTGGCACGTATCCCAGGGGACTTTGCAGCAGAACCTGTCTTGTCTCCTCACCCCAGCCCCCTCCCTGCTCTGATCATTACCCCTTTTCATTCCCCAGCTTAATTTTTTTTTTTTTTTTAGAACCTCAAAAATGCCCAATTGGGACAGTAATTTTTAAAATGATTATTATTGTTGTTGGTCTTTTGCAAGTGCACTCTTACTGGTGTCCATTATGTGTACTCTTGCCTGATCAATTTCCTTGTATGTTTCAGCTATCAAAGGGCACAGAGAAGCAACATACAAGGAAATTGACAAGATGAGGCTGCCGTCAGCTAATTTGCACACACTTGCAAAGGACTGAGGGAGAAATAACAGTAAAGGAGAGGGGGGACCCGTTAGCACAAGTCAGAAGCACTGAAAATGGGTGAGGATGTGATCCTCTGGCTTTTAAGTGTTGAACTGACAATTCTCAGTGTCCTCCACCTTTCAACACTTCCCCAACTCTCCAGCTACTCCAGAAAGGGGAGATATTAACTCCCCCTTCCTTTTTGGAGCACTTACTGCTGCGGTTCCCTGACAAAACAAAACAAACAAACCAAAAAGGCGGCTGCATGGGACAGAGTGAATGGAGCCCATGGGGGGGGCGTGTAAGTACTGCTGGTGCCCCAGTTGCTCCATCCCGTTCAGCCACCCTCTAATTTTGGGTATGATAACCCCTGAACAAGCCATGGGTTGTCAGGGTGGCTTGTTCGCAAAAAAAACAAGCCACCCTGCGGAAAGTTGTCCAGGTTTGCATGGCACGACAATCCGTTGTGGCTAGCTGCCCGTTATGGGTTGTCGTGCCACGTGAATCAGGTCACTGAGTGAAAAATATAGAAGAAAATTGTAGCAAACAGCATATGCCTTCTCATCCGAAGATAACATATATATTCAGCTACAGTTTCACTACCGACAGCACTACGATTCTGGTCTTCCCCTCCCCAAAATCAAGGGTCTTTCCAGACAGCAATAGAAATGCAGATTTTAGTGCTAGCCCTCTCTCCCCCCCCCAATATGAGAATAGGCTGTGGATGTGAAACCTGCTGCCCTCAGCCCAAATTTCACAAGCCCTCTGGAAAGAGGAATCTGTTTCTCCTCCAGTAGCCTGCTGTGTAGGGAGGAAAAGAGAGAAAACAGGATGGGAGAAAGAGTTTCCAAACCCACTTTAGCTCTGGCCCTGCCCATCACCAGCATGCATGCAGCCCCCAACAGATTTTTGAGGGAGGAACCACAGCTCAGTGGTAGAGCATGTGTTTTGCATGCAGAAGGTCCAGGTTCAACCCCAGGCATCTCCAGGTAGGGCAGAAAAAACTCCTGCCTGAAACCCTGGAGAGCTGCTGCCAGTCAGTGTCAACAATACTGGGCTAGATGGACCAATCATCTGACTCAGTATAAAGCAGCTTCCTACCTCCAAGGGAATGTCACACTAGGAATCAGAGCAGAACAAGCAAATTGAACTTGAGTCTCCCTGATTAGAGGAGCAGAGCAGGCAGGAGGCTCAATATATGAGGCACGAGGTGCAATGTATGGTTCAGGAGACAATTTATCTGGCCAAGACCTGTCTTCTCAGCACCTGGAGCCCAAGTCTCTCTTTTAAACATACCGCTGGATTAACACTGCTCTGCTCAAGTTAGGTGACCACATTTGTGCTGTACAATAAAGGAGGAAATATGTCAAAATTTACAAAATGCTGCAGGGGTGAGGGGAAAGACAAAACCTAGGTGCTGTATCTTTTGTCATAAGTCAAGTCAATGGGTGTCAGGTCAATGGACCCTGCAGAATAGGGATGCCATCTGCTGGAAGAATGGCATTTTCCTACCATCTAGATCAACTTTCCCCAACCTGGTATCTTCCAGATGTTTTTGGACTACAACTCAAGCATGGCCGATGGTCAACAGTGATGGAAGTTGTCGTTCAAAACATCTAGAGGACACCAGGTTGAAGAAGGCTGAACCAGATATTTTCCCTTGAGTGCAGACAAAGCGTGATGTTCGAACAACAGATGCACATTTTAGGATCCTGCCAGTGTGACAACAGTATGCTTTTTGTACTAAAGAAAACATAGTTTGGAAAGCCCCCTAATATTCCTGTTAGAAATCACATTACTGAAGCTGTCCAGTCTCAGAGGCAACACTGTCTATAGTTCAAGACTTCACAATTTAGATATTTTCCCCATGCACTGGATCCAGAAAAATTAGGAAACATCATAATCACCACTTACAAATGCTAAGCTAACAGGATACACACACACACCACCCAAAATAATGGCATTTGGAGGATAACAGATGGTATGACATTTTCTGTTATGCTTATAAAGGTGTTACCGAAATCTGTACTTACAAGATGAACTCATCTTTCCAAGAGAGGTCCAATGGATTATTGGCTACAGAGCTGGAAAACTTCTGCAAAGGGTCATTGAGCTGAATTATACATATTGGCTTAATGCTACCTGTAATGAGGGTAATAGAAGTGAAGTTAGTTCCAAGGAAGAATGGCTTAAAAGGTATCTCTATTATGCATTTCACAATTTGAGCGGACTACTGCCAAGAACACACATCCAAGGAACTTTCTTCTGCTTCGGAGTTTTATGTGGGGAGTATGATCTGTACCAACACAGAAAGCACTGTAAGGCTTATTATCTACACGACAACAAAATGGAACTAAGGTGGCAACACTAAAAACTCAAGATGCATGTGGGTCCCTGTGTGCAGGCCAGGGATTAATCATTCCTTTTATGAGGAGGGGAATGCTTTGTGTGCATAATGGAAAATGCAGAGCATTTTGTTTCAGAACAAAAGTCTTGTTTTCCCCCAAAACAGAGCTTTGGATCAGGCCCTTAATAGCCAGAAATGTATTTACAGATGTAAGCTGATAGAGCAGTTTAATGTTTTGAAACTACTTTTGTTATTTTTATTGAATTTTGTGATCGGTTTTAATTATTGTTAGCTGCTCTGAGTAGTGCTTAATCACCAGAAGGAAAGGACATAATTTAATATAAATAAAATAACTAAATACTTTGGAGACTCAAAAGTTCCCATTAGACATCAATCTACTACAGCTTCATTAGGAAAGATACGGCGAAACCATGATTCAAATCAAAACAAAAAACAAGAACTGTTGAGGAATATACTGTTCCAAGTTCAATACAAAAAACTGGGCCAAAATTTAGAAAGTGTGTGTGTATGTGGGAAACACAGTTAAAAACAGTATGCTGTCAAGGTAGGTGGAAGATTAGAGTTTACACAAGGTGCTCTTACCCTTAATGCTTGCCTCCCCTGAATTTAAGGAAGTATGCAGCATGGGCTTCTAGCAGCTTACAAAACCTGATGAACAAGTTATAAACTCACCTCTTCAAGCACATGCTGCATTAATTATGGCACAGTGTTATGGTGACCCTTACCTTTTGCTTGCTCAGATTTGTGAGCTGTGTTAAAAAAAAGCACTTCTAGCCTTCATTACAATAGGCTCAGTTCACTGAGTTCTTGTCACCATTGAAGCTCAACATATGTGCTATGATCCTATTTAAACCACTCAAGCCCCACTGGAGGCAAATAAAAATCCACAAGTATTCATATAAATCTGTATGCCACTCAGAATGGCTAGGAGATGCCAACATAGATACTGTTTTAATCCTGCAGCTGGTATTGGTTGCTGCCTCCCCACAGTGACTGCCTAGGAACCAACTGCAATAGAGGAGGGGGAAGGACATGGAAAGATGTCACCATTACACCTGCTACAAGAATAGATGGGACTGAACCTGCCTTCCCCACATCTATAAATCATATTAAGAAGAACTGGTTAGCCTATATTTAAAATGTAATTGTTCCCTTAGATTGGGACTGATATCCAATTCTACGTAATAAAAGTAGCAAAATGCCTTGTTATTATGACAGGAAGCCCATACTGCAGATTCCTTGGAGAGCACTCTGCACATAAGATTGCCCCACCCTGGGGTACTTCTCAGGGGAGACTGGGTCATCCAGTGCCAAGTTAGGGGGCTAGCTCTACCCCCATTGTGACAGGCATCCTGGGAATTTAAATTTTGCAAAGGTGTTGATAAATGTCTCCTGAAGGCCTGTGGCCCTTGCACAGAACTACAACACAAAAGAGAAGGAAGCAAATTATGTTTGTGATGTTGACATGCTATCAAATGCGCCTTCCTATTAAGTTTCCCCAATCTTGATCCTTGAGGGAGGATAGAGAACAGAGGTCAAAAATCAGCCAAGCAAACTATGTAATACTGAGGCAAAGTCCAAGTCTTTTCTGTGTTTATGGGATACCACTGTGGTCCACTGCTTGCAATTTTTGCAGAACAAAAAGATTATACTATTCAGACTGGGCTGGGGAGGAAATAATAAGTTATTTTACCTGCAGTGCTTTGATTGGTCAGTGTAGCTTTAATGTTTTTCATTAGCAATTTTAGTTCATGAGCCCTTGGAGGCTTAGGAGGAATGGTGCCCTGAGGGAGAGCTCCTGCATTTTGTACACTCTGTTAAAAGGAAGCAAAACAAATAAGGCTATTATAGATAAATGCATAGCACTTTATGTTGCTCACATCAATTAACTTCCAAAATGCCATGTTATATTAAGTAATGCATATACTTAACATACGTGTATGAATTAGTCATGTAGCTGTCATAACAGCCAATGCGCTGAGTTATGAAAGCCATACTACATGAAGATGAAGACATAGCAGCAATAAAGAAGCTGGACGGCCAGCTGTCAGGGATGCTTTGACCTGGATTCCTGCATTGAGCAGGGGGTTGGACTCGATGGCCTTGTAGGCCCCTTCCAACTCTACTTTTCTATGATTCTATGAAAGAGTAGACTACCTGTATTGCCTTTACATCTGTAGGTTTTGTACACAGGATCACAGAAGGAGATGCTGAATTGATGAGATTCTGCAACACACCTTTAAATGTTTCTGATACTGCACATGCCCCAGATGTCTGGTCCTAGAAAGAGGAATAATTGCATTGCTTGTAAATTCCAGAAGAATCTTATGAAAGAAAGCCTTCACTGAGCCGGTTCGCACAACTCATCACACCCATGATGAGCCGCAGTGTGTGCCAGTCGACATTTTGAATATGCAACCCTGTGTGGGGGTTACTGTGTTGTGAGAACCCGGCCACCAAGGGTTATTTGAGGGTTAAACAACCCTTGCATAACCCCACAACAAACCAAGGTTTATGCAAGAGTTGTTTAATCCTCAAATAACCCTCGGTGGCCAAATTCGCAAGACATGGCAACCCCCACTCAGGGCTGCATACTCAAAATGTTGTCTGGCATGTGGCGCAGCTCACTGTGGGTTAAATAACCCCTGATGAGCCCAGTGTGCTCATCAGGTCACTGTCTTCTTCTTCAGTATATGGCCTGGCTCACTTACTGAAGACACTGGACCTATCTGCTCTACATGCACAGTACTGCAAACTCACATTTTTGCTCCACTTCTCGGCTAGAACACTGGGCTTAGACTGGCTTGCCCAGGTTTTGGTAGGAAGCAGAAGTCTGTGCAGACATGAGGTCCCTTCCAAATCTGTAACGCACAGTCTAAAACACACACACAATGCAAAGTAGAAGCTTTGGAATTGATCTAGGTCCAAATGAAAATGAATGAATGAATGAATGAATAAATAAATAAATAACATGAAGTATATGAGTAGGCATAACTGGATGTTTATGCTGCAGTGATGTCTCAGTGATATCTGGATAATTTATTATTATTATTATCATCATCACCATCATAATCAAAATTCATATACTCCCTTATTTGCTAAAAAGCCATGAAGGCAGCACACCAAATATAATAGTTGTATAAAAGCCAGTAAGCAAAGAGCCTAATAGGGGGAAAAAATAAAAGTAAACCACAGTTTCATTTTCTGTATTAATGTTATGTCTTGCCCTATCCCAGTATATAGCATATTGAAGATATTTCACTCACTCGAAGCTTAATTGGTAGGCTGTCTTGGTCACTGTATAGATTTTATGACTAAAGAAAAAATTGCACTTGGCTTACCCAATCCAAACCTTTTAGAGTTCGAGTGTGTCAACTAGCATGTGCATAGGAGTGATCCGGTAGACACGACTGGGTTCAGACAACACAATAACTCACACTCAAGGGTTGAGTATGGGTCGAGTGTGGGTTGTCATTGAAACATGTGTTATCATGTTGTCTGAACCCAGCTGAGATAACAAATCATGGTGAACAACCCACAGTTCACAAGCCAACAACAAACCATGGGTTCTCTGCCTGGGTTGTTCGTGGTTAGCAAGCCAAGGCTTGTTAGCGCAGCTGGGTTCAGACAACATGATAACCCATGGTTCAACAACAACCCATGGTTCAACAACAGCCCACATAGTTGTTGAGTGTGGGCCCTCGAGTGTGGGTTATCGTGTTGTCTGAACCCAATCACTGAATAGTTGGACTTTGTCAAAAGCTTTTGATAAAATCTCTCACCAATGTTTGCCCTCCTGGGCAAACACAGCAGTCTTTGTTTTTTTGTGGTTAAAGAACAGGAAGCAGATAGCAGAAATAAATGGGCAGTTCTCACAATGGAGGGATGTACACAGTGGGGATCTCCAAGAATCTGTATTGGGACTGCTGCTTTTTAACTTGTCTGTTAATGATCTGGGGGTAGAGGTAAGCAGAGAGATGGCCAAGTTTGCAGATGACACCAAATTATTCAGAGTGGTGAAAACAAAAAGGGATTGTGAAGAGCTCCAAAAGGATCTCTCCAAATTAGTTGAATGGGCATTAAAATGGCGAATGCAGTTTAGTACAAATAAGTGTAAAGTGATGCACACTGAGACATATCTTAACTTCAAATATGCTCTGATGGGGACAGAACTGGCAGTGACTGATCAGGGAAGAGATCCTGAGGTCATGCTGTGTAGCTCAATTAAAATATCAATCCGGTGTGTCATCATGTAAAATCATACAACGGCCCCTTTTTGGGTGAATAGGTTCCTGGGGTTTGAATGGAGGAAAGCTACCAGGAGAAATGTGCAGTTACCAAAAGGAAAAGACTGAAGAACTGGAAAACAGTCTATCTATGTATGTGCAAAACTGAGCATGGCACTACAAGGCTGACTGTGGAACATGAACAACAACATGTAGGTAAAGAACTGAGTTTGGGGGAAAACACTGGATAAAAGATACCAGATAAAAGAAGCCTAAACCTTGATAATTCAGGAATGTTGCTAACAGGTGGAATGAAGGTTGTACAAAATTTCTAAGGAAAGGGTGATGTCCTTCAGCAACAGAAAGAAGCGTTTCCAAAAGAAACAAAATAAGCCCAACTAATGTACAGTAATACTTTGGATTGCAAGTAACTTGGTTTGAGAGCATTTTGCAAGACAAGCAAATTTTTAAATATTTATTTTAAAAAATTTGACTTGATTTACAACTTACAAGCGACATCTTGCAATACAAGTACTGTAGTATGGCTTAAATTAAAAATCTCTGTACAAATTTTTTTGGGGGAATTTCGTTTTGATATAAGAGTGTTTTGGATTACAAGCACGTTTCTGGAACAAATTATGCTCTCAATCCAAGGCATGACTGAACAACCAAAACATGTAGTCAAAGAACATGTTTTTCCACATCGTGCAAAGACTTGGGAAAAGAGTATATATGATAGACTAAAATCAGCAGAACTCAGAGGAAGACATGAACACCAGAGAAGCAGCGAGGATACTGCCTGCTTCTGGGTATACGGCCTGGACTGGCCACCAGGTTCTGTTGCTCCAACACTGCTAACTATTTGAGTGAATGTGACAAGTGTGAATAGATTGGAACTAACTGCATTTTATCTAAATAATGATTTTCTAAAAATTGTATTCAGCTTTTTGAGTCTCCATCTGTATCTCATCCCCTAACCGCAGTAATTTATAACAATGTGATGATTGTGAAAAGGTTAAATTCCATGTTAGAGACCATTAGGAAAGGCGGGGTGAGTGGGAAGACTGCCAATATCATATGAATCATATACAAATCTGTGGTGTGACCACACTTGGAATACTGTGTACAGTTCTGGCTGCTGCACCACAAACAAATTATTGCAGAGTTAGAAAAAGTGCAGAAAGCAGCAGCCAAAATGTTCAGGGGGTTGGAGCATCTCCCCTATGAGGAAAAGTTATAATGTTTGGGATTTCTTAGTTTAGAAAAAAAGGATATGCAAGGGGGAAAAATATGCATCATGTGGAGAAAGTAGATTGAGATACATTTTTCTCTCTCTCTCATAATACTAGAACCTGGGGTCATCCAATGAAGCTGAATGGTGAGAGATTCAGGACAAATAAACTGAAGTAGTACTTCACACAGTGCATAGCGAAACTATGGAAGTCGTTAGCCCAAGATGTGGTGATGTTTACCAACAGAGACAGATTCAAAAGGGGATTAGACAACTTCATGGACGATAAAGCTCTGGCTACCAGTCATGATGGCTATATACACAATCTCTCCAGGTTTTTCTGGATGAAGCAGGTTATCTAGATCCATTTCAATCTGGCTTTAGGCCTGGTTTTGGGACCACCTTGGTAGATGACCTACACTGGGAACTGGACAGGGAGAGTCCATTCCTGTTGGTTCTGCTGGACCTCTCAGTGGCTTTTGATATCATCGGCCATGGTATCTTTCTGGACTGGCTTGCAGGGCATGGTGTTATCATGGCTTTGTCATTCCTGGAGGACCAGTTTCAGAAGATAGCACTGGGGGGAACTCCTGTTCAATGCCATGGTTGTTGGCCTACAGCATCCCTCAGGATTCTATCTTGTCCCCCATACTATTTAACATCTACAGAAAATTATTGGAGAAGGTCATTTGGGGTTTGGGGATTCAGTGTCACCATTGTGTGGATGACTCCCAACTCTATCCTTTCCATCTCACTCCAGGGAGGCTGTCAGGGTCTTGAACCATTTCTTGAAGATGGTAATGGATTGGATGCAGGCTAACAAACTGAAACCGAATCCAGACAGCTAGTATGGTATGTTTTTGCCACCAGCATCTGGTATTTATGCTGCTTTTTTGTTGTTGCGGATTTTATTGTTTTATTATGTTTTCTTTTATTTATAAAGACATTTCTATACGGTAGGGATGAGCAACCTCTTTGGCCCCAGGGGCTGTATGCAGATATTGTGAGGTGGCAGAGAGGGAAGGGAAAACCATTCTGATGCTGGATGCAGTTCAGTATAGTTGGATACCACTCTAGGAGTCCACTGGCTTGCAAACACGAAATATATTTCTCTTACTTACAGAGAAAGACTGTTCAGAGGAGACTGTAAAACCATGATGCACTCAATTAGAGCAACAATATTGTCAGAGACCAGAATAGTAACCAAGTAATGAGTATCTGCCAAGGTCCAAAGCAGAAATCACACTGATTGGTTTGCTTCTTGGCAACCCCCCATAGGCCATTAATAAAAGTGCTGATCCACACAGCTCATCAAGAAGGGTCTGCAGTCATAATGCAGCATTATGACTATTTGCTGACTAGGCACCATTTACTCGGAACAACCTTGACAATTCTGTGTTTTGACCCCCAAAATGAAAATGAGTCCTTTGCATGGGAAACCTGTGTGGATGACAATCTATGTGAAATGTTTAGCCATGGATAATGACAAATTTTTAAACAGATAACATTAGACTATCATTCCTGACTAAGAAGGCATGTATGCATGCATGTTGCTGTCATCCTCCAAGCGTCTACTGTTCATTAAGACTTCACTCATGCACATCCCTCTAACTCCCAAATTTTTAACTATAAACATTGGGCTGCAACAACTTAAACATTTGTTTTATTAAGACTCTAAAATTTTAGAGCCCACTTCTTCTATTGTTGAATATTCAGCAGGACAAACAGTAGCTGGATCCAATCCCATCCTCTTTGGGATATTTCAGCAGCAATCCCTTGTGACTCACAGGTGCTGCTGCTGCTGCTCTGAAAAGCCCCTTAACCTTGGGAGTGGCATTTGGAAGAGGGGCCCCTTTAAAGCCCTTTTCTGGGAGACCACCCACAGCAGTTTGGATCTCACCCAATAAACAACTTGAGACAAGGAACAGCCTCTCCTGTTGCACCACAAATGGCTCTCAAGGCTCCCAAGTTTTAGAAGTAGGTTGATGTGTGGTGCAGGGTACCAATCTTCAAAGAGAAAAAGGTAAAGAACTGCAGTTGGGTGTGTGGAGTTAGTCACTATTCTCCATATTATGGCAATGTTAAGCGGTATGTAGACTATTATTATACAAGCGTGCATCGGAAGCAGTGGCTTATAATTACTCATAAAAAGACAAGAACCTTTCATTTTAATCTTTTCAAAGGGCTATGCTTCCAAACCAGTATGCCATGGACTGCAGCTGCAGATCCTGCTCTCAAATATACCTATTTGGAAGCAAGCTCTATTGTGTGTAAAATCAAGGAGTTAGTGATTATTTAAATAAGAGACAGGCAAATATTTTATGTGCTATTGCAAACGTTATGATTAATTTGAATGTGTATTTTTGACAGAAGTTAAGCACAAGCAAATACTAATATATTTACCTCTTGCACTTTTGTAGGCTTGACTTCAGTATTTGTTTCTGAGGTGTAGATGAAAGACCACTTGACCCGGATGTCTTCTTCTTTGGATTTTATTGAAAGTTCCAACTGTTGACATGATAAATTATTAAGATTGCCACTTCAGTTTTGCTGAAACAAACAGGCCTGATCATACCTCAGATCTAGATACAACAGCTGGAAATTCATCAAGCAGGTACTGGGCTTTCCTACTGTCAGAATCTAAATATTTTTGTGCTACTAGATTTTTTGCTCTCCATAGCCAAAAATGGAACTGAGCTCACGCATGAAACCAACTGCAGCCATTTTCTTTATTGTTAAAACTTCACTTATGATCATAGCCATAAAGCTTGGGTCCCCAATGTGTCCACAGACACCGCCCTTGATGCCCATCAGGCTCCCTGACCATCCAGATTTTTTCTATTTTTAAAGTTTTTTAAAAAAAAATTAAAACATTTTTAAAAAGAAAATTGGGAGACAGTTATGCTGCAAAGTGAAGTGCCGACCTCCAAAACCATCTTTATTTCCAAGAACGCCTGTGGGCCCCAGACAGAGACATTCTTGGAAAATAAAATTAGTGAGTGGCTGCAGCCCAACACTTTGTTTTAAAGTATTCCCAGCCACCCAGTAAGAAGACAAAAGATGGGGAGTGCTAGGGAGCATCCTGGGAGACTAGCAGGGGTGACAGAAAGCAATGGGTTATGTTTTGCCTCGCGTGTGCATGTATGTATGCGCGCGCACATGCAGTGTTAGGTGGTTTGTTTGCTGGCATGGTATGTGCTTTGCCAGGGTGTGTGTATATTTGCCTAGGTTTTTGTTTGTCTTGGAGTGGTGTTTGTTTTGGAGTGGTGTGTGTTTTGCTGTCTGTGTATTTTGCCTGGAGTTTTTGTTTTTTTGGTGTGGGTGGGTGTCTTACTTGTGAGTGCACATATTTTTTGGTGCATCAGCAGTTTTGCCTTCTGTGAAATTGATATTTTGCTGTGCTTTGTGGGGGCAAATATGATTTAGCATTTGGAGCTCAGACCCCATTTCTCCCTCATATTTATGTTCTTGGGCAAGTTACTTTTCTTTTAGCCTCACCAATGAGCTTTCTGGGGAACTGGTGTTTTGGGATGGGCTATGCCCACCATGGCAACCATTTTGTGAGAGTGTTCATGACCTTCCTCCAAAAAATTTAAGTCTGCATACTGGCCTGAAATTGTTGGGCACTGCTGTGGTAAACGGAAGGATCAGTTTACTCTACTGTCATTTAGATTTCCTGTTTGCTAAATCCTGAGCCACAGCAGCCATTAATTGTGTCAATAATAATACTTATTGAGTATTCATCATTTCAAGTTACCTGTTCCTATTTACAATCTTGATTTGAAGGGCTCACTCAAACCCTGGTTTGCTAGTTCAGGCTTAGGCCACTTTTGACGAACAAGATCTCAGCTTAAGGCAAGATATGCATGAACTTGAGGCACCTCCATGCAGCTGCTTAGCCTCTCCCTTCATGCAAGTGGCAAAACAAGCCAGGAAGCTGCAGTTAAACGTAGCTTCCTGTTATGTCCGAACTAAGAAACTATGATTAATGGCTTCTAAATAAGCCACAATATGAAGCCATAGTTTCAAGTCAGCTTCCACATCCTGGCTTGTTTGGGAGCCATTAACCATAGTTTCCCAGTTCGGACATAACAAGAATCTATTATCAACCACAGTTCCTGGCTTGTCTGTTCACTTGTGCAAAGGGAAAAATGAAGGTGCTGTGTGCAGGTGCCTCAAACTTGGTTGTCCAAACTGGACCATGATGGCAAACTGTGTTTGACTTGACAGGGAAGCAACTCTATTAAACCCTGCATGCAAGGAGAGCAGAGAAGAAATGGCTGAGTCCATGGTTTGGTCCTCCTCCTCCAAACCATTGTTTGGAAGATTGTGTTATTGTAACCAATATTAAACTTGAAGGTAACTTCTCAAAAGAACTCTACTTACAAGAATATCTAGACTAACCTAAATAATAATAATAATAATAATAATAATAATAATAATAATAATAAGAAGAAGAATCTCATTAAGAAGAAGAAGAACACATTCTTTTATCATGGAACTTAATGCAAGTTTTTTCAAAAGTATTAAGGAACATTACCTGCAAGTGAAGTGGAGACAGCTTTACATTGTAAGACTGACATCCGGAAGTAACAGGTAAAGTATGGGACACACTGACAACAAAATGAAAGGCATTTCCAATTACATTACAAGAGACCACCTGGAATAAAAGTGAAACATGGCTTTATAAGTAACACATTTACAGAGGAAACAATTCTGTGCATTTATTTGAACATTAAGTGACCAACACTAATTGAGACTAGAGTTCAAGTCTTGACTTTTGCAATGCATTTGGCCTAAAATAAGGAAAAATAGGTGTTCCCCATTCCCTGATATGAATAAAGCAAGTACAGAATCTTGTCTGCTAGAACCAAAACTTATTGTGTACAGTTAGAGTGCATTTCTCTTAAAAGAACAAACAAGTGGGTACCTGCAACAAAATGTTGCATTGTATCCACAGCCTCTGACAGGTGTGTTCCTGTTCAGTGTTTCAGCCAGCCTGGGACAATAGCCTTGTAGTTGTAGCAGTGTTTGGACTCATTGGCAGGGAGGTGGGGGGAAGTGGAAGGACACTCCCCCCCTTTCCCACACTCCTGAAACCTTCTCACCCATCACTATATAGTGCTGGTTGTCTCAGCCCTCAACCTGAGCACTTTATTGCTCTATCTCAGATTGAGGAGGCTTCTACAGATTGGGAAAGGAGGCCTCCCCCCCCTCTGAAACTTCCCCGTACAGTTCATGAAAGGAAGTTTAATCTCATGGTGCACATTCCTCCATCCCCACCTCCAGAATTCTTAACTATAAGCTGTTAGAGGATTCAGCAGGTCAATTCCTTTTCTTCCTTCCCCATTTTTCTCAGCCACCCCCTCCACTTTCTGTGGAATTTTGAACATATGTGCGTGTGGTGGTGGAGCAGGGAAGATGCAGCTGAGAGAGAGACCAGGTCAGCCACAGTCCTGTTATGTATTCTATCAGCTCAGGCTGGTTTGGATTTCCAATCAGAAATCCCTCACAAAATCTCACTTAGGTTGCACTGAAAGGTCAGTCTCTTTAAATTGCCCCTTCAGGCTCCTTCCCAGCCCAAATCCAGCACTCATATGCATGCAGAGCTTTGTGCATGCATTTATTTGTGTGCAGTTGTTTTTAAATGTTTAAACACTCAAGAACAAAACCAAACGACATTTTTCACAATAAAAATCTGAATTAGAAAGAGCATGAACTTCTCTCTTTGCTGCTACCTTCTGTTTCTGGGTGGACATGCTGCTGTGCAATCCCACCTTAACTGAAATCCTGGATTTCTCATGTTTTCTACCACTTCTACTGGGTGTTACTTGTGCCCCCATTTTGGATAGAGGAGGACACAGAGCAACTGAGCCTGAGAGTGTTTGGGGAGACATCTGTGGACATCTGAAGACACCTGTGGCTTATGCTGGCTCAGCTTGTCTGAGTGTGGAAAGCTAAGCAGGGTCAAGCCTGGTTATTACTTGGATGGGAGACCCCTCCTCTAGTTTCCTGCATTGAGCAGGGGGTTGGACTCGATAGCCTTGTAGGTTCCTTCCAACTCTATGAAATCTATGACCCAGCTGTGCTTACTCTTCAATCAGCCCCTGCATGAAAGACAAGCCTCAAACCCAGTTCAGGTGCTGGAAGCAATTGTTGAGGCTCAGCCATAGCTGAGAATGTTCCTGCCAGCTCCTGGACCCAGCTTTGTTTATTCATCTTCACCTCAGAGTGACTTTGACTGTTCTTCAGCGGGTCTCTCTACTTGATTGTGTTTTTATTTGCTTCGGACTGATATTCTTGGCTTCTTGACCTTGGACTGTGTAAATGACTAATGCTAGCTGCTGCTTATCACTCACTTCAGTAATTTATGACACTGGGGTTGGGAGGAACCAGGAAGTTCCATCTCTCAAAAATGGGGCAAGTTATTCTAAATTTTCTTATCTCTATAGATTCAATTGCCATCAACATTCTGTAAATCCTGGAAGTTCACAGATCCTTGTCAGGCTAATTTAGAGTTTTTAAAAAACTTTTTTTTGTCTGATTTTAAAAACTTATACACTTCTGTGTACCAAGGGAGTCCAGAGGATGTAGAAACCACTACCTTGTTTTTGGTTGGTCCTACCTTGCTTCCAAACTGATAGCAACTCAGGCGGTCAAGCATCTATCAGAAAAGTGATGATGATGATTTCCACTGTTGATATTTTTACATAGTAATAAGGTTCAGACGACACACCTGGGTGCAGCTTGGCAAGTGATTAGGCAAATGGTGCCTGGCACATGCCATGGCTTGCTTAACCCACAGTGATCGTGTTAACTGGCCAATTATCTTATGACCATTACCATTCTTGCTTCTGCTAAAGTGTACTTCAAGGCTCCTCAGGCCAAACCAATGAACCACCACGACTAGCCTCTAGGCCAGAAGTGGGCAATTTGTGGCTCTCCAGATGTTGTGGCACTCCATACTGAAATTGCTATTGTCCGTCACCACTGTCTGTGCTGGTTAGGGCTGATGGGAGTTGTAGTCCAACCACTTCAGGAGGCCACAAGTTGCCCACCCCTGCTCTGGGCCTACTGGCAAGCATGGCAAAGTGTTTTCCCCTTTCATTCCTTTCTCACAACCTTTGACAATGCTGGTGACAGATGTTATTATAATCTCATACTCTGCTTCTCTTTCTCAAGGTATCTTCTTTCCCAAGAACAGGTTTGCCTAGAAATTCCTATTAACTATTTGGTGTCAGTTTACTTTCAAAAGCAGAACCCTCTAGCTTTCACATAAATATTTGAGCTGTTTTTCAGGTAACACTTTGTAAAAACATTGCTACTCACTAAATTCGCATAATAAGGCAAGTGAGCTGTGGGATAGGCATTCAAATCAGCACAGGCATCTGCCCAAATTCTGTAGGTCAGAGATCTGTATGAATTTTCCTTTGGTAGCATAGAAAAGAACATGCTGTTCATTTACCAGCACAATATCCAATGTAGTCAAGCTTCTATTAGAAATTTCACAAGTAGTAAAATGATTAAGACTGGTTTGATCACTAGTGATAACCATAAATAGATACTCCTATGCAACAAGCCAGTTATTAGTTAAGCCTGCATACTTAATATAGGATACATCCCTGAAAATAGATAAAAGTTTATGTGAAGGACCAGCACCCGGGTCCTATGCGTGAGTTCGGCGCTTAACGGGTTAACCGGCACTGAGTTACAGCCCGTACAAGCAAGTGAAACCGACTAGGAGGTTTGTGTACACAAGAGGAAACTAGAGCCCTTTAAATGACCAAATAAGGCTTTATTTATTTACACAAGATACGGAGCGGAACTAACAGCTTTCTAGGAATACTATAATGTCAACACAACCTGAGGTGACCTCTACGTTTATCAATGAAACAGGCTCCCAGGCTAGCGCATTGGGATTAGTCAGTTACCTTAAAGACTTTACGCTAGTCAATTTCAGCCTGGCTCCGGGTCGGCGGATCCAGGGATGAGAACAGCTTACTCCAGCCGCCGCTTGGAGGATGAACCTTGTTCCAAAGCACCCTGTGTTCCCAACAACCCCTCACAGGAAGCGAGAGGGGTTTTCTACCGCTGAGTTTCCCGCTCTCCCCACCCTCCAGGTCAGGTGGGGGCTTATGCCTGCCCCTTCGTATCAGGTGGGCTTATTCCTGCCCGGGAAGAAGGTGACATACTGGGTACTTTACAGCTCTTTGAGACTGCCCTGATAGTTTGATGGTCTTGATGGTCCTTTCTTGGGTTTTGTGGAATTCAACAGAGACTCTCCATTGTTGGGGATGCCGGTCTGTTTGGCTGCTTCCCTGTAACTCAATCCCCCCTCCTCACCCCCCTCCCCTGGACAGAGGCTGTGTGTGTGCATGCATACTCGTGTCAGGCTTTCTCCACAGTTTATATGTCTCAATTCATATACAAGGTAAACACTAGTTTATTTCATAGTTATACTGCTAGTTGCAAACTTAGTCTAAAGTGCTTTATAATGTTCTTCCCAAGGCTGAATTTAAAGTGAAATCTATTTCAAGTATGACAATTCACAATATGTTCCAAAATAGTTTACTTAGTGGGCAGGGCTGTGGCTCACGCTGGCTCAGCTTGTCTGAGTGTGGAAAGCTAAGCAGGGTCAGGCCTGGTTATTACTTGGATGGGAGACCCCTCCTCTAGTTTCCTGCATTGAGCAGGGGGTTGGACTCGATAGCCTTGTAGGCTCCTTCCAACTCTATCAGATCTATGATCTAAAAAGAGCACAGTGAATGGAAAACAGAAGAACAGTTTTCCTCACTCAAATGCCATTTCAGTTTACTATTGAGTACATGTACTCTAGTGAATTGCTTGCTTACCCGCAGAACTCCAAGGAATTTTATTAAGTTGTTGAACCATGCTAACAAGGGGGTGGGGGAGGAAAGATTAATATTTTCTTCTTAAAGATACTTGGGTAGGGAGCAGTAAGACATCATCAACCACTGAACTAGCCATAATGGGCACAACCTAGCCAAAGTAATGTACTTTAAGCCCCACTGGTTTCAATGTTTAACTCCCCCCTCTCCCTGCCATCCTGAAATAAGTTTCATATTGAAGTACCACACTTTGTCTTGATCATGCTCAAGGTTCCAAAATACAAGATGGCTACAGAAAAAGACATTAAAGAAATACAAGTTCTGTAGATTTTAACACCTACAGTCACTGAGAGTGCAGTCCTATGCATGTCTATTCAGAAAGTTCAATGCTACTCACTCCCAAATAAGTAAGTATAGGATTATAGTCTAAATATTTTTATTTATTTATTTATTTATTTGTTGTATTTCTGAATTGCCCATCTGGCCAGCAAACCGGCCACTCTGGGCGATGTACAACATGATAAAATACATTTAAAATACATGATATAAACTACATTTAAAACAGTATAAAACAGTCTAACTTTTAAAATCTTAACCCACCCCATATTCCCGCCTGAATAACCATGTTTTTAGTGAGCGGCGGAAGCTCAACAGAGAGGGGGCATGGCGGATGTCACTAGGGAGGGAGTTCCACAGTATGGGGGCCGCCACAGAAAAGGCCCATATAATGAAATTGTAGTGTATATGGTACAGCTATCCTACCATTTAGGTGAAAAGATTATTTAGGAGATTTATACGCTGTCTTCTAAAATACAATGTTTTTCGCAATTTACGAACAGAGATAGATTTAATTCTCTTGGAACAGTTAACATAAACCCTTTAATAGCCTCAGGAGAATAAACTTAGTGGGTTCAAGACAGCCTTTGTAAGGTTATCCAACTTTAGGCGCAATCCTACACACGTTTAGACAGAAAAAGTCCTACGACTCTCAGCATCCCTCCAGGCAGCCATGCTGGCTAGGACATGCTAGGAATTGTAGGACTTTTTTTTCTGTCTAAACATGCACAGGATCGTGCCCTTTATCTTCAAGTTCTTTAGCCTCAGTTATAGCCCATCCTTTTTCTGTGTAGGAATGGTTACAACCAGAAACAGGATCCTGAATGGCAGAGTAAAATTTCCCTTACGATCGATTCTGAAAAAAGTTTTTTGCTCACATTCAGGCTCTGATTTATCACGTATTTAGGATTGAGAGAAATTTCCTTCTGGGTTAGATCAGTAGTCTACCCCAGTAACCTGTGGTTTCATTTACTTACATGAATTACCTTAAGCTATTCACTATGCAAGCACCTGGATTGCCAACAACCTAAAGCGTGCTTTCCTACCACAGAATTAGACAGTTCAGAAGAGACTGAGAAGACACTCTGTACAGTACTGATTCTAGTAGACAGGTGGCAACTCAGATCTGGAACTTGAACAAGCTGGCTGAAGACTGAATATTAAGAGATAAGGAACAGAATTCCTCACACACTTACGGTACATCATTTTCTTATAAAAGTCTTTTTTGCACAGCAACCAGAAAGATTTGAAAAACACACCTCCACAATCAGCAACGCAACTAGTTTTATTTGAGAAATTAAATATGCAACAGTGCAAGATAAGGTGCATGAATAGGTTATTTATTGATTTTATTATTGATTTATTATTACATTGATATCCTGCCCTTTTTCCTCTTACGAGGAATCCAAAGCAGTTTCACCCAGTGAGTTCCATGGCTGAGTGGGGGACTAGAACCAAGACCTCCTGAGTCCCAGTCCAACACTCTAACCACTATCCTACACTGGCTCTGGTCAGTATTGCATTATTTACACAATGCTACCAAGTTCAGTCTCTTTGGGCTTCCCCGGTGGGATGTACTAGGTCCAAAAGTACAGGAAAGAAACCGTCTTTTGAATTCTATTTCACTTAGCAGTTAGGAAAGATGGCACAGAAGGTTTACATATTACATTCTGACATTACTATTCCCCATCATTTCTCCCCATCATTGTGGTCTATCCCTGTGACCCACTCCACTCCCTCTCAGGATCCATTCCTTGTTCTATTTGTAGCTTGCATTTATTTCAATGGAGCCCAGTCATGTTAACTGGCATTCAAAGCTCCAATTATTTCCTATGGGCCTTTCCATTGGGCACAACAGGAACTACTTTTCACTTGTTTCAATACATCCTGATGAAATATAAGATTCCAGAAGCAAAATGTGCAACAGGGATACCTGTGTGAATTTGGTCTCAGCATAAGGCTTCTATAAGATGCACACTGTCACAATGTAGTACCGAGATAAGAAAACATAAACAAAGCATTATAATCTGCCAGCAAAAGTAGTGTTAATGGCTAAATAGTCAGCATTAAAACAAGTCATTTCACCAAGCTTAGCAAGGAATGGATACATGACACCTGGAATTATTTACTTAGGATTCACACACTAAAAACATCAGGCCTGCATAACTTTTGACCCAAAAAGCTGAATGCAACTCACTTGCCATATATGGTGGTGCACCAGTGATCCATTAAACTTTTTTTTAACCATTGTTCTAAAATAAAACAATAAATGGGGGCTGCTACGCACTTGCCAGGCCACAATTAATGGCTAGAGCACTGAATTTTGCTTGGTGCACAAGCTGTACAGGCCTGCTAAACATAGATTAGTACTTAAGCAAGGTTTTATGGAGGGGAAATAACCTAATAAGGTGATAGAACCCCACTTCCTAAGGCCTCCGATACCCAACTCTCCACACAACGACTAATTCAAGACGTCTGTTACAGTATGGTATATAGACCTGCATTATCTCAGTATAGTATGGTATATACACCTCAGATCTAAACAGCACACCAGGAGCCCCTTATTGACATTCTAGTGGCTTTATATCAAACTGATGGATTAAGATATTTAAAATGTCAAGCCTCTTAATTAAGTCAGCTGCCTTGGGCATTATTTTTATTTGATTACTAAGAACTTGCTGTAAAAGCCCACAAGCTAAACCTTTCCCATCACCAGGCACAGAACTATTCAATGTTCCAGCTCCATCGGAGATCTCACCATTCAGATGTTAATGAAGATCACTTAAGCTGCAATCCTATAACACTTCCATGGGAGCAAGCCCCATTGAACTCAATGGGGCTTACTTCTGAGTAGGCATGCATATGATTATGCTGCTACAGTGCAATCCTATGCATGTCTACTTAGAAGTAAGTCCTTCAGAGTTCAATCTATACACACTTACTCCCTGGTAAGTGTGTATAGATTGCAGCCTTACTTATTATTTTTTACTACAGTTCCTAGAATTGCAGGAATTTCATTTCCCTTCAGAGCTGTGAAAAAATCATCAGGAAGAAAATTCAGAATTCCATGTTCTTTTATGGCCTGGAATGGGATTTACTGAAAGGAATTCAGAGGTGGGGTGGAATGTTCTCTCAATACAGCAAGATTGGGGCCAACCCTTTCCCTTCAGCCTGCGGCTCCTCCACCAGCCCCAACCCTTCCTCCTCTGGCATCTAGTTTTGTGTGGTCCCCTGGTATTCTGTTAGAGAGACATGTACCTCATCATCTGGCTCTCCAGATGCTGCAGGTCCTCTCCTAATCAATGGCTAGGGGAGGAGGAACGAAAAAGGAAGAGACACTACTATCAAGACAAGGTGAGAAGCAAGGAGGGACAATGTGCACGGAAGCAGGAAGTCCCTGGAGGGAGAGGGGGCTTGCTCTGGTGGGGACTGGCTCTTGAGAAAAGGGGTGCACACACGGTGGATCAACTTTCCAGTAAGGGGAAAGGAAGGGAGTCTTGGGGTTGGGGGCTGGAAGGGGTCTCCTCTCTGGGAAGCAGGAAAGGTGGCATGGCAGAAATAGAGAAAAGCGGCTTCCCATCCCTTTCTCAATCCATATATAGTAACAGTAAATTATTGTAAAGCAATAAGCCTTCACAATAGTCAACTCTGATCAGACAAACATTGGTCTCCAAGTGGTCCCATCTCCCTTCCGTGAACTGATCCAATTCACATCTCCTTAGTTTCATCAGTACTAAGAGGTGTTTCCTGACAATAACTATTCCAACTAATAATCCAGTTAAGACAAAGTTACTAGCATAAGAATGCCTGTGCACTACTAGCATATACACAAGTTCTTACTGAAAAAGTGTTCAGCTGTGTTTTAGGTGTTTCCCATTCTACTTTTGTTTGTGAAGATAAGCCAATCCTAGGTATTGGGGCGGGGGAGTATACAGCGTGGGAAATAATTGTTACTCCACAACTTTCTACATCAATAATCAGTGTATTGGTGTAAACAAGAGATTAACAAACATGGTCACTCCCAGTGCTAGATAAGAGACCATGTATTTAATAATTTAGTGTTCTTTCAATTTTGTTCTGGGTGTGACTTAGGCCAAAATATACAGAGAGGTAAGAGTGCAGTCATGTTCACAAAGCCCAGCCTTACAAGATTACCTCAGCCTGCTCTTGTTTACGTAAGAATAACTTGTACCCCCAATCCTTACTCCATAAAGCCTTCCTGATGTTACTCTCTTTGCTCACAGGAGTGTTTCCGTAACTTAAACAAAAATGTAGATGTCAAAAGGTCTTGTGCTCTTGTACTGGTATCTCTATGAGAAGCTGACATCAATTCTTGGCATACTTGTGTCCAATTTGCAAGTAAACAGCAACTCAAGACATTTTTCTTCACAGGAGTGATTTCAGACACACTTGTGAGAACAAACAGCCTTGTCAAAAGCAGGCCCAAAACATGTTGTATCACCAGTTAAATCCAACACTGTACCTAGATTGTACAAACACAACAGTATCCCAACAACCAACTAAGAAGAAGAGAGAAAAAAGGGTATGCTCACAAAGAAGGCCAGTGTAGCAAATAAGGAATTGTATTTCATGAATTGTTGCAAACCGCCCACAGAGCTTCGGCTATGGGGCAGTATAGAAATAGAATAAATCATCATCATCATATGTATCTTTTTTCTTTCTTTTTTTAAAGTTGTCCACGACCAAGAAATTCTCCTAGCATCCCTCTTCAGATGTTAGCGTGCATATATATGGAGTGGGGAGGGGACCCAAAAACGAAAGAACTGCCAGGAAAAGCAAAGCTCACCTTTTCTTCAGCCGATTTCACCACACTTAAAACTCGTTGTACCACAAGCTCTAGAGGTTGAGGAGTTGCATCTTCTTCAAATGTGAATAACCAGGAGTCCTAGGGGGGAAAGGATGGGGTGGAGGGAGTGTAACATTTGAAACAGTGCTCTCCATTTAAAGGATACCACTGAAGTTCACAAAAATGAAGAGTCTTGTGGCACCTTAAAGACCTTTAATTTATTTTGACAAAAGCTTTCGTGGACACTTCACTTGCCCTTTTTCCAGCAGGCTGCTTGTTTCTACTTCTTAAAACTTTGATATTTCAGAGTCCTAAAATATGGCAAATGCAGATTTCTACTTACTTCATCGTAAATAATTTAAACCTGAATTTAGGCACACACAACTAAGCTATATCTAGTTTGCTATTTTACAAAATACTAAGAGGCAAAATGTGGAGATCATCATAAAAGCTTATACCAGAATAATTTTTTTAGTCTTAGGTACCACAAAATTCTTAGCTGAAACAGACAAACAGAGCTACTCTTCTGAAAGTTCACAAAGCCATTCCACATCTGCCCGCCTGCCCCAAATGTCTGAATGTTAAGGTAAATTTTAAGTGCAGGAGCAGGCAGACCCTGGGGCATTCTATTTCTAAGGCATTTGAAATATTGTGCTTAAAACAATGCACACCACTAAAATGTATTCAAATATGCTTGCTATACAGTTCCTTGATTTCCTCTGAACTAGGTGTCCACGTTTTTGCAGAATCACAACTGCTTATATTAGAGTGGAGAAGTAGCTTATGCTGACTCACAGATGTGCTGCAGATAGAGAAATAAGCAGATCATGCAGGTACATGATCTTCACCTAAATTCTACCTCACTATAAGCCAGGGGTGGGAAATCTTTTTTCTGTTGAGGGCCGCATTTGCAGGTTGTGTGTGGTGGTGAGTAATGTACTGAAGGCTGCATGCCAGTGGGCAGGACTACCACTTCCCTCTCACTCTTTCTGCCACCCCCTTTTCTTTCTTTCTCCCCCCTCCCCTTCTTCCCCTAAGGGGGAAGGACAGATCATTATTTCCAGAGGCCTGAACTGATTGCTTGTCCAGAGCTTTTGAAATTAGCCAGAGGACCAAGGACCAGTGGAATAGGCCAAGGGGTACAGGTTGCCCATAAACAGAACATCAAGAAAGAGCTACAGTTTTCCCAGCTACAATCCCAGCTACCACAATCCTATAAGGTAGGCCAGTGCTATCACCATACTGCAAGGGAGGAGGGCGGGTCTGAACTTTAGTTTATTATTGTGGCTGCTCCTGCAGTTCTGTTTCAAACTTTCACAGAAATAAGGAACTGGGAACGAAAAGCCAACTTCAGCCTCATCCATTTAGTACACATGTGGGCAGCCTGCATGTGGCACATTAGGGGTATCTCCTGCCACTCGCTAAAGTTTTCTCTGCTACTGCTGCTGACTTTGCCAGAAAAAAAGTTTCCTCTGCCCCTTCACCTGCCACATCACCAGGGCTGCTACTTCTAACAGATGCTCTGGCAGCTAAGTGCAGAAGGGGCCAAGTGGACATTCTATGTGGTGTACTTTATGGCTGGGCTGCTGCTGTAAATTATGCCCCTGCCAGTCTGCTAAACAGCTGCTTTGTGGGCCGGCAGGAGTGCAACTGTCATGGGAAAAGATGACACACAGGGATGGCTCTCCCTGCATGCTGTCCTCCTCATATAAACTGTGCTCCTGCCAGCCCAAACACTATTTGGCAGGCTAGTGGGAATATGATTGTGATGGAGAGGACCACCTATGGGAAAGCGAGAAGCCAATCCAACTTTCCCTCAGTGTGTGTGTGTGTGTGTTGCCCCCCCCCCCCAGAGGATGCCAACCCTGGTCCTATCTCATGCCAGGTCCAGCCATGCCCACTGGCATGCAACTACCAACTGCCTACCCACTGCTGCATGTGGCCCTGGGGGGCAAAAACGTTGCCCATCCCAGAACAATAATGAAATTTCATCTCCAGGTAAATTCTGTATGTCATGAAGAGCATCTAGTACCCCAGTCTCAATACGTTTAGAAGCAAGCTCTACTCATATTTGTAATGGCCAAAATCCACTGCAATGCATTATAAGTGGGATTACCTTTGGAAACTACTTGGACACTTCAAACTGGTCCAGGACACAGCTGTACTAGTTAGACTGTTAAACAAGTCTAGTCACATAGCATGTATCTCACCAGAACGATTTCACTGGCTGCCAGTCGATTGTGACACACAATTCAAAGTGTTTGTTTAAACCTTTGCTGCACAATCCCATCTACTCAGAAGTATATCTATGGGCCAAACTAACATTTATCATGCCTTTAGCTCTACCATGGCTGGGTTTATGGGTTTTTTTAAAAACGACAACAACTAGGAGGAGCATAAGGGCCCAAACTGGAACAGAACCATGGTTGGGAGCAAAGGCCTATAGCCACCCACCTTCCAAGCCAGTTCACCCTCCCTCTGCTGTATTTTCTATTTGTTTAGGGGGGGAAACCACATCCATGCAAGGCCTCAAAACACGAACATCACATCTAGTTTGGCCCCCAACTTCAATGGGACTTACTCCCAAGTAAGTGTGCACAGGATTGCAGTATTAAACTTTATGGCCTGGAACCCAGGTATCTAAAAGGATTGCCTACTCCCACATGAGCCTGCCCAAATCTTAAGGTCATCATCCAAGGCCGTTCTTTTAGTTCCCCAGCTTTCTAAGGTTAGTTTGATAGTAGTGACCAAGAAAAGGGCCTTCTCTGTCGCAGCACCCAATTTGCTCTCCCCAAAGAGGCTTGTCTGGTTCCAACACTAGTTTTGGGGCCAGTTGAAGACCTTTTTATTCATCCAGTCTTTTTAGAATATTTATTTATTTATTTATTATATTTATACCCCACCTTTTTTTCTGCAAGGAACCCAAGGCAGCTTACATAATCCTCCTCTCCACTTTATCTTCACAACAACCCTGTGAGGTAGGTTAGGCTGAGAGTCAGTGACTGGCCCAGTGAGCTTCATGGCTGAGCGGGGACTAGAACCCAGATCTCCCGAGTCCCAGTCCAACACTCTAACCACTATGCCACACTGGCTCTAGTTGTTAGCCAGTTGTTTTAGTTACGTACTCCTGCTCTTATAATCTTGCCTGGCTATTTTAGAGATTTCATGTTTCAGTTTTGCACTTTAAGCTGCCTTGGGAGCTGGAAAACTGAAAACACTTTTATTGAAGAATACGGTAAAAATGAATAAAAATAAAATCCAGAAACAGTGCAGCTCTTGAGGACACTATTTAACAAAAGTCTCTTCAAATTCAGGCATGTCTTAGAGTGTACTCAAAGGCCAAAATACAGAGAAGCAGGTTGCTGGTTGCACATACAACAGGGTCTTTGCCTTTTCTCAAATAGTAGCCCCTTGTGCTGCACAGTATGCAGAGTTTCAAAAGCAGGGAAAGGAGAGTCTGCTGTTCAGGGAAGGGTAGAAAGAAACAGAAAACTGTAGTCCTGTTGAATGCAATCAAGCCCTTAAGCACTTCCAAAAGGTCTGTTGGATTATGACAATTCACAAGATCTTTCAGATGCGCTTAAGAGTGACCATGACTGTTACACTTAAGTCTAGGAACTTTGATATTTTTCCTTGCATTACATTACAAGTACGAAATTGTTTTAATGACAGAGCATTAAGGGGGGGAAAGTCCATTCGCATGGGCTACATTTAACATGCCCTCCACAGACAGAATTCAGTTGCCATCTATACTGCCAACGATGTAAGTACTCCCCCAAGGCAAAATAATCCATGGAATTTGTTATGTTGCAATGAAGTCATGTTTTAACGAACATTATAGATTGTGTACGCTCAGTAGTGGCTGTTACATTAACATTCTTTCTAAGGCTGGTTTGTTGTGGTGAAGCGGCAGAAAGAAAGCAGAGTTTCATTGGCTTCCCTATGACAGCATTGTTTTGAGTTTGGAAGGCTCAGCCAGAGAGTAAAAACACATTCCATTGCCAGAGGGTGATCTCAAAAGAAGAGGATGCAGTTGCTTTCTTGGAAAGGATGTACGTATGCAAGGCATTGTTACTTTCCTATCAGTTTTCCTACAGCAGGCTTGATCCCTAGCCTTTGACATCCCTCCCTTACCACAATTTACAGTCCAATTTGCTATTTAAAACAACAACCTAAGTTATTAATATTTAATGGGGCTCAGACACGTAACAGAGTAGATGACTAGTAGGGCAAGAAGAAGGATGAATGAATTCTCTCAGAGACTGGTCAGCACAGTTCAATAAATAAGATAGTGTACAAAACAGCATGAGATAGTTAAGGAATAGTTTATCCTATACTATTCATTGCCATTCCGGAGAGATTTAGGAAAATCCCAACTATCTACACATGATATGTGTGCAAATACCTTGGGTGTGTGGGAAATCATCAGCTTTTTATGAAGTTTGGATTTCAGGTAAAAAATAAAATGGTTACACCCTGATCATCCCCGGAAAGAAACCCTGTGGATTTCAAAGACATTTACATCTACATAATGCATAATTAGAGCTGGACTGGACACTTACTTAGCACATTCTGCTGAAATCAAGGAGGCCTACTTCCCACATAAAGCTGAGGATTATATATTAAGGTGAAACTATTGTAAGCCTGTGGTCAAAGCTGGAATGCTTCAAAGAAAAAAACCACACCTGCTGTCAGATCAGTATAATCTATTAATATGTTACATTCAATGCACTTTTGCACTGTGAAGCTGCTTGAGGCCTTATCACTCGCTTACTTGAGTGTATATTCCATAATTCACCTCCAAGTAAATGCTAGTTACTTCTAGTTGCTAAACTCCTGGCTTCAAAGGGCTTTGGTATAAGTGGGTTGTGAATGTGGCTCTCAATGGATAATGAAATAAAATACACACACACACACACACACACACACACACACAAGATGTCCTATAAACACACACACACACACACACACAGCTAATGCCATTTCAGCGTAAGAATGGCCAGTGAAACCCACCAAGCCATCACTTACCGCCCTTAATTTGGCTTCCTCGTTCAGCGCGGTTATCCAGGCTTTCTGCCACTCACTCTTCCAGCTGTTCAGAGACAGCAGCCAAGCGAAGAGGGAGTCCTCGTCCTCTTGCAGAAGTTCAGGCGGCGGCGGCGGCTTTCCTCCGCCTTGCCGCAGAGTTCTCAGGCCATACTGCACCAGGTAGATGGCTACGATGGCCAAAGCAGCCGTAAACAAGGAGAACAGCGAGAGCCGCTGGACCTCACCCAGCCAGTAAGCCAGCCAAGACATGACTGACCATAATTATAGACCTGTGTCCGTCTGTCGGTCTCTCAGGAAAAACCCTTCACATGGCAGGATGCCTCCCCTCCGCGGCAGAGGACTCAAGGCATTTGCTCCTCCTGCCCGTCGAGATAATCCCTCTCGCTCGCGGCGCAAGGAGTAAACAGCCGCGTAGAGTGGGGATGCGAGGATGACGAAAGGGCTTGGGAAGGACATTCGCCTCTCCAGAGCGAAAGGGCGCAATTGAGAACTCGGCCAAGGAGCCAGCAGGACGCACTAAGGAGGAGAAACCAACGTCACAGGAGGACCTGCCCCGCGCTTTCCAGGGACACACGCCGCAGGCGCCGGCCGGGAGGAGACGCAGAGCGCGCTTTCGGAATAAGCGTCGCGAACAAAGCAGCCAACTTCCCAGCCTAGAAGGGGGAAAGCAGGAACGCGGCGACGCGAGTTTCGCACTCCGGCCTCGGAAGGTGCCGGCGCGGGAATCCCGCCTGCGGCACCCACTCGGCTCACCTCGGGCCCGAAGCAGTGGCCGGCGGCGGGTCAAGGCGCGGCCCGGGAATTCCCCCCCCCCCCCCCCCCCGTGGCAGGGAAGGCCTGCCTGTACTCTCCCGTGACGTTGTTTCCAGTCCCCCTGCTGCCCCGTCAAGGGCCCGGACTCGCTTCTCCTCAGCTGTGTTGCTCCCTCCTCGAGCAGCCTGTGGGAAGGAGGGAAAAACCCTCCCCCTTAACTCGGTCCTGGTAAGAGCCGCTCATTATTCCTCCTTTCCGGCCTGCACTTCGCGGTGCTTAAAGGCACCGCGAGAACCAGTCAGCACCCACCTTTTCTCCAGCACACCTGCAAGTATACAAGTGGCTGTGCCCAGCTGCCTGGCGAAAGGAAAACAAACCTAGGCGCGTTCACACAGACGTAAATCCTCCTGATTGCAGTGAGGCTTACTCCCATGAATGGGTGCATAGCATTGCAGTCCCAGTCTTCTCCCAACAGTACAGCTTTGTAGCTCTTTACACTTGCTTGACACTTTTCCTAGTGCCTTCGCTGTTTCAAGACAAGCCAATGCTTAGGACAGAAGTAGGGAACCTCAGTCCCAGGGGCCAAAGCCAGCCCTCCTTGGGAGTTCTCTAGATGGTCATGCCCTCTTTCCTTTGGCCACCAAATTGTTGGTTTCCCGACTTTTGTGCAGCCCCCACCCCCACTCTGAAAGGTTGAAATGCCTCTCGGATGGGTTAATTACTGGCAGAAAAAGCTTTAAGCTACAATATGCTGTGTTTTTTGAATTTTGGCACCACCCCATTTTGCCTTCAGCCCCACTCACTACTGGAATGCGGCCCCTGAGAGCTTCTCTTACACTGGGTTCAGACAACACAATAATCCACATTCTACGGTTGAGTATGGATTGAGTGTGGGTTGTCGTTGAACTGTGGGTTATCGAGTTGTCTGAACCCAGCTTGCTAACAAACCATAGTTTGTTAAGCATGAACAGCCCACAGTTCACAACCCCAAAACAAACCATGGATTTTCTTCATGGGTTGTTCATGGTTAACAAACCATGGTTTGTTAGTGCAGTTGGGTTCAGACAACACCACAACCCACGTTCCAACCACAACCCACAATCATGTTGTCCGAACCCAGTCATTGAATTGAGCCCTCTATGTACTTTAATAATGTGAAAATAGTATTGTTAAAGTAAATGAAGGCATTGATTGATTGACTGGCTTAGATAGATTCATAGAGTTGGAAGGGGCCTACACGGCCATCGAGTCCAACCCCCCTACTCAATGCAGGAAACTAGAGGAGGGGTCTCCCATCCAACTAATAACCAGGCCTGACCCTGCTTAGCTTTCCACACAAGCTGAGCCAGCGTGAGCAGTAACTAAGGAGGAGGTCACTATTTGGTAAATAACATCCTTGGTCCAAAATACACATTTCTGGTTGGACCTTACATGCCTATAACAGACCAATTTAATTAGCATGTACATTTCATTACATGCTAAAGGGATGTGAGGTTCCATATTTGTTCAGCAGAGACAAGAAAACGTTTGAGCTGTAAAGCACAATTATTCATCAAGAACGTCAGAAGCTTAGGGTCACACTGGATTTTATATTCAGATTTCCCATTAATGTTCTTCTATAGGCAGCCGTGAGGAGGTGGATTTGGATAGGGGCCACAGTGTGGGAGAGTGGGATCTAACCCCACACCAAAGTGCCATTCTAACTACACCCCACCTCCACCGGAGCTGCTGTTAGTTATGGAGAGAAAAAGACTTGCATCCTACTACTAGACAGAAACTAATTCAGATCCACATGAAGAGGTCAGCCCAACAAAGGCTTCTACATCAGTTGTTTTCAGTTGGAACCAATTATTTAACCACTTTTGTTGCTCACTTCTCTTTTGGTTAGATTGGTCAGATGTGCATTTTTGTATTAAGACCTGTATTTTCACATTAGCTGAGTTGTCAAGAACTAGTGCAGAATAGTGGCTTAAAGAGATTGAGCTATGGATCAGGAAATTGTTAAAGCTTGTGTCATAAAAATCAGCAGGTAGGTGGCCCTAGTCTGTCTCCCAACCCCCACACCTGCAATATAGGGATAATATTGATCCACCTTACAGGGCTGTTTTAAATAATACAAGAAATAATGTATGTGTGAAGTGCTATGAGCACTGAAAAGCACTATATGACTTAAATATTATGATTATGAATGGGCTATTTGTCCCTCTTTCCAGCCAAGAGATGGCATATGATGGCTGCATATATAACCGTTATTCTTCTGACATTGCATTCCACTCATACTTGACTACTGTGGAAATAATCTTGGTGCATTTCTCATTGGAACATACATTCCCATCCTAGAACTAAACATTCAGGTTTTTAATATTTGTAATTAATACAATCTCAATTTGCATCCATCAGGGATGGGGACTCAGACTCCAGGACTCGACTCGTGAGTCAGACTGAGTCCCCTCTCTGACTCGAGACCAAGGACTCATGTTCCAAAATTGTGTTCCTCAAATGCAACATGGATAGGTTTTAGGAAGTACAGCAAGTTTATTTTTTAAAATCATTTTCCTAAAATGCAACCTTTCAGACATTTTGGGTTTGGCTGCCTCTGCCTGCCTCTTTGGGGTTCCCTGCCTCCTCTGCCTGCCTGGTCTCTTCTTAACCGGTTCCACAGTTTGAATTGTCCAAGACAAACGCCTCTGCCTGTCTGGTTATTTTGGGTTGGTCTGCCTGGTCTGTTCTTGCCAAAATCAGTTGCAGAGTTTTGAAATAAAAAGGCACACTTGTGCCTAGAATTTAAGCCACACATCTGAAATAGCCTTATTTTGTTGGGGGGGAAACCCATTGATTTTAATAGGGACTCATGGAGTCGGCTTTGGGAGTGACTCGGGAGTCACCATTTTGGACCAAGGACTTGGACTCGGGTCCAAAGACTCGTGACTCGAAACCAAAGACTCTTCAACATCCCTGGCATCCATACCCTTCAATGAGTTTTAAGCAGTGTGCTGAAGAGGACAGGAGGAAGACAGTATTCTCCCAGGTGTTTTAATCATTTTAATCTTGTAGTTGCTTTTAACTCCGTTATTGTAACTGCTGCTGCTAGCCTTGCTGTTTGCTTTTAATCTGTGGTTTTCAATTTTATATTTATATTGTATTGTGTATTATGGTTTTAACTGTTGTAAACCACCCAGAGAGCTTCAGCTATTGGACGGTATAAAAATGTATCAAATAAATAGTACTGTAAAGTGGTAGCCAGCTACGGAGCCTGTGGAGTAGATACAAAGCTGATGAAAGGTAACATACAAAGTCAAACACCCATTGATTTCAATGGGTTCAGAATGTACTTAATTTTCTCATGGAAACCTATCAGTTAGGCAAACAGGTACAATAGCAAAAATTCACCACCCCCACCCAAGAATCTGGTAATGAAGGAGCAGAATAACCAAGCAAGATGTTGGTCCACAATTGTACAAAAAGCTTGCACCTCTTTAATGAGGTGCATACATTTTGGAGCAAGAACCATGAAGAGCCAGAGTGGCGTAGTGGTGAGTGTTGGACTGGGACTCGGGAGATCCGGGTTCTAGTCCCCACTCAGCCATGAAACTCACTGGGTGACTTTGGGCCAGTCACTGACTCTCAGCCTAAAATGGAGAGGAGGATTATGTAAGCCACCTTGGGTTCCTTGCAGGAAAAAAGGTGGGGTATAAATATAATAAGTGAAGCACATGAAACAGCTTTTGCTGAAGTTGAGTGGATCTGTGTCCGTTTAGTGGGTGGAGAGTAGGCAACTTGGAAACATTATGCAATATGCATGCCACCTTGAGCTACCTAGAGGGGTAATACAATCAATCATTTATTTTTATTCTGTTTGTTACATTTATATCATGCCTTTTCCTTCAAGGAGCCCAAGGTGGCATACATGATCCTCTTCCTCTCCATTTTATCCTCACAACAGCCCTGTGAAGTAGGTTAGGCTGAGAGTCAGTGACTGGCCCAAAGTCACCCTGTGAGTTTCCTAGCCGAGTGGGGACTTGAACCTGTCTCCACCCAGTCCTAGTCCAATACTCTAGCCAGTAATCTCATTGGCTCTCATAGATGTGGTATGGATTGTGCCACCTTCTCATTCAAATATCAAGTGCATGAAAAATTGCTCAAACACACCTGTACAGTCTGATCCTATATTTACTTGAAAATCTAACTATGTTCAATGATACTTATTCGGGTAAATGGGCATAGGACTAATCTTAAGGCTCTAGTTCCATGGACTCTTACTTGGGAGTAAGCCCGATAGAACTCAGTGTGACTTCTAAGTAAACATTAAGCTGTAAGGCTGCAATCCTATACACAATTACCTGGGAGTAAATCCATCTGAATTGAATAGAGCTTATTTGTAATTAGACAAGAATAGGATTGTGCTGTAAATCATACTGAATTCAGTGGGACTCACTTCTAAGTAGACATGATAGGATTGGGCTGCATGTGATGTGTCCTAATGTGTAACACATTAAATGCGTGTCAAGTTCCACTAAAATCACAGTATCTACCTCCATGTAATGAGAGCTGGAGCACTGGCAGCATATATATTAGACTCCCATATGAGACAGAATAACACAAAAGAACAAGTTTATTTTACTCCAAATTTTCTTAATAAAGATCTAGGTAAAGAAAACATACAGTAGAAAAGTAATACAAAGCAGCAACATTACATTAAAAGAAGACTTCTGAAACTAGGAATTCTCAGTCCTAAAAAAGTTAGTTGGATTTCTACTTAAAATTCAACAGATGTATTAAACTGGTATATAATGTATACAAGATATACATAATTATAAAAACATGTTTTGAGTTCATCTTATATACCTTTAGTTTAAAATCAGAAGTAAGTTCAATAGAATTTAAGTTACAGTCCTTGCTGTATATTGGTGATGGCTACCAGATGCCTTTTCAAAGCAGCCCAAAAATAGATAGGAATACTATCAAGAAAACCAGACTTACTGTTAATTTTCTTTTAAAATGTATTTTTCAAGCCATTAAAATTTGACCTTCAGCTATAGAGAACCACCACCAGTTCAGACACTTGAAAAGAAACTGGTGTGTGTAATCATCTAAGTGCAATGAAATGCAATACACAACAAAACAAAAACACAAAACTTGGTGCAATCCACACTATTCAGACTCAAGAGCTATCAAAAATTTGGAAATATTAATCTAAGCTTCTAATTGTTTACCATGCAAGCAGTAAAGCTACAATTAGAAGCACATTTGTTTAGACGTTCTACTGAAATCAGCAGCCGTTCTTTTTAAATAAATATCATAAGGCGGCCATATTTTGGACAACTTTTTCATGAAACAAAGTAGTAACACTGCTGAGAACCTTATCGAGTGCTCATCTTGATAGTGTTCCTTTACAGGGAAATTTAAGCCATACAAGATATTTTAGATAAGAATGCCCAGAGTGTCACTATAAGGTTCAGCTCTATAGAAGGTTTTAATACTGATGAGCTAATTACTTTTCTTTCTCCTATAGCAGTAATGTGCTTTGATTTTATTTGAATATTTAGGCAAGAAAATGTAAACAATCTTACTGAACACAATAGGCACATGCCAAGGGGTTAAGGTTGGATGCACACATTTTTTTCAAAGCATTGAGGGAAATAAGGTAAAAGTGTTGTTACCCATGGCAACACATCTCCCTATGCCTCTGATTAACAGGTTTGGCAGGTTTCAGTTTCATAAACCTGCAAGATCCATTTAAGCAGATAGGAGTGTGGGGAAACCGCGTTCAGCTCTTTTTAAAAACAACATGGGATTGCTGAGTCATGGTGCCAAAGGAAGATGCAGAAGAACATTTTATTCAGGTTATGGCTCAGACTAAACCTTAATAACTAAAAGACCATTATGTAGCTTGAAATCAAAGCTACTGGTGCTCAGTTTTGACCATATTGCCAAATAGAATTTATCTGCATTTTCCTAGGTCTGGTGGAGGTCCTGGGTTCATGGGAATAACTCAAAGATTGCACTGCATACATACTCAGCTCTTGTACAGTACCGGAGAAGGCAATGAAACAGCACAGGAGGTTAAAACATCCATGGTTTCTGCTTCAGAACACAGGAATTGCTATCATGAGTAGGGAGGCAAGTAGAAGCAGTACAATTCGGCAAAGTGGCAAGTATAGGGGTAAACAAAGGAAAGGGCTCCAATATGGACTAACTGGAGGATGAGATGCAATCCACTGAAATTTCCCCCACTGAACTGGGGTTACTCTGAAGCAAATGGCTTGTAAACAGCAGCCAATGGTTGCATCGGGAAGGGTAGGGGGATAACCTAGGCTGCAACCCTATTACACTTCCCTTGGAGTAAGTTTCATTGAACTCAACAGGACTTACTTCCAAGAAGAGGTGCATAGGACTGCTGTTAAACATTCATTTTTTGAAAAGGCTAGTTTCTGAACCTTCCCCCACCCCCTGTAGGAAAAGATACGGTAACTAAGGTAGAAAAAACAATGCTACACTCCCTTAGTATGTTTTGATACCTGCATGCTACCCATGTTTGTAGCCTTCCTAGAGAAATAGTCCCTTTAGAACTTAAAAACATTTTTTCAAGTCTTGTTGATTTCAGGATTAAATGTTCATATGCAGATGTATGTTGATGAAGCTTTGCTGGAGCAGTTCTCCAGTTATTTCATGAGCCTGAAATTCTTTTAATTTCAAGGGCCACTTTTGATCATGTTGACATGAAATTTTCATTTAAGTGACTATGTAGAACAGGACTGAATTTTGTCCATTTTATCAACAGACCTAAATAAAGACAAGATAAACAGTATTGTAATATATATATACCTTTTAAACCTGCATATTTTTCTCATGTCATACCCCAACTCCCTCTGTGAACTTTGATAAAAATATAGACTCAAGCAAAAAACCAAAGCATTTTTCCTTGTAGAACGAGAACACTTTAGTATTTTCATCACAGCACTGCGAAGTTAAAGATGATAACAAATCAATAGTTTTCATTTTATTTTTTATTATGCTCAAACTAAATATATTCCTTGAACAAGATTTAGAGTATATAATAAACATCTTCCATAATTTATAACTTTTAAAACATATATTAATCTTTAAGTGGAAGCAAATTTATCCCATTTCCACCAAAATAAACACTCTTAGGGCTTTTTAAAAGTAGTGAATAAAAAGCTAGGAGGAAACCTCTGTTTAAACATTTACAAAAAATTCTTCTGAGAGTCAGGGATTTTTTAAAATTAGAAACAAGAATTGTTTTGAAAAAATCACACACAACACTGTCACCATTAGGAAAATCAATTTACAGCAGATACTTTTGTTTTTTAAGGAAAAGCCCTATTTCTTTAAAAGTGTAGCATAGTTTGTAAACTCCAGTATTTACTATTTATTATCTTACAACTAAAATGTCATAGCAGTACTCTGGTTGAAGTTTCTAGATTTTGCTTAAGTTAATAAAGCATTGTCAGGACGGTATATTTCCCTTTTCTAGAATCAGACTAGGGAAAACTGTTGTTTGGCAGGGCTTACAAGAAATTTAAAACAGGTGAAGTTGTTCCCAGCGTGGAGTCAATACTGGAAAAATGTTCACTCACTGAATGTTTGCCAGTCACATAACTATTTGAAGCAGGGATGGGCAACTTGTGGCCCGCCAGATGTTTTGGCCTACAACTCCCATCTGCCCTTACCATTAGCTATTCCGGTTAGGGCTGATGTGAGTTGTAGGCCAAAACATCTTGAGGGCTGCAAGTTGCCCACCACTGGTGGCACAGGAACCCCACTAAAATAAAATACTGGTAACAGGTAATAAAAGATGCAACTTCCAATCCATTGAAGTCAATGAGAGTTATGCAACCAGCCCCAGTAGGGTTCAAAGCTGCTGCAAGGAGTTCTGATAAACAAAGTTGGCAGTGTACTGCCATCATCCTCATCCACCAGGGATGATGGGAGCTGTAGCCTAACACATCTGGAGGGTGCCAGGTTGGGCAAGGCGAGAGTGCTTTGTGTACAGACCAGTGTAAAACCTGTCCGGGTTGGTTTGCACTCTTTCCTGACAAATGAGCAGACTTGACCATCCTCAGCCACACATTTGTGTGGACTGGAGACATGCAATATGTGACACCACAGGGACACAGATGCAACCAGCATAGATTTCTCTGATCACAGCAGCCCTACTGCTATTTCTGATTGGTAGCCATGTGCCACCTGGTTCACACTTAAGTTTTTCCATGTACAGTAAGTGCAAGGACACAAATGGGTGAAGATGGATAAGGACTGCTGAATAATTGTAGGGGAAAGTTCCTGTGTGAACTGGCCCTAAACCTTTTCAGTATGTTATAAAACAAGGTTTTGATGCAAACACACCACTTGTTCCGTTCCATTTAAATAAACAGAACAAGGTACATTCACACTCTTGTCAAGAATTCATTTTATTTTGGAACTAAAAGAAATAATATTTTCAACTATTACTTTAAGTTGCCATGGCTCACAATACTAACCGGGGGTGGGGTGGGGAGATCAGCTTTGTCTCACAGAATAAAATACAGTAATACCTTGGGATTGAGAGCATGATTCGTTCCGGAAACATGCTTGTAGTCCAAAACACTCTTATATCAAAGCGAGTCTCTGGTGGGCGTGAGTAGGGCCGATTTCGGCCCGCTATGCCCACTTGAGGCGAGCGGTTACATCCCTACACTACTTGTCTTGCAAGACCTTGCTCGTTTATCAAGTCAAAAAAATTTAAATTTTTTTGCTTGTCTTGCAAAACGCTCTCAGACCAAGTTACTTGCAATCCAAGGTTTTACTGTATAGCAAGTTGGACTGTTTAAAGACTATGCATGAACTTTGTTCTAAAGGCAGGTGCCTTACAAAATGTATTACAATGACAATCAATTCATTTAACTTCTTGAAATAAGGATAAAATGTTTGAACAGGTAACGTGTGTTCAGGGAAGATATTTGTCACACTGCAAACCTTGCTGCCAAAAAGTTATTTGAGAATTATTGAAATTTGTTTATAGCACAAAGACCAAGTCTTTTAAGTTCTGCTACTCAATAGACTTTTTTTTTTTTAAGGCAAATATAGAACATGATAAAGGCTTCAATCCTAATCACACTTACTTGGGAAACAGTCCCAATGAACCCTGTACAACTTACTTCTGAGTAAACATGCATGGGATCAGGCTACAAGACATTACTTAGGAGTCTGATGAAACTGCTAAATTAATCTTACTGGAATAAACACGTTTTTCACGGGTAGCATGAGATATTCTCTTTCTTGTTGATTAAGTACTAGGGGCATGATTCACAAACCCTCTTGATCACCAGCAAAGACAGCAAATCCCCAATAAACATGGGGCACCAGAGAGCAAGGTCACCACAGCAGCTGTACAATAACCAATAATTGTGGCTGATTTAAGCAGCTGCAGCAGCTCTTGGTCTGGAAGCCTGCAATGTCCTGTTCTTCCCACAACAAGGTGACCAGGAGCTATTTGCAAGTGCCTCAGTGTTCATGCTACTGAGTAATTGGGTATCCCAGCTGCTCAGTATGCCTGAGGTTTGTTGGGCTAGGCTGTCTTCTGTGCTGATAGGAGACTGTGCCAGCATTAGCAAAGTTGTTGGTCATGCCCCAGGATCCCAACACTTTTACACAAGCCCCACTTTTGGTTTTAGAGCTCAATGTTATTTTCTCCAGGAAATCCACTTAATGCCAGAGTTTACAAAATGAAGGTCAAAACTTCATATGCCTTTCACACCTCATTCACAAATGTTTGGATCGTGTTCTATAGAAGCACAATGGAAGATCCACATGCGACAGGACATTTTATTTCTGTTTCTAAAGAGCAGTTCCCCATGCTTCATAAGCTGCTGCTTTCAAAACACTCTTTGAGTTTCAAAAAGATAGCTTCTGATGCAGCAGGGTGTGGAGCTGTTCTTCAGAAAACAGATATAAAATGCCTGAACACATATTAATGGCACTCAATGGCTCATAACTACTATTTTATGGGACTTGTTTCTAACAAATAAAAGTCTTAGGAACAGTGTTAGGTTGTTATTGTAACTAGATTGACATGAAAGTAGATTTCCATCAACATTAACAGCATTCCTTCATAATAAATGCATTTAGAATTGGGGTGCCAGCTATTACTCCTGCTCAATCCAAACTCGGTAACAAAGTTCACATCACGTCTTTTAATTATAGCATGAATGAACGACAGTTACCCAGAACTGAACACCAAACATTGCTATCTTATCTCATGATGCAAAATGATCTGCAAGAGTGAACTGATGCATCTGCAGCAGTCACTCTCACTGCTCATCCTAATGTACGGTAAGCCCATTAGATAAAGTTTAAAATGCCACTAGCAATAAGCCAGTTTTAAATTTGAATTCCTAAGCAGGAAACTGAACTGTAAGGGGTTCCTGGCAGACACCTGTACATTTAGGGACAAAGGCCTGCTACAACTTGTCACCCCAGTTCAGTTTTTTCCAGCTTCAAGAGAACCAACATGCACACAGAGCTTGCCTCCACAGAATGGCTTCTACATTCATTTCAACTGAAGAAACCAATGAATGAGGACCCCTGGGCATTCAGATTTGTGCATACATCCAAGTATACGTAGATCTTTAAAAAAGGAGTATGACTGTCCTGCAAGTGAGTGAGTGTGAGAGGGAGACAGACATGTATTGGAGTGAATGGGATTGATATGTTCTTAATAACTGCAGTCCAAGGCCACAATCAAGTATATACTTAGGCCCACTGAAATCAATAGTTTGCCTAAGCATGCTTAACTCTGCACTGGCTTGTGTCCCAAATATTTTTGTACTCTTTTAAACAAATGCACAAAACAAAAATATGCCCAAACTATGATACAGGATAGAAAGAAACGTTTTGCTCATTGCGGGTCTTGTATTTATGAAATACAACATTTGTAGTGTTGCATTTTCCCCTCCACTCTGAACTAGGCATGTTTAATAAAGGTTTTTGCATTTTTATTTTATCCATTTATACATATATAAATATTTACATGTACATGTGTAGCCCTGGACAAGCTCACCACTATCACCTAATGGAATTGTATTTGCTTCCTATTTCCAGAACTAGCATATTCATACATTCCACTGTAATAAAACACATCCACACCAACACAGAAGAAACAAAGTACAACAATTTTTTGACATTAACTCAATGCTGTTCCATGTTAAAACTAAAGTAATATATCTTGCATTAGGATATCAGCTGCCTGCTGCATATCATGTTAACTCTGGTTATCAAAATATCTCTAGAATATCAGCCTTGGAGGATCAAATAAAGCAGTGTATCTTTGTTCCTATACTCTTCCTTCAAAAACTCTTTAAAATGGCTGGAGGCAGGCTGGCTGCTACTTTGTATATAAAAATCCAAATATTCACATATTGCTAATCTTAAATTGTTTTGTATCTTGCACAATATCCATACAGAAAATTTCAGTAACAAAAAAACTCCCATGTTAATCAAAGTTTTCAATAAGGGTCACGTTAATTCAAATGAGGTTTTGTTTGTTATTGCTAATGTTCAATAAGATCAAGGTCAACACAGCAAAGCACTCAATCCATTTTTTTCCTTAACCTCAAATGAATGACTAATATTGATAAGGAGCTCGTGAGAGTTACTCTCTGTGAAAACAATAAACTAATTGCATGATTTCCATTACTCTAAACGCTTAAGTTGCTGTTGCTTTTTAATATGACTCCAGTATCCATATATACCAGTATCACAGGATGAGGAAGATGTAATCAGATGTTAATGAATGCAATTACTCTGCAACTAGGAAATCCTAGAACAGAATACTGAAACATGTGAGCAATTTACTTGATAATAAATTTAGTTTACCTTAATCTCCACAACCAAAGCAGCATCACAAATTTTCAACTTTAATTGTTGAGGATTCTTGTCCCTTTATATTATGTATGTGTGGGTGTATATATATATGTATATATCTATATCTTATTTCAGTGGTGCAACTTCAGCAACATCATGGAAATTAACAGGATTTAGAACTCCCTGTAGGCACTCTTTATGCTTTTTTTTTTTTTTAATTGTGTGTCTGCTCATGACTCCAAAGACTAAATGCGGTTTTGAATGTCCTGTGACAGAGTTTGCACATATACTGCCTTTTGAATGTGATAGCTGAAAGTGGTGGAGCATGATAAAAGAGTGTGTCCGATTCCTGTGGAACAAATAATTTCTCAGCAGCTGGAGGGGTTTCTGACAAGCCTGTAGGGCTATCAGGTTCCAAAGGTTGTATTTTGGGAAGTGGTGGAGGCGGAGGCAAAGGGGGCGGTGATGGAGAATTAGCCGATGCAGACATCTCAGGTTCTTTACGCACAGGTTCCTCTGTAGCTTGTGCCATATGGGACTGGAAGTGACTCCACAGACGGAAATTGGTTCGGAAGGCCTTGTTGCACACATGGCAAATGAAGGGCTTCACCGAACACAAAAGCTCCTGATGACGCTCTAGTTGCTTGTGTATAGTAAAAATTTTCCCACACTTTTCACAGGGCCACAAACCAGTGTCTTTATTAGCAACCATTTCCTTGGATTCCTGGTTACTTTCAGAGACCTCCCCTTCTACATCATCTGCAGGTTCTTCTTTGATTTGAACTTTAAACTGTTTGGAAATACTAAGATCTTCAGGGATGCAAGAGGAATCTTCTGAATCAAAATTAATTTGTTCTGAGGAATCGCTGAATACACCGTCTTCTTTGGCTGCAATGAAGTTATTCATTTTGTTAGGCTCCAACTGAGAATGCAATCTTGAAGCACTGCTTACTTCGCCATTGTGTTCCAGAACTGGTAAAGAAAAATTCTCTGTTGGGGCCATAGTATTTTGGTTGTGGACTTCAACCTGGTGACGCCAAATACTGAAGGAGGATTTAAAAGTGCGCATGCACTCTAGGCAAGTGAGCTTCTTGTACTCACATGTGATTTCATGGTCGTGCTTCAGCTCTAGAGAAGAAAACCGATGGCTGCAGTAAGGACAAACCGTTGCGTTCCGGCAGAGCCGCTCATGATTTCCCTGTTCAATAAGAGAGGAAAGCTTAGCATTACAAAGACGACACTGGTAAACTTTTTTGTTTTCGACTGGGCTTTCAATACGAGTATCTTCTTTTGGTTTAAGAGCCCTATTCCCTCCAATTGGTTTTTCCCCTGGGTGCATTTTTATATGCTGCTTAAACTGTGACAGGAAGCGATACGCTTTCCCACAGTAGGTACAAATGTAGGCTCCTCTGGCTCTTGACCTTAGGTTTCTTTTGATGACTTGTTGTACTTGTGAACCAGCCTGTCCCTGAAAACCTTGCTTGCCACGCCTTAATTTAACAATCAGTGCCTTTTTGATCTCTCGCTCTCTCACTATATCAATGAGTTTCCTTTGGAATTTTTCATCCAAGACAGCATGTGAACTGGAAGCAGGTGAGGGGTTCTTCACAATCCCATGCTGTGTCTGGCAATGCGTCCAAACTTTGAAGTTTGTGTGAAATCTCTTATGACAAATATCACAAGCATATGGTTTTTCAGGGTTATGGTACATATTGACATGACGATGAAGGCCTGCCGTTGACCTGAAAATCTTAAGGCAATGTTTGCACTTAAACTTTTTGTTAGGCTTTGTTTCTTCCAGTTCACTACATTCATCTCTGCTAATGTCAGAATCTGGGAAGTCAGCAAAGGGTGTAGGATTTGAGTTTTCCTCAAAATTGTTCTCTGACCCAGGGGAAGCATGTTCATCCACCTTAATTTTTGTGTGTGGTAGCCTTCTGTCTGCTTGAAACCTTCTTTTAGCTGGAAGTCTACTGAGATCCCTATGGTCAACTTCAGTTTTAAAAGGGTTGCTTTTATTGGCAGATGATGAAGCATCCCCCACTGTAATTCTTATTATTTCAGAAGGATCTGAAAGTGGACTGCTAGGTTCAGTTTTTATCCGTATTTCTCTAAGAGGAGAAGTTACCTCCCTGTCTATTGACTGGGAGGCACTAAAGGACCTAAGGCGATGTGGGTGCATTACCTGTGTCTTGTCATCAGGAATTGCCTTTTCTGTAGAATCTTTCATGGTTGACTTTTGGGATATTACATTTAATATTCTCCCTTGTGTGCTGTTCACCACTGAAGATCCTTGAGAAAGCTTCAATTCAACAGAAGATGAATAAACAGGAACTTGACTATCCATGGACAATGACCTTCGAAGGAGACTTTTTACAAGCGGTCCACTCCTGTCAATACTTTGGTTTCCAGAACCACATATCCTAGATGGGATCACTAATCCTAACTTTGAATAGTATAGCAAATTCCTGTCTTCCCCTGTACCAGCTCCTTTTCCTGTCTCTCTAAACAAAAATGTGGATTCTGATGAGCTACACAGAGATACAGCTGGTGGACAAGGCCTTTTCAAAGGTACTTCTGCTGCTTTTCCTTTTAGGAGCTGATTACTTCCTCCTGGTTCATCTGCTACTGCTTCCTTGTCTGCAAAAGGTTTCTGTGACAATATTGCATTCCTTTTGGTTCTATTCTGATCATCCACTGCACCTGATGTTTCATGGGACTTGGAGTATCTTAAAGAACTGTCTTTCAACCATCTTCTTTCATTTAGTGATAGGCTATGCAGAAACTCAGTTGACTGTGTTACTTGTGGCCGCTTAGTTTTTGCAGCAACCAAGGGCGAGGGTTTAGAACTATGGCTTATGTCATGTGGGGTTTGCCCAACGTTTTCCCCCTGTGCTTCATTTTTGTTCTGACAAACTATGACACTTCTTTTCTGGGAATTGTTTTCATCTTCCTCTTGGAACTGTATTTTCTTAACAGGACATGTAGGCAAAGGAATTTGAGGACTTCTAGAAACAATGTTAGTAAGAAAGGAAATTCCAAGACTGTACCCCACTTCTTGCACACCAGCAAGGCTGCTTTTCTCAACAAACAAAGATGATGAGTAAATGTAGTTCAATACATTGTCAAAAGTGTCTGGTTCACAGAAGTCAAGCTGAAACACTGATTGAGACTCATTTTCTTTTGTAGTGAATAAAGTCTGAAAGTATTCACTGCTGGCAGCCAGAACATTTTTGTGAGCTCGAAATTTTTGGTCTCCTACTATTAAAACAACATCACAGAGTTGCCCTTTCAATCGTTCCTCATTTAAAGCACTTAGGAGAGAAATAGCATGTGCTGGATTTATATAATGCAAGAGTCCCTCCATGATTTAGGTTTACCTGAAAGACAAGAAAAGACAGAACCACAGTGTAATATAGGCAGAATTTTTTAAAAGAAAGAAAAAGATGAAGCAGCAGGTTTTTCCTTTTCCAATAACAGGCCAGTATTTCATTAACAAATTGTTTTGTTTTAGAAATAAACATACCACTTTTCATCTAATATACTGTGGGAGCTACATGAGTGTTAAATAGCAACATATAGTAAGAAACTACTATGAAGATTTGCAACAGATCCAGCCCAGTTCACAATCAAGAAAACAACCAGCTCTGATTCTATGCATAGGACAGCTAATATACCTCTAAGTACGGTAGTTACCCACCTGTGATGATTTACTATGTAAAGTAGCTAAGTAAATTGACTGCGAAAAGTATGTTTGCTTCTTCCCTGTTCTTCTGCAGAGCGTAACAAAAATAAAGCCCAAACTTGAAAGCAAACTGCACATAGATGTTTAACATCAGATTTTGAAACAATGTTAATATCTAAACAAGGATAAGGCTGCAATCCTAAACACATTTACTCGGGAGTAAGCCCTGTTCAACACAGTGGGACTTGTTTCTGAGTAAATCTGCATAGGCAATGCTGTACACATGTGCAGAGTGGGTTGGATCCAGACTAAGTGGTTTCCGTTGAAATCTATGTGAAAGGTTAGTCATGGTTTAAGTCCCATTGATTTCAATGGGATCCAAGTGCAATTAACTTAGTCTGGTTCCAGCCCACAGCCTAGTATGTTTGGAAAATAAGAGTATTTTGCATCTTAAAGGTATATCCTAAGGCAGGATTGGGCAACCTTTTTGCCCCCGTCCCGAGGGCCACATGTGGTAATGGAGGTAGGCCACACTTCCCATACGTGTGCATACCTATGCATGTGTGCAGGCAAACACATGCATGCACAGCCTACCCTGGCTCCCCTCTCAATCACATACACACACTTTCCCTTCCCATCTTTAAACCTCCCCTCCCTGGGTGCTGAGATCACTTTGTCCCTCTGCCCTCTGTCAAGCAGCTAGGGCGGGAGGAGATGAGCAATTTAAATGGAGAAGGCTACATGTGGGGATGCTGTCAGGTGTTTCGCAGGCTGTCAGGACTATAATTGTGCTGGGGAAGTCAGCACGTCAGGATGAATTTCCTCCCATGCTGCCTTTCTCAGTAAAAGCATGGGGTGTGTGTGTGTGTGGGGGGGGATTCAGTGAGAGTGGCAGCACGAGCACCTGCAGCAAGCCTCATGGAAGAAGTCAAACGGCTGCAAACAGCCCACCATGTTTTAGGCAAGTATTTATCATTTCCTTTTTTAATGGCAGCTTCTTGAAGCATCTGTCATGCTGGTTACATGCAAAACTCTCTAAATAGTTGAAAAATAAAGATATGGCAGGCCATTGCCTATATACAACTGTATGTATAATTATCAGTCAAATTACACTTTTGTTCTAGACCTAGAGAGAAAAGCAATGACTTATCAAAATCTGTTGCTATCCAATCAATGAATAATTTGTAAGACAGTGGATTGATCTGTTAAGAATCCATCTGCCCCTCTGTGGTTGGTCAACTAAAAACATTTAGGCGGCAATCCTATACACCTTACTTGGGACCAAGCCCCAGTGAATCCAGAAGGGAATTGCCTCCATGTAAACATGTATACTATACTAATCCTATACATTGTATAGGATTGGGTGTTAGGCCAAGGTTGACTCAAGTGCATATAAAATAAATCATAGAATCATAGAAAAGTAGAGTTGGAAGGGGCCTACAAGGCCATCGAGTCCAACCCCCTGCTCAATGCAGGAATCCAGGTCAAAGCATCCCCGACAGATGGCTGTCCAGCTGCACCTTGAATGCCTCCAGAGTGGGAGAGCCCACCACCTCCCTAGGTAGTTGATTCCATTGTCTTATTGCTCTGACAGTCAGGACATTTTTCCTGATGTTTAGGTGGAATCTAGGTTCCTGTAACTTGAGCCCATTATTCCGTGTCCTGCAAACTGGGATGACCGAGAAGAGATTCTGGCCCTCCTCTGTGTGACATCTCTTCAAATACTGGAAGAGTGCGATCATATCTTCCCTCAGTCTCCTCTTCCGAAGGCTAAACATGCCCAGTTCTTTCAGTCTCTCCTCATAGGGCCTTGTTTCCAGTCCCTTTATCATCCTTGTTCCCCGCCTCTGAACCCTCTCCAGTTTGTCTACGTCCTTCTTAAAGTGTGGTGCCCAGAACTGGAGATTTCAAAGCTCATATGTATTGATTAGGCTTTTGAGTATGTCAGAGAAGAAGAAAGGTTTAAGATTTCTTCTTTCTATAAATTCCTCATTTGATTACCGTATGTGTGTAGTTCAGTTACCCTGATCCAGCACTCAAAACTACTTGAGCAGTTCCCAACACTAAACCTTGGGGGAGAGGGGGCAGTTTCATATGTTCAGAATGCTGGACCAGCAACTGTGTGTTCAGTGCCAAGTGATGCTACAAAGATGACAGCACCAATCACGAGTTTGGGGTTGATGATGGTGTTGTTGTTGTCACGGATTTGATCCTGTCTCCAACCGCTGTTGTGAGGTTCAGAAATTGGACTCGGTATCAATGGTGTCAGAACTACTAATCTAGATGGATTTAGATTGGCACTGGCTTTGTGTGTGTGTGTGTGTGTGTGTGTGAAAATGAGTGCGAGAGAGCGAGTGCGAGCGAACATTCTTCAGTGTGCCACTTCTTGAACATGCTTATCTTGAACTGGGACCATATTGTGAATATGTATACATATTATGAATATGTATTCATAATTTAATGTTTTCATTTATTGCCCTTCTAGTTTTGCCTAAGATTGCAGTGTTAATTCATGTAGCTTTTCTTACTGTGTATGCAGACCATATTTATTTGCACTACATGATCAGTTTTGTGCTACCACATTAGACTCTTAAGTCTGTTTTGGATACAATCCTAAGCCATGAGGAAACTGGAAGCATCTACTTCCTGTTTTAAACTAATTAGGAGTCCCCCCCCCCTCCAGTTCAGATGTAATGGGGAACTCTAGTTAGTTTAAAACAGGAACTGGATGCTTCCGATCCCCTCCTTGTGACCTTGCAAGAGGAAGAGATGGGAGGGGGGAGCACACGAGCCCAAGGCTCAGGGCTGCTTCCTCACTCGAAGCTCAACTATGTTTTTGTGTTGCATCCAAAGCAGGCCTTAGTCTTTTGCCAACTAATTTTTCTCTTATAGAATGAAATGTCTCAACAAGTCTAACATTAAACAAATATAATTAAAAATAAATTAAACCTACCACAAAACCTTCCTTTCTTCTTTCTCAATACACTTCAAAATGACAGAAATCTTAGATTCAGGATTGCATTTGTTCCTTAGTTTCCAATTACTTTGAGGTCTAGCTCAGGTGGTCTGTGGGGGAGGGAGAGGAGAAAAAAGTGTACGTTAATAAGAAAATTAATGTACAGAAGAGTTTCCTGGCTCATTTCTATCTCAGACTCCTGAATGACCCAGTTCACACAGCATGGTAAGTATACTTATTCATGCTGTCCAACTGCTCCCGCTGCAAGAGGGGCAGCTTGTTTGTTTAGTGTGATGTGCAAACCTGGACCTCTGGTTTGTCCCTCCCCTGAAATAACCCACGTTTGTTGTTGGGTTATTTCGCTGGATTAAAAAATAGATTTGCATGTCATGCTAAACCGGGGATCACCAACCTTTCTGAGTCACTGGGCACATTAGAAATTTCAGGAGTGTGCTGTGGGTGCTCTCACAAAATGGCTGCCAGGGTAGGCATGGCCAGTCACAGAACACCCATTGCCAAAAGGCAAACTGGTGAGGCTAGAAGAAAGGTAACGTGCTGAAGAACCTAAGTACAAGACAAGAGATGTGGGCTGAGCTCCAAAGCACAGAAGCACTCTTCTGAACCCAGATTTTCCTCAAACACCCATTTCACAGAAGGCAAACTGATGAGGCTCAGAGACAAGTAACATGGCCAAGAAGCAGTAGAAGGCAGAGGTGCAGTCTGAGCCCCAAATGCCAAATCGAATTAGCAAAATATCCATTTCACAGAAGGCAAACTAGTGATGCTCAGAGAAACACACACCACAGCAAAGCAAACAAGCATGCATACTAACCAACACCCCAAAAAACAAAAACAGGCAACACACACACACACACACACACACACACACACAGTAGAGGCAAAATATTTCCTGTCACTCCCTGCTATCCCCTCTAGCCTCTGAAGATGCTGCCCTTAGCCCTCCAGGAAGCTCCACATCATCTTCGACGTACCTTTTTCTTTTATCTGGGCTCGCTTGGGGCCCAGAGGCAATCCTGAAAATAAAGATGGTGCTTGAGACCAACACAGTGCTTTGCAACATGCCAGCTTCCCAGTTTCTCTTTTGTTTTTTTAAATCATGAGGGACAGGGAGCCTGGAGGGCACCATGGGAGATGTCCAGGCACCACACTGAGGACCCCAATGCTAAGCAAACCACAGACCAAAGGTTCATCGTTTGTTTAGCCTCTCCCACTTGCAGCAGGAGTGATCGGACAGCATTCAGTAGCACACTATGAACTCTGCCATTATATTTGCTCCTTGAATATGTGGTAGCAGCCACAACAAAAGTAGATTGTCTGCCTTTGCTGAAAACTCCTTCATTCAACATGTAACTCAGTTATTACAACAGCTTCACTGGCTACTGGTCCATTTTGAGGTACAATTCAGAGTACTGGTTATGACTCATAAAGCCCTACATAAATTGGGACCAGGCTACTTGAAACACCACACTCTCCCATTAGAGCCTGCTCAGGCTTTAAGATCCTCAGGAGAGGCCCCACTCTCCCCCCCACCATCATCAGAGGCACATCTGGTGGGAATGTGAGAGGGCCTTCTCAGTGGCAGCTCCCAGGCTCTGGAACTTCCTGGTAAGCAAGGCTGGGCTAGCTCCATCTCTGACACCAACAGGCAAATATGTTCTTCTTCAGACAAGCTTTTGCCTTTTAAGTTGACTTGTCAGTTTGCTGAAATAGGTTTTAACTGGTGGGTGCCTTGAGCACCATTTGTGCGGGAAAAGCAGGATAAAAATTTAATTAAAAAATAAGAAATAAGCAAGTTGCAGCTGTCCATTTGTAAACATTCAGAATCTGTATTCTATAGTAATACGACATTATGTCAAAGGTGGGAAGTCAGTTCCAGTTCTTGTCCCTGCTGCTCCAGCTGACGAGGTAGATGACCCCATCACCATCACCACCACTAACCTGATCCCTGCACTACTGAAAGAAATAGCCAATGAAAGTTCAGGCAAGTTGACCACAGCACACCTTATGATTCCCACTGCTCTTTCAAAGTCAGCTTCCCTCTTGCTCCCCGGTGCTTCCAGTCTATTCACCCCTCTATTATCCTCAGGGCTAACCTAAACATATACAGTTGTGCCAGCATCTATAAAATAAAAGGCATCCATAGCAAGCAGGCAGCTTAATCCTTTCCCTGCCAACTGTTTTCCTATTCAAAACTGTCCCTTCCTGCTTGCATTTTGATGAATTCAGAGTGTAGAGAAAAAATACAGAGGACCACCAAGAACAGATCCCTCAGGGACTCCAACAGAAAGCAGAGGAAGAGCTACCCACTGTGGAAACACTGAGTTCTCTCTCTCCCCCACAAGCTCCATATTCTCACCTTTAAAGCCCTTGATGGGTTTGCCCACATTATGTCTCCAGCTTCATATCCTGATATATCATAGTCCTTGACCTTCACTCCACTGCCACCCCACAAGCTATCTGAAAGTCTTCTGATGTAAATAAATGCCCTTTCTCCCTTGCTGTCCCCTTATGCCAGGAGCTCTCCTAGAACACCTGCAATGATGCTCCCCCTCTCTCTTCCTTCAAAGCCTTCCTGAAAACTCTCCTTTTTCATGAAGCCTATCCTTTGTCTTAACCCCGTAATCCCCATCCCCTAAGGAACCTAAGCCTAAATACATATAACAGTGGAACACTTATCCCCACCCCCACCCACACCATCCTTGCCTTCATCTCCATCCCTCATGTTGGATTTTAGATTCTAAAGCCCTCGGGGCTTTTTTGTTTGTTACTTTGTACATATAAATAATGGCATAGTATCTTATGTAATTCTCCAAACTATTTCTATTTGAGTACTTCTGCCTATTGATATTAGTGTCTGGTGGGGAAATCTTAACACACACTACACATTTTTGCTAGGATGCAAAGATGCATACAATTTGTTGCACACAATTAAGAGGGCTATGTGCTTCTTTTATGCAGCCCGTTTTGCCTTTGGTCAAGGCAGTGTTTAGAATGAGGCAAGTTTCAAAGATGTGGCATGCAGAGTATGTCCAGCTGTCAAACTTGGGGAAAACAATGAAGAGTAACAAGATTAAATCTGCAGTCCTATGGTCCCTGGGAGGATATAACCTCATACTCTTGCAGAAATGTAGTGGGGATCAGAACAAGCTGGCAGGACCAAAAGTTAAAGCATATGTGCAAATATCCCTGGCAGTAGAGATCAGAATGCAGGCACTCAGTCAACCAGGGTTGGGAAGAGAAGCTTTGACAGTGAGAGGGGCTGCCCCTCTGCTGCAGAAAGCATTGGGGGAGGGATTAAAACTGGGCTTAGAAGACATGCTACCTCCTAAGTTCAGTTCTCTATTTCACCCATGTTTTTTCAGAAGACCTAACCTGTCCTATGTAAAAGCAATCCCATATAGTTTTGGGGAACTGCTAACATTGCTATTCCAATGACTGACTAGCCCATGCTATTTATTTCAGTTTTTGTTGATCACTTTTTAGCAAGTAATGAAGCAAGTCCCGCTTGATTCAGTGGGGCTTCTAAGAAAATACATATATGCTCAAGAAACAAACATGCAAAGTGTTTTACACTGAGGTACAACTGCACTTAATGTGAACTCATGCAGTACTGACAACAAATCCAGACAACCAGGCCAACAAGGACTAACCTGAGGCATGGCTAATCAAGGACCAGCCATGGAATCTGCAAGATGAACCCCAGAACTACTTTCAATACTAGGGTCCAGTCTTGGAATACACAAAGTGATAATACAAAGTGCACCTGGCTGTGCACACAGTGTTTCTCAGCCCCCTCCTGCATAACTAGGACCAGCTCATCTATATCTATGTTTAGAGTATATCCTTGTATGTCAGTGGGTGCAGATTTCATTCCTGAGCCCCCACATCTAAGTCCTAACGCCCCGACTATTCATTAGGATGTGTAAAAAGAATAATGAACCACCAGGAAAGTTGCACATCTGCAGCGAACCCCTCCCCGATGCACTTCTTGCCCAGAATGACATCATAAGGCTCTACAGCCCACCACACCCATTTTCCTGCGCACGCTCAGAGCCTGGACACACTCCACCCACAGAGATTATCCCCAAGTACAGCGCGTGTGCAGTCAACTGTGCCTGTGTGGGCAACGCACAGGCGCAGAAAGGAAAAGCAACCACGAGCTAGGAGTGGGCAACACACATGAGCAATACACAACTAATGGAAAGAAGCGGCATGCGTATTCCTTGATGTGAGCGCGGCTACGGGAATCGACGCATGCGCCATGAAGGGGTGGGAGCCCGTTTTATAAGCGGCGCAGGCGCACACAGCAGCTCGAGACCGCAGCCCTACTCAGTGGGAGAAAAAAAATATACCTCAGAGTTACGTCAGGAAAAGACGCCTTTGTGCACGGGGAAAACCCGCGCCTTTGTCCAGGAGAAGACCCGCGTTACACGAGCTGTAGCGGGAGCCCGTTACTCACCTTTTCCAGCGCTGGACGGGCACCCCCTTTTCTTCCCCCCTCGGCCGTCTCCCTTTACGATTCACCCGCGCGCACTGCCGCCACCGCCGTGATTCCATCCATCTTGAATTTGACGTCATCCCACACCAGGGATGAGGTCATCGCAGTGAACGCTCGTCACGTGCGCATCTCTCCGATTGGTCGGCGCCAGCCGGGCGGGGAGGAGGGGGGAAGGGGAGCAGCGTTGGCGCCCGAAGCTGAGATATGGGGGCTGGGTGGCCGGCGGGGGGGAGGTTTATAATGAATGGCAGTTGCATTAGTGAGCTCCCCCCGCCCGGCTGGCTCCCTTCCTCCTCCTCAGTGAGTTGGCCGAGCGTGGCGGTTTCGCCCGGCAAATCCAAATAGGAAGCGGCGCTGGCTGTTGCCAAGGGCGGCGGGAGCCAAAGTAGGTCGCTGAGGAGGGTGGGAGACGGACCTCGGCTGAGAGGGGGCCTGCGGGACATTGGACCGACGCAAGACGGTGGACCGCCTTTCTGAAGGACAAGGAAGGGCGTCCCTTCCATCTCCAGCTGCAGATCCCCTTAGTCACGCCAGCAAAAGCAGCAATACACACACGGCCGCGTCCGATAATCAACACGCAAAGCTCCCTGGAGAAAACTTGCTGCCTGTATCACCTCTGCTGGGGAGGGGGGAGTGGCGGGGAGAACCCCGCTCTTTCCAGTAGGCTTCTGGCTGCAGCCTTCATCTCTTAATAAATCCCACTCATGCCTTGGCTAACGCCAATTTTAAAAGTGGCAGCTCTTTTCATGATCTGACCTGGAGTCAAAGCTTTCCCGAGTAATGATGTTAAAAGCCGTTGCGGCTTAGTGCATAGCTGTCCTTGGAGAGACCTCAACTCTCTTGCCCTACTACTGGCACGCCTTTGATGAAAAAGAAAAATCTTCCCACCCGTCCTGTGCAAATGTATAAATGAGGATTATAATCTGTTAATTCTGAAGGCATTTTCACTTGTGAGGGCTTTTCATTTCCCATTATCTAATGTGAATCACAAGCCTACAGCTGTGTCAATGATTTAAAAATGACATACACACATGCACATAACTAGTATGTGAAAGGTACAAAGACACTGAGCACTATGTGTGAAAATCCATGCTGTTTACACTTATGAGAACTGAAGAAATAATGGGCAGACTCAAAAAAACTGTGGGTTTTTTGATCACCCCCAAAAGCCCTGGGGATCATGCTGGGAAAGGGGTGGAGAATGAGGGGGTGCCCCCCAAAGCACCCTTCTCAGCTGGATCCTTACGCTTTTTGGCCGGAACCTCACGTGCCCCTGGGTTATCCACACTTGGAAAAGTGAGGGCAGCCCAGGGGCATATGAGCACCCTCCAAAAATCCAAGGATTCTACTGTAAAAGGTGCTTTTGAGTGTGCCCCCCATCCCCCCCAAGCACTTGCAAAGTATGGTTTGCGAAGTGCTATAATGTTCCAATTTGGCGTGGACAGTTGGGGGGAGATACCAAGTTTTGAGCTGCTGGGAACCATGGACTGGCAAGGGGCCCACCACTGATGGGAAACACCCCAAAAAATCTGGCTGGGGCCCACCATTTTTGTTTTAACTTGTACACATGTTCAGGAAAGTGCATATATCTACAAGAATCAGCCAGCACACACAGCTGCTCTCAAGTTGCAACAGTTGCTGGATATAGAGATGAGCTCTACTGGCTGAGGTGGGACTCCTTTCCTTTCTGTGTTGGCGGGAGAGCGGTGTGTGCTAGAGCACACTGGGACAGTCAGCCCAGGTCTGCCACTACCAGGCTCCAAGTTCCACCCATCTGGACTGCTCCCTACAGCCACCCAGCCAGCTTCTTGCAGCCTGGCCACCATAGTTGTCTTCGTAGGCGTGGAAGGGGCAACAAGAATGAGCTCTAGGGCAGCGAGCCCAACCAGGGGCCAATCCACACTAGCTTTTTATCCTGCTACTGCAGTGTCGCTCAAGCATGGGGCACACAACACACTCCCCAACCCATTGTTGCTATTTTTCCTTCAATATTCCATTTTCTTCTCCAAACTACTTTTATGATGTTTTTTTCCAGTGCTTGTGCTTTCAGTGTGACACTTGTGCTCCAATCTAGTGGTATTACCAGCGGGATTGACTTTAAAGCTGTAGAACTTGTTTTGCAACATTTCCTCCAATCCCTCCTCTCTCCCACTGTAGGATATACACTTTTTCTCCTCCCATTTTTCACACTGATATTCATGGAAATTGCAGGTAGGAAGCCCATATTGTGTGTGTGTGTGTGTGTGTGGCTATTTTTCACTGCTGCACAGCAGTCAATATCAACACACTTTATTTTTAAATGATTCCTGCACAGCTGTGAAGGTGTGCATGCAGTGTATTTTTTTGGGAACTATTTGTCATTCCACACCTACACAGCTGTACAGCAGTGAATAGCCACATACTTTATTTTTAAAACTTCCTGCACAGCAGCGAAGGCACATGTGCAGCTGGAATTTTTAAAAAAGGAAACAAACAGCAGCACACTCTCCCATTCCTCCCACAATTGCAGCAATATACTAGTGGAAGACTGACAACCTGGTCTTCTGCGCGGGTTCAATGCTAAGGGGGTAGCGGGTGCTGGGGTGGGCCTTCTCCGAGGTCCCCAGCGCCTCGCCTTAGCCCAGAACAAAGGGATAACTTATAGCCACAAAAGTATCTTTTAGAAAACAAGTTTATTTACAAAATTACCTTCACAAACTCAGACCCACGCCAGCAATACAGCTTATCAGTACGGTACAAAGTAGCAAGCAAAAGCCTCAAGAACAACGTGATTTCAGGGCTCTCAGCTAGTTAGTTTAGCTCGGGTCCCGGCAGAGGCCCGGTCAACCGCATGCTGCTAGCTGGGTTCCCGGCGGAGGCCCGGTGTACCCAAGCGGCTAGCTGGGTTCCCGGCGGGGCCCGGTCTACCCAAGCGGCTAGCTGGGTTCCCGGCGGGGCCTGGTCTACCCAAGCGGCTAGCTGGGTTCCCGGCGGGGCCCGGTCTACCCAAGCGGCTTGTGCATGATTTCAGCTTGGTTTCCCGGGGGTCCGGTCAACCCAAGCGGCCAGTGATTTCAGCTTGGTTCCCCGGGGGTCCGGTCAACCCAAGCGGCCAGTGATTTCAGCTTGGTTTCCCGGGGTTGCTGATCCTTCGTTCCCTTACCCCAGGCATGGGCAAGATTGCTGATCAGGTCCAGAGAAAAGTTCCCTTGTGCAGGGTGTTTTATACCTTGGTGTTTCAGGTAGCCCCTCCCTCCGTGATCAGGTGGGTTGACACCCTCCCTGAGGGGCGGCCTTTTGGGTCAGGTGGGGTGACGCCTTCCCCCCCCCCCCCCCCGTGGGATGGGGTCCCTTTGAAGCCACTTGCTTAATGGTCCCATCCTATGGTGTTGAGTGGCCATTTCTTAGGGGTGCCGAAGCGTCTGCCCTGGAGAGGTATTCAAGTCTTATGTAGATGGGGCTGATATGCAAGAGCATTGACAAACCTGGTGATGCTTCCTGCCTTCCCCCCTGGGGTGATTCTATGTAGATGTTGTTTGTCCCCTTTGGCATCTGTGGAGACTGAGCATGTTTGTTTAGAAGTCCCACTTTGTTCGGTGAGACTTCCAAGTGAGTGTGCATAAGATTGCAGCCTTTATGCAATTACTATTTCTCTTAACCACCAGGCTACACTAGGCATTGGCTTCTGGTAAGCTCTTAGCTATCCCATGCCATGAGGTAAAGCTGTAATCCTATGCACACTTACCTGGGAAGACTCAGTCACACCCACACAAGCTAAGACACGGTATGTCTTTGTTACTGTTTCCGTATTGTTTAGCCATAAGCCATTACAAAATATTAAAAAATGATATTAAAAACAAAATCAGACATATCGAAACATTCATACATCTGCAACACAATCCATTGCATTTGTCTTAATAAATTCCATTAGTGCCTTAGCTGATGACAATTCAAACAAACAAACAAACAAACAAACAGGCAGTTCTTTTCACTATGATGGAGTCATTATTGAAAAGCAAATACTAGATATTTTGAAAGATTGACCATTTGGTATGTATGTGTCTTTAACAAGTTGCATTAAACTTTATTCTCAAACTTTACATTGGTAAGAAGCATGGCTCACTGGCATAGAGCCAGATGTGCAATGCAAGCTGCCTAGTGGGCCACCTTTGGTAAGCAGGACTGGTGCTGTAGAATAAACCAAATGCTATAGTAAGGCATCCAGTGCTAATGCTCATCAGAGCTCAGAAAACATGTTGGTTGATAGCAGAATGGTGGCCATGGAATTTGGAACCCGCTAAGGTGTGTGTGGGAACTCACCTGCTGAATCAACGAGCCCTGAAAATGGATGGTGATGGACTGTTGGGCCCACACTCAACTGTCAGCGGTGCTGTGGGCTATGCTCACTGTGCTGCAATGAGTAAGGGGGCTGCTGTGGTCGGCCTTGAAGCCTAGAGCATGGATAGAGCTGCTGCAGGTGCGGACCTTGGTGGTAGTAGGAAATATTCAAATTCAAAGCAGAGAGCCTTCAAGGCTTCCTTATGTAATCTTCCAGTATTTCCCCTTGTCTACAATAAATATTATATAATAGCAATATATTGAGTTTTCCAAATTATGGACGCAATCCCAAAATAATTATGCCTATATTCCAGTAAAGTCAAAAGGAAACTGAGCATACAAAGTCCCACTGATTTCCGTGGAATTGCTTCACAGTCGGAGAATGCTTACTGAGAAGTAACTCCACTTAATTCATAGATTTCATAGATCATAGAGTTGGAAGGGTCCTACAAGGCCATCAAGTCCAACCCCCCCCCCCGCTCAACGCAGGAAACTAAAGGAGGGGTCTCCCATCCAAGTAATAACCAGGCCTGACCCTGCTTAGCTTTCCACACTCAGACAAGCTGAGTCAGCCTGAGCCAATAGGGCTTACTATTGAGTAACCACATTTGGGCCCATGTAAGTTTCTTTGGTTTGTGTCTATTGTTTATTATATACCAAACTATTCCATTTTGGTCAACATTAGGTTTTTGCTTTTTCCAGACCTACTGATTCTAAAATTTCAAACCAAGAAACATAGGATTGCTCTCTGCACTGTTTTTCTTCATTAGTGTAGAACTGGGCTCTCCAACCTTGGGTCCCCAGATGTTGCTGGACTACAGCTCCCAGAATCCCTTGCCATTAGCTGTGCTGGCTGGGTATGCTGGGAGCTGTAGGCCAGCAACATCTGGGGACCCAAGCTTGGAGAGCCCTGGAGTAGAAATTATGTAGCTGCTATGTTCTTGTAAACAATGCTTCAGAGATCAGGTTTGTTGGCAAGAATTGAAGTACTGGAGCTTCATTTTTCTTGATTTTATATATATATACAATTCACAAAGCTCTAAAGAGAAAATTGTATTTAAAATATATTTTTTAGCATTCATGTATGTCCAAAGCCCTAAACTCTTCCCTAACACTGGGAAACCATATCATGAAAAAAGATTTTATTTAGCCTTCTTTCTGCTCTTGGAAAGTTAGCACAACAGAGCAAAAACTACGCTATGCTACAGGCCAAATTTGACATTATGTTGGAGAACTGTGGACAGGATCTTCCCTGGCTGGTTTGTTTTTAAATCAAAGTTGCCCTCTCCCCATCAGTCTGGGGCCACAGAGCTGGAGGAAGGAAACAACTCTTTGCTAAATTGACTCACCAAAGCTGCTAATTGTCTTGGGGGGGGGGAATAATCAGCACCAGCCCAAGATATTTTAGCATCTTCTAGCAGGGTAGCTTACAGGGCACAGGACAAGCCATGTAGCACATAAGCTCTGCCCTCCAATACCTCACTACTTGCCCACCCTGCCTGGTGCCTCTTCACTGCCCACTCAGATAAAAGCTGCAATGCAGCAGCGCCGCCACTGTGTGTCACATGCATAGAGCAATGCATGCGCGCGTGCACACACACGATGCCTGTTGGAGTGAGTGTCACCTGGTCAGGGGTTCACTCAGGGGCTTTTCACAACAGCGCTGTCCATGGTGTGTTGAATAAAACCAACTAGGCAAGACAGACAGACGGCCCAGACCAGCAAGAAGCAAGCATTGCTTATTTATTATTTATTTAAAATATTTCTTGGCTGTCTTTCTGGGCAGAAGCCTTCCTGAGGCGGTGTTGCCACCACAGCAACAATGTGCTGTCGGGCAGGGGCTCGGAGGATGGCACCTCCACCCAGGACCGGTGCAAGGCAGTTTGGTGCCCTAGGCAAAATCAGATTTAGCGCCCCCCCCTCCCACTTGAGCCCTTCCTCCCTCTGGGGGGGGGCTCCGGAGCAAAGCAGCCGGGACTCCTGCCCAACTCCAGAAGGAAAGTTAAGTTTGGGAAAGTTTTTAGGAGGGGGCGGCGGAGCTGCGGAGAGCGCGCTGGGCTCTCGCGGGTGGGGGGGAGGTGGGCACGGCCAGGGGCGACTCGCTCCTAGGGGATGCGCTGCCGGCGGGGAGGAGCTAGGGGCCGGCTCCCCGCCGCGCTCCTCTTCTGGCGGCGGCTGCTGCTGCTGCTGCCCCTGGCGCGGCTGCCTCTGGGAGAGAGTTGTTGCGAAGCATCGCCGAGTTTACACACCGCCTCCTCTCTTCCTTCAGGGTTCACTTCGGCAGCAGAAGCTAGCAAAACTTTTTGCAAGGCGGAAAAGGGTCAAGAAGAGACTTCCAGGCTGGATTGGAACCCCACAAACATCTTTCCCGCCAATAGTCATTCCCCTGTCCCAGAAGTCGCTGCTCACGCACGCCTCACCCTTCCCCGAGGAAGTCCAGCCACTCACCTCATTCCCGGGCAAAAGCAGCGGCGGCTACAGCTCACCGCCGTGAGTCTCACATGGGGTGGGGGTGGGGAGCGTCCCCACCTGTGAAGCTCCCGCCACGCACTTCTCGCTCGCTCGCTCGTTCCCACCCTCCCTCTTTCTCTCCAAGACTCGGGCCGGCCAGGAGGCTCAGCGCCAGGACGCGGGCTTCCAACTTTCCACGCGAAGCCGAAGCGCGCGCCCCTCGCCAGTCACGGCGTGCACCAGCTGCCCGGCTCCAACTTGACCTGTTCCTTCACCCCACGCGCTACCTCGGCATGCCTGCTTGCCCGAGAAGGAAGGCGCAGGAGCGGAGCGTTTCGTGCACCCTAGGCAGCCACCTAGTTTGCCTTGCGGTAGCGCCAGCCCTGCCTCCACCCCAGCATCTGCCACCTGAGGTAGATGCCTCACTCTGCTTCAGGGCAGGCCCTGGTTCAGTCAGGAAAGCAGTGGGGGGTGGGGGTGGGGGAAACCCCACTCCCCCAGTGTTGCATTCTTAATCTGACACACACACCCCCCACACACACGCATTCACAATTGCTTTGATCTTAAAAACAAAAACCTAAGAGATCCATGAACAGGATCTCCTGTGTCACACTTCGTTTGACCTTAAAAACATTTCCCCGGACAGATTTCCATTCACAGGGAGATTTTTTATGCTGTGTAGTATTTAAATATTCTCCCACTCAAACTGTAAAGTGGTACATTTTTGGAAGGTCTGTAACACATAATATATCTATATATTTGAATCAGTCCTAAAATCAGTGTTTAATCACTGATATTGACAGAATTTCTGATCAAATTCAAGTTTAGAGAGTGTTGCGTAGTGGTGAGAGTGTTGGACTGGGACTCGGGAAATCCGGGTTCTAGTCCCCGCTTGGCCATGAAACTCGTTGGGTGACTTTGGGCCAGTCACTGACTCTCAGCCTAACCTACCTCACAGGGTTGTTGTGAGGATAAAATGGAGAGGAGGAGGAGGATTATGTAAGATGCCTTGGGTTCCTTGCAGGAAAAAAGGCGGGGTATAAATATAATAAATAAATAAATAAATAAATTAGCTTCTGGTGAGTGCAAAACAGTAATTCACTGTCTTCTGTTTTCCCATCTATACAGAAATGGTTGGTTTTTGTGACTGCTACTTTGCTTTAATCAACAGTCTCAACGACTGAGCCAAATTAAACCATAAATTAGAAGAAAATAAAGGATGTCAGGTATTAATAGCCTACAAGATCAACCACTGACAGTTCACAAACTCTAATTTATCCTTCAGGTTTTCAAAGGTGATTTGCTCTTTGCAAGTAACATGAATGAATCACCCACATGTCTAAAATAAAACTATTCCAAATTCAGTTGTCAGTTGCTTATGCTACCTTTGACTATTTAAACATATAAAGCAGAAATTACTATTTATTTATTTATTTATTTATTTATTTTACAAATGTAAACAAATACCAAAGCCACTAGTAAATAGGCTTTCTGTATACTTGATTCTAATTTGAAACAATATATATTTGATTTTGGTTTTGTAATCATTGTTTATGCAATATGTTTTACTTGCACGTAGAAGGCTGGAAGGAATAAACAAGTTAATAAGGTGCTGTGGGAGCTGTACAGGCTGAGGCTTGTTAAAGGCAGTGCTTTGAGTTAAGTAGTCACAAGAAGATTCAAAGAGTCTGTTTACTAGGGTGGCTACTTACGCATTGCAAAAAGAAGAAAGGAAATGTATCACCAAACAAGGAGACACCAGTGGATACAGATTTGCATAAAATGTGTATGTGCTAATTTATATGTACATATAGATGCACATTTAGGAATAATTATTATAATTTAAATAGAAATATAATACATCTCACTATAGTGGGGAAGACTGTGACCAGGTAATCTGTGTGCCTGCCAGTCCGTCTGCTGTTCAGGTGCTAACTATTGGTGGGCAAGTTCAGTGCCCCTGCTCTCCTTTCTTACTATGGCTCTTTATCTTTAAATTGGACTTTGAGTGGACACTTTAAGAAGAGGGCTGTCATTTGTGTAAAGTAGGACACATCCTAAAGTTTACAAAAGTTCATGTAGGATCACTGTATTACAGGGGTATCCAAGATTAGATTTTGCTCCCCTTAAGTTGTATTTCCACTACTTTCCCACTACACACCCACATCTATATCCACCTCTGAATCTCTGAGCAATTATACCACCAATAAAGACTGTTACTTTGGATATTTAGCCTGATAGGAATTGGCAAGTAAGACAGTCTTAATTAAAACAAGACTTTAAACTTTGAAGAATATGCATAATGATATACATTTTTAAAGGAGCAAAGAGATATCTAGATAAATATCCGTAAGATTATTCTCAGATCAGCCTAATGTACCTATAGAGTTATGAGCCATGTACTGTATTAGGCATGTCAAATAGATATAATATGTCTAAGCACAGGCAATTTTTCTTCCAAAACTTACAGTGTAATCCACCTGCATCTATCATCTTGACACCCATTTACGTCATAAATAGAGAATCTGCATGACACTTTGGAGGCTAGTTAGAGGTCACCTGGCAGTACAATATAAACTTATTGACAAAAAACAGTAATTCCGGTATCTGGACCAGGGACTGCCATCTTCTTACACTGCAGAGGAAGGGGGCACTGGGATGGGGTGGGATGGGATGAATCAAGCAGGATACTGGATACATAAACTAAGTGAGTTTGTCATACTGTTTCTGACTCAAGTGCAAATTCAGGATGGCTTGCCAGTTGACCATCTAGACCAGGGCACAGAACCTCAGGCCCTCTTGAGGTACCAGTCCAGTCCTCCAAGGTTCTTGAGATGGCCATACCCCCTTACCTGGCCACATCCCCCCCCCCCCCAATCATTTGGTGGTTTCCCAGCTCTTGTGCAGTTCGGCATTCCAAAAGGTTGAAATCGCGCTCTTCTAAGGCTTAGTGACTGACACTAAGAGCTTACAGCTAACACATGCTGGTATTTTGGGCCCCACCGTCTATGGCCCTACCCACCACTGGAATGCCCCTGCCCCCAGAGCTTCTCCAAAATGGAATTTGGCCCTTGGGTTGAAAGAGATTCAACACCCCTGATCTAGAGTATGTGCATTTCACAGCATGATTTTCTTTAAACAGTTTTTTTTTTTTTTAATTCCCCAGAATAATTATACTTAGAGGGTCACCTCTTCACTTTGCGTAATAGAACAGCATGATTAATAGCAATATTCAGTTCTTTAACTGCTAAGAGAACTGAATGGGCAAGTTCTTGCTCTTTCAGTACAAACTGTCTATTTTAGCTTATTATTGTATTACTCCCTCCTATTGTGGTTACTTCCAAATGGGTCGGTGGGTGGGGTATCAGGCATCTGAAACCTGCAAGCCACACCTGATCTGTGTTGATCCTCAGGAGTTCCAGACTGGGAGATAAGCAGAGTTAATAGAGGTAAGTTTGCTGATACAAAACAAAAAGAGCCCATACACCAGTGATGGCAAACCTTTTTGAGCCCGAGTGCCCAAACTGCAACACAAAACCAACTTATTTATTTCAAAGTGCCTTAAATTTGGCAGGAAGGAGGAGGGGGCACTAGATAATCGCACCCTGCTCTGTCTCAGGGCATGGCTCTTCATCGGGCGTGCAAAGATTTGGGCGCGCGCGCACTGTGCTTCTGAGCTGTCTGTTCAGTTAGAAGGAGGGCTGGGTGCCTGCGCAGTCCACTTCTGGGGGTAGGATGTTGGAGTGTGCCTGCCTGTGGAGGCCAGCGAGGAATGAGTGGAGAGGAGTTACTATGGAAACCTGATGCTGAATGCAGAAGGGGACGGTCTTTTCGCGATCTGGTAACCAATGGCTCGAGTGCCCACAGAGAGGTCCCTGCGTGCCAGCTGTGGCACGCGTGCCATAGGTTCGCCATCACTGCCATACACCTTTGTCTGTCTCTTTTTAACAGTTAGTCCTTCCAGCAATGGTAAAACACACAACCTATAATGCAAGAAGCTGTTGTGTAGACATAGCCTAAGGGGTCGCACTCTCTTGATTTTGATTTAAATGGATGTGCATAAAGAAATGAGATAGAAGGAGGAAAGTAGAAAAAACTGTTGCAATAATAGAATTTAGAAGAAGGGAATGAAGGACAGGTTCTTCAACTATGTTGGGTGTTACGAGATGGAATCTGAGATGTGAATGCATAAAATGTAGCTGATTGAAAAAATCAAGGCAAAAAAGACAGAGCTATCAATCAAATCCAGGAAGTAAGAAATGGCTGAATCGGAAATAATTTGAGGTAGCAAGATCCCTAATCTGGCAAGTTATGCAAATAGCTGTTGAAGATACTTTCCCTTTTCCAAAATGGCTGGCAAAACTATTTTGAGTTCTACACTGAAAACCTCTCTTGACTCGTTTCCACAGCACTGAGAATGATTCACTATAGTAACCGTAGCAATTAAAAATATTTCACAGTCATCCTCTAGGGATATGAAAACTCTTCACAAAGGTTGCTGATAAGATTGCTTCTTTTATCTCTTGATTAAGACCATTTTGCAACACAGAATTTGAACATGCATCTAAAACTGAGAATAGGAGTGGTCCCGCTAGGAAAAACAAAACACTTTGCTGCTAAGAGCTCTCCAGTTATTTTTTCTATGAACATGATGAGGTTAAATTGAAAGATGGAAGGCTAACAACAACATCAAATGAGGACTACAAACATGCGTTCTCTGTCCATAATGTGACTTCTCAGCTTTTCCCATACCAGCTTTGTCCTCAGGACCTTCACGTCCTACAAGGTTTTCCTAGGAAACTGCTGTGTTAAAGATTCTCATTCTATTTAGACACATATTGTGTGCCCTTTTTACAACATCCATATTTAAAGCCCTGCTTGGGTGATTTTTTTTCCTCCCAGGGATCTTATTCAGGAAGGGATTAGGAGCGCGTTTCACTGGAACACAGGATGCCCTGGGTTGGTCATTCCCTCCTTGTTGTAGAAAGACAGCAAGGGAGAAGTACAAGACAGAGCATATGAGCCCCCAAAAGCCCATTTCTGAAAATACAGTCCCAAGGGGAAAATACCCTAAGAAAACTTCATTTATGGGATTTGCTGCTACAAGATGTGTTGATCACCTTGGGTTGAGGTGGCTGTAAAATGGGATTAGACACATTTATGGGGTGGGGGGGGGGATGGGTGTTTCAATTAGTATTAGCTACAATAGCTAAATGGAACATCTGGGTTCAGAAGCAATATCCATTGAACACTAGTTGCTGTGAGTGGGCCAAACAGCAATGCGGTGGCAGGTGTTGCCTGTATGCCCTGTTGTGGGCCTCACAGAAGCATGTGGCTGGCCACTGTTCAAAACAGAGTGGTGGACTAGATGGTGGACCCTCGGTGTGACCTAGCAAGGCTCTTCTTATGTTCTTCTCTGGCAGCAGGACATCATGTCATGTGGGAACAAAACCCAGTCCAAACCAGGTGCTTTGCTCCTTGCCCTAAAAACGCAGTTATTTATTCATTTAGGGGTTGCTTGGGCCACTAAAAACCAAACCACTTTGCTTTGAAAATCCACCAAGATGTCAAATAAATACAGTAAAAATCACAAATATACAAAGAAACAAAAATATTAAAAGCAACAAACATGAGTCAGTTTAAAAACAGCTGCAGGCAAAAAATGTATATTAAATGGGCCACACCTGAAAATGCCCACTGGAAAAGATATGACTTAGCTGCTCAATGAGAGGTGAGCAGCAATTCATGGGGCCAGGCAAAGCTCTTTAGGAAGGGTGTCCCATTGTCTTGGTGACACCAGAAAAAAAAACACCCTCTCCCTTGTGCCCACCCGCTGTACTGTCAGTGGTGGGGGGCATGGAGCAGGACCTCAGCAGGTGATCTCAAGAGTTCGGCAGATTCAAATGGGTGGAGGCAATTTTTGATACTTTGGTCCTGAGCCAAGTAAGCCTTTGAATGTCATAACCAGCACTTTGAATTAAGCCTGAATGCAGATTGGTAGCCACTGTGGATGATACAATATCAGTACGTTATATGACCTGATCTACTCACTTCAGTTAACCACCTAGCAACTGCATTCTGGGCCAGTGGAAGCTTACCAGCTGTATTAAAAGGTAATCCTATGTATAACGCATTGCAGTAAAACCCAATGAATGACCATGGCCTGGTCTGGCTTCTTCAGATAAGGGAAAGCTGGTACATCAGCTGAAGCTAGTAAAAGGCTCTCCTGGTCACTGCCACCACCTGGTCATCCAGGAACAGGTTTGGATCCAGGAGCAAGTGGTGAACCTGTTTCTTAAGGGTGTGTGTGTGTGCAACCCTCTCTAAAATAGGTGGAAAACCTACTCTAGAGCATCCATGTGCCCTTTAAAACAAATTATTATAGAGGACAGTCTTCTATTTGAAGGGTTGCCAGAGGACTTTTTTTGAAGATGTCCTCTAAGTGAAGAGCTGTGCAGTCCAAGTCCAATGTAAAGATAAACAATAATCAGAAGGAAGAGCTGGACAGCAGACTGAGAAAGGCACATAGGTCACCTGGTCACAGTCTCCCACACTATGGTGAGATGTACTATATTGCTATTTAAATGATAATTATTTCTAAATTTGCATTTCTCGATCTAAATTAGCATATGCAAATTTGATAGAAACTAGTGTCCTCTTTTGTCCTCTTTTTTGGTAATGTGTGTCCTCTTTTTTGGTGATCTACAAGTGGCCACTTTAACCTTCCCCCAGATGAGCATATTGGCACCAGTTGTTTTTCCTAGCATAAGTCCCAGGACATATCATTATCAGGACATGTTATGCAGTCTGCACTAGACCAAGCTGAATAACTGAACTGGGCTTTACTGTGGTTTCTTCCCTCACCCTCAAAAGTCATTCCCAGCAATTTTCCTCATGAGGTCTGGAGAAACATTAAGAACCTAAGAAGAGTCATGCTGGATCAGACCAAAGGCATATCTAGTTGAGCATTCAGTTTGCCCAGTGGCCCATGGGAAGTTCACAAGCAGGACATGAGTGCAATAGTGCCCTGCTGCTTGTATTCCCCAGGAACGGTCATGTAGAAGGCAAGAAGCATACTACACCTGTTACTGCAGGTAACATATAGCCATCGTGACTAGCAGCCATTGATAGCCTTATCCTCCATGGGGGTGAATGTTGCCCCTATTCTTACAATGACAAGCTGGGCCATTTACTCACAAGTAGACCTGCTCCAAAGTAGCTTAGAGCACTTATCGGAGAGCATATCTTATCTATCTGGGCTGTTTGCTCCACATTTTATCTCTTGTCTGATAGTTATTCCGAGAATCAGAGAGAGCAGGTGAATGAGCCAATTCTATTGATCTGCATCACCTTGCTCTTCGCATTTTATGCTATGGAGGGCTAGTGGAGTGGGGTGCTATGATGTCATCATGCCACTTCATAAGTGATATAGAAGGTGCTTCCAGACAAGGCTTTTATAGCTCCATCGCCCTGCCTCATTCACGGAATTTTATGGGGGTATGTGTGTGTCCAGAGACATCATCATCTTCTACTCATAACCCTCCTGTGTTCCCTCACCGCTTCTTCTGTCTTTTCTGTAACCACAGAAAATCTATTAAGGAGAAAAAGATAGTATAGCTACGCAATGCCTTCTAATGAGTAGTGCCCTCCATCTGGAAGCATGGAGAGTTTGTGGGTAGATAATATGTAGAATGTGTTGACATAATGTGAGAAGTCATTGTCTTAAAGCAGGATGCTGGTTCACCTCTTTACATTTTGTATTTTCCTTTTTCTCTCTCAATTTATCACCAGTTCATTTCTCCCCCAAAGGAGTCTCCTCCCTTTGCCAAGCCCAATCTAACCTTCTCCCTCCCTCCCACCCAGCTTGCATTCCTTCTCTCACCAGGGGGTTGCAGCTAACCTCTAACACCCATTCTTCTTTCAACCTTCCTCCCTGCCCCCCCCCAAACACTAAACTTATTTACTTGTTAGTCCAATTGACTAACTTGGTTCCAAGTCAGTGTGCTTTAATCAGGATGTTATTCTGTAAATGACTACCTCGGGTTGCTGAGGACCAGGATTAGTAATTGAGATGCAGCCATTCCATGGGGAAAGAATTAATGAACTCACGCAGGCAAGAGACTGGCTGGGTTCTCTCTTTGTTCCGACACCAGTTGTTTCACCTATATAGTACAAAGGAGAAAACCTGTATTTATAGGCTTTATTTCCTAAAATCTGGATGTAATACCAACAGCCATTTTGTTCCCTGGGAACAGCGATAATACAAAAATGATGAGGAGTTCCTTTAGTTCCATGACTAGGATCCTTATTGTTTCTGTCTTCATCCTGAGCAGCACTCTAGGGCAGGGAATAGGCAACACCTTTACAGGTGAGTAACAATACACTTTTTTGGGACTGTATTAGCTTAGCTTCACATAGAATTTTAATTTGCTTGAGGCACTGAATGATGCTTTTCAAAAAATCTGCTTGTATCTTAATAGAGTCCATTTATTTTCAGAACTTTTTCACCTTATCCCATTGCCAATCATGGATTTAAAATTCTCAGAGGTTCTGGTCATCTTTTTTGATATAGGATTCTGGGTGACAACTGGGGAGGCTTTATAATGAAGCTTTTTTAAATTGAGGTGAAATATGAACAGGACTCAACTAATCACTATGGCTGCAAATTTCGCATGCGTTCTTACTTGGGAGTGAGCCCCATTGAATTCAATGAGAACTTTTACTGAGTAGACGTGTGTATGATTGCGCAGTATGCTGTGTAAGCTGCAGAGAAGGGCTCCATTTGCATTGGGCTAACTGCTGCGTGATAACTCTCTGAGAATGTACTGATGTAGAGACCTGTCTATTCTGTTTCCAGCTCTGTAATTCTACAGTCACGTTCTCAAATTTGCTTGGGCGGCATGATCAGTTCTGGAGATTTCAGGGAGAGGATGTGGTGAATGGAAGTGAAGGTGTGTGTGCATCTGTGAGTGCCTCTCTTTGTGTTTAAAAACAGGTGGTTTATTGGTTGGAACCCTGCAAAATGCCAGAATATGGTCCCTCATGGGGCCGCCATGCTGTTTAGCCCAGACACAGATAGGAATAGTGAGACTGTATGGATCCTTTGTTATTACTATATGCATTAGTTTGATTTCTTACCTTTAAATTACAGGCTGGGCTATTATTTCTGAATAATTAGGAATATTTGCAGTTTACAATTTATTTCCTTTTCTTCTGAAATGTTCACTGTTGTTGTGGATAATCACAATATTCATGAATTCTAATCATTAGTTTCATATTACAAACAGTGGTAGCTAGCCACTATGAAGCCCACAAGATTGTAACCCGTGTGGTCTGAATGAATATCACCAGTTCAGAATGACAAGATTTTGAGAAGCAAAAGGCAAAACTACACATTGCATTAATTGTGTGAGTGTGTTTTCCACTCCACTCCTGCACTGTCTTATTGATGGAAGTTACCCCCTCCCTTTCTTCAACTGCTGTGGGAGGGAAGCTGCCTTACCTCATTTTCTCGATTTGTCCCAACATAAAAGGCAGAGGGGGCTTTAAAATGTCAGCTAGCCAGCAGAACTCTGTTCCCAGACTTTCTGCAATAATTTTTTAATATTGAATTTTGTAGGAAGATGTTCATAACAGAATGACAAAGAAGAGAAGAAAAACAGATAGGAAATGGATAGGGGAGGGAGAAAATATGTTAAGATGTGTCAACTCAAACTCAAATGAAAGTTAATTATCTGATCCACTGTTGAATGAGACGAAAATGACCTTTCCCCCCTTTCCTTTCCTTTTCTTTTTTTAAAGAGCAAAGTCTAACCTAAAATAGTTGCATTCTTGGGAGGCTGTTCCATATGCATTGATCTGGAGTTATTTTTTCTTTTTAAATTTTGGACAATACCGCTGTACTACTTTGCTTTTAGTAAAACATTTGTTTTTAGACTGAGGTGAGTGGAGCTCAGGACTCATGGAACAGCTGGGCAGCTCTCCAATACTTACATCAAATTTACTTTAACAATATTATTGCTCTCAGGACCTATTTCACATGTCACACTTCCATTTGTGGTTGGCTGCCACCCACGGTACCATCCGGGGAGGCTGGTGACTCCTGTGTCAGTGGGGCTCCTTATCCATTGCATTTTTCTGTTTGGGCTTTATAGGAGCTATCCATGGGGCTGAACTCCATCCCCATAATAGGTTCACCACCATGGAACACCATGGATAGCTCCTACAAAGCTCTAACAAAAAGAGGCAATGGATAAGGAGCCCCACTGACACAGGAGTCACCAGCCTCCACTGGGTACCATGTGTTATCTAAGTAGGTACGGTATATTCATACTATATATAAATTGTGTTGCCTGCTGTGATCACACATCATTATTATTATTATTATTATTATTATTATTATTATTATTATTATTATTTCTTACCCGCCTCTCCGTCTAGATCGAGGCGGGGAACAACAAAAATATAAAATACATAAACTAATCAAAACACAACACGTACTATTAAAACATCTTAAAACTACTTTAAAACAGTTTAAAACATCTTAAAAACATCTTAAAAGCATCCTAAAATTCCGCCGGATAGGCCTGCCGGAAGAGATCAGTCTTTATGGCTTTTTAAAATTCTAAGATACTGCTAAGTTGACGAATCTCCTCCGGCACTAACTAACATTGTTAGTGGCTTCTTTCTACTGAATGTTTTAAATGAAGAACAATTTTGCATGACTCTAAAACATTTGAACCATAAATTTTGCCAAAATCTACTATGAATGTAACATATCAATATATCTAAGAAATTGAGATGATCTCCGTTACAAATATCTCTGTAACAAACCTGCAACATTTCTGCTATGGCTGGTTGTCAGATTAGCATTTTAATTTTCACAAATATGTTTGACTGCAAAGGTGACAGTCAACCAATAATTCTAAACCTAGTAACCATCTTCTTATGGTCATACTGGAAAATTCAGCCAAACCCCCCCCCCCAACAAAACACATTTTAATTAGTTTAATGGCAATCTAATCCCAGTGATTGCGAGCTAAAGAGCAGAGAATGCTAATTTGTAAACATCATCCAAATTGTGCTTAGCAACTCTGCACAGGGGAACAACAGTTCTCCGAGAACTGGGCTCTGAGCTCTAAACTGTAGGCTGTAACTTGGCTCTCATAGGAATCCTCAAATGCAATTTAGGTCTGGGCTCTGTTGCTGTGTCCTAGCTGGTATTAGGGTAGATGTCAACAGGACTTCTTAAACTAGGGTTAAGATTAGATTGCTCAGCAGTTTCTTTGCTATTATTAGGGTTAGGATCCAAAGGTGTCAGGACTTAGGAAGGGAGGTAATGCCTGGCAATATGGCAAATTTATGTATTTAAAAACATCTATCTATATATATATATATATATATATATATATATATATATATAATTAAGTTTGGTCTTCATGATGGCTTGCATTCATTTTAAACAGGACAAAATGCCAACCTGGCGCCCAAAGGCACCTCAGCTATGGGCGCAGATCTGGTGCAGCAGTGCCAACTATAGGCCTGTGGCTTATGCTGGCTCAGCTTGTCTGAGTGTGGAAAGTTAAGCAGGGTCAGGCCTGGTTATTACTTGGATGGGAGACCCCTCCTCTTGTTTCCTGCATTGAGCAGGGGGTTGGACTCGATGGCCTTGTAGGCTCCTTCCAACTCTATGATCTATGAAATCTATGAACTAGTACTGGCTACCACCATCGAGAGCAGAACAAACCCAGCCTCCTCAATCCCCAAGCGCTCTAGATCCCTTGGGGATGACTAGCCCAGGATCCCTGGCAGTAAAACTGCAACAATAATAAGTTAAATAACTAACCTTTTGCTGCTCTTTCATAGCACCCAAGTCGGCTGCCACAGCCGGCTGCCTCACTCAAACCCCATTTAAAACATTATTAAGAAACATGAAAATAGTACTGTTGCTTTTAATTAAGTAGTCTTTGACTATCTGCAGATGGTCTCAAGTACATTGGTGGGTGGATACTTTTTGTGTCGCTGGTTCCTATCTAATAGATTCCACTCTGTCTTTCTTTCTAGAGAAAGGTCTCTCCTTGCTGGGCTACCATCTATGCAATTCTAGTGTCAGCAGGCATGTGAACAAAATGGTTCCCTACCAAAAGTCGTATGAGAAGCAAACACCTTGTGGAGGATGGATTCCATGGAGGATTTGCACCAAAACCTATTATACAGAAGAGTACCATCCTGTTACTGTCCCAGAGATTGTGAATCTGACAGATTGCTGTGATGGATATGAACAAGTTGGTCTCTATTGTTCCTTACGTAAGTATTCAATAAATAATGAAAAGAATACACCTAGGCTATGAACGGCAAAACCGCGATGCTAGAATACCTGTACTTATAGCTTAGGACGAATTCACATACAACCTGTGCATGAAGGCTTTCAGTGCAGTAAGAGGCAGAAGTGAGCCTTGGGCTTGCACATCTTGCCCGTTCACTCACACACATAATTTGTAATGCACATAGGTCCTCTTTTATATCACTGCGCGTAGGCCCCAGTTCTCATTACAGTTTATATGTGTTATAGAGGAGGGTGTTGTAGTCCAAGGCTTGCTCTTGCCTGACTAACTACCACATGGATAATCTATATGTTCAGGCCATGTACAAACTATTCTTAATTAAATCTGTGGGTTTTAGCTAGTTTAAGGTGGCAAGTGTTCAAAGGTCAAATCAATGATTATATTGTCACTGCTCACTGAACTCCCATATTTCCTTCTAGTGCAGATCTGAAGAACCTCTTTCAGCCTGAGGGCTGAATTCACTTTTGGAGAAGCTGTAGGGGACCACACTGTAGTGTTGGGTGGGGCCCAAATACAAAAAGTACTAGCATATTGTAGATGAAAGTTCTTACTGCCAGTAACTAAGCCTTAGGAGAGGTATTTCAACCCTTTAGAATGGGGGGAAACTGCACAACAGCATGAAAACCACCAAATGATTGGCAGTCAGGGGAAAGGGGTGTGGCCAGGAAAATGAGGCATGGCCATCTGGAGAACCCCAGAAGATCAGATTGGGGCCCCAGGAGAGCCAGATTTGGCCTGCAAGCCTGAGGTTGCTCACCCCTGTTCTAGTGCACCTTGGAGCTATTCCACTTAATTTCCATGGGCCTGCATAAAACTGCATGCCATTTAAATCCAAAAGTCTGTTTTGGGATGAAAAGTTAACCTGCTTTCAGATCTAGGGGTGGCTATTTTGCTGTTATGTGCCAGTTGTCATTAATTAAAGAAACCTTTAATCCTGTTCAAAAGATGTGCTGCATTCCATGAAGAGAGAACTTCTATAAGCTGAATAGCACTCACTTAAGATATCATTTGTACAGACTAACTTGCAGGTCTGTAGGCCAACGTTTCTTTTAGCCCAAATATAGAAGTGCTCTCTCTAAATCCATCCTTCTGTCAAAATCATCTATTAAGAAAAGGAAATGTAGCAATAGTTTGTATTTCATGAGAAATTAGCTCCTTCTGTGTCATTGGTGTGCTTCTTCCGTCTTTTTTCTTACTACAAAACATCCGTTAAGGAGGAAAAGTCGGAATAGCTGCACAATGTCTTTTGACTAATAATGCTAGAAGTCCTCCAGCATGGGCTTTGGGCGCCCATGGTCTCTTGAATGTCGGCTGTGCACGTGCAAAATCTTCTCTAGCTGCAGAAGAATTCTGTGGAAAATGCTGCTTGATTCGTAATACAGCTGAACATTGCAAGTCTGCCAAAGTCATATTCTGAAGTGGGTAATCATGAACTTCAGCAACATGAAGTCCAAACATGGGCAGGACCCTAGGGATAGGTTGGCACAGGGTCCTGGAAGAGCAGAGGCTCTTCCTACAGGTAGCTCAGTGAAGCTTTCCAAATTCTCCCCCATACAGGCATGTTCAAGGTAGGGATAGATGGCTCTGTCCAGTTTGATTACACTCCATTTCTCATTTTTCCACCATTAAGTTAATTCCATCCTGTTTCTGCATCAGTTTACAATTTGCCCCCCAAAAAATGTCTGCATGAAAATTCTCATGTAATGTGTCGTGTGTAATTTAGGCATTTTTGGCGCACTTTTGTCAAATTTTGGTATTTTTTTCCAATTAATTTCCCCTAGTAGGATGCATTTTTGTGCACTCTTTTCCAATTACACATTTTTGTGTACTTCCCACCCACCCAATTGTATGCATTTTTATGCTCATTCTTTGATTTGCAAATTGCATCACAACATGAAGAAACATGTGAATATTGATTTATAACTGCATTCCAGTTATGTGTGTATATGTTCAGAATGTGCAAATTTGGTAAGTTCACATTAAAATGTGAATCCAACTAGGTTTTCGCCCATTTCTAGTTCAGGGCTATCTTTAGCTTCAGCAGCAGAAGAGCACCATTTGCCTCCTTTGGATTGTTCTCTAGACCTCAGATCCTTAGTCACAGCTTCTGTGAATGGCAATGTACTGTCTAGACATAGTCTTGAATAAATTATGAAAAGAGGAAATGGACAACTAGTGAAATGAATTAACAATATGTCACTGAACGATTGTTACTGTTCCCCCTGATGTTAGTCAAAGAAGCTTTCCTTGTGTGATGTTAGTCAAAGAATGATGTTTGATGTTAGTCAAAGAAGCTTTCCAAGTGATTGTAGCTGAGAGATCTGTGGGGCGCTTCATTCAATGTGAGTTTTCCCATGGTACCATTTCTTCCCTTTGGAAGCTATCATTTACTTCTGCCTGGATGGCAGACTAAGGGCAAATTCACACTTCATGTGGCAGACAAGTTTGCTGTTTGGCCACTGTGTACTGTGTGCCTCCCATCAAGACACCATACTTGGCCGAAGAGAGAGCAGGTACTTTGTTTAGACTGTAAGCCAGCAGGCAACACTTTATTGTCTTTCAACTTTGTACAGTGCCTCGTTTCTTGGATACTTGGTAAATTCTGCTGCTGCTACTAATTCTACTTCACTAATGAATTAACACATGGGGGAACAGAGTTGACACTCACTGGGAAACTGTGATCGGCTGTGGCTTTCTAGTACATATCCACTGGATAGACGTGATTCTTGGTTTAAACATTACAGGTGGTCACCAGAAGACAAGCACTGGACAAGCAATAAACTCATCATGTAAAAGGTGTACCAGCCCTTAATGACTGTTTTTTGGGGTGGCTGATATAGGAATATGAGTGATACTGAATTTTCTCTTGGCATCCATCAGCTACTTTTGAATATTTACCCTGCCTTTGTTAGTCATCAACAATAACAAGTCCCACTCTCTGAGTCTGAAGATCTTCAGAGCAGTTTACAGATTTAAAATAGTTCTGAAATCACAGTACAGTAACAAATATTGAAATATCTGAAAGCAGCAGCACTGCCACTGTGACTGTTATGAACTCTCTGCCATTCCATTCTCATTAGATTAGTTATGTGGGGGCCCTCATGCATAAAAACTGTGTGTGTCTTTGGCACCCATGTGAGCACATCAGGGAGAATTCTACTAAGTGAAGGAACCCATTGACTGGTTTCTCTCTTTTGAGGGTTTGCTTGACAGATGGCCTCACTCTGGGAGTTGCTCTTATAATAATTATAGCTTGATAGACTTTGACAGGGACATGTTGGAAGTCTGTCTCTGTGTTTTGGCTGATGTAAAAATGATGATCCCCCGACATTCCAGATTAATGGTGACTATGGCTCTAAGCCAGCATTGTTACACACCCCAGTTGCTTGCATTGGTTTTTCAGATCACATCTGTGACTTGTTAAAATGTTTATGCCATCCTTTGAAAAAGAAACAGCTGCTTCGAACACGAAAGTCAGTTAAGCTAAAGCTTGGATTCCTGCTGTGACAGGTTCATAAGCAAGATACTGGGGTTACAAAGTTCAAAGAACATGAACATCTCAACCGTTCTCTTAGTAACAACTAATGCTAAATTGTCTAGTTGAGCAACCTCAAGAATATTTTAATACATTTATTTATTCATATATTTTAAAAAGCCCATTTATCTTGTATGAATCAAAGTTTGACTAGGTTACTATTTGGAAATTCTTGTTCAATGCTCCCAGTCTTTCTATGTCCTTTTGTTTCTTTTTTATTTTTAGCTTATAAGCCACTTCTCTTGATTGTTTATTACATCCTTTGGAAAAGTAACTAAACATTTTGGTGCCATGCAATTTCTTTAAAAATAATAGCCATAATTATTACTAATTAATATCAATTATGCTAATACTATCTAGACTTAATAATAACAACAACACCTGGCTTTGATATCACTCTACAAGCCGGAACTCCTGAAATGAAGGAAAATATTTGGCTGCTTAATCATCCATCTTCTTGAGTAAGCATAATGGGTGAGGCTGGCATTCACAGCTCCCTGATTAGAAAACTGTAAGGTCTTGTGTTCTCTTATCTGTATTGTTCAGATGTGAGCAGGCTGGCTTTCATTTCCACCTGCTTAGCTGGCAAGTGAAGATTGTTCGAGTTTGTAGAAGTGGAATAGTTTCTTGTGTTGCCCAAGGCCTTAATCAACTAATTTTTGCACTGTGGCTCTTGTAATGGAACACTACTGACCTGGGATGTTTCTGATCAAGCCAGACTTTGTAAGTTGTCTAAGATCTACTTGCCCTTCAGAATGAGGGGACATTTGGAGGTGGGCCACCATAGTGACCTTAAGGAACAGGTAGGCGCACACATGGGACAAAGTGTTCCATTGGGATACTGAGGTCCCAAGCCATGTGGAGCTTCATAGGTTAAAACCAGAACTTTGAATTGGTCTTGGAAAGGAACGGGAAGCCAGTGTAGGTGAGACAGGACCAGCGTAATATGTTCATACCATCTGATCCTGGTTAAGACTCTCACTCATATTTTGCATTCGCTGAAGTTTTTGGACCTTCTTCTAAACAACCCCACTTACAATGCATTATGGTAATCCAAATGAGTGGTTTCTAGAACATGGCACTCTGCAGCCAGCTTATCCACTTTCAGATAGGGTTTTGGCAGGGATACCAGCCTAAGTAGGTAAAAAGCACCCTATGCCACAGAGCCACTCGCATCTAATGACAGTGGTGGATCCGAGAGCATCCCACAACTCCCCATGTCCTTCAGGGGGAATGCAACCCCCTCCAAAACAGGTTGAAACCCCCTCTTCCAGACCAAGAAACCACCCACTAACAGTGCCTCTGTCTTGTCTGGACTGAGTCTCAGCCCTCAACCAGTCCATTATCATGGCCAAGTACCAGTCTAACACACTCCTAGCCTCATCTGCCTCTGAAGCAGAAATAGTTACATGTCATCAGCATACTGATGACAATGCACTCCAGACTCCCAAACGTCCTTGCTCAGCAGTTTCATGTAGAAGTTAAACAACATGGGAGATAAGTCAGAATCTTGCAAGTCCCTGGAGTGAAAATGCTACAGGGTTGAGCAGAAATCCCCCAGCACCATCTTCCAGAAATGGCCCTCTAAGTATGAGTGAAACCACCACAAAGCAGTCCCACCAACATTTAAAGGCCAAACTAAACATTCTGTCTTGCACGCATGGTGGAGTTATTATGCATCCTAGTTTTGTTTACCTCTATGTGAGCACATGCAGCCCCAATTTGGCCCTAACTCAGACAGCCTTTCCAGAAGGATACCAGTGCTGATGGTATCAAAAACCACTGATCAAGAAGAATCAACAGGATTGCACTACCCCATCTCTCTTCCAGAGGTCATCCTAATACAGGGCAATCAAAGCTGCTTTGGTGCCAAAACCAGGCCTAAATCCTGATTAAAATAGACTCAGAAAATCATTGTCAGCCAGAAAAACTGGATCTGGTCTACCATCACACACTCAAACACTTTGCCCAAGAAAGGGACATTTTTGCCAATCACCTATAATTATTAAGATCTTCCAGAATGGGTGGAGTTCCATGTCCCTAAGAGAGGTTTAAGCTTGTGTTTCTTCATCAGCAGTCCCCTGCCCAATGCTCCATAGAAAGACAGTTTTGGATCTTAGGGGACATTCAAAGGTTCTATTCCCCGCTCAGCCATGAAACTCACAGGTAACTTTGGGCCAGTCACTGACTCTCAGCCTAACCTACCTCACAGGGTTGTTGTGAGGATAAAATGGAGAGGCGGATGAGGATTATGTAAGCCGCCTTGGGTTCCTTGCAGGAAAAGGCGGGGTATAAATAAAATAAATAAATAAATAAATACTTTGAGGTATGGCATGTGTGGGGGTGGGGAGGGGCTGTTCAAAGAAGAAGAGGAGGAAAAAGATTTTAAAAAATCCCATTGTGCATACTCCAGCCCTTGGGCATACCCAAAGTAGGTCTTTGGATCCTGACCAGAGGATGCAATTGTGCTGTTAATGTTTTGTTCTGTAGCCCTTAACAGATCCAGTGACTTTGCCTCAAGACTTGGTGCCTGTCCAACAAAGGAAGTGGAAGCATTAAATATTGCATGCACCTTTGATATGGATTGTCCGGAAAATAAAAAATGCTGTGAGACAACTAAAGGAACGGGTTGTGCAGATCCTGTACCAGAAGGTATGATACTGTTTGTGCTGGTTCACACAACACGAGGGTGGGTGGCTTGTTAATTACCCTGCACATGCTGATTGTGTGCCAGCCCAATTTACATAATTACCCTCACTGAGTGTGGCTTCTTGTCCAAATCCCGTGAGGGTGGCTTGTTGGGTTGTTAAAAAAACTACCCAGAACCCATGGCCTGTTGTAAGGTTGTGGCGTGGTTTGTTAACCACCTCAACGAGCCACCCTCGTTGGGTTCGCATGACATGAGAAGCTGCGGCAGGGGGCTTGAACTGGCAAACTGGCACCCATGGGCGCTGCAATCCACCATGGCTTAAATAATGTAGTGGGCTGTGGTGATAATGCAGACCAGGTCTTGGTCTCCTTCCAGTGGTCTATAGTTGGATTTTTTTGTGGTGAGAGGGCCTTTGAGGACACAGGTTGGAGGGTGGGAGAGAATCAATGCAGAACAACTAGAACCTAGATCTAGGCAGCTTAATAGTTTTAAAAGGTATTAAACTGTATTCAAGATTAATAACATAAAATTTAATTTTATATATGCCCCAGTATTTGTTCATCATCCTAGTGCCTTTGTACTCATTAGCCAGAACATTGGAAGGAGGAAGCAGAGTTATTAGTTATGAAGCAGCTGGGCAGACCTGGGGTCTACTGATATGCCTGCAGACGCCCACTAGGCTCCCTGCCCTGCCTGATTTATTTTATTTCTTAAGATTTTTTTTTTTTTTTTAACTGGGAGGCTGGCATGCAACAAAGCAGAGGGCCACCCTCTAGCATCATCATTATTTGGGTTCAAAAGAGGGGGTTTGTGTTTTGGAGTTCAGACACCACCTCCTCTGCCTTGTACTTGGGTTCTTGGGGGAGTTACTTTTCTTTTACTCTCACCAGTTTGCCTTCTGGGAAATGAGTCTTTTGTGACCACTCATGTCATGCCCACCATGGCTACTGTGATAATTTGGCATCTTCCACTAATTTCATGTTCCTGTCTGCAACGAAATTGTTTCCTTTTTTTCAATTCTAGAGCAAACCATGACAAAATATTGGTATAATGTGTCAGTCCTGGTGAAAATGGATTTCAGTGAGCTAAGCAGAGTGGATCCAAGACTTCTGAATCATTCACGCCTTTTGCACTCTATGGTATGAATAAATACAATCGCATTGGTCTGCTGATACTAGTAGTAGTAGTAGGCGGTCACTCGTGACCGAGTAAGATTGTCTTCCAGGATAAAATTACAAAAAGAAAATTATATAAAGAGGAAATTGCTTAATGGTATAGCAGAGCCTATATAGGTTCTCTCATCGCCACCTACTGGACAAGGAACTAATCCCTAGAAAATGCACCTGTGTACCCTTTCTCTTTCACATACATACAGTCAGTATATACCGGTATTCTCTGTGACACACAAAAAGGCAGATGTACACACTCTTCCTTTCATCCAGGTAAGCCCTCTTTCCTGTGAACATGCATAAGAAGAGGCAGGCATATACACGCACACACTTACTTACATAAACACATAAACACATAAACACAGGAAAAAATGCGGGGTATAAATATAATAAATAAATAAATAAATACATTCTCCCTCCCTCGTGCACTCACACTCTCTCCCTCACACACACTGTTGCACTTCTACTGACCCTACCTATATGGATTTTAATATGGGCAGCCACATGTTCTACTTTACAGAAAGTAGCCCTCTATTTGAAGGGCTGTCAGAGGACAGTCCTCTCTTTGAAGGCAAACAGTCCTCTCTGTTTGAAGGGCTGTTCTGTCCAAGTCCAGTTTAAAGATAAGAGAACCATAAGAAGGGAGCGCAGGGGCCTCAAAGTGGCCCTTTAATGGTTAGCATCTGGGAAAGCAGAGTGAGAAGGCACAGAAGTCACCTGGTCACAGCCTTCCCCACTATGGTGAGATGTATTGTATTTCTATTTATAGTAATTATTTCTAAATTTGCACCTATCCATATAAATCAGCATATGCAAATTTTATGCATATCCATGCCCTCTTTTATCCTCTTTTTTGGTGATGCATCTTCTCTTTTTTGGCAATTCTGAAGTGGCCACCATAATCTTGACCAAAAGCAAGGGTAACTCTAGGAGATAGTATGAGCAGTGCCTATACAGTAATACCTTGGATTAAAAGTAACTTGGTTTGAGAGCGTTTTGCAAGACAAACAAATTTTAAAATATATATATATATATATATTTACTTGATATGCAAGCAACGTCTTGCAATACAAGTACTGTAGTACGGCTTAAATTAAAAATCTCTGTACAAATTTTTTTGGGGGAATTTCGTTTTGATATACAAATGTTTTGGATTACAAGCACGTTTCCGGAACAAATTATGCTCTCAATCCAAGGCATGACTGTAGTTTGGAGCTTCAGCAGAGCTTGGAAGTTTTAAGAATAAAGGACAACTAAACAGTTCTGTAGAACTTGAAAGTTTACAAGGCAATTTGCATACATTACCTCAGCAAACCTAACAACCACCCTATAAGGCAGGCCACCGTTATTATCTTCATATTGCAGATGGGGGCCTCAGGCACTGGCAGCAGCTTGCCACTTAGCAGTCTATGAGGTAAAAAACTGAGCCAAGGTAAAAATTTGTAACAAGAAACTCTGTGTTGACACTCTATGTGGGTTTGACCCAGCTTTGACAAGAGTTTATTTTGGAGTATTTTCAGAGCCAAGTTGTTGTTGGTAGCAAATACTTGGTGTGCAAAATGCAGAATTATAATGTGGTACATTATAATTCTGGCTGTCAAGATTCCAGAGTTTCAATAGGGGGATTCAGATGAACCCCCTCCTGTGTTTCAAACATGTGTGAGGTGGTTGCAGGGCCCTGGCAGCTAACCCCGCTCTCAGCCACCAATCGTCTTGCTGGTTTGATGAGTGTGTGTGAAGTGGCCCTAAGTCAGTGTTTCTCGACCTTGGGTCCCCAGATGTTTTTGGCCTACAACTCCCAGCATGCCCCAGCCAGCATAGCTGGCTGGGGCATGCTGGGAGTTGTAGGCCAAAAACATCTGGGGACCCAAGGTTGAGAAACACTGCCCTAAGTGCACATCAATGTACATGCACAGAATCCCTCCACATGAGGGGGAACTCCAGGCCAAGCTCATGGTCTTTAATTATTAAATAATTTTGATTCAGTGCTTGTACTCTTGTCATTCTGTGTGTTTAACATCAAAAGATTAATTATATAACTTCACTTATATGCCATGATATTGTAATGTATAAAAAGAGACCCTCTCTTTTACAGATTACTGGAGCATTATGGCCCTTAAATGTCTCAGTGTACCATATCAAGACAACTCAGGCGGAAGCCTATACAGAGACATTAGCTTCTCAGGTCCTGGTTGGGCTGCAACAGCTGGTTTCATTGGTGAACATTACTTCTTTGTTGAAGGAGATTGTGATGCGAGTGTATGAGGTTATCGACGTAGTTGTGCAAGGTTGTTATTTCTAATCTAACTGCCTTTAGAGTAGCTTTATAAAAGAGTGAGTTAGAAATTTATGAATACAATTTATGTTAGAATTTTAGGAACCTTTGTGGGATACTTTGTAAGCATGAGAAATTGGGATCCTCCATATGAAGAAGAATTTTCTAGCCCACTAAAGGTTGCTTTACATAAGAGTAATCTTCCTGCATAAAGGAAATGGGGTGAGTTCCATGTGTATGTATGTATGTAATTATATGTATGTAATTGGCATGTGTGATGAACACACCTTCTTGAAGTGTGAGACAGTAACTTTTGGCTGCATGAAATAGACTTGGGATTCAGATCTAGGCTTTATATTATCTCAAAACCAAGAGGCTTGTTGTAAGGCCCCTCTTCTAAATCTCATTTCAACAGATGTAAATGAATGTTCCTCTGTAGAATTCAATACTTTCTGCAGAGAAGAAATTTGTATTAGCCTACGGGGTTCTCATAAGTGTACCTGTAAGAATGAATACTCAGCTGGATATACAAATTCTAACTGATCTACCAAAATGTAAAGTGTAGGGGAACATTGGTCAAATCAAATTTGCTCTATTTTCCCATTTGTATTTTGCCCTTCTGGCCATAACAGGCCTTTGAGGAGTCTCACATTAAAATCCACTTAAAACAAGAAACAAACAAACAAACACAGACTTCATAAAATTCAAAAGTGCAGCACAGATTAAACAGAATCTATAAACAAGCCAACCACCTTATTTGCCCAGAAAACTCTTGGGTGTCTGTGTCGGGGAAGAAGGCTTAAACAAAAGAAGAGACAAAAGACTGTGGCTTACGCTGGCTCAGCTTGTCTGAGCGTGGAAAGCTAAGCAGGGTCAGGCCTGGTTATTACTTGGATGGGAGACCCCTCCTCTAGTTTCCTGCATTGAGCAGGGGGTTGGACTCCATGGCCTCGTAGGCCCCTTCCAACTCTATTATGAAATCTATGACCCAGGGGGGCAGTGTAGATATTACTGTGATTGGCTAAACCCCATAAATTCCCACTCACATCAGTGGTCTACTGGCATGAGAGAAGACAGATGGAAGATTGCAGGGGTTGCTCCTTTAATTAGAAAAGTGGCTAGATACAGTGTCTTCTAATCACAGAAGTAGCTGCTGAAATCGTCTATACTTCGTACATTAATTTATACATGGAAGGGAATAGAAAATCTTCTAAAATGTAAAGCCTACACAGCTTTAAGGAACAAATACAAGAAAGTGGGCATTATTGCAGAAAAGGCCCTGCTCTTTGTTTTTATTAGTCTTGCTTTCAAAGACCAGGATGCTCAACCTGGGCTCTTCTTGAGTACTTGAGCTTATGGGAGGGTACATAAGGGGAGGATTACCCAAGTCCAATCAAATACATTTGTTAGCATTCACTATGGACATTCTTTGAAGTAAAATGAACACCATCTATCTAAAGGCCAAGCACTAGCTTGAAAATAGGTAGATGCTTAAACAAGGCAAATTATAACAGACACATATAACACATCATTGTCTCAATAGTCAACAAAGAGTTAAAGGAATCAGTTTTGAAGAGGGAAGTTCCAGGAGTATTTAGTAGTATTTCTGTCTTCTATTTTCATGATTTTTTTCTTTGTTGCAGCAGACTCTGATCCAGGTTTAACAAATGTTCTGCTGAAAAATAGAAATTCTTCTGTTTTGGTGAGGAATTCAACATCTGTATCACGAAAAACTGGCAGATCAATAGATTCTGAGTGCTGTAAGTTACCTTTGCTTTTTAAAAAAACTGTATTAAATTCTAAATCTACTTTTGTCCAAGGACAACGGTTAACATGCATATGACAGTGTGGAGCGTGGAGAGGAGCACCACACAGACAGAAAATAAGTGCAAAATTTTGCATTTGGAAAGATGCCTGATAGCTCTGCTGAAGACTGGCTGAGGTATAATGCTGCCTACATTGGCATCTGGTAGCATGTACAAAGAATCCTGCCATCCATTGCAGAATTCTTTTTCACAAACTGGTTTAATCCCATTTTCACTGTGGGATTTAACCCGCAGCCCTGAAGGTTGATTCAAATATGCACGTACATCACTTGATTTCTCATCAAATGATAACTCAGTATGTGATGACAGGAAGCTGAATGTGTGAGTGTTCCCTTTGAAAATAATTGTTTTATTATTATTATGATCTGTGATGATCTGTTATGATTATTATTATGATCTGTGGTGGCAAGTCATCACTTGACAGTTGGATTCAGTTAACATGTATCTTTGAACAAGCCTCAAGTGTCATGGATGTTACAACTTATGAAGCTGAGGAAGATAAGGATGTCAAGTAATTGAGAAATTGTTAATTATAATTTAATGGTGCTTTCAGATGAAGGGGGTTCCTAGTACTAAGAAGCAGAAGGCATCGTGCAGATATTCTGTCTTTTTTTTTTTTATTTCCAGAGGGAAGAATCCTATGGCCCTTAGACATTTTTCGGGGGGGGGGGGTAGGATTGTTCAGATTTCCAGCTCCGTGGTCGGAGACAGTGCTTCGACCTCAGAGCTGGGAATCAGAACTCTGATCCCCCTCCCCTGCCCCCTTGCAGCCAGTGTGGAAAGAACCATGCCTGCTGATCTCCAAGGTTGGGGAAGCCACCTTGGAGAAGGTTGAAGGGGGCGAGGAGGGGAGGAGACTGGGGTGGCCAGGATACACGGTACCCTGAAGCCAATCCAGCTCCCTTCCCTCCCCCACTGAAGTGCTGTTGCTAGACGGCCGAAAATGGCTGTCTAGCAAAAATGCAGAGCAGGAGGAGCAGGGTGGCGAAGATTGCCTCTGCTGTTTCTCCCACTCTGCACTGGATGCCTGTGTAAGCCTCTGAGTTCGTGGGCTTAGAGGCATCCCCGGAAGATTGCACCCTTTTCTCCTTAATGGATTTTCTGTGGTGAGAAAAAAGATGGAAGCAGCAGTGGGGAAACACAGGAGGGTTACAAGTGGATAATGATGTCATCTGGACCCCTCTGTAAAACTCCCTGAATGAGGCAGTGTGATTGCACATTAAAAGCCTCATCTGGAAGCACCCTAGAATGAATTAATGAAATAGTGACCTTTGGAAGTTTCCTCATTGTGGAGGTCCGTGTGGGGGTACTTGGTACGGGAAATGATTTTGATTGTGGTCCCAGCCACTCATGGGACAGACTTGATTTTTTGAGGTATGCACAGAGTGTGTGAAAGAAGAAATATGAGGATTGCAACATTGAGATACTTGAGGATCTCCACTGTGAGGTAAATGCAAAAAGTCACCCCATGGTATAAAAGTTGTTGTCAGAATCCACCTTCATTTCAGCATATCAAACAATTAATTGATTTATTGTTTATTTTAGAAATTTTTATACCACCCTTCTTCAGTAGAAATTTCCCAGGCAGTTTACATAAAAGGAAACAAACAATAAATAATTACTTAAATAGAATCAATAATACATTCAGTTTGTAAGTATACATGGCCATTTTAAGGCAACAGACAAGCATTCAGCTAGTTGTGGACTGTTGCGAAAGTCTTCAGCCATGAAAACTTTATTTTTTATAACAAAGTATCCTTTGAGAAATGTTAGGTCTCTAGCAATGAAATACTGAAGTTGATGCCTTTTATATATTGTTGGTTGCTGCCCGCCCAGAGAATTGTAATAGCTTCTATCATTGCTCATTCTGTCATTTATTTTAGCTAACTGAATCATGAATTCTACATTTGAATAAACACAGGAATGAATAAACACAATGCCCTTGAATGCTTAACTCCTGTCAAGATATGGCATATGATTTCCACAGTTGTGTGTACCACAGTATTCTTTACATAAATATATTCCTATGAATTTTGAGTATAGCCAATACAGATGTATAACTCAAGACATATTTTCATTTAATTATGAATTACCAATAAATAACCAATAAATGTTGGTTGGGTTTTGTGTGTGTTTGATCTTATTGTAACCTACTCAGAACTTCTAGGAACAGGCATGCTAAAAGTTCAACTGAATGAATGAACAAGTGAATGAAGTAGGATGAGTATTATATATGGGCAGTCTAACGTCATCTAATACCAAAAGGCAATTTTATACAAATGCTTCCTGAATTTGTATACTTTTTACTCTTTAAGCAGAGACAGCAGTCCTTTGCACACTTGAATATAACTGAACTTACTTCTCTGCTTACGCATTAAAGGGTTGTATCTGATAGATTGTATCCAATATTAGTCTAATCAAGGTCCCATTCATTTCAATGGGTCTATATCCTAACCAGGACTAACATTAGATACAACCCATTGATTGCACTGTGAAGTTCTTCCCAAAGGTGATAAGTCTCTCATGATTGCTATTGCAGGTCCTCCTGCTATTAGAAACCACAGGATCTTCAATGTTACTAGCAGCAGTTTTGAAGTGTCTTGGAGTGTAAATTCCATGCAGAACCACTCATTCCAGATAGATGTCTACAAAGGCAAGGAACTCATTCAAGGAACAAAAACCACAGACATGAAACTAGATGCCCAGATAGATGTCTACAAAGGCAAGGAACTCATTCAAGGAACAAAAACCACAGACATGAAACTAGATGCATCAAATCTGGAAGCAGGTGTAATGTACACAGTGAAAATCAGCTATGAAGTTTGTGACCAAAACGTTTCCTCATATCGAAATGTGAAGACAGGTATCTATAATCTTAGAATAATAATAATAATAATAATAATAATAATAATAATAATAATAATAATAATTATTATTATTATTATTATCATCATCATCATCATCATCATCATCATTATTATTATTTTGATTCTCACTGCTAGCTCCCTTTAACAAGTGACAGGCATCCATGTCCCGCAAATTACATTTCACCACGAGTGAGCACGCATCTTCACTGATTTGAAATGCAGTCAACAGGTGAATGCAAATGTCCCACTTAACCTTTTTGTGGAAAGGGTAATTCTTATATCGCCCTGGAACTGGGTAAGGGTAACTGGAAAGGGTAATTCTTATATCGCTATCTTTGAAAATTCCCTAATTTGGTAATTCAGTCTTCCTACTATATATCTGGGCTGTCCCAAGTATCCTGATCTGATTCTGGATCAGCTCTTCAGCTGTATTTTTTTTTTAATAATCTCTGTTTAATCCACCATTTGCACTTTTGATCTGATTGATTTCCCTCATCATAATTAATAGTTCATTCAGAAAGATTATTTTATGTCCGAGTTTAGATATGTGAGTTTAAAAATCTATCTGTTCTCAGATGAACACCACCCTATCAGTCTCTTAATATTGTGTCTTTTAGATGCCTTGATATTTGCTTTAAGATTAAGGATCTTGAACTATAACTTCACGGACCAGTTCCTCAATGCCAGCAGTATAGAATATCAAACATTTTCCAATATTTTGATGACTGAGGTAATGCTAAAATACATACCCATTTGAAAGCTTGGATTAAATTTTATGTAATGCTGTCACAAAGTATGAACATAACATATATTGTTGATAAGAATTTAATGACTGGGTTCATATGACACGGTAAGCCACCTGGGTTTATAAGCCACCCCGGGAAGCCATGGCTTGTAGGGTTTATGAGCAACCTCTGGGCTTGCCATATCATCCGAACCCAGATGACACAACAAGCCCAGGGGTGGCCTAAACTGCTACAGAGCCACTTAGCAAGAGCAGCAAAAAAAAAAGGATTGCCGCTCTTGCCAAGCAGCTCTGGGCGGGCGCCGGTGACAGTCTCCCCAAGTGCCCAAGTGGCACTTGAGGATGGCTGTCACTAGAGGCTTCCCATGCCGCCACAGCCGCCAGCCAAAAGGGCTGATCATGGCCACAGTGGCACAGGGTGGGCCGCACTTTGATCAGCCTACTCCAGAGTAGGCTGAGCAGAGTGCGGCTTGGGTGCGCCCCCCGGCCAGCACCACCACTGCCAATCCTGGAAGAGAGGGGTTGTTTGCAAGCAACCCCTCTTTGCTGGGATCGGCAGCAGCGCGGGGTGGCACTGGCGCCACATTGCTTAGTTCGAGGAACAATTCAAGGCGAATAACTACAACTGTGTCAGAGATCAGTCCAACAATAGTTTTCCAAGTTGGGATCTCTATGGTTCAGACTACAAGGCAAGGTCATGATAAATCCAGGCAAGAATACATTCCAGGCAATGCAAGTCATAGTCCAACAGCAGTTTACAAAACTGGACTTTATGCACATAGGCAAATATCAGTCCAACAATAGATTCTGCACCCTGAATATCCATGGTACGTGTGTCAAGGCAGATCAAAGGTCAAGAGATACAATAAGTCCAGGCAGAGGGACATTGCGGGTTTTTGAGATGACATTTGCAGCACAGGCTCACAAGCCCTTGCTCCAGCTCCTAGTAACAGTTCCAGGGCAGACAAGTCACATTCCTACTGATTTGCTACACCTTCTTCTATCGTGGGGCAAGTGAATGGCAATAGTGTAAGACCCAACTGAATTATCACAAGGGGCAGGTAGCTTGAAGGTAAGACCTAACTTTGCTTATGGTTGTGGGTGCACCATAGAAGCCATATTGCTTTTCTATAAACGCTGATTAGAGAATATGATAAAGAAAGACAGTGTTGAGGAGAATAACATTCAATGTACATATACTTTGATGTAAAAATAGCAGTTGTTCTCTCATCCATTTTCAGATTAGAAATTCATTACCTTCAAATATGTCTGCATTATACAAAATGCGGAAGCTGAAAGTACAAATGGACTCCCTTAAAGCTGGCAGTATCATTGTGAAGCTTAAAATCATAATAGATGACCCAGAGTTTCCAAAAGACGTGTCTACATTTGATCCAATGATGTCAACACTGTATAAAAGTTCAGTGTTATTTGTTGACTCAAACAGCTCTGCAGTGGAAGGTAGGCAATCTAATTTAATGTCTACCTTGCATTAGCCATTCAAGTATATCCCAGAGGAAAATAGTACTAGATGTGTATATCTAGTTAACTTAAACCAGCCTTTTCCAACCTGGTGGTGCCCTCTAGATGTTTTGGACTACAACTCCCAGAATTCCTGATCATTGGCCATGGTGGTTAAGGCTGATGGGAGTTGCAGTCCAAAATATCTGGAGGCCACCATTCTGGGGAAGGCTGTATTAAACTATGGTGGAAGAATGCCTACCTAAATACCTGGTGGTGCAACATCACTCCAACATCTGCCTTGTGTTGTGACATTGAATGATATGGCCCTGCATAGGCTGCCTCCTGAACACAGGGACTGGGTTCAGACAACACCATAACCCACACTCAAGGGTTGAGTATGGGTTGTTGTTGACCCATGGGTTGTTGATGAAATGTGGGTTATCGTGTTGACTGAACCCAGCTGAGATAACAAACCATGGTGAACAATCCACAGGTGAGGTGACAACCCAACAACCAACTACGAATGGGCTCACACAACACACTAAGCCTCACTAGGTTAAGTGGCAGAGTGGTTTAGTGTGTTGTAATCCCTATGTGCTGGTTTATAAGCCAGCCTGGTATGGCTTATAAACCACCCTGCTAAGCCATGGCTTGCAATAGTGTTAAGAAAACCCTAGTGGGTTTAGCGTGTTGTCTGAACCCGGATGACAGGCTAACTCACTGAGAAGCCAAAAAGAAACAGAGCCCCTTGGCAAGAGCAGCAAAAAAAAAGGGCGGCCATTCTTGCCAAGGCGGTAGCAAAGGGTGCTTTTCACTCCCCCCCATTTTTTTTTTTTTAAATGTAAAAGAAATAGTTAGCAATGGGCTATAATGTTCCAATTCAGCATGGACACTTGTCTGAATGGACAGTGTCCTTGCCAAGATGGAACTTTGTAGCCCAGTGCTATTTCTTTTACATTAAAAAAAAGGTTGGAGGGAGTGGAAAGCACCCTTTGCAGCAGAATCTTCGGGTTTGGGGGGGTCATCTCATGTCCCCCTGGGCTGCCCTCATTTTCCCAAGTGTGGATAACACAGAGGCATAAGGCTCCCCCCAAAAAACCCAAGATCCTACAAAAAAGGGCATTTGGGAGGCACCCCCTCAATTCCCCCCTTTCACGCAGGATTCCTGGTTTTTTTTGGGGGGGGATGCTGGGAAGCCCCAACTGTCCTCTCAGTCTTGCCATTTGCCACAAGTCGATAGCACCTCGGGAAGTGGCAAGGCCAGAGGGAATCCTCTGTGCTGGGTGGTGGGATTGGTGCAAATGACAGCTTTGGGATACCTGCAGGAGGACTGAGGAGGGCAGAGGGCAGCTGAGATGGCCAGGGAACCCTGCTGTGCCCGATCATTAGTCAGGCACACCTGGGCCCCCAGGCAAACTTAAGCCCACAGAGGCTTCAGAGCTTCTGTGGGATTAAAGTGTTGTGTGAATCCAGCCCATGGGTTCCCTTCATGGGTTGTTTGTGGTAAACAAGCCATTGCTTGTTAGCGCAGCTGGGTTCAGTTTATAACACAATAAGCCAAGTTTCGACAACAACTCACAGTTCAACAACAACCCACACTTATGACATACTCCACCCTTGAGTGCGGGTTATCATGCTGTCTGAACCCAGTCAGTGAGTGTTGGGATGAAGCTGCTAGCTGTTACTTTTATTGTACAGCACGTGTTCATCATGATAGGTATTCCATTGTGAGTTATTCATGAGTGTGTTGGCGGCCTGCAATTGGTATAAATTGTTGTGTAATTCTAACCAGCCCCAGATTTTTAATCTGTCAACTGAAGATTTATCTGAAGGAGAATTTGAGGGAGAAAAATAGCTCTAGGGGAAATTATGGAGCATTTTGTAACAATAATATCTAAGTTCTCTGTTTCAAAATCCAAACAAATTCAGCTATCAGCAGAGAGTCATAGGTAGTGAACCCCTCAAAGAAATACCTGTTCTAAACTAATATGTACAGTAAAAAAAAAGCTGACGAATCCTGCCTGCTAAGGCACAGAGATGTACAAAGCAGACTACAAATCTAAAATGCCGCACATTTTGGTTGTTCTTGGTAGCCAGCTGAAATGTGTGCTTGCCACTCATCCTGCTTGGGGAGATGAAGGTCTTGATTGTGGCATCTCACTGAGCTTGGAGGTATTGTGAACAACTCCAACGTCCAGTGTAGCGTTGGAGCAAACCCCCACCCTCCTACCCAGTTCTGAGCTAGGGTGTAGATGGGATGGGAGTTCATTCCTGTTGCATGGATTCTCAGAGAGGCTAGGCATAAGGTGATGGAGGTTTTCTGCCCTTTTTATGAGCCTAGAGAGGGGTGGGTGGGTCTCATAACCTCACAGTGAATTCAGAAAGCAGTGAGATGCCTTCTTGAGGCTTTCCAGAGTCAGTGTATGGTCTTGGAGATCATGTGCCCTTTTCCAGGGTTGGGCAAAGGGCAGGGAATCTTGCCAGAATCAAAAATACACTTGCAAGTGGTGAGTTTGTGAATGTGTTTGTGGAGCCCTGCACAAATCCTTTGGATTTATGTCAACTCTGAGAATGAGAGATTACTACACGGTTTCATATTGTAGTCCCAGTTAACTCATTGTTTCCTATTATTGTCCACATTAATTTGCTTTTATTACATTTTGGTTTTTGAATTACAGACTGGGATGAATGTGCATCAAGGGCAGAGAATGATTGCTGTATGTTTGCAGAATGTATCAATACAATCGGCTCATACATGTGCCGATGCAAGACGACCACAGATGCCAATCCATTACGACCTGGGAGGAACTGTGAGGGTAAGAATCAGACCTATATTTCCGTGGGGGCTTTGTTTCCTCCCATGGATTGAAAGAGGTTCTTCTTTATCTCCCTTCATGCGTTATATACTTGTGGAGACTCCTGCGTGCAATCAGGAGCCCCGTGCGGTCAGAGCTCCTGACTGCACGGAGGAGCCTGCATGAGTACAGCCAACTCCTCTTCAGTCTTCCTTTCAACACATGGAGGTGGGTGGGTGGAGCCAGGTGAGCAGGTGTAACCTTTGGGGCGGAGCCAGCAGCACTGCCCCTCTACCTTTTGATTGCCTGAAGCTCTTTCACATGGACTAACATGTGAAGGGGGCTAGTGTTTTATGTGTCCTGTTAATTAATTAATGCTGGAATGGTAGCTTTGTGCGTAGTGGTTTACCAAGGAAATATCAGCCCTATGTTATTAAGTTTCTCTTTGTGTCATATGGAAAAATGCTGCACTCCAGGTGAAATTGTGGATCCTGCTACTGATATGGTACCAACACTTGAAGAAGCCAATGTCACAGAAGGACTTCCTGTGACAAGTGCCCCATCTCTGCCATTTGCAGAAATAAGGGCAGTGACCTCATTCACTTCCGAGTCTACTGGAACTGTTATACTGTCCTCAAGTGGCACCCAAGAGTCGAGCACTCTTCAAACAGACAAAACACTGTCAGGATCTCAGAGAACAAGTACTTTTGGGCATGTCTGGAATAATAAGACCCTGAGGATTGGAGAAACTCTGGTGACAGAACCGTGGAACAATGTAACTACATCAAATGGAAACTTAGCTGAAGAGAGCTTAACAGCACAAGAACAGCACAACTCTTCATTGTCCACAGTTTCAAATATTACAGTTTATCCTTTTCTGAGAAATGGGTCTGTAGAGGAAACAAGCACATCCGGCCTCTTAACTGACAGAAGTTCTCAGTTAGATCCATCCCTGAATGTAACACAATACTCCAAGCGCCATGCTGTAAACAAAGAGATGGGGAAAGATAACACATCTTGGGCTGAGGAAAAATCATCCACAATGTTACCATCTTTTTATGAGAAGCAGACAATTGTTTCCCTCGCTACAGATTGTGGTGGTGAGTTTGCTTTTACCCCAGAACCTTCCTTAAAAGGAATAGGTTAGTATGATGAGAAAGACATTGAGGGTGTGCAAAATACAAAAGAATGGCCACAAGCCAGGTTATACTGGTTCTATTTAAATCAATGCGACCTAAGTGCATAATTAAACACTTACATTCCATTGGGATTTAAGCACACACCACCTTTCTCTTGATTTCATTCAATCAGTTGCCCTGTTAGTAAAGTGGATGTCTAATGGGCAAACAGAAGTGCTAGATGCCAAAACAGGGGAGGTGACATGGCTGGAGGGGATCTTACCAATGGGAGGGACCACCAAGGCATACAGAAAAGTCCTTTTTTTTTTTTTTTTTTTTTTTTTTTAAACACCTTCTTATAGGCCACAGGTTGTAGAAAAGCAAGCAGAAAGCCCATCCAAATGTGCATCCAAGTGAAGGTGTTGCCTCTCCACACTGCATTGCTTTCAATGGAATGTGCATTTGGATTCACATCCATGCATAGGCCATCGAAAGCAACGTAGTGTGGGGGGTGGCTTCTGCACTTGGGCGTGCATTTGGATGCCTCGCTCTCATTTGGGCCTGCAGTTACATTCTGATCCAGCAAGTGATACTGGCACGTGGAAGGCTGCTTCTGCATGCATATCACCGTAGTTGGATCATACCAGGAAACATGCATGGTGGGAAAGCATGGAGGGTAAAAGGATGAAAAATGTCCTCCTATTTGCCCTGTCCTCGTCATCTTTGAGGTGAGATGTAGCAAAATTAAAAAATGGTAGAAACAAAATACACTACAATCAATCATTTGTGTGTGTGTGTGGGTCTACACCTGGATGTCAAATGTGAAATAAAGTGGATTTGTGTATGTGCATGCATATGCAGAAGGAGAGTACACCTCCAGTCCCCATGAATTGGAGAGCTGTTGTTGCTGTCTTTATAATTATCAGGGGAGGAAAATTGTAAGTATCATGATCTGATTAAAGATCAGAAGTTTAGTCCCAGGAGATTAAACTGGTAACTTTGAAACATAGTAGATAAAAGCATGAATTGTTATACTTAAGCTGCCAGTAGTATTCCATAATAACAGCAACAACATTATCAAAGTTGGTGCAGTCTATATTGACACAGCTAAAATAACTGCAAATTGCTGACGGCACAAGCAGTCTACCCACATGACCAGTGTAATGTCAGGCAAAGAGATTTTCTCGAGTTCACAGTTATTCTTCCATGATTACAAAAGTTGCCATTTTGCTCATGCAAATCCATTTATTTATTTATTTGTTTGTTTGTTTGTTCCATTTATGGATTGCCCATCTGGCCGGCAACCCAGCCACTCTGAGCAATGTACAACATGATAAAATACAGATAAAATACAGTATAAAATTTTAAAATCTTAGCCCACCCCATATTCCCGCCTGAACAGCCATGTTTTTAGTGAGTGGCGGAAGCTCAGCAGAGAGGGGGCATGGTGGAGGTCACTAGGGAGAGAGTTCCACAGTATGGGGGCCACCACAGAAAAGGCCCTCTTCCTAGTCCCCACCAGTCTAGCTGCTCTGGCTGAAGGGACAAGGAGAAGGCCGTCTGTGGCAATACTTGGTATTGCTCCTTGAGATAACCTGGACTGGAGCCGTATAGGGTTTTAAAGGTCAAAACCAACACCTTGAATTTGGCTCGGCAAGCAACTGGTAGCCAGTGCAGCTCCTTGAGCACTGGAGTGATGTGATCCCGCCGGCGGCTGCCTTTAACCAGGCGAACCACCGCGTTCTATACCAGCTGTAGCTTCCAAACTGTCTTCCAGGGTAACCCCACGTAGAGCGCATTACAGTAGTCTAGGCGAGAGGAGACCAAGGCATGAACCACTGATGGGAGTAGATGAAGGTGGAGTTGATACAGCGCCACCTGGCTCACAGCTGACACCTGAGCCTCCATGGACAGCTGGGAGTCTGGAATGACCCCCAAGCTGCAAACCTGGTCCTTCAGGGGTAGATGTACCCCATTCAGCACCAGGTCAACATCCCCTAACCTCCCCTTGTCCCCCACCAGAAGTACCTCGGTCTTGTCAGGGTTCAGTTTCAGCATGTTCCTTCCCATCCAGCCACCCACTGACTCCAGACATTTCTCCAATCCTACATTGCTCATGTGCAGTTATTTATGAGAATTGAGCCAGATTGACATAATCTGAACCAACTTTCTATCAGGCACTGAGAAGAAGAAAAAAACCAAGCAACAGGTTTCTACTAGCACTTCAACACAGTGCCAGAAGTACATTTTAATAACACATTAAAATGTAACAAATGGGATAGGTAATTCGAAGAACATGCTCTTTGTTCTTTCCTCTCTTCAAAGGTTTAATTGTCATCTCTTTTTCTCTTAGTGACCTTTCCAGCTGAAAGACTTGTTTTTTCCAATGTAACCAGTACCAGCTTTCAAGTTGGCTGGACCACAAATTTTACCCTGAATACTGCTTTCCAGTTTCTGCTGCTTGAGGGAAAGCAGCTTATACAGGAGATTAAAACCCAGAGCAGCAACCTGACTGTTTCCAGACTAGAACCTGGGATTTTGTACACTGTTGAAATTAAGACAGAGGTTTGTGCGAATAAAAGTAAACCAGTGCAGCGTAAAGTAATGACAGGTAAATAATCATGATAATTAAAAGTTCATTTTATGATCTAGTGCCCTAGAAGTCCATAAGAAAAAGGACTTTTTTTTATATAAGGGACCATTAAATATGAGCAAACATTTGGTACTATTTGCATGAGTTTGGGATTTAGAATGTGAATTTCTTTCCACTCTTCCTGCCCAACAATGGAATGAAAATTCTGAAACCAGTCATGTCTTATACATACCTCTCTTCTGGTACACAAATGTAGAACAGCAAGATAGCAAACAGTTGTCTGTGTCTAAAAAAAAAGTTGGTCCTTTTCCTTCAGCTGTTTTAAAGTTGTTTTTATTTAGTTTTGCCATTTGAGATTTGAAAGAGAGCTACCACATCTTATCCTGAAGCTTCCTAGAGGCCCAGAGATTACAGTCTGATTACTAAACTTCTAACTAATCATGTTTACATTTTCCCCCCAATCTTGCAGCTGCCCAGAAATTTAATGGGACAGTCAGGATAACAAATCTGAATTACAGTTCAGAGCTCAGCAACTCAAGCAGTGAAGAGTACAGAAATTTTTCACAGTTGTTTCTCACTGAGGTAAGTTAATATGAAAACAGTGGGCAAAACTCCATACAGTATAATTACGAACATCATTATACATTTACTGTCTAGTGTGATTTTGAATATAGGCCTTAAATTGCTTCATAATCTGTTGATAAACAATGTTTTTTCAGAAGGGGAATAATAGACCTGTGACAAGAACCTTAGGCACATATAAGACTGCAACATCGAGTTTTCATAATTTGTTCATAAATGATTTGGAGTCAGGGCTGAGGAGTGAGGTGGCCAGGTTTGCTGATATTTGTACAGTGTACAAACATCACCCCCTGGCCTTCCTGCAGCTGAAGGTTGGTTAAAACCAAAAGGGGCTGCAAAAAACTCCAAAAGGATCTCTCCAAACTGGAAGAATGGGCATCAAGATGGCAAATGTGGTTCAGTGTAAACAAGTGTATCATTTGCACATTGGGGCAAATGATAATGATAATGATAATAATTCCTAACTTCACGTATACAATTATGGGATCCAAGCTGAAATGACTGATGACTGACCAAGAAAGTGATCATGGGGTTGTGGTGGATAGTCCAATGAGAATGTGCAACATCTGTGAAAAAGGCAAATTCCATGTTGGGGATCATTAGGAAAGGAATTGGAATTTATTTATTTATTTATTTATTATATTTATACCCCGCCTTTTTTCCTGCAAGGAACCCAAGGCGGCTTACATGATCCTCCTCCTCCTCTTCTCCCTTTTATCCTCAGAACAACCCTGTGAGGTAGGTTAGGCTGAGAGGCAGTGACTGGCCCAAAGTCACCCAGTGAGTTTCATGGCCGAGTGGGGACTAGAACCCGGATCTCCCGAGTCCCAGTCCAACACTCTCACCACTACGCCACACTGGCTTAAACTGCCAATATCATAATGCCTTTATACAAATTTATGGTGTGACCACACTTGGAAAACTGTGTACAGTTCTGGTCACTGCGCCTCAAACGAATTATTGTAGAACTAGAAAAGATTACAGCATTTAATGTTTAGCTTAGAAAACAGGTGAGTAATGGGGGACATGAGAGGGGTGTATAAAATTAAGCATGGTGTGGAGCAATTGGAGAGGGAGACATTTTTCTCCTTCTCTCATAATATTGGAACCCAGAGTCATCCAGTAAAGCTGAACAGTGGGAGATTCAGGACAGATAAAACAAAGTATTTTGTCACATACTGCATCATTAAAGTATGAAATTTACTTCCACATGATGTAGTGATGGCCACCAGCTTGGACAGCTTTAAAAACGGATTAGACAGACTCATGGAGGATAAAGCTAACAATGGCTACTAGTCATGATGGCTATGTATTACCTGTAGGATCAGAGGTGGTATGCCTATATACAGTTGCTGGGAAATAACAGTAGGAGAGGGTGATTGCCCTCGTGTCCTGTTTTGGGCTTCCCATGAGCATCTGATTGGCCACTGTACAAACAGAATGCTGGCCTAGTTAGGCTTTGCTTTCACCCAGCATGACTCTTCTTAGTTTGCAAGTATGTAACAGGGATAGGAAATATCAGATGTGAAACAGCAGAGAGCGGAACCCTGTTCTCACCTTCATATCCATGCTTCCTGAACATGTGGAGGGAGAGGAGGATTGTGCCTGCCCTCCACCTCTGTGCATCCCCTGGCCTTCCTGCAGTCTCTACATGTTCAGCTGAAGGCAAAAACAAGCTCTGTACATGTACAACTGTATGTGTGCAGGGTCTGTATGTGTGACTGGGAACCCTGCCGTGACCAGGATTCCTGATTGTGATTCCTGATTCCTTCAATAGAGGGAATCAGGGGTGTAAATCTGGCCCTCCCGAGGCCACAGTCCAGCCCTCTGCAGTTCCCCAGATGGCCACACCCCCTTCCCCTGGCCCCACCCCTTTCCTCACCTATCATTTGGTTGTGTCCCAGCTTTTGTGCATTCTTAAAGGTTGAAATGCCTCTCCTAAGGCTTAGTTACTGGCAGGAAGAGGTTTAAGCTACAATAGGCTGGTATTTTGGAATTTTGGCCCCACCCCCTTTTCATTCAGCCCCGCCCACCTCTGGAATATGCTCTCCCCCCCATTTTTCTGAAATGGAATTCGGCTCTTGGGCTGAAAGAGGTTCCACACCCCAGTATAGATCCTACTCATGTACAATTGTACGTGCATAAAGCCCTTTCGCCCCTTCTGCTGAATGTGTCTAAGTCAGGAGGTGAGCCAGTGGGCACCCTCTGGCTCCCCACGCACTCAGTGGATGCAGGGATGTAAAGAACAAGGCTATCTTTTTCTTTTTCTTTTGGTGACCTCACAGTCCTGTAACAATATTTTTCAATAGAGGAAATTTCAGCTGAGAGTTATCAAGTGATGGAAAATCAAGCGTCGGAAGCCCCATACTGTAGAATAGTGTTCTATTCCAATCTGTCTGTGATTTGGTTTTCTCATTCATTGGGGGAAAAAAAAAGGTACGACTATCCCAGTCCAGCCAGTGTGCAGGGTAGTTCAGAAAGAATGGTGGGTTGTTGGCTCACTTGCCTGATGCAGCATCACTCCATCTTCTGAACATTCTGTAAATCTTGGTCCAAACATGAAGCAACCCACAGTGTTGGATGTGTTAACTGATCTGTGAATCACCCTGCCTACAAAATGTACAATTCAAATCATTCTCAGTACACATCTCAGCTAAAACATACATTCTGTTTTGATAACAGGTCCGTACGTTTCTCCCGCTTTACATTCTTCAGAAAATGGATGCTCGTATGATTAAAATGTTGATCATGAGCATTACTAACGGAAGCATAGTGGTAAGCTTCAGTCTCCTGATTCCAGCAAACATGGATGCAAGCAATGTTTCTAAGTCTTTTCTTGAAGCCTTTCGACGCAGCAGCCATTTCAGCATTGATAACAGCAGTCTCTCCATACATGGTAAGCTGTACTTTATTGCAGCAATTTCTCAAGCCCTGAAGAATGATAAGTGCTGGACAATGGATCCTAATAGTAGGTCATCTGTAACTATGATTAATGTAAAGCGGTAACGGGGCCTTTAGTATTTTTTACTGAACTTTCTCACCTATTTATCTTACAAAATAAAACATGTGGTTCATCATCTTAAAGCAAAACGATGGATGTTTGACCACAAATGTAGCCGCATCCCTGGCATTTGTAATGACTCTGTTACCCTAAGCAAAGACAGAGTTGGCCCAGGCCTTTTTTTGCTGTCGCAGTGAGCACCCTCCAGATCACTTTCTCACCTGATCACCACCCCACAACCTCTGCCCTTCCTAGTCTGATCACTCTCCTCTTCCAGTGGTAGCGGAGAAGGCATCTCTCTAAAATGGCATCCAACATCCATAGAGAATTCTTGCAGCACTTATAAATAAGGGTCAAACGACATAATACATTATATATGTAGCATGCAGCTGACCCTCTATTTCTTTCTTACTCTAAAACAAGCATGTGGGGGCCCAATATGGATCACAACCACTGCATGCAGGTAGGGGAAGTTTAAATTCACCCCACTTGTTTCCTCCCACTGTGCAGGGACTAAAAAAGAAAAGAAGAAAACTCCATTGGTACCAATGGTGGCTGTGGGAGGGTGGAAAATTTAAGGAAACAAGTGTTTGCTCAGGAAAGGCTTAAACTTCCCTACTCACACATGGTGGATCCCACATGCTTACTTTAGAGTAAGAAAGAGAGGGTCAGTTGCACACCACATATTTAATGTATCATGTAGTTTGACCCTAGGTCTGATTAAATTAAGTGGGGCTTACCTCGAAGTCCGTGTGTGTAGGGCTGTACCCTTAGAGCGGCTGCTATCGAATGGCACCTCATCCCAGACAAGATGGCACCACCCTGGAGTACCGGCTCTAGAAAATCTGCACACACTGCATGCTTGGCACCATGTTGCACATGAGATGCCTAATCCCTCCTGCCTCTTCAAGGGTCTGGAGCTAGTGAGGTTAGGGCCTAGGCCTGGCATCATTTGGAGAAAGTTGAGGGTGGCACAAGTTCATGGGCAGCATAGGTCAAAATTCTTCTAGAGCAACCTACTAGCTAAGTGTGGTACTCCCAAGCATACAACTTTGTCACAGGTCGGGAAACTTCTGAGTAACATGTAAGAACACTAACTATAACAATCAGTACTATAATCACCAGTGCAGCTAAATAATAATCACATACTGATCTCTCTCTTTTTCATTTTTAAAAAAAAATACACAAACAGATTATGATGAATGTGAGAGAGAAGAAACGGATTGCTCGCCCAATGCATCTTGCTATAATACATATGGATTCTATGAATGCAACTGCAAAGAAGGATTTATCAATGTAAATGCTGAGAGACCTGGGAGAAACTGTGAAGGCAATGTTTCAATATTTATTTCCATTTCATTCCAGCTCTGACCTTATATTCATGAAATTGTTAGCCCACGTTCACCATGGGTGGGATTTCAGTGCAGCCTATGGTGATCTTGTAGCAACTGTATTTGCTAGACTGGCTAAACTAGGTTAAATTCCCAGGAGATGAGCAGTAGAGTCTCTCCTGATCAAAAGGAGTACTTGCATTATATTGCTGCCCAGAATCCTAGTTTTTGCTGTAGTTCTACCAAAATTCTTGTGTTCCCCTTTTCCAGCCATATTTCAGTTCTGCTCTACCTGATGCCAAAGCTCCAGATTCTTCTTGGCTATGACTTGTATTTCAACCTCCAACACTACTTCACCCTTACCCAATTGGCACAGTCCTCAGAGCATTTCTGAGGCTGGCACAGCGGTCATCCATGAGAGCATCTGATCTGGTCCAGATTTAGGCACAACTTACCAGTAGTAGACCTGCCTTTGGGAAAGGCTTACCCACAGTTCAGTTGAGACCCGACATCAACTGCATCCTAGTCTTATTCATGCTCAGATCGTGCACCAACCTTATTTTGATGTCTTAATTTTTATAAAAGAATATAGGTTGGACCAAAGTATGCCCGAATCTGTCAATTTTGGCTTATCATTTTTCCAATCTTAAATTTGGTTCATCTTGAACTTTGAGAATTTCTTCAGTCTTAAGTTCAGTTAATTCCAAACATTGAGATTTTTTTTAGAAAATTCATAAGCATTTTTGTGTGCATTTCTCTTAATGTGCATTTTTGTATGCATTTTTGCCTAATATAAACATTTTTTGCAAGCAATTTTCTTTGTATAATGCATTTTAATATTATTTCCCCCAATATATCCATTTTATATGTATTTTTTGATTGGAGAACTCCATGCAAAATTTGGAGAAGTGCAAATTTTGAAGGATAATTGAGTTTCGGTTCGCATACTGATTTGAAAGTGTGAATCAGATGTGAACTGAATGAATTTTAGTGAAGTAGGTGCCATGGAGGGTGTTCAATAAATTCCCTCTGTGGGGAGGGAGTTTCATAAATGGGGCAACATCTCTCTGGTTGCACCTATCTCACTTCAGATAATGGGGGGATCCAGAAGAGAATGTCACTTGCTGACCTCGTGTAGTAGTAGGCGATCACTCGTGACCGAGTAAGATTATCTTCCAGGATAAAATTACAAAAAGAAAATTATAAAAGGAGGAAATTCTAAAAAAAATTGTGTAGACTCTAGCGATGGGTCCGTAAGTGACTGTGGGTGAAGTGATATGGAAACAGGTGTTTCTGTAGCTTCATTTCATCATCCCAGTAACTATATGATCCCTGGTGGCCTTGGATTGACTAATCAAGGAAGACAAAGATGCAAGTGAAGGGTAAAAATGGCACTGAAGCAGCAGCAGATAGGGGGGAAATGGCAGTGCACAGGGTTCAAAAGGGGCAAACATTCCTAGCAACTTAAGTTCTTTCCTGCAAATATTTTAGCCGTGCTAAAAGCACAATTTTTGACATGAAAATTGAAATGGGAGAACATTTGGTGTATCTCCACTTAAAACCTGATTTCTTCAATTGTGACAATGTTGTGTTGACTCTTTGTAAGAAAATGAATAGTAAAATTTAATTTGGAATGCCTTCTTCCCCTCTGTAGTCCTTCTTTCCAGCCATGATACTGGAGGTACACAGACAAAAGACTGGAGCAGCACAGTTTTGCCTTTGACATATGCATATACTTCAAGCCATATGCCATCTCCTGCTAGAGAGGATTTGTCTGCCAGACATTTGGAGAATACAACCACCAGCCCTACAGTTAATAAAGTATCTACAGAATCAATAGTGAATATCCATAGTTCACATCAAGTCTCATCTCTACCATTTACAAAACCTTCCCAGGGTTTTTTAATTAAGAAGGCAGTTCAAGTGCTCTGCGAGTTTGAAAAAATAGTCATCACCATTGAGAAGGCCTTTCTGCAGAAGGGATTTATCCCAGAATCCTCCTTGTACCTGGGAAGGCCTTATTGCAATGTAAGGACTAGCAATTCCAGTCATGTCATACTTCGGACTGGATGGAACGAATGTGGGACTGAAGTACAAAGTGTAAGTCGTCCTGATATGTGAAGAGAAAGTTAAGTGGGATTTTATTGCAAATAAGAATAATAGTTGGTAAATAGATATAATAAATAAAGATCAAAGGTTATGGAAACATTGGCCTCAGACTTTAGACTCATATTCCCCCAAATTGTAACTACTGGGGTGGGATCTTACTTAGGGCAGAAAGAGATACCTAAAGAACAAAGCAGGATTATTTACCCACTATCCCTAAGAAAACTGCTCAGGTACATTTTGTTTTGTTTTGTGGAATGCATTGCAAACTCGGAAAAGTGCAGATTTCCAACTGCAAATTGCATTTGATTCACATTTGGTTCTGGGAGGTACGAACTGGGTAATCTTGCATTAAAATGCAAACCCAACAAATAGATCAGCTGTGTAGATTGCACAAAAATATTCTCTTCTAATTAGCTTAAATCTGCTGCTAGTTAATTTGTAGTTCAGTTCTAGAATTAAGGGAAAGGGCAATCAGTCGATGTCTATTTGCTTCACCCCTGCCCCCAAACCACTCCTGATTTTATACACTTCACCCATATTTATTATTTAGAGAATTATAACCCTGCTCTTGAATCAAATTCCCACATTTTCACTCTTTTTTAAGATGAAGAAGCTTAGTTCTTTTATCCCTTCCTCATATGGAATATGTTCCATGCTGATCATTCTGTTTTGTCTGTGATGTGGCAGGAATGCATCATTGCCCTTGAAGGCAGCAATTCTACACCCACTTACGTGGGACTAAGCCTCACTGAACTCAGTGGGACTGACTTCCAAGTAGGCAGGTATAGGATTGCACTGTTAGTTGTCCTTTAAACGTAAGGAAAAGCTAAGTTAATTTTTTTCTTCTGTTGCATTTATTTTTCAGAATACAACACACACTATAGTAAAAACAATTCTCCGGAATGATATGTCTTCCCTGGGGGTCATTCACTACTTAAAGGTTGCCAGTCCAATTCATTGTGTGTTTCAGAATGATCTCTTGACTTCATCTGGATACACCCCAGAAGGGTAAATGAAATCTTAATCAATTTGAACCAATTGTTTTTGTGTATGTTACTTTGGTTATACATTAAAGCAAAGGTAGGCAACATGCGGCCTGCATGTCACATGCAGTGCCCCTGGCTGTTTATGTGCCCCCTTGCTCCCACTGAATTTGCTGAGGTGGTAGCAAAAAACCTGGCAATTTCCTATGCAAACAAGGTGTGTGCTCCCTGTGTGCCTTATTTGCAAGGAAAATTGCTGCCTTTTTTGCCATTGCCATTGCAAATTCAGTGGCAGCAGCAATTTCAGAAGAGGCTGGGTATGGCCCTCAGTGGGGGGGCCCTGACCTTTGGATGTTGCCCACCCCACATTAGAAATTTGTAGTAAAAGTCCCAAAATACAGACCTGAGGACACTTCAGTGAAGGGCAATCAGAGCTGATTCTCAGTTTGGATTTTGTACTCAGGTACAGACGTATAAGTACAAAATGCACACGCCTCTCATCAAATGTAAATTGCATATACAACTTACATTTAATGTGTGTCCTTTTAAAGTACTTGGAAGCAGCACCTGTGAAAGGATTGTGCTGTGCTTTCCAATATTTTAAAAGGGACATGCAACTTATTTTACATACACCCGTGCACTCCTCACATTTGATGAGAGTTGCTTGCATTTAGTGCTTGGGGGTATATGTAACTAGTCTTCAGAGATTGCCCTGTAGAAAGTGTCAAAAACAGAATAGAACCCGAAGGAGCAAATGAAATTAAGGAAGATGTGGTAGTGATAAGTCATGTTAAATAAAGCAAAGAGGTTAAAAAGAAAAAAGAGGAATAGAAGTCTTTGTTGATGAAGATATAAACAAGCTCTTCCTATAGCCAAGAACCTTCTTCCTTTGAGGTTAATCATCTGCACCACACTGATACTTACGTAACTTTTTAAATGTTTTCTAAACTAGACTTTGCAAAAGAAGAGTGGTTGTCTTGTTCCATTCCCTTAGCTCTCTTCTTTTGCAATGACTAGAAATAATGCTGGTATTGTTTGTGCACACAAGGAACAGGGGAAGATAGCTAGTTAAAACAAAAAAACCAAACTGGTCCATGAATTTTAACAATGGCTGGTTCTCTTGCAGGGTTTATACCATATTTGAAGATTTACATGGATCAGGACACTTCTTAACAAAAATGCAGCTATTCATTGGAAGGTCTCCAATTCCCCAAAATTTCAGCATCTCTGCTAGTGATGACATAATGATTGAAGTGGGAATTCAGACAAGAGATAGAAAGCTCAAGGTGGTTGTCAGTGAATGTTGGGCAACTCCAACTAATAACTCAATGGATCCTCTATCATTTCCTTTTATACTTGGCAGGTATAGTACACACAATAGATTCAAGGTGTTATGCATAAACAGTGTACCACACAATGCTACCAACAAATTAAAATACAGCACTGAAGAGTATGATTTCAAGTTGGCAGGTCTGCATTTTCTTTACATTTATTTTAGTGATTCTTTAAATTGAGATACATGCGTACACACACACACACACAGAGTAAGATGACGACAATGAATATATCTAAAAATGCAGTTCTGCTTTGTTATATTGTTAATACTTCTACCCTTGTTCATATCTGGTCACAACCACTATCTTTAATGGTAACATTTCATCTTACTAGTCGGCATTACACAAGCCATTATCTCTTGGCTTCAGCCCCCTACTGATCTGCCTTAAGGAGTTCTTGTAAAGATTACTGAGATAATGTATATTTATTTATTTGATTTGATTTATGAGTTGCCCTATAGCCGAAGCTCTCAGGGTGACATACGTAATAAAAGCAAATACAGTAAAGCCAGTGATAAAACACATATAATTGTTTTAAAACCAGGAGCAATAACTCAGAAAAAATTGACTCAGTGGTTGGAACACTCCAAAGTGCTATATACATGCTCAATATTCAGTAAGTTGTACAATAAAATACATATTGAATACTCAGTGTGTATATAGTGTTTTGGAGTGTTCAAACCACTTCATATACATTATCTTAATAATCAGATTGAAGAGACTAAAGATGAGGGCAACAGGCTAATGGCACTGTGAACTCACTTTGAGTTCCCTTTTTAATGTACTTATGTCTGAAGCACACCAGTGAATTGGACACTAGTAGCTGGCCTCTCTGTCAGAATCATCATTGGTTAGGAGGTGGCAGTGGTAGTGATGGGGAAGGTGAGTGAGTTCCCTGTATGTAAGGGAGGAAGGGGAGGACAGTAACTGGGTTCACACAACACGACAAGCCAGAGTATGGCTTGAGTATGGCTTGAGTGTGGGTTGTTGTTGAACTGTGGGTTGCTGTTGAATCATGGGTTGTTGTATTGTATGAACCCAACTGCACTAACACTATGGTTTGTTAACTATGAACAATCCACAAAGAGGACCCATGGTTTATTGTTGGGTTGTGAACGGCGGGTTGTTCATGGTTTGTTGGCATGGTGGGGTTCATGCCCCCCAACAGGAAGGAGAGAAGAAAGAGGCAGTGATGGTACATCCAGCCAGTAGCTTCAGTATATAACCAGTATCCAATTTGTAAACATACAGATTAAGAAGTGTGCTCAAATCCTCCTTTTTGGTGTACATCTGTCTTGGCTCTTATCAGCAGAGTCCTTACATATTTTGTTTGAATATATCTAATGAACAGAAGAGATTGAAGAGTTAGAAATGATTACTCCCTAGCTAACTGCAGCAAGTACAGAAAAATGTACACTTACCATTGATTCTGAACTGTTATTAAAAGGAATCGGATATCTCCTCCATTGTTAAATTAACTAACTAAGTTTGGGTGTGGGACGGTAGACAAATAAAAAATGTTGAAAGACTGGTTTTATTTTTGATAAAGTACAATATAATATACAGCCATATCACTTGTTTTAATTGCTACAATTAATTAAGATTCTTATGAAACAAAATAAAATATGCTTAAGTATTGCCATTATTATTATCGTCATCATTATAAACCATCCTATAGCTGCCTATAGCCTCAGTCTCAACATTCCCTACTATCAATTTTTACAGGAAGCTCTTAAATAGAAATGCAATTTGGTGTGGATGGTGTTGAATTCTATGCCTGTCCAATTGTTTTGCTGATTTCTCTTTTTTCAGCTGTCCAGTTCCAAACACACACACCACCATGATTGTGAATGGGATGTCCAGCAAAGCCCAATTTAAGCTGAAAATCTTTTCCTTTGTCAATGACTCAGTGGTTTATTTACACTGTAAAATCCATGTTTGTGTGCAAATTCCTGGGACCACTTGCAAGACGGTAAGGAGTCCCTCTGCCAACCTTCATTATTTTCTACAAATAAAGTAAAAAAGAAACCACCAAAAAGGGTTATATATTTCTGTATATTCTCAAGTGACACAGCTTAAATAAATAATAAAAAAAGAACTCATAGACTACTAATTTAGGAGGCTTCCACAACTTTCTCCTGCAAAAATAGTGCAAAAGAGGAGAACAACAGGGAGCAATGCATAAAATGCATAAAAGGGATGCACTGTTATGTATGGGGTTAGAGCTACCATCTTAATTTTGCTGCAAAAAGCCCCCTCCAACTCCCATGGTGATCAGATCACTGCTAGTCCAAGCTGGACTAGCAGTGATCAAATCACCATGGGAGTTGGAGGGTTTTTTAGATCGCCTCCATCCCTGAATGGGGCTTGCATTCGACTGGCACTCTGATTCAGAGCGCTACTCAGCCACAAACCATCTTACGTGGAAGTGCTCTTGGAGACTGGAAATATGATAGGGACACTTTGAACTCTGAGGCTGCAGAAACTAAAGGGCTGTACTAGTTGCTGACCTCTAGGTGGCAGCTTACAAGCACTGGATAAGCAGCTACTAGGGCAGTGATGGCGAACCTTTTTGAGCCCGAGTGCCCAAACGGCAACACAAAACCAACTTATTTATTTCAAAGTGCCAACACTGCAATTAAACCTGAATATCGAGGTTTTAGTTTTAGAAAAACAACTCATACAGTTGTCCAAACTAATTAACATCTTTTGTCTTTAAAGAAAAACACAATAACAGAGCTTTCAATGATACAAACAGTTTTTTGTTGGGAAAAAAATCAACTCAAAAAATATAGTACTACATTGTGCACATGGCCTGAAGGGAATTTATACAAACTTGTTAAATAATTAGCCACATGTATTTTTGGATAAGGGATTCTCAACTTGTAATATGATTATATGCCAGACTGAAATTGTATGGGGCAAGCTTTACTCCCGGTCCTTTCCCTGCTTCTACAGGCGCCGGATTAGTAAAAGTAAAAGTAAAAGTCAACCTGTACTAGGATGAGCAAGATAAACAAGAAAACTAAACGTGCTTAACACATTTTAAACACTTTATGTCTTGGACTGCAAACACTGCATTAGGTAAAAGTTTGCATTGGGCATGCTTTTGCACAATTAATGTGATTTTTGCTATTGCATGCATGCTGATAATTTGTCAAACCTTGGCTCATACTCCGTTAGTTTGAGAGCAACACATGCAGCACTCAGGTCAACTGTTAGGGCTTTACATCCAAGCCATGCTCTGTGCATCATTCTTCAAAATCTTTTAAATGTGAGAACAATGTAGAAAAGAATTCTGTAACAGGAATTCTAGAATAAAATCATTCTGTTCCACACTGTGAGAAAGAACAAGATCATTAGTGTTTTGCAGAAGGGGACGGTCTTTTTGTGATCTGGTGACCAATGGCTCGAGTGCCCACAGAGAGGTCCCTGCGTGCCAGCTGTGGCACCCGTGCCATAGGTTCGCCATCACTGTACTAGGGTATCTGCTGCAATAGCTGCTTGCCCGCCTCTGGGCAGCAAGTGATAGAATTAACAAATGACAGAACCATGATGATTCAAACAGGCTTAACACATGGCAACATGGAAGTTGATTTCTGTGCTTACAGCATTTACACATTTCTGGTATTATATCTGTATTGAGCTTTATTTTCTGACACTGCTGGCTCAGCTTGTCTGAGTGTGGAAAGCTAAGCAGGGTCAGGCCTGGTTATTACTTGGATGGGAGACCCCTCTGAGCAGGGGGTTGCACTCGATGGCCTTGTAGGCCCCTTCTAACTCTATGATCTATGAATCTATGAATTTATAAGATGATACATCATATTATGTTGTCTCTTTCAGTTACAGGTATGCCAAATGTACTGTTGCAGCCACTCCATGCCCATGGACATGAGACAAACAAAGGGTCTATATTGTTACTGTTTTCCTTTATACCAGCCTTTCCCAACCTGGTCTGCTCCAGTTGTGTTGGACTACAACCCCCATTACCCCCAGCCAGGATGACCATTGTCCAGTCTGGCTAAGGATGATGGGGGTTATAGTCCAAAATATCTGGAGACCACCAGGTTGGGGAAAGCTGCTTTATACTATGTCAGATATATTTCTCTTTTTCTAGCAAACGTCTATGCAATGTTTTCCTTACCCATTCCATGTTTGCCAATTATTTCACAGTAGCTCTATTACTCAACTTAGCCACAGTGCAAAAGAGTAGACCTCAATGAGGAATCTAAAATGGATATGAATTGTCTTTCCAAATTTCATCCATGAAAGAAAAAAAAAATGGAGATGTAATTAAGAAATGGAAGCAGATTTTGTTAATTCTGAGAACTTTGCCTAAAATGTGGTGTAGGACTTCCAACCGCATAGAGCATAGGTAAATGTGATGGAAGGGTGGCCAGGTGACCGGCCAGATGGGCGATTAATAAATATAATAACTAAATAAATAAGTATAATTTCAGAGCTCATTTATGCACCATGTGATCTATTCTTGCTTTTCATGTGAGCAGGTCTTTGAGCCACATTATACTCAGATTGTACCACAAAGGCTCCCAATGTTTGTGACGCAGGACATGTGCTGAAATAATCAACTGCTTCATCACATATGAAAAGTGAGCACTGATCACTGTGAACATGAATGAGCCCTGACAATAAGTACAGTAAACAAAATAAATAAAAATAAAATAAGTACACAAAAAATCTAGGTGAAAACTCTGATCCTGGATATATAGTAAAGGACGTGCACTAAAAGTAAGCACAGATGAGCTCTGTGCACATTAGTTGGGGTTACAGATGAATCCCCAATGGGTCTAAAAGGTGAGTCTATTGTCCAGGAGATTGAATCTTGTCTAAGTTTCATGCATGAAAATTAGATGAAAACGATCAGCTTTAATTGGAATTGAGTAACACAGTGACTGGGTTTGCATGACATGACAACGCATCATGGGTGACAAGCCACAGTGGGTTGTCGTGTCATGTGAACCTGGACCAATTCCAGCAGGGTGGCTTGTTTGAGGGCAACAAGCCACCCTGACAACCCTAGCTTGTTTTAGGGGTTATTGAACTCACAATGGGTTGTCATGTCATCCAAACCCGGGCAACCAACCCAATTGTGGGAACCAGCCAGTGATTCACTTGGCAAAACCCCCTTGCTGCTCCGGGGGCAACTGGCACTGGCTGGAAGTCCCCTGCTGCCGTTGTGACCCATTTCAGCTTGCCGTGGCTTTTTTGTCACTTTAACTTCCCCCCCACCCCGGAGATTGTGAAAGCCGGCTTGACAGCTGGCTTTAGGGATCCCTATTTTGACAGGCATTGACTGTCCCTTCAAAGTGCCCAAGTGGCACATTGGAGGAGCTGTCAGTAGTTGGGAAACATTTTTTTTTTAATTTTTCAGGTTTTTTCATTTATTTTTTACTGCACTTCACTTGTGCAACTGCAGAGGTGCGCAGTCCCACGAGTGCAGCAATTGGAAGCCTTGGTTGGGTCAGTGTCCTGGGGGATACCTGCTGTCATAGTACAGCAGCTACCGATCCTGGACATTGACCCCAAGAGGCTCCAAACAGACTTTTTCTTCCCTTTGGTTTCTCTTGACAGCTGTCAAATATGAGCTGTCAAGGGAAACCAAAGGTGCGGGTGATCTTTGCTAGCGAAAAGGATGTGGTGGGATTTACATCCCCTTCGTGTAAAGGTCCTTTTATTTATTTATTTTGCACTAAGGTGAGCTCACTTTTTCAATTGATCCTGAGACTCTAGTTGCTCAGGAACATGGGAAAGTGTGAACCACCCCCTTTTAAAAAGAGCCAGAATTTTGGCAGCTCAGGATCTCCAGGGGGACAAAAGTTAAAGTGAAAAAAAAAGCCATGGCGAGGTGAAAATGGCTCTTGATTGTGGCAGGGTGGGGGAGACAAGTCAGGCTTGCTGTGGGGTCCCCTGGGATATCCATGGGAGGACTGAGGGGGAGGAAGGGGCAAACAACCCACAGTGAGCCCAATCATCTGTCGGGCACACTGCAGGTTGTTCGCAGAACAACCAAACCACCATGGCTTATTGCCAGGATGGGTTGTAATGACGTGCAAATGCACCCAGTTTGATGTTGGAAGAAAACTGGATACTGATTTTGACAAACCACAGGTACAGGAAAAGAAACCAGTGACAGTGGAGTGGCAAATCAGAACAAAAAGCATCACTGGGAATCATTTGGTGTGCAATACCTATTATGAAACTGCCGTGGTACAAAGCAATTTTCTTCTGCTCTCAATTTGGGCCTATTATAATAGTCTGGATGATTAACTTACCGGTACATTGCAGTCTTAACCATCTGATGCAGCTTGCTGGATGGGGTTAAGATCTGGGGGGGGGGCACTTCACCAGTGGGGGTGGGGATGATTTTGCTGCCATGGAAGCCTTTGCTTAGAAGCCGTGGAGAGTTCCGCGGGTGGGAAAACTTACTGCTGGTGGTGTTTCTGCCAGGGGTAGCAAGTGTAAGGTTTCGAAACACTGTGTTCTCAGGGCAGGGTTGGGTTGGCGCTCCAGTCCCCGAATCTGGGCCCAATATGAGCCCCTCAGTTATGCTAGCCTAGAGCTGGCATAACTAATCCCCTCCCTCATTGCTTTCAGTTACAAGTACAAGAGGTGTCCCTCTGGGCAAGCTATGGGAGCCTAGCATCCCATCCAGTTAGGGCTTCTCTACATGAGGCACTTAACCCGGCGCTTTACCAAGGCTACTTCTTCCATTTCCTTTGTGGGAGTAAGAGAGTGTCCTTTACACGTGTTTTTTTCCCCGGGGTGTGTGTGTGGTTCTTTCTCTGCCTTCCTATATGTTCTATTACACAACCACAAGGTGGCGCTGTGGTATAGCGCGATTGCAGAAATACACATGTTTGTTTTAGTGTGATTTAGCATGATAGCTAAACAATAGCTCGTTATCCTCATTCTAAAAAACAGTGGGGAAATGCTTGGAAAGCACAGGAGAGACCCTGGAGGACAACGATGTGGTGCAAAGTCCCCGCAAACTACTGTGAATAAAGAATCACAAGCGCACAATAAATGCCTTGTGTAGAGAAGCCCTTAATTAAATCCAACTACGTATATGGATTTAAGTGGTCCATATAATTGGCTGATAAGGCAGTAATTTTAAAGAAGAGAGGCCAGATTCATAATTCATAAAGACTATGAGAATTTATAGTGCACATAATCCTATTGGATTGCATTGGCAACCTTATAGCATATACATCTAGACATTTCTTATAGATTAAAAAACAATCCATGTTTATTTTCTTGCTTGCTTGATTCTTGCAGAGCTGCAATGGGTTCCGTTTTCAGAGAACTGGGGAAACTATTGCAATGCCCGGAACATCTTGGGGACCTTTGCGCAAATTCAATGGTGAGTAATCCATAAAAGCTACAGAATGGGTCACTAGGCAGGCAAAGATTAATGGCTTGTATTTTGGAGGAGTGGGGTTCACATCACATCAGCAGTGGAATGTACAGTAATTTAATTTTTAAAAGTTAAAAGGCAGCAGTGAAACTGATAAAGCTTGTTGTGAGGATAAAATGGAGAGGAAGAGGATTATGTAAGCCGCCTTGGGTTCCTTGCAGGAAAAAAGGCGGGGTATAAATATAATTTAAAAATTAAAAATTAAAATAAAGGCTTTCCACCCACACTGTGCCAGTTTCACCAGGAAGTGGAGAGAATGGTGAAGGTAATGGGCATCAGTTCACACTGTAAAAGACTGCACTGCAATTGCCATAGAATTTTTTAAAATTATGGTAAATGAACACTTTAAAAAACAGGAGGACAACGAGGAAACTATGGACATACAACCATTTAGACTACGACCTTCCCTCAAAACTGTAACCTTTATTTATTTATTTATTTATTTCATTTCATTTCATTTCTGTACCACCAAAGCTCTCTGGGCAGTTCACAAAAAATACTCATCACAATACAGGAAATGCAGAGTCATTGACCATGATAGTGAGAAGATGAGATTCATACAAACAAACGTGTCATTAAGGCTGCAATCCTATACACGCTTGCCTCACAGTAAGGCCCACTGAATACAATGGACTTGGACCTTCTTCCCCAAGTAAACATGTATAGGATTACACTGTTAAAGTTGCACTTTCCAAAGCTGATCTAGTTTTACATAATTTGCCTTTAAGTTTTATGCAGACTCAAATGTCATCTTTTCATTTCTTTTATTTCAGATGATTTAAAGGAAGAGAAGAAGCCTGCCTTAGGAATAGGTTATATAGTCCTCATTGTCATTGGCATATTTGTTCTTGCACTGGGAATAGCTGGTCTTCTGGTTTGGCAACACCAACGCAAGTCTGGGACATACGACTTCAAAATCAAATCTGACAATTTTAACTACCAAGTGTTCTATGACTAAACATTTCAGCTTCACCACATGTAAGTTCACTTTATTATTATTCCACAGGCTGGCTTCTGTGGTCCCTATGAAATCCTTTTAAATGAGCCTTCACAGTTTGTAGCACAAAGATATGGACTAGAAAGGAATGATAGATTTGTTGCTCCTTTCTACTATCTATCTACTTACATGGAAGAACTGTTTTCTCCATATCTTGTTCTTTATAGGTCCAATGTCCACAGAGAGCTAGTATAGAATAGTGGACATACTGTTAGATGCACACTGGGGACTGTGGCTTTATTTATTTATTTATTTATTTATTTATTTATTACATTTCTATACCACACAATAGTTGAAGCTCTCTGGGCAGTTCACAAAAATTAAAACCATTAAAATACAACATAAAATACACTATAAAATTTAAAAGGTTAACATTACAGTATAAAGTAGAAGTAAAAACCAAAGTAAAACCTAGCAGCAGTACAAAGATTTTAAATACCGTGCATTAAAAACCGCCGTGCATTAAAAACATGGCTGTTCAGGCGGGAATATGGGGTGGGTTAGGTTTTTAAAAGAACTTTTTATATTGTTTTAATTATTATTATATTTTATTGTATTGTTTTTTTGTATTTTAATTGTACATCGCCCAGGGTGGCCGGGTGACCGGCCAGATGGGCGATTAATAAATATAAGAAATAAATAAATAAAATAAATACAGTAAAGGATTTAGAACAACAGAGACTGGAAGACTAAAATGCCTGGAAAAATAAGGTCTTCACCTGGTGCCGGAAAGAGTACAACATAGGCGCCATGTGAGCCTCTCTGGGAAGTTCATTCCACAACCAGGGTGCCACAGCAGAAAAGGCCCTCTTTTTGGCAGCCATGCACCTCACTTCCTTTGGCAGGGGCTCCTGCAGAAGGAACACTGAGGATGATTTTAGGGTCCGGGCAGGTATATGGGAGGAGACGATCCTTCAAATTCGAGCATAGTTCAAATTCCTGCATAGCCATGACATTCACTGGATAGCGTTAGGGACGTCATTCTAGGTCACTGGTCTGGAATTGCATTACTCACTGGAATAATCAGCATAGATGCAGTGGGCTGTTTCACCCTGCATCCAAGGTATGTGGCTTTTCCAGGCTCCTGTGATTATGGTGAACTTCTGTAGCAGGGAGCCTTTTGTATCTGTGAAGGCTCCTCACACAATTAAGGGCCCTGGCAAATCAGTTTGCCCTCAACATGCAAGGGGCCAGGATAAGCCACATGACCTTGTGGGTGGGGCTAAATATTTGTCCCCACAGCCCAGCTGAATCCATGTTGGCTGTTCTGGCGAGTAACATCTGCATTGGGCTACTCTCTCGGCCTAATCTAGCTGTGAAGATAAAATGGAGTAACCCCCATGGATGAAATCCCAAGCTCCTTGGAGGAAGAGTCGGATGCCAATGTGACAGGTAGACAGGTAGTGTCACGCCACTAATCACACATGTTATTATTTTCTCTTGGTATTCTAGTTGGAAACATCCTATGAATATAATATGACTCCATACGTTGTTGGACATGATGCACTCAAGCAAGCTTAATCACAAGCAGCTGACGTTCAGATCATCAGTCCTCTAAGAACTTTTTTTTATTAGATTCAGTTGCTATTTCAAAGCACTTTATGGTTCTTGCATCCTTTCAGGAGGAGAAAAATCACAGCTAATTTTAGATTTGGCTTTACTCTTCCCCCTTCCTCACAGTACCACTGTTGTTGATATATCACTTACTCTTGAAAGGCTTGCACTGCCATCATTGCAAGGGAACCACTTCTACAGTTACAGGACAAGTCCTTCCTCACAATTTTCCATCCAGGCACTTAATTAAGATAATGTGTAGTATTGCCATCTTGATGTAAAGGCCCGTTCTTAGAGAACAAGTCTGCTAAGTATGCAATATGTGTTGGATGATTGCCCAGAAAAGCGTTTTGAAGCTGTTTTATTTAAAACTGATTCCATGCATTTCCAGGTAAGCTCTAAAAAACCTATTTAACATGTGGTTAAAAGCAGCAAAGAGAAGGTACCAGTTCTGCAATTGGTCTAGCCATGCCATGGGACAACCTTTTCCCACTCTAAAAAAGTTGAGAATACTGCCCATTAAACACCTTCCCAATATTGTATGCTTTGCAGTGCAATGACCCTGGAGCGCAAAGCATTCTTAGCCTAAAGCTAACACCTCCATGACTTGCTTAAACTCCAGTCTGTTAGCAATGGCTCATGGCACACAGCATTAGAGTTACTAGCACTAGAGGAAAAGAAGATATGCTGACACAACCTTACTTACCAAAGCCAACAAGCACACCACACAGCAAACTGTGCTTTAGCTAGCTGGCCACTCTGTATGCAGAGTGAAGAGTGAGAGGTTGCTTATTCCAGTGTACAAAGCAGCAATCATGTTCCAGTTGGGTACATTCGATGTGCCTATGTTTATCATTTGCTCCAATGACAATACATTACAATTATTCAAAATTTCTGGCTGTCCCCAATCTATTGTATGCCGTGCATAGACTATGCTTGTTAACATTTTTTTTTCCTCCTGACAGATCTCCAGTGTCTATAATAGCTTCATGCCAAGCAGAAATTCAGATTTCAAACATCTAACTGAGGGAAAAAGCTGTAATTGCCCAATTTTTCCTTATCACACAGATCAAGAGTGGGCAATGTGTGGCCCTCCAGATGTTGTTGGAGTACAACTCCCATCATTCCTCACCATTGGCCTGGGGCTGGTGGGAGTTGCAGTCCAGCAACTTCTGAAGGGCCAGAGGTTCCTCACTTCCAACATAAATGTTCTAAGCAGAGGAGCCCTGAAAGGAAAAAAAAAAGAAAAGAAAAGGGAAGTTGACAACCTTAGCATAGGCCCATAAACATGTAACATGTAATAATATCTGAGTTGTACTTCAATTATTTCGGATGTTCCCCCAGCTGCACAAGGTTTCCTATACATTTGCTAAAGCGACAGTTATTTATTCTAAAACTTGTTTTACTTTGCAATTCTAGTTAGTCTCAACATAAGGCAATGATATGGTGAAATTAACAAAAGTAAAATATAAAAACATAAAGATTTTGGAACAGCCTGAGAGCTGAAAGAAGATGCGGAACCTTTGTTGTTTTCTTTTAGGAGCTGCTATATTTTTGGTACATTTTTAATAGATTTTCATTCTAAAGAGTAAAATTTAATTGCCTTGTGTACACATAGGAAAAGAGGAACTATTTTTATAGATCATAGTTTCTATACTGTACTAACATTAATAGATGATATTGCCGTCCATAAACTACTTACCGGTAAGTGCACTTTTGAAGATTGCTGGAGTGTGGGGGCCATCACCCCACACAGAATCTGCTGGAAACCACATCCATGTAGTGGCATTCCATACAAGGGAAGCAATATATTAAGTGTCCTTAATTGGGCTATATTATGTGGTTTTGTTTTAAGGTGCTTTTAGAAGAGAACAGTTGTAAATGCAATGGGGCAACCTGAATTTGTTATATGTTGACTTAAACCTTAGTGCTGAAGAAGATACAGACTGTATTAGCCTTATGTCTGCCTTAATAAATGATTTTTTAAAGCTTATTTGTGGTTGTGGTTGTTTTTAAAACCAACCTTTGAAGGCTAAAGGCTTAGTCATATGACTTCATGTTATAAGCTGTTAATTCTATGCACACTTACTTATGAGTAAGCCCCACTGAACTCTATTGGACTGGAGTCAGAGTCAACATGCCTAGGACTGGGTTGGCTGCATGGGATAGCAGAAGACGTGTGTCTTTGTAATCGCTGTAATATCTTTCCATTTATGGGACATTTTATTTAACTTGGGAAAGACTTTTGCAGTGACCTGGGCCTAAGGCTCGCTGTGTGATATGTAGAAAACTTGGATGGAATGTATGAACAGCTACTCCAGCACAACAACATAAAATTTAATCCCATGTCGCAGGCATATTGTGGTGGTGACACAGATAGGATGAAGGATCTGATTTTACACGCACCTGGCAATGGATGTGACAAAGAAACAATTATTTTCATATACTCACATACACTTATTCACACATTTTAGTAACCACACAAAGGCTAGGTGGGAGCAGGAATGCTATCTTGTATAACTGTGTGAACTAGGTCAGTGATAGTAGGTTTAATGCAAAAAGAATTTCCAGTAAAGTTACAAAATAATGGAACTGGCTATCGCATGTTTTCTCATCTAAATGAATAGTTGTATAAATATATTACAATGACTCCAGTCTGAATGTCAGTATGACAAACATTGCTGGTAAAGGTCATGGAGCAAATCCAAGGCTACTCAATGCACATTAAGCACTGGCCGATGGCATGAAAGAATGAACTGACGAGTTTTAGCCAAAAGAATAGGCAGGTGCTAAAGTATTTATTGACACCTGCAGGAAACCTTAGCAGTGAGTCGAAGTATTGAGTCAAAGTGAGCTCTCTTCTAATTTCCAGGGGTGGTGAAGAATGAACTCTTGACTCCACAGGAATCAGTGGGGATTTTGCCACCAGCCATTCTTCGGCAGTAACCGAAGCACACTTGCTTGGAAGTAGCTTTCATTCATTGAAACCTGTCTGAACTTGAGGTCTCTGGGGCCTTTTGGAGAGCCCCTGCCCTCTCCCTACCCTGGCATTCCAGGGGTTCACTTACTAAGACAGATTGGATGGGAATCTGGATACTCCAACTTTACCACTGGGGCTAAATCCATCCTGTGATCCACAAAAACCAATAGCTGCCGCCATCTATTGAGTTAAAGAGTAGCCATTAAAAAATAAAAAAGCTCTTATTAAGGGAGAGAGATCTATGTGGGGTACCGAATGAAGCTTTGCCAGTTTCCACCCAACTCCCATATTTCTCTCTCTCACTATCTTAGAAGGCAGTGGCTGAGAGGACAGAGGCATTAACAGAGGGTGAAACAAAATTAGTAAAAATCCCCCCCCCTCAGATCCAAACACACGGGATCAGAATACATAGAACTAAGACTTATTGATAAAGTAGGAGAACAAAATTTTAGAAAGTTAAAGATAGAGGTTAAAAATAAAATAGAGGAGTATAAAAAAAATTGGTCTTCCTTGGTTTGGTAGAATTGCGTTGGTAAAAATGAAGATATTGCCTAAAATAAACTTTTTGTTTAGGATGTCACCAGTAAAGATTACAGAAAAAGAAATTAAAGATTGGCAATCAATTATTAATGAATATTGTAATGGAAGGAAAAGATCAAGGATTAATAAATATAGTTGGTATATAGCACAAAAGATAGGTGGTTTAGGTCTTCCTAATATAAAGTGGTATTATTTAGCCAACCAAGTAAGACATATTTTGGACATTATAGCAGGGAAAGACAAAATGTGGTTGGAATTAGAATCATGAGAATTAGGAAACATGATGGTGAATATATTATTTAAGAAAAATATAAATAATATTATAAAAGGACTAGAAAATCCCTTTTTGAGGAGTACTATGTTAGAGAGTTGGAATAGCACGAGGAAAAATTTTACACCAGAGGTATCCCCGTTAACTCTGGTAGTGGTCATGGAGGACTTTCCAGAAAATGTAAGACATATAGAAGCTATATGAAGGAGAAAAAAGGTGATTAAATTAATGGATTGGGTGGAAAAATTGAAGACTAGAGAACATATAATAGAAATAGTAGGAAGAGAGAGAATATCATGGTTAAATTCAATGCAATTGGAACTGTGGTTAAAGAAGTGGAGGACAAGAATGGACAGCGAAAGAGAACTAACCAATTTTGAAAAGATAGTTTTGACTAGAGAAGCTATAGAAGGTAATGTTTCAACAAGAGGCACAACAAAGGCTTTATATACGATGTTACAAAAAGAAGAAGAGCATAAAGATTCTCTTAAAGTGTTATGGGATAATGAATTTGATGAGGAAATATCGAAACAAAGTTGGAAAAATATTTGGGATAGACGTATTGTAAGAGTTATGTCAACTAGGATAAAAGAGAACTTTTATAAAGTGGTATGGAGATGGTATTTAACTCCAGTAAGATTAAATCAGATAGATAAAAATTGCTCCGCATTGTGTTGGAGAGGATGTAATGTAAAAGGTACATATGCCCACATGTGGTGGAGCTGTAAAAATGTTCTGGAATTTTGGCAGAAAGTATTTGCAGAAATATCAGAAATAATTGGAATGGAATTAGAAGTCTGCCCAAAATTAGCATTGTTAACAATTACAGAAAAGTTAGTTTGTTTAAAAAATACAAAAGAATTGATTGTGAATTTGTTAACAGCAGCAAAATTAATGATAGCTAGGAATTGGAAGGTTCAACATGTGTTTTCAATTACTGAATGGTATAAAGAGGTATGGGATATCGCGTTAAATGATACATTAACTTGTAACATTAAGTGTCAAAAAGGACAATTGGAGAAAGACACCTTTGTGAACATTTGGGGTAAATTTTTGGATTATGTGTTGGTAAAGGGGAGGGGGAACAAACCTTGTCAAGATTTGTTATATTTTTGGAATATAGAATAATATCTTGTATATATACATTAAAAAAAAAAATTGGGGGGGGAGAAATATAACTTGGTCCCAAGAGGTGGGGGGGTGCACAATGTTTATGTTGTATCTTTTGTTGTTGTATTCATTTAAAATGAAATAAAAAAAATTATAAAAAAAAGAAAAAGGAAAAAAAAAGAACTAAGACTTATTAACAAATACAATAAACCTGGAACTGCAGTTAAGAAATTAAAAAAGAATAAAATGCTGGTTCTGTGTTCATATCCTTACCCAGATCAGATGGGATGAAGCTTCCTCAGAGCAGAATGCGCACAAGGACATATCCTTACTCCAGCTCATCTATAGAAGATCAGTTGCAAAAGGCAATGTTGAGTGAGAAATCAAATCCCTCTCTGCCTACTTGATAAAAGATTCAGAGCACAAATTTTGCTAACTCCAGACTGAAGACTGCTAATAAAAGAAGTGGCTGTATATTTATAAGAAACTTGGTTGTAAAAAAAGATGTCAAGGGCGAAATTTGCTTTAGGATTTGGTACAGGACATATGGCAGGGCAAGCATGTAGTTGACCTAGCCAATTCACACTCAGTGTCTGGTGTGAAACAAAGGCAACCTTGCATCTTAGAAATGGAGGCAGGTTGGCCCATTCAGATATAGGGATTCACTACACGAGGCATTTATTGCATGCTCGTTATTCCTCACTCATGGTAGTTTGTGGGTGGCACTTTACATGATATCCTCCAGGGCCTCTCCTGTGCTTTCCAACCCTTTTTTTGATTGAGGAAAGTGTGGTATTATTTGGAAATGGCAGCATGAAACCCTTCTGTATTTTCACAATTCCTCTATACTGCAGTGCCACCTTGTGGTTGTGTAATGGAGCATATAGAAAGGCAGAGAAAGACACCCCCCCTCCAAAAAAAAAAAAAAACATGTAAAGGAGCCAATCTTAATCCCACAAAGAATCCAGAAGCAGAAGCCTCAGTAAAGTTGCGGCTTAAAAGCAGGGGAGGCTGGTGGTGACTCCTATTTCAGTGGGGCTCCTAATCCATTGCAGGTTTTATTTGTAGCTTTACAGGAGCTATCCATGGTGCTAAACTCCATCCGCAAAATAGGTTAATCATCATGGAGCACCACGGATAGCTCCCATAAAGCTCCAAATAAACGCTACAATGGATTAGGAGCCCCACAGAAATAGGAGTCACCCGCCTCCCCTGCTTAAAAGCCTCATGTAGGGAAGCCCATAGTTGCACAGAGCATTATATGTCGTATGTTGTATGCCCACCTCTTAGTGACAATTCCCAGTCATGGATGCTGTTGGATTTAAGGGTTTAAAAAAAACAAAAACAAGGTGTAAAAGTATTGAACTTAGCAAGTTGATATGTTACATTCTTGCCTTAATATTAATCAACAAGACTTACAGCCTGATCCTATGCTCCCCTAAGTTGAATTTCAAAAACAAACATGGAATATGTTTAGAATTCCAAAGGCTCAATTCTGAAATTTTGCCAAATTTGCTTTAGCTCTATTACAATGCTACATAAAGGAGGCGGGATCTCCATTCTGAATCCAGAGAGAAATTTAGACGATGACAGCTGAAGGAAATGGTCACATATTGCTATTGGCAAACTCCCCTTGTCTTGATTTGGAATGAGCTCATTTAGCATGTTTTTTGTTTGTTTTTTCCAAATCAGATATTCATACTAAGTACAGAGACCCCCTGGAAAACTGCACTGTAGGCACCCTGGTGCCTGGACACTGCTTATTCAGATATCAGGAAGGAGCGGTGGCCTCACAGACAGGCCTGCTGCAGCCACTGCCAGGTACATTCTGGGAGAAGGGAAGGGCGTGTTTGTAGTGGCAGAGAGCCATGGCACTGAGGGGAACTTATTATGATCCAGGCCCATTACTCTCATTTAGGTCAAAATGAGCTTGGTGGAGGAGACGACTCTTGAGTGCACCATTATGAATCCCCCGATTCCAAGCTTCAGCACCATCACTAGTTTCCATGGCTGACCTCTTGTTGTTAAGCCTCATTCAGAATTAACACAGAGAGGCACAACAAAGCTCTGTGTGATCTATCTGTTCCTGGCACTACTAGTTTAGACTACATCTAGAAAATCTGTAAGGAGCACAGTTCAGGCTCCAGTCCACTGTGGTCTGTGAACTGGGGAAGCTGATTGTCAACCAAAGTGGGCCAGAAGCAGGTGTGTGATTCAAACAAGCAGGGGCCAAGATCCCAATCAGTCATTTTTGTGTGGTGGCCCCTATTTAACCCACTATGCCCCTTGGAATGGGGCATTCTGGAAAAAATCTAAAATGGCAGCCATCAGCCCAAAGGAGTTCTGAAGAGCTTGGGTACATTTTGCCTGCCACAAAAATCTCTGTATCCCTTGAAATAATCAAAATGGTGAATAGGTTCATGAAATAGCCATTTCGGTCACTCCTAGTGACTAGGCAGCTGTGCATTGCCTTTGATAAGCCCCATGTGTTATTCACTTGTCTGAGGAAAGCCATGATATTTATTTGAGGAACACGGCAGTAAGTATCAAGGCATTTCTGGGAAGGCTTGGGAGGGAGGGAGGAAGAAACTAGCTAAGCTAGGCTGACCTTCCCTCTGATGGAAGGACCAATGTGGACATGGAAAACACACCATTATGCTGAGACTGGGAAGACATCCAGGAAGTCCATCTCAGTTGAGAAGGGGTGGGGATAGCAGAATACTCACATGGTTTGAGTGACTCAAGAGTGGAGCTGCTGTGTCCAATCATGAAGGTATGATATGACCAGCTGGGTTTTAAGGTGCTCATATGAAGATCCAACCTCATACCTGCCTGTTCCTGAAAGAGGAATGGGTTACAATTCATTGGGTGTAGCTCTGGATTGAGCTTAGCGGTGCCAGGGGAATATTGTAGCTGGCTACGTTTGCCAGTTTCCCTGAACATCTTTTTAGGAGGGGTTAGAACTAGGTTTCCACTCCACACCAGTTTTAGCTGATGCACATACACCATGCTCCTTCAATAAAATTGTGGGCCATTTAATCCCATTTATTGCTGTCCTCCTCTTTTTTCTCTCCCCTCTGCAAGCCCTGTCCGGAAATTGTTAAACAATATTTTCAACAGATTTATTTCATGATATGAGGATATAGGTGTTAGTGTACAAACAGATATAAATATGACATCAATGAAGAGCAAATAAGTACAGCCCTAAACAAGAACTTTTCACCTCTGCTTCAGTTGCATCTTGGGTTACAGTTTCATAATAACTCAGAATGAAATGCTTGAAGAGCACTTTTGTCTTCTGAATACATCTTCGTCATCCCAAGGATTCTCAAGTTTCTTGAGAAACTTGGGTGATTTTTTTAAAAGATGAAGTTCCTTTTAATCAGAGCCATTTTATGTTTTTGTTGTTATTGTTGGGGAGAAGAAGCAAAAATGATTAATGTTTCTGTGCTACTTTGGGGGATGTAGTTTCACCTATAGTATCATTATTGCAAAGTTTGGGGACCACTTTTACTTTAACATCGTCAGTAGTTTACTGAATTAAGCAGAACTGATCCAGATATAACTGCACTCATGTGCATTGCCTAAGACAGTTGTTGGAGATGCACATTTATATCTGCTTATGGAAATTCGCCCATGCATATTCTGTGGTGCAAATGGGGTTTGCATTAGATGCATCCTTTAGCATATGTGATTCCAAAAACCCACTGATGGAAGCAATGCTGGATTCCAGTCCAGCAATGCGCACAAGAGGACCCTGTGGTTGCTGCTAACATGTGCTGAACTCATTTTAGCATGCTACCACAACTGGAAGTAACTGTATATGGTGTGATAAAATAAAAACCTATGCGTGTTGAATTCAGTCCATACCAGTGGTGGTCACATGGAACCCCTCAGTATGTAGAACTTGAGACTCGTGAAAAGGGACCATACATGAAGGGTGCAGAGTTGGCTAGACAGACAACATGTGAAGGGCCGTCCCTCCCACTAGGCAGAGTAAGGCAGCTACCTTGGGTGGGAGATGCTCGGGGGCAGGGAGCGGTGGCAATGTGTTGGAGGACAGAGCTGTGTGTGTATCACAACCCGCTGCACCCCTAAGATAACCTGCTGCCCTCAGCTGTGGCAGAGGATACTGTCAGTGTGTAAATGCAAATAAAATTCAACAAGCAGTCCAGTTGCCGACTTGCCGTACATGAAGTGAGGGGTGGAGACATCTTGTCCTTCACCATGGAGAGAAAAAAGTCTTGGGCCACCCCTGTGCATGATGTAACATCATTTCAGCAGCCCAGAGATATTTCCATCAAACTCATATACGACCATCAGCAGTACACAAGGTGGGGAACTATACTAGGTGGCCTCTAGGCAGGCACTTCTTTTGCCTTTTCAGATTATAAGCATAATTGTGAATAAGACAGTTGAGGATTGCCCCTGTTGTGGAATGTAAGAGGAGATGTAGACCAAGCAAAATTGTCCAGCCAGCATCCTTATTCATAAATCTTTACATAGGTATGAAGGCAAACATGTATTGGTAACTTAAGGAGTCATTGGCTATAAGGTACAAAAGCACAGCCTTTTTTTTGCCTTCTTGCTGCATACAGATACTGTTCTGAAATCCACATATGTAGCGACAGCTATGGGCTTTGGAAACAGAAGCAATTTTGAGATAATGTGAAATTATGGTGAGCACTGAAAACCAGATTATGAGTGTTCCCTTACTTCCCTAACTAATCACAGGTCCTTTGTGGCTGGCTGAGATCTCATGTACTGAATGAGTGCATCAAAGCTGAGGAGAAACTCCATGCAGCTTTCAAAGCATCAGAGGTTCCACTAGGCAAGAGTGGTGGACATGTCTCAGTTAATGTAACAATTTCGTATGCACCTCTGCAAGTATTTATTTATTATATTTATACCCCGCCTTTTTTCCTGCAAGGAACCCAAGGTGGCTTACATAATCCTCCTTCCCCCCCTCCATTTTATCCTCACAACAACCCTGTGAGGTAGGTTAGGCTGAGAGTCAGTGACTGGCCCAAAGTCACCCAGTGGGTTTCATGGCCGAGCGGGGACTAGAACCCAGATCTCCTGAGTCCCAGTCCAACACTCTCACAACTTGCTCAGCTGTATTTTTAAAATCAGTTCCCATATGGTGTGATTTTGTTTTTCTGCTTAGCACAGAAAAATATGTGCCTTGTCAGAATGACTCAAGTATTTAATTAATCTTGCATACCAGACATACCGGTATTTCCTTTTCAGTAAGTTCTCATTGTGAGCAAGCAAACAGACTGTATACACAGCAGCAGGTAAAGTAAAGTTCCTCCATAGTCCCCAGGGAATTATACAGTCCTGGTAAATTTAGAGTTGTCCAATTTTTGTTTGCTATTTCCTGGGCCCTAAGGCTTGGGAATCATCTATCTCTCAGAGCATTGGTTCTATATTTTTCAAGACATATTTGCAAACTCCTCAGTTTTAACACAAGAAACACCTAGTTACAAAAAGAGGCATGCTATGTAATCACACAATGTGCGTGCTTACTCAGACATTCAATGGAATTTACTGCCATGTAGACACACACACACACACACACACACTTAGGGCACAATCCTATGTCCCTCCAACCTTGTCTGGGGGGGGGTGGCATAGGATTGGGCATAGAAGCCCCTGCGACCTTGGGAATCAATTCCGAGGTCACAATGCCGCGGGGCACCTGCCCCCCACACCTCGTAGCCAGTGCGGTTCTTTCTGCATCGGCAGGGAACTGAACACAGAAGACCGTGTTTGGTTCCCCTGTGGGGAGGGGCATTCGTAGGGGTGGGGAAGGGAGGAGCAAGGCACCGCTGGATTCTGAGGAATCCCGGTGGTGTCTCAGCCTCTCCTCCTCGCGAGGAGAGGTAAAACATCTAGATGGCCGAAATCGGCCATCTAGATGTTTTTGTGGGTGAGGGGAGCACAGCAGATATCCCATCTGGCGTGCTCCTCCTGCCCTCAACAGGATGCCCATAATTCTCTGGGTTCGGAGGATTATGGGTAGCCTCATAGGATTGCACTGCCCGTGTGCACACCTATCCACACTTAGGCTTGCACTGTTTATTGGCAGTAAGCTTGTTCCCAAGTAAACACACGGAGGATCAGGATACGCCTTTCTGTTGGTTCATTTTTAAGCTCTGGCAACCTTTACAAATAGAGGTGGGAAAATATTGTATATGTGCTAATGTAATTGATATATTTCTTCCAATTCAAGAGCAAAGTGGCTTTTTTCAGTCAATACTTTTCGCTGAGTGTTGATTTTTTTTTTTTTTTTTTTAAATTAAAACCTACTACGAGCAGAACAAGAAGTTATGATCTGGTCTCTTGATCTCTTAACTGAAAAAGGGCAATAAAATAGCAGTGATGTCTGGGTATGTATTTGTATAGATGTGTATGTATCAGAAGGTCCCAGGTTCAATCTGCAGCATCTCCAGGTAGGACTAGGAAAAACTCCTGCCCGAAACCCTGGAGAGCCGCTGCAGGTTGGTGTTGACAATACTGGGCTGGAGGGACCCGTGGTCTGACTCAGTAGAAGGCAGCTTCCTGCATTCCTTCATATGGACAGGGTTGCAGACATAATTTAAAGATATTTTTGGATATTGATTTTATTGGAAATATTATTATTGATTTTATGGAAATCAATAGTATTACAAGAAATTGCCTTCCCCTCACCCCGCTTCCATCAATCCAGTCCCATCAACCATATAAGAAAAAAGAGAATTTATTTATTTATTTATTATATTTATGAATCGCCTATCTGGCCAGACATCCAGCCACTCTGAGCGATGTACAGTCCAATAAAACACAAGAGGGGGGGGGGGAACACACACACACACACAGTATAAAACACAACTGCATAGCCACCAAATAGATAAATAGATAGGAAATTCTGCCAGATTTCCTGGAAATTGCTGTCCTCCTTCTCCCCTGCCCTTCCTCCTAAGGTGCTCTGTGTGTGGCATACATAGTCCTTTTCTCACCCCTTATATCCTCAAAACAACCATACGAGGTAGGTTAAGGTTAGCATTCGTACCTGGCCCAAGGCCACTCACTGAGCTTCATGGTCTCGGGTCTCCCCAGTCTTGTTTTACTCTAGCCTTCATACCACAGTGGCTGTCATTATATGCAATGCTATTTATTTATTTATTTATTATATTTATACCCCACCTTTTTTCCTGCAAGGAACGCAAGGCGGCTTACATAATCCTCCTCCTCCTCCTCCTCCTCCTCTCCAGTTTATCCCCACAACAACCCTGTGAGGTAGGTTAGGCTGAGAGTCAGTGACTGGCCCAAAGTCACCCAGTGAGTTTCATGGCTGAGCGGGGACTAGAACCCGGATCTCCCAAGTCCCAGTCCAACACTCTCACCACTACGCCACACTGGCTCTCATAATGCTATGCATTATTTCAAAGCCTAGAGATCCTGTCGAGGCCGTACTTCCCGTCCTCCTTCCAAGAAGATCCACACATCAGCTTCTAACCAAAAAGCTTTATTAGTACAGAGGCCAGGCTAGCAAACTGGCTTTGAATTACACAGAAGTGATTTGCAGAGTCAATCACACGAGACAAGCTTAGTTAGAATAATGCCATTAAAGAAGATTGCCCTATTGTTGAGCAGTTGATTCCAAACTGGGAACCTCTCTCTTCCCTTCCAGCTTGATTCACCCTCCTCCGGATCAGAGAGCTCAGAGCCTCAGACTGCTTTCCCACGGAATGTTCCTCCCTGTCTGTAGTGTTTATCTCCAAGGCACCTGGCCTTGGAGATTCAGGTGCCTCTCCCCCACCCCTTCCAACTCCCCCTCCTCCCCCTCTTCCTCAGAATCTGTCCCCAGATCCTCTGCTGTAGGAAGAGTGGGCCCAATCCCTACAGATCCCCAGTCTACCCATTGCTCTGTTAAAGAAGCCAGAGGTGATTTTCATTGCCAGCCATTTAGCAATCCAAGTAGGTCTAGGAAACTGGCAGTGCTGATTAGTTCACATCCCTCACAGAACTGGGCCACATCCTAGTATAATGTGGGGCAATTTGAAGGTGTATGATGTATTGAGATTCAGGTTTACTCAAACTATCACCATTCTAAAAGGGGGGAACCACCAAGCAGTGCCACTGGAGATGGGAAAGATAACCTCCTGTCTTCTGTATCTTAAATATCTATCTACCGTATCTATCTATCTATCTGTCATCACAAGGAATTTGTCCAAGCTCCAATATCTATTTATTTATCCCATATTTTTACATCCTGCCTGCTTCCAGTTCTAGAACACAGGGCAGCTAACAACACAAACACCAAAACAACCATCAAACAATCTAAAAACAATATAACTTCCTTAAAATCATAATATATTAAATGCAATAAAACAGCAGCCATCACTCTCACTAGGATGACACTTAAACAATTTACATCAGAGTCAAGCCCCAACAACTTATAGTATTGTGGAGGCTTATATCAGTTTTGGACCATATGGTGGTATGCTGCACCCTCCTCCCAGATTCATTTCTTCCTCCCTCCCCTTCAGTCCAGGATGCTCTGCACTTTTAAGGGCTCTTGAAAATTTTGAAAATTGCACATTTTCATGCTTTACTCTATGGGGGAAAAGTGTGCATTTCCCCCATTCAAAATGCACACGTTCCCCCATTTGGATGAAACAAAAACTGAGTGCAATTGAACATGGGAAACGAGGTTTGCCAATTGTCAAGGTGGTGTTCAGAGAATCTCAGTGGTCACAAAAACTGCTTACGCTGGCTCAGCTTGTCTGAGCGTGGAAAGCTAAGCAGGGTCAGGCCTGGTTATTACTTGGATGGGAGACCCCTCCTCTAGTTTCCTGCATTGAGCAGAGGGTTGGACTCGATAGCCTTGTAGGCTCCTTCCAACTATGAAATCTATGCTTGTTTGCCCATCCCTAGCTCAGCAGGAAGCTACTCACTTAGCCCTAGAGCTCAGTTTCACACTATTGTGTTACAGGGAAGGAATTTTACAGCCATTTGTGCCTCTCCTCACAGTTCCTTATGGGCACAAATGGTTTACTCTAAAATAAAAAGAAGCAAAAGTGAAAGAATGTATGTGAGATGCGATTTTCATTCAACCATGGGTGTTTCAATTTAATTTTCACAAACGTTTATGTAAATAGCTTCCATAAATATTTGGAGAAAGATTCTCAAGCAGATAAATACTAATACAGTATTTTAATCTTACTGTATCACATACAGTGGGGATGAGGTACCTCTCGGCCCTGGGCCAGAAGTGACCCACACAGCCTTTGGATCTGCCCTAACTCTCGGCCCATTGGCTTCATGAATGTAATTGCTGCTATTTTTGATGGGGTCATAGTGGGTGGTGAGTGGTGAATTCTCCCCTCCCCATGTGATGCAATGCACACACACACACACACACACACACACACACACACACAATCTCTTCCCCCATGGAAAATAGACTTAGAAAAAATGGAACCTGTTCTTCTAAGCCTAATTGCCGTACAGAGTGGTCATTTGTGGGGGATCAATATCTTTCCCAAGCTGCAATTAGGCTTAGGAAAAGGGTGTCAGTGGGAGCTGTCTTTCAAAAATGAATTGTCAAACTGTTCGGGGTTAAGGAGGATATGGAAGGTGGGTAAAGAAGGTGGGCAAGGTGGGCAAAGATATTGGAGAAAGAATGGGGGAAGAAAGAGAGAGAAGAGGGAGAGAGAAAAAGAGGGGGGAACAGTGTGTGTGTGGGGGGTGAGTGAAAGAAAGAATGAATGAATGAATGAATGATAGGGATGTGAATGAATGTATGCATGTGAATGAAAGAAAGAGAGAATGAATGGGTAATGAATGAATGGAGTGCATGCTTGTATGTGTGTGAGAAAGAGTGTAGGGTAGCTCCCCCCCCCACTACCAGTTCTGGCCCTGCCCACTGCTAGCATGCAGCCCATGACAGATTACTCCCAAGAGAATGGTCCATCTCGCCCAGGGGTGGGCAACTTCCAGAGGTCTACATTGCCCTCGAACCCATCAGGGGCTGCACCCCACTTCTACTTTGGTAGTTAGCAACTCTTGTTAGCAACTGCTTTGATGCTTGGCCATGTTCATACTCCTGAGGAGGATTATAAACTTGATCATCAAATTGCTGTCAAAATACTGAGGATGCAATCCTATATCCACTTACCTGGGAGTAAACCCCATTTAACTCAATGGTGCTTACTTCTCAGTAGACACATATAGGATTGCTCTGTAAGTCCATTTGCCATAAAATAAAATAAAAACACTGAATCATCTCAACTGGTCTTTTATGATTTGAAACCAAGCCTAAAGGAATGTACAAAGCTAAAAAAACAAATATACCTTTGTGCAATAAAACCAACTAGCATTTTATGTTATTCACAGTAAACAGAAACTGAGGGTGCAAGCTAACCTTTCATTTGGTTTCATAAGTATATAACATCAAGTTTCGGGTACTCAACTCTACCATAGCACTTGCTCATCTATTTACAGATTATAGAAATAAAACATCCATGCCATTAAAAAAATAAAATAATTGTACGTACAGATTCTAAAGAGTACTATTGATATATCAGCATTTGAAAGTAGCTTGTAGTGGATATTTTAAATTAATATAGATCATAATTTCCCAACCAATTACAGATGAAGCTAAACTATTCTAGAATAAACAATACAAGAACTGCTGCCTATAGTGTCCTTTGAGGAAGTGCTTTTTCAACCCCCCCACCCCCATCCTTGAACTCTGATAAGTAAGGACAACAACAATGCTGTCTTTAGACAAATTAATTACAGTCATACCTTGGATTGAGAGCATAATTCGTTCCGGAAACATGCTTGTAATCCAAAACACTCTTATATCAAAATGAAATCCCCCCCAAAAAAATTGTACAGAAATTTTTAATTTAAGCCGTACTACAGTACTTGTATTGCAAGACGTCGCTTGTATTATAAGTAAAAAAAGATTAAATAAATATTTAAAAAATTGCTTGTCTTGCAAAACACTCTCAAACCAAGTTACTTGCAATCCAAGATATTACTGTATACCAGATACAGTCATGCCTTGGATTGAGAGCATAATTCGTTCCGGAAATGTGCTTGTAATCCAAAACACTCTTATATCAAAACGAAATCCCCCCAAAAAATTTTGTACAGAGATTTTTAATTTAAGCCGTACTACAGAACTTGTATTGCAAGACGTCGCTTGTATATCAAGTTAAAAAAATATATTAAATAAATATTTAAAAATTTGCTTGTCTTGCAAAACGCTCTCAAACCAAGTTACTTGCAATCCAAGGTATTACTGTATATCATTTACATCACTATGTTAAAAAGGCAAGAAAAGGACTTCATCTCTAGGTTTGCCTATGTATGGACTGATTGGCGGGCACTGATATGTGAACTAATAATAAATGTTAATATGTTTCTCATCTTATAGTACAAATGACCAGCCAGTATATAATGAAGAATTATATGAGGAAGCCGTTTTCTCATGGCTTCTATAAGCTGCTGTTTTGATATACCGTACTATTATTTACAACCCGAATTCAAATTCCTGTTGCAATAGGGCGTGGGTTGTTCAAGGCAGCCATATAAACCCCTCCTAAGGGAGCTGGTGGTCCCGTCATGACAATTTGATGCTGAAGTTAGTGTGGACACCTGGTCAGCATAGCCTCCAGCAGCCTAGAACTCCTGAACTCAAGTGATTTACTAGCTTACAGGCTTCAGACTCCATGCCCCACCGAGTCAGTAAACAAAGGAGGATGACCACTTGCTGAAAATGCTTTGTTCCAGTGAATACGGGTGGTATGCTCTTGCATGCTGTCTCCACCCACCTCCCTCTCCAGGATCCATGATGCATTATGAACCAGCTTCCATAGACCAAGCTGAAATAGCTGCATATGGAAGTAGCCTAGCAATCACCAGCCAAGTACTTAAGCATGTGAGTCTACCTTGGCACTAGTCTTCTGCCAAGGTAGACTATCCCACCCCACTATGATCCCCAATAGGGGTGATAGTTAAAGGAAAACAATGGTGCCCTCCAAACTGCCACAAAGGGGAATGGGGCCAATTGTTTAACTGTAACATGTACAGCCTGATTCTGCGCATGCTCTCTCAGAAATAATTCCCAATGAGTTCAGTGTGGAGTGTGCATAGGAGTGCTGCCTTACTCTCACAAACAGGACCACTAACTGAACCGCCATCCCATTACTGAAGACCCTTCTTCAGTGGCCGCACCCACGTGCCATATTAGTTTACTTTACAATAGCCAGTCCGATATTGGCTTCCAAAGCAAGATGTTAGTATAACTATGAATTTAATTTTTTTTAAAGAAAAAAAAATTCATTTCGTTCCCCAGTGGATCTAGCTGTACGTATACACACTCAGCAACATTTCCTTTCTGGATAGGTGGTGGTGAGAAAGAAATTGTAAGGGAAGCAGTGCACTGATACTTTGTATGCTTGCATGTGGATTTATGTGAACATGTGTTAGGCAGTGTTCTCCACCCTTGGGTCCCCAGATGTTTTTGGCCTACAACTCCCAGCATGCCCCAGCCAGCTATGGGACACTCGGGAGTGTCTGCGAAGGTTATCAGTTGCTGTCAAATCTGTCATGTACATGGACTCTGGCACAACCAAGCTGACATCAATTCCCCTGGTAAACGTAAGTAAACTTATTGGCTGCTAATCTAAAATTACTCTCTAGTAAATGTTATTTTTGTCACTCATAAAATGTAACTGCCTCTTTTGTCTCCAGAGGAGTGGAATATTTATTGTTGAATATTTCCTTTGCTCAGTTAGAAGCTAGAAGCCTCTATAATTTGCTTGCAGCCATTAGCAAGACCATGCAGTATGAACCTCTCTAATAGGATAACTCTCAATCAGAAGGTGTTTGGCTAGGAATAATACTTTCCCCAAGGTAACACACATTATCTCACGGCTAAAATACAGTAATACCTTGGATTGCAAGTAACTTGGTTTGAGAGCGTTTTGCAAGACAAGCAAATTTTTAAATATTAATTTAATTTTTTTTTACTTGATATACAAGCGATGTCTTGCAATACAAGTACTGTAGTATGGCTTAAATTAAAAATCTCTGTACAAATTTTTTTGGGGGAATTTCATTTTGATATACGAGTGTTTTGGATTACAAGCACGTTGTTTCCGGAACGAATTATGCTCTCAATCCAAGGCATGACTGTATACACTATGGTAAATGCATAGGGATGGATCCAGATTTATGCTGGATCGATTTCACTGATGGAAGTGGCCTTCCCTGCCCCCTCCTTCCCACGGCAGCCCCCTGAAAATGCTACACAGAGAGTCAGGGGACCCTGCTGAAATGGGTGAGCGCGGGAGAAGGAGATCTCCAAAAATCAGGAGGAGTGACCATTCCGCAAGCAGAGTCCTTCCTCTTGTGGAAGGCAAATCCTGGATCCAACCAATTTTCTTTCTTTCTTTCTATTTCAGTGTAACTGTGTGTGGTTCTGATCCAGATTGGAACCACTGAGTGCAAGTAGGGGAGTTAAACCTTCTCACCAAGCCGCTTCCCCCCACCATGCAGGGACTTAAGAAAAAAACAATTGATGCCTACTTAAGAGTAGGCCCATTGAAATGAATAGGATGTGTTAGTCTAACATTGGATACAGCTCCTTATATAACAGCATTCTCACATGGGAATCAAACATGCACACTTTTATTTTCCTCTAAGACAGGAAAGAGCTATGGTCAATTGTGTCCTGCCCAGCAGGGCCAATTCTAGGGAACAGGGCAAAGTGGGCAGTCGCCTAGGGTGCCAACAGAGCCGGGGTGTCAAACGACCCTAGGCAGGCAGCTGCAATAGTGACCAGGCAGGGCCTTGCATGCAGTAAAGAAAAGCGCTGCATTGGCCAGTCCAGGCTGCAGCTGTGTGCCATTTTAAATCACAGTATTTTCCCTAGTGTGAGAGGCAACAAACTAAACCAATCTTTGGGAGTGCGTAGCCAATGAGGGCATTGGCATGGTTAGAGGCCTGCCTCCTTGCCCCTCCAGGACCCTTATGGGCTGTGTGTCGCCAAAGCAGCATCTCATTGGTTCAACTTGCTGCACAGCCACAGCCTGGACTGGCTGATGCAGTGATTTCCTTTACTGTGCACCAAACCTTATCTGTCCATTACTGCTGGTTGCCTGGGGGTCATTTGGGTGCCTCTGCCACCACAGCCACTAGGTAGCACCTACTCCTGCTGTCGGTAAGGGGGGAGAAGACTCGTGGGGAAGGGAACAAACGGTTCCCTTTTTCTAACTTTCCCCCCCTTAACTCCCCACCCTTGCCCCCAAAAACGTTGCGTACAAGAGTTGTTGGATGTGTTGGGGCTTTGCTCCAACAACTTTTGTAAAAAAAAAAAATTTTTAAATAAAGGGACACATTTGCTTCTTTCCTGCTGCCGCATGATTGTGGTGTGGGAGAGAATGAGTGACTGGCTGACCAGGATGTGGGACACAAGTGGGAGAGGGCTACTACACACATGTCCTACTTGTGGGTTTCCCAAAGGCAGCTGGTTGGCCACTGTGTGAAAAGAATGCAAGACTAGATGGTCTGATCCAGGATGGCTCTTTTTATGTTCTTATTTCATTATTTCATAGATAGAGTTGGAAGGAGCCTACAAGGCTATCGAGTCCAACCCCCTGCTCAATGCAGGAAACTGGAGGAGGGGTCTCCCATCCAAGTAATAACCAGGCTTGACCCTGCTTAGCTTTCCACGCTCAGACAAGCTGAGCCAGCGTGTGTGGGGGAGGAGAGAAATAGCAGGTCAGCAAAGCAGCCATGGCAAGGGGGGTGGGATCTTGCCCAGCAACTAGAACTAGAAGGTGGGAATACTGCATTTCCATTTTAATATATATATATATATATATATATACAGTCATGCCTTGGATTGAGAGCATAATTCATTCCGGAAACATGTTTATAATCCAAAACACTTATATCAAAACGAAATCCCCCCAAAAAAATTTGTACAGAGATTTTTAATTTAAGCCATACTACAGTACTTGTATTGCAAGATGTCGCTTGTATACCAAGTAAATATATATATATATATATATATATATATATATATAATATTTAAAAATTGGCTTGTCTTGCAAAACGCTCTCAAACCAAGTTACTTGCAATCCAAGGTATTACTATATATATATATATATATATATAATCTCATTTTGATTTCATTTGGTGTGTGTGTGGGGACTATTTAATTTCTGTTTGTTTATTTATTTATATGTTGTATTTATGAATCGCCCATCTGGCCGGCAAACCGGCCACTCTGGGCAATGTACAACATGATAAAATATAAAATACAGTTAAAACAGTATAACATTTTAAAAAATCTTAACCCACCCCATATTCCTGCCTGAATAGCCATGTTTTTAGTGAGCAGCGGAAGCTCAGCAGAGAGGAGGCATGGCTGAGGTCACTAGGGAGAGAGTACCACAGTAAGGGGGCTGCCACAGAAAAGGCCTTCTTCCTAGTCCCCACCAGTCTAGCTGCTCTGGCTGAAGGGACAAGGAGAAGGCTGTCTGTGGCAGATCTTGTTGAGAGGCCTACTTGGTGTTGCTTGAAGACGCTCCTTGAGATAAACTGGACAGGAGCCGTATAGGATTTTAAAGGTCAAAATCAACACCTTGAATTCAGCTCGGCAAGCAACTGGTAGCCAGTGCAGCTCCTTGAGCACTGGAGTGATGTGATCCCGCCGGTGGCTGCCTTTAACCAGGCGAGCCGCTGCGTTCTGTACCAGCTGTAGCTTCTGAACCATCTTCCAGGGTAACCCCACGTAGAGCGCATTACAGTAGTCTAGGCGAGAGGAGACCAAGGCATGAACCACCGATGTGAGCAGGTGATTAGGAAGGTAGGGGCGCAGCTGCCGTATCAGATGGAGTTGATACAGCGCCGCCCGGCTCACAGCTGACACCTGAGCCTCCATGGACAGCTGGGAGTCTAGAATGACCCCCAAGCTGCGGACCTGGTCCTTCAATGGTAGATGTACCCCATTCAGCACCAGGTCAACACCCCCTAACCTCCCCTTGTCCCCCACCAGAAATACCTCAGTCTTGTCGGGGTTCAGCTTCAGCATGTTCCTTCCCACCCAGCCATCCACTGACTCCAGGCCCTTGGACAGGGTCTCAACGGCCAACCTTGGTGAGGACTTGAAAGAGAGGTAGAGCTGCGTGTCATCGGCATACCGATGACACTGCACCCCAAACCTCCTGATGATAGCTCCCAGCGGCTTTAGGTAGATGCTTGTTGCTTGGATAATTACCCCTGAGTAATGCAGTCCTTCTTACTTGTGAGTAGAGATGCACAAGCTGAACTGTTGTACTGCTCGATGGATTTTGGATGCTTTTCTGTGTGGCTCTGAGTTGTTGGTGGAGAATGTGAGTCCAAAGAAGTGCTTTTGTGTGGCTGTGTGCATCCCCCCAACCCTATAAGCAAACAGTGAAAGTTTCAGGTTGGAAATCAGTGGTGGGTCTTGGGTCTGGCCAGATTGAAGACCACTGGTTTAAAGGATGCATATACTGTGTTCCAAAACAAATACTTAAAGCACCTTACAGTACAGTGACACTGATAATGTTAAAGAAAGAAATTAAAAATAGAAGATATCAGTATGCCAGGAAACACATGTCCCCCCCATCCCCCTTGAACTCATTTCATGCTGTTCAGAAACGAATTGCATTGGTGTTGGCAGGGCAGTTGTCACCAGAATTGTACCTCACCTAGGATGCCAAAATACCTTGCGATAGCCCTGTTGTCAAGCAACAGGTTAGAACTACACACTGATTTTAAAGCTTAGATAAACATCCTTGAATGAATTCTGGCATTAGTCAGAGTGCTTAAGCTTTGCATAAGCTGTATATATTTCAACAAAGCCTTCTCAATCCACTTTGATGTGAATACTTGCAAACAGAGACACACATTAAGCAAAGAACTGTTAGGGTTCAAGAAGTGGCTAGCTTCAGGAAAATGTGGTTGACAATTAAACATTCACCCTCCCTTTTAATGTCATTAACCTGAAATTAATGACTTGGCTACATTAAGAAGAAAATTATTCAGTTACTTGTCTCTGCGCTTCATCCCTTTTCCTTCTGTGAAATAGATGTTGGAGCAGAAAACTCTGGGTTCAAAAGCATGCTGTTTTCCCCCCTTTTGGCACTCAGACCCCACCTCTTCCTTGCACTTAGATTATTGGGCAAGTTACTTTTCTTTTAGCTATAGCTTCACCAGTCTGCCTTCTGGGAAATGGGTGTTTTGTAACTGGCCACAGCCCCCAGGGAGCAGCTCTAGTTCAGTGGTAGAGCACCTGCTTTGCATGCAAAAGGTCCCAGCTTCAATCCCTGGCCTCTCCAGCAGGTAGGGTTGGAATAACTTCTGTCTGAAACCCTGGAGAGCTGCAGCCAGTCAGTGTCACTAATACTGGTCTAGATCAGGGGTCTTCAAACTACGGCCTGCGGGCCGGATCCGGCCCAGCATGCCCTCCCATCTGGCCCGGCTCCGTAGGCCCGAACTGGGCCCGCCTGGGCTCTCAGCTGCCCGCATGGGCTTGCCTTGTTCATCGCTCTCCCCGGAGAGCCAGCTGCGCGGGCTGCGCCGCCCGCGCTGGTCCCGTCGCATCACTTCCGGTGTGGCGGAAGTGACGTGCAGGACCCTGCTCCATCGTGCTGGACCCCCGCACTCTGTTTTTGAACAGAGCGCGGGAGTCCAGCGCGACGGAGCGCAGCAGAATGATGCGGCTCCGGCGGTGGTGGTGGCAGCGGGGGGGCGGCGGCGGGGCTTTGGTGGCAGCGGCGGGGTTTTGGCGGCAGCAGTGGCGGCAGCGGGGCTTCGGCGGGGGCGGCGACGGCGGGACTTCGGCGGCAGGTGCGGGTGCAGGTACGGCGGTGGGGGTGGCGGGGTGTGGTCCAGCGGCGACGGGGGGTGGCGGGGTGGGTCTGGCGGGGGTGGCGGGGTGGGTCCGGCGGGGGTGCAGGTGGGTCCGGCGGCGGCGGTGGTCCTGGGGGGGCAGGGGCTTTGGCGGCAGGGGGGGCGGATGGCTGCGGCGGGGCTTTGGCGGGGGCGGGTGCAGGTACGGCGGCGGCGACCGGGGGTGGCGGGGTGGGTCTGGCGGTGGCGGCGGGGGTCCTGGGGGGGCAGGGGGGCGACGGCGGCAGGGGGCGACGGCGCGGTGGGGCTTTGGTGGCGGCAGGTGCAGGTACGGTGGCGGCGGGGTGGGTCCAGCGGCGACGGGGGGTGGCGGGGTGGGTCTGGCGGTGGCGGCGGGGGTCCTGGGGGGCAGGGGGGCTTTGGCGGCAGGGGAGCGACGGCACGGCAGGGCTTTGGCGGCGGCGGGTGCAGGTACGGCGGCGGGGGGATGGCGGGGGGATCCTGGGGGGGCAGGGGGGCTTTCGCGGCAGGGGGGCTATAGTCCAGCCCCCCAACAGTCTGAGGGACAATGAACCGGCCCCCTGTTTAAAAAGTTTGAAGACCCCTGGTCTAGATGGACCAATGGTTTGAGTTTGACTCAATATAAGGCAGGTTCCTATGTTCTCCATGATAGCCATTTAGTGGTTGGGCAAGTCTCCCATGACAGCCATTTTTGAGAGTGCCAAATGGGACCACTGGCCAAGGTTATTCAGGGTAAAATAAAAATGACTTTATTAACACCAAAGACACCTGTGTCTTTTTCTAGTGTGCGATTTGCACTGCTAATTTCAATTTAATTGATAGTGTGAATCACTGGGAAGCAAATAACATTGACCTGTGTTCGTTCAAAAGAGGGTGTAATTTGTTAAAATTTACTTCTTGCATGTGTTAAAATATAACACATCTGGATAATTATTTTTCACATACCCATGGACTTGGCCAGTGGATTGTTTGCCCTTTCCTTGATCTCAAACTGCTTTTCAAAGTTTGCAACCCACTCACCCGAGTTTCAAAAGCAGTTTGCTATGTAGGATAAGGGAGACGCTGAGCCACGTAGTTCCCTGGATAGTAATAATAATAATAATAATAATAATAATAATAATAATAAATTTTATTTCTTACCCGCCTCTCCGTCTAGATCGAGGCGGGGAACAATAAAAATATAAAATACACAATACATACTATTAAAACATCTCAAAACATATTAAAAACATCATAAACAACATCATTAAAACATCATTAAAACATCATTAAAACATCGTAAAAACATCTTAAAGGCAACCTAAAATTCCGCCGGATAGGCCTGCCGGAAGAGATCAGTCTTTATGGCTTTTTTAAATTCCAAAAGACTGGTGAGCTGACGAATCTCCTCCGGCAGGCCATTCCATAATCTGGGAGCAGCAGAAGAAAAGGTCCTCTGGGTAGTACCCGTCAGCCTAGTTTTGGCTGACTGAAGTAAATTCTTCCCAGAGGACCTGAGTGTGCGGGGTGGATTGTATGGGAGAAGGCGATCCCGTAGGTAGCCTGGACCCAAACCATGTAGGGCTTTAAAGGTAATAACCAACACTTTATACTTCGCCCGGAAACTGATTGGCAGCCAGTGGAGTGCTTTTAAAACTGGTGTGATGTGAGCACCCCTAGGTGTACCAGTAACCAGTCTGGTGGCCATATTTTGCACTAGTTGAAGTTTCCGGACTAGGTACAAAGGTAGCCCTATGTACAGCGCATTGCAGACATAGTGGCTTATGTTTGCAGTCTTCTGCATCAAAATCTGGTTTTGATTCATTATTGATTTAACATATACAGAGCCACCCTCCCTTGCTTTAGATATGACATACGGTACCGGTAGGTTTTCTGAGCCTTACTTTTTTATGCTCAAGTGTTTGCAGTGCACTGCAAACATCCTCAAAGAAGACGTGAAAAGTATACACAAATGGTCAGCTGGATAAATCAGGTTTTGAAATTTATAGGTGTGATGTGCCAATATAAAGGAGCTGGGAACATTGTTTAAAAGTCAAGAACAGGTTTTAAAAGGCCATGCATGATGCATGACCCTTTTTTACTTGGTCTGTATCCCTTGTGGGAAGGGAATATTCCATTCTGATTTGCCCCAATGTGGAATGTCACCTTTTATACTGATTATGTTTTGTTTGGGTGGAAGGAAGTGAGAGAAAATCAGACTGCAGAGCAAGAAAAAACAACTTTAATGATGAATAGTCACTAAAACTAACTTGATAAAGTTTAGCCTTAAAAATATAAATGTAAAATATATATTTTGCTGTTTATTCTATATTCTGAAATGTTCTGAGATTCATTGCTACCCTGACTGCACTGTCCCCAGAGGCAAAGGGCAGCAGGACTAAATGTACTTTAAGAGAGATGTGTACAAGGGAGCATTTCAGCAGGCGCAGCTTTTCTTGCTCCTGCTCGGCAGTGCCTGCCCAAAGACTCTCTTCTATACAACTCTTAAAGATACAAGAGTCATAGCAGCTTTTGGTTACCCTACTACCTGAGTTCACCAAGCATTTACAGGGAGCAGCTCTATTTTTAAGGATGGTAGAATCCTTAAAATAGAATAACTGCGAAATCAGTGTAAGTTTGAAGTGTAAATTCACCCAAGTAGGATTATCTTCTCAGTTACATACTCACACACAGGCCTACTCTCAACAAGCGGCAAGAGAAGGGAACAACAGAGCCCAGAATATGACTTTGGTAAACAGAGTATGATTTCAGTTCACCCACCCACCCACCCACATGGAGCAAACTGATTAGGAAACACCCACCAGCTGCTGAAATGATCCTTGTCTCATGGGTCTTGCTCTGGCAATAGGGCATGTCCAGAAGCTCCTAGGTCTGATATTGTAGTCAATCTCCTTCTTTTCAATCCAGTCATCTTCAAGCTGGAAACCCCACTGTGTGACTGATTGCCTATTCAAATCCATATTGCTGGCTGACGAGGTCCAAACACCAAAAGCTGGAGGAGGGAGCTGGTATATTAATAAGGGCTACAACAGGAAGTCTGATTTGGCCCACATACCTAAAGTTTCTCATACTCATAGCCTGACTCCATGTATGTTTACTCAAATGTAAGCCCCATTTTAATCAGTGGGACTTACTCCAGGTAAGCACAGACAGGATTGGGGTGCGTATACTTTTATCACTTGCTACATTCTACATAAACAGATTTCCAAGTATAAAAGATTGATATGGTTTTTTGACCAGTGCTCAAATACGGGGGGACGGACGGACTGAAGGGGCCTGCCCCCTACTTTTTTTAAAATCCTTCCCTTAGCTATTGTTTTTAGAAGGCTATTGGGGGGGCATGATTTGGATAAAATTGGTGAGCATTTGTGGGTTTCATTAAGAGCCCCCTTCTATCTTACCCCCAACTGGTTTTAACTTGTAGTTTTAAGCCTGTTTTGCCTCTGTTATGGAAGGACTGCTTTATAGGCTGATGATGATAGGAAACCCTACTGCAGTGTTCTCCAACCTTGGGTCCCCAGATGTTTTTGGCCTACAACTCCCAGCATGCCCCAGCCAGCTACGCTGGATGGGGCATGCTGGGAGTTGTAGGCCAAAAACATCTGGGGACCCAAGGTTGGAGAACACTGCCCTACTGTGATCTCACAGGATGGCAGGGAATGCTTCCTTCTTACACTGCTCTCCAACATGTAGACCTACATAATACAGCAGAATGAGGTGGTAGAGCCTCTCTTTCTGATAAGCTAGCTGGCACTTTTGGTAGCAGGACGTTTTTAATGTGGAATTGTATTTTTATTTATTTGTTAACATTTATATACCACTTTATCTGCTAAAATGCCATCAAGGTGGTGTACAGTGTACAAAATAAAATAAAAGCTTAAAACAATAAAAATAAGAACATTTAAAACAGTAAAAATATTAAGGGCACAATCCTATGCGTGTTCAGGCAGCAAAAAAAAGTCCTGAAAAGCCAGCTGGGAGTTTGCTGGGAATTGTAGTTTCCCCCCCCTGTCTAAACGTGCATAGGATTGCACCCTAAAACATTAAAACTACACATTTTAAAAGGCTAAATTTTAAACATGATTCTTTACATCCTTTCCAAAGGCCAAGAGAGCGGGGGGGGGGGAGGAATTGTGGTTCTTGAGGGAGCACATTCCATAGTTTGGGGGCAATACAGGTGACGTGGTGAAAGCCCTTTTATGTGCATTTGACAAACAGGCCTCTGTGGGTACCGTAATTTTGCCCTCAAAAGGGCCCTTAACTGCAGATCTTAGTATCTGGGCAGGTTTATAGTGAGTGGTCCCTTAGATAGCTAGGTCCTAAGCGACGGAGGGCTTCCAAGGTTAAAATAGATGCCTAGAATGCAACTGGCAACCAGCACAGCCTCTGAGCTTTTGTAAGGTCCCTTCTCCATGTACCACTGGAAAATTCTGCCACATCATCTTGCTAAACGTGTAGGCTGTAACCAATTTCACTGGAGTGTGAATTATACACATATGTGCAAATTTCACTGGAGTGTGTGAACCAATTTCACTGGAGTGTGAATTATACACATATGTGCAAATGGGATCAAAATTGGCCCTGATGCCAAGGTTTATAACTGCTCTTGGAAGGTTTTGCTTACGATAAGCACTCAGTGATTACTCTCAAAGTTTCTGTAGTGAAGAAAGATGTTGAACATCTTTGTTGATGTTAAAAGATGTTTCTTTTAAATATTTGTTGTTGCCAACTTAAATGACCTTTCAAAGAGAAGCCTGATGAGCAGGGCAAACTAAAATTATTCTGTGCTACCCCAATAAGTAGAACAGCAGAACTCTTTCTAGAAGGAAGAATATCCAAATTATAGTAATAATGTAATAATATTTCAGGTCAGATCTATATATGTGGGATCTCCATGAGGGAAGGACCCATATGATTTAATATCACATAAACATTTAATCTCAACTGTGCAGGTGCATGCAGCAACAGCATCAAGAGAAACACAGAGGCATAGCATAAAAAATAAAATAAAAAACAATTTACACAATCCTAGAAATGTCTACTCAGAAATCAGTCCCATTTAGTTCAATTAGACCTATTCCCAAGAAAGTGCGCATAGGATTGCATCCTAAATAAGAAAATCCTTGATGTGACCATTTAAAATTAGAGCCATTCAGTACAGGTGTGTGTGTGTGTGTGTGTGTGTGTTTTGTTGGAACAGTAAAACATCTTTTGTTCCTGATAGCATGAGGAATTACTTCAGGTGGAAAGGTGACAATGCAGCCTCACCCTGTTTATACCACGGGAACCGTCCATGCAAAATGCCAGTTTCGCAAATGGAACAGGTACTGAAAAGAACCCAGAAGATATCATGGAGACATGGAGATACATATGGAATCTCATTCTTTACATTTGGCTTGGTAAGTTAAGACTCTCTTTGGTGACATAACCTTTTTTGTATTGGATTTCCTTTTTCTCTCTCTCTCGCTAAGATCCATAAAGGGTCCAAAGAAAATAACTTTTTAAGGACCTAGAAGCTGCTTGGTCGATATCAATGCGTTGGTTATTTTCCAGTTCCTACCGAATTCGTAACATTCAATCTGCTATTTCTTCTATGTAATGACTGTGGTGTTGGCAGACTTTATTAAATATGGAAATGACACCCAGGTGTGTGCAAGTCTTTCACGGTAATGACAAAATACTTAGGTTCTACCTATACATTTGTCAAGGTTGTGCTTTTGCTTTTTTCAGCCTTAAGTCTTTTTCTGCCAGACTTCTGGAGCAATAGGAATAAGTATCAAGTGTACTCAGTCCACCCCCCCACCCCGGTAAAGAGCTTCTTTTTCAAATACAATGGAGTACCACTTATCAGCTTTTTCAGTGCATACAGATAAGACACCCACTTGGATCATATATAGAAAGTCTTTGAAAATTCATAAAACTGCTTGCCTAGGGAGAGATAAGTATTTCTTATGAAACTATAAAATGTATTTTGTTGTTGTTGTTGCAAGATTTGATGTCAGAATAATGTGTGGGTATTAGATTGAAACATATTAATATTAGAGTTTATCTAGAAATCAAGACTATTGTATTCCATAAAGAAATATGAGATGATGGTTTGAACTGCCATGAAATGGATGCTGCTTGAAAGAAGTTTGATTTTTTAAAAACATTTTATATAAGATTTTAAATTCTTACCTGACTAGAAATGAATTTGATGTAGTACTTCTGATAAACAACATTATAAAGAGATTTTAATATGTAAGGGTTTCGGTTTTCACTGCCAGATTTGACAAAATTTGGTCAAATATCTGAATTTTTTCTGTGGAAGGTACAATCCAGAAGGAAACCTGTGCTTGACTGGGTTGAGGGTAAAAGGAAAATTGGCCTGTTTTACTTATCTTACATTGCACCAAAATACTTTCCCTTGTGGATATAGTTGCTTTCAATTGTTACAGTTGGAGCCATAGAGTAGCATGCATGTACAAGACACAGGCTTGGTTCAGATGACAAGATCAGGAATTTTAGGCTGGGAGGATCCACTAGCATCACATCCTCTCTGTGCCATCCAGCGGAACTTTTCCGTGTGGTTCATGGCCTTTTACTATCGGGGCCAGAGAAAGATATAGTAGAACCCTCGGAAACCCGCTGTGATGAGTTTGCACAGCACTTTGGGGATAAAATCGCTCGGATTCGCCATGAATTGGACTCCACAGCTAATGTAGTTCCTTTAACTGAGGCGTCCAGAGCAACGTCTAGTCCTACTGTGTTGGATGAGTTTCAGTTATTGAGGCCTGAGGATGTGGACAAGTTACTTGGGCAGGTTAGACCTACCACTTGTATGCTTGACCCTTGCCCATCAAGGTTGATTATTAAAATTAAGGAAGGAATTTGCACCTGGGTCCAGGAGGCTGTGAATGCCTCCTGTGCCAGCCACGTTAAAAGAGGCTGTGATTAGGCCACTCTTTAAAAAACCAAATCTGGAGTTGACCCAGAAGACCTGAACAACTATAGACCTGTTGCAAATATCCCTTTCCTGGGCAAGGTGTTTGAGCGCGTGGTGGCCGAGCAGCTCTAAGTTCTCTTGGAGGAAATGGATTATCTGGATCCATTTCAATCAGGCTTCAGGCCTGGCTTTGGAACAGAAACTGCCTTGGTTGCCCTGTGGGATGACCTTTACTGGGAGAGAGACAGGGGGAGTGCGACCCTGTTGATTCTCCTGGATCTCTCAGTGGCTTTTGATACCATCGACCATGGTATCCTTCTGGATAGGCTGGCGGGTTTGGGAGTTGGAGGCACTGCTTTGCAGTGGTTTCGCTCCTACTTGACCAGCCGATTCCAGAAGGTGGTGCTGCTGGGAGATTATTGCTCTGTGCTGTGGCAATTATGCCGTAGAGTACCGCAGGGCTCCATTTTATCCCCCATGCTTTTTAACATCTACATGAAACCGCCGGGAGAGGCCACCTGGAGGTTTGGGCTGAAGTGTCACCAATATGCAGATGACACTCAGCTCTATCTCTCTTTTTCATCAAATTCAAGTGAGGCAGTGGCTGTTTTGAATCAGTGTCTGGGCCTGGTAATGGACTGGATGAGGGCCAATAAATTGAGGCTCAATCCAGACAAGACGGAGGTGCTGTTTGTGGGGGGATGATGCTCAACCTACCCAGGATGGGGTTGCACTCCCCCTAAAGGACAGGGTTCGTAGTTTGGGGGTGCTCCTGAACCCTATGATATCCTCTATGACCAGGACTGGATGCAGTATTTCAACTGTGGCTGCATCAAAGATTTAGATAAAGGAATTACAATACTGGCTATTTTATCTTCGGTCCATTTCATAACAATAGACTTGGTTTTCCTCACTTGGGTAAGAACTTCACTTTTTAAATAAAAGTCTTTCCCTTTTTTATATCTCCCTTGACTCCACTTGTTAAAATTATTTTTAAATGACCTTTAAGGGCAAACACTCTTAAGGCAGCATGCATGTTAATTTTAAGATAATGAGTGAGTGCAAAAACATAGATATCAGAATTTAAGGCCAAAGATTTGTAGTCTCTGCAGCAACTTCCAGTACCCTTGGGAATGAATCCAGCGAACCCACTACACCTGGTGTCACCTCCGCAACAACAGATCACACACATGCTGCATCACCTATGAGCGGCACCCCAAATGCTCCCAGCTCTACACAAAAGACAACATTCTCCAAGAGTGTAAATAACCTAGGCAGCACTTCTGTCCAGATGACTGCTTCCAGTTCAGTAGCCCTTGGCACTGAATCCAGCGAACATACTACACCAGGTGTCGCCTCCGCAGCGACAACAGAGCACACACCTGCTGTGTCCAGTATGAGTGGCAGTCTAAATACTGCCAGCCCTGTACAAGAGACAACATCCTCCTTGGGTGAAAGTAAACTTGGCAGTACTACTGGCCAGATGACTGCTACCAGTTCAGTAGCCCTTGGCACTGAATCCAGCACAGCCGCTACACCTGGTGTCACCTCCGCAGCGACAACAGAGCACACACCTGCTGTGTCCAATATGAGCAGCACTCTAAATACTGCCAGCTCTGCACAAGAGACAACATCCTCCTTGGGTGAAAGTAAACTTGGCAGTACACCTGGCCAGATGACTGCTACCAGTCCAGTAGCCCTTGGCACTGAATCCAGCATGGCCACTACACCTGGTGTCACCTCCACAGCAACTCCAAAGCAAACACCTCTTGCGTTCAGTATGAGCGGCACTCCAAATGCTGCCAGCTCCACACGAGAGACAACATTCTCCGAGCGTGAAAGTAACCTAGGGAGCACTTTTGTCCAGACCACTACTACCCATTCAATAGCACTTGACACTGAATCCAGCACAGCTACTACACCTGGTGTCACCTCCGCAGCAACTCCACAGCGCACACCTCCTACATCCCTTATGACCGGCACCCCAAATGCTCCCAGCTCCACACAAGAGACAACATTCTCCAAGGGTGTAAGTAAAGTTGGCAGTCCTTCTGTCCAGATAACTGCTTCCAGTTCACTAGCCCTTGGCACTGAAACCAGCGAACCCACTACACCAGGTGTCACCTCCGCAGCGACAACAGAGCACACAGCTGCTGCGTCCAGTATGAGCGGCACTCTAAATACTGCCAGCCCTGCGCAAGAGACAACATCCTCCAAGGGTGAAAGTAACCTAGGCGATACTAGTGGACAGACCACTGCCTCCAGTTCAGTATCGCTTGGCACTGAACCCAGCACTGTCGCTACACCTGGTGTCACCTCCACAGAAACTCCAAAGCAAATACCTCTTGCGTCCAGCATGAGCGGCACTCCAAATGCTGCCAGCTCCACACAAGAGACAACATTCTCCGAGCGTGATAGTAACCTAGGGAGCACTTTTGTCCAGACCACTACTACCCGTTCAATAGCACTTGACACTGAATCCAGCACAGCTACTACACCTGGTGTCACCTCCGCAGCAACTCCAGAGCACACACCTCCTGCATCACCTATGAGCGGCACCCCAAATGCTCCCAGCTCTACACAAGAGACAACATTCTCCAAGAGTGTAAATAACCTAGGCAGCACTTCTGTCCAGATGACTGCTACCAGTTCAGTAGCCCTTGGCACTGAATCCAGCATGGCCGCTACACCTGGTGTCACCTCCACAGCAACTGCAAAGCAAACACCTCTTGCGTCCAGTATGAGCGGCACTCCAAATGCTGCCAGGTCCACACAAGAGACAACATTCTCTAACCTAGGGATCACGTTTGTCCAGACCACTGCTACCAGTTCAATAGCACTTGACACTGAATCCAGCACAGCTACTACACCTGGTGTCACCTCCGCAGCAACTCCAGAGCACACACCTCCTGCGATCCCTATGAGCGGCACCCCAAATGCTCCCAGCTCTACACAAGAGACAACATCCTCCTTGGGTGAAAGTAAACTTGGCAGTACTCCTGGCCAGATGACTGCTACCAGTTCAGTAGCCCTTGGAACTGAATCCAGCACAGCTACTACACCTGGTGTCACCTCCTCAGCAACTCCAGAGCACACACCTCCTGCATCACCTATGAGCGGCACCCCAAATGCTCCCAGCTCTACACAAGAGACAACATTCTCCAAGAGTGTAAGTAACCTAGGCAGCACTTCTGTCCAGACCACTACTACCCGTTCAATAGCACTTGAAACTGAATCCAGCACAGCTACTACACCTGGTGTCACCTCCGCAGCAACTCCAGAGCACACACCTCCTGCATCACCTATGAGCGGCACCCCAAATGCTCCCAGCTCTACACAAAAGACAACATTCTCCAAGAGTGTAAATAACCTAGGCAGCACTTCTGTCCAGATGACTGCTTCCAGTTCAGTAGCCCTTGGCACTGAATCCAGCGAACATACTACACCAGGTGTCGCCTCCGCAGCGACAACAGAGCACACACCTGCTGTGTCCAGTATGAGTGGCACTCTAAATACTGCCAGCCCTGCACAGGAGACAACATCCTCCAAGGGTGAAAGTAACCTAGGCAATACTACTGGCCAGACCACTGCCTCCAGTTCAGTATCCCTTGGCACTGAACCCAGCACTGTCGCTACACCTGGTGTCACCTCCACAGCAACTCCAAAGCAAACACCTCTTGCGTCCAGTATGAGCGGCACTCCAAATGCTACCAGCTCCACACAACAGACAACATTATCCGAGCGTGAAAGTAACCTAGGGAGCACTTTTGTCCAGACCACTACTACCCGTTCAATAGCACTTGTCACTGAATCCAGCACAGCTACTACACCTGGTGTCACCTTCACAGCAACTCCAGAGCACACACCTCTTGCGTCCAGTATGAGCGGCACTCCAAATGCTGCCAGCTCCACACAAGAGACAACATTCTCCGAGCGTGAAAGTAACCTAGGGAGCACTTTTGTCCAGACGACTACTACCCGTTCAATAGCACTTGACACGGAACCCAGCACAGCTACTACACCTGGTGTCACCTCCGCAGCAACTCCAGAGCACACACCTCCTGCATCACCTATGAGCAGCGCCCCAAATGCTCCCAGCTCTACACAAGAGACAACATTCTCCAAGAGTGTAAGTAACCTAGGCAATACTACTGGCCAGACCACTGCCTCCAGTTCAGTATCCCTTGGCACTGAACCCAGCACTGTCGCTACACCTGGTGTCACCTCCACAGCAACTCCAAAGCAAACACCTCTTGCGTCCAGTATGAGCGGCACTCCAAATGCTACCAGCTCCACACAACAGACAACATTATCCGAGCGTGAAAGTAACCTAGGGAGCACTTTTGTCCAGACCACTACTACCCGTTCAATAGCACTTGTCACTGAATCCAGCACAGCTATTACACCTGGTGTCACCTTCACAGCAACTCCAGAGCACACACCTCTTGCGTCCAGTATGAGCGGCACTCCAAATGCTCCCAGCTCTACACAAGAGACAACATTCTCCAAGAGTGTAAGTAACCTAGGCAGTACTTCTATCCAGATGACTGCTTCCAGTTCAGTAGCCGTTGGCACTGAATCCAGCGAACCCACTACACCAGGTGTCACCTCCGCAGCAACAACAGAGCACACACCTGCTGTGTCCAGTATGAGCCTCACTCTAAATACCGCCAGCCCTGCACAACAGACAACATCCTCCTTGGGTGAAAGTAAACTTGGCAGTATTCCTGGCCAGATGACTGCTACCAGTTCAGTAGCCCTTGGCACTGAATCCAGCATGGCCACTACACCTGGTGTCACCTCCACAGCAACTCCAAAGCGAACACCTCTTGCGTCCAGTATGAGCGGCACTCCAAATGCTGCCAGCTCCACACAAGAGACAACATTCTCCGACCGTGACAGTAATCTAGGGATCACTTTTGTCCAGACCACTGCTACCAGTTCAATAGCACTTGACACTGAATCCAGCACAGTTACTACACCTGGTGTCAACTCTGCAGCAACCCCAGAGCACACACCTCCTGCGATCCCTATGAGCGAAACCCCAAATGCTCCCAGCTCTACACAAGAGACAACATTCTCCAAGAGTGTAAGTAACCTAGGCAGCACTTCTGTCCAGATGACTGCTTCCAGTTCAGTAGCCCTTGGCACTGAATCCAACGAACTTACTACACCAGGTGTCACCTCCGCAGCTACAACAGAGCACACACCTGCTGCGTCCCGTATGAGCGGCACTCTAAATCCTGCCATCCCCGCACAAGAGACAACATCCTCCTCGGGTGAAAGTAAACTTGGCAGTACTTCTGTCCAGAAGACTGCTTCCAGTTCAGTAGCCCTTGGCACTGAATCCAGCATGGCCACTATACCTGGTGTTACCTCCGCAGCGACAACAGAGCACACACCTACAGCGTCCAGTAAGAGCGGCACTCTAAATACTGCCAGCTCTGAACAAGAGACAACATCCTCCTTGGGTGAAAGTAAACTTGGCAGTACTCCTGGCCAGATGACTGCTACCAGTCCAGTAGCCCTTGACACTGAATCCAGCACGGCCGCTACACCTGGTGTCACCTCCACAGCAACTCCAAAGCAAACACCTCTTGCGTCCAGTATGAGCGGCACTCCAAATGCTGCCAGATCCACAGAAGAGACAACATTCTCCGAGCGTGAAAGTAACCTAGGGAGCACTTTTGTCCAGACCACTACTACCCGTTCAATAGCACTTGACACTGAATCCAGCACAGCTACTACACCTGGTGTCACCTCCGCAGCAACTCCAGAGCACACACCTCCTGCATCACCTATGAGCGGCACCCCAAATGCTCCCAGCTCTACACAAGAGACAACATTCTCCAAGAGTGTAAATAACCTAGGCAGCACTTCTGTCCAGATGACTGCTACCAGTTCAGTAGCCCTTGGCACTGAATCCAGCACGGCCGCTACACCTGGTGTCACCTCCACAGCAACTGCAAAGCAAACACCTCTTGCATCCAGTATGAGCGGCACTCCAAATGCTGCCAGGTCCACACAAGAGACAACATTCTCTAACCTAGGGATCACGTTTGTCCAGACCACTGCTACCAGTTCAATAGCACTTGACACTGAATCCAGCACAGCTACTACACCTGGTGTCACCTCCGCAGCAACTCCAGAGCACACACCTCCTGCGATCCCTATGAGCGGCACCCCAAATGCTCCCAGCTCTACACAAGAGACAACATCCTCCTTGGGTGAAAGTAAACTTGGCAGTACTCCTGGCCAGATGACTGCTACCAGTTCAGTAGCCCTTGGAACTGAATCCAGCACAGCTACTACACCTGGTGTCACCTCCTCAGCAACTCCAGAGCACACACCTCCTGCATCACCTATGAGCGGCACCCCAAATGCTCCCAGCTCTACACAAGAGACAACATTCTCCAAGAGTGTAAGTAACCTAGGCAGCACTTCTGTCCAGACCACTACTACCCGTTCAATAGCACTTGAAACTGAATCCAGCACAGCTACTACACCTGGTGTCACCTCCGCAGCAACTCCAGAGCACACACCTCCTGCATCACCTATGAGCGGCACCCCAAATGCTCCCAGCTCTACACAAAAGACAACATTCTCCAAGAGTGTAAATAACCTAGGCAGCACTTCTGTCCAGATGACTGCTTCCAGTTCAGTAGCCCTTGGCACTGAATCCAGCGAACATACTACACCAGGTGTCGCCTCCGCAGCGACAACAGAGCACACACCTGCTGTGTCCAGTATGAGTGGCACTCTAAATACTGCCAGCCCTGCACAGGAGACAACATCCTCCAAGGGTGAAAGTAACCTAGGCAATACTACTGGCCAGACCACTGCCTCCAGTTCAGTATCCCTTGGCACTGAACCCAGCACTGTCGCTACACCTGGTGTCACCTCCACAGCAACTCCAAAGCAAACACCTCTTGCGTCCAGTATGAGCGGCACTCCAAATGCTACCAGCTCCACACAACAGACAACATTATCCGAGCGTGAAAGTAACCTAGGGAGCACTTTTGTCCAGACCACTACTACCCGTTCAATAGCACTTGTCACTGAATCCAGCACAGCTACTACACCTGGTGTCACCTTCACAGCAACTCCAGAGCACACACCTCTTGCGTCCAGTATGAGCGGCACTCCAAATGCTGCCAGCTCCACACAAGAGACAACATTCTCCGAGCGTGAAAGTAACCTAGGGAGCACTTTTGTCCAGACGACTACTACCCGTTCAATAGCACTTGACACGGAACCCAGCACAGCTACTACACCTGGTGTCACCTCCGCAGCAACTCCAGAGCACACACCTCCTGCATCACCTATGAGCAGCGCCCCAAATGCTCCCAGCTCTACACAAGAGACAACATTCTCCAAGAGTGTAAGTAACCTAGGCAATACTACTGGCCAGACCACTGCCTCCAGTTCAGTATCCCTTGGCACTGAACCCAGCACTGTCGCTACACCTGGTGTCACCTCCACAGCAACTCCAAAGCAAACACCTCTTGCGTCCAGTATGAGCGGCACTCCAAATGCTACCAGCTCCACACAACAGACAACATTATCCGAGCGTGAAAGTAACCTAGGGAGCACTTTTGTCCAGACCACTACTACCCGTTCAATAGCACTTGTCACTGAATCCAGCACAGCTATTACACCTGGTGTCACCTTCACAGCAACTCCAGAGCACACACCTCTTGCGTCCAGTATGAGCGGCACTCCAAATGCTCCCAGCTCTACACAAGAGACAACATTCTCCAAGAGTGTAAGTAACCTAGGCAGTACTTCTATCCAGATGACTGCTTCCAGTTCAGTAGCCGTTGGCACTGAATCCAGCGAACCCACTACACCAGGTGTCACCTCCGCAGCAACAACAGAGCACACACCTGCTGTGTCCAGTATGAGCCTCACTCTAAATACCGCCAGCCCTGCACAACAGACAACATCCTCCTTGGGTGAAAGTAAACTTGGCAGTATTCCTGGCCAGATGACTGCTACCAGTTCAGTAGCCCTTGGCACTGAATCCAGCATGGCCACTACACCTGGTGTCACCTCCACAGCAACTCCAAAGCGAACACCTCTTGCGTCCAGTATGAGCGGCACTCCAAATGCTGCCAGCTCCACACAAGAGACAACATTCTCCGACCGTGACAGTAATCTAGGGATCACTTTTGTCCAGACCACTGCTACCAGTTCAATAGCACTTGACACTGAATCCAGCACAGTTACTACACCTGGTGTCAACTCTGCAGCAACCCCAGAGCACACACCTCCTGCGATCCCTATGAGCGAAACCCCAAATGCTCCCAGCTCTACACAAGAGACAACATTCTCCAAGAGTGTAAGTAACCTAGGCAGCACTTCTGTCCAGATGACTGCTTCCAGTTCAGTAGCCCTTGGCACTGAATCCAACGAACTTACTACACCAGGTGTCACCTCCGCAGCTACAACAGAGCACACACCTGCTGCGTCCCGTATGAGCGGCACTCTAAATCCTGCCATCCCCGCACAAGAGACAACATCCTCCTCGGGTGAAAGTAAACTTGGCAGTACTTCTGTCCAGAAGACTGCTTCCAGTTCAGTAGCCCTTGGCACTGAATCCAGCATGGCCACTATACCTGGTGTTACCTCCGCAGCGACAACAGAGCACACACCTACAGCGTCCAGTAAGAGCGGCACTCTAAATACTGCCAGCTCTGAACAAGAGACAACATCCTCCTTGGGTGAAAGTAAACTTGGCAGTACTCCTGGCCAGATGACTGCTACCAGTCCAGTAGCCCTTGACACTGAATCCAGCACGGCCGCTACACCTGGTGTCACCTCCACAGCAACTCCAAAGCAAACACCTCTTGCGTCCAGTATGAGCGGCACTCCAAATGCTGCCAGATCCACAGAAGAGACAACATTCTCCGAGCGTGAAAGTAACCTAGGGAGCACTTTTGTCCAGACCACTACTACCCGTTCAATAGCACTTGACACTGAATCCAGCACAGCTACTACACCTGGTGTCACCTCCGCAGCAACTCCAGAGCACACACCTCCTGCATCACCTATGAGCGGCACCCCAAATGCTCCCAGCTCTACACAAGAGACAACATTCTCCAAGAGTGTAAGTAACCTAGGCAGCACTTCTGTCCAGATGACTGCTTCCAGTTCAGTAGCCCTTGGCACTGAATCCAACGAACTTACTACACCAGGTGTCACCTACGCAGCTACAACAGAGCACACACCTGCTGCGTCCCGTATGAGCGGCACTCTAAATCCTGCCAGCCCTGCACAAGAGACAACATCCTCCTTGGGTGAAAGTAAACTTGGCAGTATTCCTGGCCAGATGACTGCTACCAGTTCAGTAGCCCTTGGCAGTGAATCCAGCACGGCCGCTACACCTGGTGTCACCTCAACAGCAACTCCAAAGCAAACACCTCTTGTGTCCAGTATGAGCGGCACTCCAAATGCTCCAAGCTCCACAGAAGAGACAACATTCTCCGAGCGTGAAAGTAACCTAGGCAGCACTTCTGTCCAGATGACTGCTTCCAGTTCAGTATCCCTTGGCACTGAATCCAGCGAACCCACTACACCTGGTGTCACCTCCGCAGCGACAACAGAGGACACACCTGTTGTGTCCAGTAAGAGCGGCACTCTAAATACTGCCACCAGCTCTGCACAAGAGACAACATCCTCCTTGGGTGAAAGTAAACTTGGCAGTACTCCTGGCCAGATGACTGCTACCAGTTCAGTAGCCATTGGCAGTGAATCCAGCACGGCCGCTACACCTGGTGTCACCTCCACAGCAACTCCAAAGCAAACACCTCTTGTGTCCAGTATGAGCGGCACTCCAAATGCTCCAAGCTCCACAGAAGAGACAACATTCTCCGAGCGTGAAAGTAACCTAGGCAGCACTTCTGTCCAGATGACTGCTTCCAGTTCAGTATCCCTTGGCACTGAATCCAGCGAACCCACTACACCTGGTGTCACCTCCGCAGCGACAACAGAGGACACACCTGTTGTGTCCAGTAAGAGCGGCACTCTAAATACTGCCACCAGCTCTGCACAAGAGACAACATCCTCCTTGGGTGAAAGTAAACTTGGCAGTACTCCTGGGCAGATGACTGCTACCAGTTCAGTAGCCCTTGGCACTGAATCCAGCGAACCCACTACACCTGGTGTCACCTCCGCAGCAACTCATGAGCACACACCTCCTGCATCACCTATGAGCGGCACCCCAAATGCTCCCAGCTCTACACAAGAGACAACATTCTCCAAGAGTGTAAATAACCTAGGCAGCACTTCTGTCCAGATGACTGCTTCCAGTTCAGTAGCCCTTGGCACTGAATCCAGCGAACCCACTACACCAGGTGTCACCTCCGCAGCGACAACAGAGCACACACCTGTTGTGTCCAGTATGAGCCTCACTCTAAATACTGCCACCAGCTCTGCACAAGAGACAACATCCTCCTTGGGTGAAAGTAAACTTGGCAGTACTCCTGGCCAGATGACTGCTACCAGTTCAGTAGCCATTGGCAGTGAATCCAGCACGGCCGCTACACCTGGTGTCACCTCCACAGCAACTCCAAAGCAAACACCTCTTGTGTCCAGTATGAGCGGCACTCCAAATGCTCCAAGCTCCACAGAAGAGACAACATTCTCCGAGCGTGAAAGTAACCTAGGCAGCACTTCTGTCCAGATGACTGCTTCCAGTTCAGTAGCCCTTGGCACTGAATCCAACGAACTTACTACACCAGGTGTCACCTCCGCAGCTACAACAGAGCACACACCTGCTGCGTCCCGTATGAGCGGCACTCTAAATCCTGCCAGCCCTGCACAAGAGACAACATTCTCCAAGAGTGTAAGTAACCTAGGCAGTATTTCTGTCCAGATGACTGCTTCCAGTTCAGTATCCCTTGGCACTGAATCCAGCGAACCCACTACACCTGGTTCACCTCCGCAGCGACAACAGAGGACACCTGTTGTGTCCAGTAAGACGGCACTCTAAATACTGCCACCAGCTCTGCACAAGAGACACATCCTCCTTGGGTGAAGTAAACTGGCAGTACTCCTGGGCAGATGACTGCTACCAGTTCGTAGCCCTTGGCACTGAATCCAGCGAACCCACTACACTGGTGTCACCCCCGCAGCAACTCATGAGCACACACCTCCTGCATCACCTATGAGCGGCACCCCAAATGCTCCCAGCCTACACAAGAGACAACATTCTCCAAGAGTGTAAATAACCTAGGCAGCACTTCTGTCCAGATGACTGCTTCCAGTTCAGTAGCCCTTGGCACTGAATCCAGCGAACCCACTACACCAGGTGTCACCTCCGCAGCAACAACAGAGCACACACCTGCTGTGTCCAGTATGAGCCTCACTCTAAATACTGCCAGCCCTGCACAAGAGACAACATCCTCCTTGGGTGAAAGTAAACTTGGCAGTACTCCTGGGCAGATGACTGCTTCCAGTTCAGTAGCCCTTGGCACTGAATCCAGCACGGACGCTACACCTGGTGTCACCTCCACAGCAACTCCAAAGCAAACACCTCTTGTGTCCAGTATGAGCGGCACTCCAAATGCTGCCATATCCACAGAAGAGACAACATTCTCCGAGCGTGAAAGTAACCTAGGGAGCACTTTTGTCCAGAGCACTACTACCCGTTCAATAGCACTTGACACTGAATCCAGCACAGCTACTACACCTGGTGTCACCTCCGCAGAAACTTCAAGGCACACACTTAATGCATCACCTATGAGCGGCACCCCAAATGCTCCCAGCTCTACACAAGAGACAACATTCTCCAAGAGTGTAAGTAACCTAGGCAGCACTTCTGTCCAGATGACTGCTTCCAGTTCAGTACCCCTTGGCACTGAATCCAGCGAACCCACTACACCTGGTGTCACCTCCACAGTGACAACAGAGCACTCACCTGCTGCTGTGTCCACTAAGAGCGGCACTCCAAATACTGCCACCAGCTCTGCACAAGAGACAACATCCTCCTTGGGTGAAAGTAAACTTGGCAGTACTCCTGGCCAGATGACTGCTACCAGTTCAGTAGCCCTTGGCACTGAATCCAGCACGGCCGCTACACCTGGTGTCACCTCCACAGCAACTCCAAAGCAAACACCTCTTGTGTCCAGTATGAGCGGCCCTCCAAATGCTGCCAGATCCACAGAAGAGACAACATTCTCCGAGCGTGAAAGTAACCTAGGGAGCACTTTTCTCCAAATCATTACTACCCGTTCAATAGCACTTGACACTGAATCCAGCACAGCTACTACACCTGGTGTCACCTCCACAGCAACTCCAGAGCACACACCTCCTGCATCACCTATGAGCGGCACCCCAAATGCTCCCAGCTCTACACAAGAGACAACATTCTCCAAGAGTGTAAGTAACCTAGGCAGCACTTCTGTCCAGATGACTGCTTCCAGTTCAGTAGCCCTTGGCACTGAATCCAACGAACTTACTACACCAGGTGTCACCTCCGCAGCGACAACAGAGCACACACCTGCTGCGTCCCGTATGAGCGGCACTCTAAATCCTGCCAGCCCTGCACAAGAGACAACATCCTCCTTGGGTGAAAGTAAACTTGGCAGTACTACTGGCCAGATGACTGCTACCAGTTCAGTAGCCCTTGGCACAGAATCCAGCGAAACCACTACACCTGGTGTCACCTCCACAGCAACTCCAAAGCAAACACCTCTTGTGTCCAGTTTGAGCGGCACTCCAAATGCTGCCAGCTCCACACAAGAGACAACATTCTCCGGGCGTGAAAGTAACCTAGGGAGCACTTTTGTCCTGACCACTACTACCCGTTCAATAGCACTTGACACTGAATCCAGCACAGCTACTACACCTGGTGTCACCTCCGCAGCAACTCCAGAGCACACACCTCCTGTATCACCTATGAGCGGCACCCCAAACGCTCCCAGCTCTACACAAGAGACAACATTCTCCAAGAGTGTAAGTAACCTAGGCAGCACTTTTGTCCAGACCACTACTACCCATTCAATAGCACTTGACACTGAATCCAGCACAGTTACTACACCTGGTGTCACCTCCGCAGCAACTCCAGAGCACACACCTCCTGCATCACCTATGAGCGGCACCCCAAATGCTCCCAGCTCTACACAAGAGACAACATTCTCCAAGAGTGTAAATAACCTAGGCAGCACTTCTGTCCAGATGACTGCTTCCAGTTCAGTAGCCCTTGGCACTGAATCCAGCGAACCCACTACACCAGGTGTCGCCTCCGCAGCAACAACAGAGCACACACCTGTTGTGTCCAGTAAGAGCGGCACTCTAAATACTGCCACCAGCTCTGCACAAGAGACAACATCCTCCTTGGGTGAAAGTAAACTTGGCAGTACTCCTGGCCAGATGACTGCTACCAGTTCAGTAGCCATTGGCACTGAATCCAGCACGGCCGCTACACCTGGTGTCACCTCCACAGCAACTCCAAAGCACACACCTCTTGTGTCCAGTATGAGCGGCACTCCAAATGCTGCCAGCTCCACAGAAGAGACAACATTCTCCGAGCGTGAAAGTAACCTAGGGAGCACTTTTGTCCAGACCACTACTACCCGTTCAATAGCACTTGACACTGAACCCAGCTCAGCTACTACACCTGGTGTCACCTCCGCAGCAACTCCAGAGCACACACCTCCTGCATCACCTATGAGCGGCACCCCAAATGCTCCCAGCTCTACACAAGAGACAACATTCTCCAAGAGTGTAAGTAACCTAGGCAGCACTTCTGTCCAGATGACTGCTTCCAGTTCAGTAGCCCTTGGCACTGAATCCAGCATGGCCACTATACCTGGTGTCACCTCCGCAGCGACAACAGAGCACACACCTACAGCGTCCAGTAAGAGCGGCACTCTAAATACTGCCAGCTCTGAACAAGAGACAACATCCTCCTTGGGTGAAAGTAAACTTGGCAGTACTCCTGGGCAGATGACTGCTACCAGTTCAGTAGCCCTTGGCACTGAATCCAGCACGGCCGCTACACCTGGTGTCACCTCCACAGCAACTCCAAAGCAAACACCTCTTGTGTCCAGTATGAGCGGCACTCCAAATGCTGCCAGATCCACAGAAGAGACAACATTCTCCGAGCGTGAAAGTAACCTAGGGAGCACTTTTGTCCAGACCACTACTACCCATTCAATAGCACTTGACACTGAATCCAGCACAGTTACTACACCTGGTGTCACCTCCGCAGCAACTCCAGAGCACACACCTCCTGCATCACCTATGAGCGGCACCCCAAATGTTCCCAGCTCTACACAAGAGACAACATTCTCCAAGAGTGTAAGTAACCTAGGCAGCACTTCTGTCCAGATGACTGCTTCCAGTTCAGTAGCCCTTGGCACTGAATCCAACGAACTTACTACACCTGGTGTCACCTCCGCAGCAACTCCAGAGCACACACCTCCTGCATCACCTATGAGCGGCACCCCAAATGTTCCCAGCTCTACACAAGAGACAACATTCTCCAAGAGTGTAAGTAACCTAGGCAGTACTTCTGTCCAGATGACTGCTTCCAGTTCAGTATCCCTTGGCACTGAATCCAGCGAACCCACTACACCTGGTGTCACCTCCGCAGCGACAACAGAGGACACACCTGTTGTGTCCAGTAAGAGCGGCACTCTAAATACTGCCACCAGCTCTGCACAAGAGACAACATCCTCCTTGGGTGAAAGTAAACTTGGCAGTACTCCTGGCCAGATGACTGCTACCAGTTCAGTAGCCCTTGGCACTAAATCCAGCGAACCCACTACACCTGGTGTCACCTCCGCAGCAACTCCAGAGCACACACCTCCTGCATCACCTATGAGCGGCACCCCAAATGCTCCCAGCTCTACACAAGAGACAACATTCTCCAAGAGTGTAAATAACCTAGGCAGCACTTCTGTCCAGATGACTGCTTCCAGTTCAGTAGCCCTTGGCACTGAATCCAGCGAACCCACTACACCAGGTGTCACCTCCGCAGCAACAACAGAGCACACACCTGCTATGTTCAGTATGAGCCTCACTCTAAATACTGCCAGCTCTGCACAAGAGACAACATCCTCCTTGGGTGAAAGTAAACTTGGCAGTACTACTGGCCAGATGACTGCTACCAGTTCAGTAGCCCTTGGCACTGAATCCAGCGAACCCATTACACCTGGTGTCACCTCCGCACCGACAACAGAGCACACACCTGTTGTGTCCAGTAAGAGCGGCACTCTAAATACTGCCACCAGCTCTGCACAAGAGACAACATCCTTCTTGGGTGAAAGTAAACTTGGCAGTACTCCTGGGCAGATGACTGCTTCCAGTTCAGTAGACCTTGGCACTGAATCCAGCACGGACGCTACACCTGGTGTCACCTCCACAGCAACTCCAAAGCAAACACCTCTTGTGTCCAGTATGAGCGGCACTCCAAATGCTGCCATATCCACAGAAGAAACAACATTCTCCGAGCGTGAAAGTAACCTAGGGAGCACTTTTGTCCAGACCACTACTACCCGTTCAATAGCACTTGACACTGAATCCAGCACAGCTACTACACCTGGTGTCACCTCCGCAGCAACTTCAAGGCACACACTTCCTGCATCACCTATGAGCGGCACCCCAAATGCTCCCAGCTCTACACAAGAGACAACATTCTCCAAGAGTGTAAGTAACCTAGGCAGCACTTCTGTCCAGATGACTGCTTCCAGTTCAGTACCCCTTGGCACTGAATCCAGCGAACCCACTACACCTGGTGTCACCTCCACAGTGACAACAGAGCACTCACCTGCTGCTGTGTCCAGTAAGAGCGGCACTCCAAATACTGCCACCAGCTCTGCACAAGAGACAACATCCTCCTTGGGTGAAAGTAAACTTGGCAGTACTCCTGGCCAGATGACTGCTACCAGTTCAGTAGCCCTTGGCACTGAATCCAGCACGGCTGCTACACCTGGTGTCACCTCCACAGCAACTCCAAAGCAAACACCTCTTGTGTCCAGTATGAGCGGCACTCCAAATGCTGCCAGATCCACAGAAGAGACAACATTCTACGAGCGTGACAGTAACCTAGGGAGCACTTTTGTCCAGACCGCTGCTACCAGTTCAATAGCACTTGGCACTGAATCCAGCACAGCTGCTACACCTGGTGTCACCTCCACAGCAACTCCAGAGCACACACCTCCTGCATCACCTATGAGCGGCACCCCAAATGCTCCCAGCTCTACACAAGAGACAACATTCTCCAAGAGTGTAAATAACCTAGGCAGCACTTCTGTCCAGATGACTGCTTCCAGTTCAGTACCCCTTGGCACTGAATCCAGCGAACCCACTACACCAGGTGTCACCTCCGCAGCGACAACAGAGCACACACCTGCTGTGTCCAGTACGAGCCTCACTCTAAATACTGCCAGTCCTGCACAAGAGACAACATCCTCCTTGGGTGAAAGTAAACTTGGCAGTACTACTGGCCAGATGACTGCTACCAGTTCAGTAGCCCTTGGCACTGAATCCAACGAACTTACTACACCAGGTGTCACCTCCGCAGCGACAACAGAGCACACACCTGCTGCGTCCCATATGAGCGGCACTCTAAATCCTGCCAGCCCTGCACAAGAGACAACATCCTCCTTGGGTGAAAGTAAACTTGGCAGCACTTCTGTCCAGATGACTGCTTCCAGTTCAGTACCCCTTGGCACTGAATCCAGCGAACCCACTACACCTGGTGTCACCTCCACAGTGACAACAGAGCACTCACCTGCTGCTGTGTCCACTAAGAGCGGCACTCCAAATACTGCCACCAGCTCTGCACAAGAGACAACATCCTCCTTGGGTGAAAGTAAACTTGGCAGTACTCCTGGCCAGATGACTGCTACCAGTTCAGTAGCCCTTGGCACTGAATCCAGCACGGCCGCTACACCTGGTGTCACCTCCACAGCAACTCCAAAGCAAACACCTCTTGTGTCCAGTATGAGCGGCCCTCCAAATGCTGCCAGATCCACAGAAGAGACAACATTCTCCGAGCGTGAAAGTAACCTAGGGAGCACTTTTCTCCAAACCATTACTACCCGTTCAATAGCACTTGACACTGAATCCAGCACAGCTACTACACCTGGTGTCACCTCCACAGCAACTCCAGAGCACACACCTCCTGCATCACCTATGAGCGGCACCCCAAATGCTCCCAGCTCTACACAAGAGACAACATTCTCCAAGAGTGTAAGTAACCTAGGCAGCACTTCTGTCCAGATGACTGCTTCCAGTTCAGTAGCCCTTGGCACTGAATCCAACGAACTTACTACACCAGGTGTCACCTCCGCAGCGACAACAGAGCACACACCTGCTGCGTCCCGTATGAGCGGCACTCTAAATCCTGCCAGCCCTGCACAAGAGACAACATCCTCCTTGGGTGAAAGTAAACTTGGCAGTACTCCTGGCCAGATGACTGCTACCAGTTCAGTAGCCCTTGGCACAGAATCCAGCGAAACCACTACACCTGGTGTCACCTCCACAGCAACTCCAAAGCAAACACCTCTTGTGTCCAGTTTGAGCGGCACTCCAAATGCTGCCAGCTCCACACAAGAGACAACATTCTCCGGGCGTGAAAGTAACCTAGGGAGCACTTTTGTCCAGACCACTACTACCCATTCAATAGCACTTGACACTGAATCCAGCACAGCTACTACACCTGGTGTCACCTCCGCAGCAACTCATGAGCACACACCTCCTGCATCACCTATGAGCGGCACCCCAAATGCTCCCAGCTCTACACAAGAGACAACATTCTCCAAGAGTGTAAGTAACCTAGGCAGCACTTCTGTCCAGATGACTGCTTCCAGTTCAGTAGCCCTTGGCACTGAATCCAACGAACTTACTACACCAGGTGTCACCTCCGCAGCTACAACAGAGCACACACCTGCTGCGTCCCGTATGAGCGGCACTCTAAATCCTGCCATCCCCGCACAAGAGACAACATCCTCCTCGGGTGAAAGTAAACTTGGCAGTACTTCTGTCCAGAAGACTGCTTCCAGTTCAGTAGCCCTTGGCACTGAATCCAGCATGGCCACTATACCTGGTGTTACCTCCGCAGCGACAACAGAGCACACACCTACAGCGTCCAGTAAGAGCGGCACTCTAAATACTGCCAGCTCTGAACAAGAGACAACATCCTCCTTGGGTGAAAGTAAACTTGGCAGTACTCCTGGCCAGATGACTGCTACCAGTCCAGTAGCCCTTGACACTGAATCCAGCACGGCCGCTACACCTGGTGTCACCTCCACAGCAACTCCAAAGCAAACACCTCTTGCGTCCAGTATGAGCGGCACTCCAAATGCTGCCAGATCCACAGAAGAGACAACATTCTCCGAGCGTGAAAGTAACCTAGGGAGCACTTTTGTCCAGACCACTACTACCCGTTCAATAGCACTTGACACTGAATCCAGCACAGCTACTACACCTGGTGTCACCTCCGCAGCAACTCCAGAGCACACACCTCCTGCATCACCTATGAGCGGCACCCCAAATGCTCCCAGCTCTACACAAGAGACAACATTCTCCAAGAGTGTAAATAACCTAGGCAGCACTTCTGTCCAGATGACTGCTACCAGTTCAGTAGCCCTTGGCACTGAATCCAGCATGGCCGCTACACCTGGTGTCACCTCCACAGCAACTGCAAAGCAAACACCTCTTGCGTCCAGTATGAGCGGCACTCCAAATGCTGCCAGGTCCACACAAGAGACAACATTCTCTAACCTAGGGATCACGTTTGTCCAGACCACTGCTACCAGTTCAATAGCACTTGACACTGAATCCAGCACAGCTACTACACCTGGTGTCACCTCCGCAGCAACTCCAGAGCACACACCTCCTGCGATCCCTATGAGCGGCACCCCAAATGCTCCCAGCTCTACACAAGAGACAACATCCTCCTTGGGTGAAAGTAAACTTGGCAGTACTCCTGGCCAGATGACTGCTACCAGTTCAGTAGCCCTTGGAACTGAATCCAGCACAGCTACTACACCTGGTGTCACCTCCTCAGCAACTCCAGAGCACACACCTCCTGCATCACCTATGAGCGGCACCCCAAATGCTCCCAGCTCTACACAAGAGACAACATTCTCCAAGAGTGTAAGTAACCTAGGCAGCACTTCTGTCCAGACCACTACTACCCGTTCAATAGCACTTGAAACTGAATCCAGCACAGCTACTACACCTGGTGTCACCTCCGCAGCAACTCTAGAGCACACACCTCCTGCATCACCTATGAGCGGCACCCCAAATGCTCCCAGCTCTACACAAAAGACAACATTCTCCAAGAGTGTAAATAACCTAGGCAGCACTTCTGTCCAGATGACTGCTTCCAGTTCAGTAGCCCTTGGCACTGAATCCAGCGAACATACTACACCAGGTGTCGCCTCCGCAGCGACAACAGAGCACACACCTGCTGTGTCCAGTATGAGTGGCACTCTAAATACTGCCAGCCCTGCACAGGAGACAACATCCTCCAAGGGTGAAAGTAACCTAGGCAATACTACTGGCCAGACCACTGCCTCCAGTTCAGTATCCCTTGGCACTGAACCCAGCACTGTCGCTACACCTGGTGTCACCTCCACAGCAACTCCAAAGCAAACACCTCTTGCGTCCAGTATGAGCGGCACTCCAAATGCTACCAGCTCCACACAACAGACAACATTATCCGAGCGTGAAAGTAACCTAGGGAGCACTTTTGTCCAGACCACTACTACCCGTTCAATAGCACTTGTCACTGAATCCAGCACAGCTACTACACCTGGTGTCACCTTCACAGCAACTCCAGAGCACACACCTCTTGCGTCCAGTATGAGCGGCACTCCAAATGCTGCCAGCTCCACACAAGAGACAACATTCTCCGAGCGTGAAAGTAACCTAGGGAGCACTTTTGTCCAGACGACTACTACCCGTTCAATAGCACTTGACACGGAACCCAGCACAGCTACTACACCTGGTGTCACCTCCGCAGCAACTCCAGAGCACACACCTCCTGCATCACCTATGAGCAGCGCCCCAAATGCTCCCAGCTCTACACAAGAGACAACATTCTCCAAGAGTGTAAGTAACCTAGGCAATACTACTGGCCAGACCACTGCCTCCAGTTCAGTATCCCTTGGCACTGAACCCAGCACTGTCGCTACACCTGGTGTCACCTCCACAGCAACTCCAAAGCAAACACCTCTTGCGTCCAGTATGAGCGGCACTCCAAATGCTACCAGCTCCACACAACAGACAACATTATCCGAGCGTGAAAGTAACCTAGGGAGCACTTTTGTCCAGACCACTACTACCCGTTCAATAGCACTTGTCACTGAATCCAGCACAGCTATTACACCTGGTGTCACCTTCACAGCAACTCCAGAGCACACACCTCTTGCGTCCAGTATGAGCGGCACTCCAAATGCTCCCAGCTCTACACAAGAGACAACATTCTCCAAGAGTGTAAGTAACCTAGGCAGTACTTCTATCCAGATGACTGCTTCCAGTTCAGTAGCCGTTGGCACTGAATCCAGCGAACCCACTACACCAGGTGTCACCTCCGCAGCAACAACAGAGCACACACCTGCTGTGTCCAGTATGAGCCTCACTCTAAATACCGCCAGCCCTGCACAACAGACAACATCCTCCTTGGGTGAAAGTAAACTTGGCAGTATTCCTGGCCAGATGACTGCTACCAGTTCAGTAGCCCTTGGCACTGAATCCAGCATGGCCACTACACCTGGTGTCACCTCCACAGCAACTCCAAAGCGAACACCTCTTGCGTCCAGTATGAGCGGCACTCCAAATGCTGCCAGCTCCACACAAGAGACAACATTCTCCGACCGTGACAGTAATCTAGGGATCACTTTTGTCCAGACCACTGCTACCAGTTCAATAGCACTTGACACTGAATCCAGCACAGTTACTACACCTGGTGTCAACTCTGCAGCAACCCCAGAGCACACACCTCCTGCGATCCCTATGAGCGAAACCCCAAATGCTCCCAGCTCTACACAAGAGACAACATTCTCCAAGAGTGTAAGTAACCTAGGCAGCACTTCTGTCCAGATGACTGCTTCCAGTTCAGTAGCCCTTGGCACTGAATCCAACGAACTTACTACACCAGGTGTCACCTCCGCAGCTACAACAGAGCACACACCTGCTGCGTCCCGTATGAGCGGCACTCTAAATCCTGCCATCCCCGCACAAGAGACAACATCCTCCTCGGGTGAAAGTAAACTTGGCAGTACTTCTGTCCAGATGACTGCTTCCAGTTCAGTAGCCCTTGGCACTGAATCCAGCGAACCCACTACACCAGGTGTCACCTCCGCAGCGACAACAGAGGACACACCTGTTGTGTCCAGTAAGAGCGGCACTCTAAATACTGCCACCAGCTCTGCACAAGAGACAACATCCTCCTTGGGTGAAAGTAAACTTGGCAGTACTCCTGGGCAGATGACTGCTACCAGTTCAGTAGCCCTTGGCACTGAATCCAGCGAACCCACTACACCTGGTGTCACCTCCGCAGCAACTCATGAGCACACACCTCCTGCATCACCTATGAGCGGCACCCCAAATGCTCCCAGCTCTACACAAGAGACAACATTCTCCAAGAGTGTAAATAACCTAGGCAGCACTTCTGTCCAGATGACTGCTTCCAGTTCAGTAGCCCTTGGCACTGAATCCAGCGAACCCACTACACCAGGTGTCACCTCCGCAGCAACAACAGAGCACACACCTGCTGTGTCCAGTATGAGCCTCACTCTAAATACTGCCAGCCCTGCACAAGAGACAACATCCTCCTTGGGTGAAAGTAAACTTGGCAGTACTCCTGGGCAGATGACTGCTACCAGTTCCAGTAGCCCTTGGCACTGAATCCAGCACGGACGCTACACCTGGTGTCACCTCCACAGCAACTCCAAAGCAAACACCTCTTGTGTCCAGTATGAGCGGCACTCCAAATGCTGCCATATCCACAGAAGAGACAACATTCTCCGAGCGTGAAAGTAACCTAGGGAGCACTTTTGTCCAGAGCACTACTACCCGTTCAATAGCACTTGACACTGAATCCAGCACAGCTACTACACCTGGTGTCACCTCCGCAGAAACTTCAAGGCACACACTTAATGCATCACCTATGAGCGGCACCCCAAATGCTCCCAGCTCTACACAAGAGACAACATTCTCCAAGAGTGTAAGTAACCTAGGCAGCACTTCTGTCCAGATGACTGCTTCCAGTTCAGTACCCCTTGGCACTGAATCCAGCGAACCCACTACACCTGGTGTCACCTCCACAGTGACAACAGAGCACTCACCTGCTGCTGTGTCCACTAAGAGCGGCACTCCAAATACTGCCACCAGCTCTGCACAAGAGACAACATCCTCCTTGGGTGAAAGTAAACTTGGCAGTACTCCTGGCCAGATGACTGCTACCAGTTCAGTAGCCCTTGGCACTGAATCCAGCACGGCCGCTACACCTGGTGTCACCTCCACAGCAACTCCAAAGCAAACACCTCTTGTGTCCAGTATGAGCGGCCCTCCAAATGCTGCCAGATCCACAGAAGAGACAACATTCTCCGAGCGTGAAAGTAACCTAGGGAGCACTTTTCTCCAAATCATTACTACCCGTTCAATAGCACTTGACACTGAATCCAGCACAGCTACTACACCTGGTGTCACCTCCACAGCAACTCCAGAGCACACACCTCCTGCATCACCTATGAGCGGCACCCCAAATGTTCCCAGCTCTACACAAAAGACAACATTCTCCAAGAGTGTAAATAACCTAGGCAGCACTTCTGTCCAGATGACTGCTTCCAGTTCAGTAGCCCTTGGCACTGAATCCAACGAACTTACTACACCAGGTGTCACCTCCGCAGCGACAACAGAGCACACACCTGCTGCGTCCCGTATGAGCGGCACTCTAAATCCTGCCAGCCCTGCACAAGAGACAACATCCTCCTTGGGTGAAAGTAAACTTGGCAGTACTACTGGCCAGATGACTGCTACCAGTTCAGTAGCCCTTGGCACAGAATCCAGCGAAACCACTACACCTGGTGTCACCTCCACAGCAACTCCAAAGCAAACACCTCTTGTGTCCAGTTTGAGCGGCACTCCAAATGCTGCCAGCTCCACACAAGAGACAACATTCTCCGGGCGTGAAAGTAACCTAGGGAGCACTTTTGTCCTGACCACTACTACCCGTTCAATAGCACTTGACACTGAATCCAGCACAGCTACTACACCTGGTGTCACCTCCGCAGCAACTCCAGAGCACACACCTCCTGTATCACCTATGAGCGGCACCCCAAACGCTCCCAGCTCTACACAAGAGACAACATTCTCCAAGAGTGTAAGTAACCTAGGCAGCACTTTTGTCCAGACCACTACTACCCATTCAATAGCACTTGACACTGAATCCAGCACAGTTACTACACCTGGTGTCACCTCCGCAGCAACTCCAGAGCACACACCTCCTGCATCACCTATGAGCGGCACCCCAAATGCTCCCAGCTCTACACAAGAGACAACATTCTCCAAGAGTGTAAATAACCTAGGCAGCACTTCTGTCCAGATGACTGCTTCCAGTTCAGTAGCCCTTGGCACTGAATCCAGCGAACCCACTACACCTGGTGTCACCTCCGCAGCGACAACAGAGCACACACCTGTTGTGTCCAGTAAGAGCGGCACTCTAAATACTGCCACCAGCTCTGCACAAGAGACAACATCCTCCTTGGGTGAAAGTAAACTTGGCAGTACTCCTGGCCAGATGACTGCTACCAGTTCAGTAGCCATTGGCACTGAATCCAGCACGGCCGCTACACCTGGTGTCACCTCCACAGCAACTCCAAAGCACACACCTCTTGTGTCCAGTATGAGCGGCACTCCAAATGCTGCCAGCTCCACAGAAGAGACAACATTCTCCGAGCGTGAAATAACCTAGGGAGCACTTTTGTCCAGACCACTACTACCCGTTCAATAGCACTTGACACTGAAACTCAGCTCAGCTACTACAACCTGGTGTCACCTCCGCAGCAACTCCATAGCACACACCCTCTGCATCAACTATGAGCGGCACCCCAAATGCTCCCAGCTCTACACAAGGAGACACCAGTCGCCAAGAGTGGTAAGTAACCGAGGCAGCACTATCTGGTCCAGATGACTGCTTCCAGTTCAGTAGCCCTTGGCCACTGAATCCAGCATGGCCACGAGACTGGTTGTCACCGTCCGCAGCGACAACAAGAGCACACACCTCAGCGTCCAGTAAGGAGGCACTCGAAAAATACTTGCCAGCTCTGAACAAGAGACAACATCCTCCTTGGGTGAAAGTAAAACTTGGCAAGTACTACTGGCCAGAATGACTGCTACCAGTCTCAGTAGCCCTTGGCACTGAATCCAGCGAAACCACTACACCGGGTGTCACCTCCGCAGCGACAACGGAGCACACACCTGTTGTGTCCAGTAAGAATGGCACTCTAAATACTGCCACCAGCTCTGCACAAGAGACAACATCCTCCTTGGGTGAAAGTAAACTTGGCAGTACTCCTGGGCAGATGACTGCTACCAGTTCAGTAGCCCTTGGCACTGAATCCAGCACGGCCGCTACACCTGGTGTCACCTCCACAGCAACTCCAAAGCAAACACCTCTTGTGTCCAGTATGAGCGGCACTCCAAATGCTGCCAGATCCACAGAAGAGACAACATTCTCCGAGCGTGAAAGTAACCTAGGGAGCACTTTTGTCCAGACCACTACTACCCATTCAATAGCACTTGACACTGAATCCAGCACAGTTACTACACCTGGTGTCAACTCTGCAGCAACCCCAGAGCACACACCTCCTGCGATCCCTATGAGCGAAACCCCAAATGCTCCCAGCTCTACACAAGAGACAACATTCTCCAAGAGTGTAAGTAACCTAGGCAGCACTTCTGTCCAGATGACTGCTTCCAGTTCAGTAGCCCTTGGCACTGAATCCAACGAACTTACTACACCAGGTGTCACCTCCGCAGCTACAACAGAGCACACACCTGCTGCGTCCCGTATGAGCGGCACTCTAAATCCTGCCATCCCCGCACAAGAGACAACATCCTCCTCGGGTGAAAGTAAACTTGGCAGTACTTCTGTCCAGAAGACTGCTTCCAGTTCAGTAGCCCTTGGCACTGAATCCAGCATGGCCACTATACCTGGTGTTACCTCCGCAGCGACAACAGAGCACACACCTACAGCGTCCAGTAAGAGCGGCACTCTAAATACTGCCAGCTCTGAACAAGAGACAACATCCTCCTTCGGTGAAAGTAAACTTGGCAGTACTCCTGGCCAGATGACTGCTACCAGTCCAGTAGCCCTTGGCACTGAATCCAGCACGGCCGCTACACCTGGTGTCACCTCCACAGCAACTCCAAAGCAAACACCTCTTGCGTCCAGTATGAGCGGCACTCCAAATGCTGCCAGATCCACAGAAGAGACAACATTCTCCGAGCGTGAAAGTAACCTAGGGAGCACTTTTGTCCAGACCACTACTACCCGTTCAATAGCACTTGACACTGGATCCAGCACAGCTACTACACCTGGTGTCACCTCCGCAGCAACTCCAGAGCACACACCTCCTGCATCACCTATGAGCGGCACCCCAAATGTTCCCAGCTATACACAAGAGACAACATTCTCCAAGAGTGTAAATAACCTAGGCAGCACTTCTGTCCAGATGACTGCTTCCAGTTCAGTAGCCCTTGGCACTGAATCCAGCGAACCCACTACACCAGGTGTCACCTCCGCAGCAACAACAGAGCACACACCTGTTGTGTCCAGTATGAGCCTCACTCTAAAAACTGCCAGCCCTGCACAAGAGACAACATCCTCCTTGGGTGAAAGTAAACTTGGCAGTACTACTGGCCAGATGACTGCTACCAGTTCAGTAGCCCTTGGCACTGAATCCAGCACGGCCGCTACACCTGGTGTCACCTCCACAGCAACTCCAAAGCACACACCTCTTGTGTCCAGTATGAGCGGCACTCCAAATGCTCCCAGCTCCACAGAAGAGACAACATTCTCCGAGCGTGAAAGTAACCTAGGGAGCACTTTTGTCCAGACCACTACTACCCGTTCAATAGCACTTGACACTGAATCCAGCACAGCTACTACACCTGGTGTCACCTCCGCAGCAACTCCAGAGCAACACCCTCCTGCATCACCTATGAGCGGCACCCCAAATGTTCCCATCTACACAAGAGACAACATTCTCCAAGAGTGTAAGTAACCTAGGCAGCACTTCTGTCCAGATGACTGCTTCCAGTTCAGTAGCCCTTGGCACTGAATCCAACGAACTTACTACACCTGGTGTCACCTCCGCAGCAACTCCAGAGCACACACCTCCTGCATCACCTATGAGCGGCACCCCAAATGTTCCCAGCTCTACACAAGAGACACATTCTCCAAGAGTGTAAGTAACCTAGGCAGTACTTCTGTCCAGATGACTGCTTCCAGTTCAGTATCCCTTGGCACTGAATCCAGCGAACCCACTACACCTGGTGTCACCTCCGCAGCGACAACAGAGGACACACCTGTTGTGTCCAGTAAGAGCGGCACTCTAAATACTGCCACCAGCTCTGCACAAGAGACAACATCCTCCTTGGGTGAAAGTAAACTTGGCAGTACTCCTGGGCAGATGACTGCTACCAGTTCAGTAGCCCTTGGCACTAAATCCAGCGAACCCACTACACCTGGTGTCACCTCCGCAGCAACTCCAGAGCACACACCTCCTGCATCACCTATGAGCGGCACCCCAAATGCTCCCAGCTCTACACAAGAGACAACATTCTCCAAGAGTGTAAATAACCTAGGCAGCACTTCTGTCCAGATGACTGCTTCCAGTTCAGTAGCCCTTGGCACTGAATCCAGCGAACCCACTACACCAGGTGTCACCTCCGCAGCAACAACAGAGCACACACCTGCTATGTTCAGTATGAGCCTCACTCTAAATACTGCCAGCTCTGCACAAGAGACAACATCCTCCTTGGGTGAAAGTAAACTTGGCAGTACTACTGGCCAGATGACTGCTACCAGTTCAGTAGCCCTTGGCACTGAATCCAGCGAACCCATTACACCTGGTGTCACCTCCGCACCGACAACAGAGCACACACCTGTTGTGTCCAGTAAGAGCGGCACTCTAAATACTGCCACCAGCTCTGCACAAGAGACAACATCCTTCTTGGGTGAAAGTAAACTTGGCAGTACTCCTGGGCAGATGACTGCTTCCAGTTCAGTAGACCTTGGCACTGAATCCAGCACGGACGCTACACCTGGTGTCACCTCCACAGCAACTCCAAAGCAAACACCTCTTGTGTCCAGTATGAGCGGCACTCCAAATGCTGCCATATCCACAGAAGAAACAACATTCTCCGAGCGTGAAAGTAACCTAGGGAGCACTTTTGTCCAGACCACTACTACCCGTTCAATAGCACTTGACACTGAATCCAGCACAGCTACTACACCTGGTGTCACCTCCGCAGCAACTTCAAGGCACACACTTCCTGCATCACCTATGAGCGGCACCCCAAATGCTCCCAGCTCTACACAAGAGACAACATTCTCCAAGAGTGTAAGTAACCTAGGCAGCACTTCTGTCCAGATGACTGCTTCCAGTTCAGTACCCCTTGGCACTGAATCCAGCGAACCCACTACACCTGGTGTCACCTCCACAGTGACAACAGAGCACTCACCTGCTGCTGTGTCCAGTAAGAGCGGCACTCCAAATACTGCCACCAGCTCTGCACAAGAGACAACATCCTCCTTGGGTGAAAGTAAACTTGGCAGTACTCCTGGCCAGATGACTGCTACCAGTTCAGTAGCCCTTGGCACTGAATCCAGCACGGCTGCTACACCTGGTGTCACCTCCACAGCAACTCCAAAGCAAACACCTCTTGTGTCCAGTATGAGCGGCACTCCAAATGCTGCCAGATCCACAGAAGAGACAACATTCTACGAGCGTGACAGTAACCTAGGGAGCACTTTTGTCCAGACCGCTGCTACCAGTTCAATAGCACTTGGCACTGAATCCAGCACAGCTGCTACACCTGGTGTCACCTCCACAGCAACTCCAGAGCACACACCTCCTGCATCACCTATGAGCGGCACCCCAAATGCTCCCAGCTCTACACAAGAGACAACATTCTCCAAGAGTGTAAATAACCTAGGCAGCACTTCTGTCCAGATGACTGCTTCCAGTTCAGTACCCCTTGGCACTGAATCCAGCGAACCCACTACACCAGGTGTCACCTCCGCAGCGACAACAGAGCACACACCTGCTGTGTCCAGTACGAGCCTCACTCTAAATACTGCCAGTCCTGCACAAGAGACAACATCCTCCTTGGGTGAAAGTAAACTTGGCAGTACTACTGGCCAGATGACTGCTACCAGTTCAGTAGCCCTTGGCACTGAATCCAACGAACTTACTACACCAGGTGTCACCTCCGCAGCGACAACAGAGCACACACCTGCTGCGTCCCATATGAGCGGCACTCTAAATCCTGCCAGCCCTGCACAAGAGACAAGATCCTCCTTGGGTGAAAGTAAACTTGGCAGTACTACTGGCCAGATGACTGCTACCAGTTCAGTAGCCCTTGGCACTGAATCCAGTGAAACCACTACACCTGGTGTCACCTCCACAGCAACTCCAAAGCAAACACCTCTTGTGTCCAGTTTGAGCGGCACTCCAAATGCTGCCAGCTCCACACAAGAGACAACATTCTCCGGGCGTGAAAGTAACCTAGGGAGCACTTTTGTCCTGACCACTACTACCCGTTCAATAGCACTTGACACTGAATCCAGCACAGCTACTACACCTGGTGTCACCTCCGCAGCAACTCCAGAGCACACACCTCCTGCATCACCTATGAGCGGCACCCCAAATGCTCCCAGCTCTACACAAGAGACAACATTCTCCAAGAGTGTAAGTAACCTAGGCAGCACTTTTGTCCAGACCACTACTACCCATTCAATAGCACTTGACACTGAATCCAGCACAGTTACTACACCTGGTGTCACCTCCGCAGCAACTCCAGAGCACACACCTCCTGCATCACCTATGAGCGGCACCCCAAATGCTCCCAGCTCTACACAAGAGACAACATTCTCCAAGAGTGTAAATAACCTAGGCAGCACTTCTGTCCAGATGACTGCTTCCAGTTCAGTAGCCCTTGGCACTGAATCCAGCGAACCCACTACACCAGGTGTCACCTCCGCAGCGACAACAGAGCACACACCTGTTGTGTCCAGTAAGAGCGGCACTCTAAATACTGCCACCAGCTCTGCACAAGAGACAACATCCTCCTTGGGTGAAAGTAAACTTGGCAGTACTCCTGGGCAGATGACTGCTACCAGTTCAGTAGCCCTTGGCACTGAATCCAGCACGGCCGCTACACCTGGTGTCACCTCCACAGCAACTCCAAAGCAAACACCTCTTGCGTCCAGTATGAGCGGCACTCCAAATGCTGCCAGATCCACAGAAGAGACAACATTCTCCGAGCGTGAAAGTAACCTAGGGAGCACTTTTGTCCAGATGACTGCTTCCAGTTCAGTAGCCCTTGGCACTGAATCCAACGAACTTACTACACCAGGTGTCACCTCCGCAGCGACAACAGAGCACACACCTGTTGTGTCCAGTAAGAGCGGCACTCTAAATACTGCCACCAGCTCTGCACAAGAGACAACATCCTCCTTGGGTGAAAGTAAACTTGGCAGTACTCCTGGCCAGATGACTGCTACCAGTTCAGTAGCCATTGCACTGAATCCAGCACGGCGCTACACCTGTGTCACCTCCACAGCAACTCCAAAGCACACACCTCTTGTGTCCAGTATGAGCGGCACTCCAAATGCTGCCAGCTCCACAGAAGAGACAACATTCTCCGAGCGTGACAGTAACCTAGGGAGCACTTTTGTCCAGACCACTACTACCCGTTCAATAGCACTGACACTGAACCCAGCTCAGCTACTACACCTGGTGTCACCTCCGCAGCAACTCCAGAGCACACACCTCCTGCATCACCTATGAGCGGCACCCCAAATGCTCCCAGCTCTACACAAGAGACAACATTCTCCAAGAGTGTAAGTAACCTAGGCAGCACTTCTGTCCAGATGACTGCTTCCAGTTCAGTAGCCCTTGGCACTGAATCCAACGAACTTACTACACCAGGTGTCACCTACGCAGCTACAACAGAGCACACACCTGCTGCGTCCCGTATGAGCGGCACTCTAAATCCTGCCAGCCCTGCACAAGAGACAACATCCTCCTTGGGTGAAAGTAAACTTGGCAGTATTCCTGGCCAGATGACTGCTACCAGTTCAGTAGCCCTTGGCACTGAATCCAGCATGGCCACTATACCTGGTGTCACCTCCGCAGCGACAACAGAGCACACACCTACAGCGTCCAGTAAGAGCGGCACTCTAAATACTGCCAGCTCTGAACAAGAGACAACATCCTCCTTGGGTGAAAGTAAACTTGGCAGTACTACTGGCCAGATGACTGCTACCAGTTCAGTAGCCCTTGGCACTGAATCCAGCGAAACCACTACACCTGGTGTCACCTCCGCAGCGACAACGGAGCACACACCTGTTGTGTCCAGTAAGAATGGCACTCTAAATACTGCCACCAGCTCTGCACAAGAGACAACATCCTCCTTGGGTGAAAGTAAACTTGGCAGTACTCCTGGGCAGATGACTGCTACCAGTTCAGTACCCCTTGGCACTGAATCCAGCGAACCCACTACACCTGGTGTCACCTCCACAGCGACAACAGAGTACTCACCTGCTGTGTCCAGTAAGAGCGGCACTCTAAATCCTGCCACCAGGTCTGCACAAGAGACAACATCCTCCTTGGGTGAAAGTAAACTTGGCAGTACTCCTGGCCAGATGACTGCTACCAGTTCAGTAGCCCTTGGCACTGAATCCAGCACGGCCGCTACACCTGGTGTCACCTCCACAGCAACTCCAAAGCAAACACCTCTTGTGTCCAGTATGAGCGGCACTCTAAATCCTGCCATCCCCGCACAGAGACAACATCCTCCTTCGGTGAAAGTAAACTGGCAGTACTCCTGGCCAGATGACTGCTACCAGTCAGTAGCCCTTGGCACTGAATCCAGCACGGCCGCTACACCTGGTGTCACCTCCACAGCAACTCCAAAGCAAACACCCTCTTGCGTCCAGTATGAGCGCACTCCAAAATGCTGCCAGATCCACAGAAGAGACCAACATTCTCCGAGCGTGAAAGTAACCTAGGAGCACTTTTGTCCAGACCACTACTACCCGTTCAATAGCACTTGACACTGGATCCAGCACAGCTACTACACCTGGTGTCACCTCCGCAGCAACTCCAGAGCACACACCTCCTGCATCACCTATGAGCGGCACCCCAAATGTTCCCAGCTATACCAAGAGACAACATTCTCCAAGAGTGTAAATAACCTAGGCAGCACTTCTGTCCAGATGACTGCTTCCAGTTCAGTAGCCCTTGGCAACTGAATCGCAGCGAACCCACTACACCAGGTGTCCACCTCCGCAGCGAGCAACAGAGCACACACCTGCTGTGTCCAGTACGAGCCTCACTCTAAAAACTGGCCAGCCCTGCACAAGAGACAACATCCTCCTTGGGTGAAAGTAAACTTGGCAGTACTACTGGCCAGATGACTGCTACCAGTTCAGTAGCCCTTGGCACTGAATCCAGCGAACCCACTACACCTGGTGTGACCTCCACAGCGACAACAGAGCACACACCTGTTGTGTCCAGTAAGAGCGGCACTCTAAATACTGCCACCAGCTCTGCACAAGAGACAAACATCCTCCTTGGGTGAAAGTAAACTTGGCAGTACTCCTGGCCAGATGACTGCTACCAGTTCAGTAGCCCTTGGCACTGAATCCAGCACAGCTACTACACCTGGTGTCACCTCCGCAGCAACTCCAGAGCACACACCTCCTGCATCACCTATGAGCGGCACCCCAAATGCTCCCAGCTCTACACAAGAGACAACATTCTCCAAGAGTGTAAATAACCTAGGCAGCACTTCTGTCCAGATGACTGCTTCCAGTTCAGTACCCCTTGGCACTGAATCCAGCGAACCCACTACACCAGGTGTCACCTCCGCAGCGACAACAGAGCACACACCTGCTGTGTCCAGTATGAGCCTCACTCTAAATACTGCCAGTCCTGCACAAGAGACAACATCCTCCTTGGGTGAAAGTAAACTTGGCAGTACTACTGGCCAGATGACTGCTACCAGTTCAGTAGCCCTTGGCACTGAATCCAACGAACTTACTACACCAGGTGTCACCTCCGCAGCGACAACAGAGCACACACCTGCTGCGTCCCATATGAGCGGCACTCTAAATCCTGCCAGCCCTGCACAAGAGACAAGATCCTTCTTGGGTGAAAGTAAACTTGGCAGTACTCCTGGGCAGATGACTGCTTCCAGTTCAGTAGACCTTGGCACTGAATCCAGCACGGACGCTACACCTGGTGTCACCTCCACAGCAACTCCAAAGCAAACACCTCTTGTGTCCAGTATGAGCGGCACTCCAAATGCTGCCATATCCACAGAAGAAACAACATTCTCCGAGCGTGAAAGTAACCTAGGGAGCACTTTTGTCCAGACCACTACTACCCATTCAATAGCATTTGACACTGAATCCAGCACAGCTACTACACCTGGTGTCACCTCCGCAGCAACTTCAAGGCACACACTTCCTGCATCACCTATGAGCGGCACCCCAAATGCTCCCAGCTCTACACAAGAGACAACATTCTCCAAGAGTGTAAGTAACCTAGGCAGCACTTCTGTCCAGATGACTGCTTCCAGTTCAGTACCCCTTGGCACTGAATCCAGCGAACCCACTACACCTGGTGTCACCTCCACAGTGACAACAGAGCACTCACCTGCTGCTGTGTCCAGTAAGAGCGGCACTCCAAATACTGCCACCAGCTCTGCACAAGAGACAACATCCTCCTTGGGTGAAAGTAAACTTGGCAGTACTCCTGGCCAGATGACTGCTACCAGTTCAGTAGCCCTTGGCACTGAATCCAGCACGGCTGCTACACCTGGTGTCACCTCCACAGCAACTCCAAAGCAAACACCTCTTGTGTCCAGTATGAGCGGCACTCCAAATGCTGCCAGATCCACAGAAGAGACAACATTCTACGAGCGTGACAGTAACCTAGGGAGCACTTTTGTCCAGACCGCTGCTACCAGTTCAATAGCACTTGGCACTGAATCCAGCACAGCTACTACATCTGGTGTCACCTCCACAGCAACTCCAGAGCACACACCTCCTGCATCACCTATGAGCGGCACCCCAAATGCTCCCAGCTCTACACAAGAGACAACATTCTCCAAGAGTGTAAATAACCTAGGCAGCACTTCTGTCCAGATGACTGCTTCCAGTTCAGTACCCCTTGGCACTGAATCCAGCGAACCCACTACACCAGGTGTCACCTCCGCAGCGACAACAGAGCACACACCTGCTGTGTCCAGTATGAGCCTCACTCTAAATACTGCCAGTCCTGCACAAGAGACAACATCCTCCTTGGGTGAAAGTAAACTTGGCAGTACTACTGGCCAGATGACTGCTACCAGTTCAGTAGCCCTTGGCACTGAATCCAACGAACTTACTACACCAGGTGTCACCTCCGCAGCGACAACAGAGCACACACCTGCTGCGTCCCATATGAGCGGCACTCTAAATCCTGCCAGCCCTGCACAAGAGACAAGATCCTTCTTGGGTGAAAGTAAACTTGGCAGTACTCCTGGGCAGATGACTGCTTCCAGTTCAGTAGACCTTGGCACTGAATCCAGCACGGACGCTACACCTGGTGTCACCTCCACAGCAACTCCAAAGCAAACACCTCTTGTGTCCAGTATGAGCGGCACTCCAAATGCTGCCATATCCACAGAAGAAACAACATTCTCCGAGCGTGAAAGTAACCTAGGGAGCACTTTTGTCCAGACCACTACTACCCGTTCAATAGCACTTGACACTGAATCCAGCACAGCTACTACACCTGGTGTCACCTCCGCAGCAACTTCAAGGCACACACTTCCTGCATTACCTATGAGCGGCACCCCAAATGCTCCCAGCTCTACACAAGAGACAACATTCTCCAAGAGTGTAAGTAACCTAGGCAGCACTTCTGTCCAGATGACTGCTTCCAGTTCAGTACCCCTTGGCACTGAATCCAGCGAACCCACTACACCTGGTGTCACCTCCACAGTGACAACAGAGCACTCACCTGCTGCTGTGTCCAGTAAGAGCGGCACTCCAAATACTGCCACCAGCTCTGCACAAGAGACAACATCCTCCTTGGGTGAAAGTAAACTTGGCAGTACTCCTGGCCAGATGACTGCTACCAGTTCAGTAGCCCTTGGCACTGAATCCAGCACGGCTGCTACACCTGGTGTCACCTCCACAGCAACTCCAAAGCAAACACCTCTTGTGTCCAGTATGAGCGGCACTCCAAATGCTGCCAGATCCACAGAAGAGACAACATTCTACGAGCGTGACAGTAACCTAGGGAGCACTTTTGTCCAGACCGCTGCTACCAGTTCAATAGCACTTGGCACTGAATCCAGCACAGCTACTACATCTGGTGTCACCTCCACAGCAACTCCAGAGCACACACCTCCTGCATCACCTATGAGCGGCACCCCAAATGCTCCCAGCTCTACACAAGAGACAACATTCTCCAAGAGTGTAAATAACCTAGGCAGCACTTCTGTCCAGATGACTGCTTCCAGTTCAGTACCCCTTGGCACTGAATCCAGCGAACCCACTACACCAGGTGTCACCTCCGCAGCGACAACAGAGCACACACCTGCTGTGTCCAGTATGAGCCTCACTCTAAATACTGCCAGTCCTGCACAAGAGACAATATCCTCCTTGGGTGAAAGTAAACTTGGCAGTACTACTGGCCAGATGACTGCTACCAGTTCAGTAGCCCTTGGCACTGAATCCAACGAACTTACTACACCAGGTGTCACCTCCGCAGCGACAACAGAGCACACACCTGCTGCGTCCCATATGAGCGGCACTCTAAATCCTGCCAGCCCTGCACAAGAGACAAGATCCTCCTTGGGTGAAAGTAAACTTGGCAGTACTACTGGCCAGATGACTGCTACCAGTCCAGTAGCCCTTGGCACTGAATCCAGTGAAACCACTACACCTGGTGTCACCTCCACAGCAACTGCAAAGCAAACACCTCTTGTGTCCAGTTTGAGCGGCACTCCAAATGCTGCCAGCTCCACACAAGAGACAACATTCTCCGGGCGTGAAAGTAACCTAGGGAGCACTTTTGTCCTGACCACTACTACCCGTTCAATAGCACTTGACACTGAATCCAGCACAGCTACTACACCTGGTGTCACCTCCGCAGCAACTCCAGAGCACACACCTCCTGCATCACCTATGAGCGGCACCCCAAATGCTCCCAGCTCTACACAAGAGACAACATTCTCCAAGAGTGTAAGTAACCTAGGCAGCACTTTTGTCCAGACCACTACTACCCATTCAATAGCACTTGACACTGAATCCAGCACAGTTACTACACCTGGTGTCACCTCCGCAGCAACTCCAGAGCACACACCTCCTGCATCACCTATGAGCGGCACCCCAAATGCTCCCAGCTCTACACAAGAGACAACATTCTCCAAGAGTGTAAGTAACCTAGGCAGCACTTCTGTCCAGATGACTGCTTCCAGTTCAGTAGCCCTTGGCACTGAATCCAGCGAACCCACTACACCTGGTGTCATCTCCGCAGCGACAACAGAGCACACACCTGTTGTGTCCAGTAAGAGCGGCACTCTAAATACTGCCACCAGCTCTGCACAAGAGACAACATCCTCCTTGGGTGAAAGTAAACTTGGCAGTACTCCTGGGCAGATGACTGCTACCAGTTCAGTAGCCATTGGCACTGAATCCAGCACGGCCGCTACACCTGGTGTCACCTCCACAGCAACTCCAAAGCACACACCTCTTGTGTCCAGTATGAGTGGCACTCCAAATGCTGCCAGCTCCACAGAAGAGACAACATTCTCCGAGCGTGAAAGTAACCTAGGGAGCACTTTTGTCCAGACCACTACTACCCATTCAATAGCACTTGACACTGAATCCAGCACAGTTACTACACCTGGTGTCACCTCCGCAGCAACTCCAGAGCATACACCTCCTGCATCACCTATGAGCGGCACCCCAAATGCTCCCAGCTCTACACAAGAGACAACATTCTCCAAGAGTGTAAGTAACCTAGGCAGCACTTCTGTCCAGATGACTGCTTCCAGTTCACTAGCCCTTGGCACTGAATCCAACGAACTTACTACACCAGGTTTCACCTCCGCAGCGACAACAGAGCACACACCTGCTACGTCCCGTATGAGCGGCACTCTAAATCCTGCCAGCCCCGCACAAGAGACAACATCCTCCTTGGGTGAAAGTAAACTTGGCAGTACTTCTGTCCAGATGACTGCTTCCAGTTCAGTAGCCCTTGGCACTGAATCCAGCATGGCCACTATACCTGGTGTCACCTCCGCAGCGACAACAGAGCACACACCTACAGCGTCCAGTAAGAGCGGCACTCTAAATACTGCCAGCTCTGAACAAGAGACAACTTCCTCCTTGGGTGAAAGTAAACTTGGCAGTACTCCTGGCCAGATGACTGCTACCAGTCCAGTAGCCCTTGGCACTGAATCCAGCACGGCCGCTACACCTGGTGTCACCTCCACAGCAACTCCAAAGCAAACACCTCTTGCGTCCAGTATGAGCGGCACTCCAAATGCTGCCAGATCCACAGAAGAGACAACATTCTCCGAGCGTGAAAGTAACCTAGGGAGCACTTTTGTCCAGACCACTACTACCCATTCAATAGCACTTGACACTGAATCCAGCACAGCTACTACACCTGGTGTCACCTCCGCAGCAACTCCAGAGCACACACCTCCTGCATCACCTATGAGCGGCACCCCAAATGCTCCCAGCTCTACACAAGAGACAACATTCTCCAAGAGTGTAAGTAACCTAGGCAGCACTTCTGTCCAGATGACTGCTTCCAGTTCAGTACCCCTTGGCACTGAATCCAGCGAACCCACTACACCAGGTGTCACCTCCGCAGCGACAACAGAGCACACACCTGCTGTGTCCAGTATGAGCCTCACTCTAAATACTGCCAGCCCTGCACAAGAGACAAGATCCTCCTTGGGTGAAAGTAAACTTGGCAGTACTACTGGCCAGATGACTGCTACCAGTTCAGTAGCCCTTGGCACTGAATCCAGCGAAACCACTACACCTGGTGTCACCTCCGAAGCGACAACAGAGCACTCACCTGCTGCTGTGTCCAGTAAGAGCAGCACTCTAAATACTGCCACCAGCTCTGCACAAGAGACAACATCCTCCTTGGGTGAAAGTAAACTTGGCAGTTCTCCTGGGCAGATGACTGCTACCAATTCAGTAGCCCTTGGCACTGAATCCAGCACGGCCGCTACACCTGGTGTCACCTCCACAGCAACTCCAGAGCACACACCTCCTGCATCACCTATGAGCGGCACCCCAAACGCTCCCAGCTCTACACAAGAGACAACATTCTCCAAGAGTGTAAGTAACCTAGGCAGCACTTCTGTCCAGATGACTGCTTCCAGTTCAGTACCCCTTGGCACTGAATCCAGCGAACCCACTACACCTGGTGTCACCTCCGCAGTGACAACAAAGCACTCACCTGCTGCTGTGTCCAGTAAGAGCGGCACTCTAAATACTGCCACCAGCCCTGCACAAGGGACAACATCCTCCTTGGGTGAAAGTAAACTTGGCAGTACTCCTGGCCAGATGACTGCTACCAGTTCAGTAGCCCTTGGCACTGAATCCAGCACGGCCGCTACACCTGGTGTCACCTCCACAGCAACTCCAAAGCAAACACCTCTTGCATCCAGTATGAGCGGCACTCCAAATGCTGCCAGATCCACAGAAGAGACAACATTCTCCGAGCGTGAAAGTAACCTAGGGAGCACTTTTGTCCAGACCACTACTACCCGTTCAATAGCACTTGACAATGAATCCAGCACAGCTACTACACCTGGTGTCACCTCCACAGCAAGTCCAAAGCACACACCTCTTGTGTCCAGTATGAGCGGCACTCCAAATGCTCCCAGCTCTACACGAGAGACAACATTCTCTAAGGGTGTAAGTAAAGTTGGCAGTCCTTCTTTCCAGATGACTGCTTCCAGTTCACTAGCCCTTGGCACTGAATCCAGCGAACCCACGACACCAGGTGTCACCTCCGCAGCGACAACAGAGTACACACCTGCTGCGTCCAGTATGAGCGGCACTCTAAATACTGCCACCAGCTCTGCACAAGAGACAACATCCTCCAAGGGTGAAAGTAACCCAGGCAATACTAGTGGCCAGACCACTGCCTCCAGTTCAGTATCCCTTGGCACTGAACCCAGCACTGTCGCTACACCTGGTGTTACCTCCACAGCAACTCCAAAGCAAACACCTCTTGCGTCCAGTATGAGCGGCACTCCAAATGCTGCCAGCTCCACACAAGAGACAACATTCTCCGAGCGTGAAAGTAACCTAGGGAGCACTTTTGTCCAGACCACTACTAACCGTTCAATAGCACTTGACACAGAATCTAGCACAGCTACTACACCTGGTGTCACCTCCGCAGCAACTCCAGAGCACACACCTCCTGCATCACCTATGAGTGGCACCCCAAATGCTCCCAGCTCTACACAAGAGACAACATTCTCCAAGAGTGTAAGTAACCTAGGCAGCACTTCTGTCCAGATGACTGCTTCCAGTTCAGTAGCCCTTGGCACTGAATCCAGCGAACACACTACACCAGGTGTCACCTCCGCAGCAACAACAGAGCACAAACCTGCTGTGTCCAGTATGAGCCTCACTCTAAATACTGCCAGCCCTGCACAAGAGACAACATCCTCCTTGGGTGAAAGTAAACTTGGCAGTACTACTGGCCAGATGACTGCTACCAGTTCAGTAGCCCTTGGCACTGAATCCAGCGAACCCACTACACCTGGTGTCACCTCCACAGCGACAACAGAGCACACACCTGTTGTGTCCAGTATGAGCGGCACTCCAAATGCTGCCAGCTCCACACAAGAGACAACATTCTCCGAGCGTGAAAGTAACCTAGGGAGCACTTTTTTCCAGACCACTACTACCAGTTCAATAGCACTTGACACTGAATCCAGCACAGCTATTACACCTGGTGTCACCTCTGCAGCAACTCCAGAGCGCACACCTCCTACATCCCTTATGAGCGGCATCCCAAATGCTCCCAGCTCTACACAAGAGACAACATCCTCCTTGGGTGAAAGTAAACTTGGCAGTACTACTGGCCAGATGCCTGCTACTAGTTCAGTAGCTCTGGGCACTGAATCCAGCGAACCCACTACACCTGGTGTCACCTCCGCAGCGACAACAGAGCACTCACCTGCTGTGCCCAGTAAGAGCGGCACTCTAAATACTGCCACCAGCTCTGCACAAGAGACAACATCCTCCTTGGGTGAAAGTAAACTTGGCAGTACTCCTGGCCAGATGACTGCTACCAGTTCAGTAGCCCTTGGCACTGAATCCAGCACGGCCGCTACACCTGGTGTCACCTCCACAGCAACTCCAAAGCAAACATCTCTTGCGTCCAGTATGAGCGGCACTCCAAATGCTGCCAGCTCCGCACAACAGACAACATTCTCCGAGCGTGAAAGTAACCTAGGGAGCACTTTTGTCCAGACCACTTCTACCCGTTCAATAGCACTTGACACTGAATCCAGCACAGCTACTACACCTGGTGTCACCTCCGCAGCAACTCCAGAGCACACACCTCCTGCATCACCTATGAGCGGCACCCCAAATGCTCCCAGCCCTACACAAGAGACAACATTCTCCAAGAGTGTAAGTAACCTAGGCAGCACTTCTGTCCAGATGACTGCTTCCAGTTCAGTAGCCCTTGGCACTGTATCCAGCATGGGCGCTACACCTGGTGTCACCTCCGCAGGAACTCCAAAGCAAACACCTCTTGCGTCCAGTATGAGCGGCACTCCAAATGCTGCCAGCTCCACACAAGAGACAACATTCTACGAGCGTGACAGTAACCTAGGGAGCACTTTTTTCCAGACCACTACTACCAGTTCAATAGCACTTGACACTGAATCCAGCACAGCTATTACACCTGGTGTCACCTCTGCAGCAACTCCAGAGCGCACACCTCCTACATCCCTTATGAGCGGCATCCCAAATGCTCCCAGCTCTACACAAGAGACAACATCCTCCTTGGGTGAAAGTAAACTTGGCAGTACTACTGGCCAGATGCCTGCTACTAGTTCAGTAGCCCTTGGCACTGAATCCAACGAACTTACTACACCAGGTGTCACCTCCGCAGCTACAACAGAGCACACACTTGCTGCGTCCCGTATGAGCGGCACTCTAAATACTGCCACCAGCTCTGCACAAGAGACAACATCCTCCAAGGGTGAAAGTAACCCAGGCAATACTAGTGGCCAGACCACTGCCTCCAGTTCAGTATCCCTTGGCACTGAACCCAGCACTGTCGCTACACCTGGTGTTACCTCCACAGCAACTCCAAAGCAAACACCTCTTGCGTCCAGTATGAGCGGCACTCCAAATGCTGCCAGCTCCACACAAGAGACAACATTCTCCGAGCGTGAAAGTAACCTAGGGAGCACTTTTGTCCAGACCACTACTAACCGTTCAATAGCACTTGACACAGAATCTAGCACAGCTACTACACCTGGTGTCACCTCCGCAGCAACTCCAGAGCACACACCTCCTGCATCACCTATGAGTGGCACCCCAAATGCTCCCAGCTCTACACAAGAGACAACATTCTCCAAGAGTGTAAGTAACCTAGGCAGCACTTCTGTCCAGATGACTGCTTCCAGTTCAGTAGCCCTTGGCACTGAATCCAGCGAACACTACTACCCCACGTGTCACCTCCGCAGCGACAACAGAGCACACACCTGCTGCGTCCCGTATGAGCGGCACTCTAAATACTGCCACCAGCTCTGCACAAGAGACAACATCCTCCTTGGGTGAAAGTAAACTTGGCAGTACTCCTGGCCAGATGACTGCTACCCGTTCAGTAGCCCTTGGCACTGAATCCAGCACGGCCGCTACACCTGGTGTCACCTCCGCAGCGACAACAGAGTACACACCTGCTGCGTCCCTTATGAGCGGCACTCTAAATACTGCCACCAGCTCTGCACAAGAGACAACATCCTCCTTGGGTGAAAGTAAACTTGGCAGTACTCCTGGCCAGATGACTGCTACCCGTTCAGTAGCCCTTGGCACTGAATCCAGCACAGCTACTACACCTGGTGTCACCTCCGCAGCAACTCCAGAGCACACACCTCCTGCATCACCTATGAGCGGCACCCCAAATGCTCCCAGCTCTACACAAGAGACAACATTCTCCAAGAGTGTAAGTAACCTAGGCAGCACTTCTGTCCAGACCACTACTACCCGTTCAGTAGCCCTTGGCACTGAATCCAGCGAACACACTACACCAGGTGTCACCTCCGCAGCAACAACAGAGCACAAACCTGCTGTGTCCAGTATGAGCCTCACTCTAAATACTGCCAGCCCTGCACAAGAGACAACATCCTCCTTGGGTGAAAGTAAACTTGCCAGTACTACTGGCCAGATGACTGCTACCAGTTCAGTAGCCCTTGGCACTGAATCCAGCGAACCCACTACACCTGGTGTCACCTCCACAGCGACAACAGAGCACACACCTGTTGTGTCCAGTATGAGCGGCACTCCAAATGCTGCCAGCTCCACACAAGAGACAACATTCTCCGAGCGTGAAAGTAACCTAGGGAGCACTTTTTTCCAGACCACTACTACCACTTCAATAGCACTTGACACTGAATCCAGCACAGCTATTACACCTGGTGTCACCTCTGCAGCAACTCCAGAGCGCACACCTCCTACATCCCTTATGAGCGGCATCCCAAATGCTCCCAGCTCTACACAAGAGACAACATCCTCCTTGGGTGAAAGTAAACTTGGCAGTACTACTGGCCAGATGCCTGCTACTAGTTCAGTAGCTCTGGGCACTGAATCCAGCGAACCCACTACACCTGGTGTCACCTCCGCAGCGACAACAGAGCACTCACCTGCTGCGTCCCTTATGAGCGGCACTCTAAATACTGCCACCAGCTCTGCACAAGAGACAACATCCTCCTTGGGTGAAAGTAAACTTGGCAGTACTCCTGGCCAGATGACTGCTACCCGTTCAGTAGCCCTTGGCACTGAATCCAGCACAGCTACTACACCTGGTGTCACCTCCGCAGCAACTCCAGAGCACACACCTCCTGCATCACCTATGAGCGGCACCCCAAATGCTCCCAGCTCTACACAAGAGACAACATTCTCCAAGAGTGTAAGTAACCTAGGCAGCACTTCTGTCCAGACCACTACTACCCGTTCAGTAGCCCTTGGCACTGAATCCAGCGAACACACTACACCAGGTGTCACCTCCGCAGCAACAACAGAGCACAAACCTGCTGTGTCCAGTATGAGCCTCACTCTAAATACTGCCAGCCCTGCACAAGAGACAACATCCTCCTTGGGTGAAAGTAAACTTGGCAGTACTCCTGGCCAGATGACTGCTACCCGTTCAGTAGCCCTTGGCACTGAATCCAGCACAGCTACTACACCTGGTGTCACCTCCGCAGCAACTCCAGAGCACACACCTCCTGCATCACCTATGAGCGGCACCCCAAATGCTCCCAGCTCTACACAAGAGACAACATTCTCCAAGAGTGTAAGTAACCTAGGCAGCACTTCTGTCCAGACCACTACTACCCGTTCAGTAGCCCTTGGCACTGAATCCAGCGAACCCACTACACCTGGTGTCACCTCCGCAGCGACAACAGAGCACTCACCTGCTGTGCCCAGTAAGAGCGGCACTCTAAATACTGCCACCAGCTCTGCACAAGAGACAACATCCTCCTTGGGTGAAAGTAAACTTGGCAGTACTCCTGGCCAGATGACTGCTACCAGTTCAGTAGCCCTTGGCACTGAATCCAGCACGGCCGCTACACCTGGTGTCACCTCCACAGCAACTCCAAAGCAAACATCTCTTGCGTCCAGTATGAGCGGCACTCCAAATGCTGCCAGCTCCGCACAACAGACAACATTCTCCGAGCGTGAAAGTAACCTAGGGAGCACTTTTGTCCAGACCACTACTACCCGTTCAATAGCACTTGACACTGAATCCAGCACAGCTACTACACCTGGTGTCACCTCCGCAGCAACTCCAGAGCACACACCTCCTGCATCACCTATGAGCGGCACCCCAAATGCTCCCAGCCCTACACAAGAGACAACATTCTCCAAGAGTGTAAGTAACCTAGGCAGCACTTCTGTCCAGATGACTGCTTCCAGTTCAGTAGCCCTTGGCACTGTATCCAGCATGGGCGCTACACCTGGTGTCACCTCCGCAGGAACTCCAAAGCAAACACCTCTTGCGTCCAGTATGAGCGGCACTCCAAATGCTGCCAGCTCCACACAAGAGACAACATTCTACGAGCGTGACAGTAACCTAGGGAGCACTTTTGTCCAGACCGCTGCTACCAGTTCAATAGCACTTGGCACTGAATCCAGCACAGCTACTACCCCTGGTATCACCTCCGCAGCAACTCCAGAGCACACACCTCCTGCATCGCCTATGAGCGGCACCCCAAATGCTCCCAGCTCTACACAAGAGACAACATTCTCCAAGGGTGTAAGTAAACTTGGCAGTACTAGTGGCCAGATGACTGCTACCAGTTTAGTAGCCCTTGGTACTGAATCCAGCACAGCCGCTACACCTGGTGTAGTCTCTGAAGCAACTGTAGAGAATACAGCTCCAGGGTCCAGTATGAGCGGCACTCCAAATGCTGCCAGCCCTGCACAGGGGACAACATCCTCCGAGAGTGAAAGTAACCTAGGCAGCACTCCCGGGGAAAGGATTGCTACCAGTTCACTATCCCTTGGCACTGAATCCAGCACAGCTGCTACACCTGATGTTGCCTCCGCAGGAACAGCAGAACACACACCTCCTGCATCCAGTATGAGCAGGACTCTAAATACTGCTAGTCCTACACAGGAGACAACATTCTCCTTGGGTGGAGGTAACCTAGTCAGCACTTCTGTCCAGATAACTGCTACCAATTCAGTATCCCTTGGCACTCAACCCAGCACAGCTGCTACACCTGGTGTAGTCTCTGCATCAACTTCAGTGCGCACACCTCCTGCGTCCAGTATGAGCAGCACTCCAAATGCTGCCAGCTCTGCACAAGAGACAGCATTCTCCGAGAGTGAAAGTAACTTAGGCAGCAGTACTGGGGAAAGGATTGCTACCAGTTCACTATCCCTTGGCACTGAATCCAGCACTGTCGCTATAACTGGTGTAGTCTCCGCAGCACCTCCAGAGCACACACCTCCTGGGTCCAGTATGAGCGGCACTCCAAATGCTGCCAGCTCCACACAAGAGACAACAACATCCTCCAAGAGTGAAAGTAACCTAGGCAGCACTACTCGCCAGACCACTGCCTCCAGTTCACTATCCTTTGGCACTGAATCCAGCAGGGCCGCTACACCTGGTGTAGTGTCCTCAGCAACTCCAAAGCAAACAGCTGCTGCATCCATTTCGAGTAGCACACTGAATGCATCCGGTCCTACGCAACTGAGAACATCCTCCCAAGGTGCAAGTAACCTAGTCAGCCCCCGTGTACAGACGTCTCCTACTGGTGGGCAGATGTCTCCTTCTAGTGAAACGTCCACCACCAAAAAGCGTCATGAATGTTGTGAGTAGATTAACTCTTTTGTTCTCTCTCTTTCTCTTTTTATAGATAGATAGATAGATAGATAGATAGATAGATAGAGCTATGTGATTGCTTCTCATAGAACCTTCCATATCATAACTTAGGCTCTACACAGAAGGCCTTTGAGGTAGCCTCCATGCATTGAACGAATGTGTGAAGAGGTCATGCAGCCATGCAGGTTAGGCTTGCCCCCTCGTGCCAACGTGTGTAGTGGCCACATTCTCCAATAGCCCACCGTTCCGGCTCACACACAAAGGGCTATACATACATACTGATGTATGCAGTCAGAGCTCCTCTACAGGAGGGGATTCCTGTTCCAATTAGGGCTTTCCCCCATGTGCAAGAGCTCTATGCACGTACATCAGTATGTACGAAGAGCCCCTCTCCACACTGGGCAAAGGCAGAGATGGCATGGGGGGCAAGGCCACTGCACATATCGATGGTTGAGGTGAGGGGCTGTAGCTGCTGTACACACCAGTGGTGAGGGGTGTGTGGCTAGTTCACGTAGCCTTGGAACCCCCTGACATGTTCTTTCAATGCAGGAGGGTATTCATCTGAAGCCCCCCTTCTGTGTAACACTGTCGTAAGGATGTTGAAGGAAAGGAGAGATGCAGGCCACCTTCTTATGTGGCCATGGTTTAGCTTTGCAGAGAGTGGCCTCCCTGTCCTCTTCCGTTTAAAAAGCAGGAGGGCATTATGTTAAGATATGGCTTTCCTTCTTGGCTTTGTATAATGGTTAAAAGGATAGTTAATTTATCATAGACAATCACAAAATCCTCTTCATTCCAATAAGGTGTGAAACATAATGCTGAGAAATACACTGGAAAAATGCCGTTATGGAATTTGTGGAATTTATTTATGTGAAGACTTTTTTTTCCTAAGCAAAGTAAACTGTGTAGGAAAGTAATAACGCTGAAATTTACCATTATGACTTGATATGCTTTTTTGAAGTGGGAAAATTATGGGAATTTCCCATAATGTAAACCCAGAAAAGTAACAGATTACTTTTTACATAACATTGATTTATTTATGTGGGTAATTATTTGCAGAGTTTTGGAAATCCATCAGCTGCATCACTGACATCAATTGTGTGTTATTATTATTTTTGTAGTGATAGATGCTTTCTACATTCAGCTGGAGAAGGTAACCAGCCAAGCGATACAATTCCACTGGATTTTTCGGAGTGAGAGAAGGGACAGTCCTTATACAGTGTCTCTAGTGGCAGACAACAGAGTTATGAATGAAACAGTCACAAACAACACAAGAATGGTGTTTGAAAACCTTTCTCCAGGTTATTGGTATAAGCTATCTGTGGATGTGTGGAGTTGTGGAATGAAGAACAGTTCTTCAGTGAGGGTTCGGACAGGTATTATCTCAATCATCCATCTACATTTGCCTTCTCATAGTCACACGTGCCAAATAATATGCTGGTATATATTGCTCAGTCCTAGCCTTCATTCAGTTCCGTGTCCCAGACAGGATGGCAAAAATGAAATAAGGGAATTCATCTTTAACCATTTTTTCTGATGCAGCAGGTGGTGGAAAGAAGAGGTGGGAGATGGCTCATGTGGGGGGCAGGGCCAACTCAGGGTCCTTCCCATTGATTGATTGATTGATTGATTATATATTTTTTAATATCTGCCCAATAACAAAAGATATCTGGGGAGATTACTAAGCTAACAATAATAAACTGCACAAGGGGAAAAATACAATAATAAACTGCACAAGGGAAAAAATACAATGTAAAACATACAAAAGCTGCTTTGAAATCTAAGATTCCTGGGAGAAGTGAAATATCTTCGGTTGATGCCGAAAAGATGACAGTGTAGAGATAACATTTTGCCTGGCACCAAAAAGATAAATATGTTAAAAGAGAAAAGATCTGCCAGGCTTAAAAAGGTAACAAAACTGCTCCCCACACCTCCCACCAGAGCCAGATATACATTGTTCCACCTGTGGCTACTGCTGCCTGCCTCCTCCTCCTTACAGCTCAGTTACCTTTCTCTCTCTCATTCTCTCGCTCTCTCTTTTTTCCACTGCGTATTCAGGAGCAGCGCAGGTGATCTTGCCCATCAAAGCTGCACTCTGGGGGTCCTCCCTCAGAGCAAGGCATTGTGGGTGCGGTGCTGTGAGAGTGGCGAAAACTGTTTAAAGTAAGCTTGACCTTTAAAATTACTCCAAAGTTTAAAGTAACTTTAAACAGTATTTGCTGCTGCTGCAATAAAACAGAAGTGGTGCAGGCAGCCTCTGGGGCCACCTTGCCCACAATGCCTCACTCCGAGGAAGGCCCAATTCCTCAGTGCCCTGCTGGAGTCCCACTGGCTGCTTTGCTTCTGAGACGAATGCCACAGCAGCAAGCGGCAGCAGTCAGGGAGACAGGCAGGTGGCAGCAGCAGGAGCAGCTGGCCAGCCGGTGAAACACACTGCAGTGTGTGTTGGTGGTGTTAGTTAGCCCTGTGGGTGACAGAAGGCAGGTATAATTTGCACCCCCCTCTGGATCTACCCTCCGAGCCATGTGGCTCAGGTGGTTCATGGGAGGGCCGGCCCTGCTTCATGCCCTGGCCTGCATGAATCGGCAGGGCTTTGGAAGTGGCAAAGGATCCAATGCTTCACCCCAGCCGCCCCGCCCCCCCAACAACCCCACTTCGGATTGCTCAGTTAACAGTTTTCGATGATGACGACAACGACAACAACAGTTACCTGTAGTCTTGGGCTAAATGGTTCTCTGGTTCCTTTATAGAAGCCACAGCTTATAATGGAATAGTCAGGATTACAAACGAAAACTACAAACCTCAATACAGAAACCAATCAAGTACCGAGTTTCAGGATTTTCAGAAGAACTTCACAGAGGAGGTACTGCATTTTAACAGTGAAAACTAATTAGCTAAAAAACATTGGGCGGGCCCTAACCCAAGTTCCAGGGAATTCGATGAAACAGATTGAAGGATGAACTTAATGCTCCTTTAGAAACCAGTGGGGGCTTAACATGGTTTAGTTTAGCTGGGCCATGCCCGTATCTTCTGCACACTGTCACTGGCCCGGCCCTTCCCCTCAGCGGAGTGGCGTAGGCCCTTTTATCCATAGCTGTGCCATGAAATTGGCTTCCCTGAATTGTCCTGCAGATGTCAGCCTTTTCTGGGCAGGCTCTTCTGCGCAAGTGTAATAGCGTGAAGGCGGGGCGGGGCCTTGTCTGCTAGGCCTGCCATTGCGGTCATGCCCCCTGCTGGCTGACTCCATCCCCTGTCGTCCTTCCAAATCACAGAGAGAACCTACATGTATACAGCAGGCTCCCCTTTATAGACTTCAGCCCCAATGTGTGTGTGTGAGGGGGGGGGCAGAGGCAGCAGGGGATGTGGTGTAGGGCCAGCAGGTACGGCCTTGCAAATTTGTGGAGAATGCTGGAAAAGGACTTCGTTCTAAAACAGGCCTGTGGCTCACGCTGGCTCAGCTTGTCTGAGCGTGGAAAGCTAAGCAGGCTCAGGCCTGGTGATTACTTGGATGGGAGACCCCTCCTCTATGTTTAGCTTTATTACACAGATACAGTAATACCTTGGATTGCAAGTAACTTGGTTTGAGAGCGTTTTGCAAGACAAGCAAATTTTTAAATATTTATTTATTTATTTATTTTTACTTGATATACAAGCGCCGTCTTGCAAGGGTAATTAAATTAAAATTAAGGGCTTAAATTAAAAATCTCTGTACAAATTTTTTTGGGGGGGATTTCGTTTTGATATAAGAGTGTTTTGGATTACAAGCACGTTTCCGGAACGAATTATGCTCTCAATCCAAGGCATGACTGTAGAACAATTATATGGGCTGTATTCAGAATAGATCAGCATTTAATTGTTTAAATCTAAGGGGAAAGCAAAAGGGTGGAAAGACAGAGAGAAATATTTATTTATTTATTCATTTATTATATTTATGAATCGCCCATCTGGCCAGACATCCGGCCACTCTGAGCGATGTACAATCCAATAAAATACAAGGGGGGGGGAACACACACACACACACACACACACAGTATAAAACACAGTGAAAAACAGAACAAAACTTAAAAATCCTAACCCACCCCACATTCCCGCCTGAAAAGCCAAATAGGATGGCATGTGAGAAAGACAAGAGGGAGAAAGGCGATGCAGAGGCCAAATACGCAGAGGGAGAGCAGTAGGTGCCAAATAGAGAACGTGCTGGCTGGGCCAAATTGGGGGTAGAGGGGGAGCCTGGATGGAACCCGCATATTGCCTGGTATAAGGGAGGGAACATGCTTGAGAATAAAAGAGGGAGAGAAGGGGAGAGATCAGAATGAGTGAAGGTAAGAGGATGTTAGAGCACAACAGATATCTCTCCCAGGCAAGGAACCAAAGGGCCTCCCTCTTCCTCTGGGGCAGGGGTCTTCAAACTACGGCCCGTGGGCCGGATCCAGCCCAGCGTTCCCTTCCATCCGGCCTGGCTCCATAGGCCCGAACTGGGCCCGCCCGGGCTCTCAGCTGCCCGAACGGGCTTGCCATTTTTTTCCGCTCTCCCCGGAGAGCCAGCTGCGCGGGCTGCGCCGCCCACGCTGGTCCCGTCGCGTCATTTCCGGCGTGGCGGAAGTGACGCGCGGGACCCTGCTCCGTCGCGCTGGACCCCCGCGCTGTTTTTGAACAGAGCGCGGGAGCGCAGCAGAATGCCGTGGATCCGGTGGTGGTGGTGGCAGCAGGGCGGCGGCAGCGGCAGTGACGACGGTGGCGGGACTTTGGCGGCGGGGGCGGGGCTTCGGCGGCAGCAACAGCGGCGACGGGGCTTTGGCGGGGACAGCGGCGACGGGGCTTCGGCGGCGACGGCGGCGACGGGGCTTCATCAGCGGCGGTGGGGGCAGGTACAGCGGAGGGGGTGGCGGGGTGGGTCTGGCGGTGGCAGTGGGGGTCCTGGGGGTGCTTTGGTGGCAGGAGGCGACGGCGCAGCGGGGCTTTGGCGGCAGCGGGTGCAAGAACAGCGGCGGCGGGGGGGGGTGGCGGGGTGGGTCTGGCGGCGACGGGGGGATCCTGGGGGGGCAGGGGGCTTTAGCGGCAGGGGGGCTATAGTTCGGCCCCCCAACAGTCTGAGGGACAATGAACGGCCCCCTGTTTAAAAAGTTTGAAGACCCCTGGGGGATGCTGATTCTGGGGAATGCTGTTCCTTAATGGTGCCAGGCTACCGGGCTACTGGGGTGTCTGCATTGGGGCAAACTGTGACCACCGAAGCCTGCAACTCCCTTTCATCATGTGCATTTTAAAGCTTTTGGTTGGAAGATTCAAGGAGGAATCCAAGCCTAGGCGTGGCCCCCTGGAACATGGCTTAGAGCCAGCCCTGAATCTTAATGAAGTCATCTGTGTTCTTTGCTATTGAAATTGGCAGCTATGTAGAAAAAAGTCCTGGTAAAGGTCCAAAATTTATCAGAAGAGGCGATCAATAAACGGTTTTGAACATTATATAAAACTAATTTAGGGGAAGTGAAAACAGAGAATAAAACTGCAATCTTGCCAATTTTTACAGATTAAAAAACAGCTGTCACCTAAATTCAGAGAATTAATAGATTCTGGGGAAATGCGTATAACAGTCACTGAGATTAGAAATGGCAGTGTGATTGTGGCCTTCATCATTGAGATGGCTCTGAACAAAAATGTGACACTTGCTGAGGTTGAACATGCTGTTACTGAAGGCTTAAACCAAAGCAGGATCCTGGACGTGGACCCCACTAGTATTTCTATAAAAGGTATGTTTTTTTCCTTTTATCTCAGAGTCAGTTTATGCATAATGTAACCAGGTCAGATGTACCAGGGAGGGCTACACTGCCTTCCAGTCCCAGCATGCTTCACAGTTGATCTGTGAACGTGGAGAACCCTGCAGAGATTCACAGCAGCAGCAGCCAGCATCGTCCCCATCGCCCTCTCAGTATCACTAGCACCGAGTTCACTACGTAGCCCCGGAGAGTATTAGACTGGTTGCCAGCCCTAGCAAGGAGCAGAATAATTAACTTGCCAGCAGCTAGGCTGGAGGTGCTGGGAGAAGGGTCAGTTGGACTAAAATCATGCCCATAGTTCTGCTTCCCAGAACAAGCCACCAAATTTGAACCTCTCCTGACATTTTTAAAGGCCACCTCTGTAGGTCAAACTAGATGACGTGTAAAATGCATGAATGCATTCCGTGCATCCATTTTCGAGTATCCTTAATGCCCAGCCTCCACACTCATGCATTCCATGCATTCTCTAGTTTGGCCCTGTGCTGTGATATGCTAATCACATGCTACCAAAGATTTGGCTGGTAGTTCAAATCAAGTTGCGGCATTCAGGCACTAATTTAAATTGTTTCTGATTTCCCTAGTCGACAAGGTATAGTTGTCTGTTGTATGTGCCATTGTGCCAAGAATGCATGGATCATTTTGTCCGTACACTTTGTAAACCTTATGCTCAGCCCATTGCTTTCCTTGGTCCGTTGCTTTCTCCACCCTGTGCCTGTACTCAGTACTGTGTCATTCATTACTACCTCTCTTTCCCTCAAGCGTCTTCATTCTTCACCCAACTAAAACAGTTACTGCTTTTGACTCCATTGCATACTCTTTCCCATGGTTAGCCCTCTTCATAATCAGTTTCCCACCTTCCTCGTCCATCCTTGCCTAACATTCCTGTCTTTTTTTTTTTTTTAAACTTTCTACAAATACTACACAGTTCCTCCCATCTTTCTGGCAATCTGTTTCCTTTTCTCATTGTCTTCTATTTTTCTTAATTCTTTGTCCTCTTGGCCATTTGTTTCTCAGTCCCCTACCTATTCTGCATATATTTCAGGTGACACTTTCCCAGCCCACTGCCTGTTCTGCCTCTCCCATTAGCCACTTGGCTTCTTGGTACCCCGTCCCATTGAGCTTCCCATCCCTCTGTTTGCTTGGCTGGGCTGCACACCCCTCCTGTCCCTAGTCCTTGTGTGGCTTGCCCTGAGCAAAATTCCACATCCCTCATAGAGGCTGCCCTATGTTTCAAAGTTATATTACTGACACATTTCCCAGTGAGCAATTAGAATGTTTCTTCACATTTCATGATGTCACAGCAACTCAGCCAATAAAAGCCCTTGTTGTGTAATATTGGCATATGTAGTTGCTCATGTGTCTCTGTACTCATTTTGTTATTCTTTTATTTGACTCCATTATAGCAATCTCTGTCTGTCAGTCAGGCTACAATGGCTGTTCTAAAAATGCCTCCTGCACTGAAAAAAACACAACATATGCATGCCAATGTAAGCCAGGATTTGAGGATCAGAGCCCCCTAGTGCCTGGAAGACAATGCAAGGGTAAGAAGAAATTTAAAGTAAACACTTAAATAAATACAATGTAAATGGCAAAGGTGCGGAAAGTGATAGCTACTGAACTTCCTCAGCTGAATGGTGAAGTGATGTGGGAAGCACAATTTTCCTGCTGTTGTGCTGAAGAGGGAACTAAATTTTGTCCTGCACCCAGGGTTATTGTAGTCTTGTATCCTCATTAGGCTGTAATACTGCTGACAGCCTGCATATGTGTAAGTCATCCTACTGATTTCAATAAGAAGTCCCAGCAAATACCAATAACCCATCCAGCAATCATGAGTGATTTTTCTAAGTTTAATGGAAAAAACCCCAGCCACCTCATAAAGTAAATTAAGTGCCAAACCCACCAAATCCCCAAAGCATAATTGAACATTGACACCCATTTTCACAGTGGGGAAAAGGACCTGCTAATGTGTGAGATCATTTTCAGTATTTTGTTAGTCCAGAGTGGCAACTGTTTTGAAACCCCTCGAAGGACTATGACCACATCTCTTTTGCATTACAGAAATGAATGCAATGCCTTATTCATCAAGCACACATCCCGAGAGAGGACAGACCTCCCCTACTGGCATGGGTGATATCACCACTGAGTCTAGCTATGCTGCTACACCTTATGTTGCCTTCAAAACACATTCCACGCTGGCTTGGAGCACCACTCCGACTGCCGCCAGCCTGACTAACAACCGAGCCTCCGCTGAAGGTACAAGCATGCCGGGCAGCAGTAGCTCTACAGAACCAGGCATGAACGTTACTGAGACTACCACCAGCGCTGCTGCAGCTGTCTCTACAACTCCCAAGTCTCTGCACAATGAGGGATCTGCAATCTCTTCAGCAGGCGATCTGGAGGGATTTTCTTCTTCTGTGTTGCCTTCTTCCTCTATACCACCTGGGAGCACGGCATCCACTAGCATCCAGCCCCTTAGTCAGCTGACCACCATGGAGCCGCTGCCTTCAGGAACAGCTCCAGGAATCTCAGCTGCAAGTCCATTTCCCTCCACAACAGAGACTCGTTCTACAACCAACAGCACCGAGGCCCTGGGCAGAACGAAGGGTCCACCTGTCTCTACACTCTCAGGCTCAGAGTCCAGTGCCTCTGTAACAGCTTCACTGAGCACGTTTTCCACGAGCAGGGTGACCTCTGCTACCAGCATGGGTGTCAGCACCACTGAACTCAACAAGACATCTACGTCCCATGTCCCCTCCAAGCCACCTTCAACAGGGACACCTTTTGTTTCATTTTGGAGCAGCATTCCGAATGCAGGAACATCTCCAGAGATCTCAGCTACAAGTCCATTTCCCACTGCAATGGCAACCCACTCCGCTGCCACCAGCACAAAATCTACAAGTCCACTCCCTTCTGCAATGGTGAGCCACTATACCACCACAAATACAAAATCACTGGGCACCATGTCTACCTTAGGCCTGGAGTCCAGCACCTCTGTAACAGCTTCATTGACCATGTCTTCTGTGAGTAAGGAGAGCTCTGCTACCAGCCTGGGTGCCATCATCACCAAATCTAGTATGAACTCTACACCTCGAGTCCCATCTGAATCACCTCCAGTGGGGTCACCTTCTGCGTCAGTTTGGAGCAGCAGTCCAAATGAAGCCAGCTCAACCCCTGACAGAGCATCCTCCATAGGTGCAAGTATGCCCAGTAAGAATGATATGAATGAATCCTGAAATAAATAAAATGTAAATGGCTACGGGTGAGGAAAGTGGTAACTACACTAGCCTTCCTTGATTCAATGGTGAAGTGATGCGGGAAGCACAATTTTCTGTTGTGCCAAAGAAGGAACTAAATTTTGTCCTGCACCCAGTGTTATTGTAGTCTTATATCTTCATCAGGCTGTAATACTGCATGTGTGTAAGTCATCCTACTGATTTCAATGGGAATTCCCAGCAAATACCAATAACCCATCTAGTCTCTGACTATATCTGTAAAAGCTCTAATTCCCAGCCCATTTATTCTGCAACCATACTTTTAGCTTCCATAAACCTATTCCAAAACAAGTGCTTTGAGGATCTGTAGTGAAAGAGGGTGAAGATGTCTCTTTGTGTATTCCAACTGAAGAGTGCAAGGAGTCTTTTATAATCAGGGCAGTTTGAAGATTGGTAGGGGGTGCAGGGGTGCACTTTACAATTTTGGACCCCACTGGAATATTATGACTACTTCTCTCCTTCACATTAAAGTGATAACTGAAATGTCTTATGTGTTTCACACGAATGTAACAGGTGATTAAAAACACTTTCCCCTCTCTTCTAGGCACAAATAAATGTAATGAGAATAATACCTGTTCCTATTTGGCTTCATGTCATAACACCATCGGTGGTTATACATGTCAATGTTACCCAGGCATAACAGATTTGAATCTAACAAATCCTGGAAGACTGTGTCAAGGTGAATAAATATGATCTCCCCAGTGATTTGGTAATTGAAATGATATAGCTGTGCTGTTAATGAAATAATTAAGTATTATCTAACCCGATCTTATTGGATCTGCCAAGGCTTAAGCTGCACTATTGCTCATAGGATGCACATATGTACATCTCACTGATATGAGAAACCAATTTGGCAGCCATTACTCCTTTTTAGAATGGAATACTCATTCTACTCCTCAGCTGAGTTCCTCTAGTAGCAGTGGCTCAGTCTAAGTGCATTACATTTATATGAGTAGAGTAAATTGCACTGGAGTGCACAGTGAGGCTATTCTTCAGCTTTCAATAGATGGAGCCTTCTCTATATTTAATTTTAGTTTAAGGAAGGTTCATTTTACAGAAACTGCAACCCTGGTGTTGACCTCCCAACTGCCAGATCAATGGAATGAGATAGCTGCAAAGGCCTACTCCCTGGCTAGATCCTTGCATTGCTTCTGAGCCACTAGCAGTAGTTGTAAAGTGTTTGTGGTGTGCTAGTTGTGAAGAGGTCCCAACAGCCTGTAGCCCCTTTCACACATTTCTCACATGAAAGGGGCTCCACGTGTTGAAGAGACAGCAGCCTTGGACATTACATGGCTTCCCCACCTCCAGTGTTCATGCTTGGAGTATGGACATCTGCCAAAGGAAAGCCTATGCTTGTAGTGGTCTATGTGCTTCAGTATCACTTTTCAGATGTCAGCGCTCAACATGTGGACATCAGGGGTGGGGAAGCCATGTGACATCAGGAATGATGCCAGTGGCGCAGCCCTACTCCCGCTTCAGTGTCTGGAGCAGCTTTGCGTGAGTGATGTGTGAAGGTGGCTATAATCATAGACTTTTGATGCCAGTACAAACCATTGTAAATGTGGGTTTGGAATTGGATCACATGCTAAACACATATTCCTGTGAGTGGTTATGCCTCTGAACATAACCTGATCATCATGGATAGAGATGTGATGCATACAGCAATTTCACATGGGTTTCCAGTGGCCACAAGAAACATCCCTATTAACTGTAACAATTTTCAGAGGCGTAGCCATGTTAGCAATAACAACAGTCTGGTGGCAGTTTTGTTAGTCTTCAAGGTGCCACAGGATACTTCGTTGTTATTCCTAAACTGCTATCTCATGAAATGGGCATATCTGGGACTGAAATTAGAATATGAGATGAATCTCCTTTTTATATCAGACCGAAAGCACAAGATCCATCTGGCTCTGCTGCATTTTTAAAATTTTAAATTTAAGGTTCACATACTGTGGCTGTTCAACAGGAGGAGGAATTTTATCTTTTACAGATCTGCTGGTTAATTTAGTTTTGTGTTTATCTTACAGAACCCATCCTGTGTTTCAACCAGTCTGATTTATGCTCACAGACCACTAAGTGCCTTGACTCACAATATTTCATCTGTTCAAGTATGTTGTAAATATTTATTATCAATTTCTTCGGCATTATAAAATCAGATTGGAAAATAGTTAAAAGAGTTGCCTCAAAACCTAACTGAAAATGACTTTCTGTAGAGCAGAGATTGGGAACTTCTTCTGGGTGGAGGGCCAGATGAGCCCCCACCCAGCCCTCCATGGGCTGATTGACATCAGGGGGGGGAAGCAATTGGTTCACTTAGCACCAATTCGGAGGGTGAGTGGTGCTCTAAGTATGGGGAATCTGCACTTCTCTCTGATCTGTGATCAGTGATAACAGCAGGAATTCCTCTTCCCACCTCTTCTCCCTGTCTCCTCCCAAGCCCCTGGTGGCTTCCAGGGGGTGGAGTTTGGGGAAGGGGCGGGGCCCATGGAGGGAGCCCAATCCTCTGCAGGCCAGATTAGGCCCATGGGCCAAAGGTTCCCCATCCCTGCTGTAGGGGTTGGGTGCTCTTGTGCCAGTTTTTATAATAATATATACTGGGTTCTTTTTTTAGTATATTCAGAGCTTTTTTTCTGGTGGAACTCACCGGAACTGAGTTCCAGCACCTTTTCTTCTATTAATTGCATTACAATTTAATCGCCATCTACTCCTGAGGAAATGTAATCCAAGAGTTCCGGTACCCTTTTCTCCAGAAAAAAAGCACTGAGTATATTAATATCAATAAGGCGCTGAAGAGTAACCAAAACTTATTTCTTTCTGTGACACAGTGGGGGACAGGAGCACATGTTCCCCATGTGACAGAGAGCCACATGGGGAACAAAAGCACAATCACCACATGAACACTGACATTATATTTTTACATACACTGGCTAGCTACGGTATATTTTATATGTCTGGACAACTGTAACGTATAGAATGTACAACCTGAGAAGAATCACAGAAGATGAACAGCTCTGTACAAGGGAGACATTAACAAAATTGCATTGATTGAGTCCTTATAGTGAAGTGGACAAAGTAATTAAAATAAAAGCTTTTAAAAAGTCACACGTTGGTCAGAAATAACAGTCAATCAAATTTATCTTTGTGCATGATGACATTTCAGATAAAGTGTAAGTTTTTGAGGACAAAGGTTATAGCAGGAATGGATGACAAGCAAAGCATAAATTATAGGACCCTTTATTTTTCGTTAAGTTTAGGAACTTCTATTGTAGTGAATTAATAGCGAGATATGAGGAATTGGTTCTAAGGAGAGACTGATTGAGATGTTAATTTTGTTGCATTTCTTTTCAGGCAAACAAGCATTTCTTTGCAGCATTAAATTCAAAAACTGGACATTTATATCTCCGGATCTTTATAACCCAGAAAGTGAGAACTATATGGATATATCTGACAGAATAAAACAAACGGTGAGTTGTACACGTAAGAGGACTTTGTAAAAGACTGCTGAAACATTGACTGGGTTCGCACAACATGCTAAGTCTCACTAGGTTAATTGCTACTGAGTCTTAGTGTGTTGTGTGAACCCGGGAAGACTGGGTGGTTAAGGAGAGTCTCCTTAACCACCCTGCTAAGCCATGGCTTGTTCTAGGGTTCTTACAAGCCAAAAAGGCACAGAGCCCCTTGGCCAGAGCGGCAAACAAGGGCTGCCGCTCTGGCCAAGAGTCTCTGCCTAATGACAGCTGGCCAAGTGCCCAAGCAGCACTTGGCGCTGCTGTCATCGGCTTCCCCTTGCACTGCTGCTGATGCATATGCATATATGTTTTAATAATAATAATACATTTTAAGAATACGTTTTAAAGATAATACATTTTAATAACAACAACAACAACAACAACAACAACAACAACAGATAATGGTCGGGTTCTCACAACACGTTAAGCCCACAGAGGCTCTGTAGCCTCTGTGGGCTTAAAGTTGCCCCAGGCCCCGGCTGTGCCTGATGAATGATCAGGCACAGTGGGGGTCTGGAGGCACCGCCTCTCCGCTGCTCCGCACTAAGTCCTCCCGCTGGTATCTCAGGGGACACCACGCAGGAGCACCAAGAGGAGCGGAGTGCAGATGACAGCTGCCAAAAAGTGCCCAATTGGGACTTTCGGGAACTGTCATGAGCTGCAGCACTGCCAGGGACTGCTAGCTAGTCGGGTTGGGAGAAGGACCTGATTCTCCCTGGCAGTGCCGCGAACCATCCCCTCTGCTGGGGCGGGCTTACATTATAGGAGTGATCCCAGCAGAAGGGAGCATTTTAAATCGCAGCCGGAGAAGCAGCCACAAGCAGCCTGAAAGGAAGGGGAACGAGGGCAGCGGGGGAACGAGAACCTGCAAGGCAAACCCCCATCACAGCTGCTTCCACCACGCTCCCTAGCAAGGGTGGGTTTAACAAGCCCTTGCTATGAAGTGCGGCAGTGGCAGCAGTGGGCATTCTCTTTCCACACCCTGAGAGAGAAAATAAACCCCCACCCACTCTAGGAGTAGCAAGCTGTCTCGCTACTCCTGGAGCGGGTGGGGGCTTATTCTATCTGTCACCGCCACATGTGTGCGTGGCCCTGACAGAGAGAGTTGCCCCCCTCCAACCCCCCTTCTCTCGCTCATTGTGGCGCCCACAGGTGCCATGCGCAGTGAGAGGAGTGTGGCAAGCCGGAGTCTGCCATGCACCTCCTCCTCCCCTAAGCCCAAGCGGGCTTGGGGAGGAGGAAGAGGCGCCAACACAGTCCTTTCCCCTGAAAGGTCTGCGTTGGTGGCAGGCAGGATCCAGGTGCCCAGCCACGCTTGCTCTTGAGAGCGTGGCTGGGTGCCTGGATCCTGCCTGCCGCCAACGCAGACCTTTTGGGCTTCCCCCTGTGCTCTGGCTGATGGAGCCAGAGCTGGAGTGCGGGGGGAAGCCAATGACAGCCGTGCAAGGTGTCGCTTGGGCACATTGGCAGCTGTCATCGGCCAGAGCCCCTTGGCCAGAGCAGCAGCCCTTTTTTGCCACTCTTTCCAATGGTCTCTGTGCCTTCTTGGCTTGTCAGAGTGTCAGTGTGTCGTCCAGGTTCGGACGACATGCTATTGCTAAACCTACTAGGGTTTTCTTATCTCTACAACAAGCCATGACTTAGCAGGGTGGATTATAGCCCACACCAGGTTGGCTTATAGGCCATACCAGGTTGGCTTATAAACCACCACACAGCGTTCAGATAACACACTAAGCCACTCTGCCACTTAACCTACTGAGGTTTAGAGTGACTTGTGAAACCAGTCAATGGCCAGGTTCCCACAACACTTTAAGCCCACAGAAGTTCTTCTCTATACGCTTATCTACATTCACACCATCAGGGCCGGCGCTACCGCTAGGCCAACTAAGCTGTTGCCTAGGGCGCGTAGCGGAAGAGGGCGCAGAACGCTGCGATCCTCTTCGCTGCCGGCGCGCTCCTGCCCTGCCCGCCCGCGCGCCCGCCTCTCCGAGAAAGCCAGGTCAGTGCGGGGGATTGCGCCCGGAGTAGTGGTGGGGCCGAGCCTGGGCGCCTCCCCCCCACCTTGCCTCGCCTCCGCGCCGCCTCCCACCTCCTCACCTTGCCTCTGCGCCGCCTCCCCCCCACCTCGCCTCGCCTCTGCGCCACCTCCCCCCCGCGCCGCCTCCCCCCCGCGCCGCCTCCCCCCCACCTCGCCTCGCCTCGCCTCACCTCTCCTCCGCGCCGTCTCCCCCCCCGACACCTACCTTCTCCGCACTTTTTCCAGAGCCCCGCCCGCGCTCTGTTTTGGCGGGAAGAACCAGGGCAACAGGGCTTAAACAGCCCTGTTGCTCTGGTTTCCCCCCGCCAAAAATAGAGCGCGGGGGTCCCTTTTCGGAGGAGGCGTGGGAAGGTAGGTGGGGGGCGGCAGCGGCAGCGTGCGGGGGGGTCCGGTGGCGGCGGGGGGGCGGGAGGTTGCAGAGCAGGACTGCTTTCCGGAGCCCCCCCCACGGCACGAGAGGGGGGGCGCTAAATATAATTTAGCCTAGGGCGCCAAACTGCCCTGCACCAGTCCTGTACACCATGCTTGTGTACCAGTCTCTTCTGTCTGCTGTATTTATCAGTTTGTATTTTACACTGTGTATTTGACTTCTAAAACACTAGGTAGTGTGTAGGGTATCATGAACTTTGAAATTCAGAACAATTTAACATTTGATGTGCTGCATGAAAAATGAGATAATCATATTATTTTGAAATATAAGACCATTATTTCTAGGTATTAATGAAGTACATATTTTGAAGTATATAGAACTTTTTTTAAAAAGGCATGCATTTTACAAAAACTTACAGAAGTCACTTGTTCAGCCCTGTAACAACCAAATTAACTATTAATTTGGATTGCTTAAAATGTGATGTATTGTTTACACTGGCATATGACTTCTCCAGAGATTTTCTCATAGAGAAGAGTTCTGTGGTCATCATTCTGAAACACTAATGCTTTTATGAATATTATGAAGTAAAGATAGATAACACAATACAAACTAAATGTGTCATTTGTTTCAATTAGCAGACTCATTCTTTTTAAATATCTGTCATATACAGGGTAACATTACATGTGAAAGTAGCAGACCCATATATTTAAGTGTAGGTCTGCCCCAATTGCGTGTAAAGTGGGGTGGGTGCATTTTAAAGTTTACAAAGGGACATTGTGCTGGACCTCTGTGATGCTCCTTTTTACCAAACCAGAAATCTCAGTTGATTAGGATGAGTTTCCTGGGACCTTATAGAGGTGGAGATAGGGAACACACCAAGGATTTCAAAGAAACTTAAAGCTTTATTCCCAAGACAGCAGATGGGATGGGACGCCACCCAAACCAAAGGGAAATGCAGTAGCAACAATTAGTAACAGTTAACTACTACACATTCATACTTAGAAACATGCAACCTGTGCTGGCCAGGCAAAGGTGTAACATAAAGAAGGACCAGGAGTTCTTAAGTGCGCAGTTGGTCCAGGTCCAGGATCGGATGTATCTACCCCTCACTTCAGGGTCCTCAGGGTTCCTATACTTTTCAGGAGAAGGGGGGCTTCCCTTAGGGGCCTGGCAGTGGGGTTCATCACCCCTTATCTGTACGGGCCTCCTGTGCTTCAAATGTCTAAGGGATGCCTATCTCGCTATGAACCTGTCTGGTTAAGATTTGTAGGAAAGGCCCTCCTGAACACATCACTGACTGCTCACAGAGGCATATTTGTTGGGCACACAGGAAAGAACATTATTAGTATTAGTATCATATAAATCCTTCCAAGGCAAGTAACACCAATGAAAATACATTGATAAAATCACAATGAAGATATAAAAAACCCCTTAAATCGTTAGGGTCCTTTTCACAGGACAGCAGATAGTAGATAGATAGTAGATAGCTGTGGGAAGGCCTCCAATGGCTTGTGTTTCTAATATTTTCATGGATATAATGGAAATGGAAGCAGATGGGGAGGGGGCAGTCCAGTTGGAGCAGTGCCTGGTGTTATGTACACCTGCCTCCCTCTTTCTCCGGGAATTCCTCCCACTGGATAGTTGGTGTCAGTTGGCCCTGGGGCTGGGGTTGGGAATAGTCCCTACAGAGCAGGCCTGATGTTGTCCTTACCTGCTCTCTGTCATTCTTTGCACTGATTGGTGGACCTCAGGATGTTGCTGGTTTGGTAGAGTGTGGGAAAGAGCTGTTATCATGTTGCCATATACGAAGCTTTGACTTCATATTTTAAATTAGACATTGCACATCATCCTGGAATTGCTTTAAAAAAAAGTTTTATGTATATCTATCTCATCTTCTCTGTTCAGTTATTTGTTATTCTAAAAGAATTTCTATGGGAATGAAAATAAAGTTCATACGGTGTTTGTGTGTGATTATGCTTGTCCATCTCCTATCTGTTTACTGACAGTTTGGAACAAATTTAAATACTTTCAGGTTAGTAGAGGAATGACAAGGAAGCTTGGAGACAACAGATTTGATATCATAATGCTTGGATTCCAGCCTGGCAGTGTGATGGCATATTTTACATTTCTACCGGAAGGACAATTAATTGAAGCAAGCAATTTTAAAGCAAATTTAACAGACGTAGTAAAAGATATGCTTGATAAACAAACAGAAGTGACCGTCAAAGGTAAGTGGTGACCGACATCTTTCTGGTCTATATAGCACACAACACTACAGATGTTTAATCTTTTGAACTGTTCAGAAATTGCTTTGAACATTACTATCGAAGGCCGTAGGATAGACACAAGGGGCCCAGACCCCAACACATGAGTCCCATTCAGATGTTATCAGGGATGTTGAAGAGTCCTTGGTCTCGAGTCACGAGTCGAGTCACGAGTCTTTGGACCCAAGTCTCGAGTCCGAGTCCTTGGTCCAAAATGGTGACTCACGAGTCACGAGTCATGAGTCACTCCCAAAGCTGACTCCACAAGTCCCTATTAAAATCAATGGGGGGTTTTTTCCAAACAAAATAAGGCTACCTCAGTTGTGTGGCTTAAATAAATTCTAGGCACAAGTGTGCCTTTTTATTTCAAAACTCTGCAACTGATTTTGGCAAGAACAGACCAGGCAGACAAACCCAAAATAACCAGACAGGCAGAGGAGGCAGGGAACCCCAAAGCAGGCAGGCAGAGGCCTTTGTCTTGGACAATTCAAACTGTGGAACTGATTAAGAAGAGACCAGGCAGGCAGAGGAGGCAGGGAACCCCCAACAGGCAGGCAGAGGCAGCCAAACCCAAAATGTCTGAAAGGTTGCATTTTAGGAAAATGATTTTAAAAAATAAACTTGCTGTACTTCCTAAAACCTATCCATGTTGCATTTGAGGAACACGGTTTTGGAACACGAGTCCTTGGTCTTGAGTCCCGAGTTGAGTCTCGAGTCCCATTAAAAATATTTGGACTCGAGTCAGACTCGAGTTAGAGGGGGGACTCAGTCCGAGTCGAGTCCTGGAGTCCGAGTCCCCATCCCTGGGTGTTATTAAAAAACTAGTAGTACTCACCACGGGGGCAGGCCAGAGTGAGAAGCCCTGCCTCCTGACGCTACAGCACCATGCAGCTCCACCCAGAGGAATCCACGTGTACGGTGGGAATGCCTGCAGCTGGGAGACCTTTGCGTATACAGCTGTATGTGCATAAGCTTCCACGTGGTTCAGAACCCCAATCATGCAGGGTTCCAACTTCCAAATAACGTGGAACCCTACAAGTGTATGAAGGGTTCACATGAAGGCTTCCCCTCTGCTGGCATTCATGCTGTGTGCATGGACAGGCTGTAACGGAAGCGTGGATGCCTTTGGGTGGAGCTACATGGTGATACGATGTTTGGAGACAGGGCTACTTGGCGTGGCCCCATTCCTTCTCGCATGGTGAGTAGTACACGTTTTGATCATTCCTGAATAGGGTTATAGTCACCCGGGAAGACAGAGTAGAAGCTTATTGACACAACCAGACCCTTTCCCTGTGAGCAGGAGATCTGAAAACCTGGGACATACATAGCTTCTATGCAATTTAGGGCATGCCCTTTTTCTTTAAGGGGCTTCTTCCAGCTGGCTGGCTTTACTATGCACTTCTGGAGAATGCATTAGCAGAGCAGCCGCACTCGAAGCCACCGATTCACGAGCCTCGCTGAGCTACCAACTCAAATTGTGTCTCTGAAATAAGACGCTATTAAGGAAAGCTCATAAGGCACCACCCGGCAAAAGTTGCCACAACTTGCAACAAATCACATCAAAAATAATGAGACAAGTTAGTTATGACAAATCCCATTCCATTGCTTTCAACAATCACGGATGTTTGTTCAGTTGGGCCCATTGTTTTCAGAAGCAATTAGAAAAGGAATAGAAAAGACAAGTAAATACCTGCAAATAATTTGGGGGAGCTGAGGAGCAAGCACCTCTCCCTTTCTTCCCAAGGAATGGGAGTAGAATTAGGCTCAGAGGACGGCACACTCTCTGATGCAAATTTCTGTTCTCTTTGGCACCCTTTCAGCAGTGATGAGGCAAACCACTCCCTACTTAAAGGATGCTTGGGGGGGGGAGCAATTGGGCTTGACACAGTCACATGCCACATCACCAGGGGCCAATTTGCCCCTTGCATTCAGTGGTGAAGGGGCAGTTCTTATCACCACCAAAAGTATCCTGTTCGGTGATGCCAGAGCACAGTAGCAGCAGCAGAGTTCACCCAACAAACACATGCACACACAGGACTTGTTTCTGAAGTAGATGCTTTTAGAAAAGTAAAAGTGACATAAGATTTCTTGTGTACTATAAGCTGGATGGTTACAGATTTCTAGTAAGTGCACAATTTCTTATATGTTACTCATGATGTAAGGAAAAACAAGGTCAAGTCCCTTTGCTTAAAACCAGGCAAGCGTCAGTTAAGTCTGTTAACTGTAGGATGAGCCTAACTGTCAGGGAGTGAGAAAATGGAATTTCTAACGTTGCTAGGCAATGTCCAGCATTCTCTCCCCTGATTCAATCAAGTGGTTTGCTCCACTGAACCCTGCTCCCTGACTTCACAGAGAACCTTGGTTTCTCCCTTTGCCCTTCAACCAGACTATAAAAATCTGCGTTAACCCTTTAATGGGCAATTGACTTAACCTCCCCCCCTGCAGAGTTGACATCTTCTCATCACATACTCCAACATTGGGAGTTCAGAGCAGGGGTGCACAAACTTTTTGGGGTGGAAAGTAGCACTGACCCCTGTGGAACCCTTCTGGGACCGCAAAGTGGGAGGGTTGGTAGTGAGTGGGGCAGCAGTGGGTGTGGCTAGGAACACACAAACACACACAGAGGATTTGGTTCACTGGGGTGGGGTGGGGGAATGAAGATAAAAGCCTCCTCACAATCTCGGTTAGGATCAGTGGGGGTGAGACCTCTGGAGGTAAACATGTACAGAGTGTAAAAACACAGTAAATAAGACTGGAGAAGAGGTGGTACAAAAAGTGAACATTTGTTGGCTCACAGAGGCCACGCAAAGCAAACACCACAGAACAACAATAGTTCCATACAGGCATTTCTTCACGGGGGTGGGGGGTATGTGTATTTGTGTTAGGGAATGGGACTTGCAGGATGCACCCCCAAAAGTGGGTACCGGTACGTCTTTCTCCCTTTTAGGCTCCAGACTAAGCCCGCTTCTTGCTTCCCTTCAGGCTGTCACACACACTCCCAATCCCAGTTCACTAAGAGCTTGCATGTACAGATATTCCCTGGCGACACGAGGGAATCTGTCAACCTCAGAGGTTTTTGGGAAGTTTGCAGGGAGGTAATCGTTTCACTCTCCATTTGTCTGCATGCATCATCCCCACACAATTTACAAACAGAAGGAGTGGTCCTAGTATTGCCTAATACTAGACCAGTGTTCTCCAACCTAGGGTCCCCAGATGTTTTTGGCCTACACTGGCTGGGGCATGCTGGGAGTTGTAGGCCAAAAACATCTGGGGGCCCAAGGTTGGAGAACACTGTACTAGACAATCTGTTGTTTCTAAAAAGGAAAAGGACATCTAGGGCACAACAGGTTTCAGTGGCCATTTGGCTTTTAGTCCATCAGTCTCATATGCAGCTGCATCAGAGAATTTTACCCTCTAGCCACAGTGAGTCCAGTCCAGGTATGTGAAGGGGGTCCTTTGTTCTAAGAGCTTTGGCAAGAAATAATACCCAACTTCTTGTTCTGCCTCAAATGCCTGGGCATTGTCTTTCATATTCAAAACCCCAAGGTATGCAAGAAGGGTTTAATGACTCAGATAAAATGTCCAGGGGAAACCAAAGTAAATGTCCGCACCTTTCAAAAGTTCATATGCATAAACACATAGGACAAACCTAGACCTGCACATTTTTTTTTACATAGACAATACCAGTTAGGGCCAAACAAACTACACATTACATTAAGCATGTAGTTACAATTGTGTGCTTGTTTTTCCTTGGATAAATAGCAGAAATGTGGTTCCTCCAATTAGCAGGCTCATGGGGCTAGTCTGGATCAGGATCACTATGGAATGTAAAATCTGGCCATAAGACAGAGAAACACATACATACATTGTTGTTTAAGATATTTGTACACTCAAATACAAACAATATAAATGAAGGACCTATCCACACCATTTTTTAACAAACATGTGCATAGCCACTCAGATGCGAGTCCCGCTTAGTTGAATGGGCCTTTCTTCCAAATAAATGTTTATAGGATAACAACCTTACAGTGCAATCCTACGTATGTCTACTCAGAAGTAAGCCCCATGAGTTCAATGGGGCTTGCTCCTAGGTAGGCTGGGCCTACATAGGATTGCATTATTAGTGTATTTTGGTGTTATGATGGTCTTCCATTGAACCAGGCCACCATTATTTGCCTGGTTCAATGCTCTTTGGGGAATTTTTCCATGGTGCTGGGGAAAAACATCAGTATCCACTGACATGTGCCACGTAACTTTTATGGTACTAAAGATTGCTGTACCTATTGCCAGACTAGGCTAACATTACTGTACTTATTCCTGAGACTAGGTTAACATTTTCAAAATATATTTTCAGCAATATCCACATCAAAACCAGTGGACAGCACCAGTGGACATCAAAACCATTCAGCCTTGAAAACAGGAGTAATTGTACTTGCAGTGCTCTTTTGCATTCCATTAATCTCTCTTTTGGTGATACTCTCGATTTACCTTTATATGAAGAATAAAACTGGAAAATATAATATTGAACCTCAAGCATGCATGGGAAATTTTGCCTATCAAAACTTATAAGTATTCACATTCCTTTCTAGCTGTAACATATTTTACTTAATGTTGTATAGTTATTAGAAAACAGCTTAGACTAACCAGGAATGGAAGATGAACATCAGCAGAATCTGTTGATTATTTATATATGAGTAGAAAACAAAACTGATGTGATTCAGTGGAATTTCCCTGATTGTTCAAGGGAACAGGGTAAACTTGAAAAAATAGAGCTCAATTTTGCATTGAAAGAACATTTAATCAGAAGACATTAATTGGAAAAGGAATAGAGTCCCCAAAGTGCTATGCATATGAAGATTATTAAAATGTAATATTAATAGTAATATGTTATTATGTCCTTTGAAAACATATAGGTGTAAATTCAGCAAAAAATACTGTAATATATATCAGACCTTAATCTGTATAATAATATTTATTTCAAATCCTCTTAAGATGCATTTCTTTACATTTTTTGGAAACAGTTGCAAATAAATACATTATTTTTACTATGTAGTTATCTGAACATTTTCATTTGTGTGTTTAATTGCAATTGCATTATCATTAAAATGTTGGTTTTATTAAAACATGAGAATGACATAATCAGGGGCAAACTGGACATGACTTTTGCCATGTAGTTTGGCATTGTGTAGCTTTTTAAAAAAAAATTATTTTTAACCAATAGCGGGGGGGGGCAAGCTGGATCAGGACCATGGGCATGGGAGACTTTAACACTCTGCCCCTGCCCTGGTTCCAATTGAAATTGGGGGGGAGGGGATGCCTTCTATTCTCAATAGGAAGAAACATGCCACTGGTGCCATTGGGAGCTTTCCTTCCATTGGGAATTGTAAGTGAAGCAGGTGGGATTCCGATCTGTACCACAGCAGGAGCAAAGGGTGAAAGCCCACCATCCCATGGTCGTGATCCAACTTCTCCACTCCCCCGCATGAGGTATTTATTAAACAAAACACAGGGATGCAGTGCCAAACTGTGATAAAAGTCACTTTTACTTTGACTCTCAGATAAGCCCTTGTGCTTGCGTATGCAGATGCCAATTCAGATCAGAGAATTCCACATGGTTTGAGCAAATTTGGGGTGAGGAATCCTATTAGAATATAGTCCTTTTGACCATTTTTAGCTAAGGATTCATAGCACATGTAATGTGAAAATAATTTGAACTTTTCCACAGAAATCCGTAAGAGACTCATAGCATCTAGATTACTGTTGTGGTTGGAGAATAAGTAAATAAATCAATAGTTTGGTTGGAGACAAGTGATAAACCAGTGTGATGTCATGGTTGGACTGGGACTCAGGAGATCTGGGTTCTAGTCTCCATTCAGGCATGAAGCTCACTGGGTCATTTTGGGCCAGGCACTGACTCACAGCCTAACCCACCTCACAAGGTTGTTGTAAGGATAAAGTGGAGAGGAGGACCATGTAAACCATCCTGGGCTCCTTGTGAGAGGAAAAAAAGGGATATAAATGTAGTAATAAATACATTATTTTTCAGAGTTCAGTAAGATAATGGCTTTGCAGTTTTTGTAGTGGTTCAAAAATATGCAGAATGTTTGCACACAGATGGGAGTGGCTCAAAAGAAATGAGTACATATACCAGAGGTAACAACGGCTTTATTATACAACTTTGCACTTCCTTAAAAATGATGACAGTCTGAATCCAATCTTAATTTTAGCTTTTTGAAATAGTAATATATCCTGCTGTACTCCAAGGCTGCAAACCTGTGGGCCAAAGGAGTTAATAAGGAGGAGTTAATAATTTGTTTAAGCAAGTATGCTTCACCTAGACACTTTTAATTTGGAGAAAAAGCCACTGCAGTGGCCCGATCCAAAATGTGCTCCCAGTCCAGAGCAGTGCCCAGATGTGAGATGGGGAGGGGGGCAGGGATCCTTGACTGCTGGGTTAAGGTGGCTTGGCATCGGTGCTTGCCAATACACACTTTGGAAAAGGAACTCCGCATGGTTCAGTGACTGGAAATCTTTTTGCAGACAGCCCCCTTTGGGGCTCCCACAGGCACCTTGCACGAGTCTTTCAGCTGCCCTGTGCATGACTCTGGAGTGCCTGAAGTTCACCACAGGACAACTGCAAACGGCACCCTCCACTGCTGCCAGACTTTGGAAGCGGCATGCCCAGAGAGGATTGATCTCCTCCTGCTTGAGCAGCGTCAAGGGAGAGTGCTGCAGGCTGCAGCTGTCCCGCATGAACAAGGCTGGCTTTGTCTTGATATGTTTCATCTTTCGGTAACTCTGTGCTTCACTTGCACACAACCACAGTGGTGGTGGAGGAATAGTATCAGTATCAGAGGCAGTGTGCCTATGTTCCCCAGTTGCTGGGGAACATGGGCGGGAAGATGCTGTTGCACTCATGTCCTGCTTGTGGGCTTCCCGTGGGCAGCTGGTTGGCCACTGTGTGAACAGAATGCTGGACTAGATGGACCCTTGGCCTGATCCAGCGGGGCTCTTCCTATGTAGGACCAGCTGCTTTGAACTGGGATGGGCAAACAACTGATGTTTTTCCCCTTGAGTCTGCTCCAGTTACAAGGAAGGAGAGGCAAAACTGGAACTCTTGCCCACTCACCCCACCCCCCACTCTTCTTCCAATGATTCTCCTCCTCGGGCTCCAGCTCATGGCTCATGAGGCCATGCTATGATGAGGCCTAGGGAAAAAACTCCCATTGCTGCTGTGGATCATTGTCCTGCTCCTGCAACAGTACACTTACAATAGTGTTTGGAAGCAGCAATATGAAGCATCTACCACTAGATGCCACTATCCGCACTAATTTCCTATACAGTGTACATCAATGCAGGTAATATTTGAATGGCAGCTAAGCAGTTTCCGTCATTAGAGAGGTTGGCAGCACATAGGCATTGTTTGTGGAAATGAACACCCTAGTAGGGGAATGCCAAAACTTGCTCTGCTCTGGCAAACTTAATCCCTGTGCCAACACAAAGCGTATCTTACATTTGCAGCCAAATAGGGTTAAGAATAGATTATTTGCAAAAGGTGTGGATTTAGTCTCCTGTTTTTAAAGCTACTTTTGTAATAATATATCCAGCAATCCTGCTTGCCATTTACAACTGTTTTATCAAGAGAAATGCAAAAATGCTTGCAAGATCAAAATTGAAGTATGGGAAACTATGGGCTGTGGTGTTCTAAGAGAAAGAATAGCTACTATGCCCTGTGGAGCTGTGAGACTCCAGAATTCAGGGGACTGGAAACAAGGCCCTATTTTATTTATTTATTTGTTGCATTTATGGCAAACTGGCCACTCTGGTCGATGTACAACATAATAAAATACAGAGTAAAACACATTTAAAACAGTATAAAAATTTTAAAATCTTAGCCCACCCCATATTCCCGCCTGAACAGCCATGTTTTTAGTGAGCAGCAGAAGCTCAGGAGAGAGGGGGCATGGTGGAGGTAACTAGGGAGAGAGTTCCACAGTACGGGGGCCGCCACAGAAAAGGAGAGACTATGAGGAGAGACTGAAGGAACTGGGCATGTTTAGCCTTCAGAGGAGAAGACTGAGGGGAGATATGATAGCGCTCTTCAAGTACTTGAAAGGTTGTCACAGAGAGGAGGGCCAGGATCTCTTCTTGACCATCCCAGAGTGCAGGACCTGGAAGCCAGATTCCTGCTGAACACCAGGAAAAACTTCCTGACTGTTAGAGCAATACGACAATGGAACCAACATCCTATGGAGGTAGTGGACTCTCCCACACTGGAGGCATTCAAGGTGCAGCCGGACAGCCACCTGTCAGGGATGCTTTAACTTGGATTCCTGCATTGAGCACGGGGTTGGACTTGATGGCCTTATAGTCCCCTTTCAACTCTACTGTTCTATGGTTCTATGAATTAGGGGCAACAAATATAAAGGAAAAATAAGGGATGTTCCTTAAAATATGTATGTTCCTTAAAATGAAGAGCAACTGACAAAGAGCTTCTATATACTATATTATGTTTCACATTTTGACACAGCAAGGCGAGGCATGAACAGAACGTATCAGAAGGGAGCCAGCCACGGAGGGAGGTCTCCAAAGGATCAGCTGAAACATAGTTCAGGGCCAGGAATACAAACATAACAGCAAGCAGGCAAGTGGACAGTGAGTTCAAGGCAAGCAAAGACAAATGTCCAAAAACAGACAGGTTCAGGGAGATGACCACACCTGACGAAGGGCTGCTCTGTTCAAAGCCTGTGACCACCAGCATTCCTCTCCTGCTTATTTATGCCAAGACACTTTTTCATGATACCTTCACAGACACAAAGGCCCGTGAAGGCCTTTGCCTTCAGCTTCGAGTCTCACCTTTATGGTCACTTCTCTTCAAGGGCATGCCCACACGGCAAATTTAAAACAGACGGCAAAATTGAATGATTGTGGCTTTCCCCAGAGACCTTTGAGAACTGGCGCCTGCTCTAGAAATTGTCACACCTAAAGCAAAAAGTTGAAACAATGCTCCCTTCTGCAGTTCTGAACTGGACCTTTCTTTCTTTCTTTCTTTCTTTCCTTCTTTCTCTCAGCACACAGAGATAGGGATTGGAAGCAGGGAAATGGTGCGCCTCTGGAATCTGCTGCTCTAGAATGGTCACGTGCCCTTCACAGAGGACAGTCCTGAAGAGGTGTCTAGTCCAAGCCTGGTTTAAAGTCAAAGAACCATACAAAGGGAGAGCAGAGGCCTTTAAATTACCCATACAGAGTAAGCATCTGGACAGCTGGCCGAGCAGGCACACAGGTCACCTGGTCACAGTCTTCCCCACTGTGAGATGTATTGCATTTCTATTTAAATTATATTTCTAAATTTGAATCTATACACATACACTTGCATATGCAAATATTATGTAAATTGTATCCTCTCTTTTGGTGATATATACGTGGCCATCTATTTCCAATATTTTGGAGGCTCAACAAGTTACATGCCACCACTGCCATATTCTAGCCAAGTACGCCTGGTTGTGTGTAGGGCTAAAGTGTGTAGTGGGACATGGGAGCACACAAAAGCCCTGCTCCCAGTGTTCCCGCATGCTCAGTAAGTACCCAGTTAGACCTTCGCTTGCACATTGAGCATGACAGTCTGAAAAGGGTTCTGTAAACACATTCAGCTGAATGAGCTTACAGAGTTCCCACCATCGCAAAGCCTGCTTTGTCAGGGGGTCCAGTCATGGGAACTCTGTACGCACACGTTCAGCTGAACATGTTTACAGAGCCCTCTTCAGACCTTCATGCTCAATGCGTGAAGGTCTAATTGGAAGCCAGGTGCACGGAAACACTAGGGGCGGAGTTATGTGCACACCCACATCCCCCTACACACTTCAGTCAGTGCTACATGGGAGCAGGTGAACACCTGCATTGTCTCTTATTGAGATGTATTTCTTGTTCCAACCATTTGCTTAAAATACAGCTCATATACACTCAAGCACTCTAGAATAAGGGATATTTTAATGGGAATGTTTTAATGGGAATGACAGGGCTTTTAAGATATGGATTGGCCCCCTGCACCTAGAGTAAAAATGAAAAAGACGTAGATGTTAGACACAGATTTAAAATAATGTCTGTTTTGGCCCTCAAAAGGATAATCCCCTCAACATTGTGCTGGAGTGCTGTTCTTACATTGACGCAAAAGAAAGCATGCTGCCTACAGAATCATCAACCAATTTATCCTCCTGCGGGGGATCGAAGCCAAAGTATGTCGCGAAGACCCATGGACTCGCCAGGTGTGCTGTCTCCCCGGGGCACGGATTAAGGATGTGACAGAGCAGCTGCCGAGGCTCATACAGCCCACCAACACATACCCCTTTCTTCTCTTCCACCTGGGTACAAATGATACTGCCAAGCGGAGTTACAAAGAAATCACGGCAAACTTTGAAAAGCTGGGAAGGGAACTCAAGAACTTCGGGGCCCAGATAGTTTTCTCATCCATCCTTCCAGTACTTGGAAGAGGCATAGAAAGGGAAAGAAAAATACTCCGAGTGAAGGTGGTGCCGACGTGAGGGATTTGGATTCTGGGACCACGGGCTACACTTCCTGGAAGATGGACTGCTGGCAAAGGATGGATTGCACCTTACAAGGACTGGGAAGAATGTGTTTGGCCACAGCATGAGGAAATTAATCAGGAGGGCTTTAAACTGAATCCAACAGGGGAGGGAGACATAAACTCGGGGGTACCAATGGAAGAAGGCCTCTGTGCTACAATGGAGAGAACAGCTCCAGTGGTGCCCATTGATAGTCTACCACAAAATGTAGGGGGAAAGTCGGACTATAAAGCACATAGTCTTCGATGTCTCTATACTAATGCCCAGAGTATGGGCAACAAACAAGACGAACTTGAACTCTTGATACATGAGGGCAAGTACGACTTGATAGGGATAACTGAAACCTGGTGGGATGACGGCTCCCATGACTGGAATACAGCAATTGAACGGTATAACTTGTTCAAAAGAAACAGAAGCAACAGAAAGGGAGGTGGAGTTGCACTGTATGTTAAAAATACGTATCTCTGCACAGAGATACAGGAAGAGGAGCTTGGCAGCCCCATTGAAAGCATCTGGGTTAAAATAAAGGGGGCAAAGAATAAAACGAACATGGCGGTTGGAGTCTACTACCGACCACCCAATCAAGGAGAAGACGAGGATGAAACTTTTGAAAAGCAAATTGCCATTGTTTCAAGGAGGCATGATGTGGTAGTAATGGGTGACTTCAATTTCCCTGATATCTGTTGGGAGACTTATTCAGCCAAACATGGCCCCTCCAAGAAATTCCTGAGCTGTGCTGCTCATAACTTCCTCCTACAGAAAGTGGAAGAGGGAACTAGAGGATCGGCTATCCTTGACCTGATTCTAACCAACAGAGACGAGTTAGTGGATAAAGTGGCAGTTTCGGGAACTCTGGGGGAAAGTGACCATGTTATACTTGAGTTCTTGATTCTAACAGAAGCAAAAGCTGAGTGTAGCCAAACACGTACCCTGGATTTTAGGAAAGCCAATTTTAACAAACTCAGAACAATGATTAGTAAGATCCCATGGCAAGCAACTCTCATGAGAAAGGAGCCCAGGAGGGGTGGGAGTTTTTAAAAAAGGAAATTTTAATTGCAAACAATTCCCACAAGGAAAAAAGGCAGAGGGCAACAGAAGAAGCCAATGTGGCTTCACAATAAACTCAAAGATGACCTGAAAACAAAAAAGGACACGTATAGGAAGTGGAAGGAAGGACAGGCTACAAGGGAAGAGTACAGGCAGGTAGCACAGAACTGCAGGAATAGTGTCAGGAAGGCTAAAGCTGAGAATGAGCTAAGATTAGCGAGGAATGCTAAAAGCAACAAAAAAGCTTTCTTCAGATACATGCACAGTAAAAGACAGAAGAAAGAACTGGTGGTTCAACTACGCAATGAGGATGGCAAATTGATAACAGAAGACAAAGAAAAGGCAGAAGTGTTCAATTCCTACTTCGGCTCAGTCTTCTCCCAAAAGAGGGTCTATGACCCCCCTGACAAACCTGAAGTGCAGACTGAAGGGGCAGGATTGCAGCTTCAGATTGATAGGCAAATGGTCAAGGAGCACCTGATTGCTCTGAACGAGTTTAAATCTCCAGGGCCTGATGAGCTGCATCCTAGAGTAATAAAGGAACTGGCAGAAGAACTCTCAGAACCACTGTCTATTATCTTTGAGAAATCATGGAGGACAGGTGAAGTGCCAGACGACTGGAGGAGGGCAAATGTTGTTCCCATCTTCAAAAAGGGCAAGAATGAGGAACCTGGGAACTATAGGCCAGTCAGTCTGACATCAATCCCCGGGAAGATTTTGGAGCAGATTATAAAGAAGTCAGTCTGCAAGCACCTTGAAAACAATGCAGTGTTTACTAGAAGCCAGCATGGATTTGTCAAGAACAAATCCTGTCAGACTAATCTGATCTCATTTTTTGATCGGGTAACCTCCCTTGTGGACTGTGGGAATGCTGTGGACATTATATATCTGGACTTCAGCAAAGTTTTCGACAAAGTGCCTCATGATATCCTGATTAGCAAGCTAGCTAAGAGTGGGCTAGATGGAACAACTATCAGGTGCATCCACAATTGCCTACAGAATCGGACTCAAAGAGTACATCATCATTATTATTATTATTATTATTATTATTATTATTATTATTATTAATAATATTTATTTATCGCCCATCTGGCCGGCAACCGGCCACCCTGGGCGATGTAAGAATAAAAACAATAAAATACATTTAAAACAACATTAAAATTTTAACCCACCCCATATTCCCGCCTGAACAACCAGGTTTTTAATGAGCGACGGAAGCTCAGCAGAGAGGGGGCATGGCGGAGGTTACTCGGGAGAGAGTTCCACAGTACGGGGGCCGCCACAGAAAAAGCCCTCTTCCTCGTCCCCACCAGTCTAGCTGCTCTGGCTGAAGGGACAAGGAGAAGGCCATCCGTGGTAGATCTTGTTGAGCGGCCCAATTGGTGTTGCTGGAGACGCTCCTTGAGATAGACTGGACCGGAGCCGTATAGGGTTTTAAAGGTCAAAACCAACACCTTGAATTCGGCTCGGCAAGCAACTGGTAGCCAGTGCAAATCCTTCAGCACTGGTGTGATGTGATCCCGGCGGCGGCTGCCTTTAACCAGGCGAGCCGCCGCGCTCTGTACCAGCTGCAGCTTCCGAACCATCTTCAAGGGTAACCCCACGTAGAGCGCATTACAGTAGTCTAGGCGAGAGGAGACCAAGGCATGAACCACTGATGGGAGCAGGTGATTAGGAAGGTAGGGGCACAGCTGCCATATCAGATGGAGTTGATACAGCGCCACCCGGCTCACAGCTGCCACCTGAGCCTCCATGGACAGCTGGGAGTCTAGAATGACCCCCAAGCTGCGGACCTGGTCCTTCAGGGGTTCAATGGTTCCTTCTCAAACTGGGGAGAGGTAACAAGCGGGGTACCACTGGTCTCGGTCCTGGGCCCGGTGCTCTTCAACATTTTTATTAATGACTTGGATCAGGAGGTACAGGGAATGCTTATCAAATCTGCAGATGACACAAAGTTGGGTGGAACAGCTAATACTCTGGAAGACAGAAACAAAATTCAAAGTGACCTTGATAGGCTGGAGCGCTGGGCCGAAAACAACAGAATGAAATTTAATAGGGATAAATGCCAAGTGCTGCACCTAGGAGAGGAAACCAAATGCAGAGTTACAGAATGGGGGACACTTGGCTCAACAATACTACAAGTGAGAAGGATCTTGGAATTGTGGTAGATCACAAACTGAATATGAGCCAGCAATGCGATGTGGCTGCAAAGAAGGCAAATGCAATTTTGGGCTGTATTAATAGAAGTATAGCTTCGAAATCATGGGAAGTGATGATAATTCCCCTTTACTCGGCACTGGTTAGGCCTCATCTTGAGTACTGCGTCCAGTACTGGGCACCTTACTTTAAGAAGGACATAGACAAACTGGAGAGGGTTCAGAGGAGGGCAACAAGGATGATAAAGGGACTGGAAACAAGGCCCTATGAGGAGAGACTGAAAGAACTGGGCATGTTTAGCCTTCAGAAGAGGAGACTGAGGGGAGATATGATCGCACTCTTCCAGTATTTGAAGGGATGTCACACAGAGGAGGGCCAGGATCTCTTCTTGATCATCCCAGTTTGCAGGACACGGAATAATGGGCTCAAGTTACAGGAACCTCATTCCACCTAAACATCAGGAAAAATTTCCTGACTGTCAGAGCAATAAGACAATGGAATCAACTACCTAGGGAGGTGATGGGCTCTCCCACTCTGGAGGCATTCAAGGTGCAGCTGGACAGACATCTGTCAGAGATGCTTTGACCTGGATTCCTGCATTGAGCAGGGGGTTGGACTCGATGGCCTTGTAGGCCCCTTCCAACTCTACTTTTCTATGATTCTATGATTCTATCCCGCAGTCTCCCAAATCAAAAGCAAGGCCATCTGGATTGCATTGTTGTCACAAACTTTTGTTCAGTTCATTCCAGTGATCAGTGCTGCTGCTGCATACTTGAAGTATTATACAAAAGGGTATTAGTAATAGTTCATTAAAATTCTTGATGTGCTTAGAGTGTTAACTTCTCCTTCTGTTCTATAGGCTTTATAAGAAGGTTTGGGTTGTTGATCATTATTACAGTAGCTTGCCGTAATTTCTTACTTGGATTTCCTGAATCAGCAATTAATTATGGTGATAGATGCTGCAAGGACTTTTTTTTTTTTTGATTGGCCTAATTATCTAAGTAAAAGTACTCTGCAAAATTTAAAAAGTAATTAAAGCACCTGCTCTGCATTAATTAGAACATTTGATATTTTTTTTGTCATTTCCCTTTGTCATTGAAGAAATCTTGTTTCATTGTTTCCCTATTGTGTATCTGTATTTGCTTTTAGCTCTACTGATTTTAGTGGGTTTTAGTCTTCTGTGCCTTTATGAAGCATGCAGGAATGAAAAGTTAGACTTGAATATCAAACAGCACTGCCCAATTACTGTTCATTAAGCTTTAAATTCTCATTATTTCTAAAGAGGGGAACTGTGATGCTTGGCATATACTGCAAGTGGCTCTAACAATATCAATAACTTCAGAAAAGTCAATAATACTTAGAAACGGGCTTCCAAAGCGTATGAAGTCAGGTGCTCCTTTTATGAAAGTAAAATCAATCATGCACCTCTTAACCCTGCCTTTTAGCTTTTAAATTAGAAGTCACTTGGAGGAGGCAGGAAAGATCTATGTAAGGATCCAATGGGCTTTGTTTTGTTTAATCTTCAACAGTGAGCTATGTTGACATTTATAGCATGCCTTCATTGACCTGTCTTGGGAGAGGGCTGAATTTCTCCCATTTTAGTGGCATGTGTCCTACCTTACACAGGACAGTCCTCTATTTCAAGGGCTGCCAGAGGACAGTCCTCTAGTTGAAAGGCTGTCGAGTTAAAATCCAGTTTAAAGTCAAAGAACCATAAGAAGGAAAACCAGGAGCCTTCACATGGCCTGCCAATAATTAGTACCTGGACAGCAGCCTGAGCAGCAGGCATATGGGTCACCCTCTTCCCCACTCCGATGAGATGTATTGTATTTCTATTTCAATGTTAGTAATTGTATCTCAATTTGCATATATATATATATATATATATACATACATACATACATACACACACACACACATATGCATATGCAAACTTAGGTCCTTTTTTGGGGGGGTGTGATGCATTCCCTCTTGTTTGGCTATGCGTAAGTGGCCACCCTACCTATAACCAGGACTTCCTCCATTGAGACTTTTGGGTGCTGTTGAGTGCCTGAAAGCTTAGCAAGGCAAATAAAGTCTTTAATATTCACTGAAGTACCTGTTCTACTTCAGGGTGTTTTAAATTGTTACCTGCTTCATGGAAATTAACAAATGTAAGGAGAAATGGATTCTCTGTGCCGTTTTGACAGCTAATAGACTGATATTACAGCATTGGAAGGATAAACACTCACCTCCTATAATGAAATGGATTGAGGACCTTACAACACATTCGATATATGAATGAGTGGCATATAGATGCCACCTTCAAATGGATACTTATTTGGATGTTTGGTCCATTTTTGTTGAAGCCTATGTATAATTGCTAGAAAGTTGTATGCATTTCCATACAAATCCATGTATGCATATTAAAAAAACTGGGAAAAGAAAAAAATAATTTAAAAAATTTGGGGACCTGGGCTCTATGGGCCTTTTCAAGAAACTCAAGCAGCTGGAGAGGCTGCAAGGTCAGAATGGTAAAAGAGTGTGTGCACACGAACCCCTCAGCCACCTCCATACACGGAAGCCCTGATCCTGAGAAATGTTTCTGAATTTCTCAAAATCCCCGTAAAGGAGGCAGAAAAACAACTGCCCCTTTCACTGGGAAACAAAGAGGTTGCGAAGGGGCAGGCAGGGTTTCAGCACAGCAGCAATTACCACTGATTGTCTTGGACAACCAGTCTGTGTTCATTTGTCCGACTGTTGTGGTCCAAAGCTATCCTGAACTGAATTCCTGAATGTTATCCGTCTTGGGGTGTGCCTAACTACCAGAAAGCTCATACTCACCACCTCTGCTTTGACTTACGTACAAAAGGGTGATAAATTGTCCATTCTTCATCACACCCTTCACCAATGTGGAGCCACAATGTCACTCTGTATCAAGGATATTGTTTTTCTGACAAGTTGGCAGTTGGATCTTGTTTTGCTGACATGTTGCACCCTTAACAAGACAATCCTATAGATGTCTACTCTGAAGTAAGCACCACTAAGTTCAATGGGGCTTACCCTGTAGTAAGTGGGTAAAGGATTTCAGCCTTAACGATTGGAATGAATAGGCTAAGTCAAGCACATTTAAAAATCTCTTGTACTGAAATCAATGGGATTTTAAAGTGCTTCATTTTGGCTGCATGGATAAATACGTTTGTATTTATCTGCTCTTTAAAATGATGTGAAACCGTAAAAATGATGTGAAACTGATTTATTATTTTGAACAAGGATGTGACAATGGTAAGCCACAAATGCTTCCTCCTTTCCAGAACTGTGTTGCCATGGTACTTAATTTATTGGTATTATTTCCCCAATTGTTGCCTTTTCCCACTTTTGACAACATATAATGCAATCTATAATTGTTTCTTAGTGGCTTTTAAATTATTACTTTCCATGCACTATCATTGTTTTTAAAAGCCCAAAACATTATTTACAATATTCCCCTTGGAAGACTCATTGTAAAAAATTTTAGTACTTGGGGTAAGAAATGGGTACATCTTCACTTTAGAAGCCTACACTGTCATTCAATTATCAACAGGAAGAGATTCGTTTTACCTACCTACCAACTATCCAACCTATTCATTTTAATGTTTATGCTGCTATTTGGGCCCAAATAGGGCCCAAGAAGCTAGCAATAAAAGATAATAAAATACAATGTTAGTAAAAACAACAAGTATGAAAATGCCAAAATTAGAAAACAATTCCACTTGCCTCTCCAAAACAAACCTGCTTGTGTCCAGAACCATCTGTCTGTGGAAGAGTAAGGAAGAAGCAAGCAAAAAGGGTCTTGAGGCAAGATGGTAGACAACTCTCCTGACAGTCCCAGTCTGTCCCACGGAAATGTAATGATCTGACATCATCTGGACTAATTGAATGAATGGAAGTGGTCAGTTCTGGATTAAACTGCGTAGAAAAACACCCTTTATAAAGCAGTTGTTGGACTGCAGTATGTGTGTATTTCAGCTTTCAGGAAGAAATACCTTAACAAGCTTGATAGCTGCGTCTGTAAGTGAAACCAAGAATAACATCCATGGTGCCTGACAAGTAGAATTTTCTGCAAGAGATATCTTTTTAAAATTAGAATTAGAATATACAATAACAGTCCCATTTTACAGAAAGAGGTGCAAGTGTTTTCATAGCCTTCATGGGCAGAACAATCCTCTGGTCCCTGGGAGAGCATCCCAGAGACCATAGGACATTTCAGATTTCCCCTCCTGTGGCGGTAGACGCTTCTACAACCTTGGGAGAGGGAATCCAACATCGGATCGTTCCCCCTCCCCTCTGCAGCCATCCCAAAAGTCCTGTGGCATCTGCTCTTCCGAGGTCGCAACAGAAACCTTGGAAGACCTTGGGGAAGAAGCAAAAGGAGCATTTCAGTGGGTGGCGAGGGGGGAGTCCAGGATCCTACAGACTCTCCATCACCCATCCCTGCTCACAGTTGGTCAGTGAGCCAGATGGGCTCTGGGGCATTTTTTAGCTGATTTTTTTTTTTTTAAGTTGAAATGGAAGATAAAATCAGTCACCCCCACTGTTCCTCCTGCTCTGCCTGGCTCTTGCCAGCATGGCATAGGATGGAGGGCTCTGATCTCGGAGTTCTCCATCTATTGGGATCATCATAATAAACAGGCCCAAGAAATATTTTCCTTCAGTTCCCTTATCAATTTTGGCTGAATGTTGGGATACAGATGCCTTCTCGTTGTGTTGCAGGGATGGGGACTCGGACTCCAGGACTCGACTCGTGAGTTGGACTGAGTCCTCCCTCTGACTTGAGTCCCAATATTTTTAATGGGACTCGAGACTCGACTCGGGACTCGAGACCAAGGACTCGTGTTCCAAAATCGTGTTCCTCAAATGCAACATGGATAGGTTTTAGGAAGTACAGCAAGTTTATTTTTTAAAATCATTTTCCTAAAATGCAACCTTTCAGACATTTTGGGTCTGTCTGCCTCTGCCTGCCTGTTTGGGGTTCCCTGCCTCCTCTGCCTGCCTGGTCTCTTCTTAACCAGTTCCACAGTTTGAATTGTCCAAGACAAAGGCCTCTGCCTGCCTGCTTTGGGGTTCCCTGCCTCCTCTGCCTGCCTGGTTATTTTGGGTTTGTCTGCCTGGTCTCTTCTTGCCAAAATCAGTTGCAGAGTTTTGAAATAAAAAGGCACACTTGTGCCTAGAATTTATTTAAGCCACACATCTGAAATAGCCTTATTTTGTTGGGAAAAAGCCCCATTGATTTTAATAGGGACTCGTGGAGTCAGCTTTGGGAGTGACTCGTGACTCGTGAGTCACCATTTTGGACCAAGGACTCGAGACTTGGGTCCAAAGACTCGTGACTCAACTTGTGACTCGAAACCAAGGACTCTTCAACATCCCTGTTGTGTTGTGCCTCCATCATCTGTTTAACTGTTTTTTAAAAAGTCTGCATGAAAATTCATGCACATCGTTGTGTGCTTTTCTCTTAATATACATACTTTTGTACACAATTTTGCCTAATACATTCATTCTTGCAAGCAATTTTCCCTACTATAATCTTTTTGGTACATTATTTCCATTAATATACACATTTGTGTGTTCACTTCTCCCCTGATATATACATTTTTGTATGTTTTTTTTTAAAAAAAATACTGGAGAACTACATCGCAAAATTCAGAAAAGTGTGAATATTGAAGTATAACTCTGTTTCAGTTTGCGTATTGGTCTGGGAAGTGTGAATTACGTACTTTCATACTAAAATGTGAACCAAACATATTTCTCCCCCATTCCTAAAGATTGTGCTGCAATCCTGTTAGAAGCCCCCCCCCCCATGGCCACAAATGAACACTTAGGGGGAAATAACAGAACGGCGATAGAAAAAAAACACGGAAATATAATGATCTGACAGTAATGTCATCTGGACTAATTGAATGAATGGAAGTGGTCAGTTCTGGATTAAACTGCGTAGAAAAACACCCTTTATAAAGCAGTTGTTGGACTTTAGTATGTGTGTATTTCAGCTTTCAGGAAGAAATACCTTAACAAGCTTGATAGCTGCGTCTGTAAGTGAAACCAAGAATAAGATAGGTAGCTGTTAGCACACCTGCCTTGCAAGATTCCAGGTTCAATCCTCTGCATTCCCTGTTGTGATATGTATCACTTCACCAGCTGCAGCACACTGTTTAAACATGGAAGGGACAGAATGGCTGTAAACAGGTTTGTTATGTCTTTCTGGATTCCTGTGTTTTTCACATGGGAAGCCTAGACCGTGGGAGCATTATGAGCTAGTCACATGGTTTGTATGTTCTGATGACGTGCTAACTTATTTTCTGTCTGAAGCCATCTTAGAGAGAAGCAGGACTGCTTTCTCTCTTCTCCTTTGTTCTTCTTGCTGGACTTTTGTCACTGCAACAATGTAACTTCTTTGCTGAGGTGGAGTGAAGCTCAACTTACTCCACTGGATGTAATGCTTGCTATGCATTTATACTCTGCACATGGACTGTAACTAGGAAATGTATACTCTGTAGAACTTTACTTGCTAAGTGAATAAACAGGTAGAATTAGACTTGTGGTGTTCCAGAGTGTTTCCTGACTCCATGGATTAATCTGCAACGGGGAAGCTGGAAGCAGTCTGACAACAAGGCTGACTGGGCTGGAGAAACTGGCACAACACGCTGCACGCTGCGTGGGGGGAAGTGAGATCTGGAAGATGTGTGTGGAATTTCAGGCCTCTGCTAGCACACAGAGACAGGATTATAAATCTCCCAACTCACACACACTCTGCATACTCAGTTCATAGAAACACCAACATCCCCACTCAACAGGATCTTGGAGAGTAGTTGAGACCTCATAGGAGTGGGTAGATATTTGGTTTCAGTTTTATTTTGAGATGGATTTCCCAAAATTTGCAAACTTCTTCATATTCGGGATGGAAAGCATTTGAGATGTGAAAAAAATCAAATGTGGGAGAAACCAAAACCAACAAATTTGTCCTTCCAGGCCCAGGGCTTTGAGTGCTTAGCTCTTAAAAATCTGGGATTGAAACCCTGTGTATTCAGCCATGTTTCTGATGCTGAATTAGGGTTGCTGCCTCTTCTTTCTCACAGGCTCCTCATCTTTCACAGCTACATGGCAGGCAGGGGCAAACAGGGTCCCCTCCATGCTGGGAACAGCTGCACCTATTGAATTTGGCTGGTGCAGATGGTTGAGAATTTCATTCTAGTTCATTCCTGATAAGCATTTATCAAAATTCACAAAACACTTCATATTTGGGACAGAAAGAACTTGAGATTTAAATAATTCAAATGTGGGAGAAAGCAAAAACTGACGGATTCACCCATCACTACCAGCGAGCGAGGCACAATAGAAAAGGACAACCCTGTTATTTTAAAAAAATAAGCTGTCATGCCCTGCCCATGGGCAAAGCATTATAGCAGTAAGTATGTGAGGGGAGGGGGGAGTGTGAGAGGAGTGTGGAATGTTGAGATGTCTGCTGATTGGCTGAGAGAGTGAGAAGGGCGGGTGAAGCCTGTGTTATATAAACAGTGGGTGGTGCTGTTCAGAAGGAGAGAGGGTTAAGAAGTCTGAGTGGAGTGGGAAGTCAAAGTCTTGTCTGGGAGAATTGGAGAGTGCAGTCGGAGAGAGAGAGAGAAGAGAGAGAGGGTTTTCAACGTTTAGAATCTCTTAACATTATCTATTTCCCTACCCTTAATTGTAATTAAATAAACTTGTTTCCTTTTTAAAAACTTAAAAGGAGTGGTCTGAATAAGTTACCCAGTGGAGGAGCAAAGAGAGTGTTGATTTTTGAAGCGCTTGCGGAGGTGGTGGGAAGGACACGGTGGAGGCGGAGGGGAGGCCTGACATAAGTCCTTTCCCTTTGTAATGTGAGCAATCAGGAAAAGAAGTGACACAACATAATTTCATATTTCAACCCATCCTTATGGAGGAAAAAAGATTTAATGAATAAATGAATGATTAATGAATAAATCTGACATCAGAAATGGCAATATTCCAAAGCCATTTGGGAGTCGGAGAACACTTCAGTCTCTCTAGAAACTCTGCCGCTGACCTTAAAGCGGCCACTGTGGAGCAAATAAACTTCACAGGGAAATTAGAGTGAGAGAGGCTGCTGAGTCAGAATTCACCAACACGTTTAATTCTATTCCCAGAGGCCTGAAAGGGGATAAAGGATTTTTTTTATCACACTGCATGTGCTCATTGGCTTACCTTGTGCAAGGATGTTTGTGTTATCAGCAACAACTGCACTATCAATGAGCACTATTAGTAACTTGTTTGTCACTTTCTGCATTTAATTACCTTCGGAGCTCACTGTTTACAATTCCCCCTGCCCTATGTACAATTCCCTCCCCCCCACCACATACCTGAAACTCCATAATACTCAGGGGAGGCTGGTGACACCTATGTCACTGGAGCTCCTTATCCATTGCAGCTTTTATTTTGAGCCTTATAGGAGCTATCCATGGTGCTCCATGGTGGTGAACCTATTTTGGGAATGGAGCTCCGCACCATGGATTAACTCCTATAAAGCACAAACTAAAGGCTGCAATGGATAAGGAGCCCCACTGTCATAGGAGCCACCACCAGCCTCCCCGGCCAGCATAAATGTGTTAGTTTTTAAGGTGCCACAAGACAATTAAATAGTAATGGCACGCCAGTAGCAACAACAGCAGGACACTTGCCCCTGTTCAGCAGAACTGAACCCAAATTTTGCCCCTACTCACTGCCAGACCAATATTCTAAGGGCGGCATGCAGTGGTTAACTTTTTCATTATTGTAAAATGTACACTAATTGTTCTGTGCACCATTTGCAAAGTTAATGCAAGAGTTGGAGCACAGGAAAGTCTCTGCTATTCTTAGGTAGGGAGTTATGTAATTTATTTGCTTTCCAATATCCCTAAGTGCAATTTGGTAGCAGTTAGCATCCTTGCCACTTCACACTGGCTTACATGGAGATGAATCACTTATTGATTTGCTAGAGGTTGTGCTTGGATAAGTGAATCATGTAATAGGAAATCCAAGCTCCCTTCTCAAGAAAAGCCTTTTGAAACTCAAAGGTGGTTTCAAAATCACAAAAGAACTGAGTGCTGGGAAAGGACAGAGGTGAGAATTTCCAGAGATCCTGGAGGAGGAGTTGAGCCTGGCTGGAAAGGACACACTTTTTTTGTCTTTTAAACTTCAGACTCCCTTGGAGTGTGGTAGAGAAATCAGGTTATGCAGGCAGTTAAAAGAAGAGATTTTATCCTTGTGAGGGGCTACTTTAGAGCAAATCATTCTGCTTCCTCTCTCGGTGAGGTTTGCTGGGTATTTAAAACATGATTTTTAAAAAAGAAGCAACACTGAAGTTAAAAAAAAAAAACTGTTAAAGGAAGGTAGGTTACATTCCTGCTCTTGAATCAATACTTATATTGTGATGGTACCATAATTTCTTTTGGATACTCAAGAAATGACAGAAAGGACAATCAAGTATGAATGGTAACTATATCAGAATTTCCTTAATTCTTTGTTTCTCATATCTGACAGGTGAGTTTGTGTATAATCATAATCCCTCACACTTGGTTTATCCAGTCACTGTATGTGGGCACAGTATGGTGCTTCCATTTGTAAACTTGTGTTATTGGACGCTAAATGCAGTCTAAAAAACAAATCCTTCTGCAGGTGCAGTGGGTGATCCTTATCCAAAATGTATAAAGGTGCAATCCTATGAAAGTTTAGATAGAAAAAAGGCCTACAACGCCCAGCATGCCCCAGCCAGCTATGCTGCAAAAATGGGTTTCATCCCTAAGTGCTTGTACTTGACATGTAATATTAGACTGAGGTAAGCTCATGATAGTTTCCGCCCTGCTGTGAGTTATCTGGAAGCACTGCTTATTGCAGGCAGGCTGTCTAGAAGTAAACAGAAACGTTATTTCATGTGCATTAACCACAGGGAACAGTGTACCATGCATGCAATCATTGGGCACCATCCTGTGACTTTTCACTATTTCACGATGCCAGGGGTTGAACCTAGGGAAAAACATGTGTTCTTCTACCACTGAGTTACATCTCTTCCCAACTTATGGGAGCCTTCTGTCTCTTCCTAATCCTAAAGCCCCTCAGTTGACAAACTAGTAAGTGCAGGATCGCATCATCCCAAGTTGATTCTCTTAGGGCACAATCCTATGCAGGTTTAGACAGAAAAATAGCCTAAAACTCCGAGCATGCCCCAGCCAGCAAGTTACAGCTTTGAGTTGTGAATGCTGATGGGTAATTACGGTGGTCAGGGCTAATAGTGAAAAGTCACCTCCCCGGTCCCTCCGCTTCATTCCAAGTCACTGACTACTTCCAGGGATGGGGATGCTGTGGCCCCCCAGATGTCATTAGACTGTCAATCCCATCTTCCCTTACCATTGGCCAGGCTGGTTAGGGCTGATGGGAACTGCAGTCCAACAAAATCTGGAGGAGCACACAGTTCCCACCACTGGCTTGAGCTAAGCCTCACAAGGTCACAGAATGGTGCCCAATGATTACACGCATGGTACACTGTTTCCCAGTGGTTAATGTACATGAAACAACATTTCTGTTTACTTCTAGGCAGACTACCTGTAATAATCAGTGCCTCCAGATAACTCACATCAGGGAGGACATTATCATGAGCTTACCTCAGTCTAATATTACACATCAAGCACAACCACTTAGGGATAAAATCCATTTTTGCACGTGCCACATTTCATTAGTAAGGAAGCAACCTGAAATCTTCCAAACGCACTAACAGGAAGGGGCGTGACCTGCTTCTTCCCTCCCACCTTGGCACAGGACAGCCCCCCCACCTCCCATCAAGTTCAGCTCTGCCAGTATATGCAGAGATAAATGAAACACACACACACACGATTGTTTTCTCCAGCTGAAATTAAACGGATCTAATTTATGCCTAGATTTATGAGTGCTGAGAGACAGAACCCATTTTCAGTGCCCAATCCAATGCTTTGTGCTCACACAGTACAAAGAAAGCATGGTTCTGAATATGGGCAAAGTGCTACTTCCCTCACACATAGTCAACACCACATGACTTACTGTTGTAGGATTGGGGAAACTAATTTTGAGGGTATACAGAACATGATTCTCAGACAACCTTTGAGGGGTCCCCCCCGCCTTTTTCTCCTTTTTTTTTTTTTTTTTTTTGGAAACGAAGCCCTGCTTTCTCTCTCGGTCCGCTCCCTACCCCCGATCTCAGTCCCCCGCGTCGAGAAACGTTACCCTCGAAGCACCACCTCCCTTCCGCCGGGACTGGGAAAAGATTAGGGCGCCCGCGAAGAGGCCGTGCGCGCAACGCCGCGGTGGGCTGGAGGAAAACAAGAGCACGTTTACCTGCAAGAGACAAGCCCCGCCCTCTGCTGCTCCTTAGCCAATCGAGAACGAGAGCGAGCCGCGGCAGAGCCAGTGGGACGCCGAGATAGCGCAGCCTGTGTAAACAAGCAGCCGGTACCCACAGCGGTCCCGCCTCCGCCTCCGCCTCCTTTTAATTCTTTCTTTTTAAAATTTGGAGCTGCTTCTTGCCCCAGCGCCGGCTCACCGTTAGGGCTGCTGCAGCTGCTCTGGAACTCTCTCGCCGGGTTTTCTTTTCTTTTCTGCTTCTCCTCGTCCTGCCCATCTTTTCTCCGGTCTTGACTGCAGCCTCCGGGGCACATGGCATGTCTGATGGCAGCTTTCTCAGTGGGCGCCGCTTTGGTAAGTAAGTGGATGCTCCCAGTCCTTGCCTCTTTTCATCGAGCAATCCGAACATAGCGTCTGCTCAGCAGAACTAATCCTAGCGGGATCCTACCTTGCGTATATTTTTGAAGGACCCAAGCGGGGGCGCGGTGTGTGTGTGTGTGGGAGTTAAGTGTCTAGGGACGCTGGTTATTGGGCGGATCAAAGATATAATTAATAAATAATAATTGAGAGGAATGTAAAAAAAAAAAGCAAATAAATAAAAGCAAGGTGCTGGGATTTGGAAACCTGGGTTCAAAGAGAATGTGCGAGCGTTTGGGCGACAGGATAGATCCCCCCCCTCCTCCATCCCCAATATAACAGCAGTGTGCCTGTGGGGTTTTTAAAAATTTTTTAATCAGCTTGCCCCTCCGGTTTTCAGGAGCTGGTCGCTTGTTCTGTTCTTTTTGTGTTGAAAACAAACAGAACAGGGGCCGAGAGAAACCCTATAAATAGCCAGATTAGACATAGCCTAGCTGTTTGCGCGAACATCAGCCCTAACAGAGCGTGCTTAAATGCGAAAGAGATGATACCAAGTCAAAAAGCGACGAGTAAATTCATTACAGCCAGAGAGAGGAGTCCAAAAGTGATGGAGCCTGCACAAAGCTTGAGTCGGCGGTTGCCCCTTTAATCTGAGCTTTGCTGTGATGGATCAACCCTCGCTTTAATTGGTTTTGTGTGTATGTGTGTTTATCCCCCCGACTGGGAGGAAAGAGGAGGCATCTAGGTTTGTTTTGCTTTAATTAATCAATCTTGATCTGGGGCGCATCAGCACTGAAATTGCTTTGGTAAGAAAAATGTGTTGTCTTTCGCTCCCTATTTTGCTGCATTGCGAATGGCTTTGCTTTTTTCTTTCTCTCTAATTGATAGGTGACATGGAAATGTTTTCTAGCGTAGTAACGTATGTGTGTTATTATGGCTCTATTCCCACAGCCTCGGTGACACATTTTCTCCCTTCGGGGCTTTGCAACCCTCCAAAGTTTTTCAGGGCTGTTACTTATTGTGGCACGGATGTTGTCATCTTGCAGGTATAGGCTGTTTAGAAACTGCGGGGTTTATTTTGTCCCCCCCCCCTCTCATTTACATCATCCTGGATTTGAAGTCAGCTGCACATAGCAGGGTTTGACCGAAAGTTACCTCTGCCTCTTGCGCTCATAAAAAAAGATGGAGCGAGGGGAGGGGGGAATTAGATGGTTTTCTGAGCATGCTCAGACTTTCACGACCGCATCCTAGGATTTGCAAACAGACTTACTGAGGTACAGATAACCCTTCCAGCTCATTATATAATGGATTTGGTGTAAACTTGGCAGAAGGTGACAAAAGAATGGGTTTTCTTAAAAATAACTTTTTCTGGTTGAAGGATACAGGATTTTCACAATCATTGTCATACTGCTTTGCAATGTAATGTTGTTGTATAACACGAAGCAATTAAAATTCTCAAAAGTGAAATTGTGATGAAACCCCCCCACCCCCTCCCCCCATAGGGAAGTGGGATCTGCCTTAAAGTGGAGCTAGGTTACATAAGCTAGGCTTTGGAACACAAGTCGACTTGCAACACTTGAGCTTAGATATACATTACTTTAAAACAAATATTCATCATTAGAAAATATTAAGTGACTTGGCTCATTCAAGAGATAAGTATATCTGCATTACCTGGGAATGAATGAGCCGTTTGATTTTTCTATCTACCCACACTTCCCAAAATAATAAACCTCTTGACTTGACTATGACCTTTTGAATCTTACCAGGGTATGATCAACCATGCTTTTGAACAATGCAAGTGAATTCCTTCCCCCCCTTTTGGGGGGCGGGGTTAGTAACAAGAAATAGTTACTAAACTATTCATTTTAGACAAAATGAATACCAGGGTTCCTTATTACAGGATTTCCTCTTTCATCATCTGTTATTTTAAATGGAACTTTCTCAAGTCTGTTCAATATCTTGATCAACTTACTTTTTAAAAAAAAACCACAAAGCCTGATAAATATCTAAACAAGAGGACAAAAATCAACATCAAAGTGTCTGCTCTTGAGCTAAGACAGTGTTAAGTTTTTAGAATTAATTATGAGTAGCCCAGTAGCTTGAGGGCGTGTGTGAATTCTTGATACTTTAAAAGCAGGTCTTACATAATATTACATAATATTGAATATTCAAAAACTATGGCACCCAAGTTTTGAACAGGTCTTCCCTTTAAAACAAATACCAACTGCACATGACTAGTATTTGGTGGATTCCATACTGGGTCTGCTAAATTTGATCCTTCTGTTATTCTAGAAAGAAACCTTACAAGACTGCAAAATGTTCCACTTACCTACTCTTATTTAGTGGGCAGAAACACTTATCCAAGGTTTTTTTAAATAAAAGTTTTGCTGGTTTGAGACTTTGATCTATTCAAATTACATTGTTATTGTCAAAATGTTCAAGCAGCTGGCATGCCTTGTTAGACATCTGACCTACCTAGTTATTTCTGGGCATGAGTTAACAACTGAATTTGGCAAACTGAACTGATTTTCAACTCCTGAGTTCTGAATTCTGTGTTTGCTACCTTTCAAATAGTTGATATCTTCTTAAATATGAATATGTGATGCTGCCAATTCCAGATTCCTGATACTGGAATCTGGAATTTGTGTAAAGCAAATATGTCAAGTTAACAAAGATCATACCTTTTTACTCCTGATCAATGCATCTAGAATAGCTGTAAGCCCCTGAAGTTGTGAGTGCATGGGACACCAAGGCTGTTGGCCCCTAGATCCTAGGTTGTTGGCTCCCTGACTGCAATACCATCCCTTGTTCGTGTCAAGGCAGCTTGCCTTGGTTTCCTTCCTTGCTTCACTTGCTCCTAATGAATGCCATGTATGTGTGTAGGGAAAAAGTACTAAGTCTCTTCCAGTTTACCAAAGCTTTTCTGCCTAGTTGTCTGGAGAAGATTCCAATTTGTCACAGACCAACTGAATGGCTATTTATTAGCCTACTATGATCTTCCAACACATGGAAATGTGAACAGGCATATGGTCAGCATAGTCTCAATATCATGGCACACATGACCTGTATGCAGAACTAGAACCAATGGGTGGAAATTGCAGGGAACCAGATTTCAGCTTAACATTAGGAGAAATTTCCTATCCATGAGAGCTGTGGAGCAGACTGCCTTGGGAGGTGGTGGGTTTTCCTTTGCTGGAGGAGGTATTTAAGCAGAGGCTGGATAGCCATCTGTCTGGGATGCTGCACCTGCACCCTGCAGTGCAGAGCCTGCACTGAGCAGGGGGTTGGACTAGATGAACTCTGAGGTACCTTCTGATTCTATGATACTATGCAAAGTGGGGCATCTGATTTTTACTGATCTCCCCTAACCACTGCAGCCCTATGCACCCCCTGAAAAACTGTGCATGAGAGTTGGGGAACCTTCTTGAACAGTATAGTAGAGAGTGGACTGCTGTAGACGGGGGCATTGGCAAAAGTTGGGTACCCTACCATGTGTGTGAGTGAAAGTGCTTTCTGCTAGCACAATGCCACCATTGGATACAACCCAGTGCTTTCCAACTTGGTGCCTTCAGGCTGGAATCTTCCTTTGATACCCTCTTTATTGTTGAAGTATGGCAACTTTAAGGTCTGCTACAGAATGGCCTGGGAGATTGAAATGCCCCCTCCACCATGTGTTATTGCATTTGCCGTGCTATGTCTTAGAGACCCCACCCCAGGTACAAAAATTCCAATCCAAACTCTCCCAAAGTCGACTAACAACAGGGACCAAACTCTCTGATGGCATATATAGCACTAGCTAGTGATAAGTCAGTACCTTTCCCCTAAGAAATGCATGCATCTGCTTTCTAGCCCTGGAGCTGATTCAATGATTTGTATAGAACAGCCTTCCCCATGCTGGCACTCTCCAGATGCATTGGACCACAACTCCCATCGCTCCCAGCCAGCCACTGGGGATGATGGGAGTTGTAGTCCAGTGCACCTGGAGGGTGCCAGCTAGGGGAAGGCTGGTATAGCATGTTGTAAGGGTGCAGCAGGATGCATCAAAGCTACCTAAAAAGCCTTGCTCTCCTGGGCTTTAGCCTCGATATCCCTGCTGTACATTCAAGCAATGTGATGCCTGCATAGCTACAGCAGTGTGTACCTGGCAGTGTTCCCCTAGAAACCAAGAATACTAGTTCATGTAATTGACAGGATTCAAATAGACATTGGCCTTGATGTGTTCTAGTGCACAGAGTAAATAGCAATGGTTTTAACAGCTCAGTTGATCTGCTGAAAGCAGTGTTATTATTCTGAAGCACAAGCCATATGCCTGGCAGTACATGGACCAATAAAGACTGATCTGTGTCCAAAAGTGGTTCAAGGATATGGCTGGACAAAGGAAGGGCAATGAAGGGGGGGGGAGACACACATGGATTCTCCACCTCAAGCCTAGAACAACCAAAGTGTCAGTAGGCTGGCCACTTATGCATGGGCATGGCCAAAAAAGAGGAAATGCATAACCCAAAAAGAGGACAATAGAGGACACCAATTTGCATAACCTTTGCATATGCGAATTTATATGTATAGATGGAAGTTTAGAAATAACTATACTTTTATTAGAAATACAATACATCACACCTTAGTGGAAAAGTCTGACTAGGTCAGGGGGAGGCAGAAGGTAGATCTCCAGATATTTTGGACTTTGTCTCACAGAAGCCCCTGCCAGCCTGGCCAGTAGTTAGGAATGCTGGGAGTTGGGAAGTCCAAACATCTTGAGATCTACTTTTTGCCCACCCCTGGACCAGGTGAATTTTGTGCTTGCTCAGTCTGCTGTCCAGGTGCTAATTGCTGATGGGTCACTTCAAGATCTCCCTCCCTCTTTATGGTTCTTTGAATTCAAAACCGACTTGGACTGAGGACAGCCCATCAAATAGAGGGCATCTTCAAATAGAGGACTGTCCACTGACAGTTCTCCAAAACAGAGGGCTGTTCTCCATAAAGTAGGCCACCAGGCCACACTAGATGATTAGGGGCTAAATTTGCTTTGATTTCTTGGATAGGCTCTTGACCTGTGTGACGGAGGTAGATTTCTTGAGGTGGGGGGCTGGCAGTCTCTCAGCTGCACAAAACATGATATAGCTGTATCTGATTTTGCAATGCAGCATAGGAGGAGCAACATTTTGCAAAATGAAACTGAAATGTAAAGACTCTTTTTATTAAAAACATGTGCTGGCAGGGTTTACAAACCAGCTGCGTTGGGCCTTACTGCTATATAATAATTACCTTGTATTTGATATCTTATGCTGTAAAAAAAGACCCTGATAAGAAATGTTGAACAAACATAAAATGGCATTGCCATGTTTCACTCTGTGCTAGACTTTCAGTGGCACCATAAGGACTGAATTTTGGGGCCATATGTATATATATGGGTGCCCATGAGCCATACATAGCCCAGCTAGAACAGACCATGATCCAGCTCCCGAACTAAAATTGCCTGTTCAACCTGGAGGTGATGGAGGAAATGTAGGCCTAAGCGAGTGAGTGCCAAAACATGGCATAGTGAGGTGCTTGCTTGCACCACTAGGTGACTGCTGGTTGCCCCTCTTCCTGTTTTGCAACTCAGTCTTCTCTCCAGAAAGATTGTTTATGCACTAACTCACCATAGCCTAGCAAAATACAAAAAGGGCAAGGCAAGAAACTTCATTGGGGGTGAGGCGGGGCAGGGATGGAAAACAAATGGGGTTAAAGAGCACAAAAATCAGGGCAGCACTGACAGAAGTGGTGAGTAGGTCTGGGCCTGCCCTGGAAAAGTGGTGGATAGGCTCGGTCTGCCCGGAAATTAACCCCTGGGGCAGGACTCATATAAATACTGGAAGCCTAGCTTGCCCTGCCAGTTGTACTTTAGGCTCCAGCCCCACAGTTTCAGCCACTGACTTCAGCAGAGCTGCCCCCTAGGCCTTTTGCTGCCTGAGACAAATAATAAAATGGTGTCCACTCCCATTCCACGTACAAAGCCCCACTGGAATGGAAAATTAATCTGTCTTCAGCACTGGTGATGGGACAGCATCCTCCACTGCACCTGAAGGCAGCAAATAACTTAGGAGGTGCAGAACAGCCCGTGAGGCACACAGGTCTCTCCTCCAACACATTGCTGCTGCCTCCCAGCATCTGCCAACTGAGGTGTGTACTTCACTCTGTCTAATAGTAGGGCTGGTCTGGGACTTCAGGAACCCTGATCTGGAAAAAAATCTTGTGCCCTGGCCCCATGCTCTGATCTAAGCAAGTTTACTTAGTTTACTTAGAAGTAAATTCTTTTGGAGTTAATGAGTCTTTCTTCCAAGTATGAGCTTAAGAGTCAAGTGAAAAAAGAATTAGGATAATGGAAATAGACTGCATTATTTTACAAGTAAGTAATCACATGTAAAATGTGTAAGATGATCACACAATCACAGTGCAACCTAAAATGAAGGAAGTCCCTTTCCTAAGAAAATATCCAGTTTTACTGAGGCATTTTGAGGATTAAAAAAAAAGTTATATAAATGGTCATTCGGATAAATGTTGTCCCTAGTCCCTTTGTTCATAAAACAAAACAAGAAAAGGGGAATGAATTCTGCCCATGTATATCACCTTTGACAAAGTACAGACAGAGGCACATTGTGCAAGAAACCATTGAAATATCTGTTTATCTTTTGCATCTAGTCTGCTCTGTACACTAAGAGTGAGCCTTAACAATACATTTTTCTCCTCAGGAGCAGTCCTGACCTTTCAAAGATATACTTTTGTGGACAGATATCTAATTGTAACAATTTATTTATTTATTTAAAGAAGTCAGTCTGCAAGCACCTTGAAAACAATGCAGTGATTACTAGAAGCCAGCATGGATTTGTCAAGAACAAATCCTGTCAGACTAATCTGATCTCATTTTTTGATCGGGTAACCTCCCTTGTGGACTGTGGGAATGCTGTGGACATTATATATCTGGACTTCAGCAAAGCTTTCGACAAAGTGCCTCATGATATCCTGATTAGTAAACTAGCTAAGAGTGGGCTAGATGGAACAACTATCAGGTGGATCCACAATTGGCTACAGAATCGGACTCAAAGAGTGCTTATCAATGGTTCCTTCTCAAACTGGGGAGAGGTAACGAGCGGGGTACCACAGGGCTCGGTTCTGGGCCCGGTGCTCTTCAGCATTTTTATTAATGACTTGGATCAGGAGGTACAGGGAATGCTAATCAAATTTGCAGATGACACAAAGTTGGGTGGAACAGCTAATACTCTGGAAGACAGAAACAAAATTCAAAGTGACCTCGATAGGCTGGAGCGCTGGGCCGAAAACAACAGAATGAAATTTAATAGGGATAAATGCCAAGTGCTGCACCTAGGGAGAGGAAACCAAATGCAGAGTTACAGAATGGGGGACACTTGGCTCAACAATACTACAAGTGAGAAGGATCTTGGAATTGTGGTAGATCACAAACTGAATATGAGCCAGCAATGCGATGTGGCTGCAAAGAAGGCAAATGCAATTTTGGGCTGTATTAATAGAAGTATAGCTTCCAAATCGCGGGAAGTGATAATTCCCCTTTACTCGGCACTGGTTAGGCCTCATCTTTAGTACTGCGTCCAGTTCTGGGCACCTCACTTTAAGAAGGACATAGACAAACTGGAGAGGGTTCAGAGGAGGGCAACAAGGATGATAAAGGGACTAGAAACAAGGCCCTATGAGGAGAGACTGAAAGAACTGGGCATGTTTAGCCTTCAGAAGAGGAGACTGAGGGGAGATATGATCGCACTCTTCCAGTATTTGAAGGGATGTCACACAGAGGAGGGCAAAGATCTCTTCTCGTTCATCCCAGTTTGCAGGACACGGAATAATGGGCTCAAGTTACAGGAACCTAGATTCCACCTAAACATCAGGAAAAATTTCCTGACTGTCAGAGCAATAAGACAATGGAATCAACTACCTAGGGAGGTCGTGGGCTCTCCCACTCTGGAGGCATTCAAGGTGCAGCTGGACAGCCATCTGTCAGAGATGCTTTGACCTAGATTCCTGCATTGAGCAGGGGGTTGGACTCGATGGCCTTGTAGGCCCCTTCCAACTCTACTTTTCTATGATTCTATGATTCTATGATTTATTTATTTTAACCTTTCTGCACCAACTATACTAAGCTGTTATAATAATGGAATTTGCTGTTGCCCATTGCCTGCTTTACACACTGGGTGTGTTTACATGTAATGCTAAAACATGGTTTAGCATTATGAGGACAAGCTGCAGCAAGCTGCAAACACTACTGCCCTCCTCCTCTGCCACGGCTACAAGGAGGTGTTCGGAAACTTTTGCTTGTCTGAACCTAGACAAACTGTGGTCAATCTTAACTACAGTTGGTGGAAACAAGCCAACTTCAAACTATAGTTTATGAAGCAGGCTTGTTTTCACTAGTCATAGTTAAGATTAACCATAGTTTAGGATTCACATGTAATACTAAACTGTGGTTAATATAAAATACAACTTTCTCCTCACAGCCACATCAGGGGAGTAGAGGGAGGGGGAGCACACAAGTCAAAGGATCTCTGTGGCTCATCTTGATAAAGGTAAATCATGGTAGCACTATGTGTGATCAGGCTATTGGGGGACAGGAATGTTTCAGACTGCTTGTGAAGAAGAAACATGTGTTGTGTGAGATAGCCCATTGGTGTAGCTTTTCTAGGAGAAAAAGTGGCTAAAGCAATAATCCTATGACTACCGTAGATCAGCCTTCCCCAACTTGATTCCTTCCAGATGTTTTGGACTTCAACTCCCATCAGCCTCAGCCAGTGTGGACAATGGTCAGGAATGCTGGGAGTTGTACTCCAAAGCATCTGGAAGCACCAGGTTGGGGAAGGCTGCCATAGATTAATATTGGAGTTATACTCCTTTCTGTATTGACAGCCATGCTCTCTTCTAAAATAATTATGTTGGCATAAAATCAGCAGAAAATACTACCTAGATTTGTTTTCTGTTCTTTTTTCTTCTTTTCTTTTTGATATTACTGTGAGATAAAGCACTGAAGCAAATGTTTTGTGAATGCAAATTCTTAGGGGAAAGTTTGTGGAAAATATTCCTTTTTGGTCCCCCCCCCCTCTTGTATTCTAGAATGCCAGCAGTTCCGCATCTGCTATGCCTGAGCCAAAGTCAGTATGCGTTTCAGTGGATGAGGTAGTCTCCAGTGGCACAGACACGCAAGATGTCCATTTGCTCAGTGGCCATTTAAAAAAGGTGGACAATGCTTTGACAGAAGCCCATCGCTTCTCCTACCTTCCCCGGAGACCAGCTGTGAACATTGAATTTAAAGAACTTTCCTACTCTATCCAGGAAGGACCATGGTGGAGGAAGAAGGGTAAGCCAACAAGACCTTTAGTATGCCTCTCATCCTGACATTGCTCTGAAATGATATGAACAACGGAAGCTAGGTTGTAGCAAAAGTAGGGAATGTGATGTTCTGAGGTTAGAACAACTGAGCCTTTTCTGTTGTAAGACTTAAACTACGGGTGGAGAACTTCAAGCCGGGGGACAATTCTAGCACTTCTAGGGTCCCAGTCTGGCCCTATGGGGTTCCCCAGATAGCTATGCCCCCTTCCCCTGGACCCCCTTCCCCTGGACCCACCTTTCCCCCAACCACTGATTGGTGGTTTCCCAGCTTTTGTGCAAATCCCCACCCACCCCGATTCTAAAAGGTTGCCTCTCCCAAGGCTTAATTACTGGCAGTCAAAGCTTTAAGCTAAAATATGCTGGTATATTTTGACCCCATCCCTTTTCCCTTCAGCCACAGCACTGACATGTGTCCCCTCCCTGAAAGCATCTCTGAAATGGAATTCAGTCCTTTGGCTGAAAGAGGTTCTGAACCTCGACTTAAACTTTTGTTTTGCTGAGGCACTGCATTGCGATGGCCTTCTGCTTTCATGGTGCTTCCTATCTTTGGCGTTGTAGATATATTTCTGAGCAAAGAAATAAATAGCTCGCTGCCTATTAAATATAAATGAGTGTTTTTAAGAAGGACTAATGGACAAGTTGTGCCCCTTCTTGTTGGTTGGCCTGGTAACTTGCCCTTGATCACAGTCCACAATTCCTTGCTGAACATTAGGCTCAATTCCTAGAGCAGGCGAAGCCTAGGACAGAGTCCAACTTCGAAAGGTAAAGCTCACCAGTGGAGAGAACTCTTTATATTAGGTTCTTTCAGTTATCTGTGAAAGTGTTACAGGACCATCTTTCATCTGGTAACCTGTGTCCTCACTGTGGGAAGCTGTGTGGATCTAGAATTGGCCTCCACAGTCACTTACGGACCCATCGCTAGAGTCTACACAATCTTCTTTAGAATTTCCTCCTTTTATCCTGGAAGACAATCTTACTCGGTCATGAGTGATCGCCTGACTGACTGAGTGGAATGGTAGAAACAATAAGATAAAGGAAATTGCTCATTCCATGATCACTAAATAAGTTAGGAGTGGTCCTCAGATAGCTTGTGGACAGAATTAAGATGGGCTCCATTTCCAAGTAAATGTTTGCAGTGGAAAAACAAACTGTGCTTGTTAATGAGCAACCATAGCTGGGAAACTACAGGATTCCTAAGATTAAGGCTGCTTCCAGACAGGTGACTCCTAGAGCTACCCAATCATTGCTCTTCCAAGCAGAATTACAGGTAACAGGTTATCTTCCACATTATTCAGGATATTGCAATTTAGCTATGTGTACATCCTGCTATGTTCTAACTACTCTAATGGGTGTGACATTGGTGCCGTGGGTGAGCTCATCTGAACTTAAATGTCCCTTACAACCTTTGTGGTGGGCACCATTTTATGACTCCATTTTTTTTTAATTGGTTTTTTAAATTATCACAACCACTTTTCTGGATTGATTTTTTATTTAATGAGAGGTAAAGTGCTATAACACCATGATACTATAATGTAGTAGTAGTAGTAGCAGCAGCAGCAGCAGCAGCAATAATAATAATAATAATAATAATAATAATAATAATAATAATAATAATTAGTATTAGTATTAGTATTTTAACTCTTTCTGGTCACCACCGAAATGGCAGTGACCAGAAAGGATTTTTAAATCATTTCTTTAAAAATACCATTATTAACGTTACAGCACTATAATGTCATAATACAAAAATTAACATTATACCATTGTGGTGTTACAGCACTGTACCTCCCCTTTTCACTTTAATACCATAATACCATAATAGTATAATATTAATTTTTATATTATGGTGTTATAGAGTTATAGCCCCTTTAAAAAAAATCTAGCTGCAAAACGTTTTAGCAATTAATTAAAACAATGATTTAAAATAACAAAAATGGGATCATAAAATGGCACCCACTGCAAAGTAAATGCGTCCTGAGTTGCGAAAGGCTCACTTTTCTGATTCATCACAGCCCACATGAACATCCCGTCCTTTAAAAAAGATGGAACAGTAGTGCTAAAGGCATTTACACCTGTGGAGATTGTACTCATACTCTCTTTTTATTCGTAAAAAAATTGGACTTCCTGTGGCCTGAGAAAAGATGGGAAAGCCACAGGATGAAACGACTGGATGACAGTGTTGTGTGGACGCCCCATGAAAAGCGAGTGACTGAAGTATGGCAATTCTATACTAAACGCTTAGTGTGGAAGTAACCTAAGATCTATGAAATGCTGATGTAACAGAAATATTTGTGATGTTATTTAAAGGAATTAATATGCACCTAATTGTGTAGTACTCCTTAGACGTAGGGTGGACCTATATAACCAAACAACTTGTTCCTGATTAAATCTAGTGAAATCAAAGGAAATGATCTGGAGTAACATCTTGTGGTTTGTTTGATTGTCTTCAGTGTGCTGATTTCCTATAACCCCTGAATGTGCAATACAATCTTACATCTTCAGACTTACACCCATAAATTAAAACATACTTATTTTTTTGCCTATTAGAATTTTCTTGGATGAAATAGGTTGTTTGTGGAATTGCATTCAGAACTTTTGAATGACATGTACTTGTCTCAAATTTGTTTCTCAGTAAAGGAATCAAGGAGACATGAATGGCATGGGACTGACATTGTTGCTGCTCTATTTTGAATTATTGCTCCACAGCAAACTCTCAGTGGTGACCAATTGCTGTGTGAGATGGTCTGGCCCAATGTAGTTACATTTATCTTCTTTTGGTAAGCAGCATATGAGAATGCCCCATGTGTTTTTATATTTGGAGGGACATTCTTGAACAAATTATCATTAGCCCCAGCCAGCATGGCCAATGGTCAAGGATGATGGGAGTTGTAATCCAAAACATCTGGAGAGCACCAGGTTGGGGAAGGCTGCACTGGGCCAAGGACATGACCTCTTTGACTCTCTGACCCCTTGGGTGGACTTATCATAGAATAGTAGAGTTGGAAGGGGTCTATAAGGCCATCGAGTCCAACCCCCCGCTCAATGCAGGAATCAAAGTTAAAGCACCCCTGACAGATGACTGTCCTGCTGCATCTTGAATGCCTCCAGCGTGGGAGAGCCCACCACCTCCCTAGGTAATTGGTTCCATTGCTGTATAGCTCTAACAGTCAGGAAGTTTTCCCTGATGTTCAGTAATGTTGCAAGACTGCTAAAATCTTTGTCGAACTGGGGATTAAAGAACTGAGATTGTAACTTCAGGAAAGTCAAAGAACTGGTTAATCTAGCCCTTGTTGAAACAGTTTGCAAGTTGTGTTTAATAGTGAAACTGCTCTAAGCCCACAAAGGAATATAACTGTAATTACATCTGCAACTCACTGATAAAAATACTTTAATATGACTATAAGTGCCAAACAGACATTACTTTAAAGACATAGCTACCAGCTGTGTCTTATTCTTCTTCATTTTAACTCTAGAATAAGTGCACAAAGTCTGTTTACAGCCTCAGTCTGTCTTTCTCCAATCCATGCTAAAAGATCCCATTGGAGGATTATGGTTTGGGGCATTGATCCAAGATGTTCCCTCCATATAGGACAAGGATGGAGGTCCATTTTCTGTCTGGTCCCTAATCTAGAACCTCTAACAATGGATACATCTGGCTCAAGGTCCAGATCTAGGGTGTTTCCTCCACATGGGACAAAGAAAGAAGAGCAATTTTTGTATCTGGTCCCTAATCTAAGAGCTGCAACAGATTGCACAGTTTCTAATGATATTGGCTAGTGTGCTAGTCATTTGTCAACACTGACAAGTGGCAGTTTTAGCAGAAGCATTCTGAATTACTAAAGGGATAAAGTGCAGGAGAATGTTCAGTTGAAGTCTCCCCCCCCCCCCCGGTGATATGCGTCCTCCATGGAAGGAATGGGATTCCCAACAGCAAATTCTTCCGTAGAGAACATTACCCTAGAGAAAAAAAATGTAGCTCTTGAGACTAGTGTCACATATTTTAATGAAGTAATTACCGGTACATTTCCACACGGGTTTGTCTTTTATTGTATACACTGGTGTAGCTGTTTGTTACCACTTGTGTGCCTCATACTTTTAAAGCCGTGCTGAAACACAGTACTTTTGATCTGAGCGGCACATTTTAGATGTGTAGTTATTAGCGTCTGCTTTAATGCATGCTAAACAATTCTGTCGTTGACTCACTTTGTGGGGAAATAGAAGTAGAAATTCTCAGCTAAAAGGCTGTCTCCCCTATTTTCACACATGACTAGTTAGCAGAAGCTCAGCATGCTGGAGAGATTGTTCACTGGGTGGATTGAAGTCCACTTTGCCCAAGGGGTGGTGAGAGAATAAAATACTTCGGGGGGGAATTCTCAAAAGCAGATTTATAGCATGCTCATCTTTGTGTCTATGTATTTTGTGCTGAGCTGGTTTAGCATAGTAGCTAAGAAATGAGCTATGAACTAAGAAGTCCCTTGTTCAAATCTTGCCACTGCCATGGACTTCCTAGATGGCCTTCGGCAAGCCATTCTCTCTCAGTCTCAGTTCCCCCATCTGCAATATGAGGGATAATACAACTGACTTATAAGGCAGCATCCCCCAATCTGGTGCCCTCCAGATGGTTTGGACCACAACTCCCAACATTTCTGACAATTGGCCATGCTGGCTGGGGATGATGGGTGTTGAAGTCCAAAATATCTGGAGGGCACCAGGCTGGGGAAGGCTGTTATAAAAATTACTACTAAAGTGCATGTGAAGCACTTTGAACACTGGAATGTACTATACCAGCCCTCCCCAATCTAGTTCCTCCCAGATCTATTGGGGGAATTGTAGTCCAACACATCTGGAGGGAACCGGGTTGGGGAAGGCTGTACTACACAGTCCTTAAGCATTATTTTTTCTTTTGGTCTTTTAAACTAGGACAAACTAGAACCCAATGAATTTCTCGCCCAACCCTAGCTACAGATGTCAGAGCAAATATTAAAATTTCATTTCTGTCAGCACTAAGAATTGCTGCAGGCAAAGAGTGAATATAGACAACTTTTTACTGCCAAGAAATAATGTAATATTACCACTTGGTAAATGATAATCCTTATCCATCCACCCCAAATGATAAGGCATGCCCTATCAGGAAGTTCTTTTTGCACATTATCACTTAGTGATTCGCCATCTATATTCACCCTCAATTTGTTATATATAAAAATGTATATAAATCAGGTACCTGCCTGGAGGACTCCCATGTTTGATTTTAGATGGGGAGTAAAAAGTGGTGCTCTAGCACATTAGTTGCCAAAGAAGACTCAGGTGGAAAACACCAGTAAAGAATTCAGCAAGTCTATAGGGACACAGGGCCAAAGTTTTTTCCTGATGGAACTCAATTTGAAAAGGAAAGTCTGAAACGGAATCTATTGCATTCATTATTAATGCAATGACGGGTACCATAGATCCATCCCTTTGGCAGGCCATTTCCATCAGTGATTCTGTTTTCAAAAGGATGTTTGCTTTCAGGGTAAGTGGTCAAGGTTTAAAGTGCAGTATGGAGATAGGGTGAATTGGGAGTCTTGGAGGTTGTAAGGATCCAATCCTGATTACTGTTTTTGTGTATGATTGAAAATGAGTTTCATAAACTAAATTTAACCACTCTGAGCATATCACAAAACAAAAATACAGATTAAGCACATTTTAATTTAATGGCTGGCTGGGGAATGCTGGGAGTTGTATGACTTTTTTTCTATCTAAACATGCATGCATAGGGTTGCTCTCTTAGTTACTTAATTTATACTCCACATTTCCCTTCGCACCCCACGCTCCTGTGGGGGGGGGAGGATTTTGCGAGGGAGGGGGAGGGGAGAGCGAGGGCTAGAATGAGGTGATTTCACCTCCAATCAGGGCCCGGGCAAATTGTTTGCCCGATGGGGTGAGGTATAAGGGGTGGGGCCCTGAGGCAGTAGGGTGGCGAGTCACCGCGCCGCCCTCGAGTTCGGGATGCTTTCGCCCAGGCATGCTCCACTGGCCTTCGGGCCGGCCTTAGTTAATCCCGCACTTCTCCCTTCGCAGACCTTCAATTCAATAAATGTGGCCCTGATTTTTATACCATAACTGTTGTCTCGTCTCTTCATTTCCCCCTTTACCCGCGCAAATTCACCACTACAGTATCTCCAGGTAATGTGAATGTCTGCCTGTCATTTGTGGGGTAACAAGCAGATGCAGGCCTGTGGTTTATGCTGGCTCAGCTTGTCTGAGCGTGGAAAGCTAAGTCAACCCTGGTTATTACTTGGATGGGAGACCTCTCCTCTAGTTTCCTGCATTGAGCAGGGGGTTGGACTCGATAGCCTTGTAGGCTCCTTCCATCTCTATGATCTATGAAATCTATGAAAAATCTATGAAGATTGTAGGAAACTGCAGACTGAGGTCAATGAGCACTTGATGTGCTTGAGTACCGTATACCTTGTTCTACTCACTGCCACTCTGTCTATGGAAAGTCAGGGTTGGCAGGTATATTATATGTGGAAATAGTGTTATAAGCTAAACTTTAGTTATTTAGTGACTAAAGGATACATACTCATCCAGGGCCATTTGACACATTACTTTGCAGCAAAATAATTCTGGTGTTTCCAAATGCATGTGTGTGTGTGTTTTAACTCATTCATAGATTATGGATTGAATCCAGATTTATGTTGGCTCAACTGCGCTGACAGAAGTGGACTTCCCCACCTCCTCCTTCCCACAGCAGCCCCTTCAACCCCCTGAAAAAACAGAGAGTCAAGAGACCCAGCTGGATGGGGTGATCTGTGGTGTTTGGAGGAGGGGAGATCCCCAAGAATCGGGCATAGAGACCTTCCACGAGTGGAGCCCTTCCTCTTACATAAGGCAGATCTTGGATCCAACCCAGCTGGAATGTGACTTTTAACATCTTAGGCTACAATCCTATATCTGGGACTAAGCCCCATTGAATTCAGTGGGACTTACTTCAGAGAAGACATGCCTAGGATTGTGCTGCTAGAAATTCACCTAAAAGCAGTTTTACTTGATGGTCTTTAGAATGCTTCTGTGAAAATCTATTCATATGTTTCCTATGCAAGCCCCATTGAAATGGGAATTAGTAGCACTCTTGCATAAATCCCATTATTTCTAAAAATGTTCATTGGGGATTGCACCAATGGACATTAACTGTTTTGCTCCTTCATCGGACAGCAACATCTGAGAAGATGGTTCTGAAGAATTCTTCTCACTTTTTAAACATTATTACAAAAGAAAGGTATTGTTTATTCAGGTTAATTTTTTTAACAACAACAACAACAACAACAACAACAACAACAGAGGACTAGTTTAATCACCACTTGTTCCACATGTGCTATGAAGGCACACACAAATTTTGGTTGGCTGTTTACCTCTTAAACGTCTCAAAAATCAAAGTTTGAGATGCATTTCACCAGAAAATAGACTCCTGCTTTTTAGCTAAAATATCTTAAACCTGAAAATGATGTTTGAAAACTGGTGGGAAAAACGGATTTCACAATAGATTATACCCATTGTTGTCAAAATGACAAAACCTGGTGTAAATGTACCATATTTTTCTGTGGTTAATTAAAAAAAAAATGTTTTTGAGGCACTGTTACCAATTCATTCTGACACATTCATTTAAACAAGCAGATATTTTGTTCTGTATTGGTTCCTGCAAGATTCTATACCCGGAGCCTTTTAAAGATCTAAATGATCAAAAATAGGATTTGCTCTATATTATTTGCTAATCCTAGTTAGAGGAGTCAAGAAAAGCCTGTCCTTATCATAGCAGGTACACTGCGGCATGAAGCAGCTCTCTCTCATTCACACTCGGTTACTGTCGGTCAATGCACTATAGTAACCTCAGACTGTGATGCTCAAGCATTGACGAAGCAGCTGTTGATTGGCTGGCTGTACTATGATGACTGTTGCTAAGATGAGAAGGGGGGGGAAATGTAGAATATTAAGGACCAAAAGCATTGCTCTGGGATGATACATCGTTCTATTCTGTAAAGCATCTGGATTTCATAGTTTGCACTCACATCGGAGCTTGCATTTTCTAATATAGCAAATGTATTTCCATCCTGGTTAACAAAATAATTAACCACATTTTGAAAAGGGAAATAGCTAACTAAACTAACTGCAGGAAATATAAACTTCACCACAGAAAAGACCCTTTTAAAGCAATCCTTTCTGAATTGTACTTGATTGATTTAAGTTATTCCCCTTATAATTCCAAGTAAAACAATAGACCCACCTAATCTAAAGAAATCATTTGTTCTTTGCTAAAAGGGCTACATAGTATTTTAGCATCTGACCTGTATAAATAGAGCCAGTGACTTAATTAGAACATGATGCTACAATTTCTGCTTCACTAACAACTCTTCTCTCCCCCTTTCTTACCCTAAAAACAAACAAACAAAAAACCCACTAAAGCTGGGCTCTTTTTAAAAATGACTTCTTATAATGTCCTTATAATGCCTAGAAAACCTAACAATAAGGTAATAGGATGCATCATCTGGATGGAACGATTCTAGCTTACTTGTCCACTCATGTTGTCCACTGTGCCAAAGGACAAACAGAAAGCTTTTACGTATTAAGAAAGAAATTGCATGTCTTAAGCAACCAACAAAACTGGCGTACAGTGAGCCAATGTGCAGAAATTGGTATGGCGAGAATGTGGGTTGACAGGTCCTGTGCAGAGTTCAGTGCAGGGAGAAACAGCAATGCCATTACTTTCTCATGCAACTGGCACAGAACTCAACCCGCATTTCCTGAGCCGCTCTTCAACCCACTTTTGGCAGATTTGTGGCACTGTGATAAGTGTGGGCTCATGGGTGAGCTGGGTGTGCAGGAACACAGCTGTACAGGTTAGAGGGGTCCCACAGAACCACAATCACCCCCTGGGCCCCATGAACAAAACAGGCAGCGAACCCAGACAGAAGCCACCATTAGAAGAAAAGCTCTGCTCCTGAAGACAGAGGTCCTACTTAAGTGCTTCCAGGATCTGAGACTCCATTGATGTTCCAGGAATGGAAGGGCTGCAGGGACTCCTACTGGAGCCTGCTCTGTAGCTGCTGCCTGGCTGGTGCCGGTACAATATTTATTATATATATTGTGTATATATATATACACACACACACACACACCTTTTTTCTTGCAAGGAACCCAAGGCGACTTACATAATCCTCCTCCTCCCTCCATTTTATCCTCACAACAACCCTGTGAGGTAGGTTAGGCTGAGAGTCAGTGACTGGCCCAAAGTCACCGAGTGAGCTTCATGGCCAAGTGGGGACTAGAACCCGGATCTCCCAAGTCCCAGTCCAACATGCTAACCCGGGGCTCTCCAACCTTGGGTCCCCAGATGTTGCTGGACTACAGCTCCCAGAATCCCTTGCCATTAGCCATGCTGGCTGGGTATGCTGGGAGCTGTAGGCCAATAACATCTAGGGACCCAAGGTTGGAGAGCCCTGCTCTAACCACTATGCCACACTGGCTCTCCTGTCCTGCCCAGCTCCTTGTTCCTTGCCTTAGCTACCTTAGGGACAGCTCCTCTGCTGTTTCAGCAATCACAGCCTGGACTTGGGCTCCAGCCCTCCTGGCTGGACTGCACCCCACCATTCACTTCCAATTCCAAATCTGTAACTCTAAACCTGTCAGCTCTTGTGTTGGTGGGAAGGTGTGTCTTTGCCCCCACTATAATAGTCTACCCAAATGTAGTGCTTTGCATTTCCGAGGAGTGAGTGGCAGCTATTCTGTTGTGTAGGAGAAATTAAAGATTTGTCCTCAGGGACACTGCTGGGATCAGGGTTGGGCTATGTCTGCCCCTAGTGATTTCTGTTCCTTAGGTGTGGAGCCAATTCTGCCTATTCTTCACTGATCTTGTAAACTGCAGCATGGGCTGAATGGAAGTGTGTGCCCATGTACACATGGAAGGTTTTGCATCGGTGGCACACTCCTGACCTCCATGTTTTGGGGGTCACATTTGCACAGGGGCCTACATGCATTCTCTCCCCGCCCCCCCACGGACATAAGCTCTGGACACATGACCTGTACACTGCAAAATGGATGGTTTCAGTGAAGTTTTATAACCACCGATTATTGAAAAATAAAAGGAAATACAAATAATACAATATACAACGAACAATTTTGAGGTGGGGGGAGGCAGACGACTTCAGCCTGTGAACTAACAAAATTGCTAGCCCCCAATGATCAATAACACTTTGCAATGCACAGAAAATTTATTTCTGATTTGTTTGTGCACTGCAGTCACTGCCAGAACAGCAATCCTACAGGTTACATATTTGTCGAAATCCAAAAGAAGTTACACATTTTAATTCCACTGAGACTTTCAGACAAAAATCTTTGTCTCCATAAGGCATGTAGTTAGCTATACAATAAACACATGGGGCCTTATGACAAAATATTGGTTGTGAGTGTGGGAGGGGAGCCTTCCAAGCTGCCCTACTCAGGCCAGGAGCCTGCCCAGAGTGGGAAAGCCTCCCTGGATGAGAAGGGAGAGCTTTGAAGACACAGACTGAGCTGGCAGCCAACCTGATCTGCACTTTCAAAGGTATCCCTCCACTGGAGAGCTTTGAAGGCATGGATTGGACCAGCCAACAGTTGACCCGATCTGCACCGTCAAGCACTCTTTGGTGTGCAATATGTGCATAGAGGGGAGGTGGAGTGCGGTGGCTGACTGGGCAACAATTTTACAGGCTCAGTGCTTTCCTTCCCCTCTTCCTTGGTCTGTACTGGAATACACAATTGTGCAGCCTGACTTCCCTTTTTCCCATGGCCCCCTTTTCACACAACTGTGCAGTCTGACTTCCCTTTTTCCCATGGCCCCCTTTTCATTCTTCCTCCAATAATTTATGTACGTCTGCTACCCTTGGGGTTCCCCTATGTCTGCTGACACCTTCCTGTTGTGTGTGTGTGGTGCTCTTATGGCTACATACCAGGGGTGTAGACTTCTCAATTTTGGGGTGGGGGTGGGGCTAAACAGTCGGTTGCCTGGAGGGGGCTTTGCCAATTCTTGAGCCCCGCCCCCCCCGTAGTTTGCGCCCCTGTTCTCCCCCTTCTTTCCCCCCCTCTTTCCTACACACTTTCTTCCACCCCTTCTCTCTCTCTCTCTCTCTCTCCCCCCCTCCCTCCCTCCCTCCCCCTGGAGGTAATTTAGATTTCCCCCCAAACATGTAACAGCTGGCTGCCTGGAGGGGGCTTTGCCAATTCTGGGAAATCCCGGAGGGGGCTTGAGCTGAGCCCCGCCCCCTGTAGTTTACGCCCCTGCTACATACGCATCGGCACATGCAGCCTGAACATTGGAAATAGAGGGAATGTTTATAGTCCACTCAACCACATTTAGATCAAAAATACATAGAAGACAGTTCACAAGGGCCTCTCCATAATTATGCCTTGATAAGCAGATGCTATTTTTCAGAAGTGAAGGGCCTTGAATTCCTTCCTTAAAGAAACACATTTATATTTGAGGAATCTTCCTGTCTGTGCTCCTGCCTTAAATGATGACACTAGAATCTAGCCTGGCATGCTGATGTTTTATAAACCAGATCCAGAGCATTAGCAGAGTGGAAACAAAACAGCAACAACATGAATTACAGGCATTACGACATTTCCTGCCAATTACCTGTGGGTGAAATGAATTTTATCATACAGCTCACAGAGACCATTATCACTTAATAATGCATTAAATAGGAGGTTTGACCTTATTAATTACATAATTGCAAGGAACAAAACAGTATTGTCTGCTATTCTAGTATATTATAAACCATTTCCACTCCTCACCCCCCACAAACTAACGTGTATTTTTCTCTTCCTTCCTTTATGTGAATATAACTGGTGAATGTTCATCACTGTCTCATCCCATGATTTGACTGGCCATTCTTTTATTCCAGGAATGTTTGTTTTCAGTATTTCATAACATTTCAAAACCTTTCAAAAGTTATAAATAACTAAAACCAAGGCAATAATTTTGCTGCCGGTTTTACTACAGTAGAAGAGCTTCCAGTGGATGAGGACATCGATTCGGTTGCTCTGTGCTCAAGTGCTTCTATTTAAAAATAAGAGGAATCAGAGGAAGAAGGTAGCATTTTGCCTCACATTGTGGCATTTGCCTTTCAGCTGGATATCTGAGGAAGTGACTGAGGAAAGTTTAAGAGTGAGAATATTACACAACTGAAATGAGTAAACTGGAACGCTCGCTGGATGTTTGTTTGTGCTGCCAGGGGAGACGGGTGACTGCTATTTCGGTGGGGCTCCTTTTCCATAGCAGGTTTTGCAGCTTTTATTTGGAGTTCCATAGGAGCTATCTATAGTGCTCCATGGTGGGTGAACCTATTTTGGGGATGGAGTTCAGAACTATGGATAGCTCCTATGAAGCTCCAAATTAAACCTGCAATGGAAAAGTGCAATGCATAGTGGCTCACGCTGGCTCAGCTTGTCTGAGTGTGGAAAGCTAAGCAGGGTCAGGCCTGGTTATTACTTGGATGGGAGATCCCTCCTCTAGTTTCCTGCATCGAGCAGGGGGTTGGACTCAATGACCTTGTAGGCTCCTTCCAACTCTATGATCTATGAAATCTATGTTTGCTTTTGCATGTGTGCACACACACATATGCACACAAGCATACACTCTGGCATATACAGAGAGTCTTTTTCACCATGTAGCAAAGGCCTTACCTACCTTTTTTTAATCCTCACCTACCGGCCATCATCTTATTTGTCAAGGAGGAAGAGCAGGGTACTGTTCCTTGAACCACATAGCAATGAAAGTTAAGCTTAACCTGCCATTGCTATGAAAGGTGAGGTTCCCATGAACCAAAGTAAAATATCTAAGGACTTTTTCTGCAGAGGTTTTGCAGGTGTTAAAATGCTTCCTTGTGTACTGATCGCAGGTATAAGAGCAGGTGTGCTTGTCCATGGGCAAAGAGGAATGGGACATATCCCATCCCTTCCACCTCCCTTTATTTTCACTTACCATACAAACAGAAATAGTGATATAGATAAATCCGATGAGAGCAAATATTGATAGGGACGTACACAGAATAATTGATTGCAGAGTGACACCTTCCCATGCAGCAACAGTGGACAGGTGATGCTTCTTATTGTTGGGGTATGGGAGTTCGATTTGCTGCCTGAGGAAGAAAACCAAAGAGCTCCTCCCACAAGCATGAAGCAGTGAAGGCTGCATCAATGCACAGATCAACAGTTGATAAACTTTGGGCAAAAAACCCAGTGAATTGCATCCAGACTTAGTTGTACTTGCAATAGACCCATTTAAGTCAATGGGATTTAATTCAGTCATGACCAGTTTAAGTCCCATTATTTCAATGGGTCTACTCTAAGTATGATTAAATCTGGATCCATTCCTGTGTCTTTTGGGCGAATCTGAAAGCAGCACTTTCCTTTGCTTTTTATCCCTGATGCTACTTCTAAAGAACCAACAGAGTTGCATTTTTTTAAAAAAATCAACTCCTGCCCTACTTCTCAAAGGGAAATTCATTAGTGTTTTCTAACTGTGAACAAGTATAAATACACCACATTTATATCATTCAATTCCATTAATTGCAGGGTCCTTCAAGCAAACTGGGAAGCTGCTTTATAAATGAGAGTCAAGTAAAATAATCTACCAGGATAGTTTAAGAGGCCCGGGTGATTTGGAGATAAGCCAGAAATGAGTCTCTTCAGATTTAACCTAAACTAACCTGACCTGGATAGAGACCTACCTAGTGAAGCAGAATCTCAGCAGTATACTTGTGTCTGTGTGGAAAATTTGTCAAAGTTGTGAGAGATATTCACAGAGATTTCTACTTTCTAACCTCTCACTTTAAAAAAAAATCCACAACTTTGCTTTTGTGTTTTAGCTGAAGTCAGGAAGAACATTAGTTTCTTAGAAATTGTTCAGTTCTTTTTTTCTTTTTCTTTTTTTGCCATTCGATTTCATGTAATAACTTGAAAAGGAAGGAGAATGGAGAGTGTAAAGAAGAACTGAATGTCCTCTCCAAAAAGGATGGAAAATTATTTTCTGTGGTAGTTTCTGTTGAACAAGGTATTCATCATAATTTGACTTGCCAGACTCTTCAGAAATTAATTGGCAACACAAGTGTAGGCAAAAATTCAATAAATTGTTTTATGGAGATGCCAGCCATTCGCAAGGGAAGGTTTTTGTGTAGTGATGTGATTTGTTTTCAACTGGTTTAAATGGGAAGGTGCTTACCCTGGAAGAATGTTTTGCTTATACTTGCTTGGACTTAAAAAAAAGGGGGGGGATATTGATAGTTCTTAACATGAAATTGCTGGAATGCATGGTTTGTGAAATCAGAAATAAAATGGCATAGGGATTATACCATCACAAATATTAAATTATATAACGACTTGGAAAGAATAGCGGTATGATGGAGGTCTGGGCCACAGATCTCAAACTATTGTGGTATAACAGTTTTGGAGAACCGCCGGCCTGCAGGTTGGATCTGGCCTGCTGGCCTGCAGGTTGGATCTGGCCTGCTAGCTCTCCTGTGAAGCCATGCCCCCTTTCCTCAGCCATGCCCCGCCTATCGAAACAGCCATGTTCCACCTCTCCTTGCGTGCCTTTCTCCTTGACTACTTGTGTGCAAAACATGCCCCTTTAACTTAAATGATGCTATAGCTGAGTGCTCCAGCGATCTATGCCACAACAAAATACTCCAGCATGCTTGTTGTTTTTTCATCTTTTTCTGGAGCATTTGTGCCCTCTTCAAGGTTCTTCATTCTTTTCTGGAGCACTTGGTTCTTTTCTGTAGCTCCACCCACTTCCCTGCCACTGAGTTGAACTTCCTGCTCTGTCCTGTTTGGTCATGGCTAAATTTTTTCTGGTGAGTTTGTCCTGCATTTTTAGCTTTTTAACAGGGGAGGGGGCAGGAGAAGTACATTTTTGGCTGGTCTGCAGGGGTGGGGGAACAAAATGACTTAAAGTGAATCAATGATCTACACTATTTTTCCATGTATAAGACTATACTTTTTCCTAAAATCGTTAGACTAAAAATTGAGGATCGTCTTATACACGGAAGTAAGCCGAGGAGAGAACCGCGCGGTTGCGAAACTGCCCAGTGGGGGGCGTCTTATACACAGAAAAATACGGTATGCCCCCACTTTTTTGTCCTTGCTAGATATTGTGTTGTGGAGGGCACAAAGTGAAAGTGTATATGTGTTTTGCTTCTGGTTTGCATTTTTGGTTGTGATGGAGCTGAATTTTTATTGTTGTTGTTGGCTGGCTTTTTGTCTGAAGGCGTGGGGGTGGCTGCAGAGAAGTGAAATTTGAATTTGGGCTGCTGGATCTTGGTGTGAATTTGTTATGCACCTTTTCTTTTCCAGTAAAAGGGGCCACTTCTTTCCTTCAGCATTTACCTTTTTAGTGCTTAAAACAGACATATGTAAATAAGTAAACAGAAAAAATAATCAGATTTGTATGTATGCAGATTATTGCATAGACTGCATAAATTGTGCATGCTTATTCTATATGTCTACAGACTAAATTATTTACCCTTTTACTATAGGTTGGAAATGTATTTAATTCAAGGCTTTCTGCACATTACTTTATTAGCTATAATTAATCCAAAATACTGAATGTAGGCCAACTAGGCTTCTCTGAAACAGAAGGAAGTTCAGTATTATTATGGTTGTTCACTTCTCAAAGTCTGAACTGCAGGAATGGTAAGAATCAGCCTCCTGAAACCCACTTAATGCAATCCTTTTTCATTCAGCCAGCAGTGATGCACTTGGGTTTCTATTTAATGCTTCTACACATTTCAGAAGAAATTATGATGGCTAATTAAAATTGTTCAGGAATATTTTAAGTTTAACAGATCCTGTGTTCACTGAATCTACTTTCGGTTTTGTTGCAGCATTGAGATCCAAGTTCTACACAGAGACTTGTCCTGCTTTTCCGCTACATAACCTCTAGGTCAGGGGTCCTCAAACTTTTTAAACAGGGGGCCAGTTCATTGTCCCTCAGACTGTTGGGGGGGCGGACTATAGTTTGAAAAAAATATGAACGAATGGATCAAGTAAAAAAAAGGACCAGGGTCCTTTTTTTTTTACTTGATTAAATGGAAAGTTATTATAAATTAATGAATTAATAATGAATTGATAATAAATTAATAATAAATTAATAATAAATTAATTTGCCGCTGGCTCAGCCGCCCCTCTTCCCCTTCCCCCCCGTAGGAGACACAGGGCGGCGGGTGGGCAGCCGGCCCGCGCCCCGCCGCCGGTTCAGCCGCCCATCCTCCCCTTCCCCCCCAGCAGGAGACGCAGGGCAGCAGATGGGCAAGCAGCCTGTGCCCCGCTGCCAGTTCAGCCGCCCCTCCTCCCCTTACTGACACAGGGCAGCCGGCGGGTGGGCGGACCACACCCCGCCACCTGTTCTGCCTCCCCTTAACCCGCAGGGAGGCAGGCGGGCGGGCGGGCGGCCCACACCCCGCCATCGCCGGCTCAGCTGCCACTCCTCCACTTCCCCTGCAGGGAGCCTTTAGATCGGCCGCTGGGCTGGATGAAATGACCCGGCGGGCCGGATGTGTCCTGTGGGCCTTAGTTTGAGGACCCCTGCTCTAGGTGGAGCTGTGCTATAGCGGAATAGCTCAAATACACAAGGAGAAACAGCGTGATTTCCCCCATTCTAAAACAAAACAGAAAAGTGATCTGAAAAAACAGAAACAAAACTGGAGGATCACATCTAAAGAGCCCGTAAATAACCATGAGTAAGAAATCGTGAGTGCACAATAAATGCCTCGTTTAGAAAAGGTCATAAACTCAAGAGCTGGAAAAGATCCATAGCTTGTTTCCACATTCATTGCAGGAGTTCTTTTTAGTATTCAGGAACACAGATGCTACCATTACAGTAATTTTTGGAAAATGAACGCTTACCTCCACCAAAATTTTAGAAATGTTTAGTAGTATCAGTTGTTTTAAAGAATATTGTGGGGTTTTTTTAAAAAAAGGTTATGGCTGTTTTTGTTGTGTATTTTATCCTTTGTACATTGTTCTAAGTGTGAAGGTTGCTGGTATGTTGAGGGGAGGGGATTGCCCCCCAAACTCTCAACTCCCTACCCTGTGGCCAGCGGGCAAACAAACCACCCGGTAGACTTCCACCACCCCTTCTCATCCACCCAGTCCAAGCCAGCAGATACTTGGACCTTGCCGGATATCCTGGGGGCCCAGAAATAAGGGTTCACCTGATCACCCTCTATTTCTAGCCCTCTAGCCTAAAACCCTGAACAGTAGCCCAACCAAAGCAGAAGGCGCTGAATTTAGTACCGAGGCCAGATCCAGAACAGAACACCCCCAGACTGGAAATAATGAACTTTATTTACAGTAAGGAAGGGAAACAAAAGGGTAAAACTGTGTGCAAAGACAAAAGAAGATAGAAGACCAGATTAACCACTGAGGAAATCCTTTGAAACCCTGCTGCAGGCTAAAACAATAAACCCTATCTAGTCTCTCCCATACATTACCCTAAGGTAAGGTTCTTCCGATGGGACAAGGCTTAATCAAGATTCCAGGCTCACAAATGCAATCCAAAGACTAGGACGCCTTCCTTGTGAAGACCGGATGAAGAACGCCTAGCAGCTCTAACCCTCCTAACTTTATTTTCCCCTGCCCCCAGGCTCTTGACCAGTATGAGGTGAGCCTCCATAGCCAATCACAGTTGGCTGGGGATGACTTCCTTAGCTTCCAGGAGGGGAGGAGGGATTGAAAACCCCTTACTGCTGTCCAGCTGAAATCAGTCAGCCTAATTGTTGGCTGCTGTTCAGCTCTGACCTTGAAGGCCTGGAGACTAGCAAGAAGCCATGATAAGGCACGCAGGTGGTTGCAATAAGTGCGCGCCAGCCCCTTCTCATGAAATACGGCCTCTTGTTAACAGCAAAAATCTCTAAAGAAAAATGAATTTCTTCACACTAAGCACTTGGATAAGTAGGCCGTATACATTTTTTTAAAATAAAGCACTTTTACATAGCAACCTTATGGTCCCTACATAGCATCCCTGGAGATTGTCTCTAGAACAGTGTTCTCCAACCTTGGGTCCCCAGATGTTTTTGGCCTACAACTCCCAGCATGCCCCAGCCAGCGTAGCTGGCTGGGGCATGCTGGGAGTTGTAGGCCAAAAACATCTGGGGACCCAAGGTTGGAGAACACTGCTCTAGAAAGACCCCCCTGAGATCTTAGACAGACCTGGAGGTTTCCCCCCCCCCCCCTGAAGTCACATTCCCCCTCCCTGGCGGCTCTGAGCCACTGCAGAGGTTTCCATGCTGACTTCATCTACCCGGACGTCATAGAGGGGGAGAAATTGGAACATCAGGGGTGTGCTGGTTGGCAGGGATGGACTGGCTGATGATCCGAGGAATCCTAAGCCCTCCCAGCCACTAACCGCACTCCCAGCACAGAAAGAAAGTTAGATGGGCTCTGAGGCCCATCTAATGGAAATTCCCTTTTTGGAAGAAGGGGAGGCAAATAGTGTCTCCAACATTCCTCCCGCCCTGCTGAGCCTCCAAGTGCTCTGTCATGCCCTTAGAACTGCTCTGTTAAAAGCATAACATGTAACTGGTGGCAGTATGATTGGCAAGGACATCTCTTCCCCATCCCCAGTGTATGTGCTATTCCCGTGAGTACTGGTGTGCCATCCTCGTGAATGCATGTGTGTTTCTTCTTGCCAGGTGTGTTAGATATATCCTGCCAGGAAAGGTCTTTATTCATAAGCAAATAGAAGATCTATTAAAGCACACACATCTCACTGCTTTCTAAAAACAGTAACAATACAATAATAAAAGCCTTATACAAAGATAAAATAATTTTCAAGTCATTCAATGACTTGAAAAGAAAATGTTCATAGATTCTGAGAAAAGATTAAAATCATGATGAATCAGGCAAAAATGATCACATCTCATGTCTCATTATTTGGAGAGGAACAAATGAACAGATCATGGTTTTTGAGCAAAATAAATAATGACTCCTAATTCCTCAAACCTGTAGGCATGAGGTTTGCTTTGTGCAATACATCGCTGAATCACTTGCAGGAAGTCTGGTGGGAGCGGGGTTATTATCGTTCATTGACCCATTTAAGAGGCTCTCTGTGCTCTAGGATGCAAGCGAGTGGCTATAGCTGCATATGTCGAGCGTTGTGTTTCTCACACAGTTTCTGCTTTCAGGCTTCTTATTAAAAGTGTTAACCATCTTTTAGAGGCAATTTAGTGTAGAATTATACCTGTGTGGGATAATTTTTTTATTTTTTTAAAAAAGAAGTTCATAATTCTCTCTAACATTTAAGAAGAGATTTAAGTGTCATAGCCTTTTCCCCATCATGCTTACTTCTCCCATTACACCAGTGCAAGCCTGCTGGCTTTCTTCTGTTATACTGGAGTTAAAGGAACCAGCTCATAATTCTTGGCATAGCCTGTGGCAGGGGTTGGCAACATGGTGTCCACAGGCCAGTGCGCCCCCGGCGTGGACAGTGCTGAGTTAGATAGACCCTTGGTCTGATTCGGTATACAGCAGCTCCCTAGGATTTCTGTGGTTGAAATCTACATCAGACGTGGGTATTAAAAGCATTGCCATAAGCCCCACTTATTTGGATATCTACATAAATGATGCTAGCAATACCTTTTAGTTATTTCTGCATCAATAGTAGAATGTTTTTAGATTGAATGTCTCCTCTGTTTAGTAAAGCTTTTTTTAAATTATTATTTGGAGATCTGGCAAATGCAACAACAACAACAAAAAGCAATTAAGCACCACTTAAGAATATATATATATATATATATATATATGCTAGTGTGGATTGGCTCTGTGCTTCTTTTTGGTGTTTTCATCCAGTTCAAACAGAATTTGAGGATGAGGGTGTTCATTTCTACCCATCAGCACTAGACAAGATGCGACCATCTCCCCCCAGCCTTTTGGTCACTGATAGCAGTGACTAGAGTTTATATCTTTTTTTGTTTTGTTTCTGAGGTGTGATCAAGACTGAGTGGTTTCGGTTTTCCTTCCTCTGAGGCTAACACAAAAACCAGCAGGCTGGTGGAGATGGAATGAAGTAATTTATCCTCTGCCAGGCCAGCCTGTTCAATCACCAGTATGGAATTCCATGCAATTGCCTTCATGGAATTCCTGGTTGCCTATGGATAACAGGCAAATTGATAAAGGTAACCTCTGAACTGGTTTCTTGAATGCAGGATCACCCTTACCTTGGATATCATACCCAGATCATTGGAAGATATCTCAATCAAGTAATCAAGAGATCTACCAGTTCAGACTTTACTTACTTCACATGGTGGGAAAGTAAGGGAAGAACTTTGCCCACCATAGTTCTCCACAGTCAAGACCCCAAACCATAGTTTGCTCCTGATTTATAAGCAGACTATGGTTACTGCAAATCGTAGTTTGGATGCAGTGGCAAACTATGGATTGCCACTAACTAGAAGCAGAAGTTTTTAATCTTCTTGCCTCATATGTGGGAGAAGTGGATGAGGGTGTGTGTGAGCCCAAAGCTTTCTGTTGCTCGTTCCTTATGTTCGAAACCAGAGTTTGGAGGATATCCTGAATGCAGCCATTGCGTAGGGGTGATGTTACATTCAGAAAGGTCTATACCTTTGGAAGATTCAGATTTACTATTACCTATTTTCTTCTTTTCATTTCAGTTAGTGAAATTGTTGATATTTTGTCCCTATGAATGCTAATAATTATTTTGAATATGCATATGAGGTATTCCATGAAGCAGCTAGGCCTCCCTTGGCACATTATTGGATGTGTGGGCTGTGAGGAGGTATGTGCCAGGCCCAACTTTTTGACACCCTCAGGCAGCCTGACGCAGAACACAGGTAACCACGGAACTGTTTATTGCAGGAAATCAGGTTATACAGTTCAGCTTTTCAGAGTTCACAGCAAAGGTTACCGTGTTTATAGATCCCAATAAATCAAATAGCCTATACAGAAGCTATCAGCATGTTGCTTAGTTCATGAGAAAGTTCCAAGGCTAGAATCCACTCAGCGTCACAGCCAGAAAGTCCAGCAATAGATGTGAAGTCAGGATCTCAAGGCAGACAAAGGTGTAGAATTCACGAAAAGTCCAGACAAGAAAGTATTTTGGGCAATTAAAATGTTTGTCCCAGCACAGGCTCTTGGGTCTCTGTACTGGCTTAAATACAGGGGAGGGGCTGCTAGAGCTGCCCTTCTGATGATCCATCCTCCTGACAGGGGAATCTGGACTGTAAGCAAGCACTGTGTCTAAGACGGCCGTCTCTGTTCTGCCCTCTTTAGTTGACATCTTGATTTGGGAGACACCCACAAAGCCCCTCCCGCGAAGAATCTTCCTCCCGCTCAGCTCTCACAAATCCAAGCTGTAAATCAGAGGCTGAATCTTGCACTGATAGGGAGTACCACCCTCTTTTGGTCTGCAATCAGATGGAAAGCTAGGCAGAGCTGAGCTCCTAGGCCCTGAGCTTCCCATGACTGGACTGGATTCTCAATCATCCTGCTCTAATTCTGAATCAGACTTTGACTCCAAAGCCATAGGGCCCACAGTGGTGCTTGAGCTAGGCCCGACGGTATGAGTGAAAAGATGCTGTTTTCTGTGGCTCCAAGTCAGAGGGGCTTGCCCAAGGAAACACCGAGGTGAAGGGAGATGGGCTCTGCCCATTTCACACAGAGAGGCATACCGACACTGGGGGAGTAGAAATAGATAAAATGTTTACTCTGCAGGTATCCATCTAGCTGTAGATCCCTTAAGAAATATTTTGTTGTAGATCCCTTAAGAAATATGCAAGTTGTGGCCTGTTAACCAAAAGCTATGCTGTCTGTTCTCTTTATTTGAGGGTCTGGCCTCAATCATCTGTGTCCTTATTACTTCATTGATTTTGAATAACTTCAGCAAGATTAAACTATATAGATGAAGTTTTTAAAGTTCCACTAGAATCTTAAAGACATAATGTTTCCTAAGGGTATGAGTTAAAGTGCATACAGAATCACAATACAACAGTCAACAATGAATTAGTAGCAAAAGGACATGTAGAGGCAGGAGGAATGAGGTCATGCCATCTGCTAAACTTTGTGGCCACAAATGCTATAGTGTTAGGGGTCTGTCTGCCTAGTGGACTGTCACGTCGCATTAGTTTCTCTGAAGAAAAGCATTATCCAGTTATTAAATTTATACAATGAACAGATTGCATGGGGAAGAAAGCATGGCATGAACAGCTTTATAAAGAGCCATAAACCTTATTTAGTCAAGACTTTGTTCTGTGACAACACAAAGCTATCTGTCAGATCTAATGCCTAGCTGAAATTTAATCTGTGCCTCTGAGAGAACAATAAAGTTAAGGGGGTCTGTTAGAGTTTCTGGAATTTAAATTCTAAGTGAATGAACAATTTGAACTTCTTTTTCAATCCAAGCTATATTTTCTTACCTGTCCGATACCTACTTTTAGACAAAGGTACATATAGTGCCTAGTGCTGTTATACCGAAGTCTTAGTTAAAGAATCAGTGCTTGTAATCTCACTCCAAGTTTCCATCTCTTGGAGGTAAATAGTCATGTCTCCTTAGTGGAAGATGTTGGTTGGGACACATTTTTATATTATGGGTTTATCCCATCGGTAATCTAATTACTTCCTACCCATTTAGGAAGACATTTCCCCCAAAGACACACCTTCCTTTTATATTTCTGGACTCCATAAGTGTCTTGAGACAGGGTTGATTCACCTACAAAACATTTGCCTAGGTTTTGAAATCTTAACACAGGCTCCCCAACAAAGGCACCTCCAGTGGCACCCATGAAGGGGCCCTCAATGTGGTGCCTGCGGGCCATCCGAAACTTTTTAAAAATTTTAATTTAAAAAAAAATCTTTTTTTTAAATATACGTATATGGATTTGTATGAAATGCATATAGCTTTCTTGCAATTATACATAGGTGTCAACAAAAGCAGACCAAATATCCAAAGAAGTTGGCGTCTATATGCTACCTGTTCAAATATCAAAAGCTTTGTAAGGTCCTCTACCCATTGCATTATAGGAGGTGAGTGTTTATCCTTCTAATGTTTTAATATCAGTCTTTTAGCTGTCAAAAGGGTACAGAGAATCCATTTCCCCTTCCATTTGTTAATTTCCATGAAGCAGGTAAATAATTTAAAAGAGCATGTACATCAGTGAATATTAAAGACTGTTCCAGTACAAAATTTATCTGTGTAATGACCTCCTCCCCCAAAGAAGCAATTACTGGACTTTGCTAAAACATGTTTAGAAGAAGCATTAGCTGTATTGCACTGCCAGCAATTAGCTGAATTAGACAATCCTTTATTAAAGAGACATTGCAGTGTCCAATAGACAAAAAACCACAGTTTTGGCTGAATAAGACGCAGACTAAGATCCATAGGTGCAATAGCTTGACTCCAAAGTGGTGACCCACCGATTAAGCATTTTTTGGTAGAGCCCACAGCAGTTTCTCAAATTCCCAAATGTGCCCATGGGTCCAAAAAGGTTGGGGAGCCCTGTCTTAACAGGTGAAGGCCTTTTCATAAGATAGTTTACGTAACTAATAAATATTGTGGAAGAAAGAAAGTAACCTTTTAGTGTCTCTTTAGATCACAAATGGTGAATTGACCCCAACATTTAACCATTCTGACTTGTTATTGCGTGTTTTAGCAATGCAAGATCTGTTAAGGTGCTCCTGCCAGCCAGCACTGTATTGTGTTACTGCCTGCTTCACCCATGTACTTAATACTATATTTTTTGTACAATGAGTATGGAAGCTGACTGCTCTTTCCTCCGACCTGCTCCTGATTCTTGCGATTCCACCCAAGATTCATCTCCATTTGGAGATTACCGGTATCTCACTTTTGAAAACTGTGATCTAGAGGAACGCCTTGCAAAATATCCAGTCTTGATTAGATAGTACTCAAATATTATTATTTTGTTGTTGTTGTTAATTTGGCTCCAACATTTTTATGTACAAGTATGCCACATAACAAATAAGCTTTGCCATCTTGGTGACTGACAAAAATAGCACCATTTACATGACAGTCACGTATACAATGAATGCATGCAGTGAGGGGTGTGAAGTGCCCTGGAAAGCCACATCTGATCTTATACACATTCACTTGACTGTCTGTATCGTCCCCATGGGTATACAAGTTAGGTGAAATCATGGGTAAAATTTAACATTGTGTGAGCAGACTTCCGCTCATGCAATGGAATTTTTCCTTCTTCCACTCCTCCCTGCAGTCCTCCACACCTCCCAAAATCTGGGTCCCCAGCCCTCCTGAACAGATCTTTGAGGGGATGATGCACGAAGCTGTAGGGAAGAGGGATAATTCCCCTCCCCTATTACGCAGCCAGAAGCCTTCAGTCGGCAGACAGAGGGCCACTAGTTGGGTTCTGCTCCCTTTTGGTACACACATAGAGACCATACAGGTGGCTAAGTGAGTGTGCATCAGTCAGAGCATGGAGCAGGGCTTGTGGTCTTGCTTCCATGCCTCCCATGCACATTAATGGTATGAGCAAATGTCACATGAATGGTGCTAATATCTAACAAGGGAGACAAAAAGAGTAAGGAAAGTTTTCTTGACTGCAGACAGCTTGGGAGATGCTGCCCCTATTCATTTCAGCTTTGACATTACACTTTTATCTTTTGAGAGATCTAGTCTGAACAGAGGTTGCTATGTAGTTACTGTATTTATTTATTTATTTATTGATGATGATGATGATGATGATGATGAAGAAGAAGAAATAATAATACAAATAATGTATTTGTATTATCCGGGTTCTAGTCCCCGCTCGGCATGAAACTCACTGGGTGACTTTGGGCCAGTCACTGACTCTCAGTCTAACCTACCTCACAGGGTTTTTGTGAGGATACAATGGAGAGGAGGAGGAGGAGGAGGAGGATTATGTAAGCCGTCTTGGGTTCCTTGCAGGAAAAATGGTGGGGTATGAATATTATAAATAAGTGATGATGATAATTATGATGATAATAATAATTCTAGTCCTCCCATAGTAACATGGTACTATACAGCAATCAAAACAAAGGCACAGAAATAAACCAGTGTATGTAGAGACCTCACAAACATTAACTTGACTTCAGTTTTAATAGAATGAAGGCATTAATTCTATACCAGTTGCAAAGTATGGACTCATTTGGTCTAGTACAGTGATGGTGAACCTATGGCACGCATGCGTGCCACAGCTGGCACGCAGGGACCTCTCTGTGGGCACTCGAGCCATTGGTCGCCAGATCGCGAAAAGACCGTCCCCTTCTGCATTCAGCGTCGGGTTTCCATAGTAACTCCTCTCCACTCATTCCTTGCTGGCCTCCACGGGCAGGCACACTCCAACATCTCAACCCCCAGAAGCGGACTGCGCAGGCACCCAGCCCTCCTTCTACGTAACTGAACAGACAGCTCAGAAGCACAGTGCGTGCACGCCCAAATCTTTGCGCGCCCGGTGAAGAGCCATGCCCAGAGACAGAGCGGGGCGTGATTAGCTAGTGCCCCCTCCTCCTTCCTGCCAAATTTAAGGCACTTTGAAATAAATAAGTTGGTTTTGTGTTGCAGTTTGGGCACTTGGGCTCAAAAAGGTTTGCCATCACTGGTCTGGTATAAGTGACAGGCCATAGCTTTATTCATTGCAAACTATGCCATGGCCAGAAAAACATTTCCAATAACTAGCTGTGGTATTTGCAAGACCACATGTATGTATGTATGTATGTATATTTTAGAAACAAGTTCTCTGGAAGCTCTTTAGTAATTGTGGTAACATTTATTTATGTCTTGTTTACTTTAAGCATTTATATGCTACTTTTTCAGCATATGTTCAAAGCAGCTGACAACACTGGAAAAAAGAAAACAACAACAGTAATTATCAGTTCAAACAAGCACTTACAATAGCCCCAACACTAATGAAACAAACAGCTATAAACATGTTTCCAAGGCAGAGACTGTGCTTCAAGGCAAAGTGTAATGGGTTGGAAGAGACTTGATTGTGATCTCTTGTTCCTGTCCAGTCCAGTCCTGGAGGAATCCAGTGGCTTCCTGGGATTATTCCACATTGGTTTGTGAGCTCCAAATCAATATGGCTAATGAATACTTAAAGTAGGAAAGACATATCATATCATGTTACTTGCTTGATGATAATGATGTGTATGTACTAAGGTCTCATGCTAAGGAAGTACTTTGTTTCTCTTTAAAGTAATTGAGATGATTTAATAATGTCCGAGTGCAATTTCTTCTATTGAACATTTAAATTTTTGTTCTGAAAATATGACAGTAATAATGAATCATTACCAGCAATTGTATTTATTAAAGCATGGTGACTGAAAGCCAGCAGTTTCCAAACCTGCCACCAAATAAGTCCCCACAATGTTCAGTTTATCATGTGAAATGGTTGAGTGACCTCTCTCTTCAGGGCATGATTGCAGAACTGTCGCCTGTGCTGTTGATTTAGCACACAAGTGGAAGGGTTTCTCTTTGCTTAGAACAGGGATGCCCGACAGAAAGCTGTGTGTGCACAGCTTGTCGTGTTCCAGGAACCCTATCTCCGCATCAGCTGTGTAGAGGGATGGGGGACCAGCAAGATGACAACAGACCATTCTCTAATCCAGGAGTGCAGAACGTCAGGCCTGGGTGCCAAACCTGGCCATCCTGGGGTCCGAATCTAGCCCTCTGTGATTCTCTTGCCCTGGTCCCAATCCCTTTCTCCTGACCACCAATCATTTGGTGGTTTCCTGGCTTTTGTGAAGTCCCCCCCCCAAACAGCTGCAATGCCTCTCCTAAGGTTTAGTAAGTGGTTTAAGCTAAAATATAGTGGTATCTTTTGGGCCCACCCACCACTAAAATGCGGTCCCCAAGAGCTTCTCCAAAATGGAATTAGGCCCTCGGGCTGAAAGAGGTTCAGCACCCTTGCTCTAATCCATTCGCTATCCAGAACAACATTGTATAGATGCAGTGGAGGTAGTGATGGTAGAGAAGAAGGCTTTGTTCGCATATGTCGTCACCCTGAGCCTGTGTAAAGGGCTACTGTGCCATGTTGATTCTGCTTAAGTTTCCTACCCGTTTGCAACTTAGCAGTATTCTCAACCACCCCAGTACCCTTGGATCCTTGCAGAGGCAGTCTTAAGGGGCAGCCCACTAAGGCTGAAGCCCCAAAGCTTTCATTTGGAGCCCCACATTTCTGGGAGGCCATCTGCCCCACAACCCTGCTCCCCATGGGCAGTTGCTGAAATAAAGGTACAGGGGTTCCCGATGATCTCTGCTGCATCTAATCCCCTGGATTAGCTGGCTTTTTGCCCACATGTGCTTCACCTCCTGCTGGTGTCGTCCCCCCCCCTTGAATCTTTCTGCCTGAGTTTTTCCCCCTGAAATCAGATGCCCTCCTTTCCCCTGTTCATAAACTCTTTTTACAAATAGGAGACAGGGTCCTTTAAAGACACACACGTGCGCGCGCGCGCACACACACACACACACAGACTTTAGAGCATATGTAAATTAGCATATGCAAATTTGTTCTTTTTTTTTGTCCCGTGGGCCTGAGCCCCAGATCTTTTCGGTACCTAGCACCACCCCTGGATTCTCGGTAAATCAAAAAACAGTCCTTGCCAAGACGGGTAGAGATGCTTAGGACGCATGACAATGGCCAAGATAAATGGTTAATTCTTGAGCTCAACTAAGTTGTCACTAGTCAAATGCTCCTGGAATCAGTATATGTGTTTCAGAAACATTAGTGATTCCAAATATATAGTCACAAGAAGCATGTGGTGCCAATACAGAATTTATCGGTCAACAGATTCTAAGCAAGATTAGCCTCAAAATGTTCTGCAACAGAAAGACTTTAGTTATTTATGTCTCTGAATATTTTTAATCCTTGATATGGGATTATAAAGGGCACAATGCTGGTATTACATAGTCAACTCGCTTCTACTTGGTTGACGTTCATAAGCAATAAGACCTTTCACCCATTTCCAGAAAGCATAATGTTTGTCATTGTGTTTTACGATCTTAGTAGCCTGAAATGCTAATTAACGAAATCCTATTCTGTAATTTATCCCCTTTAAAAAGAAAAATAATGCAGCTAAACTTGTGCTGTATGTTTTGGGGATGATTTGTGGAGATTTAGCCAAATACTTATTAAAGTAGCAGTGTATAAGATACTTAATTTGGTTAGGCCAGTTTTGCAATCCTGTCAAATACATTAATACAGTCATGCCTTGGATTACAAGTAACTTGGTTTGCAAGCATTTTGCAAGACAAGCAAATTTTTAAATATTTATTAATTTTTTTTGACTTGATATACAAGCGACGTCTTGCAATACAAGTACTGTAGTACGGCTTAAATTAAAAATCTCTGTACAATTTTTTTGGGGGGAATTTCGTTTTGATATACAAGTGTTTTGGATTACAAGCACGTTTCCAGAACGAATTATGCTCTCAATCCAAGGCATGACTGTACTTGGATCCACATTTCTGAAATATGTTATTTTTATTTTTCTGCATGTAAACCCATTTCCAACAAACTAAGGAAGTTTTCTGAACAATTACTCTGTGTCATAGTCCAACACACACCATTCTTGCTCAGAGGCGGACATCTTTGGCAGCTTTCACTATAGACCAGTGATGGCGAACCTATGGCACGGGTGCCACAGCTGGCACGCAGGGACCTCTCTGTGGGCACTCGAGCCATTGGTCACCAGATCGCGAAAAGACCATCCCCTTCTGCAAAACACTAATGATCTTGTTCTTTCTCACAGTGTGGAACAGAATGATTTTATTCTAGGATTCCTGTTACAGAATTCTTTTCTACATTGTTATCACATTTAAAAGATTTTGAAGAATGATGCACAGAGTATGGCTTGGATGGAAAGCCCTGACAGTTGACCTGAGTGCTGCATGTGTTGCTCTCAAACTAACGGAGTACGAGCCAAGGTTTGACAAATTATCAGCATGCATGCAATAGCAAAAATCACATTAATTGTGCAAAAGCATGCCCAATGCAAACTTTTACCTAATGCAGTGTTTGCAGTCCAAGACATAAAGGTTTAAAATTTGTTAAGCACGTTTAGTTTTCTTGTTTATCTTGCTCATCCTAGTACAGGTTGACTTTTACTTTTACTAATCCGACACCTGTAGAAGCAGGGAAAGGACCCGGGGTAAAGCTTGCCCCATACAATTTCAGTCTGGCATATAATCATATTACAAGTTGAGAATCCCTTATCCAAAAATACATGTGCCTAATTATTTAAAAAGTTTGTATAAATTCCCTTCAGGCTATGTGTACAATGTAGTACTATAATAATTTTTTGAGTTGATTTTTTCCCCAACAAAAAACGGTATCATTGAAAGCTCTGTTATTGTGTTTTTCTTTAAAGACAAAAGATGTTAATTAGTTCAGACAACTGTATGAGTTGTTTTTCTAAAACTAAAACCTCGGCATTCAGGTTTAATTGCAGTGTTGGCACTTTGAAATAAATAAGTTGGTTTTGTGTTGCAGTTTGGGCACTCGGGCTAAAAAAGGTTCGCCATCACTGCTATAGACCCTCTTTCACACTGGCATTGAAGCCTAGCCTGAAAAATAAAACTGGTTTACTATTATGACTTAGCAGTACAGAAGTTGGTATTTTTAAAACTGTGTGGTTAAGGAATGATTGTGTATTGTGATTTTGGCTCCTTGGCATATTGTAAGGATTCCAAAAAAAATAGTGGAAACCTCTGACCTCTTTGTCAAAATCTGTGTATTTACAGCAGTGATAGGGATATAGCAACTGGAACAGTTTATCCTTGTCTCAATGCTAGAGTCAGTGCAAGCCCCAGAGTTCAACATTACAAGCGAACATTACAAGCAGACATGAAATTACAGTTCAACATTCCCCTGCACAGTACTCAGACCTAGCTTTCCAATATTTAATACGGTCAAACTAAGTTTCTCATACTCTTCCTTTGGAACATTCTCTGCTAGGGTGGCCACACCTCCTCTTCTACAGAGGACAGTCCTCTATTTGAAGGGCTGCTAGAGCAGTGTCCTCTGTTTGAAGGAGTCCTCTATTTGAGGTGATGTCCTGTCCGATTCCAGTTTCTAGATAAATAACCATAAGAACGGTTGCCCATTAATAGTTAACACAAGGACAGCAGGCTGAACAGTCGGGCACACATGTCACTTTGTCTTTCGGCTTCTCTACATGAGGCATTTATTGTGCACTCATGATTCCTCCCATAGTAGTTTGCAGGTGCTTTACACAATGTCATCCTCTTCCAGGGCCTCTCCCATGCTTTCCAAGCATTTTTGCAGCTTTTTTTAGAATGAGGAAAATGGGGTATTACATTTCCAATGTGGAATGAACCATAATGAGAGGCTTGTGTATTTTCGCAATTCCGCTTTACTGCAGTGCCACCTTGTGGTTGTGTAATGGAACACATAGAAAGGCATAGAAAGAAAACCCCCAGAAAAAATCACGTGTAAAGGAACCGATCTTAATCCCACAAAGAATGTGGAAGCAGAAGTTTCGGTAAAGTGGCAGGTTAAAATAAAAGTCTCATGTAGAGAAGTCCATAGGCTTCCACACTGTGGTGAGATGTACTGTATTTCATAGAATCATAGAAAAGTAGAGTTGGAAGGGGCCTACAAGGCCATCGAGTCCAACCCCCTGCTCAATGCAGGAATCTAGGTCAAAGCATCCCTGACAGATGGCTGTCCAGCTGCACCTTGAATGCCTCCAGAGTGGGAGAGCCCACAACCTCCCTAGGTAGTTGATTCCATTGTCTTATTGCTCTGACAGTCAGGAAATTTTTCCTGATGTTTAGGTGGAATCTAGGTTCCTGTAACTTGAGCCCATTATTCCATGTCCTGCAAACTGGGATGATCGAGAAGAGATCTTTGCCCTCCTCTGTGTGACATCCCTTCAAATACTGGAAGAGTGCGATCATATCTCCCCTCAGTCTCCTCTTCTGAAGGCTAAACATGCCCAGTTCTTTCAGTCTCTCCTCATAGGGCCTTGTTTCCAGTCCCTTTATCATCTTTGTTGCCCTCCTCTGAACCCTCTCCAGTTTGTCTACATCCTTCTGAAAGTGTGGTGCCCAGAACTGGACGCAGTACTCAAGATGAGGCCTAACCAGTGCCGAGTAAAGGGGAATTATCACTTCCCGCGATTTGGAAGCTATACTTCTATTAATACAGCCCAAAATTGCATTTGCCTTCTTTGCAGCCACATCGCATTGCTGGCTCATATTCAGTTTGTGATCTACCACAATTCCAAGATCCTTCTCACTTGTAGTATTGTTGAGCCAAGTGTCCCCCATTCTGTAACTCTGCATTTGGTTTCCTCTCCCTAGGTGCAGCACTTGGCATTTATCCCTATTAAATTTCATTCTGTTGTTTTCGGCCCAGCGCTCCAGCCTATCGAGGTCACTTTGAATTTTGTTTCTGTCTTCCAGAGTATTAGCTGTTCCACCCAACTTTGTGTCATCTGCAAATTTGATAAGCATTCCCCGTACCTCCTGATCCAAGTCATTAATAAAAATGTTGAAGAGCACCGGGCCCAGGACCGAGCCCTGTGGTACCCCGCTCGTTACCTCTCCCCAGTTTGAGAAGGAACCATTGATAAGCACTCTTTGAGTCCGATTCTGTAGCCAATTGTGGATCCACCTGATAGTTGTTCCATCTAGCCCACTCTTAGCTAGCTTACTAATCAGGATATCATGAGGCACTTTGTCGAAAGCTTTGCTGAAGTCTAGATATATAATGTCCACAGCATTCCCACAGTCCACAAGGGAGGTTACCCGATCAAAAAATGAGATCAGATTAGTCTGACAGGATTTGTTCTTGACAAATCCATGCTGGCTTCTAGTAATCACTGCATTGTTTTCAAGGTGCTTGCAGACTGACTTCTTTATAATCTGCTCAAAAATCTTCCCGGGGATTGATGTCAGACTGACTGGCCTATAGTTCCCAGGTTCCTCCTTCTTGCCCTTTTTGAAGATGGGAACAACATTTGCCCTCCTCCAGTCGTCTGGCACTTCACCTGTCCTCCATGATTTCTCAAAGATAATAGACAGTGGTTCTGAGAGTTCTTCTGCCAGTTCCTTTATTACTCTAGGATGCAGCTCATCAGGCCCTGGAGATTTAAACTCGTTCAGAGTAATCAGGTGCTCCTTGACCATTTGCCTATTAATCTCAAGCTGCAATCCTGCCCCTTCAGTCTGCACTTCAGGTTTGCCAGGGGGGTCATAGACCCTCTTTTGGGAGAAGACCGAGCCGAAGTAGGAATTGAACACTTCTGCCTTTTCTTTGTCTTCTGTTATCAATTTGCCATCCTCATTGCGTAGTTGAACCACCAGTTCTTTCTTCTGTCTTTTACTGTGCATGTATCTGAAGAAAGCTTTTTTGTTGCTTTTAGCATTCCTCGCTAACCTTAGCTCATTCTCAGCTTTAGCCTTCCTGACACTATTCCTGCAGTTCTGTGCTACCTGCCTGTACTCTTCACTTGTAGCCTGTCCTTCCTTCCACTTCCTATACGTGTCCTTTTTTGTTTTCAGGTCGTCTTTGAGTTTATTGTGAAGCCACATTGGCTTCTTCTGTTGCCCTCTGCCTTTTTTCCTTTTGGGAATTGTTTGCAATTGTGCCTTTAAAATTTCCTTTTTTAAAAACTCCCACCCCTCCTGGGCTCCCTTTCTCGTGAGAGTCACTTGCCATGGGATCTTACTAATCATTGTTCTGAGTTTGTTAAAATTGGCTTTCCTAAAATCCAGGGTACGTGTTTGGCTACACTCAGCTTTTGCTTCCGTTAGAATCAAGAACTCAAGTATAACATGGTCACTTTCCCCCAGAGTTCCCGAAACTGCCACTTTATCCACTAACTCGTCTCTGTTGGTTAGAATCAGGTCAAGGATAGCCGATCCTCTAGTTCCTTCCTCCACTTTCTGTAGGAGGAAGTTATCAGCAGCACAGCTCAGGAATTTCTTGGAGGGGCCATGTTTGGCTGAAAAAGTCTCCCAACAGATATCAGGGAAATTGAAGTCTCCCATTACTACCACATCGTGCCTCCTTGAAACACTGGCAATTTGTTTTTCAAAAGTTCCATCCTCGTCTTCTCCTTGATTGGGTGGTCGGTAGTAGACTCCAACCGCCATGTTCGTTTTATTCTTTGCCCCCTTTATTTTAACCCAGATGCTCTCAATGGGGCTGCCAAGCTCCTCTTCCTGTATCTCTGTGCAGAGATACGTATTTTTAACATACAGTGCAACTCCACCTCCCTTTCTGTTGCTTCTGTTCCTTTTGAACAAGTTATACCCTTCAATTGCTGTATTCCAGTCATGGGAGTCATCCCACCAGGTTTCAGTTATCCCTATCAAGTCGTACTTGCCCTCATGTATCAAGAGTTCAAGTTCGTCTTGTTTGTTGCCCATACTCTGGGCATTAGTATAAAGACATCGAAGACTATGTGCTTTATAGTCCGACTTTCCCCCTACATTTTGTGGTAGACTATCAATGGGCACCGCTGGAGCTGTTCTCTCCATTGTGGCATAGAGGCCTTCTTCCATTGGTACCCCCGAGTTTATGTCTCCCTCCCCTGTTGGATTCAGTTTAAAGCCCTCCTGATTAAGTTCCTCATGCTGTGGCCAAACACATTCTTCCCAGTCCTTGTGAGGTGCAACCCATCCTTTGCCAGCAGTCCATCTTCCAGGAAGTGTAGCCCGTGGTCCCAGAATCCAAATCCCTCACGTCGGCTCCACCTTCGTAGCCAGTCATTCACTCGGAGTATTTTTCTTTCCCTTTCTATGCCTCTTCCAAGTACTGGAAGGATGGATGAGAAAACTATCTGGGCCCCGAAGTTCTTGAGTTCCCTTCCCAGCTCTTCAAAGTCTGCCGTGATTTCTTTGTAACTCCGCTTGGCAGTATCATTTGTACCCACGTGGAAGAGAAGAAAGGGGTATGTGTCGGTGGGCTGCATGAGCCTCGGCAGCTGCTCTGACACATCCTTAATCCGTGCTCCGGGGAGACAGCACACCTGGCGAGTCCATGGGTCTTCGCGACATACTTTGGCTTCGATCCCCCGCAGGAGGGAGTCTCCCACTATGAGTACTCTTCTCTTCCTCTTGCTGTAGGCCTTGGCTTGATTGCCTCCACTCGACTGACCCTCAGCCTCTTGCTCGCTATCACGTTGGGTGCCCGGTAATCCGTCCTCTGCAGGCTGTCCTCTGCTCTCGTCCTCAAGTACATGGAAGCGGTTCCATAGCTCCACTGCTTCCACAGGCGCAGAGTGTCTTGTAGTTCTTGTGCTCCTAACAGTCACCCTTTTCCAGGGAGTTCCCCCTGCATTATTTTCCCTTGCCTCAGCAGTCTCCGACTCCGCCTCATCCTGCCGTTGCCCTTCTGGCTCCTGTACTGTGCTTTGGTGCTGTAGATCCACCGTTCTGTCTAAGAACTCCTCGCTTTCTCTTATGCTCCTGAGGGTTGACACTTGCTGCTCCAGTCCTCTGACCTTTTCTTCCAACAGCGTGACCAGCTTGCACTTGTTGCACGTGTAGGCCATGTCGATCTCCGGCAGGAAAACAAACATAGCACACCCCTTGCAGGTCACCACCACTGCTGAGTCCTTTCCTTCCATAGTGCTCGGTTTCTGTCTTCCTATATATATATATATATATTTTTAGGGACCTCCCCCTGGACCTCTCCTGCCGAACTCCGCTGCCAAACTCCTGTTTTCTCTCCCTGTTTGCTCGCTCTGTTTGCTCGCTCTCTGGGAGCCTGCTTGCCTTATCACAGCCCCAAAAACAGCTGGAGCCTCTCTCCTGTTGTGCTCCTGCTCAGCTGGGAGTCAGGAACAGAATGAGCTGTCAGGCCACACCCTTCCTTTTAAGCTCTCAGACCACACCCTTCCCTTTCAGCTCTCAGGCCACACCCTTCCCTTTCAGCTCTCAGGCCACACCCTTCCCTTTCAGCTCTCAGACCACACCCTTCCCTTTCAGCTCTCAGGCCACACCCTTCCCTTTCAGCTCTCAGGCCACACCCTTCCCTTTCAGCTCTCAGGCCACACCCTTCCCTTTCAGCTCTCAGGCCACACCCTTCCCTTTCAGCTCTCAGGCCACACCCTTCCCTTTCAGCTCTCAGGCCACACCCTTCCCTTTCAGCTCTCAGGCCACACCCTTCCCTTTCAGCTCTCAGGCCACACCCTTCCCTTTCAGCTCTCAGGCCACACCCTTCCCTTTCAGCTCTCAGGCCACACCCTTCCCTTTCAGCTCTCAGGCCACACCCTTCCCTTTCAGCTCTCAGGCCACACCCTTCCCTTGCAGCACTAGTAGTTGTTGTTCGTACAGCAGCACTTGCTGTTGCAGCACTTGTCGTTCTACTCCGCTGCCAAACTCCTGTTTTCTCTCCCTGTTCGCTCGCTCTGTTTAAATTTCTATTTAAATTATACTAATCATTTCTAAATGTGCACCTATACATATAAATTAGCACATGCAAATATTATGCAAATCACTGTCCTCTTTTGTCTTCTTTTTTGTGTGTGATATGTTTCCTCTTTTCTTGCGATTCATAAGTGGCCACACTAATTTATACCATTCCTCGAGCTTAGTAGTCAGAACTGGTTAAGAAGACTCTTTTGTTCAGCTGAGAAACCAGTGAAACACCTTGAATTGCTGCCTTGGAACCAACCTTAATCTAGACTGTAATCACTTCTGCCATTTTATGCAAAGGACGCATAAAAGTACAAGTTCAAGCTACCCTGTTTGCTCTATGCAGGTTCACAATATTTAGTATAAGCAAAGGATAGTTTCCAGCTTCTTTATGGAAGAGACAAATTTTGGGTGCGTGTTCTGCCCAGTTCAAGGCCATGGAATCATCCACCAAAACCCATTTTCTAATTACAAGTTATCAATCATGAATCAAACAAACAATTCATAGTGAAAATCTTGTTTTACCTATAGTGTGCCCCTGTTAAGAGTTTCCATGGCAATTTGACTTCAGCTTTATACAGATATACCAGTTTCTCTGATCTCTGTGCAGAAGCTCTAGGATAATGTTGTGTTTTTATGTTTGTTTGTTTGTTTTTTTAAATAACCTTTTTCAAGATTCAGTTATAAACTTTAAGCTTTATATTTCTTTGCACAAATATGTACGCTTGACTGCCAATGGGAGGTTTCAGTGAGTTAGAGCCACAACACAAGTAAGTGGTGCTTAATTTCTCTAAGAGATTGTGTATTTTGGTACATAGAGAATAATAGAAAATACGTTAAGTAAGAAAAGATAGAATTTATACACAGTGCCTTTTGGTTGGTAGCACAAGACCCCTCCATCTGGAAGCACCCGGTATCAAACAAGTATACTTAAATTGAAACCTATCAGAATCATTCATGGTTGTCTGATAAGATCTAGCTTGTGGAGAGAGAGTGAGAGCGAGAGCTTAAAGGCACAATTCTATGCATTGTTTAGTCAGAAAAAAGTCCTACAGCTCCCAGCATTCCCCAGCCAGCATTGGCTGGGGAATGCTGGGAGTTGTAGGACTTTTCTCTGTCTAAACATGCATAGGATTGTGCTCTAACTCCTAAATAAAACCTGGGTTGGAGCTGCTTCAGATTCTAGTATGTTTGAACTTCTAGGAAAACATGGGGTGGATTTCTAAATATTAAACTCCCACTCCCCCCCCCTTTTTTTTTACAGGTTTCAAGACTCTGTTGAAAGGAATTTCAGGAAAGTTCAGCAGTGGAGAACTTGTAGCCATTATGGGTCCATCTGGAGCTGGGAAGTCAACACTCATGAATCTTCTAGCAGGATACAGGTCAGTGATCGTAAAGACCAATTCACAATTTTTGTTTTTATAGATTCATCCCCAGTGGAGGCTGTTATCTCTAATGTCAGTGTATCCACTCCAGGTTGTAGCCTGAACGTTTAAGGAGCTATCCATGGTGCTGAACCTATTTGCGGGATGGGGTTCAGCACCATGGATAGCTCCTTTAAAGTTCAGGCTACAACCCAGAGTGCATACACCGCCTCACTGACACCAGCCTCCATGGTTCATACCTAATGTTTTGATGTGTACACCTCAGATCAGAGAGCCAGGACTGGCTGCATCTCCTTGTTGAGTTTACACACTGACCTAGTTTGCACATCATAACAACCCATGGTTAACATGGGGCTTGGTTGCTGGGTTCAAACTCTGGGTTGATTGTCCCCCAACAATCCAGAGTTTTGGATTCGGATGTCACAATAAACAACCCAAGGTTGGAGAATCACTGAGTGGTTTATTGCAGCAGGGGTAGGCGCGTGGGCAGGATCCAGCATGCATGCTCTTCTCCACAACCCATGGTCTGTTCACTGTTGGTTGTTGTTACAATGTGCAAAACAGTCACAAACCTTGATAGTTGCCATCTAATGTATAGAAAGGCCCTCTGATTTTTGTTCTTAATCAAGCAGTTTCACTCTACGTTTATAAAACACTTGTTTTTGCAAGGTTATTTATGTATCAGCACCACTGTCACTCAAGCCTGTTACAGCAGATTATGTATTCCTAATTCTTATTGAATTCCTTGGTTAAAATTCTACATTAAATACAATTAATTTTTAGTGGCTCAAATATTTTCAGTCAAGATACTGCATTGTTGAGGGAACTCTAGAGATCTTAGGATAAGTACAGTGCCACCATTATGAGGGCTGGTTTGCACATTGAATTTTTGTGAACATAGGACGTGTCTACAATCTTGTGATTTTCAAAACAGAGTTGGGACTGTTTGGTGAGTCAGATGCATTGGTAATAATCATTTCACACATCATGTTTACTTGCTTATGCAGAAACAGGGTTGATTCACATACTTAAAAAAAAAAAAGTAATGTGCAAGTCAACCCTTAGTTTTGTCTGGCCTAAAGGATGTGAAGAAAAATTTCAACCTATTTCCTTTTCTTGCCCAATTTCAGAGAGACCGGGATGAAGGGAGAGATTCTCATAAATGGACAAGCCCGTGACCTGCGTTCTTTCCGCAAAGTGTCCTGCTACATTATGCAAGATGACATGCTACTTCCACACCTTACTGTCCAAGAAGCCATGATGGTAAATTTAAAAAATAAATCTCTCACAGTGCAATCCAATGTAGCTGCCAGTAACCCTCCAAACTCAGAGGATTATGGGCATCCTATTGAGGGCGGGAAGTGTGTGGAGGCAAAGTTCACCTCTGTGCTTGTCCTGCCCTGCAAAAACATAGACGGCCAATTTTGGCCATCTAAGTCTTTTGGCCTGGCTCACGAGGAGGGGATGGTGAGGCACCACCAGGATACATCATATCCTGGTGGAGCCTCTCTCCTCCCTTCCCCTTCCCACCCCCAGAATACCCACCAGACTCCAGCTCCGAGGTCGGTCTTCCAACTTTGGAGCTGCAGCTGGCACAATTCTTTCCACACCAGCTGCAAGGGTGAAGGGAAGGTGCTCCAAGTTTCCGAGGTCAGAGCTGGGACTCCGAATTTTCTGATGGCCATCTAGACTTTGTCTCGCGGCCATAGGGTTGTGCCCTACATGACTTCAACTGTTGTTCTTCAGCTGTTGTGATTATAGTCTCTTAGGGGTGCTTCACAATTTATGCTGCAATCATGTGTGCTGTGGATACGGTATGTGCTGTTACACTGATACACACATGACAAGCATAATTGCTGTAAAGAGTATGAAGTGGTCTGTAAACTTGACCACTCTGGTCTTGCTTTAGAGCAGTCGATGAGAGATTTGCCATATATATCAAAGCAAGACAGGGTACAGTTCATGGAATGGATCCAGAGGAGTATTTGCAAGCAGCAATCATTTATAGTTTCTAGTTTTGTTTTGTTTTTTTAAAGCTTCCATTACCGAATCAATATTGTGAAAGAACTGATTCCTCCATTACTTCCCCACCCACCCAGGAGGTCACTTGCAACTCTACATACAGGAGTCAAAACTGTTATGTGTGAAGTAAAAACACATGGATCTAACAAACTAATGTGTGTGGAAAGTGTGGTTTACTTATTTATTTTATTTATTTGTTAGATTTGTATACCACGCAACTGGCAAATGTCCTTGGGCGGCTTACCGTCATAAACAGCAAAACAACAACAATAAAATAACAAAACAAAAAATACAATGATAAAAATATCAAATTAATTCAATGTTAAAAATTAAAAATCCAGCAATAAAATCAATAATCTAAGTGATAGGTTAAATATTAAATGCCTGCTGAACGAGAAGACGCCAGGCTGATCTCCCTAGGATGGGCATTCCACATACGTGGGGTCACTACAGAGAAGGTATTTGATGTATGGAAGAGCTTGTCTTGTCAGTGGCAAAGGGTTGAAGTAATGAAGAAGACCCTTTCCAGGAGATGGTTCTATGGTTTAGCTGTTGTTTTGTTTTAAGCAGGGGAGGCTGGTGACTCCTGTGTCTGTGGGGCTCCTTTTCCATTGCGGCTTTTCTTCTGAGCTTCATAGGAACCATCCATGGTGCTTCATGGCAGTGAACCTATTTTGGAGATGGAGTACAGCACCATGGACAGCTCCTATGAAGCTCAGAAGAAAAGCTGCAATGGATAAGGAGCCCCACTGACACAGGAGTCACCAGCCAGCCTCCCCTGGCTTTAATGCTATATCCAGCTCCAGTCTGTGTTGCCATTCCTTGCCCCCTTCTAGCATGTCTGTCCTGGGGAGCCACCCAAGTAAAACTTCTTTGTCTCTTCATTCACTTCCTGGTAACAAGGTTGCATATTCTCCATAAACAAGCACTGGACTTGAAGGCAACGCCCAACCGTCTTCTTGCCTGGTGCCAGAGCAGCTGAACTGAAGAGACACTGCTAAAAATGTCTGCCGTTCAGGCTTCTAGAAAATCAGCCAGCCAGTTCTGTTTAGACCTGCCGCCGAGCCTTTGGTTACAGGGTCAATGTCTCTAGAATTTCTTGGTCTGCTGTGGGCACAGCCGCAAGGGTCAAACCAAAGCTGCTAATTTTGTTGTTATACATAAACCTTATTATTATCATGAGGACATCTGGAAATACGATTTTCCTAGCTCATCCATTTGCATGATATGCAAACATAACATCTTTAGTATCAAATGTTTCAGAGTAGCCTCTTACAGTAATTATAGCTGTCTAAAGGAAGCGTTTGCTTGATTTTGGAGAGGGCGTGGGGATTTAGAGATAAAATTGTCCTGTTGAATACTTCAAGTTGCTGTCAAAACCAATTATTTGTCAGTTTTAACATTTTTATGTATTTGTTTAAAGTAAGCATATAACAAAATCCTAGGGGGGTGGTTGTGAGAAGGAGAAGCAAACTAGCATGTCTGTTGGCCCATTCAGGTAAAGCGTTAGCATGTTAACCATTGACTGGGTTCGCGCACAACACACTAAGCCACGGTGGCTATGTAGCCACCGTGACTTAGCGTGTTGTGCAAACCCAGTCATGATTTCTTAGCCATGTCTTCAGAGCCACCCTTCGAAACCATGGCTTCTTCTAGGGTTTACTGTAGCCACAGTGGCTTGTCCTGTTGCCCAAATTCGGACAACGTGACCCACCATGGCTACAGTTAACCTGCTACAGAGCCACTTGGCCAGATTGGCAAAAAGGAACTGCCACTCTGGCGAAGCTCCAATGGCAGCCTCCGAAAGTGCCCAAGCAGCACTTCGGGTGGATGTCATCAGCTTTCCCGCCCCGCACTCCTGCCAATGCCGGGAGAGTGGGATTGCTTGTGAGTAATCCCACTTGCCTGGCATCAGCAGGAGCGTGGGGTGGGAAGCCAGAGTGGCGGAAGAGGGGATGAAGTGTGCTCTGCTGGGTCTCCCCTGGAGGAGGCCCAGGAGAACATGATCCCCCCCTCCTGCCTGCATTATCACAAGGTGATTGAGCTGCCGGGGGGGGGGGAGGAGGCACGTTCTGCTTCTGGGGAGACCCAGGAGAACATGACCCCCTCACTTGCCGGTGCAATCACACCGCCGGGCGGGGGTGAGAGGAGGCGCATTCTCCTGGGTCTCCCCAGGAGGAGGCCCAGGAGAACATGACCCCCCCCCGACCCGCTGCCACGATTGTGGGATGATCGCACCACCAGGTGGGGGGAGAGGAGGTGCATTCCCCTGGGTCTCCTCAGGGAGAGGCCCAGGAGAACAAATCCACCCCCCACCCACCGGTGTGATCACAGGGCAATCACGCTGCCAGGCGGGGGGAAGGGGAGGCGCATTCTTCTTCTGGGTCTCCTCCAGGGGACACCCAGGAGAACGTGCCCTCTTAGCTCAGTGTGCTGGCCGTTGAACAGCTGCCGCACTGAGTGAAGGCAGAGGATGAGCTGCCTTGCACTCAGCTTCCTCTTGAGGAAGCCAGCACACGGTGGCTTGTCCCTGCCACTGCCGGGGAGCCTCTGACAGCTGCCCAAAAGTGCTGCTTGGGCACTTTTCAGCAGCTGTCATCCCCGCTCCACTCACCTCAGTGCTCCCGCGGTGTCCCCTGAGATACCGGTGGGAGGATTAAGGGGGAAGAGGGAGGAGGAAGTGACTCAGGCCCCCTGCTAACTTTCAGCTCGGGGTGGCTACAGAGCCATCCTGGGCTTAGTGTGTCATGTGAACCCCTCCGCCCATTGGTAGCCTAAGTGGGCCTGCCCACATGGTCAGTACATCTAAACATAAATGGGGTTCATGTGAGATGCTTGAGTCAAGCTGATCCAAGCAGGGCCGGTTCTACCATTAGGCGAACTAAGCAGCTGCCTAGAGCGCCGGGCTGAAGGGGGCGCCAGAAACGCCTTGGGGGGAAAATACAGTCCGGGGTGCGCCATATAAGCTATATATGATAGCATGATATAACCCCTTCCTGCCCTAAGTGCTCCCCCTCGCTTTGCGGGCTCGGGGCTTCCGCTTCTTCCTGCCGAGGCTACCCTCCTCACGGCTCGCCTTGTCTCCGCCCCCTCTCGCTTTGGCACCGCAGCCCATCGGGGGTTGCCTCTGCTCTCCCCCCCCTTCCCCAATCCCTTCCCTTTGCTCTCCCGAGCCCGGCAGAAACTAGGCTCAAGCCGTCGGCAACCGGCACACGCTCCATAGCCTGCAAAACTGGCTTCGTTCTGGAGCTAAAGGTAAAAACGGACCGGGGTTTCGGCTCCCGCGTGCATCCTTTGCACATAGAGAACTGGACCCAGGCAGGCTTCCGTGGGGCTAGGGCGGATGAAGGAAGAGCACTAAATGGGACGCACACGGGTTGGAGGAAGCGTTACACACACCCGTTCACACACGTATACTTTTTATTTTATTTTTTGGCGCCACCGCCGCCTCCCCGCTCCCCGGCTCCTCTCGGCGTTGCCCTCCTGCCGTGGAAGATGGCGCTGAGCAGCCAGGTCAGTCAGTGTGCACGGAAGGGGGTGACGGCTAGGCGTTGAACCCCAACTCTAGCCGTTGGGGGGTTGTAGAGGAAGTGGGGTGGGAAGATGGCTCAACCCTGGGGTGGGGCAGGTAGGCCGTCGGTCAAAGGGTGGGGGGGAGGAGGAGGAGGCAGAGCTGGTTGCGAGGCGAGGGGGGCGTTGGGGGATGGTAGCGCATCCTCACGGGCAGGCAGTGCTTGGAGTGTGTGTATGTGTAGACAGTGGGGGCAAGAAGGAGTCGTGATTTCTGCCGCCCTCCCCACGTCAAGTTGGGATGTTGCAAGGAAGAGGGTGGGTGGGTGCCCGCTGGAGGGTGGTGCTTGAGGGTGGTGAGAGGAGGAGGAGGAGGAGGAGGAGGAGGGGATCCCCCATGTCAATTTGGGATCTTGCAGGAAAGAGGGTGGGTGCCAGCCAAGAAGATGGGGTTTGGAAAAAGTGGTGCTTGCAGGGAGGGTGGTGATTTGGGCAGATGTCCCCATAGGGCAGCCTTTACCTAACCTAGCACCCTCCAATGGCCGTGCTGGCTGGGAATTATGCGAGCTGCACTCTACCATATCTGGAGGGTGCTGGTTTGTGGAGGCTGCCCTTCCACAAGGCAGTGTGGTGTAGTGTAGAGAGACAGTGGTGTAGAGAGACAGTGTGGCGTAGTGGTGACTGGGACTCGGGAGATCCGGGTTCTAGTCCCCGCTCGGCCATGAAACTCACTGGGTCTCTTTGGGCCAGTCACTGACTCTCAGCCTAACCTACCTCACAGGGTTGTTGTGAGGGTAAAATGGAGAGGAGGAGGAGGAGGAGGAGGAGGAGTATGTCAGCCGCCTTGAGTTCCTTGCAGGAAAAAAGGCGAGGTATAAATATAATAAAATAAATAAAATATATGGTAGAAGAGGTGGGGAATAAAGTTGCCTAAGGGGAGGACGGGTCCAGAGGTTCAAGGGAAGGATGTGGTTTACGCTGGCTCAGCTTGTCTGAGTGTGGAAAGCTAAGCAGGGTCAGGCCTGGTTATTGCTTGGATGGGAGACCCCTCCTCAAGTTTCCTGCATTGAGCAGGGGGTTGGACTCGATGGCCTTGTAGGCCCCTTCCAACTCTGTGATCTATGAAATCTATGAAAGTATTTCTTCTGATTGGTGCTGCTGCCAGGATGAACTCACTGGATGTTCATTCCCTCTCTTTTAAGGAATGCCCAGAAAATCTGGGACAAAATTGCAGGAGGTGTAAGTACCTCAACAGCATTTTTTTCCTCTGAGAAAGGAGTGAAGAAGGAACAAACTCTCAATTCTTATTCTGATGAACTAGGGGATTCAGACAGAACCATGTACCTAAAAGAAAACAAGTGCTATTGAAATTGTCAAGACAAACCTAGACATTTTCTCAAGTATGTGAGTTGCTAAGGTAGGGGTGGGCAGAAGGTACATAGGTATCAACTAGTAGATTACTGGGTTTTTGCAGTAGATCACTGGATGGCCAGCAAGAGTTTGGTTGCCAGTAGCAAAACTAAAGGCTCTCTAACACACACCCCCTCAGGCTGTTGGAATCCTTGATCTGTAGTAATTTGTGTGGTACAGTGAGGAGTTGCAGATACAGTAGGTAACTTGCTCTGCCCCTTAGATATAATTTTGCATCTAGCTCCACCCCACCATCCATGATCTTGAACTTGACTAAAGTGTCACACATGGCAGGGTACACCTTCAATCTGATTTTCTAGACTGGGTGGGAAGGAGGTAGGTGTTGCATCTTCTTTAGATATTAAAGAAATGGTTTGCCAAGAAAAAGGCAAGGAAATTTTATTTATTTATTTATTTATTTTATTATATTAATACCCTGCCTTTTCTCCTGTAAGGAACCCAAGGCAGCTTACATAATCCTCCTCCTTCTCCTCTCCATTTTATCCTCACAACAACCCTGTGAGGTAGGTTGGGCTAAGAGTCAGTGACTGGCCCAAAGTCACCCAGTGAGTTTCATGGCTGAGCAGGGACTAGAACCCGGATTTTAAACATGAAATTTTAAACATTAAATGTAGTTTCTGTTACACTTCACCCGGAATTTTTCTATATAGCAAATTGGTACTACATCAACATGTATTTTATGTATGTTTGTCAATGTTTATGATAATAAATTTTTTAGGTTTTGCCAATTGACTTTTATTTCATAATGGGCATAGGGCTGGAGGGAGGGCTCAAGTGGGAGGGGGGGCGCTAATTATCTGATCTTGCCTAGGGCACCAAACTGCCTTGCACCGGCCCTGGATCCAAGTTATAGCCTGAAAGGATGAGCATGGCGTATAGGAGATGTATACAATTTGTTGCCCTTTTCTCTCATCAAATTGATTTCTGATCTCTTAAGTAAACCATATGCAACTCTCTTCTTCCCAAGGTTTGTCTGAGCCTAATGAATTATTCAAATATAGAGTCAGGGAGGAAGGGATGTGGTATAAGTACCCTTACAGGATCATACCACCTCAGAACAGAGATAGAGCATTGCTTGTTTGTAAGTGCCCTGTTACCAAAGTCACCTTGCATATGGAAGTATTAGATTTTAAGGTGAAGGCTTCCGAATAGCCTTATTCCTGATCTGTAAAATATTTCTACATATTTTACATATTTCTACATATAGGACATTTTTTTTTGACATGAGAATACTTTATTCTCCCTATACAATTCTCCCTATACAAATGTCTGAGAATATATAGTTTCATAGAGGGCAGTTCCACTTATCTCTTCTGGACATGCCAATCAGATATATCTGGGGGCAAGTGATAAGGAATCAGTAAGGGGTATTTTATTTTTTTTCTTTAAACCATGTTTTTAAAATGTAGTGTGCTATATTTTCTTTATATAAGGTCATTATTTACCCAGAGCCTCTAAATTGAATATTTATATATAATTATAGAAATAAATCACCATATCAATATCTGTTTGTTAGTTGCTACTGTGGTGGGTGGCCACTTATGAATTGTCAAAAAAGGAAATGCATCACCAAAAAAAGAGGACAGAAGAGGAGATAAATCTGCTTATGCTGATTTATGTGTACACAGATGCAAATTTAGAAATAATCATTACACTTTAAATAGAAATACAGTACAACTCACCTTAGTGTGGAAGACTGTGACCAGGTGACCTGTGAGGCTTGCTCAGTCTGCTGTCCAGCTGCTGCTGATGGGTGACTTCAAGGCCCGGCTCTTCCTTCTGATGCCTCTTTATGTCTTTAAAATGGACTTGGGCTTCAGCCCTTCAAACAGAGAACACCTTCAAAATAGAGGACACTCCTCTGTCAGCCCTTCAAATAGAGGACTTGTCCTCTCCAAAAGAGGACACATGGTCATCGTAGGCTACCTTCCCTGATTATTTCCAGGTCACCGACAAGCAGAACACACAGAATTGGGGGGAGGTGGAAGGAACAACCTTGAGATATTTCACTGGTCTTATTAAAACTGATTTCACTATTCCTCAGATGCTTCAGTTGATGAAGAACCACCACATATGCTTCAAATGCCACTTTAGCTGAAATCTGGTGACATCCTAGGGATGTGCGGATGCGGAACTCCCTGAAATATTTTGCAAGGCACTGTTGAAACTCTTTTGGCTTCTTTCCAAATTTCACAGATATTTCGTCTAAGGAGGGACCTTTCAAATTTCGCTTTCAATGACTTTTCAGTAACAACTTTGTTTACTGTCTATTATCAGCTCTCATGTTACCCCAACAGATATTCAATCTAACCCACACTGTACTTTGTTTGTCGCTAATATTTCATCTCCTAAAGTGCTGTTTTCTGCAAAGTAATGGCTTTGTATTATTTATGTTTCAAAGGAGCAGCCATGTTAGCTGCAAAAATCATATACTGTAGGAATAGCAAGTAGTTTCATAGCATGCAGAGTTCCCAAAGATGACTGCTCCTAACAAGAATCATATTTGTGCTAATATTTCAGGTGTCTGCTCACCTGAAACTCCAAGAAAAGGATGAAGGCAGGAGGGAAATGGTATGTATATTACTTTGCTCATGGAATAAATTTGACACAGGATGAGGGTTTTTTTCAATGTAATTGTAAAGAACAAGCTGAAAATGGACACCTTTTTCTTGTGAGGGAGGAAATACGTATGCATCATTCTTTATATCCAAAACTAATGTATTTAGAAGATTGTGCTGGGGGTGGGGGTAGATTTGAAACATGCTTATTCAAAAGGTGTTTGTTTACATTTTACTTATGATATCAGGAGTAGGGATGTGTGAGGAATCTGATAGGGAGGTGAAAATCTGACGGATTTTCACAATTTGGCCCCCTGGATTCCAGTTTGTCAGTGCTGCGCTGGTGCTGACTTGCTATGATGCAAGTCAAGCTAGTTAGTGGACTTCTATCTCTAAGACGGGCTGCAGTTTGCGCATGTTTTTTAAGCACTAAGGAAATTTGCACAAATGGCACTATTTGCGCAATTTGCATAACTTTATGCAATTTGCGTAACGTTATGCAAACGGCATAAATCACGATATTTTGCATGTTTTGCGCACAAATCGGCACCCGAAAAGCATGTGGATCTGGCGCCATTTGTGCAAATCGGCCAATTTTATGCAAATCACGCTAGCTCTTCATGCTTTTCGGGTTCTGATTTGCACAAAATATGCAAAATACTGTGATTTATGCAAATTGTGTAAAGTTATGCAAATTGCGCAAATAGCATCTGCACAAATTTCCTTAGTATTTTTTTTAAAAATGCGCAACCAGTGGCCTGTCAGACAGAAATCCACAGGGAAAAACATACTTTGGGGGGGGGGGGTGTTAGAAGCATACAGTTAAAAAGACATTCATTGCTGCAGAATGTACATTAATGCATAACACAATGACAGACAGTGTGGTTAAAAGCATAGCATTGATGAAAGTGGACATACCTTGTGTTTTGTAGAATTATTTTTAATGTGGAACATTTAGCTTGTCTTGAAACCTTTTGACAAAAATTGGAGTTTAACAGTGCAATCCTAAGCTTATGTGCTGAGAAGAAAGTCCCATTGTGCCAAATGGGACTTGTTCCTAGGAAAGTGTGCATAAGACAGAATTGCCGCCTTAGGTGATTTCTTGTCTTTTAAAAAACAAATATAAGTCTATCTGGGGGGAAAGGACATTGATGAAAAAATGTACTGAAAGAGAAAGACTAATTTTATCAAAACGTTTCTTGTTAAAAAATAACTGTACAGAGCACGAGGTATTCATTTTTCCTCTACCTACTAGACAGGAAGTGTGCTTCCCCTCTGTGGTAGAAAACAGCACCCTGGGAAATGGAGAAGTGAGCCTTACTGTGATACTGTTTGCATGGACAAAAGGAGTACAGTATAGATCAGTGTTCTCCAACCTTGGGTCCCCAGATGTTTTTGGCCTACAACTCCCAGCATGCCCCAGCCAGCTATGCTGGCTGGGGCATGCTGGGAGTTGTAGGCCAAAAACATCTGGGGACCCAAGGTTGGAGAACACTGGTATAGATCCATAGTCCTCTTTAAAGAGGACTAGTCTTTTTAGTCATGCTCACCCCCCGCTTTAACTGTTCCATTGTGAATAGCAAAAGTGTTGAAGTGCACTAAAAGAATATTAAAACAGTTTGTGAATATGGCCTAACAACAACTAAAAGCATTTGGAAGGGTATTATGGACTTGTGTGGGAAACACAAGCTCCTGCAAATATTCTGCTCCCTAATAGCAAACATACAATTTTGTTTCAGAGGCTTTAGTGCAGGGGTGAGCAACTTCCAGGAGTCAGAGGCTGTGTTGAACACTGGGAACCCACAAGGGGCTACTACACCCCTCTCCACTGAATTTGCTGCTACCCATGCTCAACATCTGGGGACCCAAGGTTGGAGAACACTGGTATAGATCCATAGTCCTCTTTAAAGAGGACTAGTCTTTTTAGTCATGCTCACCCCCCGCTTTAACTGTTCCATTGTGAATAGCAAAAGTGTTGAAGTGCACTAAAAGAATATTAAAACAGTTTGTGAATATGGCCTAACAACAACTAAAAGCATTTGGAAGGGTATTATGGACTTGTGTGGGAAACACAAGCTCCTGCAAATATTCTGCTCCCTAATAGCAAAAATTGGCCGCGGTGGCAAAAATCACAGCAAAGATTTTGCAGGTAAACAAGGCATGCCAGGAGTGCACGCCTTGCAGTATCTTCCAGGCAGAATTACACTTGTGTAAGCTTCCAGCAGTGCAATTCTGCTTGCAAACAAGGGACCTGCTCCTTGCAATTTTCGCCACCACCGCAGCAAATTTGGTAGCTGTGGCAGGGGAACACAAGATGTGTGTGCAAATGCAGCCATGCTCTCGTAGATCCTGCCCACATATTCACCAGTTTTTCTTAGCAGCTAAAATTAAAACAAAATGTTGATAAACTTGGGAAGCCAATAACTATGTCTCAAATTTCTCATTTGTATTCCACAGAATTGAATATGAACAGTGCTTTTAGAATTTTTTGGTAATATTCCTATTTTGTTGTTCCAGGTAAAAGAGATCTTGACGGCTCTAGGTTTGCTGCCTTGTGCCAATACCCGAACTGGAAGTCTTTCAGGGGGGCAGAGAAAGCGTCTTGCTATTGCTTTGGAGCTGGTGAACAACCCACCAGTTATGTTTTTTGATGAACCTACCAGGTAATTTGTGTTCCAAAGTAAAGATAGATGATTATACTGATATGCACTGTAAGATGTACTGCTCTTTGCTAGCAGCACCAAAAATACCAGAAAATGGGAATTTCCCTTGAAAGGCACTGACTTCAAAGTGTGAAGTAGACACCCCTAAGAAAGTGCAGGCACATTCCACAGCCCTACATTGGGCGAGTTCACATGTCATGACAATCCACCCTGGCAATAAGCCACGGTGGTGGGTTGGTTGTTCTGTGAACAACCCACATGCGCCAAACAGACGATCGGGCTCACCATGGATTGGTGCCAGGGGACCCCACGGCAGGACTGACTTGTCTCCCCGTTTTTGGCGCGCCATGGCTTTTTGTCCCTTTACCCCTTTTTTGGGGGGGGGGAGATAGCAAAATCTGCCTTCACAGCTGGCTTTTGTGATCCTCATTTTGACAGCCATTGGCACCCCCTTCAAGGTGCCTGAGCGGTACCTTGGAAAGGCTGTCAGGGGTTGGCAAACATTTTATTATTATTTTGTGCACAAGTGCGGAAATTGGGACTCTCTGTTGGGGAATGTCGGGGGGGGGAATACCCGCTGTCAGAGTGCAGCAGGTACCAACCCTGGGCGTTGACCCAAAAAGAGGCTTTTTCTTCCCTTTGCTTTGTCTTGACAGCTGTCAGAAGGCAAGCTGTCAAGGGAAAGCTCAAGCTCAAGTGATATCTGCTTGCGAAAAGCAGTGGTGAGGTTTGTACCCCCTTTGTGGCAAGGTCTTCATCTTTTCTTTTCTTTTGCCCTGGCAGTCTTCTGGGTGATGCACAATTTGCACTTTCCCCCAAGACTCTAGCTGATCAGGAAAGTGCAAAAGTGCATCCCACCCTCTTTTCTGGGGAAAAGGAGTTTTGACAGCTAACTAGCTGTCAAAACTCTGGGCCCCCTTTAAAAGGGTTTTTTGACAGGGCAATGGGTTTTTTGACTGGGACATAGATAGCCAAAAGGGTTTTTTGACAGGGCAAGGGTTTTTTTGACTGGGACATAGACAGCCAAAAGGGTTTTTTGACAGGGCAATGGGTTTTTTGACTGGGACATAGACAGCCAAAAGGGTTTTTTGACAGGGCAAGGGTTTTTTGCCTCTCTTGCCAAGCGTCTCGCTAGCTGATTCCTGGTACCCACAATGGGGTCGCTTGCCCGGGTTTGGATGACAACCTACCATGGGTACCGTACAACATCCCCTAGAACAATGCAGGGGTTGTCAGGGTGGCTTGTTGCCCACGAACAAGCCACCTGCAGGAATTGGTCTGGGTTCGCACGACATGGCAATCCATTATGGGTAACACAACCCACAATGAGTTGTCGTGTCATGCAAACCCAGTCAATGTGATTGTGTGTGTGTGGATTTGGAAGCAGCCTAGAGTGATAATCTGTGCCTTGTCTCTCCCAGTCAGCTCAGTGCACGTAGCTGTGTGGTCTGTAATCCCTTACTCACTGTTGATTTATGGCAATGGAAGCCCGTGGCAACCCCGCCCCCCAATATCTCACCTATATCATTTGGTACCTTAAGATCTTTCTTTCATCTGCACACACAAAGCTCCCTTACATTACAATTAGAAGGCTTTGCATGAGCATTCTAGTATAGATGTCATTCCTTTTAAAACCTCTTGTCCAGAGAGCAGGTTTTCTCTGAATTCATGAAATTGGAGCCCACAAATTTACCGAGATGCATAAGGTACTTTAGAAACTAAATTCTTTAAAAATAGAACATATATTACCGACAAACAACTGTACAGTGGGAAACAGCTTAAAAGGGAGGGAGGGAAGGAGAGAGTAGAAATCTTTTTGTTGTAATGGAACATGATAAGAGTAACCTTGTAAATGACAAACTAAAAAATGAAAAAGCAAAGCCCACTGGAAATATCTCCTGTCCAAGTCTCAGTGAAATTGCAGAGTTCCTGTTCATTTAATTCCAAGGGCCTATTCTGAATGCTAGTCTATGGAAAAACAAACCTGATCAACTACTCTTTCTCTCTCTCAGTGGCCTGGACAGTGCATCTTGCTTTCAAGTCGTATCCCTGATGAAGGCTTTAGCACAGGGTGGCCGGTCCATCATCTGCACGATACATCAGCCCAGTGCCAAACTCTTTGAGCTCTTTGATCAGGTACTGTTTTGATTTTCGTGTGTTGGGTGGGGGGTATACATTGATGTGTAAATATTGCACCCAAAGATTGGATCATCTTTGCTAGGGCAAAGTGCTGTATTTGAAGTCTCATCACGTTCTGCATTTAACGTGTTTACACACAAAATGGTTAGCTTTCAAAGTCTCTGTTCATAGTCAAAGTATATTTTGGTCTTCTTTCCCTTCCTGCATAAGCTTCCTGTTTTAAAATTCTCTGTGTGTTTTAAGCGTACTCTCTTTCCGCCTTAGATATTGGCAGGCATCCCTGTGAGACATCAGGGACATATCTTGAGGAGGGAGGGAGGGAGCGGGCATGGAAATGTATTTTCAGAAAGTGTTACAAGAATATAACATTTTCAGGAAGATGGCAAACGTAGGGTACCTTGAACTTTCAGAGGAAAGAAAACTGAGAGTTTAGGAGTAGCTGCACAGACACGTTTCCATCAGAAGTCTTAGGGCCAATTCAGCTCTGCAGGCACTCAATCACATTCTTCTCACGGGACTTTGCTACCTCAGGATGCACGCTGGGGAGACTGCTTAGTCGAACATGTCCATATGTCATAATCTCCTTTCATAGGAAAACCTTACATGTTAAGGAGAAGGCCACAGGCTGGCCCTGATATGTAGATCTGTTTCTGTGTAATGCATCTTGACTATTCCTAGAGATGCATTCACATGGAGCACCTAATGTGGCAACTGCACCCTCCCCGACGAATTTTTTTGTGACCAGGGTAGCACCTTTTTCAGCCACCACAATCACACAAAGAACGCTTCCAAGAGGCCCCAGCTGGGGGTGGCTCATACTTTCTCTGAGGGCCCCAATTAAACAGATATGTGTGACTAAACCCCCATGTAACCGAACTCCTTTGGGAGGGAGGGCGCAGTTTAGAACAGAGCACCGGGAGGGGAAAGGTTAACCCATCTCCTGTTTGCTGCTTCTCCTCTCCAAATCATCAACTCATTGGTAAATACATGTCTGGAACCCCACAAAAGGAAAAGCAACACAGGGCATGTGGAATGGTTAACCACCCCCAACACACACACAAACACATACTTCTTCACCCTAAATTAACCCCTCCTGAAGCTGCTTTTTCTTTTCTTTTCTTTTCTTTAAAGAAGCAGGCATGGGGTTTAGTTACACACATTCAGCATATGATATTTAGTTGACTCCTGAATAAACGTGCCCCAGGGACAAAAGGACACTTGGCACAGAAAACATTTTAGATGTCTGAACTAGTCCAGGTGTAAGCCTTCCATATCAAAATATGGTGCCCCGGTGGTTTCAGATAAGCAGGCTCCAACTTATTTGAAATGTGACGGCTATAAAAATGTACCTATAGTAAAGAGGAGATGCAAAACATATAGCGATGAAGTTGTGGAGGGATCGAAAGCATTAGCCAGGGTCTAGATTCGAAGAGAGCTCCAGAAGAGAGGAAAAATGGAATCAGTGGCAGGTATGCTAGGAGGGCTGTATTGGTGCATACTGGCAATACAATACCTTAAGATCTTACAACAAGCAATACGTTGATGTTTAGGATTGGTTTACATTTTCTTTAATCTTGGTCCTTGGAGAATGCCTGATATATAATAAGTTGCATGGTCAAAAACAAGGCTAACAGTGGGGTGTGTGTGTGTGTGTGTGTGTCACAGAATTGCTGTGCTTTCCTTTCCTATCCCCATTCTTCTCTCTTTGATGGTTTCCTGTTCAAAGAAAGGGCTGTTTTCCACAGTGTTTGAAGTTATAGTTTAGGAGATACCAGCCCTTCAAGTGTTTTCCAGAAGTTAAGGCCACAGTCCAGGAACCACTTATTCCTGAGAAATCTTGTTACTTCTTGATTAGTGTACCAACGTCCTGCAGATTTAGTGGTGTGTTCCAGTGTTCTCTAGTTACAAATCTTAGCAAGCAATCTTGCTAATTCCCCCCATTCGGGCAGCAGTTCCCTGAATGGGGTGACTGACACTGCATAATTCTGTAGCTGGTCTGGAGCATTCTACATCGTTTGCTGTTTTTCTTTGTTTCAGCTCTATGTCCTGAGCCAAGGGCAGTGCATTTACCGTGGGAAAGTGTTAAACCTGGTCCCCTACTTGAGAGATTTGGGTTTAAATTGTCCAACATACCACAATCCGGCAGATTTTGGTGAGCAAAATGGAGGAGTTTCTCTTCTCAACAGTGTTTCTTGGTTTCCATGTACACCCCCCCCCCCAGCTCTTCAGAGTGAAACTGAAATTTCTTCTTTCTGTATACTCAGTCATAAAATGGTATCTTTTTCTTGTTAACATACACCCTCTAGTGGTAGGCAGGGTTACTGAACTCAATGCGGGATAAAAAGTCTTCTTGCCTTTAATAATGAGAATTTGGGCAAGTGAAACTTTCCCCTCATAGAATGGCAGTGGTGAAAGAACCTGTGTTTGCTGAAATTCTTCCTTTTGTGTCACTGTTGAAGACCCAAAAACTTACGTAGTCACATTTCAATCTCACAACCCTAGGGCTGGACTTGCAAGTAAACTTGGTATTTTTAAGCTTTATAACTGGTGTGCAAGCAAGCCTGTGTGTGTGTAATAATTTTGTTCTTTATTACTGAAATGTATATTCTGCCTTTCTATAAAATATAATCAAGGAGGCTTACAACAGGAATAAAAATCTACAAACTTAATCTAGAAATATATTGCCCGTCTGGTCATATGAATCTTAGCTGCTTTTACTATGGTGGAAGAAGCAATTAGGACCACATATTTGCTATTCCAGCTTAAGTGGTTGTGTGCAGGATTGCATATTTTGGGTTCCTACCTAGCTCCTATGAAAATAATTCTAATTATTTTTTTAGCTCTAATTATTATAAAGCTACAAGTTTTAAGTGGAATGAGTGGACTCCCTCACTTCCATTATGTAAATGTTTTGTTATTTTAAACCACTTAAAATTGGTGGTTGAGAAGTTGTGTTCCACATTGTGGAATAACATTTCCAGTGGTTTAAAATAATCTTGATTTCTGTGGCATAGCTGTTTGTGGTCTAGAACTCATTTCCTCAAATGCATGGAGTGCTGAGATAGCTATTCGGGATGGAGGAGAAATTATTTCAGCTTGCATGTTTCTCACTTTTGAACCATCATGCAAATTGAAACTCAGTTAACCTTCGAAATTTGCACTTCTCCAAATTTTGCCATGGAGTTCTCCAATTTTTTAAAAAAATGCATACAGAAATGTGTATATTAGGGAAAATAATGTTCTGCAATGCATTCTATAAGGAAAATTGCTAGCGAAAATGTGTAAATTAGGCAGACATGAATACAAAAATTCATGTATCAGGAGAAATGTGCATAAAATGCTTCTAAATTTTCTTGCAGACGTAAAAGAAAATTCTCAAAGTTCAGGATGAACAGAATTTAAGATTGGAAAAATGAGAAATGGAGAGACACCAAAACTGGCAGAACCATCCATCCCTAATAGCTACTGCTGTCCTTTGCATTTCTAGGCATTTTGGCCCCACACAAACTTTCCCCCCTCTGTATATATGCATACCTGCCAACTTTGAATAATGCTTCATGCATCTGACCTTTGCCTCTTCCGTGAATTGTTCATATGAAGATGGATTACACAGTTTTCTTCTGTCTCTTTAGTGATGGAGGTAGCCTCTGGCGAGTACGGAGACCAGAACAGTCGGCTAGTAAGAGCAGTCCAGGAGGGAATGTGTGATGCAGATTACAAGAGAGAATCTGGGGGAGAAAGTGATCTTAACCCCTTCCTATGGCACAGACCATCCGAGGAGGTAACTTAGTTGAAAATGTTTTCTGAAATGAGAAGGTGGTTGAGAAAAGGCAAGCAAGCTAATTACTACAGTCCTCCGAACAACTTCTTTAAGGGGAAGGCCCTTAAATTAACCAGAAATAAATAGTTCAGGAGTACAATTCTCCATGACCCTTGGTGCCATTGAAACCAACAGGTTGAGCATGCATGCCAGAAGGTTGAGGATCAAAGCCTACATGTTTTGCTTTTAGAGTTTTACAAAGAGCAGAGTCAAGACACTTAAGAAAACTTCTGAAGCAAATTATCCTAACTTGAATTTGCTTGAAAACATTCAAAATTGACATTCTCCTAATTAGATTCCCCCCAATATAGTGAATTTATGAGTTTTAGGGAGCAAATTAAGGAATAAAAGAGTTCAATTTGGCAAGCTAATGTTTAGCAGAAGGGGGGCATGTGACTTTTCAGATTTGGGGGGACTGCAACTCCTAGCCAGCATAGCCGATGGTGAAGATTGAGGGGTGTTGTAGTCCAACAACATCAGGAGGGCCACATGGTCCCTTTCTCTGGTTTAGCATTTGTGTCATATAATGAGTCAACAAGAATTAAGATTTGAGTTGCTGTTTTTTAAGTACCTATAGGTACTTTAGTACCCACCAGAATTGCATTTTAAAAGTTAACTGTAAAATCTAAAATTCAGCTGAGTTTTGAGTTCATATGAAATGTTTATTCAGAGTGCTTTAAAATGTTCACCATTCATCCTTCTCATCTGAAATGGAAGAGAAATTAAGGTGTCAAATAGACCAAGAAAGCACTTCTTCACCCAATGACCATCCATTTCTGGAATTCACTCCCACACCATGTGGTGATGGACACTTACATGGCTTTAAAGGGGGGTTGAACAAATTCATGAATAAGTTTGTTGGTGGTTATTAATGATGGCCGCTAACTGGAACCTCCAGGTTCAGAGGCAGTGTACCCCTAAATATGGGTTGCTAGGTGGGGATGAAACCACAAGGAAGAACTATTGCCTTTTTGCTATGGCTTGTGGGCGCCTCGGACACAAATGTCTGGCTACTGTTAAAACAGGATGCTGGGCTAGATGGACCTTTCATTTGATTCAGCAGTGCTCTTCTTAGATCAGCCTTCCTAACTGGTGTCCCCAACCTGTGTTGGACTGCAACTCTCATAATTTTCAGCCAATGGCCATACTAGCAAGGAATTATGGGAGTTGCAGTCCAACACACCTGGAGGACACCAGGTTCAGGAAGGCTATCATAGATCATGATCTAACCGGTTGGATCTGCACTCCATTGTTTGAACTTAGATCCCATTAAAATCAATGGGACAAATTAGTCATGGCTTGTCCCATTGATTTCAATGGGAACTATGCACAACTAACTTGGATCCAACCAAGCTGGATCCAATCCAATGGCTCTCTGACTGCTACACAGTGAATTTGTGGGCTCAACTGGAATTTGGGTTCTATGTTCAGAGATCTACATCCAACCCTGTTCATTGGTGCTTCTGTTGCGACTTGAAGAAGAAAAGAAGTCGTAATATTTAACTTAATTTTTTTGTTTTGTGTTCCACCAGGATTCTTCATCCATGGAAGGGTGTCATAGCTTCTCAGCCAGCTGCCTTACTCAGTTTTGCATTCTGTTTAAAAGAACTTTTCTCACCATAATGAGGGATTCGGTAAGGCTCATTTGAATACGTTTTAAAATAAAAAACAAAAACTATTTATGGATTATGTAAGTGGATTATGTAAGTGGCCTTGGGTTTCTTGCAAAAGGAAAAAAGGTGGGATATAAATATAGTAGCAGTAGCAGTAGCAGTATATAATAATAATAATAATAATAATAATAATAAGAAGAAGAAGAAGAAGAAGAAGAAGAAGAAAAATATGTGAAGAAAAAGTGGCAGAGTTTCCTGCACCACACACACACACACACACACACACACCTCCACATGCGTAAACAAAGTAATCCCAGCTAGAGGTTGAGAAACCCATACAAATGTACTGGTGGGCTCTGATGGGTCCTGACGCCTCAGAGTCTCCCATGTCTTTGATGTCTTGGTACCACAGCTATTCACATGCAAATGTTCCCAAGCCTCTAGTCATGATCAAGGAACCACCCCTCTTCTTCCTAGCCCAGATGAAGTTCATCCTGATTGGCTAAAGACAGCTGGGCTACTGAAAGGAGGGGTGGGGGGGAATCTATACTGCTGCTGTGGCTTCTGGTTTGGGTTGTCTGCATGCAAAGAAGCACGGGAGAGGGCTTTTTGCTGAGGCAAGTCCTGAAGAAGACCAGCCCCAGGCAAGGAGTAAGTGCCTGGGTATTTATATAGTAAGGGACTAGTTTTGTTGTTTTGTAGCTCTACTGTGTATACCAAAGTGTCTCTCCACCTTTTCTCCTTCCCTCATTCTCCACCTTTTATTGTAATCTGTTTACCTTAAATATACTTTCCTGGTTTTACCCCACACGGTGTGTGTGGTTCCTCTGTGGTTCAGTGCTAAATCCAGTGTATAGACCAAGGGCAAGGCCCTGAGAGAATCAAGTCAAGACAGCAGAGCTAAGGCTGGCAGTTTTGCACCTTTGATCTCTGGTCTTGAATAAAGGACCGGTTGGCAGTCCTTCACAAAATAATACATGATTTTGCTCTCCTACCAGGTCCTAACGCATCTACGGATCACGTCGCACATTGGAATTGGACTTCTCATAGGATTGCTGTATTTGGGGATTGGAAATGAAGCAAAGAAGGTCCTGAGCAACTCTGGCTTCCTCTTCTTTTCCATGTTGTTTCTTATGTTTGCTGCTCTCATGCCAACAGTCCTTACATGTAAGTAATGATGGTGCTATTCTATGAACTAGGAAAAGGTATTTTAAATGACATCAACATTTGTGGGGCATACTAACTCACAAGGAGGGACGCTGTTGAAATATGTGACAATTTTGCCAGTAACTGCAGGCTGCAGCTGACTTGGCTTCCATATAATATTTATTTGATTTCAATTAAAATTGGACAGGCAAAGTTATGATTGCTCTTGCAGTGATTCTTTAAAAAAAGAAATCTTCCTAAGAAGTTTCACCAATAGAGTATTGTCTTTATTCAGGGCCCACCAGTTGGTGTGACCCAGACGTAAGCCACCTTTCCGCCCTTTGCGATTCCATGTTTTTAAACCCTGCTACTATTCGCTTGATAGGCCACTTGTAGAGTTCCTGAGGTCATATAACAGAACCCCATGCACCTGTTGGGAACCACAAATATCTTGCTTTTCCCAAAAATGGAACACAAGCTTACACAGTTAGGACCGATATATACATGCCTGCAAAATCATCCCCCAACAAAACACACCCTTTATGGGTAAAACAGCAGCTGGATGTAGCAAGGGAAGGATAGGAGAGGTACGTCAGAGACATTGAACCAAATCTGGCCTGCCTGGGCCCCCAATCTGGCCCCCTAGGATTCCCCCAGAAGGCCACGCCCCCTTCCCCTTTCCCCCAACCAACAGTCAATTCGTGGTTTCCTGTCTTTTGTGAAGTTTTTTACCCACTATAGAAGGTTGAAATGCCTCTCCTAAGGCTTAGTTACTGGCAATAAGAGCTTTAAGCTACCGTCTGCTGATACTTTTGGCCAGTCCCTTTAGTCTTTGGCCCTGCCCACCACTGGAATACACCCCCCCCCGCTGAGAGCTTCACAGAAATTGAATTCAGCCCTCAGATTAAAGAGGTTCAGCACCCCTGTTCTAAGTAGAGGCATGTTTGTGGAAGGCTTCAGGTCAAGGCCCCCCAGATTGTCAAACTTCAGTAGGAGCGAAAAGGCCAACTAATGTCCAGGCAGGGCCTCAACTTTCCCGTGACTGGATTCAAACATGGGCAGCAGCTTAGGCACAGGAACAAAGGGACCAATCGTACCCAGTTACTGAGTGAGCCAAGTCAGTATCAGAGGCCTGGGGTATCCAACCCTCCCACCTGTTTCCAGGAACATGTACAGACTCTGTACAGAACAGTCTCTCCTTGATACAACTGAACCTTGGGCTTTTTTTCTGTTTGGTGAATGGGAACTGGGGAGCCCTTCCTCTTACATGCACCTTCCTGCCAACTGAATAGAAGGGTCAACAACACGTCCTCTACTGTAGTCTGTCACATAAGGATAGTAATGTTGTAACCTAGGGCTGTAATCTGTTTTTATTTATTTCAAGTTTTTTTTTTTAATTGTTCAACTTAGTTCCTCTCGAGATGGGTGTATTTCTTAGAGAGCATCTGAATTACTGGTACAGCCTGAAGGCCTACTACTTAGCTAAAACGATGGCTGATGTCCCTTTCCAGGTAAATGTCATTATGCATCTCTCTTTATTGTGCACCTGAAAGTCCACCATCCTATTGTTGGAATTACACCAAGGAATAAAACTTAGCACTGGGATATTTATGTATTTATTTACTACTACATTTTTATCCTTCCTTTCCTCCAAGGAGCCCAAGGCAGCATACATGATCTTCCCCCTCTCTGTTTTATCCTCACAACAACCATTGAGGTAGGTTAGGCTGAGAGTCAGTGATTGGCCCAAAGCCACCCAGTGAGCTTCATGGCCAAGTGGGGACTTGAACCTGGGTCTCCCCAGTCTCAGTCCAACACTCTAACCATTACATTGGCTCTCACCAGATATGCAGATAAAGAGGTGGAAGCTAAGCAGATAGTTCACTAAGCTCAGTTTCCAGTTGCTCTAATTAAATTCTATGGTACAAAATAGACTAACTGAATCTGGGACACAACTGAGAGAGAATAAAACCTGTCTCTCAACCCAGATACTTGCTTCACAGTTATAGCCCTACTGCAGTGATATCCCTGAATACACCCTGTTGTTTCCTTCCATATAAATGAATGGCTGACATTCACACTAATATATAAAAAAGGTTGTACTTGGGTCAAACTTTGCAATAGGGACAAAATATATCTACCTCTGACAGGTGGTCTAGCAGTGTTCCTGACCCCCCTAGAGGTCTGTGTAATATACAGATCTCCCTTCCACTCCCATCCTGCCTATACTAATGACTTGGAACATTTTGTTTGTTTAACCAACCATATTTGTGTGGCTACCCATCAACATAGGTTTTCTGGATGGCTTACAGATTGAAGAATAACATAGCATACTAAGATACAATACAATGGCTTGGTTTGCACATCACAATAACCCCGATTTTTAAAAAAATGCAAATGGGAGCAGCTAAACAACCCACAGACTTTCTGTCCATGCTTTGTTAGTGTTATGAGTGAACCTGGAACTCTGACTTGTCTCCTTTTGGTATTTTGGGCTAATGTTTACAAAATAATTAATATCAAATGATGGTTAGCACTCATTAGGAAGCTGGTGGTGGACACTGGCAGAGGTTCTATTTCTAATAGAGCAGTCGGGACATGAGTTGCATGGTAAGATGTAGAAAAAGTACTATCCCTCCTCTCATGTGTAATCACTGGATACAGGAAGTAAAGATGCCATCCAACTGAACTAATACACTGAAAGAGCTGATAACACTGCTCTGTTTTATTGTTTTATTTTTTGTAAGTTGCAACTGTTTGTTGTTATATTGTATTATATATATGTTAACAGTGGCTTTTAGTATTTTTGTACGCAAACTGCTTACAAAGATTTTACTATATTAAGTGGTATATAAATATTACTAAAAGCAAGAAAAACAATATATATAACGTAACTTCTCCTTTCAGTTTTGACATAAATAACATCAAATACATTCAAACTTGTTTGTTTCTTGCAGATCATGTTTCCCGTAGCTTATTGTAGCATCGTGTACTGGATGACAGCGCAACCATCCGATGCTCTGCGATTTGTCTTGTTTGCAGCGCTGGGCACCATGACCTCGCTCGTGGCTCAGTCGTTGGGACTTTTGATTGGAGCAGCATCCACCTCACTCCAGGTCTTTTCTCTTGCCTTTTGTGATATTATACACTCCTGTCCCTTCTGGCATGTAGGTTTATATTTGCCCTGCTTCAGCATGCTGGATATAATCCAACAAATACCCCTGGCACTAACAAATCTTTCAGCAAGAATATTTCAGACAAAAGTCTGGCCCAAAGATTTTGTTTTTAATCTTTTGTTTTCTGTCTCTTTTTAAATTTGTTTAAAGGTGGCAACGTTTGTAGGTCCCGTTACAGCCATACCAGTTCTCCTCTTCTCAGGATTCTTTGTCAGCTTTGATACCATTCCAGCATACCTCCAGTGGATGTCCTACATCTCTTATGTCAGGTAAATGGGAAGGATGCCTCTCTTAGTTCTTCAAGTATAATTGTGCAAAGCCTTTACCATTTATAAACTTTACCTTGTGGTCGTGGTCGTGGTCGTGTTGGTTTTTAAAGTGTTAACACTTTTCAGATAAGAAATATACTTGTAAAAGGGGTGGATGAAAAAAAAAAGATGATGTAGTTTGACTTTTCAGAGACCCCATGTGCCTAAGATAATTTGATCAGCTGGATAGTATATTGGGCTTCAGTCAGAGAGCCCTTTGTTCACAGATTAGCTCAGCACAGACTCCCAAAGTGGCCTTGGGTAGGTGACACATCTCAGCCTTTACTCCATCTCTGGATTTGTTGTGCAAGTGTTATAAGTTGTGATTATTTATTTATTTATTTATTTATTCATGATATTTATACCCCGCCTTTTTTCCTGCAAGGAACCCAAGGTAGCTTACACAGTCCTCCTCCTCCTCTCCCTTTTATCCTCACAACAACCCTGTGAGGTAGGTTAGGCTGAGAGTCAGTGACTGGCCCAAAGTCACCCACTGAGTTTCATGGCCGAGCGGGGACTCGAACCCGGATCTCCCGAGTCCCAGTCATTCTTGCACACTTGCCTGCATTCAGTCTCCCCACCTGCTTCATAGCAGATGATTGGTGCTGGCAAAAAGGAAAGCATCAACCATCTCTTTGGTCAGGTCATACACAGCCACAACCTAGGAAGGACACTGGATTTCTTTGGGGTTTTATCAATCCATACAACACCTCTGCAAACCTAGCAAAGCAATCCATACATGGAAACCCTCTTCTGCATGTGGATTGCTCATAGCCAGCCTTCACCTTGTGCCTACCAGATGTGTTTGTACTGTATCTCCCATCATTCCCAGCCAGCATGGCAGTCCAACACATCTGGAGGACACCCAATTGGGAGAGGCTTCACTTACCTAATTGTGCTATGTAATATTATTAATTTAGGGTGGCTTTACTGATCCTTTGTGAATTTGTTTTCTGATATATATTTGTTTGTTTGTTTCCTATTTTCATAAGAGCTCCATGAGTTAGGTTAGTCAGAGGTTATGATTTGCCCAAGGTTTCATATTATATTTTATTTTATTATTGAACAAGGTCTCAAAACTACATCCAAATCCAGCACCATATTCCCACTACACAATACATAACAAAACAACCACAAATAGAAATTAAGGCTACTGCTATTAGGCAGAATTATACGCTGCTCATGCACCAGTGGAACCTACCGCTAGCACAATGGGAAGCTAGTGGTTCCTGAAACAACTGAAAACAAGTAGAAACACTCATTTCCAGAAGCTTCTGGGAGCTCCGCTGACCTTTCCATTCCAGAAATGAGTGTTTCCCTTCATTTCTGGAGTTACTTTAGGAAGCGCTAGTTCCTGCTAGTGATGGGTGCCACAGGCACAACAGAACTACGGTAGCGGAGGTGCAGCGACATTATAGGATACTGCCCATTGTCATTATATGGCTTGGCTTTGGTACTATATATGGAACTTGATGGGCATAAATATAATTAACAAACACCTTAACAAACACTATAATTAACAAGCACGCAACACCTTAAACAATAATGAATTCAATTACTGTTACTAAGAGACACTTGATTTTTTTGTACAATATATTATTCATTCTGCTTTGACTTTGACTTTGTAAACTATTATTCCCTATAGATACGGATTTGAGGGTGTCATACTTTCCATCTATGGTTTGGATCGAGAAGATCTTCACTGCGACAAAGATGATACTTGCCATTTTCAAAAATCAGAAGCTATCCTCAAAGAGCTGGATGTAGAAAATGCAAAACTTTACTTAGATTTCATTGTGCTCGGAATTTTCTTCATCTCCTTACGCCTCATTGCCTACTTTGTTCTCAGATACAAAATTCGAGCAGAGAGGTAGAGAGAAACCAAATGCAAGGACATGTGGTTGTAGACTGTTGCTATTTGTCTGATTGTGGCAGACAAGTCTCCAGTGCCCAGTTGCAAATGATGTTGTGATCTAGCCCCTAGAAAACCATGCCATGTTGGATTAGTGGATGCATAGTTACAGTAACGAGTCCAGTTGGGTTAGGTCATATTTCTGTTATACTTTCTAGCTTTATCTAGGAAGAAAAACGAGAAGGAAATCTTGTTTGAAATCTGAAAAAAATTGCTACTGATCACAGGAACTTTTTCTCATGGAAACTGCATTTCTTGTATGGTAGCTGTAGCCCTGGCATCAAGGTAGAAAATGGCTGGGGATCTTTCATCTGCATTCTGTCATCTACCAAGTGGAAATGTGAAGAATGTAGGATCATCTTTTCCTGTTCCATCTAGTCTTTCCCCCACAAGAAATCCCCCATGAAAGCAGAAGTCTACAATTCTTCAAACCTTAAGAAAAAATCTCTCTCTAAAATGAATGGATACATTTTTTTTAAAAGGATATAAGTAATTTGATATTTGTTGTTCTCCTTTACATACAGGGTTTTGGAGCTTTATTCTCATGAGCTGGTCTCATACTCCAAAACTGTGATTTTAGAATAAAATGACAAATTCCAAGTGAATGCTGTCAAAGAATTCTTGAGTGCAAGTATCTATAAGCTGCCCACAGATGGCTCCTTTTAGCATTCTGCTTTTGCAATATCCTTCCAATCCAGTTTTCTTGTTGTATTTGAAATGTCCATTGTCCACATTAACTACCTCCCATGAATATGGAACCTAAGAATTCTAGCACTGGTGATTTGATGCAGTCATAATGAAATAGAATCAAAAGTCTATTTGAATGTTTTAAAATATTTTAATAACCCACAACATGACAGAAGTAAGGACTGCCAGTGTCATGAATGTGTATGGGATAGTGAAAAGTCTCTGTGATGCATAGAGTTCTCCTGGTTTTTACAGAATCAGTATGCAGAACACCATGCAGAGCAAAACTGATCAGTTCTGTTTTCCACCAGTCCTAACATACATTTCTCAAAAACTGGTTTGATGCATATTGCCACCCTAATTGGGTGCAGAACTAGGTGGCCCTAAACCCTTTGAAATAAAGGGGCTTGCTTGCCTCCCTCTGTGCTGGGGATGGGAGAGAAATTTGTTCAGTTCACATTTTAATGCAAACTTCCCTAGTTTCGCTCTTTTCAACCACTATGCAAACCAAAATTCAGTTATCCCTCAAAATGTCTCCCAAATTTTGCAGTGGAGTTCTCCACTCAAAAAATGTATACCAAAATGTGTATATCAGGGGAAATAATGTTAAAAATGTATTATTTTAGGAAAATTGCTTGCAAAAATATGTATATTAGGCAAAAACGCATACAAAAATGCATGTGTTGGGAGGAATGTGCACAAAAATGCTTATGAATTTCATGCAGACTTAAAAAAAAAAAAGCAATTCAAAGTTCAGGACAAACTGAACTTAAGACTGGGAAAAATGAGAAAGGGGGAGAACCCGAAATTCACAGATTCGTCCATCCCCACTTTGTACTGGACTGTACCAATTGGTCTAAACAAGAAATAACCAGTTTTTTCACCCATTTAGCATTGTGTTTTCCCTCCTAGCCAAGCCAGACTCTTAAAACTGAGGCTGAATGATCAGAAGGGACTAGATACATCCTAATTTCAGCAAAACCAAAATCTTCCATGCATTCTTGGCAGAATTTTGTTTTGTAATTCTGGCTTTACAATAGGAACATCATCTGGAAAACCAACATTGTGGGAAAGAAGTACAGCACTCTAGGCCTAGAAGAGGTCCACAAGTCATGTCTACCTCAGCCCAATGTATTCAGGTTGGGAGACTGAATGATATCATGTTGATTTTACTAGAGAATTAGATATGGTTGCTTTCAGGCCAGGAACAGTTACGTTTTCAGCAGCCCATTCAGAAACTAGATAAAAATGGCTTACTCAAAGAAATTGGATCACAGTGTGGGAGGAGCTGAGATGCACACCATTTTGTGTGTGTGACCCAGCGTTAGCCATTGTTGAACAGGCTATTTGAAGCAGAGAGATCTCTGCTAACCCCAACTGCTAGACTTAAACCAGAGCTTCTTTTTTCTAAGCTATACGAGGTGAGTCACAGTCTCCTACAGAGGCTACTGGTATATCTTACTACAGCTTGGATTGTTCTGTGAAATCCTTTACATTGCTAGGGATAATGAAAATGTTATTTCCTTTTTATGTATCACAGGACTCAAATATCGACACTACTAACTAGGGACCCGTACTAGGCAGGTCCGCAAGACCTCATCTATCTAAAATAAATGGTGATGTGATGTGACAGTGGAGGGTGGTGACTCCTCCTATTTCGGTGGGGCTCCTAATCCATTGTAGCTTTTATTTGGAGCTTTATAGGAACTACTCATGGTGCTTCATGGTGGCGAACCTATTTTGGGGATGGAGTTCAGCACCATGGATAGCTCCTTTAAAGTTCCAAGTGAAACCTGCAATGGATTAGGAGCCCCACAGAGAAAGGAGTCACCAGCCTCCCCTGCCTGATGGCAATGTATTCTGGGCACAGTTAAAATTACTGAACTTTTTCTTATCCAGTTGCGATTGATGCCCCCAATCCATTCTCATAAGTAAGGAAGGATAAACAGTATTTTTTAATTTAAAAAAAAAAGGTTCAATAAATTTTGTTAAAGGCAGAACTCTGTCAATGTCTGGTCATTAAATCATAATACAATGCATTGATCATTCATTGTGCATATAATTCCCACCAATGTACAGTATTTCATAAATGTACCAGATTATTCATGGAGCTAGAGGAACTGCGACACGGAAGTCTTATATTTTGCCCATAATAAAAAATCTATTGTGTTGGGCTTTACTATTCTAGTGCCTCCTTATACCAGAAAGCTATTGTAGCTTTTAGTATAAGGCAGTGCTGGTTTTGAATGCAGTGATCATGCTAGATTGGAACTGAGGTGTATGTGAAATTCTTACCCCAACCCCAAGAATTGGTCTGGTGAAAAACAGAGTTGGTTCATAACAGTATGCTGGTGGAAGACAAAGTGAAAATGTAGATGCCTCCTAGAGTGTTTATGCATTAATGTTCAAAGCTGACATTAGAATGTTCATTTCCCTCTTCATGTCATTTTTAGCACTTGGCCCATTTGGGGCAATAAATCACTTTTCAGTGGCAGGAAAGACCCAATTGTCCATGTATTTAATCAGATATGATTTGTCATAATAAGCATCCCAAGATTCCTCATGGATAACTTCCATATATTGCCATGAAGAAGCAAAGGGCTAAATCTGCCTAGAGTGGCAGAATGTGACAAGACAAATAACATAGGAGGTAATTTTTAAAAAAAAGTAATTTCTTGTGTATTGGAACTGTTCATATATTTTTTTCCCCCAAGCACATAAAGTAAAAGGAAGATACAGGGCACAATTCAGCAGATACAGCTGCTACATTTCCTCCATTCATCTCAATGGGATTGTGTGGGATCCCATCCAGGTTTCATTAGAATAAACGGAGAACTTGCAGTAGCAATGCATAATGGTTTATGCCTATGCTTTGGAAAATGTGCAGTCTCATAATGAGAGAGGATGTGGTGAATAAACTTCCACTTGCAGTTCAATGGTATTAACAGATGCAAAACAAATTGAGTTAACTTTTTAATCCTGCTTGATCAACTTTAGGAATGTATCACCTCACCTTAGAAGTACTATACAGTCACTTGTGCCTATATATATCTGTGTTTGTCAATCATCGTTGCTCCATTTGTTTCCTCAGCGGCATAGCCACATGTACAGTACAGTTTAATTTATTTCAGATCCATTGTATTGTTCTGTATTAGTATTCCCAAGGTACTGTCCAACATGACATACATGACATCACTTTGAGGCTATTGGTGGAGCCTTGTGCTAAGTATCTACTGTGGAATTTTGCTAACACTCCTAAATAATGGTTTTTTTACATACTGTAGTGTCCCTGTAAAATAAATAGATACATGAGCCAATTACCTCTCACCCTTACCTCTCCCAATTTGCCATTGCTTTGTTAATTGAATATAATCTATGAAGGTCAGACAGGGTAAGAAAGAGGCCTTCCTCCTTTGCTGAATGTTATTGTGTGTGTGTGGGTCAAAACAACAGCCACCTCCTCCTAGCCCCTGCCAATGATTGACAAGTGAGAGTTGAATTTTCTTCACGCTGCCAGGGAATATCTCTTGCAGTGGGTGGTAGTGTGTAAGTCACTAGCCCTGGGCTTGCAGGGGGAGGGGATTGTCTTGGCTGAGGAGAAGCAAACAGTGGTTCACTTCCCCTCAGCCAACAAGCAACTCAGCTGAAGAGCATCTATATAAGAAAGCCCTAGCTACATCTTGAGAGCTCTTGGATTGCAACAACGGCCTCCCCAGCATCTCCTTACCTACTGGGTGATGAATTTATGGAAAGGAGGAAGGGGGAGGATGGGCATAAAAAGAGAAAATGTCTCTCTTCTCTGTGTCCTACTTCCCCATCTACCCAACACCTCATTGCAAATTCCTTCTGAAGGTCCTTTCTTATGTATTTCCAAATTTGGGCCCAGTGACTTTACATTGACTCACAAAGGCCACATAGCCTGCATTTCTCTTGGGACTTTTGTTGCTGAGATGAGTTGCCATGTCAAGAACCCACAGTTTCCACAGGTGTTTTTTTTTTTTTTTTGTAAAGGTAGAATGTAATGACTTCCTATTAAGGTCGTCTCTCTTGGGGGTTTTTTTAGATTCGCATAAAATGATGCATCTAAGATTTTTCAGGGATGACAGCTAGAAAAAATAGGATAGCATTGCCTTGATTTATTATAGCATGTGTGTTTATGTGTAATCCGTATGTGCATCCGTCACTGTTATCTCTTTTAAACCACTTATGCTCTCTTTTACTGTAAATTCTTCCAATCATTCCTTTTGAGGGGTGTTTTCAAAAAGAGAAAAATGTTGTTTGTATGATTTAAATGAAAAATAATCTTTTCAAGTCTTCACTGGAATGCCATATGCAGGGGCCACAACAATAGCAGGAGTGCAAGAGGGATTTTTTTGAAATTCAAAGTAAGCACATGTAAAATGTGCTTTTTTTCACTATGTGTTCTCTGCTGAAAATATGCTTTGTCTACCGCATAACTTTGTTAAACAAAAATGGAATGTGTGTAGATCTATATATCTTTCAGTTTGTGAAGCAGCTGTGGATATCTATTAGCCACTAGGTTCAAACAATGCCTTTTATTTTCTCCTCCAGAAGCTAGTTAGAAAGTCTGTTGAAATAGTATGATAGTGGCTCACCATAAATATTTCTCTGCCCTGCAGTCATCATTATATCTAGCAACCATGAACAAGTGTGTGGGAAGAGAGTTCAGTCATAACCACTTGGTGTTTGCTGATATGACATATTTTTAGATGTCCCTCCCCACAAAAAGCCCCACAGATAATAGTAAATTGGGACCTCTGTTCTTCTCAAAAAGTCATTTAGCTTGTCCATGCAGAAGATTAGGAGCTATTTGCCTGCCCAAAGCCATGGTCCTCCTCATAAAACAGTAGCAGACAGCCACAAGGAATTTCCACCCATGCTAACAATGAATGAGATGTGATAAATTTACTTAGAATGAAATGGCATTTTTGATTTTTCTTGATTGGAAGAGAAGAACTGACTTCATGATGCTTTCAGCTATGGCCTACAGCAGCTTTGCCAATGTGACCACTCAATATTTTCAGTTTTTGGAATTGATGCTGCATTTTTCTGACCACATTCATTTTTAATACTTTTATTCTCCCCCCCCCCACCATTACTACATCACTTCTGCAATATATTTCTTTATTATTCCCTAGCTAAAAATGTTGTTTACCAAGCTGCACCTCAATGACCCAATTTGTACTACATGGTGGGATATCAATGCATGGGTTAATTAACCCACAATTAGCCCAGCATGTGCAGCCACCATTTTGAATATGCAACTACTGGTTGAGGGTTGCAGTGTGTCGTGCAAACCCGGCCATCGTGGGTTAATCAAGGGTTAAACAACCCATACTTAGTAGCTGGGTTAAGAATAGGTTGTTTAATCCTTGATGGCCAGGTTCACACGACACGCCACAACCACCTATCAGAGATTGCATATTCAAAATGGCAGCTGCACACACTCCACACGCACTGCAGCTAATTGTGGGTTAATTAACCCATGATAAGCCAACCGTTGGGGGTTAATTAACCTATGATAAGCTAAACGACCCTATATCTGGGTTCCACAGCACGGTTTTTTTAAATGAGAAAGAAATCTTAATCACCTTAATACAGCAAACAGAAACCCTTAATCCTGCCTTCATTGTTCAGTACATTTAAGCATTTAAGTTTCCATTGATCACAATGTTAGTGGGTACTTCAGGATACTAATTTTGTTTCCCATTACTTTTGGGATTGATATAGCCTGCCAGTTGTTTTATGAAGGTCCCATCACGTTTTTATAGAGATATCAACTTCTATTGTACCTTTGACCAATATATAGCATGAACAGTCTTGATTCTAGGCTTTTGATTTAAACCCAGTAGCAGCCATGAAACCAAGACTGTATGTGCTTTATTGAGCATGTATAGAGCCAGAGCATGCTCAGCCTTATATATGTATGCATTGGCTTGACTGGAGGCTTAGAACTATTATTATATCTTGTATTCATTTTGACAGATTGTATAACTGCATCTTCAATATGTGAATCATGCACTGGGGAAAAAGTGTTCCTGGTTGGGCATCTAGTGGATTAGAATAATTCTGCTTCTATTGGTGCTTCCATCCTATTACAACAGTAAAGCTTGATACATTTGTATAAGGAATAAGAAAAACTACTGCTTGTGAAAGAATTGTACCTGTAGCTTATTCTTTCTGATGGGTCATTTATATATTTGCACAGTTTCTGCTCCCACTGCTGAAAAGAATAATCACAATAGTTGACCAAAACAATTTCCTTTGGTTGTAGAAACACCTGCCAATGATACCATTTGCTAAGGTATGTGAGCCATCAGTTATAGCAATGGCTGCCTTTCCCATTGAAATCACCTTGGACTTGATCATGCTCAAACTTGTGTTGTTTTTCAACACGCCTGTGGGTTTTGCTTATAGGATAAAGAAGACGTCATGTTATGACTAGAAGTCACTTGATTCAATGGGAAACCAACATAGACTTATGGAGATGGCCATATGCCCCCCAATCTCATATCAGTCAGATTGCTTACATTTGACATAAACATAGGATGCCTGTCATGTGAAGTTAGCACTGGTAACTGCACAGTTCCTATTATTTATTCCCCCAACAACACAAGGTTTTCAACTGAGATTTGTTTAGGAGCTCCCTTCTTGCTTTCTCAATAAGACAGGGCTGGGCAACTGGGCCTACAACCCCCATGACCCCTCACTATTGGCTATGGTGGCTAGAGCTGATGGGAGTTGTAGGCCAAAACATCTGGAGAGCCACAAGTTGCCCATCCCTGCAATGGGAGTACTACAGTGGCCATTTCATCTGTTCAGTGACTGCGTCGGTGTGGCTGACACTTGGGGTTGTACCTGCTGTCCCTTCTGACCTCTACTTGTTCAGCTAAAGATGCAAATAGAGCCTGTGTCCACACAAACTGCATGCTTGGACTTGTCTCCACATGGTCGGGAACCCTGAAAAAGGCAGGGTCCTGGATTGCATATGCACACAGGCTCTGCACAGACCCTCAGCTGAACATGTGGAGTTCGGGGCTGGCAACAGAGGGTGCAGTCCTGCTCTATATATTTGGGATGTGCGCAATCTTGATGTGAAAATGTCTAGAGGTTTTTGCTTTTCAAAAAAAAAGAGCCAAAATTAGGATATTGTAGTTTAGCTCTCCATGCATTTCATCGACACACAGCCCCCAAATTCTCAGCATTTTCTCAGTTACAAACAGTGAAGACTTATTTTCTGTCTAAACACGCACAGGGTTGCGCCCTTAATGATTGAAACATCTAAACATTGTGAGAATATATTGATCATACATCTAACTCTAGTCATGATTAACACTGCAATCCTATGCCCACTTACCTGGGAGCAAACTTCATTGAATTAAATGGGACTTATGTCTGCATATACTTCTATAGGATTGTGGTGTATTTTCTAACACCCTCCCCCAACATTCATACTGTCCTTCTTTTAGAAGTCTGACAGTACTAAACAGTCTACTGCACTCCCCCTCTCCCTCAGGTTTTGCTGAAATTTTACTAACCTGTTACTCCAAAAAGAGCCCAACAAAATTCATCCTTGCAGCTTCAAAAGAAACACTAAATTATTGTTGTTGTTGTTATTGAAGCATCTTTCTTTAAAACAAGAAAGAAAAGAAACTATCTTCTGTATGTGAGTTGCAGTGTGACAGTATTGCTGACAGATTTTTTAAAAACTAATTTCAAACTGTTTGTGCAATACTGGATCTCAGTTGTGGTGAGCAGTTGCCCTTAAATCTTATTTAGTTATTTAAGAGGTGTGTGTGTGTGTGTGTGTGTGTGTGTGGTTTTTTAAAATTTTTAAACAAAAAGCAAGAGTCAATGCAAGTTATCTGTCAAAAACTCAGCGTGCTTGTGCATACACTGTATATCAACTAGGTCCTCTTTCTTGGATGTGTAATGCACAATGCATTACTTAGGATTCCTGTTGGTTTTGCTGTTTTAGAGACTACTGCTGCTTGCACGCTGTGATACATTTGCACTGTTGTAGATATATGTAAACTGGGTCGTCCCCCCCTCCAGGTGGCTTGTTTATCTTTTGTAGTTCAGATGATATGATTGATTGAACTACGTGTACCTGATCTCATGTACCTAATGAAAAGACTTAGGGTGTAGGGCATTCTAACTCTGTACTTTAAATAAACTAACGTTTAAGGCTGTGTATATTTCTGTATAGTTGATTCCTGTAGGATATTTGTATGTCTATTCTTTTGCAAATAAGAGCTCTTGTTTTCTGAAAACAGAGAACACTTATGTAACAAAGAAAGAATACAATAAAGTATTGCTATTTTCCGATTACTATCTTTGTCCCTTTTTAATCCATGCAAAAATGACCAGATTTCAGTGAGTCTTCTTCAGCTTTTCAGTCCTGTGATCTGTCTTTAGCTCTAACATGAAATGTGGGGATCAATTTTTAAACTGTGCCATATATTTAATGCAGCTGCTTGGCTGTTGTTAGGAGCTGCCCCTTTTCAGCATGCAACTCCTTTGCTGAGGGAACTGCACTGGCTGCATATTGGCTAGCGGGCCAGGTTGAAGGTTTTGGTACTAGGGCATAGAGCCCTAAACAACTTGGGACCAGGTTACCTGAGAGAGCACCTCCTCCCTTACCAACCTGCCTGGTCACAGAGGTCATCAGGGGACATTCTCCTGGTGGTCCCACATGGACCCATGGCCAGTGGAGGCTGGTGCTTCCAATGTCAGTGGGGCGGTGTATCCACTCTGGGTTTTTGGCTGAACTTTAGAGGAGCTATCCATGGTGCTGAACCCTATCCTGAAAATAGGTCCAGCACCATGGATAGCTCCTTAAAAGTTCAGACTACAACCTGGAGTGGATACACCGCCCCATTGACATTGGAAGCACCAGTCTCCAGTGCCTACAGCCCAATTGGAGTCCACCGAGAGAAGAGCCTTGAGTGTAGCGGCTCCATTTCTTTGGAACTCCCTGCCTCCGGAGGTCAGGCAGGTGTCAAAATTGTATTGTTTCCGGCACCTCCTGAAAACCTTTATTTCAGGAAGCCTTCAGTTTTATTGATACAGTTTTACTTATCTTGTTTTAACACATTGTTTTATTCTTTTATTTGTTTTTATCTTTCATTTTTCACCACTCCAAAAACTCCATACTGGAATATGGAGGTGTTTATAAATCTTGTAGATAGATAGATAGATAGATCTGTCTTCCTCTTTTTTTTTCTCTATCTGCCTCCTCCTTTTCCTCTCTCTTTTTCTAATTAAAATAAACCTAGTTCTATAAAAAATCCTGTGTAGTTTCAAAACTTTTATTCACTAACATAAGTGGACCCAGTAAGTGAAATCCCCTTACCTCTTTTCTATTTCTAGTAGCAATAGGCTAAATGCAAATTAAGGAACTCCTTCCTCCTCTTTATGCTGTTCCCCCCTCACCCTTCGATTCCTTGGAATATGGTCAATGACTGTACACTAGAGGGTGCTGTGAGATTTCATAAACAGGGAGGGAGTGACACCAGTAAGAGTCTTTGCTCCAACTATATGTACTACGTTTCTCCCTATGTCTTCTCCTTCCATGATTGTGTATGGTCTGCATTGAAAAAGAAGTTTAGAATTCCACGGTTTATTCTTGCATACATGCATCCCCCAAACCATGCTGAGTATCACTTTATATTAATTTCTTCCTACATCTCAAATTGGTTTGTAGTTTATACAGAGGACAAGTGAGTTCATGGCTGACCCAGGAGCTGAAGTAGGAATTCCCCAGCTTGTATCTTGAGAACAAAATAGACTTTACATGTAAATGCATGTAACAAAACTCCAACAGCAGCATTTCCTAACAAAAAGTAACTTAGGGCCCAATCCTATGCATGTTTAGACAGACAAAAGGCCTATGACTCCCAGCATGCCCCAGCCAGCATGGCTGACTGGGGCATGATGGGAGTTGTTGGCCTTTTGTCTGTCTAAACATGCATAGGATTGCACCTTAAAGTGACGGGACAATTTGGAGCCGAGAAGTAGCCATGGGAGGCGATGCTCAGTCCTTTGCCAGTCCACCATTGTACTCTATCCATTGAGATTCATTGTATTCCTATTTAAATGATAGTAATTATTTGTACATTAACAAATAATGTACAAATAACATTCAGCATATGCGAATGTTATGCAAAGCTGTGTCCTCTTTTGGGGGCAGGATGCATTTCCTCTCCTTGGGCAGTGTTTAAGTGGCCTAATGGCCCCTCCTAGCCTTTTGGCTCCAGCACTGGATTCAAATGTGGGGAACCCAGGTTCAAACCCTCAACTTATGAAGACTGGTTCACAACATTTGGGACTACATATTCTCATGTAAAGGGATGGAGTTACAGTGGTGGACAGGAAAAGGATTAAGTATCTCCTCCTCCAGCGACTTCTCTGCTCCAAATTGTCCCTTATGCAGGTCGCTCGGTATATCTTCACCGGTTTTATACCAGTTTAACCAGCATGGCTTCTCTCCCCCTCACTGCTGCCGAAGCTTGGTAAAGGTGCTGTGCCGAGAATTGTCAGAGATTCCTAACCCCTCACAGAGCAATTCCCAGGATTCCATGGGGACAAGAAATGACTGTTCAAGTAGTTTATTTAAATCTATAGTGCAGAGGCCTTCTCTCCCAGCCTAACCTACTTCACCTATTGCTGCTATGAGGCTAATGTGTCGCTTTTGAGTATTTTTTTTAGGAAGGGGGGGTAGACACTTAATTAACAAAGCTGCTCTTTTTTGAGGAGAGGACCTTCGTCCACAGGTTTGCAGGCAATTAAAAGTACAGAACTATCAGAGAGCTCACTGGAAAATCTGGTAAAAGAAGAACTGTGGACCTAAAAAGAAAAAGGATTCATCGGTATACCTGCCACCTGGATCCAAAAATATTACTATCTTTATAAAAGTATTAGAAAAGGTCCCTTTATTTCTACTCACACACACACACACCTTTTGCGAAAGATCATAGACTGGAGAAACCACAATAAAGTTTCCGTATACTCTTTATTTTTTAGGATGTGGGAAAGTGTTGAAGTCACACACTGCTGAAAGTCACATTCAATTTTAGGAGCAAGAAAAGAATATGTGGGTGCACAGTTTAAAGATCAGCTTGATTTTTCTTCCTGAAGAACCTTAGAATCTGGAGGCAGATTCGTGGATGACATTTATTTTACAGGTTACATTCTGAAAACAAAATGGGACAAAAGAAGAAGTATATTAGCAGTAAAAATTGAATACTTTAAGACTGCAGTGGCAATGCACATTTGTTCTAGTGTAAGTCTTATTGACCTCAATGGGGCTTTATTCTGAATAAATATGTATAGCAGAGGTGGGCAACCTGCAGGTCCAAGATGACATGTGGCCCTCTACTGCTCTCTGTGTGGCCTGCGAGGCCAGGAGGGCCTCACTCATCAGCTGGGCTGAGTGGAAAAGATTGCTGTTTTCTTTCTCTTTCTTTCAGCTTGAATTTCTCCTGCTGAAGGCTTGGTTCTCAAGTAACTAGGAGACTGGTGAAAGTTAAGCCTCTAAACAAGGGAGAGAGAGATATACCGGTAGCTGTTTGTCTTGTCTCCTCATCATCCACTTTCTCGGTAGTGTGAAGGTGCTCAAAGGGGCAACCAAAATGATCAAGGGGCTGGAGCAACTCCCCTATGAGGAAAAGTTACAGCATTTGGAGCTCTTTAGCTTAGAGAAAAGGTGAGAAAGGGTGGCAGGATAGAGGTATAAAATTATGCATAGCATGTAGAAAGTAGATAGGGAAACTTTTTCTTCCTCTCACATAATACTAGAACCTATGGTCATTCCACGAAGCTAATTCATGGGAGCTTCAGGACAGATAAAAAGAACTTCTTCATACAGCACAAAGGGATACCTGATATTGTTATTATACTATTATTGCTACCATTATTTTTTAATTGCCATTGAATTATATTTTAATGGTGGGTTTTTTTGGTGTATTTTGATGTTTGTATCTTTGAAGATGTATGTTGTATTTTTATGTCTATGGAAGCTGCCTTGCAAAGGCTTTGCTTTAACAGGTAGCCTAAGAGGTGGTCTAAATACATGCATACATACTTACCCATACATACCTGTCCCATCCCAATCTCCAGGAAAAAAGCACCAGATGACCCCAACAGTATTTGAATCAAAACAGCATCCTCTGTCGTTGCATTCCTGAGCACTGATGTATGGGTATCCACAGTTTATTCTGTTTTTTGGCTGCACTTCACATTGTCCTGGGTCTGTTAAATACAAAGTCCAAATGAATCTGTCATACCAACATCTTTTTGTGAAGGGCTGAGCCATGATGCAATCTGTTTTTTAAAATTCTGTGTGCTGGTTAGAATACTGGAATGCTATACACAGAAGCACAGGGATACTGATTTTCCCATGTCTTGTGTGTTGGCTAATCACAACTCAATATTTATTTATTTATTTATTATATTTATACCCCACCTTTTTTCCTTCAAGGAACCCAAGGCGGCTTACATAATCCTCCTCCTCCTCTCCATTTTATCCTCACAACAACCCTGTGAGGTAGGTTAGGCTGAGAGGCAGTGACTGGCCCAAAGTCACCCAGTGAGTTTCATGGCCGAGCGGGGACTAGAACCCAGATCTCCCGGGTCCCAGTCCAACACTCTCACCACTACGCCACACTGGAGAAGGTATGGCTCTAGAAACTGATTCCGATCATTGCATCTCCAGGGAAAGGTTCCGTGACATGACCCAGTTTGGTTCTTTGTGCTATCGCTTTGAAGGACACAATATTACACTACACTGAACAATGGGGATCAGCATACATAGTATTCTTCAGTCATATGATTTGGTCATTGAACAATCCTATTTCTATGTAATAAGTAATCTTAGAAAAACAAGCCCTGTGAACTAGCTGGGGATTGAACCTGGGACCTTCTGCATGCAAAGCATGTGCTCTACCCTTGAGCTACAGCCACTTTTTGTCAGTTTTGCATCTACTACCAAATTGCTAATCAATTTTGTTGGGAGACCCCCAAGTTTTAATACTGTCCATTTTCTCTATAATTTTATAGTTCTCTGTCATGTCCCCACTTAATCATCTTTTTTCTAGAGGGGAAAAAACACCAAATTATCTCTGACAGGAGAGATGCTGGTTGCTATGCATGCAAATAGTTCTGAGCAACCAACATCTCTTACAAAGGATAAATACCACCATGTTCAACAGATCAGGAAACAGAGGGTCAGGAATGAATACTGAGGTGAGCAACAACCAACACAGCGACTCTATACATACATATTTCCTCTATTTAGTGGGCATTTTGTTAGTCTAGTATGATTCAAAAGGACTACAATATCTGAAAATTATCAAATCTTGACAAAATTCCAAGCCGCTCATGCCCCCCCCTCCATTCTTTTTTTCTGTTCTTTGTCATCCCCTGGTTAAAAGGGACTTTATTTTTGGACTAGATGACCATGTAAGTTCCTTCCAGTCACAATAATTTATGATGGTATCATTAAGAATTTCCACTCGCAATCAACCTTCTCCACAGCAACTTTTACCCTCTGTCTTCTGTTTAACACAGTACATAGCATCTTGCACGTCCAGATTTTAAAATAATAAATAGGATGAATATAATGGAACAAATAACTGCTACATTTGCTGAAATAAATTGTTCCATTTCAGATACAATAAAGAATGATTTTACTGGGGTGAATCTTCCACGTTCACTAGTCTTTTGCTGGACTGTAATATTCTGCATTTCACACTTCCCTGGAAATCAGAGTTGCTCAGTTTCTGTGTCAACCATTCTGTCTACCACAGCTTCAGGCAGGGTGGCCACTTACACATTGCCAAAAAGGGGAAGTGCATCAGCCAAGATGAAGGCAAAAGAGGGAACCCATTCTCATAATATTTGCATATGCTAATTTATATGTATAGATGCAAATGTAGAAATAATAACTGTAATTTAAATAAAAATGCAGTACATCTCACCACTGTCAAGAAGACTAACCAGGTGACCTGTGTGCCTGCTCAGTCTGCTCTCCAGGTGCTAATTGTTCATGGGCAACCACAAGGCTCTTCCCTCCTCCCCTTTCTTATGGTTCTTTGACTGTAAACCAGACTTGGACTGTGGACAGCCCGTCAAATAAAGGACACCTTCAAACAGAGGACTGTCCTCTGGCAACTCTCAGAGGACTGTCCTTTGTAAAGTAGGAGCCCTGGCCACCCTAGCTACAGGCCACCATTCGTGCAGCTCTAGAGAGAGGGGAATTGTGTGGACAAACAGCTACTGTACTTGCAATTCTCCTGCCTCATCCACCAGCCTGGGCTGCAACTGCGCCACCCTGGTCTGCAGGGCCGGTGCTACCATTAGGCCAACTAGGCGGCTGCCTAGGGCGCCGGGCTAAAGGAGGCGCCAGAAATGCCTTGGGGGGGAAAAATACATCACGTATTTTACCAAGTTTGTTTTACCAATCATGTCCTGTGGCGGGGAAAGGGAAGGCGAAAGAAGCGCACCCCTCCCTCTCTCTCCTCCAGCTCGTTACCAGGAACAGCAGCAGGCAGGCTCCTCCTCACAACCAGCATCAAAAGAGCCAGAGAAGGCTACAGACTGGAGGAGGGGAGGCGGGCAGGGGCCAATGATGGGAGGCTGGTGGGCGGCTGGAAGGATGCACCTGCAAACACCTCCTTCGCCTTCCCTCTCAAGGATGCACCTGCAAACACCTCCTTCGCCTTCCCTGTCAAGGATGCACCTGCAAACACCTCCTTCGCCTTCCCTCCCTCGCGGGAGCCTCAGGTTCCTCAGCTCAAGGTCCCCTGAAAGCAGTTATTTCCAGCAACCAGGGAGGGAGGGAAAGGTATTTTAAGCTAGCTGGGGCTCCAATGTTTTAATTATTTACCATGCTGTTTCTGTGTTTTGGTTTTAAATGGTTTTAGGATGCAATCCTATGCGTGTTTGGATGGGGGGGGGGAATCCTACAACTCCCAGCATTCCCCAGCCAGCCATGCGCAATCCTATGCACGTTGAGGTAGAAAAAAGCCCCACAACTCCCAGCGTTCCAACAGCCAGCCATGCTGGCTTGTGAATGCTGGGAGTTGCGGGGCTTTTTTCTGCCTCAACGTGTTTAGGATTGTGCCCTGAGCTGTTGATGTTTTCTTTACTGTACTTTGAATATTGTTGTCTGCCTTGAGCACTAGGCTGGTAAAGGGAAAGACAGGATAATATACATTATTCTGATAAAGAAATATTGCAACAAAGTGATAGAGAGAGGAGGGGAAGCAGCAAGTTTCGTAAATCCCCTCCTAAATTTGAACCAGATGATCCGCGGGCTCTCTCTTTGCTATGTTTCTACTACATGCATCCCCCCCCCTGCAACCCAGAAGGTGTATGAGTCAAACCGGTGTCTCTGCACCTCCACCCTGTGAGGTAGGACAGGCTGCAAGACGCCCTTTTGTCTCTATTCCTCACAGGTAGCGCCACCACACCTCTCTCACATCCTTTTTTCATATCCCTTGTGCTGCCTGCAGGAGGAGACAGGCTTTTACATATATATGGAGTAGGAGAAGGCCCTTGGGAGTTCCTGGCATAGCTGGGCTGATGTTGCCTCTTTGCTTTCCTCGTGAACACAAAGGAAAAGTCTCAAAGTCCACAAAGTATTTCTATGGAGCTCGGCAGTTCCCAGGGAGGGAAATTTATTTCATAATGGGCATAGGGCTGGAGGGAGGGAGGGCTCAAGTGGGAAGGGGGGGGGCTAAATATCTGATCTTGCCTAGGGCACCAAATTGCCTTGCACCGGGCCTGCTGGTCTGACAGACTAATTCATGTCCGTCAGTTGTTTGGGACTGAGAGCAAGAGCCCACTCTCTGCCAAACAGCAGATCAGCATGACTCAAGAGTCTCCAGCTGGGCTAGCATGTGCACAGCCTCAAATTGGGGCCATAATATATCAAAAGGAGATGTACCTGTCCAGACACTTGGAGGCATGGTGAGGGCAACGTGGCAGGGAGCTGCAATTGGCTGCAGGTCCCCAGCAGATGTTCTGTGCATATTTGGAGACTTATGCCTTCCTTTCACACTTCAGCAAACATTGGTGTGACAACAGTGTAGCCAAAGCCATGGCAAAAAGGCTGCTGCATAAAGTATGAAATGGACGGCCCTTAATTAAGCTGAATTAATATCTCCCTGGCCTTAAAAAGATTGGCTGCCTCTTCTATTTTTAATGATGTATTTAAAGCTGCATTTTAAAATCATACTTTCTCATGTTTTAGCTGCTTTGATATTGATCTCTCTTTTTAAAACTATTTTAAATTATTTTTGCTGCTTTTAAATTATCATAGAATCATAGAGTTGGAAGGGGCCATTTAGGCCATCAAGTCCAACCCCCTGCTCAGTGCAGGAATCCAGTTTAAACAAAGCATTCCTGACAGATGGCTGACCAGTCTCTGCTTGAATACCTCCAGTGATGGAGGGCCCACCAGCTAGGCAGTTGGTTCCACTGTCTGACTGCTCTGACCATTAGATCAGAAGTCTACCTTCCTGAAACTTAAGCCCGTTATTTTGTGTCCTACAGTCAAGGATGACAGAGAATAGGTTTGGGGCCCTCTTCTTTGTGGCAACCCTTTAGGTACTTGTTGAAATGCTATCATATCCCCCTCCCCTCAGTCTTTTCTTCTCAAGGCTAAACATACCCAGTTCCTCATAGGACTTTGTTTCTAGTCCCCTGATCATCTTTGTTGCCCTTCTCTGAACTTGTTTATCCGAATCCTTCTTAAAGTGTGGTGTCCAGAACTGGACACAATATTCAAGGTGAGGTCTGAGTAGTGCAGAGTAGAGTGGAACTATTACTCCCCTCGATTCTGAAACTATACGTTTATTGATGCAACCTAAAATTGCACTTGCCCTTTTTGCAGCCACATCACACTGCTGACTCATATCCAGCTTGTTTTATTTTAATATGTTTCTCATTTGTTTTATTGTCTTTGTTTTCTGTATGTATGTTGCCCTGAGAGCTTCAGCTATAAGACAGCTCATAAGTGGAATAAATAAATAAACAAATAATACCCAATTAAAATGAAGCAGTTCTACTCACATAGTTGAAGGTAAAATCCATTTGCCAGGCTGCTGAGTCCCACCACAAGGACAATGGCCATTAACAGGAACCTCTGGTGCCCCATGGCAGCTCACGGTGCTCTCCTCTGACTGTCCTGAACCCTCAGGTCTCAATAAAATAAAATAAAAAACATAGGGCTAGGCAAAAGGTTTGCAGGAAATATTTTTATACCAGCCTGTTTGTTCAGCTTTTTCAGATAATTTTTTTTTATCTTGGGTGGGCTAATTTTATGTCACCATAACTCCACCTGTGTTTTTACATTGATTATTATTTGTACATATACAGCAGATACATTATCACGCAGCAAAAATGATGGCTTGACTATTAATCTTAGGCAGCAAAGAGAGAACTGCCCTTGATTCTTTCCTCCTGAATCATCCCTATCCACCCTTAGATTAATCCATGTTCTTTCAGTACCAGTTCAGTCAATCATAGTAACTGCAGATTGATTAGGGAAATGTCAAACTGTGTCAGGACAAGGAGGTATGTGCTCTCTGCTGTCTATAGAGAATCATGGTGCCACACTCCAGCCATAAATACAAAACAAAGTTGCTGCAATGCAGCTTGGAAAAAGTCCTCTTTGTGTAGGCATTTGGAACTGCCGTGCACCCTCTGGATGCCTCTTCTTTGGAGGGTGACCTGTGGGGAGGATCTACACTAGTGGTGGGTCTCCTAAAGCCAGCTCAGCTGACGCCTTGTTGAAGTCTGCCAAGCCGGCAATGGGCAAGTATTCCTTGTCCAGCTTCTTTGCAGCGATCTGGGCTTCTGCTTTGCGGACACAATTCAAGACGTACGGCTTCCCATTGTCGTCTTGGTAGGCCCCAACTCCCAGGTTCATCTTCTTAGCGTTGGTGTCTCGCTTGAAGGCTTCGGTCACTCCCAGAATAGGATCAGGAGGTCCCATCTCCACATGAGCCCACCAGGAGCTGGCTCGGGCCGAGAGCGAGGCCCAGCAGGGCGAGGACAGCAGGAAGCGGCTGCCGGAGTGCAGGGGAGCCATGGCGGCAGCGGCGGACGAAGAGAGCGACGCGGGCGGAGCCACTAATGGTGGGTGATCTGCCCACCACCTGACTCACTGGGTGCTCGTCGAGCGCTGCCGCTGTGCCCGCTGAGTCGGCCCAAAACAAACGCCAGTGAAGCTGCTCGCAGGACTTCTGGGCTCCTGGTGGAGTGTGGAGTGCTTTTTACATAGAAAATGGCGTAAGATTATGTTAAAAGTGCCCACGATTTGCGTTACTTGCGCAAATCGCAGCCATTTTTAATGTATCTCATGCCATTTTCTACATAAAAAGCACTCCGCTGGGAACCCAGAAGTCCGGCAAGAGGCACAGCTTGGGAGAATGCGAGTTGAGCCCGGGAAGCAGGTAGGTCGGACGGAGTTTGGGGGGGTCGAGCCCGGTGAGTTCGCTGGACTTCCACCCTCCGAACGAGATCCTCACACATCCCTACACTAGGGATTTTTTACTAACGTTGTAATGCCTGACTCACTGGTGTAGCACATGACGCAGCCCCAAACCAACTTCCTCACGCTATTTCATATCCTGGATTTCTTCAGACCAGTTATATCACACAACTTTTTTATATGTTGCATTTTTTCCGCAGTGTATATTTCAATGTGTGCTAAACTTGCGGTACTGATCTGGGGGGAGGAGGAGTGGCTTCAGCAGGGGGTGGGCGGGCTGGGGGGAGTGGCGCTGCAGTGAGGAAGTATCCTATTGGGCTTTCTTTCTTTCTTTTACAATATTTGCTAATGCGCAGGTGCAGATGTGTGAATCTGTGAATAACACAAACCGCTCACATTGCGTCAGGTGCTGGGTGAAGAACAACCAGCTGAAAATGCCCCAATATACATGTCTACTCAGAAGTAAATCACATTGCCTTCAATGATGCTTACTCCTGCAAAAGTCAGCATGGGGGAGGGGGGTTGCTTTGGTTTTCGGGAAGGAGCTGTGAATTACTTTTTGTTTTTAATCTCTACTCCTTTGCACCAGTGGATGTGCACATAGCTGATCTGAAAAAAACACCAATGAAACTTAAAGGGCCATTTCCCCTGTACGCATCACCTTTCCAACTCCTCCTACTTCTCCCGCAATTGCATTTGTGTGTGACACAAGATCACATTTTCAACACAGTGGAAACTGCGCTGTGTTCACCGGCATGTGCCCCAACAATGGTGAATGCGTTTTGCATAAATACCACGACGGAGCCCCTTGATACACGGAAGGGGCTCTAGTGTAGACGCCCCCCTGGAGTTCCCTGAGCCAAGCATCACAGAAGAGGTCCCTTGAGGCAAATCAGGGGGATCCTGAGCCCTTGGGAGGGACAGCCATCATACCTTCCTCTCAAGACACACTTGACCCCCTCAGACTTGGAGGCAGATGCTGAGCTACCACCTAGCCCCAGGGCATGCAGGCGCCTAAAAGTGCAGGCTCAGTGGGCTACCAGACACCTGCCTGAAGAATAAGGACTCTTCATGAGTAAGGCATACTCAGGAGCAGATCATTCCTCAGGTGGAACTAACGGCTTGCAGCTGTGCTCTGCGTGGGACTCTGAAGGCTCAGGCTTAAAAGCCTTCAGTTCAAAGCACAGTGTGTTGGAACAGAATTTGCCTTATTTTTCCCCTGGGAAGGCTGCATTCTCTGGACTGGCTTGTGTTTGGACCTTGTGGGCCTTTCTATGGATTGTTTTCTTATTGATGATGTAGGTGATATATTTCCCCCCTCTCCCCCCCCCCCGAAAGCAATGATTGCTGTGCTGTCTGTTCTCGGTTAAAATGTTCAACAGGGGTTTTGTTCTGGCTCATGGGTCAACATACATAACTGTGGACAATAATGGGGTTTGAGTCTTGATGGGCTGCCACAACTTATCTATCTACACATAGATAAACTTATTCTGCCCCTCTGCTAACATGTTAGATTCTTATATTTGCATGTAGATATATTGTGACATACTGGGGTCTTTTTGAAAGTTTTTACTCCTCTCTGTAGGCCAGCACCCTAGCTGGTCAGTGTTGTACTATGTTAGATGGGGTCTAGTTATCCAGTTTTAATGCTGAGGCTAAATCCACCCTAAAGCACTATAAATTTGTATTTCTGAAACCTCAGTTAAAAATCAGTACTCTTAATAGCCATTTATTTATTATATTTATATCCTGCCTTTTCTCCAAGGAGCCCAAAGTGGCATACATGTTCCTCCTCTTCATTTTTTCCCTCACAACAACCTTTTGAGGTTAGGTTGAGAATTGGTGACTGTCCCAAAGTCATCCAGTGAGCTAGACAGCAAAGTGGGGAGTAGAACCTGGATTGCTGAGTCCCAGTCCAATACTCTAACCACTGCGCCACACTTGCTCTCACTAGCTATTGGGGAGAATCTCCTTCAGTTTAGAGATGTAGCTATGTATGTTATCAAGTTAAGTCTGCCGGCTTCCAGTCTCTAACCAAACAACTCCCCCATACTCTCTCTCAATAATTTGGATGGATGGACAAAAGCATTTACATGGTATCAGATAAGCCTATTAGAATCTCTATCCTACACAAAGAACATAAAGCTGCAGCCAAAGGAACAAAAAGCAAAATATTGTTCCTAACTTAATACTTTCCCTAGAGGATACAGTGGGATAGCTTATACCTGACTTTGTTAGTGAAGGTCCAAGCAAGAAGTTGTTGTTCCTGAGCTAGAAACCAAAGTCCCTCTCTGACTTCTTAGCAGAACATTTGCTTGCTCCTAGCTGAAGTCCACTTAACAGTAGGCTTTGCATATAGGAAAATTTGACTGGGAACTAACCCGAGGGTGCAAAGTAATGTAGAAAGTAGGAAAATAGGCCAGGTGAACTGTGATGGCTCTTCTGAGAAAGGCCCTCACATATGGGTTACCATAACAATGAGCTAGAAGAAAAAGCTCATCCTAAAGTTGAGCCATTCCAGGTAGTGGCTTGTCCCTCCACATAGAACAATGGGGGAAGGAAAGTCCAGGCTTGCCCTAGCTGGAAAAAGATACTTTGGGGGTGATTTTGAGATGTCATCAAAGAGTAGCTACTTGAAGCCTGGCCCTTCAGTAATGGAGGCTGCCTGGCTCATGAGAATAGGAACTTAATGGAAAATTGTATTCAACTTTAAACAAAATACAGTGTATTAAGTGACACATATATTTTTGGGTTTTATCATTACCAGGGAAGGTACAATTGGTACCGTATTATGAGTAACGAATTGACAAAAGGTGCAATGAAAAGAAAATATTTGCTGTGAATCAGTCACACGAAATCACAAACAAGCCATCAATACACTAACATTGATAAGTCTCTCGAGCCTATTTCACAAACAGGCTAGAGTAAAGGTTCCTGAGCTGTGTCATGTTAGCCTCCTTAAGAATATAAGAACATTAAAAAAAAAGCCTTCCTAAATCAGATGAGAGTCACTCTAGGCCAGGACTTTGCCTCTAGTAGTGGCCAGCCATAATGAGTAGAACACTACCCCATCAATTCCTAGAGCAATTGTAGAACTGTTTTTAAAGTGTGTTTAAAAATATATTATGCAAAATTATAGGCAATTAATCTGATTCAGTCCTTTGAAAAAACAGAAACAAACCACAGTTCAAAATCTTTCCTTCCTTCATTCCAGCTTTGTCTTAAGGGTAAATTTGTCAAGATCAGAAGCTGTTTGTGTTCCATATTAGTCAATTTTGCTGGTCTATTGAATTATATGGAGAAAGTGGCCACTCTTGGGAATTAGGATGGGAATTAGGTAGGGAAATTCCCTACACACACACAGAGAGAGAGAGAGAGAGAGAGAGTGGTGGCGGATCCGATTTTGCCTATTAGCTTTGTAGCTGATCAGCCTGAGGAATTCGGTGCTAGTGTTTCTGTGACTCCTAAAGAAACACCAAAACTACAAACGTCAAAAGGATAAGTAGCAGGGAAAGTCCCAGGATGAAGAGTGTGAACAGATTAGCTGTGGGACTGATCAGCTATTGAATCTTGATTTAAACACACACAGCAGAAATGTAGTTACCAACCGTTTCATTCTTCAGATCAGATCCCCAAAGGTCAGAAAGAAGAAGCAGAGATAAGCAGCCTTTGGAAGCCAGAACAGAGAAGGTAGGGATATAACACTGAGTTAAATGTGTGTGGGAAGAGTCTGAATTCACATCCAGTGCCAATGGAATCCAACAACATTTTATTGAGATGCTGGTGATGTATGGCACAGGACAACCTGCTACATGTTGTCTTGACAGATGCCCCATTAATAATAGTGATGGATTGGATCTAACCTTCCCCACTCCCTGAGTGCAGCTCTGCTTGGGATGCTCCAGCCGGAAGCAAAGTGGGGGGAGGCGATCTTTGTCAGTTCACTCCTCCCTCTGTAGTCCCAGTGCCACCTCCAGTGCTGTTCTGGAGGGTCCCCCCCCCAGCAGATTTTCAGGGGCCATGGGGGGCTGCAGGGAGTGGAAGGGATCATGACTATCACCTCGTCCCCCATTCCACCAGTGGAAAGCTCTGCTGGATCAAAAGCCTTCTGCCAATGGAGGGAGCCCTTCCATCCACAGCGGGAGGTCTCTGGATCCAAGCCAATGCTGATTATCTTTATGCCCATTTTGCCATGAGGCTCAAATACAGGAAACAGGAGCAGCCACCAGCAAATCCAACCAATATGATCCCTGTTCCAGGATGACCAGTGCAGGCCAAATGTATATTTTCACATGTACAGTTTTCTACTAGTGGTAAGCACATAGTAAGAACACGCAACATGCTAATTTGACCATGGACTTGCTACATAACCAATTTATGTGAGCATTAGCCCCCAGGTCTCAATGGGTTGCTCCTGTTTTCTTAGCCATGTACTAATTGCAATTGAAAATGTTCTGTAATTTGCTAGTTGATTTTGTGTGTGTGTCAGCTCCATTATTACACAGTCAGAAGTGTTAGGGTCTTGCCTGTGAACAACAACAACAACCAAAAAAGCCAGGTTTCTCTTCTTTTCATTATTATAAATGGAAATCAGATCTGTACTCTGAGTAATGCATTGACCAAAGGTGTAGCTGATGGGAAAAACCAAATCACCCAGCAGCATGGTGCAAATGGGCAATTCTACTGATAAGTCTTGGGAGTCAGCTTCTATAGATATGCTGTACTGTTTCTTCAGCTGAGTTTTAGTGATCCTCCCTGTGAGATTAAGCATTAGAGACAAGGTTGAAAGTAGTCTACTTGTTTGACTAATACTGTCCTGAGAGCACATCATCTGGAGCATCAGACACTTGCTTTGGCCTCTGCTGTTATGAGGGAGGAATCCAGAAAAACACATTGATGAAATAGAAGTCATTGCTTTGCTGGATATCTCAATTCAGCATACACTGGGGGGATATATCATGGTCTGTGTTGCCCTCATTAAGAGAGGGCAGGCCAGCAGATGAGAAGTACAAGTTTGCACATGCAGTAGAACAGAGAAAGCAAACATTTACTGACCTGTATTTCTGCTTTCCGTGGTTCTCCTCTGATATAAGAAACAGCTCTCAGTGAATTATTTTAGTGTTGTTTTTAAAAAGAGATACCAGGGATGGGGACTCGGACTCGAGGACTCGACTCGTGAGTCGGACTGAGTCCCCCCTCTGACTCGACTCGGACTCGAGTCCCAATATTTTTAATGGGACTCGAGACTCGACTCGGGACTCGAGACCAAGGACTCGTCAACATCCCTGGGCTGTTGACGAGTCTTCTGGGTGTGCCAAAAGGAAAGGAGCACGATCACCGGTGAAGAGCGCATGGAAGCGAGGCGAGCCACTGCTCGTCCACTATGGACAGCTACCAGGAGCGCAGCCCCAACGATGTGTTGAGATTTATTTTGATTGATGTGTTGTTGTGGGGGATTTGGGTTAGGGTCAGACATTTTGGGTTTGCCTGCCTCTGCCTGCCTGTTTGGGGTTCCCAGCCTCCTCTGCCTGCCTGGTCTCTTCTTGACCTGTTCAACAGTTGAATTGTCCAAGACAAAGGCCTCTGCCTGCCTGCTTTGGGGTTCCCTGCCTCCTCTGATTGCCTGGTTATTTTGGGTTTGTCTGCCTGGTCTGTTCTTGCCAAAATCAGTTGCAGAGTTTTGAAATAAAAAGGCACACTTGTGCCTAGAATTTATTTAAGCCACACATCTGAAGTAGCCTTATTTTGTTGGGGGGAAACCCCATTGATTTTAATAGGGACTCGTGGAGTCAGTTTTGGGAGTGACTCAGGACTCGTGACTCGTGAGTCACCATTTTGGACCAAGGACTCGGACTCGGACTCGAGACTCGGGTCCAAAGACTCGTGACTCGACTCGTGACTCGAGACCAAGGACTCTTCAACATCCCTGAGAGATACCGGTAAATAAAATTAATTGTGGGATCAACTAAAGTTTCATTCTTTTCCCCACTAGGGGGTGCTCACAGTATATACATGTGTAAGATTTCCTTTACAAAACTGACCTCACTATTTAAAATTCTCTCCCACCACCATCGCCATGATTTGTACTGTATGTAAACCTAAAAATATCCCTAATACTCCATGCATCTGATGAAGTGCCTGCGAAAAAGTATGTCAGAATAAATTTGTTAAGGTGCCACAAGATGTTTCATGGTTTTTGCTGCAACAGACTAACATGGCTACCATCTGGAAATCTTTATAAAACTGTCATTCCCCCTAATAGCAAACTCACGTGATGAGTGCTGACAAAATTGCAGCCAAAACAGGGTCACTAAAAAACAAGTGGGAGGAGGTATCAGCATGCTCAGAAGTTTGCAAAAGTTTTCTTTTTGTTTTTAACACATATTTGAAAAAAGGCATAAGGGCAAGCCCTGCCCCCCACTCAAAACAGTCCAATGAGAACTGAGCACATTCAGTAGCCATGGAATGGGAATGTTTGGTGCTAGTTGTAAAAAAAAAACAACTCTTTTTTTTAAATTAACAAGCCAGAAAACTGGGCAAGGGGCATTTGCCTTGCTTGGCTGGCTGGAACCCTGAACAGCAACACTTCTGTTAGGTGGTGAGGATATGCTGAAACATTTTGTTGCAAGCCCCACTTGTTAGAATATACTGGAAAATGTATTCTAAGTAGAAACGTGAAACTGGACAGTGTGTTCTTAAGTTAAAACATATTTGAGGTTGGGTCACAGCCCCCCACCATGGGAATACTGCAGTGATGGCTGCCATTAAGGTTTGAGCGGGAAGCTGCCATAAATGCCCAAGGGTGCAATCCTATGCATGTTTAGACAGAAAAAAAGACCTAAAACTCCCAGCATGCCCCAGCCAGGATCGTGCCCTAACTGTCTAAGGGCCGGTTCATATTACAGCACTTCCCACACCTGGCTCAGGTCAGGAGTACAGCATGTGTTGGGGCTGCTGGCATAGTGGAAACGTGGATGTGAACAGAGGTTGCACTTCACACAGATGTTACCTCCGCCAGAGTACAGATGCTCATGATCTCATTACAGAACACCTGTGAACTGCATAACAATAAGAATGGAGTCAGACGGGGTGACCCTACTCAAGGTTTCTTTGCTTGGCCTGGCATTGGGCCCACGGCCACCTCTTTGGAGTATGGGGTGGCCACGTACGCATTGCCAAAAAAGAGGAATTGCATCACCCAAAAAAGATGATGACAGGGGCCGCCAATTTGCCTAACCTTTGCACATGCAAATTTATATAGATAGACGCAAATTTAGAACTGATCACTTTCATTGACATAGACATACAATACATCCCACCATAGTGGAGAAAAATGACCAGGTGACCTGGCACCTGGCACCTACTCAGTTTGCTATCCAGGTGCTAAAATTGCTGATGGGCCACTTCAAGGCCCCTCTCGCAGCTCTCCCTCCTTATGGTTCTTTGACTTTAAACCAGACTTGGACCATGGTCAGCCCATCAAATAGAGGAAACCTTCAAACACGGCACTATCCTCTGACAGCTCTACAAAATAGAGGACTGTCTTCTGTGAAGCATTCCCCCCCCAGGGGCACACACATTCTCTGATCATGGCTTATTGTTGTGACAGGAGCAGATGAGGTAGGGCTGATGGATGGATGTCCACTATTGCCTGGGGAGTTATACCCAGAAGGTTTATATACAGGCCATCTAGCCAATGATGCTATGAGTGTTCCCCCATAAATAATATCAGGTCCTGGACTGTATCCATGTTCTAAAATATATTTCATGGTATCTAGCTTATTCAGAAAATACACTTGTTTTACTCTAAAGTCCTATCAATCCATGCAGAAATTAAATGCATGGAGAGAAGGAGCCCTCTAGGCCTGACACCCTCCTCATGCGCTTCTGTTACCCTGTACTCATGGAGGGTGATGGTCTGAAAAGCCTCCTGTATCCGTGGAGGCTCTCCAGACGGTCCACCATCCTGGACCATGTGATAAGCCTCCATGGATACAGGAGACTCTCCTCTTCAGACCATTGCCCTCCACAAGTAGAGGGTGACAGAAATGTGCAAGAAGGGGCAGGGCTTATAGTGCTCCCTCTCCTCACACATTTAATTTGTACATGAATTGAACACCTGACCTGAATAAGGCTTCAGGATCAACTCCACACTACTTTTAAGACGTAGCTAGCAGTAAGGGTGGTGGACACAATACAGATCCTAGGATGGGAGGTAGAGCACCTTAACCTTTGGCTTCCAGCGTTGGTCCTTATCCGGACCAGCTTCCCCATACCTGCAATTGCAAGGAGGGCCCAATCCAGGGCCCATACTAGGATCCCTCATTGCTGTGCTTTTGATTAAGGGGGGGAAAGGATGTAGCTGCTAGGTACGTCATTAAAGTAACATGTAGTTTGACCCCACATGGCAGCTTGATTCCAGCTGAAAGGAGAAAAAGTGCCAGGGTAATTAAAAAGAGGAATACAACACCCAGTATTTCAGTAATGCTAGCTTTAATGCACCAAATAGTTTCATAAAGATAATACAGGCAGAGGGGAATGAGATAAATTTCTACTTTCTAAGGAATAATAGGAAAAGGTTAACTATGTAGCTATGGAGCTGGGACTATCAGGTAAGTTTAGACCTGTTGTACTATAGGAAAACATTGTGTTGTGTGAGAGTACTGGGATTTACAGAAGTCATGTGCAAGCAACGATGAACTAACCCTTTTCGTCTCATCTCTTGTAAGAGAAGCAGCAAGAAATCAGGGGGAAAGCAGGAAATGTTTAAATCAAGAGCTATGCCAATATCTTTTCTCTTTGAAAGTTTCCGTTGACTGTAGTTCTGGGATCCGGCCTTTGTTTCATTCTAATCATCTGAAGGGAAAGCAGCTTGTCTGAGTGTGGAAAGCTAAGCAGGGTCAGGCCTGGTTATGACTTGGATGGGAGACCCCTCCTCTAGTTCCCTGCATTGAGCAGGGGGTTGGACTCGATAGCCTTGTAGGCTCCTTCCAACTCTATGATCTGTGAAACAAGAAAACCATTTTATTTGAAAGGGACTTTCATTGGCTGTATGTGTTGGGAGGTCGTCCTTGCTATGCGTGGCTTTCTGACTGGGTTGCTTATTATGGTTTTTATGTCCTGTTTCCTTGCATCTGCTGATTTTTCCTCTTCCATTCAATCTCTGTGCCCTTCACCCTTTCTCTTTTGTTTTTAAATTGTATTTATATCCCACCTTTTTTTTCCTGCAAGGAACCCAAGGCAGTTTACATAACCCTCCTCCTCCTCTCTGTTGATCCTCACAACAACCCTGTGAGGTGGGATAGGCTGAGAGTCAGTGACTGGCCCAAACTAACCAAGCTTCATGGTGAGTGGGGACTAGAATCCGGATCTCCCAAGTCCCAGTCCAACACTCTACCCACTACACCACACTGGCTCTCCAGCTTTGCGTTCTTCCCTACCAGTTCTTGCCCAATTTTTAAAATTCTCATCTCATATACATTCTAAGAATTAGCAAACTTGTTTTTGTTCCACTGCACCTCCCTAGTGGAATAAATAGACATACATACTTATTTACACATCTCAGTGGATGAATTAGTTTGCCTCCTTTTTCTTGGAAGAGAACTTCGCATACACCTACTAGTCAGATTGTCAGCTTTGAAAGTTGTCATTATTCAGAAATGTTGGTATCCTTCTAATCACAACTAATGTCATTATTCACACACATTGGTGTTCTTTTGCAAGATACTTTGTTTTGCATTGTCGCTAAAGAGGAAGTAGAAGTCTGATGTTTCAGAGTGGATAAAAAATTAACACAAATGTATTATACTCTCTCACGATGGAAGCACCATTTGACACCACGGATACGGTTGTCAAAACAACAGCCTCTACCTTCACATATTTGTCTAGATATTCCTTTATATCCACACTCTCTTCTCCTGCGCGGAGGCACATTACAGGTACGTTGTTGCTGTCCTAGTCAGCAAAATCAAAATGAAATGTTAAAATGCAGCATTCAGAACTTATTGTGAAAAATGGTTTCATCTGTGTACACCTTAACACCAGCCAGGAAGACGGCCGTGGGTCAGTCATTCTCCCTCAGCCTAACCCAGCTCACAGATTTTTGGTTAGGATAATAGGGGATAACTGTATGTTTGCACCCATGGCTCATCATCATCATCATCATCATCATCATCATCATCATCATCATCATCATCATCATCATCATCATCATCTATACCCAGCCTTTTTTCCTGCAAGGAACCTTGGAAATGTATCTAGATACAAATGTGATGCATTAAAAAAAAATGTCAACACATAGTCTTTCTTTCTGGACAAGTCCCATGGCCCTGAGCTGTTGATCTGAAGAAACCTTGAACTGTTTTGAAACATTTCCCAGAATCAATGCAAAAAAAGAACACGGAAGAAAAGGAGTCACATCTGCGTGCCCGCTTCATGCATCACTTGCACAAAGGGGCAAAGCATGTTGAAAGGGGCTGCAGGGCTGTGCCTTTAGCCCCACCTCCATGCCATGTGGCTCCTCCCATACCCACCATCCACATGTTCACGTAGACATCAGAGGCAAAAAGCCTTCCTGTGTAGACCTCGATGCATGCAGGCTTTCCTGGAAACTTGCCTGATCAGGCTTCAAGGACCCAAGGAATCCTCCACGCAGGGTAGTCTATGTGCAAAACTTCCCTTCTTCAGACATCCATGCAAATGTGTGCATGGCAGGTCCAGGAAGAGCTGTGCAACATAGGGGTGGGTCTAATGTGTGAAGCGGGCTTGCAGATGGGACAGGCCAAAGAGCAATTGGTTTACATTGTGGTGCTTATTGCTGATTTTGACAGGATCCATTTCATTATGTTCTAGTTGGGTCATTTTGTTCATGGTTCCTTTATTGCATTGATTCCCAGAAATGTTTGAAAACAGTTGAAGATTTCTTAAGATTGACAGTGCAGCCCCGCACCCACCAAATCCCCTTTCAAAATGCTTTGCCCCTTTAGGTTGATACTGCGAAGCCTTCAAGCAAACTTACATGGCTGTCAGAGTTGGACACATGGTGCCCGCCTCTTCTGAGTAAAGGTATGCCCGCTGGCACCCCTAGGCACGGCCCCTGCGATGGTGCAGCTCCATAGCCCCAGGCAGTTCACTACATTCCCCAGAGAGGAGTTGTGCCACAATAGGGGGGAGTGGGAAAAGCAATATAAAAGCAATCTCTAAACTAGACTACTGCAGTGCACTCTACGTGGGGCTGCCTTTGAAGTCTGTTCGGAAGCTGCAGCTTGTGCAAAATGCGGCAGCCAGGCTTATTGCGGGGACTGGAAGGTCCGAGCACATTACACCAGTTCTGGCCCATTTGCACTGGCTGCCAATATGCTTCCAAGCTGAATTCAAGGTGCTGGTTCTAACCTATAAAGCCCTACATGGCTTAGGACCACAATACCTGATGGAACATCTCTCCCAACCGCAATCTACCCGGACACTGCGCTCAACATCTGGGGCCCACTTCCGACTGCCACCTCCAAGAGAGATTCGGTTAGTGGCACCAAGGAGGAGGGCCTCCTCAGTGGTAGCCCCCCAATTATGGAATAAGCTCCCCACTGAGAGACACCTGGTGCCAACCGTACTATCTTTTCAGTGCCAGGTTAAGACTTCCCTCTATGCCAAGGCATTCAGTTAAGGGCTCAAAATAGCACATGGGGGGCGGGGGGGATTGTCACCTGTAGGCTTAGTTTTATTAACTTTTGTATTGTCATTTTAAAGTGTGCTTTTAAAGTTGGATTTTAATCTTTTTAACTATATTGTATGTTTTTATTGTTGTTGTTTTTATGTATCAATTGTGAACCACCCAGAGAGCTTCAGCTGTGGGGCGGTATAGAAATGAAATAAATGAAATGAAATATAACACTGTCCTTCAGCCTGCAAATCTCTCTTGGCTTCAAACTGCTATCAGGATGTTTCCTAAGCCTGCCTGAAGGCCTTTTAAGGCTCCTCCTAACGATCTGGAAGCTGAAGAGCTGGCAGGCCCCTCTGGCATGACCCGTGGGAGTTCCCCAGCCCGGGAGGAGTCAGAATCAGAGCCGGAGATAGCGCAGGCCCCAACTCCCAGACAAAGGCGGGCGATGAAAAGGCAGGAACAGATGCAGGCCCCTCGACGCAGCGTCCGGCTGCAAACCAGGATGTTGGCCTTGTGAGGCTTTTATAATCAGCCTGCTGCTGAGGAGCTGCAGCTGTGGGACGGGCGTGCCCGGCAGCAGGCTGTAGAAAAGCACGCACTCACTAGAGCCTGGGTATTGGGAAACAACGTCTTCCGTGACTCTTGTTCCTGATCCCGGACCCTGCTCCTGAACCTTGTCTTGAACCCTGGACTCTTGGACTTTACTCGGACTGACCCTGACGACGGCTTTGCTTGATCCTTGGACTTTCGTAAGAACTTTACAGGCTAAAATCCCCGGACTGTTTGACTATGCTTTTTATTTATTTATTTATTTATTTATTATATTTATACCCCGCCTTTTTTCCTGAAAGGAACCCAAGGCGGCTTACACAATCCTCCTCCTCTCCATTTTATCCTAACAACCCTGTGAGGTAGGTTAGGCTGACAGTCTGTGACTGGCCCAAAGTCACCCAGTGAGTTTCATGGCCAAGTGGGGACTAGAACCCAGATCTCCCAAGTCCCAGTCCAACACTCTAACCACTACGCCACACTGGATCATGGACACGACTGCTGTTTATTTAACAGAGCTACATGCACGTACATTCAGATTTGGTACTTTCACTCAGTCTGAACTACAGTAACACATCCTGCGATATATAAAGGCGCTGAAATGGAATCCAAACCTACTGAAGTGATAATTATTATGAATGGACATTAATTGCTTAACTGGTTTGAGGCTCATAAACCTCTGGGGAAAACATCTATTGCACATTTATGACAAGCCTCCTATAAGCTTTGGCTTCCAAGCCCATCCTAGCCACCTGCTCCCTGTGAATTTATTATCAGTCGGACTTGGCAACGCTCCCAGAAGCCAAGATAGCTGCTGGCTGCCGGCCAGCCTTAACCAGGATATTATCCAACAGCTTCAAACTGCATCAGGATGTTTCCTAAGCCTGCCTGAAGGCCTTTTAAGGCTCATCCTAATGATCTGGCAGCTCTTCAGCTCATAAGGTTTGGGACCAATGTCTTCAGCTCTTGCATTGTAAGGTCAGGGTTCATATCTCCAGCATAGCAGCAAAATCAATCAATAAATATGGGGGTGAGGAGGGAGAAGGCATATAACTTGGCCTACTAATCTCCCCTACTTTCAAACTGTATTGACTATAAAGCTATGCATTAGTTAGGGAAGTTTGCCCCTACTGACTGAAAATGTTACTGTAGGCTTCAACAGCATGGACACATTTCAATTAATTAAAATAACCCCGGGGAGCATACCCCCTAGGGGTCCTTTAGTATGCATGCCAATCTTAAGGTGTCTAGGTTTCAGGGTCATGGGGTTATGGCTTGGGTGGATAGACAGACACACATCCTGATATTTTATTTATTTATTTATTATATTTATACCCCGCCTTTTTTGCTGCAAGGAACCCAAGGCGGCTTACATAGTCCTCCTCTCCATTTTATTTTATTATAGATTAAAGCTGCTGGTTTACCTGGATTTGGCAATTGCTGGGCATCTGCCAGACTGCTGCTGAGTCCTGCAATCAGGACCATGGTCAGGAGCCAGAACCATTTGCAGTTCATTTCTAGTTGTAATCTTCACCCACTCGTCAGATTCGTTTAAAAATCCTAGATCGATGGTGTCTATGTAGAAGTTTATTGGTTTTCTGTGAAGAAAAGCTTAATTAGGGATTGTTGCCAAGTGCTCAAATACTAATATAAGGAACCGGACTGGGAGGAAAGGGATCCGTTTTCGCTTCAGAGAGAAAGGGCCAGGCAGCAGGCACCCAGGGTTTTTTCTAACGTGCAGCTGGACACATTTTGTGCAGTTGGGGGGGGGGGATGTGCAGTGGAAACTACGTTTCTGTGCAGTTGGGAATGTGGACTTTCTGGTTATGGACTTCAACGTGACACTTATGCCGATGAGACATTCAACATCAGCACTATGAGGCTTAGCTGCTAGAAGACATGCCATGAGCATAATTTGTCACCTTTCTGTACTCTTTGGATAATGCAAGAAAATAGACCAAATGGGACAACTTCATCTTGCGAACATCATTGATGCTGTCAAGCTGAAGCATCTCCTCATATCGTAGTGATAGTTCTGCCAGCCAGATCAAGGTCTGTACCTAACACCTTGTGAACGGTTTCCAGGTTTACTGAAGGTTGTAAGGTGGCAAAAGCCTTCATAATCAGGAAAGAACCGCACTGGCTGTTCTCCGAGGTCGGGAAAGTGACCTCAGAGAGAAGGGGATGTTCCAGTGAGTGGGGAGGGGAGGAGACTGGAGAGGCCAGGATATGAGTTGTCCTGAGGCCTCCCCAGCCTCCTTCCTGCCCCTTCCGAAAAGCTGTTGCTAGATGGGCAAAAAAGCCTGTCTTGCGAAAATGCAGGACAGGAGGACAGGGAGGCAAAGATCACCTCCGTCGCTCCTCTCACCCTCTACAGCAGTGTTCCCCAACCTGGAGTGGGGTCTTCCAGCTCTGTTGGACCACAACTCCCAGAATTCCCCGGCCAGCATAGCTGGAGGACCCCAGGTTGGGGAACACTGCTCTATAGGACGAGCATAGGCCTCCAAGTTTGGGGGCTTACATTCATTACAATAGGATTGTGCCCTAAGTTATTTGTAGATCTCATTGCAAGATTTGACTCCACACCAGAACTTGAGCAGAGGGACAAAAGATTCTTGATCATTATCCCTCATTTTGGATTGGAAGAGAGTCCACAAAGCACACTTCTCGCCTATATGTTGACAGGTGCTCCATCTGTGACCAAGGAGGATACATACAATGCATCTTCAGCTGCTTCCAGCACTCCTTTTCTGCAGCGGCTGCAGGGTTCACTAGCACCTAGGAAGTACTGTACTGCTTTCCACCCCCAGATTTTGCAATGACTTTCACAGTTACATCCATTTTGTCAGTTCTAGTTCAGCCCCCCATGTATCAGACCATGTAGCTGCACGGACAATAATGCCACAGATATCTCTTCCACTAACTGACTCCCCATCTGAACAATTAACCAGTTGGAACATTGTTTATATGCTTTTTCCTAAGATCTTGCCAGGCTTTTCTATTGTTTACCTAGTCTTTGCTGACTCCAAGGAGATTTGGCTGTCCCCCATTTTCTATTTTTGGAGAGCATCTATATTCTCAGTGACCAAGAGGCAGGGTCTTTTAGACACAATTTCTTCTGGTCTCTGGGAATGTTGCGGTAAAGTTGCGGTAAAGAAGGGGGGGACCCTTCTTTTGGTTATTTGAAAACAGCTTGTGAGGCAGCATTCTTCTTCTTGATCCATGGAGAATGAAGAGTCTCACCAAAATATAAGTGTAGACAGTGAACTGGATCTGCCTAGGAAACCTACTTTGGGGGTCTTTCCTCCTCCATGTTTTCTCTGCCTGTGTGCATGAGTTACAAGTTCTTCTCCTTTTGCCTTCAAATCTCTCCTCTCTCCATTCTGTACCCTTTCTACACCGCAAGAACCGTGGTTCAGTCCGGTACCCATATCACCTTATAGCTTCTCATTTGCAGAATAGTCATCTTAAGAACTCTAAACTGGATCATTCCCTTGTCTGTCTTCTTTTCTCCCCTTAGTCTTTCCTATATCTACACACACACATGCTAGAAAAAGCATACACTGCACGTGTTGTACTTGCTTTGTCTGTACTTGCTAGCAGTATTAGCATCTATGGTAGTCTTGAGCTATTCTTAATCCAAGAGATGCTTGCTCTTATTTAACTGCTTTTAAAATAAACTGCTTAACTTTCCTTACATTTGAATTCTTAAGAATTGGCCAATTCTTTTGAAATCTTTGTCTCTGTCTTCCTGGTTACTCTAATAAGTTCAAGTGGCTGGCAGTGGCCTAGAGTTTAAAAATCCCTTGCATGTGTTTAGGGTGCATGTATGAAGTCAGATGTGTGTGTTAGCCCATACATGTGTTAACTCTGCTTCGAAGCTAGGTATAGTTAACATGAACATCAGTCCAGCGTAGATAATGCATGATACCTAAATGTTTGTCCTACACTTCCAAGTGTTAAAAGTGCTGTACGTGCATTATCTAGCTGTAACCCTTACAAAAGTCCTGCAAAGATAAGTCAGTATTATTAGCCCCCATATTGTAGATGGGGAGACTGAGGCTGAGAGAGAGAGTGGCTTGCCTAAGGCCACCTAGTGAGTTCATAGCAGAGGTAAGATTATAACATGAGACCTCCTGATTCATAGGGGGAGTTTCACATGCCAGTGGGGAGAAGGGAGGGGGAGACTGCCTGAGCTCAGCACATGGAGAGCTCCTAGTCATGATGATTAGGAGATTACTAGGAATGTTACATATGCAGTAATGCTGGACTTGATATACCTTTGCTCTTTGATTGAGCAAGGCAAATAATCAACCTTTGCTCTCAACCTTTCTGTTTCCCACTGTATTAGAGTGGCAGAAAAGGAATAAAAGGGGGAGATGTAACCAAATATAAAGGAACTTGAGGGGGACAGACAACAGTTACAAGAACATGTAGAAATCCAAGATAAAAATATTTGAAATGAGGAATAAATGACAAGTTACCGAGATATGTAATTGGCATATTTATAATGCTCCTTTCTTGATCTAAAACACACCAGTTTTTGGAGAAACCTGATTCTACTGAATTATGCCTGCCAAGCACAACTCAGCTCAAAGCTAGCCTGTGGAAATCAAAAGTCTTCAGCAACACTCACCTAACTCCTGCTGGATTGTGAACGTACGGTCTTGGCAGGTCTGAAATATGTTACTTACCCCACTTGAACCAGGTGCCGAGCAACGTCGTGAGGGATAGCAGCTCATCGAAACAAAGACGGGCAAGCCCAATTATAGGGGGCAAGAAGCCCTCCTTCTTCCTGTTCCACCCCCCGCCCCCTGATGAAACAACTATCACCAATTAGCCAAGAAAGTAATTGTTTCGTATATAAAAGGTAATAAGTGGGTGCTGGAGTGTGGTAACCATGTGCATGAGTTGATTACTGTGGCAATCTTACACTTGATACCTTATGCATTTCATGTCGAAAAAGTCCAACCGTTCTGTGGTCACAAGAAGAAACGGCTGTTCCCCCAGGACGGTACTTTTCAGACTTGAGCAACAAGCAACCGAGCCTTAGGACAGATTAACTGACAACTGCTCTTTTTTTGTACCTCATCCAAGGAAGAACCACACTTTAGCAGATGCATTTGGCTTAGCCACACTATGTGCTAGAAGGCCCTGGTGGTTCCATAGGAAAAGTGTGTGAATGAATGCCTACCTGGGCTAAAGTTTATAACCTAGACTTGGCATCTTTTAAGACATTTTTTCTCTCTGAGGTGAGGACAAGACACGCATTTTCAGGAGCTTGGTACATTTATTTATTTATTTATTTCTTATATTTATTAATCGCCCATCTGGCCAGTCACCCAGAGCTCCCCAGAAAACTAGGGAGTGGACTGGGCTCTGCGGGGCTGGAGTGGGCACTCAGGAGCAGCCCTGTCAATAGCTTGCCATGTCTCACAGCCACAGGAGCTTTGACAGGAATTCCCCCAGGGAATTCAGGAATCCATTGGATTCCATATGTCTCTGGGGGCGGACCACCTTAATGGATCCTCCACCCCTGCAATGGGAGACTGATGTCATGAGACCAATCTTCACCTGCTAATGGTCTGACCATGACTATCCTTACACTCATTTACCATTCTCTGAGCTTTTCTACACAAGGCATTTATCGTGCGCTCGTGATTGCCTACTCACAGTTGCTTATGGGTTCTTTAGACCAGTGTTCTCCAACCTTGGGTCCTCAGATGTTTTTGGCCTACAACAGCCTCCCTGACTGAACTGGCTGGGGGACTTCACTATCCATGCCAAGGCGGCTTTGACTGGGACTTCATGGCCACTATGACAACAATGGGGTTGTTTCAAATTGTCATCAGGCTGACATGTAGGGCCGGGCACACCCTCGATTTAGGATATAAACTGATGATCCGGATATTGGGGAAGTAGAAGTTACCCCATAGTCATGGTCAGACCACTAGCAGGTGAAGATTGGTCTCATGACATCAGTCTCCCATTGCAGGGGTGGAGGATCAATTAAGGTGGTCTGCCCCCAGAGACATATGGAATCCAATGGATTCCTGAATTCCCTGGGGGAATTCCTGTCAAAGCTCCTGTGGCTGTGAGACATGGCAAGCTATTGACAGGGCTGCTCCTGAGTGCCCACTCCAGCCCCGCAGAGCCCAGTCCACTCCCTAGTTTTCTGGGGAGCTCCAGGTGATGAAACAGGACAGAAGATGGCTAGAACAGAGGTGGCGTGAGACTCATCACGACCTCAACAGACATGGGTAAGAGTGCATAATCGAGCCAACTGCGTGGTAGTGAAGACAGCAAAGAAGGCTTACTTTGCTGCCTCCATTGCATCCTCACGTAGCTATCCAGCGGAGCTTTTCTGGGTGGTCTGGAGTTTGTTGTTGTCATCTAACCTGGTAAATCCTATGTTAGAAACCTCGGAAGCCTGCTGTAATAAACTTGCAGGCACTTTGAGGATAACTTCACTCAGCTTCATGCCGACTTGAACATTGCTTTTAGTACAGTATTCTGGCGAGGTGTCCAATGCACCATCTGGTCTAGTTGTATGGGATGGGTTCCAGTTTTTGAGGGCTGAGGATACATACAAGAGACTTGTAGCTGTTGGGTCTACAACATGTGCACTTGACCTTTGTTCATCCTTGCTTATTCGAGCCAGTCGGGGGTGGGGTGGGGTTGGCCGGATGAATCCAGGGAGTGGCTAATGCATCTCTGTGTGCCACCTTGAAAGAGGCGGTGATGCATCACCCCTATAAAAGCCTTCCCTGGACCCAGTGGTTTACACCAGCTACTGCCCAGTCACTAACATCCCCCTTTTGAGGCAGATGTTGAGAAGGTGGTGGGTGGGTGTGCAGTTGTAGACATTCTTGGCAGATACAGATAACTTTGAACCATTTCCATCTGGGTCCAGGCTGGGTTTGGGGACAGAATCAGTTTTAGTCACCCCGATGGATGATCTTGTGTGGGAGAGAGGCAGGGGGAGTGCAACTCTGTGGATCCTGCTTGCTCTCTCAGTGGCCTTTGATACCGTTGACCACAGTATTCTTTTGGATTGTCCCCGTGAACTGGGAGCTGGGGACACTGTTTTACAGCGGTTCTACTCCTGAGGCTCACTGAGGGGGAGGGGCCCATTGAAGGTGTCTTGAACAGAGCCCTCCAAAACCTGGAGCTGGCACAGCTCCGGGGCTATTGCCTCTCCTTAAATGATTCCCCTGAGATTTCTATTATCCGCCAGTGTCTGTGCCTGTATGTGGCAGGGAGGCAGGTACCTGTATTGGATGCAGGATTGGATCTGTACCTGATGGAATCATTTTGGAGCTCAGTCTACAAAATGTTCAGTGAGTTCAGTGAAATTATTGAAAGCTGAGTTCACGGCTCACATTTCAAAGAGGTCAGCTTTCTCCAGATGGTACTTCTTGGTATGAATTAATGTAACGCTGAAGAGGCTTTTAAGATCTAGAGGTGTGAAAATCTGGTATAGGCTCCTTAGAATAGCTGTGGAATCTAAGAAATTAACCATGGTCAAAACCATGTTGGACGTATTTGAACATAATACCCTCCTTTGCTTTCTCTTCTGATGCCCGTGTTGTGACCAGTGTGATTGTCATGAGAGCGCCCTGCCTCCTGTCTCCTGCCTCTCTGATTCGTAATTCTAAGCAATGAGATTTTATACTGTAAAAAGATACAAGTGTGACGGTCTTGCTGCAGGTTACACGGTAGTTGTGTTACAAACAATGACTATCAGAGAGTCAAGTTTCTTAATCTAAAACCAACCAGCTTCTTAATCTAAGGTTGCAAGTTAGCGAGTTTGAACCCAACTGTTAGGAAATTGTTAGCACCCTCCCATTCAGACTAGATGTGCTGTCAAAGCCCTGACTTCACGGCAGATCCTTTCCTTAAGAAGTCTCTTGGGCAGCAAAATACTTGGATCGCTGTCCCACTCTATGCTGCTCCTCCTCCCTCCCCATTTGATATCCAACCCTGGGATCTCTAATGCCTAGTAGTCCCACCTCCTTCTTGTCTTAGCTCTGGCTTGGAATTCCCATGGTTTCAGAATGGCTTGTTGGACTATCAGTAGCATGCCTGCCTACTCTCCAGCTGCTGTGGCCTTGAGGCCTCAGCCAGCTCTTCCCCCTCCGAGTCAGAATCAAATCCCACGTCTTCTTGAGGTGCCCCTCCTTACAATAATCTGGAAGAAATTTTCTCTGCAGATATTGTGTGTGTGTGTGTTTCTTTCTTCCCTTCCTCTGCACCATCAGCATTGCCGCATCTAGAAGGATGTTGTATACAGTCATGCCTTGGATTGAGAGCATACTAATTCGTTCCGGAAACAACTTGCTTGTAATCCAAAACACTCTTATATGAAAATGAAATTCCCCCCAAAAAAAAAATTGTACAGAGATTTTTTAATTTAAGCCGTACTACAGTACTTGTATTGCAAGACATCGCTTGTATATCAAGTCAAAAAAATTTAGATAAATACCGTATTTAAAAATTTGCTTGTCTTGCAAAACACTCTCAAACCAAGTTACTTGCAATCCAAGGTATTACTGTATTTTGGAACTCTGTGTCCCATAAAAATTATATCTTTGGATGAGATTGTGGATGGCTTGCAGAATGCTCTGAGCTTGATGGTTTGCTGTATTTGAGGCGGGGATGGAAGAGAGTTCCCCAGGTCAACTAGACCCTTCCCTTACCATGCCACCCTGCATCACCCTGCATCACATGGCATGGCTCATCTGTTTCTGCCATCAGGAATGGGTTGTTCCACAGGTACCTTCCTGCAATACACATATTCTCCGATCATGGCTTATTGTGACAGCCGAAGATGGCGTAGCACTATGTCCACTATTGCCTGGGGAGTTATACCCAGAAGGTTTATATCCAAGCCATCTAGCCACTGATGCTATGAATGTTTCCCCCCAAATAATATCAGGTTCTGGACTGTATCCATATTCTAAAATATATTTTAAGAGATATAGCGGATTCGTAAAATAGGCTGGTTTTACTCAAAGGATCAACTACATGTTACTTTAAAGATGTAGCAGTAAGTGCAGGCGGACCCGATACAGATCCTAGCATGGGAGGTAGAGGGCTTTGATCCTTTGCCCCCAGCTGTCATCCTGATCCAGATCAGGTCACTCACGCTTACCTTTGAGTAAGGAAAAAAAACAATGTAACTACTAGTTATGTCTTTAACATGTAGGGCCAAACTACACATTATACTGATTGCAGAGTATGTAGCTGAGCCAGATAGATTTATTTAACCTAGTGTAACTGTGTGCAGTCTCAGTTTGGATCAGGATCAACATGCTCCAGGAGGGTTTGGAGTCACTGGAGTCAATGGAAGCTTTTTTTCTTTTTCTTTTTCAAACCCCCCCCCCCCCCGGCTGTGTGTGGAATTTTGCAAAACCGAAATTAAAAGAAAATGGGTGTGGGGCAGAGCCCAAACCCTTCTCTCCAGGAGTGCCGCCATGGTCCTGATCTGAATTGGGGCTGTGTACACTTACAGGACAGCAGAGCAAGAGCAGAGGTCCACTATGCGTGCTTTAAAGAACATTTAGTTTGGCAGCTGGATTACAGCTGAAAGGAGAAAAATTGTCAGCATCATTAGAAAGAAAAATACAGCACCCAGCATTTCAATAATGATTCAGAAGCTTTAATGCACCACCTAGTTTCATAAAGACAATACAGGCAGAGGGGAATGAGATAAATTTCTACATTCTAAACTAAAGAGTAATAGCAAAGGTTAACAATGTAGCTATGGAGTGAGACTATCTTTAAACCTGTTATTGTAGGAAAACATTGTGTTGTGTGAGAGCATTGGGATTTACAGAAGTCATGTGCAAGCAGCGATAGACTAATCTATTTTGTCTCATCTCTTGTAAGAAAAGCAGCAAGAAATCAGGGGGAAAGCAGGAAATGTTTAAATCAAGAGCTATGCCAATATCTTTTCTCTTTGAAAGTTTCCGTTGACAGAGGTTTTGGGTTCCAGTCCTTGTTTCATTCTAATCCTCTGAAGGGAAAGAACAAGAAAACCATTTTATTTGAAAGGGACTTGGGTGGAATTTCATTGGCCGTGTGTGTGTGTGTAGGTCGTCCTTTCTCTTTGTGGCTTCCTGAATAGGTTGCTCAATATGGCCTGGTTCTCACAATCACGATAGGGTATATAAGCTATGGTGGCTTATTTCCCCCGCCGCACATGCCAGGGGGATTTGCGTAATTACTCTTGCCAGCATGGCTTGCCTATCACGTGAACCCGGTATGTTGCCGTGCTTACGAGCCACCCTCATCAGGTTCGCATCACATAGCAAGCTTCGCTGGTGAGTGTAATTATGTAAATCCACCCGGCATGCGCAGTTGTGGAAACAAGCCACTGTGGTTTATTTTCCTCAGTGACAGGGTTCGCATGATCAGTGAGGAAAAGAAGCCACCGTGGCTTCTTTTCCCCTCCTTGTGCATGCCAGTTGTGGGCCGCACAATTTGCATAATCACCTTCATGTTGCGCAGCTTCCTGTGTCGTCTGAAGCCAGTGATGTGCGCGGCAGGGGATGGCTTCAAAGCCACCCCAGAACCCCAGAGCAAGCCATGGGTTTGGACGACACGGGAAGCTGCGCCACGCAAGGGTAATTATGCAAATCACGTGGCCCGGGGGGGGGGAAGAAGCCACGGTGGCTTCTTTTCTCTGCTGATCGTGCGAACCCATCCACTGTGATCGTGTGAAGCAGGCCAATTGCTTTTATGTTCTATCTCGTCGCATCGCTGATTTTTCCTCTCCCATTCAATCTCCATGCCCTCGCTCTTTCCCTCCATCTTTGTGTTCTTTCCTTCCAGTTCTTGCACACATTTTAAAACTCTCATATACATTCTAAGAATTAGCAGACTTGTTTTTGTTACACTGCACCTCACTAGCAGAATAAATAGACACACAAGTTTATTCGCACACTTCAGGGCATAAAGTTGCCACCTTTTTTCTTGAAGGAGAAACAGACTGTTGGAAATTGTAATTAATGCACAACTGATGTCAATATTCAAAAATGTTGGTATCCTTCTAATGAGAACTAATGTCCTTATTCACACACATTGGTATCCTGCTTACTAGTTAGTTTTCTTTTGCAAAAAAATATTTCATCATAGCAAAAAGGGAAGGAGTAGAAATCCAATGTTTCAAAGTGAATAAAAAATTGGCGCAAATGCATTACTCACCTAGGATAGAAACACCAGAAGGCGTTAGCGACTCTGCTGCTAAAACAACACCCTTTCCATTGACATAGCCATTTTGATATCCCTGGATATCCACAATCTATTCTCCTGTTTGGAGGTACATTACAGGAACCTTTTGGTCCTATTCAGTGAAAAAAACAAAACAACCCCACCTTCAGAATTCAGAAGTAATCGTGAAAATTGGTTCCATTTGTTTTCGTTTTGTTTGTTTGTTATATTTATATCCTGCATTTTCCTCCAAGGAGCACAAAGTGCCATACATGATCATCCTCCTCTTATCCTGTGAGGTAGGTTAGGCTGAGAGTCTGGGACTGGCTCAAAGTCACCCAGTGAGCCTCCTGGCCGAGTGGGGACTAGAACCAGGATCTCCCCAGTCCCAGTCCAACACTCTCACCACTACACCAAACTGGCAGTGTTCAGCTTAATACTAGCTAAGAAGATGAATTTGGGTCAGTCATTTCCTCTCAGCCTAACCTACCTCACAGAGTTTTTGTGACAATATATGGGATAACCGCATGCACAGTCTGCACAACATACAATAGTCCTGCTGCTGCTGCTGCTGCTGCTGCTGCATTACATTATATCCCACCTTTTTTCCTCTTGCAAGGAACCCAAGGCGGCTTACATGATCCTCCAGCCCAGCTTCTCCCCCTCAGTGCTCCAAGGGTTAAAGTAACTAAGCTATGCTTCCTAGAGAGGCAGGAGTTTCCACAACTGGGAAACCGGGAGGGGGAGGCACTCGGAATGGTCCTGCTTTCGTGTTCTGGGAAGGGAAATTGGGCTGGGGAGGTTTCCTGGCAGGGAGGGGGAGTCTGGCCCGAGGGGAGGCGGCGGCAAAGAGGTGAGGGAGTTGCATGGCTGGGGCGGAGGAGAAGAAGGAGGGAGGCACCAAGAGGTTACTTTTGGGGGAGAGTAAGGGGAGTCCCCCCCCCCCCATTTCCCTTCTGGAATCATATTAGTTAGGGGAGACTTGATCCATGCAGTCCAGTGGGGCCCAAAGATTTCAGTGGCTGCTATTGCAGGATCCTCTCAGAGATTCGCTCCAATGGGGAGGGGGGATGGATTGGGGCGGTGGGGGCTTGGGGCAGAGCAGATAGCCTGGCTTGGTGGTGTGTGGGGAGGAGAAAGAGCACTCAGAAAAAAAAGAATGGAAGGGACACCGTGAAGGCGAAGATCTGTGCAGTGCCGCCTACTCCAATCCGACACCCTCCAGCTGAATGAAGCCCGTGGAAAGAACTTACACGGAAGTAAACCCCCTTGATCTCGATGGAGCTTGAAACATGTTTAGGACTGGAGAGGAAGTGTGTGTGTGTGTGTGTGTGTGTGAATGCGGATCATGCATAATGGGCATTGGGCTGGAGGGAGGGAGGGCTCAAGTGGGGAGGGGGGGCGCTAAATATCTGATCCTGCCTGGGCACCAAACTGCGCTGTTGATTCCCAGAAATGTTTGAAAACAGTTGAAGATTTCTTAAGATTGACAGTGCAGCCCCGCACCCACCAAATCCCCTTTCAAAATGCTTTGCCCCTTTAGGTTGATACTGCGAAGCCTTCAAGCAAACTTACATGGCTGTCAGAGTGGGACACATGGTGCCCGCCTCTTCTGAGTAAAGGTATGCCCGCTGGCACCCCTAGGCACGGCCCCTGCAATGGTGCAGCTCCATAGCCCCAGGCAGAGCTGCCAGTTCACTACATTCCCCAGAGAGGAGTTGTGCCACAATAGGGGGGAGTGGGAAAAGCAATATAAAAGCAATCTCTAAACTAGACTACTGCAGTGCACTCTACGTGGGGCTGCCTTTGAAGTCTGTTCGGAAGCTGCAGCTTGTGCAAAATGCGGCAGCCAGGCTTATTGCGGGGACTGGAAGGTCCGAGCACATTACACCAGTTCTGGCCCATTTGCACTGGCTGCCAATATGCTTCCAAGCTGAATTCAAGGTGCTGGTTCTAACCTATAAAGCCCTACATGGCTTAGGACCACAATACCTGATGGAACATCTCTCCCAACCGCAATCTACCCAGACACTGCGCTCAACATCTGGGGCCCTCTTCCGACTGCCAACTCCAAGAGAGATTCGGTTAGTGGCAACAAGGAGGAGGGCCTTCTCAGTGGTAGCCCCCCAATTATGGAATAAGCTCCCCACTGAGACCCACCTGGCACCAACCTTAATATCTTTTCGGTGCCAGGTTAAGACTTCCCTCTATGCCAAGGCATTCAGTTAAGGGCTCAAAATAGCACATGGGGGTGCTATTGTATGTTTTTATTGTTGTTGTTTTTCCGTATAAATTGTGAACCACAGAGAGAGCTTCGGCTGTGGGGCAGTATAGAAATGAAATAAATGAAATGAAATATAACTGTCCTTCAGCCTGCAAATCTCTCTTGGCTTCTGTTGGGACTTGAAAAAGATACTAGGAGAGGATATATTGTGGAGTAATATCCTTCCTATCTCACGTTAGTGAGATCATCAGAGTAGAGTCCCTTTCCAGCTTAAAAGAAGCTTAGATTTGGCTAGTGTTAGCCAGTTAGCATTTGGTAATCCAGAATGCTTTAAGGCAGACTGGATTTCCCTGGTTTTGCCCCCTTTTCTCTCCCTCAGAACAATAATCAGAGACACAGTCTTGTAAAAGTTAAAAGTAACATTTACTCACTCAGATTATGCAGTTTCATTCAGGCAGGCTTAAAAGCGTTTCTTAGAGTTGGTTACAAGTTCATTTGGAAATACTTGGGGTCTGAACTTGTGGAGTTCAGACCAGCAACTCTGGCTACATGCTGCTACAAGGACCACATGAAGACAACCACCTGGTGGTGCCACGCTCACTAGAGTCTGAACAGAAAGAGGAAGAAGCTGGGAGCCACGCCCACTTCCTGTTCAGGCTGTTAATAATTCAATGAGTACCTTCTAGGAAAACCACCCTAGAAGGTATCAGTTACCTTAACCATTTCACCCAATTACCTGGTGAAACATTAGCCATAGGTTTTGACTGCAATTTTAATTATCCAACACACCCCTTCTCAGGCAAAACAACACAAATTCATTCACAATTTTATTAATCCACCCACAGTCCCATCTTGACTCGAAGATTCTGGAAACTGTCTCTTGGTAGAGGCTTGGTTAGGATGTCAGCAGTCATTTCCTTAGTATGACAGTATGTCAAGTCCACAAGTCCATCTTGGACAGCCTCACGCACATAATGATACTTCACCCCGATGTGCTTTGTTCTGGCGTGGAGGTTCTCACTCTGGGACAGTCTCAGGCAACTCTGGTTGTCTTCCATCAGGCAAACAGGCTCCTTTCGCACCAACCCAAAGTCTTTGATCAATTGATCCAGCCAGGCCACCTCTCTGCAGGCTTCTGTGGCAGCTATGTATTCAGATTCTGTAGAAGACAAAGCTATACAGTTCTGTTTATAACTGCCCCATGCAATTGGACCATTTGCATACATGAACACATACCCGCCAGTGGATTTGTAGTTCTTTGAATCACCAGCCCAATCAGCGTCTGTGTACCCCATTAGTTTTGGGTTGCTGTCAGCTGGTAACTTTAGCTTACAGTTCATGGTTCCTTTGAGATAGCGAACCACCCTCTTTACACCAACCCAGTCAGATTCAGTGGGATTACTCACTTTCCTGCTGAGAATCCCCACTGCACTCGCAATGTCTGGTCTACAGGTGGTGGTCAAGTAGAGAAGCTTTCCTATTGCTGACCTGTACCTGTTGTTGTCAGGCAAAGGCTTTGACTCTTCCTGGTTCTTTAGAAAGTCAGTGTTCATGGGTGTGGCGACTGGATGTGCTTCTTGCATCTCCAGGCTGTTAATTAGTTCAGCAACCTTCTGCTTCTGACTTAGTAGAAAAGAACCATCTTCTTCTCCCTCTATTTGGATTCCAAGGTAGTAGTGTACTTTTCCTAGTTCTTTGACGCCTACATCCTTGCTTAAATGTTCACAACCTCTGTGTAGTCTCTATCATTTGCTGTTGCAATGATCAAATCATCAACAAATGCAAGAACGTAAGAGAGTTGTCCATCATTGCATTTGGTGTACAAACACTTATCTGCATTCCCTTGTTTGTACCCTAGTTGTGTCAGCATCTTGTGTAACTTTATATTCCAGGCCCTGGCAGCCTGCTTGAGTCCATACAAGCCCTTCTGGAGCTTGCACACCAAATGGGCTTCCTGTGGTTTGACAAAACCCTTTGGCTGTTTCATGTAAATCTCCTCTGAGATTTCACTGTACAAAAATGCTGTCTTTATGTCAATGTGCCTCACCTCTATCTGCTTTGAAGCCGCTATGCTCAAAAGCGTTCTCACTGTGCTGTACCTCGCAGTGGAGGCAAATGTGGCATCATAATCTTCTCCATATTGCTGGCTGAAGCCTTGAGCTACAAGTCTCGCTTTGTAGCGCTGCACTTCCCCTTCTGCCCCTTGCTTAATTTTAAAAATCCACTTACTTCCTATGACCTTCTTTCCAGGAGGTAGGTCAGTAAGCGTCCATGTCTTGTTCTGATGCAGTGCATCCATCTCCTCCTGTGCAGCCTTCCTCCAAAGACGGGCTTCTGTGTCTGGCATCTCCTTTATCTCCTCCCATATAGAAGGTTCTTGGGGTAGCACCGACCCTGCAGAGTAGGACAGCCGGAGTGGTGGAACATCTCTGTTGGACCTAGATGACCGTCTGACCTGTGGTTCTGGAACCGCATCAGCTTCATCGTCCTCCTCCAGTGCAGGCATGTCCTCATCACTCTGCTCCTCTTCGTCTCTGCTGCTGCTTTCAGGGGTTGGGTACTGTGGGGCTTTACCTCCTCTTGCCAGCTCCTTGTGCTGCAGTTCCTGTATTGTGCTTGTGTCTCTATGTCCAAGTCTTCTGCGCCAAAGCTCCAGATCAGCCTCATCCTTCTTCTTTGGGCACGCCACTTTAGCAGACTGAGATTCTGAAACAATAACCTCATACACGCCATTGATCAGACTAGCTTCAACAAACACTTTACCATTTTTGGACACTGTACACTTGTCACCTTCAAATAGTACTCTGAAGCCTTCCTTTGCTAAAGTGGAGACACTGAGCATGTTGCAACTTAATTTTGGAACGTAGATAACTCTGTCTACACAGTTCTTTCTAGTTTCACCACCAACCTTGCAGTGTACAACTCCTGAGCCTGCACCTTGTGCCTTTATCACATTGCCATCTGCAATCTGGATATCCGCACTTTGTGATTCTTCAATCTCATTGATTTCTTTGAAGAATCCTCTCTCGTGCGAGAAATGGCTCGATGCACCCGAATCTATGACCCATTTGTTTGACTTACTTTTGTAACAGTTAGGTGCTAAACTCTTCTGTTGCATCAGTAAGCTATTCTCATCAATCCCCTTCTTTTCCTTTTGCTGCCTAAAAGGTGGGGGCTTCTTTGTCTTCGGGGCCTTACAGAACTTGGCAATATGTCCCTCTTTGTTGCAATTAAAGCAGACAATTCTTTTGGATGTGCCTTTCCCATTCCCTTGGGACAAGTAATTTGAGTCACTTTGCTTAGAATGTCTGATTGGAGATTCTTCCCTTCTCTCAATACATTGTTCTCTCAAATGACCAATTAAATCTTTTAGTGTTAAATTTGGGACACCATCCATTCTGGATATAAAAATCTCAAACTTATATCCCAGTGACCCCAGGAAGTAGCAGACCTTCTGATCTTCATTCATCACGTATTCTTCCAGTCTTAACTTTTCAATAATAGTTAAAAACTCTTCCACGTGACTTCCACAATCTTTCTTGCACTCAAGCTTCAAATGAAGCATATCTCTCACTAGGCGCCTGTGAGACCGCTTGCTTGTAAACCCAAATGCATTTTCTAGATTATGGAGCACTTCTCTGGCTGTTTCCCCTTCTCCAGCATGGATCATTTGGCAATCAGTTAAATTTTCTATGATAACAGATATTGCTATCCTGTTTTGCTTTTCCCATTCTTTGGCTGCTGCTCCGGCCTCTTCAGCAGCACCACTGGGCTTATCTTCCTTAATACAGCCCAGGACTTCAAGTCAGTCCAAAATCACTTTCAATCGCCTATTCCATTGTATGAAATTTGCTTCAGTTAATTTGGGCAGCCTGGAGAAGCTCTCTCCTCTTGAGTTTCCTCCGCTCATCTTCAGGGATCAAAAATCAAGAAAAATGCCCAAAAATTCAAAATTGGGAAAAATGCCAAACTCAAAAGTGGAAAAATGTGCAAAACTGAAAATGCCCAAAACTCAAAAACCTTCACTGCCTTACTACTGCCTTCTGAGGAAAGGGGGTTTCCTCTTTCACAAGGAGACAATGGAGTCACCATGTGCTCACCAGGGAACAAAGAAAAATATGGCCGCTTTGAATTCCTCTTCTCCCTGAAGAGAATCCAGTGGCATCCACCAAAATACTACCAAAACAATCTATTCTGGGCCCATAACCCGTGTTGGGACTTGAAAAAGATACTAGGAGAGGATATATTGTGGAGTAATATCCTTCCTATCTCACGTTAGTGAGATCAGCAGAGTCGAGTCCCTTTCCAGCTTAAAAGAAGCTTAGATTTGGCTAGTGTTAGCCAGTTAGCATTTGGTAATCCAGAATGCTTTAAGGCAGACTGGATTTCCCTGGTTTTGCCCCCTTTTCTCTCCCTCAGAACAATAATCAGAGACACAGTCTTGTAAAAGTTAAAAGTAACATTTACTCACTCAGATTATGCAGTTTCATTCAGGCAGGCTTAAAAGCGTTTCTTAGAGTTGGTTACAAGTTCATTTGGAAATACTTGGGGTCTGAACTTGTGGAGTTCAGACCAGCAACTCTGGCTACATGCTGCTACAAGGACCACGTGGAGACAACCACCTGGTGGTGCCATGCTCACTAGAGTCTGAACAGAAAGAGGAAGAAGCTGGGAGCCACGCCCACTTCCTGTTCAGGCTGTTAATAATTCAATGAGTACCTTCTAGGAAAACCACCCTAGAAGGTATCAGTTACCTTAACCATTTCACCCAATTACCTGGTGAAACATTAGCCATAGGTTTTGACTACAATTTTAATTATATGTCATGACCCCCCTCCAGGAATCCTCCTCTGAAGACGAGTGTGACTCTCTCCTCAGGAGCAGAGTTCAGACACTGCTGCTCCAGACGGGGCCGACCGGGCAGCTGAAGAGCTGGCAGGCCCCTCTGGCATGACCCGTGGGAGTTCCCCAGCCCGGGAGGAGTCAGAATCAGAGCCGGAGATAGCGCAGGCCCCAACTCCCAGACAAAGGCGGGCGATGAAAAGGCAGGAACAGATGCAGGCCCCTCGACGCAGCGTCCGGCTGCAAACCAGGATGTTGGCCTTGTGAGGCTTTTATAATCAGCCTGCTGCTGAGGAGCTGCAGCTGTGGGACGGGCGTGCCCGGCAGCAGGCTGTAGAAAAGCACGCACTCACTAGAGCCTGGGTATTGGGAAACAACGTCTTCCGTGACTCTTGTTCCTGATCCCGGACCCTGCTCCTGAACCTTGTCTTGAACCCTGGACTCTTGGACTTTACTCGGACTGACCCTGACGACGGCTTTGCTTGATCCTTGGACTTTCGTAAGAACTTTACAGGCTAAAATCCCCGGACTGTTTGACTATGCTTTTTATTTATTTATTTATTTATTTATTTATTATATTTATACCCCGCCTTTTTTCCTGAAAGGAACCCAAGGCGGCTTACACAATCCTCCTCCTCTCCATTTTATCCTAACAACCCTGTGAGGTAGGTTAGGCTGACAGTCTGTGACTGGCCCAAAGTCACCCAGTGAGTTTCATGGCCAAGTGGGGACTAGAACCCAGATCTCCCAAGTCCCAGTCCAACACTCTAACCACTACGCCACACTGGATCATGGACACGACTGCTGTTTATTTAACAGAGCTACATGCACGTACATTCAGATTTGGTACTTTCACTCAGTCTGAACTACAGTAACACATCCTGCGATATATAAAGGCGCTGAAATGGAATCCAAACCTACTGAAGTGATAATTATTATGAATGGACATTAATTGCTTAACTGGTTTGAGGCTCATAAACCTCTGGGGAAAACATCTATTGCACATTTATGACAAGCCTCCTATAAGCTTTGGCTTCCAAGCCCATCCTACCTTTTTTGCTGCAAGGAACCCAAGGCGGCTTACATAGTCCTCCTCTCCATTTTATTTTATTATAGATTAAAGCTGCTGGTTTACCTGGATTTGGCAATTGCTGGGCATCTGCCAGACTGCTGCTGAGTCCTGCAATCAGGACCATGGTCAGGAGCCAGAACCATTTGCAGCATTTCTAGTTGTAATCTTCACCCACTCGTCAGATTCGTTTAAAAATCCTAGATCGATGGTGTCTATGTAGAAGTTTATTGGTTTTCTGTGAAGAAAAGCTTAATTGGGGATTGTTGCCAAGTGCTCAAATACTAATATAAGGAACCGGACTGGGAGGAAAGGGATCCGTTTTCGCTTCAGAGAGAAAGGGCCAGGCAGCAGGCACCCAGGGTTTTTTCTAACATGCAGCTGGACACATTTTGTGCAGTTGGGGGGGGGGATGTGCAGTGGAAACTACGTTTCTGTGCAGTTGGGAATTTGGACTTTCTGGTTATGGACTTCAACGTGACACTTATGCCGATGAGACATTCAACATCAGCACTATGAGGCTTAGCTGCTAGAAGACATGCCATGAGCATAATTTGTCACCTTTCTGTACTCTTTGGATAATGCAAGAAAATAGACCAAATGGGACAACTTCATCTTGCGAACATCATTGATGCTGTCAAGCTGAAGCATCTCCTCATATCGTAGTGATAGTTCTGCCAGCCAGATCGAGGTCTGTACCTAACACCTTGTGAACGGTTTCCAGGTTTACTGAAGGTTGTAAGGTGGCAAAAGCCTTCATAATCAGGAAAGAACCGCACTGGCTGTTCTCCGAGGTCGGGAAAGTGACCTCAGAGAGAAGGGGATGTTCCAGTGAGTGGGGAGGGGAGGAGACTGGAGAGGCCAGGATATGAGTTGTCCTGAGGCCTCCCCAGCCTCCTTCCTGCCCCTTCCGAAAAGCTGTTGCTAGATGGGCAAAAAAGCCTGTCTTGCGAAAATGCAGGACGGGAGGACAGGGAGGCAAAGATCACCTCCGTCGCTCCTCTCACCCTCTACAGCAGTGTTCCCCAACCTGGAGTGGGGTCTTCCAGCTCTGTTGGACCACAACTCCCAGAATTCCCCGGCCAGCATAGCTGGAGGACCCCAGGTTGGGGAACACTGCTCTATAGGATGAACATAGGCCTCCAAGTTTGGGGGCTTACATTCATTACAATAGGATTGTGCCCTAAGTTATTTGTAGATCTCATTGCAAGATTTGACTCCACACCAGAACTTGAGCAGAGGGACAGAAGATTCTTGATCATTATCCCTCATTTTGGATTGGAAGAGAGTCCACAAAGCACACTTCTCGCCTATATGTTGACAGCTGCTCCATCTGAGACCAAGGAAGATACGTGCAATGCATCTTCAGCTGCTTCCAGCACTCCTTTTCTGCAGCGGCTGCAGGGTTCACTAGCACCTAGGAAGTACAGTAATACCTTGGATTGCAAGTAACTTGGTTTGAGAGTGTTTTGCAAGACAAGGAAATTTTTAAATATTTATTTAATTTTTTTTTACTTGATATACAAGTGACGTCTTGCAATACAAGTACTGTAGTACAGCTTAAATTAAAAATCTCTGTACTAATTTTTTTGGGGGGGATTTTGTTTTGATATAAGAGTGTTTTGGATTACAAGCACGTTTCCGGAACGAATAATGCTCTCAGTCCAAGGCATGACTGTACTGCTTTTCACCCCCAGATTTTGCAATGACTTTCACCGTTACATCCATTTTGTCAGTTCTAGTTCAGCCCCCCATGTATCAGACCATGTAGCTGCATGGACAATAATGCCACAGATATCTCTTCCACTAACTGACTCCCCAACTGAACAATTAACCAGTTGGAATATTGTTTATATGCTTTTTCCTAAGATCTTGCCAGGCTTTTCTATTGTTTACCTAGTCTTTGCTGACTCCAAGGAGATTTGGCTGTCCCCCATTTTCTATTTTTGGAGAGCATCTATATTCTCAGTGATCAAGAGGCAGGGTCTTTTAGACACAATTTCTTCTGGTCTCTGGGAATGTTGCGGTAAAGTTGGGGGGGACCCCTCTCTTGGTTATTTGAAAACAGCTTGTGAGGCAGCATTCTTCTTCTTGATCCACGGAGAATGAAGAGTCTCACCAAAATATAAGTGTAGATGGTGAACTGGATCTGCCTAGGAAACCTACTTTGGGGGTCTTTCCTCCTCCATGTTTTCTCTGCCTGTGTGCATGAGTTACAAGTTCTTCTCCTTTTGCCCTCAAATCTCTCCTCTCTCCATTCTGTACCCTTTCTACACCGCAAGAACCATGGTTCAGTCCGGTACCCATATCACCTTACAGCTTCTCATTTGCAGAATAGTCATCTTAAGAACTCTAAACTGGATCATTCCCTTGTCTGTCTTCTTTTCTCCCCTTAGTCTTTCCTATATCTACACACACACACATGCTAGAAAAAGCATACACTGCACGTGTTGTACTTGCTTTGTCTGTACTTGCTAGCAGTATTAGCATCTATGGTAGTCTTGAGCTATTCTTTATCCAAGAGATGCTTGCTCTTATTTAACTGCTTTTAAAATAAACTGCTTAACTTTCCTTACATTTGAATTCTTAATAATTGGCCAATTCTACTGAAATCTTTGTCTCTGTCTTCCTGGTTACTCTAATAAGTTCAAGTGGCTGGCAGTGGCCTAGAGTTTAAAAATCCCTTGCATGTGTTTAGGGTGCATGTATGAAGTCAGATGTGTGTGTTAGCCCATACATGTGTTAACTCTGCTTCGAAGCTAGGTATAGTTAACATGAACATCAGTCCAGCGCAGATCATGCATGATACTTAAATGTTTGTCCTACACTTCCAAGTGTTAAAAGTGCTGTACGTGCATTATCTAGCTGTAACCCTTACAAAAGTCCTGTAAAGATAAGTCAGTATTATTAGCCCCCATATTGTAGATGGGGAGACTGAGGCTGAGAGAGAGAGTGGCTTGCCTAGGGCCACCTACTGAGTTCATAGCAGAGGTAAGATTATAACATGAGACCTCCTGATTCATAGGGGGAATTTCACATGCCAGTGGGGAGAAGGGAGGGGGAGACTGCCTGAGCTCAGCACATGGAGAGCTCCTAGTCATGATGATTAGGAGATTACTAGGAATGTTACATATGCAGTAATGCTGGACTTGATATACCTTTGCTCTTTGATTGAGCAAGGCAAATAATCAACCTTTGCTCTCAACCTTTCTGTTTCCCACTGTATCAGAGTGGCAGAAAAGGAATAAAAGGGGGAGATGTAACCAAATATAAAGGAACTTGAGGGGGACAGACAACAGTTACAAGAACATGTAGAAATCCAAGATAAAAATATTTGAAATGAGGAATAAATGACAAGTTACCGAGATATGTAATTGGCATATTTATAATGCTCCTTTCTTGATCTAAAACACACCAGTTTTTGGAGAAACCTGATTCTACTGAATTATGCCTGCCAAGCACAACTCAGCTCAAAGCTAGCCTGTGGAAATCAAAAGTCTTCAGCAACACTCACCTAACTCCTGCTGGATTGTGAACGTACGGTCTTGGCAGGTCTGAAATATGTTACTTACCCCACTTGAACCAGGTGCCGAGCAACGTCGTGAGGGATAGCAGCTCATCGAAACAAAGACGGGCAAGCCCAATTATAGGGGACAAGAAGCCCTCCTTCTTCCTGTTCCACCCCCCGCCCCCTGATGAAACAACTATCACCAATTAGCCAAGAAAGTAATTGTTTCGTATATAAAAGGTAATAAGTGGGTGCTGGAGTGTGGTAACCATGTGCATGAGTTGATTACTGTGGCAATCTTACACTTGATACCTTATGCATTTCATGTCGAAAAAGTCCAACCGTTCTGTGGTCACAAGAAGAAACGGCTGTTCCCCCAGGACGGTACTTTTCAGACTTGAGCAACAAGCAACCGAGCCTTAGGACAGATTAACTGACAACTGCTCTTTTTTTGTACCTCATCCAAGGAAGAACCACACTTTAGCAGATGCATTTGGCTTAGCCACACTATGTGCTAGAAGGCCCTGGTGGTTCCATAGGAAAAGTGTGTGAATGAATGCCTACCTGGGCTAAAGTTTATAACCTAGACTTGGCATCTTTTAAGACATTTTTTCTCTCTGAGGTGAGGACAAGACACGCATTTTCAGGAGCTTGGTACATTTATTTATTTATTTATTTCTTATATTTATTAATCGCCCATCTGGCCAGTCACCCAGAGCTCCCCAGAAAACTAGGGAGTGGACTGGGCTCTGCGGGGCTGGAGTGGGCACTCAGGAGCAGCCCTGTCAATAGCTTGCCATGTCTCACAGCCACAGGAGCTTTGACAGGAATTCCCCCAGGGAATTCAGGAATCCATTGGATTCCATATGTCTCTGGGGGCGGACCACCTTAATGGATCCTCCACCCCTGCAATGGGAGACTGATGTCATGAGACCAATCTTCACCTGCTAATGGTCTGACCATGACTATCCTTACACTCATTTACCATTCTCTGAGCTTTTCTACACAAGGCATTTATCGTGCGCTCGTGATTGCCTACTCACAGTTGCTTATGGGTTCTTTAGACCAGTGTTCTCCAACCTTGGGTCCTCAGATGTTTTTGGCCTACAACAGCCTCCCTGACTGAACTGGCTGGGGGACTTCACTATCCATGCCAAGGCGACTTTGACTGGGACTTCATGGCCACTATGACAACAATGGGGTTGTTTCAAATTGTCATCAGGCTGACATGTAGGGCCGGGCACACCCTCGATTTAGGATATAAACTGATGATCCGGATATTGGGGAAGTAGAAGTTACCCCATAGTCATGGTCAGACCACTAGCAGGTGAAGATTGGTCTCATGACATCAGTCTCCCATTGCAGGGGTGGAGGATCAATTAAGGTGGTCTGCCCCCAGAGACATATGGAATCCAATGGATTCCTGAATTCCCTGGGGGAATTCCTGTCAAAGCTCCTGTGGCTGTGAGACATGGCAAGCTATTGACAGGGCTGCTCCTGAGTGCCCACTCCAGCCCCGCAGAGCCCAGTCCACTCCCTAGTTTTCTGGGGAGCTCCAGGTGATGAAACAGGACAGAAGATGGCTAGAACAGAGGTGGCGTGAGACTCATCACGACCTCAACAGACATGGGTAAGAGTGCATAATCGAGCCAACTGCGTGGTAGTGAAGACAGCAAAGAAGGCTTACTTTGCTGCCTCCATTGCATCCTCACGTAGCTATCCAGCGGAGCTTTTCTGGGTGGTCTGGAGTTTGTTGTTGTCATCTAACCTGGTAAATCCTATGTTAGAAACCTCGGAAGCCTGCTGTAATAAACTTGCAGGCACTTTGAGGATAACTTCACTCGGCTTCATGCCGACTTGAACATTGCTTTTAGTACAGTATTCTGGCGAGGTGTCCAATGCACCATCTGGTCTAGTTGTATGGGATGGGTTCCAGTTTTTGAGGGCTGAGGATACATACAAGAGACTTGTAGCTGTTGGGTCTACAACATGTGCACTTGACCTTTGTTCATCCTTGCTTATTCGAGCCAGTCGGGGGTGGGGTGGGGTTGGCCGGATGAATCCAGGGAGTGGCTAATGCATCTCTGTGTGCCACCTTGAAAGAGGCGGTGATGCATCACCCCTATAAAAGCCTTCCCTGGACCCAGTGGTTTACACCAGCTACTGCCCAGTCACTAACATCCCCCTTTTGAGGCAGATGTTGAGAAGGTGGTGGGTGGGTGTGCAGTTGTAGACATTCTTGGCAGATACAGATAACTTTGAACCATTTCCATCTGGGTCCAGGCTGGGTTTGGGGACAGAATCAGTTTTAGTCACCCCGATGGATGATCTTGTGTGGGAGAGAGGCAGGGGGAGTGCAACTCTGTGGATCCTGCTTGCTCTCTCAGTGGCCTTTGATACCGTTGACCACAGTATTCTTTTGGATTGTCCCCGTGAACTGGGAGCTGGGGACACTGTTTTACAGCGGTTCTACTCCTGAGGCTCACTGAGGGGGAGGGGCCCATTGAAGGTGTCTTGAACAGAGCCCTCCAAAACCTGGAGCTGGCACAGCTCCGGGGCTATTGCCTCTCCTTAAATGATTCCCCTGAGATTTCTATTATCCGCCAGTGTCTGTGCCTGTATGTGGCAGGGAGGCAGGTACCTGTATTGGATGCAGGATTGGATCTGTACCTGATGGAATCATTTTGGAGCTCAGTCTACAAAATGTTCAGTGAGTTCAGTGAAATTATTGAAAGCTGAGTTCACGGCTCACATTTCAAAGAGGTCAGCTTTCTCCAGATGGTACTTCTTGGTATGAATTAATGTAACGCTGAAGAGGCTTTTAAGATCTAGAGGTGTGAAAATCTGGTATAGGCTCCTTAGAATAGCTGTGGAATCTTAAGAAATTCACCATGGTCAAAACCATGTTGGACGTATTTGAACATAATACCCTCCTTTGCTTTCTCTTCTGATGCCCGTGTTGTGACCAGTGTGATTGTCATGAGAGCGCCCTGCCTCCTGTCTCCTGCCTCTCTGATTCGTAATTCTAAGCATTGAGATTTTATACTGTAAAAAGATACAAGTGTGACGGTCTTGCTGCAGGTTACACGGTAGTTGTGTTACAAACAATGACTACCAGAGAGTCAAGTTTCTTAATCTAAAACCAACCAGCTTCTTAATCTAAGGTTGCAAGTTAGCGAATTTGAACCGAACTGTTAGGAAATTGTTAGCACCCTCCCGTTCAGACTAGATGTGCTGTCAAAGCCCTGACTTCACGGCAGATCCTTTCCTTAAGAAGTCTCTTGGGCAGCAAAATACTTGGATCGCTGTCCCACTCTATGCTGCTCCTCCTCCCTCCCCATTTGATATCCAACCCTGGGATCTCTAATGCCTAGTAGTCCCACCTCCTTCTTGTCTTAGCTCTGGCTTGGAATTCCCATGGTTTCAGAATGGCTTGTTGGACTATCAGTAGCATGCCTGCCTACTCTCCAGCTGCTGTGGCCTTGAGGCCTCAGCCAGCTCTTCCCCCTCCGAGTCAGAATCAAATCCCACGTCTTCTTGAGGTGCCCCTCCTTACAATAATCTGGAAGAAATTTTCTCTGCAGATATTGTGTGTGTGTGTGTTTCTTTCTTCCCTTCCTCTGCACCATCAGCATTGCCGCATCTAGAAGGATGTTGTATACAGTCATGCCTTGGATTGAGAGTATACTAATTCGTTCCGGAAACAACTTGCTTGTAATCCAAAACACTCTTATATGAAAATGAAATTCCCCCCCCCAAAAAAATTGTACAGAGATTTTTTAATTTAAGCTGTACTACAGTACTTGTATTGCAAGACATCGCTTGTATATCAAGTCAAAAAAATTTAGATAAATACCGTATTTAAAAATTTGCTTGTCTTGCAAAACACTCTCAAACCAAGTTACTTGCAATCCAAGGTATTACTGTATTTTGGAACTCTGTGTCCCATAAAAATTATATCTTTGGATGAGATTGTGGATGGCTTGCAGAATGCTCTGAGCTTGATGGTTTGCTGTATTTGAGGCGGGGATGGAAGAGAGTTCCCCAGGTCAACTAGACCCTTCCCTTACCATGCCACCCTGCATCACCCTGCATCACATGGCATGGCTCATCTGTTTCTGCCATCAGGAATGGGTTGTTCCACAGGTACCTTCCTGCAATACACATATTCTCCGATCATGGCTTATTGTGACAGCCGAAGATGGCGTAGCACTATGTCCACTATTGCCTGGGGAGTTATACCCAGAAGGTTTATATCCAAGCCATCTAGCCACTGATGCTATGAATGTTTCCCCCCAAATAATATCAGGTTCTGGACTGTATCCATATTCTAAAATATATTTTAAGAGATATAGCGGATTCGTAAAATAGGCTGGTTTTACTCAAAGGATCAACTACATGTTACTTTAAAGATGTAGCAGTAAGTGCAGGCGGACCCGATACAGATCCTAGCATGGGAGGTAGAGGGCTTTGATCCTTTGCCCCCAGCTGTCATCCTGATCCAGATCAGGTCACTCACGCTTACCTTTGAGTAAGGAAAAAAAACAATGTAACTACTAGTTATGTCTTTAACATGTAGGGCCAAACTACACATTATACTGATTGCAGAGTATGTAGCTGAGCCAGATAGATTTATTTAACCTAGTGTAACTGTGTGCAGTCTCAGTTTGGATCAGGATCAACATGCTCCAGGAGGGTTTGGAGTCACTGGAGTCAATGGAAGCTTTTTTTCTTTTTCTTTTTCAACCCCCCCCCCCCCCGGCTGTGTGTGGAATTTTGCAAAACCGAAATTAAAAGAAAATGGGTGTGGGGCAGAGCCCAAACCCTTCTCTCCAGGAGTGCCGCCATGGTCCTGATCTGAATTGGGGCTGTGTACACTTACAGGACAGCAGAGCAAGAGCAGAGGTCCACTATGCGTGCTTTAAAGAACATTTAGTTTGGCAGCTGGATTACAGCTGAAAGGAGAAAAATTGTCAGCATCATTAGAAAGAAAAATACAGCACCCAGCATTTCAATAATGATTCAGAAGCTTTAATGCACCACCTAGTTTCATAAAGACAATACAGGCAGAGGGGAATGAGATAAATTTCTACATTCTAAACTAAAGAGTAATAGCAAAGGTTAACAATGTAGCTATGGAGTGAGATTATCTTTAAACCTGTTATTGTAGGAAAACATTGTGTTGTGTGAGAGCATTGGGATTTCCAGAAGTCATGTGCAAGCAGCGATAACTAATCTATTTTGTCTCATCTCTTGTAAGAGAAGCAGCAAGAAATCAGGGGGAAAGCAGGAAATGTTTAAATCAAGAGCTATGCCAATATCTTTTCTCTTTGAAAGTTTCCGTTGACAGAGGTTCTGGGTTCCAGTCCTTGTTTCATTCTAATCATCTGAAGGGAAAGAACAAGAAAACCATTTTATTTGAAAGGGACTTTCATTGGCTGTATGTGTTGGGAGGTCGTCCTTGCTATGCGTGGCTTTCTGACTGGGTTGCTTATTATGGTTTTTATGTCCTGTTTCCTTGCATCTGCTGATTTTTCCTCTTCCATTCAATCTCTGTGCCCTTCACCCTTTCTCTTTTGTTTTTAAATTGTATTTATATCCCACCTTTTTTTTCCTGCAAGGAACCCAAGGCAGTTTACATAACCCTCCTCCTCCTCTCTGTTGATCCTCACAACAACCCTGTGAGGTGGGATAGGCTGAGAGTCAGTGACTGGCCCAAACTAACCCAATGAGCTTCATGGTGAGTGGGGACTAGAATCCGGATCTCCCAAGTCCCAGTCCAACACTCTACCCACTACACCACACTGGCTCTCCAGCTTTGCGTTCTTCCCTACCAGTTCTTGCCCAATTTTTAAAATTCTCATCTCATATACATTCTAAGAATTAGCAAACTTGTTTTTGTTCCACTGCACCTCCCTAGTGGAATAAATAGACACACATACATACTTATTTACACATCTCAGTGGATGAATTAGTTTGCCTCCTTTTTCTTGGAAGAGAACTTCGCATACACCTACTAGTCAGATTGTCAGCTTTGAAAGTTGTCATTATTCAGAAATGTTGGTATCCTTCTAATCACAACTAATGTCATTATTCACACACATTGGTGTTCTTTTGCAAGATACTTTGTTTTGCATTGTCGCTAAAGAGGAAGTAGAAGTCTGATGTTTCAGAGTGGATAAAAAATTAACACAAATGTATTATAATGTAATATGCTGAAGCTGAACCCCGACAAGACCGAGGTACTTCTGGTGGGGGACAAGGGGAGGTTAGGGGATATTGACCTGGTGCTGAATGGGGTACATCTACCCCTGAAGGACCAGGTCCGCAGCTTGGGAGTCATTCTAGACTCCCAGCTGTCCATCGAGGCTCAGGTGGGAGCTGTGAGCCGGGCAGCACTGTATCAACTCCATCTGATACGGCAGCTGCGCCCCTACCTTCCTAATCATCTGCTCCCTTCAGTGGTTCATGCCTTGGTCTCCTCTCGCCTAGACTACTGTAATGCGCTCTATGTGGGGTTACCCTTGAAGACGGTTCGGAAGCTACAGCTGGTACAGAACGCGGCGGCTCGCCTGGTTAAAGGCAGCCGCCGGCGGGATCACATCACTCCAGTGCTCAAGGAGCTGCACTGGCTACCAGTTGCTTGCCGAGCTGAATTCAAGGTGTCGGCCTTGACCTTTAAAACCCTACACGGCTCCGGTCCAGTCTATCTCAAGGAGCATCTCCAGCAACACCAAGTGGGCCGCTCAACGAGATCTGCCACAGACGGCCTTCTCCTTGTCCCTTCAGCCAGAGCAGCTAGACTGGTCGGGACGAGGAAGAGGGCCTTCTCTGTGGCAGCCCCCGTACTATGGAACTCTCTCCCAAGTGACCTCCGCCATGCCCCCTCTCTGCTGAGCTTCCGCCGCTCATTAAAAACTTGGTTATTCAGGCGGGAATATGGGGTGGGCTAAGATTTTATAATTTTATACTGTTTTAATGTATTTTAATGGAGAAAAATGTTTTAATGTATTTTGTTCTGTTTTATTTTCTGTACATCGCCCAGGGTGGCCGGTTTGCTGGCCAGATGGGCGATAGATAAATGCAAATAATAAATAAATAAATAATAAATTATACTCACTCACGATGGAAGCACCATTTGACACCACGGATACGGTTGTCAAAACAACAGCCTCTACCTTCACATATTTGTCTAGATATTCCTTTATATCCACACTCTCTTCTCCTGCGCGGAGGCACATTACAGGTACGTTGTTGCTGTCCTAGTCAGCAAAATCAAAATGAAATGTTAAAATGCAGCATTCAGAACTTATTGTGAAAAATGGTTTCATCTGTGTACACCTTAACACCAGCCAGGAAGACGGCCGTGGGTCAGTCATTCTCCCTCAGCCTAACCCAGCTCACAGATTTTTGGTGAGGATAATAGGGGATAACTGTATGTTTGCACCCATGGCTCATCATCATCATCATCATCATCATAATCATCTATACCCAGCCTTTTTTCCTGCAAGGAACCTTGGAAATGTATCTAGATACAAATGTGATGCATTAAAAAAAAATGTCAACACATAGTCTTTCTTTCTGGACAAGTCCCATGGCCCTGAGCTGTTGATCTGAAGAAACCTTGAACTGTTTTGAAACATTTCCCAGAATCAATGCAAAAAAAGAACACGGAAGAAAAGGAGTCACATCTGCGTGCCCGCTTCATGCATCACTTGCACAAAGGGGCAAAGCATGTTGAAAGGGGCTGCAGGGCTGTGCCTTTAGCCCCACCTCCATGCCATGTGGCTCCTCCCATACCCACCATCCACATGTTCACGTAGACATCAGAGGCAAAAAGCCTTCCTGTGTAGACCTCGATGCATGCAGGCTTTCCTGGAAACTTGCCTGATCAGGCTTCAAGGACCCAAGGAATCCTCCACGCAGGGTAGTCTATGTGCAAAACTTCCCTTCTTCAGACATCCATGCAAATGTGTGCATGGCAGGTCCAGGAAGAGCTGTGCAACATAGGGGTGGGTCTAATGTGTGAAGCGGGCTTGCAGATGGGACAGGCCAAAGAGCAATTGGTTTACATTGAAACAGAGCTCTACCTCTGTTTCAAGTCCTCACCGAGGTTGGCCGTTGAGACCCTATCCAAGTGCCTGGAGGCAGTGGCTGGATGGATGGGAAGGAACATGCTGAAGCTGAACCCCGACAAGACCGAGGTACTGCTGGTGGGGGACAAGGGGAGGTTAGGGGATGTTGACCTGGTGCTGAATGGGGTACATCTACCCCTGAAGGACCAGGTCCGCAGCTTGGGAGTAATTTTAGACTCCCAGCTGTCCATGGAGGCTCAGGTGGCAGCTGTGAGCCGGGCAGCGCTGTATCAACTCCATCTGATACGGCAGCTGCGCCCCTACCTTCCTAATCACCTGCTCCCATCAGTGGTTCATGCCTTGGTGGTCTCCTCTCGCCTAGACTACTGTAATGCACTCTACGTGGGGTTACCCTTGAAGACGGTTCGGAAGCTGCAGCTGGTACAGAACGCGGCGGCTCGCCTGGTTAAAGGCAGCCGCCGGCGGGATCACATCACGCCAGTGCTGAAGGATTTGCACTGGCTACCAGTTGCTTGCCGAGCCGAATTCAAGGTGTTGGTTTTGACCTTTAAAACCCTATACGGCTCTGGTCCAGTTTATCTCAAGGAGCGTCTCCAGCAACACCAAGTGGGCCGCTCAACAAGATCTGCCACGGATGGCCTTCTCCTTGTCCCTTCAGCCAGAGCAGCTAGACTGGTGGGGACGAGGAAGAGGGCCTTTTCTGTGGCGGCCCCCGTACTGTGGAACTCTCTCCCGAGTGACCTCCGCCATGCCCCCTCTCTGATGAGCTTCCGTCGCTCATTAAAAACCTGGTTGTTCAGGCGGGAATATGGGGTGGGTTAAGATTTTAACATTTTTATATTGTTTTAATGTATTTTATTGCATTTATGTATTTTATTCTGTGTACATCGCCCAGGGTGGCCGGTTGCCGGCCAGATGGGCGATAAATAAATATTAAAAATAAATAAATAAATTGTGGTGCTTATTGTTGATTTTGACAGGATCCATTTCATTATGTTCTAGTCATTTTGTTCATGGTTCCTTTATTGCATTGATTCCCAGAAATGTTTGAAAACAGTTGAAGATTTCTTAAGATTGACAGTGTAGCCCCGCGCCCACCAAATCCCCTTTCAAAATGCTTTGCCCCTTTAGGTTGATACTGCGAAGCCTTCAAGCAAACTTACATGGCTGTCAGAGTTGGACACATGGTGCCCGCCTCTTCTGAATAAAGGTATGCCCGCTGGCACCCCTAGGCACGGCCCCTGCGATGGTGCAGCTCCATAGCCCCAGGCAGAGCTGCCAGTTCACTACATTCCCCAGAGAGGAGTTGTGCCACAATAGGGGGGAGTGGGAAAAGCAATATAAAAGCAATCTCTAAACTAGACTACTGCAGTGCACTCTACGTGGGGCTGCCTTTGAAGTCTGTTCGGAAGCTGCAGCTTGTGCAAAATGCGGCAGCCAGGCTTATTGCAGGGACTGGAAGGTCCGAGCACATTACACCAGTTCTGGCCCATTTGCACTGGCTGCCAATATGCTTCCAAGCTGAATTCAAGGTGCTGGTTCTAACCTATAAAGCCCTACATGGCTTAGGACCACAATACCTGATGGAACATCTCTCCCAACCACAATCTACCCGGACACTGCGCTCAACATCTGGGGCCCTCTTCCGACTGCCACCTCCAAGAGAGATTCGGTTAGTGGCAACAAGGAGGAGGGCCTTCTCAGTGGTAGCCCCCCAATTATGGAATAAGCTCCCCACTGAGACCCACCTGGCGCCAACCGTACTATCTTTTCGGTGCCAGGTTAAGACTTCCCTCTATGCCAAGGCATTCAGTTAAGGGCTCAAAATAGCACATGGGGGGGCGGGGGGGATTGTCACCTGTAGGCTTAGTTTTATTAACTTTTGTATTGTCATTTTAAAGTGTGCTTTTACATTTGGATTTTAATCTTTTTAACTATATTGTATGTTTTTATTGTTGTTTTTATGTATAAATTGTGAACCACCCAGAGAGCTTCGGCTGTGGGGCGGTATAGAAATGAAATAAATGAAATGAAATATAACTCTGTCCTTCGGTCTGCAAATCTCTCTTGGCTTCAAATTGCTATCAGGATGTTTCCTAAGCCTGCCTGAAGGCCTTTTAAGGCTCCTCCTAACGATCTGGCAGCTCTTCAACTCATAAGGTTTGGGACCAATGTCTTCAGCTCTTGCATTGTTCGGTCAGGGTTCATATCTCCAGCATAGCAGAAAAATCAATCAATAAATATGGGGGTGAGGAGGGAGGAGAAGGCATATAACTTGGCCTACTAATCTCCCCTAGCTTGTTCAAACTGTATTGACTATAAAGCTATGCATTAGTTAGGGAAGTTTGCCCCTACTGACTGAAAATGTTACTGTAGGCTTCAACAGCATGGACACATTTCAATTAATTAAAATAACTTAAGAATGTACTGAAGCGATAATATGGGATACAATGAAGAGTGTAATGAGAGGGATAGGATTGAGAGAGGCAATAAATTTGAGGAAACAACAAGAAGTTTTTTATCAAAAGCTAGAGGGGGAGATTAGGGATTTGGAAAAGAAGTATTTAGAGAAGAGGGATAAAAAGATTTTTGCAGAATTACAGGGTAAAAGGAAAGAATTGGAGAATAAAGAACTGGATAGGGTACAAAGGAATTTGATTTATACAAAAAGGGAGTATTTTGAGAATAGTAATAAAAATTCTAAAATGTTGGCTAGATTAGCACAAAAAAAAAAGAAAAAAGCTTAGTGGGGGTGATTAAAGACAAGAGGGGTAAAGAATATAATCTAGTAAAGGATAAATTGAAAATTTTTCATGAATATTATACGGAGTTATATAAGGCAGGAAAATGGTCGGAAGCTGAGAGTAGAAAATATATCGAGAAAAATTTAAAAATAAAAATCCAGGATGAAGACAGAGAGAAAATGGAGCAACCATTCACAGAAATTGAAATAGAAAGTGCTATAAATAAATTGAAACAGGGGAAAACGCCAGGATTGGATGGTCTGGGGGCGGAATATTATAAAGTTTTTTAAAAAATGTTAATTCCAAAGTTAAAACGGTTGTTTAATGATATTTTACAGGGGGGAGAGATCCCCCCGTCATGGAAACAGTCCTTGACTATTTTAATCCCGAAACCAAGGAAGGATTTAGCAGAACCAGGTTCTTATAGACCAATATCATTAATTAATCAAGATGCTAAACTATTGACAGCAATTTTAGCTAGAAGAATGAATAGTTTTCTAAATAAGTATATAGGGATAGATCAATGCGGTTTCATTCAAGGAAGACAAATGGCAGACTTAACAAGAAGGGTTCTGAATATAATATATTTAATAAAGAAAAATAATTTGAAAGCGGGGGTTCTTGCATTGGATATTTTTAAAGCCTTTTGATTGTGTGGAATGACCTGCATTAAAGATGTTAATAAAAACTATGGGGTTTGGAGAAAAATTTATAGGTATTACTAACCAATTATATACTCATAATGTTACGTCGGTAATTGTAAATGATGGAATAACAGAAACTATTAGCCTAGGCCGGGGAACTAGACAGGGTTGTCCCCTTTCCCCTGTATTATTTGTGTTAGTTATGGAATTGTTAGCGAATTCGATAAGACAGGAGAAGAAATTACTGGGGATAGGGATAGAGACCAAATGTAAGATAAACCTTTTTGCAGATGATATCTTGTTAACATTAGAAAGGCCTATAGAAAATTGGGATTGGATAGAGAAACATTTAGATGAATTTAGAGAAGTAACAGGGTTAAAAGTTAATTGGGATAAATCGGAGATAATGACATTTAATTATAGTAAACTGGAGGAAAGGGGATTTAAACAAAGGAAAGTGGATATAAAGATAAAAAATATAATTAAATTTTTAGGTATTGATATATTAAAAGATATGGACAAAATAGGGGAATGGAATTTTAAAAAACTAAAAGATGAAGTTAAAAATCAAATAGAGGATTACAAAAAATTGGGATTATCGTGGTTTGGTAGGATAGCTTTGATTAAAATGAAGATTTTACCGAAGTTTATTTTTTTATTTAGAATGATACCATATAAGATATCAGAGAAAGAAATCAAAGAGTGGCAAGTAATGTTAAATAGCTATTGCAATGGGGGGGGAAAATCAAGGATTACTAAGAATAGATGGTATAAAGCTCAAAAAATAGGGGGACTTGGTCTCCCTAATTTAAAATGGTATTATATAGCTAATCAACTTAGATATATTATGGATATTATTGTTAGAAAAGATTTTATGTGGTGGGAAATAGAAGCATTTGAATTGGGTAATAGGGTGGATAAATTCTTATTTACAAAACAAGGACATATTATGACAAAAAGATTAGAAAATCCCTTTTTAAAAAATATGTTAGAAATTTGGGGTAGAAATAAGGAAATATTTTTACCAGGTATATCCCCGCTTACTCCAGTGGTGGTTATGGAAGATTTTCCCGAGAATGTTAGACATTTAGAACAAATTTTTAGAGAGAGAAAGGTGATAACTTTAATGGATTGGCTGGAAAAAATGGAGACAAGACAGCAAATAATTGATAGGGTTGGGGCAGGAAGAATTTCTTGGTTAAATTTAATTCAATTAGTACAATGGGGTAAGAAATGGAAGAGGAGACATGAGCATGAAAGGGATTTCACCGCATTTGAGCAGGTGGTTATGTCTAGAGAACTCGTAGAAGGAAATGCATCAGCTAGGGGTCTTACAAAGATGTTATATAAAATGTTGCAGAAATCAGAAGAGCAAGCAGAAAATCTTAAAATAGTTTGGGATACAGAGTTTGAAGAGGAAATATCAAAGGATGAGTGGAACAAGATTTGGGATAGGCGAATATTGAAAAATATGTCTATAAGAATTAAAGAGAATTTTTATAAGCTAATTTGGAGATGGTATTTGACTCCAGTGAGATTAAATAGAATAGATAATAAATGTTCACCAATGTGTTGGCGAGGATGCCAGGAGTTGGGTACATATGCTCATATGTGGTGGAGTTGTAAAAATGTAATGGATTTTTGGAAAATGATTTTTGAGGAAATATCAGAAATTGTTGGAGCTGATTTAGAGGTATGCCCTAAACTAGCTTTGTTATCAGTAACGGAAAAGGTGATCGGTCCTCAAAATGTTAAAGAATTAATTATAAATTTGTTAACGGCAGGTAGACTAATGATAGCAAGGAAATGGAAAATCCAGCAAGTTTTCACTATTACTGATTGCTATAAAGAAGTATGGGATATGGCTTTGAATGATATGTTGACTTGTAATATTAAATGCAAAAGGGGTCAATTAAAGAAAAATAATTTCAAGGATATTTGGGGTTTATTTTTGGAATATGTGTTTAAAAAGGGGAAAGGGAGTTTACCCTGCCAAGATATGTTGTATTTTTGGAATAATGAACAATTATAGAGTTATTGGATTATTTGGTCCCATGGTGGTGGGAGCACAATATTAGTTATATGTGTGTGTTATTTTCTTTGTATTGTTTAAAAATTTTAAAAATATATATATAAAAAAATAAATAAAAATAAAATAAAATAAAATAACTTAATGTATTTAAAAAATAATAATAATAACCCCGGGGAGCATACCCCCTAGGGGTCCTTTAGTATGCATGCCAATCTTAAGGTGTCTAGGTTTCAGGGTCATGGGGTTATGGCTTGGGTGGATAGACAGACACACATCCTGATATTTTATTTATTTATTTATTTATTTATTTATTAATTATATTTATACCCCGCCTTTTTTGCTGCAAGGAACCCAAGGCGGCTTACATAGTCCTCCTCCTCTCCATTTTATTTTATTATAGATTAAAGCTGCTGGTTTACCTGGATTTGGCAATTGCTGGGCATCTGCCAGACTGCTGCTGAGTCCTGCAATCAGGACCATGGTCAGGAGCCAGAACCATTTGCAGTTCATTTCTAGTTGTAATCTTCACCCACTCGTCAGATTCGTTTAAAAATCCTAGATCGATGGTGTCTATGTAGAAGTTTATTGGTTTTCTGTGAAAAAAAGCTTAATTGGGGATTGTTGCCAAGTGCTCAAATACTAATATAAGGAACTGGACTGGGAGGAAAGGGATCCGTTTTTGCTTCAGAGAGAAAGGGCCAGGCAGCAGGCACCCAGGGTTTTTTCTAACATGCAGCTGGACACATTTTGTGCAGTTGGGGGGGGGATGTGCAGTGGAAACTACGTTTCTGTGCAGTTGGGAATGTGGACTTTCTGGTTATGGACTTCAACGTGACACTTATGCCGATGAGACATTCAACATCAGCACTATGAGGCTTAGCTGCTAGAAGACATGCCATGAGCATAATTTGTCACCTTTCTGTACTCTTTGGATAATGCAAGAAAATAGACCAAATGGGACAACTTCATCTTGCGAACATCATTGATGCTGTCAAGCTGAAGCATCTCCTCATATCGTAGTGATAGTTCTGCCAGCCAGATCAAGGTCTGTACCTAACACCTTGTGAACGGTTTCCAGGTTTACTGAAGGTTGTAAGGTGGCAAAAGCCTTCATAATCAGGAAAGAACCGCACTGGCTGTTCTCCGAGGTCGGGAAAGTGACCTCAGAGAGGGGGAGAAGGGGATGTTCCAGTGAGTGGGGAGGGGAAGAGACTGGAGAGGCCAGGATATGAGTTGTCCTGAGGCCTCCCCAGCCTCCTTCCTGCCCCTTCCGAAAAGCTGTTGCTAGATGGGCAAAAAAGCCTGTCTTGCGAAAATGCAGGATGGGAGGACAGGGAGGCAAAGATCACCTCCGTCGCTCCTCTCACCCTCTACAGCAGTGTTCCCCAACCTGGAGTGGGGTCTTCCAGCTCTGTTGGACCACAACTCCCAGAATTCCCCGGCCAGCATAGCTGGAGGACCCCAGGTTGGGGAACACTGCTCTATAGGACGAGCATAGGCCTCCAAGTTTGGGGGCTTACATTCATTACAATAGGATTGTGCCCTAAGTTATTTGTAGATCTCATTGCAAAATTTGACTCCACACCAGAACTTGAGCAGAGGGACAGAAGATTCTTGATCATTATCCCTCATTTTGGATTGGAAGAGAGTCCACAAAGCACACTTCTCGCCTATATGTTGACAGGTGCTCCATCTGTGACCAAGGAAGATACGTGCAATGCATCTTCAGCTGCTTCCAGCACTCCTTTTCTGCAGCGGCTGCAGGGTTCACTAGCACCTAGGAAGTACAGTAATACCTTGGATTGCAAGTAACTTGGTTTGAGAGTGTTTTGCAAGACAAGGAAATTTTTAAATATTTATTTAATTTTTTTTTACTTGATATACAAGCGACGTCTTGCAATACAAGTACTGTAGTACAGCTTAAATTAAAAATCTCTGTACTAATTTTTTTGGGGGGGATTTCGTTTTGATATAAGAGTGTTTTGGATTACAAGCACGTTTCCGGAACGAATTATGCTCTCAGTCCAAGGCATGACTGTACTGCTTTTCACCCCCAGATTTTGCAATGACTTTCACCGTTACATCCATTTTGTCAGTTCTAGTTCAGCCCCCCATGTATCAGACCATGTACCTGCACGGACAATAATGCCACAGATATCTCTTCCACTAACTGACTCCCCATCTGAACAATTAACCAGTTGGAACATTGTTTATATGCTTTTTCCTAAGATCTTGCCAGGCTTTACTATTGTTTACCTAGTCTTTGCTGACTCCAAGGAGATTTGGCTGTCCCCCATTTTCTATTTTTGGAGAGCATCTATATTCTCAGTGGCCAAGAGGCAGGGTCTTTTAGACACAATTTCTTCTGGTCTCTGGGAATGTTGCGGTAAAGTTGGGGGGGACCCCTCTTTTGGTTATTTGAAAACAGCTTGTGAGGCAGCATTCTTCTTCTTGATCCACAGAGAATGAAGAGTCTCACCAAAATATAAGTGTAGACGGTGAACTGGATCTGCCTAGGAAACCTACTTTGGGGGTCTTTCCTCCTCCATGTTTTCTCTGCCTGTGTGCATGAGTTACAAGTTCTTCTCCTTTTGCCCTCAAATCTCTCCTCTCTCCATTCTGTACCCTTTCTACACCGCAAGAACCGTGGTTCAGTCTGGTACCCATATCACCTTATAGCTTCTCATTTGCAGAATAGTCATCTTAAGAACTCTAAACTGGATCATTCCCTTGTCTGTCTTCTTTTCTCCCCTTAGTCTTTCCTATATCTACACACACACACATGCTAGAAAAAGCATACACTGCACGTGTTGTACTTGCTTTGTCTGTACTTGCTAGCAGTATTAGCATCTATGGTAGTCTTGAGCTATTCTTAATCCAAGAGATGCTTGCTCTTATTTAACTGCTTTTAAAATAAACTGCTTAACTTTCCTTACATTTGAATTCTTAAGAATTGGCCAATTCTTTTGAAATCTTTGTCTCTGTCTTCCTGGTTACTCTAATAAGTTCAAGTGGCTGGCAGTGGCCTAGAGTTTAAAAATCCCTTGCATGTGTTTAGGGTGCATGTATGAAGTCAGATGTGTGTGTTAGCCCATACATGTGTTAACTCTGCTTCGAAGCTAGGTATAGTTAACATGAACATCAGTCCAGCGTAGATAATGCATGATACCTAAATGTTTGTCCTACACTTCCAAGTGTTAAAAGTGCTGTACGTGCATTATCTAGCTGTAACCCTTACAAAAGTCCTGCAAAGATAAGTCAGTATTATTAGCCCCCATATTGTAGATGGGGAGACTGAGGCTGAGAGAGAGAGTGGCTTGCCTAAGGCCACCTAGTGAGTTCATAGCAGAGGTAAGATTATAACATGAGACCTCCTGATTCATAGGGGGAGTTTCACATGCCAGTGGGGAGAAGGGAGGGGGAGACTGCCTGAGCTCAGCACATGGAGAGCTCCTAGTCATGATGATTAGGAGATTACTAGGAATGTTACATATGCAGTAATGCTGGACTTGATATACCTTTGCTCTTTGATTGAGCAAGGCAAATAATCAACCTTTGCTCTCAACCTTTCTGTTTCCCACTGTATTAGAGTGGCAGAAAAGGAATAAAAGGGGGAGATGTAACCAAATATAAAGGAACTTGAGGGGGACAGACAACAGTTACAAGAACATGTAGAAATCCAAGATAAAAATATTTGAAATGAGGAATAAATGACAAGTTACCGAGATATGTAATTGGCATATTTATAATGCTCCTTTCTTGATCTAAAACACACCAGTTTTTGGAGAAACCTGATTCTACTGAATTATGCCTGCCAAGCACAACTCAGCTCAAAGCTAGCCTGTGGAAATCAAAAGTCTTCAGCAACACTCACCTAACTCCTGCTGGATTGTGAACGTACGGTCTTGGCAGGTCTGAAATATGTTACTTACCCCACTTGAACCAGGTGCCGAGCAACGTCGTGAGGGATAGCAGCTCATCGAAACAAAGACGGGCAAGCCCAATTATAGGGGGCAAGAAGCCCTCCTTCTTCCTGTTCCACCCCCCGCCCCCTGATGAAACAACTATCACCAATTAGCCAAGAAAGTAATTGTTTCGTATATAAAAGGTAATAAGTGGGTGCTGGAGTGTGGTAACCATGTGCATGAGTTGATTACTGTGGCAATCTTACACTTGATACCTTATGCATTTCATGTCGAAAAAGTCCAACCGTTCTGTGGTCACAAGAAGAAACGGCTGTTCCCCCAGGACGGTACTTTTCAGACTTGAGCAACAAGCAACCGAGCCTTAGGACAGATTAACTGACAACTGCTCTTTTTTTGTACCTCATCCAAGGAAGAACCACACTTTAGCAGATGCATTTGGCTTAGCCACACTATGTGCTAGAAGGCCCTGGTGGTTCCATAGGAAAAGTGTGTGAATGAATGCCTACCTGGGCTAAAGTTTATAACCTAGACTTGGCATCTTTTAAGACATTTTTTCTCTCTGAGGTGAGGACAAGACACGCATTTTCAGGAGCTTGGTACATTTATTTATTTATTTATTTCTTATATTTATTAATCGCCCATCTGGCCAGTCACCCAGAGCTCCCCAGAAAACTAGGGAGTGGACTGGGCTCTGCGGGGCTGGAGTGGGCACTCAGGAGCAGCCCTGTCAATAGCTTGCCATGTCTCACAGCCACAGGAGCTTTGACAGGAATTCCCCCAGGGAATTCAGGAATCCATTGGATTCCATATGTCTCTGGGGGCGGACCACCTTAATGGATCCTCCACCCCTGCAATGGGAGACTGATGTCATGAGACCAATCTTCACCTGCTAATGGTCTGACCATGACTATCCTTACACTCATTTACCATTCTCTGAGCTTTTCTACACAAGGCATTTATCGTGCGCTCGTGATTGCCTACTCACAGTTGCTTATGGGTTCTTTAGACCAGTGTTCTCCAACCTTGGGTCCTCAGATGTTTTTGGCCTACAACAGCCTCCCTGACTGAACTGGCTGGGGGACTTCACTATCCATGCCAAGGCGGCTTTGACTGGGACTTCATGGCCACTATGACAACAATGGGGTTGTTTCAAATTGTCATCAGGCTGACATGTAGGGCCGGGCACACCCTCGATTTAGGATATAAACTGATGATCCGGATATTGGGGAAGTAGAAGTTACCCCATAGTCATGGTCAGACCACTAGCAGGTGAAGATTGGTCTCATGACATCAGTCTCCCATTGCAGGGGTGGAGGATCAATTAAGGTGGTCTGCCCCCAGAGACATATGGAATCCAATGGATTCCTGAATTCCCTGGGGGAATTCCTGTCAAAGCTCCTGTGGCTGTGAGACATGGCAAGCTATTGACAGGGCTGCTCCTGAGTGCCCACTCCAGCCCCGCAGAGCCCAGTCCACTCCCTAGTTTTCTGGGGAGCTCCAGGTGATGAAACAGGACAGAAGATGGCTAGAACAGAGGTGGCGTGAGACTCATCACGACCTCAACAGACATGGGTAAGAGTGCATAATCGAGCCAACTGCGTGGTAGTGAAGACAGCAAAGAAGGCTTACTTTGCTGCCTCCATTGCATCCTCACGTAGCTATCCAGTGGAGCTTTTCTGGGTGGTCTGGAGTTTGTTGTTGTCATCTAACCTGGTAAATCCTATGTTAGAAACCTCGGAAGCCTGCTGTAATAAACTTGCAGGCACTTTGAGGATAACTTCACTCGGCTTCATGCCGACTTGAACATTGCTTTTAGTACAGTATTCTGGCGAGGTGTCCAATGCACCATCTGGTCTAGTTGTATGGGATGGGTTCCAGTTTTTGAGGGCTGAGGATACATACAAGAGACTTGTAGCTGTTGGGTCTACAACATGTGCACTTGACCTTTGTTCATCCTTGCTTATTCGAGCCAGTCGGGGGTGGGGTGGGGTTGGCCGGATGAATCCAGGGAGTGGCTAATGCATCTCTGTGTGCCACCTTGAAAGAGGCGGTGATGCATCACCCCTATAAAAGCCTTCCCTGGACCCAGTGGTTTACACCAGCTACTGCCCAGTCACTAAAATCCCCCTTTTGAGGCAGATGTTGAGAAGGTGGTGGGTGGGTGTGCAGTTGTAGACATTCTTGGCAGATACAGATAACTTTGAACCATTTCCATCTGGGTCCAGGCTGGGTTTGGGGACAGAATCAGTTTTAGTCACCCCGATGGATGATCTTGTGTGGGAGAGAGGCAGGGGGAGTGCAACTCTGTGGATCCTGCTTGCTCTCTCAGTGGCCTTTGATACCGTTGACCACAGTATTCTTTTGGATTGTCCCCGTGAACTGGGAGCTGGGGACACTGTTTTACAGCGGTTCTACTCCTGAGGCTCACTGAGGGGGAGGGGCCCATTGAAGGTGTCTTGAACAGAGCCCTCCAAAACCTGGAGCTGGCACAGCTCCGGGGCTATTGCCTCTCCTTAAATGATTCCCCTGAGATTTCTATTATCCGCCAGTGTCTGTGCCTGTATGTGGCAGGGAGGCAGGTACCTGTATTGGATGCAGGATTGGATCTGTACCTGATGGAATCATTTTGGAGCTCAGTCTACAAAATGTTCAGTGAGTTCAGTGAAATTATTGAAAGCTGAGTTCACGGCTCACATTTCAAAGAGGTCAGCTTTCTCCAGATGGTACTTCTTGGTATGAATTAATGTAACGCTGAAGAGGCTTTTAAGATCTAGAGGTGTGAAAATCTGGTATAGGCTCCTTAGAATAGCTGTGGAATCTAAGAAATTAACCATGGTCAAAACCATGTTGGACGTATTTGAACATAATACCCTCCTTTGCTTTCTCTTCTGATGCCCGTGTTGTGACCAGTGTGATTGTCATGAGAGCGCCCTGCCTCCTGTCTCCTGCCTCTCTGATTCGTAATTCTAAGCAATGAGATTTTATACTGTAAAAAGATACAAGTGTGACGGTCTTGCTGCAGGTTACACGGTAGTTGTGTTACAAACAATGACTATCAGAGAGTCAAGTTTCTTAATCTAAAACCAACCAGCTTCTTAATCTAAGGTTGCAAGTTAGCGAATTTGAACCGAACTGTTAGGAAATTGTTAGCACCCTCCCGTTCAGACTAGATGTGCTGTCAAAGCCCTGACTTCACGGCAGATCCTTTCCTTAAGAAGTCTCTTGGGCAGCAAAATACTTGGATCGCTGTCCCACTCTATGCTGCTCCTCCTCCCTCCCCATTTGATATCCAACCCTGGGATCTCTAATGCCTAGTAGTCCCACCTCCTTCTTGTCTTAGCTCTGGCTTGGAATTCCCATGGTTTCAGAATGGCTTGTTGGACTATCAGTAGCATGCCTGCCTACTCTCCAGCTGCTGTGGCCTTGAGGCCTCAGCCAGCTCTTCCCCCTCCGAGTCAGAATCAAATCCCACGTCTTCTTGAGGTGCCCCTCCTTACAATAATCTGGAAGAAATTTTCTCTGCAGATATTGTGTGTGTGTGTGTTTCTTTCTTCCCTTCCTCTGCACCATCAGCATTGCCGCATCTAGAAGGATGTTGTATACAGTCATGCCTTGGATTGAGAGCATACTAATTCGTTCCGGAAACAACTTGCTTGTAATCCAAAACACTCTTATATGAAAATGAAATTCCCCCCCAAAAAAAAATTGTACAGAGATTTTTTAATTTAAGCTGTACTACAGTACTTGTATTGCAAGACATCGCTTGTATATCAAGTCAAAAAAATTTAGATAAATACCGTATTTAAAAATTTGCTTGTCTTGCAAAACACTCTCAAACCAAGTTACTTGCAATCCAAGGTATTACTGTATTTTGGAACTCTGTGTCCCATAAAAATTATATCTTTGGATGAGATTGTGGATGGCTTGCAGAATGCTCTGAGCTTGATGGTTTGCTGTATTTGAGGCGGGGATGGAAGAGAGTTCCCCAGGTCAACTAGACCCTTCCCTTACCATGCCACCCTGCATCACCCTGCATCACATGGCATGGCTCATCTGTTTCTGCCATCAGGAATGGGTTGTTCCACAGGTACCTTCCTGCAATACACATATTCTCCGATCATGGCTTATTGTGACAGCCGAAGATGGCGTAGCACTATGTCCACTATTGCCTGGGGAGTTATACCCAGAAGGTTTATATCCAAGCCATCTAGCCACTGATGCTATGAATGTTTCCCCCCAAATAATATCAGGTTCTGGACTGTATCCATATTCTAAAATATATTTTAAGAGATATAGCGGATTCGTAAAATAGGCTGGTTTTACTCAAAGGATCAACTACATGTTACTTTAAAGATGTAGCAGTAAGTGCAGGCGGACCCGATACAGATCCTAGCATGGGAGGTAGAGGGCTTTGATCCTTTGCCCCCAGCTGTCATCCTGATCCAGATCAGGTCACTCACGCTTACCTTTGAGTAAGGAAAAAAAACAATGTAACTACTAGTTATGTCTTTAACATGTAGGGCCAAACTACACATTATACTGATTGCAGAGTATGTAGCTGAGCCAGATAGATTTATTTAACCTAGTGTAACTGTGTGCAGTCTCAGTTTGGATCAGGATCAACATGCTCCAGGAGGGTTTGGAGTCACTGGAGTCAATGGAAGCTTTTTTTCTTTTTCTTTTTCAACCCCCCCCCCCCCCGGCTGTGTGTGGAATTTTGCAAAACCGAAATTAAAAGAAAATGGGTGTGGGGCAGAGCCCAAACCCTTCTCTCCAGGAGTGCCGCCATGGTCCTGATCTGAATTGGGGCTGTGTACACTTACAGGACAGCAGAGCAAGAGCAGAGGTCCACTATGCGTGCTTTAAAGAACATTTAGTTTGGCAGCTGGATTACAGCTGAAAGGAGAAAAATTGTCAGCATCATTAGAAAGAAAAATACAGCACCCAGCATTTCAATAATGATTCAGAAGCTTTAATGCACCACCTAGTTTCATAAAGACAATACAGGCAGAGGGGAATGAGATAAATTTCTACATTCTAAACTAAAGAGTAATAGCAAAGGTTAACAATGTAGCTATGGAGTGAGACTATCTTTAAACCTGTTATTGTAGGAAAACATTGTGTTGTGTGAGAGCATTGGGATTTACAGAAGTCATGTGCAAGCAGCGATAACTAATCTATTTTGTCTCATCTCTTCTAAGAGAAGCAGCAAGAAATCAGGGGGAAAGCAGGAAATGTTTAAATCAAGAGCTATGCCGATATCTTTTCTCTTTGAAAGTTTCCGTTGACAGAGGTTCTGGGTTCCAGTCCTTGTTTCATTCTAATCATCTGAAGGGAAAGAACAAGAAAACCATTTTATTTGAAAGGGACTTGGTGGAATTCCATTGGCCGTGTGTGTGTGTGTGTGTGTAGGTCGTCCTTGCTCTGTGTGGCTTCCTGACTAGGTTGCTCAATATGGCCTGGTTTGCACAATCACGGTAGGGTATATAAGCTGTGGTGGCTTATTTCCCCCGCCGCACATGCCAGGGGGATTTGCGTAATTACTCTTGCCAGCATGGCTTGCCTGTCACGTGAACCCGGTATGTTGCCGTGCTTACGAGCCACCCTCATCAGGTTCGCATCACACAGCAAGCTTCACTGGCGAGTGTAATTATGTAAATCCACCCGGCATGCGCAGTTGTGGAAACAAGCCACTGTGGTTTATTTTCCTCAGTGACAGGGTTCGCATGATCAGTGAGGAAAAGAAGCCACCGTGGCTTCTTTTCCCCTCCTTGTGCATGCCAGTTGTGGGCCGCACAATTTGCATAATCACCTTCATGTTGCGCAGCTTCCTGTGTCGTCTGAAGCCAGTGATGTGCGCGGCAGGGGATGGCTTCAAAGCCACCCCAGAACAAGCCATGGGTTTGGACGACACGGGAAGCTGCGCCACGCAAGGGTAATTATGCAAATCACGTGGCCGGGGGGGGGTGGAAGAAGCCACGGTGGCTTCTTTTCTCTGCTGATCGTGCGAACCCATCCACTGTGATCGTGTGAAGCAGGCCAATTGCTTTTATGTTCTATCTCGTCGCATCGCTGATTTTTCCTCTCCCATTCAATCTCCATGCCCTCGCTCTTTCCCTCCATCTTTGTGTTCTTTCCTTCCAGTTCTTGCACACATTTTAAAACTCTCATATACATTCTAAGAATTAGCAGACTTGTTTTTGTTACACTGCACCTCACTAGCGGAATAAATAGACACACAAGTTTATTCGCACACTTCAGGGCATAAAGTTGCCATTGCCACCTTTTTTCTTGAAGGAGAAACAGACTGTTGGAAATTGTAATTAATGTACAACTGATGTCATTATTCAGAAATGTTGGTATCCTTCTAATGAGAACTAATGTCCTTATTCACACACATTGGTATCCTGCTTACTAGCTAGTTTTCTTTTGCAAAAAAATATTTCATCATAGCAAAAAGGGAAGGAGTAGAAATCCAATGTTTCAAAGTGAATAAAAAATTGGCACAAATGCATTACTCACCTACGATAGAAACACCATTTGGCATTAGCGATTCTGCCGCTAAAACAACACCCTCTCCTTTGACATGTCCGTTTTGATATCCCTGGATGTCCACAATCTCTTCTCCTGTTTGGAGGTACATTACAGGAACCTTTTGGTCCTATTCAGTGAAAAAAACAAAACAACCCCACCTTCAGAATTCAGAACTCATCGTGAAAATTGGTTCCATTTGTTTTCGTTTTGTTTGTTTGTTATATTTATATCCTGCATTTTCCTCCAAGGAGCACAAAGTGCCATACATGATCATCCTCCTCTTATCCTGTGAGGTAGGTTAGGCTGAGAGTCTGGGACTGGATCAAAGTCACCCAGTGAGCCTCCTGGCCGAGTGGGGACTAGAACCAGGATCTCCCCAGTCCCAGTCCAACACTCTCACCACTACACCAAACTGGCAGTGTTCAGCTTAATACTAGCTAAGAAGATGACCTTGGGTCAGTCATTTTCTCTCAGCCTAACCTACCTCACAGAGTTTTTGTGACAATATATGGGATAACCGCATGGATACATCTTGGAAGTATGTCTGGTTACAAATGTAATAAATTAATTTAAACAATTGGAACATAAAGGCCCACTTTCTGGAAGAGCCCTGTGATTCTGAACTGTCAATCTTAAGAAACCTTCAACTGCTTTGAAACATTTCCCAGAATCAGTGCAAAACAGGAACCCTGAGCAAAATGAGTCAATTGGAATGGAATGGATCGTGCCAGGATCAGCAATAAGCAGCACAATATATACAATCTCTCTTTGGTCACATCTGCAAGCCCCCTTTATACATTACTTGCATGAAGGGGCAAAGCATGTTGAAAGGGGCTGCAGAGTAGTGCCTTTAGCCCCATCCCCAATTATATGTGGCAGCCTCCCATCCCCATCATCCACTTGTTCATGTAGACATCAGAGGCAAGGAGTCCTTGATGTGTAGACTGACTTTAATGCATGCATGCTTCCTTGTATCCTGGAACTTTGCCTGATCAGGCCTCAGGGACCCAGGGGATCCGCCAAGCAGGATGGTCTATGCACAAAACTTCCCACCTCAGACATCCATGTGAGCGTGTGGGTGGCGACGCGTGTCCAAGAACAGCCATGCAACATAGGGGGTGGGGCTAAAGGGGCACATTTTCAAAATGCTTTGCCCCTTCGCATGAGTAACACATGAAGGGCATGATTGAAATCAAGACTCAGCAACTAGATTGGCCAGTGGGCCAAACATTGAGTTGACAGGCTCTCTCCCAGTGCTAGCAAGAGGCCAATGTTCTGTGGCTACCCCAATTTCTTTGTGTGTTCTGTGAAGCATGGGAGGTTCAGTCCTGTCATTACTGAATATATGGTATCTTTTGTCCCTGAATGTCAGAGCAATAGGATTCGGGGCACAGCTGTAGGATACAAGACTTTAAAACTATATGAATGATTAAAACTGCTGGCTTACTTGGTCGTCGTGGTGGTCGTGGTGGTCTTATCCTGCCATCTGCCAGACTGCTCAGTCCTACAATCAGGACAATGGTCATGAGCCAGAACCATTTGCAGTTCATTTCTAGTTGTTGTAATCTTCACCTAATCGTCAGATATGTTGAAGAATTCCAGACCAATGGTGTCTCTGTAGAACTGTGATTGGTTTCCTGTGAAGAAAGGCTCAGGAAATTAGGACTTGTTGCCAAGTGCTCAAATCCCAATATAGAGTTGGAACTGGACTGGGAGGAAAGGGATCCATTTTCTCTGCAGAGAAAAAGGGCCAGGCAGCACCCTGCTGCAGTCCAGCAGTTGCAGCTTAGCATATCTTCTTGAGGACTGTGTGCATGATAACCTTTATGTCACCCCTGGCTATGGACCTAACAACTAATCGTAGGTTAACCCAAAGTGTCCGGCTTTGCACGTCTCATAGCAACCTACGATCGGGCTGATCAGAGGCTGCATATTCAAGCCAGAAGTGTCTCACAATGTGTTGCACTCAACCCAGCAAATCATAGATTAATTAACTGTAGGTTAATTAACCCATGATTTGCGGCCATTACAGGCAAACCAAGTCTAAGTCTTTGTTTCTCTCCCTGACGTAATCACTGACGATCCCATCTTCCTCCCTCCAAAACACGTGTTAAAAGTTGTAACATGCTTCGGGTGCCCACAAGGGATAGGTTGTGAGGCAGCAGCGGCTTCTTGGTACTCCCCGAGAATGAAGACTCTCACCACAATATGAATGTACACATGCATATAAATGTACACATACATTCATGAACTGGATCTGCCTAGAAAACCACTTCCTCTTCCATGTTTCCTGCCTGACTGTGTGACTTATCTTTACTCCCACACGTATGAATTCCTCTCCCTTTGCCCAGAAATCTCTCCCTTCCTCACTCCATTGTGTACCCTTTTTACACCCCATGGTTCAGCCCACTGCCACTATCACCTTAGAGCTTCTCATTTGCAAGATCACTTACTTAAGATCCCTAAATTGGATCATAACCTTGTCTAGGTCCCTCTTCTCTCTCCCATATTTGGATGCTACACACACCCACACCCACACACCCTCTTGCTAGAAAAAGCATACACAGCACATGTTGTATTTTATAGTCACTGTTTTGCCTGTACTTGCTAGGACCACTAATGTCTATGGTAGTCTTGAGCAATTGTTAACCCAATCAATTCTGGTTTTTCTTTAAGCACCTTTAACATAAACAGCTTAACTTTTCTTAGTTTGAATTCTTAATAAATGGCATATTATTTTGCATTCCTCATCTCTGTCTTCCTAATTATGCTAATTCCTGGGTGCCCATGTTCAAGTAGCATGCAGTGCCCTAGAGTGAAAAGATCCCTTACATGTGTTTAGGATCCATGGATGAATCCACTTGTATGTTAGTTGTATGTTACATGTCTTAACAGCCTTTTTGGTTTAGAAAACAAGATGATAGTGTGGGAAATGCGGTAAGAATTTATAAAGTTATGACTGATATGGAGGAAAAATGAAGAATCATCTTTATGCCTTCCTAACACAAACAAATTCCCTTCTCTTTTCTGCTTGGAGCTAATAATAATGTTGCATCTTCACTACTATTAACCATGGTGAACTCAGATCAGAGTTTGCACACACACTTTAACCATCATTGCAAGCTCTGATTTGAAGTTAGCTGTAGTAAGCATTAGCATCAGTCCAGAATAAATAAGACTTAATACATAGTATTTGCATTACAATTTCACGTGCCCAAAGTGCTTCATATGCATTTATCTCTCCAAGTGTTCCTGCCCAATTGTCTTCAGAGACTCTTCTATGGGTGCCACTGCTACCACTCACAATAGTGCAAAGGGTGGCTACCAGGGAAATAGCCTTCTCTGAAGTGGCCCCCTGTCCGTGGAATGCCCTTCCCAGGAAAATCTGCCTGGAATCTTCGTTGTATACTTTTAGATGCCAGATTAAGACCTACCTCTTCCAACAGGCATTTAATCTGTTGTTCTGATCTTTAAGTTTACTGCTGGCTCTTTAATATTTTTAATGTTTTAATAGTTTAATATTTTCATTGTTGTATATATTGTTTTTTATTGTATTTTATTGTTGTTTTTTGGCTTTTATGTCTGTAAACCACCCCAAGGGCATTTGCCAGTTGCACGGTATATAAATTTAATTAATCAATCAATAATCTAGCTGTAACCCTTACAACAGACCTGTAAAGGAAAGTCAATATTATATCTTTGGTTTGATCCAATAAGGCAAATAATCAGCTTTTGCTCTCAACTTTTTTGCTTCCCACTGCATCAGAGTGGCAAGAAAGGAATGAAATGAGATATAGCCATATATTAAGGAACCTGAGTGACAACAGTTATGAAAACATGCTGAAATCCAAGATAAAAGTATTTGAAATGTAGAATAAATGACAAGACACCAATATGACCTAAAAATGCATCAGAAACAGTTGCAATCATTTAAATAAAAGTGTTAGAGATGCATATATATCCTTGCCCGCTTGCCATATTTATAATGCTCCTTTTGTGATCTAAGACACACCAGTTTTGGATAAACCTGATTCTACTGGATCATGTCTGCCAGGCACAACTCAGCTCAAAGCTAGCCCATGGAAATCAACAGTCTTCAACAACACTCACCTAACTTTTTGTTGGATGGTGGACTTATTGTCTTAGCAGATCAGAAAGATGTGACTTCCTGCACTTGAACCCGGTGTCAAGCAATTTAATGAGGGATAGCAGCCGAATTATAGGGAGCAAGGAGCCCTCCTTCCTGTTTCAGCCTCCACCCCCATGGTGAAACGGCAGTGACTAATTGGCCTATAAAGTAATTGTTTTTCACCCAAAAGGTGATAACTGGGTGCTGGACCAGGAAAACAATGTATATATGCAAATGGACTACTGTGGAAACTTTTCAGTTGTTATCTTACTCACGCTTGCATGTCCTGAATGTTCTGTGGTCACAAAAAAAACACTGCTCCCCTGCATTGTGTTTTTTTCCCCCCATCCTTGAGCAACAAGCAACTGAGTCTTAGGACACATCAACTGGCAACCACTCTCTTCAACTGCAAAAATTCCACATGCAAGGAAAAACCAAACGTTGGCAAATGTGGCTTTGCTATCCCACATGTACTATGTGCTAGTTTTAAGAGGCACTAGCTTCATAAGATCAATATTTTAATTCCTAATTGAAAAGGCCTTTGATGGCTTAGGGTAGATTTTATATTCTAGACTTGTCCTCTTTCTCTGAGGACCAGGAACAGGTTTTCAGGAGTTCGGTACATTCAGTTCACATTCTCTGAAAGACATTTGCCACTTCATAATCCATCCATCCACTTTGATATATCACTGAATATTTATTTCTGTCTGTTCCACCTTTCAAGCTACCTTTCTGGTAATGACTTGGTTTCACAGATCATATGGTCCAGGGCTGCTTCCAGATTGAGGGTCTCTGGGGCTAACACTCAAAAGGCATTGACTGGGTTCGAACACAGCACACTAAGCCATGGTGACTTAGAAGCCACTGTGGCTTACCGTGTAGTGTGAACCCAGCACGCTTCCCGTGGGGTGGCTTTGACGCCAATGTGGGTGGGCTTCAAAGCCACCCTGGGAAGCCATGGTGTGTAGTAGGGTTTTGTAGCCACTGCTGGGCTTGCCGTTTCATCCGAACAGAGATGACACAAACAGCCCAGCGGTAGCCAAAACTGCTACAGAGCCGCTTGGCCAGAGTGGCAAAAAAAGGCTTGCCGCTCTGGCCAAGCAGCTCTAGACAAGCACTGATGACAGCTGCCCAGAGTGCCCAAGCGGCAGTTTGGGCGGCTGTCATCGGCTTCCCTGCCCTGCGCTCCTGCCGATGCTGGGAGTGCGGGCTTGCCAGCAAGCAATCCCACTCTCCTGGCATCGGCAGGATCACAGGGCTCGCCAGCCGGAATGGGGAGGGGCTGCTCCTGCTTGTCATCGCCGCATGTGTGGCAATCACGAGCAGGAGCGCGCCCCCACCCCACACTCCAGCTGGCAGAATGTGTCCCCCTCGCTCAGTGCAGCGGCTGGTGAGCGGACACTGTGCCAAGCAAGGGGAAGGGATGGGCCGCTTTCTGCTGGGTCTCCTCTGGAGGAGGACGCCCATTAGAACACGGCTCGGATCTTGGCAGAGAGGGCCCACTGCTGCACACTACTCATAAGTAGGCTGAAGTGATGGGTGCTCCCCCATCCCCCACTGTCAAGCGGCGGCAGGGAGAGGGGACACCTTGGTGCTCCCGCAGGGTCTGCTAGAATACCCACTGGAGGACCGAGGGGTGAGGAGGAGGAACCCTATCCCCGATGTGCCCAGTCGTCTGTTGGGGGTATTAGTGCATCATATGAACCTTCCCATTGGGTAGCTGCTCTGTCTCCCCCCCACCCCCCCACCCCCAAACAGATATTTTCTGGTAAGAAAAACAGATGGAAGAAGCAGTGGGAAAATGCAGGAGGGCGACAAATGAAAGACACTGGCATCTGGATGTCCCATAAAATTCCATGAATGAGGCAGGGTGATTGCACAGTAAAAGCCTCATCTGGAAGCACCCTTAGTGTACTCTGTCATAGAGATGGTGGTGATGATGGGATGGAGAGGTGGTAGCGACTGGTCATTTATGACCAGAAAGCTATAGGGAGCCACTGCATACTCTAGAACAGTGTTCTCCAACCTTGGGTCCCCAGATGTTTTTGGCCTACAACTCTCCAAGGTTGGAGAACACTGCTCTAGAACAGCCTTTCTCAACCTGGTGCCCTCCACACGTGCTTGATCACAATTCTCATCACCCACAGCCAGTATGGCTAATGTCTATGGTTGCTGGGGATGATGGGAGTTGGACTTCAGCAAAGCTTTCGACAAAGAGCCTCATGATATCCTGATTAGCAAGCTAGCTAAAAGTGGGCTGGACGGAACAACTATCAGGTGGATCCACAATTGGCTACAGAATCGGACTCAAAGAGTGCTTATCAATGGTTCCTTCTCAAACTGGGGAGAGGTAACGAGTGGGGTACCACAGGGCTCGGTCCTGGGCCCAGTGCTCTTCAACATTTTTTATTAATGACTTGGATGAGGAGGTGCAGGGAATGCTCATCAAATTTGCAGACGACACAAAGTTGGGTGGAACAGCTAATACTCTGGAAGACAGAAACAAAATTCAAAGTGACCTCGATAGGCTGGAGCGCTGGGCCGAAAACAACAGAATGAAATTTAATAGGGATAAATGCCAAGTGCTGCACCTAGGGAGAGGAAACCAAATGCAGAGTTACAGAATGGGGGACACTTGGCTCAACAATACTACAAGAGAGAAGGATCTTGGAATTGTGGTAGATCACAAACTGAATATGAGCCAGCAATGCGATGTGGCTGCAAAGAAGGAAAACGCTATTTGGGCTGCATTAATAGAAGTATAGCTTCCAAATCACGGGAAGTGATAATTCCCCTTTACTCGGCACTGGTTAGGCCTCATCTTGAGTACTGCGTCCAGTTCTGGGCACCTCACTTTAAGAAGGACATAGACAAACTGGAGAGGGTTCAGAGGAGGGCAACAAGGATGATAAAGGGACTGGAAACAAGGCCCTACGAGGAGAGACGGAAAGAACTGGGCATGTTTAGCCTTCAGAAGAGGAGACTGAGGGGAGATATGATTGCACTCTTCCAGTACTTGAAGGGTTGTCACACAGAGGAGGGCCAGGATCTCTTCTCGATCATCCCAGTTTGCAGGACACGGAATAATGGGCTCAAGTTACAGGAACCCAGATTCCACCTAAACATCAGGAAAAATTTCCTGACGGTTAGAGCAATAAGACAATGGAACCAATTACCTAGGGAGGTGGTGGGCTCTCCAACTCTGGAGGCATTCAAGGACCGCCATCTGTCAGGGATGCTTTGACCTGGATTCCTGCATCGAGCAGGGGGTTGGACTCGATGGCGTTGTAGGCCCCTTACAACTCTTCTTTTCTATGAGTCTATGATTCATCTGGCGGAAGGCTGCTCTAGAACATTGGGGTCAAGTTCTTGGAGGGGGAAATAATATCAGTGAAATCTGTTTCAAATCAGTTTGAAACTGGTTAAAAGCTGCTTTTTCAATGTATCCCTTTGTCAAGGTTCCGCTACTACAGGGACCCCTTGATCTGCCTTTGGAAGATCTCTGCCTCTTCTCAAAGCCCCTCCCGTTCCAGGAGATCAAATCCTTTGCCTGCTTCCAGTAGCATGGGTGTAGGCTTTAGACGTGGTGAATAAGTCACTCCAAACTCTCAGGGTACACAACAACACTTTACTTATTATATTAGGGTAATTACTTAATAGAGTGGTTATAATTCAAAAGCAAGTATGAAAAAAACAAACAAACAAACAAACAATCCAAGGTTCTCTAGCTTAACTTCAGACTACCTCCCTCCTCAGCAGTCAGCCTCTCTCTCTGCAGTCAGGCTCTCGCTCTCTCTCTCTCTCTCTCTCTCTCTCTCTCTCTGCTTCTACTGCTAGCTGACCACACCCCACACATATATAGCCTTCCCAGGAATGGAAGGTTATAATCATGTGACTTTGAACAGGAGATCTAATTCTTAACTTCTATTTGGTAAACTAAAACTCTCAAACTCCCCCTCCCATCCTGAAGTGTTTGGGCCTTCAGGCTCCAACTAATCTAGGGAAGTGTTTGGGCCTTCAGGCTTCAGCAAACTTAAGCCTGAGTAGGCCTCAATCCATCACATCTTCCCCTCCTTCTCCTCAAGTGGAACAATTTCCCTTTTACAGAAGAGAATTGTGAAACGTTAACCTACACAAAAAGGCAACTGTTTTTTGGTTATTTCCTAGACAAAGCATCGGCTATCACATTCTCCTTCCCAGGCACATGTTCAATGTTCATTTGAAATTCCTGCAATTTCCAAGACCATCTCTGAGGCTTGGAGTTGGTATTTTGCATTGTTTGTATCCATTGTAAGGCATGATGATCAGTCCATAAAGTAAATTCTTGCCCAAAAACATAAGGCTTGAGCTTGTCCAGAGCCCACACTACTGCCAGACATTCCTTTTGGATCGTAGACAGGTTTCTCTCCCTGGGTAAGAGCTTCCTACTCAGGTAGGCTACTGGATGTTTAACAGAGTCATAGTCTTGTAACAATACTGCACCTATGCCAGTCTCAGAGGCATCAGTAGCCACAATAAAGGTTTTTTCAAAGTCAGGTGCTCTTAACACAGGCTTTGAGCTTAAAATGTCCTTTAGTCTATCAAAAGCTCTTTGACATTCATCAGTGCATACAATTTTGTCACGTTTACATTTCTTGGTTAAATCAGTCAAAGGTCCAGCAATTTCACCAAAATGGGGAACAAATCTCCTGTAATACCCAGCAAATCCCAAGAATGACCTGACCTGTTTCTTGGTTGTAGGTATGTCCCAGGTTCTGATAGCTTCAACCTTGTCCCATAAAGGTGTGATATGACCATTTCCAACCCTGTGCCCTAAGTATACTACCTCTGGCACCTTCTGCACCTGTAAAACTACTCCACTCCTCTCATAGTGTGGCTTCATCATATTTACATGTACTACCTTGGGTCTTTTTTCAGATTTTTCTTTAACCACTACATAGGTTAAATCATCCATTTTCTCTCTGACTGTGTTGCTCTTCCTGGGCTTTAAGTTGCTCCTGCTGCAGTCGAAGCCTTTCCCACTCTAACCTGGTCTCTTCTTCCTTCTGCTTTGCCACTAGCCGCAGTTCCTGTTCACGGAGCTCCCATTCTTTTGTTTGGGGTCCTGCTACACTAGGGCTAGAGGGTGCAGCTCCTTTTATTGCCGCCTGGGAGATCAGCATAACTTTCGGTTCTTCTGCTGTTTTCTCCTCCCATGGCAAATTGTCCTTTTTACGCTGCTCAATCAGGGCAGTTTTGTTCATGGAGAGATACTGGCTCATTTTACTAGCCTCACTGGGTCTCTATTCCGCAGTCCTGAAGTTAAAACATACACTGCTTTTGCCAGCTCTATTAGTAAAAAAACCCAATCGCCGTTTGGAGTGCTTAATCTCACTGTTCAGGATCGCTCCGCTGCCACCATCTGTCAAGGTTCCGCTACTGCAGGGACCCCTTAACCTTCCTTTGGGAGATCTCTGCCTCTCCTCAAAGCCCCTCCCGTTCCAGGAGATCAAATCCTTTGCCTGCTTCCAGTAGCATGGGTGTAGGCTTTAGACGTGGTGAATAAGTCACTCCAAACTCTCAGGGTACACAACAACACTTTACTTATTATATTAGGGTAATTACTTAATAGAGTGGTTATAATTCAAAAGCAAGTATGAAAAAAACAAACAAACAAACAAACAATCCAAGGTTCTCTAGCTTAACTTCAGACTACCTCCCTCCTCAGCAGTCAGCCTCTCTCTCTGCAGTCAGGCTCTCTCTCTCTCTCTCTCTCTCTCTCTCTCTGCTTCTACTGCTAGCTGACCACACCCCACACATATATAGCCTTCCCAGGAATGGAAGGTTATAATCATGTGACTTTGAACAGGAGATCTAATTCTTAACTTCTATTTGGTAAACTAAAACTCTCAAACTCCCCCTCCCTGTGAGAGCTGGACTGACCCAGGTTCAAAAGCTTCCCTAGCCAGTGACCCTCAGTCCCAGTCACGCAGGCGGAAGGAGGAGATAACAGCAGTTAATAAAGATTAAAGAGTTTATTTGTAAAACCCAATTACATGGGATTAAGGCAAGCAATGCATCTCTTACTCACTACATCATTGCAGATACAAATCCAATACCCCAGTGGTAAGACTAGATGAAGTGAAGTCCAGAACAAGAGACATGTCGAGTCGAGACGAGAGGAGAAAAGAAGAGAAGCTATCAACAAATGTGTTAGCTTTATACCACAGACCCTGCACCTATAAATAGGATATTACTCACCCCAGTTGTATAACCTATTCATCAACATGTTTACCCCAAATCTGTCCCAAGGTTGCTGAGTCATATCACCTTGAGACTATGTCTGGTGACCGGAGCCTTGTGTACTTCATCTCAAGAGACAACCTCCATGTCAGGTGATAATCCTGATGTCAGGTGGTAATCTCGTTCTGCCTATGCAAAACCTAACACCCCCCTGCTTTTGCATTTGTCGCAGAACATGGTTATTTACCTCATACAACAGCAACAGCTTTGTTGACATCTGATGCTGTTCTTTTATCTATGGACTTTGATAAAAAAAACTTTTGCAGGAATGACTTTACCTGCCAGAAATTTGAACCACCATCAAATCACTTCTGATGTATCCCTCCTTATGACAGTTTTATTTGCAGACCCAAAACGTTGTGTATTGCTATCTGCCTGCAGCATAGCAATCCTGCCTTGGTTTCCTGAAAAAACTGTATTAGGTTTTTCACATCAATCCCAGCATCATTTAAACATTTTTACAATTTAAACTATTTAAACAAATGCAATAACTATTCAAGCTTTACAATAGCATAATAGCACAATACATAATACAATGTATTCAGTTCAACTTCAGTTGAACTCTAACCTTTAGATGATTGTTTCTACAAAATCAATCAAACAAAGTATGGTTATAAAAATAACAAACTTCAGGTGTGTTCTTGTTGTTCTTACTATCACAACCACAACTGGCATTTCTGTGAATCTGTAAGCCACCTGTGCTCTGACTTGTAAAGTAGTCTGAAGTGTGATGTTCCCTCCAGATAACACTCAACTCCTTTTCAGAGCTCTCCAAGCATGTCCTGTTGGTCTAACAGTCTGCCCACTACACTGACAGCAATATCTGGCCTTGTTGCTTGTACAATGAAGCTCAACAGCCCAATGCTCCTGTGTAGCATTCAAACTGCTTTTCCATCAGCATGTGCTTGAAAATCCTCAATTATTTGGAGTCTCGCACTGAGTTAACTATCTCCAAAATTCTCAATCACATCCATGATATTTCTCTGGTTTGTTGCAGTAAGATACTGCCCTCTTGGTTCCCTCTCAACCTCTATTTACAAATAAACAGTTGATTCACCACCAAGCAGTTTCATTTCAATGAAATTCCAAACCCTGGATCAATTATATCATATTGCTTTTATCTGTCCAGAAAAAACAATAGATCATCCAACTAACAAGTACATACAGTCTATGTCCCTGTTCCTCCTGTTTAATAAACAAACATTGATCTGCCTCTCTGTGCAAATCTCAATTCAGCAATGTTTGAGTTCAAAACAGAATTCCAGCCTCCAGCTGATTCTAACTTTTCTACAGAAATGTTCTCACATACAGTTTTCCAAAGACTTCCTCTAATTTAAAATGCTTATGTTCCAATATTTCCAACTGTGAAATATTCATACATTTCTCCACATTCTTAAACATCAGTCTAACTGTTTCCAAAGCAAATTGTTGTTGCACTCATCTTATGATTATCCAGCTCCTTTTTAACTTGAGCAAAATCACAAGCAACCAATCTTGCTATTTGTCATATATAACCTTTTCCAATCTGGTTAGTTTTCATTTAAAAAATCTATCTGGTAATAATGAGTTCCATGAACTGCTGTTTGTTTCACCAGCTTCCATGTTTTGTTCTTTATCCAAAGAAATTCAACTCAGCTTACATAGCCTGAAGCTATGGTTTAGCTTCCTTAACAGACAATTTTTCACCTCTTTGAAATTTTGAAGTTTCAAATGGCTTTTCCTGCAAATTCATCCTGATATTTCACAGGTTGTTTGACTCACCTGTTCCTTACCTCATCAGTTATCAGGTTCCTGTTCCAATAAACTTGCACCAATGATGAACAATCATTTGTTTAGCCTCCTCTAAACCAAATGTGTATCAGAGTTTGTCAAATTTACCTGACTGTCTTTCAGCAAATGCTTTTCTATTCTGACTCTAAGCTTGATGCATCTCCTGCATTAACAGAATTAATTTTGAAAAATTATCTCACTTTTTCATTCAGCATTATACTAAACACTTCTAGATAATCTCACTATCCAAGTGTTATTCATGTAAAACACAATATTCTCATTTCTAGAAAAATCTCATGTAAGCTCCCTTACAGATTTCTTCTAACTTTGAGGTTTATGTACCTACATATCAGATCCAAGATCCTGAAATGTTTCTCCAGAAGATTCCTCCTTCTACACTACTTTCTATAAGGTGTACAGTTCAATACAGAACTAAAACTTCTATCATGTACATAATCAAAACATTTAAGAGCTTCTACCCAAACCTCATTAACCAAATTAGTATCACCTCTTCTGAGTGTTTGTTTACTCTTCCACACAATCCATGTGTTCAATATCACATCCTGTTAGAAATGCATCAAAACATGCACTGAATTGAACTTCCCCATATCTCAAAAGAAATGGGTAACATGGGTAATATGCTTGTTTCCCACCCAAGCACAAAACACCTTGACTTTGTTCAATACTCCAGCTTTCTATCTAACATGTACACAACCTGTACCGCATGTATTGATCAATTAACATCATGAAATAACGTGCCTCTCCTCTAAAAACCATCAGAGTATCCACAAGATCACCAAGAACAAATTTAATGAAATGAACTGGTTTTTCAGCTTGCCTTCCAGTTTACCTGTTGAAGCTAGCATCCCTTGTTTATGTGCACAAAATTCTTTTCATGTGAAAATTACAGTTTCCAAATGCTTTCCCCAACACAGTTTGCATTTTCTTTCACAGGCCTGTGAATATAAATGATCAAACATCATGTGATATGCATGCATGTACATGTCATACATATAAGCATTTAACTTTTTATAGTTGCATCAGTACAACTTTCCATTTCTTTATTTCATCATTATGATAAAAGAAATAATCCATCTCTTAGCTTTGCCATATAAACATACCTACTTATTTAGTATTTTACATTTTGCTACAGAGGAATCCAATATACTCAAGTCATATACATTCAGTACATTTCCTGACATTTCCAGAGCATATATTACACTTTCTTGATTCCAAGTTATTAAACTTTCAAGAAATACAGTTTCAAAAAACATGACTGTTAAACTCCTGACCATTTGCATAGTCCTCTTCCTGTTTATTCATGTCCAACACAGAAAGCTTTGTTTTAACAATCCACTGTTTCTGTTCACAACAAAATAATGTGCATTTTGTTATGTCCTGGGTTAAAACACAATGGTTTTCCCATCAGCAGCACCCCTGCTGATTTCAAGCTCCTTTCTTCTGTGATCCCACATGAAGAAAATGAAGAACAGCTTCCCATTTTAAGCACAGCTTTCTCTGTTCAAAACTGCCGCGCTGTTTTTCTCCTGCTGTTTTAAAACCACGCCTCCGCTGGTTTGATACAGCCTCCCGTGTAGTATCAAGTTTCCCAAGATACGTTCCTGTCACACGTAACTTTGCTTTGCTGCGACACACGCTCCAGATGCTTTGCCCACGTCAGACGTAATCCACGTCATTTGTAATCCAAGCCACTTGTTGATACAATGCAAAAGATAGCTGATCCGCTGCTGAGCGAAGAAGCAAACTGTAAAAGAAATATGATCCTCCTGCTGTAGCCTTGACTCAAATGAGTAGACACAGAGCCTCCTGGAGATATTTCCTTGCCCGATACAGCTCCTTGACAATCACTCCAGCAAGCTGTGGAAAACGAAAGCCTTGTGTCCAGCGTTGTTCACTTTTCAGCCTAGTAGCTGCCCGAACCGGCACCTCCGTTCCAGCTTCTTTTCACAGTCTGTAGCCTTGGATTTGCCAAGCCTGGCACCTCCGTTCCAGCTGCTTCCAAAACGAAAAATCCTTCGTCTCTCTGTCCTGCATTCTTCAGTTGTGCTGCATTCCAAGCCGCTGTTATCAGCACCCAGCTCTAGCAACATTCATCGCCTTCCCGGTTATTTACAAACCGTTCTTACAAATAGTAAACAAATCCTTTAACTCTATAACTGCCGAATTTCTCCGTACTGTGTCTCTGTGGCTTATCTGCCCATCTGAGATAACAATCTTATCTCTGCTGATTATCTGGGCCCATAACCAGATGTGAGAGCTGGACTGACCCGGGTTCAAAAGCTTCCCTAGCCAGTGACCCTCAGTCCCAGTCACGCAGGCGGAAGGAGGAGATAACAGCAGTTAATAAAGATTAAAGAGTTTATTTGTAAGACCCAATTACATGGGATTAAGGCAAGCAATGCATCTCTTACTCACTACATCATTGCAGATACAAATCCAATACCCCAGTGGTAAGGCTAGATGAAGTGAAGTCCAGAACAAGAGACATGTCGAGTCAAGACGAGAGGAGAAAAGAAGAGAAGCTATCAACAAGTGTGTTAGCTTTATACCACAGACCCTGCACCTATAAATAGGATATTACTCACCCCAGTTGTATAACCTATTCATCAACATGTTTACCCCAAATCTGTCCCAAGGTTGCTGAGTCATATCACCTTGAGACTATGTCTGGTGACCGGAGCCATGTGTACTTCATCTCAAGAGACAACCTCCATGTCAGGTGATAATCCTGATGTCAGGAGGTAATCTCGTTCTGCCTATGCAAAACCTAACACTCCCATCCTGAAGTGTTTGGGCCTTCAGGCTCCAACTAATCTAGGGAAGTGTTTGGGCCTTCAGGCTTCAACTAATCTAGGGAAGTGTTTGGGCCTTCAGGCTTCAGCAAACTTAAGCCTGAGTAGGCCTCAATCCATCACACCCTTTCAGGTCTCTGGAAGGCCAACATGAACAGGCTTTCTTGTCTGACTGTGCAAGTGTGTTTGTCACACTTCGCGGCCTCTCCCAAATCAGCAAAGCTGCCTCCAGGCACAAGGACTACATCTCCATACACATCGCAATTAACTCCCAAACACTGAACAGTTGAATGACTGGATCATGCACGTGCCAAGAGCATGAAAAGGGGGAAGCATCGTAACTGGCAAACTTCATTTTTCTACTTTCAACCCTACACTGGCCTCTGTTACAGACAGGGAATCAGCTGTGCTGTGTAAAGAGGCAGGCAGAAGGTTTCAAGCATTGCTCCTGCTCTTCTCATTTTCTGGTCTTTCCAGAGGATTTCCTTTGGGGAGTGCTTCTTGACACCTATTCAGGTCTTATGCCAACATAGGGTATATGAGCATGAGTAAGAGGGATGGGCCCACACATGCTGCCCCCCAATATCCTGTTGTGCACCAGCCCGTCCCTCTATGTCCTCAACCACCCCATGTTGAGCAAGAAGGACAGCAGAGGGCTTCTACTCATGTTTGCTTGAATGCAGGTAGAACTCTTTGTGTGCTCAGGAACTAATCTAGCAGGGTTCCAGGTCGCATGGGAGCTAGTTTTCATATTTAAGCAAATGTGAGTAGAAGATCCCAGCAGATATCCCCACTCAACACACGGAGGTCAGGGATGCTGGGGGTGGGCCTGGCATGCACGACCTCAACCCTCTTACTCGTGTTTATATGCCCTATTCAGGCAGAATGCCTGAATAGGGCTTTCCTGTGATTTGATTCCACAGCTGCAGATTTTCTCCATGCCTCACCTTTTTGCTTAATGAATTCTAGAAATGCATACAATAAATACTTGGACCAAGCAGATGGAACACATCTTTCCAATCTTAAAAAGTAATTGCAATGACTCCTAGTTGCAGCATTTCTGTGCTCAATTTAAGCTAACTTTTTGAGGCCCTAAATATATTGGGACTAGAGTTCCTTGAGAGACCTGCAGGTGGCGTTGAGAGCACACAATGCAGGCCACATGCTGAAGATAAGCAGGCATGAGCCGGGTCAGTGCTTGGATGAGTGACTGCCTTGTCTGCCCACATCTGTTCTCGTGCATTGAGCAGGGGGTTGGACTCGATGGCCTTATAGGCCCCTTCCAACTCTACGACTCTATGATTCTATGAGAATCACCTTCTCAAACAGAAACCTGGCCAGCGACAAATTACAATGATCTTCCTCACAGGCCACTTTTTTGGAGTCCCACCGCATTAAGAAGCTATGTGGTTGGTGAACTGTCCCATTGCCAATACCCCTGCAGAAATGGCTCAACATTCTGGCTTAAAGGAGAGGCCAAGGAGCTGTCCAGTGAGTCAGGGAGATCAGGTTGTTCAGGACAGCTGCCCACTTCAGCAAGGACTGAGCACTATAGCCCCCTTAGCCCTGTGGCTACACACACACACACACACACACACACACACACACACACACACACGAGGTTTTGCTCCCCTGTATCAGCATCCATGCTTATGCCAATGCAACAAGCTAAGGAGACATAAAGGGAGAGAACCCATATTCAGTGTGTTCCCCAGTTTTTTTAAAAAGAGAGAGAGAGAGAAAAGAACAAGGCTAGAATACACAGAGCATACCACAGCAAGATGAGGGGGGCTGGCATCAAGGGTAGGCATGGTCGGGCACCTGCCAAGGATCTACACCCCAGCAGGGGCCCACTGACAAGAGCCTCCTGGAGTTGCTCCGCCTCTTCAGAATTGCAATCTGCTTGCTTACCTGACTCTTGCTCTGGCCCAGAGTAGGAAGTGCAGACTCCTGTTTGTTACAGCCACTTTGAGTGACTATTGTCTGAAAAGTGGGGTTTAAATTCCCCAAACAAACAAAGAGACAAATGTCCCTCAGATCAAGCTGTTTGAATTATACCTTATATACCCCATCCCAGCTGAGGCTCTCCCCTCCCTGTATGCTTTGCTCTCCTCACTGTACCTTCCGACCTCTGACCCTCCACTCCTCATCTTGCTGTGGTATGCTCTGTGGCAGACAGTGTTCCCCAACCTTGGGTCCCCAGATGTTTTTGGCCTACAACTCCCAGCATGCCCCAGCCAGCGTAGACTCTGTGTATACTAGCCTTTTTCTTTTTTTTAAAACTGTGGAACACTGAATATGGATTCTCTCCCTTTATGTCTTCTTAGCTTGTTGCATTGGCATAGGCGTGGATGCTGATACCGGGGAGCAAGACCGTGTGTGTGTGTGTGTGTGTGTGTAGCCAGATTAACCACAGGGCTAAAGGGGTATAGCACCCGGTCCAATGTCTCAGGGGCGCACTAGCTTCCCCAGATTACCAAGTTTCAAATAAATAAAAAGGGGCAAGTCTCGAGCCGTTGAAGAACCCAAGATAGGAGGCAAAACGTTCAGACACGTTCCAATCATTTTGTGAGAAACGGAAAGTTGTTTTGACCAACTGTTTTGTGGGAGAAGAGCCTGCTAACACCTTTCAATGTGTTTAGCCAATGAGTGAAGTTGCAGCTAGGATCAACATTTGGCCATAGAGACAACTATAGAGTGAAGACTTATCCACGGGCGGGACTTCCTTGTTCATTTTTAGTTGGCACACACCCCCTTCTTTAAAAATCTACCCTCGTGGAATAGTGATTAGCGCCCATAGAAAACAATTGGGTAATGCAAAATTTTAGTGTAGCTGTGATTGGGCAGTAGCATATCCAGCTCCAAACAATGGACAGCAGGAATGACAGGAGTTCATATTCTTTCTAGCACAGGTCTTATTTCATGCAAAAAATAAATTAAAATAAATTGAATTTTTATTGCATTTGTGTGACCATTGAAAAACATACCTGCCAATGCAAATAAAGTCTACCATTATACCCTTATCATGTCTGTGTGGCCAGCGGGGGTGTGTGTGTGTCTGTGGCAAGTATTGGCTGCATGATCAACAGAAAAGTGCGACATAGTTGATAATTAGGGTTTTTATAATAATCCTTTTATTGCTTTGAACAGATACCAGCCATTAAAATACTGAAAAGAACAAAATCTGTGATTAACTATGTTTCTCTAAGGATGTGTCAATGCAAAGCAAAGGGGCATAGAAATCAGAATTGTTAGAGCATAATGTACAAGGCATAATGTTTTCTTGCTTGAATTGATCTGCTGAAAGAGAAGTTCCTTATGAATGTGTTCCTTTCTGAAGCTTCATTATAACTAACACCCTGAAAAGGAGGAAAAAAAGATGTTGGACCAGGACTTTTCTCTCCCACTGCCACCCCCAGCAAATCAATAGTGCAGTGGTTCTCAACCTTTTTTGCCCCATGCACCCTTTTCACCATAGGTCAGAATGTCATTCCCCCCCTTTCCAAGATTGTCTGACTTAATCTGTGCCATACAATAAGGTGTCATGTCCTGTAGATTATGTACAATCTGAATCTGTAGAACTGTAATTTGTAGAAAGATCAGTATTCCAACAGTCTGAGTCTGTGGTCCCAATTCCCCCTCCCCAGAAACCCTAAAATTCCCCCCCCCCGGTTGAGAACCCCTGCAATAGCGTGACTGAAAATATTGCCCTGGAAGCATAATTGTAAGTTTGTATCATTGCATTCTTTGCCACAGTATTCCCCCTCTTTCCATTCTCAAACTGGCTTGTGTCAAAAGTGAGTTAAAGTGGTTCGTGTTAATCAGGTAGGGCGCAATCCTATCAAGGCCGCCAGACAGAGTCTAGATGGTCATAGGAGATGTGGAAGTCCCAGCCACAATCTCAGAAATGCACTCTTAGGTTGGAGCTGGGACTCCGACTTCAGATCACCCCCCCACACACACACACCCGCCCTCACAGCCAGTGCGGAAAAAACCGCGCTGGCTGCGGCTCCGAGGTCGGAAGACCGACCTAGGAGCCAGCATTTTGTGGGTGGGGAGGGGGGCAGGGAAGGAAGGAGGGAGGGAGGCTCCAGCATGATAGATACTAGTATCCTGGCGGCGCCTCAGCCTCTCCTCCTTGCACTCCAGGGTAAAAGACTTAGAGAGCCGAAATCGGCTGTCTAAGTCTTTTGCAGGGTGGGAGAAGTGTGGCGGTCACTCACCTCCATGCTCCTTCCGCCTTCCATTGGATGCCCATAATCCTCCCCAAGTTACAGGCAGCCACATTGGACTGCGCTGTTAATCAGTTAATGGTCCATTTTTACTATGCACATTGCTGAGCTAAACCTGTAATGGACTACAAGGGTGTGGCACATGAAACTAAAACTCAAATGAGAGACAGTGTGGCGTAGTGGTGAAAGTGTTGGACTGGGACTTGGGAGACCCGGGTTCAAGTCCCCACTCGACCATGAAGCTCACTGGGTGACTTTGGGCCAGTCGCTGACTCTCAGCCTAACCTACCTCACAGGGCTGTTGTGAGAATAAAATGGAGAGGAGGAGGACTATGTAAGCTGCCTTAGGTTCTTTGCAAGAGGGGAAAAGGCAGGATATGAGTAATAATAAAGAAAAGAATAAAAAATTAAAAATAAAATGGGCAGTGGTGGAACACAAGATGCTGGTGGTCTTTATATTAACAGCAACATACTCAAACATTGGCTTTGGGGTTTTTTGCCATCACTGCAGTATACACAGTAGACTCATGTATCTACAATTGTTCTAGGCTGGTTTGCATCACATTTGTTGCCAAGTGCACCTGGCCTGTGTGGACCACACAATGCTGCAGACTGGTTGTACATTACATGCGTATCAATATTCAGCTGAGCTATTTGATCTTCTCCAGAGAGTGGCATGATTGGTGCTATGACTGTCAGCACCAGCATGTGGTGTCAGAAGTGGCTGCCTGTGCAAAGTTGTCCCATTTCAGAGGCACAATGTCTACCCTGACTGTCCCTCCTACTTCTGGCAACACTTGAGTTGTGGGTCTCATGGTACAGAATGAAGTTGATGAGGTTGGGAAAGTGCAACTGTGTTCAGAATCACATCCTTTGCTTTTAATGGAACCGACTTAAGATTTATTATACAGCAAAAGCAGCTTTGGACTGTGAACTGCCTTCCCATTTCCTTCTCTGTACACAGAGCCCCTGATTAGTCAGAAAACTAGGAAAAGGAAAAGAGAGTGAAAGAAAAGAAAGTCCCCTTGCTTTGTGCTTCCAGTATGGTCTGAAATATGTGCATAGAGAAATGGGTACAGAACGGAGAAGCGTTAAAAACCAGATGGCAAAAGCTGGTCACTGGCTAGCACAAAGCCACAGACCAGGAGCTGGGAATCAGTAGAACAAGCCTTTATATCAGTGTTCTCCAACCTTGGGTCATGCTGGCTGGGGCATGCTGGGAGTTGTAGGCCAAAAACATCTGGAGACCCAAGGTTGGAGAACACTGCTTTATATCATAGGATAAATACCTGTACCTTATTCACCTCCTAACTGATAGAAGTCAATAAAAATAGAAAAGAACATAAACCGTTCGCTTTAAAAAAGGCATGTGCTATCCACAGCATGTGCCATCTCTAAGATATAATGTGGACCAGAATATAAGCATAAACCACCAAGAGTCTGCTTCAGCTATTGGGCGGTATAAAAATGTATTAAATAAAATAAAAATAAATAAGTAGTTGCCTGTCAGCCGCTGCGAAATTTTCTTATTTTTCTCCCTTTGCTTAAATGCACGTTTGTTTTTTACCTCCTTCTTCCAGGATATGATAGAAACACCACGGAACGGCAGGTGGGTTGTCCTCGAAACAGCATCCTCTCTCCTCACATTTATTTGCAGGGATTCCTGGGTATCCACAGTTCTTTCTTACCCTCACATTTTGGGGGCATACCTTTCTTACTGTTTTGGAAAAAAATATCTTAAGATTAGTGGATCCTAATCATAGTGTTACTTTTCATTCATATGATTCAGGATATGGCTGCTGATTCTATCTATCTACCTATCTATCTATAGCAGTGTTCTCCAACCTTGGATCCCCAGATGTTTTTGGCCTACAACTCCCAGCATGCCCCAGCCAGCTACTCTGGCTGGGGCATGCTGGGATTTGTAGGCCAAAAACATCTGGGGACCCAAGGTTGGAGAACACTGATCTATAGACATCTAGGTTCTCTGTTGTGTGAAGCCCCGTGTACTGCACCTTTGGATGCACTGTGCTTGTTTCTTGTTTTATTTTATTTGGAGAAGAGCTATGGCTCAGTGGTAGAGTGCATGCTTTGCATGCAGAAGGTCCCAGGTTCAATCCCTGGCACCAGCATCTCCGGGTAGGGCTGGAAAAGCTCCTGCCTGAAACCCCGGAGAGCCACTGCCAGTCAGTGTCAACAATACTGGGCTAGATGGACCATAGTCTGACTCAGTATTAGGAAGCTTCCTATTCCTATTACAACTCAAAATACATGAACAATTTTTTTTATTCTGAAGAAGTCTTTAGCATACTGAAACGTTCTGCCTGTCTATCACAGCCATTTTCAACTCATCTAGGCACTAGAATCAATAATTCACAAGCAGCCCTGCACCAGCGAATGATAATGTTATAGATATACCGAACTCTTGAGAACTTCAAAACAAAACGCTAACCTCTGAATAACCAGCTTATAATGATTACTCCCCCACCTTTTTTTTTTTTTAATGGAAGGCCTGTTTACATGACCATTTTCAGCACTGGCTTGGCAAAGTTGATTAATGTCTGTAACTTATGTTATGTTTCGTGGATGTGCCAGTGCTGTCAAGGGACCAAGACCCTGTTTGTGGCATCCAAATATGCCCTCTTTCCATGTACATCACTGAGAAATACTTATGGGAGGGAAGAGGGTTAGAATCTCTTATATTATTTCAGTTGGCATCATTCAAGGATTTCCACAGAACACCAATGTAGCATGGCCAAAAAGAAACCGTATCATCTCCATAATGCAGGATACCTGTAGCTTGAACCTGTATATTTGAGGTCTTGATGAACTTACATGACTGAACTGATTCATGCCCAAACTGGAATGAGCTTAGCTGCTGATCAAGCCACATTTCAAACAAAGCACAGCACAGACTGAAAGAGAGTGACTGGGTTCAGACAATATGATAACCCACACTCAAGGGCTGAGTGTGGGTTGTCATTGAACTGTGGGTCGTTGTTGAAATGTGGGTTATCCTGTTGTCTGAACCCAGCTGCGCTAACAAGCCATGGCTTATTAACCATGGTTTGTTGTTGGATTGTGAACTGTGGGTTGTTCACCATGGTTTGTTATCTCATCTGGGTTCAGACAACACGCTAACCCATGTTTCAACAACAACCCACAGTTCAGGGACAACCCACACTCAACCCATACTCAACCCTTGAGTGTGGGTTATCATGTTGTCTGAACTCTCTCTGTGTGTTCTTTGTGGAGAGCTCAAACTAACACCTCTCTACATGCTACTTAACAACCATCATGCCCTTAATTGGCTGTGTGAAAAGACCATCTGTTTTAAACCACATATCTTTTGCACTTATTTACCATTTTTGTTTATGATTGACACTTCGTGCTTAAGTGTTCATTTTACCAAGAAAAAATAATAATACCGGTAATTTAGATTTGTATCTAAAACTGGCATGGGGCAGTTTTAGGGATGTTACCGCGAATATCAGGGGGCTGGAATGAGGCTGAAATTGGCCCCGCTTGCAACCCCCCGATATTCGCGGACTTACCTTCCCGCCCGCTCGGTCCGCCGCTCAAGCTGTCGCACCACGCAGGCTCCTGCTGCATGGCCCACATCATTTCCGGCTGGCCAGAAGTGATGCGACGGGACCCTGCACCGATGCGACGGAACCCCATTCTACGTTTTGGCGTAGAAACCAGGGCAACAGGGCTTAAAACGGCAACAGGGCCATGTCGAATCCGGGCTGGGGGGGGCTGCTCGCCGAGGAGAGGCGAGACGAGCCCCCCCCAGAGGTAAAACCCCCCATCTCTATTTACAATCATAAAACCAAACAATAACCACCAAAATATACAATTTTAATTAAATGTTATAAATATTTTAAAAAGTTGAAGTTGCCAGCAGTAAAATTAATAATCAAAACAGTGAGCCAGTGTGGCGTAGTGGTGAGAGTGTTGGACTCGGGAGATCCAGGTTCTAGTCCCCGCTCGGCCACGAAACTCACTGGGTGACTTTGGGCCAGTCACTGACTCTCAGCCTAACCTACCTCACAGGGTTGTTGTGAGGATAAAATGGAGAGGAGGAGGAGGATTATGTAAGCCACCTTGGGATCCTTGCAGGAAAAAAGGCGGGATATAAATATAATGCCTGCTTAAAGATGATGAAGGTCTTAACCTGGTGTTTAAATGCATTCAATGAGGATGCCAGGCCGATTTCCCTGAGAAGGGCATTCCACAGACAGGGGCCACTATGGAGAAGACTCTTTTCCTGGTAGCCACCTGTCACACCATTGTGGGTGCTGGCACGCAGAGAATAGCCTCATGACAAACAAAAATGGTAAATTGATGCTATTTATCCATAGATCTTAGGCACGGGTGTTGACATGTCCTCATCCCATGATCCCAATGGTAAACAGTGGTCTACCATACTTCCTTGGATAGCTACCATATCTGCCTGCAAGATAGCTATTAACCCAATTCTTCCTGATAAACAGGACTCATCCATCCCTCTGACCTGCATATTGTTTTTAAGACCTGGGAAAATCATGTGCACTTAGAGGTACATTACATGGTTTAAAACACCAGGGCACTCCTGGGACTTTTGAACTGAAGCAGCATCCATTATTCCTGCATTGCTCAGGAGTGACTCCAGGAGGTCCACAGTTAGTTCTTTTGGAGACATCTATGTCACAATGGCAGTCCGCTATTGGGGGAGAAAAAAACCTCATGGTTAGTCATAGTTGCCTAAACCAATGTTGGTGTTTACTTCTTTTAACACAAAGTGTGAAGAGGAGATCACCACAGGGGCCAGAATCTAACTTTCTTACATAAAGAAGTTGGCACACTGACTCACTAAATGAATAAAGGTGGAGCATGGCTTGTTTGCTTTTCAAAGTTATAGCACAGTCCTGCTTTGGGAAAGTGGAGCAAGACCATCCTGTGATGTTACCTGTCGGCCACCATCCCATTTTTAAAGGTTGCTAGTGCTACCAAATATTAAGTGTGTACTGCTATGTCAACACCATTGGCTACTTCATGGCCAAAATGCCCTTAAAATACCATGTAGGCAAGTCACTTTCAGTCTTGCACACACAATACCCCTTCCGTCCATTTCTGTGCCACATGATATCTTTCCACAAGCACTTATGCTGCATCTGGTAACAGTGGCTATCGCCAGTGCAGTAGCACCCTCAGACTTATCCTGTTATGCTAGCACCGGACTTATCCTGTTATGCTAGTGAGCCAGAGGGGCCTTTGACCCTTTACCTGTTCTGATGGTCCCCGAGCGCGAGGAGCCCCAGTGATGAAACCTCTCAGCCCCAATGACAAAGCATCAGCACACGAGCGAGTTAAGCACCCATGCAAGTTTAGCCACAGGGAGAGGAGGCTCTTCCCCACCTTCTACTAGTAAGTAACTATAAATAAATAACTGTAAATATAAATAAATAACTAGAAATAAATTCCCCACCTTCACCTAGTAAATAATTTAGTTGTCCAGGTAAACAAATAATAGAGATGATGATGATGATGATGATGATGATGATGATGATGATGATGATGAAGATGATGATTGTTATGAAGGTAGAAAGCCAGCAGGGATGTAGGGGCTATCCAGTGTATTGCACAGAATACCACATGTATGACTATCTGCCAGTTGCACAGAAGGTGTGTGTGTGTGAGTGTGTGTGCTCTGTGTAATGAGCTACTGGCTCTCAGGGAACAAGTTTGTTCCCTTGAAGCCAAGGTTGCTGACCTGGAGAAGATAAGAGAGGTGGAGAGGTTGGTGGATGAGACCTTTGGGGACCTAATAGCAGTGCCCCAATCCCTGGGTGACAGCTCCTCTACTGCCATGGAGAATGGGGGTCTCAGGGATGGAGGGTGTCATTCTGAGAAACAGGGAGATGATCCCTTAGAAGGGACCCATTCCTTGGAAGATGAACAAATATCCACTAGTGCCAAGGATGTGCCTCTGGGTGGTGGGGGGTTTGTGGTAGTGGGAGATTCAATCATTAGACACATAGACAGCTGGGCTTGTGATGGGCATGGCGACTGCATGGTAAATTGCCTGCCTGGTGTGAAGGCTGCAGATATCATGTGTCGTCTAGATAACTTTGTGGGTAGTGCTGGGGGGGGGAGTCAGTGGTCGTGGTCCATGTTGGTACCAATAATGTGGGGAAATGTAGTTATAAGGTACTGGAAGCCAAACTTAGGCAGCTAGGTAGAAGGTTGAAATCCAGGACCACCAAGGTGGCTTTCTCTGACATGCTACCTGTTCCACATGCAGGGCCAGCTAGACAGGCAAAGCTGAGGAGCTTCAATGCATGGCTAAAACAGTGATGTAAGGAGGAGGGGCTCAGATTTGTTAGGCACTGTGGGCCTGTACAAGAGGGACAGGCTCCACTTGAACTAAATGGAGCCAGACTGCTGGTGCTAAACATAAAAAAAAGTGGCAGAGCAGCTTTTAAACTGAACTCTGGGGAAAGTTGACAGGAGCTGGGAAGCATCCTGTTTGGGTTGAATCATCCCTAGGAGATGAAGATTGTGGCTTACGCTGGCTCAGCTTGTCTTGAGTGTGGAAAGCTAAGCAGGGTCAGGCCTGGTTATTACTTGGATGGGAGACCCCTCCTCTAGTTTCCTGCATTGAGCAGCGGGTTGGACTCGATAGCCTTGTAGGCTCCTTCCAACTCTATGATCTATGAAAGATGAAAATGTTTCTGATTGCCCAAATGTAGATGGGGAGGGAATAGGCCATGAGGACATGGTGAAACATGATAGCCAGTCAAAGAGACCTAAGTGCCATAGCAGAAGAAGAGGCACATGCCAGAAACATCTCGGGAGGGACACCATGTATAGGTGTTTCTATGCTGATCCTGGAAGCCTCCAAGTCAAAATGGGAGAGTTGGAGTGTCTGGTTTTAAAGGAGAGCCTAGATATAGCGGGCATTACAGAAACCTGGTGGAATGGAGAGAAGCAGTGGGATACGGTCATCTCTGAATGTAAACTGTATAGGCATACTGGAGAAGGTGTTGCTCTGTATGTATGTCAACGAGGGCATAGTGTTGAGAAGGCTAGAAACTTAATTGGGGTAGACTCTCACAGAAGCACTGTTGGTGACAATACAGGGTTCAAAAACTAATTTAGCACTAGGAACATGCTATTGTCCCCCAGACCAGAACGTTCAGGGTGATCTTGAGATAGAAAATGAAATCAGGGAGGCCTCTGAATGAAGAAGTGTTACAATAATTGGTGACTTCAATTACTCCCACATTGACTGGATAAATGCATGTTCCAGTCATGACAAAAAGGTTAAATTTCTTGATGCCCTAAACAACTGTGCCCTAGAACAGTTGGTCATGGAACCAACCAAAGGGAGGCAACCCTGAATTTAATCCTAAGTGGTCACCCAGGACCTAGTATGAGATATATAGTAAATGTTGTTGAACCAGCTGGAAACAGTGACCACAGTGCTATCAGATTTAATATATATTTAAGAGGAAAATCGACAAGGAAGTCCAACACAGTCACATTTGACTTCAAAAGAGGAAACTTCTCTAAAATGAGAGACCTGATAAAAAAGAAGTTGAAAGGGGGAGTCAAGAGGGTAAATCCCTTCAAAATGCTTGAAGGTTACTCAAAACCACATTAACAGAAGCTCAGCTAAAATGTATACCACAGGTTAGGAAAGGCAGCACCAGGTCCAAGAGGTCACCAGCAGTGTACAAAATTATGCATAGTGTGGAGAAAGTGGATAGGGAGATGTTTTTCTCTCTCTCTCATAATACTAGAACCAGGGTCAACCCATGAAGCTGATTGGTGGGAGATTCTGGACAGATAAAAGGAAGTACTTCTTCACACGGTGCATAGTTAAACTAGGGAATTCACTTCCACAAGATATAGTAGTGTGATGGCCACCACTTTGGATGGTTTTAAAAGGGGATTGGACAAATTCATGAAGGATAAAGCTATCAATCAATGGCTACTAGTCCTGATGGCTATACTCTACCTTCAATATCAGAGGAAGTATGCAATGTACACCAGTTGCTGGGGAACTTGGGTGAGAGGGAGCTGTTTCACTCATGTCCTGTTTGTGGGATCCCATGGGCAGCTGGCTGGCCACTGTGTGAACAGAATGCTGGACTAGATGGACCTTGGTCTGATTCAGCAGGGCTCTTCTTATGTTCATATTGTTTTTTGCAGGCTATTGGGTTTTTTTTTTTTTTTACAGGGGCAGCATTTGGTTAAAACTGGGCGGGGGCATCGAAGGTTGGGGCTTGTGGATTTCATTAAAGGTTGGGGCTTGTGGATTTCATTAAAGGTTGGGGCTTGTGGATTTCATTAAAGGTTGGGGCTTGTGGATTCATGATTTCATCTCATCACCCAGGGTGGCCGGGTGGCCGGCCAGATGGGCGATTAACAAATATAATTAATAAATAAATAAATAAATAAATAATAAATAAAGGCCTCCTATCTTTGCCCAGATCCCCACATAATGAGTTCTACCTTATAAGCATCATGTTTTAGCTTCAGTTATCTATTGGACTAGAGTGCTCAAAAGAACTTGAGTTCATTTTTTTTAAAAAAAAGTCCTGTCATTCATAGCTATTACCCGGTTAAATGTACATGTTTTTATCTCTAATTGATTAAGGGGTTTTCATTCATTCATTCTGCTTTTCTTAAAGTGACATCTGGTTGGCCATAAAGTTTAGCCACAGCAGGGGCATGTTCATCAATAAGTATCAGGTACGGAGTTGAACAGGAAACTTTGGTCTTCCATCCACTAATACAGTACTGTCAGAAAGGACCACACAAGCAACTTTAGAGTCAAGGTACTTACGTGGAAGTGGTGGCACCCCTTCAAGCAGCATGCTGAGTCCTAAAATTAAAATGAGTGAGAGAAGCCAGGTCCCCTTCTTCTCCATGGTAGCGTACAGACCTTGGAAAGTAAGAATGTAAATCAAGAAAAGTACCTCCCAGCCTCATTTTTACCATAAATGATGTTTGTGTACAGCATTCAGATAAGAGTTTTCCAGCTGCGCTCCACCTCAAGTATCACTCGTCATTTGATTAGAAAACGTAACTACATTTTTCTCCCATATTTGGTGCTGATATTTGGGAAATAAAGGCAAAGGGAAGTGATAAACAGTGTTGGTCAGCCACCACTCAACTTAGCTGGAACCTTATCCTGCATTCCAAACATTTGAGCAGCTTCATATGGTAAACAGTTTCAAAAGCAAAAAAAGACATGCATGATCTATTATTGGTATATTAGTATTAGTATTATTTCATACTTGGTACTTCTGCATCAGGCTCACACCAGTACAAATGCAAATTTTCCTAAATCAAAATTAACATAAAAATTCTGACCTCAGAGCCTTACCTTAGGACTGCCTATATTCATCAACCATCAGTACCCAGGCTTCCGGAATTAACAGCCCAATCCTATACATGTCTCCTCAGAAATAAATCCTATTGAGTTCAGTAGGACTTACTCCCAGGTAAGTGGGTATAGGATTACAGCCTTAGTCCCTCTTTTTATAGCTAAAACGAAAATTTGCACAATCTTAATCTTCTGAAACATTTCAGAATATGATTTTGATTTGCAGAACGTTGCACTTCAACCTTTTTAAAAATACATCATTTGACTTTGAAGGATACTTAGATGCAAATTTTATCTGTTGTTCATTATTTTTAAAGCAATAATGTCAAGTGTTGACTTGCTAAAAGCATTAGTTTTACAGATTGACCCCCCCCCCCCCCCAGTCTCTAAATCCAGCAACATCTACTACTTGTTCATGCTGGGGATGGATGAATGAGGAGAATATATTTTCCAAGCAAATTCAAGGTAAGTGAAATGTTTGCACATTGCATCCCTTAGCTACCTAGAACCCCCATGCCATTTTGCACACTGGCCTCTCTATGCACCAGTATTCTAGATTCTTTTGTTTTGAGTCTCTCCTCAACTTTGATTTTAAAGCAGGTTTGCTTTTTAGGAAAATAGAGTTGCTTACTCTTTGCTTCTACCTGCAGCTAGCTTTGTTTCTGTTGCCCCCTTCCCTCTTCCCCCAGGTTCCCTTCCCCATTTCTGTGTTTGTTATTTTACTGGGGATCTAATCAAGGCTCCTAGGAAATGCCCAGCCATGTCCTTCTCCTCCAAGCTTTCCAACAAAAAATCTTAGAATATGCAGATGCTAAAGGGGCCTGGAAAGGCTTCACTAGCCCTCACAAACTCCTAGTTCCCCGTCATAGAAATCAAGACGGTCAAGCCCTGAACCTAGAACTGGAACCTACAGCATTCCAAACCTTCTCTTTGTATCCCTCCTCCTCTGGAATAGGTAAATATCTGCACTCTTCTCTCTCTCTCTCTTCCCATTTTTCTGTCTTCATTCTAACCCTCACATTAACCAATCCCATGTCATTTACATTCTGAGTTTGCCCCCTTCAACACCTATGAAATCCCTAGCACCCTCCCTGTTCCCTTATTTGACAACCATAACTTTATTGTCTCCATCACTTCGTCTACTTACGTGTTTGCTCTCTTCCTCAGTCTCGATCTCTCTCCCTTGCTCTACTTATGTGTTTGCTCTCTTCCTCAATCTCGCTCCCTCTCCCTCTCTATATATAGTGTGATAGCTGTCGGTCTAAGTTTCACTGAGTTAATCTAATCAATTTCTCCATTCTGTATCAAAGTCATATATTTGGTCATCTTGTATATTTTGTAATACTGCCAACATTCTTGGATTCAGGTTTTAGACTGTGTTGAATAGCTATAATACCCCCTTGGTATAAATGGGTGTAAGTGCATAGCACACAACCTCCCTCTGGTGCACTTCATCTCCAGGTCCAAGATCTATATCTACATGGGCCGGCTGGTTACAGATATACACTTGCATGTTGGCTATAATGTCTGATTGGGGAACACACAGTAACACAGGCTTTGTATATGAGGAACTGGAACACACGCCAGATGTCTTCAAACTCAACAGCTATTCATTATAACTCACAGAAACATAGAACAACCTTCTTTGACTTGTAAGAGGAGCATAAACAACTTAACTGAGCAATTGTGCTTGATAACTGGTGCAGTCATATAGGCCCAGGACTGTCCTGGCCTCTCAGGAGATTAAGCAAGCTAAACTGCTCCTAGTGGGTGCTGCCAAAAAGTGAAAACATTCCCTTCTAAAACCTTTCACATCATGGCCGGCTAACACGGAGGCCTTCTGGGCATATATCTTAAGTACACAACATCCCTTTTCCCCTAGACAAATTAGTCATTCATCCAGGCTTGGACAATTTCACACCCACTGTGGCCTTCCACTAGGATTTGTTTCTGGAGCTGCCTCACCAGAGGAAGTCTCGAGCTTTTCTTCTGGTAAACCAGTGTCATTATTGTCACTTCCTGGAGATGCTTGAGAGGTGCTCATATTTGTGGAGATAGGGTGGTACATTTCAGTGGAGTCTGTGACCAATTATTGTGGGGTCATAATATGCATAGCTTTGCATGAAAGGTTGTTTGTATTAGTGTGTCCTTGCAGCTGATCCATGTAACATCTCCAGAACTGTCCATCTGTAGTCTGCAACTTTTTATTAAACAGGCCTTGTCACCTCCACAATTGCGGATGGAACCTACTGTGGACTGACCCTACTGTTTCAAGCCAACACTGATTCCTGTGGAGAAAAGGTAAGTAGTTTCCTGGATGTCAAAGCAATGTACATTTCCTGAGCCTTCTTAGACTGGCAAGATCAGGGTGGACATGATCTAGCCATGTCCTGAGGTGACATTCCATAAGCAGTTCAGCTGGGCTGGACTCAGTCATAGGACTTGTAATATGTTGCACACTCAGGAATCACCCGTCTTGTTGCCCAGTCCCAGGCAGTGATTCTCTTTAAGGCATCTGTTGTGGTCCACCATTGTTTCTGCTTGCCTGTTCACTCGAGGTCCGTGAGGTGCAACAGTGACAGTCCTGATGAGATTGTTGTTAGCAAATTTTTTGAAAACTGTGGAAGTGATAGCTGGGCCACTGACTGAAATTATTGTGTCTGGTACACTGTGACTTGTGAACAGTTGACAGAGGACTGTTATGGCACCAGCTGGTATTAAACCTGGGACAATGACTACTTCAAGCCATTCTGAGAAAGAATCCACAAAAATTAGAAAGGTTTTACTCTGTAAAGGTCCAGCAAAGTCAATGTAGATGTGAGACCAAAGTTTCTGGGTCACTTCCCAGGGGAATACAGGGGCCTTAGGCAGGTTGTGGCAAGTAGCTTGACACATGCTGCATTCTCTCACTACTTTTCCTATGTCTGTGTCTGTTCCGGGCCAACACACATAACTTCTGGTCATTGCTTTCATCCACACAATACCCAGGTGTGCGGCATGTAGAGTTCTCTGAATGATGTGGTGTCCTGGTTCTGGAATCACGCAACCTGATTTCCCCATAACAGGCAACCTTTGTGGGCTGACAGTTCATGCTGGCATGATTAAAATGGTTTGAATTCTTCACCCAGTTTCTCAGTTGGCCACCCCCTGCATACCCAGTTGAGAACACATGCCAGGATAAGACCTTTGGTTGTCAGTCTTGCAAACTGTTCAACCTGAAGAGAGGGTTTAGGCATTGATTCCAACATAAGGACTTTTTCTGGTGGAGGGGTGGCACACTCAGGTGTCTGTAGTGGTAAGTGGCTTGATGTGTCAGCATATGCAATCAGTTTTCTTGGCTTGTATGTGAGCTTGTAATTGTATGCATTTAACATGATGATGCAGAGTTGCATGTAGGGAGACAAAATGGGAGGTGTTGGCTTGTATTTGATGAAAATTCCAAGAAGTGACTTATGGTCAGCTTGGATCTCAAATGTATGCCCATACACATAGCTATGCAATTTATTTACTCCAGCAATTACAGCCAACATTTCGTTATCACCTTAGGCATAGTGTCTTTCTGTAGAGGTCATTGTCCTAGAATAAAATACAATGGGGGTGTCTGTACCTTCTGATAGCGTGTGACTAAGGACAGCCCCAACCCCAAAAGGTGAGGTATCACATGTGATGCAGAGAGGTCTCTGCTCGTCATAGTGAACAAGGATAAAGTCTGAAGTCAGTAGCTTCTTGACATTGCGAAATGCTCCTTCATGTTGGCGTGTCCGTTTCCACTGAGTGCCCTTATCCAGCAAGTGATGAGGGGGTTTACTATGGTAGATTTGTTTTCCAAAAATATGTACGGTAATAGAAATTTAACAGTCCTAGAAATGCTTGGAGATCCTGTCTGCATTTTGGTTTTGGGGCATCATGCTCGCTGTCAGTCAATATGGAAACAGGGTAATGTCATACCAACAGTGAAAGCAGGATGATGCCATACAACGTCTGAAACACTCAATGTTTAATATTTTCAAATACTGTAAAATATTTTAAATGAAAAATGAAAATATTTGCTTCTTGGGTGGCAGCGAAGGGTGGAGAAGTTCTATGGTTTGTGTCATAGCTCTTATATGTTATCTGCAGAGATTATTATTCTTCTAGGCAATGGTTAAATACATTATTATCCCTCTAATCTATGTGTTGTCACTTTTTAGGTGTGTACACATTACACAGCCTTTACAACGTAGATAGCTCTATGAACAGAATCTTTAAATGCATGTGTAAAATATAGGGCTCATGACTTCAACCAACAGTTTAATCTGAAATAAGCTTTTAGTCTCTCTTTTATTTTAAAGTAGAATTGCTAACATCACACTATTGACTTGCTTTGTTATAACAGCTTTAGTACATTCCTTTCTGTTTATTACACATTAGTTCAAGTTCTGCTTTTGGGCTAGCAAAGGGCTGTTAGGGAGAATGTCCTCCCTCAGAGCTTCAGGCATAATGATGAGAAAGCTCAACTTATCACCTTTTCCCCAGGCCTCTTTTCATGGTAATTATGCTATCTGAGTGGCTTTTGGACATTGGTGAAGAAGTGCTGCCAACCATGCATACAGTCACCTCTGCCTTCAGCTGGTGGTGGCACTTGTCACAATTGAAGGGGAACTTGCCTAGGGGACATTGTGGAAGTTTGAGCTGTATCCACAGTCTGCACATTTTCCCTGGGCAAATTCTTCATATGTTATGAAGACTCTCTGACCACCAAACGTAGAAGTGACTTGAGCATTTTGCTGGTGACATTTCAGTTATCTTCGGAAGGAATAGACAAATACATGGCTGGTGTGCTATTTGGTACGATATAGAGAGCACAGAGAGCATAACTGGTGAGCAACTGGTTCAAATTACGGAGGGTGTAACAGTATGAAAGAACTGCTGGATTCAGCAGCTGTGCTTCCTGGGAGGAACCAGGAAGTAGTTAAGGGCAACACCCGCTGCTTCTGGCTTGAGGAGAGAGTGGCCACAGCCTGAGAGAGCTCTGTATAGGAGTCTTTGTTTAAATAAAACTTGTACATTTGTTTGGAAGCAGAGTCTGTTTGAATCTGTGGGGTGTCCACCAACTTTGAAACACAGGGGAAGGCAGGGGAGTCCCTAATGAAATCTACAAGCCCCACCCTTGATGCCTCCTATTTTTAACCCAATCATGCATGTCCCCCTCCAGAAATGAGATTGGGGAGAAGCTGAAAAGTCCCTCAGACTCCTCCCCAATATTAACCTCTTTTGAGCCAGTTTGCTGGATTCAGATGCCCTACTGCATTGGTGCCATTTTCAATCCAAATTGGTCTCTCTTTCTGGAAACAATAAAGTTACCACATAGGTGTATCAGTGCTAGTCTCTGTAAACTGGATTTCAAACTATAACAACTTCAGCAAAGTTGTGTGTGTGTGTGTGTGTGTGTGTGTTTTGTTTTAGCCAAATTTTCAGTGTCTAAATATGATATTATTACTTTTTGTGGAATGGTTCTTTTGACAGGAATTGTATTAAAATTATCCTGGCCAGAAAGGAACATTGGAAAGATAGTCAGTAGAACAAGGAAAGTTATTAGAATTCTGCAGTATAACCCTGATCTCTTCAGGAAGAGACACAGCATGATAAGCAAAGGGACATGGAGACCACCAGTGGAGTTCTTAGAGAGGGGACTATCTGAAAGAGAGCTAGAACCTGAAAAGGAGAAGGAAGGGGGAAAGGACCATTCATTCATTCATTCATTCATTCATTCTTACATTTATATCCCACCTTTTTTTCTCTAGTCACGGAACCCAAGGCAGCTTACATGGTTCTTCTCCTCTCCATTTTATCTTCACAACAACCCTGAGAGTTAGGTTAGGCTGAGAGTCAGTGACTGGCCCAAAGAGGGGACTAGAACCCAGATCTCCCGAGTCCCAGTCTGACACTCTAACCAATACACCACACTGGGTCTCCATTGAAGAGCTCTGGGCTCTGTATGAACTCCTTAGAGCAAGGGTGGGGAACCTCAGGTCAAGGGGCCAAATCCAGGCCTCCAGGGGGCCAAAGCCGGCTCTCCAAGATTCCCCCAGATGGCCCCACCCCTCCCCCTGGCTCCACCTTCTTTCTCCCAACCACCAATCATTTGGTGGTTTCCCAGCTTTTGTGTATTGCCCCACCCCATTCTAAAAGGTTAAAATGCTTCTCCGAAGGCTTAGTTACTGGCAGTAGGAGCTGTAAGCGGCAATTGGCTGGCATAATTTTTTTTTTGGCCCCACCCCTTTTGCCTTTGGCTCTGCCCCCTTTGCCTTGGTAGGGATGTGCGCAGTCAGAGCTTGATCAGGGAGTGGAAGTGGGGCGAACTGGCCCCACTCAATCCCTCGAGCTCCACATGACTTACCTTTCCCTGGCTCGGCACATCTCCTCATGTGAAGCGCCGGGGAAAGGAACTTCCAGGTCCCCGGCGCTTCACTACTGGGTCCCTGGTGCTGCATTTTTTGCATAAAAAACAGGGGAAACTACCTTAAGACTGCTGCGATTTGCAATTTGCAAGGGGGCAGGGCACCGCATGCAGGGAATAGTGATATACCTGCCCGTGTGCTGTTATGTCGTGCTTCCATGGCAATGCATATGGGAGGCTCCATCCACACTTGAAAGGTTTTTAAGCAATATATGGTGATACGTAGGAGAGGGAAGAAACACCCGTATAAAGAGCCCGTGCATGATCCGGAAGAACAAGTAGCTGGACAGTGCTGCATTAAAACCCTCATGTAGAAAAGCCCTGAGTCAGATGATTGGTCCTTCTAGCTCAGTATTTTCTACACTGATTGGCAACAGCTGTCTAAGGTTTTAGGTAGGAGACTTTCCCAGCCCTACCTGGATTGGGATTGAATTTGGGGTCTATTGCAAGGAAAGTATGTGTTCTGCCACTGTGTTCGATCCCTTCTATGGAATGAGGGAGTCTCTCAGTCAATAGAATCCAATCCTCAACCCATCTGAAAGAGAAGATTTTATTATCTTACCAGTATACGGAACCTCTGTAATCATTGCAAGGGCACTGATTTTTTCTTCCTAAATAAACTGTGGTTCAATACGGAATACACGAAACCAGCTGTCTGCATATCCAGCAAGGGTTAATAATTATATCTATGACGGAACACTGGAGTTCTTATTTTCTTAATGATAAACATTCTTGTAGACTTGGCTGCAAAGGCACACCCAGCAAACATTCTATATCTTAGATCAATATACCTGCCCCAAAACACATGGTTACGCATGTCAAAACTAAATGTAACTCTGCCTCTCAGGGACGGGACAGGCAGAACATTTGTCATGTAGTTTGCCTTGGCAAAGTTTAGTTTTTTTAAAAAATAAATAGCTGGTTGGGCATTGAGGGTAGGAGGGGAGCTGGATCAGGGTGATAACATGAGGTGGAGCAGGGGCAGATAGCAGGTATGTGTGTATGGGGAGATGATTCTGATCAGGACCACAATTCCAGCCAAGCTCTCCTGCTGCCTGAGGTGGGAGAGCACATGCGTGCCATTGCCCCCCCCCATCACCCCCATTGCCGCGTTGTCCCCCCATCACTGTTGCCAAGTGTCCCAGCTCCCCCTAGTCACTGTGCATCCCACCCTGACCTGGATTCAAACTACATGATAACCCAAACACAAGGGTTGAGTATGGGTTGAGTGTGGGTTGTTGTTGAAACATAGGGTTATCATGTTGTCTGAACTAACAAGCCATGGCTTGTTAATTATGAACAACCCATGAAGAGAACCCATGGTTTGTTGTTGGGTTGTGAACTGTGGGTTGTCCACCATGGTTTGTTATCCGGCTGGGTTCAGACAACACGATAATCCATGTTTCAACAAGAACCCATGGTTCAATGACAACCAGACAACAAGCCAGTCACTGCCTGGGTTCAGACAACATGATAACCCACTCAAGGGTTGAGTGTGGTTTCTCATTGAACTGTGGGTTGGGGGTGATTTGGAGCACCTGGTTCCCGGTGTCACACGCTTGTACTCCAAACACATGACCTTGGTCTTTGACTGGCATTCCAAGGCCATGTGGTTGTGCCTACATAAGGACATCTCATGAGAGATATTTTTGAAGTAATCTATGTTGCGGTGGGTACTCCTCGACTGCTCCTGAATTTTGCTTTTGCCCCAAATGTCCAACAGGTCAAGGACTTCCCAGTGCCACCAAGAACTACCCCCCCCCAACCATGGTGGACATTTGGTACATGAGCGGAATCAGCCACGCAGAAAGAAAAAAGGAACAAGGAGGAGAGAAAAAAGCAAAGAGTGGCTGTTCATGGTTAACAAACTATGGTTTTTTAGGGCAGCAGGGTTCAGACAACACAATAACCCATGTTTCAAAAACAACCCATGGTTCAACAACAACCCACACTCAACCCTTGAGTGTGTGTTATTGTGTTGTCTGAACCCAGTCATTGTCTTTGCCTGGACTCTCTGAAGAGCCGCATTAACTGCTTTGGAAGGACCCCTCAGAGCCAGGCATTTTGGGCCTGGATGACTCTCTGAACAGCACTTCTTCCCTCTGGCTCACTCTGAGATTCTCTGGAGAGCCCTGCTGGCTGCTATCCTGTTGCAGGTGCATGGCAGCTCCAGAGAGCCCAACCAACCCTGTCACAGTGGGCCAGCGGGGCTCCTGGAGCACCTAGCAGTGTGTGTGTGTGTGTGTGTGTGTGTGTGTGTGTGCTCCCGGCAGGTGGGGGGAAGCGCACAATTAGCTGCTCCCTCCACACTGCCACTTGTGGTGGGGGATTCACCCCACTCCATGAGAGGGGCAGCCCTGCAACAGGGGCAAAGGGTTAAAGTCCCCTCCCACATCCAGCTCTGGCTCTGCTCCTGCACCATTTATTTATTTTAAATCAACATATATCATGTCTAGCCCCATAGCAGTTATGAGAGAAGGATTTTACTATAATAATATGTAGGCAAAAGTGGTATTTCTCACCATTGTCCCTTGATGGACCAGGTAGCTCAGAGAATCATTCACAGTTGACACAAGGGCAACCGTTGGCCAACTCTTGGTCTGCTCTATGAAATGATTCATGCTGCAGTTTTGTTTTAGAAATTCTGTTCATATTGTCAGGTAGAGTTAGCAATATAGTAGTAGCTAGTTGTGGTTTAGAACTACCCTGCTATTAAGTTTGCGTTTGTACAAACCCGATTCATCTACAGGGGGCCACAATACCTTAGCTAACTCCTATTCCTAATTGTTGTTTCCTTCTTCTTCTTTTTTTAAAAAAATATTTATACAAAAGTATACAAGTCATTAGACAAATATAAAACAAGTAAACACATAGACAACTGCCGTTAATGCCAAATATGCCGAGAGCATGAAAGTCCTTTTCCAAAGAGAAGAAATCTCAAGGCAAAAGAAAGCACATAAAAGTGAGAGCAAAGAGTCTTACTGTCCATATCTTACAGAGCTGAGTAAACTTGTCCATATCTTGCCATGTGTCACTGGCACAGACTGAAGTTCATCTCCTTCCCGATCAATGAAGTTGATGAATGATGACCATGTAGAGTCAAATGCATCAGTGTTTAGTTGGTCCTTTGAATGCCTAACTTGCTGGGTCAGTTTCTCCAATAAAGCCAAATTCCACACTCTCCCATACCAATCACTCAAATTAGGGAATCTATCTCCTCCAATTTTAGGCAAAAACTTGTCTGGCAGCCAACAAAAGAATAAAAATAAAATCTTTTTGCAAATATTTGACATTAAATTCATTAAAAAAATTAAGTAATGCGAGACCTGGATCAAGTTTAATTGATTGATTAGTAATTTTGTTAATTTCATTTTTGATCTCTCCCCCAAAAAGTTGGACAAGTCCACCAATGATGGAAACATGTACCTAGGGCTCCGCACCCGCTCCAGCATAATGGAGACTTACTTCTATTTATTCTTGCGAGCCTCACTGGAGTAAGATGCCAACTTTAAATCACCTTGATTTAACTTTCTCTAGTATGGGCTGAAATTGATTTCAATGGATGGTCAGACCAAATTTTTGCCACTTTTTGTCATCTATTTCATACCCTAAATCTTGCTCCCAGGCTATCTTTAAGCCTCTCAAATTGTAATTAGTGTCTAGGAGGCATTTATAAAGTATGGAAACAATTCCTTTAGAACCCGGGATATAATTAAGTAGACAATGAATTTTCAAATTGTGTAAGCTGCCTTGTAACTTGCTGCTCAACCAATGGGACCTTAAGGAAATAAAGTATTTGGTGGACTTGATACCACAGATTGGAGGTATTAGTAAGATATTTAATTTGTTTTCCTGTTAAACTTACGTACCCCCCCTGCCTCTCCCTTCACATATCCCTGGGGCCTTTGCAGCACAACTCCTCTATACTCCTGCTGTGATGAGATTCTCGCCCCACCCCCACTGCCTTTAGGATCATTATAGAGTTGGAAGGGGCCTACAAGGCTATTGAGTCCAACCCCCTGCTCCATGCAGGAAACTAGAGGAGGGGTCTCCCATTGAAGTAATAACCAAGCCTGACCCTGCTTAGCTTTCCACGCTCAGACAAGCTGAGCCAGCGTGAGCCACAGGCCTGTATTCTCGCCTTGTGAAGCACCTGCATTAACATATATATGCCATATCTTCAGAGTGGAGGGGACGAGCTTACCCTATTCATTCACTGTATTCACTGTATTCATTGGCTCTGTAAACAGGATGAATGTCTATATCTGCCAGGGAACTAAATTGATCATGGTGTATAGTTGGTTTGCAAGGAAGTTTCGGAGATTTTTTAAAACTAAAGACACACTTAAATCCTAATCCTAAATACAAATAGTCAGAAGAAAGTTCAATGGGATGTATGTTTAGGCTTGCAGCCTCAGAGTTCTTCATGCTAGCAGGAACAGCAGCTTTTACTTAACAAGGAGAGCAATGAGGTCTCTCATTCTTGCTCATTTGGTAGCATTGCCTTGAGCCAACTTCCAAAATAATGTTATCTCTTCACCTTTTGATCCTTCCAAAACAAAACAAAAATCCTTCTTGGCCTTGTCCCATAGATAGTTAGGACAAATCAATGGCAAAGACTTTAGCAGGAATTCTTGTGCCAACAGTGTGGAATGGGGGAGGGGAGCAATAATTACACAGGGGCTGGAGGGTATTATAGAACTGGTTTTAACAAACAATAACGTTTGTTTGTCAATAACGCTTGAGGGCATAAACTGAAGCCTGGGAAAGAAAATGCCTGTAAGAGGGATAAAAGTCAAATGTGATGGATGACTTGCAACATGTTAGCATTTTTTAAACATTTGAGACATGGGAGAGATCTTGAAGACCTTACAGTTAATAGAGCAAGTTGAACAGGAATATTGTGGAATCTAGTTTCAGCTAACAACTTGGCTTGACGACTGCACAGGGGTGGGTAACCTGCAGCCCTCTGACTAATTTAATGTGGCCCTCAGTTTAATTTCCTTATTGCTAACTCCTTATTGCTAACTGTTGCATCAAAATGAAATACAGTAATACCTTGGATTGCAACAAGCATAATTCGTTCCGGAACCGTGCTTGTAATCCAAAACACTCTTATATCAAAGTGGGTCTCTTTTTGGCCCGCTACACCCGCTCGAGGCGAGCGGTTACATCCCTACGACTACTTGTCTTGCAAGACCTTGCTCGTTTATCAAGTCAAAAAATTTTAAATTTTTTTGCTTGTCTTGCAAAACGCTCTCAGACCAGGTACTTGCAATCCAAGGTATTACTGTACATTGTATGTTTCTAACTGTGAAATTCCAGCATGTTTGTGATAATTTAGCCTCTAACCTCAGGACTAGAAGCAGTTTTGGGTTGAATTGGAAGTAGGGTTCCTGAGAGAATGAACCTTGGGGTTAGTCACTGATGCTGGGCTGATCTCAGCTGTGTAAAAGCATGTTTTGAGTCTCCCATTGATTTATTTGTTATTACTAGTACTGATGCTAAGGTACTTCTTTCGGCAGTTCTCCTGGCTTTTGTCGTCTTAGAGTTCTGCATCGCCATCTGCACCGCTGCATTTGGCTGCAAGATCGTGTGCCGGGATAGCTACACTGAAACGCTTGTTGTGGTTTATCAGAACGTGACCCCGGCCAATGCTGTTGGCCTGCCAGCTGCTTGCAAGGATCCCGAGAGTCCCTGAACTGCTGCTCCTGTAGCCCACCCCTTCTGGACCGCCGTTAAAAAACAACAACACCTTTATTTAAAATATGATATGAGAACTAAGCAAGAACACATGAGAGTAATGAAAAGAAGAAGAAAAAAGGTTGCAAACAATACTTGGGTGGACAATAGGAAGAAACGTCTCAAAATTACACTCCCGTGTTTTACCACAATATATGAATATACAAAAGAGGAAAATATATGAATATACAAAAGAGGAAAATATGCCTGTGGCTTACGCTGGCTCAGCTTGTCTGAGCGTGGAAAGGTAAGCAAGGTCAAGCCTGGTTATTACTTGGATGGGAGACCCCTCCTCTAGTTTCCTGCATTGATCAGGGGGTTGGACTCGATAGCCTTGTAGGCTCCTTCCAACTCTATGATCTATGAAATCTATGAAGTGAAAACCGGGGTCATACAACCCCAAAAAAGTTGAACACTGGATAGTGTAATAGACTACATAACATATGTGCAGTTCTTCATGCTCATTATGCATACATAAATTGGAATACAAGGAGAAAAATCTATCAGAAGAGAAATCCTGTTCCCCTTCATTCTGCAAAGCATCTTCTTCAGCCATTCCAAAATTCGTTTAAGTTCCATTCTTCATCGTGAAAAATTGCCTTACTTTGCTGAAGGTTTGAAGCACCATGGGACCTGTTTGGCATACTGGTAATGTTCATAACAGCATCCTTTCCCCAAACATTCATCAGCAGAGATGCCAGGATACCCGCATTGCACTCTTTTGTTTGGTGCCATCCCACACATCTTGGCAGGTCCTTAAAACAAAAGCAAGTTACAAAGAAAAAGTTTTGTCTTGATTTCTTTTTGTGATTGAACCGAACATTATTTTTTTTAATATAATAGTACTGTGAGTACGCTCAGACAGTAGATAAAGGCTGTATCCAATGTTCATCTAACTTAGGTCCCATTCATTTCAATGGGCTTACTCTAAGTAGGACTAACATTGGATAGAACCCCAAATCACAAATTACCTTCTAAATCGTAATTGCTAAATACAATATGGAAAATATATTAATTGTTTATCATATATTAACTAAGGCTGCAATCCTATGGCCTCTGGGAGAGCATCTCAGGGCCCATAGAGTTTTTCTGATCTCCTGGCCTAAGGGCGGATAGAGGGATCCACTCTCACAGAGGGAGCTCCAATTGCATAATTGTTGTAAACCACCAAGAGAACTTTGGCTAATGGACGGTATAGAAATGGAAATAAGATGATGATGATGATGATGATGATGATGATGATGATGTCTCCTTTGTGAGGCTGGTGCTCCTCTGATGTCATAGAGGATGAAAAGGAGGCATTCCGGGGCATTCCGAGGGTGTTCCAAGAGAGGATATGGACCCACCGTGAAAATATGATACCGCATAATAACTAAACACAATATTAGATCTCCTTCCAGTGCCTTGCATTCTCATTCCTGATCTTGGAAAGTGTTCATTGTGGACATGGGTTATGATGATAACCCCATTGCCATCCCTATGACTGATCTCTCCTTATGCACACTTTATCTCTTTCTATTGCAGACAGACCTTGTTGTCACCACAAACAAGTCATTGCATTCTTACCGGCATCAGACAGAGGGCGAAAGCACCACCGAGTACTGACGACATAGGAATTGAAACAACATCCTTTCGCTTGACATTCCTCAGCAGTGATGGCCGGGTATCCGCATTCCTCCCTTGCGCTCCTGTCCATTGCACAATGCTGGGAAACTGTTCAGAAGAGCGAGCCACATTACTGCAGTTCTTCTTTTCTTTCCATAGATTTGCCATTTATTTGTTTGTTTGTTTTTACCAGCAGTATGCCCCGAGTGGACAAACCTCTAGAAGACACATTACAGACCACTGCACAGGCAGAAACATTTAGCCATTGGTCAAAGAATTGTGCTCAGTCCTATTTTCTGATCCCTGGGTCATGCATTCTTTCCACCCTGGTGATAGGTAGGAGTCCTTGTCTGGACTGATTGGCATTCTGGGGGCCAAAACAAACATTACTTTAAATCTGTCTCTAGCAGCTCCATCTTTTTTGCTCCATTTTTACTCTAGAGCAGCTGGGCCCAATCTAGATCTTAAAAGCCCCCCCACCCCCACCCCGACCTCAGAGTCCCGATCAGGGGCCCTGAACCTACTCTAGAGTAAAAATGAAAACAAAAACAAGAACCAGTCATAGCTGCTAGACACAGATGTAATATAATGGCTGTTAAGGAGGCAGGCATGGCTCCTGCCCACCAGTATTGTCAACGGCCAGCAGGGTGAGCAAAGCACTGTTACTTTTGCCTTCTGTTCTCTTGGGTAGGAAAAAGGAGGAGGAGGAGGAGGAGCCGCCACCCCCATCAACCTGTCCTCAGAAGCCATGGCTATCTTTGTAGAGAAGTTATTGATTGCTCTGGCAACAGCTTCTTTTGTGACTTCAGCTTACTCTTATCAGAAATTAAGGCAACATGATTTAAGGCAACACAAAACTAATTTATTTAGTTTTCTTGAGTTCTGGGGGGGGGAATCAGTGAATGTTAATGTGAAGTCATTACCATTGTTTACTGGGGGGTGGAAACACACCGGTGCACCAGAAGCCTTTGGATCAAAGCAGCATCCAATTCGTTTGCACCTCTTACGTGAGATCCCTGGATAGCCACAGTCGATTCTTGCTTGCGGTTCAGTCATTTTTTTTGCATAGCGGAGTGAAACTATTGGAAACAATATCCAGGTTACCCTGCATCTCTCTGCATTTTCAATGTATAATCTATTCTTGGCTAAGATCTAAAATATAATGTGCTGGATTCAGATTGAGTCATACTTAGAGTAGGCCTATTGAAATCAATGCTAATTAAGTTAGTCATGGCTAACATATGTACAATGGATTCCAGTTGGTCTGCTCTAAGTATGACTAAATCTGGATCCAAATCAATGTTGTATTCTGTCTGGGTCAAGAACTAACCCACTAGTAGCTAAAATTCCACCCATGGAAACCAGGTCTTAGAGAAACATCTTAGGGATGCTTTGTAAGCTGATTCTGGTGGTGTGGCTGCCACCTTGTCACTATCATGCTTCTGCACTGCATGGTCGATGCCCCATGCAGCTGTCACAATGGATAGAGCCGGTCATCCCATGGATCAGCCCTTTCATCTTGAAAATCCCCAAACTCCCCATGCCAGTGCCTCACTCTCTCAGGTGCTAGGATGGAGACTTTCAACACAAGAGGTCTTCAGAACCTTTGTAGCTTCCAAATACCCTCTTGGGTTACAAAAATAAATAAATGGAAATGGCTGCATGACTATCCCATTATAGCAAGGCTATATCGCCTACAGCAAGACTGCCTCATGAATGGCTTAGGAATAGGATGTCCTGCTATATAGCAGGGGTGGGCAGCTTGTGGCACTCCAGATGTTTTGGCCAACAACTCCCATCAACCCTAGCCAGCATAGCCAATGGGGAGGGATGATGGGAGTTGCAGGCCAAAACATCTGGAGGGCCACAAGTTGCCCACCCCTGCATAATGCATAAACACATATGAGGCTAGCATGAGTATAGTGCAGGGGTGCAGAACCTCTTTCAGTCCAAGGGGCAAATTCCATTTTGGAGTAGCTCCTGGGGGCCACCTTCCAGTGGTGGGTGGGACTGAACGCAAAAGGGGCAGGGCAAAAGACGAAAACATCAGCATATTTTAGCTGAAAGCTCTTACTGCCAGTAACAAAGCCTTAGGAGAAGCCGTTCAGCCTTATAGAGGGGGGGGGACTGCATAAATGTCAGGAAACCACCAAACAACCAGTGGTTAGGAGAAGAGGGCTTGGCCTTCTGGGCAATCTCAGAGGGCCAGATTTGCCCCACCCACCCAGCCCATGGTTCTGCACCCCTGGTATAGTGCTACAAATTAAATATATATTTTTAAATTGTCTATAAAAGTCCTTTTTAACAAGTTTTTCACACTAGGAACTATAATGTCTGCCTGGGAAGAAGTTCTTTTCACTCCTAAAGTTGAGAGAATGTGCGTCAGGCTTAATTTCTACATGGGCATTTTGTTCTTGTAATAGACTTGACAAAGAGCGAGCACCTAGAAAGCATCATCCATATATCTAGCAGACTTGGGCCATGTAATTAAAACAACAAGCAGTGCTACTTCCCATCTCTGCCCATCTTCCATGAATCATTACCTCTTTCTCCAGAAGGTCTGAAGCACCACGGGACATCAGGCACTGTTGCATCAAAGCAGCACCCATTTGCTGTGCATTGCTCTGCAGTGACGCCTGTGGAAGTGGAATTAGTACATCTCTCTCTCTTGTCGGCATCCATGAGGCATTGGCATGCATCTGTTTGGAAGAAATAGCTGTGGGCTGCAGCCTGCAATCCTCTACTCATTTCTCTGGGAGTAAGTCCCATTGAACACAATGGGGATTACTTCTGAATAGCATGTATAGATTTGCACTCTGAAGCGCCTTTCTGTTCTCACTTGCTCTTCAGTGCATTATTCCATTTTTGAATGTGTAATGTAAGATTCACCAACACTGAAAATAACAATGGCGGTGATTTAAGTTGATAATGTTTAACTACTAAAGTAATAAATTTGGAGCAACCAGATTGACCACCTCGCAGTAAAGTAGCTGAATAGGGGATGGGCAGTGAAATGAAAATTATGGGTGAAGTTCTGAGTTGGGCATATGGCAAAGGAATCATATGACCACTTCATACCATGCTGTTCTTTATGTGATTTCAAAATCGCTCGATACATTCACAACAAGGCTAACCTAGCATTGTGAACAGTCCCTTCATCCAGCTCTAACGAGTTGTGCTTTAAAAAGTGAAAGTGGGAATAAGTAAATCCATTCTGTAAATAACTGGAGCTTAACATACCAGCCAGCAAGTAAGAAATCTGCTGGATATCCATATAATGGGTGCCTCACATGGGCCAATACAGACTCCTTCTTTTCCACTGCCAACGCTGTTGTTCTACACCAGTATTCTCCAACCTTGGGTCCCCAGATGTTTTTGGCCTACAACTCCCAGCATGCCCCAGCCAGCTACGCTGGCTGGGGCATGCTGGGAGTTGTAGGCCAAAAACATCTGGGGACCCAAGGTTGGAAAAAACTGTTCTACACAGAATGAAGGTTGGCCAGCCAACATGGGTTGCCCTCGCCTCTTTTTGTCAGCAGTGATAGTGGCAGTCTCGCTCCCTCTCTCTCTCTCTCTCTCTCTCTCTCTTATACTCACATGGTTATAGAGAAAAAATGAAGTCCTTAGGTGGCTGCTATTTTTATTATCAGTTTTATATTTGACTGTTAATTTGGCTGTTAATTTGACTGCTAATATATTTGTAGTTTATCATTAACTTGGCTTGTTTTGTTTATTAATAAACAATGTCTACTTACATGGTGGACGTCCTCCAGTTTGTGGGCAGACAGATCCTGAACCCAGGGCAACAGCTAATAACCAGTATGTCTTGTATTCCATTACTATATCCGGCTTGTCCACTTTAATTCCTCTAAAGAATACTGATCTAAATTTTCAACCCTACATTAGTATAAAATGAATATTAAAAATAAATGTTATTTCTTTTCAGTCTTTCTCGGAAAAAGTGTAATATAGCACAGCAAATGTACGGTAGTTCCTCTTCTGATGCCTTGTTAGTAGTAATAGACATCCCCCTGCTGTTGAGAGTGTAGCTTCTATGTCTTTCTTATGTGATGGTGTAACAGCTCCCCTGATGTAAACATAAAGATTGTAAAAAAAAAACACACACACACAACAAAGTCTTGTGGCACCTTAAATATGAAAAAGAAAATATTCTGGCATAAACTGTTGTGGATACTGTCCACTTCATCAGACAGTGTCCATGAAAGCTTCTGCCAGAATAAATGTGTACGTCTTTAAGGTGCTACAAGACTCTGTCGTTTTTGCTACAAGAGTCTAATATGGCAGCCTCTCTGAGGATTGTGGAAGGATTGTCCAGTACATAAATCAGTATAACCACTTTCACCACATTGCAAAGCTTCCAGGTAGTGGAACCATGGCCTCACACCATGAGATCCTTAGCCTAAAGGCCAATTCATTCTTTTTTTTTCCTATACAAGACAGGACAACAATTCTTTTTTATTTTACTAGGCAGGACAACACATACCATGGTCTGATCTTTAAAATCTCATGAATTATGAAAGAAAAGTTTCTACTTTAACTCTGAAATAAATTTTCTACATTTCTGACATTACACCATGGCCCACATGTGGGCTTTTCTGCTGTGTTCCCAACAACCTCCCCACCGCACTTTTTTAAAACATAACATCCAGCCTGAAGAAGAGTCCTACAGAGCTTGCTGAGTATTTTGTAGTCAAGCGTAGGAAACCTGTGACCCTCCAGATGTTGTTGGCCTCCAACCAACCTGTATGGTCAAGGGTGTGGGGAGTTGTAGGCTAACAACATCTGGAAGGCCAAAGGTTCCTTTCCCCTGCTTTAAAACAGTAGGCTCAAACATGGAGCCTGCAGCAAAATGTTGCAGTGTGTAGTGCTCCTGTTCAGGTTCCATGCCCTCTTATTTCATTCCCACATCTCCCATTTTCTGTTTTTCTCCCCAAGAAACACCCAGTGTTCTGTGGCTATCACGCATGCTCAGTCCTCATTGAGGTGTTTTTTGTTTCCCACCACCATCCCCGTTAGGGTCCCCCCCCCGAAGGGTTGTTGTTGTACTTCTGCAAACCTTGAGGTTCCCCCAAGTATGCTGATACTTGTGTGTAGATGGTGGTATTTTGGCAACATAAGGATCAGCACTTGGATTATGAGTTTGCTATTAGTATGTGGGATAGAGTTGGAGGGGGTCTCATGGGCTATCTTCTTCAACCCCCTGCTTGATACAGGAAATCCATTGCTAGAGCATCCCCAACAGATTACTGTCCAGTTCTGCTTTAAGACTTCCAGCAGAGGAGAACTTCCTACCCTCAGCCCAGTAATTGGTTCCACTGTAGAACTGTTCCTATCATGAAGACATTTCTCCTAATGTTCAACTGAAATCTATACATCTATAACTTGGGGCTTCTCTGAATGAGGCTTTTAACCACCACTTTACCAAGGCTTCTGCTTCCAGATTTTTTGCAAGATTAAGATTGGCTCCTTTACATGTATGCCCCCCCCCGTGTGTGTGTGTCTTTCTCTGCCTTTTTGTATGTTCCATTACACATCCACAAGGTGGCACTGTGGAATAATGGAATTGCAGAAATACAGGAGCTTCTCATTGCAGTTCATTCTGCCATTTTCAGATAATACTACATTTTAAAAAAAATGTTTTTTAAAAAAACCACGGAAATGCTTGGAAAACACAGGACAGGCCCTGGAGGATGACGAGGTCGTGTAAAGCACCTGTAAACTACCGTGAGTGAGGAATCACGAGCACACAATAAATGCTTTGTGTAGAGAAGCCCTTAAGCTCATTAGATCTAGTTCTGCCCTCTGCATTAGCAGTGAATAAATCTTTGCCATCTTCTATGGGTAGGGTGGCCATGTATCCAAATTCACAGCAGACAGTCCTCTATTGGAAGGGCTGTCAGAGGACAGACCTCTATTGGAAGAGGTCCCCTATTTGAAGGACTGTCCAGGCCAAATGTGGCTTAAAGTGGAAGGAACTTAAGAAGGGAGAGCAGCCGGGGTCTTGAATTTGCCCTTCAACAGTGAGCAGCCAGAGAGCAGACCGACCAGGCACACAGGTCACCTGGTCACAGTCTTTCCCCACGATCGTGAGATGTATTGCATGCATTTCTATTTCAATAATGTTATTATTTCTACATTTGCACCTATACATATAATTTTGCATACGCAAATCCGTGTCTTCTTTTGTCCTCTTCTTTGGGTGATGCAGTTCCTCTTTTTGGGCAATGTGTAAGTGGTCACACTATCTATGTGACACCCCTCCAGGTATTTGAGAGGACTGCTAGCATGTCCCTTCTCAGTCTTCCCTTCTCCAGGCTAAACACACCCAGTTCCTTCAACCTTTCCCCATAGGACGGAGTTGTTTCCCATACCCTTGACCATTTTTGTTGCCCTCTTCTGAACCTGTTCCATTTTGTCAATATGCTTCTTAAAGCATGGCATCCTGAGCTAGACAGAGTACTCCGGGTGCAATAAAACTAGTGCAGAATAAAGTGAAACCATTACTTCTTTACAGATGGTTGGTACTGTCAACCTTGGCAAGGCTGATCAACAGTTTTGGGAGTGGAAGGACTGAATCCAACCACCCTACCCATCTGCCCCTAACCATCCGAATGCATGCATACAGATTCTGGTATGGAGAAGCATCATACCACATGGCTGTCTGCAAGGGTCTGTGCGCACTGGGACATTAGAACATTACGGATTTTGATCTTTAGAGTCAATGCCTGTAAAAAAGAAAATTAACATTTCCATATTCACAAATAAACCTTTCCCCTAAATATTTCAAGAAAATGTGAAAGGTTTTAGGAGACATATATTTTAAATATCACTTGAAACCATATGGCACTTATATCAAGGAACATAGAGAAAATGTCAAAGAAACACATAGAAGTTTTTGTCTTACTTGAACTGCTGAGACAACTGGCTTGATTCTGGTGACTGCAAACATGGATGCCAGGATAACACACAGCACTTCCTGTCCTCTTCTGTCCCACGGATTATTCTTTGCATAATGGCTCTTAGTTTGCAGATGTGAATCTAATGGCTGGGATGTTACATCATGCATGCCCAAGCTGAGCATGCAAGCTTTATTTTTCAAAGAACAAAGAACAAAGGGCTTGTTTATACATGATAGTTCAGGGCGTGGGCAGAAGGCCAAGCTTCCCAAATTACTTATCTGCTACTCAGCTAGTTCACTGTCCTCACACCAGATCCTGTGAGCAGCAGCAGCAACACAGAAGAAATGTTTAGGGTGGAGCATGCATTACTGATGCCACGACATATTTGGGTCTGCCGTGAGGCCTGGCATTGTGCTGACATCAGGGGTCCACCTAGGATGTTGCTCCGTTTGCCAGGCAGCAGCTGCCATCATGAGACACGAAGCAGAAGTGCAGCACCAAGCCTGTGCACAGGACAACGCTGGGTGTGAGCAGAGGACATGATAGGGGCGTGGCTCACTTTCATGGCTTCCTAAAAGTCATTTCAAGCTCCAGCAACTCTGTAGTTTTTGATGGGGACCTTTTCGAATGGGATTGCAGCTGGAAGGCACCGTAGCAAGATAGACTTGTTGTCCTACTTCTTCTGAGCAAATTATTATGGTTTTGCATCATGGCAGAGCAGTCCTACCCTGCACTCCAATAACATGATTAGAATGTATTTTTCATCAGGGGATGATTATGTGCAGAGGTACCGCAACAAAATGGCACCGCAATAATTTAATATAGCATTACCTTTGGGCTAAGGCTGCCATGGACTGGCCTAGACTATAAATACTGACCTGAACTGGCTGAGCTCAACGAACTGGATAACTGAAACAAGGTCAGTTGTGTACGTGGATGGAGAGGGAAACTGTACAGAGACTTATCAGCTAATACTTGAAATCAGTATTGTCAGACTTGGCCATGAGAAACCAAGGGTCAGTGTTCCACCACTGAGCTATGAAACTCACCAGGGTTGACTTGAGCAGGTCATTGTTTCTCAGTAGCATCAAAATCCTTGGGAACGGTAAGATATAAACTAACTGATAGGGGCAGCTGTCACCCGTAGGGATGTAAGAGAATTTCATTTGAGTTTGAAAAACAGCAGAACATGCCCCGTTCGCAAATTCGAGCCTGCCCGAATCCTGAGATCTTCAGAGGCCCTTTTCAGAGTGCCCCCTCCAAAAGAGGCTAGAAGGGTGGCTACTAGAGGAAGGGCCTTGTGGCACCCCATCTTTGGAATCAGCTTCCCAAGGAGGTGCGCCTGATGCCTACCCTCTATTCTTTCAGGTGCCAGGTGAAGACCTTTTTAATTTGCCCAATAGTTTAATGGCTGATTTTATTCCTTTTATTATCGCAACTGTACCTCCGGATTGAATTTATCTGGCTGCTTGTTTTTATCGTGTTATATTTCAATATGTTTGTGTTTTTATAACATTTTTGTTGTTATTTTTGTGTTGTGTTTTGGAAACCACCCAGGGAGCCTTTTGGCTGATGGGCGGTGAATAAATATATTAAATAAATAAATGAATAAATCCAAATGTGAACGCAATCACATTTTTCAGGAAAAGATCACATGTTCTTGAACTTGCAATTGCATTCGCAAAATGCATCCTTTCTGGAAAATGTGCACTTTCATTTTTCACATTTTAATCAGGGGGGGGGTTGCATATGGGGGCTTACCTTAAAAAGTATTTTCCGCAGTCAAAAATGCAGACTTTTCCCATTTGGGGACCAAAAAAAGACATTTGTGTTCAGGAATGAGAAGACAAACTGAGCATCAAGGTAGAAATCGGAGAACCTAGAAAAGCTCAAACATCACTGGTTCTCCCATCCCTATGAAACTAAGTTAAATAGACTAAGCTTAAATTTATTGGCCCTCTTCCAGCCCATTACCAACTCCAAGCAGTGGCTCCGTACCTGCACAGCCTCACAGCCTGACTCAGATGATATAGAGCAGCCTTCCCCAACTTGGGGCCCTCCAGATATTTTGGACTACAACTCCTAGCATTCCTGATAATTGGCCATGCTGGCTAGGGCTGATGTAAGTTGAAGTCCAAAACATCTGGAGGGCACCAGGTTGGGGAAGGCTGACATAGAGAGACAGAGCTGAGTGTCCTCGGCTTTCTGTTGACACTTCACTCCAAACCCAATATAGAAAGTCATAAATGCTTATGCAAATGGGCTCTGAAAACACTCATGTAGCCCAATCATAATTATTGTATGCATGTTTACGCAGTTCAGTGGGTCCAAGTAAGCAAGCATAGGATAGCAGCAGCCTAAGTTTTTCAAATACAGTCATGCCTTGGATTGAGAGCATAATTCGTTCTGGAAATGTGCTTGTAATCCAAAACACTCTTATATCAAAATGAAATCCCCCCCAAAAAAAATTGTACAGAGATTTTTAATTTAAGTCATACTACAGTACTTGTATTGCAAGATGTCGCTTGTATATCAAGTAAAAAAAAATATTAAATAAATATTTAAAAATTTGCTTGTCTTGCAAAACGCTCTCAAACCAAGTTACTTGCAATCCAAGGTATTACTGTACTCCCTGAAATGTATGCTCCTATGTGGGGGGAGAGGTTTCTCTGAGTGAGTCAGTTACCTTCTCTCAGCAGCATCAAACTTCTTGGGAAAGGTAAGATACAAACTAATGAATAAGGGTAGCTAGAACCATTAGAAATGCATGGCAAACTGTGATGAAATGAAATCGGATTACATCTTTTGCTGGAACTGATGGTATATACTGGAAATCCCACTGAAACACAGTTCATTCCTTGTGTAGCCACAAGTTCTCTGCTTGTACAGCTGTAACATGTGGGCAACTCCTGCCCTGGAGGAGGGATCCTCATTGGGCAGCATCCTTACCTGTAGGAGCTCTCCATGTGTACATCTAGAGAACTCTTTTTCATGAATGTTCAATGGACATTCATCAGAGGAGGCAGAGCAGGGTTCGCTTGCACAGCCACAAGAACCTCTCTGTTCATTCACTGAACACGTGGAGGGGTTTGTGTGAAACCCACTGCCATTTTTCTCCTATACATGAGGAGACCTCACCTGTCCTTGGCCATAAGTCCATGCCTGCCTTGATGTAGAGAATTCCAATACATGAACTGTTGATACAAGGACACAGCTGGCAGCAATTTCTACTATTGTGACAAAAAAAAAAGCCCAACTTCTATGACCACAGGAATCATAGTTGGAGGTATCCATGTACCACTGGTTCATACATGGTTTCTACACATGGGAAGGATTTCTCACATGCTTTTTCTTTTTTTTTTTAAGGAAGAAAAAGAACAGTCTGAAGGACCCAAAATGCTCTTAACTTAAGTATTTAAAACTGTTAAATGATTCTGACAATGGATTGCATTGTGCACCCATGAATCTCTGTGATTTTCGAAGAACCAGCTGTTGCCAGAAAACACAATTCTGCCACCATTTTGTGCCCCCCACAAGCTCATTGGCTCAAAAGGTTCTACTGCGTCTAGAAGGGGTAGTTGGACAAGCATCTAGCCAGCTAGGACAAATACACGTCACATTTGCCATCAAAATCCTTTAGTGAAATGGGGGAGTGTCTCCAGCCTTTATATGTATATGACTCGGAACTTCCTGTATCACCAATCAATTGACTATGGAGAGCCCTGAAATTGTGGGTGTCCTTTGAAAGAAGTATTTTAAACTTCATCTAAAGCCTTAGACCAGGAGCACACAACCTTTTGGGGCCTGTTGGCATATCTGGCAATTTGAGATACTGTCCTGGGCACCACTACAAAATGGCTGTCATGGGAGGCATGCCTAGTCACAAAGGACAACCTGCTCAAATGATTGAATACAAGGCAGAAGTGGGGTCTGAGCCCCAACACATGAAACAACTCCGTTGAACAAGTGCCAACAGAAAACTATTTCACAGAAGGCAAACTCTTTCTCCCACCCCACCCCACTGCCAGCAAACAGTGCCATCTGTTTCTCACTCTGGATCACCAGCCATATATTCTCTCTCTCCCTGGCTGATTGCCTGTAGACTCTCTCTCACACACATCTTAGTGGGCACCAAGAAAGGTGTTGGGGGGGGGGGGGGTAGCAGTGTCCATGGACACCACATTGCCTACCCCTGGCCTAGACCTTGTTCTGCTTAAGTAAAGGCAATTGTCTTTCTTTGTCATCCTCCATTAAACTCAGGATCAAACTGTATGTTATATTAGGGACAGCAGAAATTAAGCCCATCGTCAGAGATTTTTGCTTCGCTTTATTGTTTGAGGAAGTAAGGCAAAGTACTGAACAGCAGGAAAAAACAAGATTCAGAGGCAGTAATCTGCATGCATAGTTTAAGTGCTTTAATTAGCCATAGTATTGTGCAGGGTTTCAGCACAGGATCCTGAAGAAACGCCTTGTGAGCAGCTTCATCATGGGGAGAAGTAGTTCCTGTGATGACTGAACAGTTTCCTGCTAAGAGTTTCCGGCTTGTGGGGGATATTCTATAACACACACTCTGGATGGAGAAAGCATAAGAAGAATACACATTAAGATAGAATAAAATTAACAATACAACTCATTTCATCACACAACAATTCTCACCCCTAACAATTGAACAAAATCCTAGTTTAAAACAGATTGATGCGCACTGTTCACATTTCCCGGCTGACACTCATAAATACAATTTGCAGTGACCAGAACTAAATGCTGAAGAAAATAAGTAGCTCTCCCCCAAAATAACAGCCCATAACAGCCTCTTCCCTCTCTCCCCTCCCCAAAATCTAGTCATGCAAAACCTGTGATACCATTGCAGTGTCCTCTCTCTGCTCCATTAGCTGCTGCTCACACACAGGTGGGTGAGGAAACGTATAATACAATGACATCCCACTACAGCCAACAAGCCAAAGTGGAGGGGGAGCAGCATAAAGATGGAGGAATCTGAGTTTTTCACTTCAAGCTTCTCCATCTCCACAATTAGCTTCCCCTTCCTCTTCATCACTCTTGCAACATTGTGTCTGGATGTGCAAGTAATCACACAGATGGAGCGTGTTAAGCCCTGCAGCCCAGCAATGAATTACAGGTGAAGATACTAACCATCTATTGAAATTGGTTTGAAACACCAGGGGGCATTCATTATGTTTGAATCAAAGCAGCATTGCAATTGGTTGCATTGCATTTCACTGATGCCTGGGAAGCCACAGTTTTCTCTTGATCTCTTTGGAACATTGCATTCCCCTGGAGCTATTTGAAACAGAGCAAAATATCAATAAGCAACTTCATACATTTTAAATAAAATAACTAGAGCTACTTAATCTTTATCATTCTAACAGAACACTGAAATTGATCTAGTTCATTCTACCCTGGCATTTTTTATTTTTTTTTGACGATTTGTTGCTTTAATAGGCAACCTGGATCACAAGCAGCCCTTAACGCCAATTCTAATTATACAATGGCCTATTAAGGGGAAAGCATACATCTAATGATCAGGCTCTTCTCTCTAGATTATTATGGGGGACAATGATAAGATCACGACCTGATCTGAAGCCTGGTATACAAAGAAACTGAAATTAATAGAATCCCACGTAACATTATTTACCTATCGCAGGGTGTCGGTATATTGGTTTCTGTCCTGAAAATACCATAATGTGACTTTTTTAAAATGGAAGATCTAGTAGCTTCCACAACATCCCAGCTTTCTATTCATCTATTTTAAAGCACTATCTGTCATGATAGTGTGGGGTGTATATTTGTGGAAGAAGCTTGAGAGTATATAGGTAATTTCTGCTAGAAGCTTGAATCACCAAAGACTGTCAATGGTCTGAACTTCCAGGGTGAGAAGACAGGGCATCCATTCCATTCACGAGATGTGATGTTCCAGCAGCACCACTTCCAGTTCCTTTGCATGGCCCTCATTTCTGCCTGTTCCTGAAAACCTTCCTACATCCTAAACCAGCTGTCCACAACCTGGTACCCTCCAGATGTGTTGGACAGTGGCTCCCATAAGTCTCAGCCAGCATGGCCACTGGAATGTGGAGACAGTCCAACACATCTGGAGGGCACCAGGCTGGGGAAGGCCATCCTAAATATTCCACATATTTCAACCTTTCTTGTCCTATTTCAAAACCCTGAGAGCAAATATGGACACACTATTTAATTTTATTTATTCATTATATTTCTATGCCAGCCAATAGAAGCTGGGTAGTTCACAAAAAAATTAAAACTCTAAAATACAACATGATAAAATGTAATATAACACCTTTAAAAGTTTGAAATACTATAAAACCAGAGTAAAAAACCAGCAGTAGAGGGAAGATCTGAAAACACAACAACATACATTTAAAAACAAACTGAAGAACAAACAACCCTGGGAAAATAAAAAGGTCTTCACCTGGTGCTGAAAAGACCACAATGTAGGGACCAGGTGAGTCTCTCTGGAAAGGGCATTCCACAACCAGGATGCCACCACCAAAAAGGCCCTCTCCTTAGTAGCCACCCACCTCGCCTAATATTCTAGTAATAAAATAGAACAAATCTCCTAATATCCACAGATCATTACAATCATCAGATTTAGGCTTTCTGATCCTAGGACGTGGGGTCTGGAGCTCAGAATTCAAAATCCTTAAACATAGCAAAGCTTTGTTTATTAGAAGCACATCAAAATAAATGTTGAAATATCTGTCCAACGGTGGTGCCCCATCAGGACTTCCAAATCCAGCAAGGTATAAGAGGAAAGAGCCCCCCCCCCATTTTCAGAACTGATATTTCAGTGGCACTGGCAATACTTACTGGAAGTAAGTCCCATTGAACTCATTGGAACATACTTCCAAGCAGATCTCATACGCTTGCACTGTTAGTATAGCTTTGTCTCATGCTGCTTGATCTTCCACATAATACAAAACCATAAAGAAAAACTTAAACGTGTGCACTTACGTAGCAAGGCATTGCTGAGCCCTACAATTAGGAAAATGGTCAAAACCCAGAACATTTTATTTTCCATTGCTGCTTCTATGCTCAGCCTTTATGAATGGGAAGATGGTGAATCTGTGAATGAAGGCCACCCAAGAGAAAATTTTGTTTTATATATTGGTTGGTTGTGTTTGTTTGCTTGGTTTCACAGATTTGACTAATGTGGTATCTTTTGGCAGCCCATTCCCTTTATTGATTTTAGATTAAAATTAAATCAGTAACACATTTACCAGCATGCACTGACTGGTCTTCCTTGATAGTGGTTTAAAAATAAATGGCTGGTGCAGATATTAAACTTTGCTAAAGGCTTGTGCAACAACACAGTTACATTCTGTTTACACTAATGTTGAGTCCACACCTTAGTGTGCCATGGCAGTGGACACATACCTTGTTGCATGTAGAAGTTTAGTGGTAAACCAGGGTAGGCAGAGCACACAACAAGTGTTGTTTACCTAAGTAAGCCCTTATGTTTAGGCAGTGCTGGCCCTACCATTAGGCAGAGTGGGTCAATTGCCTCAGGCGGCAGATACTGGGAGGCAGCAGTAAGGTGTTGGAGTAGGGTGTTGTGTGCCATCATGCAGCCTGCCCTGATCCTCCTATGCTGGCCTACTGTCTTTAGGTGCAGTGGAGGATGTTGTCCAATTGCCAGTGTTGAAGAAAGATTCAACACTGTCCAGTCCAGCAAATTCTGTACATGGAATGGGAAGGGGTGCCATCTTGGTGTTGTTGTTTTTGCCTCCGGCAGAAAATTGTCTTGCGTTTAGGCCACAGTTCCTGCTGAAGGTCCTACATGAAGTGGGAGGCTGACAAGAGCTTATTCCTGCCCTCCACTCTTAAACCATGCATGCTGGGGCTGCCCGTGAACCAAACCCAAGATTCTTTGGAATGTTGACTTCTGATTCTGTTCATTTCAAAATCAGTTATTTTTAATTAAAAACTGTGCCACCCCTTTTGAAGATACTTGATGTGGGGGGGAAGGGGTGTGTGTTTTTTTAATGAAAAAATATTTTTGTTCCAGTTCTGAACGGCCAGCAACTCTGGCTTGCTTCTCTCTCCCGTTAAAGCATGCAACTTGGCTCACTTGTTACATCAACCTGCTTTGCTTTACAAAACCACTCCACGAATCAGGAATTCACCTTGGCAGTTTGAAACACTTCCCCCTTATAGTTGTGGAGGGGATGTTTATTCTTACCATGGAAGTGCTCATCTAGCCCTTTACATTTTGGGGGGGATTATTATTTTTAAGTGGCAAACACTAGCAACCATGCTCCTCCCATTTCAATTGCCTCTCCCCTGCCTGCCACACACACACACACACAATTCCTCTTCCCTTTAAAATACAGCAGAGGCCTCCAAACCTTTTGGTTTGGTCCCATAAGCACTTTTGGAATATTTAAAAGTATAGTGGTTGCCACCACAGAATGGATGCCACGGGGGCATGACCAGACACAAAATGGTTGTTGTGGGCGCATGGCATCATAAAATGGCTCTCACAAAATTTGAATAGGAAAACAATAGTGGGGAATGCTGTTGTCTTCATGCCCTGCTGCTTATTTTAAGCTTCCCAAAGGCAGATGACTGGCTCCTGCTACAAACAGAGATCTGGCTGGCTTAGATGGAGGCAAGTGAGTTGCCTAAGGCTGCAAATTGAGTGCAAAGCAGAGGTGGGGTCTGAACCACCAAACACCAGTTCACTCCACTAATCCTACATTTTTCTGCTGCAACGGAACACCCATCTCAATTTCCTGTTCACACAGTAGTCTTCAATTCAGATAATAGATTAGTGCAGCGCCAGAGCATAAAATGTTATTGTACCTCGCAGTCTCCTGTTTAGTGAATCTCCAGTTTGGGACACAATGAGGATGAGATGAAAGCAGCTCAATTGATTCTAGAAGGCAAGCATTAAATAAATGAGTTTACAAAGAACAGGATTTGACTACACTTTGGATTTAGGCTACCTATAAGCCCAATGCAAGATCCTCTCTCTCTCTCTCTCTCTCTCTCTCTCACACACACACACACACACACACACACACACACAGATTTAAAGCAATTCTCTCCATCTTAAAAATCTTTACAATACCTTTTGCCTAGGAGTTTTCGTAAGCAGTAGTAGGATGACTCATTTACCTCTTGAAGAATTTGACAAAGCCAGAACTGGCAATGTGATAGGACTGGATGGAGAGAGTGTGGGAAGGGGGAGAAAGAGTGAAGGAATAGGCTGGGGGGCAAAAAGTGAGGCAATTGACTCACTCTGCCTAATGGTAGGGCCGGCTCTGCCTAAACATTCCCCGCTATTCCCCGCTCAGCCATGAAACTCGCTGGGTGACTTTGGGCCAGTCACTGACTCTCAGCCTAACCTACCTCACAGGGTTGTTGTGAGGATAAAAATGGAGAGGAGGATGAGGATTATGTAAGCTGCCTTGGGTTCCTTGAAGGAAAAAAGGCGGGGTATAAATATAATAAATAAATAAATAAACAAACAAACATAAGGGCTTACTTAGGTAAACAACACTTCTTGTGTGCTCTGCCTACCCTGGTTTGCCACTGAAATTCTACATGCAAATAAGGTATGTATAATCTCATGGCTCACTCCCACATAGTCTCCAATTGCCCCTAAAATGCCAGGACCCTCACGAAAACCCTTAAGCCATCACAGCTTCTCACTTTGTCTTGCAGAGTCCCAAATTCCCCTGCCTCCTGCAACTGCAGGCTACTTTAAGCTGCTCTTAAAGGGGGCCATGGGCAAAATTGCAGCTAAGCTTGCAGTCTTAGCTTAGCTACAATTTTGACCATGGCCCCTTTAAGAGTAGTTCTCTGCTTAGGCTCAAACAGCCAGCTGCAGTAAGCAGGGAGGGAACAGATGCTGCTAAGCTGGCAGGGCCAGGTGAGGATCTTTGTGCGTGCGTGCGTGCGTGCGTGCGTGCGTGCGTGCATGCATGCTCTACCTGCTCCCTCTGCTGCATGTTGCTGTGGGAAAGGGAATAGCTGGGTGAAAAGAAAAGGAGGTGGAGGCTGCACCTGCTGGCCTGGACGGATGGAGAGGTGAATGAGGGAATTTATTACATAATTTCTATCTTTATATTGCCAAAGATTTTATTTCCTATCAGAGCTGACTCTGTGCCTCTAACAGGTGCGGTTACAGTGTCAGAAGGAAATGCAAGAAACTTCCCCTTCTCCCTGAAGCGCCATGTTTGGGGGTATGGGATGGGTGGGTAATCTTCACCTGTTGAATTTGTGCCAATCCTGACAATTTTAAAACAAAAAGAAAGAGATTGCCCTGCAAGCAGTTCTGTTTGTCCATGCACTTTTCTCTGTGCCAAATGTAGTCAATATTTGGTTTACATAAAACAGGGGTGGGAATTGTGTGGCCCTGTAGATGTTGTTGGACTGCAACTCCCAGCATTCCACACCATTGGCTCTGCTGGCAAGGGCAGCTGGGAGTTGCAGTCCAACAACATCTGGAGGGCTGCACAATTCTCACCCCTGCCATAAAAGGTACAAGTTTGCTTTGAGGCTATTTCCTGCTCTTTCCAAATCCACAACTGATGCACTATGTAACTTTGACTTTTGTTTCTAAATGTTGCAGAGTGCTTTCCTTTGGTATATAACATGAAACAGGCTCCCTGTTGACACTGAAACTAAGCAGTAACTCCTTTGCTTGTGTTGTGTTGTTCCGGTTTTAGGCTAATGGAAAGGACTTCTGTACTTTAGCATGTAATCCTATACACACTTCCCTGTGAGTAAGTCCAATTGAACGTAATAGGACTTCTGAGTACACATGCATAGGATTGCACTGTTATTCTGTTTTCAGAGCAGTGGTAAATTTTACTTGACTCTACCTGTGTACCCCATGTGAAAGTCTTTTTCTAATACATGTTGAAGTGCAATGGAGAAAGCTCTCTACAGTAATGGTTAGGATTATTCTGCAGGGATTTTGGATTTTTTTTAAAAATGCATTAGAAGAGAGTTAGCAGAAAACACACCCTCCTCAAGAGAAAGAAAGAAAAAAACCCAACTACCTCAAATAGCAGCAACATCATCATTCTATTTTGGTATTATTGTTCAATCACAGTATTGTTCTTGTTTTTTTAATAAAGTACAATAGAGCCCACATGTTTTTTTTTCTGAGTGGAGAAAATAGGAGCTTGCAGGGTGGGCCTGTGAACCACTTTGCACACTCAGAGATATCTAAATGTTAAATATTATTATAAATTCAAAGATTTCTGTGCTTAAAATACTGCAGTTTTGTGTGTTTCCTCTAACAACATTTGTACTTGACCATGCCCTTTGCTTGGCCACGCCCTCATGTTGCCTGGCCGCACCCTCTTGATCACACCTTCATGTTGCTTAACCATACCTCTTACAAAGTCACATGTGTGTCCCTATTTTCATCTGTGAAATGTTGGAGGATATGCTCCCATGGCACACTAAGGTGTGGACCCAACATTAGTGTAAACAGAATGTAACTGTGTTGTTGCACTGGCCTTTAGCAAAGTTTAATATCTGCACCAGCCATTTACTTTAAACCACTATCAAGGAAGACCAGTCAGTGCATGCTGGTAAATGTGTTACTGATTTAATTTTAATCTAAAATCAATAAAGGGAATGGGCTGCCAAAAGATACCACCTTCGTCAAATCTGTGAAACCAAGCAAACAAAAAACTCCAAACAAAACTAGTCATAAAGCTAGAGGAAGAAAGAGTGAGAGAAGGAACTGAGGGGAGATGAGAAGTGAGGGAAGGGACTAAGCGGAAGTTGGAAGTGATGGAAGGGACTGAGGGGCAAGGGAAGGGACTTCAGGAGACTGAGACTGATAGAAAGAAGGTCCTGAGGTAGATTAAGGGAAGGGGCTGGGGGAGAGAAATATCTTTGCTGGGAATATGCCCCAAAGATCTCTGCAACTATGGAAGGGACTTTGTTCAGGTGTTCCACCTTTTCATAGGAAGGGACTCCTACGGAGAACCTTACAGGTTCCCATCTGCCATCTCTCCTTCTGCAAATTGAAAGAATGCCTACAGAGGCTTCTGCATAATCACAGAGGAGGTTGAGGTGTTTCATATTCCACCCCACTCTGCAGAACCTTGCCAACAACTGCCTCCTAAGCACTGGGTCTAGGGTGGCTGGCTGTTCCAGCTATTCCTCCTCCCTTCCATTGCCATGCCTAGTACTGAACTCTCAAAGATTCACTGCTTCTCACAATTCTTGCTCCAGCTTTTGTGCTGGATCAAGAAAGACAGGCCTGTAGGACAGAGCTTCTAACCTTTCTGTGTTCCCATAGAATTACAACGATTTGCTGTTTGTCTCTGTGAAGCAACAGAACTGCCTTCCATCAGTGGCGTAGCGTGGGTTGTCAGCACCTGGGGCAAGGCAAGTAATTTGCGCCCCCTAACCCGTGGATTTTAGCACTCGAGTCTCTTCCACTAGATTAGTTAAAGAAACCCTTACCCCCTAAGCACATGTATTGTTTGTTATGAAAATACTGATGTAATTAAAGTAAAATGCATCTAAATACAAGTTTATTTTCAAACACTTTATTGAGTGCGAACATGCATTACACATTCTCCACATTTTCAGCAGGTCTATGAATACAAATCTACAAATGTAGTAACCTAGCATGGGCCATGCTATTATATGTCGTCTCACAACCATCGTAAACGACAAAAAATATCAAGAACAAAAACTAAACATCAAAATGGAACCATACCCTGGAGATGATCCAAGACTGGGCTAGATGGAGCCAACTTCCTCAATCCTGTACCTCTAATTGTAATTCTTTAATAGAAGTGCAAGATATCAATCTGTATATAATATACAGATTAATTTAAATTCGGGGAGGTCACACAGAGGTCTAGAAAGAGGGAGAAGCAATAAGGGAGACTCCCCAAGAGGAGGAGGAGGAGGAGGAGGAGGAGGAGACACACCCCGCGCTGCTCTGCTCTGCTCGGGCCTCCTCCCGCTTTCCACCTGTCCCTTCAACTCAACTTCCTGCCTCCTCCATTTCTTCATTCATCCGTCCCCCGATCCCATTTCTCCACACGCCCCTTTCCCTTCTTTTTCTAGCCCATTTCCTTTCTCCCTCCTCCTTTCCTGGCTTTTAAAAATGTACCTCTTCTTTCTGTGCCCTCCTCGTTCCTTGCTCCCCCCGTTTCTCCCCTCCTCCCTTCACCCTCCCACCTCTCACATTTCTCTCTCTTCCTCCTTTTCTCTCCGCCATCTGTTTCCCTTCCTCTTTCTACTTGTACCCCATTTCCTTTCTCTCTCCTTGCTGTTCTCGCTTTGTCTTACTTTTTCTCTATCTCTTTCTCTTTCTTCTTCCTTCCTTCCTTCTTTCTCTCCTTTCCGGTCAATCTTTTCCTCTCCTTCCTCATCTTCCTTTCCTGCCTCCTCCCTTTCTCTTCTTTCTATCTGCTCCATCCTTCCTTTTCTAGTCTCCCCAACTTTCTTACCCCTTTCTTCATCCCCATCTTCCTCTTTCCCTTCATTCTCTCTCTCTTCTTTTCCCCCTTCCTCTTTCTTTTCCTTCTTCTCTCTTCTCCTCCCCCTTCTTCCCTTCCTTCCTTCCCTTCTTTCTCTTCCTCCCTCTCTTTTCTTCCCTCCCTCCCCCTCTCTCTCTCTCTCTCTCTCTTCTCCCTTTCTTTCTTCCTTCCTTCCTCTCTCTCCTCGCTCTCCCTCCATACCTCGATCTTGTCCACGCTCCGGGCGCAGCCCACCACCTTCATGCTGCGCTGCACCAGGGCGCGGGCCACGGCCGCCCCGATGCCCACCGAGGCGCCGGTCACCAGCGCCACGCGCCCCTTCCAGCGCTCCATGGCCCACGCGCCGCGCGCGGCTGCCCTCCGCCTGCCCGGCCCGCGACGCACCGGCCGGCGCCTCCTTCCTCGCCTCCCGCCCCGCCCGCGCGCTCTCCGAGGCGCACGACCCGGCAGTTGCGGCGGCGGCGGCAGCAGCAGCGAGGGGGGGCGGCGGCTGATCCGCCCCTTTCTCCAAGGGCAGCCGCCTCTCGGGGGGGGAGCAGGAGGAGGAAGAGCTGGGGCAGAGAGCTGCGAGTGCGAGCACGCCCCCCCAGATGTTGCGCCCGGTGCGGCCGGCCCCCCCTGCACCCCCCACGCTACGCCTCTGCCTTCCATTTTTGTATTTTGTTGGTTTTAGAATACAATGGAGTTAAATATTGTGTGTGCGTGCACGCACATGTGCTACTCAATTTCAGCCAAAAGGTTAATAGTTTAGAGGTCAAGTGTTTAGTTAGAAACTTTGCCTCTCAATGTGATGGCAATGATCTACATAGGATATTTGGCCCTTTTGCACCATCCTACAGGTACATATTGGGTTGGATCCAAACTTAGCCTTGCTTACAGTAGACCATTGATTCCATGGGAGTTAAGTTAGTCATGTCTAACTTGTCCCATTGATTTCAATAGATCTACTCTAAGCATGACTAAGTCTGGATCTAACCCATTATTTCTGTGGGGTTTTCCTTCCCTGTCCCTTTTTCACTGTCAGTCAGCTCATGTGAGTTGTAAAAAAGAAGGCACACATTATAGGCCTGGAATAAATCCTTGTAAACCTTAGAGCAACCTTAGAGCAACTTGGTGACCTCCAGATGTGTTGGGCTACAACTCTGGGGATAATGGGAGTTGCAATCCAACACATCTGGAGGGCACTAGGTTGGGGAAGGCTGACTTAGAGCTTTGCCTTAAGTGGGCTGTAGATTGGTCTAACTAAAATATCATGATAAACCAGAAAGCCACCTTGATCAACTCTGCCATTTTGGAGTGAGTTTCCAATTGCTCTGAGGTGACAGTGTAAGGGATATACAGTAATACCTTGGATTGCAAGTAACTTGGTTTGAGAGGGTTTTGCAAGACAAGCAAATTTTTAAATATTTATTTAAAAAAAATTTTTACTTGATATACAAGCGACGTCTTGCAATACAAGTACTGTAGTACAGCTTAAATTAAAAATCTCGGTACAATTTTTTTGGGGGGATTTCGTTTTGATATAAGAGTGTTTTGGATTACAAGCACGTTTCTGGAATGAATTATGCTCTCATTCCAAGGCATGACTGTATGCACTTTTAACATATGCCTATAAATATTGGCTAGCTCACAATAATGTCTCTAAAAGTATGTGTCCATGTTTGAATAACAGCTAATATTAGACCTGTATTTAAGGAAGACAATGGTGCCCTTCATGTTGGACTACAGTGTTAATCTAGCCTACACGGCTATGGCTCTGAAAAATGTTTGGGAGCTACAGCTGATGCAGAACGCAGCAACCAGATTTCTTTTGGGTGGCTAGTATATGGGTCATGTTCCTCACTTGTTAGATCTACTTTAACTCCTGATATTTTCCAAGCCCAATCTGAAGTGTTGGTCATTATCTTAAAATCCCCTATACGGTTTGAGGCCAGGGTACCTTACTCCCATCAGTCTACAGACTACAGGTACAGACCACCTCCTCCTATACTTCTTGCTTGGTTTTTTTTTTTTTTTTGAGATCTCCAGCCTTTCTTCTTCCCACCATCTGCAGAAGTTGGTGGTGGTGATAGGACAGAGACTTTTTAGTAGTGATGCCTAAGCTGTTGAATTCTCTCCCCCTGAAGACTCATAAAGGTTTTACACAATTTGTATAGACTGTTCACTTCACTGGGCCTTGGGTATTATTTACTCTGGTTCTCCATTATATTTTTCTAGCAGGAGGTTGTCTTACTGCTGCTTACCTTTCATATATTTATTCATTTGTTTTTAATTTGTAAGCTGCGTTGAAGGCATATGGATGGGAAAGCAACCTAAAAAATACAAATAAATACATAAATTTAAAAAAGAGAAGTTAGTAGGGTGGAACTATACATTATGAACTACACAGAACTGCTTCTGCAAATGGTAGCCCCTTGCCTTGTTCTCTCCTTTCCTGCATAAAGCCAAGGGACTCATCACAGCACAGGTCTGCAATGTTTCATAAAGCCAGTCCGAACTCCGAAGTCAAAGTTATCTACTTAGAATAGGTTTGGCTTGTAGTTACCTGGAACTTCCCTAAAGTTAAACAAAAGATATGCTCTGCATACAGTGACAGAAATCTCTTAGATTCAATTATGGAAAAGAGAGATATTATTCGTTACTTTCTAACTGTTTGCTCATTGTTCATTGAAAAGCACTCTTGACCTCAAAGCTATACCAGCAGAAGGTGGAACTTATTATTCTGGTTTAGGAAAGAAAACTATCCATAGTGCCAAAATTGTTGTCTATAAATGTCCTTTTTAAAGGGTTTCTGGGGAGGCACATAGAAACTGCAGAGCGACATTACCCTACATGTGATCACTTTTCGCTTCCTGTTAATTGTCTAAGTGCCAATGATTCTTGTGTTTATTTCTGCATCAGTGACTGACTGATGGGTTGTGTTTCTTTTTATGAGTAGTTTCTATACAGATCTTATAGTTCCTTTCAAAAGTCAAAGCAGGGCTAGCCAATGGAAAACTCATTAGAGATATTTCTTCCACAAATATTTATTTATAATATCCAGAATATGGCTATGTTATGAGGCTGGCTTTGAAGACCATTTGGAAATTGTAGTTAGTGTAGAATGCAACTGCTAGATTAGTAATAGTGCATCAGCACAGACAATCAATCATGCACTTTTTCATAAAAAGCATCAAATTGATTCCATTTGTGGACTAGCATATAATGATTATTTTCACATATTGGGGCATGTGATATTAGACATGTATGTACATACACAGCGGCTTGAAATAACATTTCTATTTGAGCATGGTATTTCTATTTGAGCACAATGTGCCTAGTATAGGAAATAAGATGCTATGATCATAGTACATAAAATCATTTTTAAAAAAACAACACCAGGATAGTTGTGAACAATCATACATTTGTAATTAATTTCTAGATTTCTTTTCGAACATAATACACATGTGCACAAGCATTTGAAATATGGAGTATACATCTATCAAATAAAAATAAATGATAATTATAAATTATAAAAAAACAACTTGAACATGTCCCAGATCCTCTTTCTACAGGGTATAGATATTTTGCTTGAAAGAAAAAAAGAGAGCCTATGACTGGGTTCAGACAGCACGATAACCCACACTCAAGGGTTGAGTATGAGTGAGTGTGAGTTGCTGTTGAACCATGGGTTTTTGTTGAAATGTGGGTTATCATGTTGTCTGAACCCAGCTGTGCTAACTACCCATGGCTTGTTAACCACAAAGAACCCATGAAGAGAACCCATGGTTTGTTGTTGGGTTGTGAACTGTGGGTTGTTCATCTTGGCTGGATTCAGACAACAACCCACAGTTCAACAACAACCCACACACTCAGCCCTTGAGTGTGGGTTTTCGTGTTGTCTGAATCTCCACTATATACCCGCTGACAAACACACATGATAGTTCCACCCCACTTTTTATCAGAGGCTCTAAAACAGGGGTGGGTAACTTGTGACCCTCCCAATGGTGTTGGACTGCAACTGGCTATGCTGGCAGGGACTGATGGGAGTTGCAGTCCAACACCATCTGGAGGGCCACAAGTCCCCCCCCCCATTCTAAAACAAAGCATCCAATACAATGTCTATTAGCTGTCAACTGCCTACGTACACACATTTAAAGTCTTGCTATGATTCTATGATCCCTTCTTGGAGCACTGAGAGATCCACTGAGCTTGCAGTGCTTTTTCTAACAGCCACAAGTACACTTGACTTCTAAAGATATTTTTATTATGGAAGCTGAGGTGGAAGGATACACCAGCAATGCCGAGGCAGCCGTTTGTATATAAATTATACCCCTGACTTCTCCCAGGCAGGCCAAGAGAGTCTGCTGTAGGCCTTACGTATTCCCAGCTGTGACTGCATCCCCCCCCCCCCCGTTATTTTGTGAGCAACACTAAGGTGTGTGAAGTGATTATCAAGCCCCGTCGTTTGTATGTAGCCTTTAAAACATTAGCAACCCCGTTACTCCTTGTGAAATTCAGCTCCGTTAGTTTTAACGTAGGCCTATGCAAGTGTCCTCTTTCTAAATGCTTCCTGAGGCTGTGATGCAATCATGTGGCAATACAGGTGCTTTCCATTGTGGTTTTCAGCTGACAGTTTTTCAGTTGTCACATACTCAACTGCTTTAATAATGAAACAGAACTATACACCATCACCCTGCTCTCAAACTTTCTGATGGGTGCAAGCCCTTTGATGCACGGACTCCAGTTTTTTGAGGGCCCTTGGGGAAGACACCCTCAATGGGCTCCCTCTCTCAGTGAGTCTACCTTCTCACTACCATTGTCGCCAGCCACTGTTGCTCCTCATCCTCTTCCTCCTCGTTACTTCTTGTCGGCTGGACAGGCAGAGAGTGCCAGCGAGCACATAGGCAGCGGCATCAGCTGCTCTTCCTTCTCACCGCCTCCGTTGTCTGGGACAGAGCAAGCAGTGATGAACGGCAGGGGCAAATCCAGGAGCTCTGGTCAGTGGGCCCTGGCTGGGGTGTGGGCCTTCAGCAGGTGCCCAACCATGCCTACCCCTGATGCCGGCCCTGCCTGCACACACAGGTCCTCAACCCACAAAAGTTCCCTTTTCCCTTTCAATGGAGGATGCAGGTCTGCCCCCACATGGATAGTCAGATGCCTCGGTTTGCCTGGTTTGCTTCAGCAATCTGATCACTCAGAAGATTACCAGTCAAAGCTACGGGCCCGGCTAAAGATTTTGGAGTGAGGCAGACCTTTGGAGCACATAAAAAAACACAAAGGGAACTCTGAAACCAGGTTGCCATTCGCCTTCTTAACAGGGATGTACAAGCATCCCAAGCTCTAGTCACAACACATTTGTGGACACCTGAAGTGCCCCATCGCTGCCACCTCTATTGCTTTCCCCAACCTGAGATAGCTCACCTTGGAGCCAGGGGGAGACAGTGGCAGCAGTAATGGGCACTCTGGAGGCCCTCATAGACTGTGGTTTTTGTGCCAAGGATGGGGATGGGACTACCATTCCCATCATGCCTAGCATGAAAATCATGCTATTTGTGTCATTCCTGCTGGAGGGATTTCTTCCCAGCAGAAATGAGGCAAATAGCATCAATTTTGTGGCACACAACTGCCCTCTGTCAGGGTTTCCAGGGTGCAACTTGCCTCCTTTCCCCACTCCAAGGTAAATAACTGGACATTTGGGGCAGGGGAGTGAAGAGGTAGTGGTGGTGGCAGGCAGTTGTGGAACTGAGGTGAGCAGTCATCAGGGATGGGGACTCAGAATAGGGGACTCGACTCATGAGTCAGACTGAGTCCCCCCTCTGACTCGAGTCCCAATAATTTTTATGGGACTCGAGACTCGACTCGGGACTCGAGCCCAAGGACTCCACCACCACCACCGCCATCACCTCCGCTGCCGCCACCGTTGCACACCGCCGCCGACGACCTCACCTCCGCCATCGCACACCGCCGCCAACCTCACCTTTGCCGCCGCCACCATCGCACGCCGCCGTCGCACGCTGCCGCCACCACCGTCAACCTCACCTCCACCGCCGCCACCATCGCACGCCGCCGTCGACCTCGCCGCCGCACGCTGCCATCGCATACAGCACGCCACGTCATGCCGCCGTCGCCGTCACTCTGTTTTTGGCGGGAGGAACCATGGCAACCATGGCAACCATGGCAGCGGCAGAGGTGAGGTCGGCGGCGGTGGCGGAGGTGAGGTGAGGGCGGCGGCGGCAGGAGCAGGGACGAGGGAAGGATGGTGAGTGGCAGCGGCGGCACCGGCCCATGGAGGGAGCAGGAGGGTCTCCGCAGGAGGAAGGGCAGCTCTTCTTCTTCTCGCGGAGACCCTCCCGCTCCCTCCATGGGCCGCCGCTTTGGGAGTGACTCGGGACTCGAGTCACATTTTTGGACCTCGGACTCGAGACTCGACTCAAGACTCGGGTCCAAAGACTCGGGACTCGGGACCAAGGACTCTTCAACATCCCTGGCGGTCATAGGGTGATCTGATGTCCTAGTTAGTTTACAGAAGGCAGTCTTCTATATTTGAAGGGTTGTCCAAGGACTACCCTCTATTTGAAGGTGTCCTCTATTTGCAGGGCTGTCCAGTTCCAGTCCAGTTTAAAAACAGAGAACCCAAAGAAGGAAGAGCTGGGAGGGGCCTTGAAACCACTTTGGAAGCTACCTGTTGCATCTCTGGATGTTAGGCTGTGTCTTATTCAGCAAACACTTTTGTTTAGTATCCATTGGACACCACAATGTCTCTTTAATAAGGGATTGTCTAATTTAACTAACTGCTGTCAGTTCAATACAGCTAATGCTTCTTTTAAACATATGTTTTGGCAGTGTCCAGTAGATGCTTCTTTTTGGGAGGAGGTTATTACACAGATAAATTTTGTACTGGAACAGTCTTTGATATTCGCTGACATACACTCTCTTTTAAATTATTTACCTGCTTCATGGGAATTAACAAATTCCCATGGAAGGGGAAATGGATTCTCTGCGCCCTTTTGACAGCTAAAAAACTGATATTACAACATTGGAAGGTTAAACACTCACCTCCTATAATGCAATGGATTGAGGACCTTACACCACTTTCTCTATATGAATGGGTGGCATAGAGATACCAACTTCACATGGATGCTTATTTGGATATTAGGTCCACTTTTGTTGAAGCCTATGTATAATTGCTAGAAAGTTGTATACATTTCATACAAATCCAAGTATGTATATTTTTTTTAATGGAAAAAATAAAAAGAATTTAAAATGTGCGGGTGCCCATGGGCACCACATTGGGGACCCCTTTGTGGGTGCCATTTTGGGGGCTCTTGCTTTACAGAGTACAAGAGGACAAGTCCCTGCCCTGAAGAACTTGCAATCTAAAATTGGAGAATGCCAAAGAATCACTGTCTCGGTTTGAGTATTGGTTCTGAAGTGTGAAATGTCTCCCCTAGAAATGACACTGGAAGGGCAGGGGAGCGACGGCAAGTAGAGGACCAAAGGATGAAGCATAATTATTAATGTGATTGTTTCAAGTGAGTTACAGTCAATATCACTGAAAAATAATAATTATGCATAATTATTACTCTGCCCGAGTAATTGCAGAATTGTTTAAATGTGCAACAGTTAGATTTGCTTTTGTTTTTGTGTGCTGACCGGAGGACCATATGCTTTTATTTTAATGTTTGTTTTAATTTCTTGTGACATCCTAGAAGTGCACCTCTGGGAGTCCTAAAGAACCATGGATTCCTATGGGTCCTCCACTCCAGTAAACGTTTTCACTGAAGCAGCGCCTGAAATATCTGGGGAGGCATCAGCACAGAGGCATGTTCCATGAGAATCTCTACTAACAAAAAGAACAATGGAGTCACCCCCAAGGGTTAAAAGTCCTGCCTGGCTTGGGATCTGACAACCGTAGAATGCCATGATTACCTAATGTGCAGTGTGGAGGGAATCGCCCCACCAATTTTCCCCTGCTTTCAAAAAAGGAGAAATGTGCCAACTTCTTATAAGTAACGAACAGTGGAGACAACAGAACACCAGGTGTAATCTAACCACATGCAACCATTTAGCAACAATGCATGTGTTAGGACACAACTGCCTTTTACCTCATAAGCTGCTTTTGTAAGGCTTTTCCCATTATGGGTTAGTTAAACATTTGTAAGTTATAGTTTTAGAATTAATTTTTTGTATTTCAACTCTTGACATCTTGTAGTCTGCCTTGAAGCCTCAGGATAGGCCAAGCTCTTAATCAATTAAGGGTGCAATCCTCTGCATGTTTAGATAGAAAAATGTCCTATAATTCCCAGCATTCCCCAGCCAGCCATGCTGGGAGTTCTAGGACTTTTTTCTGTCTAAACATGCATAGGATTGCGCCCTAAATTGCCTACAGATTTTCAGTGCTGCCTGCGCAACGTCAATCCTTCCCTGTGAAAACTCTGTGAAGCCAGAGCACTGCATTTTGAATGATTTTGGGGTTGCACAAAATGCCCAGTTGCATTGCTGGCTCAAGGATTTTGGGGGCCCTCAGGCACGGCAGTGGTCCCCCCTAATCTGGAAGAAGCAGGACATGCAAACTGATAATTCTCTTAACCTGCATCCAATCTTCTTGGATACTCTGTGAAAAGTGGAAATGGTAGCACTCAGGGCTGTGAGCCCTCTGCTGGTCTCGGGGAACTGGCAAATGTGCAACCATGCCACCTTCTGGAGCTGGCCCTGCCCCCTTTTAAAAAGGATGTTTGATCATGATATAGTGGCTAGGTACAAAGGAGGACAGGGCTCCTGTATGTATGTATGTATTTATTTATTTATTGCCATCCAAGATTATAAATCAAGCACCATCAAACTATGTATTTCTTTATTTACAACGTGCTTAATAACTAGTAGGCACCACATGTAATTTTAGAATTCTCAGGAAAACTGTGCAAAAAGGCAAAACTGTTTATATTCACAGATTGTTGTTAGGGTGCATCTTTTTTTCATCGTCTTTTTTTAGGGCCTTTTCATAGCCAATCAAGTGGCTCATTCATTTCCACCCACTTGGTTTTAGAAAGAACCAATCTGCTAAACGATATGTGTAAAGGAAAGCAACATGAGCCTTGTGTTTAAAGATGTAGGAGGGAGATAGAAGTGCAATTGTGAACTTTGAAGCAGGAAATATGACAAAAATTAGGCAGAGAGAGCACAGCCGACCATATGATTTGGGTGTGTGTGTGTTCTTTGCTCTCATTAGCAAGCACCGCCAAGGTCAAACACATGATTACGTGCCAAAACCTGGAATGTTCAGCACCCAGCCAGCATCCAACAACATTTCTACCAGAAGCAGTTCCATCAATTGGGTGCCCCCTCTCTTCCTTTGTGTTTGTATCTTTTCCTTCTTGCTGCAGGAACCCAGCAAGGCCAGTAAACGTGGCCTTCATGTCTTCCATTTCTCTAGCCAGATAGGTGGGATCTTCCTTTTCTCCATCTCAATGCACCAGGGATGGGTGGAGGAAGAGAGAAGGATCGTTGGCATGTAGGCAAGAGTGGGTGAAGTTATCAAGAGAAAATAAATACTTTTCATTATGACATGGAGTGCATCCTTTTCTAAGAGATGGGAGCAAAAATAGTTGCAGCAGCTCTCCTGCTAGCAAGTACAAAAAACTGTGCCTGATGAAAGTTGATATTTATAAAACATTTTGGAGAGTTCGTGGTAAAGATGCTAACCTCCTCTCTTCCATTCTTCTCTCTACAAATAAAAATCAAACATATACCTTTTGAAACATGAATGATATTTCTTCTCAGGAAGAAAACAAAGTGATTAGCTATGAATGTGACTTCCATTTCTAGACTTTGAAGTCCAGTGACACACATGTTGACTAACACCCATTCTGTGCACTATGACCCAGATGCTCATTTTGGGTATGTTAGCTTTTTAAAATTTACGATGGATTGAAAGAGAAATACAGCATCCACCATGCAAATGCATCAGGAACATCTAGAACGGCCACCTGGCTAACAGCTGTGGCTGAGATCATGTGGGGGGAGGTAACACTTGTGTGAAATGGTACCTCCACATACTTCTCCTAGATGTGACCCTAATTCCAATGATGGTAGCAGAACTTTTCTAAGTGACCACCATCTTGGAAATTCTAGTTTCTGTGCTGACAGCACAATTCTGTGCACAATCTTTTGGCCCCAAGAGCCACATCTGGTGTTGGCAAGAGGTATATATGTGCATGCATGCGTGCGTGCACATACACACAGACACGTACATAGTGTACACACATATACTGACACAGGAGGATGCTTTAAACATTACCCGCGTCCCAGCAATCTTGCATCCCAGCTGCTTCCGTGCCCCCTACAGGCTTTGCTGCTTCCATGCCACCATAAGCAGCATAGAAATAGCAATGTTGGCTGCTTCATGATTTCTGGGGAGGGAAGAGAGGTAGCCCCTCCCAGAGACCCTAATAGCCATGGGGGCTGCACAACCTGCAGCCCATGGATCACAGGTTGTGCACCCCTGACTTGTAGGGAAAATATGGGAATTTTGCAGCTAGTAGAAACTCATAGAGGCAAGCCAGGCAATGGCATTGTGAGGGAGGACAAAGGAAAGCTGTTAGATAAGGAATTTTTGGAAGTGGTCAAGTCAAATGTTCCTTACCAATCAAAGTTCTTCCTAATCATTTTCAGATGGTAACTGACAGGAGTAAATAATGCACAATGCCCATGCTCACATAGTTTCATTTCTTCACCATAAAGAAATATTCCTTTCCAATTGAAAATACTTAATTGAAAACATGTAGTGTTCCCTTGACTGCCTACCATGTGGAGCAACTATGGGCCGGGCTCTACTAGGTAGGCACCAGGCATTTCAAAATATGGTCAGGCTTTGCTTTCCCTAGGTAGGTGACGTGTCACCGTTGAAGGAGGCCAGCATCATTGCCACTAATCAGCTATGCAAAACCAAGCAGGAAATGCTTAGACACAGCGGTGCAAATCTTATCCAGTTTTTCTAATACAGGCAAACAGAAGAACGTTAGGGTGCGGCAACCTGACTATCACTCTTCCCAGATTTCAGTACAGTTAAGTGTTAGCACTCAGTGTCGTGGCACAAATATTTGCATGTTTCCCATGCGTAAGCCCTTCCTCCTCTTCCTCCTCTTGGAATTGAGGGCTCAGGATTGCCCCCCCCCCCAGTAAACACTGAATTTCAACAATGGCTCTTAGGGACAGCTTAATGTAACAAGACATGGACAGACTCAGAGCAAAGAAATATCCCTCCCCTTCACTCTATTCACAAGTATGGAACAAGGAAAGGAGTTGCAACTGCGGAAACCACGGAGGAGGAGGAGGAGGAGGAGGAGGAGGAGGAGGAGGAGGAGGAGGAGGAGGAGGAGGAGGAGGAGGAGGAAAAACAGAACCATCCCCTACCCCCCACCCCATTGTATACAACAAGGTTAGGTCATGGAGAAGAAACTATCAGAAAATAAACCTCCATTTGTTCATGTATCCAATCCAGAAATGAGGTGATGCGACTGTAGACCCCAGGTTTATTTTCTTCCGCGCAGCCCACTCCAAAGCTGGTTGTTCCTACCAACTTCCAAGTATTCAGAACTTTGCATACCAACGGTCCCCCGCTATCTCCCTGAAAGAGACATGGGAACAGCACTTTTGTCTGTGCCTCAGCAGGAAACAGTAGGAAGTGTTGCTCGGAACATTTGAGCTTGCACCAATTTAACACACAGCGGTTTGAAGAGCCATTGATTGAACAACGGGGAAAGCTTGCTTGCTACATCTTAATTGCCATGTGCTTTTGAGTGTAACAATTTATTAAGCAAGTATCAATTTTTGTTTAAGTTACTTAGGGAATGATAGGCCCCCTAGACATTGTCTGGGGCAGGGCATAGGATAGTTCGGATTTCCAGCTCCGACCTCAGAGCCGTGGATTGGAGCTCTGACCCTCTTCCTCTGCCCCCTCACAGCCAGCACGGAAAGAACCGAACTGGCTGGTGGCTGCTCTCCGAGGCTGGGAAAGTAACCTCAGAGAGGAGTAGATGGGGGCAAGGAGGACTCGGAGGGCGGGGAGGGAAGGAGACTGGGGCAGCCAGGATAGGAGGCATCCTGACAGCTCTCCAGCCTCCTTCCCTCCCCTTCCTTTGTTTAAGTTTTAAATTTTATTTCTATATAAAACAAACACATAATATCAAACATATAACAATTAACAAAACAAAATAAAACAGACCTCCGATTTTCTTCTACAGCAAATATAGGTAACAATAATTTTTCTTACTCGATAATCAGAATGAGAAATCTCTTTCTTCCTATTGTCCCAAATTCACTTATTATTCCATAAATCCACAAACAAACAAATCATTATTTTCCAGTCTCTGCAAAAAAAGTCAATTAGAGGTTTCCACTCAACAATAAACGTGGATGTTGTCCTTTCTCTGATTATTGATGTGAGTTTGGCCATCAGCTCCCGCATCTTGACCAACCATTCTTCTGTCGTCCTTTCCTCCCCTTCCAAAGCGCTGTTGCTAGACAGCCAAACACAGCTGTCTAGCATAAATGCAGAGCAGGAGGAGCAGGGAGGCAAAGGTTGCTTGTGCCGCTCCTCCCACTCTGCACTGGATACCCATAAGCCTCCGAGTTTGGAGACTTGTGGGCAGCCCCATAGGATTATGCCCTTAGCTTACTTAGCAAACGTAAATGAACAATAGTCCCCAGAGGAGGAAGGAACCTGCCTTTCACCATTTAGAATTCCCCAACCTCCACATATTTTGGATTTCAGCTCCCATCAGTCCCATCCAGCATGGCCAGTGATCAGGAATGCCGGGAGTTGTGATCCAAATCATCAGGAAGGCACAAGGTTAGGGAAGGCCGGTCTACTCAGAGTGGCAGCAGTTCTTCAGGGTGTCAGATAAAGGCCTTCCCCACCAGCTGCTACTTTTTGCTGGACTGGACATGCCAAGAATTGAACCTGGGACCTTCTGCATGCAAAGTATGTGCTCTACCACTAACAAGCCCATGGCTTGTTCTACAGGTTGTTGTACCCACAATGGGTTGTTGGGTCGTCTGAAACTGGATGACTGGCCCATCGTGGGTATTGGGAATCAGCTAGGATCTTGCTTGGCAAGAGTGGCAAAAACCTCTTGCCACTCCTGCCAAGCTTGCATGGGCTCCCACCAATGCCAGCTGCCCTACAAGTGCCAAAGTGGCAGCTGGGGGCAGCTGGCACTGTCTGGATGTCCCCCACTGCGATCACAAGCCAATTTCAGCTCACTGCAGCTTTTTTGCACTTTACCCTTTTCTTTTCAGATATCACGAAAGCCATATGTCCCAGTCAAAAACCACCCATTGCCCTGTCAAGAAACCCTTTTAAAGGGGACCTAGCTAGCTGTCAAAACTCCTTTTCCCAAGAAAAAGGGGGGATGCACTTTTGCACTTTCCCGAGCTCCTAGAGTCTCAGGGAAAAGTGAAAAACATGCACCACCCTAAGGACTGTCAGGGCAAAAAACAAAAGGTCCAGATCCAAAATCTTGCTGTGAAGTGGGTGTAAATCACACCACCCCCTTTCCACGAGCAAAGATCACTTGTGCTTTTGCTTTCTCTTGACAGCTTGCCTTTTGACAGCTGTCAGGAGAAAGCAAAGGGGGGGGGATTCTTAGGAGCCTCTTTGGGGCAATGTCCTGGGTTGGTGGTACCTGCTGCAGTTTGGCAGCAGGTACCCCCCAGGATGTTGGCTTCAAATTCCTGCACTTGCACAATTGCAGCTAAATAATAATAATGAAAAGAAACACAAACATATGTGTTCATGTTTCGTGCACACACACACAATCTGCCAGCCACTGATGGCCCCTCTAAGGTGCTGCTCAGGCACTCTGAAGGGGCGGTCAGTGGCTATCAAAATGGGGATCGCAAAAGCCAGCTGTCAAGCTGGCTTTTGTGATCTCCGGAGGGGGGGAATGTGTAAAAAAGCTGCAACAAGCTGAAAAACGGCTCATGGTCACACCAGGGAGTGGGGATTCAAGTCAGTCCTGCCTTGATGTCCCCTGCGATACCCACAGGAGGACCGAGGGGTAAGGAGAGGGAGGGGGGCCAACAACTGATGGTGAGCCCAAATGTCTGTTGGGCACACCATGGGTTGTTTGGCCAACAAACAACCCACCGTGGCTTATTGCCAGGGTGGGGTTGGCATGATGTGCAAATGTGCCCATATACTTATTTTTACCACAGGCTGGTGTGTTAGAACACATGGGCTATTTCCGTAAGCTGCCACTGCCTGTGATGGTAATAAGAATACGTCATCAGTCATAATCTATTGGATACAGATATAAGGCAGTACAGTATCTAATACTGCTGCTGCACTCATGCTGTTCTGTTGTGCCAGCGTGAAGCTCCGTTAGCACAACAAGAAGCTAGCACTTCCTAAAGGAACCTCAGAAACGAGTGGAAATGCTTGTTTCTGGAACAGGACAGCTCAACGGAGCTCCGTTTTGCAATAGCTGCCGACCTGCCCCAGTTGGGAAATGAGCATTTCTGCTTGTTTCCATTTGCCTTGGGATCTGCTAGCTTCCCATTATGCTAACAGTGCATCCCACTAGCAGTTGGGTAGTGCTGGATACTCCCCAATGTACAGATTTTCTGAAAAATGCAGAGTATCTGGGTCCTCTTAATTTACTGTTAATTGACAATGTATTGTAGGCAATTACCGTTAAGAAATGCCCCTACCTGGCAGGTGTCTATGCCTCCCTTTAAATACCCTGCACAGAGCATTGATGAAGCTACAATTCCTCCATAGACCTCTCTGTGGTTGCACACTTTGTTAGAAATCAAAGGGACACCAGCATAATTCATGGTCTCCGAAGTATCCCCTGTTTTCAAAACAGAAGTTAAATTCTCCACTTCAGTGGTAACAAAGGTATGATTTCTTAAAAAGCTACCAGCTATGATAAAGGCTCTTGTCTTAAGAAGCTTTCCAATATTTTCATGTATGTGTATTAATGCTGCCTAAGCAATGATGGATCTTTGAGTCCCAAGTAGAAGTTTGGGATTCCACCCTCCCCCAGTTTGATGGGTGTAAAGGGATGGCTCTGTACACAATGCCATAATCAGTATATATCCACAATTCTATTTCTGTATTCTGATCAGCCTGGAATCTTTCTGTTTATAGGAAAATATTTACTGGATCTTGAGTTAATTTTTCACACAAAGCAAATTTTCAGCTAGCAAAAAAGACGATGTTAGTTTCAAATGTTAAAATACTCACCTCCTTCTTCTGTAGCTCCCCATCCTGATATCCAACACATTTTCCCTTCTGGAAAACGTTCTCCAAAATTAGGAAGACAAATTGGCTGTATAAGACCTGTATAAAAAGAAATACCTGCTCTCCAAACTAGCAGAGTTTCATTATCATTCATAGTTTTAATATTCATATATTAAAACTAATATATTTTATTATTATTATATTTTAAAATTTAGTATTTTATTTCTTTGTTACACATATACATTACTTTTCCTTCAAAGAGTTCAGAGCAGCTTAAATATGGTTCCCCTGCCATATAAGTTCACACTAACTTGACTTCAGCAGCAGAACTGCGTCATGTGTCATGATGATTCACTTGATCTGTATCGTCATGCACTTGTGATGGTGAGGCCTCTGGCACTGATTGGCTGAGCTGGTATGATGGCTCAGAATATTCTATTTGCTCAGGGAACATAGCAGTTTTCAGTCTAGCTTCTGTGAGGGAAGGGGAAATTGTCAGTTTGTCTGAGGTTAGAATGTCACACAAGGGCAAGCTGAGGACTGGGAAGAGGTCCCCAGAGTTAGGGAAGCCAGGGGACAAGAGGAAAGGAGGCTGAAGGAAGGGTGCAGGGTAGGCAGTGGAGTGAGGCAGAGAAATCAGAAAGTGGGGTAAGTGGAGAATGATGTTTGAAGACAAAGGCATAGAGCAGAGACCTCAGGCCAAAATAAGGAGGGGTTACTAACAGAGCGGTCTCTGAAGAATCTACACAGCACTTAAAATCAAGGACTGTTTTATAGGTGAAGGCAGAGAGGAGTGCTAGAGAGGTTGGTCAAGCAATTGGCTGGCCAAAAGAAATGGGACAAAGTAGTCACTGGTCTGAAAAGCAAGGACCGGAACAGTGGGTGGTGGTGATGTGGGGTTGAAGAAAAGAGGAGCCACGGAGAATAGAAAACTTGGACTGTGCACTATTAGCAGGCAGGCAGGTAGGCAGGCAGGCAAAGAAGACTTGGACGAATGGAGATTGAGGGCCAGGGAGGCAAGGGGTATGGGGTTGCCATCTGAAAGTTATAGTCTACACCTCGATGGAGATAGCTTTAGGAGTTGCACAGAAGTGGAATTATATCATTTGTAGCTTCTACTACAACTGCTGCATCGTGGCCAAGACACATAAAGGAAGAAACAATCAACGGGGAGGGGGAGTTTCACATCTTGATGTGAACTAACTATCCGATTATTTAGTTACAGGCTTCTAGTGGTCCCATAGGATATAGGGCAGTATCCAATACTGCCACTCTGCTTACACTATTGACATATTGCTAGCATAAGTGACCTCTAGTGGTATAACAATAATGTAAACTAATCTATACTGCCCATAGATTGGCTCTGCAATCTTACCCCTATTCCCTAGAAAATGCACTTAGAATCAAAACGTAAAACTTAAATGTTGTTATGAGTAGATATAATCATGGCCATCTGGTTATGACTGTGGCTCACAAGGAAGACCACAGCAGGCCCCAGCAGCAGTTTGGATAAGCTTGGGTTTGTGGGAAATGACTGGCTAGGCCATTTGCTGGACTGACAGAATGAGAGAGAGGAGATGCAAATGAGGGCTTGAATGGAGAGTGGCTGGATTCCTGAGGCAGATGAGGGCATGAATGGGCAGTGGCTGAGGTCTTGCAATGATCAGATTAACACGCATGGCCTAAGGCACAGGAGAGAGAGACTCCTGAAAAGAAATTAAAAGCAGCCCTGCAAAAGGATGGCCTCCAACCAATGGCAGGATTCAATCAGAGTCTTAAACTAACCAGGTGAGGGGAGCCCACAAAAGGCTTCCCCCCCCCATCAATAACACCCATGCACATATCAAAGCCCCCCCCCCCGCCCCCGGCCTCACACAAAGAACAGGACACCCTCAGCAATAGGCGCACAAAGAAGATTAAGGTGGCAGGTCCTCAACAGGGTGATTAACAGTGATTAAGAACATCAGGGAAACAAAGAAGACTTTTGCCCCTCTCATGTAGCAAAGAATTCAGAGAAAGGTATAAGAACTGAGGTTTTGGTCACCAGAGTCAGTCAAGAGAGTCATCCTAAGCCATCTAGCATGCTGGCGTGTTGAGATGCAGATCTCTTGCTCACCTCCTGCCTCCATGGGACTGCAGCTGGGAATCCACTCCAGGGACCACCAACAGACAGGTAGTAACCGGGACTTCTTTCTCTGACTATCCCTTTAGACGGAAGTCTTTCTTCAGAAGGAACTCTTTCCTCTCTTAAGAATTATAGTATGTGTTTGGGAATAGCGTGTTTCTTTGCTGCCTGCAATCTTTGGGTTTACTGTAACACCAGAAGTTAGACACTGTACTGCTCTATATTTCACCTTTAATAAACAACTCATTGTTTTCTGACGTCAGTGTGTGTGTGTACGTTTAGTGTTAAAGGGCGAAGCATGCACTTCACCCAACTGCGCACATCTTTACCCCTGCCAAAGATCCTAAACCTTTTGCAATAGTGTGGGGTTAGCCTCTTTTCTTTAAGGGAATCCAACGCCCCAATTATCTGTCATAACAATGTGTGCACATTGAAGGTGCATTTCTCTCATTTTCTGAGTCAAATCATTCCCTTTACCTCTAAATGCACTCCAAAATATAGAGTGGGATCTAGAGAAGCACAAGTAGAGTTCCCTCATGAAGTGGGGCTTTCCTGCCTGCTCCTTTCCGTGGATGCTCCTTGTATTCCCTGAAAAGCTTCTCCTGAGAGTTGGGCGGGGGGGGGTCCTCCAGAACAGCTTAGGGTGTGATCCAGTGGGTGCAGCTGGAGGAGGGAATCAGAAACTGGAGACTAGGGGGGTGGGCGATCCACCGAGCCCCACCCCGCCTCTGGTTTGGTGGACACCACTGCTGCGCCTGCCAAGCAGGGCCGAAAGCAGATGCCCACCTCACTGCCCATCAGAGTTTCGGGTTCTCGGTGGGCCACTGTTTATGTAGAGAATGCCGTAAGATAGATAGATTGGTGGATGGATGGATAGATAGATAGATAGATAGAGATACTAGGTTCAGGTGTGTGTGTGTGTGTGTGTGTGTATAAATTAGGTCAAGCCAACACCTAGTGCCTAGTATGTATGGAATCCGCTGCCACCAGATTTAAAGCTTAGATGGCTTTAAAAGAGGATTAGACAAATTCATGGAAGATAGGTCTGTCAATGGCTCTTAGTCGTGACGGGTATATAAAGCCTCCAGGTCAGTGACAGTATATGTCTGAATACTGGCAGTTGCTGAGGAACAAGAGTGGAAGATAAATATTGCCTTTATGCCCTACTTCTGGGCTTCCCATAGGCAGCTAGTTAAGTTGACCACTGTGGGAAGCAGAATATTGGACTAGATGGACCTTTGGTCTGAGTCATGGACACTTTTTTTTCTCTTTTCCTTACAAATAGAATGATGGGCAAATGTTTGAGTACTCCTCTAGGATCAAACATACGTAATTGCTTTGAAGACTAGTTGTGGTTCATAAGCCATCAGTTGGCCATTCTTCATTTATGGAATCAGACCCATGCTTATGCATGCACAATCCCCATGGGCCACATGCAGAGGCTTTGGCCTGTGATGGTCCCACATCCATTCATTTGAATCTGGGGTGTCGAATCTTAGGCCCGTGTGTCAAATCTGGCATGCCCTGGGCTTCCAATCTGGCCTTCCAGGTTTCCCCAGATGGCCATGACTCCTTCCCCTGGACCAATCTCCTCTCCCTCAAATTCTGGTCATTTGGTGGTTTCCTGGCTTTTTCAAGGTTCCCCCCCCCCCTCAGTCTAAAAGGTTGAAATGCCTCTCCTGAGGCTTAGTTATTGGCAGGAAGAGCTCTAAATTCGGAATTTGCTTTCTTTGTATTGGTGGCATATGCGTTGTCATGTGAGTGAGTGTTGTGTGCAGGGCCGGTGCTACCATTAGGCCAACTAGGCAGCTGCCTAGGGCGCAGGGCTAAAGGGGGCGCCAGAAACGCCTTGAAAAAAAATACAGCGCTCTCAAGTGGGAAGGGGGGGGCGCTAAATATCTGATCTTGCCTAGGGCACCAAACTGCCTTGCACCAGTCCTGGTTGTGTGTGTGTTTTAAAGTCAACTTCAGATATTCTGAGTTGAGATGGGTTGTCAGGGATGGCCTTACCATGAGGAACAAAGAGAGGATGTTCTCCCCAGTAGAGGATGCTGGGATAAATAGGTCTGGACCCAGTCCATGGGCCCCGACGTCCACTGGAAGTTCTCTTGTGCCAGCCCTGTTGAAATGAAGGAGCTCTGTCCAAGGGAGCTTCCTGGTGGATTTTGTTGGATAATAGGAACAACTCTGCATGCTTCCCATACTGGCTGGGAGTTGTAGACCTTCACTCTCTCTAAACATGCATGGGATTGTGCCCTTAATCTAAAACATGCTGACATTTTTGGTGTTTTGGCCCACTCTTTCTGCCTTCAGCCCCACTCACCATTACAATGCAGCCCTGAGAGCTTCTCCAAAACTGAATTTGGTCCTCTGACTGAAAGAGGTTCAACACCCCTGATATGGATGATACAATGACTTCAGGATCAGCACAGATCCTGCAGTCTTCATGATTCTAGTGGCTTGGAGATCCCTCTCAAAAAACAATATGTTGTTGACATGCCAAATCAGGAGAAAGGCAGTTGGTATGTGGGCTTGTTCATATTGTCGATATACAAACCTCCTCTGTATATCACAGTAGGTTTGGTTCTTGGTTCAGGTATATCACAGATTTAGATCTTTTATTATTAGTGACAGCAACCATCAATTCAAACTTTAAACACAGAACTAAAAGAAATAAGAAAGAAATGGTAGGAGATTCAAATTACCATTTAGTGCAAGTGGATTAGCCAGCTTAATCAACGCTATATCATTCCTCATTGTTTTAGGTTTATAATTTTTATGGTATATAATTTTGTCCACTAAGTATGGATTAACAGAGTTTTCTTCCAGTATTACAAAACCCACTTGCATACTCCAAGCTCTAGGCAAGTACAAACTGAAACAAAGACATTAGAAGGAGAAAAAAGTTAGTACCTTTCAACTTTTAAGATTGTCTGTCAAACCTCTATGATACATTTTTGTCCTGGATACCAAATCAATTGTGGCACAAGATGTCATTTCCAACAATGATACAGCTATAATAATCATAATAGCTTGTCATGATATGTTTACACTCAAAAGTGCTCAGCTGTGATTAATCCCAGATCTAGAACCAATATTGTTGGAATCCAATTTGTAATTAACAATTCAATATTGAATTTTCAGCTTGCCTGTAAAACAAAGATATCCTGCTAATTCCACACTTTTCTTCTCATGGTGCATCCAAACTGGCTACTGATATTAACGTAGTCAATACTGTATCACATGATCTGTCACTTGGTTACATCCAATGTTAGGCTAATGAAAAAATTACAAGGGTTGGCATTCTTCTGCTAGCATTTGCACAACCACTAGCAGAACAACTAGTATGAGTTGTGCAATGCCTTGTGGAATGGCTTGTGCAATGCTGTGTGCAACAGCTTGCAGAATGGCTTGCACTAACAGAACTGAAGTATTGGTTTTGACACTTGTGTGAAGATGAAAATGGGGTTACTGCTAATGTTAGAAGCTTTGCACCAGTGGAATGATGCTATTGGATACAATCCACTGTATGCAATCCATTTCCCAGGGTGTTGTTATGGTGTTAAAAATTTGTATCTGTCAATCAAAAGATAGAAACCTTTCTGCAAGTGATGTCAATAGAAGCCGTACACCAGGGGTGGGCACCATGCAGCCCACAGCCCACATGCGGTTCCTGCTGCCCACCACCACCACCGCTGCCACCTCCTCACTGAAATTCTGCTACAGAAAGCTAGAGCAGACAAATTTAGCTTGAAAACAAGCTAAATTTGTCTATTTTACCCCTCCATAGCAGTTTGCCACCAAAAACCAGGAAAATTCCATTTTTTTTGCTTCCACCACTGATGAATGCAGTGGTGCAGCAGCAGGAGTACAGCCTGCAGGACAGTCTGGGGAGTTGAAAGTGGCTAATAGAACCCCAAAGTTGCCCACCCCTGCCTTATACTGTCCTTCTTCTTAGTCTTTGTATCACCGCTCGTCCTTCATTACTACTGTGTGATCGGGTTCGCACAACATAACCTACCATGGCTTATAAGCCACGGTGGGTTGTCATGTCATACAAACCCGGGATAGGTTTGTCAGGGTGGCTTATTTTTGGCTTAAGCCACCCCAACAACCCATGGCTTGTTGTTTGGTCTGTTTGACCCATGATGAGTTGTCGTGTCATTTGAACCCAGATGATATGACCCATCATGGGTCAAGCCCAACTAAAAGCGAGCCACACATTGGGCACATCATGGGGCCTTGGGTGATTAACTCAGACTGTGTGGCTTGTGCCACAGTGTGGGTTCATGTGTCGCCCAAACAAGCACATAGGCCCTTCTCACACAGACATTGCCCAGCTAGGAGCAAGGACAACAATTGACTGGGAAGAACCTCTGCAATTGGCTCTGTGGTGCGCAGGGCCTTTACGTGTTACAGCAGCACCAAGGGAAATAGCCACAGAAAAGTGGCTCCTATACCACTGCTGTAACATGAAAAGACACCTACATTAAATGTATAGGGGGTGGACATGGATGCCTTGGTGTTCTTGTGTGCAACCACAGCATTGTTTAAGAGAAAAATTAAAAATACGGTCCATTATTCCAGAAGGAGACAGGCCCGCAAAGATTAGTATCATGATAGTGAGGGACAAAACTGAAATGAAATGTGACAGGAGTGTTCATCTGGATGCACTCTGAGTCAAAGCCAAATAAGTTGCAGCCAGGCTTGTAATAACATAGCATACTAGATGGGATGGGACACTTACTCATAAACACAGTGAGCTGCTGTGACAATCCACCAGGGGGTGATGACGGATCCACCACACAAATGATATCCTTGAAACTGGAGGCTGGCTTGCCATGGCCACTGCTGGGGCAATGATGCATTTCCACCAACTATACGTGGGGAATAGCTGGACCTAGTGCCACATGCTGCCAGAAAGGGAAAGCAAAATAATTGGGATAAGGCTATCACTATGAATGGAATCTTATCTGGGTGATACACACACACACATACACCTTTCAAAATCCAATCCTTGAATCTAAGTAATGTCTTAGAGAGACATAAGAATATCCATTACTTCACTGAACTGATAGAAAATGCTTCATCTTTGAACCTGGTGGAGCATCCCAAATCTGGATGCCCTCTTTCCCTCTAACTCACCTGCCAGCATTTCCTATTATTGTTTTTGATCTCTTGCCAATCTTAACATTTCTTTTACAGAAGGAAGAACTTTCAGAGAATTGCAGTCATACCAAACATGTGAATGTTTGGGGGCACAACCCACCAGAATGTTCTCCTGCATAAGACCTATGAAAATTATTTGGCGCTACCAGGCAGGCTCTTGACTTGTGCAGCACCCATTCAGTTTGTGCAGAGGAACTTCTCAATGTCATTAGACTTTAGCTCTCACATTCTTCCCCAACCCTTGTAGCAAAACTCGGGTTAGATTCTGCTTCATTTCCCAAAGCACTTACCCAGACATTTTAAGACAATCACGTTGCCTGTGGCACACTCTTCTCTGAAATGAAAAAAAGAGATAGACTTGAAAGCATATTTCTTCTAACCTTTTCTGCCCACCCCCAATACACATTTTTTCCTCTACCAGTCAAGCACTTGCAAATTAAATGCAAAAGATTATTAGTCCAGTCTGCCAGCATAATCTTCATTCATTTGCATCAATATGAGGCAATGGTTAGAAGGCCTATTTTTTAATTTCTGTACATATTCAGGTTTTGCCTAAGTATAGACAAATCTGTCAATTTCGATTTCTCTTGGTTTCTCATTTTTCCAGTCTTAAGTTCAGTTCATCCCAAACTTTGAGAACTATTTTTTAAACTTCACATGAAAATTTGTATGCCTTTTTGGTGTGCATTTCTCCTAATACATGCATTTTGTCTCATAACACATTTTTTCAAGCAATTTCCCTAATTGCTAATGTTCAAAATGCATTTTGAACTTTATGTTCACTAATATATGCATTTCTGTATGCATTTTTTGATTGGAGAACTCCATTGCAAAATTTGGAGAACATGCAAATTCCAAAGAATAACTGAGTTCAAAAGGATAACTGGCTTCAAAACTGTGAAATTGGATAAGTTCGCATTAAAATATGAACAGAATGAATTTCTACCCCATCCCTACGGCAGCCATAGCTTCCCATGCATATGGGGATCCCTCTAGGCCAAAATGGAGCCTTCCCTTCCCTTCCCTTCCCTTCTCTTCCCTACTAGCCCCTAACTGGGCATGAATCATTCTGAGAGCTTCAAAATATGCTAGGCCGTTACTCACAATAGAAGACCTGTCTGCACTTCCCATATGTAGATCCGGTGGCCCTGCTCCTTAGGGTAGTCATGTGTCCTCTTTTACAGAGGACCATCCTCTATTTTAGTGTTCTCCAACCTTGGGTCCCCAGATGTTTTTGGCCTACAACTCCCAGCATGCCCCAGCCAGCTATGCTGGCTGGGGCAAGCTGGGAGTTGTAGGCCAAAAACATCTAGACCTGGGGACCCAAGGTTGGAGAACACTGCTCTTCTTGAAGGGCTTTCCTGCCCAACTCCAGTTTCAAGATAAAGAACCCTAAGAAGGGAGCGCAGGCCACAGGGGCCTCAAAGTTGCCCATCAACATTTAACATCTGGACAGCATACTGAGCAGGCAGGAACATAGGTCACGTGGTCACAGTCTTCCCCACTATGGTGAAAGGTACTGTATTTATATTTAAATTATAATAATTATTTCTAAATTTGCATTGATATCCATAAATTATCAATTTTAATGCAAATCTGTGTCCTCTTTGTTGGTGGTCCATAAGTAGCCACCCTACTCCGCCTCCCAAGGGACTCCAGAATATGAATCCTCTATGTGCATGATCCCAGGGAGGCACAGGGCAGCTGGATATACCTAGAAAATTTGTAGAAAGTCATCCCATAATGGCCAGGGTGTACATTTTGGTACACTCAGCACTGCTTACACCCTGCTGAGGCCCGGTGGTGAAGGGAGAGATGGAGGAGAGAACTGAGTCATGCCCTTATGTCAGTGTGGGGTTTGATTTTGTGTGTGATGAGAAGGCAACTGACACCAATACACATTTTTTTCTGTGTTTTTGCAACGACATCTCGAATCCCTTTCCTAAATGCACAGTACTATTTTTGTCATTGGAGAAGCAGTAAGGAAGCTACCCAGGAGGAATGTCCTTAACAACAGCATGAAATGATTCTCAGTGTACGCAGACAGATAACCTTAGACTCTGCAGTTCCTAGGGAACATTCCACCAGAGAGCATTCCGTTCCATTCATGAGTCCATTTAGGCTTTCTGTTGGGTACGTTATTTGTATATCTGACTGTAGTTAAGCATCTGAACATACCGCATGTAGGTAGCATTCTGTGGAGATGTCAACTGATCAGTGGATAACCAGTGGTTTGCAGTAACCACTGCAAAATACCTCCGAAATTCATCTTCGATGGCAGCCACAGGGAAGTCAGCTGAACTCTCAAAACTGCAAATGAGCAGAATTATCTAGCAAACTCTAATGTGCCCGTAACACTTATTTTATCTGTCACATTTATATCCTGCCTGCTTTGAAAAACTTGAGATGGAATACTATAAAGTATTCACAAAAATACTACAAATATTATGAAAGAAATCCAATATTAAGATATCAGAAAATCAACCAACTAAAACACATACTACAATTCCGACTGCAACCATAGTGTTATGGTTTCTGGCTGAGTGGTTTTTTGTTAGGCAGACTGCTGCTGGTTTATAGCCCAAAATGTTTGTTGTTGTTGTTGTTGTTGTTGTTGTTGTTGTTCTCTCAATAGGGACCGACTTGTTAGGAGATCATTGGGAATCTGTTTCTGTTTCTGAATGAGCCTGAGATACTCGCCAGAGCTTGCCACCGCACAGCTAAGGGGATAGGCAGGTGTGGACACAATCCTATGGCCCTCTGACCTTGCCTGGGGGGGAGGCATAGGATAATTCGGGCTCCCCACTGCCACCTCAGAAATCCCTTCCAAGGTCGCAGTGGGGAGTCCGAGCACGGAGCGCCCGCCTCCCCCACCTCGTAGCCGGCATGGTTCTTTCTGCACCGGCTGGGAACCGAAGATGGAAGATCATCTTTGGTTCACCCATGGGGGGCGTTCCCAGGGGCAGGGAGGGGAGGAGCGAGGCACCGTTGGACTCCGAGGAAACTAGGTGGTGCCTCCGCCTCTCCTCCTCGGGAGGGGGTGTCATGCATTTAGATGGCTGAATTCAGCTGTCTAAATGTTTTTGAGGGGGGGGGAGCACAGCCGCAATCCTATCCACCATGCTCCTCCCACCCTCAGCATGATGCCTGTAATCCTCCAGGTTCAGAGGGTTACGGGCAGCCCCATAAGATGGGGCTGACCTATGTGTGCGTGGTCCTGCACATTTGTAAAAAATAAAAAATAAAAGCAAATAGGCACCCTGTATCTTGGGCCAGCCCTAACATTACGCAGTGTGAAGTGGCTGCCTCGGGCAGCCAGTTTTGGATGTCATGAAAGGGCAGCAAATTGTTACTTTGTTGCTGCTATTGTATTTTTTATTGCCAATAATGGGGAGAGGAGCTTGTGGAATTTTCTGCCTCATGTACCAAAATAATGTGGCCGGCTTTGGGTACTATGCACCTTAGCTTGGATGCATTGGGGGGTGCCACTTCCTGATCAGCCTCAGGCAGCAAAATGCTTTGGGCTGGCCCTGCCTATATTTCCAGTGCTGTACCATGTAAAAAACCCCAACAAAAAACAGCAGACAGATCTAACAACAACAACAACAATAACTACCACCACCTGACAGTTTCTTGGAAAAGTTCCACCAACGTAATTAATGTCTTCAGGGACTTTACTGACTAATAGCTGATTGTAGTCAATATAAAATAAAAACTTCAGCACTTCATGCCAAAAGGAAGGGGGGGGGGAATCCAACTCAGTTGTTAGCAGTTTCATTGTATTTCAGGAAGTCAGATGTAAATGAGAGGGACTTTCCTTTAAAGTAACGAATTTGATTTGCAAAGCCTTCTTTTAATTTAATTTCCATTGCTAGTTAACAATATTCCTACACAGTACCTTGAGAAACCTAAGTATTTACATGTAACACTCCCATAGTTGTCTTTCCAGTCATCGGAACACACAGTCCTCCAGGTTCCAAAACTGAACACCTGCAACACAGCTGCCTTGCCACTCAGTCTGACTGCAGCACCCAAAAAGAGAGAAGCAGCAAATAGCTGTGATTATGAACATTTTCTGGACCTGGAAATTTCCCTCCATGTCCCACTATATTAAAAAAAAAGAAGAAGAAGCTATATTATTTATTTATTTAAAATATTTCTAGGCCATCTTTCAGGACAGAAGCCCTCCCAAGGCAGCTTACGACATGAAAATTCTAATAATAGTAATCATCATCATCCGCAATACAATAATAAGGGAGCAACCATTCATAAAACAACAAACATCAGCAATAAAACATTACCTGGAGCATAATTGCAGCTACAGAACAGTCCAGTAAAACATAGTCAGGGGAAGGCCAGAGTAAACAAGTAGGTCTTCAGAGCCTTCCTAAAAGCCTGCCATGATGGGGCCTGACAGACCCATGATGGCAACTCATTCTAGAAGTGTGGGGCCACTGTGGAAAAGACCCTCTCTCGTGTACTTGCCCATCTGACTGCTCTCACCGGTGGGCAAGTGAGATGGGCCTCTCTTGCTGATCTTAAAATGCGGGCAGGCTGATGTGGGTGAAGGTGGTCCTTCAAGTAATTTGGTCTCAAAGCATTTAAGGCTTTCAAGGTCAAAATCAGCACCTTCAATTGGGCTTGGAAACATACTGGTAATCAGGGGAGCTGGCACAGTACAGGCAGGCATTATATGATATGACTGCCTCACCCCCACCAACACTCAGGCGGCCACATTCTGCACTAGCTGAAGTTTCCAGACTGCCTTCAAAGGCAGCCCCACGTACAGCTCAGTACAGTAATCCAGCCTGGACATAACTAGTGCATGAATAAGCAAGTCAAGGACTCAAGGTCTGTCCTCTATGGATAGGGCTGCAGCTGGCATACCATCCTAAGCTGGTAAAACACATTCCTGGACACTGCAGCCACCTGAGCTTCTCCAGACTCCCAGACTATGCACTTGGTCTTTTAAGGGGGGGGGGGTGCAACTCTATCTAAGACCACTTGTAAACCTCTATCCAGGGCAGTTAGCTTCCCAACCTGCAGTACCTCCATTTTGTCTGGATTAAGTCTCAGCTTGCTCATCCTCATCCACCCCAAAACAACCTTGAGACACTGGTTCAAGAGTTCCCTGGGATGTGTAGATGGAAATTAGAGGTAGAGATGAGAATCATCCACATACTGATGGCACTTCAGCCCAAACCACCTGATGACTTCCCCCAGCAGTTTCATGTAGATGTTAAAAAGCATGAGGAACAGGATGGAACCTTACAGCACCCCACAGGCTAATGGCCATGGGGTGGAACAGAACCACCTTCTGAGACCGCTGTTCCGGCCTCAGAAGATGGACTGGAACCACTTTAACACTGTGCCTCCTAAGCCCAACCCAGATAGATGATCCAGAAGGATGCCATGGTATTGTGGAGGAAGGGGGGGGGCTGGCTGGCCCACCACCACACCCCCACCCTTTCCTACTCCAAAGGAACCAAGACCCCCAGAGATCTCAAGGTACCAGATTGCCAGCCTCAGCTGTCTGCAATCCTGCTTGGATCTCTGTTGAGGGACTCGCCTTTAATTCTGTAACCTGGATTTAGTTACTGAAGCCACAGAGCAATCCACAAACACCATGTGGGGTAAAACCAGGACAAGGTTTATTCTGGTAGCATTTTACAACAAGATTAGGGAAATGAGAGAAGCACACAAAATAAAGAGAGAGACACTTTAGTACACAGTAAAGCTGCAAAACAATAAAACCTGATTCCTTAATATCTCTCAGGCACACACCTGTTACCTGAGGGTGTTCTCTTCAAGGGTTAAATCCAGCACAGCCTCGCTGCCCGAGGGAGATTACCACACCTACCCGAAGGTCCGAGATGGGTAAAGCTCCCACAAGGCTTGCCTTTACTAGAGCCCTCAATCCAGCTAATTTCACCAGGAGCTGCCTGGGGTCCTTGGCTTACCGCCATTATCACAGCCGGGTAGAACAAAGACCAAAACCCACGCTTTGGGAAATATACCTTTCCCCCCCCCCTCCCCTCCTCCCTGTAGCGCTGCTGCCTCTTAGCCAATCATAATGCACTTCACCTGGCCAGGCAGGGGGAAGGGAACTCATGACTCATGGCTTGAACTATTTTTACATATGCAAGCTATCAGCCTGGCTCCTCCGAACTTCCAGGCGCCACCCATTCAAGAGGAACTATGCACACACACACACCCAGCCTTCACACATGAGGGGGTGTTGTGTGTGTGCATGCATGCAGGAACCCCCAAAGGCCCCTTTCTCCACACGCTAACTATGCACACCCCACCCACCCCAGCTGGTTCACACATGAGGTGAGTGTATGTGTGTGTGTGTGAGAACCCCCAAAGGCTCTTTTCTTCACAGGTATCAAAAGCTGCTGAAAGGCCCAGAAGAACCAATAGGGTTGCACTCCCCCCATCTAGTCTACAGCATAAGTCATCAACCAGGGCAATCAAGGCTGTTTCTGTCCAATAACCAGATCTGAAATCCGATTGAAATGGATCTAAATAATCAGTATAATCCAACACTGCTTAGAGTTGCAAGGCCACCACCCGCTCCAGCACCTTGCCCAGGAATGGCAAATTTGGCACTAGGCAATAGTTATCTAAAACCATAGGATCTAAATTTGGTTCTTTCAACAAAGGCCTCACCACTGCTTCCTTCAAAGATGTAGAGACCTCACCATCCTTCATGGAGGCACTGACCACCTCTGAGGTCCAGATATCCAGCCCCTCTGGCGGATTTCACAAGCCAGGATGGACAAGGATCTAAAGAGCATGTAGTTGGCCTCAGTCCTCCAAGCAGTTTGTCCACATTCTCAGATAATTGTACAAGCTGAAAGCTATCCATAGCATAACTAGATGGTGCACTAGCCCCGTCCATCTCAGACCCTATCAACACAATGGCATCCAAGTTATCACAGATATGGGCAACTTTATCTGCAAAATGTCCAGTGTCATGCTCCCTGCTCATGGGCAAAGCATTATAGCAGTAGGTATGTGAGGGGAGGGGGGGAGTGTGAGAGGAGTGTGGAATGTTGAGATGTCTGCTGATTGGCTGAGAGAGTGAGAAGGGGGGGTGAAGCCTGTGTTATATAAACAGTGAGCCGTGCTGTTCAGAGGGAGAGGGGAAGTCTGGAAAGAGAGGGGGGGGGAGAGAAGGTCTGAAGAGAGTCTGAGGAAGAGGGGAGTCTGAGAAGGAGAGAGAGAGAGAGAGAGAGAGAGAGAGGATTTTCAACATTTAGAATCTATTAAGGTTATCTCTTTCCCTACCCTTAACTGTAATTAAATAAACTTGTTTCCTTTTTAAAACTTAAAAGGAATGGTCTGAATAAATTACCCTGAAGGGGTTGGTGGTGGCAGCGGAGGAGCAAAGAGAGTGTGATTTTTGAAGCGCTGACAGGAGGTGGTGACAGGATGTGGTGGGAAGGACAAGGTGGAGGTGTTGAGGGTTTGAGCTGTTATATTCAGCCTTTGAGGGTTTGAGCTGTTATATTCTAGAGCAGTGTTCTCCAACCTTGGGTCCCCAGGTGTTTTTTGGCCTACAACTCCCAGCATGCCCCAGCCAGCGTAGCGTAGTTGTAGGCCAAAAACATCTGGGGACCCAAGGTTGGAGAACACTGCTCTAGAACCTATACCCAAGAGACCTTTAACCACCCAAAAAAGCTCCACTAGATGATGATGCTGAACAGATATAAAAGGTGGTGGAGAAGTACATTTTCTTCATTGCCATCTCACCATCACAGAATAAGATCGCAAATGGGTTGTTACATGTGTTCAGTCATACTCGTTCCGAGTCTTAACTTACGTATATGCAAAAATAGGGTCGTGAGCAATGGTAAATAATCTTTTCTTTTCTTTTTAATATTGAACACACTATTCCCAATCCCAATAGAGTGTGAGTGTACTTTTTAACAGAAACATCAAAGCTCCGTTTTGAAGGGAAGTAGCATGTATAAAAATAAAACAGGATGTGTGTCTGTGCATCCATCAGCACCATGGCACCAAGGCCATGAAACATCCGACACCTGAAACGTGGCATGCATACTAAGAGGACCCTATGGGTGTGCACCTCGGGGTTATTTTGTCTTTAAAACACATTAAGGGCACAATCCTATGCATGCTTAGACAGAAAAAAGTCCTAAAACTCCCAGCATCCCCTGGGCTGGGGAATGCTGGGAATTGTAGGACTTTTTTCTATTTAAACATACATAGGATTGCACCCTAATTCATTTCAATTAATTCAAATGTGTCCATGGGGTTGAAGCCCGCATTAACATCTTCCGCCACTAGGGACAGACTGCCCTAAGCAGCACATAACATTGCAGTCTTTACAGTTTGAAGCCAGGGGGGAGATTAGTAGACCAAGGGACAGACTTATATGCTTGCCCCATCCCTCCTGCTGTGGGGTAGCCCCCCCCCGGGAAATGGAGTGGACAGACCCTTCGCTCAGGGGGCTATCAGGGTGCACCATAGCAGGGGCTGTGCCTAGGGGTGCCCACAGGCTTGGCTTCATTCAGGAAAGGTGGGCACAGTGTGTCCAGTTCTGACAGCTGCGTAATTTTGTTTGAAGGTTTTGCTTTATCTAAGGGCTATCCCGACCCACACGAAGCCGAGTGCATAATAAAACCAAGTTACCACATCTATACTCATCCTCTCCATCTCTGCAGTTGAAGACACCATCACACCTCGCGGTTTGATCGATACATTTGAAGGATGATCTGCACCGATATCTCCCACTGCAGTTGAAGTAAACTGGCAGAATGGAAGAAAGCACACATACCATTAAGACAGCAGAATCTTGGTTTGTATTCTGTGTGTGTGTGTGTGTGTGTGTGTGTGAGAGAGAGAGAGAGAGAGAGAGAGAGAGAGAGAGCACAACAATTCCTGCTGAATGAATAAATGAATGAAGCGCCACAATGTTTGAAAGGCAATCTGTCCATTGTTACACAGTGCTGTCAAACCTACTCATTAGAAACATCAACTACAATGAAACAGAAATATTTCAACGTTGGCTGCACTTCAGTATTGGTAACCCTAGTTTCTGTTCTATAGAAAAGAGGGTCGGTCTGTCTGTCTCCCTCAGAATGTAAGAGAACAGCCCTGTTAGACCAGACCAAAGGCCTATTTTATTTATTTATTTATTTATTTATTATATTTATACCCCACCTTTTTGTCCTGCAAGGAACCCAAGGCAGCTTACATTATCCTCCTCCTCCTCTCCATTTTATCCTCACAACAACCCTGTGAGGTAGGTTAGGCTGAGAGTCAGTGACTGGCCCAAAGTCACCCAGTGAGTTTCATGGCCAAGCGGGGACTAGAACCCGGATCTCCTGAGTCCCAGTCCAACACTCTCACCACTACGCCACACTGGCTCATAATGATATTGTTTATGTTTTTTGAAGGTTATTAGCATGATTGACGGGACCCTGCACTGCTGGAAATGATGCGACGGGACCCTGCACTGCTGGACCCTGCACCCTGCACTGCAGTGGGCGCGGCGGCTCAAGCAGAAAGGCAAGCAGGCAGCCAGGTAAGGCCCACGAATATCAGGGGGGCATGAGCATGGCCAATTTTGGCCTCATTTCAGCCCCCCGATATTTGCGGTAACATCTCTATTCCTAATGGTGGACAGCACATGCCGTGGCCCCTCGAGGGTTCCATGATGGGCTGGTGTCATCCAAACCAAGTCAGTCAGTCACTCACTCCACATCACCAAAAAGACTTAGGGCTTGTCTGGAATACGGTAAACACCGGCACACACTTCAGACATTTTTTAGTGCTCCCCATATGCTCTGTAATCCAAATCCCTTCATTTTCAAAGGATCATGTGAATTGGAAGATTCAGTTCATTCTCCTTTTTTCCACTCAGAATGTGGAAAGAATGTGGGAGAGTGAATCTGTGGAGAGACCGTGTTAAGGCATGGTAATTGCTTCACCACATCCCTGGTCTGAAACTATAACCCCACATCCCATGCCATGCCATCTTAAAACAGCTGACACTTGATTTGGCATTGGTGCATTTAATGTGAGTTTCAGACCACATTCAGCATAGATCCACCCAACCCATGTTTTTTAACCAGTTAGGTTGTATTGACTGTCATTCTGATTATGACAGGAATATAAATCTTGACAAAGAAGATGATATGGAAGCACAACTTGCCTCTGTCCCCCAGATACACATATTTGTTTTTGGTTGGGAGAGGGCAAAGGATACCTTACTGTATGGCATCTTTGAGTCTTCTGCTTTCAGACAAGTGTGTCTCTAGTTTTTCAGTGATCTCTGAATAAGGGCCAAGTCTCAAGTCACAACTACCTCTGGTGTGGCAGCCACTGCTCACGGTGATTTCTAGCCACCAGTGTCATGTGCAGTCGTGGGCAGGCTGGTAGCCTGCACAGAACTCTCTGTGCACCGCTTTTTGCACAGTGTTGTAAATGCTTGAAAAGCCCCACTTGTGATGCTTGCAAAAATTCAGTGACCCGATCCAAGAACTAGCAACGGCCACCCCCACCCCTGCGCCCACACACTGAGCTAGAAAGGTGGCAAGTACCTGGGATGGGGGTGGGGGCAACAAGCAAGCAGGTTGGCAGGCAGGGCAACAGACTGGAGGGTCACAGAAGGCTTGCCCGGTGTCCTTCCTCCACAGCAACTTTCCCAGCCTGAGGCATATAGTGGACCAGAGCATGGGATTGGCTCTCTGGAATAATCTGATTCCCGGGACCCGGAGGGTCCTAGTCTGTGGTGTTAGTTTCCTGGCTCAAATTGCCTGCAGTTGTGTTCTTCCAGTTAGTGGTCCTGATGGTGCCAGGAGAAGGGAACTGATACTCCACGTTCAAGCCTCACACACTTGACATATGTCCAGAGGTCTGCATGTGCCATAGGCCGGCACACAATGACCTTTCATATGTCACACTGGCAGCAGGACGCCCATGAGCATACACTGGAAGCAGTCATGAGAGTTGGCCCTAATGGAGATGCTCCAGTAGTGTTCATTTCTATTGATTATGCCAATGATCTTATTAAATACTCATCTCCCAATGAGAGGTCTATTTTTTAAGAAAACCCTCCCCCGCGCACACACACATGCACACACACACACACAGTGACAAAAATCCAATATGCAACCTCTGGTAGCAGGTTAATCCTATTCTCAGCAGGAGACTCATGAAAAATGCAAACTCTAGAATGGTTAATTGAGAACCTAATAAATAAGTGATTGATACTCACCACCCAGGCCAATGGCAACTGCTATGATTACAGTGAGTAATAAGGCAAGGATGACGGGAAGCAGCCTTAGTGGAATTAAAACATGGCACGGAGGTGTTGGGATCTCTTCTGGAAATCAAACAGAAAAGTGAGAAACAACCACCTCTGAAAAAAAAAAATAGAGCATGGGACTTTGCACTAAAAAACATGCAATTAAAACAGTAATGGCCTCAGCTCCTTCCTTGATATGGCCCTATATGATCGCTCCCAAAGTGTGGAATGCACTCCCCCCAAGAACTGCGATTGGTCCCCACTCTCTTGGCTTTTGGAAAAGGTGTGAAGCTCCTTTTAAACCGAGCCCAGGATGAGCTCTCTTGCCACCTGAAGCAGAAAAACTGGCGTCACCGCCATGCAACCCTCCCTGCGGCCACCACAACACAACCTCCCCTCCCTCCCTCCCTCCCTCCCTGCTACCACCAGCCCCAGCCTGGGGAGCACAGCAGCAAAGGAAAGGTGATGGGCTCTCCGGGCTGCGGGCGGCTTGCAGGGAGGGAGGGAGGGTTGCGCAACAGCGGTGGTGGCAGGGAGCTCCGACCTCATGACACTGGGCTCTCGTGAGATCTTGGCACGTGGCTGAGATATCGCAACGTGTCAGCCATGTGCCAAGATCTCATGAGAGCCCGGGAGCCCTGCAGCAATAGAGGGCTGGCGGCTGCTCCAAACAGCCCCGCCGGCCACTTTCTCACCGTGGCAAATGCCATGGCGGGAAAGCAGCTGGCGGGGCTCTCTAGAGCACCCACTGGAGGTGGCGGTGGGCTCTCCGGGCTGAGGCTTGGTCTGGGGCTGGGGTGGGGGAGCGGCGCAATATGCCACTCTTCCAGCTCTGCCGCCTCATGCAGGTGCCTCATTCCACTTCACGGGTGGGCCAGCCCTGTTTTAAATCATGTCATTTTTAATGTTTTCATGCTTTCCTATTTTTAATGTTCTTGGGGTTTTTTAAAAAAAATGGTTTAATGTTTTATTGTTTTAAATTGTTGAACACCTGCCGTCTTGATTGCCTTTTAGAAAATAAAATGGTATAAATGTTAATAATAAATAAAAGAAATAAATATATGCCAAGGCGGCCCTGTAATATTTAATCAACAAGGCAACTATTTCCTAATAGTACCCCGCTGTCCCCTTAACTCTGCCATGTCTGTTCTTCTTGATTGGGTTCCAGCTTTCATTCAGTTGGGGCAGAACGTCATCCCATCCCTTTTCAGTCCAGCCCAGAGTAATCTTCCTCCATAAACTCACCCTCACTAATATAGGTACTTGAATCGTAGATAGGGCTGCCTTTGGAGACTGATAGTGTAGAATCTGAGGACTGATGTTGAAGGTTAGGCTATCCAGAAATTTCTGACAGCCATGACAAAATTCGTATTTAGTTTGAAAGGACCAAGAGCCATCCCCAAATCCACATTTCTTAGACTGAACCCAAGGCAGACAGATGTTCAAGCTTCCTTTCTCACTATTGTATTCCTTTATTCTGTATTCCTGCAATATTTTCTTGAAATGCTTGTTTGCACCAATACTTCTCGCCTAATCTTTCTTGATTAATCCCATGTATTATCATTTTATATGATGTTTCGCACCTCCATTCCAAATCAGAACAGAAGGCTCTTGAATAATGATGAACTTTCACTCACTTGTATCATGTGTCTTTTTCCTTCCCCATTGTCTGTGATTCACATAGGTGCCATTCAGGTGAGGTAGTAGTACCACTATATTATATTATATAATATTATTTCATTTTACCACTTCACAACCAAGAATCCCATGTGTTGCACTTTCACCAAGTAGGTATGCATGACAATGATTTGATATTTACATAGTTTCAAGATGACAAATCCCATGGTGCACTGCAACTTTGACACACACAAAAAATAACAACCAGAGTCTAGATGTATTAAATAACAAAGCAAGAAATAATGGGAAATGCACAATATTCCTTCCAAACTCTACTATTGCTTGGATCCAGAAAAGAAGAACTGGTGATGACATTCTATTGATATTAAGATTGCACTAACAGAAGTGTAGCGCTATCTACAGGATTTCCTGAGTAGTCACTCTGACAGGATCCTAAAGGATAAAGGGCAATTTTGGGGAAACTTTCTGAAACTTTCCCCCAACTTCCTTATGAAATGAAGACATGGTCTTCTCCAGTTTTCCTGATATCTCCTGTGCCGCAAACTGATCCAGTCGAAAGCATATCAGAACCCAGAAAATAGAAACAATTTAAAATTTTTGGCAGCAGAGTAGGAAAAAAACATCAAAATGCAATGTATAAAGAAGGTATAATGCAGTGAATATTTTCTTTGCAACAAAGAGACTAAAAGCGGGGATGGAGAGACAGGGCCCTTATATACTTCATTTCCAAGAACTATGCATTCTCTTACCATTTTCATTTTCACTGGGGTCTATTTTTGCCTGCTGTATGCAGAAAAGCCTTTTGCAGAAAAAACACAACTCTGAACCTGGCAATTCTTCTTCTGGAACAGAGACGATTTCAACGGATCCAGGACTGGAATCTGTTTCTTGGACCTGAATCAGCAAAAAGTGCACACACACACACACACACACACACACACACACACTGTAAGATATTGCAAGGTCAGCCCAAAGGAGTTATCTCCTTCCTCAAAATAGGGCTTTCCAAAGTACTTTCTCCATGGTATATACAGAACTGCTGCTCCAGGAAAAGTTCTTGTGAGTCAACTGTAGAGAACTAGTAATTGAGTTACAGTAATACCTTGGATTACAAGTAACTTGGTTTGAGAGCGTTTTGCAAGACAAGCAAAATTTTAAATATTTATTTATTTATTGACTTGATATACAAGCGTTGTCTTGCAATACAAGTACTGTAGTACGGCTTAAATTAAAAATCTCTGTACAAATTTTTTGGGGGGGATTTCGTTTTGATATAAGAGTGTTTTGGATTACAAGCACCTTTCCGGAACGAATTATGCTCTCAATCCAAGGCATGACTGTAGTTGTTTGCATTTATCTGCACACCTTCAAACACAGGAGTAGACTGGTATACTAACACTGGTCACCGATTTGCATATGCTAAGAAGCTAAGAGAGGCAGAGAGGTTGATGGATGAGACTTTCAGGGACCTAATAGTGGTGTCTCAATCCCTGCGTGACAGCTCCATTGCTGTCATGGAGAATGGGGGTTCGGGGGAAGGAAGGCACCATTCTGAGGAACAGGGAAATGATCCCTTAGAAGGAACCCATTCCTCAGAAGACCAAAAAACATCCTCTCGTACCAAGGATGTGCATCTAGGGGGGGTAGGGGGGCTTATGGTAGTGGGAAATTTGATCAGTAGACACATACACAGCTAGGTTTGTGATGGGCATGAAGTCCGCTTGGTAAATTGAGAGTGTCCGGTAGACATTGTTTACTTAGACTTCCAAAAAGCTTTTGACAAAGTTCCTCACCAAAGACTCCTGAGCAAACTTAGCAGTCATGGAATAAGAGGGGAGGTCTTCTTATGGATCAGTAACTGGTTAAAGAACAAAAAGCAAATAGTAGGAATAAATAGTGAATTCTCCCAGTGGATGGATGTAAACAGTGGGGTCCCACAGGGATCTGTGTTTGGACCAATGCTTTTCAACTTACTCATAAATGATCTGGAATTAGGAGTGAGCAGTGGAGTGGACAAGTTTGCTGATAACACCAAATTATTTAGGGTGGTTAAAACAAAAAGGGATTGTGAGGAGCTCCAGACGGATCTGTTCACTATTTATTCCTACTATTTGCTTTTTGTTCTTTAACCAGTTACTGATCCATAAGAAGACCTCCCCTCTTATTCCATGACTGCTAAGTTTGCTCAGGAGTCTTTGGTGAGGAACTTTGTCAAAAGCTTTTTGGAGAATGGGCATCAAAATGGCAGATGTGGTTCAATGTAAGCAAATGTAAAGTGATTCACATTGGGGCAAAAAATAAATAAATCCCAACTTCAAGTATAAGCTGATGGGATTTGAGCTAGCGGTGACTGGCCAAGAAAGAGATCTTGGGGTTGTGGTAGACAGCTCGATAAAAATGTCAACCAAGTGTGTGGCAGCTGTGAAAAAGGCAAATCCCTGTTTGGACATAATTAGGAATGGAATTGAAAATAAAACTGCCAATATCATACTGCCCTTATACAAATCTGTGGTGTGACCACACTTAGAATACTGTGTGCAGTTCTGGTCACTGCACCAAAAAAAGGATATTGTATAATTGGAAAAGGTGCAGAAAAGGGCAACTAAAACGATCAAGGTGCTGGAGCAACTCCCTTATGAGGAAAGGTTACAACAGCTGAGATTGTTTATCTTAGAAAAAAGGAAAGTAAGAAGAGACATGATAGAGGTGTACAAAATTATGCATGGTGTGGAGAAAATGGATAGGGAGACATTTTTCTCTCGCTCTCATAATACTAGAACCCGGGGTCATCCCATGAAGCTGATTGGTGGGAGATTCTGGACAGATAAAAGGAAGTACCTCTTCACACTGTGCATAGTTAAACTAGGGAATTCACTTCCACAAGATGTAGTAGTGATGGCCACCAATCTGGATGGCTTTAAAAGGGGATTGGACAAATTCCTGGAGGATAAGACTATCAATGGCTACTACTCCTGATGGCTATATGTACCTCCAGTATCAGAGGCAGTATGCCTATGCACACCAGTTGCTGGGGAACATGGGCGGGAGGGTGCTGTTGCGCTCATGTCCTGCTTGTGGGTTTCCCAGGGGCAGCTGGTTGGCCACTGTGTGAACAGAATGCTGGACCCTTGGTCTGATCCAGCATGGCTCTTCCTACTTATGTTCTTATGTTCATATCAAAAATTAGAATGCAGGTTTTGGAATATATCCCTTTAGGATTTATTTTTGAGTCATGGTGAACACAAATCTCCATTCCCACTGGTGCAAATCATAAATAAACACATTGAGGTTAATGTGTGGCTACATTTCCAAAGTCAGCTACGCAAAAGCAGAATTCATTCTGGTGAAACAAGTCCAGAACAATGAATTTCAAATTTTGACATTCAAGGAGCCACACTCATTTGTCCACTGAGAAACTCCTGCTTACCTGCCATGGAATCCCTGGTGTGGCATTACACGCGTTTCCGTGATGTGCTCTATTACAGGTGCACTTTCAGTTCACCCAGGGGGCTGGCCGGGCCCCAACTGAGAATGAACCCTAGAATGTTCCCAACACTTGCTTGTTGCAGTGGAACGTTCATTTTATTTATTTAATGTATTTATTTATTCATTTTCCATACCACCCAGTAGCCAAAGCTCTCTGGGCGGTGTACAACAATAACTAAAAACAAGCAATAAAATATTGTTTTGACAAATGAGCTTTAATTTGTCCACCAGAACTAAAGCTCTCGTCAAGGAAACCCTGCTACGCTTCTGGAGCAGTGATACACTTAGGTAATTTTGGACTCTGGATGTAATGGTCTGTTAGGGTGGTGAGGTGATCTGCTTTATAGGTGTTAGTCCTCTGTTTGAAGGCATCCTCTGTTTGAAGGGCTCAGCAATCCAAGTCAGGTTTAGAGATAAAGGACCACAAGAAAGGAGAGCAGGGATCTTGAGGTTGCCCATCAACAGTGATCACCCGGTTGGCAAGCTGAGCAAGGCACACAGTTGACCTGGCCACAGTCTTCCCCACTGTGGTATTCCCCAATGTATTCCAATTTAAATTATAGTCATGATTTCCATGTGTGCATCTATACATATAAATGAATGAGCATAGGCCATTTTTGAGAAACCCTTCCCCCCACTTTTGCTGTCTTTTATCCACTTTTGGGGCAATGCATGTCCCTCCCTTTTTGGCAGTGTGTATGTATCTGGCCACCCTAAATTGGTCTTACATGGGCCTCCTCTTTAGATGGTAATGGGCAGTACCTCACTTGCTTCAAAATGTGGCAAGCCAGCCCTGCTGCTTTGGAGGACCCTCTCTTGCTAATTCTGCTGAGTGAGTCCCTGGACCTCTGCCCCAAAGATCCACCCTGAATGCACCACTATTCAGACAGCCCCAGTGCTCTTAGTGGAAAGCCAAACGATCCGTCTAGTGCAGGGCTCTCCAACCTTGGTTCCCCAGATGTTGCTGGCCTACAGCTCCCAGCATACCCAGCCAGCATGACTAATGGCAAGAGATTCTGGGAGCTGTAGTCCAGCAACATCTGGGGAACCAAGGTTGGAGAGCCCTGGTCTAGAATATAGTTTACGGATTGCACCAATAGGGTACCTTCCACAAGAGAAACAACAACTGTGCATGTGCTGTTGAAATGAATGTGCTCTTACATTCCCCCCTATTCAATTCAATGGGGCTTTCAGATAGGTACTCCAGAACCAGGAAGGATGAGGCACATAGTCTAATGCATGTGAGAACTTTGCCTTCTGCCCCTACCAAGTTACTCACCAGGTAAGATCAAGGAAGAACTTGGCCCTCCTAGGGTAACTGCCCATGTCTCCCTAGGGAGGCATCCCTTATCCATTGAGAATCAACACATCTAAAAGGAACAACTTTCCAAAGTACAGCATGTGATGAAGGAACAGAGGAGAAATGTTTACCGCCCTCACCCAGGTTCCACTTACCTCTTCCTGTGAAGCCATTGTTATAAGCCAAGCTGCCTTCTCTTTGCATTATAAAAGTCAGTCAGCTAGAAATCCTGCAGTCTGCTCTGCAAATATTTTCATTGAGCTATCTGAATTGCTAGTTGAATCATTGTAGCAGATGACATTATGAGTGGCGTCAGTGTAATCCAACCTGTCCAAAGATATCAGGTAGCCGAGGATTGCATCGCTCCAAAGACCAGGAGGGCAGCAATCTTTTTAATTAACTGTAATCAGGAAAAGGACCACTGAAGTATTTGCAAACTTATTCAGCAATGTCATATGTAGAGCACGAATGTAATAAGGCTACATACATAGTCTATGTGTTGGAAACGTGGCGTGTGATTGTTAGTATTGTTAATTGACTTTACAGTGTTGTATAAAATATTTATAAATACAATTTTAAAAAAAAGAATCTCTCTGGAAATGTGACAGATGCTGGCCTTTTCTTTTCAGGCAAAACATATGAAACCGTTGATTTGGTTGGGCAGATTGTCGTCATTAAAGGATCCTGCCCAGGGGCTAGGAAAGAGTATCCTAAAAGATGATTCCTAGATAAAATGACATCTCAGTAACAGAGAAGAAGTGTGCTTTCAGAAATACTGACGAGACAGCAGTGGGCAGTCATTTCATCTGAAAGAAGGCAAAAAATAGAAATGAGTTCTCAGTGGTGGCAATAATAAAAAATGTATTGCAGTCCAATGCATTTCAGAACAATGAGCTCCTTCCTCAGGGGCAATCTTCTAACATCCAAATTCAGTTGCCTGATGGTGCAAGTAAACTGGCTTAGCCTGTTCTCAGAATTTGGAGGCATAGATTGCCCCTTGAAGAAGGAGCAGTCCTCCATCCAAAATGCATTGGGCTGGAGTACATTTTCATTTTCATCATTGGCACCTTTGAGAAGTTGTTTCTCTTTTTCTGTTCTTTCTGGTTTTGGTGCCTTCCTTTTGGTTTGGTTCTACTTTCTGCTATGAGAAAAGGTTATGTAAATAAGGGGAGACATGATAGAGGTGTACAAAACTATGCATATTCAACATCTACATGAAACTGCTGAGTGGGGTCATCCAGAGTTTTGGAGTGTGTTGCCATCAGTACGCTGATGACACGCAGCTCTATTTCTCCTTTTCATCTTCAGCAGGTGAGGCTGTGGACGTGCTGAACCGGTGACTGCAACAATGAGGGCTAATGGATGAGGGGGGCTTACAAACTGAAGCTCAATCCAGACAAGACTGAGATGCTGTTAGTGGGTGGTTCCTCTGACTGGATGGAGGGTGTTCAACCTGTTCTGGATGGGTGTGCACTCCCCTTGAAGGAGCAGGTCCGTAGCTTGGGGGTTCTCCTTGAACCATAGATTTCATAGATTTCATAGATCATAGAGTTGGAAGGGGCCTACAAGGCCATCGAGTCCAACCCCCTGCTCAATCTTTGTCACTTGAGGCTCAAGTGGCCTGAGTGGCAAAGAGTGCCTTCTACCAGCTCCGGCTGCTGGCCCAGCTATGCCCCTATCTGGAAAGGGATAGCCTGATTTCAGTAATCTATGCTCTGGTAATCTCAAAGCTTGACTACTGCAATGCACTCTATGTGGGGCTGCCCTTGAAGACTGTTCGGAAGCTGCAGCTGGTGCAAAATGCGGCAGCCAGATTAATAACTGGGACCAGGAGGTCTGAACATATAACACCTGTTCTGTCCCAGTCCCGCTTGCATTGGCTTCCTATATGCTACTGAGCCCGATTCAAGGTGCCCTACACGGCTTGGGACCGCAATACCTGACGGAATGCCTCTCCCGACCACAATCTGAGCCAGTGTGGCATAGTGGTGAGAGTGTTTGACTGGGACTCAGGAGATCCAGGTTCTAGCCCCCGCTCAGGCATGAAACTCACTGAGTGACTTTGGGCCAGTCACTGACTCTCAGCCTAACCTACCTTACAGGGTTGTTGTGAGGATAAAATGGAGAGAAGGAGGAGGATTTTGTAAGCCGCCTTGGGTTCCTTGAAGGAAAAAAGGTGGGGTATAAATATAATAAATAAATAAATAAATAAATCTGCCTGGACACTATGCTCAGCATCTGGGGCCTTCCTCCGACTGCTGCCCCCAAGGGAGGCTCAGAAGGCAGCAACAAGGGGGAGGGCCTTTTCTGTGGTAGCCCCACAACTGTGGAACAGCCTCCACACTGAAGTCCGCCTGGCTCCAACTTTACTATCCTTTCAGTGCCAGGTTAAAACTGCCCTGTATGCTGAGGGATTTAACAGCTCCAAATAGTAAACAGGGTGGTGATGTCACTTTTTTCCCCAGTCTACTTTTTATAATCTTGTCTTAGGTATTTAAGTAATTTTAAAAATTGTTTTTAAAAGTCTAGTCTAAATTTTTTGATGTTTTTATTGTTTGTATTTTTATATTGTATTTTATTGTAAATTTGTATTTTATTGTAAAATTTTATAATTGTTGTAAACCGCCCAGAGAGCTTTGGCTATTGGGCGGTATAGAAATGAAATAAATAATAATCTGCGTGCCATTCACAGTGAATCAACCATGTGCAGGTATGAACTTTTTTTTTTTTTAAGCTGCATTCTCTCTTTTCTTTTTCCTTTCAGCTTGCCTACAGTAATAATTCTAAGAACCACAACATGCTGTAAAAACAGGATATCGCCTTGTGTCAAAAAAATCGAAGGAGGTTTTGAGGTTTTGATTTTTATCTTAGCAGACTCTGACTCTCCCCTCTTTCTCGACACATTTGTCTACACACACTGACAGAAGAGAAAGGAAGAGATGGCGGAGCCGGAGGCACAGCTCTACACAAAGGTCTTGAACAAGAATAAAAAGAGAAGTACCCAGTCCCTACTGGAGCCTCTCTTGGCCTCTGGGTTCTCTGTACATACAGCGTGAGTACCTCCATTATTATGTTGCCACCAAAACCCTCTCCTATCTGTTTATAGATTTCATAATAGAGTTGGAGGGAAGGAGCTTACAAGGCCATTGAGTCCAACCCCCTGCTCAATGCAGGAAACTAGAGGAGGGGTCTCCCATCCAAGTAATAACCAGGCCTGACCCTGCTTAGTTTTCCACGCTCAGACAAGCTGATAAAAGCTTATAATCTAAAAGACCATGTGGGGCCATCAACTATTCATTTGTAGGACAGTATCTCCTTTGACACTGCGGAAAGTTCAGCTCTTCTTGGATATCACAAAGGACTTATGGGTATGCAGTACTTTTCAGTCAAACCTGTTGGGGTAAATTACTTGGCATCATTTTAAAGTCCAGTTGTGACATATTCAGTTGAAGTAAACCTGAACTCAAACTCAACGTTGCACCTGCATCTTGTTTCAGATTTGCCATGGCTAAAATCCTGGAAGGATTGTGGGGGAGCATGAAATCCTGGTAATAGTTGGCAAATGCATTATGGAATACATGGATTCCGAATCTTAGGAGTTCTTATTGTACAAAAATGATGATGTATATAGTGCCTACATCTAAATGCTGTGCAAAAAGTTGAGAAAGAAAGGCCCTGCTCATAGGCTCACAACAATCTAACTAATTTAAGTAAGATTTATTCTCCTAAAGTTCAAATGAAACTAGATTTAATGGGCTTAAGTTACAGGAGAGTAGATTTCATTTGAACTTTAGGAGAATCTTCCGGACAGTAAATTCAACAATGGAACCAATTACCTAGAGATATGCATCATCTCTCCCTTGTGGGACATCTTCAAGTAGAGGCTGTCCAGCCATCTGTTGTGGATGCTCTACCATTGGGTTTCTTGCATTAAGCAGGGGGTTGGACTAGATGGCCTACAAGACCCCTCTAACTCTATGATTCCAATGGTGCTTCATCCCATTTCTTTTTTGTGACGAGTTGCTACCATTTTGAATGAGGACTGGAGAAGCTTCCAAACAAGTGGTAGCAGTAAAAAAAATTGTTCTGGGTTTCAATCCAGTAGCACTTGAGTGTTGAGAACAAAGAGCAGGAGAAAGTGCAGCTCAACTTGTTAACAGCAACAGTGGTCAAGTGATCCACATAAGTCCATATTACTGACCTGACAGAAGGTGGAAATGGGCCAGGGATGGGGATTTGCCCTTGGAAATGTTAAGGGGAGCATAACAAAGAATTAACCTCTTCTGATGATGGCACCCATCCAATTTGGTTCAAAAATTATGGCTCCAAAATGAGACCTCTGTCAAATTAAGCAGATAGCTTGAACTGAATGCCAAGTTTCTCTCTCTCTCTCTCTCTCTCTCTCTCAGTTTAAAATAATGGCTTCCAGTTTAAAATTAATGATACCAAAAAAGGGAAAGGGATGAAGAAGGAAAAGGAAAATAAATGTTACAAATTCAGGATTATCTTCTGTTCTCTCTTGACTTTGTATCTGGTACTTTGGTAGTTCTGCATATTTGTTATATGAAAAAACTATATGATCATGTGATCAAAGCTTTTATGTGGGTAACACATAAGGCACATAAGACATAACACATAAGGTAACACATAACCAGGAAATGCATAAAATAGCATTGCCACCTTTTTGATGATTCTGTTCCAGTGCCTTTTAATGTAGAAATGGCATGTGGAAATGACGCAGGTTTACTGTCATGAAGATAAAGTGATAGGGAAAGTGTCGCCTGTTCAATTTCTGCATGTGAAGCAGATTTAAAAGGCCCAAGAGCAGGAGTGGGTGTGGGTGTAATCTTATTAAGTATGTGTAATTAATGTACTTCAACATTTACTGAAGGGCCTTCTTAGTGGTTGCTCCCAGGCTCTGGAATTCCTTGCCAAGGGAGGTCCAGCTAGCCTAATCTCTGATTACCTTCTGCTGGCAGGAAAATACATTTTTATTTTAACTGGCCTTTGGCCCATTAGCTGACTTTTAAATGCGTTATAATTGGTTTTAACTGGTTGTTTTTGTTGATATTTTAACTGCCTTATTTTTATGTTTTATTGCCTTGTTTTATATGTTGCTGTATTTTATTGCTGTTGTATTGTATTATATTCTATTCTGTTGCATTTGTATGGTGGCTAGCTGCCTTGAGCAGCACTCACCAATGGGAAGTGTCATCTGACAAGAGGCATTCCCCACTTCCCTGTCACGGAGGAAGGAATGCTTCTTCTAAGACAGTGGTTTCTGCAACATGAACAAACATTCTCTAAAACCAAAGCAAGGATGCCTCTTTCATTGGCAAGTTTATGCAGATTTAATTTGTTATCAACTAATGAGACCTTTCTGATCCTCATCAGTCCAGCTGCCAAGGTCTCAAATATGCAGTTTCTGTTTCTCGGCAAAAGTCGCACTGACCCTGGGGTGACCACTTACGCATCACCAAAAAAAAGAAGAGGAAATGCATCAGAAAAAACAGGACATAAAATTTGCATGTGCTGATTTATATATATATATATATATATATATATGCAAATTTAGACATTATTATAATTTAAATAGAAATACAATATATCTCACCATCATAGTGGGGAAGACTGTGACCAGGTGACCTATGTCCCTACCTGTCCAAGTGCTAATGTTAATGGCCAACTTCTAGGCCCCTCCCTTCTTATGGTGCTTTCTCATTAAACCAGACTCGGACAGAAAAGCCCTTCAAATAGAGGATTGTCTTCAAATACAGGACGGTCTTCTGGCAGCCCTTAAAATAGAGGATTGTCTTCTGTAAAAGAGGACATATGACCACCCTACAGTCAGTTTCTCAGTAGACAAAGGTTATGCAGCTCTAACCCTTTCTACTGCTGTGTCGTCCAGTTTGGTTCATCATGGCCATTCAGGGGCTTCTTGCATCCAGTGGTTCGTTGAGCCTGGCAGGGCCAGAGTAGCATAATTAATTAGTTAATCAATTAAAACCCTTGGGATTAATCAACTTCAGGTGCAATCCTATGTTCCTTGAAAGGGGGGTCTTTGGGGCCATAGGATACTGTGTGGACTTCCCCCTCCATGTGTGGAGAGGTAGGTCCTCCCTGGATAGCAGTGGAACTTTCCATTATGTGGCTGCCCTGCTGTTTGTCAGGCTGAAAACATGACTGCTTGGGGGCAGGATGATAATGCCCCTCATTCCCCTACACAGAACTGGAAACCACAAAAAACCATGAGCTGGTGGTGTAGTGAATTCCCTTCCATTGGAAGCAATGGGAGAGGGGAGAAAAAGAAAACACAGAACCACCCCCCCCTCCCACTTCCTCCTCTGTCTAACACAAGTCAGCAGCATTTAGGAAGTGGTGATTCCTCTGCCCCAGAATTCCCTGCTCTATCACCTTAAAATGTCTTTTAAAGATTGAGAGCTCCTCATATTCGAATAGTGAAAAAGGTAGCAACTTCCTAAAATACACAGCATAGGCAGAAGTAGTTTCAGGGGCAGACTCTAAATTTAATTAGTGCAGTGAGTAGTTAAGTTCAGAAAATGTCACCACATCTGAATACCAAAAGGAAGGTATATACTGTCCTAATGTGATTTTGGCTTTCTTTTCTCAGAGTGAGTTTATTGTACTTTCTGTAGGCTAAAAGCTTTGGCAGCTACTGGACAAAAGACAGTAGAAGAAGCAACAAAGTGGTGAGTGTGCACAAGCTATACTTCCAAACAACATATATTAGTAGCCATTGCACCAGTCCGTGGTTTTTTTTTTACAACCACTGAATTCGACATCGTAGGAGTCGATGCAACAAGATCACAGCAAACTTGAAAATAGATATCCAGTGGTGTAATGGTAGATTTGGAAGGGCAGGCGCTCATCATGACAGCCCCCATAGCCACACCCCCAAGGAGAGTTCAAAAATGTAGGCTGAGAGAGGAAGGGAATTGGGGGTGGGGGAGGAGGGAGGGGTCCTCAAAGAGAATAAATAGGAAAACAACAACAACAACAAAATGTAGGCAGCTGTGTCAATCCATATCTCTCTGTGTGTATCCGTGTGCATGTGCATCCCCACCCCCAAAAGAGCAGCAGTGCGTAGTGCAGTGTTCTCCAACCTTGGGTCCCCAGATGTTTTTGGCCTACAACTCCCAGCATGCCCCAGCCAGCTATGCTGGCTGGGGCATGCTGGGAGTTGTAGGCCAAAAACATCTGGGGACCCAAAGCTGGAGAACACCGTAGCACAATACCCAATATATTAGGATGAGCTGATAATCCTAGAATTACAAGCTGGCAAAGGGCAGTGTAGTGGTTTACACATTGGACTTTGGCTGGAGAGACCTGAGATTGTATGAGAAAGAGAGGGATGTCCCCAAACAACATAAGACCACCAGCTCTTCCAGGAGTTCCTTTTCCTAGCAGGAGGAAGAAACATTTGATCTCAGAGTCAACAAACCAGTTTCTAGCAGTTTTTACCTCTGCCAGGAGAAGGTATTTTGTATAGCTAATGCAGTGTTCTCCAACCTTGGGTCCCCAGATGTAGCTGGCTGGGGCATGCTGGGAGTTGTAGGCCAAAAACATCTGGGGACCCAAGGTTGGTGGACACTGAGCTATATATTGCTGGGAAAATCCATCTTTCCCCAGCTACTGTGAAGATAGGAGCTAAGCTCAGAGGGAACGGGGAAGTCTGCTGGGGCACAGCAGATGATGTCATTGTCCGTGCTAATCAAAAAGTCCTGGTGCTTCGACCATGTGAGCCCTGGCTCCACTACACCACTGCATATATCTTAAGCAAGGGCATGAGAAAGCACAGTGGGATGGCATAGAATCATAGAATCATAGAAAAATAGAGTTGGAAGGGGCCTACAAGGCCATCGAGTCCAACCCCCTGCTCAGTGCAGGAATCCAGGTCAAAGCATCCCTGACAGATGTCTGTCCAGCTGCACCTTGAATGCCTCCAGAGTGGGAGAGCCCACCACCTCCCTAGGTAGTTGATTCCATTGTCTTATTGCTCTGACAGTCAGGAAATTTTTCCTGATGTTTACGTGGAATCTAGGTTCCTGTAACTTGAGCCCATTATTCCGTGTCCTGCAAACTGGGATGATCAAGAAGAGATCCTGGCCCTCCTCTGTGTGACATCCCTTCAAATACTGGAAGAGTGCGATCATATCTCCCCTCAGTCTCCTCTTCTGAAGGCTAAACATGCCCAGTTCTTTCAGTCTCTCCTCGTAGGGCTTTGTTTCCAGTCCCTTTATCATCCTTGTTGCCCTCCTCTGAACCCTCTCCAGTTTGTCTATGTCCTTCTTAAAGTGAGGTGCCCAGAACTGGACGCAGTACTCAAGATGAGGCCTAACCAGTGCCGAGTAAAGGGGAATTATCACTTCCCGTGATTTGGAAGCTATACTTCTATTAATGCAGCCCAAAATTGCATTTGCCTTCTTTGCAGCCACATCGCATTGCTGGCTCATATTCAGTTTGTGATCTACCACAATTCCAAGATCCTTCTCACTTGTAGTATTGTTGAGCCAAGTGTCCCCCATTCTGTAACTCTGCATTTGGTTTCCTCTCCCTAGGTGCAGCACTTGGCATTTATCCCTATTAAATTTCATTCTGTTGTTTTTGGCCCAGCGCTCCAGCCTATCGAGGTCACTTTGAATTTTGTTTCTGTCTTCCAGAGTATTAGCTGTTCCACCCAACTTTGTGTCATCTGCAGATTTGATAAGCATTCCCTGTACCTCCTGATCCAGGTCATTAATAAAAATGTTGAAGAGCACCGGGCCCAGGACCGAGCCCTGTGGTACCCCGCTCGTTACCTCTCCCCAGTTTGAGAAGGAACCATTGATAAGCACTCTTTGAGTCCGATTCTATAGCCAATTGTGGATCCACCTGATAGTTGTTCCATCTAGCCCACTCTTAGCTAGCTTGCTAATCAGGATATTATGAGGCACTTTGTCGAAAGCTTTGCTGAAGTCCAGGTATATAATGTCCACAGCATTCCCACAGTCCACAAGGGAGGTTACCCGATCAAAAAATGAGATCAGATTAGTCTGAGAGGATTTGTTCTTGACAAATCCATGCTGGCTTCGAGTAATCACTGCATTGCTTTCAAGGTGCTTGCAGACTGACTTTTTTATTATCTGCTCCAAAATCTTCCCGGGGATTGATGTCAGTCTGACTGGCCTATAGTTCCCAGGTTCCTCCTTCTTGCCCTTTTTGAAGATGGGAACAACATTTGCCCTCCTCCAGTCGTCTGGCACTTCACCTGTCCTCCATGATTTCTCAAAGATAATAGACAGTGGTTCTGAGAGTTCTTCTGCCAATTCCTTTATTACTCTAGGATGCAGCTCATCAGGCCCTGGAGATTTAAACTCGTTCAGAGCAATCAGGTGCTCCTTGACCATTTGCCTATCAACCTCAAGCTGCAATCCTGCCCCTTCAGTCTGCACTTCAGGTTTGTCAGGGGGGTCATAGACCCTCTTTTGGGAGAAGACTGAGCCGAAGTAGGAATTGAACACTTCTGCCTTTTCTTTGTCTTCTGTTATCAATTTGCCATCCTCATTGCGTAGTTGAACCACCAGTTCTTTCTTCTGTCTTTTACCGTGCATGTATCTGAAGAAAGCTTTTTTGTTGCTTTTAGCATTCCTCGCTAATCTTAGCTCATTCTCAGCTTTAGCTTTCCTGACACCATCCCTGCAGTTCTGTGCTACCTGCCTGTACTCTTCCCTTGTAGCCTGTCCTTCCTTCCACCTCCTATACGTGTCCTTTTTTGTTTTCAGGTCATCTTTGAGTTTATTGTGAAGCCACATTGGCTTCTTCTGTTGCCCTCTGCCTTTTTTCCTTGTGGGAATTGTCTGCAATTGTGCCTTTAAAATTTCCTTTTTTAAAAACTCCCACCCCTCCTGGGCTCCTTTGTCATGAGAGTTGCTTGCCATGGTATCTTACTAATCATTGTTCTGAGTTTGTTAAAATTGGCTTTCCTAAAATCCAGGGTATGTGTTTGGCTACACTCGGCTTTTGCTTCCGTTAGAATCAAGAATTCAAGTATAACATGGTCACTTTCCCCCAGAGTTCCCGAAACTGCCACTTTATCCACTAACTCGTCTCTGTTGGTTAGAATCAGGTCAAGGATAGCCGATCCTCTAGTTCCTTCCTCCACTTTCTGTAGGAGGAAGTTATCAGCAGCACAGCTCAGGAATTTCTTGGAGGGGCCATGTTTGGCTGAATAAGTCTCCCAACAGATATCAGGGAAATTGAAGTCACCCATTACTACCACATCGTGCCTCCTTGATACAATGGCAATTTGCTTTTCAAAAGTTTCATCCTTGTCTTCTCCTTGATTGGGTGGTCGGTAGTAGACTCCAACCGCCATGTTCATTTTATTCTTTGCCCCCTTTATTTTAACCCAGATGCTCTCAATGGGGCTGCCAAGCTCCTCTTCCTGTATCTCTGTGCAGAGATACGTATTTTTAACATACAGTGTAACTCCACCTCTCTTTCTGTTGCTTCTGTTCCTTTTGAACAAGTTATACCCTTCAATTGCTGTATTCCAGTCATGGGAGTCGTCATCCCACCAGGTTTCAGTTATCCCTATGAAGTCGTACTTGCCCTCATGTATCAAGAGTTCAAGTTCGTCTTGTTTGTTGCCCATACTCTGGGCATTAGTATAGAGACATCGAAGACTATGTGCTTTATAGTCCGACTTTTTCCCTACATTTTGTCGTAAACTATCAATGGGCACCGCTGGAGCTGTTCTCTCCATTGTAGCACAGAGGCCTTCTTCCATTGGTACCCTCGAGTTTATGTCTCCCTCCCCAGTTGGATTCAGCTTAAAGCCCTCCTGATTAAGTTCCTCATGCTGTGGCCAAACACATTCTTCCCAGTCCTTGTGAGGTGCAATCCATCCTTTGCCAGAAGTCCATCTTCTAGGAAGTGTAGCCCGTGGTCCCAGAATCCAAATCCCTCACGTCGGCACCACCTTCGTAGCCAGTCATTCACTCGGAGTATTTTTCTTTCCCTTTCTATGCCTCTTCCAAGTACTGGAAGGATGGATGAGAAAACTATCTGGGCCCCAAAGTTCTTGAGTTCCCAGCTCTTCAAAGTCTGCCGTGATTTCTTTGTAACTCCGCTTGGCAGTATCATTTGTACCCACGTGGAAGAGAAGAAAGGGGTATGTGTCGGTGGGCTGTATGAGCCTCGGCAGCTGCTCTGTCACATCCTTAATCCGTGCCCCAGGGAGACAGCACACCTGGCGAGTCCATGGGTCTTCGCGACATACTTTGGCTTCGATCCCCCGCAGGAGGGAGTCTCCCACTACGAGTACTCTTCTCTTCCTCTTGCTGTAGGCCTTGGTTTGATTGCCTCTACTTGACTGACCCTCAGCCTCTTGCTCGCTGTCACGTTGGGTGCCCGGTAATTCGTCCTCTGCAGGCTGTCCTCTGCTCTCGTCCTCAAGTACATGGAAGCGGTTCCATAGCTCCACTGCTTCCACAGGCGCAGAATGTCTTCTAGTTCTTCTGCTCCTAACAGTCACCCTTTTCCAGGGAGTTCCTCCTACGTTATTTTCCCTTGCTTCTGCAGTCTCCGACTCCGCCTCATCCTGCCGTTGCCCTTCTGGCTCCTGTACTGTGCTTTGGTGCTGTAGATCCACCGTTCTGTCTAAGAACTCCTCACTTTCTCTTATGCTCCTGAGGGTTGACACTTGCTGCTCCAGTCCTCTGACCTTTTCTTCCAATAGCGTGACCAGCTTGCACTTGTTGCACGTGTAGGCCATGTTGCCCTCAGGCAGGAAAACAAACATTGCACACACATTGCAGGTCACCACCACTGCGGAGTCCTTTCCTTCCATAGTGCTCTGTTCCCTTTATGTTTCTGCCTTTCTAGGAAATTTCTTAGGGACCTCCCCCTTGACCTCCCCTGCCAAACTCCTGTTTGCTCTCCCTGTGCGCTCGCTCTGTTCGCTCGCTCTCTGGGAGCCTGCTTGCCTTTTCACAGTCCCAAAAACAGCTGGAGCCTCTCTCCTGTTGTGCTCCTGCTCAGCTGGGAGTCATCATTAGAATAGGTGAAGTATAAAGTGTTGGTTATTACCTTTAAAGCCCTACATGGTTTGGGTCCAGGCTACCTACGGGATTGCCTCCTCCCGTACAATCCGCCCCGCACACTTAGGTCCTCTGGGAAGAATCTGCTTCAGTCAGCCAAAACTAGGCTGACGGGTGTTACCAGAGGACCTTCTCTTCTGCTGCTCCCAGATTATGGAATGGCCTGCCGGAGGAGATTCGTCAACTTGCCAATCTTTTGGAATTTAAAAAAGCTGTAAAGACTGATCTCTTCCGGCAAGCCTATCCGGCAGAATTTTAGGATGCTTTTAAGATGTTTTAAAGATGTTTTTAAGATGTTTTAAGATGCTTTTAGGATGTTTTAAGATGTTTTAATAGTATGTATTGTGTTGTTTTAGTTTATGTATTTTATATTTTCTGTTGTTCCCCGCCTCGATCTAGATGGAGAGGCGGGTAATAAATAATAATAATAATAATTATTATTATTATTATTATTATTATTATTATTATCATCATCATCTTGCTAGTCCCTCATAAGGGGGAGGCAGGATTGATACCAGGTGTGGATAAGGCTGGGGACAGTAAGATGAAGCTGGTAAAGGGAGCCTCTGCTGTTTCTGGAAAGACACTGAAGAGGACACGAATTTTAACAAAGGGACCTGAAGTTGTGCAACACAGGAAGTTGCCTTATATTGGGTCAGACCTTTGGTCCATCTAGCCCAGTATTGCTGACACTGACAGGTAGGAGCTCTCCAGGTTTCCAGTCAGGAATCTTTCCTAGCCCTGCCTAGAGAAGCTGGGGATTGAACCTGGGACCTTCTGCATGCAAAGCAGGTGCTCTACCAAAGAGCCACAGTCCCCAGCTAAGAGGGGGAAAGACTTCAAGCATATCTTTATGGTAGTAATGCACCGATTTTGTTAAATCTATTCCATCTGCATTTCGCAGATTGTCAGGCATCTTTCATTCTATCGTCCACTCACTGATGGAATGGGATCTTTTTTTAGGGTTGTACAATAATTTTCTTCTACTTGCGCAAATGTGCATTAGCACTAATTCGCATTAGTGCAAATTTGTGCAAATCCCCATAAAGGTTAAAAAAAAAACACCCTGGCCCACAAGCCCACAGAACCTGTGTGACTCCAAAAAGGCTGGTCTGCTACAGAATCTGCAGATCAGATTCATAGAAATACAAACTCATTTGAATCCATTGAGGATTTCTGCCACATCCCTACTTTATGGGCGTAACAGGAGAGAAACATGCTTTTTAAAAGTACAAAAGCAGGAAGACAAGTTCTGTGACCACCACACTCTGTACTTCACCTCTACTTCTGTGGCATCCGCACTCATATTAGACTGAGCCGGTTTAATGATAGGTCAGTTAGTGCTGTCAGCGTGACACGTGGGTTTGTTACCTCTTCACCACTTGCCTTGCCTAGCGCAGAATATCTGTGATTCTTGAAGAGGAACAAGGGGCTGTAAAGACATGAAGGCAACGTGGTAGATATGAGTCAAGAAGTCACTGTTGGTCATTGCTCCCCGTCACATTTTTAATTCATGGATATGTTTTTTTAAGCACCATCCATGTACATTTGGAAGGGGGCAAGGTCTTCTCAGTGGCCACAGACAAGCTTTGAAAGTCCCTCCAGAGGAAATGCTTGTACCGCCCCGTAATGGCTTCCCACAGGATGGTCAACACCATCCTTTCTAGGAAGGCTTTGGGGGCCACAAATGGCTACTCCCTTTTTGAAATGGTGTAATTACTGTGGTTAAATTATTTTTGATGGTGGCTGCATTTTTTTTCTTTATATTTTTCCTCTCTACTGTTTTACAATGGAGAGCAATTCTCCATTGTTTCCAGAGCCCTGTTGGCTCATACCAGCCAGGGGAGGAGGGTGTGTGTGTGAACAGTTTGCTGGGCTTTGGGTTTGTTTTTTTTATCCCCCCCAATGAAAGCAATTGGGGGGGGGGAATAGTTATGTCTGCTCCACGCTGACATGGCTGAGGGGCACAATCCAGGCTCCACTTCGGCGAAGGGCTTTGGATCCAGCAAATCCAAAGTCAGTTCCACCCCAACACTCTGTTTCGAGATCTATTGCCAATGGTTGATTTACACTGGCGTCACTTTCCACAGGAAAGTAAAAGGGGCCTCCAGCATGGACAGCCTTGATGAAGGGGCACTGACCTTCTCCTAAGCCATGCTGGATGGCCATATAGATAGGCTTGCTTTGCCCGTGTTTTATTACTGCTTTGTTGTATTTCTTGCTGGTGACGAACTGTTTTAAAATTGTGATGTTTTGGTTTTCACTGTATTGTTAGTCACCTTGGGCTTGATGAGGACAAGCAGGGTATAAATGTTTCAAAGAAATGAATAAATGGCGATGCTTTACAGCAGGGGTGTTGAACCTCAGAGGTTAAAGGGGGTGGGGATAAAATTGCTATAAATAAATAAACCACAGACCAAATCTGGCCCTCTAGGGTTTCCCCTGATGGCCACACCCCCTCCACCCCCCCAGCCTCTCAGCAGTCTGGCTCAAATACAGTTCATGATTGTGGGGGCGGGGCCTTCTCAGCAGGCTGGCTGGTCTTCAGCAGGCTCCCTCATCCCTCTTGCAAAGAAGCCTGGCAGCAATGAGAGAGAAAAAGCTGGGTGGGAATTATGGGAGTTGTAGCAGGCCAAAAACATCTGGGGACCCAAGGTTGGAGAACACTGCCGTAGTAGACAAATGCTACAGACTGAAAATGACTAGCCTGCCATAGCGTTAAATTGGAGCCATTTTGTTGGTGCATAGTCTTTGCAACATGAATTGCGCCTCTAATACCCTTATACCACCAGAGTGCTTTAGCCGGAATGATCGAAGAATGCTTGCACCATTTTGTATCTTGACATGTTCTCTCTCTGTCTATTTTAGGCTGCATTCTCACTGCAATGATCCTTCCTTAGAAGATCCAATCCCGCAGGAATATGCCCTCTATTTGTGCCCGACAGGCCCTTTGAATGACATAATGATGGAGTTTTGGAGACAAAGCAAACTCCAATGTGGAAAAAACAACGCCCATGATATCTTCCCACACGTCACGCTTTCTGAATTCTTTACGGTGAGCTTAACATTTATACTGTGCAAAGAACTGATATGCATCTGGGGGGGGGGATCTACATTAGGAATTTTCACCATCATTGTAATGCCTGGCTCGCTGGCATGTCACACAATGCACACCCCAAACCAACCTCCTCGCACTATTTCTGCCATTATATCCCAGATTTCATCAGACCAGTCATATCACGACTTTTTAATATGTTGCATTTTTTATATATGTCTATGTGTGCTAAATTTGCAGTATTGTTCTGGGGGGAGGAGAAGTGGCTTCAGCAGGGTGGTGGGCTGGGGAGAAGTGGCACTGCAATGAGGAAGTGTCCTGCCAGTACCAGGCTGTTTTGTTTTTTTTAACAGTATTTGCTAATGCACACGTGCGGAGGTGTGAATTCGTTAATAACACAAACCTCTCCCTTGGCCCCCACCCCACCCCACAGCTTCTCTCTGTGTGTGTCTTGCCCAGTGTACTGGAGTGTAAATGGAGTGTTGCTCCCCCTCCCCTCCCCTTTCCTCCCCCATCCTTTGAAAGAATAAAGTTTGGAACGTCTTTTCAAGTGGAAACTGCGCTGTATTCATTAGCACGTGCCCCAACAGTAGTAAATGCATTTTGCATAAATACCATGCATGATGACAGTACTCCCTGATACATGGAAGGGGCTCTAGTGTAGATTAGCCCAGGTCTCTTGTTATTTCACAGATCATAGAGTTAGAAGGAGCGTACAAGGCTATAGAGTCCAACCCCCTGCTCAATGCAGGAAACTAGAGGAGGGGTCTCCCATCCAAGTACCGTAATAACCAGGCCTGCCGCCTGACCCTGCTTAGCTTTCCACACTCAGGCAAGCTGAGCCAGCATAAGCCACAGGCCTGTGTTGTTGTCACTGCCTCTCACCTTGATGTGTCAAACTTACACACTGTGCTTAATTTAAGCCAAGAATGAGTCCTAGAAGCTGTTTTCAGTGTTTGCCATTTTTCATCTATCCCAGGCGTTTGTTATTTGCCCTATTCTCATCACCTTAAATGTTAAAACTGAAAGTATACGAACTTTACTGTTTATGCAACAGCCTGAAGCAGCAGGATTCTATAACTCATGAGTTTTCTTTCAGTGTGAAGACCAAAAGGTCGATGGCTTATATGACGCCTTAAAGAGAGCTGGTGACCGCTTTTCCAGTTGCTTCCCAGCGATCATCTCTCTATCACTACATTCCTCTGCCACTTACATTGGCTTCTTCGTTAGCGATGGCCCTGCAAATATAATCAAATCGTTTGCTGCAGCTTTTGCCACAGAGGCTATGACCTTAGCAGGTAACTAGGGTGACAAACGGGAAGTCCATTATCAGATTGAGATTTTTCCTTTTTCAAAGCTCCAAGGAGCAGGCATGTGATCAGAGAAACTGCCATCTCTGTTTCAGTGTCAGGAAAAGCCCTACATCAGCCTTCCCCAACCTGGTGCACTCCGGATGTGTTGGACCGTAACTCCCATAATTCCCAGCCAGCTGGCTGGGAATTATGGGAGTTGTGGTCCAACACATCTGAATGGCCATGCTGGCTGGGAATATGGGAGTTGCGGTTCAACACATCTGAATGGTCATCCTGGCTGGGAATTATGGGAGTTGCAATCCAACACATCTGAATGGCCGTGCTGGCTGGGAATTATGGGAGTTGCGGTCCAATGCATCTGAATGGCCATGCTGGTCAAGAATTATGGGAGTTGCGGTCCAACACATCTGGAGGGCACCAGGTCGTGTAAGGCCGCCCTATGTGAACTTCCCCATAGTACATGCAGTCCCCTTTTCTGATATCAAACTGGATCAGGCAGCCCCTCCTTGTGCGGCCCCCAAAGCCTTCCTAGAAAGGACGGTGTTGACCATCCTGTGGGAAGCCATTACGGGGCGGTACAAGCATTTCCTCTGGAGGGACTTTCAAAGCTTGTCTGTGGCCACCGAGAAGACCTTGTGAACACATCGGAGCCTGCACGTGTGTGCTAAAGCTACTGAGGCTGCTATCTTATAACACTTCCCTGGTGGCATGTCCCACTGAACTCAGTGGGACTTACTTTTGAGTAGAAATTCTTGGATTGTGCTGTGAATCACAGCGATCATGCAACACTTGCTAGAGTACAACTCTGGGAATAATCTAGTCATAATTAATCTCATCTTGCAGTCCTGTTTGACGGTAATTTTATCTGTTTAGATTGCTGTGTGAAACCTTCAACCAAGCAACTCCATCTTACACTGGCCAATAAATTTTATCCTCACCATCAGAAGGCTTTGGAGCAACTGGCCAAATGCATCAATCCGAAGCAAAGCTGCCAGTGGATGGCGGCTCTATATTCCAGAGACATGCGCTTCGTACATTACCAGGTGTGTGTCTTACTGATAGCCTGGCTCTTCTAAAATTAGAAAAACTTTCTATGGCTGTGCAGTGATTAGGTGTCAAGTATTTCATAGATTCATAGATCATAGAGTTGGAAGGGGCCTACAAGGCCATCAAGTCCAACCCCCTGCTCAATGCAGGAAATTTGCTTTCGTGATAAGCTTTTGGGAATGCATCACTTTATTTACACTTCCCAAAAATGAATGATACCTTCTCTTTTGGTTTGATACTGCAGCAGTCCAATCTAAAAAAAGTCATTTTGCATGCCAGAGATTTTGAGGGGAGACCCTAATTGCTGGTGCAGATTTCAAAGTTTCCATAGTGTCCCCAACAATGTTTAAAGCAGTGTTTCTCGGATTTCTGATGGATGTAGCACCCTTGCTTTCAGAATTAAAACTCAAGTCACACGCACGGAGGAGTAGATAGGTATATAGGAAGCTGCCTTATACTGAATCAGATATTGGTCCATTCCAGCCCAGTATTGTTGACACTCACTGACTGGCAGCAGCTCTCCAGGGTTTTCAGCAGGAATTGTTTCAGCCCTGCCTGGAGATGCCTGGGATTGATCCTGGGACATTCTGCATGCAAAGCATTTGCTCTACCACTGAGCCACAGTCCTCCTTCCCTAAATCTGAAATCTGAAAAGGGCTTTGATTTCAAGGATAATATATAACCAATGCAGTAATGAGCTACCAGTGTGGTTCTCATTGAGGGATAACCATGATTCACAAGATTATGTGCGCAGTTATTTATTTATTTATTTTAAAAAATGGTTTTTTTATGCACAAGTTTGTGTGCAAAAAATAAATAAAAAATGCCAGGCAGCCTTCACAATTTCCCCCACAAAAAAGTTTAAAAGGAAAAAAATACTGCAGGGAGCCCAAAACAGCTCACAGTGGTGGCAGGGATGGTGGGGGGAGACTCGTCCCTCCTGAAGTGCCCCCTGGGATATCCGTGGGGGGACCAAGGAGGGAGGAGGGGGAGGGGAGGAAGCCAACAACCAAGGGTGAGCTCGATCATCTGTTGGGCTCACCATGGGTTGTTTGCACGACAACCCACCTACTGTGGCTTATTGCCAGGGTGGGTTAGCATGACATGTGAATGTGCCAGTGTTCTATTCATGATGACACACACCACATTCACACAATCAGATTGTGACGTGGCAAATGCAGTTAACACAGGAACAACACACCCTGCAAGCTGCTCAGCACTAAGGTTCCCCCTGCTACAAATACAGCCTGAATGCTTTTGCTCTGTGGTCAGAGCACATCTCCTTCTTGTTCAGTAAGTTTGATTGAAATCAATGAGGCTTGGTTCCATATTAAGTTATGGCAACTTGCTTAATGGTGATGCATTTTAGGGATGGGGGAGGAATTTGCTTTGCATTTTAGTGTGAACTTCCCTCATTTCACACTTCTGAACCAATATACAAGCCAAAACATGTTTATCCATTGAAATTTGCATTTCCCTGAATTTTGCAATGGAGTTCTCTGATCAAAAACTGCATACAGAAATGCATATGTTAGGGGGAAATATACCCAAAAATGTGTATATTAGTGAAAATAACATGAAAAATACATTGTATTAGGAAAACTTCATGTCTCAGTGTGTGTGTGTGTGTGTGTGGCAAAATTGTATACGAAATGCATGTGTTGGAAGAATTGTGCCCAAAAATGCATACACAGTTTCATGCAAACTTAAAAAAAAAAAATTCTCAGAGTTCAGGATGAACCAAATTTAAGATTGGAAAAAATCTCAAACTTTAGGAAAAGCAAAGTTAAGACTGGAAAGATTAGAAACTGTGAGAAACCAAAACTGACAGCTTCATCCATCCTGAATTGTGGTTTTACTTATATGTCCATTGTTTTCAAAGACTATCAGTGTATAAAATGAAGTGTAAACAGATGTTAGCAACATTGTTTTTGCATTTGCCAAACTATACATCACTTTAACTTTAACTTTTTTTAAAATTGCTTTCCTCTTAGGTTTTGAGGGCCTTGTTCCAGTATAAGCCTCAGAACATTGATGAACTGATGCTGAATGCTGGAGATCTTATATATGTCAATCGGACACAACAAAGTGATGTTTGTGATGGCTGGGTGATTGGTATCTCCCACCGAACTGGTTGCCAGGGATTTCTTCCTGAAAATTACACGGAAAAAGCCAATGAGTCAGATACCTGGGTCAAGCACAGGTTAGTATTGCTTGGCTTCAGATTTCTTCATGCAATATGTGCATAGTTCACTATTTCATGTTGTTCTCCATTGCTAGAGTAAGAGGAGAGGAGAGTTGTTGTAACAAATGGTATGTCTGCACCTCCAACCCTGCAAAGTAGGAAAGGCTGCAGGACACCCTTTGTCTGTACTCCTCAGAGGTATCACCCATGTATTTAATAACTCTTAGTTCCTGCATACATGGGAATCCAGGTGTTTACTCTTATGGAGAAAGAAAGACCTCTTTTCCAGAGCTTCCTTTAAACTCCTTAGAACTAGGTCAGCATGTTTACTAAGTAGTCCAGTGTATGAACTGCTAGGCAGAAGAACTAAACCAACTACAGTTTCCAGCTCAGTACATTTATTCAAGAGCCAAGCAGAGAGAAGTTCAGAAATGGTCAGTTGCTTTTCAAATAAAATGAACACTCGAACTAGCTAACTCAGACATACTTCTCAGGGTTGTAAGACTAATTCAACCAAGCGGTTTAAAGGTGGGGGAAGGGATGAGGCCCACCTGGGGCTCCTTACAGCATGGTTTAGTCTTGCCTTGCCTGTTTGCCAGCCAGGTAGAGACAAAGGAAGATCTCAAAGGCAACATGTATTTCTATGGGGGCTGGCTGGGCAGCTCCCAGCATGGGGAATGCAAACTGACCAATCAGTAGCCTGGGAGGACAGGGTTATGTGTCCTCCTCCTGGTGATTCCTGCAGGTACCTGGTTAACATAAGGATGAGTCATGCAGAGAGGTGAAGACAAAGAGTCAGCCTGGAAGGGGTAGTAGAACTGCAGATTTTAGTGTCTATAGCTGCCTGGACATATTCTTTGTTCAGAGACATGTCCTAGTGGGAAGGGAGAGTTGAATTCGACATCACAGTTGTACTAACCTTCACTTTTAGTAATTAAAGCAAGTCTATGCAGGAACTTCTTGGCTACTGTATAATGGACAGCACTGTAGGTCTTCCATCATTCTGCTTAAGTGCAGAAAAAGCACATCTTGTCATTCTGAGGACCACTGTATGCTCCACCTTCTTTGCAAGGGCAGGGTGTTTGAGTCATCATTGGGATGTCTCTTCTGTCACATAGTATGGACTTTTATGTTTCATTTCAAGGTGAAGTATGAACTTGGATTTTCTCACTGTTTTCATTTTTCTCTCTGTCACTGGTATCCGACTTTCCCTTGCAGAGAATATATTTTCACTCTGTATTCAGGACAGCCTCCTAAGAAGCAAATTGAACCCTGCATGAGACTGAAAAATCCAAATCCGATGCCAAGGAATGTAGCCAAAACACTTGCTCAACAGGTAACTGGATTTTGAATATCTTGCTGTATGATGTGCACACATACACTCTAGTCTAAGTGAAGCCACTATAGAAAACAGGTTTATGCCAGAAGAATGGTTGGTCAAGATGCTGGAGCTGGCAGAGATGGCCAAAGTCACATCATTAATCAGAGAAAAGATAACATCCACATTTATTGCTGAGTGGAAACGTCTAATTGACTTTTTGCAGAAACTAAAAAAATATTGATTTGTTTGTTTGTGGGTTCATGGAATAATAAGTGAATTTGGGACAACGGGAAAGAAGAGATTTCTCATTCTGATTATCGAGTAAGAAAAATTATTGTTACCTATATTTGCTGTAGAAGAAAATCGGAAGTCTATTTTGTTTTGTTAATTGTTATATGTTTGATATTATGTGCTTGTTTTATATAGAAATAAAATTAGAAATACTTTCACATGTAGAAAAGAAAGAAAAAGAAAACAGGTTTATGCACAAGTAAATCTGTATACAGTTTTTGGATTTCACTTCATGACTTGTAGATTAAAGGGAAATGTTATCAGAAGTGCCAAAAGATAGGAACCCTATTTTTAGAAGTAAACTAGTGTCCAAAACCTTACTATTAGCATAGCCATTCTGGCTGGGGTTGATGGGAGCTGAAGTTCAAAACATCTGGAGGGCACCAGGTTGAAGAAGGCTGTCCTAGACAGTGTCCACTATTACCGTAATTATCATAAAAGTAAGCAACAAAAAATCCAGAATAGTAAAGAGGTACCCTGCATTAGGAAAATCTCAGCTATCTGTCACATCTAGCTGTATATCAACTCTTATCCATGATAGCTAAATGATCCATGTTCAGTTGTCAGATGTTCGGACCAAACTGCAGAGGGTGTTGTTACATCACACCCTACTTGTGAGCTTCTTAGAGGCATCTGGCCAACTTCTGCTGAAGACAAAATGCGATACTAGATAGAGTTTATTCTGAACTTGCATCATTGTCACAGTGATGTGTGTCAGTGTTGCTGGTTTGATGCACTGATAGAAAACTGATTAGACTACCAGTCTGCAGACATCATATGTCAGTGCAGCACCCATGTAAATAACACTTCTGCTCATTTAAACTTCTGATTATCTAAATGTTTCTGTCATTTTATTAAGCAGAGTTGTAATGCAATTTCTTCTAGCTGTCTGGGAAAACCACATCCCAAAGAGGCCTGTTAGTGATTCGCCATGGAGAACGGGTTGATCAGGTGTTTGGGAAGTCTTGGCTACAGCAGTGTTTTGGTGCAGATGGTAAGTAGAAGTTTGGGAATCTGATACAGCAGGTTTGAACTAAAGCAACGTATCATGTTAGCAGTAACAAACAAAACAGAGTCAGTTAGCCCACCTGCTCCCTGCAAAACCCATTGAGAATGGAAATGATCTCCCCATGAGTTCCCAGGTTTGCCATGGAGTTTGCAATAGTGTCACCATGAATGAATAAAGCACCACTTTTGGGGGGAATGTGCATCAGATTTTCATTTATGTATTTATTATTTCTTAGATTTATTAGTTGCTCTATGGCTAATAACTCTCGGGGTGACTTATGATAAAACACACACATAAAATCAATAAAAATCAAAATTAAAAACAACATTGTGAAGAAAAGCCTCAGAGTTTCCTGTACCACACACACACACACACACACACACACCTGCACACGTGTAAACAAGATAATCCCAGCTAGAGGTTGAGAAACCCATGCAAATGTACTGATGGGCTCTGATGGGCCCTGATGCCTCAGAGTCTCCCATGTCTTTGATGTCTCGGACTCAGTGCCACAGCTATTCACATGCAAATGTACCCAAGCCCTCTAGTCATGATCAAGGACCTACACCTCTTCTTCCTAGCCCAGATGAAGTTCATCCTGATTGGCCAAAGACAGCTGGGCTACTGAAAGGAGGGGTGGAGGGGAATCTATACTGCCAGCTGTGGCTTCTGGTTTGGGTTGTTGTTTTGTCTGGACGCGAAGAAGCGCGGAGTAGGGCTTTTGCTGAGGCAGGCCCTAAAGAAGACCAACCCCCAGGCAAGGAGTAAGTGCCTGGGTAGTTATATAGTAAAAGAACTAGCTTTGTTGTTTTATAGCTCTACTTGTATGTACCAAAGTGTCTCCCCACCTTTCTCCCTCTTCCCTCATTCCCCACCTTTTATTGTAATCTGTTTACCTTGAATAAACTTTCCTGGTTTTACCACACACGGGGTGTGTGGTTCCTCTGTGGTTCAGTGCTAAATCCAGTGTATAGACAAGGGCAAGGCCCTGAGAGAATCAAGTCAAGACGGCAGAGCTAAGGCTGGCAGTTTTGCACCTTTGATCTCTGGTCTTAGTAAAGGACCGGTTGGCAGTCCTTCACAAACATAATGAAACAATCAATTAAAAACAGCAATCAATTAAAGCAGTAATCAATTTTCATGATACTTAAGCTAACATGGAGGTGATGGAAATTTGAATTCTATGAACAAATGTGAAGAAATGTGGTGGGGGGAGTAGTAGTAGCAACAGCAGCCTTCTAAGAACAGCTACCGTAGGTTGTAATTACCATTTACCACAAACAAAATTAAAAGAAAAGATTTGCCAAGAAGAACACTTTGACATTCATGATAGTAAAGCATTCTGTTTTATTTCAGGAAAATATTATCGGGGAGACTTAAATTTCCCTTCCAGTCTACCAAACCGAAAAGATAGTATCAAGAACTATGAATGTGATCCTCCTTTATCGTGCTGTGGTATATTCCAGTCTAGACTAATTGGTAAGCTACTTCATATATTAATCAGAGGTCGAAGAGGCAGAAAGAAGGGCTTTAAATGCTCAGAGGACACTCCCTGGGCCTTCTCTCTTGTAACACACATGCACTGTTGCTACCTATCTATTGCATGGGGATCTACGGCCAGTCCAAGACATTTGCATTTTGAGGTGAAGGACAAGATGGTGCCCACATACAAAAGCGAACTCGACTGGCAGCTGTATCTTGCTTCAACACTGGCGACCATACAGGCACAGCATCCTCCACTGCGCCTGAGGGAAGGAGTCTGACTTAGGGGGTGCAGAGCAGACTATTTATTTATTTATTTATTATATTTATACCCTGCCTTTTTTCCTGCAAGGAACCCAAGGCGGCTTACATAATCCTTCTCCTCCTATTTTATCCTCACAACAACCCTGTGAGGTAGGTCAGGCTGAGAGTCAGTGACTGGCCCAAAGTCACCCAGTGAGTTTCATGGCCGAGCGGGGACTAGAACCCGGATCTCCCGAGTCCCCAGCCCAACACTCTCACCACTACGCCACACCCAGCTCTGTCCACCAACACTTCACTCCTACCCCATAGCATCTGCTGCCCAAGGCAGTTGCCTCACTCTGATTAACAGTAGGGCCAGCCCCGACTGCGATGCAAATGCCTTCCCACATTGCAGCATTTAGGTAATGGGACAGCACATTTTCCCAGTGCTTAAACTAGAATGAATTGGTGATTTGTCCTCAGGTTTGGCATTGGCAAGGCAGGGGGCAGCAAAGAGCTTAAGATAGATGTGACATCAGACAGCTATGGGCTATTGCTTTATCTAGCAGCCCCAGTTAATGCAGGAGGTGTTTCCAGGTGCTGCCCTGCAGCTGGTTTTGATAAAGGCCAGGTCAGTGGCAAACAAAACATCTATCCTCCATGATATGATGGTGGAGGTGGCCACCAATCTGGCATGTATTACCAAGGCCAGGCTGGATAATCCCTAGGGCACCTGTTGGTCTCCTCCTGATCCCAGCTTGGTGCTTCGTGGGACCCCAGCTTCAGGAGGGGGGCAGGGAGGAGGGTTTGGTCCTGTCTGCAGCGAAGCCATCCACGGTTATAGGCACCGTGTCAGTGGAATGTTGTAAGCGTCCATTCCTTGTAGTAGATGCCCTTGTAGTAGATGTAGTAGATGGGGGGGGGGGATGGGATTCTGTGGGCATACTGTCCACTCCAACCCATTGCCCCATAGACTTCCTGGCTGAGCTTGCAGAGATGACTTCAGTCGGTCAGGGTTGTGGTTGCCATTTCCCTGATTGTTGATGTTGGGGTACTTCAACACCCATGCAGAGGCCATCCTGTCAGGTGTGGCTGGGAACCTTTACTTGTAAGTAAACATTACAAGAGGATCTTGGCCATGGGGAAGGGCATTGCCAGACATAATATAGTACTATATTAAGTGCTTGTGTGGAACCTCCATTTTAATTCCACTTCCAGCTAACTGTGGAAGAGATGGACGGACATGTCAATTTAGTTTTCTCCTACATTTTTTTTTTTAAATAGGTTGTTTCCCTCGCTCCTAAATATGAAGAACTTAGTTAGTTTTGGTAAATTCTGATCAAAAATGAACTGAAATGAACCTCTCACCCATCTGTTTCAGCCAAATTGAATAGGATTCCCAGGATGGAGAGGACCGTGATGTACCTGCCTGCCATGTACATGTTAAAGATGGTTGAATACACAGGGATTCAGACATAGACTTTTAAGAGCAAAGCACCCAAAACTCTGGCCTGGATGAATGAATTTGTCAGTTTCCATTTCTTCCACATTCAGATGTTTTAATCTCAAGCTCTTTTTGTCCTGAATATGGAGAGCTTTGAGAATTTTAGTAAATTCTTACCGAAATGAAATGAATTTCTCACCCATCCCTAGAAAGCATCACCTCAACAGCCCTAAAAGGCACTAGTGTGGAAGTAACCCTAGTAAAAAGAACAATACTACAGAAATCATAATTTCATTTCATTCTCACATTGCATATAAATTGATACAAATGCATTTTCTTAAATATCATCAGTCATTACCAAAAGCCTCTATTACAGAGTTATTTAATGAGAGACTTACAAATTCCAACCAAATTACCTTGAAGACTCCAGTAGCTTCTCCTCATCGTCTATCCATTCTGAAAGCATTTCTTTTGAGCCCATCTATTGAGATTCTATATTAAAAATGAAGCAGCAGTACAAATGGAAATAAGCGTCCACAGCCAATGCATGGAAAAATCGAAACTGATATATCTGAGAACATACAGTATTTTTCCATGTATAAGACTATACTTTTTCCTAAAATTGTTAGACTAAAAATTGAGGGTCGTCTTATACACGGAAGTAAGCCAAGGAGAGAACCGCGCGGTTGCGAAACTGCCCAGTGGGGGGCGTCTTATACATGGGGGCGTCTTATAGACGGAAAAATACGGTAGTTTGCATTCTTCTTTTTGTGAAGAAGGACCATTTATGGGGGTATTTTTCTCACTACCAGGTGAAGCCCTGCTAGAGAACGGAGTGATGGTTAGCTGTGTATACTCTTCTCCAGCACTGCATTGTATCCAAACTGCTCAGCATGTGCTGGAAGGTAGGTGAGCCTTTCTGACAGGAGCAATATTTTGAATCAGTCGCTGCTGCAGTAGTCTGTACCTTGCCAGCATTTGCCCTCAATCAGATTTTGGGGGGGGGCAGGGGAAGCAGTTTTGAGGCTCTTGTCACTACAGGCTAAGGAAACTTTCACTGGTGATGCCAAGGATACCCTTTTGTCTCTCACAAAGTGTGACTTGTGTCACAAATGATGCGGTGTGGAGTTCAGGATTCCAGACACTAGTCCATCCCAGGGCTGGCATCAAGGGTAGGCATGGTTGGGCAGCAGCCGAGGGCCCTCACCCCAGCAGGGGCCCACTGTCAAGGGCCATCTGGACTTGCTTCTCCTCTTCACCATTGCAACCTGCATGTTCACCTGCCTCTTGGTCTGGCCCAGACAACAGTGGTGGTGAGAAGGGGGAGCAGTCGATGCCACGGCCTACACGCTCACTGTCTCTCTGCCTGTCAAGCAGCAAGTGGTAGTGATAATGAGAAAGAAGATCTGGAACAATAGCAGGTGGTGGCGACAATGGCAGTGACAAGATGGACTTGGGGAGGGGGCCCATTGAGGGTGTCTGGCCCAAGGGCCCTCAAAAACTGGTAACCGGCACTGGTCCATTCCATTTCCTGTGTCCCGTTTTCCATTTTATTCCTCAGAAGTCAGTCGGCATTCTGTGCCCAGTGAGCTTGCTCAGTCCATGCTGAAATGTGCAGGCATATAGTAGCCCCTTCTGAGGGGATGAAGCCTGCCACATTTCAGGCAGAGAGGTGCAGCAAGAGTCGTGCTCGGTGCCTTTTAAAGTTGATGTGCATGGAGGAGGAGAGAACTGCTCTTGCCACCTCTGCCTTTCCTCCCAGAAACCGCCTTGGTGACACCACGAGATTTGCCAGATGCCTGTTTCATCCTTGATAGAGTGGATGATGACACTTCAGTGTTCACGTTCAGATTTCAGTGCTATTTCATTAAAGTTACTTTAATGTCCCTCCCAAAAGTGATTGGAATGCCCCAGTAAAACTATGCGAGGATCAGACATAAATATGGAGTTCTGAACATCTCCATATTCTGAACATTTTATTTATTGATTTAAAATTATTTTATTAATAAATAAAAATTAATGATAATAATGATAATGATGATGATGATGATCATCATCATCATCATCATCATCATCATCATCATCTGTTTTGATCTTTGCAGGGCTTCGGCTGGAACAAAAAGTTAAGATCTGTATAGAACCTGGACTCCTTGAATGGGCAAAATGGAAGGCAAACACAACGGTTCCCTCTTTTATGACACAGAGAGAACTGGCTGAGGTCAATTACAGCATAGATACCACATACAAGTAAGTGCTACTGTTACAGTGTGTTACTCAAATCGTATCTAAACGTTATGGTAAGTGACTACCAGAGAGAAACCACCCAACAAACACTTAAATGCCTTCTCTTTATGGCGAACCGAATTAATAGGATGAACTACTGTACTGTCTATGTGGTAAGTGTGTTATTATTCATTCAAGTTGGATACAATATTACTTGTAAAGATCAACACATCATTAGCAACTAGTAGCAACCATTTACTTGAGTCAGGAATTAGATGGATGCACTGAAAGCCAACGCCTGAGATATTAAGCCCAAGACTATCTGTAGTAATGGTGGCTACTAAAGCATCCTGTGAGTGGCAGACCTAGCGGAACTGGACGTCTGTGCTTCACTTGCCTCTACAAGCATGGGGTGATCACCTTGCTTTAGTTCAGCATTCCCCAATCTGTTGCTTGCCAGGTCTTTTGGACTACAGCTCTCAGCATTCCTGACCATTGGCCAGGCTGGCTAAGGCTGATGGAAGTTGGAAGTCCAAAACATCTACAGAGCTTAAGGTTGGGGAAGGCTGCTTTAGTCCCTCGCTAGCACAAAGCTGTGTGTTGGCGCTAGAAGCTGAGGGCCCACCACATACTGTTGACCTGAGGTTCAAGTGCAAGGGGCTGATGACAAGCCTGTCCCTTGCTTCTATCCAACAGAAATCCAATTACCTGTAGTCAAAGATCACTGGAAGGCTGTTGCCCTGATTGATTGATTGATTGATTGATTGATTGATTTGATCTGATTTATACTCCACCTTTCTACCAAAAAAAAGTGGCTTACACGCATAATTAAAATGGATGAAAACATTAAAATACATTAAAATACAATAAAACATAACAATTACAGATTATTATTTAAAAAAAAAAAAAAAAAAAACAGCACCCAATCGAACAGACCCACTTACAGGCCAAAGGCCTTCTTGAATAAAGTGGTCTTTGCCTGCTGGCATAAGGACAATAGAGAAGGAGTGAATCTAGCCTCCCTTGGCAGGGAGTTCCACTGTCTGGTGTCCTGCTGATGTGCTTTCTGAAGGCATCTGGTTGGACACTGTAGGAAACGTGATGCTACACTAGATGAACTTTTAGTATGACCCTGCAGCACTCTTCTTACATTATTAAGCCCTGTGTGCAGTGCTTCTGTGCCACTTGAGGGCTGTCTTCCTGATAAAACAGCAGTGCCAAGGGCTGATGCAAGTGACCGATTGGGTGCAAGGGGAGGTCAACTTGCATCATTGAATTAAGGAGACGGGGTTGTCTTGGGCTGGTGCTAGGAGACCCAAGACCAATCCTATGTTGCAGCACATAGAGCAGGGCTAAGGAATAGGCTCTTCCACTGCACACTGAAAGCCAGTGTGGTGTAGTGGTGAGAGTGTTGGACTGGGACTCGGGAGATCCAGGTTCTAGTCCCGCTCGGCCATGAAACTCACTGGGTGACCAGTCACTGCCTCTCAGCCTAACCTACCTCACAGGGTTGTTGTGAGGATAAAATGGAGAGGAGAAGGAGGATTATGTAAGCCGCCTTGAGTTCTTTGCAGGAAAAAAGGCGGGGTATAAATGTAATAAAATAAATAAATAAATAGTCCACACTCAGCCATGAAGCACACTGGGTGACTTTGGGCCAGTCACTGACTCTCAGCCTAAGCTACCTGACAGGGTGGTTGTTGTGAGGATAAAATGGAGAGGAGGACCATGTAAGCCGCCTTGGGTTCCTTGCAAGAGGGGGGGAAAGGCAGGATATGAATATAAAAAATAAAAAATAAATTAAAACCCACTATCCCTGTCCATGGGTTAGAAAGCAGATAGAAGTTAAGAGTTCACTCTTGTTCCCATTGCAGCTAGCCTTTTGTTTTGCTTTGCTTTTTTGTAGAGACTATTTGTCCTCTTTCTCTTGGCTAAATATTGTGTATACTCAAAATGGTTTTAAAAGGTGCATTTTAAAATAGGGAACTGACAATAGCGCTATTGGTGTGGATTATAATATAATGTTGTCATGTCATCTATTAGGGGCAAGATGTATGAAATACACTGAAGTTTTAAAAGAAATACAGAAGAAACAACAATTTGGGGTTGAGCACAGTGGTAGTGCAGTCAGAGAGAGAAAGAAGTGGGGGGAAGTTAAAAACACAGCAGCTCTGATCCTACATTTAATACATTTTCAGATCATTAATAACTCCTTCAAATATATGTTGATTCAGACTGCATTCGTTAGAGGCATAAAGTGTTTGCATGTTTTGCACAAAAATAGTTATTATTCCACTCAGTGAACCACCATGTTTTGTTTTTCCTTACCCTCCATGGCAATGTAGTTTTATGGTTCAGAACAGTCTCTGAAAGTTTGCGAAACCACAAATGCAACAGGAAACAATAACAGGAGCTGGATTGTTTGCAGACGTGTACCTTGCTTTTGGAGTCCTGTTGTAAAATATCCAGGCTATGTGCTCCAACGGTGGAACTTGTTCAGCTGATAAAAATGGCTTGGGGTGACCATACGTGTGTTACGCTGTGGTGGTGGAATCCCTTATCGATGTGCTGTATTCCTCACAGTGGTGTAGTGGCAAATTTTGAAGTGCAGGAAGTCATAATGACAGTTCTCATAGCCATATACCTAAGGAGAGTCCAAAATGCAGGCAGCTCTGTTGATCCATATCAAAACCAGTTCTAGCACTTTTCATCTCCACCGGGAGCAGGTCTTTAATAAATCTAGTGGATCTTAGCTGCCCATTCAAGACCAAGCCACCCCCACCCCCCAAAGTACTTTGCATTATGACAGGGAACAATATTATGTTGCTGGGGAAATTTATTTCCCCTCAGCTACGGTGATGATTGCCACTAAGCTCAAAGGGAACAGGGGATGCTGAGAGGGCTGGCAGATGGCATCAGCATCCCTGCTAATAAAAAAAGCGCTGGCACTGCATCCCTGTGAGCTCCACTACGTCACTTATTTCTCAGCACAGAGCAACATCTTTGGACATCTTCGATTTTCCATTTTAACCAAAGCAATTTCCCACCCATATGACCATTTTTAGTGTTTTCCACAGAAATCCAAACATCTCCTATAGTTTAGGTCAGCCTTCTGCAACCTGGTGGACTACAACTCCCATCATCCCCAGGCAGGATAACCCGTGGCCATGCTGGCTGGGGTAGTCATAGTCCAACAGATCTGGAGGGCACCAGCATGGGGAAGGCCATTTTAGGTGAACTCACAGGGCTAACGAAATCATGCGGTGCCCATGACATTATGTTAGGATGTGAGAAGACTGCAAAGAGGGCATGTTGGGAGGGGGAAAAACATTTGCGATACTTGGGGGCCAAACTACATGTGGCGTTAAATGTGTTTTTAGATTTAATTGTAGGTTTTTAAAAATGCATTTTTTGCATTTTGCGGGGGAAGAGGGGGTGATAATTATCGGGATCACAGCAGTTGGGGAGGGAGAACGAAGCCCTTTTCTTCCCTCCTGCAATCCTAAAGAAAATCCCTCCTCTAAAGCTGATATTTGCATTAGGAGGAAATCCTCAGTTGGCACCAGTACAGGATTTCCCTCCAAAGCAAATATCAGCTTCGGAGGAGGGATATTCCTCAAGACTGCCGCAGAGGAGGAAAGGGTTAAATTTCCCTTCCATCCCTGTCTGCTGCAATCCCAATAATTATAATACAGAGAGATACACACCTCATGCTATTTGCAATTTTTAAAACCTGCATGTTAAATGCAAAAACACATTTAGGGCACAATCCTATGCATGTTTAGACAGAAAAAAGGCTTACAACTCCCAGCATGCCCCAGCCAGCATGCTGGCAGTTGTAGGCCTTTTTCTGTCTAAACATGCATAGGATTGCGCCTTTACTGTTACATCTCGTTTGGCCCGTAGAGGTATAAGGCCTGTGAACACAGAAGTTCCATTTTTTAAACTCTTCTGGCTAATAGCCCTTAACAAGAGCAAGACTTCAGGCATCTGTGTAATCCTTTTCCAATGCCAGGCCAGCTGTATTGTTGGTCATCACCATATCTTATGGCAATTGATTCTACCAATGGCAGTGTAAGGGGCAAATAAGAGAAAACAGTTCAGTGCAATGTAATGGGACAATCCAAAACTGCTAATCCCAGGAAAGTGCTGCATATCGTCTATGGTACTTTCAAGCTGCAAAGCACTTTCCATCCCTTGATCACAGATCCTTTCAAGATCAGTATATACAATTCCAGTTTTACCTTGGAGGAACTGACACTGAAAGATGGTGAACCCAATTCACCAATTTCTCAGGAGTGTGGGAGCTCTGATACACAAATGGAGCTTCCGCACTTGCAGTGCCTCAGTCATTCCCTTCAGTGGATGAAACAGCTCTGCTGCATGTACAAAAGGATGCAAGCACATGTTGCCCCCTCCATTGAATCCCACTGGTACAGGAGCTCTATGTGTGCATCAGGAAACAAATGGAGCTCTAAGGGAGATAGTTTTCTCAAGGCCACCAAGGAAGATCAGAGATGGAGCAGGGACTGACATGACATTCACATGATCCAGATTTAATGGTTTCTGTAATCCAACAAACATTAACTAAGCAGATGGTTTCATTAACAGATGTACTTTTCCTCTTTCTTCGCTGATGCCATCCGAAGGCTATGAGGACTATATTCACAGATGCTCTGCGAGTATAAAACAGATTGTTGGCTCCTGTGCAACTGAAGGTAACTCTACGGTAATTCTTGATTTCATTACCTTGCATCTTTAGTGAACAGAATCAGAAGCAAAGATTTGTCATATGAACTTCTCCTATATGGCTGCTAAAATATGGCAGGCCTAGAATCTACATAGGTCTGAATACACTCAACTATCATTTAGGACAGTTCACGCCCAGTACTTTAATATACCGTTCTAAGAGGCTACGTTTCTAACAATAGGCATCATCCTGATCATTGGCTATGGCTCATCTCTGGATTCCTTCACTCGGCCATTATTGGGTCTCCCAGCCAGGGAGAGCAGTGACTTTGCCCAGTTTGTTCGAAAGGTAAGACATGATATGCTACTATAAATAAATTGGTTATTTAGGTTTGTTTCCCCCTGTTTTGTGCATAGTCTTCAAAAATTAAGCTTCGGTAGTCCCTGCTCTCCATTCGTACAATTCATGCACATATGTATTCACTGTTAGGAATATGGAAAGCCGTAGGTTAGACAATTTGTCCATCTAGCAACAGATCGATCCCCAGATTTCAGGCAGGAGCCATCCCCATTACCTTTTAACTGGAGATGCTAGGAATCAGACCCGATTCCTTTAGCCTCCAAAGCAGGGATGTTGAACCTCTTTCAGCCCAAGGGACAAATTCAATTTTGGACAAGCTCTCAGGGGCCTCATTCCAGTGGTGGATGGGGGCAAAGTCAAAATAGGCAGGGCCAAAACACCAAAAGATACCGGCATATTGTCGCTTCATAGAGCAATCCTATGGCCCCTAGACAGCATCTAGAGGGCCATAGGATTATTCAGAGACCCAGCTCCAACATCAGGAAACAGCTCCAACCTCGGAGCTGGGACTCTGTGCTCCGAGCACCACCACCACCACCCCACCCGCAGCCAGCATGGAAAGGACTACGCTGGCTGTGTCTCTGAGGTCAGAATGGCAACTTCAGAGATGGGGTGAAGAGGGCATTCCAGGGGGCAAGGAGGGGAGGAGACCGGGGTCGCCAGGGTATGACGTACCCTGGGGGCGCCTCAGTCTCCTTCCCTCCCTGCCCGAAGAGCCTCAGCTAGACAGCCAAAATCAGCTGTCTAGCTGAGTTGCAGGGTGGGAGGAGCATGGAGGCGATCTTTGGCTCACGCTCCTCCCACCCTCCATATAGGATGCCTGTAATCCTGCAGGTTCAGAGGCTTATGGGCAGCCTTGATTGCACCCTAACGCTCTTACTGCCAGCAACTAAGCCTTAGGAGAAGCATTTCAACCTTTTAGAATGGGGAGGGGAAATGCAGCCGGGAAGCCAACAAAGGATGGGTGGTTGGGTAGAAGGGGTGGGGGCAGGGGGGTGGCTATCTGGGGAACTCCAGAGCGCCAGATCGTGACCCTAGGTCAGTGTTCTCCAACCTTGGGTCCCCAGATGTTTTTGGCCTACAACTCCCAGCATGCCCCAGCCAGCTATGCTAGCTGGGGCATGCTGGGAGTTGTAGGCCAAAAACATCTGGGGACCCAAGGTTGGAGAACACTGACCTAGGTAGACCAGGTTTGGCCCAGGTTAGGCACTTCTCAGGAGCTATGGTCCTTCCTTTACTCCAGAAAAAGGACTAGAAGAGAAGCATTCGGTTGGCAGCATCTTTAATACTATTGAGAAAGCATATAAAGAAAGAAACCCACAGCATAGTTATCAGGTCCCACGACCCATTTGTGCTACTAACGTAGCCTTCTCGCACGCCCCTAACTTTCTTGGACAATGAAAGCTATTGAACTATTTCATGATATTGGCCTATATGGGGCAAAAAGTTTTCTTGCTTGCTTCAAACATTCTGAGTAGCCCTAACAAGATCCTCTTGAAATCTCTGCTTTACTAGATACCTTCACTGGGCATGTGTTTCTGCGAAGAGCTTAAAGAGGAGAAAAAATGGCAAATGATTAGCCCACCAGTCAAGATGTTGACCCATGGAGCAAATGCTGCATTTAATTGGAAACACATCCTTCTGGAGAATTAAGTAATTTTCATTCACCCTCATTGTAAATTTATATTTTTCTGATTCAACAGAAACTCGTGGTTTGCCCAAATCCCTGCCCTGCACTCTCTTTCGTGGCTACATCAACCAAGTAATAATGGGACTCGGGAACTGGCTTAGAGAGAGCGAGAGAGACTCTATACCAACTTTGCTTGAAATTTTAAGTTTTCAGATTAAAACGAAAAATCTTCCCAGGCAAGGAAAGAAATGCAACCCAGATATAAAAGCTGCACACTTCATTTTAACTGCATTTCTCCCCTAATAAATAGGAGTGGAATTGATATCGACTGCTCCCTACATCACATTTCTCTGATCCAACCCTGGCTTCTACCAAATAGCTGCAGCATGAATGAGATACAGGATTTGTGAAATGCCTTGCAGTGCACTTTAAGAAACAAGAACATGTTTATTGTTTTGCTGTTGCAAAAACTGTGTGTTGCTGATAAAATCAAGCTCACATTTCAGCTCAGTATCTGCTGCTGGAGATTTCCTGAGATGACATTCATGTGATAAAACCAAATGGAACTACTATTTTTGGTCTTGTCCTCATTTGATCTTAAGATAAGATGCTACACACATGCATTTGCGCTCCCACATTCTTACTTTCATACAGACAAGTCTTTTGCACACGCAAAGTTCCATCTCCCCCTAGGGTTTTTCTATTCCTGTGCCATCCTAACCCTGGATAGAAAGTGTTCAGGGCAGCTCTAAGGTAACACTCACTTCAGAAAACAGTGTGGGTTGGTCCAATCCGATGTATAGGGGGTTGGTCCAGTGTAGAGTGGAGACAGATGATTATTTTTAAGAGAGTTTATTATTTTATGAAAGCATTTTTTTTACCTTGCCCTTCAGCCAGAAAGGCTCCCTGAGTGGTTTACATACAATCAATAAAAACAAGAGAGTCCCTGCCTACATGCTTACAATCAAAATGACACAACACAAAAGGAAGAAGGGAGTGGGAGGGAAGAGGAAAAAAGCAAACTCCGGCACCAATTCTTAAAGTTAAATGGTAGCACTTACGGTATAATAACCAGCTGGAATGGAAACAGTTCAGGGAAAGGAGAAGCCTGATGGATCTGATCTTTCAGCAGAGCTGATGGAATGGCCTGCTTCCCATCTCCCTCTGCTGCAGCCCGGTGGAATGGCTGCTGCCTGGTGATAGTTGAGGGAGGGAATGCCCAGTGGAGTTAAAACAAGATGCACATGTCCTTGATGTATATACGTGTTTCATTCATCCATTGTTGTTGCTGGTTATATTGTAAATTCTCACAATGGAGGGATATAAATAGCGGGGTCCCACAAGGATCTGTATTGGGATCAGTGCTTTTTAATTTGTTCATAAATTATCTGGAATTAGGAGTGAGCAGTGAGGTGGAAAAGTTTGCTGATGACACCAAATTATTTAGGGTGGTGAAAACAAAAAGAAATTGCGAAAAGCTCCAAAAGGATCTCTCCAGACTGGGGGAATGGGCATCGAAATGCCAAATGCTGTTCAACGTAACAAGTGTAAAGTGATGCACATTGAGGCAAAACATCCCAACTCCAAATAGATGTTGATGCTGGTGGTGACTGATCCCTGCCTGGGATATCAGTAAAGAGGTTTCTTCTTTATTCTGTTCTGCTTAGTGTCTTCAGTCTAGTCAACTCTGAGCTGCCTACAATAGCTGTTCCTGCGCCTCCCTGGGCCCTTTCTCCCAATAAAATATTCATCTTCTATGGACTTCTACAATCACATTCTTCCCTTGGAGAACCCCTTGAGGCAGTATCTTGTTTGTGCTATATAGTCACTTCCTGATGTGGCCTGTGGAAAACAAATTATGGCCTGATAGAAATCAGGATTGGGGCCACATTCCTAGGAGCCATGGGCTACTTCAACTCAAGATGGAAGGTGAAAATGAAGAGAATGATCAATCTGGTTCATAATTCTGAAGCACAATGAAAGCGTGCAGGTAACTCCATTGATTTTTGAATGATTAAGCCAAGGGAGCTATCAGACAGATGGCTCCCAGAGCTACCAGTCAGAAGACACTGTGCAGCGATTCCATCTTTCCCTCCTTAATGGATTTGTGTGTGGGCGTGGAAAGAAACAAAGAGATGGAAGAAGCAGTGGGATAACTTGGGAGAGTTATGAAAGGAGGAGAATATCGTCTGACCCCTTCCCCCTAAAAGTCAGTGTTTGAGGCAGGGTGATTGTACAGTAAAAGCCTCGTCAGAAAACACCCCAAGACACAGGTGTGTAGGTTTGAAAAACTGGTTCCTAATTTTTAAATGTGAGAATGCTTGTGCAGCAATCTAGGGTGACATCTAGTGGAGCAAACTTAAAATGCAACCACCTATCATACCTGTTTTGAAAACCTCATTTGGAATAACACAGTTCAGGGCTTCTTCACACAATACAGCCCCAAAACACAGGTCTCCTCATATGGTACTTGCTGCAGGGGGCTGCAGTCTATTGGGAGACTGCAACATGTTTTTTTAAAAAAAAGATGTTTATATTTACTGTACAATTTACTCAGAAGTAAAAATGAGCAGCATGTCTCATCACTAAATTAAGTAGGACTAAATCACATAGCAGCACTTTCAAAATGCCTCCCAAATACCAAGCCTCTGCATCACAAGTAACTCACAAATAAGCAGGAGTAGCATGTTTACTCATAAGTAGGCAGGGCAAGCATCTACGCATCTACTCAGAGAAGTAAGTGGCACTGAATCATTCGGTGGCTTTCTCCTCAGGCCCTGCCCCCTCTCCCCAACAGGGAAAAGCTCTTATCTCCAATCAGCTGCTGTAGGCCAGCAACATCTGAGGACCCAAGGTTGGAGAACCCTGTTCTAGAGGAACGCCAGCACAGCGGGTCCTTGGAGAGGTGGCTATGCAGCACAGGGGTAGAGCAGCTGGCCAGAAGCAGGCTCCTCTATCCCTGCGTCATGTAGCCACCTGTCCTAGCTGCCTTGGTGGCTGCATCGGGGCCTTGGCGCACATGCGCCAAGGGCCCAACGCAGCCGACGCCATGGCTGCGGTCCTTCACAAGGCCAGGTTTAACCCAGCCTTGGAAGGGACTGCCAAGGCGTTGTCAGCTCCCCCTACCCAGTGCACCCCCCTTTTCTCGCAGGAGAAGGAGGGCGAGCTGGGGAGGGGGAGTCACCACCATGTCAGTGGTGCCTCGCAAGGCCAAGTTAAAGCTGGCCTTGCAAGGGACTGCTGTGGAACTCCTCCTCACCCAGCTCTGGCAAGGAGGAAGAGGCGTGTGGCAGCAGACAGCAGAGCGGCAGCGGTGAGTGGCGGGAAGAGGGAGGCGCTGCAGCAGCAGACACCAGTGGTTTCCCCGCGCATTCCTGCCAATGTAGGACATCAGCAGGAGCACATGGGGAAGCCAATGATAGCTGGCCAAGTGGCACTTGGCCGGCTGTCATCGGCCAGAGCCCCTCACCCAGAGCCCCTCACCCAGAGCGGCAGCCCTTCTTTGCCACTCTGGCCAAGGGACTCTGTGCCTTTTTGGCTTGCAGGTAGGTTAGCATGTTGTCCGGGTTCAGATGACCCGCTAAATCTACAAGGGTTTCCTTAACCCTACCTCAAACCATGGCATAGCAGTGGTTTAGAAGCTACCCCCAGGTCTTTTCTAAAGCACCCTGAAGAGCTAAGACGGCATGCTAAACCGCAGTAGCACTTAACTTACTGAGGTTTAGCGTGTCATACAAACCCAGTCAATATCTCTTTAATAAGGGTTTGTCTAAGACAGCTAATTGCTGGAGGTGTAACTTAGCCATTTTAACCATATGTTTTGGCAATGCCCTATAGTTGCATCTTTTTGGAAAGAAGGTTATTATATGGATAAACGTTGTATTGGAACATTCTCTAATATTTACTGATGTACATGTCCTCTTAAATTATTTACCTACTTCTTGGAAGTTAACACACTGTCAGCGCAAATGGATTCTCTGTGCCCTTTTGACAGCTAAAAGAATATTACAACGTTGGAAGGAATGTTCACCTCCTATAATGCAATGGATAAACGTTCACCTCCTATAAACGTTCACCTCCTATAATGCAATGGATTGAGGACCCAACGACACTTTCAACATTTGAATGGGTGGTATATAGATGCCACTTGCAAATAGATACATATATGGATATTTGGTCTGCCTTTGTTGAACTTTATGCATAATCCTTAGAAAACTATATTTTCATATATATATATATATATATATATATATATAATGAATGTATTGAAACTGATATATTCAAATTATGTAGTTACTTTTTTCTTTTCCTTTTTATGGTTTGGTTTTGTTGAAATTTTGTAATAAACAATTTATTTTTTAAAACCCTTCTACCTGTGGTATATGATCCTGGCCTGTTTCAATAAAACATAATTAACACTAACCACAGTTTTTAGTTCAGATGGAATGAGTAACTACAGTTACTTGAAAATGGAAGCAAAAGCTTCCTACCTCCTCCTTGTGGTTGTGCTGGAGGAACAGAAGGGAGAGGGGAACATGCATGCCTAAGGCTCACCCAAGCTCATTCCCATAATACTATGGTTCAGCATTACATCTGAATGCAGCCTATGGGGTGTGAAAATATGGATGTTGCTAATGTGGGACAGGACATGAAAGAGAACAATTTTAAGTCAAAAATACATTCTAGCTGGACTTCTGGTGGAGAAATGGCGACTTGATGCCTCCTTGGGAGGGGAGGAATCAGCCCAGCTTTAAAAAAATCAGTTAAGAGGTCATCTTAGCTGATAAATCTCCTGGAATTAAAAGGATGATTTAACAGAGATTCCTGGCGTATCCTTATAGGCTCCGTCTGTGAGTGTACTGCAGAAATGTAAGTTCTTCTTGCAGTTTCCCCCATGGGGGTGGGGGGAGCCCTGGAGCGTGGGAGATAACAACTCACTGGCAGCCGTGGCTGAAGCTCTTCACCCTAGCCAGGTGCTGAACACAGATGCTGTTGGAAGAAAGACACATATGTTTATGTAATAATATGCATCAGATAGTATCTAGGCGACACAATTTGTGTGAGCTGTTTAGCCTATTGTCAAAATGTGATTGATTGCCCCTAGTGAAGGATCTCACTGGACTGAAAAGCGTTGGGCTACAATAAATTCTTTTTGTTGGCAACCTCTGGAGGGAACAATACATTCTAGCCAATGCAAGTTTTACATTTCCATTACATATACGGATAAAGTAACGCCATTTTAATATGTAAAGATGGCCTGAGGCTAGCGAGACTGGGTTACATTCTGCACAACCGGGGGTGGGGGGGTTTGTGTGTGCGTATTTTAAAGGCTTGGAAATCATAAATTCAGATGGAGCCTATCTTATATCCTATGCCAGGCATTCATTAAAATGTCTTTATTCAAAATAGCTTGACAGATATTTGCATTTAGAAAGAACACCTCACCCAATGGGCGGGGAGAGAGCGGGAAGAAGAGGGGCAGGAGTCAGTGATAATGGGGGCAAGGCAGGCTTGCCTCAGACAGCAGTGAGGCTTAGGCTGCCCCTTGAAACATGAAACAAGCAGTCCAGATAACAGGCAAAAAAATAAAAATAAAGAAAATTTGGGCACGGACCCACCAAAATTAGCCACTTTTACGTTCCATTGATTTCAGTGGGAGAGTTAAGCATGTGCTTAAATTCTGTTAAAATTAATGGAATTTAAAAGTGCTAAACCTTGACTGGTCAGTGCCTCATTTCGTTATATGTGATTTTTGTCATTCCTTTTTCTTAGTCTTGAGGCTCAGCTTCCTTTGCGTCTTCCTTTTCTTCTGCCATGACTGAGGCTGTAGGGAATAAAATAAAATGGAGAATAAATAAAATAATATAAATAGTATATTTTTTTAATTTCTGAAGTGTCAGTCTTGTAACCGATACTATATAAACATGGAATGTTTTAAAAAATTGCTGCCTAAAAGGGCTTACGGTAAGTTAAAACCAAACATAGACAAGGGTAAAAGCAGACAAAAGGAACAATGGAGAAAATAAGGGTTAAAATGCTGTTATAATTTCCGTAAAAACTTGTGAAGGGCTACATAATCTTGGGGACAAAGACTTCGTAAAAGCTAAATAAAATAGTTCATGAAGAATTTATTTGAAGGCAGAGGTTGAGGAGGCATTGCTGATAATGGTTGGATCCAGACTTAGTCATACTTAGAGGAAACCAATTGAAATCAACAGGACTTAAGTTAGTCATGAATAACTTATCCCATTTATTTCCATGGGCTTGCTCTAAGCATGACTAATTCTGAATCCAACCCATTATCTGGAAGGGAGTTAGAGAAGGGGCAGTAAAGAAGCTAACAGTTTTTAAATGATTCTATTTCATCCCATAACAGTGACAATCTACTTTTGCACTGGATACAAACTTGCCTCAGAAAGCTATGACACTAAGTTTGCCGCCCCTTGAAACCTGAAGCAGGCAGTCCAGAAAGCGTAAGAAGAGTGTCTCCGGAGAGCAGCTGAGACCCAAGACTTCTTCTTCACTGTAATCAGGCCCCACACCTCACAGCAGCCGTGCAAGTAGGTGCATAAGGGAAACCAACAGTGACTGAGGCAGCACAGCACAGCCCCTGTGGGCAATGCAGCATCTAGAACTTTGGGACAAAGTTGGCCTGTGTCCACATTTTTCCAGCAGTGCGTTGTCATGCACTGTAGCCCAGATTGTGTGGACTTGTAGGTGGATGATCCTGTCTTGCAGTGGAAGGCTGGGTTACATGCCTATCCCTAACATGCACCAATTCTATATTTTTTAGTATGAATAGACTCAAATCACAGACTCCACTTCCTTCCAGGAAGAAAACACGGCTCTGTCGGTTGCCCAGGGACTGCAGAGATGAAGGGAAGCGCACTCTGGACCCATCCATGGGCCAGGGACTAAGGACTGCTGGATTGTGTGGATATTTATAGGGTTGGTGGTGATTACAGTCTATCATAAGCCACCGTGAGGATCATTTGATCAAAAGGTGGATATACATTTTATAAGTACATAATGCCCATCTTTTCAAAGGACCAGCTTAATTGCTCTCTCCCTCACCCGGATCCCCCAGGTCATCTTTAGCTGCCTCGTCTTCTTCCTCAGTTTCTTTAGGTGAAGATGCCATTTCAGTGGCCTCTGCTACCTCTGTAGGTGCCTCAGCACTTTCAGCAGGAGCTTCAGCAGCAGTCTCACCTCCAGCTGAAATGGAGAGGGGGGGGGGGAAGTTTTGGAAAAGTGAAAGCATCACTGTATTGCTTATATGCATGAAGTTTCTTTTCACTAACTTGTTGGGGCTTAGAGAGGAGGCAGGAAGAGGAATCTTCCTGTTATCTCCAATCTGTGATCGGAGATAACAAGGGGATTCCGACTGGAAAGGGGCATTTGCAGGAGCTCCTGCAACTATCAGCCAACACCTTCTTCATGTGCCACTCACCATCCCGCTTTTGGTGCGCAAAGGAGGTACCTGGCTGGCTCAGTTTTGCAGGTCCCATGTCCTCACCCATGATCCAAGCCATGTGTTGTCTAAAATATCCCATTTCAGGAGCTACCACTGGTGGTAGGCCAGCAGAGACAACAGAGATTTCTGCGGGCATAACTAGGGCCTTCAGGGTAGACATGTCCCCCCTGCTGATGGAACTCCTCTCTGGCAAAGCGGTGCCTCTACCCCATTTACCCACCAACAGCCAGTGGATCTGGGGGATGAGAATTGCTCTGCCCAAAATTAGGAAAAAAGCAAAACCAAATGATTTTTTCTAAGAACTAGCAGCAGTGTCCGCAATCCCTGTGTTGGCTTTTACAGTAAAGGAGTTTTTAATGAGGGACCTTCATAACGCTCTACTCTAGGATCAGGTGTAGACTCTGGGTGCAATACTCAGCTGAAGACCATAGCAAAGCCACCATTGATTGAAATGGAGCAGGGTTGCCCAAAACAGCCTTATTCACCCATTTATTAACATCTAGAAGATAACATTTCCCTACAAAGAATCCATGCTGCTTCATAAATACCAGAACTTCACACCCACATTTCTCCCTCAAACCAGAAATTTCTTAAACTTCCCGCTCTTGTTCCATTATTCTAGAATGCAGAGTGACAGTGCAATCTGTGCATGTTACTAGGAAGTTAAATCCCACTATGCTCAATGGAGCTTACTCCCTAATAAATATGTGTGTTTAGGACTGCAGCCTTAGGGTCAATTATACATTACTTTAATGTCATAGCATGTAGCTTATCCCCCTATTGTTTTCTTGCTCTAGAGTCAGTGAGTGCAGTCCTTTTTTGAACTGGGACCACTGTGCACTGGAGGGGAGGATTAAACCTTCCTCACACCCAGCTGTTTACTTCTCCAAATCCTCACCTCTCAAGAGGGGTTAAAGAAAAAAAGGCTTTATTGTGGTGAGCAAACCAAACCTTTCTCTTATCTAGCACATCATTCTGGGGTCACCACATTTTCCCAGAACTCAAACTTTCAGTGGCTGAGAAAATGCTATTATTGACATACTGGTGACCAGCAAACACATGCCTCTCCTTCTGCCATGCCTTTTCCATTTTGAAAGATTTAAAAGATTTGTGTAATTTTAAAATTTATTTTTATGGAAGATGAGCACCCCCCAATGTATTGATCAAGCAGCAAGTAAATCCCACACCCAGCTCCCATGTGGCAATGGCAACTATTAATTATGTACAGTATATATATATATATATATACAGTGCTTTTTTTCTGGAGAAAAAGGTACCGGAACTCTTGGATTACATTTCCTCGGGAGTAGATGGTGATTAAATTGTAATGCAATTAATAGAAGAAAAGGTGCTGGAACTCAGTTCCGGTGAGTTCCACCAGAAAAAAAGCCCTGTATATATATATATCCACCTTTTCCCCAATACTGGGACTCAAAGCAGCATTACAACATTAACACTGCCTTGAACTTATACAATTAAAACATATAAATAGAAATATTAAAAAGTTTAAAATATAATTAAATTAGCTATAATATTAAAAGTATATAAACTATCAAAGTTAAAACAACAATAACAATAATATAAACTGTGCAATCCATTGCATTCTCACAGGTCCAGATGATTCCCAAAGGCCTGCTGGAACAAAAAAGTTTTTGCCTGCCTCCGGAAGCATGCCAAGGAAGGCGCCATTCTAGCCTCTCTGGGAAGGGAATTCCAGAGTGTCAGGGCAGCCACCCAGAAGGCCCTCTGCTGAGTTCCTGCCAGGCGTGCTTGAGATGGTGGCGGAACCAAGAGAAGGGCCACCCCTGAAGATCTCAGGGTACAGGCAGGCTCATATGGGAGAATATGGTTTTTCAGCTAACCTGGACCCGAGACGTATAGGGCTTTATAGGTCATAACCAGCACTTTGAATTGTGCCCAGATACAGACTGGGAGCCAGTAAAGCTGTTGTAACAGAGGAGTTCTGTGCTCCCTGTAGCCAGCCCCAGTCAGCAGTCTGGCAGCAGCTCTTTGAACCAGCTGAAGTTTCTGAACACTCTTCGGAGGCAGCCACAAGTAGAGCATGTTCCCACAGGCTACAGTACAAACCTGCAGCCACCGCTTCCTCAGTTGATGGAGCCTCCACAGTTACTACTATAGGGGTTGGTTCTGGAGCTGGTGGTTCTTCAGGTGTCCAGAGTATTAGGCTAGTAATTTTTGTTGCTTTCCATTTTGGAATAACCGGTAGCAAAACTTCTTCTTCCTCCTCTTCTTCTGGTTTTTCCTAAAGATCAGATGAATACCCAGAGTAACAATTTGAATGAAAAAGGAAATGACAAGACTTATTTGTGGTAACATACACAAACACACACACATATTGCATGCAACCCTCAAAAATTCACATGCCTTTGTTACATCTCATTTGGATTACTGCAACATACTTTATATGGGGCTGCCTTTGAAGACTGTTTGGAAACTTAATCTGGTTGAGAACACTGCAGCCAGGCTGTTGACTGGGGCCAGTAATAGGGAACATGTAACTATTAGGTTACAACAACAGCTACACTGGCTGCTGCTCTATTTCCAGGTGGATTTCAAAGTGCCGATTACGACCTACAATGCCCCAAAAGGCTTGTGATGAGGCTGACTGAAAGACCCAGGGCTGGATTTATCATTAGGCCACAGTCACACATGCCTTAGTTACATCCCATTTGGATTACTGTAACATGCTCTATGTGGGGCTGCCTTTGAAAACTGTTCAGAAACTTCAGCTGCTCCAGAACGCTGTGGCCAGACTGCTGACTGGGGCCACTTAGAAGGAACATGCGACTCCCTTGTTACAACAGCTTCATTGGCTACCAGCCTGTTTCTGGGCAGAATTCAAAATGCTGGTTATTACATATAAAGCCCTATATGGCTTGGGACCAGGCTATCTGAAAGACTGGCTTCTCCTATATGAGCCTGCTCAAGACTAAGATCTTTGGGAGAGGCCCTTCTTTTGATATTGCCACCTTCAGGGGCGTGTTTGGTAGCAATGTGAGAGAGGGCCTTCTTGGTTGCTGTACCCAAGCTGTGGAATTCTCTGCCAAGGGACACTAGGTTCACTCCCTTCTGCCAGCAGGCAAAGACTGCTTTATTCAAGAAGGCCTTTGGCATATAAGTGGATCTGTTGGGTTGGGTGTTGGGTTTATTCTGTTGTTGCTGTTTTTATTGTATTTTATTGCATTGCTTTATTATTGTTTTAATCAAGTTTTATTTATAATTGTAAGCTGCACTGAGTGCCATTTTTCACGTATTGCAAAAATAGTTCCATTATTAATAAAATTATCCCAAGCTACTCAAGAGGCTACAAAGAGACTGCAAAAATAACTAGCTGTATATTTAAAAATGTAAAGTAGAGTTATACAATATCAACTAATGCTCCACAGGAGTTCTTTCTTTTCCAAAATTCCTTTCTAACTTATGTCACACGCAAGCAAACCATGCAGAAACACTCCATTTCAAAGCCAGAGAGCACCTCTGTTGTACTAGGTTCTGTGAAGATAAAGGCTTCAATGGCTGGTTGCTTCTCATAGTTCTGAACAGAAGGCAGTTCTTTGCTGCCTCTCCTCTTGCTTTTGGTTTGCATGAGCTAAGCAAGTTGTGAAAAAGAATGAAAGTGAATGATGAATTTCGCTATACAAAAGTTTAAAAGCCCCATTTGCAGTTGGGGGAAAGCACAAATTTGTTGGAAAGAATGGAATGTGCATTTCTGAAAACGGTACCATATGCTTTGTTAATGGTTGATGGCTTCCCATAGCTCTGAACAGAAAGCAAGTTATTTGCTGCCTCTTCCGCAGGACAGATGTATTGTGGGAAGGGGTGGGGAACCTCACTGGATATTTACAGCAAATCTTGAATCCAACTTTAGCAGATTTACATGCTAGCTTTTAAAAAAGAAACTAAGATTCAGATTTTTTAAAATGGTGATATCCTTTCCTTGAAAACAAAATACTGTGCTCCAAAGAGTCATTTATATAGCTGACATTAAGAAGCAGGTTCTCATCCTGGAGGCTGAGCATTCAAAACGCTCACTGAATGAAGGGCTGGTCTGTGTATATGCATTTGACACAGATCAGTTCTGTGCTGGTACTGATCTAAGGCAGAATCCACCAGCAAGTCCTGCTCTACAGTCCCCACTGAAATAAATGGGAGCAGCAAAAAGTATGTTACCATAGATTGTACCGTTAGCCAGCAGCTGACTTGCTTGCAACACAGCTGAAATGAGGACAGAGAAATGTTCTGAGTATGTTTGCTATTAAATACCAGAGCTGTGATCTAACATATTATTTTGAGCTCAGAGGTTCATTTATGAAGTTACCCCGTGAGAAGACCCACTCTGAATGTAAGGACAACCCATGGGTTGTTAGGGCCACATAGCAGCAAGGGAGCATGCTACCACCCGTTCAACACTTCCACTTTGCATCCGGTTTAGAAAACAACCCAAGAACAGCCCATTCCTGGGTTGTTTGGTGCAATGTCTGAACCTGACACTCTGGGTTGTTGAGTGGGAAACAACCCAGAATTTTAACCCAACAACAAACCAAGGGTTACATGGTCATTATTTATGAGCTGGGTCATAGAAAATTTGAGTGAAAATTAAAACTTTTCCTGGATGGAAGCAGGACCCAGAACACTGTTGGTTCCTGTGTATAGATTTGGCTTTGGAAATGTTAACGTGAATAACTTATCCCCAAGTGTGAAACATGATCCAAGCGAAGTAACTGGGGAGGGGCTATAGCTTGGTGGCAGAGCACATGTTTTGCATGCAGAAGGGTGCAGGTTCAATCCTTGGCATCTCCATATAGGGCTAGGAAAGAATTCTGCCTGAAACCCCAAAGAGCCACTGCCAGTTAGTACCGACAATACTGGGCTAGATGGGCCAATTGTGTGACTCAGTATAAAGAAACTTCCTTTGTTCCTAAGCACAATGTTTATGCCTGTGTGTTAAATTCCATGGGACTTCAAAGTTCTTAACTTTGCTTGGCTCACACTTTTAATATCCATATATCATGGGATTACTTGAAAGAAGTAATTCATGACCACATGTTAGATTACATCATATAGGCGCTAAACAGTATGTTTGTGTATGTAAAAGTTAATGGAAAAAAGAATCAAGTTCAGAGTATGAAAGCTCAGCTTTCAGTTCTTTTAACATGCAGAGCACTGCCTTACTTGCAGAGATAATTTATTTTATTTATTATATTTATTATAAGCCTTTGCCATTTTACCTGAAGAGCACAGGATAGCACTCTATTCTAAATGCTGCAGAAAACTGTGCTACTTTTGAACAGACTAATCCTCTGAAGAACAACAACTTTATTGGTGCATCAGGGCTACACCCTCATGCTGCAGACAAGGTGTTGGAAATGCACTGCAAAGGTCTGAAAGTCTAACTCCCTGTACTGTGTTACATTTTAATGCTACCACTAGGGGGTGATATGGACATAGAAAAAGGGGTAGGGAGAGGACAAGTATGTACTATGTGGAACCCTCCATCCACTTTTTTTTTTTAGGGCCAGGTATCACACTACACCAACAGGCTAAAAGAAGAATGGAGAATCAAGGGCACCTTTTCATCTCGTGAATGCAGGCCAGATTACTGAATTGATTAGTCATTGTTAGCCATGAAAATTGTTACTCTTGCATTTTAATGTAAAGGAAAGTATATACCTCTTAACAAGATTTATTGTTTCAATCCCCTTTTAGCTACAAGGCATAACAAGAATCAGGTGAGCCAAAATAATAAATACAATCCTGGGCCTTCTAGCTATTAGCATTGTTTACACTATAGTATTTACCTCATGACAGTATTCACCATGTTGTTCACATCCAATATCAAATATATATTTCCCAGGGCCCATTGGCTGTATGAGAAAAGGAAAAGAAACAACAGTAATGTTCTCACAATATCAAATCTGAAAGACACAAAATATCTCCAAAATTGTGTAATACTGTAGTGTAGATGGCATCTTCCATCAATGCTCTTCTGCATTCTATATAGAAAAAACAGCTCGGTCTCTATGCAAAAAAAAAAGGACAGAAATCTGGTATCAGAAAGGGCAACATCCAGAAACCACTGGGATAACATTTCAGTCTCCAAGGGCACTTTGTTGCTGACCTGAAAGTAGTCATTCATATGTAAGCTTTAACATAATTGTATTTTTTGCATTGCATTTCCATCTGACCTGACCATTAACATTTCCTGCCTTTACACTCATGTGTACCTGCCAACTGAAGATAACCCTTCATGCATTTGATGAAGTAAACTCTAGTCCCCAAAGCTTATGGCATAGGAAATTTGTTAGTTTTTAAAGTGCCCACAGCATTTTCTCAAATTCCCAAATGTGCCCATGGGTCCAAAAAGGTTGGGGACCTCTGGTATACACCACCTACCAAAACAAAAAAACACACATTCTCAGGCTAATCAAAACTTCTTGAGGAGCTCCATGTGGACAGGTAGAACTGCCCACACACTAAAATGAATGAAAAGCAGTTGTTCACATGAGGCTCTGGGTGAACACTGGAGATCCTCTGAACACAAGGAGCTTGGTATCAGGACTATCATTTATTGGAGAGAGGGGCTGGATACAAAATAAACTGAAGAGGTTACTCTGTATGCTCAATTAAGAAATAAATAATGAAAAATCCCTTCCAAGTCATTCAGAGTTCAATACTAGTTCTAACATACATACATTTTTATTTACAAACTTCCCCTGGAATCTATGGTTTAGGTGAATAAGTTCAGCAGATCCTTCTTGTTGTCCATTTGCCCAGGTGCCAACATATTTAGAGCCAGTTAGTGCATAGAAATATGTACCTTGCCCATGCCTATGGAGAGACAAACAGTATCTTCACATTAAACAGGTGGAAAACCCTAATCTTGATTCTGAGCACCAGAGGATGTCTCAAGATGCACTGATATAAATCAAGGCAATTTAAATAATTGAATTAAACTGATTATTAAATTGATTTCTAAGAAAAGACTGGTTTAAATCCTAGGTTTAAATTAAGGCTGCAATCCCGTACCCACTCACTTTGGCATAAACTCCACTGAATTTAATGGGACTTATTTCCAACTAGACACGTATAGGATTTCACTGTTCATTTCCCATTTTGGATTTCATGTATTTCCAGAATAAGAATGCATACTGACTGGTTGCTACCACAGTTAATGCAAACTGGTTTTTAACTAAATAGAGCCTTTGTTTATTTATTGATTTAGTCTGTAATTGAGAGCAATTGAGACATTGAATGTCAGGATGAAATGAATGTGGGAAGGAAAATGGTGGGTAGGAGGGACAGAAGAAATCTGCCTGCTCAAGTTCCTAAGCTTGTCATAAATATCCTAGAAAGGGGGATTAGGGTGGGGTGGGGGAAATGAATGCCATGAGCTTTAAAAAAAACAACCTCCCATCCCTGCGGACCTTTCCCACTTTCCAGAGCCACCAGCCCTGCTACATAACAATACAGTGCTCAGGTTCAGGACTGGGAGCCCCCAAACCTGACTTCTCTAACACTACATTGCACAGCAAGGAAAGATATTTGGGTGGGTAGAGAAAAAAAGTGTCCTTTCCCCCTTCCCCTCTGAGAGGCCTAAACAGTACTCCAAGGCTCCTGATCAAGGCTGGCTGGAGCCCTCAATGAAAGTTCTCCTAAAGGTGCAACATTTTGTTTCAGATCCCACCACACCGTCCTCCAAGCCAGTGCCCGCCAGATGTGCTGGACTGCAACTTCCACCATCCCCAGCCAGAACAACCAGTGCAGACTATGGATGATGGGAGCTGCAGTCCAACACATTTGAAGGTTGGGGAAGGCTGCACTAGTGTTTACAATTCATCAATAATAATAAAAAGAACCTGCAATGATTGAACCACTCTCCAGTAAATGTGTCTCCATTTACATAGTAGTAAACTCCATTTCCATGTCTTTGGTCCTCCACCCAGTCTCCTGCAATGAACATAATAGAAACATATATATATATATATATATATATATATATGTCATACACACACACACACACGTCTTCACAAGCCAAAGTACTCAGTCTTTGGCTTGATTACATGAACAAATAATAGATATGTTAATGTGGGGGGAAATACTCAGTATGTATACAATAAAAATAATCCAAATGTTACTGTTCATGATTGAGAGATCTAGAACAAACTGAACTAAAATCATCCTGAATGAATAACAATAACAACAAAGGAGTAAACCTGGAGCATTTCATCATGTAATCACACATTTCCTGGAATAAGAATGTACCCAAAAGATACATATATTAGATTATTATACCTCTCTACAGTTTAATTTGATCTTCTTGTACTGCTGCTGTCGCTGGTCTCTCTCCCACTTTAATGTATACCAGAGTAGTTGTAAATTCTATCACTCCAATGTCCAATTCATCTACTGGGACTGGGAGTAACCTTCTATTCCAGGTCTGTATACTTTGTGACCCACCAAGTCAAATGCAGCCTTTAAGTTATGCATGGTGGCCCACTAAGGGTCTGTTTGTTTCTGCCTGCCCAGGACTGCAAAATAAGTGTGTTGCCAACCACCTGGCAAGCCACAACACATGGCTCATGGGCATGCATTCAGCTTGGCAGATCACGTTGTGCAGGCCTCCTCTATTGTGAATGACTATACATCAGCCAAGGAAGAATGTAATGCCACGGCCGATCCATAACAGACTAGAGCACCCTAAAGATATTTTACATGCGCATTTGTATGCACAGAGAGAGGGGAGCAGGACCATGCTGCTTGCCCCACCACCAACATTGTGTACATACACACAGCTGCACACAATATAGGTATTCCATGTGCCTGGGAGGCCTGCACTATGAGGTAGGGGGAAACGTGATCATGTGGAATGTCCACATATGTACAGCTGAATGTGAGTAAAGTGCCCCTTTGTAGATGTTGCACTGAACGTGCATATATCAACAGGATGGGGGCAGTGGCACATGTGACCTCAGGGGCAGATACAGAGTGGCTTGTATTAATCTAGCTACAGGACCATCCTGTGTGCAGCCAGTGGGTCTTGCTCTGCCTATTTGTCATAATGCCAAAATGGGCGGGGCCATAGTTCAATGGAAGAGCACATACTTTGCAAGTATAAGGTCCCAGATTCAATCTAGTTAAAGGATTTCATGTACAGGACTGGAAATGGCCTCTGTCTGAATCCTTGGGAAGTCTGTGACAGTCAGAGTATATTACACTAGACTGCAATAGATAGGTGGGTATGGTGAAAATTGTGGGTGCCAACTTAAATGAGCGGAAGCGCTTTCCACTAAGGCAAGAGTGGGGAAACTGTAGCCCTTCAGATGTTCTTGGATTCCAACTCCCATCAGTTCCAGCAGGCTTGGCCAGTGGACTTAAGGGTGTTAGGAGCTAGAGTCCAGCAACATCTGGACGGCTACAGGTTCCCCAGCCCTGCACTAAGGCAAAGCTACCATTGGATATACAACCCATTGATACCTGATTTCAAATTTAAATGGACAAGGTATTACATTCACTTTTCATTACTTGCTCCATTTTTTGTGTTAGATTCCTGCTCCATAATCATGCCAATTGTCCTATGAATATTTGTATCTAATAATTCAACAGTGAGGAACGTTTACTGCTATGACAGGAGTCTTGTAGCATCAAATGTGGCATAAAACGAGCCAACTTCATCAGATGCATAAAGTGTTATCTTCATTGTGCATCTGATGGATAATACTTCATGCAAGGGATAAAATAGGCTTTAGTCCACAAAAGCTTATGCAACAATAAAGGCCAAATATATGTGACATTCATCACATGGTTTGTCTTTAACTGCAAAATTATTCTTTCAGAAACAACCAATGTAAGTTCCCAAGCTGGATCAGGCCCCCATACCTTCAATTAGGAAACATGGCAGCAAGTGTGGGAGTCCTGATCTGTATAAGGACCAAGGCAGGAGGCAAAGGACTAAAACCCTTACCCTTCATGCTAGGGTCCCATTCTGGACTGGGGTCCCCATGCTGGCTATTTCTGAAAGAAATTATGTGTAGTTTGGCCCTAAACATGTACGGTATCTTTAAAGTGCTACCAGATTCTTTGTTAGTTGTTGTTGCAACAGAGTAACATGGCTACCTCTTTGGAATACACAGCTACAAATGTTAGGAACTTGCCATGCAACCAGTATGTAAATCTATGCACACAAAGGAATATTGCTGATAAGGCTGTTTAATATTGTTTTCAAATAGCTCTACTATATGGTTTTTAATGAGAAGCTGGTGCACTATAAGACCAAGTTAGGAACAAAGGAAACTTCCTTATACTGAGTCAGAGAGCATTGGTCCATCTAGCCCAGCATTGTTGACTCTGATGGCAGTGGCTCTCACGGGTTCTAGGCATGAGTTTTTCCAGCCCATTGGAGATGCCAGGGATGAAACCAAGCAGGTGCTCTACCAATGAACAATGGTCCTTCCCCATTCGCGTGTATGCAGCATCTGGGACTGCATGAGTTTTACCCTTTCAGAAAACTAGTAGTGATTGCACTGATCAGCTGTTATAGGGGCTGGATTTATTCTTCCTCCCTGTTCCACCCTCCCAACAAACAGTTGATTGGTAAGGCAGCTGACTTGGAGAAGGAACCAAACATGCAATTCCTCATCTAGCTAGAGCCACACATCCAGAAACACTGCTTCCATGTACATACTAATTAGATTGGGGTGTATTTCTCCTGATATTATACCAAAATCTTCAACCATCTCTTTTCTGAAGTCTATGGCGTGGCAAGTATGGAGGGAAAGTGAAGATTTAATCATCTTTTGGCGTATTGAATCAAATATCTGCTACTCAGTCCACTGATCCCTACCACCACATTCTTTCATTCATTCACACACAGGGACATAATTGTGCAGGTTTCACTAGCCATCTGAATCCTCACAATTAAATCTGAACAAAGAAAATACAATTTACCTTCATATTTGGATCCATCAGGATAAATAAAGATGCCATGGCCATGTTTTTTATTGTCAAAGTATTCTCCTGTGTAGCGTGCACCATTTTTAAATCTGTACAGTCCCTGAAACATACACATTGCACAAAGTTCTTGTTCATTCTCGAGGTTGTTTTACTACAGTGCCTATGTTAGAAAAATAGCCACTATATGAAAACAAGTAGGATCTGCTGCAAAATGTTGCAGTGTGGACTGCTCCTGTTCAGGTTTCCCGCAACTCCATTCCATTCCACCCTCCCCGGTTTTCCATTTTTTTCCCCTGCCTGTCAATCAGCATTCTGTGCTCACTGAGTATGCTCAGTCTTCATTGGACCACTTTTTGGTCCCCTCCCCACCTAAAGTTGTTTTATACTTCTGCAAACCATGAGGTTTCTCAAGGCCTGCTGATATACTTCCCTCTTGTGCATGGATGATGCTATTTTGGCCACATAAGGATCGGCACTCAAGAGACTGAGCTTGCTATTGGCAAATGAGCAAATCGTTTTCAAAATAAATCTTACCTGCCCACTTCTTTTACCATTTGCATATTCTCCTTCATAGGTATCACCATTGGGTAACCTGGCCTTCCCATGTCCATGCCGTTCACCAGCTTCATTGCGTTCACCTTCATATTCCTACGTAAATGGGAAAAAATAGTTATCATTCTGCTTAAACAGAGAAGCTAAAGTGATATGTTTGCTTATAAACAAACATTAAAATGTTTAAAAAGTAAATAGTGTTTCAGGTAAATTTTGATTACAAACATAGGAACCTGCCTTATATACCAGGTCAACCCATTGGTCCATCTCCTTCAGTCAGTGTTTACACTGATTATAATAAATTTGGTAATCTTTAAGGTGCCAGAAGATTCTTTCTTGTTTTTGCTGCAACAGACTTCACACAGCTACACCCCTGGAAAATGACTGCCAATGGCTTTCCAGGGTTTCTGTGAAGGACTGCCAACCGGTCCTTTACTCAAGACCAGAGATCAAAGGTGCAAAACTGCCAGCCTTAGCTCTGCTGTCTTGACACTGATTCTGTCAGGGCCTTGCCCTTGTCTATACACTGGATTTAGCACTGAACCACAGAGGAACCACACACACCGTGTGGGGTAGAACCAGGAAAGTTTATTTAAGGTAAACAGATTACAATAAAAGGTGGGGAATGAGGGAAGAGGGAGAAAGGTGGGGAGACATCTTGGTATACACAGTAGAGCTACAAAACAACAAAACTAGTCCCTTACTATATAAATACCCAGGCACTTACTCCTTGCCTGAGGGTTGGTCCTCTTCAGGGCTTCCCTCAGCAAAAAAGCCCTACTCCCGTGAAAGCGTGCAGACAACAACAACCCAAACCAGAAGCCACAGCAGCAGTATATTCTTCCCCCCATCCCTCCTTTCAGTAGCCCAGCTGTCTTTGGCCAATCAGGATGAACTTCATCTGGGCCAAGCAGAAGAGGGGTGGCTCTTTGGTCATGAATAGAATGCTTGGGCCGCATTTGCGTGCAAATACTGGGACATCAAAAGACATGGGAGACTCTGAGGCGTCAGGGGCTATCGAAGGTACTATGTAAATTTGCAGGAGATTTTGAGGCCCAGAGCCATCAGAGGAACTATGTACATTTTGCATGACGTGTGTGGTGCAGGAAACTGAGGCTTTTTCTTCACAGTTTCAAATGGGCCATTCCCAGCCATAACTGGAGATTGTACCCAGGGCCTTCTGAATGTAAAGCATGTTCTACCACTGAGTTGTGGCCCCATGTAAGACCAGTATAAATACAGAACATAAATTATACATTCTAAATATTTCTTTGCTTGTCAATTCTGTGCATGTCAGAAGTAAGTCCTATTAAGTTCAATGGAACCTATTCCCAGGTAAGTGTTGTATACTTCTGCCTTTGCTCATAGAGATCTCATAGAGATCTCAAGCATAGTGCGATTTTCTCTTTTGTTTTAATGTGCATACGGTAATTTTAAGATCTTCTGTCAATACGATTATATTTAACTATCATCATGCCCTACAATTATTGGATTTTAATTAATTATTTCTTCCTTGGCTTCCATCAAGTATCTTAAGCAAGAGCTTAAAAGTCAATTGTGTCCTCTCAGGACATCTAGAATTCTTTGCAAAATCCTAAATTCTATTAACACAAATCCTCAATTTCTCCACTTCACTCAGCCTTCCGCAACCTGGTGCCCTGCAGCTGTGTTGGACTACAATTCCCTTCATTCCCAGCCACAATGCTGGCTGGGAATGAAGGGAGTTGCAATCTGTGGCTCATGCTTGCTCCGCTTGTCTGAGCGTGGAAAGCTAAGCAGGGTCAGGCCTGGTTATTACTTGGATGGGAGACCCCTCCTCTAGTTTCCTGCATTGAGCAGGGGGTGGGACTCGATGGCCTTGTAGGCTCCTTCCAACTCTATGATCTATGAAATCTATAACACAGCTGCAGGGCACCAGGTTGGGGAAGGCAGATTTTTAAAAAATCATCATCATCATCATCATATGTCTATTGCTTTAGCCATAGGCCATTGCAAGTGCAAGCAAAACAACATCCAACAGGAGAAATAAGAAAAATATAATGATAAAGAAAACGTACATGGTGTTTAAACAATACAATTAAAATACACCTTAAAAACATTCCCTTTCATACTAGGCCTGATTTTGCTAAGGATACCCACATAATCAAGCTATAAAATGCTGGTAAAAATACTAATATAAAACTTAAGTAAAATACTCATAGAAGTTAAAATGCTCCGGTATAAAACATTCCCTTTCATACTAGGCCTGATTTTGCTAAGGTTACCCACATAATCAAGCTATAAAATGCTAGTAAAAATACTGATATAAAACTTAAGTAAAATACACATAGAACTTAAAATGCTCCGGTATAAAATGGGACTTAAAACTTGTTAGTTCCTAGTATGGTAATCTTATCAGATCTTTGAATCTCCCTTGCAGTCTACTGCCATCTCATTCAGGGTTCTTGCTCTGATTTTCTTTGCTGCAATTGCAAACAAAGCAACTTGGTGTGACACGTACTCCTGCTTATCAGAAAGTAAGTGGATTATTATATGCTGGACTGGCCATCCACTGCATTGTGACACAAAATAGGACAAGAAACGTTCTCTAGGATGAGCATACAATGGGCAGCACAATAAATAATGTACTAGATCCTCCACACAACCATTTCCACAAATACAGAATCTCTGATCTGCAGGAATGTGGGTGTACCTGCCGTCCAGATAAGCTGAAGGCATTTGTTGAAATCTTAGCTCTGTGAAGGCCTTCCTCAAGAGTGGATAAGTAATAGTTTTTAAATACTTTGGAAGCTGACTGTCTTTTTTAATTGCAGCAAACCATAGTGAGGAACGATTGTTATTAATAATCTCCCTATCAAGGTGAAGATGGAATTTCATCTTCAAAAAATCATGCAAATTAAACATTTCCATAGAGTTACTTTGCATTCATACAATTACAGAATGTGGATGTTTTGTCCTTAGCAGTGGTGGCGGGAAGGACCAGAAGACAATAATTGTCATTTCTGAAAGGATGAGGTGTGTTTGAGGTACTAGAGCAGCCTTCTCCAACCTGGTGCCCTCCAGATGTTCGAGACTTGAACTTCCAGCATTCCTGAGCAATGGCCATGCTGGCTGGGGCTGATGGGAGTTCAAGTCCAAAACACCAGGCTGCACTAGAGAATACTTATCCATATTGTGGAGAAGATTCTGCATCAAACTCCCAGAATTAATCATTAGTCATTCATCGTATTTCAATTTAATATTTGCCTTGTGGCGACTGGTACGTTACTTTCGCCAAAACCTTGCTATCATCGTGCAAAAGTGCGTCAATCCGTGAGCCAAAACCGCTTTCTTCACTGAACCAGTTTCCCCACCACGGTGGGGGATGTTTACTCGGATCACGTTTACTCCTACTATGCAGGTTTCCTCAGAAGTGAGTCCCGCTGTAATCAACGGGGCTTACGCCACAGTAAACGTGTTTCGGATTTCTGACTCACTCTAGTCATGCACATAGACCCCCCCGCCGCCTTTTTTCCGCCTGCAAGCTGCTCCTTCCCTCTCTCCTATATCTTCCTCCCCACACCCCCTTTGTCGCACCCACACCCCGCACTGACCCCCAAATCATTCTCTGCCTCCTCTTCGATCTCTTCTGAGCCGAGATCCGACATGCTTCATCCAGGCCCTGTCACCATGGAAACGGCGTCCTGATCGGACCCTGCCCCCGGTCACCGACTTTCTACGAGAGCGAAGCTGCCGGAGTTTAGTCACTATAGCAACCGTGGTTTGCGCCCTCGCGGCCGATTCGCCGACGCCTGCTCCGCCTCCCCGCTTCTTTCACCTTCTGCCTTTGCGATTGGTCCGCTGTGTGACAGGCAGGAGATACTTTTGACTGGAGCGCACGGCAGCTGCCTTCGGCTTTCTTTATGTGCGTTTCCTTGCAAGATTATTTACGACTGCACGAAAGGCAAAAAAATAAAAACACCTAACCGGTGCAGCATTTCTCAGGTTGGGGATGAAATGACAGGGGAAGGTGCACTTCTTGAATCTCTAGATCAGTCTTCTCCAACTCGGTGCCCTCCAGATGTTTGGACTTCAATTCCCATCAGCCCCAGGCAGCATGGCCAATGATCAGGAATTCGCACCTGGGATTTCCTGATTCATAGCACAATCGTATGCTGCTTTATTTAATTTATTATATTTATACCCCGCCTTTTTTCCTGCAAGGAACCCAAGGCGGCTTACATAATCCTCCTCCTCCTCTCCATTTTATCCTCACAACAACCCTGTGAGGTAGGTTAGGCTGAGAGTCAGTGACTGGCCCAAAGTCACCCAGTGAGCTTCATGGCTGAGTGGGGACTAGAACCCGGATCTCCCGAGTCCCAGTCCAACACACTCACCACTACGCCACACTGGCTCTCCTTTGGTTCACTCAGAATTAAGTCCCACTGAGTTCAATGACTTACTCCAAAGCAAGTATGCACAGGATTGCAGCTTTAGCCACTACTAGATGAGCCTGCTTCCTCATTGGCTGCTGGAATAAAACTCCGTGTTTTTCCAGTTTTTAATGTTATTTATTATTACATTTATATCCTGCCTTTTTCCCTCCAAGGAGCCCAAGGTGGCATACATGATCCTCCTCTTCTCCATATAATCTTCACAACAACCCTGTGAGGTAGGTTAGGCTGAGAGTCGATCATTAGCCCAAAGTCACCCAGTGAGCTTCATGGCCAAGTGGAGACTAGAACCCAGGTCTCCCAAGTCCCAGTCCAATGCTCTAACCACTACACCACCCTGTCTTTTTAAGCTAATTCAGGTTTAATAAGTGGGGAGCGGGTGAAGAGAGACAGTGAAAAAAGTTAAACACTAGGATTTAGTGCATGAATTTAATGTATTATGTTTATAATTAAGATTTATAACAAAGGTAAGCACTTCAGAAAATCAGTGCTCCTGACACTTCTCAATCCAAGTAGTGTTATCCACTGGCAGAACTTAAAGCAACTATTAAGAGCAATTTCGCTTCCTATTTACATTATAAATTTTGCCAGAGGGACAGAAAAGGGATATTGGAACTGGAAAGTTTAAAGAGCAATAAACGAGAACTAGATATATATTTGTCCAGAAAATGGAAAGGGGGCTGTTGAAAACAGATCTTTAAAGTGCATTTTTTAAAATACCTGCAGCCAGTCAGAACTGAAACAGAGGTTTTATATGAGGATGGAGGGCTACCCAGAATTTATTGGACTATGCTTCAATGTTACAGATAAGTGTTGGGCATGAACTGAGGAAACCTGTACCTTTAAAATGCATACAGGCAGTAATTCAATAGGTTCAGCTTTCCCCACTGCTGTACTTCCATGATGTGGAATGCTATATCTGTTGAATTTCTTCCTGTCACTTCTTTTCAGGTATAGGAGCCCTTTTCCCAAAAAGACTTTGAAGCATATATGACTTGTTTTTAACTCTGAGAGTAGAGGACACTGTTACTGTATTTCTAATGCAGCGATGAAGGACAGCCTCTAACTTAACCTTGTCTGCTTTGAGTTTTTACATTAACTCCTATATATTTCCACAACTCTGGCCCTGTACATGGAAACTGCAGCACTGAGAACTAGATGTTATGTTAAAGAACTATTAAGAATGTGGGAGCCCCTTGGCTTTTCTAGAAAGGAAGCAAGCTTTTTCTGTGGTGGATGTAGAAAGGACCTTACATTGATAATGTTCAATAAACTGACAGTATGCTATCTCCTTGCTTCAACATTTCAAATGCATTATGATCAATCAACATCCCTTATATTTCTGAGTGTAACATTATTCAGCTTGGTTCTCAAATTACACTTTGTAACACCTAATCCTTTGCTGAAAATTTATTTATTTATTTTATTTACTATATTTCTACACCGCCCAACAGCCAAAAGGCTCCCTGGGCGGTTTACAAGAAAAAACAAACAGAATAAAAACAATAATCTAAAACCAAAATTATCATTAATATAGAAATACAAATACAATATAATATAATACAATAAAACAAAAGCAGCCAAATGAATCAGACCGGCGGTACAGTAGTGGTAATAAAATAAAATGGGAATAAAAATCTAACCGTTAAAGTATTGGGAGAATAAAAAGGTTTTCACCTTGTGCCTAAAAGAATAGAGGGTGGGTGCCAGGCGCACCTCTTTGGGGAGCTGATTCCACAAATGGGGAGCCGCAACTGAGAAGGCCCTTCTCCTAGTAGCCACCCTCCTAGCTTCCTTTAGAGGGAGCTCTCTGAGAAGGACCTCCGAAGAGGATCTCAGGGTTCGGGTAGGCACGTATGGGATGAGGCGTTCCTTCAGATAGTTAATGTTAGAACGTTGGTTGAATCAGGCCCGGACTTCAGTTGGTAACCAGTGTAATTCATAGAGAACTGGTGTAATATGTTCCTGTCGGCCAGTCCCCACTAGCAGCCCAGCTGCTCTATTTTGAACCAATTGAAGTCTCCAGACCATTTTCAAAGGAAAAGAAAGACTCTTCAGTCACCAGAGAAATGTAAGCTTGGTACACGATTTCAGTGAAAACCAAATAAATATTTTATAAATTGCTATTTTGTATCAAAAGCATTTAAACACACACACAAACACACACACACACACACACACACTGTATACATCAGTATGTGATGGATTTTAGAAATCTGAATTATAAGTGCAACCAGAGTACTTTCCATTGGGACTTGCTAGTGTTTTTTTTTGACAACTCCAGTCTTAGATCTTACCTCTTCTTTCTGGTTATTTCTTTAAGATGCAAATAAATCCTGTTTATCTGTACAGGAGATAAGTATAAGAGACTCATTTGCTTGTGTCAACAGCAGATTAGAACTAGTTCTTGGAGCATCACATTCAATGTTGCTTTTAATATTTCCAGACCCACTGTAACCCCAACCTGCAACATGAGCCTCTTTTAAATGCTTTAATCATATCAATTATTTTTCACCTTTATTATATCTAGCTAGATTTGCCTTTTTCTCTCCTGCTCTGTGTTTATATTCACCTTTCTCCTTCCCTCATCCTGCTCTCTCTCCAAAAGATGGCTGTGGTACTGCTGGCTGCCTGGCTCAACCCTCAACAGTCTACAAGACTACAACCAGCCAGTTGAAGACCAGTGGATCGAAGGTGAAGGCACATGGCAAACTAGATTATGTGAATTGGCTGGCGCAGGCATAAATAATTGTAATGGGCACAAGAAGTTGCTTGCATCTATTTATTTATTTACATATTCATTCTGTGCTGGAATGGGCAGGGGGACTGAAAGCACTTGAGAAGCTGTTGTGTCGACTTATTTATTTAAAGCATTTTTACCCCAGTCTTCAGCCAAAAAGGCTCCCAGAGTGGCTTAAAAAGACTAGAAATAAGACAGTCCCTGCCCAAGGCTGACAATATAAAAGACACGTCACAAAAGGAAAAGGGCTTGGGAAGGCAGAGATCAACATCAGGCAATAGATTTTTACAGTACAATCCTACCCATGTTTACACAGGAGTAAGTTCCACTGAGTTTAGTGAGACTTACTCTCATGTAAGTGGGAGCACACTTACTGGGGAGTAAGTCCCTTGAAATCAATGGGACTTACTTTTGAGTAAACATGGTTAGGTTTGTACTGTAATTTACACAGTTCAGCAGGTAGTAACTTAGCAGATCATGGAGCTGGATCCAATACTGGAAGGTGAATCACAGTGACAGATCCAAAAAAGTTGTGTTGCCTTCCCACTCTATCCAATTATTTCCTTGCTCATTCCCTTTGGTGGTGCCCACCAGTTTTCTTTCCATGACATTTCTGATGGCTTTACCCTTTCTACTTTCTTGCAGCCTCTGTTCCATAATACGATTCCATTCTGTTGTGTCTGCCTGTACATCATTCTCACATTGGGAGGCTTCAGGCTTGCAGGATTCCATCATGCTGTGCCAGGCTTCCAGAGCAAGTGGGATGTGTGTTGATGCTAAATCCGTGGGGATTTAGCAGAGAAGACCATCTACTTCACAAGAAGTATGTTAAATACATTTCCTCCCAGGAAATGGTGTTACAATTTTGCATTGCTTTGCTGTTAGGGCTGTTCAGTGTGTGATCAATGATATGACAATTCACAGTGCATAATTTATTTTATTTATAATCATTGTCTAATCTGGGAAACAGGTGTACATGCCCTTTGGGGGGGGTGGGGAGATGCCAGCAGGGAGATGCAGTGATAAGAGGAAACTGTGGACGGTGCCAGTGAAATGTTTTATTACAGAGCTCCTGTCAGCTAAACAGATAGCAGCTATATTTATAAATGTTTTGCCCACTAACTCCAGAGCTGGTTTCCCCATGCAGGATTCCGCCTCCCCCCCCCAGATTGTTTTTGTACTTCTGCAAACCTTGGGGTCCGTCCCCCCCAAGCCTGCTTATACCTCCCTCATCTGCTGTTCTGGTTACATGAAGATCCACACTCAGAGAATGAGTTCAGTATTAGTATATAAGATGATGTACCTGATAGCTGAAATACCTTCCTTGTTTCAGGGTGGAATTGCTGTTCCATCACACACACATTTTGGTTCATATTACTTAAGGTGCAATCCTATGCAAGTTTAGACAGAAGAAAGGCTGTGCTGGCTGGGGCATGCTGGGAGTTGCAGGCCTTTTTTTTTCCTTTTTCTTTTTTTAAAATTTTTATTTATATATTTTTAAATGAACACACATACAAAAGAACATAAACCTACAAATCATAAACTCCAAGTGCACCCGTCACCCCGGGGCCAAAACCAATTCTATCCACATAATCCATTATTAATCTATATTCCAAAAATACATCATATCATGACATGGCTTACTCCCTTTTCCCTTTACTAAAACATAATCTAAAAATGGTCCCCATATATCCTTAAAATTATTTTTCTTTAATTGTCCCCTTTTACATTTAATACTACATGTTAGTTTATCATTTAAAGCAATATCCCAAACCTCTTTATACCAATCTATTATTAAGTACTGGTGTTGGAACTTTCCAATTCCTTGCAATCAGTAATCTCCCTGCCACTAATAAACTTACAATTAATTCCTTTTTCTCTTGTGAGCACAGAAGTTTCTCCGTTATTGATAACAATGCTAATTTTGGACAGACCTCCAAATTAATGCCAATAATTTCTGAAATTTCTACAAAAATTTTATTCCAAAAATCCAATACGCTTTTGCAACTCCACCACATATGACCATAAGTACCAAGTTCCTGACATCCTCTCCAACACAATGGACCTTTTTTTCTGTCTAAACTTGCATAGGATTGCACCCTTAATTTCCTGAAGGAAGGGTTCTTCAAAACAAATCTATGCTCACATGACAGGAAGTCTTAACTGTCTGTGTGTGGAGGTGGGGGAGGGAAAGGGGGTGTAATAGCTTATACTTTCTTGCTTTTGTATAGCTGTATACACCTACACAGGAAAACCACACGGAATGAGAACCTTCTGCTCTTTTTTACAAGCGTGTAACAACAATAATAAAGTTGCTATTATATCAGAACATAAAATATAATTTTTATTTATTTATTTATTATATTATATTATATTATATTATATACCCCGCCTTTTTTCCTGCAAGGAACCCAAGGTGGCTTACATAATCTTCCTCCTCCTCCTCCTCCTCCTCCTCCTCTCCATTTTATCCTCACAACAACCCTGTGAGGTAGGTTAGGCTGAGTGTCAGTAACTGGCCCAAAGTCACCCAGGGAGTTTCATGGCCGAGCGGGGACTAGAACCCGGATCTCCCGAGTCCCAGTCCAACACTCTAACCACTATGCCAGGATTCATGTATTATCTCCGCCCCCCCCCCAATGATTAATATGCTTTATCGTTGTCTCAGTAATCCCTGATACAATTCTGCAGTGAAGGGCAGCGTTGTTATATCCGTATTATAGTTGCAGGGCAAAAGATATATGTTGCTCATCAGCAACATATATCTTTTGCCCTGCAACTATAATACGGATGGCAAGCAGTATTAGCTCAGATTTAAACCAGGCACTTCTAAATTATAGATCATCCTCTTGGCTGCTATACTCCCAGACACCAGCTCTCATTTATTACCATACTGCTTTCTAATTGTAGAACTCTCTCTTAGTATAAATAAAAACAAATTGAGCTAAATGCTGACATAGCAAAAACTATCTACTCAAATCACATTGCTGCTCTTTTCTGCTAGCACTGGAAAGCATTCTGGTATTGTATATTCTCAAAGTAGACAGAAAGTAATGCAACCTGACCCATGCAAATGAGGCATTGCTAATTATAATTACAGTCAGACAAAGCTCTTCCTATCTTTTCAATCTATTTTTGATTTGGGCATATTATACCAGGAATGGACAACTGGTTTAACCCCAAAAGTCACTTCAGAAATACAGCATGAACCCAATTTTAATTTAATATTTTAATTTCACAGAATTAACACAATTCACATAAATCCATGTGAACATGCTGTAATTAGTTGGCAATACTTCTTGGATACTGCTATGCCACAAGCATAAAAACTGAGAGCCCAGCCCTTGGAAAAAATTCCTGCAAATATGTTTATGATTTAGAAATCATAAAAAATGAAATAGGTAATTGGTTGCATGATCCATAAAAGACAATAGCACAGAAGCACCAACTACTTTCTTTCTCAATGGAATAGCTCCCAGCACTGAGCCACAGGCCACATCAGAATTTTAAATGATGTGCAGGGTGTGTGTATGTAATTGTGTTTTGGGACCTACTGTGCTGAAAAAAGGAGAAAAGCCAAGTGCATGTGAGGCCCTAATACAGGGGTGCAGAACTTCATCCCAAGCTTTCTTCAGCATTGATGATGGAACAGGGAGTGTAGCATGAAGGCACCAGCCTTTTAAACTAGAGGGGAGACTGTCACCTTTCCTTCTACCGTCTGCTCATTATTTTAATTAAGTCCAGAGTTTAAAATTGCCTAACAGCACCTCTGTCAGCCAGCTTTCTCAGAGTATGCCTGACTCTGCAGAAACCTGCCCAGCCAATTGCTACTGGTCATTGTATAAGTCAGTTCTACTGAGTTCAATGGGATTTACTCCTGTCATAGGATTAGATTCTTACTTCTTAGAAAATGTGCTCAGAACTGCTACCTGCCTTATCCATCCGGAAGATAGTTCCAATATCTGGATCTAGAGAGAAACCCAGGGACTGGTAACTCTGATCATTTAAAAAACAACCAACCAAAAACTATGGTAGCCATTCTGGTTCATGAGAAATAAAAATCCCAAATCCACAGTTGGATAATACCTTTATTAGGAATTTTGATTGGTCCTAATAAAGGCATACAACTACGGTATGTATTTTTATACTTAGAGCTGTATGATGATGAGGTTGCTAGAAACTTAATATTGAACATTTGGTATAGATGTTAGGATTGCAAGAAATTAGAACCAAGAGCTGTAAAAGAAAATGTGTTCTAGAATTCCAGAAACTTTTTTTTAAGAGTCTTTGAAATAAAATGAGGAGCCACCTTTGGTGGCGGCTCTCTCTGCCTTCTTGCCAGGTCCAGGGGGGGCGGGGGGCAGGAGCAGCAAAGCAACATCCTCCAGTCCTCAGGTCTTCATCTGCTGCTGCTGTGCTTGTTGGTGATGGAGGTGGGGGAGCAAGTGAAGATTTACTAAGTAAATCCCACTATGTTTAATGGGGGTTACTCCCTAGTAATTGTGTAAGTTTGCAGCCTAAGAACATGCGTTATTAAAGTCTACAATACATTCCCACACTCTCCCTTACCAGTGTGCCATGTTCAGTTTTCAATTACGTAATCCATAAACATTTAAGGTGCCATACAGCTCTTTGCTGGTCCCAGGCACTCCATCTTCCCCATCTGGATTTGGGCCTGAAAGACCAAGGAAAAGTAAGAAGGGTAAGTTTTAAGCAAACACAATTTGAGACATTGCACAGTTCCGTCCTGAAAGTAATAGAGGTTAATTAGCTTGCATTCTATAAAATGTAAATTATAGTAATTATTTATAATTATGCACTTATATTTGCATATGCAGATTTGTGGGGGGGATTTGTCCTATGCACCTGATGATGATGCTGGCGTTGGCGTTTCTCCTTCAGTAATAGCTCTGGGCGCTCCAAAGAGGAGGCAATCTTTTTGGTACCTAGCACCGCCCCTGCTGCTGAGGAAAGCTGCTCCTGCTGGATCTCTACCTGCCAACACAGCTATCGACCCAGCTTCTAGTAGTCTTTTCAGAAAAGGGAAGGTGGGGATCCTATCAGCTGCTTCCGATAGACCCATTTGTATGAAAAACTCTGCTTCATGCTAGAGATAAATGCTTTTTATTATTAAGAAAGGCAAGGCTCCTCCCTCCCTCTCTCTTTCATAGATTTCATAGATCATAGAGTTGGAAGGAGCCTACAAGGCTATCGAGTCCAACCCCCTGCTCAATGCAGGAAACTAGAGGAGGGGTCTCCCATCCAAGTAACAACCAGGCCTGACCCTGCTTAGCTTTCCACACTCAGACAAGCTGAGCCAGCATAAGCCACAGACCTGTATATCCACAGACCTGTACATTAACCACCTCAAGCCATGCCTTAGAGTGCCCTTCTTTTTGCGAGACGAAGCCCGGATGGGCGGAACAGAACTTCCACCCTGTCCTCGTCATACCCAAGGACCGGCTCGGCTTGAATGAAACGAAACCCCGCCGAAACCAGGAAGTCACTGCTGCCAGGAAACGGCGCCTCCTCTTTGGAGCGCCCAGAGCTATTACTGAAGGAGAAACGCCAACGCCAGCATCATCCCTTCAGGTAGGACTGGCCCCTCTGTGCTTCCCCCGCGCGCTCGAGTTTGAGCCTCCGAGAAGGAACCCTGCGGGCAGCAGGAAGGCGGGAGCTTTGGGGGAAGCGGGGGTCGGATAGGGGGCAGCTTCTTTCCCTCATCGTGGCCAAAAACGCGCCTGTGTCCGAGGGAGGCTGTCCAAGGGGAAAGCGCTGCGCGTTCACTTCGGAGATGCACCTGCTGCTGGCGGACGCTGCCTGGCAACAATGTCAGCCGCGCACCTACACCGGTCTCTCGGGGCAGGAGCGCAGCAGAATCTCTTTCAGCTCCAGGGGCCCAATTCCATTTCGGAGAAGTTGGGGGGGGGGGGGCGGAAGGCAAAAGGGACTCGCCCCAAAGTATCTGCATATTTTGGCTTAGAGCTCACTGTCAGTAATGAAGCCTTAGGAGAGGCATTTCACTCCTGGGGGGGGCTGCACAAAAGCCAGGGAAGCGCCGAACACTAGGTGGTTGGGGGAAAGGGGGTGGGGCCAGGGAAAGGGGCGTGGGCCTCTAGGGAACTCCAAAAGGGGCCGATTGGGACACCCAGAGGGCTAGATTTGGTGTCGTCCCCCCACCTCAGGCCTGAGGTTCTGTATCCTTGTGTTAGGGCAGGCATGCAAGATCACTGAACATTGTTTAGCCTCTAAGGCTGCAATCTTATACACATTTACCTGGGAGTAAGCCCCATGGAATTCAGTGGGGCTTACTTCTGAGCAGACATAGAATTGTGTTGTAAGGCTACAATCCTATAACCACTTACCTGGGAGTAGGCTCCACTTAACTTAATGGGACTTACTGTTGAATAGGCATGTATAGGATTGCACTGTTAAGCTCTTTAAGTCATTTTGTCACTTGGGCTGTTTAAAAAAGAAGGCTTTTAAAAGAGTTACTGTCCCTTCCAAGGTACTCTTCATCATCATCAGGCGATCACTCGTGACCGAGTAAGATTGTCTTCCGGGATAAAAGGAGGAAATTCTAAAGAAGATTGTGTGGACTCTAGCGATGGGTCCGTAAGTGACTGTGGAGGCCAATTCTAGATCCACACGGCTTCCCACAGTGAGGACACAGGTTACCAGATAGAAGATGGTCCTGTAAAGGATTCATTTGACGTGCTTTTCGCCTAGCACGTTTCTCCCTTTCACCTTGCACTCGGGCTTCTTCAAAGTCCATGGAACCTTTGTGAAAGGCCAACCTCCATTTAGATCGTTCATGGGCCAGAGCTTCCCAGTTTTCGATGTTTATATTGCATTTTTTTAGATTTGCCTTATGAACATCTTTAAACCTCTTATATTGACCACCGATATTCCGCTTTCCATGCTTGAGTTGGGAGTAAAGTAACTGCTTTGGGAGACGGCAGTCAGGCATTCGAACAACATGACCGGTCCACTGAAGTTGGCATTGAAGGATCATTTTTTCAATGCTAGTAGTCTTTGCTTCTTCCAGTACACTGACATTTGTTCGCCTATCTTCCCAAGTAATTTGCAGGATTTTCCGGAGGCAACGTTGATGAAACCTTTCAAGGAGGTGGAAGTGACGTTTATAGATAGTCCATGTTTCGCAGGCATACAATAAAGTTGGTAATACAATGGCTTCATAAACCAGTGTTTTGGTCTTCTTATGAGTGAAAGAATGCAAATTCCACGTTTGTACAATTCTTTTCCCTGGGAAGCTCACCTGGTGCCTTCATTGCTGTGAGGCAAAAAATGCTTTTATTTTCCTACATGTTTACGGTTTGATTTTATGGCTGCTTTTATTGCTTTCTGATACCATTTCAGGAGAGGTATCAATAGAAGAGTTGTGCTTTTATTCTATCTGGATTTACACCTTGTCCTATGAAAGAGCTGTTATCCTTAATTTCATAGAAGGTCCCACAGTTCATTTTTGTTGCAACCCTATCATAATTACTTGGAAATAAGCTCCATTGAACTGAATGGGCTTATGTTCAAATAAACAGATGATTAGGCCACATGAATGTCTTTTAATCTAGAATGAGTCACTTGTAATACTGGTTATGCCAGACCATGACCGAGGGGAGCAGAATTCCTTTTAAATCCAATATATTTTCTAGTCATAAAAATGTTAAAAGTCCCCCTTTTAACATTTGTATGATTATAAAATATATTGGATTTTTAAAATTGCCCCCTGCCTGTACCAGACATTTCAGAAAATCATCACAGAGACTTAAAATGCTCTGACTGATTCACATCCACATGTTGGGGAAACAAAACATTGGTCAGAGATCCAGCTACAGTCAAGGCTGAAGTTGGTTCCTAGTTGCTCTATTGGATAAAACTTGGAAAAATTAGGAATAAATTTCAGCCTTGCAGCTGGATGGAACCCATGGTACTTTACCTGATTGTAACAGGAACAAGAATTAGTTACATGGATGGTGTTTCCTGGAGAAGCCATTATCTCATAAGCTACATTTCTACCATCAAGTTAGCAGTGTGATCTGCTGTACCGTTAGCTATTACTTGGCAGGGTTTTAAAGTAATGCACACTACAGTGAATATATATATATAGATTACATTCCTAGAAGAATCTGGCAGCAGGTCTGCAGTCCTCAGACACTGGCTTAAAGGGGGTTAGGTGGACCCACTACTACCCCTGAGGAAGTTGGGGTTGGGTGGCTGGAAGTCCAGAGTGCGTCTACATGTTTCTTGGATAAACGGATCCTGAGTCCTGATGCCCAGGTGGACTCAGCTGGGGCACTTTTCTCCTGGTTTCATTAAGCAGCAGGCATGTTTCATATATATGTAGCAATTGACTAAATACTGGAAAGTTGGTTTTATAGTTTTAATATTTAAAATGTATTTAGGTTTCAAATTATGCATTAATTGTTGTCCTCTTTGATCTTTTTCTTATATTGGCATAAAAATGGTGATGTTTAAGAAATGCTTAATTTTCTAGGGAATCATATCTTTGCATTCAAATTCTTGCTTCATATTGAATTTCCCTACAGTGTATGCTCTCATCACACATCTACTGGAGCTGAGAAATATTGTTACTGCATTACTGAGATAACTTTTAAACACTATTTTTAAAAGATATGCACTCGGGAGAAAAAAAAAGCACCCAAATAACTAAAATTTGAAATTGGTACTGAAGTAAATGGCTGAGCTTCCACCTGGGATTAATTTGATCACATCATTTACAAGAGACCAGTGGTAAGTTATGTACTATTGCTTGAAAAGAACATTTGGCCTGTTCTGGTTTTGACCTATTAAACCAATCAATATTGAAATATGAAACAAGACTGCACAATAATGCATACTGTAAGATGTCTATTTCCTCTAGATTTAGCCTTGTATTACACTATAATTCTTATCACTATTATGCTTAAAAGTTTGGGAATAGCCGGGAGGCTTTGTATGTGATGGTAAGCCAGGGTTCCTCTTATTCACGAGCACCGTGCTCGTTAATGTCCGATCACTCCTGCTGCAAGCAGGGGCGGCTAAACAAACAACAGACCTTCGGTCCGTGGTTTGTTCAGCGTGATGTGCAAACCTGGACCCCTGGCTTGTCTCTACCCTAATAAGCTGAGAAATAATCCATGGTTTGTTGTTGGGTTATTTCTCTGGCTTGTCGGGGGATACAAGCAAGAGGTCCAGGTTCCCACATTTGTTTAGCCTCTCCTGCTTGCAATGGGAGTGATTGGGGAGCGTGTGTATGTGCTTGCTGCTTGTACACAGCACTGACACTTTTTGACTACCAAGGACACTGCCGCCATCTGCCACCCCCTCAGAATTCTCTGTTCCTTCATAGCTGCAATCTTCACAGTAGCTCGGAAGAAATGAATTTTCCCAGCAACAATATGTTATTCCTTGCTGTAATATAAAGTATTTTGGGATGAGAAATGGGTGGAGATGAGAACTGCTAGAACTGGCTTGTTGATATGGAAGTGGCTATGGGAACTGTCATGATGAGTGCCTGCACTTCAAAATTTATCACTACACCACTGCTCATACACAATAAGCCAGGTTTCCTCACACTTATCATGATGTGTGAATCATGTCAATGAATACCTCTGCTTTACATTGTACTTAGGAAAATGAAGCCTCTTCTTTACAGTGAGCTGTGAAATGTGCGTTTGGAAGAAAAATGTTTTCCCTGTGTAGATATTACTTCATATTTCTGCCCTGTGTAGATATTTAATACAGTGATACTTCTAACTGTATAACTATAGGGCATTATCCACAAATGGACTAATGTCCATTTGCACTGAAGTATCCCCCCATCCCTCCATACCTGAGATTAGGATTGCCAACTGACCAGAAGGAAACTGTTTTGCTCTTATGCCTTTAATTTATTTATTTATTTATTACATTTCTATCCCGCCTTTTTTCTTGCAAGGAACTCAAGGCAGCTTACATAATCCTCCTCCTCTCCATTTGATCCTCACAACAACCCTGTGAGGTAGGTTAGGCTGAGAGTCAGTGACTGGCCCAAAGTCACCAGTGAGCTTCGTGGCTGAGTAGGGACTAGAACCCGGATCTTCCGAGTCCCAGTCCAAGCTTTTCACAGTATGGAAATTAGCTGGAGATTATATTTATATCTGGTCATACAGCTACAGAAGCTGTTTGAAAAATTGGCCATCCTACCTGGGTTCTTGATATTGCACAGCCCAGAGGCCATTCGTCAATTGTCAGCAATCCCTGGGAGCTGTTCTGACTCTTTCAACCAGTCAAGCAGCCTGGTGGATCCGAATTATGCCAAAGGCTTCCCAAGCTGTAGCTGCCTAGGCTGAGGGATTGTATTGGTATAGCACATTTATAGGGCACTGCCTCATTCAAGGGTGGGAAACCTGTGGCCCTCCAGATGTTGTTGGACTCCAATACCTATGAGTCCCAGCCAGCACAACCAGTTGCCAGGGATGATTGTGGTTAACATCCAACAACATCTGGAGGGCCATAGGCTCTCCCTCCCCCCTTGTGCCCTAGTTACTGGTAAATATCCTTCTTTGCTATTGATTTTGGAAATGACAACAAACCTCTTTCCTCAAAACAATTTAAATAAGCTTATTGAGGATTGTGTAGCACCCCCCCCCCCCCAACCAGAAATCACTTAGGGCATAGTCCTATGCAGGTTTAGACAGAAAAAAGTCTTACAACTCCCAGCATTCCCCAACCAGCATGGGGATTGCACTCTTAACCTATTTTACCTCATCTTTCACTTTTGTTTGATTAGTCTCAACATCTGTGTGTAGAATAAAAAATTTTTTTAAATGGATATAACAACTGAACAACCTAAAATTATTGCACCAGATATATATCGGACAAATGAAATAGCTGAAAACCATGGAATGTTTGTTTTGTTACAGGTACAGGGCTTTCACATTTGTCCTGACTTTTATGCTGTATGTTAGTTTCCACTTATCAAGGAAACCAATCAGTATAGTTAAGGTAAGCAACAAGGAAATAACTTTCTAATATATCCTGCTGACGTCAAACAAGGGAGTACACTTTTATCTACTTTTTATAGACATGGTATTGTTGTACACATTACAGTGCAATGCAGCAATAAAACTGTGCCAGTGATTGAGTAATAAAACTAAATAAACGTGTTTATATTGAGCCAATATATGACTGAAATTCTACAAAGAGCTTCAGTTTGCATATACTTCTGTATGCCTCATTGTCAAGATATACATAACCTGTTAAAATATTTGTACAAAGACCATGCATACAAAGACAAATAAAAACGTCATTTTAAGTAGACCAAACGGAAAATAAGGATGTACTGACAGTCCTCAGATTTTGCCAACTAGTTTCATCATGATTGAGGCAGATGATCAAACTCCCAGCAAGACTGTAGTGGTATGTTGAGACCACAGTTTCAATCAGTGGCAAGCAACTCTATTTGGATCTAGTTCGTGTCCCATTCCTTTCTTTACTCAACCACATTCTTTCTATGTGCTAGCTAATTAGGAATGCTTTGCTATTTGTCAGTTTTATTTTATTATTTACATTTATATCTTCCTCTTCTTCTAAGGAGTTCAGAGTGGCATCCATTGTTCATTCCTCTCTCTTTCCCATGTTATCTTAATAACAACCCTGTGTGGTAGGATAGGCTGAGAGAGAGTTATCGGCCCAAGGTCTGCCAGTAAACTTCATGGCAGAGTGGGGATTTGTACCCGAGTCTCCCCAGTTCTAGTCTGATCCTCTAACCCAGTCTTTCCCAACCTTTGTCCCCATATAATGTTGGACTACAATTCCCATCATCCTTGACCACCTGTCTGCTAGCTGGGGATAGTAGCAGTGCAGTCCCAACAGCATCCCAAGGTTGGGAATGGATGTTCTAACCACTGCTCCACAGATGAGGTTCTCCTGTCATTCCTTACCCAGAAAATAAAACCACCAAAGAACTGTACATGAGAACCAGGTATGAAAGGAAGTGATGGAGAGAAAGTATGCTGGGTGTCCTATACCCAGTCCCTCAATTCTCCAGACTTGTTCAGATACCAAACGGTGGTACACAGGAACACACACATCCAAACATCCAATGTGAAGTTCATAGACCATAATATGTAGCCATTTAACCATTAAAATATTTATATACTATTTTCCTTAAAGGTACTCTTCACTCAGTTTACAGTATCAGTCAGTCAACATAGGGAACAAGAATACCAGGATCACTTTGACAATTGAAATCAGGCACAAAAACTATAGTCAGCAAAATATAACTCACTCCAGGCCTTCTATAGATAATGGCAATTAAGCACATTTGAAACCAATGACACACATTAGTTATAAGTAACTTAAGACACATTTATTTTAGTGGCACTAAGAACAACTAACTTCAATTGGATTAGGGCCAATATCTTGTCATGGAGGAGAAACGGATTATAATGGTCTCTGCCTAAATTCCTCTCATTCGTAACATATAAATAATGGAAAGAGACAGCAGTTGGCTGATAATTTTTTTTTTAAGTTCCAGCTACTGTTAGATATTCCACTGGTACACTTAAAGTCACATTATCTGTGATTAGATAATGTGCTGAAACATTAGAAATGCAGGATATCTTGTTTGTAGTGGGGACAGGTCAAGACAACTTCTGTATAAGCAGATCGTACAAATCAGCCTCCCCATTTTGACATTTTTCTGGTTTGAAATTTCTCCGTAGGTTATTCTCTTAAAATCTGCTTAAGGAGTCCATTTCATACCTTCATTTCACTCTTCATGCCATTCCTGCTTCATATCATGAAGTGGCTTAAGGCATACTGTAATAATTTATTCATAATCCATAAAATGTCCTCTTTTATTGCTTGTACCTAAGAGACAGATAAGGCCTCATGGGAATTTGCAGTTTTTTAAACAAAAATAAATTTCTCTTTTTGGAAGTGCACTTCAGGGTAGCTTAAATTGAGGCTATTATTCAAAATTTACAAGGTTGAAAGAAAGCATGACTAGCATGAGTCCATGGAAAGCAAGATCATTTCTGAAATCATGCTAAAGAAAAATGAGTTCATTTTGTTCTATGCAGTGAGCTGCTTTATTGATTTTTTAAAAATCTCATTTAGGGAGAACTGCATAAGCACTGCATTACTCCACAAGTTATTGAGCATCAAACTGACAAAGAATATGCCATCCATATTCAGCCTGTTCCTAATGAGTCTCGCTGTGGTTGGGAGCCATTTGGTGAGTAATTTTTTTTCTCTAACTATCTGGAAAAGATCAAATAAATGGAATAAAATACTATCTCCACAATAGAATAGATTCTATGGGGAAACTTTATCATCTTTTGTCCTGCAATGCTATTCCAAAAGCCTATAAAAGTACTTGAGGCAGTTAATTATTGATAATATTAGAAAAGATCTTCTAGAGACTCTTCTTCAGATCATGGGCAAGCGATCGCCCATCCGGGCTTCGTCTCGCAAAAAGAAGGGCACTCTAAGGCATGGCTTGAGGTGGTTAATGTACAGGTCTGTGGATATACAGGTCTGTGGCTTATGCTGGCTCAGCTTGTCTGAGTGTGGAAAGCTAAGCAGGGTCAGGCCTGGTTGTTACTTGGATGGGAGACCCCTCCTCTAGTTTCCTGCATTGAGCAGGGGGTTGGACTCGATAGCCTTGTAGGCTCCTTCCAACTCTATGATCTATGAAATCTATGAAATCCTATGGCCCCTAGACAGTGCCTTGGGATTGCTCGGATTCTCTACTCTGAGGATGGGAAAACAGCTCTGACCTTGGGGCTATCCTGGTGGCGCCGCAGCCTCCTTCCCTGTCCCTCCAATGCGCCGCAGTTAGATGGATGAAATCGGCTGTCTAGCTGCTTTGCTGAGTGGGAGGAGCGTGGAAGTGATTTTTACTTCCACGCTCTTCCTGCTCTGCATAGGATGCCTGTAATCCTCTGAGTTCGGAGGACTACCGACAGCCTCATTGGATTTCACCCTAAGAGAGGTTTTGAGACATGGAGCTTAAAACAGCATTTGTTCAAATCTTTTTGTAACATGAATGTATATCCTACATTGGCTATACATGTAGCCAATACATGTATAGATGATTGTTTTAATACATGTACATGATTGTTTTAATTGATTGTTAGCTGCCTTGAAGTCTTCTGAAGGAAGTGGGGACAAACATTTTAAATACATAAATCACACATTCATTTTTCCTTCCTTTTTCTAGCTTTCATTAACAACATTCATACATGGCACAAATAGTAGCCCTATTCTCAAGGCATATCCATGTTCAATGCATGCATGGAGGAGGGGATCACACCCGTTACCCCTACCTCCGTGCCTATAAAGAATCTACATCTTACGTGTGTGAGATCTGGTTTGGACCTGGATTTCCGGAGTAGCAGATCGTACCACAGAGCTTATATATGTGGCTTTTATGCACAGGTTTAACAGAATGTGTGGAGTTTAGGTACGGGTTTAGCAGGCACTATTTTCCCCTTTCCCCATGCATTCATGAAATGTAAACAGGTCATACAGAGCTAGTGTGAGACTCAGGCACGTTTTAAATCTCACATGTGAAAACAAATGTTAGTCCTTACAAAAAGTTTTGTTTTCTATTTGAAAGGCCTAGTACAGGGGTCCTCAAACTTTTTAAACAGGGGGCCAGTTCATTGTCCTTCAGACTGTTGGGGGGGCGGACTATAATTTGAAAAAAATATGAACGAATGGATCAAGTAAAAAAAAAGGACCCGGATCCTTTTTTCCCCCTTGATTAAATGGAAAGTTATTATAAATTAATAATAAATTAATTATAAATTAATTTTCTGTCTAAAATTGAATTTATTTATTTATTATATTTATACCCCGCCTTTTTTCCTGCAAGGAACCCAAGGTGGCTTACGCAATCCTCCTCCTCCTCTCCATGTTATCCTCAGAACAACCCTGTGAGGTAGGTGAGGCTGAGAGTCAGTGACTGGCCCAAAGTCACCCAGTGAGTTTCATGGCCAAGTGGGGACTAGAACCCGGATCTCCCGAGTCCCAGTCCAACACTCTCACCACTATGCCACAATGGTACATTAAATTTTAAAAAGGTATAGAAAGGCTTGATTTGCACACTGCACATATCTTATTTGTAGTGCAAAAAAACAGGAAAAAACAATACAATATTTAAAATGAAGAACAATGTTAATCAACATAAGCTTATTAGTATTTCAATGGGAAGTATGGGCCTGCTTTTGGCTAATGAGATGGCCAATGTCCGGTTCCATATTTGTCACTGCTAGTCGTAACAAGTGATGCAAGTGTGCATCAGTTAGTCTGGATCTGGTTGGAGATTTCAGATGTTTCATTCGGGAAAAAGTCTGTTCACAGACTTAGGTGCTACCAAAGATGGTTGCCATTGATGAGCAGTATTTAGTATGAGTAATGAGCAGTATTTACCAGCCACAGAGCTGGTGGTCCACATCCTGCAACTTTGTTCCACATAAATGTGCATAAGATTGCAGCCTTACAGCCTCATCTTATGCATGTCTACTTGGAAGTAAGTTTCACTGAATTCAAGGAGACTTTTTCCCCAGGTAAGTTTACAAAGCCTTAAAAGTACAAAGCCATTCCTTGGGGTAGGTCAGGAAGACCTGGTACCCAGCGAACATAGTGAGAGCCAGTGTGGTATAGTGGTTAGTTAGAGTGTTTGACTGGGACTCAGGAGATCCGGGTTCTAGTCCCTACTCAGCCATGAAGCTCACTGAGTGACTTTGGGCCAGTCACTGACTCTCAGTTTAACCTACCTCACAGGGTTATTGTGAGGATAAAATGGAGAGGAGGAAGATTATGTAAGCCACAGTTTAGCCACCTAGGGTTCCTTGCAGGAAAAAAGGCAGGATATAAATATAACAAACAAATCAGACTTCCCCTGGCCCCGCACCTTGGGGCTGGGGAGAAGATTTGCATGTGGGGGAGGAGTGGGGAGTCAGGTAGCAGGACAGGTCACGGCCAGCTGAGTCAATGGGCTTGGCTGGGGCGGGGAGATTGGGGGCTCATTTAAGCACCTGGATCCCCCCCCTCGGTCTCCTGCTTACCTGGAGGAGGGAGTGCCCAATTGAATCGTCGTCCCTCGTGGTATCGTTGATTGTGTTGCTTGGCTGATTGCTGTTGTGGGTTGTGATAGGGCCCCCCCTCGTTGCTCATTGTTCTGACCCGTTGTGGGTCCTGGGCGCCCGGGTCACGCTGCTCGGCCGTTTGGCGGCTGCCCACCTGATTGTTTGACCGGGAGTTTGCTGCGGCCGGCACACGTGTTCCTTCCCAGCCCCTGCTTCCGGTGCGCCTCTCAGCTGTTCGGCGGCTGCGCCGAACAGCTGTTTATTCCCCAGGGGAAGCGGGAGCACGTGACTGCCTCAGCAGCTTGGCAGGCACGCCGCTCTGGGGTTTCCCCCACGCCTTTCTTCCCAGCTGTTTACTCTGGCGGGGGCGGATTCCCAGCGCGCAGGGAGCCTCTAGATCAGCCGCCGGGCCAGATGAAAAGACCCGGCGGGCCGGATGTGTCCCGTGGGCCGTAGTTTGAAGACCCCTGGCCTAGTATATTACTGGAGATTATAAGCCTACTGTATAAAATATAGTTTTTATCAGGTTGCCCATTTGGAATGTTACAAAACTAGTGCACTACACAAATATAATCTGACTAAGTAAAATTTGTTCAAGGAGCAAACTATCTTTTGTACCTCCTACAAGCCCTCTTTGAAGCCACACCAAGATCAAGTGACCTGGTTCACACAATCAAAACAGCCCACTGTGGGTTGTTAAAGCCACGGTGGGTTTCAGCATGTGCAGGATTTGCATATTTAACACCCAAATATTCAAAATGGCCACTTATGCATGCAGCAGCCCACCATGGTTTAAATAAGCCATGGTAGGCTGTTCGTTCATCTGAACCAGCCCAATATATATTGTATATTAAATAGTTAATGGCTATTTTTCAAGACTATTTGTGGCTTAAACAATTTAATCCCATGAACTGTTACAAACATGTATTCCTAGATAAGAGCAACTACAAACAGTTGTTGGGAGCCCTGGATTATTCATTCCTATGTGCTTATGCAGTTGGAATGTATCTGAGGTAAAATCTTTTTATTCTTTTAATCCTGCTTCATGGTTTCAAATTGTCAGTATATAAGATTGATCCATCTCTGATCTATTGCTGTGCTCAGTATAAATGTTGCTGGAGAATGTGGAGGAGGGATTATTGAAGAAGAGAGGAGAAATGTTGAAGACTGTATATACTCTAGGACATGGGGTAGGCCACCTTTTTGGGTCTGTGGGCGTGTTGACCATTTTTTCTGTGATTCCCTCTTTCCTTGCCCCCACTTTATCTGGATTCCCATTTTTCTTGCTGGCCCTTTACCTGGATTCCCTCCTACCCTCCCTGGCCAGGATTTCCTTTCCCTCCCCCGCCGCTACCTACCACCGCACTACTCCTGTTCCCCCACATGGGATTGCCTTTGCTGGTTCTTCTCCCTCCCCCCCCCCACAGTTTCATCATCCCCCACCCGCCAGTTCTGACATCCCCCAACCCTCTAGCCATTACTTGTCAAATTTTCATGTCATATCTTTACACTTTAAAGATTATATCAATAAACCTTTGTTCAATATGCGTTCAAAATTAATCTCTCTCTCTCTCTTTTTGGCCTTAATTAAAAGTGGCATAATAGGGGAGCGCTTGCCTATCCGATATTATCTCACAGGGGGGATGTTTGCCAGTGGACTCTTCACTGCAATGTTTGGATTTGGCTACTTCTATAATATACACAACCTGTGGTTCTACATCGTGGCTCAGGTAGGCATGCCTGTGTTTCTTTTCTCCTTTGTCCCTTAGAATTCTCAAATATGGCACAACATAAGAACTGCCTTCCTACAACTGACTAAAGTTCCATTTAGCTCAGCATTAAGAACACAAGAATAGCCATGCTGAATCAGACCAAAGACCTATCTAATCTAATGGGATGTGACACACACACATGCTTTACTTCTCCAGTTTCTAGGAGTCCATTTCCAAAACCAGGTCCAAGGAGCTAAAGGGCAAAAGCTGTCTTCTGCCCCTGTTGTCCCCAGTCACATGATTTCCATCAGGAAGTGGAAGAAACAGAAATCTGTCCCATGGCAGAAGACACTACTTAGCCAAAAGGGTTCTCCCAGGTACTGGCAGTCCTACACTTTAATAGGGAAAAACCTTCAGGATTGGGGAAAGGGCCACCAGCTATCACTGATAATGTACACCAATTGATGCCTTAGAAGTCAAGGAGACTTCAAGAGGCAAAGCTTTGAAAAGCTAATTAGATAAACTACATAATGAAGATTGATTCAATTTATGGTAAACATTCCTAAGTGTTGACCTGTTAGTAAGTCTAGGGAGGACAAAACTTCTTTCTTTATATCTCTCTAAATTATGTTGGCAAATAAACTGTGGAAGTTGGTCTACAGCTATATCTTCCAGGATATTTAAGAGTAAGTGGATGACCATTAGCCATGCATGATATCCAAGACTGGAAAGTGGAGAAAGTTGGGTGTTGCTGTCTAGGTGACAGACAAAAAATACATAACAGTTAGAAATGACTGAGCTTTGCAAGCTTCGTGGTCTCCCAAAATGGAGTTACCGGTAGGTACTTTTAAAATGGCAGCTAGTCATGTCAAACAAATTCAGAATCATCATCGCTTGTGCTTTGACGAAGGAGATATAAACCTTAAGTGCAGAATGACAGGGATACTTGGGACTCAGACTAAGTTGTATGAATTCCACACAAACTGTTTGGCACTGCAATTACCTCTGTTCTTGTTATATTCCTGCTCCAACTTTCATTCCTTTACCACCTACCTGGTGTGATTCTGTCCCCCTCAGTCACCGGCCATGCATAACCCAATGTCCCAATTAATTTCATCTGCTCCAGCCTTTCTGCACTGCAGCCGCTGCTGAGACACAATTGTTACCTAATTGCGGTGGTATGTCCTTCAGTTACATAGGAAACACCCATGTCTCTCAGCCTTCCAAAAGGTTCAGGAAGATCAAATTGTGGCAAGGGAGAAGAGGTCCTCAGTAATACAGGAGTGACTGAGATGAGCTGGAATCTGTCTGATATATTGTATTTGCAGGTTAAGTAACAAGAGCTTTGTATTTATTTATTTATTTATTTGCGATATTTATATACTGCTCTGCATCTAAACAGATTCTGGAGTGGTGAACAATAAAAAATAAAAAGAATAAAAACACCACATTAAAACATATAAAGAATAAAACAACATATTAAACGTTTTTTTTAAAACAGAGTACAGTACAATAAAAACCATGCCTGGTTACTCAAGGAAGGCTTCTTGAAATAAAGATGTTTTCAGCTGGCGTCGAAAACAACATGACGTTGGTGCCTGCCTGACCTCCAGAGGCAGGGAGTTCCACAGAAAGGGAGCTCTGCTCTGGGTGAACTCCAATCAGGCCATAGATCCATGCAGAACCATGAGTAACATCCCATCTGATGACCTCATTGACCAGGCAGGTTGATAAGGGAGAAGGCGCTTTCTCAGGTATCCTGGTCCCAAACTGTTTAGGGCTTGATATACTAGCAGCAAAACCGTAAACCTGGCCCAGTAGCAAATAAGCAGCCAGAAGCCATAACATTCATTTTTTTGATAAGTTTAACGCAACTTTGAAAATTATCTGTAAGGTTGGCTTGTTGTGTAGTATAGCAGTGAAATACTTGAGGTTTCAAGATAACTATTGCCATTTTTAAATATTTCAGGTGGCTAATGGATTTGTACAAACTACTGGCTGGCCCAGTGTGGTTACTTGCATTGGCAACTGGTTTGGGAAAGGAAGGTAAATGGTCTATAATCTTTCTGTCTGGGGCAGGGGTGGGGAGCACTTGATCGGAGTGCCACATTACTAATTCCGAATGTCCTATTCTGCCTTGCCAGTAGCTAAAATGCACATTTGCTCACACAGGTATACTTACAGATTAGAAATGCTTTGTTTTTCTGTAGAATTTTGCTATTAAATATTCCTTGTTAGGAGAGTAATAAAGACAGGAAAATATTAAGTGTTTTGAAGTTCTGAAGAGAAAAATGATAGTGTGAAGTCTTAGTGGGCACATTTTTACACACAAGCATTACTGAATATTACAGATGCAACCTGGATACTAAAGCACTCAATGGAGAGTGTGGGAAATGTCCCGAGAAAGTACCAGGTCTGGCTCTACCACTAGGGAAAGCAAGGCGGCTGGCTCAGGCAACAGCTGCTGGGGGGTGGCAGGGCTGTCACTGCCCTTCATCATGACCATCCTCCAGAGCTGGCACCTCCGTAGTGCCAATGCTTGCATGTTCCTGGCCTTGGCTGTCTGTCCAGCAATCTCACCTAGTTGTCTTTTCCCAGTGTGTCATGGACAGTGCTATTGAGAAAAGCCCCTGATTGAGCAAACAGGCAGAGAGGCAGGCAGCCCAGGCCGTGTCCTCCAGTAGGCATTGCACTTATAGATGCATTGCTCTGCTTATGTGATGCACTCTGCACACAATATTTGCCTGAGCAAGTGCCAGAGCAGTGAACACATGGCAATGAGATGTTGGAGGACAGAGGTTTGTGTACTATGCAGCCTGCCCTGCATTCCCTAGCCTAGCCTGCTATCCTTGGCTGCAGTGGAGGACACTGTCCCCTCATCAGTGTTGAAGTACGAGTCAACTGTCCATCTGATTGGCTTCTGTACTTGGAGGGGGTTCTCTCGTCCTTCATCTCAGGCAGCAAAAATGCCTTGGTTTGATCCTGAGTAGTACTGAAGCAACACTAGGACCCAGCACTGCTAAATCTGCCTAGATATGCCTAGAATTGGAAATGTTATTGTCTTTTCTACTTAAGGGTATTGTTGATGAGAAGATTAACATAGACTGTTTTTTTTTCTTTTTTTTTGTTTGCTGTAGGAGAGGATTGATAATGGGATTATGGAACTCCCATACTTCTGTAGGGAATATTTTAGGATCCTTAATAGCTGGCTACTGGGTGTCTACCTGCTGGGGTCTGTCTTTTGTGGTTCCCGGCATTATAATAAGTTTAATGGGTATAGTCTGCTTCCTGTTTCTCGTTGAACGTAAGTGTCTGTGTTTAATTGAATTTATGCAAAGCTGGATATGTTCTCAGTTGGGATAAATGTGATTGACCAACACTATTTGTTCATAGCTACACACGAAAACCTCTCTGACCTCTATCTGTAAAACAGCCTGAGCATACTAAATTTTCAGAATGTGCATAAAAGGTGTAGAGTGATCATCCAGGCTAGGTGAATGTGCATGTGAATCTGCAACCTTCTCCCCCGCTTCAGGTTTGGTTGTAGGTCTAAACAACCAAATTGTAAACCACCTGGACAGGTGGATTACAAATATTTTCAAATAAACAAACAAAGCCATTGGGTGCATTTAAGTTGACATGATACAAATACTAAAATTTTGAATTGCATTCAGACAGAAGCATACCTATTTCATGGTAATAAGCATTTTTAGTTATTGTGTATCAGCAGCATTTTGGATAATAAATCATATATACTTCCATGAACTGTATTTTCACTTTCTTTATTTCAGATCCTAAGGATGTAAACTGTATAAGGACATCATCCAATGTAAGTAAAGACTGTAATTGCGTTTTCTCCACATTCTGTTTCACAATACGAGTTTACAACCAAGATGTTCAAGGGGAAAAAGGAGAAAAACAGATGTAAAGGCTGAAAAACATCTCCTTTTCCCTCTTCTTGTTTTTACTTGAATATCCAGCTTGAGAATGGGTTCTGTGCAACTCAGAAGGTTTGCACGCTACACTGCAAACACTGATATGCCTTTAATAAGGGTATTGTGAAGCCTCAGCTGTCTGCAATCCTACTTGAATCTCTGTTCAGGGACTTGCCTTTCTGACTGTAACCTGGATTTAGTTACTGAAGCCACAGAGCGACTACAAAACCCATGTGGGGTAAAACCAAGAAAGGTTTATTCTGGTAGCATTTTACAACAACCAATAGGGAAATGAGAGAAGCACAAAATAGAGAGACACTTTAGTACACAGTAAAGCTGCAAAATAACAAAACCTGATTCTTAATATCTCTCAGGCACACAACTCTGTTACCTGGGGGTCAGTTCTCTTCCAGGGTTAGATCCAGCACAGCCTTGCTGCCCGATGGAGATTACCACACCTACCCGAAGGTCCGAGATGGGTAGCCTCCCACAAGGCTTGCCTTTACCAGAGCCCTTATTCAGCTAATTTCACCAGGAGCTACCTGGGTTCGGATCCTGAGCCCCCCCCCCCCCCGAAGGCTTGGGCCTCTCCTTGGTGCGCCGCTATTGCTCCAACAGCCGGCAGACATGCGATGACCAAAGACAAAGACAAAGACCCACACATTGGGAAATATACCTTTCCCCCCCCTCCCCTCCTCTCTGTAGCTCTGCTGCCTTTTAGCCAATCATGATGCACTTCACCTGGCCAGGCAGGGGGAGGGGAACTCATGACTCTTGACTTACTGGGCCTGAACTACATTTGCATTTGAAAGCCGGGTCTCCGGCTTTCAGGACTTCCAGGCGCCATCGCCTCCTCCCAGCCTTTAGCCGGTTCACACATGAGGGTGTGTGTGTGTGTGTGTGTGCGCATGCATGTAGGAACCCCCAAAGGCTCTTTTCTTCACAAAAACATTATACAAAATTTAAAAAGCAGATTTTAAAATGACATATAGATAAAACAAGAAATGCAATGAGACCAATTAAAAAGTAACCACCCCACCATGCACTATGTAGAGTTAAAAGCCTCAATATAGAGGGCAGACTTAACCTGGCGCCAAAAAGACTAAAGTTGGCGCCAGGCGGGCCTCAGGAGGGAGCTTGTTCCAGAGTTGGGGGGCTACCACAGAGAAGGCCCTCCTCCTTGTCGCCGCCCAGAGGCGGCAACCGGAGGAAGGCCCCAGATGTTGATCATAGTGTCCAGGTAAATTGTGGTTGGGAGAGGCGTTCTGTCAAGTATTGTGGTCCCAAGCCGTGTAGGGCTTTAAAGGTTAAGACCAGCACCTTGAATTGGGCTTGGAAGCATACAGGCAGCCAGTGCAAGCGGGCCAAGACTGGTGTTATGTGTTCCGACCTTCTGGTCCCACTAATAAGTCTGGCTGCTGCATTCTGCAGCAGCTGCAGCTTCCGAACAGTCTTCAAGGGCAGCCCCATGTAAAGTGCATTGCAGTAGTCCAGCTTTGAGATTACCAGAGCATAGATTACTGAAATCAGACTGTCCCTGTCCAGATAGGGGCATAGCTGGGCCACCAGCCGAAGCTGGTAGAAGGCACTCCGAGCCACTGAGGCCACCTGAGCCTCAAGTGACAAAGATGGCTCAAGGAGAACCCCCCAAGCTACGAACCTGCTCCTTTAAAGGGAGTGTAACCCCATCCAGAACAGGCTGAACACCCTCCATCCGGTCAGAGGAACCACCCATTAACAGCATCTCAGTCTTGTCTGGATTGAGCTTCAGTTTGTTAGCCCTCATCCAGTCCATTGTTGCAGTCAGGCACCAGTTTAGCACATCCACAGCCTCACCTGCTGAAGATGAAAAGGAGAAATAGAGCTGTGTGTCATCAGCGTACTGATGGCAACGCACTCCAAAACTCAAGGATGACCCCATTCAGCGGTTTCATGTATATGTTGAAAAGCATGGGGGATAAGACTGACCCCTGAAGAACCCCATACTGGAGAGTCCACGGGGCCAAGCAATATTCCCCAAGTACCACCTTCTGGAGCCGGACATCCAAGTAGGAGCGGAACCACTGCAATGCAGTGCCCCCAACTCGGACAGCCTCCCCAGAAGGATACCATGGTTGATGGTATCGAAAGCCGCCGAAATATCCAGGAGTATCAACAAGGTCACACTCCCCCTGTCTCTCTCCCGACATAGGTCATCATACAGGGCGACCAAAGCTGTTTCCGTGCCAAAACCAGGCCTGAACCCCGACTGAAATGGATGCAGATAATCTGTCTCATCCAAGAGTGCCTGGAGCTGGTTGGCTACTACCCGCTCTAGGACCTTGCCCAGGAAATGAACATTTGCTACTGGCCTAAAGTTATTAAGATCTTCTGGGTCCAGAGAGGGTTTCTTCAGGAGTGGCCTCACCACCGCTTCTTGCAAGCGGCATGGGACCACACCCTCTCGCAAGGAGGCATTGATCACCTCCCTGGCCCAGCCGGCTGTTCCCTCCCTGCTAGTTCTCATAAGCGAAGAGGGGCAAGGATCCAGTGCGGAAGTAGTTGCATGAACCTGTCCAAGCACCTTGTCAACATCCTCAAGCTGTACCAACTGAAACTCATACAAGAAAAACTGGTCAGACTACTCTAGGAACCTCACCTGATTCAACTGCCATAACATTGGAGTCCAAGTCCCGGCGGATGCAAGAGATTTTTTCCTGGAAGTGCCTAGTAAACATTTCACAGCGGGCCTCAGAGGGGTCCAGAGCAGAATGTCCTTGGGGCCAGCATGTAATAGGCCCCGGACAAGCCTAAAAAGCTCCGCTGTGCGGCAAATAGAAGATTGGATAGAGGCAGTGAGGTGTTGTTTCTTTGCCCCCCTCACTGCCCCAAAGTATACCTGATTGTAGGCACAAACCAGTGCTCGATTGCATCCACTAGGAGGTTTTCCTCCATCTGCACTCCAGCTGTCTCCTGTTTTGTTTCATTGCTCTCAGCTCCGTGGGTATACCACGGAGCCATACAAGCTCTACTACAGAGAGGGTGCTCAGGAGCAATCGTGTCAACCGCCCTGGTCATCTCCCTATTCCAGAGATCGACCAGGGATTCGAGAGGACCACCAGCAATATCTGCCGGAAAATCCCCAAGGGCGCTCTGGAAACCATCCTGATCCATTAGCCTTCGGGGGCGGACCATCTTAATAGGTCCCCCACCCTTGCAGAGGAGAAAAGTTGCCGTCAGTCTAAATCTCAACAGGTAGTGATCTGACCATGACAAAGGGACCGATTCGAAGTCCTCCACCTTCAGATCACTATCCCCATGCCCGGCTGAAAAAACCAGATCTAGAGTGTGCCTTGCTGCATGTGTTGGGCCGAAGACATGTTGGGACAGTCCCATGGTCATCATGGAGTCCATGAAATCCTGAGCTGCCCCAGATAGGGTGCCCTCGGCATGAATGTTAACGTCCCCCAGGACCAGCAGCCTGGGGGACCTCAACATCGCCACCGTGACCACATCTGTCAGCTCGGATAGGGAGTCTGTTGGGCAGCAGGGTGGGCGGTACACCAACAGAATCCCCAATCTGTCCCGCTGGCCCAAGACAAGGTGCAAACACTCCAGACCAGTAGTCAGATGGACAGGGAGCCTGGAGAGAGAGAGAGAATTCCTATAGACCACAGCAACCCCCCCTCCCCAGCCCTCAAGTCTATCCTGATGCTGCACCAAGTACCCCGGTGGGCAAAGCTGGGAGAGACTAACTCCTCCCTGTTCTCCCACCCAGGTCTCGATAATGCATGCCAGATCGGCCGCCTCATCCACTATTAAATCGTGGATGAGGGAGATTTTATTTTGCACCAATCTGGCATTCAGAAGCAGCATCCGGAGACCCGAGGGCAGGCTGATAGGGCAACCACCAAACCTGCGGGTGCGAGGAGGGCCGGAACACGGCACAGCAATTAGCTGTCTGGGCCGCGTTCCCCTTACCTGGCTAGCCCTCCTCCCAACACCATATCTCCCCCTACCAATCACTACACCAATTGGAGCCCCCCCACATCCCCCCACAAGACTTCATAACTGCCCTCCAGGGCACATCCTCAGGGGAAGGGAAAAACAACCCCCCCAAAATAGGCAAATGTTAGGGAGGTGGCCCTTGCCCTTGTAGCTCCCCCCAAAGGAGCAAACCCCTTCGGCGACGTCGCCACCGGGGCATCACCACCCTGCTCTTCGGGCTGGCAGATGTAGTCTTGCCCTGGCAAGAGCAGCTGGCGCAAGTCCACCAATCAGTCCAAGGAGAGGCAACTCCCCCTGGCTGCTGCAGACTTCAATGGGAAGCAGGGCCCCAGTCCAGCAAGGAGCAACCAGGGAGGGGAACAAGCTGGCTGGAGATGGTAAGTTACCAGCTTACCTCCCTCCCTGGAGTGTGCCCCAAATGCTGGCTCGGCTTGCAGGTCTCCATTGCAGTTTAGGATAGAGGGTCCTTCCTCAGCACGAGGCATTAGGACACTGGGGCAAGATAACCCTGCACCACCAATGCTTTGTAGCAGGCGCTCTCCAGGCCATCTCGACTCTCAAAGCACTTGTCCTGAGGAAGGACCCATCCTTCCTAGTATCCAGGAGATGCCAACTGTGGCGTGTTTTAGGCAACTCTTAAAGACCCATCTCTTAATCAAAGCTGTTGTGCCTCCAGTAGGTCAGACAGAGACCAGCCGTGCCGGAGTGTGTTTGGGGTGGGGTCAGGCTAACTGCAGCCTGACCCAGCTGGGCAGCCTTACCAATCAGCACCTGCTCAAAAGGCAGGTCCCAAACACACTCAGATGCTGGAAGCAATTGTTTGTTACAGCTACCACCAGACGCTCTTGATATTCCTGACCTCGGACCTCTGTACCTTTGATCTTCGGAACGACCCTGACTACGCTTGTGCCTGACCCCTAACTGGTTTACGTTTGCTCGGTTTTGGACTAATATATCTTGGCTTGGACACTCGGACTGTTATAACGAGGACGGCTTATCTTGACACTGAGTGGATTTACGACAAAAGCCTTCCCTGAATGATTGTGCTGCCCTGTTAGTCTGCTTATTTTATTTATTTATTCATTTATTAAAATTTTAAATCGCCCATCTGGCTGGTCACAATATTAATTATTGTACTTTCAGCTTTGGTTTTGAAATATTTTAAACATTTTAACTGATGTGTTTTTGTATTTATTATGATATATTTTAATCTCAGTTTCCGTAAACCACTTAGATATACCTTTTGATATGATAAACAATATATAAATTGACATCCATCATCATAATAAATGTAAAAAGGCTTTAAGTCTAATCCTAAGAATATTTATTCAGAAGTACCATTGACTTTAGTGACTTGCTTCTAGGTAGGATTGGAATCTTGTTTTTCTTAACAGTTATAAAATATATATTTCAGAATTCACAGAGTTACATGAATGGGTCAAATAGATTCAGCATTCTGAAACCAAAATTAAGCTCCATGAAAAGCACATCTAAGGTAAAGAAAAAATATTTTCATAATTAATTTTTTCAAAACTTCAATATGAAAGCAAATTACTTACATGCTGCAGAAAAACATATGGTTGTGTGAAAAAGTATTTGCTTAATCATATTTTTTTCCAGCTGTCCCTATTTACATGATGTTCTCCTATCCGTCCCTGCTAAATCGCTGTCTCTCTTTTGTCCCTCTTTCTGCCTTTTGGGGGAGATTTGGGAGTTGCCTTTAAAAAAAACCTTTGTTAGTATATGCATATGCAGCCAAGCACAGAGCTTACTCTTGTTCATAGATGTATATGACTTGTATGAGGAATCCTTGGTTGTTAGATGCCTGGGGAAAAGATAGCCTCAGGTTGCTGTACTGTGGTATAGCATGATGGGAGTGATATGAATGGGTACTACAGAAGTGTTCCATCCTTTCTGTGCAAAGAGGGCAAGGATTGTCTCTGTTGTATGCCATTAATTCTCAAAGCCTTAAGACGGGGGTGGGCAACTTGTGGTTCTCCAGTTGTTTTAGCCTACAATTTCCATCAGCCCTAGCCAGCATAGCCAGTGGGGGGGATGATGGGAGTTGTAGGCCAAAACAGCTGGAGGGCCACAAGTTGCCCACCCTTGTCTTAAGAAGAGGATAACCAGGCAGTTTTTAAAAATTGTGAAGAAAGCATGCAAGTTTATATCTTTACCCAGAAGCAAAGCAAAGTCTGTGGGAAGGAATAGAAGGCCTTGGCCCCAGATGGCTGCCATAATTAAATGCGAAGGGAGGAATAGGATGGTCCAGTGTGTCCTGCCCCTGCTCATGTATTATAAACATTCTTGTCCAGGCTTCCTGTATAGAGCCTCCATAGTTTGTTCTCTGTGTGCAGAGGACTAAATCATTACCCTTGTTAAGACAGTTGTGTTAGCTTTATAGTCAATACCGTATTGCATATGCTACAGTGTGATAAATTTAGGAAAAAGATAGATATTGCTAAACATAGCACTTGTCAGCTTCCAAATTAAAGCAAGTAATTACATATTTACATACCCACCCAACAAATGATGTTGAATATAGAAATTTGTTCCAACAAGTTAGACTTGCTAAAACCAGTTTAACTACTTGAATGGTTGGACAGTAATTGCAGTGGCATCAGAATTTGAACCCTGGAGAGTGTTGATAAATTGTCTGTTACAATGTTGATAGTGGTCACCTGTGTTTTCCTCCACCCAGACAGTACAACCTACTTTCCAGTTAGTGTTGTTCCTTTCTTAAGAATACACACTTCTTGGAATGGGAATAATTCTATTAATGTCCTGAGGAAAGACCTTTCATAAAAAAAAGTCTCCTCTAGGATGGGTTAGATTTCTTGTTGGGACTCTTCTTCTCAGTACTAATAAAACGATGCTGTAAACACCTGATTGAATAAATGAATGAATGAATATGAAATTTTATCAAGCCACACGTCACATGCACATTTATTCTCTGTGCAGGTTACATGATTTCATAATTTTTTTGGCATAAGCAAATATAAATTCCTCAGTCATTGCTGTTTCAAAAAGATAAATAGCATATAGTTCCAGTTAATATTTTAAAAATTCAAAATTGCTTTCCTTTTAACAGTACATTAAATTATTTGAATTGCTTGGTTTATAAAGAAATTTTATGGCCTTCATTGAGTTTGATGGGCTTTTTTGTAGGATCCAGAGATGCACTGTCTGCTCCTTGACAATGAGAATTGCACAAAACCACTGAATCATAACCATGGATTATGCGAAGGACTTGAAAATGGAAAGTCTGCTATAAGTTTCATTGGAGCTTTGCGAATACCTGTAAGTGTGTCACCTTTATCAAATCTGAATTGTGACTTGGCCTGTACTCTTGTCTGTTGTAGATGAATGAAACAGTGATAATAGCTTCTACTGTGTCAGCTTCTTTAGTGACAGTAGCTGTAATTATCAAAATATAACACTAAGTACCCAAAAGAAGGTGTGTCCTTACAAGGGTTTGAGATTACCATCACTGGTTTTGTGCAACAATGGTCATCCTTCCCCCACCTCAGTGCTGATCCTGCTGGGTTAACAGTGATCAGGACTGGAATCAACTCATTTGACATCTGGGTTACGGGTATTTAACATGCCGGTTACCCACAACAGTACTACGACAAAGAATGGATAAAGCCAACTACCAGAGGCATCCTTAGTGCTAAGATGTAATAGTTCAGGGTGTTTCAGGGCATATTTCTTGGGACTATTAAGCAGCCTCCTTGCTGTCCTGGGAGAGGCCTTTTATGGCCCAGTGTATCCATCCTTGCCTCTCACATGCTTACTAGCAAATTGCAGGAATAATCCCATTGTGTAGCTCACCTGTGCCACACAATTGCTCAGAGGCACTCCAGAGACAGTTACTACTATGCCCAGTGCTGAAGTTCAATCCCAGTACTGGAATGAGAGAACAAGCTGTCCCTCTGCATCATTCTAGGTGTTTTATGCCTAATTTTATGAGTGGCTGTCTCCACATAGCAATTGGTAGGATCATGCCGTTAGATGTTGCGTAGGGATTATTATGCAATCTCTATGCATACTATGCAATCCCTTGCTTGTACTAAAATTACCGCAGTACAAGCAACCTACAAAGTATGCTTGGTGTTTGTTTCTTATTTTTGTTTTACTTTTCCCCCTCCAAATTAATTGTACTTTCTATTCTCTGTAGGGAGTTATAGAATTCTCTCTCTGCCTGTTATTTGCCAAACTGGTCAGCTACACTTTTCTTTTCTGGCTTCCATTGTACATCACAAATGTAGGTAAGGATCTGTAGTGGCTTTAAGAATTGTGTAAGGGCGGCCATATAAAAAATAAAGCTATACTACAATTCATGGTTAGCAAAAGAGAAAGTGCAATATTTGTGAATTTTGCTTGATACTATATTTTAAAAAAGATTTTCACAGTAATAATTTTAGTTCTGGGTAGTGATGGGTGAACTTCCCTGAGCATAATTTATAAAAGGATTTGGTTAATGGAACTATTTTCCTTGTTAATGTGAAAAACAACCTGGTTATATCTAGACCAAATTATGAGCTCTTTTCAGGTTGGGTCACACCCATGATGACATTATCAGGAACATAGTGTGTTCCAAATTGCTCCCCCCAAACCTCCTTATGTGGTGGTGGTTGCAGCAGCAGCAGCATGTAGATCCCTCCTTCCTTTGTTGGCAAATGTGGGTCATTGCTATGGCAGCGAGGACCCTGGGAAGTGTAATATCCCATGGTGTCTGAGTCTGATGTGTTTTGTTGATATAGCAGCACCCCATACATTTCAAGGATGAAAGGAGGGACTTGGCTGCTGCTACTACAGCCAGGTAAGGGGAGGAAGGGATTGGTGGGGCTGGGGAGTGAGTGAATAGGGGAGGAGTGGAAGGGAGTTATTCTCCAGTTCATAGTGACATCCAAGCCAGAGAGAAAATGTAGGGTTGCAGTGCTTGCCTTGGATTGGAGGTATGCATTGTGAGTTGCCAAGGTTAATGTTCCAAGCCAGAGAATTACAAACTTTGGTGACATCAGTTTCCAAAAACAATATGTTAAGAAAACTAATAGAATACAGAGTGATCCTATGGCCACTAGACAGCATCTAGACGGCTATAGGATTCTTTGGATTCCCAGATATGAGGTTGGAACACAGCTCCGACCTCAGAACTGGGAATCCGCACTCGGATCCTCCCCCCACAGCTGGCATGGAAAGAACCACGCTGGCTGTTTCTCCAAGGTCGTAGAGTGACCTCAGAGAAAGGTAAAGAGGGTGTTCCAGGGGGCAGGAAGGGGAGGTGACTGGGGCCACCAGGAAGTGACATATCCTGACAGTGCTCCAGCCTCCTTCCCTCCCTGTCCAAAGCACCACAGCTAGACGGCTGAAATTGGCTGTCTAGCTAAATTGAAGGGTGGGAGGAGCAAGGAGGCAAAGATTGCTTCCACGCTCCTTACGCCCTGCATAGGAGGAGGAGGAGGAGGAGGAGATGAGACTGTTATGTAGTATAGATGCTTGCTGAAATCTGAAGCTACCCACATAATGTTTAATTTAAGCTATGACTCAGCCCCACAAATGTGTAAAGTAGGATAGGGATGCACTTGCATTTTCCTCTTGTACTAGATACCAATTTCCCAGCCACAGCTAATACTTAAATAGTCTATAGGACCCTGTTAATACATCTCTATTTACAGGCAGATGCTATATAACATATACTAGGATCAACCTACCTCTTGGGTTACACAAACCTAACATTTCCAGTTAGGTTTGTGTGACTAAGTCATTATCACACTTAGAACAATAGAAAAATAAGCATTGCAGCTTGATGTCAGATATGGTCTCCACAGTTGACCATATGGTGTCTTCTATGTTCATTAGCAGAGACTGTTTCTCTGCTCCTGCAAGCTAGAGGTGGAGGAGGCATAACTTTGCTGACAAATTCCAGAGGGGTGGCGTTGTTACTCTTGTAGCAGAAACAGTCGGTTTTGTGGCACATTGCAGCATACATTTCTGTATACTAGAGCCTACTTACAAACTTTTTTGTCTGCACACTGTGTAGATATCTGCCAACTGAGGACAATATTTCATGCATCTTGTGAAGTGGGCTCTAGTCCATGACAACTTATGCCATATAATATAGTTGTTAACTTTTAAGGAGCCGCAAGGCTTAGTTGTTTTTGTAGAGTGTCACTATTGCACTCTACAGTATGCTGTTCCTGTCTTATCCCATCTCACCCCCTCTAAGCTAGTAAGTAGCAAGTAGGGACTGAACACACTTTCCCAGCACGTCATTTGCTCAGTCTTCAAAGCAGTTCCATGGGGCTATTCATTTTCAAAGCAAAATAGCAGGAGATCCTAATCATGAATCTCCCACTCCCATATTGGGCTTGGTCCTGAGTAGCTTGGAACAGATGTCTATTTTGTATGCATTTTAATATATAACCTTAAACCTTAGTGCTGACTACCAGGCTTATATATATGCTGCCTGTCTTCAATCATGGAACTCAGGGCAGCATATTTGGATTCCCAGGCAGTCTCCCCATCCAGGCACTGGCTTAGACACAGACTTGCTTAGCTTCAACAATGTTGTTTTATCCTGTGTCTTCAGACTATGTCCTGTAGTAACAGTAGATTTAAAGATGATTTCCTTAGTGTGATTATAAGAGACTCTGTATTGTAGGAAAGAGGTGCTGTAAACATCCTCACAATTTTGCTAAGCCGTTAAGAATTGTAAATGTTTAATGTGTTTAATGTAATAATATAATGTATTACAGTGCTACCTCATTTTGAGTTAATAGCCTAATGGCAAATTATGATTCACTTGTATTCTGGAAGAATTACACAGACGCTGTTTCCCAGGAAGAGGCACTCCACTTGTGTTTTAATGTGGCACTTGTGCCAGTAGAATGTATAATCCATTATTTGTGGCTAGATATTCAAACCTGGAGGAACAATATTAGGAAATGTATTAATTTAAACATCACAGAATAGGACTTAATACAGGGTCTTTTCTGTATTCATAAATCAGTTTCATGATGTTTGAGGCTCTATATCCCTCCATATTAATACTGGATATATGGTACAAGACAGTGTGGGCAAGAATTCAATATATTTCCAAAATATTACTTGCATCCAATAACTTAACTCTTCCTTATTTGGGGGAATGGGGCTGGGGGAAGGTAATTTTCACATCACCGCTCAAATAGTTGTTTTCTTGGGCCAGTTTCATGGCGTCTAGAAATACCTAAGCTATTTCTGGTGTATTTTATTTATTTATGTATGTATTTCATTTCTATACCAATCAATACAATAGCTGAAGCTCTCTGGGCAGTTCACAAATATATATTATTATTTTTCCTGACAGAGCACCTTGATGCCAAAAAAGCAGGTGATCTTTCTACATTATTTGATGTTGGAGGAATCTTTGGTGAGTTTGCAACTGTAGGTCTCTATTACATTAAAACCTGCACATGTGGAATCTACATATTTTTAAATTGACGTGATATTCTTAAAACAGTCTCAGAGGCTGGAATGAGAGAAACGCAGGGTGGGAGCTGATTATACAAGCCCAGCTGCTGATCTGAGGGAGCAAGAATATAAGGGAGATGATGCTTTAGTAGCAGGTGGACTCTTGGGGCAAACAACAGTTCCTGGAGATACTGAAGGAGTAGTAAGGATGAGTTTCAGTAACAGCTTGGATGTGGGCAGAAAAGAAAAGTAGAAGTCAAAGGGTTATATTCTTGGAGGTTGAGAGGAGACAAAAGAATTCAAGGAGTGATAGAGAAGCAGCAAGGAAAAAGCTATGGGTAGAATAAGCAAGAGCACCATCTTTGTCATGTTCAGTTTGAGACATTGACAGGAAATCTTGTGGGAAATAGTGACAAGCTGGTAGAAATTGCAATTGGACAGATCATGGGGAAACAGATTTGGGAGCAATTGGCATAAAAGTGGTAATAGAAGCCATCAGAATAGACAAGATTACTCAAAGAAAGAGAATAGAGTAGAAAGGTTAAGAATATAAGACAAGACCTACTGATTCAGGCCAGAGGTCCTAGCTAATCCAGCATCCTGCTTCCTACAGTGACCAACCAGATTCATAGATCATAGAGTTGGAAGGAGCCTACAAGGCTATCGCGCCCAACCCCCTGCTCAATGCAGGAAACTAGAGAAGGGGTCTCCCATCCAAGTAATAACCAGGCCTGACCCTGCTTAGCTTTCCACGCTCAGACAAGCTGAGCCAGCATGGGAGTTCACAGGCTGTTGTGGGGCAGGGAGACAGCAAAGACATCTGTTAATAATGTATATTTCTTCATCCCTTCTCTCATGGATTGAAGAACAATGGTAGGAGAAGATGGAAGTTTTGTGCATTATCAATCCCAGTCTGGCCAATTATAGTACAGAAATTAATAGGGATAGTACTAATGCTAGCTTTATGGCTGGTGTATATGTAGCACAGATTTTAAAAAAAATTAATTGATTTAAATCTAGGGAAATATGGCATCTAATGCAGTTGTGAATATGGTAAAGAATTCTATCTGATGTCCAGTTCCCCTCATCTTTTCTGCAGGTGGAATTTTGGCAGGTATAATATCAGACCGACTGAAAAAAAGGGCTACAACATGTGGCATGATGTTATTGATTGCTGCACCCACAGTAAGATCCACTATCATTACTGTAGTAATGAAATAAAATTGTTGATGACGCTATTTTCTGCCAACAGGTGCTGGTTTAATGATATGGCGGTGCATTTTTATGTTCTGATGTAACTGTTTTAACTTAAAAGTTCTCTAAAACATAAGATACACACAAACCACACACACACACCCTAAGATAATGAGAAATGAAAGTAGCATTAACTAATGTGAAAATGATTAAATTCTAGAGCTGGCCTTGCCCTCTACACACCAGAGAACTATGGTGGAGAACTCCTTCCTATCATCTATGCCTATAGATCCCAGAACGCAAAATAATGCTGATTTATGGATTGATTTCTAGCAAAGACAGCTAGATAATCTTGTTATTGGAAGTGTAAAGTTACATGATGATTGATTTGAACTAACTGTGTGATGTTTATGTCCACCTTAGCTGTATGTATTCTCTGCAATCAGTAAAATGGGCTCTGAAGCCACCATAGGTGAGTTATCAGTTTTCTTGCAATATTGTTTACCTTTAACATGGATTGATTTAAATACTGTGATGAGAATTTGAGGGTTGTTCTGAATTATCCCCTGGTAATCCCTATAAGCCTGATCACAGAGGGAGAAATAAGCCACTGTGGCTTATTTCCCCCACTGTGCATGCTGGGGAAATTTTCATAATTACCCTTGCCAATGTGGCTTGCCATGTCATGCGGACCTAGTGAGGGTGGCTTGTTGCTGTGGTTAACAAGCCATCCCAGAACCCTACAACAGTCCATGTGTGATTGTGCGAACCCGGTCAATGAGTGATCAGTGTGGGTTGCTCTGAGACAAGATCTCTTAAACCTGACAAAAAATTGTTGATAACCAGTAACATCCAGGTGGTGTGTCTCAGTGGGAGCTAATATGGCCCAAGAAGGTATAGGTGTTAGGAAGAGATTACTCATCTTTATCCCCTCTCCTCCACTACACCAAAGAAAGGAGGCAAGTTTCTTCCTCCTCCTTTCCCTGGAGTTGAGGTCATCAAGCTGTGTGTGAGGAAGCTGGCAGTTTTTGAAGGGGGTAGAAGTCAAAGGGTTATATTTTTGGAGGCTGAGTGGAGACAAAAGAATTCAGGGAGTGATAGAGAAGCAGCGAGGGAAAAGCTATGGGTAGAATAAGCAAGAGCACCATCTTTGTCATGTTCAGTTTGAGACATTGACAGGAAATCTTGTGGGAAATGGTGATAGGCAGGTAGAAATAGCAATTGTGAAAATTAGGGTAGGGGTGGATTTTTATTTTTTTTAATGTTTGGCAACCATGGGTGGCCCCTCCAAGGTGCCGCTAGAGCACTTTGACAGGACTGTCCACAGTCCATAGCTGTCCAAACGGGGATCGCGAAAGCTGGCTGTCAAGGCTTTCTCATTCTCAAGAGAGAGAGAAAAAGATTAAAGGGGGGGGGGGAAGCCCCAGTGAGCCCGAAACAACTCACAATCACAGTGGAGAGGACTGGAAGCCAGTGCCAGCTGCCCCTAAGTGCCACCCGGCAGGGATTGGCTCGGGTTCGCATGACACAACAACCTATCGTGGGTAGCAACGCATGATGGGTTGTCATGCCGTGCGAACCTAGTCTGTGTCTGTCTGATGGACTCTCTCCCTGTGCTGGGCTCCATCCCTATAAGAGATACATACAAGGAACACCAGGTTCAAGGCAAGCACTGGCAATCTTGAACTCAGTAACTAGCAGAGGTGACAGAAAGTGTAGGGAAGGAGGAGGGTGGGTGGGCGGGGGCAGATGCGACAGCAAGATGCGACATGCAGGCATGAGAATATGAGACAACTATGTCCACCCCCAATTTGCTCCTCCAGTTCTGCCACCTCTGCTGATTTGTCTTGAAGCCCTTTAAGTCCTTATTTGTAAGGCTGTAGTAAGCTAAATGTATTTTTATGTCAGCTCAGTTCATCCAACATGTCAGTTGAGGATAAGGATGCCAGCCCTCTCTGTTGTATAATTTCTTCCATGCCTTAGTCTCTAATATATGCCAGGAACCATCTATTAACATTCTATTACTGGATGAACCATTTTTTTACCTTATTAGGTATTTTGGAAAACATTCTTCCACTGTTTATAATCTCATCACTGTTTGTTTTTAATAAATGCACATTGAATAATAGGTCATATACAGTGTATTGTTGGAGTCAGCATAAATTCCGAAAATCTGATGGTTTTTCTCATCTAATTTCAAGTTATGCTGCTCATCTGTGGAGCTCTTGTAAATGGCCCTTATGCCTTGATCACAACAGCTGTCTCAGCTGACTTGGTGAGTGCTTTTGTTTTATATGTACTGCTTAGTTTCCGCAATATATTAGTCATTTTCCCTTTTATAAGAATAAGAACATGTGAAAGGGAGGTGCACAAACTTGCAGAAAAAGCTAGAATCCTTGTATGGGTGCAGCCTTCCTCTCTCCACCAGCCAAGATCTGTGGGAGTTGTCTGCCTTCAAGAAGAGGATCCTGGCACAATCCACAACTGGGTTTGTTAAGATGTCCCCAGTATCCCTATTATCCCAGTCTGATTTGGGAACAAAGAGGCTCAGGAAAAGCTGCTGCTTTCTCCTAAAGTTAATTTCTGTGTGTGGATTTAGGAAGGGTTCAGAGAAGATTAGCCTCTCCTAAATCTTCCGCTTTTATAAGTACCCCAATCCATGTAAGTACCCCAATCACATGCAGCAGCAGGAATCTCGAGATAACTGTGCATAAGAATCATGGCACCTGTGAAACAGGTTATTGGTGTGGGGTTAGTGGGACCACAAGGTAGAGGAATATCAGAAATGTCAAAGTTAAAAAAGTTGAAAGAAACTGTTGTAAATCTAGTTTAGTTCATATACCATAAGGCTGTTTCCCCCAACCTGGTGCACTCCAGATGTGCTGAATTCTAGGAGTTGGTCCCACACATCTGGAGTGCACCAGGCTGGGGAAGGCTACCTTAAGGTTCCTCTGTTAGACGGGGGGAACCATTTTATTACATTTCAGTTTCAGGAAACAAATATATTTTCAAAAGTTTTCACAAAATGTTCACCTGGAATTTTTTTCAAAAGTTCTGGTGCATGTAAGTTTTTAGAACCCATTTGGACTGTGGAAACTACAATGTACTGCTGATTCATTTCAATGAGAACATAGTGATATAGATACTGAATGTGTCTAGCTAAATCTAGTTGGGTGCTATTATTTCAACATCTTTTCAAGCAGGGGAAGAAAGGTGTACAGAATAAAGGAGAAAATATTGTTAATATTCCGATTCTCTGTATTAAATGATTAAGTACTGAATATTTTGTCATTAAAGGGTACCCATAAAAGTCTTAAGGGAAATGCAAGAGCACTCTCCACTGTTACAGCCATCATTGATGGAACAGGTTCTGTAGGTAAGTGATCATTCTCAATATATCTGCCTTAAAAGCAAAACTGAAAGGTTCAATAGAAGGCTTTACATTTTGCAAGTTTGCCTGGGCAGACATGGAAATATAGGCCAATTATCCTCATTTCTTTTTTAATGGGTAATAAGGGACAATGAGAAGATGAAAGCCCGCTACAAGCACCATAGTGGTACAGTCTGGTTGTGTGAAGATGGCCTCTGTGTGTATATATCTGCCGCTTCATAGTTCTCCTCATACATATTCAGCTTGGAGTCCTTGGAGAACCCTTCTAGTCACCATTCTTGTCGTTCCAACCCTCCCCTTGCCTAATGATGCCTATATGGCAGGGATAGGCAACATGATGCCTACAGACACCAATGCACCCTCCTGACACCTTTCTTGGCACCCACCAAATTGCTCTAGCCCTCCCACCTTTAAAAAAAAAAATAACACAATTGCTTACTGGCAGCTGGGAGTGCTGTGAAATAGGTTTCTGTTGGTGTTGAGAACTCTGGGTTCAAAGGAGGCTTTTAGTGTGTTGGGGATCGGACCCACCGTTGCCTTGTACTTGGTCTTTTGGGCAGATTTCTTGTCCTTTGCCATGGCTCCCATGGCAGCCATTTTGTGGCCATGTCCAGGACAGTTTCCCAAATTGCCAAATGTGCCCATCACCCAAAAAGGTTGCCTACCCATGCTCTACAAGATGCTTCACCATGGTGTGGGGAGGTGTTCTTTCAAATAGCAAGGGGAATATTCCTTGGTATGGTGGCCTAGTTTCCAGTCTCTGCAGTGGCCTTCTCCTGTTATCCACCCCTTACCCACTGCTCCATCACTGAGTGCTTCCTTTTTTTCTTTTCTTGGGGATTTTCTTTTGACCACAGATCCCTTCTACACTGATGCCCAGAGAACCATGCTGTGACTTCCCTGGGTCTTTTGGAGAGTCCTTGCTCCCATTCTTTATCCTGGAATGCCAGGTGGGGTGTCAGTGGTAAATTGGATTAGATGTGTGTGGCTCTCCAGGGGTGGCTCTCCAGGTGTTTTAGCCCACAACTTGCATCAGCCCTCACCTTTGGCTATGCTGGCTAGGGCTGATAGGAGTTGTAAACCAAAATACCTGGAGGGCCCAGTTGCCCACCGCTAGTAGACACTCACACTCCAGCACTAGAACTAAATCCACCTTCAAACACGGTATAAATGTACACCTGCCTTCACCTGCTGAACAGTAGGGGCTCTTAACAACTATGAGCAATAGTTGCTTTGGTCTAGAGATGTACTTCAGTTACTGAGCTATAGCTCTGTCAGCATCCAAGTTCTAACCACCCAAGTTCCACAAAGGATTATCATATCCTGCCTCCGAAGCAGGGAAGGAAGCAAAGGAAGGCAGTATGTGGCACTGGAAGATGGTGAGAATGGCTTGCCGTGTGTCAGAAGGGTACAGAGCTTCTTCTTTCAAGCGCTCAGGAGTTGAAGGGTTCACGTCTTGTTTATTTTATTTATTTTTATTTATTTATTATATTTATGCCCCGCCTTTTTTTCTGCAAGGAACCAAAGGCAGCTTACATAATCTTCCTCCTCCTCTCCAATTTATCCTCACAACAACCCTGTGAGGTTGGTTAGGCTGAGAGTCAGTGACTGGCCCAAAGTCACCCAGTGAGTTTCATGGTTTGGACCCAGATCCTCCAAACTCCCTTGGTGTGATTCCAAGCCAAGCTTGGACGAACCCCTGTGCCATCCCTACGACCTTCCTGAAAAGCCTGGGATATTGGCAGTTTGACATCTGTACTCTCCCTGCTCAGCATTTAAGCCCACACACCATGGACACATCAGTAGTCTGATGGGTGGGTTCCAAATTTGAAGAGGAGAGGCCTTTTCCTTCTATTATAGCATGTGCATGCGTGTGTGGTGGAAGGTGTTCTCTGTAGCTCTTGGTGCTGCTGATTGGAATCTTCCATCAGGTGACTAGCAGTATCCAGATGTGTGACTGCACATGGGTTACTCTTGAAGTGCTGCAGATATATACTTCCTGGCACTAATTCACCAGCACATTATCAGTGTCACAATCCGAAAGAGTAATATTTATGATTTCATGATGTAGTGGTGACATACAGTACATAGAATTCATCAAATATGTTACCTGCGCTGAATTTTCAGTAAAGTTTCAAGCATTGTGCAGCCCATTAGATGTATTGATTCTTGCATTGTATTCCTTTAATGTGTGTGCACTGTATTTCAGGTGCTGCTCTGGGGCCTTTGTTAGCAGGTCTCCTCTCTCCCTCTGGTTGGAACAATGTCTTTTATATGCTGATGATAGCAGATGCCTGTGCCTTATTAGTAAGTCAAAGTATACCATAGCATCATATTTCTATGCTCCATTGGCTCATTTGTTAAAATATGGACTTCAGTTTAATGAGTTGTCCGTGTTGGTTTGAAAGCATAAAGTTCCACAGTATGAGCAGTGTCTGCAGCCAAATTGAACATTCTGAAACACACCAGGGTAATTGCACTTTAGTTTCTGCACAATGCATGTTCATTGGAGGGATTTTTAACGTGTACTGCACAGAAAAAAACACACATCTATCTAAATAGGTTTCACTATTAGTTCTCATTTAAATGCTTTGTTTATTAGCTAGCAGTAATATGCAAAAACAGTTCAGTAAAAGAACCAAAAAAAATTTTTTCTGTTCCCCAAACGGCATCACAGATACTATTACTATGATGCTAAAATCTAGCACCTTCATGCTGTATAGATAGCAGCCTTCCCCTACCTGGTGCTCTCCAGATGTCTTGGACTACAACTCCCATCACCTTCAGCCTGCACAGGGCTGATATTTACATACATATCAACTGTTGTGAGATTATATATGGCAGTATATTCCAGTGATCCATATCGTGGAGATTCTGAGCTCTACATTTCAGACTACCTCCTAGTTTTATTCTTACTGGGTTTATTGAAATAGATGTGATAATCTTGAGAGTACTGATTTTCCCTCCTCTATGCAGAAGGAGATTGTCCTTACTTTTAAAATTCATGGAGAGAATGGGAGATCTGGTTTTTACTGTGAGGCTTAAACTGTTTTTGAGCCTTTCTTATGCTATTCATATAAATTTCTGATTGTTGCTAATACAAAAGAGAAAGTGGGAAAGAGGCACTTGTAATGTGAAGTAGTTGCCTGACCAGTGTAGGTTTTATATTCACATTCCAAGCTGAAAGAAAGCCTTTAAGGGCGCAATCCTATGGCCGCTAGACAAAGTCCAGATGGCGATAGGAGAGGTTGGAGGTTGGAAGACCGACCTCGGAGCCGGAGGTTTATGGGCATTCCAGGGGTCAGGGAGGGGAGGAGACAGGCTCCGCCATGATACATAGTATCCTGGTGGTGCCTCAGCCTCTATTCCTTGTGCTCCAGGGGAAAAGACTTAGATGGCTGAAATTGGCCGTCTTAAGTTTTTTGCAGAGTGGGAGGAGTGTGGAGGCAACCTTCGCCTCCATGGTGCTTCCGCCCTCCATTGGATGCCCATAATCCTCCAAGTTCAGAGGGTTCCGGGCAGCCACATTGGATTGCACTGCCCATCTCCTTTATAAAATCCATTGCAGAATATAATTATTTACTGGTATAAGTATGAAATCAGTATTTATGCTAGTACAAATCCAAATTCACTTATGCCAAAGATATCCAGAATGATTATCTTCAGGAGTGTTCAGATTTGGATTTCTCCATTTTGGAGGAGCCCTGGTTGAATTCGGTCATCTCCTGAGTCTGTCTGAATTGGCCCAGTCCGTTTTGGGATTCAACTGAATCCAAAGTACACCTCTAATATATATTGAATCTGAAATATGTTGACAATGGAGAATGATTCATATTTAGGGCCCCACTCTGAAAAACATCAGGTTAATATAGAACTACTGACTTTAATAGAAACTGTCCTGCAATAAGAAGAAGAGTAGAAAGACTGCCAATTTGCTTTCAGTATACGTTGTGCGCAATCTTTCTTACCCCAAAGGCCACAGGGCATAGGGTGGTGGATCAGGGGCTGCATGATGTTGGTGGTATCCCTCTCACTCCTCACACACACACACACACACAGGCTTGTTACCCACGATGGGTTGTTGTGTTGTGCGAACTCAGTCACTGCCTTCCCCCTCACCCCCATTCTCAAACAGAAACAAACACACACACACAGCCTCCGCACACGCACACTCTGACAGACACACCCATTCTCCCAGTTCCCCCTATGCCATCTCAGTGTGCAGGGATGGGGAGGTTTTTTAACTCTCCTGCCCCCATGTGCTGAGATTCCATTGTATATCCCCCCTCCCAATCTGATTGGAAGATGGTGTGCAGGGATAACTGTCCCTGCATGCTTGCCATCCCAATCACATTCCAGCTGTTTGTTGGATTGGCCAGAGCACAATTTCACAAGGCAGGAAGGCACACAGGGATAATTCTCTGTGATTGTGATGCTGCCAAGGCCATCACAATCACAGCTGTTTGGCAAGCTGATGAGGCTGTGATTTTCATGGGGAGAGCAGTGCGCGGAAAGGTTTATTTCCATGCACCTTCTCCCCATCACAATCCCAGCCTACCGAACAGGGCAATTCAGGAGCTTGGTCACCCACAGCAAGCTGAAGCCAACGCCGGCTACATGCGGTCTGCAGGTTGCTCACCTGTGGTCTACATCTTTAAGGAAGCCGTAGGGATTGAGTACAATTGTTCCCATGAAAGTAAGAGTCCTCATTCTGAATGAGTGAACACTTCTGCCCCTGTCTTGCCTCCATGCTCTGAAAAGTTGCAGAGAGGAAGGTGCTTTTCAGGGTGTGTAAAAACTTAGCTGTACATAACTCCTGTTTTCCTCAAGTACTGTCTTCATTATTGAGAATTATTGCAGTAGATGTAGACTGATTATTCAGGAACATATGCATACTGAATGAATTTAGTGCTGAGAATGAACTATTATCACAGGGATTAAACTAGTTGCTTGTGGAAATGGCAGTGGTACACTTTCAGATTGGTATAAGTGATAACCCAACCAGTTTCCCAACAGACATGAACTCCCTCTGCTGGACTCTTTAGTTTTCTGCAGCTTCAGTTTTTGTTCTGTGCAGGTACAGATTATGTTTACACTTGGTCTTAGATTTAATACTGTGTGTGGTTCATTGAATCATGTATTTGGTGGCTAGTGGATTAACATGCATTGGTATTAGAAATTAATCCACTAGCTATCAAAAATCCATTATATGTTCAGTGCTTGAAATGGACAATAATTTAAATTAGGGGATTACAGACCCTTTGTTTGCCACATTTTTCATGTAAAACCTTTAGGCCCAATGTGAGCCCTGGCCCCCTTATACTAGAAGATGGGAATCTGCCACTAATTCCTAAACTACACTTTACCCACATAGCCAGGTACCATCTTCCATTTCTTGTTGCAACTGCTTTGCATACCACATGCACTTTCGTTAAGGTTCCAGGACCATTCATTCATTCCCTCTGATCTGCCCTCTCTTCTTCCTAGTTTCTCATGTACTGTCAGGTGCTCAACAACCTCACTTTTTAAGACACTGTAATGATTTAAATGAAGAATTAATGTCAGTGGTCATTTTTGCTCTTACCTCTTGGCATGTAACTTCTTCTTTTTTTAATTTGTACAGTTCTTACTCCGCCTTATACGAAAGGAACTTCAATGTAGTCTGGACCAGACCCTGTAAGTTCTTGTTTAACTTCCTGTATGCTGAGAGAGTTTTTATATTTTTTTTAAATACTATTTTTATCCAACATGTCTTTCGATGCAACTATAATATGGCAACTCCCCCTCCCCTTTTCTGTTTGGATTTCTGCACTATTTAACAGCTTCTAAATAGTTTTGAAAATGCTATTAAATTATTTTTTAGAAAAGTAAATTTGATTTTCACTTAAACAAGATGAATCCAAATTTATTTTACCTTTGCTTCTTTCACTTTTATCCTTATTTACACAGTTACACATAACCTCCAATTTTTTGGCCTTTTAGGCTATGATCTATTTGTTGTCTTCTTCCCATTTCTAAACTTCAGTGTAGTATGCTTCTTTGGCAGCAGGAGTTGCTACAGCAAAAGGCTCCTTTAGCTAACAATAACAACAACAAAAAAGTAAAAGTAGCCATATTTGAAAATAAGAAAAAATCCAAAATCCATATTAGTGTAATACCTTTATTAGGTGAACCAAAAGATCCCCCCAAAATGTACAAGCTTTTTAAAGCTTGCACATTTTTGTGATCTTTTCGTTGGCTTAATAAACATATTACACTAATATGAATTCAGCGAACAGTCCCTGCCATGCACACCGATATAGCTTCCTTGGATCACTGCTTGGTGTTTATATACCACTAAGGTCAGAAGAGCTGTAACTTACAGACATGTGAAATTAAAGTGGAACTGGACCATGTCCACATCTGAGGCTGCAGCTAGTGCAAAGCATACCAGACTGATCCATGCTACAGGGAGTGCATTAAACCGGTACTACACTACACTGAGCTCCTGTTGCCTTTCAAGCACATTTCAAGATGCTGGTTATAACCAATTACACCCTTAAGCAGTTTTGGCCATAGATAAATTAGGATGTGTATAGCTACCAGGTTCAAAGAACAATGGGAATGACTTTCTGCTTAGTGTTGCTGTGACCCCAATCCAGTGGTGGTGGTGGTGGTGGTGGTGTGATAACAGTACGTTTTCCTGAAGCTCTTGTACACTACCTTTTCGTTAGCCAAGCTTTTGATGGCCAGGGATGGGTATAGAGATTTAGCCATGTTTGCTATAATTGAGATATATAATAAAATCAATTATAGCTAATTATATTTAATTAAAATAACGGTTTCCTGCCTTGAGCTATTCTGGGACATCAATCTTTAAACTAAAAAGCAAAAGGAAGATGAGGGGCTTGCTTCTTTGACGTTAGTGATTACTATCTCTTAATATGTATCAACTCTAGTTTCTTGCTTGCTGATATTTTTCATTCTTTTGTAGGTTTAAAGAACACTGAATTTGTTGCAAGGATTAAACTCTTTATGTGTGATTTTAAGACAATTATTTTAAACACTTTGACTGTGACCCAGAATGCCTAGTTAGGCCGTTGAGAAGGAGGCTGCTCTGCTAAAAATGAAGTAGGAGGATGGGGAAGAGAGGAATCCATCTTGCACATGTTTCTCTGGATCCTGGTCTTTGTGGAAATATTCTTCTGCATTTGAGTTAGATTTCCTGAAATGGTTTGCACAATTATGGGAAGGAGGCAAATGCATCTCTTTCTCTCCCCCCCCCCCCAACAACTTTATTTTGCACATATACCAATATCTCAGGAAGGTGAGTACTCTCAAAGAAAGGAGCTACTAGGTATTTTATAGCAGAACTGAACCAAAGAAAATGTGCCTTGATATTCATTTTGTCTTAAGTAAATGTTATGCTACATGATTGGTTTTATTTATTTATAATAGAATGCCAACAGATCTGAAGAGAAGGCACTAAGAAACCTAATTAACTTTGGATGTTTGCAAAGAAGAATTAGCAAAATATTGAGCAGTGTCCTTCATCTCATGTCTGATCTTGCTAGGAGAAAGACTGTCGTTGAATATGTGCTTCTTGCTATGATTTTTTTAAAGCAGGTTGTCCTCATTATCCAGCATTAACTACTAAGTTATCACACCATACAATCACAAAGTTAATATTCTGTTTGTAATAGGTTGTAACCTGCAATGCCATGCACATATGGTAGTTATGCTGCAATTGTCCAACCCCCTACTTCTGGAGCTAGTCCCATTGATTTCCATGAGTAAGCAACTGGAAAACAGCATCCTTAACCGTTATTGTCTATTTAATAAGGGAGTAACAGCTGCTAGCCCACTGAATTTCTGGTCCTGATCAGGTGATGCTGATTGAAAAGAAAGCTCAACAGTTAATGCAGTTATGGCATATATTTATTTTTATGGCTATTTTTAATTAATTTGAGGGCATAATAAACTTTGGCCACCACTAAAGTTGCCAGTTGAATTGTTGGTGTCCAGCAAATGATTCATCTGGAGCATAAAGATTAGCCCCCTAATCAACCACTCCAGAGTGCTCTCGCTAACTGTGCTAGCCAGGGCTTTCTCTTCCATTTTGTTGAGGTAGAACTGCTTTCCCAACATTATTAAAGTAAATGGCAAAGCTCCTGCTTTTGTGGTGCTTTGTGTTCATCAGAACCCCTCATAATTTTGTATTGTGGCCGTTTTCTCTGAAGCCTTAGTATAGATTTCACGCAGTTACTGATGTTGATCCCTGGTCCTGAATGCAGCTAAGTAGAGTGCCCTTATCACAAAGTGTGTCTGGTCAGGGAAACAATGTTCTTGCTCAAGACCTTAGTCATTCAATAGCTGAACTTAGATATACCTACTACTGAGTATTTTCATAGATGACAATTGGAATATTCATAGTTGTGCTGGAATATTTTCCACAGGGTAGGAGCCACAAAAGCAAGTCTTAATAGTTTGTCATTGTACACTTTCTTCCTAGTCATGGTCTAAAATTCCATTTCAATGCATAGCTTGCTCCTGGTCTGCAAATATGTATCACAGAACTTTTTTTTTTTTTTTAAAAGAGAGTGACACCATATTATGAGAGAAGGTTTTAGCAGTTTTCAATATGTGTGCCATTGATGTGTATTTATTAAAGTTAAGTAACTTACATTTTTCCTGGCAATTGCTTTCTTATTTAAAATAATATACACAGTACTTGTACCACAAAGCAGAGCCTTACATGCGAACACAACTTCCATTACCAGTTAGGGCAGCTACAATTAGCACATGTTCCTACAACCTTACATTTGATATCCTCATTTCCCTTCTACTTATGGCTAATTTTTGGTTTGGAATAGGTGCTGCTGTGGTGGTGGGCGGGGGGGGGGATTTCTTCTTGACATTAAAAGGTCACTGTTCAGTGTTGGTTCTCATGCTGTGAATCCTCATTGCCTTTATATACCAGACAAAATTTGTGCATCCATTTGCTTAGGACCAAACTAGATGTTATACCAGAGATAAACAGTCACCTAATTTATTTATTTTTCTTTTACCAAAAAGCAGCCATGTGAGGCTGCCAGTTTGAGTGGAGGAGTGATATGGAGAGGGACTGTTCAGTTCTTTCCCTGCCCATTGTTTGACTACTTAAAATGTCTCTTCCCAAGCAGCTATTTTAATAGTATTATTTATTTATTTATTTATCATTTATTTGTTACAATTATTTATATATGCCGACTTTCAGGATACAAATCCTACCAAGGAGGCTTACAAGTAACATAAAAATAATAAAATCACAGTAAACTATATTAACCATTATTTTTTTTAATCACCAGGATCCTTCTCCCAGGGTCATTGGTGGAAGATGACCCTGGGGCCAGGGAAGTCCTGATGGAACAGGAGCAGGTGTCTGGTGTTAGCCTCATCTACTTCCATCTCTCCTCAAATGCTTCTCACAAGGCAGTTGATAGTACACGGGCTTGTGGGAGGTGGGGAGAGGAGAGTCCAGCTGGACTGGAGCAGGCCCTGAAGTCTTCTTCACCTGCCTCTTTCCCTTTCTTTCCTGGAATTTCTATGGGAAATTTCTCCTTATAGGAGGAATGAAACAGGGACCCTATATATTTTGCCCAGTGGATGGGAAAGCAGCTGGTGGCAGAGTGATTTTGAGTGGGAAAATGGCATAAAGGAAAAGGATTTAAAAAGCAGCCCTTCTTCCTCCCCCCGCAACACTGCTCATACACTGTCAATCACTGCTTCTGAAGCCACTTTTCAGTTTCAACAAATCCATCGCCTCATACTCTATAGCAGGGCTCTCCAACCTTGGGTCCCCAGATGTTGCTGGCCTGTAGCACCCAGCATACCCAGCCAGCATGACTAATGGCAAGGGATTCTGGGAGCTGTAGTCCAGCAACATCTGGGGACCCAAGGTTGGAGAACCCTGCTCTATAGTAATATGTCTAAGGAACAATCTGATTCCTATATTTTGATCCCTCCCCCCGACACACACACACATACACACACACACATGGTCAGTACTCCTTGCGATGTTTTTATTGCATTTGTCCTTTTTATATGAATCTAAAAGGATTCTGAATGGTCCTTTTCTAATTCATAAGTAGCTATAATGGGACAATACTAGTTTTACATTCTAACACTAAAAATGTGCTCAGTTTTGATCTGGTGTGTGAAGAACTTTGCATTTGGCTTCAACTGCAGAGTCAAGGTAGCTGAAATATAAAATGTCTGTAAGCCAAGTAGCTCACCACATTTCTACATAACTTAACAGCTAATACATTGGTTAGCTCTCCCATGAGGAATATCTCTCTCTAATAAGGCTGTTTGAAATAATTTGTGTAATGTTAACAATTACATCATCTGTAACCTTTTTTCATGAGTGAATGGTTATATAAATCCAGCAGTGGAATGATCTATATAGCTATATCTAAATCTTGTTCCTCAGACACCAGTGGAGAACTACTATTCTGCAGCAGGGCTATTTCCTTTGTAGGTAAACATGCACAAAAAGGCAACATAGTTGAAAGTCCAATGGTATGACTCAAATTATGCTTTGAGAACTGGTTGTCCGCTCCATCCTTCACTTTTCACATACGGATATCAAGGTAAACTAGATATGGCTGGTTTGCCCCAATCACATAGAAAGAAAGGGGTGGGATCCAGTTTAACCACAAAAAAGATACAATGGGCTGGATCCAACTCATGGCTGGTTTATCATTAGTGTTACATCCAAAAAAGGCCATTGTGTGTGTTTTCAACACTGGCAAGACATGGGAGATAAAAGAATATCACTCGTGTTGGAGGGGATCCCCCTTTAAGATGGAGAGGAGATTAGGGCTTTAAAAAGCCATTTATAAATCAAGAGTCCCTGGTTAAAAGTAATTCCTTTTAAAAATTCTATCTCCTCTCCCTTTTCTGATATTTACAAGCATTTTACTGCATCTTAAACAGTTCTGTCTTTTCTTTGTCTTGGGTGGTGTTAAACTATAGTTTTAAGGTAATTTGTAATAGACTCCCAAATCAACTCAAGGCTTTAATTGTGATGGTTTAATGAAGGGGTGCCCAATGTGGCGCCCATGGGCACCCACAAAACTTTTATACTTATTTTTCATTCTTTTTTTTAAATATATGTACATGGATTTGTATATATCCATAGCAATGAATACATATGAAATGCATACAACTTTCTAGCAATTATGCATAGGCTTCAACAAAAGCAGGCTAAATATCCAAATAAGTCCATTTAAAGGTGGCGTCTCTATGCCACCCGTTCAAATACTGAAAGCATTGTAAGGTCCTCAATCCATTGCATTATAGGAGGTGAGTGTTTATCTTTGCAATGTTGTAATATCAGTCTTTCAGCTGTCAAAGACTAAACGCTGACCATTTGTTAATTTCCATGAAGCAGGTAAATAATTTAAAAGAGCGTATACATCAGTGAATATTAAAGACTGTTCCAGTACAAAATTTATCGGTGTAATAACCTCCTCCCAAAAAGAAGCAAGTACTGGACATTGCCAAAATATATGTTTAAAGAAGCATTAACTGCATTGCACTGCAAGCAATTAGCTGAATTAGACAATCCCTTATTAAAGAGACATTAAAGAGACATTGCGGTGTCCAATAGACACGAAAAAAACATTTTTGCTGAATAAGATGCAGCCTAAGATCCATAGACGCAATAGGTAGACGCCAAAGCAGTGATCCACTGATTAGGCATTTTGTGGTGCTGCCCACAGTAGTTTCTCAAATTCCCAAATGTGCCTGCAGGTCCAAAATGGTTGGGGACCCCTGGTTTAATCTAATAAAGTGACACACCATCCCAGAATCATGCAGTATTTATTTCCATGGTGTCTCTAGCACTGTCTGCCACATAATCCAAATGCCATTCTTCATAGGGTATGCTTTGGTTGATAAATTCCAGCTGTGAACTCTTAAGGTAGAGATTTTTTTCACTGAAAGACTATGATTATGTGTCTCTCTGATGATATCAAGACAAATTTCTATTTCTTTTAAGGCAGCGGTGCAGTGGTAAATCAGCTAGCAGGCTCATTTCTGAATGTCATGTTGGAATCCTCATCTGTTCTTCAGTTGGTTAGGGAAGTAGCTTCAAAGAAATGAGGAGGGGAAGCACTGTTTTATGCAGGGTTTGTTTTTTTAGCTTTTTAAACATATTGAAGTAGATGTTTGTACATTTTTATTTATAACCTTCCATCTCAGTGAACAGTGCAGGGGGTTGCAAACAGCACAGTTGGGCAAGTTAGGAGAAGGTTTTTCTACCAATAATAGACAATCTACCTTTTCAAGAAAGTAACAGGTGGGAGAAAAGCCCCCCATCTGTTGGGGGTGGGGAGCCCAAACTGCCCTGGGAAAGGATTGAGAATATCAGGTGTAAGCCTGAACACATGGGAATTTCTGGCTTTTCCCCCTATGGGAAAGAACAGGCCATTTTTTCAGAGCTTCCTTTCATCTCAGTGAAAATCAGGTTAGCGTGTATGCGAAGTGGTCTGCACATGGGTAAGACCTATCTCAGATTAGGCAAAAGAACTTAACTCCAGTTTCCAATTGAGCAAGTTTATTTAAGAAATGAGCAAACAGTATTTCAGAAATGATCAGTTACTTTTAAAAATGAAACAAAACATAGAATTAGCTAAACTGATGGTTCTGTATCAGGAACATAAATCCCAAGAATAACTCACCAAAGCAGCTTGCAGGTCGGAGAAGGAAGAAGCTCAGCAGGGACTCCATGACAGGGGAGAGGCCAGTCTTGACTCTTGGCCAGCAGTGTGAAAGACAAAGGAAGATTTTCCAGTCACAGGTATTTCTGTGGGGGTGGAAATTCAAACTGACCAATCCATAGCCGGATCATCCCTCCCTCCAGGTGGAGGTAACTAATGACCAAATGCCTGGGGAAATAAGTATTTTTCTGCCTGGCGCTGAAAAGATGACAATGAGCTGCTTTGGGGAAAGTGTTCCATAAATTTGGGGCTATCATAAAAAAGGCCCATTCCAAGCTGCTACCCTACCCCCAAGCTTTTAGAGGGAGCACATAGAGAAGGACCCCTGAACCCAACCTTGGGGACCAGGTAGGTTCATATGGGGAGAGGAGGTCCATGAGGTATTGGGGTCCTAAGCCATGGAGTGCTTTATAGGTTGAAAACAGCACTTTTTGAACTTGGCCCCAAAACAAATCGGCAGCCAGTGCAGGTGGGCCAGGACGAGACTTATGATATGTTCACATCACCTACTCTCCGTTCACCAACTTGGCCGCTGAATTCTACAAGCTGCAGTTTCCAAACTGTCTTGAAGGCAGCCCGATGTACAACGCATTGCAGTAATGTAACCTAGAGGTTACCAGAACATGATGCCAGAATATCTCCATACAGATAGGGTCACAGCTGGGCTATCAGCCAAAGTTGGTAGAATGCACTCCACATCATGGAGGCCACCTGAATCTCCAATGACAATGATGGATCCAGGAGTACCCCCAATCTGCTCACCTACTCCTTCAGGGGGAGTGTGACTCCACCCAGAGCTGGTTAGGAACATAGGGTGCTGCCTTACAATGTGTGAGACCATTGGTCTATCTCGGCCAGTATTGTCGACACTGACTAGCAGTGGCTCTTTAGGGTTTCAGGCAGGATTCTTTCCTAGCCCTACCTGGAGATTTTGGGGATTGAAGCTAGGACCTTCTGCATGCAAAGTAGGTGCTCTACCACTGAACTATAGTCCTTCCCTTGTCTGTATAGTCCTTCCCTGGTTGCACTTCCCCCTTCTGTACAGAGGAACTACCCACCAGCAGAGCTTCAGTCTTGTCTGGATTGTCAGTTTTGTTATGGGCTGGGACAGGTCCCATGGAAGCAATTCAAAGCCAAGGGCTGCATTTGCATGTAATATTAAGCCATAGTTTATGATAACCATGGTTTGTTGCTTTAGCCATGAAGTGTTTTGCAGATGAGCAAAAAAACTGGCTTGTTTTCCCTATTTCTGGTTTGTTTCTCACTAATTTTGCCAGCCTTCAGAGCGGTTTTGTTTTCAGGCTGCTTTTGCTGGGCACCTCTGTTCCAGGGCAGACAGCAATGCAAACAAGCCAGGAATAAGCCACAATTCTGGGTTCAGACATCACAACAAGCCATGGTTTAAACAAGCCAGGCTTCATAAGCCAACAACAAACCATAACTTCTATTTCTGGTTTGTAGCTGATTAAACCATGGTTTGTGGGGATGGGTTTGCACACAGCGACAAGCCAGATTTCAACAAACCACACTGTGACTTAGTGTTATGTGTGAACCAGGCCACTGACTCATCTTTCCTTTTTCTGACTTTCCATTATGTAGGATGGGAGCTCAGTTGCTAACCTAACACAAGTTTCCTTGAAAAGTACTTTCCCTAGCTTAATAGTGTATGTCAATGAAGTTTAAATATTGGACAGCTATTTATTTTATTATCAAAGTCAAAGCTTCCTCTTTTAAGCTTTAAAAAAGAATGAAATGTACTGTCATGATGGTTGGCAACCATGTAGAAAGAAATAACACTGATTCTGAAATGTTACTTTACATTTTGATATGAAATTGCTTCATTTTCCTGCAGCACAGAAGAAAATGCACAATTCTCTCTAAAAATAACTGTGTGCTTAACTGTCTCCTATTTTGAGACTGGAAATTATTGCCATCAGTTCTAGGTTTTCTGCCAAACAGGGTCAATCAACCTTTGGTTAATGGAGGAACTCTAGTTTCTCCATTTCTTGGCTGTCATTTGTGAATGATCCAGCAGCCCTCTTTACATGGTTCGCTTAGGATTTTGCCAGCCAGGAGCCTGTAGAAAGTTCCAATTGTCTGTTAAGTCTTCCACTGCTTTCATAAAATAAGTCCAGACAATCTTTATAGCTGGGATTTCCCAGAAACACAAGACTAGTGTGCCAAAATCCTGACTGTGTTCCCAGAGCTAGTCAGGATGTCTTTTCTTTCTCTTCAAATATGTCTGATCTATGTTGCACAAAGAGCACTCCAGGGTGATAGCCAAATAATCCTTATTCAATTTAACTACAAGGAACATGGCAGCATATTGTCATGGGGTGATCCAGAACACAGCAGTACCCGGCTAGGGCTGCCAGCCAGCCAGTATTTTACTGGTCTGGTCCAACCAGTAAAAATATGTTCTATCAGGCAACCAGTATCAAGGGCCTGAAAAGCCTGTCAGCTCTAGACTCTGCCAACTCTAGACTCTGCTTCCTCCTCACTACCTTCCAGATTGTTTCTTGATTCCACCACAGCCCTGTCAAATTTATCTAGTCTCTGCCTGACTCGTCAGATTCTACCTATTCCTGCCCAAGGACCCATTATTTTTTAAATCAAAAAGTGACTCCCCTATGCCACATTCAATTTTATATAACATTAATAATGACAGCAAATCATATAGCATGGATGTGTGGAGGTGGGACAGATGGGTGGAAGGTAGGCCCCTCCACATGCTGAGCCAGATTGGTGGACAAACAATAAGCAGTTATTATCATCATCATTGTTATCTTTGTTATTACAGCATTTTTACCCCACTCTTGAGTCAAAAAAGGCTCCCAGAGCGACCTACAAAGATTAACAATAAGACAGTCCCTGCATTCTATGCCTTGCCCTGATGCCATGGTTTCAGAGGAAGAGTCTGCTGCTTCAGAGGTAGAAGAATCTGATTTAGGGCCTAGTCAAGGTTTGGATTGTTGTCAGGGTGCTCTGAATTATTCTCTGCCTGGTTTCACTCTAGATTGTGGTCATGGGGAGGCAGTTACTCTTTCCCAATTACAGCCAGAGCTAGCCTGGGAAAAAGTGCCCGTGTTGCCCCAGCCTGAGGAACATTCTTTGATAAGAGGCCAGGAGGCAGACTCAGCTGAGGAAGGGGCATGCTCAAGGCTGTCTCCCAGGCAATGCCGGTGGCTGAAAAGACAAGAGGAAGAACAACCAGTCAGGTGGAGTTCTCAACTCCAGGCTAAGTTTTCCCATAGGGCTGGATTGACAAGTGAAGAACTCTAGTCACCCCGCCCCCACATAAAAGCTGGCACACACACAGGCAAAAGAGATTTGTGGGTACAATGTTGCTGATCCCGGTCACCCCTTTGCTTGGACTATGTTTGAACCCAGAACTATTGCTTGCCTTGAATCCAGTGCCTTGGGACCCATCTTGGAGTATGCCACTGGACTTTAAGATGCTGTTTCTGGTTCTTGTTTGGATTATCTGAGATTATTTGAACTTGGGTTCATGAAGGACTCTGATCCGTGGACTCTGGTAAGGTGCCTGTGTTTGTGTCCTGCTGTAATAAAGGAGTTTGCTGTTTCTTTAACATGTGTTTGGTTGCTGATGTTGCAAGGGAGCCAGGCCTGACACTGCCCTCAGTCTCATAATCTAAAAGACATAACACAAAAGGAAAAGGGATTGGGAGGAAGGGGGGGGGATGCAAAACTCATCCATAAGCTCTTTGTTTCAAAGTTCTTATGGGTGTTCTTCCTGGCAGGTATGGGTGAAGCAGGCAGGCTCCCTGCAGCTGCTCCCTCTCTGGCTGATGTATGGGGCCAGGTTGGTCTCCCCCTTGCCATGATGTTTATCCTGGGAGGCAGGGGGGATATAATTGGAAATGATGGCCCAATGAAACTCTTCAGTGAAAGACAGGGATGTTGAACAGTCCTTGGTCTCGAGTCACGAGTCGAGTCACGAGTCTTTGGACCCAAGTCTCAAGTCCGAGTCCGAGTCCTTGGTCCAAAATGGTGAGTCACGAGTCACTCCCAAAGCTGACTCCATGAGTTCCTATTAAAATCAATGGGCTTTCCCCCCAACAAAATAAGGCTACTTCAGATGTGTGGCTTAAATAAATTCTAGGCACAAGTGTGCCTTTTTATTTCAAAACTCTGCAACTGATTTTGACAAGAACAGACCAGGCAGACAAACCCAAAATTAAAATAACCAGGCAGGCAGAGGAGGCAGGGAACACCAAAGCAGACAGGCAGAGGCCTTTGTCTTGGACAATTCAAACTGTGGAACTGGTTAAGAAGAGACCAGGCAGGCAGAGGAGGCTGGGAACCCCAAACAGGCAGGCAGAGGCAGCCAAACCCAAAATGTCTGAAAGGTTGCATTTTAGGAAAATGATTTTAAAAAATAAACTTGCTGTACTTCCTAAAACCTATCCATGTTGCATTTGAGGAACACGATTTTGGAACACGAGTCCTTGGTCTCAAGTCCCGAGTCGAGTCTCGAGTCCCATTAAAAATATTGGGACTCAAGTCTGACTCGAGTCAGAGGGGGGACTCAGTCCGACTCACGAGTCAAGTCCTGGAGTCCGAGTCCCCACCCCTGGATACAGACATGTGCCCATGTTTTGTCAGAATGCTGTATCCAGACGATCTGTTCAAAATCAATACTTTAGGCTGGATTTAGGATTTCTGTTAGAGCCACCTGAGGGATAGTCCCTGGAAAAGTTGTACTGATGATGCATTCTGATACAACACTTTCACGTGCATGCATGAATTGGAATCAGTCCAAAAGCCATCGCACTTCTCTCCACTCCTTCTGGCACAGCCCAGGGATGTTGAAGAGTCCTTGGTCTCGAGTCCCGAGTCGAGTCTCGAGTCCCATTAAAAATATTGGGACTCGAGTCCGAGTCGAGTCAGAGGGGGGACTCAGTCCGACTCACGAGTCGAGTCCTCGAGTCCGAGTCCCCATCCCTGGTGAAAGATGACTGTCAAGCTTATTACAGGAATCCAAACAAAATGGTAACACTACCAGCGAAGATGGAAGGCAGCAGCTGGCTGCCCTGCCGCAGTTGTGATTGCCACCAGATGGTGTTATTGGTCAGACCGGGGATTATGTTTAAGAAATTCTCTTAAGAAAGAAGGAACGAAAACAGATTCGATCAGAGGTCTTTTTCAAGTTGGAATGTTTTACATTAAGTAAAGACTGGACACTACCATTGTCATCTTAGCCCCCCTGAGCATTGCTGCATTCTAAAATGATGAGGCTTAGATTTAACTGTAGTTAAATATTCATCTATCCTTTCTTAAATGGAAGGAGCAAGCAAAACGTGTATGTGAGTGGTCTTTATATGGTCTGAGACAAAACTGACTCTAGTTTGCGGAAGTTTAAGCTTTTGGGACCAAAGAAAATTAAGGCAAACAAACCAAAGGAATTTAATAAGGAAAAGCTGATGTAGCAGTGGGCATTACATGGTCTGTAGGGGAGATTGGCAAAAGAAATACAGGAGAAAGAAATGAAATAGGAAAATGAAATTGGGGTGGGGAAGCTAAATGAGAGACAAAGACACCATTCAGGCGGGGGGAAACGGGTTTGAATTGTATATAATTTGTTGTGTGCTTTAGCCAGAGGGTGGGTCTGTGCTATGACACATAGGAGCTTCCTGGAGTCATATGCTCAAAGGATGCCAGGTCCTTCATCTTTCTGAAGTAGGCAGGTATGTTTGCATTTCAGGTCCTTTTAGTGTTTGGCTTCTTCCCGAAGCCCATGGCTCCCATATAGACTTGAATAACACAGTGAGCTTAACATTTCATATTCTCTGCCAAAGACTCCAGTTGACTTGAAACACTCCTAAGGCATGGTGTTTTAAGAAGAAAAATGCAATAAATCATAATGTAGAAGAGAAGCGTGCAACAGCACTTTAATGAATTTCACAGCTGACATGGGGCTGTTCAGCGGAAAAAAGAAAAGAATATAGAAAATCTCAGAGAAAGCCAAATGCTCCTGGAGAAAATAATAAGATCAGGGTCAGTCAGCAACGCAAAGAGAAACTTCTATTTCTGGAAGAAGAAAAATTCAGTGCATTGAAGCTGTTTGTACGTTGTTGTTTTTGTTGTTGTTGTTGTTGTTTAAGAGATGGGTGAGTTGTCCCCCAGCCTGAATAGGATTGGCTCAGAAATAAATCAAGCTATTTGCCAAAAAGTAAAATCTGACTTCAAAATTTTTTAAAAAGTGTCCCATCCAACCTTGATCCCCAAACTCCAGTTCAGTGAACTCATTAGGGCAACCTTCCCCAACCGGACATCCTCCAGGTATGTTGTATTACAACTCCCATCATCCCCAGTCAACAAGGTTGGCCATGCTGGCTGGAGATTATGGGAGTTGTACTCCAGCACAACAGGAGGGTGTCAGGTTGGGGAAGGCTGGTGGGGATAAATCAGGAATTTGTCTCTGGCTCAGATCTTAGTCTGAGCCGGAGAAGAATTTCAGTGCTTATAAAGCTTGCATCTTCTTTGAAATAAGAATTGTGAGTCCCGCAAGCTCATATCTGAGCCCAAGCTCAGCAAACTTCACCGGCATCATTAGTGTGTTTTTAAAAATCAGATACAGGCCTGGTGGTCACATTTTGGAACTTTGGCCTTCTTTTCTTGCTCTTCTCTTCCAACTCCTCTCCCCTCCCTCATCCCCACAGCTATTGTAATATCTATGTGTTTCGAAAATAAAATTTATTCTGCCAGCTGTTGTGCTTCGAAAATAAAATTTATCTACCAGGAAGTATGTTTCTTGTTTTAGTAATTTATTACTAGGGGGTGTCCCCAAATGGTCAAAATTATTTCAACCAGAAAGTTGCTAAGATGTATGTAGGAGAAAAGAAAATACCTGTCTGTGTATAGTAGATAGATCAGGGATGGACAGAAAGGTGTTAATCTGGTTTATGTCTATTTCACAGGTGTTCCCCTGCCCAGTTTCTGTAAGGATTTTTAAAGGAAAATTTCCTTTAAAATCTGCACAAATGTAGTAATTTGTAAAATGCTTTAAAAGTGCTAATGAGGTGGCCCAAGGCCTGCCTCTCTCTCGTAGGGTTGGGGGGCTTTTGGTTGTTATTGTTTTACAATTACTAGCCGCCTGGAGCAGCTAGCACATACGGCACTGAAAATGTGGCTGCAATGCCCCCCTGGGAACCACAGGCCCTGAAAATATGCCATTATTCTCAGGGAGATTATACGGGGGGGGGGGTGGAATCCCACAGCTGTCCCCATAGACTCATGGGGGCTGCTATGTTGTTGTTGTTTTCTCCCTCCAAACAATCTCCCTGAGAGCCATAGCACATCAGGTCCCATCGCTCTCAGGAGGAATTGCGGACATATTTCTTCTACGTGCACTTGTCACTCCAGGTTTAAAGGCAGGGGAGGAGAGAGTCACCCCTCAGATCACCTCATCATGGAATCTAGTAGGGATGCAGATTGCAAAGTGGATCCACATCTGATCCGCACACTTGTCTGGGAGGTACGAATCAGGTGAGTCCACTTTAGCATTTAAATTTACCAAATACCTCCCCCATTCCTAATATAGATAGATTGATGTGCAAAAAATCAAAATTGCCTTGCAGTCCACCTCCTTGACTTGGTTAGAGGGCTGCCTCACCTTGGAGGCTCAATTTGACCTCACACTATGCCTTGAAACCAAGACAGGGCCTCACCTCATTTTCCAAAGCTTTGGATGTCACCTCCATTGATCACAATGGAAACATCAACAAACACCTATAATTTTTTTACTGTTTTGCAAAACTGGATGACATGGGCAGGCATAGTAGTCCCTTCTGAGGGGATAAAATGCCAAATTGCAGACAGACAGGTGCAGAGTTTTCTGTGCTAGGCACCTTTACAGTTTGAGGGTGTTTTAAAAAGGGGAGGAGGGATGCCCTACCTTCTCTATTGTTTAGGACCATGTACATAAAGATTACATACAAGGTAGAGATACCTTAGCTAAGTTCCCTGCAAAATTTCAGAAGGATACATATAGGGGGCACATTTAATGTTTGGGTTGTTGTTGTTGTCATCGTCGTCATTAAGAATGTCCTTCCCCTCCCACCCATGGTTTTGTGGGCAATTTGTTGTGGCGTTTGTTGTGTGCATTTTGTGAATGTATTACACACATGTACATGCATGCGCACACACAGTGTTAGAGTACTTTTTGGTGCAAACTATTTGCCTGTAAAACCCTCAGAGCTCCAGCACCCTACAGTTTCAGGCAGAGAGGGGGTGTGGGTCCTGCTTGCTCTTTGTGCAAGAGCAAAGCTGAGAAACCCAATTCATTACTTTGGCTCTATTTTAAAAGCAGTGGGAGAGGAGGCAGCAGAAGTGGCAAGATCAACTCCACAGCTATGCTGGTTGCCTGGGACTGGTGCCCCTTTAATATATGTTGCCTTCCTTTATCTGGAAGGTGGTGTCCTGCTATGCCTGAACCAGCAGCAAAGGAGAAAGTGCTTTTGGAGATTGGTAAAGTTGTGGGGACTCAGTGGGGAGTTGGTGTCAACCACCCACTGAACAGGTAGCAGTGGGATACCAGGCCATCTCCAGGTAGTGGTCTTGAAAGCCCTGAGTGCTACTGCTGCCATAGACATAGTGACAAAAAGGAGTGAACTGACAACAGTGGAACAGCTTCTGATAAGTTCCTTTTATGCCCCCAAACCTCTGTGATTGGAAGTAAAAAGGAGAGGCCTGGTAAGTCATTTTCCAGTTGGAAGCTACAGCTGTCAGTCACAGAACTGCACCCCCTCCTCTACTGACATTTTCCAGTAGAGGAGAGCTTTGAGATGCTTGTGGGAAGTTCAAAAAACAGCATATAAAATTGGTCAGAAAAAGTAAAAACAAAATCACCTTTCCACATCTCCAAGGTGCTTCACCTCTCCCCCCCCCCCTGTACATAGATAGATTAGATAGACAGTATATGTTGAACACTTATACATTTATTTATTTTTCTGAACCATTACAGGCACAACATACAATGTTTTCAAATGAGATACGTACTTATGACAGACCTGAGTCTGTTGTGGAGTAATATCTTTCGGGGCCAGTGCTGATCTTTATCATTCCATTCCAGTACACATATAGTTCAACTAATTCCTGCAGCACTCATTTCTTTTCTGTTTTCCCAAGCTCAGGATTTTGAAGCTCTCTATTACTTCCAGTCATGATGGTGCCACACGAACCTGTGAATGTCCCTCTGAGTTCAATGGAGCTTATTCCCAGATAAGTGGGTATGGGATTGCAGCCTTAGGTGTGCATATCAATGGGCAACCATTTATGCATTCAGCATAAGGCCTTCCTTAATAAGGTTTCCTTGTTTTGTATGATGGTTTGTATCCAATAGTGGCTTTACCTTCGTGGAAAGTGCTTCTGCTTGCAGAAGCCAAGGCGCTAGATTTTCACCAATTCTCCCAACTACCCAGCTGCTCCTGGGGGTTGTGGGGCCCTCCAGAACAGAATGGGATATGGCATGGCAGACTGCAGTAATGGGAGGAAATGGCAAAAATTGGGTGCCCTGATTTGCATGAGTGGAAGCACTTTCTGATAAGGAAATTCACCATTGGCTGCAACCCAATATATATCTAATTTACTACTTAACTTTGCAAATCTTGCTTAGATAATATTGTAGCTAATCCCTCCACCTCTCTGTCTTCCCCTCACCTTCAGTTCTGGCTACTATGACAGATATATTAATGTGGAGAGAAAGCCGACCCAGACACACACCCTCACACATCACACCGCCACCTGCATAATCTCTGCCTAGGGCAGAGGCAGTTCAGTTCTGAGCAGTCATTTGCATCAACCTACATTTGCATTCATCTCAATGGGACACATCTGCATACACCCCAGTGGTTCCCCCAGCAGTCTCAAAGAGCTGCCAAACACCCTCAAGTACCCGAGGGGTGCCAGGATCCCCCAGCAGTCTCAAAGAGCTGCCAAGTACCCTCAAGCACTCGAGGGGCACCAGGATCCTGAGAGAAAAGCCGGTTCAGCCTGTCAGCTGAGAGGAGGGAGGGGGAGCGAAGAGAGGGGGTAAAAAAGGGGCACTGAAGCCCCGATAAGTTGTTGGAAGCAAGGTGCAGTACTGCACGGAACCGGTCCGTGACTCCGGTCAGGACAAGCCTCGCAACCCTGAGCCGGACGCTCGGTGACCGGCTGCAAGTTAGAACGACTTACGGTGAGACTCTTTCTAGGAAACTTAGGTTCTCTGAGGTCAATACTGTCTGTGTAATTTCTGCAAGCCTCCTTTAGGCTGACTGTGTATTGGAGCTGCACACTCCATTAAGTTTTATAGACTGTTCTTGTTTACAGTGAAGTGCTTATCTGAATGCTTCGCCATGCTCAAAAGGTGTTATAAGCAAAATCTCTGCCTGTGTGCCGTAAGCTTTCACTCTGTGTCGATTGATAGTGGTTGACCTCAGTTCACCCGGGAACCGCTTAAGGGGAGTTTTTTCAGTGCCGGTTAACCCGTTAACTCCCAAACTCACGCAAACTTGCCATTTTAAAGAAAAGTGAACAAACATGGCTCTAAGCCACAAACGTTGGGTGAAAACAAAGGGGGTACATCCACTAGTGTTTCCCAAAGCTTGTTTACTGTAATCTGTATGTATGTATGTATGTATTTATTATACTTATATCCTGCCTTTTTTCCTCCAAGCAATCCAAGGCGGCTTTCATGGTCCTCTTCCTCTCCATTTTTTCCTCAGAACAACCCTGTGAGGTAGGATAGTCTGATAGTCAGTGACTGGCCCAAAGTTACCCAGTGAGTTTCATGGCAGAGTGGGGACTAGAACTGGGATCTTCTGAGTCCCAGTCCAACACCCTAACTGCTATGCCACACTGGCTCTATATATTCTGTTTTAAATGTGATGTTACCTGTTGGAGGATATTGGAAAGGAGTCAGTCCTATACTGGTTAGGACAAAGCAGAGTTTTCCCCCTTATGCACAGCCTGGTTATTGAAACTGGTTATCACCATGTTGGTTGTTAAACCCTGCTAAAAGGCTCTTGAAAGGAAAGGCTCTTGAAAGGAAACGGACTGTCCAAACAAGGTTTAAAACTCTCAGGTTGGAGAGGAAAAGAGAGAGAGAGAGCTGGCCACAGAAAGGCCAGAAGTAGGGAGGAGGGGTTACAAAACATGCACCCTGGGGATTGTTCAATTAACCCTTTCCTCCCACTCTAACTAGTGGTTGCATTACCTCGTTGATTTAAGCAGGCAACATTACAATTTCCAACATTACTCTGGGCCCTTGGGGGGGGGGGAATTGATGAAGTTTAAAGAAAAAACAGCAACTATTGCATTGGGTTACTCTAGGAGCACTGTGCAACTGTTGTGAGACATAGACACCATTAAATTTTTCCTCCCTGAAATATATACTGTGCAATAGTTTACAAGGGTGGCAAATCTGTTTGAGGTGGGGGCTGGATTACCCCCACCTGGCCCTGTGAGCCTGATGACATAAGGTGGGGAGTGACAGAAGTGAAAGAAGAGAGACCCTCATTACACAGGATATCTTTCCTCAGATTTTGTTATTTCCAGTGAAAAGTACAATGTCTTCATGTTCACAAATCCAGGGGGAATCAGTGATTATGAAAACATGCTCTTGTTGTGAGCTCTTCTGGCTCACAGGATCAGACCCTCAACACTGCAACTGCCCTGAATGTTCAAGTGTTAACAGGCTGCTGACTTAAAATTATATAGGAAGTGCCTACTACCATTCAACCAGAAAGTTTGAGTTGTGGCTCACGTGGGCTCAGCTTGTCTGAGTGTGGAAAGCTAAGCAGGGTCAGGCCTGGTTACTACTTGGATGGGAGACCCCTCCTCTAGTTTCCTGCACTGAGCAGGGGGTTGGACTCGATGGCCTTGTAGGCTCCTTCCAACTCTATGATCTATGAATCCTTATGAATACTATTTTTCCCCCCAAGTCCTTTGCTCAAAAAAATGATTTGAAGCCAGGAAAACCAGCCTGTAGTTTGCCCTATAGCTAAGCATCTTACACCCCATAGAGCAGGGGTGGGGAAACCTCAAGTCTGTGGGCCAAATTTGGCTTTCCTGGTTCCAAATCCAGCTCTGAAGGCTTCCTCAGAGGGCCGTGCCACTTTCTCTTTACCCACCCCCTTCCCCAATGCCCAGTTGTTTGGTGGTTTCCTGGCTTTTGGAGTTCTTTCCCATTCTAAAAAGTTGAAATGTTTAGATGCAGGCAGTAGGAGCTTTAAGATAAAATATGCCAGTGTTTTTGTATTTTGAACCCACCTCTTTTGCCTTTGCCTGCACCCACCACTGGAATGCAGCTCCGAAGAGCATCTTCAACATTTAATTTGGCTCTCGGGCTGAACAAGGTTCCACAATTTAGCCATGGAGTTAGACCCTGTAATGTAGAGCATTGCTGACATTCAGCATTCTGCTCTAAATACATTTAGGGTGGACTCCTGTGCAAGTTTAGACAGGAAAAAGGCCTATGACTCCAAGCATGCCCCAACCAGCATAGCTGGCTGGGGCATGCTGGGAGTTGGAGGCCTTTTTTCTGTCTAAACTTGCATAGGATTCCAGCTTTAGAGCAGAAAGTTCCATGCAGCATTCCACTCAGTTTTTCCAACCTAGATGTTTGAGGGTAAAATACCTGGATATCTGCATTCTTCCCACCCCTCCCCAGAAAGCAGAATGCTTTTAGGACCCAGAACTACAGCCACAAGTGAGAAATTCTGTTTTCTTAAAGCATTTTCCTAAAGTCTGTGGATTTCTATTTTAGAATTGCAACCTTTTCTTCCTCTCAGTTTTTGTTTAGTACCATTAAAGCAGAAGCATTAAAAGAAACTACTCTAATTTGAGTGAGGGTAATTTCAGCTCCTGCTATGCCCTGCCCTTTAAGAAAAAAAAAAGAAGTCACTTCAGCAACTAGTGCAGCTGGGAGCTTGTCTTACATTTAAAAATGTGTAGACAGGTTGCTAAAAGGATGGATCTTGAAATTTTACAATAAAAATTATTGATGCTAACTGTAGATAATTTCCCAAGTGCTAAGTGGTATTTTGTCTTCTGTCTCAAAAGCAGCTCATCAAACCCTACTTTGCAGTACGGCATTAGACATTGATTGCCCAGAGGCGTCTAGCTTTGAAGCCAATGAGAGTTGCTATGGGAATCAAGAGGGCACTTGGAGACAGGATTTGGGGCTTGGCTCTTTCCCGTCCATGGCTGCTGGAGTCACAGGAATGAAAGAAAGAAACGGAAAGGAGGTGGCAGAGGGAAATGCATGCATGTTAGAGGAGGGACTGTTGTAGCTAGAGACTGTACAATGGAGAAGAGCAAAGGCACTGATGCATCAGGCAGTGGTGGCTCTCCTTAGGTTGGCTGGACCTTATTCCTGCTGTAGAGTTAATCTAACAAAACTACACTAAAAGTCTGACTGTAACAAGTCTCCAGAAAGATGGGATCCAGCTCATCAACATACCGACTCAAGTGTGTTTATTTGGATATTGATGGAAGAATTCAGAAGGTACTCTTTCATTCCTTGTATATTTGCAGCTACTGTCTTTATCCAATCGCATTTGCATTCAAACGGATTCACTGTCCAGCTTCTTTTTTCTCTCCTTTTCCTTTTCTATATCGTGAGCTGTAATTGCATCCTTTTGTGAAGCAGCTAGTCTTGAAATGTGAATAGTTTCATTCCTGAACAATCTTCAGGTGGGTTTTTGTGGAGGGGTTTGGTGGGGTTTTTGTTTTGTTTTTTGGTGTTTTTTTGTGTGTGTTTTTGCAAATGCCTACAGTAAACGGCAAGAGAACTCAGAGAGCAGATTAATGATTTCAAGATAGCAGAGATTTGGAATGTATGTGTGAATTCTCATGTATTACCTTCTGCAATTTCTGTGTGCACTACTATAGATGCGAATGCAAAGTTACAGAGGACTTTGGGGATTCTATGCCAGTTTTGGGTGAGCAGATAGCAATGTAAATGCAAATGTTAACTTATTTGTACAGATCCACACTAAGAATGGTAGGAAGATTTAAGTAGTTTGTGCGGGTAGTGAAGTATTCTAAAATTATACTGAATTACTTTCCAATAATGCCTGCCCTTGACGCCTATGACAATTTTCAATGTGCCTTGTATGTATACACACAAACAGAGCATAAACTTCTACCGTAACTTCCTATGTGATTTTAGTAGGGGTGCCTCAGCAATGAGTAGAAGTTAAGAAAGGAGGGACCTGCAACCTAAATCTGCAACCTAAATGAGAAAAATGACTGTGTCTCGTTTTGTACACATGCTTCCTATTCCTACCCAGCTCATAATCTGCCCTTTATAACAAGCAATGGGAGATAGGTGGTCTAAGTGTGACTGGGGAAACCCAGTTAGTTTCATTTTTGAGATCTTTATCCCAAGCCATTTTGTCACCCATGCTCTTTTGTCCTGTATGGAAAGTTGGAATCGCAGGTTGTTCATTCACCTCTTTCCTCTGGATATTAAATTAGCCTGGAGGACTAATTCAGGGTAAACTTCTATCCTGTTCTGCCTTAATACATTCTGCAACTATGTCACACTAAGGCAGCAATCCTGTATACACACTTAACTGGGAGCAAGCCCCACTGAACTCAGTGGGACTTACTTCTGAGGAGATGTGACTAGGATTACACTGTAAGGGGCTTTCCAGATGCATTTTTATTTGTGAGCACGGAAGCAGTGTGAGTCCTTTTCTAGCACCAGTGGTGTTATATCCCCACCCCTTGCTGTGTAATGGTAGTGGTTGGGGGCTGGCCTTCCTCTCCAGAGATAGCCTTGCTGCGGGGCTTTCAGTGAGGCGAACAGCAGGGGTGCAAAGCTTCCTGTCAGTGGCAGGGGATCACAGCGAAAATGGCAAAGGAAAAAGAAACGCCTTGCCATTTAAAATGGTGGAGATGGGGGGTGTCGTAAATCAGTCCGGTCCACAGATAAGCCATTGTCATTAACACAGTCCAAGGTTGAAAGCCAAGAGATATGTCCGAAACCAAGATAAGACGAAAGCAGTGTAGGAGCAGGCTGAAGAAGCGTGGTCAGGGTTCTTCCGAGGTCAAGAAAGCACGAGTCTCGGTCCGGGGGCTGGCCAGAGTGTCTGGCTACGGTCGAGCTGCAATGACAATTGCTTCCAGCGTCCAAACTGTCTTTTGGGGCCCGTCTTTTCAACAGGTGTTGATTGGCAAGGCAGCACAGCTGGGCCAGGCTGCAGATGACACGTGCCTGGCCTCACCCCAAACACACTCTGGCACAGCTGCCTGCCCCATGTCTTTCCAAACGGAGGCACAACAGGGGGAGGGACTTTTGAGATCCCTGTCAATGATGTAGCATGTGTTAGTGCAGTGGTTTTCAACCTTTTTTGCCCCGTGCACCCCTTTCACCATATGTCAGAATGTCATTCCCCCCTTTCCAAGATTGTCTGACTTAATCTGTGCCATACAATAAGGTATGATGTACCAATTATGTACCATCTGTACAATTGTAATTTGTAGAAAGATCAGTATTCCAACAGTTTAAGTCTGTGGTCCCAATTCCCCCCCTCCAAACCCCTAAAATTCCCCCCCTGGGGGGAATTCCCCCCTGGTTGAGAACCCCCGTGCCGTGTTAGTGGTTCGCAAGCATTTCACATTTAATACATTGTAATGATGTCACACATTCCATACTCATGACTCTAGTACAACTATGATGCATATTTGGAAAAGTGTTTGGAAACTTCAGCTGGAGTAAAAATGGGGCAAGCAGAGTTTTGACTGGGGTCCTTTCTACATAAGAACATAAGAAGAGCCCTGTTGGATCAGTTCAACATTCTATTCACACACAGTGGCCAACCAGCTGGCAGTGGGAAACCCACCAGTAGGACTTGAGTGTAACAGCACTCTCCTGCTCATGTTCTCCAGCTACTGGTATATAGAGGCATACTGCTTCCAAAACTGGAGGTAATGTACAGCCATCATAACTAGTAGCTATTGATAGCTTTATCATCCATGAATTTGTCTAATCAGCTTTTAAAGCCATTACTACATCTTGTGGTAGTAAATTCCATGTGACTCTGAATTTCACTGGTGATCTCTGGCTTTTCACTGATCTTCATTGGCTTCTAGTCCATTTCCAAGTGCAATAAGTTCTGTTCTGGTTATTTTCATTTAAAGCCCTATTTGGTTTGGGACCAGGATACTTAAAAGGTCCACCTTTCCCCATATGATCCTACCCATCCACTGTGATCATCAGCAGAGGTCCTGTTCTTCATCCTGTTGCCTTTATAAGCCCAGTTGGTGAGGATGCAAACTAGGGCCTTTTCACTTGTGGCCCCCAGTTTGTGGAACTCCCTTCCCAAGGAGGCCCAATTGCCCCACTTTTTATTGGCATGTTGGCATATTGTTAAAGACCTTGTTGTTTCACTGTGCTTTTAATTTGGTTTGCTTCTCTTCTCTTCTCCCCAGTTTTATGATGCTGGTTGCTGATTTTCATTGTAGAATTTGTGTGTAATAGACGTTTTTCTTTTTCTGTTTTTTTAAATGATGCTTTGTGAGCCACTTTGAGGACCCCTCAGGGCCCAAAGGCAGGATACAAATATTTCAATACATAAATATGAACACTAATTAGTTCAATTGCTTTGGCCGCAGCTGAAGAAATTGCATTTTCCCAGCAACATCAAAGTTGGCAGGGGAAATGCCATTTTTCTTGGCTGGCAGTGTTATCTTTGGGGTAGGTCATCTGGATTCCACACAAGACTGTGCATTTTTCAGGTGAAGAAAGAATGAACACCCTGGAAAGACCCTAAGGACATTTGACCACATAACCATATGCCTTTAATATGCAGCATTTTCTTTCTTCCTGCCCTCAGTCCAGCCATGCTCATAGAATGGGTTGCCTCAGTTGACAGCAGAATTAAGCCCACTAGGGGCAGGCTGGAGCTGCACAGATAGGCAAAAAGTAGCAGGCAGCAAAAAAAGAAAGAAAGAGGGGAAAGCAGCTGGATGGCTGAAGGGCAGCTGGATGGGGGATGATGGGACTTGTAGTCCAACACATCTGGAGGATGTGAGGTTGGGGAAGGCCAGCTAGAGGTAGTAGGTTTCGTGATTTAAAAAAAAAAATTGCCGGACTTGATCTGCAGAACCATGGATAGCTCCAGATCAGGCCACTTGTTGCGACCACTGCCAGAGCTGAACAGATCCCTTCTATGTTGGTATAGGCTTTGATACCTGACTCAAGCTCCACCCCTCTTTGGTGAGGAGTGAATCCTTCAAGAGGCTGCCCTCTGGCCTGGAGCACAGACTCCTTTGATGCTCTGTGGCTTCTTGGTGAGGCTTCTGGCCTCTAAAGTAGCAGGGAGTGGGTGAACGTGAGGTCCTAGGCAGTTGGTGAAGCAGATCCTCAGGGGAGTCCACCCACCTGCTTGTATGGCCTGGGCACTAGCCCCTTCGACTAGGTGAAATAGTGCTACTTCCTTCCTGGTCAGCTCCTCCTTAGACTGGGCTGCAGGTTCACGTGGACACTCTTACACCACATCTTCCAGGATGGTACCTAGGTCTATGCTGGGGACTGGAGGCTAAACCACCCCCTCCTCTGAATTGGTGCTTGACTCAATCAACAAGCCCAAGACACTCACAGACAGAAGCAGCCATTTCACATCTTCCTTTAAACCAGAGGTGAGCAACTTGTGGCCCTGCGGATGTCGTTTGACTGTAGCTCCCATCACCCCTCAATGTTGGCTGTGCTGGCTAGGGCTGATGGGCGTTGCAGTTCAACTACACCTGGAGAGTCACAAGTTGCCTTCCCCTGCTTCAAGCTGTTCAAAATGGGTTGAAGAAGTACAAAATTACAACTCCTGTTCATGGGGAACAATTCAAATAACCCATTTGCCTCAGGCACATTTGGGTCCAAACTGAAGTGGCCAAGTATAAGCAGAGCAGTCATGTGACTTTGCCCTAGTTGCTCTCTGATCATCAATACACTTCAAACATGCCACAAAAAAATCCTATGGGAACCGCTGCGATGGTGCCAATGCAATATGTCAGGAATGGGGAACATGATTTGGTCACCTTGTCCCCTATTAGCCTGCCCGGGTTTTAAGAACTTCCACGGAGGCCCTTCTCTCAATACCAACACCATTAGAGGCACATTTGGTGGCAACGTGAGTGAGGGCCTTCTCAGTGGCCACTCCTAGGTTCTGGAACTCCCTGCCGAAGGCACTAGGTTGCCCCCCTCTCAGTTGTAGTTCTGCCAGCAGGCAAAGACATTTTTATTCAGGCAGACCTTTGGCATGTAAGCTGGTCTGTTGCTGAAGGGGGTTTTCATTGGTTGGTGCTGCTTATCTCCTTTATTGTTGTGTTAAATTGCATTTTTAGTTTATTTGTTTTTATGCTATGCTAAGCATAGTTTTAATTAAGAGTTTGTTAAACTGCATTTTATTGTTAGCTACCTTGAGCACCATTTGGAAGGCAGGATAGAAATTAAATAAATATATAATAATAATAGGCTGGCCACTGCAACCCATTGCCAAGTCTATGACTGGGTTCAGACAACACGATAACCCACACTCAAGGGTTGAGTATGGGTTGAGCGTGGGTTGTTGTTGAAACTTAGGTTATTGTGTTTTCTGAACCCAGCAAAGATAACAAACCATGGTGAACAACCCACAGTTCACAACCCAACAGCAAACCATGGATTCCCTTCATGGGTTGTTCATGTTTAACAAGCCATGGCTTGTTAGTGCAGTTGGGTTCAGACAACACGATAACCCATGGCTCAACGACAACCCAACCTCAACCCATACTCAACCTTTGAGTGTGGGTTATCGTGTTGTCTGAACCCAGTGTATGTGAGGGCAGAAGTGCCCTCTCCAACCAGCATCAGTGAACGTGAAATTGGAAGCCTTGACTTCCACTTTTGTCCTCAGATCATCCTCTGTTCTGAGCCTGTATACGATTTTCCAGGCTCAGAGTAAGGCAGGGGATATTTCTGCCCTCAAAGGTGGTCAGAAGAGGATAGTAAGGCAATTCTACTTTGATGCTTCCCCCCCTGTACTCTGGGCCTCAGAATGACATCAGATGATGCAACTGGACCAAAACGTTTTGATCTCCTCTAATTTAAGAAATTGAATAATGGTTAATGTATGTAACTATCTTGTTACTTTTGACCAAGATGTACAAGGTTTCCAAAAAAACCTTGTACATCTTGGTCCTGTTCTAGCTTTTGGTTTTTGCATTGAAGGTAATGTCTCTGGGACTATCAACTCTTATCACTAGCAGAAAGGGGTATCTGAATTCTATTAAACTGAACAACTTTGGAGTATTAAAATAATGCATCACAGACTCGTTCTAAGCTCTGGATTCCATGCTTCCCTATCCAAAATGCCATATAGTTGAAGAACACTTCACACAACACTTTCTAAATTGACTCCCCCCCCCTCCAAATCTGCAGGAGTGAAAACACACATAAGAACTTGATTTTGCCCCAAGATTTCTCTAAAGAGCACTTGTATTATTGAAGAACTTGGGATGACAGGTGCCTAAAAGGCAGTACAAATTCTAATACAAAGGCTTGCTGTATATATTATCCATTTCATTTATTGGTGATGAAATTCTATCTGGTGCTCGGGGGAGGGGGAAGCAGGCCTGTGGCTCATGCTGGCTCAGCTTGTCTGAGTGTGGAAAGCTAAGCAGGGTCAGGTCTGGTTATTACTTGGATGGGTGACCCCTCCTCTAGTTTCCTGCATTGAGCAGGGGGTTGGACTCGATGGCCTTGTAGGCCCCTTCCAGCTCTATGATCTATGAAATCCAAGAAGTGGGGGAGAGGGAGACAGAGTCTATCTTATTTAGTCAGAGTTCAGTTAGGGGTAATGCAGATTATTTTTCTCCATACATAAAGATATAATTAGATGAATTTGATCCTTCATCTTCCAAAGAATCTGGTTTCTGGAGAGAGCTCATTAAGTGAATTCTAGTCTATCCTTTGACTTGACCCTGCAGTGAGATAAAATCCTCTTTGTACCAGTACTGTATCCCATAAATTTGAAAGGATTCATTTCAAACCACAAACCACAATACTTAGATGTGTTACAATGGACATGGGCATACACAGGAGCATGTGTGAGAATTACAACTGAGTAACACTATATATAAATACAGTATGAATGCATGAATCCAGTTAGAGGATTTCTCACTGGCCAGCTACAATGGTGTAGTCCAACTGACTCTCAAATGAAAATTGTGCAATTATACATTACACGTATATTATAAGCAAGCTTGGAAACCTTGGAAAGCCAACGTTAGGGGATGAGAATGTGACTGAGTGTGTTGGTCAACTATTGAAGCGTCTCTCAGGTGATGTGTCTTTGAGAGTACACCAGCAACCTCCTAACAATTTGTGCTGCAAAGAGCCAAACTAGTCTCCTTGCGCCACACCCATGGGAGTATGGGTTAGATGGTGGGGAGGAAAGCATGCATGATGGCCCTCTGGGAGGGGAGGTTGAACTTCCTTCCACCCATTTCCCTCCAAAATTCTAGCCCCCCACGTGGGGATTAAAAACAACGAGTTAGAGTCAATGGAAGCATTCCCCCCTCCTTTTGTTAACCCCTTCCCCCTGTGGCTGTGTGGAATTGGGGCGGGTGGCTGGAGGGGTGTGGTCCTGATCTGAATCAGGGTCATATGTGCTTATATGAAGGTACATAAACCAACCATGCATACCTACACTATGCTTGATTAGCTGAACATTTCGTTTGGTCCTTAACCCTGAGCCCTCTTCAGGCATTCCATACGCAGCTTTAATTTGTGAACCGCCCAGAGAGCTTCGGCTGTGGGGCGGTATAGAAATGAAATAAATGAAATGAAATGAAATTAACACACAAGGAAGAAAAACAGGAAGAAGCATGCCTAGCTCGCTGTGTCATTGTTCTCGTTGCCCTCCATCTGCTGAGGATGAATGTCTGCAGCAGGGAGCCCCTTTCTGTCTGTGGGGGCTTCTCACAAAGATGTTGGGATGCTGGAAAATCAGGATTCTAAATCCTGCAGGAAGCCTCCATGGATGAAAGGGCTCCCCACAGTTGGGGATATACTTGGGGGCGGATATGTGCCAAAAATCGCAGAGGAAAGAGGAATGTTTTTCAGGTTGCTGCTTTCTTTTTGGAACAGAAAAGATACTTTAGATTAGAGCATATTATTGTTGTTGTTATTGTTGTTATCATTAACATCATCATCATAAAAAATAATCCTGCACTTCATATCCTGAGATGCTTATCAAAATGCAGTGGGTGTTTTATGAACCATTGTGTTTACCTAGGCCATTTGCAAAACTCCAGAGTTGGAGAAGACTAACAAACTTTTATTAAACTGTAAGGTAGCATCAACATATGTGTGTGACAATAAAATAATATATTTATGTGCCTTGGTTTTGCTTAGCTATCACCTCCTATTGCTTGGAAAAAGAGGAACATCTGCTAAGTTTATTATGTCTCCCAGTTTTGGTTTTAATTAACCAGGCTAACTATCTGACTTCCATTAGTTCCAATTATATTGCCATATCCCACTTATCTTGCATTCATTCTGTTCAGTGATAATTGATTTCAAGGCGCAATGGCATGGCACAGTCTTAGACGTTCATTCTAAGTTCAACGGCAATAACATCAGATCTCCATTGATTGCATTCATCAACCATTAGCAGATTGGTAACATTCTGTGAGCCTGTCCTTTTGCTCTGACAATTCCTCACACTACTGTTTGCTGTGATGTTTTCTTCTGCTATGATTTCAGGCAGATCTGAATCTGATTAATTTAAACAACAGTGACATTGTTTTATTTCTGTGGTTGTAGCTAGATAGGAATTCCAGAATCTGCTTCAGTGACTATCAGAAGAACCCTTCTTTGTCCAAAATTTGTCTTTATTTGTCCCCCCAATTTTTACATCTTTTTTCCTTACATTAAGGAAGAAAAAAAGGAATAGCTGCACCTGTAACCTAAAACAGAGGGAATACTGTGGAAAGTTGACCAGCTGCTGAATTTAAACTATGGAAGTAGTAGCAGCTAAAGGTCCTCACTTCATAGTCTCCAATTGCCCCCAAAATGCAGGGACCCTCATGAAAACCCATAAGCTATCATGGCTTCTCACTTTGCCATGCAGAGTCCCGAATTCACCTGCATCCCGCAGCTGCAAGCTACTTTAAGCTGCTCTTAAAGGGGCTGTGGGCAAAATTGCAGCTAAGCTTACAGTTTTAGCTTAGCTGCAATTTTGCCCATGGCCCCTTTAAGATAGCTCTGCTTAGGCTCGAACAGCTGCAGTAAGCAGCAGGGAGGGAACAGATGTGAGGATGTGTGTGCGCGCGCTCTACCTGCTGCCTCTGCCTCATGAAAAGGAAAGGGAGAGGTGAATGAGGGAATTTATCACATGATTCCTATCTTTATATTGCCAAAGATTTTATTTCCTAACACAGCTGACACTTTGCCTCTAACAGGTGAGGTTACAGTGTCAGAAGGAAATGCAAGAAACTTCCCCTTCTCTCTGAAGCTCCATGTTTGGGGGTGTGGGGTGGGTGGGTGGGTAAGCTTCACCTGTTGAATTTGCGCCAATCCTGACCATTTTAAAACAAAAAGATTGCCCTGCAAGCACTGACCCCACCCCACCCCATGAAAAACACCAGATATCAACAGTTAAGGGTTTAAGTAAGGTAAAAACAATATTACAAAAGCCACTTATAAAATATTATAAAATAATATTATAAAATAATATTATAAAATAATATAAAATATAATAATGTAATAATTATAATATATAAGATTTTGTGTGTTTCCTCTAATAACTTTTGTACTTGACCATGCCCTTTGGTTGCCTGGCCATACCCTTGGCCACGCCCTCATGTTGCCTGGCCACGCCCTCTTGATCACACCTTCATGTTGCTTAACCATACCTCTTACAAATTCACATGTGTGTCCCTATGTTCATCTGTGAAATGTTGGAGGGTATGCATGATCCTTCCTTTGATCTCAGCTGCCACTAAGAAACTTTGTTAAATAACAAATAAAAACGGGAGGAGGAGGGCACCTTAGCAGGAGCCAAGAAAGGTGTCCGAGGGTGCACTAGTGCCCACACAGATGCCACAGCCCTACATGTATCAAGTGTAGCACCTTTATTCCCCTCTTCTCTTGTCCTGCTCTCCTGTTTAAAATCAATTATTTCCTCTTTCAATCCTTTCAATCCCTTCCCCCCCCCCCCTCTGCTTGGTTTCACATAGATGTGTGGTTGAAATTTGTTAGGGGCGGTAGTTGTAAAGACTGAATAGCGCAGTGCCCCAATATCTCTGGTACTAATCTCTTCCTCCACATGCAGCTCCATCATGCCCTGCGTAGGTACCATTTTGAGAGTCTATTCAAAGGGCTTCATTTTGTTCCTGTTTCTCTGTTACAGCAGGGGTGGGGAACATCTTTCAGCCTGATGGCTGAATTACATTTTGGAGAAGCTCTCAGGGGTCGCATTCCAGGGGCAAGGCCAAAGACAAAAATACACACGATCTCCCCCAAACCCCAGCATGTTGTAGCTTAAAGCTCTTGCTGCCAGTAACTAAGCCTTAGGAGGGGCATTTCATCTTTTTAGAAGGGGGGGGGCATGCACAAAAGTTGGGAAACCACCAAATGATCACTGGTTGGGGGAAAGGGTGGGGCCGGGGAAAAGCCACCTGGGGAACCTCAGAGGGCTGGATTGGGACCCCGGGCCTGCGATTGCCCACCCCTGTGTCTCAGAGGTAAATATCTTGTAAAAATTACACAAATTGCCTTTGGGACCCCTGCTAGTTTGTCATGTCCAGTTGGTGAGGGTGTGTCTATTCAATACATGTATGCAAATTATGCTACTCTTTACTCTCCTATTAGTGCGATTTTTAGTAAACAGTTTAGCTTAGGGTTCTCAAATGCCCCTTTTTTCTTTCTCACAAAGAGAAAATACAATCAAAGAACTTAAAAGGCTTGGAAGAGTAAAGAATGGGAACCAGATGATATTCAAAATCAGATATATTTAAGTGAAAAATGATCATGACACATCTACAGGATGTAGATTAAAATTGCCATTAGATGGTCTTGTTTTGTCTTCATTGCTTTTATTTCCTTTGGAAGGTGGCCTTCAGTAAGTACTGTAACTCAAGAGATATTATGGACCTCTTCTGCATTGCAACTGGTTTACCAAGGTAAATACATTTTCTGATGCACGTCTGTTCTTTATGTGGGCTACTGATGTTATGTTTCCAAAAGGCTGAGTTTCTCCTTTTCATAATTATGAAGAAAATAGAAATATCACAAAGAAATATGGAAAATGCAGTGTAATTGTATTGTGTTTGTTTGTTTGTTTTTAAATAAAATAAACATTGTATCTCTCCTTTTGATCTCAAAAATGGGAGCCACAAAGTAGCTAAGTAACAACTGACAATAAAATGATGTGAAATCAGTTAAACAAAGCAATATACCAGCAGCAGCCTTTCATCAACAATAACTAAACCCAAATTCCAGGCAGGAATGCAGGCAGTGCTTTGCATGTGCTAACTAGCTGTAATTTTTACAACAGTCTTGTAAGGTAAGTCAGTATTATTTTCCAGCATTTTGCAGATGGGTGACTGAAGGTGAGAGAGAGTGACTTGCCTAAGGCTACCTAGTGAGTTCATGGCAGAAGCGAAATTCAAACTGGGGGACTTCCTGATCCTGATTCATAGCTCAGTCTTTTAGTGGCTATGCTACACTGGCTCTGATTTGGAGGGCCCTCTGAGGATCTCAGCGGGCAGGCACATTAATATGGAAGTAGGCGGTCCTTCATTTACCCTGGACCCAAGTTGTTCAGAGCTTTAAAGGTCATAACCAGCATTTTGTAAAACATACTAAGTATATACTTACTACAGATCTGTAGTATAATAATGCCATGATGCATGGTTTTTGAAACCTTCTTGGTAACAAAACTGTCATGTCATCTTCTGAAATGAGAACTGAGGCAGGACTAGGACCTGTTTGTCCCAGTTAGAGATGCAGCAAGCCTGGGCAGGGTATCACCACATGCATCTCTTCTGTTGGCTCTCAGATATCTCTGAATCCTCTTAACAATGTGTACAGAAGTGGAATGTGGGGTGTAATCCATCTCTATTAACATTAGTGGGAGTCTGCCATTGACTTCATCCAGATGTGAAAGGTACCAGTAACTCATAAGTATCTCCTTTATTGAAAGCTCATGCAGAAATGTAGTCGCTTGTGAAACAATCTTGTTATTCTTTGGACAGTTACGTTAACTGTATGGCTCCAATACTCTTAATGGTCTCGTGGCAGAAGCCATGTTTACTTCAGCAGAACTTACACTGATGGAATACTTTGAGGGTTAGGTCACTTAGTTGTAAATGCATCATTCTTTATCTTAAAGACACATTTATAAACGTTGTGTAAGATGTTAATCAATGACTTACAGTTTCAGAAATGAGTAATAATATTGTGACAGACACTATTAGATAACCGGACTGGTATTGTTCTCGTGTCCTTACAATACCCTTAAGACATGTGCTGTTCACATTTGCAACATGCAATCATCTCATGCATGTTAACCCTTTTAAAATTGTGCTCGTATCAAAAAGTGTGACCCATCAAACTCTGCAGGCCCACAGCATGATCAAGTCAATGTGCTTCACTGTTGATGCTTTATGTGTCTGCTCTCCTCCTGTAAATGTGGGTCAAACAACGTCACCAGCCTGTGCTATTGAACCTTTCCACTCTGTTGCCCTAGAGGTTTTATTTAACAAGCCGTTCACAAACTGCTGAGGAAACTCCATGGTTCTCACAAAGGTCCAACAGTGATTCAATCTGTTATTGCTTAATTTGTCAAATCAGAGGGACCAGGCTTAATTTGCCTGGCAACTCTGAGCACTGACCCAGAAATCCCCCCCCCCCTGTCTAGATCTCTGTGTGTGCTGCTTGTAGCAAGAGGAAGATACTCAATATATGCTCAAAGATACTCCAGTGGTCCTGCAGCTGCCAAGGGAAATAATAATAATAATAATGCCAAAAGCTAGTTCTATTGTTCTAGATTTTTATGCTGATTTCCCCTGGCATTACATGTCAGATAGACATGTAATGCCAGGTTTTGCCTGCAATGTAATGCATATACCTTTGGCGTTTTTAAAAAATAAATGCATAATGAAGCATTCTGGAATGGATGGAGTATTATCTCCAGAAGCAGTTGTATGCATGAACAGGTGATGCAGTAACAGTGGGGAAAGTGAAAGTGCCGTTTGCCCTGAGAGCAAATTGTGCAGGAGAAAGCAGCTAAGTTTAATAAGTGAGGGTCTTGGGCTATTGCTTGAGGCCAGCCGGGAAGACCCAGGGCCAGATTGAGCCCTAGGATTGCTAGTTGTCTATCCCTAAAACACACATTACAGTAATGCCTTGGATTGCAAGTAACTTGGTTTGAGAGCGTTTTGGAAGACAAGCAAATTTCTAAATATTTATTTATTTATTTTTTACTTGATATACAAGCAACGTATAGTATATCCAAGTGAGAAAACATGCAAAACAACCCTATGATACCATTTTCCCAGCTAAAGAAAAATACAGTCATGCCTTGGATTGAGAGCATAATTCGTTCCGGAAACGTGCTTGTAATCCAAAACACTCTTATATCAAAACGTAATCCCCCCAAAAAAAAATTGTACAGAGATTTTTAATTTAAGCTGTACTACAGTACTTAAAATTTGTACAGAGATTTTTAATTTAAGCCGTACTACAGTACTTAAAATTTGTACAGAGATTTTTTTTCCCCTAAATAATTTTTATTAATTTTAATAAAAGAACACACATACAAAAAACCCCCCATAAATCTACAAATCATAAACTCCAAGTGCACCCGTCACCCCGGGGCCAAAACCAGTTCTATCCATATAATCCATTATTAATCTATATTCCAAAAATACATCATATTACTCCCTTGGCTTACTCCCTTTCCCCTTTACTAAAACATAATCTAAAAATGTCCCCCATATTTCTTTAAAATTATTTTTCTTTATTTGTCCCCTTTTACATTTAATACTACATGTTAGTTTATCATTTAAAGCAATATCCCAGACCTCTTTATACCAATCTATTATTAAGTACTGGTATTGAACTTTCCAATTCCTTGCTATCAGTAATCTTCCTGCCGCTAATAAACTTACAATTAGTTCCTTTTTCTCTTGTGAGCACAGAAGTTTCTCCGTTATTGATAACAATGCTAATTTTGGACAGACCTCCACATTAATACCAATAATTTCTGAAATTTCTACAAAAATTTTATTCCAAAAATCCAATACGCTTTTACAACTCCACCACATATGACCATAAGTACCAAGTTCCTGACATCCTCTCCAACACAATGGAGCACAATTACTATCTATTTTGTTTAATTTTACTGGAGTCAGATACCATCTCCAAACAGTTTTTAAAAAATTCTCTTTTATCCTTACTGACATATTTCTTAATATACGTCTGCCCCAAATATTTCTCCACCCTGCATTCGATATCTCCTCCTCAAATTCCATTTCCCACATCATCTTAAGGTTATCTTTTTTTGCTTCAATCCTCTGCATCATTTTATATATCTCCTTAGTTAACCCTCTAGAAGAAACATTCCCTTCTATAAGTTCTCTAGACAACACTTTCTTTTCAAATCCAGTAAACTCCCTCTCATACTCATTTCTCTTCTTCCATTTCTTAGTCCACTGATCTAATTGCATTAAATTTAACCACGAAATTCTATCTGGCCCAATCATTTCCAATATGTGTTGTCTAGTCTCAATTTTTCCCATCCAATCCATTAATTTGATAACCTTATTTTCCCTAAATATTGCCTCCCAATGCTGTGCATTTTCTGGAAAGTCCTCCATTGCTACAACTGGAGTTAATGGTGATATCCCTGGTATAAAGATCTGTCTGTTACTATTCCAAATCCCTACCATATTTTTCAAAAAGGGATTTTCTATTCTTTTTACACTAGTAATACTTTTTTTTGAAAATAGAAATTTTTCCATCCCAATTTCTATTTCCTGCGTTTCTATTTCTAACCACAAAATATTCTTCCTAACTAAAATATCCATAATAAACCTTAACTGATTAGCTATATAATACCACTTGATATTAGGAAGGCCAAGCCCCCCTTCTTTTTGGGATTTATACCATTTACTCTTAGTAATCCTCGCCTTTTCCCCCCCATTACAAAAATTATTGATTATTGCTTGCCAGAGAGATTTTTAATTTAAGCCGTACTACAGTACTTGTACTTGCAATACAAGTACTGTAGTACGGCTTAAATTAAAAATTTCTGTACAAATTTTTTTGGGGGAATTTCGTTTTGATATAAGAGTGTTTTGGATTACAAGCACGTTTCCGGAACGAATTATGCTCTCAATCCAAGGCATGACTGTATTTTTCTTTAGCTGGGAAAATGATATCATAGGGTTGTTTTGCATGTTTTCTCACTTGGATGGCTTTAAAGGGGTCTAGACAAATTCATGGAGGATAAGGCTATCAATGGCAACTAGTCATGATACCTATCTTCAGTATCAACGGCAGTATGCCTATGTACACTAGTTGTTGGGAACACAAGCAGGAGGATGCTGTTGCAGCACTCATGTTCTACTTGTGGGTTTCCCACAGGCAGCTGGTTCGCCACTGTGGGAACAGAATGCTGGACTTTGTTCTGATCCAGCACAGCTCTTCTTACATGTTAAAGGAAGCAATGCAAGAGTTAGCTCGAACTCACTCTTTGCATATTACAACCAACTGTGAAAACAGGAAATGTGAGTCACCTTCATTTCCTCTTTCACCACTTTCTGTATCACAGAGACAAAAACTATGAGAAAAGGCACCACTATATTTCATAAATATTGAAGGTGCATTTATACCTATTTCAGAATATTACAGCCAAAATGTTCTATGTAATGAAATGGAATATCTCACTGATATTATGCACAGGTAAGGATTGAATGTATCATCTCACAATAAATATTGGATAGTATCCTATTGTGCCCATGCTCTTGCGGGACCACCACTTGCGCTATGGGGCTTTTGCAGTTCTAAAAATAACCTGAAATGAAGGGAAACTGTGAAGGACTGCCAACTGGTCCTTTTCTCAAGACCAGAGTTCAAAGGTGCAAAACTGCCAGCCTTAGCTCTGCCGTCTTGACTTGATTCTCTCAGGGCCTTGCCCCTTGTCTATACACTGGATTTAGCACTGAACCGCAGAGGAACCACACACACCGTGTGGGGTAAAACCAGGACAGTTTATTTAAGGTAAAACAGATTACAATAAAAGGTGGGGAATGAGGGAAGAGGGAGAAAGGTGGGGAGACACTTTGGTACATACAGTAGAGCTATAAAATAACAAAAGCTAGTTCCTTTACTATATAAATACCCAGGCCCTTACTCCTTTACCTGGGGGTTGGTCTTCTCAGGGTTTGCCTTAGCAAAACCCTACTCCCGTGAAAGCGTGCAGACAACAACAAAAGCCACAGCGGCAGTATAGATTCTTCCCCCCACCCCTCCTTTCAGTAGCCCAGCTGTCTTTAGCCAATCAGGATGAACTTCATCTGGGCCAGGGGTGGGGTGGCTCTTTGCCGCATTTGCATGCAAATAGCTGTGGCACCAGCCATCAAAGTCATGGGAGACTCTGCAACGTCAGGAGCCATCAGAGAAACTATGTACATTTTGCATTTCCCAGCCCCCAGCTGGGATTATACTTGTTTACACGCATGGAGGTGTGTGTGTGTGTGTGTGTGTGTGTGTGTGTGTGGTGCAGGAAACTCTGACACTTTTTCTCCACAGAAACAATTGTTTCCGTAACAGGGCAGGTCAGCAGAGCTCCGCTGACCTCTCTCGATCTGGAAACAAGTGTTTCTGGGATTATTTTTAGAAGTGTAAAAGCCACGTTGCAGAAGTGGTGGGTCTCACGAGCACAATGGAACCAGTGGAAGTGGAGCAGCCCCACTGGATACTGCCCATAGATTCTAAATTCTCATCTTCATCTTTATCAATAAGAGTGTTCGAATGAACCCCACACACATTCAGTGGATGCAAGAGGCAGCAGAGGGAACATTTCCCGAAGCCATCTCCTCTGCTGCCAATGCACCTGCTGGCCACACCCTACTAGCCTTTCATCTGGTGGTATTGTGAAAGGGATCTTCTGTGTAGATGCATGGTACATAGGCCTCTTCCACACACAAAAGATTCCTGATTGGCCAGGAGGATTGGCCCATTTGTGTAGGTGAGGCCTACACATTCACTTGAATGTCCACAGGCTGCCTTTCACCCAGGGGGGTGGCTTGAAGTCATGATCCCATTTCTCCCCACAACATCTGATGGCTGGCATTTGTCTGAATAGCCCTATTGCATCCTTGTCAGTTACATACAGTAAAATGTTGGATTGCAAGTAACTTGGTCTCATCTGCAAGTGTTTTGCAAGACAAGCAAATTTTTAAAATAAATTTTAACTTGATAAACAAGCGACGTCTTGCAATACAAGTACTGTAGTACGGTCAAGAAAAATGAAGACTTTACACTATCATTCTTTATTGCAGCTTAAATGAAAAATATGTGTACAAATTTCTTGCGGGGAATTTCGCTTTGATATACGAGTGCTTTGGATTACAAGCACGTTTCCGGAACGAATTATGCTTGCAATCCAAGGTATTACTGTACCTCAATCTTTTAGACTGACACCTCTTCAGTCCTTTTGTTTCTACCTGAAATGATTTAACAGTATCCAGCAGTATTCATTTGGGCACTCCCTGTCTGTCTGTTGTCTATCTATCATCTATTTATTACATGTATAGCCCACCTTTCCTCTAAAAGAGCACCCAAAGAGGCTAACAATAAAATACAGGGGCAGGGGAGATTTCAAAGTGATAATTAATGATCTTTCGGTCTTCTCTTGCAAATCTTTTATCTGATTTGTCAAAGAAACCTAGCAACTTGCCATCAAGTATATGAGGTGGCACAAGAGACTGGGGTCATAGCCTGATCTGGTTAAATAAACATAGCTTTGAACTTCATCTTCCAGGAATACAACCATTTCACTTTTCACGGCAGATGGCTGCATGGTATCCATTGATCCTACTATGCCAGAAAACTCAGAAAGGCAGGTATATGTTCTGGTAACTGAAGCAAACCCAGAGGAATGGTGGTGTGGTGTTTGTACTTGTAAATACAAATACACTGGTTGTATTTTTTTTTGCATGCCTGGTATAAGAAAATATGCTGTGGGAAACAGCAAAAATTATCTATTACAGCTCTAAAGGCCCTTTCAGGCGCAATCCTACATATGTTTAGGCAGGAAAAAGTCCTACAACTCCCAGCATTTCCCAGCAACCATAGCTGGCTGGGGAATGCTGGGAGTTGTAGGACTTTTTCAGTCTAAACGTGAGTAGGATTGTGCCCTTAATTAAATTTTTTTTTTAAAAAAAACGTATAAAATACTGGAAGAAGTAGTTCATGTGGAAAAAAAAAACTTTTTTCCCATCTCACTCAGTTTCCTCTGGGGGTTTATACTTCATTATGCTCACAGCTTTCTTTATTCCTTTGCTAGAAGAAGCAAACCAAAACATTTTTCTGCCCGCAGACATGTTTGGAGATGGGTTCTCATTAACGCACAGCCTAAGGCTGCTCTTTTTCCCAAAGCTCCTGATTTTCCCAGGCCTCTTAGGGTCTGCTCTGGCCCTTTTATTTTTTCCGCACCACAGCTGTTTATGCTGCAAGTCATAGTTTTCTTCAACACTTTTATTCCCAGTCTAATCCTTGGGGTCTCAAACAGCTGCCCTCAATTAATGTCTACAGGACTTGTGTATGTTGTCAGCACCGTTTAAGCATAGCCAAGACCCTCTGAGTGTCAATGGGGTGGAGATGGGGTATTCACAGGAAATGCATGTTCTTGTCCCTGGCTAAATTTTAAGCACAACAAGCTCTACAAGCAATCCTTCTTCCCATGTTTTATGACGCTTACATCATTTGAAAATGTGACTGTCTATCTTTTGTCTATTGCAGAACTCCATACAAAGTAATACCTGTGGCCACTGGACAACGAACAGGTAGACATTATTTTAGCCAGAATTTAATTTTAGCATGTTCCTCAAGTCTGCACATCTAAATATAAATGGGTAACTGAATCATATTTCACCTAGAGTGGATTTAAATCCAATATAAGTTAGGTGCCTTTAAATCAGTAGAACTGAAGACTTTATTGTACATTTTAGCCTCATTGATTTTACTGAGACTGAGCTGCCCTTTATACATGATAACTGTGCAATGGGAGCTACCTTTTTCATAGGTTCATCCCACAATACTGCCAGGGAGGCTTTGCTTGTGGTGCCCTTGAGGAATGTGGCCCATGGGGCTACCATGTGTCAGGGCCTTTTCAGTGGTTGCACCCTGGCTGTAAAACTCTCTTCTGGTAGAGATTCCGCTGTTCCCCATGCTGTTGTTATTTAGGTGCCAGTTAAAGACCTATTTATTTGTTCAGGCTTTGATTGATTGATTGATTGATTGATTGATTATGTTGATGGCTTTATGGTATTTTATTATATATTTATGATTTTAGAGTCATAACTTTAATGACAGGCATGTTTTTAAAAAAACTGCAGAAGAGAGGAACTTGTATCTGTGGAAGAAAGAATTATGTTTCAGGTGGGGGAAGTGGGGAAAGGAATATGTACAGGAAAGCACAGGGCTTACCAACTAAAACTTCTGGAATGGCATCTGAAAATCATGAAATTAGGTTCAATCGTTTTAGAGGGCTTTGATATGCAAAAACATGTTTTTCATTACATTGGCCCAATCTAGAAAAAAGGTAGTTGCATTTAAGTTCCATTTAAATCAATGGAACAAACACAACTGACTTCCTTGGGGTCACGGTCATTATATTTCACTTTTGTCTCTTCAGAGTGCCTAGTGCTGCCCCTCATGTTTTCAGATGTAAGGGTTGAAAATATAACTTTCCAGAGAAAACTGCTGGGGTTTTGAGAATTTCAGCTGAGAAGGGGAAAGAAACCTACACTCCTCAGGGTTCATAATAAAATCATGAAAGCTGGCAGGCATGGAACAAACTAAGAAAGAAAACAGATGGAAAAGGAGAAGACCAAAGAGCTAGTGTTTCATAGACAGTTATCATTTCTGAGGCACGTAAACTATACCAGTGCTTTCTGTAGAAATGCAAAATGCAAAAGAGGAGGACTGATAATGTTGAATTAAAATGGAAGCAACTCCAATGCAGAAGTGCTCAGGGAGTGATTTTTCTTTAAGTGCTAAAGAGCAGCAATGCTATTCTCCATAGCAATGCCTCACCATTTTACACTTTATTTCTATTTGGGGCTATTTCTATTTATTTATTTTTCCATTCATTGTTTGCTTCCCAATTTCTGTACAGGAGACCACATCTCACCGTTAATTTTTTAAATTTATTTATTTAAAACATTTATATACCACTCCACATCTAAACAGATTCTGGAGGAGTGAACAATAAAAGGACAAAAAGAATAAAACACTATATTACAACAGAATATTAAGAAAAACCATGGCTGGTCAGTCAAGGAAGACTTCTTGGAATAAAGATTTCAGGAGGGGGCGAAAAAAAACGTTGGTGCCTGCCTGACCTCCAGAGTCAGGGAGTTCCACTGAAATAGAGCCACCGCACTGAAGGCTTTTCCTCCAGTCAGGCCATAGGTCCACGCAGAACCACCAGGAGCATGCCATCTGGTGACCTCAGTGATCAGGCAGGCTGATAAGGGAGAAGGTGCTCTCTTAAGTATCTTGGTCCCAAGTTAAGGGTTAAGTGGGGGGGGGGGGGAGGACAACCATGGCAGCCTGACCACATCATGTACTCATAACAAACTCATCTGTGAGTGTGGATCCTCGTGGATCCTTATGTAGCTCAAATGGCACCACCCACACACAATAGGGAGGTATCAGCAGGCTTGGGATTGCAGAAGTACCAAAAAAATAAAAACAACCTTTAGGAGGAAAAGACCCTAATGGTGGGGAAATACTGAAACAACCCAATATGCAGTGACCATGGAATGCTGGGGGGGACGGGACAGAACACTGGGGGGTATATTTCATAGATCATAGAGTTGGAAGGAGCCTACAAGGCTATCGAGCCCAACCCCCTGCTCAGTGCAGGAAACTAGAGGAGAGGTCTCCCATCCAAATAATCACCAGGCCTGACCCTGCTTAGCTTTCCATGCTCAGACAAGCTGAGCCAGCGTGAGCCACAGGCTGGAGTATCTTGGAAAAGGGCATGTCTAGCTGGCTGGAACCCTGAACAAGAGCACTTCACACTGCAACATTTTGTTGCAGGTTCCACTTGTTTTAATGTATTATGTGCAGACAGGACTTCAAGCTATTATCATTGTAAAAGTCTCCACGTAGAGAGGGTGGGGTACAGTCACACTCTTCCTGTGCTTTAGACTATGTGTAGTTATTTCTCAGGAGTTTCTACATTTCTTGTAATTTTGGAGTACAAGCAAAACGCCCGCCGTTATGACAGGTGGTGGTGGGGTGCTAAATTCAATGCACTGGAAAAATCCATGCCAGCGAGGGCCTGGCCATCCACTCTTGGGCATAGTAGGCCGGTTTTGCAGTTAACTCAGCTGTGCCTGAAAGTATCCATAGAAGTGAATGGCAGTCCACTAAGAAAAGGTAAGGAAGTGTACAGGTGAGAAGCCTAAATTTGCTTATTGCCTCAAGTGACCCCCAGTGACCCTAGCCTTTGGGAGCCAAGCTCAACCCTATCTGTCCCTATCTCCTTTCTTTGATTCTATTTCTCGACCACACTAGAGTGTGTAACGGAATGCTGAGAGAGCGTGATGGAATGCGGGAAGGTAGTTTTCATGTATTGAACAGGGATGGGGGGAAATTTCTTTCGTTCCCTTTTTAATATGAAGTTACCTAATTTCAAATGTTCAAACCACTATGCGAACTGAAACTCAACTATCCTCTGAAATCCGTACATACTTCTCTGAATTTTGCAGTGGAGCTCTCCAGTCAAAACATACATATGAAAATGTGTCTATTAGGGGGAAATAATGGTCAAAAATGCATCATATCAGGAAGTTTGCTTGCAAAAAAAATGTGTGTATTATGAAAAAAATGTGTACATTAGGCAAAAATGCATGCAAAAATGCATGTATTCAGTGAAAAGTGCGCAAAAATGCCTATGACTTTTCATGTCAATTTTAAAACCATGAATGTAACACTAGAGAAATTCTTGAAGTTTGAGATGAGCTGAATTTTGGATTGGAAAAATGAGAAACTGAAAGAAACAAAAATTGACAGATATGCCCATCCCTAGTTTTGAAATAAAAAACATAACCACAAGGTAGTCATTTCGACCTTTGCTGTGAAACTTCCATGCTCCCTGCAACTTGAAACCTAAAATGGAGGCCTAAAATGGAGTAGTAGTAGTAGTAGGCGATCACTCGTGACCGAGTAAGATTGTCTTCCAGGGTAAAAAATTACAAAAAGAAAAATTTTAAAAGGAGGAAATTCTAAAAAATTGTGTAGACTCTAGTAAGTGACTGTGGAGGCCAATTCTAGATCCACACAGCTTCCCACAGTGAGGACACAGGTTACCAGATGGAAGATGGTCCTGTAAAAAATTCGTTTGACGTGCTTTTCGCTTAGCACGTTTCTCCCTTTCACCTTGCACTCGGGCTTCTTCAAAGTCCATAGAACCTTTGTGAAAGGCCAACCCCCATTTAGATCGTTCATGGGCCAGAGCTTCCCAGTGTTCGATGTTTATATTGCATTTTTTTAGATTAGCCTTAAAAACATCTTTAAACCTCTTATGCTGACCACCGATATTCCGCTTTCCATCCTTGAGTTGGGAATAAAGTAACTATTGCACCAAGGGTAAACATTGGTTCGGGTGAAATTTGGCTCATTGTGTGCAGTGTTGGTTCTAGGTTTCCAGGGGAGCCTGGGCAAGATGCCATCCGTGGGCTTCTACCTCTGGCAGGTGCACTGCCTCCTTGCCACTGTCACTGCTGCTCATTTGCTTGCCCTCTCACTCTGGGGCCACTCTGCATGACAAGGCAAGTGAAACATGCTGCCCTGTCCTCTCACCCTTGTTACTGCTTGCACGTTCAGAGAGTGCAGGTGATGAACAGGCAGCAATAGCAAGGAGAAGGAGCAACAGGGGACTTTGGGGATTGGTAGTGGAGCCCCCGCAGTGGTGTGGGCCTCAGCAGTTGCCCAACAAAGCCAAGGTCCCTTGGTACTGGTCCTGACTGAGTGAAAAGATCCTTAAGAATCAGCATCAAACAAAGAAACTTGAACTGAACCAAGAAGTCATGGAAGCTTTTATGTGTTCTATAATGGAATTTGAGGGAGGGAGGGAGGGAGGGAGGGAAAGAGAGAGTGTGAGAGAGAGCAAAGCATTGCTCACTGATTTTCTGTGAAGCACTGGCTTTCTGTAATGTTGCCAATTCATTTCACAGTCCCTGCATCTTACCTGGAAGTATCCTTAACTCCAACTATCAGTTGTCAAGTGTGAAGAAAAGAGCCTTTGGGGGTTCCTGCATGCACACACGCACACACACACACACACACACACACACACGCCTCCTCATGTGTAAACCAAGTAAGGCCAGTTGGGGGGGCTGGAAGGAAGCGAACGGTGAGGATGGGGCATGGCGCCTGAGAGTCCGGTCTAGGGCTTTCATATGCAAATGTAGTTCAGGCCCAGTAAGCCATGAGTCACGACTCATGAGTCTCCCTCCCCCTGCCTGGCCAGGTGAAGTTCAATCTAATTGGCTGAAGACAGGAAAGCTACAGAAAGGGGGAGGGGGGAAGAGCTATTTCCCAATGTGTAGCCTGTGTGTCTTTGTCTTTTGTCTTGTCTTTGGGCCCGCATGGTTGCTGTAGAGCAATGGCGGGCCAAGCAGAGGCCCCAAGCCTTCGGGGGGGCCATCAGGAACCGACCCCAGGTAGCTCCTGGTGAAATTAATAGCTGATTGAGGGCTCTGGTAAAGGCAAGCCCTGTGGAGGGCTACCATCTCGGACCTTCGGGTAGATGGAATAGTTCCCCCCGGGCGGCAGGGCTGTGCTGGATCTAACCCTGGAAGGAAGAGGACTGACCCCCAGGTAACAGAGTTATGTGCCTGGGAGATAGAATCAGGTTTTATTATTTTGCAGCTCTATTTCTGTGTGCCAAAGCATCTCTCTCTCTCTCTCTCTTGTGTGCTTCTCTCATTTCCCATTTTTGTTGTTAAATGCTACCAGAATAAACCTTGTCTTGGTTTTACCCCACATGGTGTTTGTGGATTGCTCTGCTTGGTTCAGTATCTAAATCCAGGTTACAGAATTAAAGGCGAGTCCCTGAACAGAGATTCAAGTAGGGTTGCAAGGAGCTGAGGCTTGGCAATCTGGTACCTTGAGATCTCAGGGGGTCTTGGTTCCTTTGGGGTAGGTAAGGGTGGGGTGGTGGCGGGCCAGCCAGCCCCCCCTTCCTCCACATCAAGCCTATGCCCTTCTGGCTAGCAAGTAAAGTTATCAAATGATTGACACAGAAAACCACCAAGACAACAATTGATCTCCAGGGACATGACTAGGAAAGTTGGATCAGCTGAGATTTATACAGCTGTCCCTGATAGGAGTCTTGGGTGAGACACTGGGAACATGGCTCCTAGAACACAAACCAATTTATGTGTTGATGGTAAACAGGCCTTCAAAGGAAACCCCCAGGACTTTGCTTAATAATTAAAGGTATGCCCTCTCACTCTCATGCCAATTTTGTAATCTGATACTGAGACTAAAGTGCCTAATTATTTCAAGACAAGACACATTTGGATTAGGTAGGAGTGCTTTGCTGCCAATTTGTCTCCCTGCAGGAGAGGTTTTCCTTATATCTTTGGATTGGCCCAGGAGACTTGAGCTTCATCACAATTATGCCAGGAAAAATAATAATTCAAAAACACTTTCATTGGTCCCCTCCTTATTTCTCTTTTGAGTAAGGCTTTGAATTTCAAGCCAATTAACTGAATGAGCCACAGGCAGTAGTAAAGCATGGGGGGGGGGGGAGAGAACCAGAAGATAAGGGCAGAAGATTAGTGGGATGGGATTTTGTCTATAGGGAAGATTATCTTTTGGTGATTTTGCCAAATAAGTTCATAATCACCTAGTTTGGGACCTGAATTTATCCAGCTGGTAATGCTCAGCCATATTGAGCATCATTTCCCCCATAGGGTGGCCATGTATTATTTGAAGGGCTGCCAGAGGACTGTCCTCTCTTTGAAGGCATGCATTTTTGAAGGGACTGAACAGCAGACCCTAACAGGCAGGCACACAGGTCACCTGGTCACAGTCTTCCACACTATGGTGAGATGTACTGCAGCTCTATTTGAATTAGAATTATTATTTATGAATTTGCATCTATATGTATCAATTAGCATATGTACATTTTATGCAAATCACTGCCCTCCTTTTTTTGGTTATGCATTTCCTCTTTTTTGACAATCCATGTGGCCACCCTATTTCCCCAAGAGAAGTTATTATTTGGCTCAAAATGTAGAGCAAGATTCAGCACCTGCCCAGGTTGACCAGCCAGCCAGGCTGACCAGGGGTGCTTCTGAAAGTCAAAAGATATTGGGTTGTGTAGCTATTCTATCTTTTCTTCCTTAGGGGGTGTATTTCTGGTAAGAAAAAAGGCAAAAGCAGCAGTGAGGAAAAACACAGGAGGACTGCAAATGGGAGATGATATCATCCAGACCCCCAATGAAATCCTGTGAATGAAGCAGTGAGATTGTACAAGAGAAAAGCCTCATCTGTAAACACCCCCCACGCTGCTTTGTAGATATATGAGAAATGTTCTTTAATTTTAGCTCCTTATGAACCTCACATCGATCACTATGGATCTATGTGAACTACAAAACCAGCTGCATTGCAGGTACATGTGTAGACCTTCTTTCATGTCAACCCCTTAATCTTGATGAAACTCTAATTGATTGATGTGAACTGTGTGGCCAGACCACCCAACCGTACATCCTTTTGTTTGATTAACGTTTCTATTTGAGTTATTTTCCCAGTTGTTTCCTTACAAATATTTTATGTGGTTGCTTCTCTCTCTCTCTACTCCAGATCTATAAACCCTCTCTTGTTCCCAGGTATTTTGGGGGAAGGGGTAGATGGTTGAATTATTCCCAAATGGCTCTCTGCTATGGCTGGTGCTGGAAACTACAATTCCTAGAGGTAATAAGATAATGTGCACGCATACAGCATTATCAGTGCATATGTGCCAACATTACAAGCTGGGTGAGAACACTTGGAAAACAGATGGGCTTTTCCCTACAATTTCCTAAGACATATCATGGGTTGGATCCAGATTTAGTCATACTTAGAGTAGACCCATTGAAATCAATGGGACATGTTAGTCATGACTACCTTAAGTCTCGTTGATTTCAATGGATCTACTCTAGGTATGACTAAATCTGGATCCAACTCCATAAATGCTGAGCTGATTCCAAATCAAGGCAAGGGTGTCCCTACGTGTGAACCAAGTCTCTGTTTCCTCGGCCTTTTGTTTAAGAGAATCTTCTTAACAAAGGAAGAAAGGTACCTGACCACTCTGCCACTGCCATTAAGATAACGCCCAGCAGTCCTATTGGTTTGATCAGTTTGGAAGACCCCTCTCTTACATTCCAGAATCACACAGCTGGAAGAGATCCCAAGAGGACACCCAACCCAACCCAACCCCATAATGCTATTTTCCCCTTCCAGATTGAAATTTTTGCAATTGTTGCATAGTGGGACCCCCATGGAGCTGGGTGTGTGGATCATCTCGCTGTCCGAGCCTGTAGGGTATATATTCTAAAAAATAAATAGATTAAATTAAATGTACTACTCTTAAGCCAAATAAAGGGTGGGTTCGCACGACCCGGCAGCAATCGTGGTACGTTACCACAATTGTTTGCTGGATCGCCCGAAGCAACAACGATGAGCCCGACAGACGACTGGGCTCATTGTTGTTGCTTCGCTCCCTCCCTTCACTTCCCCCTCATTTCCCCCCAGCGATATATATCCCAGGGGACACCGTGGGGAGGAATGAGGCTCCTCTCTTTGACAGCTGCATCGCGAGCCGATTTCAGCTTGCGGCGACTGTCAGACTCCCCGTTGCACAAACATGGCTTGTGCCCTGAAGCACAACAGGGAGGGGGGAGCCTCTCACCTCCTCCTTGAGAGGCCTCTCAGGCAGGAGGAGGGAGTGCCTGTTCCACGCTCCGCGACTGCTCCGTGAACGGAGCAGCCCTGGAGCGTGGATCACAGCTTCCCACTGGAGAGGTTTACTCGCAGGGTAAACCTTTCCTGTTCTAGGCTGGGATGCAGTCCCTGCAGCTGCTCCTTGCATGGAGCAGCCACGGGGACTGCGTCCCAGCCTGCAGCAGGTAAACCTCTCTGGCGGCAGTGCAGGGTGGCAGGAAGCTCCCGCACACTTCGCCCTTTGCTTTCCCTGGGGAAAGTAAAGGGCAGAGTGGGCAGGTGCCTCCCGCCGCTGGAGAGGTTTACCTGCTGCAGCTGCATAAACCTTTCCAGTGGTGGAGCCGGGCAGGTGGGGCTTGATCCTCTCACGTGCACACCCATGCCAGTGACAAGAGCAGGCCCCACCTCGGTCCGCTCCCAGAGAGGTTTCCCGGCTGCAGCAAGGAAACCTCTCCAGCAGCAAAGCGAGGCGGGGCTTGCTCCTGGAACTTGCACAGCTGCGGCAGTGACAGGAGCAGGCCCCACCCCATTTTGCTGCTGGAGAGGCTTACCTGCTGCAGCCGGGGACGCGGTCCCCGGTTGAGGCAGGTAAACCTCTCCGGTGGTGGAACAGGGCGGCGGGAAGCGCCTCCCACTCCGCCCTTTGCTTTCCCGAGTGGGGAAAGCGAAGGGCAGAGTGGGCAGGCATTTCCCGCCACCCTGCTCTGCCGCTGGAGAGGTTTACCTGCTGGAGGTGGTGATGCAGTGCCCACCTCAAGCAGGTAAACCTCTCCGGCGGAGCGGGCGGCAGGAAGCCCCTGCCCTCTCTGCCCTTTTCTTTCCCAGGTTCTCCTGGGAAAGGAAAGGGCGGAGAAGGCGGGCGCTTCCCTCACTCACTGGGGTGGTAGCGCCAATGACAGAGGGAAGCACCTCTGTCCCCGTGGCTGCTTGGTACATGGAGCAGCCATGGAGATCAGAGCATGACTTCCCCCTGGGAGAAATCTTTCAGGCAGGAGGCTGCGCTTTGATCCCTGAGGCTGCTCAGCATGCAGAGCAGCTGAACGGGAGCACATCGCCGCCTCCCGTCTACTCTGGAGGAGGAGGAGGCGGGGGTGCCTGATCCGCTCCCAGGGAAGGAGAAAGACGCCTCTGGCAGCTGCCTCCTAGCACTGTTTGGGCACTTTGGGGGCAGCTGTTAGCTGCGCTCTGTGGCCAGCTGCTTGGCAAGAGCGGCAATGACCGCTTTGGCCAAATGGCTCACTGGTTCTGGGGCTTTTGTCACGTTGGGTTGTGTCATCCAGGTTTGGGCAACACAACAAGTCATCATGGTACAAACAAACCCTAGAACAGACCATTGTGACTTATCGTTGTACAAAACAACGATAAGTCACAATGATCAGTTACAACAACTGGGTTCGAACGGCACGCCCAACAAGCAGTGGTGAGTCACCACCATTGCTTTTCGTGTCGTCTGAACCCAGGCAAAAAGTATCATTCAGGTGTCCAGTTGCAAATCGATTGATAGATAGAAAAGATAGACAGACAGACAGACAGAACCTCCTGCAGTGTCCGTGGAACTTGCTTCAGTATGTATTTATTAAGAGTGAAGTTTCCTTTTGTTTGCAGGATTAGCATACATTTGTTTGCTGGCTGAAACTGAAGGCTGACATAATTTGGCCTTTTGAGAAGGAGGTCATATAAACTGCTTTGTTCCCACACTGCAGGTACTGCATCCACAGCATGAGCCTCTGTTGAATATCAGGCATTCATTCTGGGAAGAGCTCCCACTGACGTCAGACTAGAGACCTTGCTGAGAGCACTACACACACCATAAGGAGTGTCTATGCAAAAGGTGGCTGCAAGGGAATGCTGGGTTTTACCCCGCAGCTGTGACCTCTTATGTAAACCTGCATTTCATTCAAGAATATTGAAGGGAGTGAAGTTTTTTTTTCCGCCCCTCAAAACTTTGGGTCTGCCAGCAAAATTGCTTCTGAAAATATGGCATACCTATGTCTAGCAACTTTGAAGGAAGAAATTGTGTCCCCCAAAAGATTGTGAAATGAATGTATTTATTATTTATTTATTCATTTATTATATTTTTAATTTGCCCAACTTTAGGTAGACCATCTACGGTTTGGCACTGAAAACTGGGGGTTCAAAGGAGTTCTGTGTGTTGTGGCCCAGTCCCACCTCCGCCTTCTATTCAGTCTTTTGGGCAGGTTACTTGTCCTTTGTGACTAGCCATACCTCCCATGGCAGCCATTTTGTGGTGGCACCAGGACAGTTTCTCAAATTGCCAAATGTGCCATGGGCCCAAAAAGGTTGCCTAATGCCTACCCCTGATCTAAGTGAACAGAAGTAGGGATACATTTTTTATTGCAAGTCATACATTATTCTTCAGTGCTCTTATTTTGCGGACAGCTAATGTGGTGGTCTTTTAGATCACAGTATTCTCCTGAGGCTACCTTCTGTAACAGTATACTTCTGTACTGCATGTCACATGTGCACAAGATATATCCTAATAGCATCACTACTTGCCCTCCAGAGTAGTGCTTTCCACACTATCTTTGTTGGCCATAAATCTTGACTGAACTCTAGGGTTATAAAAACATCTATCTTCTGTCTTACTGGGCTACAGATAGCAATGATACTGACTGCTAGAACTGTATGCTGGAAAATTACTGCTTGTTGCCAGTGGATTGTTCCACTATGAACTACCACAGTCAGTTGCAAAGGACCATTATTTTTCCATAAATATTTTCAGAACTATGTAGAGCAAGGATGCCTCAGGTCCATCAAGATTGGATTGCTGCAATGCACTGTACATGGAGCTGACCTTGAGAGGTGTTCAGAAACTTCAGCTGGTGGGGGACCGTAGCACCCTAGCCCAAAAATGGCATGAGAGGAAATTGCTCGCCAACCTGGACGGTGAGCACACACACTCACAAGATTCCTTTATATTAATAAAAAACAAAACTTAGCTTTCTCCCTGTCTTGCTAAGTTAGAGCCCTTCTCCCTGACAAAACATCATGCTGGCTGCCAACTTGGACAGCTTTAAAAGGGAACCACAGAAATGCATGGAGGATAAGGCCAACAGTGGCCATTAGTCATGATGGCTATATATTACCTCCAGTATCAGAGGAAGCATCCCTCTGTATACTAGTTGCTGGGGGACATGAGTAGGAGGGTGCTATTGAGTTCATGTCCTGCTGTGGGTTTCCCAAGGCAGCTGGTTGGCCATTGTGTGAACAGACTGCTGGACTAGATAGGTCTTTAGTTTAGTCTGATCCAGCAGGGCTCTTCTTATGTTCTTAGTGTATGGATAACTGGGGCCAAGCTATTTCTGTCCAGGAGATGTTGGAGTTGGCATGCCAGCTGCAGCTGGTGAAAAGCATTGTATGCTACAGTTGATGCTTGGGTATCTAGTGTCAACACCAGATCTAGGAGTAGCCAAAACTGAGCCTTTAGGGGGAGTGCAAACCCATCCAGAACACATTGAACCACCAGAACCAAATCAACCCACCTCCCTGGTCACTTACCCTCCATCTTGGTGCAATAAAGCTTCAGTTTATTGGCTCTCATCTATTCCATTACTGCTTCCAGACACCAATTCAGCACTACCTCATCTGGCTGATGAAAAGCAGAAGTAGAGTTGGGTGTCATCAATATATTGATGGCACCAGACGCCAAATCTCTGGATGACAACAGCACTGAGTGGTTTCATATAAATGCTAAAAAGCAGAGGAGACAAGACAGGACCCTATGAGACCCCATAGTATAAATGCCATGGAGCTGAGCAGTAGTCTCAAAGCACCACCATTTGGAATCCATCATCCAAGTAGAGGCAAAACCACTGAAACACAGTACCCTCAGTCTCCAGTCATGAACTAGAAGCATACCATGGTGAATGGTATCAAAAGCCAGGGAGAGGTCCAGGAAAATGAGCAGGGTCACACACTCCCCCTGTTCTTCTCAGAATACAGGTGATGAAGGCAGTTTCCATGCTGGAACCAGGCCTAAAGTCACACTGAAATGGGTCCAGACGATCTAGTTCATCCAAGACTGGCATTGTGGGCTTCTGTGCCCTTAACAGCTCTGTGAGAGGCGGCAGAAATTCAGCTGGCAAAGCTTTCCCCGGTATGCAGATGCAGTGATGAAGACAGCTTAATCTGTTGAATTGCCACTTCTTTGCACCCAGCTATTAAAGGCTGCACAGGAAAAGCCTTGCCAAGCAAAGGAAAAGTTGGCAACCCTTATACCTCTCAAGAGAGGTTGTGCGAGTGAGGCCAATAAAGACTGTGGAGCATTTTGTTAATTAAAAGAGATATTTTAGATAAGTAACTGTAGTGGTAGAAAAGATGTTCCCATTTCACGGATAGTAATATGTGATCCAAGAATTAAGTAAACAGTTAATGCAAATATATACGGGAAAGGGACCTTTGTCTCTTTAAGACAAGAGGAACTGCGAGTCATATATCTTTTGTGTGCTGTGGGGGTTATAAAAACATACGTCTTAGTTCTTTTATTACATCTATAAACATCAGGCTTCAGTTGACTGTTCCCTGGATTAGAATGTCCTAGTACTTTAAGTGAGTTTTGACAGTGAGAGGGAGGGAAAGTAGAACTAGGGGTGGGTTTTTTCCCTTTTTTTAAACTGGATTGTTTTTATAGGACCTTGTCACTCTCTTGTATGCTTCAGCCACTGCCAAAGTTCTGAGAAGCAATGAATCTGGGATACACGGGGTTCAGAGTTTATACTTGCTTTGGCCTTGTATAAAGCTCTGTGGCTTGTGTACGTACGGTAAGCAGAAACAAATCTTTCATGCTATTTTTAATTAAAAGCATTATTTGTTTGAGTTCAGCTATTTGATTTCTAGCAAAGGTTGGGAACTGCTGCTTTTTTAAAAAAAAGATAAGAGAAAGCTGCTTGCTTGACTAGAACTAATCTATTTACTATTGTGCTTGCTGCATTTTGGAGTCGCTTAACAAAAATGAAACAACGTAGGTAAACAAGTACTTTGTATTGGATGGATCTACTTTGATTCTGTGCTTTTGAAGCTTTGTGTGATTATTCTACTTTTAGGTTCATAAAAAATGAATGTCAAATCTTTGCAAAAAGTCAGACCACAGAAAAAAGTCATATACCTTATTATGTTCATCAGGGAAACTAGTTTGGATGAGATGCACGCTCTAAAGAGAGCTACATCCATCTGGAATAGATTTTAAATACTGGAAGGCATCAGTTCCTCAGGCATATGAACATTCAATAGTGTACTAATGTCATCAGTATCTGTTTAATATTGTTTCTTGCATTAAGACTGGCATTAAGACTACATACCAAAGCAACACATATTTAAACATGTGTTTCTTATAGGAAGAGAAAAGTGTGGTGTTAACAATGATAAGAAAGTGTGTTCTTACTAATCCATAATTCAGTTAAGATGACGCTGATATACATCCTTTTATTTCAATGACTCCTGGCTTGCTGAAATTGAGTTCCTTACAAACACACACACACACACACACACAATTTTGCCCTTACCTCAAGACAGTACAATTTGATTCTTAATATTGAAAAGCAATGTAAAATAAATAATTTTGTATCCCATGGCACATTTTCTAGAGTGCACAGTTGTAATAAATTGTAGTGCATTTTGTGGTTGATATTCAGAAGCAATATATACCACTGGGTACCAATTTCTGGGGCAAACAGCAGGATATGACTGCTTCTGCCTTGTTCTACTTGTGAGCTTCCCAGAGCATCTGGTTGTCCAGTGTTGTTGGAGATAGATGACATACATCTTTGGCCAGATTCAGCATAGGCATTTCTTGTTTGATTCAATCAGTAGTCTGTGCTTGCTTTCATTCATAGATTCATAGATCATAGAGTTGGAAAGGGCCTACAAGGCCATCGAGTCCAACCCCCTGCTCAATGCAGGAAACTAGAGGAGTGGTCTCCCATCCAGGGATGTTGAAGAGTCCTTGGTTTCGAGTCCCGAGTCGAGTCATGAGTCTTTGGACCCGAGTCCCGAGTCCGAGTCCTTGGTCCAAAATGGTGACTCACGAGTCACGAGTCACTCCCAAAGCTGACTCCACGAGTCCCTATTAAAATCAATGGGGCTTTTTCCCAACAAAATAAGGCTATTTCAGATGTGTGGCTAAAATAAATTCTAGGCACAAGTGTGCCTTTTTATTTCAAAACTCTGCAACTGATTTTGGCAAGAACAGACCAGGCAGACAAACCCAAAATAACCAGACAGGCAGAGGAGGCAGGGAACCCCAAAACAGGCAGGCAGAGGCAGCCAAACCCAAAATGTCTGAAAGGTTGCATTTTAGGAAAATGATTTTAAAAAATAAACTTGCTGTACTTCCTAAAACCTATCCATGTTGCATTTGAGGAACACGATTTTGGAACACGAGTCCTTGGTCTCGAGTCCCGAGTCAAGTTTCGAATCCCATTAAACATATTGGGACTCGAGTCTGACTCGAGTCAGAGGGGGGACTCAGTCCGACTCACGAGTCGAGTCCTGGAGTCCGAGTCCCCATCCCTGCTCCCATCCAAGCAATAACCAGGCCTGACCCTGCTTAGCTTTCCATGTTCAGACAAGCTGAGCCAGCATGAGCCCAAAGAGATAGACAAACAATTCTGAAATACTTGTTGGTACATCTCTTCCAAGTACAAAACCTCAAATACAAAATCAACTTGCAGTGCCTCCCATGCACTCAAAAATTATCTAAGCCATTAATGTTGCACAAGTGCAACCTTGCATACCCCCTTCTAAGGCTGTTCAGGCATATAGGGCCAATTCTCATCCACAGGATGGCTTTTGGACTGATTCCAATTCATGCATGCACGTGAAAGTGTTGTATCAGAATGCATCATCAGTACAACTTTTCCAGGGACTATCCCTCAGGTGGCTCTAACAGAAATCCTAAATCCAGCCTAAAGTATTGATTTTGAACAGATCGTCTGGATACAGCATTCTGACAAAACATGGGCACATGTCTGTATCCAGGGGTGGGGACTCGGACTCCAGGACTTGACTCGTGAGTCGGACTGAGTCCCCCCTCTGACTCGAGTCAGACTTGAGTCCCAATATTTTTAATGGGACTCGAGACTCGACTCGGGACTTGAGACCAAGGACTCATGTTCCAAAATCGTGTTCCTCAAATGCAACATGGATAGGTTTTAGGAAGTACAGCAAGTTTATTTTTAAAAATCATTTTCCTAAAATGCAACCTTTCAGACATTTTGGGTTTGGCTGCCTCTGCCTGCCTGTTTGGGGTTCCCTGCCTCCTCTGCCTGCCTGGTCCCTTCTTAACCAGTTCTACAGTTTGAATTGTCCAAGACAAACGCCTCTGCCTGTCTGCTTTGGGGTTCCCTGCCTCCTCTGCCTGTCTGGTTTTTTGGGTTTGCCTGCCTGGTCTGTTCTTGCCAAAATCAGTTGCAGAGTTTTGAAATAAAAAGGCACACTTGGTGCCTAGAATTTATTTAAGCCATACATCTGAAATAGCCTTATTTTGTTGGGGAAAAACCCCATTGATTTTAATACAGACTCGTGGAGTCAGCTTTGGGAGTGACTCGGGACTCGTGAGTCACCATTTTGGACCAAGGACTCGGACTCGAGACTCAGGTCCAAAGACTTGTGACTCGACTCGTGACTCCAAACCAAGGACTCTTCAACATCCCTGTCTGTATCTGAAGGAATAATTCCAAAAATCATCCCATGAAAAGAAAATGTTGCATTGGACTAGGTAGTTCTTGCAAATTGTGACAATGCCAGATCAGAAATAGGGATTAACGAATCTGTCACTGTCAGTTCTAGTTTCTCTTAGTTTTTTCATTTTTCCAGTCTTGTTTGGTTTGTCCCAAACTTTGAGAACTTGCCCCATTTAAAATTTGGTTCATCCTGAACTTGGAGAATTATTTTTCTTAAGTTTGTATAAAAAATTTGTACACTTTTTTGTGCACATTTCTCTTAACACATGCATTTTTATATGCAATTTTGCCCAGTATACACATTTTTGCAACCAATTTTCCTAACGTAATGCATTTTTAATGTTATTTTCACTAATAAACACATTTTTGCATGCTCTTTCCCCGATTATATGCATTATTTTGGTTGGAGAACTTAACTGCAAAATTTGTAAAGTGCAAATTTCGAAGGATAACTGAGATTTGTATGTTGGTTCGAAAGTGCAAAATTAGATAAATTCGCATTAAAATGTGAACCAAACAAATTTCTCCCCCATCAGAAGGCACTATCTGTGGATCATGGAAACTTCATGGCTCCCAGTGGACATTGCAACACAATGTGCTAATAAATGGGTCAAATGTGTAGTTTTATAAGAGGTGAATCCCACTGGAGTGGCCTGGCCACTCCCCTCGGGAGTTTTGGACATCTCTGCTGTAAACTATAAGTATCACCTTGTATGTTAAATGTAGTTATAGTGAATATAGACTCTTTCTTTTAATTATGATTACTAGTTATATAGCATAATCAGTGTATATAGTATGTGATAGAGCAAGGTAAACAGGAAGCCCCATGGGCCTCTGCCCCAGGGAGCTTACATTTAAAATGTCGGTAGTGGGGGGAAGTCATGCAAGGCAAGGGAGGAAAAGGTGGGGGACAGCTATAATAAGAGGTTATTAATAATATTTATTATTTTAAAAAGACCTGGATAGCTAGGTGCTGTACAGCGAATTTGTTGAAAAAGAACAAATCCTACCCGCAGGCTTGCAATCAAAGATTAATGTAAACAAATGCAATGTGGCAGTATAAACATTTGCTGGCTTTGCAAATGTGGTGATTAAAATGGAGTGAGAATAAGCTTTTTGAAGCCTGAATTAAAGCACTTCAAAACAAATGAGTACAAGTTTTTCTTCTTTTTTTACTGCATAGGAATAGATTTAACAGCATAGGAACAGGTATAGGTAACAGTTACTGGGGTCAGGGGAATGCCCAGCTGATCTCTGCTCCTGTTTTCCACCAACCAAAGAACCTGCCTGGTTCAGCCAGGATGGAGACAGTTTTGAGTTAACAGCTGGATTTTATATTTTCAAAAATGGAAGACCTACAGTTGTTTGCCACTTTCTTCTTCCCAGTGGTGCTAGGGGCACTGAAACCCGAATCGTATCACATCACCCGGCAGAGCCCATTTGAATGTTTGCAAACCCTCCTCCTCCATATCATCTTAAGACTCTGACTATGCAGACATCCTGACTACAACACCCAGTCGGCCTTTCCGCCCTCCTATTCCTCCCCCTCCCCATCCACCACCATAACTTATTGCATGATTAAGAGATCTGGAGATCTCGAAAGCTTTGCACATTTGGGGGTGTGTGCGATCTTTGAGTTGGTCTAATAAAAGTATTACAGTATATGGATTTTTGAATTTTTCCTATGGCCAACACAGCTGCCTTTGTTTTGCGGGGAGAAAACATCTCCACTCTGGCTTTCAACGTTGCTAACCGCCAAACCACTGAGAGAATCTGAGCAGCAGCAAATCTTCGTTGCCTGATCCCCTCAAAGGAGTTGAGAGAGTTTCTCCAGCTGGATGCAGTGGTTAGGGAATAAAGAGCATAAGGAAGTTTGGCTTGTACTGGGTGATGCTAAACATTTAGAGCTGCTGTTGTAGTAACTTACTTGAGCACTGTCAGCATAGCTCCTATGGGTGTGAAAACAACCCATAGTTCCTTTAATTAATTAATTAATTAATTAATTAATAACACCTCTGCAGGGAAAAATTGAGGATCAGCAGGGCTGGCCGTGCAGTGGGGTGAAACAACCTGCTTCAGGCAGGATCAGGAGGGGAAGATAGATGAAGGCAGGAACTGATGGCTGGCTGAATGGTGTAGCAAGTCTTTTTAAAGTGTTGGCACTCGTGGCAGACGGTGGGGAGAGCACCATCTGGGTGCCACTTCAGGTGGCAGAATGCCTTGAGCCAGCCCTGAGGACCAGACCATCCATGAGCACTCCAAAGGCTACAGAAGTCAAATGAGGCTTAACAAGGTCACTGGTCGGTGTCTTTGCTCCTTCTAGATGACCAGCTTTGCCTATCCTCATTGCGTTGCATTCAGCATCAATCAAAGAAAGACACAATTCCTGCAATTTTTTCATGTAACCTGTTTTCAGAAACTCTTCCGCATCTTTGTGTACATTGACAGGCCCAGGTTGTGGTATCAGGTAAACTGAGCCCTGCTTCAGCATGACGCCGTTTTCCAAATGCAGTCGCCCCAAACGGTGTGCAACTAAACCCAAGTCTGCTGAAGAGAAAGCAACAGTGTCATTTCCTTATTAACGCTGGCTGGAGCATGCTGGGAGTTGTAGGCCAAAAACATCTGGGGACCCAAGGTTGGAGAACACTGCCCTACTGCAAAAAAACAAATTTTGAGGGTGAACTCGCAGCTTGGAGGCATAGAAGTACTTTCAGTTGCTCTCTTCTGAATCCTTAACAATTTGTCTGCACAGGCTGTCTCTCTGCCCAGGCACTGTTGTGTTACACCAGGGGTGTCAAACCTCTTTCAGCACAAGAACCAGATTCAGTTTCAGAGGAGCTATCGGGGCCGTATTATAGTGGTGGATGTGGCTGAAAGCAAAAGGGGGGTAGAGCAAAAGGGGCCCACAAAAATACCAGCATATTTTAGCATAAAGCTTTTGCTGTCATTAACTAAGCCTTAGGAGAGGTGTTTCAACCTATTAGAAGGGGGGGGGCAGGGAATTGTGCAAAAGCCAAGAAGCCAGCAAATGATTGGCAATTGGAGGAAGGGGGCGGAGTCAGGGGAAGGAGACATGGCCATCATGCTTCTCATTTATAGCCTTTGCTGCTTTCACTTTGCCATTTTTAGGATAACAGTTTTATTGGTTTTAACTCCTTTTGCATTTTTATTTTCTAGTGTAAGCAGCTCTGGCAATTCATTTTGAAGGCCAGAGTAAAAATACGTATAATAAATAAATAGTGCTTTGTATACCGACAGTTCAATACTGTGCACATTTACTCAGAAGTAAATCCCGCTGTGTTCAATGGTGCTTACTCCCTAGTAAGTGCATTTAGGATTGCACTCTTACTAGGGAGTAAGCTCCAGTGAGATCAACGAGATCTGCTACCAAGTAAACCTGTTTAGGATTGCACTGCTAGAGATCTAGATAAATTATAACAATCCTTGGCATCATTGTAGGGGTTATGGCGATGCATAATCTCAAGCGTGTGGGACTAAAGTAATTACCAGAGCGAAAGTACAAAATTTATTTAAAATCATCTTTCAAAATTAAAATAATGGAGTGGGAGGTATTGAGTAGAACGTGGCAACTCTTCCGGTGTTGTTCTACTGAACACTTGTTTATATGATACGGGCAGTACGATCCAATGTGGCTGCCTGTTACCCTCTGAACTCAGAGGAACACAGGTATCCAATCAAGGATGGAAGGAGCACAGGGGCAAAGGTCGCCTCCATGCTTCTCCTACCCTGCAAAACACTTAGACTGCCGATTTCGTCCATCTAAGTCTTTTGCGCCTGCTCGTGAGAGGACAGGCTGAGGCACTGCTGGGAGCCTCAGTCCTCCCCTCCCCCTGGAATGTCCCCCCAACACTGGCTCTGAAGTGGGTCTTCTGAACTCGGAGCTGCAGCTGGCACTGAAGGAACTGTGCTGGCTGCGAGGGTGGAAAGGAGGGTGCTCTGAGGTCGGAGTCCCAGCTTCTAGCGGCCATAGGATTGCGCCCTGATTCAGAAAAGGATGAGAGAGATGGAATCATTAAACCTACAGATTTCCCTCCCCTCTATCCCACACGAACTAGTAGAAACTGCAAAAATGTCAAAAGATACCATTTAACTTGAGAAAAAGGCATAGAAGAAAGAAATACAAAATGTCATTGCCAACACTATGGGATCATTTGAAGTTCCCAAGTCCCAATCCAATATACTATTGACTAAACCTTAAGCATGTTTCATGTAGTGCACTTCCCTTTTCTCCTATGCCAGTTTTCTCATCTAGAAAGAGAGCTAATTGGTTTGGCCATATTTTTTGTACTCACTCTGCCTAGTACTAAATACGGTACCTTTTATCCTAGAGATGCTTAAATATTCAGTACTTTAGCATTTTTTAAAAAGCTCTGCGTATTTTTCTTCTCTTCCCCACCTCCTTTCAGAGTTAAAAGGGGGGAAAAACACCTAATCACATATAGCTATTGATGAATACGGGCCATGTATCAGACAGCTTCAGAAAGTGCATTTCACGGAGTATCAAAGTATAATGCTTAAAAGCATATTATGAAGCTATTTTGAAAAGTAACAGCAAAATAGCTGCTCCCACATTATATATGGGAAATTGCTGTTATTTTCCAAAACTCCCTTGGAGAATGTGGATAGAGTACCTCCTCTTTTACCTATAGGCTAAATATATATATAGTTACTCAGTGGTTTGGATATTTGGTACTTGGGGGGAAACATGGCAAATTCAGGATAGCAGGAAGTTTGGCATAATCCAGGTTAGGGGATGGTGCTTCCAGTGGTGCGGTCAGGGCAGGACTTTGGGGCAGATGTCCAGGGTACTACAGTCATGCCTTGGACTGAGAGCATAATTCGTTCCGGAAACGTGCCTGTAATCCAAAATACTCTTATATCAAAACGAAATCCCCCCAAAAAAATTTGTACAGAGATTTTTAATTTAAGCCGTACTACAGTATTTGTATTGCAAGACGTCGCTTGTATATCAAGTCAAAAAAAATTAAATAAATATTTAAATATTTGCTTGTCTTGCAAAACGCTCTCAAACCAAGTTACTTGCAATCCAAGGTATTACTGTACTGAGCAGAATGAGCAGGAGGGCCCCCAAACACACAAGCGATGGCTTACATATTTTGCAGTGAAGTAATATACTAAAGAGCCCCACGCCCTGTAAGAACATTAAGTCCAGGGTCCAAAATAACCTAACTGTACCACTGGGTGTTTCAAAGTAATTGTTTCTTTGGGAGCTGAAAAGAAAGACCAGTTTAGGGTTTTTTTCCAAGAACACCTTCTGCGTTCAAATACATTAACTGGAGTAAAGTCCCCCCCAGGTGATTATTGTGTGACTAAAAATAAGACTTGCAGAATTACACTGCTGACAATACCATTTATAAAGGTTATCGGTCTTCATGCTTCAGAGAGCATTAGTGTGTGTGTGTGTGTGTGTGTGTGTGTGTAAATACCTTTTCTAGAGTATTACACAACACCACAGTTAAGGACAAAAGGATACTGGATTAACAGATCTACTCCACAGAGGCAACACTTTGCAAATATTGATTGGATGAGGATGGTCCAAGCTCATTTTCTTTGCTAAGATTATCTTTTTACAGACTTCTACTGTTTGTGTGGAATTTGGTATATCCAGCTTTGCAGCCCTCCATCTTATGATCATTCTTTCATAGTTTCCCATTATTTCATTTTATGTTTTTTAACAGAGAAAGAGGAATTGTTCCAGCATTTACTGGCGCAGGTATTCGAGCAATTCTCAAGGTAACATCTTTATATGATAGTTTTAGTATGATCATATTTCTTCTCATATACATTTGTACACTGCAGTCTTCAAACAGCCTACTCTGGAATAAGTCAATCAGCTTTTGTTCCACTGTTGCGCGCATTGAATGTGATACGCCTGAGCCATTTACAAGTTTATGCAGACTGTTAAGTAAAGAAAGACAAATTCATTGAAGGCTGCAGTTTTGTACACGCTTGCTTGGATGAAAGTCCTGATTGATTTGCTGCTGGGTAAACATACACACTGCATTGCACTGCACTTGTTTGTTCATCTTGTATCCGAAAGGAAAGAGAATTCATCTACACTGATAGGATCTGCATTTTGAGGAAGAGATGCAGAATATCTATTTTTAATAAGAGAGTTCAGCTCCTTAGCACCTCTATAAGCTACCTACACAATTGCAAAGAAAACTGCTGTAAAGTAACATAGATTAGAGAAAGCATAATTAATTTAGCCAGAATCAAGACCAGATGATTATGCTAAGGGAGGGAACATTACATAAGAACATAAGCAGAGCCATGCTGAATCAGACCATGGGTCCATCCAGTACAGCATTCTGTTCACACAGAGGCCAACCAGCTGCCCACGAAAACCCACAAGAAGGACATGAGTGCAACAGCACCCTCCCACCCATGTTCCCCAGCAACTGGTGTACATAGGCATCCTGCCTCTGATACTGGAGGAAGCATATAGCCATCAGGACTAGTAGCCATTGATAGCCTTCTCCTCCATGAATTTGTCCAATCCCCTTTTAAAGCCATCTAAATTGGTGGCCATCACTACATCTTCTGGAAGTGAATTCCATAGTTTAACTATGCGCTATGTGAAGAAGCCCTTCCTTTTATCTGTCCAGTATCTCCCATCAATCAACTTCATGAGATGACCCTGGGTTCTAGTATTACGTGAGAGGGAGAAAAATGTCTCCCTATACATTTTCTCCACACTATGAATAACTTTGTACACCTCTATCGTGTCTCCCCTTACTCACCTTTTTTCTAAGCTAAACAATCCCAGATGTTATAACCCTTCCTCATAGGGGAGCTGCTCCAGCCCCCTAATCATTTTAGTTTCCCTTTTCTGCACTTTCCTGAACTCTACAATATCCTGTGCTAGGTATAGTGACCAGAACTGTACACAGTATTCTAAGTGCGGTCACACCATAGATTTGTATAAGGGCAGTATGATATTGGCAGTTTTATTTTAATGTGCACTTACGCATTAATGTAATGTTATGTGCACTTACACATTAATGTAATGTGCACTTACTGACACTCTGGAATTGTAAAAGCATACACCCTAATCCAAAGCCTGGATTGGATTAGGATGAAACTCAGGAAATATAATGTTCCTAACATGCATATTGGCTACTCCATTTATTTAAGTGAAGGAAAGCTTTGCACATCTTTAAAGGAGGTAGCTCCATATGCACAAAGCTTCCCCCTCCATTGAAATGAATGGGGAATGCTTGTAGGCAGGAGGAGCTCTGTTCTTTGTAAACTGGAATCCTTATGCCTGCAGCTGATCACTGGATATAGCTTACTACTGGGACATCCCTACTCACTGGATTTTTTAAAAAATGTATATTTAAATGCATCCAAGATTGGCTTTTTATATCCATGAGAATATATTATGAGACTCATTTAATTGTGTAACTATACACAATACCTACATGCATTCTTATTTATGTCCCCCCCCCCCCCTCCAGGGTATTTAAAATCGATGAACTGAAAACGGAAGTAGCTAATCACTTGGCAATGCTGGAGAAAAGAGTTGAATGTGAGTGTCATTTTTTAAATATATATTGAGTGTGTGTGTGTCAGAAAGGGGTTTTAGGTTGGCTTTCTCCACAATATATATATATATATATATTGTTATCACTTTGAGAGAGATATTTTTATGGGCATTTCTTCTGCCTTCCTCTTTTCGAGGTACAAAACTATATCAGCAAAGGAGAAAAAAATATCTATAAAATACAGTCCTTGCTTTCGAAAGTAAAATCCTAGTTTTGTACCCTACATTATTTGGTTACAATAAATATCTGAAAAGATAGCATATAGACTCACCTGCACTAATTGTACCTAATTCATAAATAAATCCAGTCCATTAAACTGGAAAGACTCTCAGGCTGTAGTCCTGTACCTAGTTACCTGCTGGGAGTAACTCTCAATGAATTCTATGGCATTTACTTCTGAGTAGACATGCACAGAATTGTACTGTCCAGTCCCCAGACCAGCTTTAAGTTCATCCTTGATAAAGGCTGCAATCCACACTCACAGTTCCTTATTGATGTCTGCCCCCTTCACCCTCTTCCTCCCACTTGTTGCAGCATCAAGGTAGGCATGGTCGGGCACCTGCTAAGTGCCCACACCCCAGCAGGGGCCACTGACAACAGGGCCGGATTAAGGTAGGGGCTATTGGAGCGGCAGCTCCAGGCCCCTCCACAAAAATAGGCCCACCAATAGGGACGCGCGGCGCCGGGAGAAATGAGGGTCACGCGGCGGTCGAGAGCGGGACCGGCGGGCGGAGAGAGGGCAGGGGCGGAGGGATGCCGCCGGCGCTGGGGCTGCCCGCCTGCTGCTGCTGCTGCTGCTGCTCGCAGCCGGCCGGGAGGGCGCGCTGAGCCAAGCCCGAGCCCGCGCCAGCATGTCCCGCAAGAAGAGCCCCAAGAGCAAGGGCGGCACCTCGGCGCCCTCGTCCGCCCTGCCCGCCGCCCAGCAACGTGCCGATGCCGGCGGCCGGGGCACGGCCCGGGCCAAGGGGGCAGCCGGAGCGGCGGCAGCGGCCTCCTGCTGCGCCGCCAACGGGGTGGCGCTGCCCAGCAGACCCTAGCTCAGCAACAACGGAGAGTTCTACGACGTCGCCTTCAAGGTGAGCGGGCGGGGGGAGAACCGGGCGGGTGGGCGCGCACGAAGCCCCCGGCATGCCTGGGGGCGTCGTCCTCCTCCTCCTCGCCGGGTGGGGCTGCCGTGACGCCCTCCTCCTCCTCCTCTTCCTCCTCTTCCTCCACTTGGACGCGGGGGGCGGGCGGGGACCTGAGCATGCTCCCCAGAGCCGCCTCGCCCCGGAGCCTTTCTCGCCGCCGCCCTCCAAGTTTATCCATTTACGTCTCCCTCTCTTTTTGCCTCAGTTTCCCTCAATGTTTGTCCAGTTTCCTTGAGGGAAACCGAGGCAAAAAGGAAAGCAAGGCTGGCACAAAATGCCCCCCCCTCACACGCAGACACTTCCGTTCTCTTTCTCCTGTTTCAGCTTCCCCCAAAGCACCTTCCTTCCTGCCTGTTTCCCTCAAAGTTTGCATACAGTTTCCCTCAAAGTTCGAGGGAAACAAGCAAAAAAGAAAGGCAGGCAGGCACAAAGTGGGTCCCCCCCCCTTCTATTCCCTTTCTCCTTCCATTTCTGCCTCAGCTTCCTTCAAAGTACTCTCCCTCCTTCCCGGCATCTGCCTCAGTTTCCCTCAGAGTGCCCTCTTTCCTGCCTGCCCACCTGTTTCCCATACAGGCGCTGCTGCCTTTTCACATTTATTTTATTTATTTATTTTATTTGTTATATTTATACCCCACCTTTTTTCCTGCAAGGAACCCAAGGCGACTTACATAGTCCTCCTCCTCCTCCTCCTCCATTTTATCCTCACAACAACCCTGTGAGGTAGGTTAGGCTGAGAGTCAGGGACTCTTTTATAATGTATTTCAGTTTACCCCACACAAAGCACTCACACACACAGAGCAGCCAGACAAAAGCAAAACACGCTTATAATTTGTAGGTAGCCTTTTATAATGTATTTCAATTTTAGACAGCAAAAAAGGTAGTACATTCTTATTTTTTAAACCCACTTTTGCCATCGAAATAAAATTCCATCCTCCATTTAATCATTTATTTATTTATTTATTTATTGCATTTATACCCCGCTCTTCAGCCAGAAAAGGCTCTCAGAGCAGCTTACACAGATTAATAATAAGACATTCCCTGCCCTCAGGCTCACAATCTAAAAGACATGACACAAAAGGAAAAGGGATTGGGAGGGAGGAGGAAGAATGCCAAACTCAGGCACCAATATAATGTTTGGCATTCCTCCTCCTCCCCCCCCCCCCAATCCCTTTTCCTTTTGTGTCACGTCTTTTAGATTGTGAGCCTGAGGGTAGGGAATGTCTTATTATTACTGGTAATCTGTGTAAACCGCTCTGAGAGCCTTTTCTGGCTGAAGAGCGGGGTATAAACGGAATAAATAAATCATTAATTTCTACCCACTTTTGCCATCAAAATAACATTCCATCCTCCATTTAATCACTTGTTAACATTATAATTAATTTATAATAACTTTCCATTTAAGAAAAAAAAATTCACCCCTATCAAGTGAAAAAAAATGACCCAGGTCCTTTTTTTTTACTTGATCCATTCGTTCTTTTTTTTTTTAAACTATAGTCCGGTCCCCCAACAGTCTGAGAGACAATGAACTGGCCCCCTGTTTAAAAAGTTTGAGGACCCCTGTTGTAATCCTTACATCAACCCTGTAAGGCAGGTCAATAGCATTCTCTCCATACAGCACGTGGGGGGGGGGGCAGCTGAGTAAGAGCTCGGTTCGTGTACATTGTTGCCTAACAGTCTGCATAATTCCCGAAGGGGTGGGCTGTGTTAGTCTATTGCAGCAAGAACAACAAGAGAGTCTTGTGGTACCCTAAAGACCAACACATTCATTCTGACATAAGCTTTCACGGACACTGCCCACTTCCATCAGGTTTTATTGAGTTAACAAGCTTATTGTTTACAAAAAAAGAAATATTTTCAATATGTTTCTGTTTTGGCACTTTAATGGTAATTAAAATATTTAATTTGTTTTAATATAAAATTGCGTCTTCATTTTATTTATTTCCATAAAAAGGCCCACCAAAATCCTCAGCACCAGGCCCATAATGTTCTTAATCCGGCCCTGACTGACAAGAGCCCCTGGAGTTGCTGCTCCTCTTCCCCATTGCGGCCTACTTGTTCATCTACCTCTTGCTCCAGCCCAGACAATACCACTGCCTACTTGCTCACTGGCTCTCTGCCTGTTAAGCAAGCAAGTGGTAGCAATGATGGAAAAGAGGAGGAGGAGGAGCAAGAGCAGCTGGTGACGATGGCAGTGAGAAGGTAAACCCACTGAGGGATGGTTCCCGTTGAGGGTGTCTTGCCCAAGGACCCTCAAAAACTTGGAGCTGGCAATGGATTGTGGTTTTAGGCTTTACCACTTTATCTCATCCTGCTTTTCCAATATATAATAAAAGAGGAAAAGGGAAGTATGCCTCTCTAAGTAAGTACTGGGGAGAAACAGAGAGGGCTGTCCTGCTTTCCTGTCCTACTTATGGGCTTCCCATAAGCATCTGGCTGGCCATTGGGGGAAGCAGGATGCTGGGCTAGAGATAGGCCTTTGGTCTGATCCAGCACAGCTCCTGTTATGTTCTTAATCATGTTCTAGTTACCTAGCAACTGCAGTGTACTACTTCCAAGGATGTGCAGTAAGGACATGGAAAGGGAGCTAGTCAAAATTATTTCATTCGATTTTGAAGTTCTGCTGTTATGAGTTTAGAATGCTGTGTCACATAAAGCAGAGGTGGGCAACCATTTTGCCCCTGAGGGCAGCATGTGGCAGTAGGTCGGGGGCCACATGCCAGAAGTGAGCATGGCCAGAGTCAGCGGTGGGTGTGGCCTGTGCTTCCACACACACCCCTCCATCCCACAGCGAATCTTCATCAGGATCTTGGGGGGAGGTAAGGGTTAAACCACCTCTCCTTAGGCAGGGAAAGCTTTCCTCTCCCTGCTTGGAAAGGAGAGGTGCCTGCTCTAGCCCACCTTACCCTGTGTATTTTCTCTGATTCTTGAGAGAGAAAAACCACAGAGCACAGAGGCTAGAGTGTCCTTTGCAGTTGTATTCCAGCATTTCATCTCAAGGAAGTCAAGGGAGAAATCACAGAGTATGGAGAACTAGAGCAGCAAGAAGAAGAAAAGTAGTGGTGGTGGTGGTGGTGGTAGTTAATTTTAGGTCCCAGAGAACAGATAGAGCAGTGTTCTCCAACCTTGTGTCCCCAGATGTTTTTGGCCTACAACTCCCAGCATGCCCCAGCTACGCTGGCTGGGGCATGCTGGGAGTTGTAGGCCAAAAACATCTGGGGACACAAGGTTGGAGAACACTGAGATAGAGAGATGCTGCAGCAGGGAGGAAAACTTGGGGTGCGTGGGGAGTGGTGGTTAGGGCACCGGTGGGCTGCAGGGGAGATCCCTGGGCCATGGGTTGCCTTCCATAGAGGTCAGGGCAGCATACATTAAAGTCATCCCATTTGGTCCTTACATTAACCCTGTGAGGTAGGTTAGGCTTAGAGAGCAACTGGTTCAAGCTCACGCAGTGAGCTTCATGGTTGAATGGGAATTCAAACCCATGTCTCCCTGGTCTAAGTAGAGCACTCTATTACCATGCTGGATCTTCGCCTTACCTCTCTCCACACCCTGTCCCAGGTTTCTTTATCTTAAGCTTACAAGCTTCTTGAACCATGTTCCTTTCCCTGAAGAGTGTGATTGAGGCCAAGTTCCCATATGCATTCTGCAGTGCAGTAGCCACTTGAAAATATGGCCCAAATGACATCGGACCAGGCCACCTGAAAAAAACCCAAACTGTAAGTTCTTCAGAGGCCCTACTCCCAAGTGCAGAATGAAGTAGGGCGGCCACTTATGAATCACCAAAAAGGAGAAAATGCATCACCAAAAAAAGGGGGCAGTGATTTGCATAACATTTTCATATGTTAATTTATATGTATAGATGCAAATTTAGAAACAATTATTATAATTTAAATAGAAATGTAGTACATCTCACAATACTGAGGAAGTCTGTGACGCAGTGACCTGCGTGCCTGTGTGTTCACTCTGCTGTCTAGATGCTAACCACTGAGGAGCAACGGTTCTTATGGTTGGTCCATTGTCTTTAAACTGGAATCAGACAGGACAGCCCTTCAGATAGAGGAGGCCTTCAAACAGAGGACAGTCCTCTAGCAACCCTTCAAATAGAGAACTGTCCTCTGTAAAATAGGACACCTGGCCACCCTAGGCAGGTAACTACCACGGAGAGGGCCTTTTTGGTAGTGACACCCAGTTATGGTGGAACAGATTTTCCAGAGAGGTTTGCCTGGTGTTATCTCTGTGGTCTTCTCCAGCATCAGGTGAAGACCTTTCTGTTCATCCAGGCCTTTTAAATAATTCACATCACCTGGGCCTCACCGTTTTAAAATCTGTGTGTTTTATTTTGGGGTTTGTGAGTTTTGTTTTTTGTCGTATTTTATGTGGCTTTGGATTGTATGGTTTTATGTTCTGTTTTGTATTTAAATTATTTCTATGCTTGCTTATTGTAAACCACCCAGAGAACTTTGTTACGGGGCAGCATACTAATGTGAACAAACAATACTGCATGAAGGTAGTTCCATGTGTGAACTGGATCCCCATACAGATTCGGCGATTTTCACTTTGTCCATATAGCCACTCTTTTTTGTGGTTTCTGTTGATGTGCTGCGAGTTGAAATGTGCTCATGCATGGGATGTGGCCTACACAGAAGACATGGTATTTGACTGGGCCTAATTTGGAGAACTATTTCTCTTTGATAAGGAACTTGGATGAAACTCTTAATGTATACACAGGATACTGGTATGAAACACCCCCATTCCCTATTTCCTCATTGTGGATTAAAACTCTGCATGGATATTCCTGTCCTTCCTTCCTTGTTCAAATGTAAGATGAAAGTAAAATGATTGTTAATAATTACTCTGCTGTGTGAGATCAAAGGTAATCTTGTTATGGTGGCATCACATAATTTACAGAGCAATTTTATGCAAAGGGAGAATCTGTGGCAGAGAAACCACCACTTCCTGAGCCCTGCTCACTCACACCAGCCAGGGTGGAAGGGGGGCTGGATTTCCCCCCACTTCTGACTCATTAAGATCCCCCCCTCTCCCCATTAACACTAGTGGAAGAGAAAATAGGTATGCCAACCCTATCAGGCATCAGGCCTGTGGCTCACACTGGCTCAGCTTGTCTGAGTGTGGAAAGCTAAGCAGGGTCAGGCCTGGTTATTACTTGGATGGGAGACCCCTCCTCTAGTTTCCTGCATTGAGCAGGGGGTTGGATTCTATAGCCTTGTAGGCTCCTTCCAACTCTATATATGAAACCCCAGGCCTGGTGTACGTTTTCACCCTTCTCAGGAAAGTGTTGGGGAACGAGAGGTCTGTGGATTCTGTGGATCCAAGGCAGCCCTCGACATGCCACTGGCAGGGCCCCCTTTCTTCCCTACTATTATCAGAGTAGTGGGGATTGCTGCCATAATGAGGCCTCCAGAGGTGGACCGCCTTCTTCACCTGGGGAGAGGAAATTCTACAATGTTCTAAGACTCCCAGGGACAATAGTATTGCAGCCTTAAAAGCTGCAAATCCCATATAAAATTAAAAGCAAAAGCAGATCCCATATAAAATTAAAACCTAAACCAAAAATAAGTAGGAAAACTATGGATGTGTCAGCCACATTCTGACACTGAATTTCTTCCACACAGAAAATATAGGCGTATTTGAGAAGTATGTTGCTTTTTTCTTGAGCAGCTTAGATAGCTATCTGAAAAGTATACTTTTAGGAGTTATATAAAGAAATCATAAGAAAAAATTTGAGTATGTCTAACAGCCTCATTTTGGTCATGAACCTAAAGTTGTACTAAGAATATAGTTTATTGTAGAAACATAGGTCAGAATAATGTTTAAAAACTTTTGCTTACAAACGTAAATGTGTGTGTATATAATATATAATCTGCCACCTTGTAAGTATTTAAACTTTTATCAGCTTTCAATTAAAATAAATGTCTGAGAATCTGACCAGGGGGCTTCCCCTTTTAAAAGGAGAGTCAAGTCTGTTATCACAAGTATCCTTTGTGGTAGAGGAGTAGAATAAAAGGAAAATGGAATTAAAAAATGACAGGGTGGTAAATATCAGTTAGTTTTGACATTAAAGCTACCTTCCTAGCTTGGAATAGTCTACTGAATATTACAAATATTCTGTGAACCCAAAAGATTGAAATTTTCTGCTCCTAAATTACTGAAACGACCACTATTACATATGCCTCTTTATGGGTCTTCAGTGTCTTTTTTGTACAATACACTTGTGAAATTTTGAGCAGTCTGTATTCCCATTTTAGTACTTTTGAAACAGAGATGTTAACCAAAGATCAAAGCACTACTGCTATAGAAGGTGCCCAGAGGTGGTGACTGAGGGCTGCGTCTGTGCATTAACAGGATATGCATGTGCATTATGTGTACACCCAGTGGGGACCCGTGGCCAATATTCTGGCTCCCTGGAATATGATACACACGAGAGGCCACTGGAAAGGGGGGGAACTACCATGTGTACACATTGAAAGTCACTCAAAATATAGATTGCTCCAGCTGATTGGAGAGTCTCCTTGCTGGTTCAGGCCTCCGGGAATGTGCAGTGCTGGTATGAAGATTGTCCCAGCCATGTTGAGGATCTATTGCTGAGCCGTTTGTAAACGTTGTGGGGCCAATGCAGAAGTATTTCCAGCAGGTTTGTATGAGGGGACCATAACATGAAAATCAACCCAGAAAGTGGTACTCTAGGTATAGGGAATGATGTACCAAAAATGATTTGATATGTAACCTCTGTTCATTTCAGTTGTTTGAGTAGGAACCCAGTAGTTTTTCATGCCATCATCTGCTGCTACATGTGAAGTGGCAGAGTCCACTGTCACCCATGATATTTCACAACTCTTTCTTCTTTATCACTCCTCGTGTGTGTGCGTGAGAGAGAGAGAGAGAGAGAGAGAGAGAGAGAGAGAGAGCACTTGTATTTCATTTTCATGAGTCCTGAAAAAATAGGTTTTATGAAAAAAGAATAAAGAGATGCTGATGGCAAACTTGACTTGATATCACTCCGTCTTTTAATCAAACATGCGTCATGAGACATGTGTTTTCATTTCTACCCTCCTCTGCTTTTCCTTTCCTTTCGTCATCCACCCACTTAAATGCAATGACTGCAGCTGCACCTCTTCTTTTCCTCCTTATATGAATTGTTAATGCCACTTCTGGAGCAGTTCTGCTTGACTTGCATGCCACACCACATGAGAGAAGGAAGATATTGGCTATTACATTATAAGCAAATGAATACCAGTTAAACAATTGTAAGTTCCCTTGAGTTTCCTACGCATCAGCTCGTGTGCACAAGCAATGAGCCCAGCAAACAAATAGGCGGTGAAAGTATCCTACTGAGAATGATGAGTACATTTTAAAAAATAGCACTGTACGAAGTTTTTCAGCATTGAAATAGGAGAGAAAGGCAGGGGGGAACTTATGCATTTGAATTGTATGGTGTTTCTCAGAGTTTGTGAAATACTTTTTTCTTATTTTATTTGCACAGCCTAAACACAAAGCAAATCCAACTTTTGGCCATATTCCTAAGAGAGCAGGATTTGCTGTGCTGTTTTTAAACTTAGCTTTTGATTGGATATTTAAAGAACCACATCACATTTTTAAGTAATTGACAAGAACTGAAATTACTTTCCACTTTGGGGTTTCTTTGTATCTAGCATAAGATTCCTACAGCTTTCCCTCCCATATTAAGGAACTTTCATGTCTCCTATTCATTTAATGGGGTGTTTTAAGCCCAGCGAAGCAGTTTGTTTCTATACAATATGTAGTGCTTCATATTAACATATCATAGCAGTGGCTTTATCTGGTGCTTTCATCTATTCATGTTTTGCTGCTTTTCGGAGGCCGGCCCTCCGTTAGAATATGAGGAGGAGCTGTGCGCTGTTTGCAGTAGGTATTGTTGCAACTGCTTTTGTGATCTCCTAAATTCCTGTTGCTTTTAATGATTTATGATGTAGGCACCTGCCTACAAAGGAACAGGTTTCAGACAGAAGGACCGTTGAGTCACTGGCATTGCAAACTCCACTGTTCGTGTTCCATGCCTTTTGAAATTCTGCACAATTACTGAAATGAGATCCTTCAGGCTTCGCCATGGTAACCCCCCTGTTGTTTCACTTTGTTGACAGTGGAAGGACTGAAAGTAGTGGAGATTGAAAAGTGTAAGAGTGACATTAAAAAGATGAGAGATGAAATGTCAGCGAGAAGCACCAGGTAAGTTCTGCCTTTTCTTGTCCTGGACCTTGAGGAAAGTAGGTAGTCTTTTTTTCTTTTTCTTTTTTGCATTAAAAAGTCTCTTATGATGTGAGCCTAAGAATGTTTACTTGGAAACAAATCCCATTGAATTCAGTGGGGTTTACTCCCAGGTAAGTGTGCATAGGATTGCAGCCTAATAAACTTATTAGTTTGTTATTCATGGTGTTCTGTTTTGTTTGTTTGTTTAAAAAAAACCCCAAAAGGCTCTTACAGCAGTGGTGGGGAACATGAGGCCCTCCAGATATTGTTGGATTACAATTCCCATCAGCCCCAGCCAGCATAGTCAATAGTGAGGGATGGTGGGAGTTGCAGTCCAACAACGTCTGGAGACCCACACGTTCCTTATCTCTGCTCTATAGTTTACCAGCATTACTATCAAGACAAGATATGCTTGTTTTATTTAAGAATAGATGGCAACTTAATAGTTAAAGAAGCTCATTCCAGATGACTGGAAAAATAACTCTCCGCGAGATTAACATCTTGGTTTCCCTATGTTTACCCATCCGGTAATAAAGAATTCTGGCTCTAGTTTTATGCATAGAACAAAAAATTCTTCTGCCAAGAAAAATATTCGTTTGGTAAGAGACTCTCGTATTTTAAATGGACCTGCTCAGATATGAAATGTAATCTGAGAAAATATCGCAATATACACACAGCAACTCCTCTTGTTATGGCCTTAAACTATGAGAGAATGTACATGCTGTATATTTTAACCCCGAAACGAGGTATTTTCTTTTCAACGGAAGAAGCCTGTCCACTAATCTGATATATTACCAAGTTTGGAGTTGTAATTAAAACAACAGCAGAAGCAATCACTGCTTGTTATGGTAGGCTGCATCGGCTGGAACGTCAGACCTTTCCTGTCACTGGCAGTGCTCATTAGGACCGGCACGTCAGCAGCTAAGACACATTTAAAGCTGTTATTAAAAGAGGAGGGTAGGAAATAGTTCAGAAGCTTGCTTGACAGAGAAAGAATTGTCTGGGCAAAGGCGTGTGTACACTGTAAACCCAAACTGGCTTAACTGTCGTGGAATCCTTGGGATTTATAGTGTTGTGACATGGTCTGTGCTGAAAGAGAGGAAGGTGCATTTGTACCAGGAGTTTTTCATATCACCACTTTTAGAAAGTAATGTGAACAGGTGATAGATACAGTTTGCATAATATTCAACTTTTTTTCTTTTTCTTTTTTGCTTCAGTCAGTGTTTAAGCTTTCTTTCACAAAAGCTTATACTTCACTAAAGAGGTACAACATTTGTGTGACTGGTCTGGATAATAAGTCTTGAGTTGTTCCTTGAGTTGCTCTTTTCTCCGCACCTGCTTCTCCTTTATTGTCATTTATCTTTAAAAACAAAGCAACAACACACACATCCCACTAATGATGAAGTTGGACCTAGACATCTTGTTAATTTTGTCTTCTACTTCCTTTTAGCAGAAGCTAACCTCAGCTAGACCACAGTTCTAGAGCCTGTGTACTTCATGATTCTGTCTCAAGGTTTCCCCATGCCCTCTTCCTCCACCGCTTTTCTTTTGGCTGCATGATATTTTTTTTCAGGGGGTATAAGGCTGTGTAGGTTTGGTCACGAAAATTTAGCATTTATTCAAAACCCAAGCTTGCAATTTCTGGGGGCAATTTTTAATTATTTTATTACAGTTACAGTCATGCCTTGGATTGAGAGCATAATTCGTTCCGGAAACAACGTGCTTATAATCCAAAACACTCTTATATCAAAACGAAATCCCCCCAAAAAAAATTTGTACAGAGATTTTTAATTTAAGCCATACTACAGTACTTGTATTGCAAGACGTCGCTTGTATATCAAGTAAAAAAAATAATTAAATAAATATTTAAAAAATTGCTTGTCTTGCAAAACGCTCTCAAACCAAGTTACTTGCAATCCAAGGTATTACTGTAGCTGGTTATTCTAAGTAGCTAGAAGAAGTCTTTCTTTCCAAAGATACACATGCTGCAGCTGATGTTCCTTCACCCCTAATTATTACCTGTTAAGATACTAAATAGAGTTTCATTTTGGTTCGAACTCTGCTGGTTTAATGTGCACCCCACCAACCACCGCGCAGCAGCACTGTTATTACCATTTAGAAGATGAACAAGCCGCAGTGCAGAGACCTATCTTAGAGCATTTTCATGTCCTCAGTTAAAAGCTAGTACAGAAACCTATATATTTGGTGGGTCACTTTAGATTTTTGCACTGTCCATTAAACACTAGCCAGCCACAGTAACAAAACCTGTTCCAACTTTCACAACCCAGATTTCAAGCCTGGTTCTGTAGTGTTTAGAAGAAAGCTTCCTGAGGTCCTACTCTGATGATGTATAGCACACAATGTATCCCAAAATTAGGGGTATCTGAGAATGCCTATGAACATATAATCCACTGGGCCTATAGATTAAAAAAAAACACAGAGAGACATGATGCTGTGTATGACAGCAGTTATAATTTGCCTATTTTGTGATTGCGAGTTTGCTTTGGTTTTGTTTCCTGGGAAACTGCTGCAACCTATGCCCCTCTAAAGGGTCTTCACTGCAACCTTTATACCACATACACACTCCATTTATTCCTTCCATTTCACAAAGATCAGTGTAAAACATCACCTGTATTCTCCCTCCCACAGTCATTAGTTCAGGCAAAGAGCACAATTTTAAAACAATGTAACTTCTAACGCTTGCATGATCTTCCATCATATTCCAGTCAATTGCTGGGGGTCATTCATTTATTCCCTTACATGAAAATGAGGAGATGTGCTGTGCTTCTCTCTCTCTCTCTCTCTCTCTCTCTCTCTCTCTCTCTCTCTGTCCTTTGTCTTAAAGAGGGACTTCCACAGATCTTACTAAGTAAAATAACAAGTAGCTTTGAGTTTCCCAGGCAACATGGCTCAGCAGTTTGCAGCAACTACATAAGCCAGTATTGACTTAATGCAAAAGTAGCTTGATCCTTCAGCCGCTGAGTGAACACTTGCAAGAAGAGGTAGACTGAAAGATTTCCAAGACACAACCTTGATCTTTGCCAAGGATTCATTTGCTCTTTCTCTCATTCCTAAACGCCTTCAAGAAAGCTCAGCATACTTAAAAGTGTATGTGCGGTAACCAAGAAAAGACAGCAGAGTGGCCAATAAGCCGTTTTGTTACTAGCCTGACCAACACGGCTCCTATATCTTTATCGGTTCCACCATGGCAGGAAGAAATTTGAGTCGCAACCTTTTTCATCATAGAAATGCAGTGATTCCAAAAGCTGTGCCTTTTGGAATTTCTGTCTGTAATGCAGCAGTAAAGAAGACACAGTCTTGCCTATCAAGAAAGTGACCACTCCAGCCAAGTGCAAGTTAAAGCAAACTGAAGGCTACTTACCTAATTCCTGTTGTACCTTCATGTCTAGTAGTACGCAATAGTAGTAGGCGATCACTCGTGACCGAGTAAGATTGTCTTCCAGGATAAAATTACAAAAAGAAAATTATATAAAGAGGAAATGGTATAAAATTATGTATACTGTAGCGATGGGTCCGTAAGTGACCGTGGAGGCCAATTCTAGATCCACACAGCTTCCCACAGTGAGGACACAGGTTACCAGATGGAAGATGGTCCTGTAAAAAATTCGTTTGACGTGCTTTTCGCTTAGCACGTTTCTCCCTTTCACCTTGCACTCGGGCTTCTTCAAAGTCCATAGAACCTTTGTGAAAGGCCAACCTCCATTTAGATCGTTCATGGGCCAGAGCTTCCCAGTTTTCGATGTTTATATTGCATTTTTTTAGATTAGTCTTAAGAACATCTTTAAACCTCTTATACTGACCACCGATATTCTGCTTTCCATCCTTGAGTTGGGAATAAAGTGACTGCTTTGGGAGACGGCACTCAGACATTGGAACAACATGACCGGTCCATTGAAGTTGGCGTTGAAGGATCATTTTTTCAATGCTAGTAGTCTTTGCTTCTTCCAGTACACTGACATTTGTTCGCCTATCTTCCCAAGTAATTCGCAGGATTTTCTGGAGGCAACATTGATGAAATCTTTCAAGGAGATGGAAATGACGTTTATAGATAGTCCCTGTTTCGCAGGCATACAATAAAGTTGGTAATACAATGGCTTTATAAACCAGCATTTTTGGTCTCCCTACAGATATCCCGATCCTCGAACACTCTATGCTTCATTCGAGAAAATGTGACACTTGCGGAGCTCAAACGATGCTGGTTTTCAGTGTCAATGTTAGCTGTAACAGAAAGATAGCTGCCAAGATAGAGAAAATGATTGACATTTTCCAGCATTGCCCCGCCAAGCTGGATAGATGGCATCACCAAAGGGTTAACCTAGAGGGGCGGAAACCATATTGAGATTCAGGGAGGATCTCTTCTGAAATAGATAGAAGACGGTTTGCAAGAATCCTAGCAAATATTTTACCTGTGGTAGCTAAGAGAGAAATGCCCCGATAGTTTCCACAGTCTGTTCTATCACCCTTCTTAAAGAGGGTGATAATTATGGCATCCCTGAAGTCTTCTGGGATCTCTTCTCTTATCCAGATTTTTCCGATGAGTTTATGAAGATGTTGTACAAGTTCGGGGGAGGGGGCTCTTTAAAGATTTCAGCAGCAATCCCATCTGGTCCACTAGCTTTGTTATTCTTAATTTGATTAATGGCCTTTATAACTTCATCCAAAGTGGGGAGTATTGCAAGTTACTCTCTAATTTGTTTTTGCGGGATTTGTGAAAAAATCTCATTATCCACCTTAGGTTTAGGGGCAAATGAGGAATGCCATACCGCTCCGAAGACAATCGAACACTGGTTAGAGCTGCATCTTCAGCCTACCGGGTGGCGGTGAAGGCAGCAAAAAAGAATTTCTTTGCTGCCTCCATTGCGTCTGCGGAGTGCTGCCCCAGGAGGCTGTTCCAAGTGGTCCGGAGTCTGGTCGGTCCAGTCGCTCCGGACCCATTGGAACAGTCTAGAGCCTCCTGTGAGGCTTTAGCGAAGCACTTCGCAGATAAAATCGATCGGATTAGGAGTGGGATATCGTGCGTCGTGGATACAGGGAGTGAGCCGGAGGAGGCCAATGGCAGACCGGTTTTGTGGGATCGGTTTCGGCTTCTTCCTTCTGATGAAGTGGACAAGGTGCTTTCATCTGTGAGGCCGACCACCTGCTTGCTTGATCCTTGCCCGTCCTGGCTCATAATGAGCTGCAGGGAGAGACTGGGTGAGGGGATCAAGGCGGTGGTGAATGCCTCCCTCGAGGAGGCAGTGATGCCATCAGCCCTCAAGGAGGCAGTAATAAGACCGCTTCTAAAGAAGCCCTCCTTGGATCCCCAGGATTTAAACAACTTTCGTCCAGTCTCCAATTTACCATTTCTGGGCAAGGTGATCGAGCGGGTGGTGGGTGCTCAGTTGAAGGAACACTTGGATGAAGCCGATTATTTAGATCCGTGCCAGTCGGGCTTCAGGTCTGGACATGGGACGGAGACGGCCTTGGTCGCCTTGGTGGATGATATGAGGAGGGCTTTGGATAGGGGCGAATGCTCCTTTCTAGTCCTCCTCGATCTCTCGGCGGCTTTTGATACCGTTGACCACGGTATCCTCCTGGACCGCCTGGAGGGGTTGGGCTTGGGAGGCACTGTATTGCAGTGGTTCCGGTCCTTCCTCTCTGGAAGGTACCAGAGGGTAGTTCTCGGGGAGGAGGCTTCGGACCCTCGGCTGCTCACTTGTGGGGTGCCGCAGGGTTCCATCCTCTCCCCGATGTTATTCAACATCTACCTCAAGCCGCTGGGAGCTATCATCAGGAGGTTTGGGGTGCGGTGTCATCAGTATGCGGATGACACGCAGCTCTACCTCTGTTTCAAGTCCTCACCGAGGTTGGCCGTTGAGACCTGTCCAAGTGCCTGGAGGCAGTGGCTGGCTGGATGGGAAGGAACATGCTGAAGCTGAACCCCGACAAGACCGAGGTACTGCTGGTGGGGGACAAGGGGAGGTTAGGGGATGTTGACCTGGTGCTGAATGGGGTACATCTACCCCTGAAGGACCAGGTCCGCAGCTTGGGGGTCATTCTAGACTCCCAGCTGTCCATGGAGGCTCAGGTGGCAGCTGTGAGCCGGGCAGCGCTGTATCAACTCCATCTGATACGGCAGCTGCGCCCCTACCTTCCTAATCACCTGCTCCCATCAGTGGTTCATGCCTTGGTCTCCTCTCGCCTAGACTACTGTAATGCGCTCTACGTGGGGTTACCCTTGAAGACGGTTCGGAAGCTGCAGCTGGTACAGAATGCGGCGGCTCGCCTGGTTAAAGGCAGCCGCCGGCGGGATCACATCACGCCAGTGATGAAGGATTTGCACTGGCTACCAGTTGTTTGCCGAGCCGAATTCAAGGTGTTGGTTTTGACCTTTAAAACCCTATACGGCTCTGGTCCAGTTTATCTCAAGGAGCGTCTCCAGCAACACCAAGTGGGCCGCTCAACAAGATCTGCCACGGATGGCCTTCTCCTTGTCCCTTCAGCCAGAGCAGCTAGACTGGTGGGGACGAGGAAGAGGGCCTTTTCTGTGGCGGCCCCCGTACTGTGGAACTCTCTCCCGAGTGACCTCCGCCATGCCCCCTCTCTGATGAGCTTCCGTCGCTCATTAAAAACCTGGTTGTTCAGGCGGGAATATGGGGTGGGTTAAGATTTTAAAATTTTTATATTGTTTTAATGTATTTTATTGTATTTATGTATTTTATTGTGTGTACATCGCCCAGGGTGGCCGGTTGCCGGCCAGATGGGCGATAAATAAATATTAATAATAAATAATAAATAAATAAATACTATGAAGACTTGAAGTTGACAATTTTCTAGCACGGTGATTAAGAGGTTACCTTGCTCAGTGCATAGTGTTTGTAAATTGATGGTTTTGTGGAAACAAACAGGGCACTTCAGCCTTGCCCTTCATAACACTATGACATGTTCACTCTTGTTCACTTGTGCGCTCAAAAAAGCAGGATATTTTGCAAGGCAGATATGAAAGAGGTGAAGAGGAAAAATATGGATTCCTTTTTTGCAGGGGGAAAAAACAACAGATAAATTATCATGATTGGTTAGCATGGTGGATTTTATACTTTTGCACATTATAAGCCATTGTTACCACATGAATTCCTGTTTCTGTGAAGCCATTGTCCTCTGTCATTGATTCTTTCTTTCTATCAGCGCATTACCTTGCAAGCACACTACTTAACAAGGTGAAGCAAGCTGAGACCAGGGATGGGGACTCGGACTCGAGGACTCGACTCGTGAGTCGGACTGAGTCCCCCCTCTGACTCGACTCGGACTCGAGTCCCAATATTTTTAATGGGACTCGAGACTCGACTCGGGACTCGAGACCAAGGACTCGTCAACATCCCTGGGCTGTTGACGAGTCTTCTGGCTGTGCCAGAAGGAGCGCGATCACCGGTGAAGAGCGCATGGAAGCGAGGCGCGCCGCTGCTCGGCCACTATGGACAGCTACCAGGAGCGCAGCCCCAACGATGTGTTGAGATTTATTTTGATTGATGTGTTGTTGTGGGGGGTTTGGGTTAGGGTCAGACATTTTGGGTTTGGCTGCCTCTGCCTGCCTGCTTTGGGGTTCCCTGCCTCCTCTGCCTGCCTGGTTATTTTGGGTTTGTCTGCCTGGTCTGTTCTTGCCAAAATCAGTTGCAGAGTTTTGAAATAAAAAGGCACACTTGTGCCTAGAATTTATTTAAGCCACACATCTGAAGTAGCCTTATTTTGTTGGGGGGAAACCCCATTGATTTTAATAGGGACTCGTGGAGTCAGTTTTGGGAGTGACTCAGGACTCGTGACTCATGAGTCACCATTTTGGACCAAGGACTCGGACTCGAGACTCGGGTCCAAAGACTCGTGACTCGACTCGTGACTCGAGACCAAGGACTCTTCAACATCCCTGGCTGAGACACACTGAGAAAGAACAATCTTGAACACTTAGATTGTCAAAACCTGCACATTGTAACTGACTGTGTGTGGAATAATCAAGGCAAGAGACCCCTGAGAAGGAGATACCTTTCCAAAACGCATTGGGCTTATTAAAGCATTTCCAGGCACTGTTAAGATTATCTTCTCCCCTGTTTTTTGACCCCTGGTATAAAGCACACTTATGTACCAACCTCTGCTATACCAACTATCCAACCACAGTTTATATCAAGTTCTAAACCAAAGAATATGTAAGCCTCCTCTACACCCCCAACTAGGGGCGTGCCCGCTCGTCTAGTGGTGGGTATAGCGGGCCTAAATCGGCCCCGCTCACGCCCGCCAGACTCGCAGGGCCTTACCGGGTCCGGGGCTCCCTCGGCTAAAAACAGCCCTGTTGCCCTGTTTTCTCGGCGAAATACGCAGCGTGGGGGCCCAGTGTGCCAGCGCAGGGTCCCGTCACGTCACTTCCAGCCAGCCAGAAGTGACACGACGGGACCAGCACAGCCGGCGCAGCGGGCTCAAGTTGCGCGGAGAACTGCTCTGCACCACTCAGAAAATCGAGGCGGGGGGCGCCACCGCGGAGAGACGAGGCGGCGGAGAGGCAGGACCCCCCCCTAGGTTCGTGAACACCCCTACCCCAACCCCAACTTGCAGGCAAAGTGTCCAATACAGCAAAAACTTTAAATAGGGAGGTAAAAAGTCTCCTTCCCCTCTCTTCAGGAGAGTTCAGTAATAGTCCAATCACATGCATGACATCACCTAACTCCTCAATTCAATTCTGTTTATTACAGTCAATGACCAGTATAAATTACAAAAGATAAAACAAGATACACAATGTTCATACATATAATACAGTGTTAAAAACATGCTAAAATCACCTGTTGACGGATTTTAATGGCGGAAGTACAAAATTTAGCTACTTGTAAAGTAATTGTGGGAAATTGATCCAAAAGGAGTAATGACGTATAAAAGGCATCTGAGCGTCCAGGGGAATTTCGGAGAACTGGATCAATAAAATTTCTCTGCAAATCTCGGTAAAAGATTTTACCGAGAGTCACAGATTCAATCTCACCAGAGTCACAAGGGCATTTACGATTGTGATAGGGAATTTTCTGGTATCTGCCCTCCAAAACTTTTGAGGGAAGGATATTGAAACGTGCCAAAGTAAAAGCCCTACAATGTTTTGGGACAGAAAGCGCAAAAAGATAGTTAGGTGGTATAGAAATTTGGGGTGCTCTATTGATGAAAATTTGGCAGGACACAGTACTAAGATCAAGTTGACGGTCTATATCCAAGATACGCTGCTTGAAAATTGCCCTGGCTTTCTCTGGGCCCATAGAAATAAGATGCTGCAATGAGAGACCACATTGCTGGATCTTTCGGGAAATTGCTTGCTTCCAGGTAGACTGAAATCCATCCCAGAGGGTGAATTGAGCTAAACCGGACGGGAAGAAAATTAGCCTCAGCCAGAAGTTGAAAACCATAATCCAGGCCCTAACTCCTATTGGTGCTTTGGAATGAAGCTTTTCTGATAGCGGCATGGGCAGGGTGTGGGCACTGACTACAAAGGAAGAGACAGAGAACACTCTTTTCTTGCCAGGTCTTTCACACCACAGCAGATTTCCCTTAATAAACGCAACTGTAGTCTTTCTTTCAGACTTATTTGAGTGCTAAATAATACATGGAACAGAATCTGATGTATGAACTGGCTTTGAGTTCACATATGTGTGTTTATAGTTGATGTTATATAGTATATAATGAGTGCAATATGAAGCAAATTGAGTGTTTTAACACTGCAGTCCTAGAGCATTTCTACACGAGGCTGTTAACTGTATCTACTTTTGGTTTCATTGCAGAATTGAGATCCGAGCTCTACACAAAGGGCTTTTCCTTTCCTACTTTTCTGCTACATAACCTCTAGGTGGCACTGTGGTATAGCGAAATAATGTAATTACGCAAGTGGAAAAATACATTTTGTTTCACTTTCAGAAATAATACTGCATTTTCCCCACTCTAAAAAAAAAAAAAAAAAACACCCAGGGAAAGTGCTGTTTAAGAACAGAAGCAAAACTGGAGGGTCATGACATAGTCTGAAGAACCTGTAAAAAAAACATGAGTGAGGAATGACAAGTGCACAATAAATGCTTCATGTAGCAAAGCTGCTAAACACACACTAGGGAGTAAGTCCCATTGAACTCAGTGGAACTTACAAGGAAATGTGCATAGATTTGTAGCTGAACAAGCTTCAATGTGAATATACATCAAAGTGATTGTGATTATACTTATAATTAGGGCTGCTTCATATGTTACACTAAAAACTGGATTCCTGTGTCTTCAGCATGGGTTAATCATGTTTTCTCTAACATTTCAAGGGCATTTTAATGTCTAAAAATACTCGATAAACACATCTCCAAGCGCTACAGTTCCTTGTTTACAGATATACAAATATTATATCACGGGGGGGGGGGGGGAGGAAGCTTCCTGATCCACAGTGAAATTTGGAGACCTGAATTTGGCAGAGATTGACGTTGAGCATGGCCAGTATTCTTTAGCTTGTGTCCCATGGCTCCAAATATAATAGTCTTTTGAACAGCTGCAGACATTTCTTGTTTTGCTGTGTAGTTCCCTTGGCAACAATGACTTTATCGGTAGTTCTTGAAAACCAGTATAACTTCAGAATAACTATCAAATGAATCTTTTCTTGCAAAAATATCAAGTTTTGTATAAATGCTGAAGGCTGAATTTTGTTTTGTACCCAGGACCAACTGCCCTTGTAAATACAGCTTTCTGGATGAAAACAAAAAGCTGATGCCTCGAAGGGATGTACCATCCTATCCCAAGGTACAATGAGATACATAAACGTTCAAAATATCATTTTACAGAGCAGCTCATCACATCAATTAATAATATCCTTTCAATCCCCTGTTTATTCTTGAAATGTTTTCTACCCAAAGGCTACCTAGATTTATCTATAAAACTTGTTAAAGTTTCCGGTTTTGTTGCTCCAAGTGATGGTGAGATTTTGTTTCTCCATACTTATATGAAATATTTAAATTGGCGCATCATTTCTAAGCCAGGTTACTATGACTTTCATAAATTTCATTGAATGGTTACTTCCAAGTATTTTGTTTAGGATCATAGCATTAAATGCTAAATAGGCAGCGTTTCATCATGCTAGGAAGTGGAAGTTACTTATACAGTTATTATTAAAATAAATGAATAAATAACTGGGTCTAAATCTTGCAACAAAACAACATCACATCCTGACACACACACCCCGCATATGAAGTTTGTTGTGGTATTTAGCTGCAGCAGAATTTCAGCCATTTTTTGCATACCAACAGTTGAATGTCACCAGTTTCAAAAATGAGCTGGATAAATTTGTGAAGTACATTTTGTGACTTTATTCAGATCCATTGGCTCCGGCCCATTGGGTTAAGAAGGGTCCCTCGCCCACAGTAAGATGCATAGCTATCTTTCCTTTTCTCTCAGGCTGTTATTCCGCCCCCGCCCCTCCTTGGAAGTAAGCTGCCATTGGCTTTTTCTTTGATTAGCAATATCTGAAAAACAACGTACAGGGCAATCATAACCCCCATATGTTGCTTGCTAGAGGAGGTTAGGATGTGTGGGGGGGTGTCCCTCTGCTGGCCTCCACCAGCACATAGGAGCTCCGCTAGCAGTAGGTTGCATGAAGCCACAAAATGGGAGACTTTCCGGAGACAGAGCAGAGACAAGCTGGCTTTGGATCCGTTGGATCAAAAGCTGCTCTAGTCTCCCAAGATGTGTCCAATCTGGGCTTGTCAGTTACGCCAGCCTGGAGTTGACATAGCTACGTAATTCCCCACTGCCACCATTGCTTGCCATCGGTGGGGGGATTTAAAATACAACCATCTGCTTGGCTGAAAAGCCTGGTGAAGCCCCACTGCCACACCTCCAGCTTCCTCCACTCCTCCCTGACCCCCCCTTAGGATTGCTCTGCCCATAACATATTATGCTACATCTGATTCTTCAGCTGTATAATGCCCATATAAACTAATTTTCCTATGTAAGGCACGCATTCAGGTTCAGTGGTGGTTGAGGCTAACTTATTTTCTCAGCGAGGTGCACGGAACATTTGAATGCCCTCTGGGATTATAAATGTGGTAGTTCAAAATTTGGGAGAGATTCAGAATGAATGACGAGCTTCACAAAGGAAAGGGGGGGAAAGCTACACAATGCAGCCATTAATCCCCAAAGAGACATATAAATAAAGGGTGTTCATATGGATGTGAGAGGGGCAGTGGAAACATGTTTGTTGGCCATGCACCTCCCATGCCAACATACCTGCTGGCCATAGCTGCACATTTGGCATTAGTGAAAAAGGGTCCATGCATACATACAGCTGTATATAACATGTGGGGTGCCTCCGCCTGATCGGGAGCCCTGATTGGCCAGGTTTTCCAACTGAACTGAACTGAAGCTGAACACACAGCTTCCCAGTGGTGTAGTGGTGAATTTTGAAGTGCAGGCACTCATCATAATTGCCCCTATAGCCACACCCACAAGAAGAGTCCAAAAATGCTGGCAGCTGTGTTGATTCATATCAACAAACCAGTTCTAGTGCTTTACCTCTACCAGGAGCTGGTCTTTTGTAAAGCTAATGGATCTTAATTGCCTGTTCAAGACCAAGATACCCCTGAAAAACTTTGTATTACAACAGGGAACAATATATTGTTACTGGGAAAATTCATTTCTCCCCAGCTTCTGTGAGGGAACAAGGAAGTCTGAGTGGGGGCGGCAGTTGACATCAACATCCTTGCTGATCAAAAGTGCCTGCGATCCCTGCAGCTGCCAGGTGGGGGGGCATGGCCAGAGGATACATTCCCATTACTCGCTCATGTATTAATTGAACATGTGAGCGCATTTGTATGAATACCCCAATAGTGTGGAATTGCAGACAATAAAAGAAGTAACATTTAATATGCTTGATGTTGTTTTCGTGAATTTCGTCATCACCATCTTACTATATTATAAAGCACCTAAAGTTAGGTATGATCACTGTGTGCATCATGATGCATATTTATACAAAATTAATTCGTGTTGGGGGGGGGAAATAAAAGAAAAATAGAATATAGGCAGGGATTAATTTCTAAAATGAAAGGTCCTAGGTCTGAAGCACATCTTCTAACAGAAGATCTTTCCGCTAAGGGCCAAACTAGGTGTGAGGCTAAATGCATCTTTATCAACTACATCAGGTTTTAAACAAAATTGATAGCAGACACAGGCCCCTTCCCTTTTGTCAAGACTGCAAGATGTAGGGAGGAGAGGTTTAACCCTTTCCTCCCCCACTGCGATCACTGCTAATAGCAGTTGGGAGGAGGGGGTTCATTAAAATTGCACTGTAGAGATTAAAGGGTTAAAGCTCGCTTCTCTGTGCACTGAAGTCCTGATGAACACCAGGGGTCCACATGCCTGCTATTACTATTTTAAAAACAATATCAGACATGGCTGATAAAGGTGAATTTAGCATCTAGCACCTAGGAATAGGTGCTTCCATACGGAGGGGCTCCTACCGCTACCAGTCAAAAGGCATTGTGCAGCTATTCCATCTTTCCTTCTTTAATAGATTTTTTGTGGAAATAAACAAGATGGAAGAAACAGTGGGAAAACCTGGGAGGGTTACAACTGGAAGACTACCTCCTCTGAAACCCCCATCAAATTCTGTGAATAAGGCAGGACGATCGCATGATAAAAGCCTCATCTGGAAGCACCCCTGGTTTGGCCCTAATATTTTTTGAGCCTGTTACAGTTACTTAATGGTGATGGAACATGCTCTGCACAAGCTTGAAGACACTCTTATTATTTTTTTCTATTTTGTGGCTTATACCTGATGTTTGAAAACAAGTACTACTTGAGCTAAGCTCTCAGCTCTGGTTCAAATGAAATCCTGGATAAGGGAGAACTTGAGCTGAGCCATTGAAATGGCTGATCTAGAGATAAAGCTGATGTTGTTGACAACAGTAATTCATAACAGTGGCTTCTTTTATCTGCAGTACATGCTTTCTCAGCAGACAATAGAAGCTCTTAGGAAGCCAACCTTTGATGTCTGGCTATGGGAGCCCAATGAGGTAAGGGTGCTGTATGGAAACCGATTCCTGTAGATGTTATTCTGTGAGTCTGTTCATGAGTGTTTGAGGACTGGAACTTTGACATGGATGTTGCAGGAACTGGTTTGAAAATCTGTAAATAAATTCAAGGTCTTCTTCAAATAAATGAAGAATCTAAAAAAGAGCTATTCTATTCATGAACGCAGCCTGCGAAACACTAGAACTAGCTGGAGCAGCAGACCCAAGTTGAAAGTGCTTGCCAAACCACATCATGGATAAAATTACAGAATCATATAGTTGGAGGGGGCCTTGTAGTCCTTTGTTCAACCCCCTGCTTGATGCAGGAAATCCAATGCTAGAGCTTCCTCAACAGATGGTTGTCCAGCCTTGGTTTGAATACCTCCAGTGAGCGAGAGCCCACCACTCATCTAGCTAATTGGTCAAACTACCCTTACTGTCCAGAAGTTTCTCCTAATGTTCAACTGAAATCTACCCTTCTGTTATGCATGAGCAGTTTGGCTTCATTAGGCCTAGTCCTGCCCTCTGAGATAGCAGAGAACAAGTCTTTGCCCTCTTCTATATGTGACAGCCCTTCAGATATTTGAACAGTGCTATTATGCCTTCACTCAGACTTCTCTCTAGGCTAAACATACCTAGTTCCTTCAACCTTTCCTTTCCTCAACCTTTCCTCATAGGACCTCTTTTGTTCTCAGTCAGAGTTGTTCAACAGTGGAACAACTCTGGAGGTGTTGGGTTCTCAGTCACTGAAAGTATTTAAGTGGTGACTGGATGGTCATCTGTCAGGAATGTTGTTCGTGTGTCCTGCATTGCAGATCCTGCATTGAGCAGGGGGTTAGATTAGAGACCTTCAAGGTCCCTGCCAATGCTATGGTTATATTTTGAGGGCCGATTTCTCAAAATAGTTGGTGGATGGTCATTGCCTATGGATTTTTTGGACACAAACATAGAAAACAGACAAATGGACAACTGTATTTCAGTAGCCTGCCTTATTCATGGTACAAACAGCAGTCCTATAATTAGATGCACAATGGTATGAAAGACACCATATGTACTCTTTATGCTCAGAAGCACATAAACCAGTATGAACACAGTGTCACAACCTCATCTGGATAGGTTCATCCTCTGGATTTAAGTTTCTACGAGGTGTTTCAATTCTGATAAATAAATTCTGGTAGCAGCACTTACCCAGGTTTGTGTAGTTTAAGTGCTTATTTCACCATTACAGTGCAAAACAATAACATATCCGCCTTCTTTGAAGTATCTCAAGAAGAAGCATGTTTCCTTCTTCCTCCAACTCCCATAATACAGCACTTTAAATGACAAAGAGAGTGTTATGTGTAATGGGTCATAGGGAAGATAAGTACTTTCAGCTCAAATGCTGAATGATCAGCATTCAGCAGTGAAAAAGAGAAATGCATAGCCTATGACTGTTGTCTTAAAATAATATTTTCCCTGTGTGTTTTAGCTGCTGGAATGTGCAGATACACAGCTCTGTTTCCTGCATGGAGAGTGCAAGATTAAATTAAATACAGGAAGACACCCATGTATTAGGCAGGGCTTGATTTAGCATGTACTTGTTCCCAAGGACTATTATCTTCCAGTGCTGTTCTTCTGTGCACTTAGAGCAAGATTCGAAGACTTAATAGGATTTGGGATCAATTTATTAGCAAAATTCATGTATTTGGGGTTGGGGTTTTTTAATGAAAGAGTTTTATTTTGTGTGATCAGACATTGAGTAGAAATCTAAAGTGCTGTGAGACTTGGTCTTTCGCCACAGAAAATAAATGCTGATGTCCTTTCTGCTCCATTAAAAACAAGAGTCTTGTCATTGATTTGTACAGGAGTGGGACTGCAAACTCTGTAATCATGCAGATCTCTTTCTTAAGGGTTTAAGATGAACAATTTATTGTGATCTCATTTAATCCTCATCTTTTTGGACTCGGACATAGTGGCTTGCCCAAGGCTGCCCAATGAGTTTCAGGAATTAGACATTGAAACTGATTCCCAAAGTTGGCATGCTAGATGCATTCAGTAGTGTTTTTGAGCTACAGACTGTATTATTATTATTATTATTATTATTATTATTATTATTATTATTATTATTATTATTTTCATTTCGATACCGCCCAATAGCCGAAGCTCTCTGGGCAGTTTACAACAATTATAAAACACAATAAAATACAATATAAAAATACAAACAATAAAAACATTGAAAAAAAATTCACTAGACATTTTAAAAACAATTTTAAAATTACTTAAATAGCTAAGACAAGATGATAAAAAATAGACTGGTTTAAAAAGGTGACATAACCACCACCCCGTGTACTATATGGAGCTGTTTAATGCCTCAGCATAGAGGGCAATCTTAACCTGGCACCGAAAGGATAGTAAAGTTGGCACCAGGTGGCCTCAGTGGGGAGCCTATTCTACAGTTGGGGGGCTACCACAGAAAAGGCCCTCCCCCTTGTTGCCGCCTTCCGAGCCTCCCTCGGAGGTGGCAGTCAGAGGAAGGCCCCAGATGCTGAGTGTAGTGTCCGGGTAGATTGTAGTTGGGAGAGACGTTCCATCAGGTATTGCGGTCCCAAGCCATGTAGGGCTTTATAGGTTAAAACCAGCACCTTGAATCGGGCTTGTTAGAATATAGGCAGCCGATGCAAGCGGGCCAGAACAGGTGTTATATGTTCAGACCTCCTGGTCCCAGTTATTAATCTGGCTGGCTGCTGCATTTTGCACAAGCTGCAGGCAGCTTTGCCTTATATTAGAGTGTGCAATGCATGTATTTTTAATATATGATAGTGAGGATAATATAAAAAATAACCCAACAATTCTTTTTTTTCCCCTCCTTCCAGATGCTGAGTTGTTTAGAACATATGTATCATGATTTAGGCTTAGTGAAAGACTTTAACATCAACCCTATAACGCTGAAACGGTGGCTGGTAAGACTTCCAGTGAATTTCGTATGGGGGCTTTAAAATATTTGTGATGCTTGTTTAAACATATAATTTTGCAAAAATATGCATGTAGATGCATGTACTCAAAGTTAAAGAAAAATATTAACAGAATATAAAATAATCCCTGAAAATTATACTGCCCCAAATATACTACATGCATTTTTCTTAGAACTGCCATGCTGGCTTCATCCAGTACTGACCTCAGATGTTTGGGTCCCTTCATTAAATGAAAAACTTAAGTAAGCCACCTGATTGGCTGGTTCATCCAAATTACAAGATGTGGCAGCAAGTGGCACTATATATGCATTTGTTTTTCAAAATTAAAGCTCTTTTACTCCAGTTGCCTAATGGGTCACTCCATGCCACACATCAGTTTCTGCAACATTTTTTACTTTAAGGTGTTTCCATTAATTAATCATGATATGCACCCACAATGCCATCCACATGAGCTGAAAATTATGTAACTGTTGTACTGCTTACTGAATAACTATATAAAGATGAGATCATAAACTTCATGTAACAGTTGTATCGTGTACTGAATAACTTTATAAAAATGAGATCATAAACTTGCATATCTCTCTCTCTCTCTCTCCCCCCCCCCCCCACACACACACACAGCTCAGTAGAAACAAACTAAGTAAGGGGGCAGAAATAAACTTAAGAACATAAGAAGAGCCATGCTGGATCAGACCAAGGGTCCATCTAGTCCAGCATTCTGTTCACACAGTGGCCAACCAGCTGCCCACAAAAGCCCACAAGTAGGACATGAGTGAAACAGCTCCCTCTCACCCAAGTTCACCAGCAACTGGTGGTGTACATTGCATACTTCCTCTGATATTGAAGGTAGCATATAGCCATAAGGACTAGTAGCCATTGATAGTTTTATCCTCCATGAATTTGTCCAGTCCCTTTTTAAAGCCATCCAAATTGGTGCCCATCACTACATCTTGTGGAAGTGAATTCCATAGTTTAACTATGCGCTGTGTAAAGAAGTACTTCCTTTTATCTGTCGTGAAGCTCCCACCAATCAACTCCATGGGATGATCCCAGGTTCTAGTATTATGAAAGAGGGAGAAAAATGTCTCCCTGTCCACGTTCTCCACACCCTACATAATTTTGTACACCTATATCATGTCTGCTCTTACTCGCCTTTTTTCTAAGTTAAAAAATCCCAGCAGTTTTAACCTTTCCTCATAGGGAAGTTGTTCCGGCTCCTTGATCATTTCTGTTCAGTTGCCCTTTTTCCAACTCTACAATATCCTTTCTTAGGTGCGGTGAACAGACCGTACACCGTATTCTAAGTGTGGTCACAGCATAGATTTGTATAACGGTAGTATGATATTAGCACTTTTATTTTCAATTCCTTTCCTAATTATGACCAAACAAGAATTTGCCTTTTTCACAGCAGCCACACACTGGGTCGATATTTTCATCTAGCTGTCCACCACAACCCCAAGATCTCTTTCTTGGTCAGTCACCACTAGTTAAGATTCCATCAGTTTATACCTGAAGTTGGGATTTTTTTGTCCCAATGTGAATCACTTTACACTTACTTATTACATTGAACTGTTTTTTGCCATTTTGATGCCCATTCTCCCAATTTGGAGATATACATTTGGAGCTCCTTGCAATCCCTTTTTGTTTTAACCACCCTAAATATTTTGGTGTTGTCAGCAAACTTGGCCACTTCACTGCTCACTCCTAATTCCAGATAATTTATGAATAAGTTGAAAAGCATAGGCCCCAATACAGATCCCTGTGGGACCCCACTGTTCTTTAACCAGTTACTGAACCATAAGAGGACCTCTTCTCTTATTCCTTGACTTCTAAGTTTGCCCAGGAGTCTTTGGTAAGGGACTTTGTCAAAATCCTTTTAAAAGTCCAAGTAAATATTATATACTGGATCATCCCTGTCCACATGTTTATTGACCCTCTCAAAGAACTCTAAAAGGTTAGTGAGGCAGGACTTAACTTTGCGGAAGCCGTGTTGATTCTTTCTCAGCAGGGCTTGTCCTTTTAGATGCTTACTAATTTTATCTTTAATAATGCTTTTTCAACCAATTTACCCGGAACAGACATTAAGCTAACCGGCCCGTAATTTCCCAGATTCTTTCTGGATCCCTTTTAAAAATTGGCATTACATTGGCTATTCTCCAGTCCTCTGGTACAGAGGCTTATCTTAGGGACATGTTACATATTTTTGTTAGAAGATCAGCAATTTAATATTTGAGTTCTTTAAGAACTCTAGGATGGATATCATCTGGGCCCAGTGATTTATTAACTTTCAATTTGTCAATAAGGTTGAGAACATATTTTTTCACCACTATTTGCTTCAGTTCCTCAGATTCCCTTCCTGAAAAAATCAGTTCAGGAACAGGTATCTGACCTACATCTTCTGCAATGAAGACAGATGAAAATAATTCTTTCAGCTTCTCTGTGATCTTCTTATCCTCCTTGAGTACTCCTTTAACTCTATTATCGTCCAATGGTCCAACTGCCTCCTTAGCTGGTTTCCTGCTTCTGATATATTTAAATAATTCTTTATTGTTGGCCTTGATGTTGTTAGCAATATGCTCCTCAAAATGCTTTTTTGTATCTCTTATTGCCTGCTTGCATCTCCTTTGTGCAAGTTTGTGCTCCCTTTTGTTTTCCTCATTTGGACAAGACTTCCATTTTCTAAAGAAAGCCTTCTTTTCTTTAATAGCTTCCTTGACACTGCTCCTTAACCATGCTGATGACCTCTTGGACCTGGTGCTACCTTTCATAACCCGTGGTATACATTCTAGCTGAGTTTCTATTATTGTGGTTTTGAGTAACCTCCAAGCATTTTGAAGGGATTTACATTCTTGACTGCCCCTTTCAACTTCCTTTTTACCAGTTCCCTCATTTTAAAGAAGTTTCCTCTTTTGAAGTCAAATGTGACTGTGTTGGACTTCCTTGTCGATTTTCCACTTAAATATATATTAAATCCGATAGTACTGTGGTCACTGGTCCAACAACACTCACAATTCGTACTAGGTCCTGGGTGACTCCACTTAGAATTAACTCCAGAGTCGCCTCCCCTCTGGTTGGTTCCATGACCAATGTTCTAGGGCACAGCCATTTAGGGCATCGAGAAATTTAACCTCTTTGTCGTGACTGGAACATGCATTTATCTGGTCAATGTGGGGGTAATTGAAGTCACCCATTTGGAGGCCTCCCTGTTTTCGTTTTCCATCTCAAGGTCACCCAACATTCTGGTCTGGGAGACTATAGCATTTTCTTAGTACTAAATTAGTTTTGGAGCCTGGTATTGTTACCCACAGCATTTCTGTGGAGGAGTCTGCCCCTTTTAGTTTTTCTAGTCTGCCCGACACTATGCGCTCATTGACGTACAGAGCAACACCTCCTCCAATATGCCCATCCCTGTCCTTCCTATGGAGTTTATATCCAGAGACGACTGTATCCCACTGGTCTCTCCATTCCACCAGGTTTCCATAATGCCCACTTAAAAACCTTTAAACTTTAAAACTTCCTTTAAAAATGTCTCCTTTAAAACTTCTACTCCCAGACCACTCAAAAACAGAAGCTCAGTTTTGCATTGGATGTTATTCCTACCTTAAGTTTCTTTCCATTATTTGCAGTTTCTGGGAACACAGGAATGTTGAATATGTAATATACACTGAAAACCTCCTATTTCTTCATCCTGGAACTAGATAAAGGCAGGGGACTTAAGTGTCTTGAAGGGTAACACATACCCCATTCATTTCAAAGTCCCCAAGTTATTTAGTACCATATTTTAGCCCCAGTTATCCCATAAGCAGTCTTTTAAAAAAGTAAATCAGGTAGCAAGGCTATCACACTGTCTCTGCCTCATGTTGCAAACAAGGTAATTATACTGGATCCAAGAAACCTTCATTGGGAACCTTTGTGATGGTGACTCAAATTATCCTTCTTGCTGCAGTCTCAGTATCCCTAGTTGCTGATTGGCTGTTCTTTGTGTGGCTTTGCATATTCAGAGAAGCCATGAAAAATGGCTCCCCAGCAGACTTTTTGCACTTTAAACTAAAGTACTATGCAGAGGTGGAATCTGCACATCCCTCCCTGAAGAAAGAAGCTAAAATTCCCCCTTCCCACTGGTGATTCCAGATGGGGCTTTTATCCTGCAATTATCCTGCCTCCAACATGAAATTGTACCAGGCTGGCGGGGAGACAAATGTCATCATCTTCCATTTGTGACTTTCCCATGTTTTCCCATCACCTTCCATCTTTTTTCTTTTCATAGAATATACTTTAAGGGGGAAAAGATGGAATAGGCAGAGGCGTAGCGTGGGGGGTGCAGGGGGTGCCGGCCGCACCGGGCGCAACATCTGGGGGGGCGCGCTCGCACTCGCAGCTCTCTGCCCCTGCCTGGCTCACTCACTCTCTCTGCAGCCTTCATGGGATCTGTAGCCCCTCCGCCGCCTCCCGGGATTAACCGCCTCGCCGGAGCTGCAGCAGCAGGAGGGGGAGAAGACCACGACGAGGAGGAAGGAATCCTTCCTCCTCCTCGTCGTCTTCTCCCCCTCCTGCTGCTGGAAGGAAGGAAGGCGGGAGGAGGACGCCGCCGCCAGCCGTGTAAGTGGCAACTTTGCTGCCGCCCCGCCCGGACTGCTTTGCATGGGGCTGGCCCGGCCCGGCCCGGCCCCCCGCCTGGATCGGGTCCCCCAGCAAACTTTGTGTCGCTCGCCGCGCAGGTGCCTCGGGCCGGACGCGGGCAGGAGGGGAAGGCGCCCCGCCAGGCGGCGGCGGCGGCGAAGGAGGTGACGCTGCCCGGGCTGGGCGCGTTTCAGCGGCACGGCGCGGGCGCGGCACAGCGCGGTGGAGAGTCTGGCGGGTGGACGGGCTGCTGCCTGCCTCGCCTCGCCCTGGCAGGCAGGAGTGCCTCGACGCCCGGCTCGGCTCAGCAGAGGGCAGATTGATCGGCCCATCTGCATAATCGATAGGGCAGCGAAGAGGGTGGCCGGGAAATGGCTGCGATGCCCGCCCGCCCGCCGCCGCCGCTGCCGCCGCCGCTCCCCTCCGCCGGCCTTCTCGCCACGCTGCGCGGGGAGCGAGCCTCTGCCCCGGAGGAGGCGCCCCGGCACGCTGCCTACCAACATGTCACTGGCGCCCGGAGCCCCCCCGGCACCCTCCTTCTGCCTAGGTAGGGGGCACCCGGAGAGTTGCAAACAGGAGCCCCCCCCCTCGGCCCGCTTGCCTGGTTGGCTTAGTGCTGAGTCGTCCTGTGCTTATCTAAATATTTGCAAAAGCGCCTTTTTTTTTTTTTAATTGCTCGGAGCAAACCGAGTCGTGTCCTTTGGGGGGGGGGAGAAAATGTCCGGGGGTTGCGGCGATTGGTGCCAAGTGCGTCTTTCGCCCAGACCTTCGCCGTTGGGTCCTGCGAAGCGCCGGGCCGAAGCGCCCGTGGAAGCCGCCTTCCAGCTCGCCTTGGCCACCGGGTCTTGCCTTTGGGCCCATCTAGTGGAAGAGACTCGAGTGCTAAAATCCACGGGTTAGGGGGCGCAAATTACTTGTCTTGCCCCGGGTGCTGACAACCCACGCTACGCCACTGGGAATAGGTGCACAATGCCTTTTGATTGATTGCACTAGGAGTCCTCCATCTGGAACCAACCCACGTCACTGAAGTGGAAAAGGTGGAAGCATAAGTCAATTATTCCAGCCATGTTTTCCTCCTTTCTGAAGCAGCTATCTGCCACGTGCTTGCTTGACATCACACTGCCAATAAGCAATGGGAGTGGGGAGTGGCCAAAACAGGAAGAAGGCAGCAACAACACCCACACCCACACACTATTAGGGAAAGATTCAACATTAATATTTTTTCTACAGTGCAAAGATATCTCACTAGCATAGCAAAGGGCTTGTAAACCTCTGAATTCAAAGGGCAGGAATTATGGCATTAAAATGTTGGTTATTGGGATTTAGTGCCAAATCCTTGTTTTCCTTATCATTTTTTCTCCCTTTGTTTTTATAGTTGTGTATTCATGACAATTACAGAAACAATCCATTCCATAATTTTCGACACTGCTTCTGTGTTACCCAGATGATGTACAGCATGATCTCACTCTGCAATCTCCAGGTGTGTCTTTCTCTGGTCGCTTTAGCTCTCTCCAGTTCCACTATCACTAGAAAAATGGATTTGCATTCATAAAGCATCATGAAATCCATGGCCTCTAGCATACAACAATATATTTTTTACAGCAGTGGTGGTTCTTAATTTAGTACTGAAAGACAATGTAGAGCGTGTCTTCCTTCACCCATGTAGTTATGCCAGGATAACTACTCCAGAACTCGTTTCATTCTCTAATTTGTTTGCATTCAAGAGGAGAATTAGAGGACATTAAAAGAAGGTCCACAGTCTTGGCATGTTCAGCGTCTCCAGGTCACGTGAACCAGGAATGGCCCATGAGAAGTAACAGGCCCACAGCATGATTTTGTCTGGGGCCCACAACACCTTACTGATGCCTTCAGCCATTTTAAAATACAGGGCCAAAGTAGACAACAGGATAAATGCATAATTGCACTCTGTGTGTGTATCTGTATGTTTAAAAACAAGCTGCTTTGAGGGTCCTCAATCTGGTTTGGGACCATCGTGCAGGAGGGATGAGATTAACCCTCCCCTTGTGCCATTTTCCCAGTGAAAATCCCTCCCCTTAGCTGCTCTTTCCCCTGGAAAGGAAGCTGCTGCTCTTTGTGCCCATGGCAGCTTCCGTTCTATAGCAAATAGCATCCTCAAGAAAGGGTTAATCCCCCGCCCCAACTCATGCCACAGTCCCAATCTGGATTAGGGGCCATTGCAACTGCTATTTAAAAAAAAAAAAAAAAAGATACGCAAATGTATTTAACATATCACCTTGTTTGGCACACAGAGGAGGGCAGTGTGAGGACAAAAGTGCCTTGGCTACCTCAACTTCCTCTGGCACTTTCGCATCATCCTCTTCTCTGAGTGTGCCTAAGAGCTGCCAGGTGTGGCGCAGAAGGGAGGATGGTGCAGAGGCACTTCTGCCCTTGCTGAAGCTGGTAAGAAAGAGGAAGACGAGGCAGCTCTGCCCTCACATCCTCCTCCCCTGGACAGCAAGCCCAACAATGATGTCAGGCCTGTGGTCATCCAGTTCTGAACAGCATGACTGTGGATGGTCTTCCCCCAGCCTGCCGCATTAAACACAGTCTTAGGAAGTTGGCCCTTGCTAATCTAAAATATCAGGGTTATTACCTCTGGTGGGTGGAGCTCGCATTTTCATTGGGAAGTTAACAACGCACTCCTATGTCTACTCAGAAGTAAGCCCCATTGACTTCCATGGGAATTACTCCCAGGTAAGTGTGTAGGATTGCAGCCTTACTGACCTATAAATGACCAAAACAAGAGAATCAGCGATGGTGTGCGGCTCAAAGGGACTAGAATTCTTTGAGTTAGGCTTAGGTTGTTATCTCAAGCAAATAGATAACCACAAATAAACCCCAGATCACTTGATCTTCACATTTGTCTTCTGAGCTCAAACAGTTCATTAAATGCTCAAATAAATGGCTTTCTTAATTAATACAAACTCTGACATCTTACAAAATGAGAAACTTTTGCCTTTAAATAAAACTTCTCTATCATCATGCGGAATCTAACTTGTCTTTTCCATCCTGTTGTTATACATCAGAGGCACACTTGAATAATTTGCTGCTGCTACCAAAAAAGAAAAGAAAAAGTGAAAGCATCTTTAATCTTGCCTACATTAAATGTAGCTATTAAACAACTGTTCACTGAACCCTAATTATAACCCACTTTTCCAAAATGTAAATTTGTTTTTTCCGTATTACAAAAGCCAGTTGAAATTATAAGTCTGCATTTTTCCCTCCTGCTTAGGTAAAGATTTCCCAAATGGATATCTTAATGCTAATGACTGCATCAGTGTGCCATGATCTTGATCACCCAGGATATAACAACACGTAAGTATCCTTTTTGGAAAAGTTGATTGGGAATATAATATCTATTTGCAGACCAAAACATAGTCTACAATTCAGCATACAGTAATACCTTGGATTGCAAGCATAATTCGTTCCGGAACCGTGCTCGTAATCCAAAACACTCTTATATCAAAGCGAGTCTCTGGCGGGTGTGAGCGGGGCCGATTTCGGCCCGCTACGCCCACTCGAGGCAAGCGGTTACATCCCTACGTTGTATTGCAAGACGTCGCTTGTTTATCAAGTCAAAATTTATTTTTAAAAAATTGCTTGTCTTGCAAAACGCTCTCAGACCATGTTACTTGCAATCCAAGGTATCTGTATTAAGAATGTCTTGCAGTGCAATCCTATGCATGTTTATTCAGAAGTAAGTTCCACTGTGTCCAAGAAAGCTTACTCCCAGCTAAGCGTGCATAGGATTTCAGCTTCAGTCCTACTGAAATTAGTGGGGCTTGAGAGCATTTAAGTATTCACTGGATGGTCAATTTCATGCTTAGCAAATTAGGGTTGCCAAAATATCGCAAACAAAGAGGAAACGCCAAATGAAGTAGGGTGGCCACTTGTGAACCTCCAAAAAGGAGGAAATGCTTCATCAAAAAAAGAGGACACAGGTTTGCCTAAAAATTGAATATGCTCATTTATATCTATAGATGCACATTTAGAAATAATGACTGTGATTTAAATAAAAATGCAATACATCTCACCATAGTGGAGAAGCCTGTGACTGGTGTGCCTGTTCAGTCTGTTGTCCAGGTGCTCACTGTTGATGGGCCACTTCAAGGCCTCTACAGCTCTCCCTCCTTAGGGTTCTTTATCTTTAAACCAGACTTGGACTGGAAAGCCCTTCAAATAGAGGACTCCTTCAAATAAAAAAGTGTCCTCTGTAAAGTGGGACACAAGGTCACCTTAGTGCAAATAAAGCAAAGCAGGCAAATTTGGATATTCTCACAGTGCATAACAGGTATGCACATTTATTTTCCTGTGTATACACTGGCAAGAAGCCAATCATGGCTCCCTGCTGAGTGTACTTTCTGTGAGGATAAAACATGAATCTGCCTTTCACCCATAGTTTGTTTGTTAATCTGTAGTGTGTGAAGTGTCCCTCAGGCTGGAAAATAAAAACTCTTGACAAATAGAAGCAAGCTCTTTATACAAGTAAAATAATTGGTTTTCAGTAGCAAAACAACAGGCATTGTGCGTGGGAAATAAAGATTTGGCACGGCATACTTGACAGAAGTGGGGAAAATGTCACTATCATAAGTGCAACATGTTTACAAAACAGTGGGATTAAAACCAGCATATAGAAGGACCGGGATGTGGAAAAAGTACTAAAGTATTGAAAAAACTGAAAAAGAGGCCACCAAAATGTTAATTTAATTTCTGCTACAGATGGTTAAACTATTGAGTGTGTTTGAAAATGTTCAGTCAATGTTTCCATTTCCCTCTTAGCTGGTGTAGCAGCAAGGGTGAAATGGGGGTTGGGGGAAGAGATGGGGCAAGGTGGCATTTGCCGAAGGGACAGTCTGACAAAGGGGATGCATATCAGATGGTGAGAATTCAGGAGCCGGGAAAGCTACATTTTGCTGTAGGTTCCACCAATCCTCTCAGCAGCCTTAGGCCTTGAGAACATTGGCTGCTGGGACTCACCTGCTACGACTTGGCAGTTTGTGTGATCTATTGCCTACAATCATTATTATGTCTTGTATTTATTATTTCAAATGTTTTTATTAAATAAAAAAATTAATGATGCATATCTCACCGGGGATTTTGGAGGGATGTGTCATGAAAGCCTCGGGAGATCCCTGCTCAGCCATGAAATTCTATTCCCTGCTCAGCCGTGAAACTCACTGGGTGACTTTGGGCCAGTCACTGCCTCTCAGCCTAACCTACCTCACAGGGTTGTTGTGAGGATAAAATGGAGAGGAGGAGGATGAGGATGATTATGTAAGCCGCCTTGGGTTCCTTGCAGGAAAAAAGGCAGGGTATAAATATAATAAATAAATAAATTGTAGTTAACCGCAGCCCTGATCTTTTCTCTCTTTCCCAGTTACCCCTTTACTTAAAATGTATTATTCATACTTAATTAAAGGCTATAGTAAGAAAACCTAGTTAAGAAACAGAAAACTTGTCGTAAGAAACATAATTACAGCTAGAAGCAATACATAAATAAATGACATAGATCTAGACCCAAGGAAAGGGCCAGTGCATGCAGGAAGAAACACATGCACGCACACATACACAGATATGCACACAGCTCAGCTTTGCTTGCTGCATTTGCTTCAGAGTTCCCATACCTGAGTTTATTTTAACAAGCAGTTTGCCTTTTGGTGGTGAGAACTGCTGTGACAAAATGGTAAGCAAAGATCTAGCTGTACATATATTTTCCACACATGCATGTCCCTTTTTGTTAGAACCAGTTTCTACTGGTACTGGATGTCATGGGTCGTTTCCAAATATTACATGTGGCTTTCTGAGTTTTCCCCAATTCCCTCCTCTGACTGCAGTGCCCTGGGCCACATCCCAGGCCTTTCCTGACAGTCCCAGGACACATTTTTAAGGGGCTGTGTAGTGAAGAGGAGCGGGTTGGGAAAGCAGCCTTCCGCATGTATAACATGTGGATGCAGTTCAGATGTTTAAGAAAAAATGATGGCGAGTTCTGTACAGCACCTGAAAAACTAACTAATTTCTTGTGGCCTAAGCTTTCATGTATCTGAAAAAGCTTATGCCACAAGAAATGTGTCAGTTTTTGAGGGGGCACACAGAATACTCCCGCTGGTTTTGCTACAACAGATTAACTTACTACCTCTCTGGAATTTGTCCCTGCCTCCCCCCCCCCTTTTTTAAGAACACTGAGTTTGAAGGTCGAAGGGGAATCTCACATCAGGGGCTTGAGAACCCCAAACAGATCCAAATTGAACTCACAATATAAATAAGCACAACCCCTTAGGGCTGCTAGTGCATTTTTTATTTTTATTTTTGGTCTTTCCCTCACATTTAGGTACCAGATTAATGCGCGAACAGAACTAGCGGTGCGCTACAATGACATTTCCCCACTAGAGAACCATCATTGCGCAGTAGCTTTCCAAATCCTTGCGCAGCCAGAATGCAACATTTTCTCCAATACTGATAAGGAACAGTTCAAACGGATAAGGCAGGTATGGCTTAGAAAGCTGTGGCAAAGCTTGCTACCGTGTGCATTACGCGTCAGATATAACTGTAACTGAATTCAATTGCTTTATTTAGTGCAGGGGTGCAGAACCTCGGGCCTGGGGGCCAAATCCGGCCCTCCAGAGGTACCAAACCAGCCCTCCAAGGTTCCCAGAAGGCCACGCCCCCTTCCCCTGGCCCCACCCCTTTCTCCCAACCACCAAGCATTTGGTGGTATCCTGGCTTTTGTGCAGTTCCCCCCCCATTCTGAAAGGTTGAAATGCCTCTCCTAAGGCTTACTGACAGGCAGTAAGAGCTTGAAGCTAGAATAGGCTGGCATTTTTTGTATTTTGGCCCCATCCCTTTTGCGTGCGCCCCCCCCCCAAGAATGTCTCCAAGATTCAGGCTGGAGGAGGATCTATACCTCTGATTTAGTGGATATTGCTGGAAGAGAGTGCCCTTGCGCATGTCCAGAGTGGCTCTGTCTGTCACTATTGACAACCAGCCCTCAAAATCTATGCTTAGGAAGAACTTTTAGGTCAAAGGGCATTGTTCTAGGCATACTTGAACCTCGGCATCCCTCATTTTAGAAATTAAGCATTGGTTATGGTTGAAGGAAACCAGCCAAACCTGGTGAAATAAGCATCCCATGGGCTCAAATCAAGTGAGATGTAAAAAAACCTGTTCTTTTATAGTGTGTGTGTGTGTGTGTGTTTTAATTTGTTTTATTCGCATTTTAACTTTTTGTAAAAGCCCTGAGAACCTGTTAAAGGGAGGAGTGTGTGTGTGTATGTATGTATAAATAAATAAATAAATACCAGAAACAAACAATTCCCCTACATCAGCTTTGAAAATTGTACATGCCTTGAACAAATTGGCTGAGTTCACGGAGATGTTTTCAATTGCATGTGTTATGTTGGAGCTCTTTGTTTGGTGCTCCTGGTGTCATTTTCTTTTTTGTAAAAGCCACTGTGAAGCGCCAAATTTGGATCAAGGCCATGGGGAGGGGCTAATACTTTCCCCATGCGCCATGGCCCTGATAGAGATGAGCCCTCTACAGCTGCTTGTTGCTACAGAGGAGAAAAAACCTGTAGGCTTAAAAAAATATATAATCCCCTCCATGGCTGCTCATGATGGCGGGCAACATCTAGTTTGGGCCATGGGGGTGGGGGGGAAGACACCCCTCTCTCCCTGCAGTGTTTTCCCAATGCAAATCTTCCCCTGCCACAGACCCCACAATTACATTTGTAACGCCAAACATGGATGGGTCTTCAGCATAATGTGTTCAGCCCTTACCTCACAGGTTTATCCCCAGAATCTCCCCTGAAATCCCAAAAAAAGACGCTTGGGAATGGTGCAAAACATTTAAAGGGAAAATGTTGGAATGCAGGGATAGCACGTGTGAAGTAGTGACTTTTCCAGTTTAAGAAGCATAAATGTCTTACCATGTTTATCTTGCACAGGGGATAATCACATTAATCTTAGCAACAGACATGGCAAGGCATGCTGAAATACTGGACTCCTTCAAAGAAACGCTGGACAACTTTGACTACTCAGACGAGGAGCACGTCACCCAGGTAAGATGATTTTGTTCTGTTCGCAGCATATGATCAGTAGAAAAGCAGTGGGAAGGAGCTACAGGAGTGGTCCGCCCTTGAGCTCACTCCCTTTTTTTCTCTGTAGTTTGCAGTGGAAATGGTTCACTAACATTGAACTTCTGGCCCGTCCCCCTTTTAAAAAGAGTTAATGGAAGCTCAGGGGTGTGGCTGTTTCAGAGGTATCCTATCTCTGCATGTTAAAAATGGTGGATATTAAATCGTTGTTCAAGGGTGTTTCCAGGTGGAGGGCTCCTAGCGTTACCAGTCAAAAGGCATTTGTGCCACTATTCAATTTTCCCCACTTTAACAGATTTTTTGGTGGTGAGAAAAACTTTGGAAGAAGTGGTGGGAAAACACAGTGGGAGGGTTACAAATGGAAGACAACGTCGTCTGGACCCCCTGTAAAACTCCATGAATTGAGGCAGGGTGATTGCACAATAAAAACCCTTGTCTGTGATCACCCATGGCTTTTCAGTGAGGCAAAATTCATCAATGTCCTCCCCTGGCCCACCATTCTTCACCTAAAATGAATGTACGGTAATTTTATCCACAGCTGCATCACTTCCTCTATTCTGCTCTTTACCACCTGCATTTAAATGGATAAGTACAGGATTAAGTCACCCATCTTTTAAAAAATGGTTTTAAAATGATCACACTAATTGTTAATCTCCAGATGCCTGTATATCTCTCAAATTCTAAACTGGCAGTTTTTTCTCTTCCCTCCCTCCGTCCCTCCACTACACCAAAGGGTTAGGGTTAGTGGGGCGGATTAGTTTTCATAAGGAGCATGTGCTGTCTAAGTGAAATGGAATGTACCATCAGAAAAATGAAATGCGAAGAGAGGAATTCCTTCAAATCAGACGTTGCAGTGGGAGAAGAGCTTCAAGCTAAGAATGTGAAGCTGCAGGCAGGGTGCTGTTTATGGAGGAATCCAAATTAAGGCATGGTTGCTTCCACCATGGTGAAGACTCAAAAGCTGGAATGAGAACCTTTGGGGCTGGGGAGATATTTATTGAATATGGGTGATGGTTTGGGCCCTAATACGTTGTTTTTCTGCAAATTTGTGAACTCTCAAACAATACAGGAACCACCAGGCATGTCAAGTGTAGGTAAGTGCCTTAAAGTGGCACCAGTATAACGGAGGGCAAAGTAGAAATAGGATATGGATAATCGCTATACTCATGCAGATCCAGACTGAGATTTGATGTGGGCACAGTGGCTCCGACGTGCACAAGGAGGCTCACCTGCCCATAGGACTGTCCTGTTCACAATAGAAGGAACAGCTCGTACACACAGAGGAGGGAGCATGGTAGAGCACAGGGTTGGCATGCAGAACAGGTCCCTGGTTGCATCCCAGCTAAAATGATCAGTTAGCAGCTGATCGGAAAGACTCCTGCTTGAGATATTGGAAGCTGCTCCCAGTCAGAGTAGACAGCACTAGCTAGGCTAGATGGACAAATAGTTTAAAGCCGCTTCCTATATTCACTGGAGTGTCCTGCATGAACTGGAGCACACGCTCTAGGCAAGGGCAGTTGAGTGCAAGCTACACTAGCAGGAACTTCATTGCTTTCCATCACTCTTGATTGGATCCCCACTACTTTCAGTGCTGTTTAAGCAGAGGAAACAAATATGCCTGGTAAAAGGTGCAGATAAACACAACATATCCCTTACCATGTTGTAAAATGCTTTCCTGCTTTCAGCTGAAGATGGTACTGATCAAATGTTGTGATATCTCCAATGAAGTCCGCCCGATGGAAGTGGCAGAGCCATGGGTAGACTGCTTATTAGAGGAGTATTTTATGCAGGTAAGAGTACATCCAGAGGTACCACTCCAGTAGTTCATATTTCAGCATTACAGAAACAATGGCCTGGCGCACACGATCACTGCGGCTTAAACAAGCCATGGCCCCTGCTGGCATGTGCTGGGTGCCATTTGCCAAATTACCCGCCAACAACAGGTCATGGGTTATTTGAGGGTTGTTTCCCAGTTCAAACAAGTCATACCACCTGGGTTCGGGTGACACGACAAGCTGCGCCGAGGCAGGTAATTAGGCAAATGGTGCCTGGCATGCACCATGGCTTAAACAAGCCAGTGTGGCTTGTTGAAGCCACAGTGATTGTGCAAACCGGGTCATTGCCTGACATGCTAGATCCACCAAGATGGAAGGAGACTTTCTCAGTGGGGTCAGGGAAATGAGTCATCCTGACAATGTGCTCCAAATAAAGGTGACTGTAATTGATTGGAATTTGTATCCTAAAAAGGCAAGCATAGACAAGAAATGCAAATGTTATTGGATTACTGCTTGTTCTTCCTAATAGACTGTTTTCAAGTTAAGTCAGCATGTGAACATTTTAAAACCAAAAGGAGCAAGATCTGTTTGAGGAAAAAGTCAGTTGAATGAGCAGCACCAAGTGGGTCAGGTTTGGATTATTTATATCTGTATGGATGACTTTGAAACATTCATGACTAAGCCTACAAGGACTGAAATTGTGTTTAAAAAGAGTAGGAAGGAAGGAAAGCTCCCTGAAGATTTCAAAAGGACAATCTCATTAGTACTGAAAAATGCACCTTATGGTGCCATGGTTATTATTTCTTACTGGATTTCCATTGGAGATGTATGTAGGAAGGAACAAAAAAATTAAAAGTAATGACCGACTGGCCCACCCATATGCCAACAAAAGTCTGTATTAACAAGCTGTGGCAGTTGGCACTACACCAAGTAAAGCTTGATTATGATAGGAAGCACAAAAAAGCAGTTCTGTTATTTCTTGATCTAACATGTTCCCAGTACTGGAACAATCACTTGGACCAATAATAATGATTTTTTAAAAACACATCAGATAAATTCATTGTGCAAGTTCAGGCAAAAGGAGCAGCTCGTGAGAAAGTGCTGAGATTGCCCTTCCTTCATTTCATTTGCATAGTGGCATTTCTCAGGGCCAAATTTCATCTTACATTATTCACACTTAAAAAACCAACCAAACAAACCCATGTTTAAGCTGCCCACCTTTATTTTGAAGAAAAAAGTAGCTGCAGGGCCCTGGTCCAGAACATGTCCCTGATCTGGACTGGGGCTCCATCTTTGCTCAGTTTTAAATGGGCAGTGAAGACATTTGTGTGCTGCTCTACTTCAAAGGGTTTTTGATATGGGGTTGATTCTGCTCTCTGAGGATTTAATGATAGCTCAGCTGCTAATTTGGTCTGCTGTTTTGAATTTGTTTTTATCTTCTTTTCCTTTTTGTACACCACCTTGGGGGCTGAAAGGCAGGTTGTAAACACTTTAATACATAAATAATACAAATTATATAATAACAATTAATATTTATTAATTTAATTAAAATTGCCTTGACACATCTGTCCTAGAGTGACCGGGAAAAGTCTGAAGGCCTTCCAGTGGCACCTTTTATGGACCGAGACAAAGTGACCAAACCTACCGCACAGATAGGCTTCCTGAAGTTTGTTCTTATTCCAATGTTTGAAACTGTAATGAAGGTAAGGTCAGAAAGACAATTCAGTTGAAACCTTTTGCTCAACTAAAAAGGTGCCCCCAATTAATTTGGCAATGCACTTTTTAAAAAGCTAATTATTTTTAATGTAAGTACTTATCAAATGCAGATGTCACACACTATCATATAAGAAGTATTCCCCTCCTTACCTCGTACATAGGTGGAAATGTGTGTTCTAAGATGGTCTCTGCTACAACATATATATGCACCATCTAAAAACCAAAGTATTTTTTCCCCTTCAAAACTGTTGTTTGATTTATATGCAATTTATGCTGACTTACTGCCTGACCCTATCCATATTTACTTGGGAGTAAGTACCATTGATTTCAGTCGGAGTTACTCCCAAGTAAATGTGTATATACTTGCACTGATTCGTTTTGATTGATTGAATTAAATTCATAGGATTTATTGACTACCTAATCGACAGCTCTAATAAGTTATTAACATTGCAAGATGCCAACTAGAATTGAAAAAAATATTCATTTTTATTTTAGTAAAATAACTCCTCCACCTACAAACACACCCCCCCACTACCTTATACAATGTTGCCATGATGAATGTTTATCATGTAAAAATTAAGAGCTGTTGAAAAGGAAGTTTAGGGCGCAATACTATGCATATTTAGAAAGAAAAAAGTCCTACATCTCCCAGCATCCCTTCAGCCAGCCATGCTGTCTGGGAATTGTAGGACTTTTTTCTGTCTAAATATGCATAGGATTGCCCCCTTAGTTGACCTTCTTTGCTTAATTTTAGCTTTTTCCAGAGGTTGAAGAAGTAATGCTCCAGCCACTTTGGGAATCCAGGGACCGCTATGAGGAGCTGAAGCAAATAGATGATACTACGAAGGAGGTAAGAGGAGTTCCTTCTCGCAGCTGTGTTTCTCTTGTCCTCATTGTATCCTGCCCAGATAAATCCCCCAGCTTACCTCCATTTCTAGAGCTGAGCCAACATTTCCTCCCAATTTCTCTGCCCTAAAATAGGGTGGAGAATTTCGAGCAGCTATTTGTTTAAGAAAATATGTTCAGAGGTGCGTCTGGAATTAACGTACAGCAATAGCCCAAATAGTAAGCCACCCTTCCCCAACCTGGCGCCCTCCAGGTGTGTTGGACTACAACTCCCACCATCCCCCAGTGGCTGGGGATGCTGGGAGTTGTAGTCCAATACATCTGGAGGGCACTGGGTTGTGGGAGGCTGTAGTAAGCAAGTGCAAGCTTGGTGTACAAAGTATCTTGTGTCAGTGCTAGAGAGCATTCCTTGCAGATTGTGACATTACAAGGCTCGGATGTGCGCTAAGCCACTTCTGAAGGTAGTTCAAAGAGTGCATGCATGTTGACATAAAGGGGGTATTGGTTTTTGTTAATCAGTCCAAATTCATTCACTTTAAACAAAATAAATCACAACTTTTCAGCCACTTCATGTATTTTGCAGATAATTTCAGTTTTCAAAAAAAAAAGATCTGTTTTCTAATCAACTGATTGCTACAGAGGGAAATGTGTGGCATCTGATACTTCCAAAAGTATGTAATTTAACCACACTTACTAATGCTGAAAGAATTCTTTTTGTTGCTGTGCACTGACATGTGTGGGAGACAGTGGCTAATAACAACAAGGTCTCTGGCCCTTCCTGCCCTCAGGGATGTTTTAAATGAAATGTTACAGTCCCTGAGAACTGAGTTTTATGTTGTGAAACAGAAGGAAGAGAGAGCTTATGGGAATACTCCAACGTCCTTTCCAATAGGTTAAAGATCATTGTAAGTGACTGCTGAAACTTTGTCAAGTTTCAAATTGGAGTAACATAAGAATGGGAAAGCTGACCAGAACCAGAGTGTCTGTCTGTGCTGTCCAGTGAAGCTGCGCCATATGATTTTTACTCAGAAGTAAGTCTTACTGCGTTCAGTGGGGTTTACTTCCAAGTAAGTATACATAGAATTGCACAATCACGATCCTCATGTTGGCTGAGGATGATGGGAGTTGTAGTCCAACACATCTGGAGGATGCGAGGTTGGGGGAGGCCGATCTACTGCGATGGGGATTTTTTTAACCAAAGGGTCTTGGTTGTGTGCTGACCAGAGAGCCCATGAGCAGACTTACTAACTCGGCCCTTTATTTAACTACTCCCTCCACCTGCCCACTCTGTTTCTGTGCTGGTGGAGGAGGAGGGAAAGCCCCTTTCTCCACAGCCAGCCCAGAAACCAAGCGAACCAGTGGAGGAGAGTGAGAGCAATCTATTTCTCCTCTGCCAGCCTGCTGCGTTTCTATGCTGGCTGTGGAGAAGAAAGGCAAGTCCCTTCCCCTGCAGCCAGGGCAGAAACCCAGTGGGTTGGCAGATGTGGGACATCGTGATCCATCCCTCCTCTACCAGCCCACTTCAAAGAAGACACTAGGAGCTAACCAACCCCAGCACTAAGCCACGGAGGGTGGGTTGTTGGCGAAACAACCCACGGTGAGCCTGATAGATGATTGGGCTCACCGTGGATTGTTGCTCCCTCCCCCTCAGTCCTTCCGTGGGTATCCCAGGGTACGCTGCAGGAGGACCAAGTTGTCTCCCCCCCCTCCCCAGTGTGAGCTGTTTGAAATTTTTTTTCCAATTTAAACTCTTTTCCCCCTTGAGATCCCTTGACAGCTTGCTTTTGCAATCCCTGTTTTGACAGCCACTGACAGCCCCTTCAAAGTGCCCAAGCTGCACCTTGGAGGGGCTGTCAATGTCTGGCAAAACCTTTTTTAAAAAACTTTTTTTGCGCAAAAATATTTCCGCTAAAAAGTGCTTCTATTTATTTATTTATTTATTTATTTGGGCGCAGTTGTGCAACTGTGAGCCTTTAAAATTGCACAACTGCGGGGATTTGAAGCCTCAGCTGGGGCACTGTCTTGAGGGGTGCATGCTGCCGAGGTGCAGCAGGTACCAACTCTGGACATTGCCTACAAGAGGCTCCAAACTGTTTTCCCCACCCATTGGTTTCTCTTGACAGCTGTCAAAAGGTAAGCCGTCAAGAAAACAAAGGTGTGAGGGATCTTTGCATGCAAAAAGGAGGTATTCTGGGATTTGCCCCCCTTCATGGAAATATCCTCATATTTCTCCCCACCCCCCAGCTAGTCCACATGCTGGTGCACATTTTGCACTTTTTCCCAAGCCCCTAGGTGCTTGGGAAGGTGCAAAAGTGCACCCCCATCCCCTTTTTTCTAGCCAAAAGGAGCATTGGGACGGGTCCCTTTAAAAAGGGGTTCTGATTGGGCAATGGGTATTTTTCCCCCTGGGACATATACAGCCATATTTTGTAAAGGTTCTACCAGCCACTGACAGCCCCTCCAAGTGCCTCTTGGGCATTTTGAAGGAGCTGTTAGTGGCTGTCAAAACGGGGATCACGAGGTGGCAGAGGTTTTTGCTGCTCTGGCCAGGCAGCTCTCTAGCTGATCCTGGCAACCCACAATAAAATTGCCCTGCCAATTTCAGACAACAAGAAAAGCCACCATGGGTATCAACAAAACAAGCCATGGGTTCTCAGGGTGGCTTGTTAATGAAAAAATAAGACACCATGCAGAAACCACACTGGGTTCACATGACACAACTGATTACCCATGGTGGGTTGTCATGTCGTGCGAACCAGGCCTGCATGTTTTGGCCAGTTTAAGCCACAAAATAGTAGACAATCTCCTGCTCCATCATCTTGCCATGCTATGCTATGTAGGCACATAGATTTATCATTTCTTTGTCCTTCTGAGTGGCCTTTGGCTTGAGTCTTCCACCACTTTCTGAGACTTTGGGGGCACACACATTTGAGGATTATGTATGTTAGAAAAACCAGTGAATTGTGAGAGCTTCAGTGATGCTGGAGACAGAAAATGGCTTTTACAAGTGTTGAAAGTGGTCAGAAGTACACTTTCTGGAAGTATCCTTTCCTGTGCTGGTGTCTACCCTAATTTCTTTTGCCCCATTATCATGTCTGGTGAAACAGGTTTTTGAAGCAATATAAAACCTGCGAAACCTGTGAACAAAGATGATAGCGGTATGAGTGTATTTCACACAATGTTTCTTCACACTATGCATGTTTAATCTATGGAACTCACTGCCACTAGATGTGATGGACACTGTCTTAGATGCTTTAAAAGCAGATTAGACTAATTCATGGTCTATCAATGGTTACTAGTCATGTTGGATATATGGAACCTGCAGGTTCAGAGACAGTATGCCGCTGAATACCAGCTGTTGCAGAACAATAGGAGAAAACAGTTGCCTTTATGTCCTTCTTGTGTGTCTGTAGAAATATGTTCCCATGGTGGAAAACTAAATGCTGGACTTAAATGGATCATTCGTCTGATCCAACAAATCCAACTTAGGTCCAGCATCTTCAGTTTTTATGCTATTATGTAGTGTAAACATTACAGCCAATGATGCATCTGTACTTCTATTTTCAACTCTCTAAAAAACCACACACATACAAAACTATTGTCAGACAAGGATGATGGGAAGGAGCCATCACAAACTTACTCGGAATGAATGTAGCTAGCTTAGCTTTTGGAGTGGGATGTCTGGCTCCAGCCTGAATCGTGAGATCATTGGGTTATGAAACTGTTGGTAGGGTTCTGGGAGAACATTGGGTTATGAAACTGTACATTAAGTAACAGTACATTACTTCTCTCTATCAATTAGAAAGAAATATAATGGCTGCTGCAGTCCACCAAGCATTGTTGCTATAGATTGTGCATTGGCTTTAGGGGGACATCTGTGGGAATCATTGCAAACTCCTTTGGAATGAATGGATCTCATGCAGTGATCAGGTTTGGCGGGTTCTGCCCAATGGCTCGGCAGCTGCCATATTGACCAATCAAGATGCCACACATCAGTCAGTGAGTCTCTTACTCCATTCTACTCTTAACTAGTTGCAGATGAACAAGAATGAAAGTTTGACATCCGGAAGTAGGGAGAAGTGAAAAGCAAAGTCAGATGGGGCACATCAAGGTAAGGTACCTTTCTTGTTTAAAGGGGTCTTTCACATTAGGACATAGTCTGAACAACAGATATTTGGTAGTCAAGTATTTGAAATATTAAAGAAAGAAAAGTACCTTGTGGTATGTGGTGTATTGAATGTGATGACTGCAGCAGCAGCAGCTGCAACAGCAGATAAAATCCAGCCAATTTCATTGCAGTTCCATTGCAGTTCCATTTGTCAAAAATGCCACGGAAGAAAACGAGTGAATGTATTTTTGGTCAACTATAAAATATAAAACCTATAATGAAGACTAGAGAAAGTGATTCCTATCATTGGGTTGGATCCAGACTTAGTCAGAGTAGACCTATTGAAATCAATGGGTCTTAAGTTAGTCATGTCTAGCTTAAGTCCCATTAATTTCAGTGAGTCTGCTCCAAGTATGACTAAGTCTGGATTCAACCCACTGGCTTATAAATATGCAAAAGTCTGTGGGGGCGGGGGGGGGGGGTAGGGGAGAGCAGCAAATGAAGTAGCAACTTCATTCCCACTTCAGAAATAGGACACACCTAAAATATTTTGTGATAAAGGTATAATTTAGTGAAAGTTAGGCAGATCCAAGCCCAAATGGAAGTTGCTGGGACATAGGTATACAGCCATGCACTTTAGTTGCATTGATTTCAGTGGGGTTTCAGTGGGGCAGCTAGGTGATGTTAGACCCTGGACTTAATGGTCTTACTGGAAGCCCTTTTGAGATGGCCATGTGTAATAATTCAGTGGCTAAGCACATGGCTAACTTTTTTCTTCTCTGCCCTACCCCACCCCCATCATCCCAAGCTTTACTACTGCTTCTAGATTCCTGATATGTTAGAGCAAATGAACAAAAAAGAACTGTTTGCCACCCTGATAAGAAGAAAAGAAAAACTTTTCGCACGGGCAGTTTCACATTTTAAGCTCACTTAAATCATAGCACCCTCATGACTATGGGAGTTGGCTTCTGTTGCCTTGATGCGAAATACTCTTAAGGCACAACCCTACCAGGCTGACACCTGCTAGATGGAAGCCTCCAAGCTCTGAGGCTTCTGAGTATCCTGTGCCTTGCCAGGCTGCTGCAGGCAGAGTGGGTGGAGCAACAGAGGCAATTTTTGCCTCTCTGTTTTCCTTTCAGACTTTTTCCCCTCTAGGGGGGGCTTTCAGCCCATCTAGAGGAGGTGCACTGGCAGGGGCAGGGGCGGGGCTGGAGAGGCCATAGGATTCTTCATATCTGGGCCTCTCCGCTCACCTGCCCTGCCCACTGGGACGCCCCCCTTTTGACATCTACAAGGTCCTCCAAGGCCTCAGTTCTTTCCATGGTGACTGCAAGGGGGGAGGGGGGATTGGATTGTGCAGTACCCCTCCCAAAGTCATAGCAGTATCTATCGCTTTGGGAGGGGAATCCGAGATGCTCTCCGGGGACCATAGGATTGCTCTGTTACATGGGAATAAGCATCACTTTATGTAGAAAGGGATCATATATTTTTAAATTAAATATATCCCTCATCAACTGCTGTTCTCTGAGTGGTCATTTGGGGGGCCCTGGGGCTGTGGGGCCCTGGATTCAGCCCCAAGATCCAGCCTCCGCTGCACCACTGTGGGGTTTATGTGTGACTAGGTGCAGCTTGTACCCAACGCTCCTCTTCAGGGGTCACGCAAAATGTCTCTTTAAAAAGGTTCCAAACCTTTTTGGAACCTTTTAATGAGGATGCTCCTAGAGGTGTCCTCTGCTGATCATGGATGCCATTCATTAGTCCAAGCTCTGTTGGTGAGCACGTGTAATGAGCATCCGTAGAGCCTTTTTGTCAGGCGGGAAACACGACTGACTTGATCTGATCAAAGGGATCACCTTTCCTCCGTAGGACGTGCACACAGGAAGAATGTCCCGTACCACCAGTGCAGTGCTTTAGTGAGAAACCAGAAGGTGCTCTAAAGAATATGTGCAAAGAAATGGGGCACCATCTGCACAAGGGTTTGCAGAGCATTGACCCGTGCTTCTACCTGCTCCAGGCCCACCATTTTCCTGGTCGGCCCTGTAGACCAGTGTTCTCCAACCTTGGGTCCCCAGATGTGTTTGGCCTATGCTGGCTGGGGCATGCTGGGAGTTGTAGGCCAAACACATCTGGGGACCCAAGGTTGGAGAACACTGGTGTAGACTGATCGGGATTAGCACAGTTGCTGTGTGTCTGGCTTACAGGTGTGCTGAATCAGCACATCTAATCCCTGCCAAAAATTCTGGGTGGACGAGACTTAATTCTCTGGGTCTAATGATGTTTGTTTTTTAATTCCAGCATTATAACGGACACAAAGATCCTTTAGAGGTTTGCCAAGTCCAGCTAAACATCATGGGATTGCACAGCACTGACAAAGGATGAGGGTGAACAGCTGACAGTCACTACCACAAGCACTTTTTCAAGTTCCTTTTCTAAAGACTAGCATTTATCTTATAGATGCAAACAATAAGGAACCCCTGCTGTTGTACGAGATTTTTTTCTTTTATTTTTAAAGTCGTCTTCTAAATAATATATTCTTATACCAAAAAAATGGCTGCTGTAATTATTCTCTTTTGTAGATTTTATATGTGGTTTGTTTTTTTAACTGTTTCTGGTTGTTTTACGGAGATACAGTAATACCTTGGATTGCAAGCATAATTCGTTCTGGAACCGTGCTTGTAATCCAAAACACTCTTATATCAAAGCGAGTCTCTGGCGGGCGTGAGCGGGGCTGATTTCGGCCCGCTACGCCCACTCGAGGCGAGCGGTTACATCCCTACGACTTGTATTGCAAGACGTCGCTTGTTTATGAAGTCAAAATCTATTTTTAAAAATTGCTTGTCTTGCAAAATGCTCTCAGACCAAGTTACTTGCAATCCAAGGTACTACTGTATCTTTGGAGGGAGGGTGGGATTTGTACTTTTAAAGAAATGTTTCAGAAATGTTCATATGTAGTGTTATGTACCATTAACTTAACAACTACCAGTCTCATTATGACTATGTCGATTTAGGAGCCAGATTAGGAGCCTCCTATGTACATTTAGGAGCCTAATCTATGCCTCCTATCACCCTGCAGAGGCAACTGACAAATTATCAATAGCAGGCTATCTAAAAAGAAACATCATTTTACTGTCTCTGGTCAGCAACTATTTGCCAGTGAAACACTTTTGAGAAGGAAGTGGGGAAGTGACAGACCAAGCCCTCAGGAGACCCCACCCCACCCCATGGCCTGCTACTTAGTCCCATCTCCACAAATGCTACTCTTCCACTCTTATACTTGGTGTCTTGGTTGGTGTCTGAGGGGACAGATATTCCTTCAGAGGGATAGATATGGCCAAGTGGTTTCTAGTTGCCTTATCCTTAAGCACTGAGAATTTTAAAGGGGCCCCAAGTATGGTCTGAAGGGGCACGAGGCAGTTCTATTTCCATGTCTGACCAGTGGCACTATTCAGGGCAGGACTTTGGGGCAGATGTCCAGGGCCCCTCTCAGCGGGATGAGCAGCTCCCCAATGCAGCTGGAATGGCTCACCACATTTTGAAGTAATACACATGACCTTCTAAAGATGGGGACTCCATAATAAGACCATCCAGTTCAGAATCTAAAATTATTTAATGGCACTGCTGGGTCTGGCACTGTAAACTGCCTGGATAGGCGATAAGACTATATGGGAACCATAGCTAAGCCACTCTGGGCTCCTTCAAGAAAGGAGGACACAAGTGTAATAAATAGCCAGAGCTGCAGTAGAAGCAGATATTTTTCCACAAGTGATGTTTTCATTTCAATTTTTCTTTATTTGCATTTCCTGCATCACTGAACTAAAGTCATTTAGAATACAGCCTCATTAATGAAGAGCTTGTCGGGTCATCTGTAATAGTTGACTAACAAAACACTCTAATAAGCTGGTATTGTGTTTGCATAGAGCTATTATGGCAAGGCTTTGGTCTTGGTTTAACTAGCTGGTATAGCTGAGATTCACATCATGAGAATTCTACAATATTCATTTATTTATTTACTTATTTTATTATATTTATACCCCGCCTTTTTTCCTGCAAGGAGCCCAAGGCAGCTTACATTATCCTCCTCCTCCTCTCCATTTTATCCTCACAACAACACTGTGAGGTAGGTGAGGCTGAGAGTCAGTGACTGGCCCAAAGTCACCCAGTGAGTTTCATGGCTGAGCGGGGAATAGAACCCGGATCTCCCGAGTCCCAGTCCAACACTCTCACCACTATGCCACACTGGCGCTCTCTCTCCCGCTCTCTCGCTCTCCACACACACATACATATGTACATACAGTAAAACCTTGGATTGCAAGTAACTTGGTCTGCAAGTGTTTTGCAAGGCAAGCAAATTTTAAAAATAAATTTTAACTTGATAAACAAGCGATGTCTTGCAATACAAGTACTGTAGTACGGTCAAGAAAAATGAAGACTTTACACTATCATTCTTTATTGCAGCTTAAATTAAAAATATGTATACAAATTTCTTATGGAGAATTTCGCTTTGATATACAAGTGCTTTGGATTACAAGCACATTTCTGGAACGAATTATGCTTGCAATCCAAGGTATTACTGTATATATATTTTACTGTGGAGATTGTTAGAAGTGACTTTGTTCAAGTCCTGTAAAAAGAAAAAGTTCTCTGGACAAGAAAATTGGTGAAAGCAAAGCACTTTTTATTGAATACAGTCTTGCAAGAGTGGGTGCGCTATGCAGGTAGGCACACCTTAACATTCAAGCAGCGTGTTTTTATTCCTTATGCCCGGCCGCAGGGTTCCTCCCTCATTCCCCCATTGGCTGGGTACTTTGAGGTTCACAGCCTATCCCGACCGCCTAAACCGAATACATTATTCCCCGCCCCTGTTTACCGTCCATCCCCTTTGTTGTCTGGTATTCTCTTACCCTAATTTTCTATTGGCTCTTTCACACATTCCTTAACTTCATTCTAACTTTGACCTCTTACTCTCCCATCAACAGACACCTCTTCTTTTGACACATTTTTTATGCCTGGTCTGTGTTTCCAGAAAGGGAGGATTCTTCATTTATCTGTTACCTACTTATTCAATGCCATCCCTATCTAAGCATAATTTTTCATCTACTAATCCCATGCCATCCTTATGACCCGGGCATTGAGTTCCTTACATATTTTAGGCCTCATTTATCACTAGACTGGGGCCCCCATTCAGGTGAGTCTTTGGCTTCTTTTAATTTCTGTCTTTTTTATTTTAATATAATTTGGGAAAGAAACATTCTTTAATTCTCACAATCCCTCCTCTTTTTCTTTTTACTTTTTTCTTTTCCAACACTTTAGTCAATTTTCTCTATCTTAATATAGTATGGTGGAGACGTTTCGTCTTCTAATACTATCATACTAGTATCGTAAGCCGGAGGAATCAGTGGCATTTTCTTAGATAGGGCGGTTTCAATAAGTCTTTGTGTTAGTCCTCGGACACAAGGGATAATACAACATCTTAACGCTACTAAGACTCCTCCTACCACAATCAGGGAAGTAAACATTGAGATTGCTAAGGTTTTCCACTTTCCAAACCATGTTTCTAACCATCCTGTCAATGAAGTATTTATTCCTGAGTTTTCAGCAAGTTCCGCTGCTGAGGTATTGAGACCCTCTAGAGCTTTTGTTATTGTCCCATCAGGAGCAGTATTGTTGGGTATGAAGGTACAACACTGTCCTCCTAACATTAGACAGACGCCACCTTTTTCTGCTAAAACCATGTCCAAAACCATCCGATTTTCCCAAGCCATTCGACTGGTGGCATCCAATTGCTCCGCTATCCCTTTTATTGCATCTCGGGTATAGTTTATGAATCTTTGTTGATTGTAAAAGATGTAATTAATCCAATCAACATTTTTATTTATGGTTGACCACCAAAAGAGAGCAGACTCAAATCCGGCAGCTATTTGATTTCGGGCTTTAAATTCATCTGGAACTCCTCGGGGCACCCCTATGGCATCAATATATATCCCTTTATCAAAGGATGTAACTAGTACATTCCTTTTGTTCCGACTATGCCATTCGGGTTTAACTTCCTTTTTGAAGGCCAGGGTGAATGGTACTGCTAATTGTATTATAGCACAAGTCCCAGTCCAATTGGCGGGTAAGGTTGGCCTTATAGACTTTCCCCCACAATACCACCATAAGTCAGCTCTGGCCACTCTCAAGTTAGAGTAATTCCCATTGCTTAATGTGATATCCAATACCTCCTTACATGTGTTCAGTTCTCCCATTGGCCTGGCCAACCCCCCCACCTGTCGTGAGAAACAAGCAGTGTGATTGACGTGCCTAATAGAGAATGTCGGAGGCATTCTTTCACTTTTGGACTTTAAAGCTGGGAACAATAGGGATAGAGACCTGCAAGTCTCATTTCCCCAAGCATCTTTATGCTGGAACAGAGCTATTATACAACTCATTCCCAGGGGGTCCTTGCTCCAACCCAGAGGAAAGGGAATTACTTGTGCTACAGGCCTTCCTGATTGTTTAAACTTTTAGCAGTATACTTCACCCATTCAACCCAGGTGTTTGTGTCTCTATACCCTGTTTCTACTTCAAATGTTTGGCGCAGATCTTTAATCTTAACTACTGTTTACACTTTTTTTTTTTTTTTTTAAATGGAAACTATCCAGAAGTGGGGGTAATTGGATCACTTGGTGAGGCCAACAATGCTTCGTTTTTGAATTGCTAATTTTTCTTGTAACTCATATCCTTTTACTTCTCGGACACCTATTTGCTTAAGAAAATACCACTCATGCCACTGTCTTTGGGTCCTTACCCGTCGGTATCTTATGACCCAAAACTGAACTGGCTCCCCAGTTCCTAATTTAGGTAACGCTAAGTCCCCTTTCTCTATCCTTAATTCCCAGAATGGGCACAAGATTTCTTCCCAGATCACAGATGATCCTGGGCCTGTAGTCCAGCTGTCCACTAATGGACCTACTATTGTTGCATATCTTTCCTCTGGATCCCAATCCGGGTTGTTATCTGGTCCCGCATCCCACCCTGGTACAGAGTCCCCTATGGTATTGTCCATCTAATGGGTAACTTTCTTAAGAACTATTTTCGTGGGTGTTTGTGTTTTAATTACTGTCCAAGTGTTAGCGTTTGGAGGTTCTTCTACAGGCCCTTTCACTCGCGTATAGTGAGTCCACCCTTTTTCGGCTGTCCGGACTGCGGTTTCTGTATTCAGGAGCGTTTGGAAAGGCCCCTCCCACTCCGGTTGGAGTTTGGCTTCTTTCCACGATTTGATCAACACCCACTGTCCTGGTTGTATATTGTGGACTGCGAATTCCAGGGGTGGCGTTTGCGCTAGGAGTCCTTTCCTCCTAAGAAAAGATAAAGAAGACGACAGCCCAAGTATATACTGTTTTAAAAACCGATCTTTGGTCTCATATTGGGGCAATTCTCCAAGTTGACCCATGTATGGAAGACTAAACAGCATCTCATATGGGGATACTCCTATATCCTTCCGTGGGGCGGTCCTTATCCTTAACAAAGCGAGGGGCAAACATTTAGTCCAAGGTAATTTAGTTTCCAAAATCAATTTGCGCAAGGTGGCTTTTAACGTTTGATTCATTCTTTCCACTTTTCCAGAGGATGGAGGATGCCATGGTGTATGATAATTCCAACTAATTCCCACTCCCTCCATGATTCCTTTCAATACCTTGGAAGTAAAATGACTCCCCTGGTCTGAATCAATATGTTCCACTATTCCATATCTGGGCAAAATGTGTTCCAGGATAATTTTACTTACTCCAGTTGCAGTGGCAGTTGACATTGGATATGCTTCTACCCAATTGGTTAAATGATTTACTAAGACCAGTATGTATTTCAACCTGCCTACTGGAGGGAGTTCTGTAAAATCAACCTGGATACTTTGGAAAGGACGCAATCCTGGCTTGCGCCCACCTGGTGGTTGCTTTCTTAGCACCTTTTTGTTGATTTTTCTGCAGATCATACACCGTTCGCAGATCTGCTTTGCTACTGTGTGTATCCCTATACACCCATATTCTTTAAGTACCAAATCACACATAGCTTGGACTCCCCAATGGCCCCCTTCATGTAAAATAGCCATAATTTCTCTTATTATTTGTTTGTTGACCATTTTTCTGCCATCTGGGAGTATCCATTTCCCCTCTTCTACTTCAGTTGCTCCTAATTCTTTTAGTCCTAACATTTCCCTTTCCGTCCATACTGGCCTTTCTCTTGTTTTTGGCAACTTAGGGGTTAGCATGTTCATTTTTACTACTTCTTCTCCCATAGCAGCTTCTTTAGCTGCTTTATCTGCTAATGCATTTCCTCTTGCTTCAAAGGATGCACTTCTTTGGTGACCAATTATGTGGACCACCGCTATTTCTCTAAGCAAAAGTAAATTTTCTAACACTTCTTGTACTAGTGCTCCGTGTACTAGTTCTTTTCCTTTGCTATTTATTAATCCCCTCTCGTGCCATATTTTTCCAAATGTATGTACTACTCCATAAGCATATTTAGAATCCGTATAGATGGTCCCATCTTTTTCTTTTAAAGCCTTGAGGGCTTGATTTAAAGCATACAGTTCACAGGTTTGGGCTGACCAGTTATTGGGCAACCTTCCTGATTCTGTTAGTACTTTAGTGTTACCATTTATTATGGCATACCTATTGTGTCTTTTTCCTTCCAATACACGGGAGGACCCATCTATAAATAGGCAAGTTCCCTCATGCAGTGGAAGGTTTTTCAAGTCTTGTCTCACTTTGGTCTGATATTCAATGATATCCAGACAATTGTGTTCTAAATTTTCACACTCCTGTTCCCCTTTTGTCAGAAACGTGGCTGGATTCAGACAATTTTCAGTGGTGAGGATTAAATCCTCTTTCTCCATTAAGATCGCTTCATATCTCAAGATTCTAGAATCTGTTAGCTATTTCCCTGCCCTTTGTGTTAAAATGGTGCGAACTTGATGAGGCGTACTGACCACTAGTGCCCCTCCAAAAGTTAGCTTCCTGCTTTTTTTCTACTAACAGAGCTGTTCCTGATATTGCTTGAATATATTCTAGCCATCCTCGGGAGACTGGATCCAGAATTTTTGATAGGTATGCTACTGGCTTTCGCTGTCCTCCCCATTTCTGGGTGAGCACTCCCAAAGCTGTTCCCTCTTGTATGCTGACAAACAAATGAAATGGTTTGTCCAAAGAAGGAAGAGCTAAGCCTGGAGCAGTTATTAGATCATGCTTTTAGGTTTTTTTATTAATCCCCCCCCCTGTTTATACTAATTCATTTGACTTTTCTTCCAATACCTGAAACTATGCCTGCCCCCCCCCCCCGCCTTTTCTTGCCGGTACAACCTCATTCAGTTGCTCAGCATGGCAGCTTCTTTCCACTAGTCCACAGACACAAGGTCTTTGCCTCTCCTCCACGACTTGGCTGCTCTGGCATCTCCTTGCAGTTTGCTTTCCCTGCCCACTCACTCAACAATTGGTTTTTTTTTTTTTTTTTTTGCTCTCAATGCTCTCCCTATTTCTAAAAAAAAAAAACAACAAACCTCTACTCAATGTACCAAAGTATCCCTAAATTCTCCCTATTTGCCCACGTGCACCCACTCTGTGGTTCAGTTTCGAATCTCAGCGCTGCCAACCATGTGAAGGAAGGGGGGGCTGGCTGGCTCTGCCAACCCACCCTTTCTACCAAAGACCCAGAGATCCAAGGTGCCAGACTGCCAGCCTCAGCTCTGCAGTCTTGACCTGAACCTGTGCTCAGGGATTTGCCCTTGTCAATACCCTGGATTTAGCTGAACCACAGAGCAACTACAAACACCACAAATGCCATGTGGGGTAAAATCAAGAAGGTTTATTCAGGTAAACAGATTATCACAAAAGGTGGGAAATGAGGGAAGGAGACAAGGCGGGGAGACACCTTGGCACAAACAGCAAAGCCACAAAACAACAAAGCTGACTCCCTACATTTCACAGGCACCCTGGGGGTCTGTCTGCCCCAGGGCTTACTTCAGCCTGGCTCCACTACACGAGGAGACTAACACACCCACTCTAAGGTCCAGGATGGGTGGCCCTCTTCAGGGCTTATTCTTTCTTTTTTTTTTTTCCCCTCACTTATGAGATGCCCTAAATCAGTGAAGACAAACCCATGGCACGTGTGCCACAGCTGGCATGCAGGGACCTCTCTGCCAGATCGTGAAAAGACCGTCCCCTTCTGCACAGCGTTGGGTTTCCATAGTAACCCCTCTCTTCTCATTCCTTGCTAGCCTCTACAGGCAGGCGCACTCTAACTTCTCTACCCCAGAAGCGGACTGCGCAGGCGCCCAGCCCTCCTTCTAACTGAACAGACAGCTCAGAAGCACGGCGTGCGTGCGCCCAAATCTTTGCACGCCCGGTGAAGAGCCATGCCTGAGACAGAGCGGCGTGTGATTAGCTAGTGCCCCCTCCTCCTCCGTGCCAAATTTAAGGCAGGGTAAGCTTGGCAGTCTGCTGCTGCAACTTGCTTCAGGGATTTCCCCTGCCGTGGAGATGAGAGCTGCTAGCTTCCCCCCCTCTTTTTCTGCTTGAAATGTGTGTGTGTGGGGAGTTTACCCGCTCTACTTTAGCTGCTGCCTCTTCTCTCTCTCCCTCTCTCTCTCTCTCTCTCTCTCTCTCCCTCTCTCTCTCTCTCTCACACACACACACACAAAGGAAGAAGGAAAGGGAGAGAGACACGCACAGACATACTCTCCTTAGTCTAAACAAAACAACAGAAATTTATTATTTCATTATTATTCTTGTTTTGAGTACATGGAATTTCCTTCCATAGTTTTAACATCCACCCTAAGGGACTATCTGGCGGAATATCAATCCTTTCCCTAGGCACCTTTTCTTCCTGGATCTTTCCTGACCCAACCTTGGAACTATAGTTCCCCATCGAGACCCTTTCACGCTCCTTGTTAAGCAATCACTTCGTCCTTTTCTGGCCGCCCCCCTCGCGAGGTGACGGAACCGCAGATTGGGACTCCACACTCACTTCGTGTCTGGGACACGTCTCACACACTCCACATTCAGTCTCGATATCCAAGAGCAGTACTTAAGGGAAATTTTTCCTGCCCTTATCCCAACCACCAAGGTAAAATAAATAGCCCAATTTTTCTTACCTTGGTCTGTGCACAGAGTTGCCTGGTTGACTGATCTCGTGCCTACCCAACCGGTTTCTCCTAAGTGCCTTTCACCAGTCCAGCATCTCGGGTTTCCTTGGCCAGTCCATCACTGACCACCCTTGGCACCAAGGAGACTACTGAACTCAGTAGGGCGCGCCTTCCCATTGGTTGGCAATGGCAGTCAGCAACTGTGATGGCAGGATCCCGGACGAGCCCCCAATTTGTTAGAAGTGACTTTGTTCAAGTCCTGTAAAAAGAAAAAGTTCTCTGGACAAGAAAATTGGTGAAAGCAAAGCACTTTTTATTGAATACAGTCTTGCAAGAGTGGGTGCGCTATGCAGGTAGGCACACCTTAACATTCAAGCAGCGTGTTTTTATTCCTTATGCCCGGCCGCAGGGTTCCTCCCTCATTCCCCCATTGGCTGGGTACTTTGAGGTTCACAGCCTATCCCGACCGCCTAAACCGAATACATTATTCCCCGCCCCTGTTTACCGTCCATCCCCTTTGTTGTCTGGTATTCTCTTACCCTAATTTTCTATTGGCTCTTTCACACATTCCTTAACTTCATTCTAACTTTGACCTCTTACTCTCCTATCAACAGACACCTCTTCTTTTGACACATTTTTTTATGCCTGGTCTGTGTTTCCAGAAAGGGAGGATTCTTCATTTATCTGTTACCTACTTATTCAATGCCATCCCTATCTAAGCATAATTTTTCATCTACTAATCCCATGCCATCCTTATGACCCGGGCATTGAGTTCCTTACATATTTTAGGCCTCATTTATCACTAGACTGGGGCCCCCATTCAGGTGAGTCTTTGGCTTCTTTTAATTTCTGTCTTTTTTATTTTAATATAATTTGGGAAAGAAACATTCTTTAATTCTCACAAGATCATACCATGCACGCATGCCTTAGAACAGGGGTGGTGGGCAACTTGTGGCCCTCCAGATGTTGTGGCCTACTACTCCCATCAACCCTGGCCAGCATAGCCAATGGTCAGGGATCATGGGAGTTGTAGGCCAAAACATCTGGAGAGCCACAAGTTGCCCACCCCCACCATGGAGGATCTCTCAGGGAGGGACCATAGTTCAGTGGTACAATGTGTTTTATATGCTTACGGTTTGAGATTCATTCCCTGAAACCTCCATCGTCAGAAGAAACTCAGGATGCAGCGCTGGGGAAGACTTTTGCTCTTGTCCTTGAGGAATTCCTACCAGTCGGAGTAGACGGTACTGGCCAAATGGCCTTGGTAGAAAGGCCGCTCCGTATGTTTGTAAGGCAGTCTATACTGCCCTGATTTGGTGGTGGCCATTTTGCATGGATGGTAGTTGCTAAGGCAATGCTGACAGTATCCACATTCAATATCGGACAAGGGGTTGTTGCACAGAAAGGGGACCAGGAAATTCCCTTGTACTTAATTTTTAATAGCAGGTTAGTTCTCCCAAGTCTAGAGATGCAAGCATTCAAGTATGGTTCAGGGCCTACATGCATTGATGCAATTGTCGGTCATGCGTGCATTCCACAGCATGGAAGTAAACCATAAGACCTAGCATGTGAGATGGAGTTGGGGGAAGGCAGGGTGGAGATCTGATGGGCATCAGGACCCTTGGAGGGCATGTTGCACAGGGCTGCTGTCTGTATAGCAAAGCTGTATTAGATAGCTGTGAGGTGTTAAAAAGAGAGGCTCTGAAAGGTCTGAGGAAGAGACTGCTCTGTTGTCTGTTCTAGGAGGAAAGGTGGTTGTAAAACTGCAATTGAGTGTGCCGTAGATTGGACATGTACTGAGGCGAATCAGGGCAGGTCCATGGGAGTGAGGAAAGTACCTAGGGACAAAAAGCTGGTTGGCACTGGCAACACACAGTTGCCAGTGCAAACTGGCCAACACAGTTTACATGCTTTAGTTTATTACACACACACACACACACACACACACACACTTCCTGACATGGAGTTTCATCGTAACTATGGACAGAGTTTGACCCTAGGTTTTTGTTCAGTATTTGTATAAAAAAATACCAGCATATTGTAGCTTAAAGCTCTGCCTGTAACTAAGCCTTCAGAGAGGCACTTCAACCTTTTAGAATGAGGGGAAAACTGCACAAAAGCTGAGTAAACGGTTGGTGCTTGGTGGAGGGAGGGAGGGGACGGGCAGGGCGTGTGGCCACCAGGGGAAACCTGGAAGGCTAGCGTGGGCCAGAGGTTCCCCACTCCTGGTATAACACCAGAAGGGCACACAAAATAGAAGAGGCAAGAAATCTCTTCTTTCATATGTTGACTACAGTTTTCAAAAATGAATGCACGGCTTGTAAAGGGGCTTTGGATTTGAAACTGATGATCTGGGAGAAGTAAACAAAATCTCTCACACAAGCATATCTGTACGTTTTAAATTAAAAATGCACTGTAATTTCAACAGGGACTTTTCTTAGTTTGTTCTTTAGGTGGTATATAAATTCAGAGCAGCACATACGGAAGACACTCGGCTCCAAGGAAGCTCGTGTCTCTGAAGGGCACACGTACCCAAGCCATATGCCTGCAAGCTGCAGAGCTGCTTGCCAAGTCTTCTTGCAGTTTTTAAAAAGAAATGTGTAGGTGGGTGCTCAGACTTTTCTTCCATGCAAAACAGGAAATATCTTGTGAAACTCAGGCTTCCCTTCCCAGAGGACCTCTGTGACTAACACTTGGCTCTCTAGCACTGAAAGATAATCTCATCACCTTAATTGTGGCAAGACATTTTGGCACAGCAAACCTTTACTCTTGTATTTATCTGTGTAATTATGTTAATGGCTTTCCTGCACCCCCCTTGGAGATGGCTCTCCATTATGTATTTTGGTGGATGAGTCACTACTGTGTCCCTTTTCTTATCCATTTCTGTTGATCAAAAATACTGTTTAATATGCTCTGACATCCACAAACGATACAGACACATCCCTGCACAGGGTCACACAACTGTCTCAAGTCTGTAACTGACCACTTTGCTGCTGATTTGCACCTGTGAGGAAGCAGGCCTCAAACACTTGTCTGTAGTCTATTACATGCTTTTTGAAGGCACCTGCTTACTGACTGAACCAAATTTATTCTTCCAAACAGTTGTGATTTCTTTTTCTTTTTTTTTCCACATGGAACTAGAATAAATCAGATATTATCTTCAACGTTACTCTATTTCTGGTATGTGGTGCATGTTGCTGTAGTGCCGCCCCCTTCAATTAATGCTGCTTCTAGTGGGGTGGTGGTGGACTGGTTTGAATTAATTAACGATGTTTCTGGGGGGGGGGGATGTGCAGTTAGAACGTGCACATGTCTGTTTCAGTGATGGCCATTATATCATTTTCATGTCAGGAAAGGGCCTTAGTTCAGGGGTCGAGAACCTGCTTTGCATGCCCTTCCTTTTTGACTAATTTGCTCTACACATTTAATTACATTTTAACTCCTAGCCTCAATTTTTGTCTGCAAGCGTTTCAGAAGACCTTTTCCAAAGAGCAGATTCATTTCTCAATAAAGCCTTCCATTAACACAGCCAAAATCTTCATAGATTAACCTCAGATTATTGACTGTACAGTAGTAGCATGGGGTGTAAATTGGGGCATATTTCTGAACACTGACGTAAATCTCCTAAAATGGCAGAGGGCCAGACAGCCTATGTCTGCGGGGAGGAATCGGCAAATCCCCAATGAATACAGGCTTCTAAGCCCTTGAAAATATTCCCAGCAATTGGGAACTAGAGAAGGCTAGAAAGTCTTGGCCATATTTCAGGGAGTACTTTCACATGCCATCAGAACACTGGAAGTGCCAGTGATTACGCTTTTGCAATTAACTGGGGTTAACGCTCTGTCCTTAACCAAAAAACTGTTAACTTTACATTTATAAAGCTTGGCCACTCCTTTAGACTTCTGGGTGAACCCTGAGCATGTGTTTGGTCTGTGCCAGCCCTTGGCTAGACATATGTACAGCTGGGTTTAGCTGTCTTGATTCAATATCTTTGCTATAGAGATATGGAGATACATGACGGGCAGTGTGTCATTTTGGACTGCAGCCTATCTCTGAGCAATCTGTGGAATATTTCTGGAATGAGCTTGATGACTTGTTTTTCTGAGCTCAATACCCATCTCTCTATACAGCGACTAGTATTTGATGCCATCTCGGAGGTATCACGCTGCTTAATATCCTGTCAGCAGAGTAGCACTGTTGATCTGTTGTAGTAAAAAAAAAAAAAAAACCCAGCCAAGTCCTGTGACATCTTAAAAGACTAAGACATTCTGTGGCATATGCTTTCATAGACAAGAGCCTCCTTCATTGTAATCATTGGGGGCTTTGTTAATGATTTCAATGGATGTGAATAGTTGCAATGCCACAGGGTTGGTTCACAGGTCACAACAACCCATTGTGGTGATTTGCCACAATGGATTGGTTGTTCCACAAAGCACCCACGGTGAGCCCAACAGATGATCGGGTTTGAATGAGAATTTGAGGCAAGGTAATATATGAGCGTACGGCTTGCTCTGGCTTGCTTGAGTCTGTCTGGAGCTCCTTGGCTCTGCAATCACCTTTCTGGAGTGCACCTGCTCTCTGCATGATCCATGTGGCCAGATTCTGGTGGGTGCGTAGTCCACCTTGGCATCAGGGGTTTGCACTTAGGCTAGAAAAGGGTGAATAGAAGTGGCAGGAGGATACAGGCTTCTTGCTTTTTTGTGTTCAAAAGCCACAATGCCTTGTGGCACCTTAAAGACTCACAAATTTATTGTAGCATAATAAGCTTTCATGGACAGGAGTCAACTGTACAGAAAGTTATTTTGAAAGATGTTGCTTTTCATGTAACGAGAAAAATGGTGCTTGGTGATGGGGCCCTGATGCCCCTGGACTGGCTGGCTTTTTGCCTGCATGTGCTTCCCCTCCTGCTGCCTCCCTTGAATCTTTCTGCCTGAGGTTTTTTTTCTGAAATCAAATGCCCTCCTCTCCCCTTTTTGCAAATAGGGGTGTTCTTTAAAGACAAACTCACATACATGAATTTTAGAACCTCAGACAGCTACCTCAGACAGCTGATTTGGGACCTCATGAAAAGCAGCAAATTATTCATTATTTATTAATTATTGTATGTTCACTGCCAGGGAAGGGGCAAGGTGCTTGTAGGATTTTCTGCCTCAGGGGCCAAGATAACTTGACTGCTTTGAGTACTACTATGCACCTTGACTGGGGTTGTGGGGGAAGGCACCATTTGCTGCTCTGCCTCAGGCAGCAAAATGTCTTGGAGCCAGCCGTGGACATGGCTGTAGGGACCTGTGGGGTGGGAAAAGGTAATTTGAGATGGTACAGGAAATTGTGTGGGTTAGGGAACCAACTGGGGATACAGAGAGACCTGTGGATTGGGAAACATGTTCAAGATTACATCAAATTTACTGTGTAATCCTAAACTCAGAAGTCATGCTGAGTTCAATGGGATTTACTCCCAGGTAAGTGTATGTAGGATTGGAGTCTTATTCCTTAGTGAATGTGCTCAGAGCTGCAACCTGCCTTATGCACCCTGAATCTAGAGAGAAACCTGGGGATTGATAACTTTGGTAATTTAAAAAACAAACAAACAAACCAAAAACAAAGGTAGCCATGCTGTTCCATGAGAAATAAAAACTCAAAATCCACAGTTGGGCAATACCTTTATTAGGAATTTTGGTTGGTCCTAATAAAGGTATCCAACTATGCATTTTGGTACTCTAAGAGTTGTATGATGATGAGGTTGCTAGAAACTTAATATTGCAACATTTGGTGTAGATTTTAGGATTTCCAGAAGTTAGAACTCAAGAACTGTACAAAAATGTGTTCTGGAATCCCAGAAACCAAGTATTTGAAATAAAATTAGGAGCCACCCACCTTTGGCAACAGCCTCCGCTGCCTCCTTACCTGGTTCAGGGACCAGGAGCAGAAAAGCAACATCCTCTGGTCTTGAGGTCTCTCTCTGGTGCTGTTGTGCTTGGTGGTGGTGTGTGTGTGTGTGTGGAGAGGGCAAGTGAGGATTTACTCAGAAGTAAATCCCACTATGTTTAATGGGGGTTATTCCCTAGTCATCATGTAGGTGTGCAGCCTAAAAGCATGGGTTATTATAGTCTAAGATACATTGTCACACTCTCCATTGCCAGTGTTTCATGTTCAGTTTGCAATTAATCAGTAAATGTTTAAGGTGCCATACAGGTCATTGCTGGTCCCAGGCACTCCATCTTCCCCATCTGGATTTGGCCCTGAAAGACCAAGGAAAAATGTGGGCGCATGGAGGATGGGTTTTAAGCAAGCACAATTTGGGACATTGCACAGTTCTGTTCTGGAAGCAAGCAATAGGTTAATTAGCTTCCCTCCTATAAAATTTAAATTATAGTACTTATTTCTAATTATGCATATATATTTGTATATATAAATTAGCATATGCAAATTTGTGCTTTTTTTTTTTTTTTTGTCCTATGGACCTTTGTAATGGGAGTTGCGGAAGATGGCGAGGAGTGCAGTGTTGCACAACAGTCCTGCCTCGATGCTCTGTATTATGCTGTGTATTACACTATACTCTGTATTATGCTCTGTAATAGCAAGGCATGACCTTGCTATAATTGCTAGCATGTGAGTTGGCTGCTAGCCAGGAGTTGTCAGCCGACAGGCTGATGCAATCTCCAGTAACGTGTGACCTGGCTGCTGGCCCGAAGAATGACACTGCACAACAGCACAGGTGCTATCATTTAAACACAAGGTCTGCAGCCCATGGAGTTTGGTGCTAGAATTGTATATAAGACTAGCAAATGCAGACTGAAGTGTGGTGGTTGGTGGTTGGTTGGGTGTGGGTGTGGGTGTGTAGTGTGTTGGCGTGTGTGCGAGTTGGGAGATTTATAATCCTATCTGTGTGTTAACAGACGCCTGAAATTCCACACACAGATCTTCCAGATCTCACCTCCCTGCGCAGCGTGCAGCGTGCTGGTTCGGTACCAGTTTGGCCAGCCCAGTCTGCCCTGTAATCAGACTTGCTTCCAGCTTCCCCGTTGCAGATTAATCCATGGAGTCAGGAAACACTCTGGAACACCACATGTCTAATTCTACCTGTTTATTCACTTAGCAAGTAAAGTTCTACAGAGTATACATTTCCTAGTTACAGTCCATGTGCAGAGTATAAATGCATAGCAAGCATTACATCCAGTGGAGTAAGTTGAGCTTCACTCCACCTCAGCAAAGACGTTACATTGTTGCAGGAACAAAGTCTAGCAAGAAGAACAAAAAGAAGAGAGAAAGCAGTCCACCTTCTCTCTAAGATGGCTTCAGACAGAAAACAAGTTAGCACGTCATCAGAACATACAAACCATGTGACCAGCTCATATTGTTCTCACAGTCCAGGTTCCCATGCGAAAACACAAGGATCCCAGCAAGACACAACAAACCTGTTTACAGCCATTCTGTCCCTTCCATGTGTAAACAATGTGCTGCAGCTGGTAAAGTGATACATATCACAACATAGTGGTGGTGGAGTGCTGAAGGAGCAAGGAGGAGCAGAGGGCGCTGTTCAGAGAGCCCTGCTGAAGCCCCAACACTGAAAGCTGATACCCAGGCGGAGAGCTGCTGGAACTAGCATTCGGGTTGGTTGAAAATAATATAGTGACTGTGTAGCTAAGGGGTGGGATTTCCACCCGGGAACTTGGAGGAAGGCATAGCATTTTGTATTTCATGCTCAGCTTTGCAATAAAGATGTTTGGCTTTAACTTCCTGGAGGAGTATTTATTATGGTCTGAAAATCCTTCAAAGAACCTTTGCCAATCCCTTTTGAGGAACCTGTGGCAAAACAGCCTGAGCCCCAGATCTTTACCGAGCACTGCCCCCAGTATCTGTGCACTTTAGGGAACAATGGAAGTCTGTTACAATAGGCCTCGTTTACTATGAACCCCAATTTTGAGTATGGCCTTTTTTGGGACATGGCTAACATTTTCCTTAATGGAGAAACATTAGATTGTACCACGTGAAGTGACAACTGAAAGCTGAATAAATGGCTTAATTGAGGTTTCCCCCATTAATGCCCCTAGTAGACCCTGTAGTGTTAACTTAACTAGCCATCATTATGTAGTATGTAAAACACATTAAAATCATTCAGGCAGCTGATTCAGGCAGCTGATTTTGGGTGTCGGGAGCAAACTGTTAGTTAATGTATTATTATTGTATTTTACTGTGAGAAAGGTGGAGAGGTGCTTCTGGATCATCATCATCATGAATCATCATCTTGCCTCAGGTGCTAAAATAACTGCCCCTTGGGAGTGGGGACATTTTCTGCTCTGCTTCAGGCAGTAAAATAGCTTGGGCTGGCCCTGATGAGCAGTAAACTGCCCATAATAGTTTTCTTACTTTAAAACCTAACAGTGTTTAATCAACTGCTTAACCTCACAGTGGCATCCAACCCAACTGAGAAAATTCATCAGAATCTGATCCAGTGAGGGTCAGTAAAGAAATGTTTTGACTAAAATAAGGCTTGGAAAGTATCTGGTTTTTTTATGGATATTTGTGGTGCAGCATGATCCTTAGCAGAGAAGAAAACATTTTTATGTATTTATTATCTTCTCTGGCCAATAGGCAGTGTTTCAGATTGAAACACTGGCTAACTGGTTTAGTATCTGGACCTGTTTCCAGTGTTGTGTCTGGAGCGCTTAAAAAGGAAGACATTCTGCCTTTTGTAAAACTGAATTTTATATGTCCATAACAAATGCAACATCTATCATCTTATTGCTGCTTTCTATTCATTTAGGTGCCCCCCCCCAAAAAAAACCCCACTGATCTAACAATGGGGAAAAAAGAACAAAAAGCATCAAAGTGCGAAAATACCCCTTTATTCTTTCCGACAAAGGATCCCGTTTGCCACACATGCTCTGGGTGTGTAACTAAGCAAAGAGCAGATAAGGAGGAAGCAGTAGCTCCAATACAAATAGCAACCATCAGAGAGACAGAGACACTACGCACACTCAAGCTATACCAAAACATGGTCACAGATTAAATCTTTAATAGCTTTTTAAAATTGTAATTTGAAGGCTCATTAAAGCAAAGCTTTCAGTATGACTGAAATTTGGAATAACTTGAAAGAAAGGGGAGAATTACTCCACTCGTACTGAGCATTCTGGCTGCAGATACCAACTTATCAGCTCAGCTGGGCAGAAAGTGATAAATGAGTCTTATCTGGAACAGTACACCTAGAGTTTTAATTAAACCACTGAAGAAATCGTGTAAAATAGGAGACTGGATCACTACAATATTTCATTGTATTACTACAAAGGAACTGGCAGAAGAACTCTCAGAACCACTGTCTATTATCTTTGAGAAATCATGGAGGACAGGTGAAGTGCCAGACGACTGGAGGAGCGCAAATGTTGTTCCCATCTTCAAAAAGGGCAAGAAGGAGGAACCTGGGAACTATAGGCCAGTCAGTCTGACATCAATCCCCGGGAAGATTTTTGAGCAGATTATAAAGAAGTCAGTCTGCAAGCACCTTGAAAACAATGCAGTGATTACTAGAAGCCAGCATGGATTTGTCAAGAACAAATCCTCTCAGACTAATCTGATCTCATTTTTTGATCAGGTAACCTCCCTTGTGGACTGTGGGAATGCTGTGGACATTATATACCTGGACTTCAGCAAAGCTTTCGACAAAGTGCCTCATGATATCCTGATTAGTAAGCTAGCTAAGAGTGGGCTAGATGGAACAACTATCAGGTGGATCCACAATTGGCTAAAGAATAGGACTCAAAGAGTGCTTATCAATGGTTCCTTCTCAAACTGGGGAGAGGTAACGAGCGGGGTACCACAGGGCTCGGTCCTGGGCCCGGTGCTCTTCAACATTTTTATTAATGACTTGGATGAGGAGGTACAGGGAATGCTTATCAAATTTGCAGATGACACAAAGTTGGGTGGAACAGCTAATACTCTGGAAGACAGAAACAAAATTCAAAGTGACCTCGATAGGCTGGAGTGCTGGGCCGAAAACAACAGAATGAAATTTAATAGGGATAAATGCCAAGTGCTGCACCTAGGGAGAGGAAACCAAATGCAGAGTTACAGAATGGGGGACACTTGGCTCAACAATACTACAAGTGAGAAGGATCTTGGAATTGTGGTAGATCACAAACTGAATATGAGCCAGCAATGCGATGTGGCTGCAAAGAAGGCAAATGCAATTTTGGGCTGTATTAATAGAAGTATAGCTTCCAAATCGCGGGAAGTGATAATTCCCCTTTACTCGGCACTGGTTAGGCCTCATCTTGAGTACTGCGTCCAGTTCTGGGCACCTCACTTTAAGAAGGACATAGACAAACTGGAGAGGGTTCAGAGGAGGGCAACAAGGATGATAAAGGGACTGGAAACAAGGCCCTATGAGGAGAGACTGAAAGAACTGGGCATGTTTAGCCTTCAGAAGAGGAGACTGAGGGGAGATATGATCGCACTCTTCCAGTATTTGAAGGGATGTCACACAGAGGAGGGCAAAGATCTCTTCTCGTTCATCCCAGTTTGCAGGACACGGAATAATGGGCTCAAGTTACAGGAACCTAGATTCCACCTAAACATCAGGAAAAATTTCCTGACTGTCAGAACAATAAGACAATGGAATCAACTACCTAGGGAGGTCGTGGGCTCTCCCACTCTGGAGGCATTCAAGGTGCAGCTGGACAGACATCTGTCAGAGATGCTTTGACCTAGATTCCTGCATTGAGCAGGGGGTTGGACTCGATGGCCTTGTAGGCCCCTTCCAACTCTACTTTTCTATGATTCTATGATTCTTCTATGATTCTACTACGCATTCTATCCTTTAGTCAGGGCCGGATTAAGAACATTATGGGCCTGGTGCTGAGGATTTTGGTGGGCCTTTTTATGGAAATAAATAAAATGAAGACGCAATTTTATATTAAAACAAATTAAATATTTTAATTACCATTAAAGTGCCAAAACAGAAACATATTGAAAATATTTCTTTTTTTGTAAACAATAAGCTTGTTAACTCAATAAAACCTGATGGAAGTGGGCAGTGTCCGTGAAAGCTTATGTCAGAATGAATGTGTTGGTCTTTAGGGTACCACAAGACTCTCTTGTTGTTCTTGCTGCAATAGACTAACACAGCCCACCCCTTCGGGAATTATGCAGACTGTTAGGCAACAATGTACACGAACCGAGCTCTTACTCAGCTGCCCCCCCCCCCCACGTGCTGTATGGAGAGAATGCTATTGACCTGCCTTACAGGGTTGATGTAAGGATTACAACAGGGGTCCTCAAACTTTTTAAACAGGGGGCCAGTTCATTGTCTCTCAGACTGTTGGGGGACCGGACTATAGTTTAAAAAAAAAAAAGAACGAATGGATCAAGTAAAAAAAAAGGACCTGGGTCATTTTTTTTCACTTGATAGGGGTGAATTTTTTTTTCTTAAATGGAAAGTTATTATAAATTAATTATAATGTTAACAAGTGATTAAATGGAGGATGGAATGTTATTTTGATGGCAAAAGTGGGTAGAAATTAATGATTTATTTATTCCGTTTATACCCCGCTCTTCAGCCAGAAAAGGCTCTCAGAGCGGTTTACACAGATTACCAGTAATAATAAGACATTCCCTACCCTCAGGCTCACAATCTAGAAGACGTGACACAAAAGGAAAAGGGATTGGGGGGGGGGAGGAGGAGGAATGCCAAACATTATATTGGTGCCTGAGTTTGGCATTCTTCCTCCTCCCTCCCAATCCCTTTTCCTTTTGTGTCATGTCTTTTAGATTGTGAGCCTGAGGGCAGGGAATGTCTTATTATTAATCTGTGTAAGCTGCTCTGAGAGCCTTTTCTGGCTGAAGAGCGGGGTATAAATGCAATAAATAAATAAATAAATAAATAAATGATTAAATGGAGGATGGAATTTTATTTCGATGGCAAAAGTGGGTTTAAAAAATAAGAATGTACTACCTTTTTTGCTGTCTAAAATTGAAATACATTATAAAAGGCTACCTACAAATTATAAGCGTGTTTTGCTTTTGTCTGGCTGCTCTGTGTGTGTGAGTGCTTTGTGTGGGGTAAACTGAAATACATTATAAAAGAGTCCCTGACTCTCAGCCTAACCTACCTCACAGGGTTGTTGTGAGGATAAAATGGAGGAGGAGGAGGAGGAGGACTATGTAAGTCGCCTTGGGTTCCTTGCAGGAAAAAAGGTGGGGTATAAATATAACAAATAAAATAAATAAATAAAATAAATGTGAAAAGGCAGCAGCGCCTGTATGGGAAACAGGTGGGCAGGCAGGAAAGAGGGCACTCTGAGGGAAACTGAGGCAGATGCCGGGAAGGAGGGAGAGTACTTTGAAGGAAGCTGAGGCAGAAATGGAAGGAGAAAGGGAATAGAAGGGGGGGGGACCCACTTTGTGCCTGCCTGCCTTTCTTTTTTGCTTGTTTCCCTCGAACTTTGAGGGAAACTGTATGCAAACTTTGAGGGAAACAGGCAGGAAGGAAGGTGCTTTGGGGGAAGCTGAAACAGGAGAAAGAGAACGGAAGTGTCTGCGTGTGAGGGGGGGGCATTTTGTGCCAGCCTTGCTTTCCTTTTTGCCTCGGTTTCCCTCAGGGAAACTGGACAAACATTGAGGGAAACTGAGGCAAAAAGAGAGGGAGACGTAAATGGATAAACTTGGAGGGCGGCGGCGAGAAAGGCTCCGGGGCGAGGCGGCTCTGGGGAGCATGCTCAGGTCCCCGCCCGCCCCCCGCGTCCAAGTGGAGGAAGAGGAGGAAGAGGAGGAGGAGGAGGAGGGCGTCACGGCAGCCCCACCCGGCGAGGAGGAGGAGGACGACGCCCCCAGGCATGCCGGGGGCTTCGTGCGCGCCCACCCGCCCGGTTCTCCCCCCGCCCGCTCACCTTGAAGGCGACGTCGTAGAACTCTCCGTTGTTGCTGAGCTAGGGTCTGCTGGGCAGCGCCACCCCGTTGGCGGCGCAGCAGGAGGCCGCTGCCGCTGCTCCGGCTGCCCCCTTGGCCCGGGCCGTGCCCCGGCCGCCGGCATCGGCACGTTGCTGGGCGGCGGGCAGGGCGGACGAGGGCGCCGAGGTGCCGCCCTTGCTCTTGGGGCTCTTCTTGCGGGACATGCTGGCGCGGGCTCGGGCTTGGCTCAGCGCGCCCTCCCGGCCGGCTGCGAGCAGCAGCAGCAGCAGCAGGCGGGCAGCCCCAGCGCCGGCGGCATCCCTCCGCCCCTGCCCTCTCTCCGCCCGCCGGTCCCGCTCTCGACCGCCGCGTGACCCTCATTTCTCCCGGCGCCGCGCGTCCCTATTGGTGGGCCTATTTTGGGGGAGGGGCCTGGAGCTGCCGCTCCAATAGCCCCTACCTTAATCCGGCCCTGCCTTTAGTCTGCCTGGACCACAGCAAATAAAAGCGACTTGTTTTTGGAACTGGAACAAGAATGAAGGCTTCCATGGTCTTTCAGAGGAACTTACTTCCAATTTAATGCAGATAGGATCGAGCTGCTAATGCCTTATCAGGATGTTTTTAAAATGAGCAGATATTACCCTTACAGAATCACTGGGTTAAATTCAGAGAACAAATGGTATGCTGTTCATGCAATGGAGCTTTTCTAGCTCCTGCTCCTGCTCCAGCCCCCTGTGCCCCCCAAAAGCCCACTCCTGAGGGTCGAGGGACCCTCTGGAACACAACAGGGCATGGGCATGTGCTGTGGGCTGGAAAAACAGAAGAATTGGGCGGGCTGCTTTGCGCAAGATACCTTTGGATCCGAGCCACTGATACGACGAATGGGAAGATACCGCACCGCATTGGTTTCGCTATTACCCAGAAAGGACTACTACAATATCTGAACATAAAGATGGCAGTTTTCAAAGAAGGCACACCATGTTTTAAAAGTGCATTTAATAAAATGGCATGGTCAGAAGGGCAGGCTTTCATACCTTTACAGATCTTATTTCATACTCAAGAACTTTCAGAGCTGATTGAGAATATGGAGCTAGGCTACCAGATTTCAGATGACGATAAAAGGCAGTCTTAGCTCCCCTGGTGGTCAGCAGCTCCAGGCATAAATTAGAGAATAAAAATGAATGATGTATCAACAGAATATAACCCCCAGCCCGTTAAAACAGACATATAAACTGGATGAGAGAAAATGTTGGGAGAAGTCCAAATTTATGCACATTTGGTAGTAATTGCCTTTCATTAATATTAACAAAAGGATATATGAAAAATGAGAATTGCGTATACTTCTTTTGATACAATAGTGGCTCTACTTGGTTAAAGAGAATGTGGGAGGGGAGGGGAGAAGCACAGATCAGGCTGCAAACATTACTACTCATTTACGAATAGCTTGTAAACAGGAGAAAAGTGATCTCCCTTCTGCAAGAAACCACTTCATTCATCTCACCAGCATGGTTCATCCATGTACATACACTAGGGGTGTTGAACCTCTTGCAGCCCAAGGGCCAAATTCCATTCCAGAGATGATCTCCGTGGGTGGGGCTACCACCATACAGCCACTGGTCGGGGAAAAGAAGGGTGTGTGGCTGTCTGGGGAACCCTGGAGTGCCAGATTTGGCGCCTGGGCCTGAGGTTCTGCTTCCGTGACATACACAGTACCAAAGCCCTTTGGGAATGGACAACAGGTAAGCCGATCCTCTGCTACTACAGGTTATGGCCCATGTGCTGAAGAATATTAACGCTCCGGACCTCACTTGCCCTACTACTCAAGACAAAGACTTGTCTAGGAGTTATATACCAGAGGGGACAAGGTTTGGCAGCATCAAGTATAAGCAGTTGTCTTCCCATGTACTCCAAACCTGACATCACATCTGTCAGGATCTGCTCTGCCAGTGCAGCACAACTCCTTCTAGTGGCCACTGCCTGGACAGCAGCCCAGCCTCCTGCTGGCTTCGCAGAATCCTGCCCCAGACCTCCAGTTGTCCCAGGTGGCACAGCTGGGAGCTGCTGGGAGCCCTATATAAAGATGGCCTCTGCAATGCAGTCTTTGCCACAGCAACACATGCTTCTGTGTTGTCTGCAGCCAGTTCCTGCTTCCAGCAACCCACCTTGATCCTTGCCTGGTGTTTGACCTGTGACTGCCCTTGACCTACACTTCTGCCTCTGGTCCTTGCTCTGCCTGGTATGTGCCCGGACTCTGCTTGCTCTTCGGACTCACCTTTTACCTCTGGCCCTTGCCTGGACTCCATGCTTGAACCCCGCCCCGCTTGATATGTGTCCTGACCTCGGTCTGTCTTCTAGATCTGGCTCACCCCTGACCTGCTCCTGCCTCCGTCATCCCCTGGCCCCGGCGTTCTGCTCTGAACTTTGCCGCCTATGCCCCTGACCGTTACAATGTCCAAGTATGATCCAACCCCAGCAGCTTGGCTCCAGTCCACCAGCCTATGGAAGTAGGCCATCACTCTATCGAAACTTGGGAATGCAACATCAAAGACTGCCCCACAAGCAGTCTGTGTACTACAGCCTAATCTGTTTGTGCTTGTACCTCTGGGCAGCCCAGTCTCAGCACTTTGAGCTGTTTGCACTAGTGGAATGTTTTACCGCCCCGCCCTTTGAACACTAGATTCTTTTGTAATATCACAAACTGCTTGTAAAAACTACCCTCCATTTCAAAAGCAGTTTGCCATGTATCATGGAGGCCATGTATCATGGAGGCACGCATAAGGAAGGGATGTTACTGACTGAAAAAACAGTACTCCCAGTGGAACTAGTTCCATGGTTCTTTGGTTTATTAGTACCCTGCTACAATTTCTTATGCTTGGGCAGCTCAAAGGCTGGTGGGTAGTACCATAGATAATGTTACCTCCATGAACCCCTGCCGCTTGTGAATCAAGTACAACAGGTTGGCCACTTATATACCAAGCAAACAGAAATATTAGTAAATAAGAACTTCCTCTTAAGACCAACGACTAATCTTTGTGCAATATTGTTGCTGAGCATCCAAGCTCAGTGATGGTGACGGCACTCCATGCCTCTCCACTTTCCTCAAAGTTTAAAGATGCTGCTTAAAAATCAAGGGAAGTGGTCAGCTTATGACAAACATAGCAGAATGCGGGAAAGCCGGAGGTTTGACGTCTTCTGTCTGCGTAAACAAGCTGGTTGTGAAGTGTGCAAGTTGTGCTCAGAATCCAACTCAAGGAAATGCCCGTGCTAGCAGTTGACAGGTTTTCAACATCTGTTTGAATTTGCTGTCAATGAATCACTGCCCTGACCCACTTTACTGTCAGTGCAAACATGGCGATCACAGCAGTCACGCTGCAGAACGGCTTCAGTATGTTGAACCTTTGCTGGGTTGAAGAGAGGCAGATTTCCCTTTTCAGTGTATTATGCTGCAAACAAGCCTGTGGCTGGGATCCAAACAGCTACTTTAGGCATAACTAAGACTTTGGCGATCCCAGTAATGTGTTTAAGTGTGAGCTTTTTCTTTTGAAGATTACAAATTGCTTTTGAAAGTCCCACTCAGTTTCAAAAGCAGCTTGTTATGTAGCATTTGGGTGGCAGGGAGGGGGGGGGGCACTTACTGTTGAAGCAAAAGAAGCAGAAGGATCCCTTGTGTGCATGGAACTAGTCACGCAGTTCTCTGGATCCTGGCCCACGTGGATGGAAATCCCCACTGAATCCTACCAGTGGGGCCCTCATTAAAACTCATAGCTTAAAAGACAGGGTGGGTAGGACTTTTCCTTCCTCTTTTCCTTGATTATACTGTGTACAATTTTTCACATTCAGAATGAACAGATCCCCACCCTGGATGAGCAATCAAACACAAACACAGCTGGTATGATTGCTACCAGTAACCATCCAAGCCTTACAAAACTTGATTTTGAATACCTTAAAACAGCTGAAGCATACGTGATCGCCAAGACACAAAAGACAAGATCTCGCTCAGGTGCATTCCAGTTGCTGCCAAATATAGGCAAAGCTGTCTCAGTGACAGAACTTGGTTGACACGTTTTATTGCTTATTTATAGTACTTCTAAAGCCTTTATTGCCGTTTCAAGTTCTAAAGCAGAGTTCACAACATAAAATCCTTAGCTTTGTATTAAAAAAAATAAAAAAATCAAAGATGTTCAAGCAAGCTGGTTACAGTCTAAAACAGATAGCAAAGGTATGATTTTTTTCCTGCTACTAAAGAGATCAGCCTAATCTATTTAAAAATGAACGAACTAGGAAGATTGTCCCATTGTCATGGGGCCACTCCAATAATGGAACTCCAGTACTGGTCTAGTAGCACACTCATCATATGCTACAAATTTATCACTATCTTCAGTACAAAGTTTTTACCTGTTTAAGTATACTAGACTGGTGGGGTCATGCAGAGCCATTTTTATCCAGGCCCATCACATTCTTGATTTGTCCCACGGTTTAGTGTATCACCACATGGATGGTGAGCTTGAAGGATAAACCTTCAGGAAGAGTTATCCAAGATATTTAGGCTTTGGCCATGTACACGTTTAACTACTAGATTTACTAAAAGGGGCATTTTGAAAAGCCAACAGGCCAAGCCTTTACTCCAATCACTTGTGGTTGTGTCATTCCATACTGCTCTCAACTTCCTCTCTAGACAGGGAATGATGGACATGAGTTAGCTGCCGTTGGGTGAGCGTTACCCTTTAGGGGACCAGACTTGACGCTGACTTTATGGCACACATAAGAAAGCACAACCTAGGGAGGCTGATCAGCTGGATTTGGAGGAGGAGGTTCCTCAGTGTGCCCCTTTCCAAGCCATGCATCATTATGGCATCACTCAGTAACATCTCAACTGACAGTCGGGGCATGCAGCTAGAAATAAGCTACACATAACATAATTATCTTTGACAAGATAGATAAACAGCATGTTAGTTGGTCTAGTCTTGTTAACATTTGCCACTTGTCGGGTGGCAAGCTTACATTTGTGACAAGTACCAAGCCAACTTATTATCCACTGGGCCTCATGAAGAGATTCAGTTCAGAGATTGGCTTCTTCCATCGCATTGCAATCACACAACAAGATCTTGCGCTGAGCGTCATAAGGATGGTGCTTCTGTTCTGACCTTCTTTGTCTGTCCATTTGATTCATGTTGTGGGTCCTTCCTCTTCGTCTTGTGCTGCTGAAGTCTCTCCTCTTTCTTTTGGAGGTAAACAGCCATGTTATCAAAAGAAGACTTGTAGAGATTTTGATAGCAGCTTCCTTTGCCAACAGAGCCTGTATAGAGAGTTGGAATTCGAGGTGAGAGAGAGTTGCTCTGTAGTTCCTGATAGAAAATAAAGTTTGTGTATTAACCTAAAGAGGGAGGGAATATTTTTTCCTGCATAAGAAGAGACTTAGGGTGCAATTCTATGCATGTTTAGATAGAAAAAAGGCCTACAACTCCCAGCATACCCCAGCCAGCTATGTACAATCTATTATTTAATGAGCCAACATGAGTACTACAAAGGTATTGGGTGCTTTGGAAAGGAAGGAATAATGAACCAAGAACCCAAAATAAGAACTGACAAATTGTCTTGTCAGATCAGGCCAAGGGTACAGCATTTTGTCTTTAACAGAACAATCAGATATTTTGATAAGCTCACAGGTAGGGCATGATGCAATGCCTAGATGCATTGCATCATCAGGCTGCAGCAGAGGGAGAAAAGGGAAGTGAGGCTATTCCATCAGTTCTGCTGAGAGACCAGCTGTTCTTTTCCTTCAACCGTTACCTAGCAGAAGCCATTCCATCAGGCAACCTGAACTGTTTCCATCCCATCTGGCATAGTAAACTGCCCAGACAACAACAACGACAACAACAACAACAACAACACCTGTAGCTTTAAAAACTGGCATTCACCAGTTTTACTCATTCCCCAAGTTTTAAATTTATGGGTGTGTCAATACTTTTGCATTCAGCTCGGCATAGAATTCAGTATAGGTTTGCCATATAGCTTGGAAAGCATCTAAACTTTGGTAAGCATCTAAACTTTGTAATCTACAAAATGTAGCTAGTTATGGATCTTGAGTAAGGCTAGGTCTTCTCTCTATTGGTGGATTGCTGGACTGTTTACTTTTTCCAGTGTCATAAAGCAATTATGTTTTGCAACCAACAGGGTGGGACCTGCCCATGTGTAGTTAATCCCTTACTTGCAGAAGTACTTACTGCTAAAGAGGCAAGTGAGAGCACATCCTTCTATTTGCTGCAATGCTTTCTCTCTAGACTCTAAAGAACACTGTGATGCCCTTGTGGCAGGTTCTTCCAGCTACTACCTACCCTGGACTAGGTAAAGAGCACTACATTAGTCAGAGGAGGAGGACAGATGGATATGCCAGGAAGTACAGAACGCAGAAGGAAGGTAGACTAACATAGGACAGATAATCGTAGTGATTACAAGGGAGTATTTTTTTTAAAAAAACCTATTTTTAAGGATGAATTATTTGATAATCAAGTATTACTGAGGCTTTATTTTAAGCAAAGTAAGTTGAGACAAATGCAAATATTCAGAGGATGGAAACACAAAGTTATTCTATAATAATCTTTTAACTCAGCTCCCATCTTTTACTGCCTGTAGACTGTACAATTCATTTCTGTTGGGAGTTGTTTGTTTGTTTTTTGGTTGATAATGTTGTCAGACAGGGAGTTGTATCCAATGTTAGTCTAACTTAGGTCCCATTCATTTCAGTGGGTCTATCTACTCTAAGTAGGACTAACACTGGATACAGCCCGTTGCATCTGTCATCCTAGTTCAGTCCCTGAACCATGAAGATAGATTAATTGGGAGGCACCACACGATACAAACTCAACTGGCAAGATTAATTATGTTTTTAGAGTGTCATTAATTGGTACTTTGCTCAGCCACCCCACAGAAGTCAAAACTGCTATCATTAGAAAAGAGAAACTGATCTGCCTCAGCAGAGAAGATAATCAACAAATCGACATACCGTTATCTCTTAGCTTTTCCACTTGACTGGACAACATTAAGGCTGTGCTGGATTTCTGTTCAGCAACAATTTATTCAAAAGAAGATTTAAAAATTCATTCCCCCCCACCCCCGCTCAATATCTTATAAAAGAAGAGATATTGTGATCTTCAGATGAGAAGGACTATTAAAGGTTGGATAGGGGAAAGAAAGAGCTATTAAAATGTTGACAATAAAGAGATGTGGATAACTACCTTTTCTATAGGGGTAAAGACATTAATTAAGCATCTGGAACAGGAATCATCATCCAAGCTCCCTCATGTTAATTAGTGACAATAATCACTGTAATCTTAATAGCCCCCTTTCCTCAGCTGCCGATGCACTTAGGATCTGTGCACAGTGTTCTGATTTGTCATGTAGGAAAACTATTCCACTGTGTTCTCACATTATTCAACTGTTCTTTTGTGGACTGTTAGAATCAGCTGGATTTTTATCCCACTTAATTCCAAAGGCTCATGGCAGGATGTAACAAAAACCATCAAAAAGCTATCTCCCCAAATACAACATTATTTAAAGCAGCAGTTTTCAAACTTGCTACATTAAGGGAACCCTTTTTACAATGACTTATCTGCTGATGAAACTTAGCATGTCTGCAGGGGATTCTGGAACTTGATCTAGAATGTACACAGTCCATGTGGAGCAGTGGCTAGGTCTGTTCGGTACAACGATCTGTGTAAGCTAGGTGTGCTCCCAACAAAATTTAGGGATGGACAAATCTGTCAATTTGGTTTTTCTCCATTTCTCATTTTTCCAATCTTAAGTTTGGTTCATCCCAAACCTTGAGATGCTTTTCTTTAAGTCTGCATGAAAATTTGTATGTATTTGTGTATGCGTTTCTCCCAATACATGCATTTTTAATACAACTTTGCCTAACATTTATTTATTATATTTATACCCCACCTTTTTTCCTGCAAGGAACTCAAGGCGGCTTACATAGTTCTCCTCCTCCTCTCCATTTTATCCTCACAACAACCCTGTGAGGTAGGTTAGGCTGAGAGTCAGTGACTGGCCCAAAGTCACCCAATGAGTTTCATGACCGAGCGGGGACTAGAACCCGGATCTCCCGAGTCCCAGTCCAACACTCTCACCACTACGCCACACTGGCTATATACAATATACAGTTTTTTGCATGCAATTTGCCTAATATGCATTTTTCAGTGCTATTTTCACTAATATATGCATTTGTATGTGCACTAATATATACATTTTTGTATGCATTTTTTGACTGAAGAACGCCATTACAAAATTCAGAGAAGTGCAAATTACAAAGGATAACTGGGGTTCAGTTCATGTATTTGGTCGAAAAGGTGAAATTAGGTAGGTAAGACCAAATGAATTTCTCCCCCATTCCTAAAACAAACTCCTGTGGCTGCCAATCGCAAAGGTCAGTGGCGGGAGATGTTGGAAGACTGTTCACCATTACTGATTTTCTCAACTGGGGATCCCTGATAAGGTTTGTGAAGATCCCCAAGGTTGCACTGGTTGCAACTTAATTATCTCAAGCATTAAGATTAAAGCCACCCAGTTAAATCCTGTCTCTCACACAATTATTCCAAAATCTTCATGAACTGTGTCCTTCCAACCTCAGCAGACAGTGGGCTGGATCCACACTTAGTCAATCTTAGAGTAGACCAACTGAAATCAATGGGATTTAAGTTAATCATAACCAATGTGTCTCATTGATTTCAATAGGGCTACTCTTAGCATGACTAAGTCTGGATCCAACCAAGATGGGATAAGTAAAAACAGACTTCCATGTGATGCCCTTTTCACAACCAGGCCTCCACAAAGAACTAAGCAGAAAAGTCAACTTTTACAGAAACTGCAAGGTGCACTGTCTCCAAATCCTAGTCTAACACCTCATTTAAAGAGTGTTTTCTTGAACTCTGAATTCAATTTTCTTACCTTCAAACACTGTCCAGTTGTCATGTATAAACTTTGACATTTTCATCAATCCTTTTGCTTCAGTAGAAGACTAAAAGAGAAGAACAGCTCTTAGACGCCCCATATACAGTCCCCCCAAAATCTTTTGTGTTTGCCCTGAACCATTTGAGACGTTCCATCTTTTCACGAATGGAGACCAACAACAGAGAAGGGAATAGACATTTCACTTCACACTTTCAGAGAAAGGAACCAATTTAGTTTTACGTCTCTGTTTTCTGGATCGCCAAGGCAAGGCCTTGAACTGCTGTATATTGATCTATGTGATAAAAGAAAACGTGACATTTCCAAAGTTTAGAACTAGCAACCTTAGGTGCACCACACTTATTCTCTTCTTGTCAAGCTTAAAAATGTATATTAACTACTGATAAGTGTCAGAACGTATTGCTACACCATAGGTGGTGCTACCTGACCTAATGGAGAAAATCCAAAGAACACCCTGTTAGTGCTGCCCCAGATTTGACACCTTACTCTGCATAATGGTTAGGCAGGTGACTACTCAGTTGAGGTGCCTCATTTATGGAATGCCTTCCTCAAGGTGGCTTGTCAGGCACCCACAGTGTAATCTTTTCAACATCAGATGAAGACATTCTTCTTCTCCCAGGCATTTTAGATGCTAGATTTTATCATTTAAATTTGAGAATGCTTAAGTGCCTGTAAAATGTTGGAATGGTTACTTTTATGTACTTTTATATTGTACATTTTATCTTGCATTGTTATTGTTGTTTGTTATTTATTGCATGTTGTGTATTTATTCTTTTGGTATCATGAAATCTGTCCAGAGAACTGGACAGGGCTAAAAATATAATACATAAACAAACACCACAGACCAATCATTTTTGTACACCATACTTCCAAACAGCAAAGAATTAATGCCTAAGGGAAAAATATTGGTCTTACAAGGAACATAGGAAGCTGCCTTTACTGTGTCAGATGATTGGTCCGTGTAGCCCAGTACTGTTGACACTGACTGGCAGCAGCTCTCCAGGGTTTCAGGCAGGAGTTTTTTCCAACCTGGAGATGCCAGGGATCAAACCTGGGACCTTCTGCATGCAAAGCAGGTGCTCTACCACTGAGCTATGGCCCCTCAGCACTGGTCAAAATTTCGTAAGTTGGCTGACCACATCGTAGCATATACACTTCTGTATAAAAGACGCTTGTGTCCGTTGTAATTCTGCACTGCACACACATATGGGAGGAGAAAACTATGCAATCAGGTCTAAGCTAATGGTCCTTATTTAAAAGAAAACATGCCTATTTTAATGTTCAGTTTAATCACAGTGGCAATCATGCTCAAGTAAAATGTGTTGCATAGGCTATACGACATACAGGCCTGTGGCTCACGCTGGCTCAGCTTGCCTGAGCGTGGAAAGCTAAGCAGGGTCAAGCCTGGTTATTACTTGGATGGGAGACCCCTCCTCTAGTTTCCTGCATTGAGCAGGGGGTTGGACTCGATAGCCTTGTAGGCTCCTTCCAACTCTATGATCTATGAAATCTTGTCCACAGACGCATCAAGCTTTCAGGTTTCAGTCCGAGAGAATGATACTGACTTACTCACTCTTTGGAATGCTTCAGGACTAGCAAAAAAACATACACAAAGAATCACTCTATTAATATCCTAAAGGTCTTTTCCAGACACCATAGCATGGTAAGCACATAGTCAGCTATAACCAAAAGGCTCCTCTCACCTGCCATTGTCCATCCACAGGTTGGTAGAAAAGAAGAGGTGTTTGCTTGTCCTCCTGCAGAATCCAGAGTCCACCTGTTTCCTCAAAGGCAATGCCCCAGCCATTGTGGTTCAGGGAGATGTGTTGTTTGTAAATGAGGTTCTGAGCAGCAGTGTCAAGCTGGAAGATGGATACTGTGGGAATACTTTTCAGAAACAATAATCATTGTTAGGGCTAGCCAGGTAAGTGGATACAGGATTGCAGCCAAAACTAGCGTTTCCAGAATGAGACGGGACAGGTCAGCAGAGCTCCCTTCTGCATGCTCCACTGATTTGCTCTGTCCCAGAAATGTTAGTTTCTGGCTGCTCTAGGAAGCACTTCCTGTTGCGCTAGTGGTCATTCCCACTAGCACAAGGACAGCTTTGCATGTTGCCCCTTGTATCACAGAATAACTGATTTCTCCTGAATTTCACAAACAGCATGAATACACAGTCTCTCTCGAGTACTGGTTGGCAACCCTGCAGAAGTGCACAAGTGTCCACTTCACAACAGAGCATATACCGAAGAACTGCCTATGTTCCAAGAAATTATTTCTACAACCACCATGAATATGTTGTCAGCAGAGGTGATGTATCAAGGAGAACATTAACCAAAACCAAGTGTACAACTTTTATTATACTGTATTAATCCAGGGCAGGGGATGGGGTGTTCATATTATTCATACAAAATTTCATTACCATGCTCAAAGAGAAATCCATGTCCTAGGAGGTCATAACATCACAGTTTTCATAGTAACTATTAACTGACAGAAATTTGACGTAACCGGTAATGAAATTATGCAACTGTCTGCTGCCCTCATAGCAATTTGAGAGAGAGAGAGAGAGAGAGAGAGAGAGAGAGAGAGAGAGAGAGAGAGGTATTTCTCTTACCAGTCATATATAACGGCAACGTAATTTCCTTCACAACAATATGCTATTCTTGAGACAGCATATTTCTGGAGAGGGAAAATGAAATGCAATCAGAATCTGCAGGGGCTAGAGATTTGTGGGGAAACTGAGGAGGGGGACAAGGAAGAAAAGGAGGGGTAGCAAAGAGAAAGCTTTTATACGGAATTCAGTCTTATTCGAAAGTATTGACCAAAAATGATTCACTGCAAGTTTCCTACATCATGGACAAGCTGTCTACCCCTCCATAGCTTATCTTCACTCTTGTCCAGTACCAAAGGTAGGCAGATGAAAGGGAAGAGAGAATGCACAGGATTGCAGATGCTGGAGAGATCCCAAGGATGCAAAACTCCCAGAATTAGTGCAACTAATAGGGGGAGCCCACAATCCCTTATTCTTACAGCACCAGCCCACCCCACATTTCTGTTCACTATCCTTACAGCACCAGCCCACATCTCCCTAGTAGGAGAGGTAGACAGTGTTATATTCAAGATTGGTGTGTGTGTGTGTGTGTGTGTGTGTGTGTGTACAGTTGCATGCAAATGTGAAAACCCCAACTCCATATCACCAAATCAAAGCACTTGCAGAATAACCTCATCATAGTCAATAAAAATAAAATTCAAATAAAATAACCAGCATCATTTACTACAGTCTGACCTTAAACTTATATAGATATATATATTCTTGATTTTAAAATTGGTGGACTCCTTACTTCTGAAATTATTTTACTCTAGGACTACTACTTTTCAGAACAGCAGAATGGTTTTAGATGAGAAACCTCTATTTCATTCTAGAATGGTAACGAGGGATTTCTGTTGTTTAAATTTACTCTCAGCTCATGCTGTTTAAAAGAAGTTCAATACAAAAAACAACCGTTCTGAAAGCAAGTTTGAGATGAAAGGTACAGACCTACAGCAAAAAAAAAAAAAAGATAAGATACACATGTCATCTTTTTTTTTATTTATGTGGACATAAATCAAATTACCGTCTCATTTTTGGTGGCTTCACATATATTCAAACTATTCAGTTGACAGCAATGCACTTCTTTCCCACTTTTGTATCCCCAGAGCCTCAATGTACAGTCCTGAGGGAGTTAAAAGAGGCGCTGATTAACACCACTTCTGCCATGGATAAGGCGGCCATGATTTTCAGTCATTTCCTCTCACATGCACATGCACATGCACACACAATGAGGTGTCAAGACCTGCACTAGATAACGTTCAACTTTAAATTGCAAAACACACACACACACACACGCAGCCATGTGTATTAAAAGAATTTGCTGTAGTTAATATTTTATACGTTATAACCAGGTGTTCCTAAGAAACAATTATGCGTGGTCTGAAACACGTGAGGGAGGCAGCAGCTTTCCCCGGCCCTCCCTAAATGGTGTTTCAGACATTCCAGAAAAGTGTAGCGAGAAGAAGTACTCACAACAAAGGGGGGGGGGGATATGTTTTCATAAGCAGCTTACTAAAAATTCCAGATTTAGAGAGTCCCAGACTATATACATACCCCAGAAGCTGATAAGAGAAGATCTGGAGAGTTTGGTATTACAAATATTCTGCCGACAAATCTAGGAGGAAAATACATGGTATAGGAGAACAAAAGATAGCAAAGTGTGAGATTACATATCACCATAGCAACACAGGAGGCTCTACATTGGGTTGGGTCAGAATCTTATCTTGTATGTCGGGGGGGGACGGACAAACAAACCTCCACATGAACACAGTTAAGAAAGGTCCATTCAAGCAGATCGTAAGTAAAAATACAGCTGGAATGGATTTGCCCACTCTCCCTGTGTTTTCTTGCAGAGATCAATACTTTCAACAAATTAGTTCCGCCAAGGGATGTTGGGAAAAATCTGAAATGGATTCAAATGAGTTTGGATTTCCAGGAATCCAACCTGTGGGTTCCGCAGTGGACCGGCTTTTTCTGAGCCGTGCAGACTTGCTCACCGTTTTTAACTTGGGGGGGGGGTTGTGCAAATGTGCACTTGCGCTAATGCACACTTCTACAGGTGGAACAAAATTCTCGTACATCACTAAAAATCCCCCGATTCCATCAGTGAGTGGACGACAGAACGAAAGACTCCTGACAATCTGCAAACGGAACAGTTAACAAAATCTGTACACCCCTCGTTCAGCCATATAACTTAGCACTCATTTGGATCCTTGTAGTGAGTAACACCCATCTCCAATGAAGCAGGTATTCCCAATGCGGCCATAATGGCCAGCAGAAATGGGATACAGAACTGTACATGCAGCCTCCATAGTGCTGCTCTGGTTAACACAGAACAGCACTATGAAAGCGGCACATGTGGCTCATTCTGTCATCACAGCCTTAGTGGTGGTGGTGGTGGTGGAGGACTCCTCAAAATAGACCAGAGAGAGAGTAAGGACTAGTGTCCATGTGTGGGCTGTCACCTAGAAGTGAGCCAATCTTTAGTGGTGGCTCCTCACACAGACTAAACATAGAGAAAATGTGTTCACCCCACAGCTGCATACAAATGCAACTGAAGCAATTTAAAGCAGCCTCAATGTGATGGCTGTATACGTGTACAAGCCGCAAGGCAAAGGGATACTAGAAACCCAGTGCAGGGACAAACACACTGGTGGTGGTTTTAAAAGGGGAATTTTTAATCAAGGGTTTAATAGGGAAAGTATATTGATGTAGATAAATAAAAAAATATATTCACCTTCTAGAAGATAAATAATCAACTAAGGGCGCAATCCTATGTCCCTCCAACCTTGTCTGGAGGGACATAGGAAGAGGCATAGATAGCGCTGCGACCTCAGACATCCTTTCCGAGGTCGCAGCACCACGCCCCCTCCCCCCCCTCGCATCTGGCGCAGTAGGTTCCACACTGGAGGGAAACTGAGCACGGAAGACCATGCTCAGTTCACCGGGGGCAGGGGGCGTTCCCTGGAGCAGGGAGGGGAGGGGTGAGGCTCTGCCAGATTCCAAGGAATCCAGCCGGTGCCTCAGCCTCTCTTCCTTGTAAGGAGAGGGAAAACATCTAGATGACCAAAATCTAGATGTTTTTCAAGGCGAAGGGAGTAAGGAGGATATCCTATCCCACATGATCCTCCCACCCTGCATAGGATGCCTCCAATCCTCCGGGTTCGGAGGGTTGCGGGCACCCTCATAGGATTGTACTGCCTGCGACATGTTTTGTACAATTTTACATATACCATTCAACAAAGCCACAAATGCATGCGAGAGATAAAGAGAGCCAGTGTGGCGCAGTGGTTAGGGTGTTGGACTGGGACTCGGGAGATCCGGGTTCTAGTCCCCACTCGGCCATGAAACTCACTGGGTGCCTTTGGGCCAGTCACTGACTCTCAGCCTAACCTACCTCACAGGGTTGTTGTGAGGATAAAATGGAGAGAAGGGGGAGGATAATGTAAGCCGCCTTGGGTTCCTTGCAGGAAAAAAGGCGGGGTATAAATATAATAAATAAATAAATAAAGGCAATGTAAAAGTAAATTGAATAGCAGACTTCCATCTTATTTCATTATCAGATCTGAGTGTTGGACCTCAAGTATCACCTTAGTGCAGATCTGTGAATAAACAGAATGTCTGGGTACAATAGCTAGTCGCTAATTACCAAAGCGTTTCTGCCTATTAATGACCAGTATCACTGTTTACCAAATACATGAGAGGCACCAAATACATGAGAGGGAGCCAGAAGGGCTGATTCCAAAGATGCTTTTGAACAGAAGTGTAGTGCTTACAGTAACCAACATTTACCCAATAATGAAAGCAGATCAGGCACCCGTTGACATGGATTTTGATCAGCACAGGGTTCGCTAAATTCCACTGGTCTGTGTGTGTTTGTGGAAGGGAGGGGGGGAGGCACAACTCCTACCCTTCTTCTGGGGCTGGGGGAATTTGTCCACAAAGCAGGAGAGGGAGAGAACATGTGTGCGCGTGCGTGCGTATGTATAAATAAATAAATACAGACACACACACACACATGAGTGAGAGAGAGGGTGTGTAGCTTTGTCCCAAGGACAGGACATACACATACGGTAGATGTTAGTTGGGGCTCCCTGCTCTGATGGCTCCTTTCTAAACCTCCTTGAGGCACAGTTTTTAGTTACCGTACTCTTATTTGACTTAGCCCTGGAGCAGGCAGACAGCAAGAGGGGAAAAAAGAAGAAAGCGTGAGCTAGCACCTCAAGGGGAAGTGCTTTAGCCTAGTATTTTCCCTGGCATGCTGTACCTCTATTGCAGAAGCCTTTTGATACCAGAATGCTCCCCAACATGTGATCTCCCACCTAAAGGTGGCCTAAGGAAGGTGGCCTAAAATACAGCACTGAGCTTAAATACGCCTTCCTAACTCCCCTCCTACCACCCTTGTAAACAGGAGGCTCTTCCCTTTTAATCCTGTTGGGAGACATTTTATAGCTACACTTACTCTCTATGGCCCAGGCAGAAGGACACAATGTTATGTGGTGCTCTAGTCAAGCTAACTCGGATCTTCTCATCGCGGTCAGCGGTTACGATGTACTGGTCATCGGGACTCAGCGCCTAACGATAGAACTCAAGTCACCATAAAACAGCCCATGACACTTTGGGTCACACATTCACATATTTAAACACAATCACACACAGTCTAGTTACCCAGCAGCCCTATGCAAGTGTTCTAAAGCTGAGTACAATAAAGCCATGAGGAAGCGCAGCACCCTGACCCCCTCCATTGTCATTTCTGTTATCCTTTACACATGGAGGGCGACTTTCGAGGAGAGCCTCCTGGATCCATGGAAGCTCTCCACGCAATTCAGAATGCTGGAAAATCAGCTCTCCTCTTCATAAGGTTGACCTCAATGTGTAAAAAATAATGGAAATAACGATGCCCCCCCCCCCCGCAGGGCTAGTGTGCTCCCCCTCCTCACACATTGACTGTACTCAGTTTTAGAACACCTAAGCAGGACTAGTTTCTCTTTGGTTTCATATTCAGTCCTGCAAATAAGTCATCGTAGTCGCTAGCTTATAACAAATTTATGCAGCTATTTGCTTACACATGCCTGTGTTATTAATTTGTAACACACTGATGGCCTGAAAAGCTTTCTTCCAATTTACAAGTTCTCCGAACTGGTTGCCCGGAGGCGATCCTTACTCGCTGCAGGCAGCTAAACAATTGGCTGTGAACAATCCGGCCATACAAACGTTCAAACACGCACTGGATATTTGATACAGGTGGCAGTAAGAAACCTGGATAAGTATTAAAAAGTGGTAACCAACTCTAATAATAATGTTGTTCAAGAGTTTCCAAAGGAAGTAGTTGAAAACTCAAGTATCAGGCAACTACCCAATCCTACGTTTACTTTGAAGTAAGTTCCACTGAGTTCAGTAGGGCTTCTTGATAGTTAATGTGCAGGTCCAGTGAACTCAGGGGTTTTTAAAGTAAACATGCTCAGAAATGGGATATATATTTATTTAGAAGTATATATAGAAAGTTATAACAGTAAATACACTTATACTGAATTCAAGTCTATGGACATCAATAAGACGTCAAGTATCTCTAGGTGTATCACGGATAGTCTATCCTTATGGGAACAATGAATAACCCACCACTGCCAAAGCTGATCCCCAGGAAACAGATCTCCTTCATAAAATTGTCACTGATTGCCAAAAAATGCCCTGTTCAGATGTCCCTTTGAAGCTAGTACATGCATGAAAACTGGACACTTTGTCTCCAGGCAAGAGGTCCCAGGCATTACCAAGCATGGGATCTAATGGATCAGTGCGAATCAGGCGGTTCATGGATATAGCCAATAGCAGCTGGAAGCAATTTAAAAAATCAGAGCCAATTTTCCCCCCAGCCATTTATATCATTGGACAGGCTGCCCACCATATACAGCTGACATTTCTCTGCATGATCCTGTACCCAGGGACAGTCAGGAGTGATTGTGTAATGCAGGGGTGGGGGTGGAGAAGGTGGCTGGTCTGCATGTGCAAACTAGCCCAGGGAGCTGGTTCATTCATTCATTCCATTTCTATACCACCCAATCGATAAGCCTCTCTAGGTGGTTCACAAATCTCAAAGCCCCAAAATACAACATGATGAAACATAATATAAAACCTTTTAACATACAAAAATTTAAAACAGTTTGAAACAGCTAAAAACAATTAACAATAAGCTGCCAGAACAACTCATAATGAAAAGCTCCATCATATGCTTTCAAATACCTGGGAGTAAAATCTTAACCTAGCACCAAAAAGATGATAATGTTGGCACCAAGCAGTTTGCACTGGGGAGAGCATTCCACAGTTGGGGGACCACCACCGAGAAAGCCCTCTCCCTTGCTGCCATCTTCCAGGCCACGCTTGGACCTCCCTTAAACCCTGGTTCAAGCATTATACAGGTGACAGGGAAGCGGGAGCACCCTGCCGGCTCTTGGGAAAAAAGGATAAAGGTTGGATTGCCTCTCAGCACTACACAAAGTGCACTGTATGGAAGTTTTAATTCCACAGAACTAAATCAATACCCTTACTTTAAATGCATTACATGAATATACCTTTTCAAGATTTCAGTGGGGCTTACCATCATATATTATGTTTAGGATCAGTGCATGAACACAAGAACTATCAAGGAATTTGGAATCTCTGAGCCTGTTCACTTATTACACGGAGGCAGAGAATCATTTATGGTTCTGCTTTCTTCCTTGCAATACCAGATTTGGTAATGGAACAAGTAGGGGCCTCTGTCTCTCTAACCCACAAGGGACAAGATTCTGTGTAGTATCTCCAATTAAAGACTACGGGTGAAAATCTTGAAAATCTTATTTAAATAAAGATGGTATCAAGACAGAAATTGTATACACACCACATCCAACAGAAGGGACAAGTGTCCAAGTTCAATTGTTCCTGTGTTTTCTGGTTCTGTGATCGAGAAAGAATAGACATCGCCAGATTTGTCAGCAACCAGAATCTTATCTTCTGCTGCTGTTATAATCAGGGAAGTACATCTTCTAACAACAGATCTGAAAAGAAGAATGTACACAATTAGGGACCAACACTTTTTCTTTGGAAGGGTAGGCTTTATAGTTAGATTATGTCTGCGCTTCAGGGATCACTAAATTTGGAGCCAAGAGATTTGGGGAGGGAGGGCTTCAGGAGATGAGGAAAGATACTTTCTTCCTTTGGATACAACAAATACAGTAATAAAGTCAACATCAGATGGCTACGCTGGTGGGTGCCTCTTGTGGAACGGAATTGGCAGTGGCCCCTGCCTGTGGAATGGCCTGCTTTGATACTGCCCAAATATTTCCCCCAAAGTGCCTTTCCAAAGTAACTTCCAAAGTGCCATACCTTACACTCAGACATTCCCAACAGGGCTTTGTACGAAAAAGAATCAGTTGTTTGTTGTCGTTGGTCAGAGCAAAGTAAGCTCCTGATGAAGAAAATGCGCAGGCAAGGATATCATTACTTGCTTTACTTGCCAACTTTCCATCCTTTCTAAAAATAGAGACAGAGAAGGATTTGGTTCAAAATACCAACAGCAGGGATGGCTGCTTAACAGGTTTTATCAGTACAACATGCTTTTAGTACAGAATCTGTACAATTAGCTGCTATTAGATTATGGAATTATATTTTCTATTATTTTGGAAGGTACCCTTCCTTCCACCAGTGTGTAATAAACTGAGGGGGGAAATCACAACCATTTGAAAAATAATCCTTCCATATAAGCAATTTATAATCCTCGATTCTTCTTTGTATTTTACCTGACATCCTGGTGGAAGAGAAAGCACAGAAGACTAGCAGGATTTCTTCCCACCTACAACCGAACGCTTCTCTACTTTTCTAACAGAGGTAAATATAATATTCCCCAGAGTATTTGGATAAATGGTACTGCAGTGGAGATACTATTTCACATAAAGGAGAATTTAAACAGTCTCACCCTTGATTTTCCTGAGGCTCCTTGCTTGAGGTGCAGTCATAAATGAAAAGGTCATCATTGCTGGAAATTAAAGGGATATATATCAGATCAATATTTTCCTGTGGGAGCAGCATCAATTGTGCTGCATTATATCTTATCACTTCCCATACCTGGAAGACAATCTTACTCGGTCACGAGTGATCGCCTGATGGTGATGATGTGCTATAAGGCAAGCTGTACAGAAAGAGAGTGCTACCTTCTGCCCTTTTTTTACATACTAGGTTGAAAACGCTCCCTTCGCGGCGGCTGCCGTAGCTCAGAGATGTACAAATGACCGGAGAACGACACCGGAAGGGGCACTCGCTTTCCTGGCTGCCTACGTTTACACCACCCCTCACTTCCACTGTCAGATCTCTCCACATACGGTATCTAAAGCGACGCCCTTCGGCCCCGTTTCGCTCACCTTGGCTCTTTATAGCGGGCGGCCAAGAGCATGGTCCCGCCGGTGGCCACCATCAGATCCCCGCAGAGCGCCAGCCCCGGCGTGGGACTCGAAGTTCCAGTAGCATCAGCCGCCTGCATGCCTGCCATCGGACCCGCGTGGGGCTGCCAAACTGCCGTCGCTGACTGAGGACGTCACCCAACTGAATGCCGAAGATGACCTCAGAAGGTCCTGCCTGCCATAGAGATAAGAGAAGAGTCGCGCGCCATTTGAACTTCCGGCATAAATTGAAATTTGGCTTCGGCCTTGTTGGATTCTCTGTCCTAGAGAAAAAGTTCTAGTTCAGGGACAGTCAAGCGCTATCGCAGACCTCATGGGCAATAGTTACTCTGCCGCTGGAATGGCCACAGGAGGCTTTTCATATATATAAAGCTTAGTTTGAGTGTCACTAAATCGTGCTATCGCTATGCACATCACATCGTTAGAAGTCAATACAGCAGAGGGCTTTCCCTTGGCATCTCGATAATGAAAAGCATTTATAGCTTGTTGTATTAGCATTAAAGTGGCAAAAAGTTCAGTATCCTATGCAAAGTGTCCGTAAGGACTGCGTTGGGTCTGTAACTAACTTCGGAATCCTTTCCAAGCTACAGGAGAAATCAGAACTGCACTTGGTCAGGATCGATATACAGCCGCGGGGGGGGGGGGGGGGTTGCCGTGTCTTTTGCATCAAAAAATTAACAACAGACTTGTGTCACCTTAAAGACTATTTTTTATTTATTTTATTTATTATATTTATACTCCGCCTTTTTTCCTGCAAGGAACCCAAGGCGGCTTGCATAATCCTCCTCCTCCTCTCCATTTTATCCCCATAAACACCCTGTGAGGTAGGTTAGGCTGAGAGTCAGTGACTGGCCCAAGGTCACCCAGTGAGTTTCATGGCTGAGCGGGGACTAGAACCTGGATCGATACAGGCCTGTGGCTTACGCTGGCTCAGCTTGTCTGAGTGTGGAAAGCTAAGCAGGGTCAAGCCTGGTTGTTACTTGGATGGGAGACCCCTCCTCTAGTTTCCTGCATTGAGCAGGGGGTTGGACTCGATAGCCTTGTAAGCTCCTTCCAACTCTGTGATCTATGAAATCTCCAGGGTCCCAGTCCAACACTCACCACTACGCCACACTAACCCCAAATTTATTCAAATGTATTATTAAGCTTTCGTGGACGCTGCTCACTTCGTCAGGTGCAGCTGATACACAGTTGATTATCTAGATATGGACGAAGCCTCAGAACTGTGTTTGTTTATATTTTAACCAACGAGTGCACTGCTACCAAGTCAGTTGATCCAGTCTCTCTGTTCCAGGGAAGTATATGCCATTATAAGTAACACAACTCTATGCCTGTCTATTCAGAAGTCAGTTCAACTGAATCTAATGGAACTTACTCCCAGGTAAGTGTGGCTTGGATTGCATCCTTAGTTGCCACAAGACTTTTACTTTTGCTGCTATAGACTTATGCTGCAATCCTTTACTTACCTGGGAGTAAGTTCCATTGAGCTCAATTGTATTTACTTTTGAGTAAACACGTATAGGCTTGCATTGTACCACAGCTGTCCCTCTGGAGTTTAAATTGGACGATGTACTTATTCTGACAGTTTTACTGTGTTCCACTTCCTTATTTTGAACATTTTGTTCTCAAAGCATGAGAACAATGTGTAGTTTTTTTCTTCTTCCAAGTGCATGCAGAAACAAACTTTAGCACACAGGTACAATTGTTTCCTGAGAGCAGACAATAATTCAGTGGGCACTGATAATCTGGAAAAGGATATTTTAATGCAAAATAATAAGTAATAATGAATTTTAGAAGTCCCAAACAACAACACATGAAAAAAGGTGTAGGTAAATCATTACATAAATTGTATATTTTTATTGTTGCAAATCTCGTGCTCTCCAAATGAATAGTCAATTTTTGTGAGAATTCCTGCTTTTATTTTTTCCAAGGACAATTGTTGGTTTCTTGAAGACATGCATAGGATTGCCCTTTCAGTCCATTTTGCTAAGTGTGCACCAGATCCTACCCGTGTTAACTCAGAAGAAAGTACTATTCAAGTTAATGGGACTTGCTTCTAAATAAACATACATAGGACATGGCTGCACAAAATTAGTTTCAGCTCACACCATCTCTCTCTCTCTCTCTCTCTCTCTCTCTCTCCCCCCCCCCGGGGAAATCTGGGCGGAGCCTTTGCGTTCGTTCCCCGCCCCTGTGCGCGGAGGGCGCCGACGGCCGAAGGCAGGAAAAGCGGGTGGGAACCTTTTTTCCTCCCTGTTTTGGGCAAAGGTTGTAGAGAGGAGATGTTTTGGTGGGGGCGCCAAGATGGCGGCCTCTCTTCTCCTCGGCTCTGGCCGGGCTGCTGCGCTCAAGGTAACCGAGGGCGAGGATGGGGGAGGCGCTCCGGTGGGGGCTTCCTTCTGCCGCCTGAGTTGCAACCACCGTAGGTTTTTTTTTTAATGTCTGTACCGGTGATTGCTCGCGGGGGGGGGGCGTGTGTGTGTGTGTTTGTGTCAAGATTTGACCTGAAGCTTCCCGGTTGGGTAGCTTAATTCAGTGCATCTTTAGTCGGAAGTAAGTCCCGCTGATTTCAGTGTGGATGACTTACAGGTGAATGTGCACAGGATGAGGCTCCAGGGCTGGGAGTACATTCTTCGTGTAAGAGACCGGAATCCAAGGGGCAGACCGTAGCTTTTGATATTTGAAGGAGAAGGACGTTACTCAGTGGTAATCTTTGCAGGGAAAAGATCTTGGGTTTAATCTCTTGCCATATTAAGGTAAAGATCTCGGGTAGCAGGGCTAGGAAAGGCTTCTCTGCTTAAGACCTTGAAGAGCCACTGCCAGTCAGTGTACACAGGACTGGGCAAATTAGATCTCCATTAACTTAGGACAGGGGCGGGTGTATGGATTAACATGATAGTAATACTACCGCAAGGGTTGGCAACTTGTGGCCCTCCAGACGTTTTGGACTACAACTCCCATTAGCTCTAGTCAGCCTAGCCAATGGTGAGGACTGATGGGAGTTGTAAGCCAAAAAATCTGGAGCCACAAGTTGCCCCCCACCCACCTGCTGTACAGCATAAAGATGCAAGTAAGCAGCACGTTCCAAAGGCTTACTGTGCTAGTACACAAACACAACTTGGCTTGAATTACTTCCACTAATAGCTATAGTAATACAGTGTCACATCTTGTTGTACTATCTAATGATTTATAGAATGTAGATGCCTCACCTTCAACATTTATTTTCCCAGGGTGGCTAGTAAAATAATAAGAAAAAAATACGAAATAAAAATAATAAAGCATAAAAGCTAATGCAACAAACTAAAAAAAAAGCTACAGTCCATTCAAATAGACAATAAAATAAAAAATGCTCTTAAATTAAAATGCTAACATTAGCAGTTTGTGTTTGCTTGGTGCCTAATGATGATGAGGGTGCCAGGTAGGCCTCCCTGGGAAGGGTATTCCAGAGGTGAGGAGCCAATATTGAAAAGTCTCTTTCCCTCTCTATTTCAAGGATTTTACAAGAGCATTATCAAGATACTCATGCAAATATTTATTGGTTGGGTGGTAACAGTTATAACTGAATAGTATTGATCCCCAAGGTTTTTTTAAATGGCCCTTTAATGTTGCATTATCTTCTGTTAGTGCAAATATTGACATGAGTAGGTGGTGTTCTTATTCCTGTGCAAGTGGTGGTGCTATTAGATGCAGGTGGTACAGGTTTTGATTCTTCTAGTAGTTCAGGTGCCTTAGGATGCAATATTATGCATGTTTAGACAGAAAAGAGGCCACAACTCCCAGCATTCATCACTCGCATAGCTGTCTGGGAAATACTGGGAGTTGTAGGAGGTTTTTTTTCTCTCTCTTGTCTAAACATGCATAGGATTGTGCCCTTAAATTTCTTGTATTTCTTTTATGTATGATTGTTGTGATACTTGCCATTTTGAGTAGCATGGATTTAAGTGACTTACTCTTTGGTAAAATAATAATTGGCTCTACAGCTCTGGTAAAAGGCAAGGTAGCTTTGTTGGGTGTTATCCTACATTCATTTTATATTCTGCTATGGTGCAGAGTGGGTGTACCATACATACATTACACTCGCATGACTATTAGGACATATAGAAAAATAGTCCCACATTCACTCACCAACCAGTTCTGTGTTGGCGGAGCACATGCTAGGTGCTAGCATAATGTATTAACATCACATTTGATGACCAGGCACTTGGGATTTTTCTAACTCTCACCACAGAAGATACTAACGGAAGAAGGAAGACATCTGAACCTGGTATTTAAAAGAAGATTAAAAATATGTTAAGTCTGTTTAATAAAATGCAGATAACCCAGGATCATTAGTAGAGAGCCAGTGTGGTGTAGTGGTGAGAGGGTTGGACTGGGACTCGGAAGATCTGGGTTCTAGTCCCCGCTCGGCCATGAAACTCACTGGGTGACTTTGGGCCAGTCACTGACTCTCAGCCTAACCTACCTCACAGGGTTGTTGTGAGGATAAAATGGAGAGGAGGAGGATTATGTAAGCCACCTTGGGTTCCTTGCAAGAAGAAAAAAGGTGGGGTATAAATATACTAAATAAATAAATAAATTGTGGGCTATATGCAAAATGAGAATAGTGCCTTTACAAAGTTGAGAATCTCTGATATACAACCAGTGCTTGGCTCTTTCAAGCTGTTGTAATGGAAGCATTTCTATGAACCGTACCTGGTTCTCTGACAGACTTCTCTGAAAATAAGATCCATCAAACTTCTTTCCATTCAAGTAGGACTGGAGGTACTAAGCCTTGAAGTAAGCATATTTGATGTTGGAGAGTGAGGATCGAGGGCGCAATCAGTAGGATTGTGCCCTTGATGCTCGTAAGCTTCGGAGGGTTACAAGCATCCAGTGCAGAGTGGGAAGAGCAGCAAAGGTGATCTTCGCCTCCCTGCACCTCCTGCTCTGCAATTCAGCTAGACAGAGGGGGAGGGACGGAGGCTGGAGCGCCGTCAGGATACATCACATCCTGGCGGCCCCAGTCTCCTCCCTGCCCCTTTTATCCCCTCTCCAAGGTCGATTTTCTGACCTCGGAAAAGCAACCGGTGTGGTTCTTTCCTCACTGACTGCGGGGTGGGGAGGGAGAATGGAGTGCGGACCCCCAGCTCCATGGTCAGAGCTCTGTTTCCGACCTTGGATCTGGGAATCCGAAGTATCCTATGCCCCCCTAGATTCTGTATAGGAGCGATAGGATCGCTCTCCCCATGTGTGTATTTTATATTTCTAAACGTGTAAGCATATTCTGTTTGAGTAATAGTTGGTACACGTGGGTATACATATAGCAACAAAGCCTTTTGTTTATTTGAAGACAACCATTTTGGATTTCTTACATTGCAGTTTATGCTCTGAAAGGAAAATCTTGTTTTATCATCATTGCCACACATACATGCCCCTGATTTTGTAGACATGTTAGTCTCCCTTGTGCTTTATACTTTTATGAAAAATTGATCTATCTAATTAAAACATGTACATTATTAATCAAAGGTATTTCCCAATTTTTATAGACTTTACCACTGCAAGCATGGGGACTTAGAAATCTACCTTCTGTTTCTCTCTGCACCAAACCAGGGGACTCCAAAAAGGCTTCCCGAAAAAGTAAGGTCTTCTCCTGTTAATTATTACTGCGTATTATAAATGACTAGATGCTTTCAAGATTCAAAGCTGTAAAATTATGCTGTGATTATGCTGATGTAGCATTCTAGATGTTTTTCTAGAGGACTTCTAAAACTCCTTTTAAAGAATTGTGTGCCACAGGCTGTTCATCTAAAGCAGAGGTGGGAAATGCCCCCTCAATCCCACCAAGGGCTGCCTTCGATCCAGAGAGGTCTTTTGGTGGTATGATAGTGGTGGGTGGGGCTGGAATGACATTGTTCTATTAGCTTTTTATGAGATCAAAGTATTCAGAGTAGCAACACTAACTACTAGAAATGTGAAGGCTTGGGGAGGGGGGGGGGAGCCGGAAAAATGTGTGGACGGGGAATGGGGGGAAACCAGATTTTAAAACACAAAACAAAAACCACCGTTTTTCCTCCCTGTTTTTTTCCAGGGATTTGGGGGAAATTGTGTGTGTGGGGGGGCTATGTTTCTGTTTCCCCCCCAAGCCTTCATAGATTTCATAGATAATAGAGTTGGAAGGAGCCTACAAGGCTATCGAGTCCAACCCCCTGCTCAGTGCAGGAAACTAGAGGAGGGGTCTCCCATCCAAGTAATAACCAGGCTTGACCCTGCTTAGCTTTCCACACTCAGACAAGCTGAGCCAGCGTAAGCCACACATCACTGCTAACTACATTTCATCTGTTCAACAGCTGTCAGACCATTACACTTAGGTAATGTTATATGAACACCAACCCTGGAGCTCCAGTGTCATAGACATGAGGGTAGATATTTAACAAAAATCAAAGTCTTTAGATAAATTATTAGCCTTTAGATACATTTATTAAAGAAAAAGGTAACAAAGGAGAATTTGTTTAAAGTTAAATGTAACAAATAGATACTGATCGGTAAGCAGTGTACAACAAAATTGACCAACCTAATGTTTAAATTTCTTACCATGTCAGTGCTATGCTCAAATGCTTATGGGATGCCTTTTTTTGTTTTTTTTGGCATCACTTACGGTACCTCTCCTGTATCTAAGTCATTCCAAGGGAATGGTTAATAACGTCACAATCTTCAACAAATATATGGGTATGGTAGACGATTCTAGAGTGCCTCAGCATTACATACTTGTATTTTTCTCAGAGAAGTTAGAGATGTCACGTAAGAAGAGTAATACATGGTAATTTATATAATACAAATAAACTACAGTAGTGCACTTCAGTAGAAAAAGAGACCTGTAAGATGTGAAACCTGCTTATGACATCCCCCTCTATAAAAATAGGGATGCAAAATGTGTATATGTACAAACTCTATTGGTGAATCCCTGTTTGGAAATGTCTGTCTTATCTCAACTTGGAATAAACACCCAATGATGGCAAGATCACTCTTCCTATTTTGAAATTCGAGGAGGTGTTATCAGTGTGATCTCATTTTTTTTTAGTTGCTGTGCATGGCTAAATATTCTGTTTGCTTAAAAAAATTAAGGAGGCTTGCTATTCATGTAATAAGAGCTTAAGGATTTCCCCCTGTAAGCATCCAAAACTTAGAGCTGCTTAGTCAAACAACTTCATAACTTTGTATTTATAACGTTCCACATGACAGACCTAACAACCTGGATGTAAATTTCAAGAGGAGAAAATTTACAGTGTTCAGATTTTAAATACTCTGCTATTCATAGGACATACCGGTATATTCTCATACAGAATCTGGTAATTCCTGCAGACTTTGAGAATTTGTCATAACAATTAACTTGGCAATGATATCCAGAGAGTCTTAACACAAAAACCTTAATATTCAGAGTTTGGAAGATGCAATGATACCCTCAAAATGCATTTCTTTTTAACATGTTTTAAATGTATAGTCTGAGCCTGTTACAATTTTAACATGTCTTTAGCACAACATGGTGTACGTGGCATTATGCTGTGAACCCCCAATCGTGCCTACCTATCCTCTAAAGGAATTATTATACCTTATGTTATGTCTTATTTTTACAGAGCCTGGCTTGCTTTGAGTAGCCTGTACAAATGAAGGCCTTGAGGGACTGGAAGAGCATTAGATCCCAGTCTCCTCCTAGTTCTCTGTATGCTGTGGAGGAGTTGCCCACCTATTTTAGATTAGAGTGGAAGTGAAGAAGGTGCACCACACTTGCTCCTTTGCACTTATGAACGAACATGCTTGCTGTGAGCACTGTTAATGGAAAATAAAGATGGAGTGTTTAGATGTTGCTTATCTGATGCTGCTGCAATTGAAACAGGCTCTGCTAGTTTGCTAGCTTCCTCTCTCGGAAGTCTAGCACCTCTGCTCTTCATACCATTCTTGTGCTTTGCATCCTTAAACGTTTTGGGGTGACAGTTTGTCTCTATACTAGTCCAGTCATCTATAGTGAGCATTCTTCAACCAAAGCCAATTTAGTAGCACTTGAGGGGGCGTGAGATAGGGTTAAGTGGAGAGATCTGTGGTGCCCTCTTGTCGAGATGTGGCCATTGACTTTTAAGATAGTTTCGTTCAGTGCTTAATTAACTTTCTCAACAGTCACTTGACTGATTAGCAAGCTGAAAGCTACCATGCTTCTAAATACTGCCCTCCCCTTTTCCATTCTTTACTGATGGTTTGCGCTAATGCTCCACATCAATGATTTCATCCCACTTTAGCTGTCTGAACTTCGCAGCATGTGCACAACTCTGGCTTAGTTCCATGCTGACTTGTTTGCGTAATGTCTTGGAGCACTTTTGCTTAAGGCTCCTGTTAAGTGCACTAGGTACAAGGACATATCAGGAATGAATCAATTTTCCTAAATCTAAAACACAAACCTTCTAATTCCCTGTGTTATCATCACAGCTTTCATAATCTTAAGTGACTCCAAAATATGGACTGCCATGAGAAATTGGAGCTAGGGTACTCGGGAACAAGTCAAGGGAATTCACCCAGCACATTGTACAGAGGAGGAATCAAAGGCTAGAGAAGACAATGTTTGGAACAAACCAAGGATGACTCAAGCAGCATTTGAGCTTAGGGCTAAAGTAAGAGAATCCCTGTTTAGAAGATATGAACTGGAAACTGGTACGCGCCAACAGGCAGAACAGAGACAGAAACAGTAACTGTCACAAGGTTGTCTCCATTCAGAGCAACAGACTGGTCTGTAACCTTGACTTTATGATTCCCACTTGTTTTCCATATGAATTAGAGCCTAGTTCTCACAGGCAGCAGATAAGGTAGCAGACCTTTCTCTGGACTGGATCACTTTAGACTGTAGCCGAGGGGTCATATGATTAATTGCTCTTACATACAGAAAAAAAGCATATAGGAAATGAGCATGTCAGGGAGAAAGCTAAGTTAGAACCATTTCCCCTGATATCCAGTTCTCTGTATGCAAGGAAATTGTGAAAGCTAGGCCAAAGGAGCTAGAGACAGTCTGATGGGGGGGGGCGCCCCCTCTTGAGTGTGGATGGTGAGCAGCAAACTGTTGGACATCTCACTTCAGTTTAGTGCCAGTCCCTGATGTTTTGCTTGGATTGTGCAACAAATTATTCTTTTTAATGTGCTTTGCCAAAAGAAGCGACAGCACTTCTGACATTTCCACAAAAAAAAAAAAAAAAAAAAGATTAATGATTATGGGATATGTGGAAAGCTTCATTCTACATTTTTAAGACTTGCATCTGTGATCTCTGTCCCACTTCAGTGTTGAGATCCTCCTCTTAGAAAAAGAACAGCATGTCCTAAGGATTCACTGAAACTGTAAAACAATCAGTAGAAGAGGGTAGTGAGAAGCTCTGCAACAAAGATGCTTACTTTACAGGACACAGCAATGTTGAAGCTCCCACATCTATGTTATAGGTGAAAATGCTTAAAATATAAGTCTCCAGTTCTTCGCTGGGATGGCCCAACTGTGCAAGTAGTCCAAGCAGTCTCTTGGCCTTTCAGTGTTTTTAGTACACCAGTGAAGCAACATGTGTTGCTTTCCCAACATCCAAAGAATCCTAGGTGCACCTCCTAGTCTTTGCAATCTGCAAAATACCTTGGGGCAGCCCTGGTCCTATAAATGTTGCAGCTGCCTCCTTGAGTCTTGCATAAATGCAGCAGCACCATTTATGTTGCTGTGTACTTCTCATACTGAACAGTACAGCTTAGAAGAGCTACAGTTTCCTGCTTCAAGAAAGATGCCTACATCTTACAGAATTCACTGCCACAAGATGGTTTGATAGCCACTGGCTTAGATGGTGTTTAAAGAGTTAGATAAATGCATGGTGGGTATGTCTATCAATGTCTATTAGAACCTCCATGTATAAAGACAGTATACCTCTGAATATCTAGTGCTGTGGACAAATAACGGGAAGACTACTACCTTCATGCCCTGCTTCAGATTGCCCAGAGGTGTATGGTTAGCTGCTGTTGCAAATGATTGCTGGACTAGATAGAGCTCCTCTTCATTTGTGTATGTCTTGCAAAGGGTCAGTTTAGCTTATGTATGTAAAAGGAAACCACAAAAACCTTGAACTCGAAGACCAAGGTACAGATTGCAGGCGGCCAAAGAGCAGTAGGGGGGCAGTCATTAAAAGATGAACAACACATTTTACAGAACAGATAGATACAAATACATATTGAAAAAGCAAGTGATTAAATTTCCATGTAAAGGCATTCATAATACATTAGGATTGTACTCTCAACAGATTATATTGCAGTTGTCAAACCTTGTGGTAGAACACAAGTGCTTTGTTTGAATTAATTTCTCGCAAAGTGTATTGAATGTAGCTGAGGTACCTAGATACTGAAGTGCTAAATATACACTTCAGGATGCACTTGAAAAGATAGGAAAGTGTTTTCATCTCCATTTCACAAATTGGAACATAATAGTTCTAATAACATAAGGTTCACAGGCAGCATGACACCACAAGCAGACAATATACTATTTGTGTTCCTATAAGGAATGTCTTCACATGAAGGACATTTGCTTTTTAAAACTTTTTGGGGAGTATTTATATGAAATGCAGCAGCTAGTATTATGAAGCTAGTGGAAACTGAGCTTCTAAATTGGTGTTTATACCAGATCATTTTGCAAATCTCAACTAGAATTCCACATTAACGGGTGTATTTGAAAATGTCAGTTCAGAAATGATAGTCTCCTTCCCCTGCCCCCCTGCCATTTCCTAGATGTAACTGGCACCAGAGGAGTGTACCAAGCTGTTAGCCACCAAAACAGCAGTTGAATTTCCTTTAAAGACTGTCTCCTAACTCTCTCCCACAATTTACAGATAAAGGTGAGATCATAATTAACAGTAAACCTGATGCAGCTGTACAATTAGCAGATGAAGATCTGAGAAAATTCTTGGCAAGGAAAACTTTGGTAACATTTCCTCAGAGAGCAACGCTTCCTTCTCTTGAAGGAGAGCCTGTTTTCTCCTCAGCTGGAGGCTTGAGTAAGAAATTGGAAGACGAAGAGTCATCCTCTTCATCAAGCTCTGGATCAGATTCTAGCTCTGATTCAGATGAGGAAGACAACACCTTCAAGGATACCATGAAAACCAAAGTGTCATTTCCAAGGCGAGATCCCATCTCTTCTGGGGACAGAACAATGAAGATAAAGATAGCAAGTGAAAAACACTTTCCCCAAGAACAAGTCAAGGACAAAGCACTCAAGAAGCTCCCTTACACAGAGACCCCAATCAAACAAAAGCAGTTGTATCAGAAAACCGCCGATGACAAGTGGTTAAGATCAGATTTGACAAAACATGCCACAAAACAAAAACCTAAAGAGAGACACGTAAACAGCACAGACTCGGGAACAAAAATTGCAGAGAGAGAAAGGCCGATAGAGAGTCAAAAGCCAACAGAAGTTACATCTAAGCAGTTGGATGTCTCTCTCCCTGAAGCAGCTTCAACTATATTGTCCAAAACGCAGTCAATGCCTCAGCAAAGTGTAGCACAAAACCTGACTTTGAGACAGGAAGAAAGTGCGGCAAAGAAGTTACAAGAGACTGAAATGCAAGGAAGAGCTGCCGATGTGCCGCAAGAAGAGGCTTTGAATGGCAAAATGCCAGTGGTAGAAACTACAGTAATGGAGGAGATCGTCCTGGATACAGGAGTTCAGACTGAGCAACAAAACACTATACAGGGTATTGCTTTATCTTGTTTGATCTGCAGTGGTCCTATGGGGGCTAAGGGCTTTATATGAGCAAATATCTTGTACTCTACCCTCACTGTTTGAAAACATCCTGGAATCTTTTCCACTTTTTCCTAATGCACTTATTTGAGCAGGCTTTCTCACTTTGAGTTCTTTACATTTATGGGTGTTTGCGCTTATCTTCTTCTTTTTTTATTCCCCTGTTTACCGTTTAGATTATTAATAGGGATGGTGGACTCTTTCAGAGCCTTTCATATATACCAGCGCTCTTACCTTTAATTGGGGGAATTAAACTGGAATGAGCCCAGGGGGAAAATGGGCCGCCTTAATGAAATCAGAATTTTGTCCCAGTTTTGCTGGAAGCACAATGAGGCTATTGAGTCGCCTATTTTGCAGTCTCTTGCTCTTCCTGCCCAGCATTTGCCCTCAGGCTTAACAGCTGCTTTTCTGCTGGAACTGACTGTTCGTCCAGTACTTTCCATTCTGTCCTTTTTCCTCTTGCAGTGCTCTGATAGTTTAGAAATTGACTCCATTGAGCAGATGGGGATCTTAAGGAACAAAGTTTACTTTGACACCAGAGGGATGATGGGGAAGCTATGCCTCCAGGCTAGTCAAGATGTGGCTTCAGAGCCCAGCTTTAAGGATGACAAGGCGTTCACAGCATATGCCTTCTCCTGATGTTCTTTCCTAGCTATGTTACATATCCCTGTTACCTGAATTCCCACTCCCATTTGGTCTTGTAACATTCCTAGAATATTAGGAGTCTCTTTAGATCTCCAAATGCACCAAATACTCCCCAGAAATCAACCATGTTCTTATAACCTTACTCTCTTTGTTTTGTAGCACAGGTGTGGGCAGACTTCAGATTTGCAGAATCTACTTTGTTTTTTACTAGAATCCAAGATCCACCAGCCACAGCCTGGTGCAAAAGACATTTACTTAGAATTAAAGAATTCTGAGCCCAGGAACTTGCTTTGAGCCCCAGAACTGAATGGTGCTCACAGCCCCTCCACACACAAATCCACTCCTGGTTATGCCAACCTTTCTGCATTTCAGCAGTATCATTTAGGAATTGGGAGGGAAGTCATCTTGTTGCTGCTATTGCTAAATAATTGTAATTCAAAAATACTTGCTGATCTACTGCAAATCACCCGGAGATCTATCAGTAGATCTATCTAGATCTACTTTCTGTCCACCACTGCAATAGCACACATCTTCAAAAAAATCAGTAAACTTCCTACTAAAACACCTTATTTACCCCAATAATTTGTTAATTTATAAGGCAGAGGAAATAATGCCAGTTGCAAGATGAACTGCAACTTGTCTAGAAACAAGGGAACCTGCTGGAAGAAACTAAAAGCTTGAAATTGGGCATGAAGCTTGAACAACAGTCAAAACCCAAGTGTTTCCCAAATGTTTGGGTTTCTGTGCATCCAGCAGAGGGCACCAATGACTGGAAAAAGCATTGTTGAAATGATACTTATGCACTGAAAACATCCTGACCATCTTCTATTTTGGAGTGGTGGTTGTGGCCTAGAAAGAATGCAATAAGTAATTAAGCATATTGCTGGTGGGAGGGAGGTGAAATGTGAAACTTTTAAAGCAAATTGTACTTAATAATTGTCTCTTACGGTATAATTCTGTGGAAGGTAGTGTCACTATGTGATACTTTCGCCAAAGTAACTGAAAGTTAAATCTGGCTATGGATTTATATAGGACAGGGTCCAGCCAACGTTAAGCACTTTTAAGTCCCATTGATTTCAATGGGAGAGGCTTAAGCACTTGCTCAATTTTCTCATTTAAATCAATGAGGTTCAGAAGTGCTCATTGTATTCAAAATGTCTTGCTCCTCTAACATTGTGTTTCTTTTCAGCTCTCTACACTGCTCTCTCTATCTTTTCCATGTTCTGTACCTCTGCAGCTGGTCAAGGCATAGAGCAAGGGTACTGAACCTCAGACCCAGGGGCCAAACCCGGCCCTCCTGGGTCTGAGTCCCAATCAAGCCCTCCAGCGTTCCTCAGAAGGCTGTGCTCCCTTCCCCTGGCCTCACCCCTTTCCCCAACCGCCTTTCTTTGGTGGCTTCCCAGCTTTTGTGCACTTTCCCCCCACTCTACAAAGGCTTAGTTAATGGCTGTAAGAGCTTTAAGTTAACATATGCTGGTATTTTGGCCTTGCCCCTTTTGCCTTCAGCCCTGCCTACTGATGAAATGTGTTCCCTGAAAACTTCTCCAAAATGGAATCTGGCCCTTGGGCTGAAAGATGTTCCACAGCCCTAAGGTATAGAGGTTGTGTGACAGAACTTTTAAATCTTCATTATTTTTATTTTATTTTTTAAAGCATAAACCCTTTCACTGATAGTGACTTGGCAGAGATAGGCAGGAATAAAATGTTGAAACACTGGACAGCAGAGAGGGGGCAAACCTAGCCTCCCTAGGGAGGGAGTTCCATACCTGGGAGTGGCCACCGAGAAGGTAGTCTTTCGGGTCGCTACCAAATGCGCCTCTGAAGATGGCAGTGGTCTCGCAAGAAGGGCTTCTCCAGAAGAGCTTAAGAACTGGGCAGGCTCATATGGGAGAAGGTGGTCTTTGAAGTAGCCTTTTTCCAAGCCGTATAGGGCTTTCTAAGTCATAACCAGCACTTTGAATTCTGCCCAGAAACAGACTGGTAGCCAGTGAAGTTGCTGTAACAAGAGAGTTGTATGCTCCCTGTAACCAGCCCCAGTCAACAGTCTGGCCACAGCATTCTGGACCAGCTGAAATTTCTGAACAGTTTTTGAAGGCAGCCCCATGTAGAGCGTGTTACAGTAGTCCAAACAGGATATGACTAAGGCATGTGTGACTATAGCCAGATCAGACATCTCTAGGGGTTGTTAACCGCGAACAACCCACAAAGAGAACCTGGGTTGTAAACTTTGGGTTGCTTAAACCATGGGTTATCATACATGCAAACCCAGAATCATGGATTGTTCATGGGCTGTTTCACCATGCTACAGAGACAGTGGACAAGTGCAGTCAAAAACACAGCCTCTTTACATGCCAGTACTGCAGTGCCACAAAGGCAGTTGGGACACAGGGAGGGAGTGGGCAAAGGAGGAACAACCCAAGGACTGAGAAGACAAACCATGGTTTGTTTGATCGTCTGCCAGACAAACCTTGGGTAGGGCAACAAACCATAGTTTAAATAAACCGTAGGCTAGCATTATATGTGAACCATACTACTGAGTTTTAAAAAGCATCTTGCCTCTGGCAGTGAGACTACTGTGACACAAACAAAAAGCAAATCTCTAGTTGCATATGGGTATCTCATGTGCACATGCTTCTTTTTGAATCCTGGTATAAACATTCCTCTGAGAGAATATTCAAAGAAACAAACAAATCTACTTGTAATCAGTCACAACTTGATGTGTACTTTTTATTCTATTTAACTGAATGCAATTCTACAAGTTCGAATTCATGTTCTCTTCTTTCATATTGCTGTGAATTTTTGATTTCTTGTAAAGTGTTGGTAGTTAGCAACCATCTCCAGTGGCAAACTGAGCCAGAAATCTGCACACATACAAAATCTGACTCAGCCAGAAAGAATGTGTCTTCTTTTATCTCTGGGTTCACAAATATATTTTTCCCCCATAGAGGCCAAGCCATCAGCTGAAACTGCTCAAGAAACATTTGACATTTCTACCTACAAGAACCTGCAGCATCATGAATATACACCATACACCTTTGTGGATTATGATGTTTTGCTCTCAGAATTCAGGCTGCCTCAGCCATCATCTGGGAAATTATCTCCCAGACACTGAATCACATGTGGAAACACACAAATGAATAAAACTAATTCTGGCAATGAAACAATATGTTATAATTTTGTAAGTGCTGTAAATGAGGTTGTTTGAAATCAGCTATTTTAACTATTCCATCTTGCCAGTGATGGGTAGGAACTCTGAGAAGTCTCAAAATGATTGCAGCTGTTGGTTGTTCATCAAATTAGTTCTAATATTTAGTCCTAACTTGATATTCTTCCACTGTGTGCTACTGTGTATTGTTAATTGCATACTTGTACTGCTTAACTTTATTTAGATATAGTTTCTGCTTATAAAATAATGCAGAGTACCTATCAGTTGGGACTGAACTCTAATGGGACAAGGCACTTCTGATTAATAATACTGTGTTTTCAATATGGTTTTTGATAAAGGTGCACTTCTAGAGACCCACTGCTGCTTGCTGAATTTTAAAGGCTCTTTTAGCATGAGGTAATGTGTATTTTATTGTGATAGGTATTGGAACACAGATTAGTGCGATAGTTAATGTCTATGGGAGATTGTAGTACTCTTGCATTGTGAAGGCCTTCTAATTTCAGGTACATGAGGGTCATTTTCTTGGATGAAGTCAAGGAAACGTGTCATGTACCTGCTTGGAAACACTCCCCTTTAGCCATGGCAGTGAAAACAGGTCCTACTGCTGAGCACTCAAAGGTTGAACTGCTAGAAAAAGATTGAGAATACAGGCAACCGGACTAGGGATACTAGGCATATATTAAACCTGAAAGACACAGAGGAGATCAGCTGACAACTAGTGTGGACTTTAGATTTGGTTGAACTCACTTCAATAAAATCCTAGCTTACATATAAGGAATATTTGATCCCATACAATAAAACTGATTTTGCTTGGGGGAAACTTCTAGTAGCACAGAATACATATCCACACATTTGCCCCTTTAGGTAAAACATGCCGTAGTGGGAGGAATAGTTTTTATATATTTTGGTAATATATTTTTATCTTATGGTTGGCTTAATTCTACTGCACTTCCATTTCCTTAAATTATGTTAATATAATAAAACTTGAATATGTAGGCAAGTTTTAATGAAGAAAAAAGTTAGTGAGTTAGCTCTCTGCTTGCCACGTGTCACTTTGGCTCATTATAACTTTGGGACTAATTTTAGAAGTGTTTCATAACTAACAAACTTTTTAAAAATGCAAAAACCAAAGATAACTGTCCTGGTCCATGAGAAAAAAAATCCAAGACAATACCTTTATTAGGACCAACCAAAATTCCATAGAAATGTGCAAGCTTTCAAATTCTCCAGAACATCAGGCTAAGTGGTACAAAAAGCAGATGATGGGAAAGGAAAAAAGTCCAAAAATTTGGTCAGATGTGGCCATGAGGTCAGGAACCTGGGTGTTTTGCTCAAGGCAAGAGGCAGGTCACAGTTACAGTCAGTCTTTGTAGTTTCAGAAATGGAGATCAGCCATTACTTCTCTACCCCAAAATGCATTGCTAGGTGTAAATCTATCTGCAATACCTACCACTGGCTAATTCATTAAATCTCCATGTTGAACTGGGTTTATCTAAACTGCAAACCTCATGGCCACACCATCTGGCCAAAGTTTTGGACTTTTCTGTCTCTTCCCCCATTCCTTGCTTTTTGTACGACCTTGCCCTGTGATGGGCAACTTGTAGGTTGAAACATATGGAGGGCCACAACAGATGTTGCAGGGCCAATGGTGAGGAATCATGGGAGTTATAGGCCAAAACATCTGAAAGGCCACAAGTTGCTCACCCTGACATAGCTTGTTGAAGAGTTCTGAAGAACTCAAAAGCTTGCACATTTTGGCATGTTGATTGGTCCTAAGAAAAGTGTTGCCCAACTGGAGTTCTTGTTAAAAAGAAATGGTTTTCTGTGCCAGCAAATGAACATAAGGTGCATCCTGCTTTGAATGACACGAACATGATTGTAGAACTCTGCTTCCTCATGTTGAAATCTGTTCTCTCAGCTTAGTTTTTGTTCCAGTTAGTTTCACATTCCTTGGAGTAGCTTAAACAATGTTAATCACAATTAGGACAGGCTTAAGAGCTGAGTTTGCTAGCGCAAAGCAAAAACAATTATAACCCATTAATCTCCCTTTAAAGCTAATTAGTTTTAACTTTATAGCCTAGCTGAGTGTTGTAAGCCTTGATCTTATAAGACTTGAATCATATTAAGCCTTTGAGAATCTGGGCAGCTGGATCAAAGCGGAGCTCTCTTCAAGACCTCATCTAATATGAAATCTGAAAATAAACATTGTTTCTTGAAGGATTTTTGATCCAAGTTATCCAGCAGTTCAGATTAGCAAGAAGAGAGGCGTAAGAGATATAAAATAGTGCTTAGCCTTAAAGCATAGCAATACAGAGCATTGCTGTGTGTGTCTAGCATATGTTTTAAGAATATGATCTGGAGTAATGCAAACATCAGATTATTTCCACAGGTGTTCTTGGTCTTCTTTCATTGGTCAAGGAATGGATCAGTATGATGATCTGAAAATTTAAACAGGAAGAAGTCAGATGATGTGATTACAATGCTTCATCCGTTCCATCCTGGTTCCTTTAGTTAGAACTGCAGAATTCAAACTGACCATATATAATTAGGGTGCAATCCAGTGGGGATGCCTGGAGGATTATACTATTTGGGGGAAGCAGTGGAGGCAGTCTCTGCCTCCTTGCTCCTCCCGCCCTGCAGGTCAGTTAGATGGCCAATTTCAGCCGTCTAGCTGCGGCACTTCGGATGGGGGGAGGGAAGAAGGCTGGAGCGCCACCAGGATATTTCATATCCTGGTGGCCCTGGTCTCATCCCCTCCCCTGGAATGCCCCATTTACCCCTTCTTTAAGGTTGCTTTTCTGACCTCAAAGAAGCAGCTGGCACAGTTCTTTCTGTGCCGGGGTGGGGTGGGGTGGGGTGGGGTGGGGTTGAGCTCTTTTTCCGACCTTGGATCTGAGAATCCGAAGAATCCTGTGGCTCCCTAGACACTGTCTAGGGGGCCATAGGATCGCTCTGCCAGTTACTTAAATGATGTTACATAGGCTTTTAAAAAAATGTCTTTACATTAGAATGTACTTGGTACTAAAGACTTACTTTTGAATTCTATATGGCAGGGGGGAAAAAACACTAATAAACATGAAAATACTAATGTTTGGCTTCAAAATGTGTTTCACACCCCTGTCCTTAGAAGGAGAATGCCTGTGAATATGTATATCCCTGGGGATTTTTATTTACTTTCTCATTCTCTTGGGCTCTTGTTATGGATGCTTGGATTTTTTTCAGTCTGCATTTTTAACCAAATAGACCTAATTTGCGCTTCCTGGACTAATAAACAGATTGGAACCCAGTTATCCTTGAGCTTTCACACTCATCTGACTTTTGCAATACAGTTCTCAGCTCAAAAATATACAAAAATGCATTTTAGGATAAAAATATGTTCAAAAATGAATTTTCATATGTTTTAAAAAAGCGTTTAGTCTCCTTTCCAGATACATTTTAGGCAGTGTGGTTTGTAGTTGTGCCAGAGCAACATGCCTAGGGGTGTACATTCTTTATTTGTTGCAACACAAATGACCATATAGAAATGAATGGGTTGAAAACAGGCAGCTATGTATTCATTTACCTTAGCAGTAGCCAGGTCAGCTTACAGTAATAGGGTAAAGGAGGGGGAAAGCTAGTTTTAGTTAGGTCTATTTTTTGTCCAATTTCTGAACACCAATTAGTGCTCATATTTGCATTGAATATCCAAGGCGTCTGTAAGGATGGAGGTTTTGTCTTGAAAAAGGGTGTCACCACATCTAAAAGAGTTCAAAGACAGATAGGGAAGGAGAACTTCGCTAACAAGATCTATAATAGCCTTTGTGTCTTAGGCTAGGTTGAGAAGTTTACCAAGACTAGCTTGGTTAGACAAACTTTGGGGCTGTACAGCATCTTTCTCCCAGGGGTTGGGAGCATCACTGGGCTTCTCCATTAGTCCCTGGATTTAAAAAGAAAATCCCCTTGGGTTTTTACAATTTTACTCTTTGTGAGCATGTATTGGGTGTCCATTTTTAAGACTAAAAATGGATGTCTTTTTAGATAGCAGTTAGACTGCATCTTTGTACCTTTTTAAATTGCCTATAAAATGGGCACACTTTCCCCCATCTGTCTGAAATTTGACCAGTCTGATCACTTGGAGGGGTAGTAGAATGCCTGAAAAATTATTGTAAAATAGGTGGAAAATACCAAAGTTGCATCAGCAGTAGGGCAGTTAGGTATCCCATTGAAAACAGTGGGAAGTTAAATGAATGGGAATGACCAAATGGGCAAAATTCATCATCAATTAATTGCCATTCTAATGAATTAAAAGGAGGTGGAAGGAAAAAATTAAGAATGAAGCTGAAGTAATGAAACAATCTTTGTCATGTACCTTCCTAACCCATGTACATTTATGCCTGTATATCTGGTAATGTAACCTTTGGTCATTTTTAACCCTTTCAAGCCAAATGCCCTGTCTTCATCTTTCTTCACCTATCTCTAGAACAGTTTACTTACAGTAATGCTCCTTTACATTAAAGCTTCATCCAAACATTCACAGACAACAGAGCAGTGGAGCCGAAAGAGTTAACTCCTCTCTTGCTTGAGAAGGCAGAGCCAAAAAAAAAAAAAACCTGCTTCCAGCCTGAGAGGAGGAAACCCACCTCAGTCTAGAGAGGAACAGGATTACCTTGGCTGCTCCTAGGTAATGCTAGGGGTAGTGGTCTATTGGCTTTACAAAAAACAGCACTAAGGGTGGGTGCACCAACCAGGCCACACACCTTATTAGCAGCCACTGCCATGCTTGAGCCACACACTGTGGAGGCAGTTAGTCGTGTTGGATCTCTTATCTCCCACAGGGAAGCTAAGGATACCTCAGGGCCCAGCCCCCAGAAACCTCAGGATGACTTGTTGGGACTCCTGGGCAAGTTAACTTTTGCCCAGTCTGGAGGCAGCAGGCAAGATAGGCGATGGAGGCACCACCACAAGCGGAGTAGGGTGGAGTGTTCCTCAGACTTCAGCAGCATCTCCTTGTTGTCCTCCTATTCATCTTTGTCCTCTTCCTCCCCTCCCTCCTGTTCATGACCCAAGGGCAGGAGATGGAGGGTCAAATGCTACCTTCATGGACACAAAGATGGGGTGACAAAGCATGCACATGTTGACAGGACACCCTCCTTTGATGCTCTTCACCCTTTCAAATGGTAAAAGGCTATGGCCCCCAATTCAAGGGTGGAGGGCATCCCACTTCCCTTGTCCACCTCATTGGTGACCAAGCAACAGGGAAGTCCCCCACCAGAGAACTCTTCCCCCAAGGTCGCAGCTTCTGATCTGTGCTCTGGTTGTGGGGATCTTTCCTGAGTCAGCAAGGGAAGATGGGGAACTTGTCCAAAGGGGATGGACCTGTGGCCCTTCCCCCACAGCACAAGCTATTTAAGCAGGATTTTTTCCCAACTATCCTGAATAAGACCATTAAGGTGCTTAAGCTAGTAACATCCTTACTGCAACAGAGGCCTCTACAGAGGAGGGTGCCCCAGAGGTTTTCCCACATGATGTGCCTAATGATCAAGTGGTTCCTTTCCCCCCGCCCTTTTTTTTTCTCTTCTAAACTCAATGCCAAATGGAAGGTACTGGCCTGCTAATAATCTATGCAGACAGTAACAGTAAAGCTCTACTCTCTTCCATCAGAGGTCATGGACCATTGAGAGTGCCTACTGTGGATAATCTGGTGGCTGCTCTCACATCCAAGGCAGTTCTCAGTAAAGAAGCGAATGAGGCCTTGATTTACACAGGTGAGTGAAAGAATGAAGCAGCCCCCTGTCAAGCTCACAAAGCCCCAGCCCTGGTCATCAGAGTAGCTTCATCTAGCTCCCATGATCATATGAGTGTATGTCCTGTGGGCATGAGCACTGTTACCCGAGGTTCCATTTGAGTTAAGGCACCTTTGGGAAGGCCTTAATAAGTTAGCTGGGGGGGTAGCAGAGTTCTTCACTGATTCTTCCATAGACTGTGTTCAGTTTTTGGCTAAGTCCAAGGACTCCACTGTGGTGGCCCAGCTGGGTCTGTGATTGAAGCACTGGGAGGTGCACCACCAGTTAAAGGCTACCCTCTCCACTAACCCCTTCCTTTGGAGAAAACTCATTGGGGAGTTTCTCTCACACACACATACCATTTAGTGGAGACTAAGGATGATGATAAGGGGTTGCCTTTGGAGCCAAAAAAGAATCCAAATCCAAGCAGAAAGGCTTCCAATCCTTTGGTTTCAGAGAGTACGCCTTTCATCAGCCCCTTCAGAAGCCAATGGTCAGCCTACCACCATCCCTCTAAGACTGCCTCAGCCAATGCAGATTGCAGAAGCAAGCAACAGGGAAAGCATTTCTCCACTTGACACCACCTGTCCCCATGCTTGATTTTGGAAATCTTGGGAATTGACCACCTCAGGCAGTTGGGTGCTTGAGAGACTGTAAGGCTGGGTTATGCCCTTGAATTCACATCCTCCCTAGGGACAGTTTTCCCAGCTCCAGGGACACAGAAAAAAAACAAGTATTCTTTTGGTCGTTCAACACCTACTAGACACAGGTGCCAGAGATCCTGTTTCTCTAGCAGAAAGTTTGTCAGGCATGTTCTCCATTATCACAGTGCCAAAGAAGATATAGAGATTGACGGGTAATCCTGGATTTGAAATTTGTGAACAAGTTCCTTCAGCCTCATGTTCTGAATAAGGATGCTCAGATCAACAATAAAGGCCATCCAGCCAAGAGACTACCTAGCTTTCATCGATCTGACCAAGGCCTACCTCCATGTTCCGTCCGACTGTGCCTCCCACAGGGGGGTTCTCTGCTTTTCCTCTGGTAGGCATCAGTATCAGGCTCTGCCCTTCGGCCTGTCATCAGCTCAATATCAACCTAGCCTCTAGCACAGTCAGTGTTCTCCAACCTTGGGTCCCCAGATGTTTTTGGCCTACAACTCCCAGCATGCCCCAGCATGCCTCAGTGGTGGTGCAAGAAAAATAAGATCTCTTCCTTCTGAGCAGAACTCTCTGCGTTACTGGGTTTCCTGCAATCCAGTCTTGAGCAAGGACTGGCTCCAAATACCGTAAAGTGCCACATAGCAGTGTTCGGTAGTGTTCTAGCGACCATGTCATGTCATTCCCAGGTTAAACATTTTCCTGAGTGGCTGCCTCTCATTACTCCACCAGTGGTGCATCAGTTTTCTTTGTGGGATCTCAACCTGGTACTGCAAGCTCTCACCAAGGCTCCCTTTGATCCTATCTGATACATTCCCGTGAAGGAGTTGACATGAAAGGTAGGTTTTCTAGTGGCAGTCGCCTACGCTAGTAGAACAGGAGAAATCTGTGCCCTATGGGTCTTCCATCTGTACATGGTTGTTTTTCAGACAGATCTGGCATTTATATCAAAGGTGAACATCGTGTCAGGACATAGTGCTAATACATTTTTGCCCCAACCTGTCCCGTGCCAAAGAAAAGTTGTGGCACAAGTTAGATGTGCATAGGGCACCTTAGACCTGTGTCAGTCATATGAAGGACATCAGGCATTTGGACAGCCTTTTCATATCTTACAAGCTAGGGGTCCAAGGTTGTCAGGTGTCTAGGAGTATTATCAGCTGCTGGATAACAGAGTGTATTAGCCTGGCTTATCAATCCATGAACAAGCCAGTCCCTGCCAGGATCATGACCCATTCTGTGCAGGGGGTGACAGCACTGGCCACAAATGCTCCCCTAGAGGACATTTGCAGGGCAGCTATTTGGACTAATCCCTTCACCTCCCACTGGCACTATGAAATTGATAAGTATGCCTCAGCTGAGGTATCCTTCAGTCACCAGGTGTTGCAGCAGGTCCTGAGTCACCTTTTCCTGCCTTTAGGGTTCGCTGCTCTTGAACATTCATCTCCTGTTGGCTCCATTGCTCCACAGATGAAGGATGGAAAGTTGGACTTACCATAAAGTGGCCTTCTAGTCAGTGGAGAATGGACCCAACAGTCCATGACTGTTTATATGGGGGATCCCTGTAGGTTTAATATTCACATTTGCATGGTTTCACACTAAGTAGAGAGAACCTCCTCAGCCTCTATCCCACCCAGTGCTTGTTTTTTTTCACATTTGAAATGTTGTTAATACAGTTCCTCACTAGTTTCTGGGATTAAGCTACTATTCTTAGCTTCACTGTTACAAGTTCTGCAACTGAGGGGAGTTTCCTCCTCTTAGGGTGGAGGCTTGTTTTTGCCCTGCTTTCTCTAGCAAGAGAAGAGTTAACCCTTTCCTTTTGCGTCCACTCTCTGCTCACCAGAAGGACACTTCATTGTAAGACCACTTTTTCGATCTTGACAATATCACCTTTGCTGACCATCTCCACTAACTCATAGTCACTAATTTTAACTTTTCCATATTTCAAAATCAGAAGTACTGGTGTGGCAACTATATATTTCTTTACAAGAGCCATTAGGCACCTAAAATGTAGCATGACTACTACATACACATGTGCCAAAAATCCAGTACGCTCCTTGTCATGGAAAGACAATGCTGTTGGAACAAAGTCTACTCCAAAGTAACAAACCGGGCAACAGATACCTAAAAAACAGCATGATTTGTCCAAATATCAACAGAACCTGAAGTGACTGCCCATCTCTTTGCAGAACTTTCTCAACCGCTCTACACCTTCAGACTCTTACCACAAGCAGTATTGTGCTAATTGTGAGGGTACTGGCCTCAAAAACCATTATGGTGCTGTCTCTGTGATATCATTGCACTCTCAGGAATGTCCAAAACATTTTGCAACATGGGCTAATTTCACCCTGGCAACACTTCATATTAGATTTTTCAATTACATAACGTAATACCTAATGAGATGCATTGGTCTAAAGTCCTCATGAAAATCTTCCTTTCTGCTGTAAGAAGCCATTCATAATGGTAATGTGCTTTCCCTTTTTATTTTATACACATACATTTTGCCACTAGTCGTGGGATTATAAAAAAGATATATGCTTTGGTTTTATATCACACCAAGGAAAATGAATTGCCAGTTAAGCAAGCAGTTTGAGCTCTAAATGCACACAGGAAGCTAGTGAGTAGGAAAACAATTTCCTAGACTTTTTCAATTGCAAGCAGCCTTTAATTGCCTTCTGTAGCAGTAGACTTGGAAATATCTTGTAATGTTGTATAGGCAGCTGATATACGAAGTCTGTGAATGATGTTTCGAGTGACAGTGAAAACAAAGCATTAATAAACTGCAGCCATCAAAGATAAAACCTAATAGCATCCCTATTTTCAAAGTTTTAAAATACAGCTTAGGAACAATATTTAATCAAAACTTTATCAAAATCACAAAAGAAATGAAGGTTTTGCAGCTGTTGAAATGACTTTCTGGGTTTCTATCCCATTTTCTCTCCCCATCTGTTGTTTCTTACCATAACCGCAGAATGAAAGCTGTTTGAGGCAGGAAACTTCTTTTTCTTACATTGTGATAAATACTGTGTAATGTTTGAGATTAGATGAGTGTGTAGTTCACACAGAGACAGAGTGATGCCTATGCCTAATGGGGAAATCAGAATTAAAGTATTTGTAGATCTTATAGAAAGCTGAGACTTGGTGCACAATGAATGCAACCCAAAACATCATCATTAAAGAACTGGGTCATTTTTACAGCTGTCTGCCTGACCTTGCAACATAAAAGTTGTAGCTGCACTAAAGACTTACCGGTAAGCTGATTTAGCAGTCATTCTGCCCAGAACCATAAGAACTTTAGTTTGCGGGGGAGAAAGGTAGGAGTTTAGAGATCTTATCATACAAAATTCTCTGTAACTACACCACTATATTATTGACAGGCTTTGTGCAAAGGCATGTTAAAGTGGCATGCAACTGTTAGATATTTGTAACCCAGAGGCTACCTCATAATACTGGACCACAGAAAAGAGCAAGCTAAGCAATTGTGGAGCTCTTCTTCATACACTGACTGCCTCTTTAGATAAAAGTGGGAGACTTTCCAGTAACACAAAGGTGAGGTTTGCTATGGGTTGAGCTTGATGACATTACAGAAGCACGACTTAAATGGGACTTTTGTTGCTTTCCTATAAAGCAGGATGCCAGAGCATGGTGGCATTAGGAGTGCAGTGTGTCAGACAGGAGGGGGTGCTGAACCTTTCCTCTGCCTGTGCTTTTGCTCCTGAAACTCCTTCTCTCCAACTGGTTTCCTCCTTGGCAAGGTTACTTCGGGTGTTGAGGCCCTGCTGGCAGAAGAACAGCTGTAAACAAGCCTGTTAGAGCAGTTAGGCTATTGGGCACAAGGGATAGGACCTTCTTTGTGGTGGCATTCTGCTTGTGGAACTCTGTTCCAACTGATGTCCACCAGACCAATCATTACAAACCATCAAGCAGACCCTAAAGACTCACTTGCTTACCTTGGCCTATAATTGAGTTAGGATTCTACTGGAGCCATTAGGTATAGGGTGCTCAACAGGCTTTGATTTTACCTTTTAATTTTAATTTTATTATTTTTATCATTGTTTTATTATGTTGTGTATTTTAAGTTTTGTTCTATACCACCTTGAAAGGATTTACCCTAAAGCAGGCATGAACAACCTTTTGGGCCCACATGTGATGCTGGCCTGGGAATTTGGGGTTGCATGCATGTACACGCACACATGCACATAAACACACACACATCCCAGCAATCCTGATATAACCTTTTTCCTTGAAGCTGGTAGCAGCAGGGAAAGAGGTGATCTGTATGAGGATCTCTGGGGGAGGGAGCAGGAGAGCCTTTACTCCACTTGCTCTCCCAGAAATCTTGATGCAGATCACTCTTTCCTCCTTGTTACCAGCGAGGAGAGAGCAACCTGCATCAGGACTGCTAGGGGAGGGAATTTGGTGGCAGCTGTGGGGGGGGGGTTTGTCAGGGCACCCTTAGGAGGCTGCATGCAGCCCCTAGGCAATGGGTTGGCACCCCTGCCCCAACTAATTCTTGTAACTCTTTTAAATAAATACATGCATTCATGCAGTTCTAGGAGGAAAAGCATGGATGAAGAAAGGGCTCACACATACCATACGCCTTTCCTCTTTGGCCTGTGCTGTGCTTTTTTAAAGCCCCCAACTTCCACACCACTTTATAGGAAATGGTACAAACAACATTGTTAACACATGGGTCTTGCTTGCCACTAATGCCAAGCTTATCCTCCTGTAGGAGAGGATAAGCTACGTATGTCAAATAATGGAAGTGCACGGAGCTCACTGAACTGCCTACAAACAATTTTGCAGCAGTGGGTTGTTCAGAGGGCTCTCTCTGTTTTCTGATCCAGAGAATTAAATGGGCATTCCACTCCAAGGATGAATCCCATCAAGTTTGTGTTCATGGCCAGAAGCATGGCAGTTGAGGGTTCCTTGTGTGGTAGGTTGCAGCAGCCTTGTTTAGTGCTAGACTTAAATTTGCATACACTTATCTCCTTTGGGAATCAGGTTGAATGAATGTGGCACAAAGAGGGACTAAATTAGGGACTAAAGACAAGAAGTTCTTTAGTATTCCTGGTCATGGAATAGCACTGGCTAATAAATCCTGCATGAAAAGTTATTTTGGTTGGTGAGGCCCATTATAGAAAGTTGGGGGCCTCTATTATATTAATTAAAGTTTCTAAATGACTGGGCATTGGGCAATGCCTAAAATCTGTAATTGGGGCTATTGAGAAATGAGGATGTCTGAGGATATCCTGGATGTTATCTTCAACTGTATATAATTAAATCAGAAAGGGAGAGTGGTCTATTTGTACCGTCACTGGAATAGTGCTAGCGGCGGTCATACACTAATATATAAGGTACAATTCTATGTAATGGATAGTTTCTATCCCATTTCCAAATGACTTGCAGATGTATTACCGTTGCAGCTGTTGCAGGCCTTGTAATAGCATTAGGCTCTGACTCAGTCAGTTGGTGCCAATGAATTCTGGCAGCATGATGTGTTTTGATATTCCCAAGGAGGGAACCACAGTCAACTACAAGGGGTGGGTGAGAAGAAACTAGACCAACAAATGATAAGCAAGAATTTGAATCCAACTATGAAAGACTCAAATTTTAAAACCTTTTTTGGGGGGGGGATTTATTTGGGGGGGCTTATTAACCCAGTAACATTTCACTAAAATCTGCTTTTGAAGAATAATACACTTGGCGGTACACATTGGCCCACACACATTATTTTTAGCTCTTATTTCTAACCCTATGAAAACCTGATGCACCTACCACCTGATCCCCAGCTTGATGTGTTTCCCACATTACACTATACACGACTAATTTAATATGTTTGCTACATTAAATTGGCCCAGTATAGGACAGAGATATGGCAGTTCCTGGTCCCATTTAAGTATGATTAGGAAGGTGTCCTGCAGTCGGCCTCAATGCTTATTTCAGGGTTGTTGTTTTTAAAATCTAGTATTCACTGGGTATCTGTCATTCCAAGGAATATCCAGGCCAAACAGCTGTAGATATTATTTTGAGTTTCCTAGTTCTGACAGGCTTGAAAATCACCAAAAATCCTAGCACAGTATTTTGTTTGTTTTTTTCAAAAAAGAAAACCTGCCTAATAAAAAAAGGCAGGGAAAGTATATATCTTTAGGGATGATTTAATATTAAACACTAGACACTGTGAGTGGGCTTGTTTCAATCTTCTCATATATAAAATACATCAGGAAGCAGAAACACATTTCTTTTTATGAGCAGAGACATTCCAGTTACAAGGAGCAACACAGCAAAAAAAGAGTTTGACTGTTTTCACTTATATTGCTCATAAAGCAGGATTATGTGAAATAAACCCTAGAGACAGAAGCAGTATAATAGAACTCTGAATTCTCTACTGTGTACAGCACTAGAAAGCACATACAGTGTATTTTATTACTATAACTTCAGATATTTTGGAATATTTATGGAACAGATTGGTTACAGTTGACAAAATGAACCAAGTTTACAGCTGCTCAGATAATTCGTGCTATCTCTGCAACCATTACAAGATCATATGAATAGATGTGGCTTTCTGGCATTTTCCCAGTTATCTAATTCTAGTATTTTATTCACATCCAGACTGCATATAAAGGCCTAGTAAGTTAAAGTATAACATTTTTAGTGGAAGACCGACAACCTGGTCTTCTGCATAGGTTCAATGCTAAGGGGGTAGCGAGTCCTAGGGCGGGCCTTCTCCGAGGTCCCCAGCGACTATCACCCTTAGCCCAGAACAAAGGGATAACTTATAGCCACAAAAGTATCTTTTATAAAACAAGTTTATTTACAAAATCACCTTCACAAACCCAGACACACGCCAGCAATACAGCTTATCAGTACGGTACAAAGTAGCAAGCAAGAAGTCTCAAGGACACCGTGATTTCAGGGCTCTCAGCTAGTTAGTTCAGCTCGGGCTCCATCAGAGGCCCGGTCAACCGCATGCTGCTAGCTGGGTTCCCGGCGGAGGTCCGGTCTACCCAAGTGGCTTGTGAGTGATTTCAGCTTGGTTTCCCAGGGGTCCGGTCAACCCAAGCGGCCAGTGATTTCAGCTTGGTTTCACGGGGTCCGGTCAACCCAAGCGGCCAGTGATTTCAGCTAGCTGGAGCACGCCGGGTGCTGCTACCCGGGGTTGCCGATCCCTTCGTTCCCTTACCCCAAGCATGGGGCAAGATTGCTGATCAGGTCCAACAACTCAGTTCCCTTGCGCAGGGTGTTTTATACCTTGGTGTTTCAGGTAGCCCCTCCCTCCGTAATCAGGTGGGTTGCCACCCTCCCTGAGGGGCGGCCTTTTGGGTCAGGTGGGGTGACGCCTTCCCCCCTGTGGGGTGGGGTCCCTTTGAAGCCACTTGCTTAATGGTCCCATCCTGTGGTGCTGAATGGTCCTTTCTTATGGGTGCCGAAGTGTCTGCTCTGGCAAGGCATTCAAGTCTTATGTAGATGGGGCTGATATACGAGAGCATTGACGAACCTGGGGATGCTTCCTGCCTTCCCCCCTGGGGTGATTCTATGCAGATGTTGTTTGTCCCCTTTGGTCTCTGTGGAGACTGGCTCTCCCCCCCCCCCCGGTCTCCTTCCCCCCACCTTGGTGAGTGTGTGTGTGTCAGAAAGGGGGCTTAGGTTGGCTTTCTCCACATTTATATTAAATGAATACAACATTTTATGCTATATATTTTACTCCAACTTTATATGCTCAGTGGACTTTTTGCTGTCTACTAGGAATTCTCAACATTTTAAATTAAGGTTTAACAAGTTACCAGCCACAGCATGGAAAAGGTTGACTGTGCCACCCATAAATTATTTTAAATCAAGATTTTACTTATTAGATTTGTCTCCTGTTTTTTTTTTTTTTTTTTTTACTAGTGTCCCAAGGCAGCTCACAACATATAGCAAACACAACAGGAGCAGGCATGTGATGGTGTCTTTGCCGGCCTTCATTCCTCGTTTGATTTTCTCACACAGTGTAGCTGGTCTTACATGGCTGCTGTGATGGAGAAGGGGAACAGCTCTGCTGAGCCAAGAGCAAGTGTTTAGTGGTGTATTTGCCTGCTTCCTTCCCTCGCCTGATTCTCACATTGCACAGTTGGTCTTACATAGTTAGTGGAGGAGGGAATTCTTGCATTCCTTCAGGATTTAGAATGTAATAATTTTTTGCTAGATTCTTGCACTTTAAAATGCATGCAAACCATTTGTGGTGGTACCACAGTTGCTGAGGCCAGGAAACGGAACATAGGAAGCACCCTTGAACTGTCAAACTGTTGGTCCATCTTGCTCAGTATTAGAAACACTGGCTGGGAGCAGCTGTGTCCAGAAAATGATGTGAGGGTTTTCCAGCCCTACCTGGAACCTTTTGCATACAAAGCTTGTGACCTACCACTGAGCCACGGCCTGGCCTTTCCTTCCTGTGGTACTTTAGCAATGTCCCTAATCAGAGACAGGATATTGCAAAGGGATTGTTTTTCAGTAAAGCATCTTTTTGTGGAGATTCTATAAACACATTTTGCTTCATATTCACTATCAGGTATGTAGGAACTCAGGAAAAGAATGAATTCCCCTACCTAAGGATGGCTAGTGATTTTTGTTGGTCTGTTTTCCCCTTGCCCCAGTAGTGAGTAGCTACTTCCTTGAATACTCCAAAGCTATCAAACCTTGATAAGATGCAACTGATTACTGCTGTTGCTTACTTGTGACACAATGTAGCCTAGACTGTGTGCAAGAGGCTGATAAGTTCAAGATTCTTCTTTGAGGCAAAGAGACTGCCTTCGTTGTCCTTTCCAGAATTAATACTTTGCATTTGTATAGCACAGCCTTCCTCAACCTGCTGCCCTCCAGATGTTTGGCACTACAACTCACATCATCCCCAAGCACCATGGCCAATGGTCAGGTGTGATGGGAGTTGTAGTTTAAAACATCTGGAGGGCACCAGCTTGGGAAAGGCTGATATATCACTTTAGACTGTTCAAAGCACTAGGCATGTATTACTTTGATAATTGTATAAATTATCATATAGGTCAGTATCCCCCTCATGTTGCATATGGGAGGCTATGGCTGAAAGAATACTTTCTCTAAAGCCACCTTGTAAATCCAGAACCAAAATTTTAACTCTCCCAGCTCGCCCTTTTAGCCAGTACAGTGTACAAACACTTTGGTCCTTCTTTGGGTTTGTTCATCAAGGCCCAGCATAATTCCTACTGAATCAAATGAGCACTGTTTCCCTTAGCATGAAAATTAAAATAATCAAATCAGTTTCGCAGTCTTATGCAATAGAACAATATCCTTTACATAGAAAGGTGTTTAAATAAAACACTGATCAATAATTTTTTTACACATACTAGTAACTCTCTCTTCCACTCAAAGCTAATAGAGCATTCCATGAAATATTTGTATACAGTATTCTCCAAAACGGAAACTAAATTGGGCTGACAGGAAATACTATAGCTCCACTGGAAGAACTCTTCTAAACCATGTAAGAATTGGAAGGGCACATATGAGCATTGCTTAGATTAGGATTCATACTGTGCATCTCCCTGCACAGCCATACTGTAAGGGGGATTACGGGACTGGCTCAATTTGTATTGTAGACTGTTAATAGCCAGCTTCCTGGTTTGAGTACAGGATTGTAGCAGGGGAAATATCTTCCAAACACTAAGAAAGCAAGGACTCACATGGAATGTGCTGCTGGTGACAACACAAATGGATTCTCATAAGCTTATGAAATCAGCACCTCAAAAGTTTTGAAGTCAGTGAAGTATGCCAAGCTGGAAAAATGTAGCACAAACTTGGCTTTCATACTCAAGGTAACCTAAAAATTCCTTCCAAATAAAGTTAGTGGAAACGGGGTGACTCAGCCCTTTAAACAGTATATTATGTAGTTGATAGAAAAAACAGAAATCCTTAAGTTTGTGCTAAAGAATACAACACATTACCTCTTTTTTCAGGAATACCTCCAAGCAGGTTGTAAAGTTAAGTACATAAATATCCTCAATTTTATTTATTTATTTATTCATCCATCCATCCATCCATTCATTCATCTTCTATACCGCCCAATAGCCGAAGCTTTCTGGACGATGTACAACTATCAACTAAAAAATACAATAAAATATAGTTAAAAATATAAACAATAAAACATTATAAAAATTTAAAACCAATTCATTTAGCTCAATGAAATTCATTTAGCTAAGGGAGCGATTCTATGGCCCCTAGACAGTGTCTGAGGGGCCAGAGGATAATTCAGATTCCCTGATCAGTGCTCCAACCTCGGAGCGGGAATTTGGAGATCCAACCCTCCTCACAGCTGGCGCAGAAAGAACCACATCAGCTGCCCTCCAAGGTCAGGAAAGTGCCCTCAGAGAGGGGGGAAAGAGGGCTTTTTGGTTGGAGGGCAGGAGACTGGAGAGGCAAGGCTACAAACTATTCTGAAGCCTCTCCAACCTCCTCCCCCCGCCCCCGCTGAAACACCCCAGCTAGATCTGCAAAAAAGCCTGCCTAGCAAAAAATACAGGGCGGAGGATGGGGAGGCAAAAATTGCCTCCACCGCTCCTACCGCTCTGTACAGGATGGCCATAAGCCTCCGAGTTTGGGGGCTTATGATAATCAAGGGCACACAACCCATAGAATTGTGCCCTAAATCTATTAACTTGGATCCAGATGTGAAGTTCTCTCTACTGCCACATGTTCCTATAGCAATGTTCTATTTTTTGATTCATTAACAAATATTAAATAAATTTAGGGGAAAGTAACTAGGTAGATCTTCTAGTGGGGCTAAGATTGTCTCCTGGATCCATAACTGCAAAATATGATTATTTCATCCAGAAAAGAATTATAGCAAATGAAACAAAATGGTTACATTCTCTGGACAACAAAGTCTGTTTTATTTACAAACTTGGAAAAACCCTTTTCTTCAAGCTCCAGTTCAATTTAAATGATTTTATTTATTTATTTATTTATTTATTTAATTTATTTAATATATTTATTTACCGCCCATCAGCCAAAAGGCTCCCTGGGCGGTTTACAAGAAAAACATAATCATTCATATGCTCATAATCATTCATTGCCTCATTGATTTGTAAGGAAAAGCCAAGCACATTTATGTATTTATGTATAGTATTTCTGTATAGTATTTCTGTGCTATATTAACAGCCAGCAAATATTAGTATAGATCACACCAGTGCTACAGCGACAGTTAACCTGTCTGTCTTCCTGTTATTTAACAGTTTAACTGAGAAATTGAATATATAGGAAAATACAATTCAACAGAGGCCCTTTTTGTGGCCAATATTCCAGGAAAGAACCCAATTTCAGTGGAAGCTTGTATAAGCCCTGCCATAAGTGTTATGTGACCACTAAATTCCCAAGTGACCACTAAATTCTCCACTCAGCATCTCAGGATAACTAATTGCTACCACACTCAAAACTGCTGTTCAAAAATAAATAAATGGTGTCCATATGAAAAATGAATCGTCAGTTTCCTTGTTTTGGGATTTAAAAAAATGTTGGCAGATCCATGTCAGTGAATTTAGAGAAGTACAGTACTGGAAGATACTGAAGTACAGGTTTACTTCACTGTAGAAGCAAAGCCATTCTGCCAATAAATTGTGGTGGATGCAATGCCTTGTGCCATAGTGAGCTTCCTTCCCTCAATCCAGGAATGATGTTCAAGCTTCCCTAAATGTAACGAAGTGGGGGGGGGCACTACTCTTCATTGGAAGTGCCCATTCTTGTCTTGAGCCCTGGAGAAGATCAAAGGAACAGGAAGAAAGGAAGTTCACATGGTACAGGAGAAAGTTCTTTTGTAATCAAGAAGCCTGCAAAAAAGATTGCTCAAATGACCCTCAATTTAGACAATTTAAGGGGCTAGATTAAAGTGCTTTGTTTGTACAGCATATCAGGGCAGCTGTGCAGCGGACCACTTTCCTCTGCCTGTAGGGCCCCCTACAAAAGCTGCTGACGTCCTTTATCTAAAATACTCCTGGTAACATTAAGTAAAGCAATAGCATAGCCTTCATAAAAGTTAAATATTTAAGGATGCAATCCTATGCATTTAGACAGAAAAGTCCTACAACTCCCAGCATGATCCAGGCAACCATGCTGTCTGGAGGATGCTGGGAGTTGTAGGACTTTTTCTGTCTAAATATGCCTAGGATTGCATCCTTAGATAATGTACAGTTTTGGTCACTGCGCCTCAAAAAGGATATTGTAGAATTGGAAAGGGTTGCAGAAAAAGGCAATCAAAATGATCAAGGGGGTGGAGCAACTCCCCTATGAGGAAAGGCTGCAAGTGCCTGCAACAGCTGGGACTATTTAACTTAGAAAAAAGGCAAGTAAGGGGAGACATGATAGAGGTGTAGAAAATTGTGCATGGTGTGGAGCAAGTGGATAGGGAGACATTTTTCTCCCCCTCTCATAATACTAGAAACTGGGGTCATCCCATGAAGCTGAATGGTGGGAGATTCAGGGCTGATCAAAGGAAGGACTTTCCCACACAGCACATAGTTATACTATGCAATTCATTACCACAAGATGTGAGGGCCATCAACTTGGATGGCTTTAAAAGGGGATTAAGCAAATTCATGGAAGATAAGGCTACCAATGGCTACTAGACAGCTGTATATTATTATTATTTTATTTAATTAATTATATTTATATCCCACCTTTTTTCCTGCAAGGAACCCAAGGCGGCTTACATAATCTTCGTCCTCCTCTCCATTTTATCCTCACAACAACCCTGCGAGGTAGGTTAGGCTGAGAGTCAGTGACTGGCCCAAAGTCACCCAGTGAGTTTCATGGCTGAGTGGGGACTAGAACCCGGATTTCCAAGTCCCAGTCCAACACTCTCACCACTCATCATCATCAGGCGATCACTCGTGACCGAGTAAGATTGTCTTCCGGGATAAAAGGAGGAAATTCTAAAGAAGATTGTGTAGACTCTAGCGATGGGTCCGTAAGTGACTGTGGAGGCCAATTCTAGATCCACACAGCTTCCCACAGTGAGGACACAGGTTACCAGATAGAAGATGGTCCTGTAAAGGATTCATTTGACGTGCTTTTCGCTTAGCACGTTTCTCCCTTTCACCTTGCACTCGGGCTTCTTCAAAGTCCATGGAACCTTTGTGAAAGGCCAACCTCCATTTAGATCGTTCATGGGCCAGAGCTTCCCAGTTTTCGATGTTTATGTTGCATTTTTTTAGATTTGCCTTATGAACATCTTTAAACCTCTTATATTGACCACCGATATTCCGCTTTCCATCCTTGAGTTGGGAGTAAAGTAACTGCTTTGGGAGACGGCAGTCAGGCATTCGAACAACATGACCGGTCCACTGAAGTTGGCGTTGAAGGATCATTTTTTCAATGCTAGTAGTCTTTGCTTCTTTCAGTACACTGACATTTGTTCGCCTATCTTCCCAAGTAATTTGCAGGATTTTCCGGAGGCAACGCTGATGAAACCTTTCAAGGAGGTGGAAGTGACGTTTATAGATAGTCCATGTTTCGCAGGCATACAATAAAGTTGGTAATACAATGGCTTCATAAACCAGTGTTTTGGTCTTCTTACAAATATCCCGATCCTCGAACACTCTATGTTTCATTCGAGAAAATGCGGCACTTGCGGAGCTCAGACGATGCTGGATTTCACTGTCGATGTTAGCTGTAACAGAAAGATAGCTGCCAAGATAGAGAAAATGATCGACATTTTCCAATATTGTCCCGCCAAGCTGGATAGATGGCATCACCAAAGGATTGGCTTGCACTTGCTGATGAAGCACTTTGGTTTTTTTGATGTTAAGTGAGAGACCAAGTTTTTCGTATGCTTCTGCAAAAGCATTTAGGATAGTTTGGAGATCATCCTCTGAATGTGCGGAGACCACATTATCATCAGCATACTGAAGTTCCACAACGGAGGTTGTAATTACCTTACTTTTTGCTTTCAGCCTGCTGAGATTAAAAAGCTTTCCATCTGTTCGATATATAATTCCCACACCGGTGGGAAGTTTCCCCTTGACAAGATGTAAAACCATGGCGATGAAAATGGCAAATAATGTTGGGGCGATAACACATCCCTGTTTAACACCTGATCCCACTTTAAATGGAGCACCATGAGAGCCGTTGTTGTCCAAAACCGTTGCCGTCATGTTGTCATGGAGAAGTCGCAAGATATTCACAAATTTATTGGGGCATCCAATTTTCATAAGGATAGTCCAGAGAGCTGTACGGTCTACAGTATCAAAGGCCTTAGCCAAATCGATAAATGCCATATAAAGGGGTTGATTTTGCTCCCGGCATTTTTCTTGGAGCTGACGTGCAGTAAAAATCATGTCTACTGTCCCTCTAGAGGGGCGGAAACCATATTGAGTTTCAGGGAGGATCTCTTCTGAAATAGATAGAAGACGGTTTGCGAGAATCCTAGCAAATATTTTACCTGCGGTTGCTAAGAGAGAAATGCCCCGATAGTTTCCACAGTCTGTTCTATCACCCTTCTTAAAGAGGGTGATAATTATGGCATCCCTGAAGTCTTCTGGGATCTCTTCTCTTATCCAGATTTTTTCGATGAGTTTATGAAGATGTTGTACAAGTTCGGGCCCCCCTTCTTTATTGGAGGCAGTATTCCTCTGAATACCAGTTGCTGGGGAACACAAGCGAGAGGGGGCTATTTGACTCATGTCCCACTTGTATGCTTTCCACAGGCAGCTGGTTGGCTACTGTGTGAACAGAATACTGGACTAGATAGGCCTTTGGTCTGATCCTACATGGCTCTTAAGTTCTTAACTATAAAATGTATTTTGGGTCCCCAACCTTTTTGGACTCATGGGCACATTTGGGAATTTGATAAACTGCTGTGGGCACCACCACAAAATGGCTCACACAGAGAATGTGTCTAGTCACATAATGGCTGCTGTGGGGGCCTGGCTAGTCAAAAGTGAGCTAAAGAGGTGTGGGTGGGGAAGAAATAGGGATGCCAGAGGCTGGGAGGGAGGGGGAAACAGCAAAGCAAAGGGGTAGAGGGGGGAAAACAAGGCTAGAGGCTAGAAAGGGAGAGAAAGGCTACCCTAACATTTCCCAAGGTTTAAAAAAAAAAATTCCAAAGGGTTTAGTGGTCACTTGGGAATTTAGTGGTCACATAACATAAAAGTTATTTTTCTGTGAGTGGTTCCTTCTTCATGCAGGAGGCGGCACTCCTGAATCCAGCCCCCTAATCATTATGATCAAGATGACTTTGGTAAACTGCAGCACCATTTGTGAATCGGTGCTATGAAACAAACTTTTAGAGTAAAATTAAATATGGGAGTGGCTGAAAGACACAAAGAGGGAATGCCTTACTATTGCTTATTTATTTATATTTATGCCACACTTACCCCATTGGTTCAGGGAGGCTTATAACAGTTTTAAAACAGCACTTAGTACTTTAATTATGGGAAAATTTGCAACTGTTAACTGAGTGGAAACTGTACTTCTCTCTCTTGCTTTTATTTCCTCTTCCTCATTTTGACCACTTGGATTTACTAAGAAAACCCTTATTGCAATACCAGCTGTACAAAACCTATGAAGGTCAAGGGCACCTGGAGAGGCAATCACAGCAACTGTCTCTGATCTCCTTTTCCCTGGAGATTCGCCAAAAGCCCAAGCATTTTCCAGAGGCAATGCCAGCCCTTTTTCATTTGGACTGGCATTTGGTGACTGGGAGATAAGCCAATAGGGAGTTATTTTAAAATTGGCTGTATTTTTACTTCATGCCCTTATTTTTGTGTGTGTATTATAAACATGCTACCTGCTCTGATATTTTAGGATAGAATAATTACATATAGACGTTTTGTATCAGTTCCTTCCTTATGTCATCACATAAATCAGGCAGAACATGTTTTTGAATATGGACTAAGATTTCAAGTTTTCTCGGGAGCTGGCTTCCCTATTGAATTTTCCCCAGAGTCGAGTCATCCAGTGATGGCCACTATTTGCCTTAGCACAAAAATGTGGTTAGCTGAACAACAGCTTCTCATATGTCTCTACGTATTTAAAGTAGCTTATCACCGATGCACTTTTCTGGGAATAAGCCCCTTGAACATAGTAGGACTTATCTGAAAGTAAACATGCATATGATTGGACTGCAATCTACTAAAACAAATCACTCTCAATTTGTGTAAAAATACAATGATTCTGCCTCCTCTAATATGTACAGGTTCCCCTTAATTGCCTTTCCCCATTTAGGTAGGTATGAGCATGAGTTCTGCTAGACTCACTGGAACTGGCTGCTTGGCTCTTTCTAAGCCAAGTAGTAAAATGTTTGGTATTAATTTATGTGTATGATGAAGCAATTCTTAAGGCCAAACACACAAGATTTATAAGATTTTTTCAAAATGATATTTTCTGTACACCACACCTTTACCCCATGACAATTTATTTATTGTATTGTCTTTAACAGGGATATAGGTTGTGTATGGTAGCCCAATTTTATGTATACTTAAAAGATCTATTGTTTTGAAAACTCCAGCCATCCTGAAAGTTTAAAAAAATATGATGGTAGAAATTAATTTATACTTCTAACCCATTTATCCCTGAAGGCTCAATGTAGGCAACAGCTCAACTGTTAATCCTGCTGATTGGAGACAAAGAACGGCACCAAGAATAATATGGAGCAACACTGTAGTGTAGGAGTTAGTTTTAAAATGAGTACGGTAATTGCCATCGGGTGTTATCCAGTTCCCTCTTCACTTTTTCCAAATCTTTGTAGGTTATACACTTCTTTAAACAACATAAAAACTATTGCAGAATCTTAGAAATGAACTACTGTAGTTTATTGGGAATGAGCTTTCGTAGGCAACAGGTATTCCATCAGATGCACACAGAAGATTAAAGAAGTATTCACACATGTAAGGTTCTAGTTCAGTGGATCATAAGGCAAGATCTAAAGAGGACAGGAATACAACACAAATGATGTAAGTAGTTTTGATTATCTTTTATTCTTATCTTTCTTTTTTACTTCAGGCCTAGGAGCAGACAGTTTACCAACTCCCCACCTTTCTCTAGGAATTTTTAGAACATGGGATACAAATATATTAAATAAAAAATAAAATGAATATTCCAGATCTGTTGAATTTTCATTTTTGAAAGTTTCTAGCTCTTTGGGAATGCATGCAAACACTATTCTACACCAGTGGTCCCCAACCTTTTTGGCACCAGGGACCGGTTCAGTGGAAGACAATTTTTCCACGGACGGGGGTGTGTGTGTCACCCACCTCCTGCTGTGCAGCCACGGGGATGTATCAGTCTCGAGGGGGCTGAAGTGAGTCGAACTCATCCCGCTCGACCTCCCACCCCCCGAGATTCTCGGCGACTTACCTGCTACTGCTTGACCCAAACGCGCTGGGGAAAGGACCTACGAGATCCCCGGCGCGTCACTTCCTGGTTCTCCGGCGCTGCTCTTTTTATGTAAATACCATGGTAAAGTACTTTAAAACAGCCGCGATTTGCTATTCGTGGCCGTTTTAAGGTACTTTACCATGGTATTTATGTAAAAAGAGCAGCCCAGGAGAACCAGGAAGTGACACGACAGGTCTCCTGTCGCATCACTTCTGGTTTTCTGAAAATGCTCGCTGGGAGGCGGGCAGAGGGACGAGTGGCGGGGGTGCTCACTGGAGCTCGTGAACACCCCGAGAGCCAGGTGGGGTGCTTGCAGCACGTCCTGGCTGGCGTGGCGGCCGGGCACCCCGGCCCAGTTCCTAACAGGCCACAGACTGGTACCGGTCCACAGCCCAGGGGTTGGGGACCCCTGTTCTACACGATTGCTCAGAAACAATCTGCTCCCTGCAGCCTTTCCAGTCAGTGCGAAGACATTAAGTTGACTGATAAGCACTTGGCACTTAGAAGTTAAGCCACATTGGAATACTTACTGTTGGAGTTTTTCTACTCTCCATTTTCTTATGATGTGTAAGAAAATGTATTCATGTATCTGGTAAAGTAGGCTTTAAGCATACTGCAACAATTCTACAGTGTTGCTGTCACTAACACAATTATGTTTAAAGTAACATTTATTCGCTGCATACCACCCCACCCAGATATCCCTTTTCTAAGCATGATTAAAAGGTCAATGAGTAAATTTAGCAGATATGGGCTGCAATCCTTAGCATGTGTGTCGAATAAACATACATTGGCTGAAAGGGCAAAGGAACCACTCAAAAACAACAAATACGGTAACACTGATAACCAACTTCGGAGAGCTTTCTTCCCAATACTTTAATATGATTGAAAAAAATAAGGGGGGGGGTAAAGATTTTGAGATGTGTGCCTGTTTTGTTTCTCCTTTTTCCTCAAAGCAAAACACTGACAATGGCATATGTATCATTCAATCTCAAGGAGGCTAATTCATAGAAAATAAAAAAAGGAAGATGATTGCTGTTCAGAGGACCTCAGATAGCGATCAGCCACAGCTCTCAAGGCACCCTGTGGATTATATTACATCCCTGCCCACCGGGATCGCCCCGGCCATCTCACGTTCAACCAAAGCAGCTGCAAGCCATCAGCAAGACTATATGACGTCACCTGCGGCTTTGACCTGGCTAAATGACTCCTCCAAGGCAAGGCATGGAGCCTTTCTTCAGCACCGCCCCCACCCACGCACGCACGCACGCACGCTGCTACCAGGAGAACGACTCTCACCTTCGAGTCCTGCTATCGGAAACTAAGGGAGGCGGGCAAGGGCGTCCGAAAGAGGTGGGTGGCGCCCCCCGCCCACCTTATGAGTATTCATAAGGCTGATGCGGCCGCGCGCTGAGGCCCGAAGGGGCGGGGCCTCAACCGCCGCGCCGCCCCTTCGCCAAGGCGTGCGTCGAGATGGGCGTATCTAAAAGCACGACGCGCCCCGCTCCTTCGCTGAATATTGATGAGACGTCCCGTGAAGCGTGGTGTCGTCTAATCCGGCGCGGCGCGCGATTGGACGAAGCCGTGTGTGCGTAGTGACGGCTGTCGCGGCGGTGCGGGTCCCGATTGCTGCAGCCGCTTGTCAGTGTGACGAAGATTGGCACCCAGGTAAGCGCTGTCACTCAAACCTGCTCCTAGCCAGCCAGCCATCCATCACGGCGCGCCCGCCGCCGCTGTTGGCCGTCTTGGCTCAGCCGCGCAAACAGACCCGGGGATGTGGGGCAGAGTGGGGGGAGGCGAGCCCGCCACACGGAATAGCGGGGTGGGGGCATCCGCACCGTAACCTTCCCGGAGGGGGGTTAGGGGCGTCGGCAGGCAGGCGCGAGGAAGGAAGGGGAGGGGGAGTGAGGAAATTTCTGGAACAGCCGCCGAGTGTCCGTTGCTTTTGTAGGAGGCGGCAGTGGAGGCGGCGACGCGCGCGCGCGCCGTAGAAGGGGGTGTCGCGCGCTTCAGGGGGTGGAGTAGGTGAGGGAGGAGGGAGAGAGAGAAAAGGGCAACAGCTGTTTGTGGCGCGAGGCGAAGCAGGCTTGGGGAGGGCGGTATTTAAAGGGGCCATTTTCAGGGACATTCCGATAGATCTGAAGAAGCAGCGCAAGCAGAGTTAAACAGCTGCTGGTGGTGGTTCCCCCGCCTCTGCTTCCTCGAGTGTGGCTTGGGCTCCCTTACCTGTTGGCCGCGTCCAGCAGCGAAGCGAAGCAAGGGCATGAGGGAAGACCCTTTTCCCTTTCTCGCCCTCTCCCCCACCCCGCCGTGGTTCGCAGCTGCCTTTCAGTCGTTCAAAATAATCCTCCTTTTTGTACATAAACTGACGCGGGGGACGCAACGCTGTGATTGTGAAGCGCTGGGAAATCCTTGGGAATTGTTATGTAATCTGGCTGTTAACAATAAACGCGGAGCGTTTTGCCTCCTCTTGGTTTCTGAGCCGTTTTTAGATGCTTGCTTGGTGACCTGCCTTCAGTCATTCAAAGGCCAGGAATACGTACTTGGCATAACTCCAAAAGAGGGGAGAGGACAATCATAGTATATGTGACTAAAACCTAGAGGAATCGTCAAATAATCCAGCAGGAATTATGTGTCCCTTGAGTAAATGTTAATGATTTTTGCTTGGGAGCAAATGGAAGAATAAAGAGTTGGTACAGGAGCTGGCATTAAATGTTATAGTGCCAGTCTCGCACAGAACTGGAAAGTATGCCATATTCCTTGATGCAAGCCCCAAATTTTAAAACGTGTGCAATCGGATAATGTGTGCTCATTGCTTAGCTTTGATGATGATGTTGGTAAACATTCTTGTGGTACCAGTTCATTCATCCTGTTTATAAACTGAATGAAAAGATACAGATATCTTTAAAAATTACACTGAAATTACACTGAAAAAAAGAACTCTGGGTTTTGGAGTCCCTCTCAGCCCCCTTCCCTTCAGTTTCCAAGAGGAAAAAATATGATATATAATGCCAAGATTTAAGAAAATCACCAAGGTTTGAAGGATTAGTAGTAATGTAAATAAATGAAATAAATAAATGTAAACATTCAGTGCAGAAACTGGGATCTGAAGCCTTCAGAAAAACTTGCCTCACCAAGTTGACACCTGCAATTTATTGTATGTATAGCCATTGTCTACAATTATTATTAATCCTGTATCAGTGGAGGTGGGACAGGTTTGAGCTAAACCAAAATATCAAAATTCTCTGTCAAAGCAACTTTATTCTGTGCCTTAAAAAAGACTGAACTCTCACATATATTAATCTTAAAAATATAGCAGACATCTATGGATTTGCTAATTTGCTTAATTCTGTTTAGTAAGCAGAGAGGGAAAGAGCTATGCAGGACATTGAAGCCAGTCCCGCACTCCAGAAGCCTTGTTCAGCTGTTCTTCCACAGCTCCTGACATCTATGTAAGAATTGTCTATACAATTTCAAGCCTGTTTTTACAAACTAAAGATTAGAATCTTACCCTAAGGTTCTCAGGATGCTGAAATCTACATTTGTGAGGTGTAACCAGGAAATAGTCAGACTATAGGTTTATTAAATGAGCATTGGAATTTGGTCACAATTCATGGTAAAGGAGATGGAGTCCTTATCATCTTTAGAGTCTGAAGGATCGGTATACAAATCTAGCACAGATTAGCCTTGCAGATAAATTGAACCGAGAGAGATACTTGCAAGAGTGTCCAGGTGCTCCTGTATTGAGGAATGAGACCTGTGTGGTACGATTGCAGGTGTGCACACACCGCCTTAATAAGCCAAGAGGTACCACTGTATTCATCGATCACAGACTGGAAATAGTGCCAGTGCCACATTGTTCTTTCCAGCCTAAGGCCAGCAATGCTATTGCTGAGTAGAAATGTTAACACTTTTTTCTTTGCCTAGTGGAAATTATTTCTTGACTAGTGAGCAACTGAGTGTATAATTGTACCTTTAAACTCAGATAATAGTGATTTGCAAGACTGAGTCCTAGAGAAGACAACTGAAATGTTAGCTTAGGCTGCTATTGTTCAGCGAGCGAGCCTATTTAGATGATAGTGAAGTTGAATACCATTTAAGATGGCTGATTTACTCAAATACAATTTTTGAAATGATTCAGAAGTAATGTGTGCACAGTTTGATTTCCTTGCTCACATTGTTACCTTAGTTTCTTCCTGTGTGTTACAAATGTTATCTTTATTCAAGATTTATCTTCAAATTAAGCATGTTTATCTGACTGAAAATAGGTTGAATTTTGCGTCAGTGGTGTTTGGGCCACTGCCATTTTCATACTAGTGTTGTTTATCCCAAAATACTTCCTCATTTGTATACCCTGTTTCAGCTTCTTAGTTTGTCAGATGCATTGAGCATTTACAACTAAGGGCTATAATCCTGAAACTATTCCTGTGCTGCGTTAAGGACTCACTTGTAACTGTGGTGCAACAGAGCTACAGGTCATGTTTAAGTGTTGTATACAAGTTCTGCAGGCATGGAAGTGGTGATACATAAATACTGTATTTTCATGGTGGGGCCTGGAACTGATGCTGTACCAGCTTAGGCACTGGCACTGTGCAACTATTTTAGGTGGACAATAGGATTAAGTTGCACTATAAGTAAATGGCAACAAGAATATGATTTAAAGCTTCTTTGGCTATCAGATAATGCATTATTGTCCATAAGGGCTCCAATAGATAGCACTTTTGGTATTCTCAATGCTCTGCTAACAGTTTTTGGATGAGGTTAACAATTTGTTTGTTTCTTTTTAGCCCCTGTAATCTGGTTTCAGAAAGAGGGAGTGAAGGTACAAGCAAGTCATATATGAATATCCTTAAGGATCACCATTATATTTTAGCGAGCTGCTTGGGAGAGTATTTCAAATGGTTTGCAACCCTTCTGATGCTTGCTTTCATTATATTTACTTATTTGATTTGTACCCTGCCTTTCTACCAAAATATGGCACTCATTATCAAAGTAAAAAACAAAACACAAGTAGGACGTGCAACAAAATGTTGCAGTATGCAAAATGTTACTAGCCAGCCATGCTTTCTTACAGGATACTCCATTCTGTCCCATTCCCCCAACAGACACTCTGCATTCTGTGGTCACTGAGCATGCTCAGTCCTTATTTTTCTCTTTGAGGGTGGGGGTGCCCCCATGGATTCCCCCCCCCCCCCCATATTTAGGTGCTTTTGCAAACCCTGTGGTTCCCTTGAGTGTGCTGATACCTCCCTTTTGTTTCCAAGTCGACACATTTTGGCTTAATAGCCATTATAACACAGAACCTTAGTTCAGTATTTGTATATATGCTTGCTTTATGGATGCTCTAATGTTTCATAAGCAACTTTTAAATGAAGATAGACTTTATAGATTTGATAAAGATTTGAAATAAGTATTAGTGTTCAACTATTGAGATTTTAATGGAGTTGCTCACAGCTGAGTTTGAAAATATATTGCCAAAACTGTGCTTGCTAGAGCACTAGGAGTTTGTTTCCAGACATATGCATTTCAAATGTATTTGATCTGTCCCAAATGACAGCATATTTGGTGGGCAGTTTTCATTGTGAGCTGTTCAAATGGTGTGAACCCACATAGATAATTCAAACCTGCTGTTACCTGCCCTGAGCTTCAGGCTAGAGTGGCGTATAAATTAAAATACAAACATTACAGTTCTAATGGCGGAAAGGAAAGAGTGTTCAAGTTCATTTGTGTTCTAACAAACCATGGTTTGTTGGACTGGAACATTACATCAGAATCTTGCCTAAGACTTGCTGTGTCAACCCATAAATGCTGCAGTTCTGTGCCCACTACCTGAACACAGTGGCAATCATGTTCAAGTAAAATGTGTTGCATAGGCTATATGACATACAGGCCTGTGGCTCATGCTGGCTCAGCTTGTCTGAGTGTGGAAAGCTAAGCAGGGTCAGGCCTGGTTATTACTTGGATGGGAGACCCCTCTTCTAGTTTCCTGCATTGAGCAGGGGGTTGGACTCGATGGCCTTGTAGGCCCCTTCCAACTCTATGATCCTATGACCAATAGTGTGTAGTTAAGCCAACACATCACAAACATGGTAATGCCAACATCAACATATAAAACAACTTGCAAAGAAACTAAATACACCAGAACTATTGTGTCAGTGCTATATTCTTGTTCTTGTATCCCCAATACTGCAGTTAAGATTTAAAGCCCTTTAATTTTTTGATGAAGAAGCTGAATTTGTCTTTGCATTCTGTTACTTATCGACAGGCTCTTATTTTATTTATTTATTTATTATATTTATCAATCGCCCATCTGGCCGTCACCCGGCCACCCTGGGCGATGTACAATTAAAATACAATAAAACACAATAAAACATAATAATTAAAACAATATAAAAATTCTCATTAAAAACCTAACCCACCCCATATTCCCGCCTGAACAGCCATGTTTTTAATGCACGGCGGAAGCTCATCACGGAGGGGGCATGGCGAAGGTCACTAGGGAGGGAGTTCCATAATGTGGGGGCCGCCACAGAGAAGGCCCTCTTCCTAGTCCCCACCAGCCTGGCTGCTCTGGCTGATGGGATAAGGAGAAGGCCGTCCCTGGCAGACCTTGTTTATCCAAATAGAATAGAAACAATTTACATAAGAGGCTATCATCTATTTTCTTTTAAGGGAGGATATGAATGTGAGTTTTGCAATATGGCCATCCCACGGGAGAACACATAACAGATGCTTAAATGTTTGGTCTGTCTTCTGCATAGAAAAAATGCACTTTAATTTGTGTCATGTATTATGCATAGTAGTCGGGCACAAATTATTAAATTGTATGATACATTTTGGTTTATAAGAGTAATACCTGTTTTAGAGTATGGAAGTATGTAAATACTGAGTACATTTCTTATTGTTAAATCTGCATTTCTAAAACAGGACTCTGTCTTCCATTATTTGTCTTTCCAAAACAAATACAAATTTTGTGGTGGAAATACTCCAAAATCAGGTCTAACTTTAGGGTTACAAAGAATATAGTTTCAAACTCAGTTTTCATGTACTTAGAAAGCAGATGTGCGCTGGGAGGGTGGGATTCATTTGACTTTCTTTTAAGAGTATGTTTCCTTTTTTTTAAATTGCTGTGCCAAAACCAGTTATAACACACTAGAGGTGTAATATAAAGTTGTAACATTTTAAAATAGAAATTAGGAGTTGCTTAAATACTACAATGCAATAGGGGAATGAGAGCCATTTCATTCATATTGTATTATATACTGATAATGACATTGTTGTAGTAATAGGCAAGTCCCTATTATAAGAGAGTAATTCAGCTGACAGTCTTCAGCAAAACTGTATTTTGTCTCATACTTGAGCAAACTATAATCAGTTAAATAGGTTTTACTAAAATACATTTGCCCCTATCCAGTGAGGACAATCTGCACATAGAAAGAGCTTACTGCACGAAGTTTGATGTTTTAGGTTGAGAACATAGGAAGCTGCCTAATACAGAGTCAGACCGTGGGTCCATCTAGCCCAGTATTGTTGACACTGACTGGCAGCAGTTTTCCATGGTTTAATGCAGGAATTTTTCCAGCCCTACCTGGAGATGCCAGTGATTGAACCTGGGACCTTCTGCATGCAAAGCAGGTGCTTTACCACTGAGCCGCGGACCCTCCCTTAGGAGGAAAACATACACATCCAACACCATGTAACAGCTAACCCTGTCGGTGCCAATCACCTTTTGGAGGCAAAGTTGACCATTTCAGCCATCTGTGTTATGAGGAACATGTTTACATGCAGCAGTAACTGTTGAGGCTTGTTTTAAAAATCTGTATTGAGTACTCCCTATTATATTAAATATAAAACGGCCAAAAATCCCAGTTTTTTTCGAAGGTTATTTTTCAGGCCAGCTACCCTACCTTGAGGTTGAAAGGAGTCTGAACATGAAACCCATTATAAGTTACGGTTTTTGAAATAAGCGTAAAATTGCTGCTTCCTAGTAGTAAATAGTTTTTTGCTATAATATTGTTCTGTATATTCAGCTTTTTACTGTGTGCTTATTCATGACATTAACATTTCTGTGTGCTATCAGGATAAGATACTGTCATCAGAAAATGAATTGAAATTATAAAAAAAAATGGAACAACCTTCAGGTTTTAGTTGAGGCTTCAGTCCTCAAATTACTTGTCACTGAAGTTAACACTACATAGAAATCATGGTGCTGAAGTATGACTTAAGCTGCTTAATGCTATTGCGGAGTACACAATCCCAGTTCAATTTCTGTAAGTGTAGAAATTGGGTCACCCTATGAAAGGGTTTTGAGTTTTGATGGAACTGTTGAAAACTATCTCTTTGTTCACTCAAAGTGTTTAAGTTGTTTTTCTGAAGAATATAGTTGTAGTATCTTTAGGGATACGTCTTAATTTACCTTTTGAAACTATCAGAAAGTCTTGTACTGATTCTAACCATGTTAATGTGGAAGTACGTCCGGTTGCTTTCAAGCTTAGAATTGCAGTCCATGAGAGCAGCAAGAACTCTCAAGTTGCTCAAGGGGAGTTAAGGAACCTGAGGCTGGGAAGCACTTTGAAGATCTGGAATAGGAGTATATTGCCATCTGAAGACCAGTCATCTTTATTCTCTGAAACTGATTTTTTATGTTTTGATTCTGCATGGAATTACAACCAAGTTGATCTGACATTCCATTAATTTTGGAATCACAGTTTTTTTTAAAGATGGAAAAGTATAAAGTTTTTCTCATAATAAATAGTGTGCTTTCACTCTTACTTGCCATATTGTGCAATAATCTTGGGTTTTACCATAAACTAAAATAACTCAATGAAATCTGTGTGCAGTTGAAAGATAAAAAAATACTCTTGTCTTTCCTCAAGATGGAGAGTCATATCCAGTGGGCTGTGTTTCTCACTTAGGAACAATGCAGATGTTTTGTTGGAGTCATCAGATGGTAGGAGGAACACCACCCCACTGCTTTCTTCAGTTGTAACTAGTTTAAACAGATGAAAATTGGAACACTCCACCCACCCACCCACCCACACTCACCAGAAAACAAATATAATGGGAATAGCATGACAACTGGCTGAAAAATTATGGCAGCTGCTTGCCAAAGTAGGGAACAACTCCACCTTCAGAAGAAGAGGAGGAAATCATTAGTGCCAAATTGACACATTCTGTTTGGTGAGAGCTTTGACCAAAGTGATGTCCAAAAGCAAAATATCCTTGGGTGGTTAGTGTGAGCAAGTAAAAAACAACAGTTCCTTCAGTGAGGAAATTCTTCCAGGGACCAACCAAGGGTTTTCTGAATCTTCTGCAGTAGCTGACAACCAAGTTGTCTACTATGTAATACATGATGAAAATGTACAGTGCCCTAAGCCTTGTTCTGCAGCCTTGAAGGGTTTTTTTTCCACTGATGTCCCCAGAAAGGAACATTTGAAAGTAGAGGAGCTGCTAAGAGAATAGGCTACGATTCCTTTGGGAACCTGTTCTTCCTTGATCTTAAATGTGTCTCCATTACATGCTCTAATACATCATGAGGTAGTAGATGAAAGGCCTCCCCCTGCCTTGGGAACTTGGACATTATTTCTATTATTTTTTAAACAGTCCTGTCCCTCCTGAAGGGGATTTGTTTGGAGTACACTTCCACAACAAAACTCAAAGGACAGGGCATCAGGTTCACACACACTTGTCCGGTCATTGATGAACTACAACTGTGAATAAAGTCTTCATAAAAAGAAGGGCAGGCACAGTACCTTTGATATGTTCACTGGGTATCTTCGAGAGCTTTCAGAACCACATTCAGTCAACAGGTTGGAAAACAATGGAACGTAAAGAGACTGAGGAGTGCCACAGATTATGTGGGGAGGGACTGTTGCTCAGTGGTAGAGCACGTGCTTTGCATATGGAAGGTCCTGGTTTGGTTCCTGGTTCAATCCCCAGCATCTCCAGGTGGGGCTGGGGAAACTTCTGCCTGAAACCCTGGAAAGCTGCTGCCAGTCAGTGTTGACAATACTGGGCTAGGTATACCAATGGTCTGACTCAGTATAAGGTAGTTTCTTAGGTTCCTGTTATGTCTTGCATGTGGATGGGTACAGATGTAGCAGCCTGGCATGTTAGTGTGCTGTCTCTGAAAACTGAGATGCTCTTGTTGCATGCAAGAACTGTTGTTTGCAACCTGAGCTCGACACAGATTTTCTCCACTTTTGCATCTGACCTCTTAATACATCTCTGTGGGCCCCTTCTAATTTTTTCAAAGGAATATGCAAGTTCTTGCTTGTTTCCTATGCTGTTTTGCTTGCCTGGGGAATAAATATGGAGTTACCTCTATTTGTGTCTGAAAATGCATATGAAAGTCTGCAAAGGAAGACACATGTAACCATCAGAAATTCATTAGGTGGAATGTTTTCCAGTGTAGTTGAAACCTTATACATTAGTGACTTGGGACAAATTTACATATTTCTTATATAAAGAATCTCCATGTGGCCCCTGGTGCATGTTTTCTGTAATGTCTGGAGCATCTTGCGAGTGATTTTTCTGTAATAAGTACGCATTTTCTTCTTAATGTATCTTCAGAGGCTGTGTACGCCTGCATCTATAAACTGATTCATGCATAGAGTGACCACTTATTTCATCCAGTTAGTCCTTCTGTGTGAACAAGATTGTACACAGATAAAGGTTCATGCTGGCTCAGCTTGTCTGAGTGTGGAAAGCTAAGCAGGGTCAGGCCTGGTTATTACTTGAATGGGAGACCCCTCCTCTAGTTTCCTGCATTGAGCAGGGGGTTGGACTCGATAGCCTTGTAGGCTCCTTCCAACTCTATGATCTATGAAAGTCTGTAGTAGTTGAAAAAGTCCCTGTCCTGTGATAGCAGAAATGGCTGCTTCCAGGCTTTATTTGCGTGCAACCTAGTTCACACAAGTTGCTTGCTCTATGTGTACTTGAGAAGAATTGCATAGAAAAAAATAAGCAGAAGGCTTGTGTGTGTGAATCAACCCTTTGTGAGTCGAACAGAACATGCATGTGTGTGAGAGGCAAAGTGAGGTGGGTATGTGTGTGGAGAAGTTTGCATGAATATGAGAGCATGTATTCTATATGAGTAACACCATGAGTTTTTAATTATAATTAGCCCTTGGTGCAGCCATTGGGCAATTTTTAACTTGCTTTGCCACCTTCCAACATAGAAAGATCTCTCCCCTCAGGGTGCAGTAAAAATACCCTGGTGTGCCATCTGGTCTTATGACTGACTAATATGAAATATTCCCCAATGGTCTGAATCTGGAAACAACCTTTTTCCCAATCCCAGAAAGGTGGTCCTGCTTATTTTTGGCTTATACCCCTTATCACATTTTTATTTTAACAAGTAAAACCATATTTGATATTCAGATATAAATATTTAATCAATATTTGTGGTAACTTATATCTGCATTTTAGCTGTGCATTTTTCTTGGCAATTCCTGCAGCTTTTCATTATGAGGGTTAAAATGCAAGTAACTAAACTATGAAGTCTTTATCACTTTTTCTGGCAATAGGATTTAAATAGTCATAATCTGCTTCTGTCAAAAGGCCTTTGAGGGTAAGGTTCCTGGAATCTTATAGGTTGGTGTAAGAAACAAGTATTGCATTGTCAACCAAAAAATGTTTTGTTACTGCACGCCTAGATTTCAGTCATATCTCTTGTATTTTGCAACCTCCTTTAAAAATACTAACCTTCTTTGTGGATTTTTTCTCTTAGAAAATTTGAACTAAGATATGATGATTTGACTTTATAAGAACCCTCAGTAACCATGATGGCAACGCAGACATTAAGTATAGACAACTATCAAGATGGACAACAAGTAAGAACTTCCCCCAAAAAATGTGTACTGCATTGTAGCAGGTTAAAATAATTTATTAAATGATTATGGCACCCAGTACATGAAACCACTTTTATCCATACAACCTGCTGGTAGCTGTTACTTTGATGTGGCACATACATTGCTGCTGGCTTATACATTGCCCATTTGTTTTCTAGCTCTGTTTGTAGAAAGCTAATCGGGAAGCAGCTGAATTTTAAGAAACAAAAATCCTTTAGAAGTGGATTGACTGAGAAACATAGAAAGCTGCCTTATCCCAAGCCAGTATATTTGTCCATCTAGCTCAATATTGTCTACTCTGACAGCGCCTCTCTCTAGGGCAGTGCTTCTCAAATAGTGGGGCGGGCCCCCCGGGGGGGGCGCGAGGCTCCGTAAAGGGGGGCTCGTTTGACCTCAGTTAAAAGTTTTTTTTAATATTGTGTTCCTTTAAATCCTGTGCTCCTTTAAATCTTTTCTGCTACAGTTAATAAAGCTATTCTTTGTTGTAAATTGATCCACATTTCTTTCTTTTTTTATTCTCTTATACGTTAATAAGGATACAGTGTTATGCAGAGGTGTACTTATAACAATTTTATAGACAAATGATACTATTTACAGTCGCGCGCGGGGGCGCGAAATGTTTTCTTCTTCCTAGGGGGGGCATGACAGAAAATAATTGAGAAGCACTGCTCTAGGGTCTCTGGCAGAGAAAGATCTTCCCCATCACCTGTTACTCGAGTGTTTTAATTAGAGGTGCCAGGGATTGATGCTGGGGCCTGCTGCATGCAAAGCATATATGCTATTACTGAGCTGTGCTCCCTCCCCAAATTTGCTAAACAAAGGGCACAATCCTATGCCTGTTTAGACAGAAAAAAAAGTCCTACAACTCCCAGCATTCCCTAGCTAGTCATGCTGACTGGTGCATGCTGGGAGTTGTAGGACTTCTTTTCTGTCTCAACATGCATAGGATTGTGCCCAAAGTTTGTTTTTGTTTTGTCATTTTGGCCCCAAATAAGCATATATTTTATGTCCATGCATTTTTCTGTCCAATGATCCCCCTTCTTTCACACCTGAAATTAATTTTGGGCACATTCATGAAACCATCCCATTTGTCAGGGGCTACCCCCTATTCCCCGTTGCTATGATGCTAAAACCTCAACTTTCTTGCTGTATGACAAGGTGGATTTTGTGTTCCAAGTTTATTGGCTGGCCTAATACCTCTCAAGTTGTTAGAGATGCACAATACCTATCTTAACAATTAGGATCTTTGTTCCTTTCTCGGGTAGGGGTGGGTGTTAAACATTTTACCTGACCTATCTTTCACAAAATAGCATTGTACTTTTGGACCTATTGTTAAAATGCTGTTATAATACCTTAACCTGTTTATCTGCTTTGCTACTAGGGTTGTCAGCCATCTGATGTTGTACCTAAGCTGCCTATGTGTTATTTCGACTTAAATTCATTATCAGATGTTTTGTTAAACCAGACATTCTGACCCAGGCTGTGGGGGAAAGGACAAAACATTTTCAATTTACCCTGCACAGTGATCAACTAGGCAGCACTCTTTGAACCACCAAAAATTCACCAGCTTCCTCTCTCTGACCAGTCTAAACTTGCCTCTAGCTCCCATAGGCTTACTCCATTACTGCCTAGGGACGCCAACCTATGCATGTTTACATAGAACAAAGTCCTACAGCTCCCAGCATTCTCTAGAAAGCATGGTTGGCTGGGGAATGCTGGGGGTTATAGGACTTTTTCCTCTCTTAAAAAAAAAAAAAGAGAGAGTAAAAATACGCCCTGGGTATTCTTAAAATTTCAGGTTGGGAGCCCTGTTTGCCACTAGCTTTGCTGTGATACCAATAACTTCTCTTCCATAATGACTTTTAAACAAAACTTTAGTGCACATGTTCGGGCTTTTTTCTTGCTTTATGGTCTTTTCAGTACAGTTTGAAACATGCCATTAAGTTATGTTCTGGTATTACTGTGGTGATCACAGAAACCAGTCTCTCAATAGATTGATGTAGCATCTCAGCACATGTTGGACTTACTTTTTCTTTTTCTATTTGCTAGATGTGTTGTTTGACTTTAGGAGAAAAATGTCTAGGTATCCACGGTTTAAAATGCACCAATAAGCATGGCCATAAATGAGCTTCTATAGTTCTAGAATGGATTTTCTTTGTATTTGGAATCTATTGAAAATATGCTGGTGTAATGCATCATTTATTTAGAATGGACACTTTTAGAACGGACACACTGATGGATGTGGCTGTTATATTATCCCTAGAGATTTGGAAACTACTTACAATGTAATCCTGTACATATGTACTCAGAAGTAGTCCCCATTGAGTTCAGTGGGACGACTACTACTAAGGATTGTAGCCTTAGTTTACTTCTGATTTTATTTAGACTGAGGTTTCAGCAATTCCAGAAAAGGCATGTAAATGGTGCTCTCTCTACCCATTCATTTGACATTGCCCTTGATGTGTTCACTAGATATATTGGCTTGGAGCATAAGATAAGCTACTTCAGTTCATGGAAGAAAAAAAATCCCATTCCTTCCTACCCCACCCCAGCGTCCCCTTGCACCTCCAAAGCCTCTTTGCAGCATCAGGGGTTCCTCCTAAACAATGTGGGGTACAGGGGGAGGGAGAATTGCCCAAAATCTGCCTTGGATCCTAAGATAAGTAGATTTCATAGATCTATAGAGTTGGAAGGAGCCTACAAGGCTATCGAGTCCAACCCCCCTGCTCGATGCAGGAAACTAGAGGAGGGGTCTCCCATCCAAGTAACAACCAGACCTGACCCTGCTTAGCTTTCCACGCTCAGACAAGCTGAGCCAGCATGAGCCACAGGCTTAATTAAAGTAAATGTAAGGAAGTTCACAGAAGGAAATTTTTCCATCCCTTCCTCCTCCCAGCAGCCTCAGTGCCCCATCCCACATTGTTTAGGAGGATCACCACAACCCCCCCCCCCCAATTTCAGAAAAATTGTTTCCCAATCACTGACAGCTCCTCCAATGTACTGCTTGGGCACTGTGAAGGGACTGTCGGTGGCTGTCAAAACGGGATTTTGCAATCTCCTGAGAAAAAAGTTAAAGGGACAAAAAGCCACAATTAGCCAAAAACTGTTCACAGTTGCAGCAGGGAGGGGGAGAACAGTCAGTCCTGCCGTGGTGTCCCCTAGGATACCTGCGGGAGGACTGAGGGGGAGGGAAGTGAGCCCAATCATCTGTCGGGTACACCATGGGTTGTTCATGGAACAACCAACCCACTGTGGCTTATTGTCAGGGTGAGTTGTCGTGACGTGCGAACTTGCCCAGAGTGGGTTGTTTGTAGAACAACCCACGGTGCACCCCACAGGCAATCGGTCCCACCGTGGGTTGCTGACCCCCTCCCTCCCCCTCAGACCTCCCATGGGTATTCCAGGGGACTCCACAGCAGGCCCCACTTGTTTTCTCTCCCCACTGTAACTGCAACCCCTTTTGTGGTCACTGCTCCTTCCCCCCCCCCGCTTTTGATGATCTCCGAAGTGAAGGCCAGTGACAGCCCCAAGCGACACATTGTAGGGGCTGTCATTGGTTCAACACCCATTTTTTTAAAAAAATTTGCACCTGAGATTTGCACAAATCTTTTCGTTATTTTTTAATTATTATTTTTGTCGGATTTGCGGAGGTGTGCAACTCCAGCTATCCCAAATGTGCAACCTTGACTCATCAGTGCCCTGGATGGTGTCTCCTTTCAAAGTACAGGAGGCACCATCCATGAATTGTGAGAAAGCAAGGCTACAAATAGGTTAATTTGTTGCTTTGTTTATCATTTGACAACTGTCAAATGGCAAGCTGTCAGGTGAGAAGAGAAGCTGTGAGGGAATCTTTGCTTGCAAAATGGCGTGGTAAGTAGATCACCCCCCTCACGGTGAGATCTTCTAGGTTTTTTTGTTTGGACCTGACTGTTCTCAGTGTCCTACACCTTTCCCTGAGACTAGGTGCTCAGGAAAGTGGAAAAGTGGGAGCCACCCCATTTACAGGAGCACAGAGCTTTGACAGCTGTCAAAACTCAGCCTTCCTTTTAAAAGGTTTTTTTTGACGGGGATAATCAGGGTTGTTGTTGTTTTTGACAGGGCCATATGCATCCATGGAATATTTTTATCTTTGTTTGACATTTTTAAGCTCTTCTTACTCACCTGGAAGGCAGCTATTTCTTTTTCTTTCTTTTTCTTAATTGCCGTGTGATTAATCCTATGCATGTTTATTCAGAACTCAATCCCATTGCGTTCCGTGGTCCTAGTAATTGTGTTTAGGATTGCAACCTAAATTACTATTCTTCTGGAAATTTGATTCTAATTCCTGGAGTTCAAGAACAGACGTTGTGGAACAAAATAGTTTCAGTTTTCTGCAAACATGAGGAAAGCTGGGTTTGGGGATTGACAGCTGGCACCATGATTCAATGTGCATTTTCTTAGAAGCAAATCCTATTGATTTTAATAGAATCTGCTTCCAAGAATGTATAGCCTAAGTTTAAAGTGGCTCTGACATTTTAAAAGTAAACCTTTTTATTTCAAATTATCTAGGTGAAAAAGGTCTGAGTCTCTTTTTGTTTTTTGCAGTTTGTATGTGTAATAATTTCAGAGATGGCCTTGTGGAATAGCACCAGACAATGAGAAAAATAAATTTCATGAAAAACATTAAGCCAAAGAAGTAATACTTCTCTTCCAGGTAGCTTAAGCTACCAAAATGAGTGTTGAAAATGAAATTACCTTTGCTGCTATATCTACTGCATCACCTGTGCATCAGACAGTTCTCAAATTATAGTGTACAATGTAGCAGGGTGTGGGGGGAGTGCTGGCTAATGAAATCTACAAGCCCACCTCTGAGTCCCTCCAAGTTTACCTAAATCATGTCCCCCTTAGCTTTCTAAAACGGGGCCAACACAAAAGGTAAGGCGGATGGGGCCCCTCTGGTCCCTCTGTAATTTGAGTACTGGCATTAGACATACTGGTGCCAGTACCTAATTCCCCCCCCCCCCATAATAAAAAATATATCAAGATTGCAGGGCATAGTATTTATTAGTGGCTTTAAAACTGATTAGTTTAAACTTTACATTTCATAGTGACTGGGTTCACATGACATGGCAACCCATTGTGGGTAATTAGCCATGGTGGGTTGTTGGGTCATGCAAACCCGGACTGCTTGTTGTTTGTGCGCAACAAGCCACCCTGCCGACTCTTGGCTTGTTCTATAGGTTGTTGTACCCATGATGGGTTGTCATGTTGTCCAAACCCAGTCACCAACCCCATCATGGGTCCAGGGAAGCAGTGAGCGAGCTGCTTGGCAAGAGCGGCAAAAAACCTTTGCCGCTCTTGCCAAGCTCTCCCAAACCGTCGCCATTGGCTGCCACTCCACCAAGTGATCGTCACAGACTCGCTCTCCCACACTGCAGTCGCTAGCCTTTTTGTGCTCGCCATGGCTCCCTGCCCCCCTTTATTTGGAGATCATTTTTTGGAGCTGCTTGGGCACGTTGGTGGGGCTGTTGGTGGCTGTCACTTTGGAGATTGCGAAAAGCGATCGCCGGAAAAAGAAAGAGGGGGGGAGTTGCAGCAAGAGCAACAGGGCTCATGATCACAATGGGGAGAGGAAACAAGGCAACTTCAGCCGTTAAGTCCCCTGGGATACCAGCTGGAGGGCCTGGGGAAAGGAAGGAGGGACAACCTACAGTGAGCCTTATCGTCTGTCAGGTGCACCATGGGTTGTTCCATGAATAACTGCACCGCATAGCTCTGGGGTCCCCAACACAGCACCCACGGGTGCCATGGTGCCCATGAAGGACTCCTCAACATGGTGCCAGGGGGCACCCATTTTTTTTTAATTCCCCCCCATTTTTTAATATACATGTATGGATTTGTATGAAATGCATACAACTTGTATGAAATGCATACAAAGCAAGTATATACAGGCAGTCCCCAGGTTATGAACGAGTTCCATTCTTAAGAATGTCTTTAAGTCGAATTTATATGTAAGTCGGAACATCATAGCGTTCTATATATTAAAATCGGCATTTACGCAAATTGCATAAACCGCAAATTGCATAGTGTACTATGCTATGTACTCTATGTAAACGACGTAGCACCGGGGAACTCAGAAGTCCATTCTTAAGTATGGGTTGTCTGTAAGTCAGGCGTTCTTAACTCAGGGACTGCCTGTATAGGCTTCAACAAAAGCAGACCAAATATCCAAATAAGTATCCATTTGAAGGTGGTGTCTATATGTCACCCGTTCATATATCGAAAGCATTGTAAGGTCTTCAATCCATTGCGTTATAGGAAGTGAGGGTTTATCCTTCCAATTTTGTAATAGCAGTCTTTTAGCTGTCAAAAGGGCATAGAGAATCAATTTCCCCTTCCATTTGTTAATTTCCATGAAACAGGTACAGTAGTACCTTGGATTGCAAGTAACTTGGTTTGAGAGCGTTTTGCAAGACAAGCAATTTTTTAAATATTTATTTAATTTTTTGGACTTGATATACAAGCGACATCTTGCAATACAAGTACTGTAGTACGGCTTAAATTAAAAATCTCTGTACAAATTTTTTTTGGGGGATTTCGTTTTGATATAAGAGTGTTTTGGATTACAAGCACGTTTCCGGAATGAATTATGCTCTCAATCCAAGGCATGACTGTAAATAATTTAAAAGAGCGTGTGCATCAGTGAATATTAAAGGCTGTTCCAGTACAAAATTTATCGGTGTAATAACCTCCTTCCCAAAAGAAGGCACTACCGGACACTGCCAAAACATACGTTTAAAAGAAGCATTATCTGTATTGCACTGCAAGCAATTAGCCAAATTAGACAACCCCTTATTAAAGAGATGGTGCGGTGTCGAGTAAACATGAAACAAACGTTTTTGCTAAATAAGACACAACCTAAGATGCATAGACACGACAGGTAGACACCAAAGTGGAGTTCACTGATTTGGCATTTTGTGGTGGTGCCCAGAGCAGTTTCCCAAATTCCCAAGCATGTCCATGGGTCCAAAAAGTTTGGCGATCCCTCACGTAGTTTATTTGCGGAGTGGGTTGCTGTGACATGAGAACTCACCCACTATGATACTCTTTCCCCATTATACATCTGTTTTTCTTCTCTCGGTGTTTCATCTTTGACTTGCCCAATAATGCTCAGCAAACCAGCAGTCTGGTTTTTTGTTTCAGGATTCCATATTGAAGGATTAAAAGTTAATGCTTTTATAGTTTGACTCTAAGAGGACCGACAGAGTGCTGCTGTTGCACCAGCATGACTACTTTTCTTTTCTGCATTCTCATTTTAAGACACAGTTATGGAATCTAAATGCTAGAAATGCGAGTCTCCATCACACCTGAAAGTCAGATGTTATCTTAAAAAATGAATACAGTAATTGTAATGTGTGACACTGGCTCCTAAATCAGTGGTCCTCCAACTCGTCTTCTCGCTGTGTGCTCCTTTTTGTGGTCCGTGGACATGATAGGGATGGATCAGTGACAGTGCCTGATAATCAGCCTTGCATGATGAGAGTACAGTAATACCTTGGATTGCAAGTAACTTGGTCTGAGAGCATTTTGAAAGACAAGCAAATTTTTTAATATAAATTTTGACTTGATAAACAAGCGACATCTTGCAATACAAGTAGTAGGGATGTAACCGCTCTCCTCGAGCGGGCGTAGCGGGCCAAAATCGGCCCTGCTCACGCCCGCCAGAGACTCACTTTGATATAAGGGTGTTTTGGATTACAAGCATTTTTGGATTAACCTACCTCACAGGGTTGTTGTGAGGATAGAATGGAGAGGAGGAGGATTACGTAAGCCGCCTTGGGTTCCTTGCTCTCCATTCTATCCTCACAACAACCCTGTGAGGTAGGTTAATCCAAAAATGCTTGTAATCCAAACCACCCTTATATCAAAGTGAGTCTCTGGCGGGCGTGAGCAGGGCCGATTTTGGCCCGCTACGCCCGCTCGAGAAAAAAAGGCGGGGTATAAATAAATAAATAAATAAATAAATAAGCACGGTTCCGGAATGAATTATGCTTGCAGTCCAAGGTATTACTGTATTGGCATGTGTTTTTGGTTGGATAAAATGTGCTTTTACATCACCTCTTGCCCATCCTGTCCCTGCCATGGCTCCTCTCCACCTAAATGTCACATGTGCAAGGCCCCAATACACCCAGAACAGTATAGGTGCCACACCACAGCCCTTACACCCAAACCTGGCCACTTTTTGCCTTACTGAGCAGACCTTAGCATCAGTTAGGTTGTTGCTTGTGTATGTATATGAAGAGAGGCCTGTCTTGTTAAAGTGGTATTTTTCAAATTCCCATCTAGCACATTTTGAACTTAAATGCAGGAGCTGTTTCTACTTTTATACTGGATGATTTACTCATAAATTGTATAATGTCATCTGCATGCTTAAATTTAGGATGAAATTGTGAAGAAGTATTAGAATCCTGATTAATGAAGGTTTTGAGGGAGTTTATTTCATTTATATATGATTTTTAAACAAATTATTGGAAATAATTTCCAGCATGTTTTGCTTGGAGTGATATAATATGCAGAGAGAAGGAAAGGAATGGAAGGTAGCAGATGTTTTCATGGTTTGCTTTTCCAAACTGACCTTTTGGAGCAGTGTATGCATAGCTTTATCCAAAAATAGCTGGTTCTGAAATACAGCATTCTGTAATAGACTATTTATTAAAAGAAACCTACTAATAGGAACCAAACTTCTAGTGACCTTTCCACTGTCTCCCCGCCTCCAAATGTTGCAAAGATTAAATAAGCTTTTTGTTAACTGCTTATACTTTTTTGTATGGTTGCCAAGTCATACCAACTTTCTGGCAACCTACTAGGCCTTTGCCATTCACTTTGCTTAGAAAACAGTCCATTTAGTAGTGAATCTATGCAGTTGGCAATATAAAGCATCCTTCTTTTCCAGCAGATGCAAGTAGTTACAGAGTTAAAAACTGAGCAGGATCCAAACTGCTTGGAAGCAGATGCAGGAGGATTGAGTCCTTCCCCAATAGAATCCCAGACACCGATGGATGCGGACAAGCAGGCCATTTACAGGTAGCCGTGTTGACAAGATGAGCTATTCAAGTAGTAAATTATATTATTCTCTGTAGGAGATAAAGCAGTTATTCTCAAACTGGGATGGAGCCCCCAGGGAGAGGGGGGAGCCACTCATACCACCTGGATGGGGACACACAAAATTCTAGGGAGAAGATCCTGAGGCAGATGTTGCCTTTCTCCCATCATGAGCCAAGTCATGGTAGGATTAATGTTCTTTAGAAGATTCTCATTGATTCCCATTAGATTTGTGGAGGCAATTGCTCTCCCACTCACTGTATCACCCTAACCTGACTTGGCGGGGTGGTGTTGGGACTGCTACTTTGTTCTAATGATGTTTTCCTATGTGTGGTTTTAGGAGGGGTCATGTCTTGTTCAATTTCCCTTCCTAATGCTAGTATTGAATCAGTGCCCAGTCCACAGTTTGTTGCAACAGCAGCAGCTGCGTGCACATGACTGTATGTAAAGATATTGGTGCTTTCTGCTGCGGGATAGATGAGTTGGTATTGGGGTGAGGGAACTTGGGGTAGAATAAGTTTAGAAGAAGAGGCCTAAGCTCAAGTGCTTGAGAAACACTGAAGTAGGGTAAAGCCAAGTAACCAACCAGCATCTTTTAACTTATTAGAACCTTATGTATTTTAGGTTACCTGTTTACATTGGGGTGGCTAATATGTATTTTCAGCAGTTTTATTGTGTGCTTAAGACTGTAATCCTCTGCACACTTACTTACAAGGGAGTATGCCCTATTGAAGACAGTGGGACTTATTTCTGAGTGAGCAAGCAAGCACAGGATTGCATTGTAAGTTCCTTTCCACGGGGCTTGAACGCACTTAGGTACTCGGGATTGTGAACTTTGTCTTGGAGGAAGACTTTCTATTGACTTCATATTGAATTTCTTATATACAGTAATACCTTGGATTGCAAGCAACTTGGTTTGAGAGCATTTTGCAAGACAAGCACATTTTAAAATATTTATTTAGGTAATTTTTTTTTACTTGATATACAAGCGACGTCTTGCAATACAAGTACTGTAGTACGGCTTAAATTAAAAATCTCTGTACAAATTTTTTGGGGGGGATTTCGTTTTGATATAAGAGTGTTTTGGATTACAAGCACGTTTCCGGAACGAATTATGCTCTCAATCCAAGGCATGACTGTATGTCTAAACTCCTTTGTGTTAGAGCTGTATTGTTAGCGTTTAAGAAAACCTATAGTTCAAGCTACTCATAAGTCTAATTTGTAGCAAACTGTGGGGTGGCAATAATAGTCAAATTAGATCTGTATAAATGGCTCTATAATTTTAGTTTAGCCGTATTTGACGAACAGTAAACATAAGAGCAAGTAAGAGAGATTCCTAATTTTTAGCGTATTAGTTGCTAATGCAGTTTATTTTATTGTATGTATGTAGTGTCTAAAATGTTCAGTATTTTTCATCATGCTGACTTGCACATAGAAGTTTCTACAGTTTTACAGTTTGCTTATCTTTTCTGTTTTTATTCCTAGACATCCACTGTTTCCCTTGTTAGCACTGTTATTTGAAAAATGTGAACAATCTACACAGGGATCGGAAGGCACAACATCTGCAAGTTTTGATGTAGATATTGAAAACTTTGTTAGGAAACAGGAGAAGGAAGGAAAACCCTTTTTTTGTGAAGATCCAGAAACTGATAATTTAGTAAGTAAAAACATTTGGGTAGGTGGGGGGGTCATACACATATTTCTGTTTGTTTTGGAATATTTATTAAAACTTTCTACTCAGAAAAAAGTAAATTGACATTGGAAAAGCTAAATTGTGAACTTTCAACAGAAAAAATGATGGAAATGTCCATTTTTAACCTGGCATATGCCCATTATTTCTAGCATATTCTTCTAATTCTTCATATCACAGAAGTTTGAACAGAATATTTCTTCAGGTTCTCCTTATTTCTTGGATATTATTTCAGTCTCCAGGCATGCCACCCATTTCCCAGCCTGGTTCTTCAGCATTTACTTTCAAATATTTCTTTTAAAATAGCCAAGAGGCAAAATCAGACCAAAGGCCTATCTAGTACAGCATTCTGTTCATACAGTGGCCAATGAAATGCCTATGGGAAGCCCACAAGCAGGACATGAATGCAGTAGCACTCTCCTGCTTTGCGTTCCCCAGTAACTGATATTCAGAGGTATACTGCCTCTGATACTGGAGGTAATATATAGCCATCATGACTAATAGCCATGGATAGTCTTGTCCTCCATTAATTAGTCTACTCCCTTTTTAAAGCCATCCAAGTTGGTGGCCATCACTACATCTTGCAGTACCAAATTCCATAGTTTAACTTTGCATTCTATGGAGAAGTACTTCCTTTTATCTGTCCTGAATCTCACACCATTCAGCTTTCTTGGATGACCTCAAGTTCTAGTATTATATGAGAGGGAGAAAAGATGTTGCAGATGCTTCAGTTGTTAAAAGTCCTCCAAGTACTATGGAGTTGTCTTTCAATAGAACTTGCATTGGAGTCTATGGAAAGTACAAACCCACAAAAACTAGTGTATAGCATCAATGTATGACAGATCATTCTCTTTAGTGACAGAACAACAAACAATCCTCCAGAATGCCTGTTGTCAAGCTCTGTAGCAGTTGACACTTCTCTGTCAGTGGTACTGACAGAAGCTCCTCCATGTAGCAGATTCTCAACTTTTTTTTACATAGTTGTTCGTTATGGTTAATCCAGGAACGGTGCAGGGCTGTTTGGCGCCCTAGGCCAAATTATATTTAGCGCCCCCCCCTCTCGTGCCGTGGGGGGGGGCTCCGGAGCAAAGCAGCCCTGCTCTGCAAACCCCCCCCCCCGCGCCGCCACCACCAGCACCACCACCACCACCACCTACCTTCCCCCCCCCACTGCTGGCTGCTGCTGCTGCCGCTGCCGCCGCCGCCTCCTACGACGCGACGGGACCCCCGTGCTTTTTTTTTTTTGCCGGGGAAACCAGGGCAACAGGGCTGTTTAAGCCCTGTTTCCTCCCGCCAAAACAACGCCGGCGGGGCTCCGGAAACGACGCGGGCGGGTGGGCAGGCGCGGCGGAGGCGGCAGGCGGGGCAGGAGTGCGCCGGCGGCGAGGAAGGAGCGCAGCGTTTCTGCGCCCTCTTCCGCCACGCGCCCTAGGCAGCCGCCTGGGTCTGCCTAGCGGTAGCGCCGGCCCTGGGTTAATCTACCCATTTTATCAGATTCTGTTGCTATATCTATACTTTTTCCCCAGCAAAGCAGATTCTCTAGTTCTTAGGGGTGTTTGTTCTGTATTTGATTTACAGTCCACTGTTTTTCATGTCTATTGCTGCTGATCCCTCCCCCCTTTTAAAGTCTGTTGCTGCGTTTAGATTGCATTGTATTGTAATTTGATGGGGGTTTTATTTTTTATTCAATAACTGTAAGCCACCCCAAGAGTTCTAATTGAATTGAAGAAAAGGAAAGTAATTTTTTTAGATAAACAAAATAAATTATTTGAGTGGTTGGCTGTGTGTGAAATGCATATTTGATTGTATTTGAATTTACACTTGTAGATTGCATATATTGCCATTGCCGATCAGGTCAAGTATTTATCATAAGAAGTTAGAAAGGGGAAAAAAATTCTTAGCATATTTATCGTTGGAAGTTTGCAGCTTTCTATAAGAAGAGAAGTTAAAAAGATCTGAGTAAATAGGAGGATTCACACATGATAATTCATTTACACCAATCATGTGTAAGAAAAAAGAGCTTTGGTCAGTTGTAGCTTCTCAATATGCTATAAATGGCATGTGCAAATGTTTATTACCCTGGGTTTTTTAAACCTTGTTTCAAAGTCCTTCATGTTTTTCCTCATTTAGATGGTAAAGGCAATTCAGGTTCTACGAATTCATCTGCTTGAGCTAGAAAAAGTTAATGAGCTCTGTAAGGATTTCTGTAGTCGCTATATTGCATGTCTGAAAACTAAAATGAACAGTGAAACTCTGCTGAGTGGAGAATCTGGGAGCCCTTACTCACCTGTACAACCGCAGGTACCTTTCACGCTAACTGAAATATATTTTCTATGTTTGATTTATAACCTACCCTATCCCATAAGGCTCAGGATAGATTGTTTTAAATATATAATTATAAAATACCATGTTAATAACTTGGTTAAATTTGTAAGCCATGCAATTTACAAATAGATGATATGTGACTGGCAAATGAGCAGTTTTTAAGGAATTGCAATATTGTTAAGGTTACCAAGTTTCCCTTGTGCAGTTTCTTAGTAGTCAGGTACATGGAAATGTAATTCTTAAAGAATGACCATAATTTGTCAACTCTTTGTCTGCAGTCCAGCAACTTTAAACATGATAAAGATAGCTTGGATTTGCTGGAGCAGCTGTCTTCATGGAAACAGTCACCAGAAAATGTGAGCAGTAGAGCAAAATTGACACAATTATCATTGCACCTCTTTGGCACTATCTTGTTAGCCTAATTTTTGGGTTGGCTTTGTTCATCTCATTGTAGATAATGGCCTCATTCAAGCGAGAGGTGATCTGTATGGAGAGAAAAGGTTCTTTGATTGCTCTCCATCACATACACAAGGTTTCAGGGCATAAATTCCCTTGCATCCAGTAGCATGGATTACATGTACATAAGCCAGCTGAGAGATCCATATGGAGAATAGTAGGCTATGCATCTGCTGCTTCAGTCATGGAATGCCCCCTCTCCTGGCAGCCTTGTTGGGGAGGGGGAATTTAGAAATATACGAAGCAATTTATACCAAATTAGACCATTGGTTGGTCTCTCTCTCTCTCTCTCTCTCTCTCTCTCTCTCTCTCTCTCTCTCAGTATTGTCTGCTCTTGTAGGCAGCTGCTGTTCAAGGTCTCAGGCACTGCTACCTGAGATCCTTTAACTGGAAAGTATGCTCTACCACTGAGCTATGGGCTCTCCTCCCATGCATAACATTTGTAATACTTGGAAAATGTGTCCCAACTGGCAGTAGAATGGCTACTAATAGTACTTGGAGTAACAGAAGTTGGTTAATTATTTCATTTCTTGCTAGGTCACTATTTTCTCCTTGAACATAAGTAATAGTGGCATCAGTACTGCTATAATTTCAGAGCATGGTCTTCCAAAACTTCAGAATATGGTTACATTCACCTTCATACTGAGAAAGCTCTCCTGGAATCTAGTCAGACAACATATGCTCACCAGCTCCATAGCATAAATTAAGTTAAACCTGAATAGTATTAAGATATTGGTGTATGTTTTTAGAACGATAGATAGGATTTATTCATTGTTTCATTGCACCCTTCATGCCAGCCCTGTGTCAGTGTACTAATTGTAAATTGCATTCCTGTCATCCAGGCACTTGATTATCTGAGTGTTTGGATGATGCCTTTATAATTCAGATACATATTTTAAATCTGAAGTTTGCAAAATGTTTGCAATCATCTTTAAACCTCAAATTTGAGATGCTTAGAACTATACCTTTTCTGTGGAAAGCTGAAATCTTGACCATGTTTAATCATGATTATTCATGCCATTAACTTTAGAAGGGCTAGGATTTCACCCATAATGATACAATTTTTTTGTATCTTCTGAACATATTTGTGGTTTCCTTGTGGCTTATTTTCAGTGCAATCCTATACATGTGTACTCTGAATAAGTCCCACTGAGTTCATTGAGACATTTCTAGGAAAGTGTGTATAGGTTTTCAGCCTTACACTTATGTACATATCCCATTTTTAAAAACATTTGGAGATAAGTTATTCTAGGATGGACATTTCTAAATATTCAGTCCATTGATAAATCTCACAATCTGTCACACTACTATAAGCCCTTTGATTCCAATAGGATGGGATTAGTCCAGTATTAAGTGACAAAAGCACTGGGTTAAATATCATCCCGTATTCTCATATCTGTTCTATACTCTCATAGAATGGTTCAATATGGGGAAGAAAGCCAGCATTTGGGAAACAACATAGAAATACAACATATTGTCAAAGTAACATTCTAGGTTATTTATTCCTTTCATTGAATTTCTGTCTCATGTGAGTTACATGACTGGCTTTTATCATATTGGTTAATAATGATATCACCATCATCATCATCATGGGGTTTACTTTTTTGGTTCTCTCATTTGAAACTGTTGTAGCTAAAATGATAGGAACATGCTTTATTTTAAGACTATGTAATTTTTGTTGTTACTGTTTCTAGCCAATTCAAAGTGCCATCACAGGTACGCTAAGTCCCCAGGGGATTATGGTACCTGCATCAGCATTGCAGCAGGGAAATGTAACTATGGCAACTGTTGCAGGTAGGATGCACTAAAAAAAATTAAACATTGCCCTTCCTCAGAGATATTTGTTGTGTCTGTTAAGAAGTGACTGAAGCTATGAGTTTTAGATAATGAGTTCGTTTATTTATTTGTTTGATTACTACGACTATATACTGCTTTTCTGCCGATGCAGTCAAGGTAGTTTACAATTTAAAATAATGGCATATAAGCAGACATGATAAAGGAGAGGATCATAATGACCAGGTTGAATGACTACTGAAGTTGACAGTTCTGGGAAGGGAGGAACCAAATGGCAGTTCATCCCAGCCATGTTGGTCCCAGGTGATAGAGCAGGTCTTGTTGTCTCACATCTTCCTCAGATGCAGCCTGGTGGAACAGCTGGTGGTAGAGACATTGGGCCAGTTTACAGGGGTGCATCAGCCCCCATTTTGCATATCCAACCCCTGCCTGAGGATTGTTGTGTCGTGCGAACCTAGCGAGCATGGGTTATGTGGGGGTTGAACAACCTTTGCATAACCCTAGAACAGACCATGGGTTATGTAAGAGTTGTTTAACCCTCACTTGCCCGGTTTACATGACATGAAACCCCCCTGAGTAGGGGTTGGATATGCAAAGTGGTGCTTACGGGGACCTCCTCTCATCACAGGTTAAATAACCCATGACGAGCTATGCTGTGTCATATGAACCTGGTCATTATTTAGATTATTTAAAAATATATTATTATATAGCTTAACAATTCCCATGTGTTCTGCAAGTAGGTGTCATGGCATTTTTACAATAATGGCTATATATGTCGTCTGATATATTTAGCATGATTCTGGAAGAATAAAATATCCCCTCTATTACTGAAAATTAAAAGTCTCAGCCATAATTCAGGGAACTGGGATACTGGTCAGATAAAAGATCTATTAGTGCAAAGCTGTTTACCATTTTTTTTAAAAAAACAACACATTACTCTTCAAAGCATTTTTATATACTACACAGGGTGATGTGAGCTAGCAAAAATAAAATGAAGTGGAGTTGAATATAATTGCAAAGTTTCTAACAAACATTTGAAAGGCTATATATTTAAGCTCTGTGACAGTAAAATAAAATATAGGAAAATATTCTTAACTGGATTTCTACTTCTGATAAACAGTGATAAAATTCTAGTGAAGTTAAAAGATTGTTGAAAATACTTTGTACCTTTCGCATTTTAAAAATATTTGACCTGTTAAGTAAATAACCTGTCACCATTTTATTTGTTTAATGATATCTACATAAACATGCCTGTTGTCATATTCTCACTTGATCACTTAGTTACTCTACAATGGTAAAAATTATGTATTCTTTTAAGGTGGTACAGTATATCAGCCGGTGACTGTGGTCACACCTCAAGGTCAAGTAGTGACACAGGCATTGTCACCTGGAACCATCAGAATCCAGAACTCACAGGTTTGTTTTATACACTTCATGGAATGGTTTAATGTAGGAGGAAGAAGACAGTATTTTAATAGCAAGATATGGAAATGACAGATTGCCATTCAGGGATGCATAAGTAATGTATTTAAATGTTTTGATTATACAGTCACTGGGTTGGATCCTGAGAAATGCAAGTGGAAGTAATATTGTGAAAGAGGACTTTGTCACAACCTCCTCCCCACTGCAGACCCCTGCCCCCCCCCCTCACGTCTTGAGAATCCTTCAGAATGATGTGGGTTGGAGGCTGCTGCGGGAGGGGAGAGTTGACACAAGTTGGGTGGAGGCACTTCATGTAAACAGAGGTGCCACCACCCAATTTTGGCCAATTACTCTCCCAACAGCCCCCCCCCCATTCCAGAGGGTTTCCCAATCCTCAGGAGCAGCTTTTTAGGGGGCTCAAGGCTGCACTGGGGAGGAGGTGGTGAGAAATCAAGGCAAAGACAGGTTAAAAAAAGCCCTGTATCTATTTGTCAGTTCCTTATATTCCATCACACTATAGTGACGAAAAAACAGAACCTTGGTCATGGCAAATACGGGCAAGCTTGCATTTTAGTGATTCCCGTTGAGACAAAGGGTGAGTTCACATGACACAGCAACCCACCCTGCGAATAAGCTATGTAATGTGGGTTGTTCTCCCCCTACTTCTTCCCTCTGGTCCTCCCGCCAGTATCCCAGGGTCCTGTGTGGCAGAAGCCATCTTGTCTCCCCCCGCTTGCTCCAATCAGAACCCAATTTTCGTTCATCGTTGTTGTTGTTTTCTTTTTTCTGGAGCCTCATGCTGCTGCCAGTGACAGCCGCTCCACCGATGGCCAAGCGGCACTTTGGAGTGATTGTCACTGGCTGATTACCCTTTTCTTTAAAAATTTTTGGGTGGCAGAAATGTGCGCAATTGAGACCATAACTTCTTTTAAAAAATAAGTTTTGGTCTTGCGCAGATGCACACTTACGGCTGCCCGAAATGTATTTATTAATTACATTTATACCCCGCCTTTTTTCCTGCAAGGAACCCAAGGCAGCTTACATAATCCTCCTCCTCTCCATTTTACCCTCACAACAACCCTGTGAGGTAGGTTAGGCTGAGAGTCAATGACTGGCCCAAAGTCACCCAGTGAGTTTCATGGTGGAGCGGGGACTAGAACCTGGATCTCCCGAGTCCCAGTCCAGCACTCTCACCACTACGCCACACTGGAGTGGCGCCACATATGGAGTCTTGCCTGGCCAATGTCCTAGTAAATGTCTGCTGTCAAAGTGCAGTAGCTAACATCCATGGACATTGACAAAGCAAGGCTGCATTTAGGTTACTTTGCACACACTTGACAGCTGTCAATTGGTGAGCTGTCAATTGAAAAGCAAAGCAGCAAAGGGTTTTTTGCACTGAAAGGGGGTAGCAAGTATATTGCCCCTCTAGTTTTTAAGTACTGTCCTGACAGTTCTCAGTGCCCTCCACCTTTTCCACACTTCCCTGAGCCTCCAGGTACTCCAGAAAGGGAAGATCTACATCCCACCCCTTTTCGTGAGCACTTATTTTGATAGGGTTTTTTTTTTTTTTTTTAAAGAACCCTTGCTTTTGACAGCTATCTGGCAAATTTGAGCATTTTTTTTTTTTGGATGGAAATATACACCATGAGTTGTCAGGGTGGCTTGTCCCCCCAAAATAATGTGACTCAACAACCCACCGTGGCTTATTCGCAGGGTAGCTTAGCATTATGTGCGAACACAATCAACATGACTTTGTCGATTTACCATCCTTTTCCGTCTGCAGTTTGGGGATAGTATGTTTGTATGCTCCCTTCTGCATAAAATTTCCTGCACGTAGAAAACTATTAGTGAGAAGCTAGGTTAGAGCTCTTTCCATTGACATGCTAGTTTTCCACAGACAGGATGGTTTTGATGTGGGTAAACATTCAAACATGCATTTCCCTATATGTTGTCTGAAATGGTGCATGTGTAGACCAACTCTGAATTACAACCCCTACCAGTGCTATTGCTGCTTCCAGTTCAAAGCTTGTGCTTTTTCTTACATTTTTTTGTTCCATAAAACTATTTTTGTGAAATATTAAGAGAATTGTGGTAATACTTATGGTGTCTTAATAATTGTGTGCCACTTGTCAATCTATGTGCAGCTCCAGTTACAATTAAACCAAGATTTAAGCATCTTGCATCAAGATGATGGGTCATCCAAAAATAAAAGAGGAGTTCTTCCAAAGCATGCTACAAATGTGATGAGGTCTTGGCTTTTCCAGCACATAGGGGTAAGGCTTAATTATAGTGGCTGGGAATCAGTTATGTTCTGAGAACTTCTGCTGTTATCTTTTTAATGTGAAATACAAAGGAAACAATATAATGCCGTAATATCACCAGGTAAATTATAATGGAAAAAAATTCCTTCCTCATGCAGCAATTAAAAAGATAACGGCACAAAGGCCCAGAGTATAAAGATAGAGAAGTTATTTATTGTATAAATATTTGAAAGGAAATAGTAAGGTTTTCAACATTTAAAAAACAACAATCTTAGTAAAACTGACTGCTTACTGAAGAAGATTTATTCTCTATGAATTATAACTATAAGAATCTGAATGAAACTGTTTGTCTACTGAAGAAGATATTTACGAAACGACGCAGTATCTAGAAACGTCTTATCTTGTTTTGGTTACATCATTCAAGTGACCTTGGATACTTTCTCATCTTGTTTTGGTTACAACATTCAGTGACTTTGGACACTTTGGTTTGTTTTGGACTACGCATACTGGATACCTTCCACTTTGTTATGTGGTACTTATGTTTATAATAAGTCATACATAAAATTGAAAACCTTATTTTTTCCTTTCAATTGTTATGTGGTACTTATGTTTATAATAAGTCATACATATTGTTGTTTTTTAAATGTTGAAAACCTTACTATTTCCTTTCAAATATTTATACAATAAACAACTTCTCTATCTTTATACTCTGGGCCTTTGTGCCGTTATCTTTTTAATTGCTGCATGAGGAAGGAATTTTTTTGGGCCATAACTGAAGTTTTTTTTAATCCAACAGTTTCTATAGACGTACTCAAAATACATTGAATTGTTTTCTCATAGTTGAATCAGGCCCAAATTCAGTAGGTGTTATTATATAACCTTGTGATCATCTTAAATGCTAGAATTATTTTTTGTTTTATTTCATTAAGCCAAGGACATTTTTTATCATGTGCTCCCTTGATAAGTAGCCTTTTGTAGACTATATTTAAATCTTTATCAAAACACATCCTATGGGGATGGAAGACATTCACTGTCCTAAATCAAGGGTAATTTGTGTGCAGAAGCAGAATTCTTTGTGCAGATTTCTTCACTGAATGCACTCCATACCCACAAAGGGAGCAATGTGCACAGTGGTCCTTGTTAGCTTAAGGCCATGCATGCATGCATCCTGTGATGACTATATGCATAATCAGCTTATTCATGACCTGAAAGATCACACAAATGTTGCTATAGGTTTTCTACTACTACACACACTATGAATATAGAATTCAATCCATGGATTGTATGTTGTTGTTTTTAGCGGGGGTGGGGTTGCTTCAACTATTTTTTATGTCCACAGTCAAATGATATTCAAGATCAAATGTATTACTCAAGCAAAATTATATTGCCTGGGCAGAAAAATGATTAGGTTCGTTAGCTTAAATAGATTGAGCAATATACAGTGCCTTGCAGAAGTATTCACACACACCCCTTTGACTTTTCCACATTTTGTTGTGTTACAACCTGGAATTAAAATAGATTTAATTGGCATTGTTACCACTTGATGTACGCAAGATACTCAACACTGTGAAGGTGCAAAATATTTTTATCGTGGCACAAAAGTTAAGTAAACAAAAACAAACTCGCACTTGTTGGTTGCACAAGTATTTACCCCCTTTGCTGTGACATTCCTGAATAAGCTTTTGGTGCAACCCACTGCCTCCAGAAGTCACATACGTACTGTGTGAGTAGCTGAATGGAGTCCACCTGTGTGCAATTCCAGTGCCACATGATCTCAGATTATATACACCTGTTTCTGGAAGGCCCCAGAGTTTGTTGGAAAGCATATCTAAACAAACAGCATCATGGAGACCAAGGTGCTATCAAAACAATTCCAGGATAAAGTTGTGCAGAAGCACCAATCAGGGTTGGGTTATACAAAAATATCCCAAACTATGAATATCCCCCAGAGCACCATTAGAATCCATTATTACAAAATGGAAAGAATATGGATCAACCATGACTCTGCCTAGAGAAGGCCATCCACAAAAACTCAGTGACTGGGTAAGCAGGGCATTAGTCAGAGAAGCAACCAAGAGGCCAATGGTAACTCTGAAGGAACTGGAGAGTTCCGCAGCTGAGATGGGAGAAATTATCCATGAGTCAGCTATCACCCGGATGCTCCACAAAGCTGGGCTTGATAGAAGAATGGCGAGAAGAAAACCATCGCTGAAAGAAACCCATATCAAAGCCCGTTTGGAGTATGCAAAAAGGAATGTGGGAGACACAGCCAACATGTAGGAAAAGGTTCTCTGGTCTGATGAGACCAAAATGGAACTTTTTGGCCTTGCTGCAAAACACTATGTGTGGCGCAAAGCCAACAGTGCTCATGCCCTGAGGGCACCATCCCCACGGTGAAGTGTAGTGATGGCAGCATCCTGTTGCGGGGATGTTTTTCCTCGGAAGAGACTGCAAAACTGGTCAGGATTGAGGGCAAGATGGATTGAGCCAAACACAGGACAATTCTAGAGGAAAACCTGTTTCAGTCTGCAAGGGACCTGGGACTGGGGTGGAGGTTCACCTTCCAGCAGGACAATGACCCTAAACACACAGCCAAGGTAACACTGGAGTGGTTTAAAATCAAGAACTTGAAAGTCTTAGAATGGCCCAGTCAAAGCCCAGACCTCAGTCCGATTGAGAATCTGTGGCAAGACTTAAAGTTGCTGTTCACCAGCAATCCCCATCCAACCTGACAGAGCTGGAGCAATTTTGTCTGGAAGAATGAGCAAACATTGCAGGATCCAGATGCGCAGAGCTAATAGAGGCTTACCCAAGAAGACTTGCAGCTGTAATTGCTGCCAAAGGTACTTCTACCGAGTATTGACTCAGGGGGGTGAATACTTATGCAACCAACAAGTGCCAGTTTGTTTTTGTTTACTTACCTTTTGTGCCACAATAAACATATTTTGCACCTTCACAGTATGTTGTGTGCATCAGGTTGTAACAATGCCAATTAAATCCATTTCAATTCCAGTTTGTAACACAACAGAATGTGGAAAAGTCAAAGGCGGGGGGCGAATACTTCTGCAAGTATTTCTGTACTTCTGTACAATACTTCTGTACATAACAAGTTAACAGTGCTGGTGACTTCATCCAATGCTATTAAAATGCATAGAACTGTCTAGATGACCGAATATACTCTGTTTTGTCCCTTCTGAACAGTTCTATATGTAAGATCATAGGATACTGAAATGAAAATATATGGATCTGTATTAATTTTCCTCTGTTAGAGGTTTTAAAACAGAGGCTGGATGATCTGTAGCAATGGATTTCCTGCGTCTGCAAGTGGTTGGATTAGATGACATTTGAGATCCCTTCCAACTCTACGAATCTAATTCTTAATAGTTCCTGTTGAGTCATTAATGTTACTGTAATTAGGGATGGTGGGGGGAAATTAGCTGGGTTCCCATTTTAATATGAGTGGGGTAGCTGTGTTGGTCTGTTGCAGCAAAACAATTTATTAGTCTTTTATGACTCTTTGTTATTTTAATATGAGCAGACCTAATTTGCACTTCCTGAACTAGTACATCAACTGGAACATAATTATACTTCGTGCTTTACTGAATTTTACAATGCAGTTCTCCATTAAAAAATGCATACAAGAATGCATACATTCAGAGAAATGTGTACAAGAATGCATACATTTTGTTTATTGTAAGCCACCTAGAGAACTTTATGTTACGGGGTGGCATACAAATGTTGTAAGTAATATAAATACAATAGGGGAAGTGCATACAAGAATGCATACATTAGGAGAAATGGGTACAAGAATACGTATGAATTATCATGCTGACTTTTTACGAAAATATTCGCAAACTGATGTGGAACCTGGACAGAACAAACCTGCACTTCAAAAAGTTGTAAAAGCAAAACAGACAGATCTGTCCATCCCTAACTATAATAGGTAAATTATACCTAGACGATTCATGTACTTTGCTTCTGGTGTAGTGTTTAATAGATCATAATTTTATTTGACACCACAACATGTGTCATTTCTATCATACAACACAGTGTAATGGATCCAGTTTTATCACATATGTTCCCAAAGGATGACACAGTTTAGTAGGGATTCTGGCAGATGTGAGAATAATTTTTTTCCTCAGTTAGACATGGTTAAGGGTGAAATAATTTCTTTTTTAATATCAGATTGTTAAAGTAAAAAAAAAAATTAGCAGCCAGCTTTGATATTGTTTAAATGTTTTGTGACCCTGAAGCCTTTTACGGGATCATTTGGCTTTTTGTGATCTCCCTATAGTCCCATATTTTGGATCTGTGTTTGTGCAGGCCAGGGCTAGGTTTAGAACATTCTGTAGTTGTCAGTTGCCCCCTTTTCCCAGTTGAGAGGTTCTGGACAGGTTTGCATGACACTTTAAGCACAGAGGCTTTTTAACCCCGGCTGTGTCCAACTAATCATAGGGCACAACAGGATACTATAAACTGTAAGAGTTTCAAGCAGGCCAATCCCTGCTCCCTCTGCAGTTTTTTTGTTTTTCTTTCCCAATCAACACTCATATTCTGTGGTTTGGGAACATACTCAGTCCGCATTGGGCTGTTTTGTTTTCTTTATGTTTTCTTTTAATTTGCAAACATATACAAATATGTAAAAACTGACACCATATTTATGGATGGCCCCATTCCACTTCCAAACTGATAGGCACTCGATCATCTAAGTTTTCTAATAATGTATATGATGCACACCTATTGAAGACTGTTCAGAAGCTGCAGCTGGTGCAAAATGCAGCAGCCAGATTAATAACTGGGACCAGGAGGTCTGAACATACAACATCTGTTCTGGCCCACTTGCATTGGCTGCCTATATGCTACCAAGCCTGATTCAAGGTGCTGTTTTAACCTATAAAGCCCTACACGGCTTGGGACCACAATACCTGATGGAACGCCTCTCCCAACCACAATCTATCCGGATACTACGCTCAACATCTGGGGCCTTCCTCCGACTGCTGCCCCTGAGGGAGGCTTGGAAGCCGGCAACAGGGGAGGGCTTTTTCTGTGGTAGCCCCACAACTGTGAAACAGGCTCCCCACTGACGCCCGCCTGGCGCCAACTTTACTATCCTTTTGTTGCCAGGTTAAGACAGCCCTCTATGCTGAGGCATTTAACGGCTCCAAATAGTGCACAGGGTGGTGGTTATGTCACCTTTTTTATCCAGTCTACTTTTTATAATCTTGTCTTAGCTATTTAAGTAATTTTAAAATTGTTTTTAAAATGTCTAGTGCAAATTTTTTGATGATGTTATTGTTTGTATTTTTATATTGTATTTTTATTTTAAATTTGTATTTTATTGTAAAATTGTAAAATTGTTGTAAACTGCCCAGAGAGCTTCGGCTATTGGGCGGTATAGAAATGAAATGAAGAAAATAATAATAATAATAATAATAATAATAATAATAATAATAATAATAATAAATGGTTAGTATAATATAGCGTAACATTGCTAAATACAGCATAAAAGCACTTTGAATCGTTTGCCCTGTTACATCTGTGATGCAGCATAAGTTATATGAGCATAACCTATATAAACGTGCTAGTGGCATATTTTATTAATACATAGAACAAATTCATTATGGGTTTCCCCCCTTTTAAAAACCATTACAAGTACCAAAAAACTATTTGTATCTGAATTTAACAAATTCAAGTTAAATTTTGTTGGAACAGATGGGGGGGGGGAATTAAAGGTAACATTTTATTTAGTAATAGAATAAAGCTGAAATTGGTGATCTAAAAGAGATTTCAGATTACATTCTGACACACATTAATCTATCCAATATGAGCTGGAAAGGCAAGAAAGTATCATTCACATGAAAGAATTGATTCAAACACAAGGAGACAAAATTTAATTTATTGATATAATTAAATGAGCACTGGGAAATTAAAACCAGGAGGAATCGTATTAAAACATGAGGAATTCCTAAGAAGGTTGAAGGAAACAACCTGTTTGATTTTACAAGAATGGTTGATCTGTACAGCTGGTGAAGACTTCATGGCTTCAGTGAAATAGATAGGGGTTTCTGCATTCCCTGTCAGTATGCAAAAGAATGGAAATTTATTTATTTATTTATTTAATACATTTTTATACTGCCCAATAGCCGAAGCTCTCTGGGTGGTTTACAACAGTTAAAATCATAAAATACAATATAAAATATAAAACCACAGATTAAAAACAAACAGCAGAGCTAGCAGCAGCAGTTACAATAATGGAATTAAAAACAACTACAAGATTAAAATGATTAAGATGATTAAAATGATTAAAATGCCTGGGAGAACAAAAAGGTCTTCACCTGGCGCCGGAAAGAATACAAAGTAGGCGCCAGGCGAACCTCTTTGGGGAGCTCATTCCATAACCGGGGTGCCACAGCAGAAAAGGCCCTCCTCCTGGTAGCCACCTGCCTCAATTCCTTTGGCAGGGGCTCTCGGAGAAGGACCGCTGATGCAGATCTTAGTGTCCGGGCAGGAACATATGGGAGGAGATGATCCTTCAGATAGCCTGGCCCCAAGCCGTTTAGGGCTTTAAATGTTAGCACCAGCACGTTGAATCGGGCCCGGAAACAGACTGGCAGCCAGTGCAGATGAGAAAGCACTGGCATAATATGTTCTCGTCGGCCAGTCCCAGTTAATAATCTTGCTGCCCTATTTTGGACGAGCTGAAGTTTCCGGACCATTTTCAAAGGCAGCCCCACGTATAACACATTGCAGTAATCCAAACGAAAGGTTACCAGAGCTTGGATAACTGTAGCTAGGCTATCTCTGTCCAGATAAGGATAAATTACCAAGAGATTTTATAAAATTCCATATTCTATTAGTTAACAGAGCATGAGACTGTTGTGCCCATGAGCTCCCCCCCCCCACACACACACCATAATCAAATATTTCCAAGGTTTATTAAACCACAGTTTCATGTTACTTCCTGGTTTGTAATCCAAGATTAAACCACAGCTTCCTGGTTCAGATGTAACTGGAAAGTGTGATTTGAACAAATCATGCCAGAAATGTTCTATTACAGTGTGAGAAAGAGAGAGAAAGAATGAAGGAATGCACAGGTACAACACTCATTCTCAGCTGATAAACCAGAGATCATTACCTCTAAACTGCAAATTGATCACAGATATCAGTAAAGATTGATCTGCCAGCTGTCTTTGCTGGAAAGTCATAAGGAATTTAAATTTTAAGTGGAAATTTTGAATAAAGAAGGGATTCATTATAGCTAGGAAAAACAAACGTTTGTATTGTTTCATAAAATAAAAGTTAATATAACACCAGAAATTGAGGGTTTGAATTTTTTAATAAGTGCAGAGTAAAAGGGGAACAGGGATCGCTCAAGGTGAAAGAACTCTCCCTAGTAGTCTCTTTCAATTCTTTATCTGCACAGAAAAATATTTTTGGAACTGGTATCAGACATTATAGGTAGTTCCTATGGATCTGTTGATTATTGTGCTTGCTTATTTAAATAAGATTGGTACTAGTAGAGAGAATGGGTTGACTTTTAATACCAGTGAGAATTTTAATTGCACTAAAATGGAAATCTGAGTTCTTATCCTTGCTTCATCATTAGATTAATAAATCATGATCTGTAATTGGTGTCATAAAATTAACACATTGATACAGACAAGGGAAGTTGCAATCTCAAATAATATTTGAGGTTATTATGAAAGGCATTATGGGAATAATCAGTTTAGCTGGTCAGAACTTATTAGTGAGAAATTAATTCTATGCTATACTATGCTAAATTATATTTTTCTCTTGTGTAGATTTTTGTATTATGTTTGTTGATATAATTTCTTTAAAAATCAGAGTGTTTTATATTATTTTTTCTTCCTGTCTGTAGCATCCATATCCAACAGAGGATGAGAAAAAACAGATAGCAGCACAAACAAATCTTACATTACTCCAGGTTAACAACTGGTAAGATAAAATAAATACACCCAGTTACTTGGATGTGTTACAATATTTCACCTGTATAAAAAAGCCAGATAGAAATCAACTCAGGATATTAGTTTACAGACTTTTTCTGGAGTCTTCTGTGCAAAGCAAAAACGGATGTGATCAGGCGTTACACCCATTTGCCATCACAAGTCTTGGTGCTGTACTGTCTGTGTACTATGTTGGCAGGCAGTGGGCATAGAGGGAGCTGAATGGGTAAGTGGCAATGCTAGGTGTAATCCTATCCATGTTGAGAGGAGGAGGGATCCCCTGCTTGCCCTGATATAATCTTGTGACTGCAAAACATGACTATTAAGTAAAAATCATAAGTGCCGAGTCCAAAAGCCAAATAGTCTCTCCCCTTCCCCTAACCCCAACCCCAACCCCAAGCATAGGAAATGAATAAATGTGACAGTGGTTAGATATACACTGATGATGCAGCACCTTGAAACGAACAGTTGCTGCCATAAATAGCACACTATTGACACTTTGTAGGGGGTAAACTGGTTCAAATTTTCAGATATATGGCTTTTGGAAATTCAGCATTAAGGAGTAATAAAATCTAGGAGGAGGAACTTGTGTATATACATGCACGCACGCACGCACGCACGCACACACACACACACACACACACACGCACACACGAGAGATGCACATACTTATTCCAAAACAGTGAAAGGCTGAAATGAAATAAATGTAACAAAGCTACTGGTCTAGGTTCATCTCAATGATTTTGACTGACACTGGTGATTTTTGTTGATTGATAGCAGAGAGATGAATTGTAAAACTTGGAGGATTAGAATAGTTTGGAATGACAGAATGTTGGAGCCATGTTTAGAAGTTATCAAAGAACATAAATTGCAGTGATTTACAGCCTGTTTGGGGATGGAAGAGCTAAACTGCAGACCTGTAATTCTATGGCTGCAGAAATAGAAAGAGGAAACAGTGAAGAGAGGGGAAAATGAACTGAGAAGCGATTAGAAAATACTTGTTGCTTATCTTTAAAGAATCATAGAATTTCACTGCTTCAGGAGTTTCTTCTGAAATTAAACAATTCTTGTCTTTCCCCAGTTGTTAAAGTTTTTCTCTTCACCATTGCTGAACAAGTCTAATTTTTATGAGTGTGTTCATAAGATTTTATTTTGACCATGTTTAGGTTTATTAATGCTAGAAGGCGAATTCTCCAGCCAATGTTGGATTCCAGCTGTTCTGAAACTCCCAAGACAAAGAAGAAAACAGCTCAAAACCGACCAGTTCAAAGGTTCTGGCCAGACTCCATTGCATCAGGAGTAACTCAGCATCAGTCAAATGAACTTACCATGTCAGATGGTAAGCAGATTCCTCACTTACCTGTTTTGAATATTAAAAAGCTACTTTATTGGCTCTTTGCTGATTGAGGGAACCTCTTGAGCCAGTCAGACAATTCTGCAAACAGTTTGTACAATCCCTACACACACACAGCATTGAAATTAATGGATTAGCATAGTAACCGTTCCTCATGGATTGCATACAAAATAAGGGAGGATTTGCATGTCCCACATTGGTTTTTCCACCCTGTTATGCATCTTACCATACATACAAACACATGTCTAGGGGTTCAGTGGGGTTAAATGTGTCTATGTCTGGTACATGTTTGCAGCCTGAGCCTATGTGTATAGTATACATATTTATTCAGAAGCTAGTTCCCTTTTGTTCAATGGTGTTTGCTCTCCAGGTAAGTGTACATAGAATTTCAGCCTTAAGGATTTCAGCTTTGGGATTGCTTTTCACTCACAGTCCAATTTTACAAGTGAAAATCTATCCTAAGTTAGGATGATAGTGTTTTGTGGGCAGTATCCAATGGTGTCAGTCCGCAAACTCAAATAGCACTAGCAGAGCTCCGCCAAACATTTCTATTGTACAACCAGTTGTGTATTACACTTGAGCAACTGGTTGTACAATAGGCTGTGCAAATATAATGCGCAACCAGTTGCACAATGGATTCTCCTCTTGTGCATAGTTTGGAACCTAGTTTCCACTATCATGATGTCATTTCACTAATGGAATGACACAGTTGGATATTGCCCCAAGATTTAAAAAATTCTTATTTAGGCAGAAATTGACTAAAACAGAATAGACACATTGACATCTCATTCTCTCTTAGGCACACACACACTTACTACAGGGTAAAAGATAGTTCAAATGGCATTTACAGCTTTAGTTCACTTTCAGTTTTTAGATCCTTGGATTTTCCATCTAAAATACTATTACAGTTTACTTTAAAATGAGATTAAAAGTGTAAACCTAAGGGATTGACGCTCTATAGATGGAGGGCTCCAAGACTGGAGTCCTCTTTCTATCCTAAGCACTGGCAGGCAGGGCGGGAGGAATACCAGAGGCCTTTTCACCTCCTGTTCCTGTTTTTTTTAACATTTTTAGCTGGATGGTCTTCTCAGCTCATCTAGCTGACCTACCTCTCAGGTAGACACAGTAGATCCATGGCCTCTCCGTCTGCCTCCCTGGCTACTGTACCAGCCCTTTTTCTCCCTCAACAACTCTCTTCCGAGGTCACTGGTTACAACCTTGGAAGAGAAGCTGCCTCGGCGCTTTCCGCAGTAAATGTGAAGGGCTGGGAGGGTGAGTGGGGAAATTGCACCATCCTATGGTCCCTGGGATGCCCTCCCAGGAATCATAGGATTGGTTTCTAAATAGATTTTTCAAAACAGGAATGATGGGTTAAAAAAAAAAATCTAATTGTTCCAATTGGACTTGTGTTTTTTTCTTCCCATTTCCAGGAGCTGTTGTAACAATTACTGCTCCGGTCAACATGAATGTAGACAGTCTCCAATCTCTTTCATCTGATGGTACTACTTTAGCTGTTCAGCAAGTCATGATGGCAGGACAAAGTGAAGATGAATCTGTGGACAGCACTGAAGATGACGGAGCAGACCTTTCTACTACAAACATCAGTGGGCTGGTCTTGGATAACAGTGATTCTCTGCAATAGGAAGCAAGAGAATCTGGCTTAATTGTTTAGGAATACAATGAACTGACTGACTTTTTATAGTTTGCACAGCAAACATTTTACACAAGTTTTATTTCTAATATGTTTTATATGTAGATATAGAAGAGTGCACTTTTTGTATTTCATAGTAAGCTTAAAGAGTGTCTTTGCAGGTGCAGCAACTTCTTTCAAATGTGTTGTTTTTTATTTTAATTTTGAAAATCTAGTAATTTAAGGGGAAAACCCTACATCATCACCCCATTATTTTCTTAGGGTAACTTTCTCACTCACAAAATTGATCCCAGATTGACCTGATAAAGGAATGGGGGTGATGGGGCTGCAGTCATCAAAAAAGATGGTGGGTACCTGGCAGGTGAGTTAAGTTTACGTCAGCATGGATTTAAACATAACCCCACCACACAATCACCATCTTACTCAATGTTTGCTGTTCTGTAACATCATAAAATCTGCTGCAATTTTGTGACTTATGAAATTGCCCTGCTGGGAGAATTGAAAGTACTTCTATCTCCTTGAGAGTTATGCAGTTTCAACTATTCCTGTCATTTTAAGATTACTCTTGGTGGTTTAACAGTGTAAATGTAAAGCATGTCAAACTAGTGTATGGGATTTGTTTATGAAGTTAGCCATGTAGATTTGAAAGATGCTTCTGCACCTTAAAAAAAAATCCTGCCAATTTGAAGTGGGCAACAAACACACAAAAGGAAGTGGAGATGTGTGCTTCAGTGACGAATGTATGTCATTTAAATAAACTTAATTTCTCATAGAGTTGTTAGGTGGAAACCTCTAGATTCCGGCCATACCTTATAAATTTGCCACTGATGCAACCACCACCACAGCTTCTACTTCATACTTTTCCCCCTTGTTATGTCATCCACCTCCCCTGTAGCACACTTGAAATCCTACTTGCAACAGATGGGAATGAGGCAGGGGGCGGGGGGCACAACAAAAAGTCTGAGGGAGGCAAAAGAAGTTATAGCTGTCTCTTCTCTGAATAAAGTGGCAAATTTAAAGGTACAGAAGGGATTTCTGGATTGCAACTTAGCAGCCCTAGTCCTAGCCAGTGAGTCTGTTCATCATTTGCTATAAAACACTTATTTTTACCTTTATCAGGATTATTGGATTAAAAATATTTTTATAAATTATCTAAGAATTGAGATGATGACTGTATTGAGCATGAGAAAAAATGTTTAGTACTTCTATTTGGAAGGTTATGAAAACAGTCCAAATTGAATAAACATGCCTATGCGATATTCTATGGATCTCTACTACCCCATAGTGGAACAGCTATAATGACATAAGAAGGATCCATTCCTTAATGGGATGTTGGATATTGTTAAGCATTGATTTATATGACATGTAAACTAATGTTCAACTTACATTTCAGTCCATATTGAAACTTGTTTCTCAAGAGATTTGATGACTAGGTATTCAGGTGAGTAAAATCCCACAATCTTTCTTGTAATCGAGAAAATCCTTCACACCAATTGACAGTATGTAAATATTAGCCTCTGAACTGGGATTAATTCTCCCCCCCCCCCATTGCATATCAAATGTTTGTGGGGTTTGTAGCCATAATTCAAGATAAGGATAAGCTAAAAATGGATTTCTCAAGCACAACAGTACTAGGATGATCCAACAAAGCCTCAAGACAAGTATCATTGAACACATTCAAAAATAGTGATGATAAATTAGCCTTGGCCATGACTGCCATTAGTTTTTTGTTTTTGTTTTTTCTCCATGCATCTTGAGTTTGCTTATAGCTGTTTATGTGTGCTACTGTAGAAACCACTGGAAGCTGGCATTTTCCCACTGTTAGCTTTAAATAATAGTCCTTGGAAGCTTTATAGCACATTTGACATAGCTATTAGAGGAGCTAGGAGACAGTTCTCTTCATTAACAAAATCAAGATTCAACTCGGACTGAATGTGGTAGATGAGTTTTGATGTAAGTTCTGATTCAGCAAAAGCATTCAAGGGTGCCTTTTGTTTCCTCTATTCTTTTTAGTGGGATTTAAAGAGCCAGCCCCAGTTTTTCTTCTGCTTTTAGGCTATACTAGACCCGATCCCCCCAAATGTTCCTATATGATAGAGGTTCCCTGTGGATTCTTTTAAGATCCACAATTTTCAACATGAATTTCCTGGATGAGTAAAAAGTCCCTACACCAGCATTGTTTTCTCCTAGGGAGATGCAGACATTACAAGGTTTGAGATGTTATGGCAGCCATACTATTTTCAGTATCAATGATATGGTTACTGATAATGTTCAAATTGGCCCACAGTCAAAGTACATACCCTCTTGTCTCATATGGCACAGGAACAACCCTGATTGCCAGATAAACTAGGCAACAGACAGAGGTAGATAAGAGTGCCATGATCTGCGTAGCCTTGCAGAAAAAGGAAAAATCTTGGTTTTTCCCAGCCTTAGAACACTAACAAATACAAAGCAAGGGGCCAGCTGAGGGCTGACAATCAGGGTGCTTCCAGACAGAGGTCTCCTAGTGCTAGCAATCAGAAGGCATTGCACAGCAATTCTGACTTTTTCCCCTTAATGGGTTTTCTGTGTGGGGAAAAAGATGGAAGAGATGGGAAAATGGACGGGCTATGGATGAAGATGACGATGTCTGGATTCCCCATAAATTCCCTGAATGAGGCAGATGATGGCCATAAAAGCCTCACCTGGAAGCACTGCTAAGTTCTGAAGCTCTTCACAGATAAAGCCTTAAAGACTAGATTGACACTACGCTGACTCTTACAGTCGTGTGAAGTTAAGGTAGCCCATAATTTCTCTTGCACTTCTGGAGATGTTTCCAAAAGGAGTGAAAATATGAAAAGAGGTTTGTCTGAGAAAAAATTAGGCACCAAATGTAAAAAAATAATATTCAAGTCTTAGTAAAAACCACAACATTAAAAGAACACCATTGAAATGAAGAACTACTGAAATGCAGTGAAAATTTGTGCATCTGAACCCACTATAGCTCCATTAAAGTCAGTGCTAGGTTTTTCATTGAGTTAAATGGGGTATATCTTAAAGCCACTAAGCACAAATAGACCCTTTTCTGTCTTAAAAACAAAACAAAAAACCCTTGATAAAACAGAAGCAACACGGGTTTACTTTTTCTGATACAATCACTTTTTCTGTTGTATTTGTGAAAAACTACAAATGAAATTGCAGATGCCTATAATGTAAAAATAACACAACTAGGCTTTCTGAAAGGTGGAAAACCTGGACAAAGGGAGGTGTGGCAGAGTACCCACAACAAGTGGATATGTACATATGGCAGTGTTGTTGCCATTTTGCTTCCAAACCATATGGACATTGTGGTTGCAGCTCGCCACCTGGATCTCTACATTTTCACCAAACCACCACAACCTTGGCTCCCCCCCAGTTTGTGGAGGAGGAGTTAAATTATGTGTGAACAGTTTGCTGTATGAAGCAGTTTCCATGTGGTTTAGGTTTATATTGGCCAAACATGGTTGAATTCCAGATACAGAAGCCTCTCTATTTGTATGCAAGACTATCGAAAGGAAACTAAATGGTTCTTCTTATATTTCTTAACATCTGAAATACATTTTAATGTTAAATCCAGTTGCACATGTTGATTCTCATAGCCACGGTTAACAGATCTCATGTATGGACTGTCGTAGACATTGACCTTCAAAGGAGTCAGAATGTGAGCCTTGGAGCACACATGCTAGCATAGACCTAATACAATTCTGTGAAGGCAAAATGATCCAGTATTAGCAATTCATCAGTAGGATGGGGGGGGGGGGGCTCATGTCGGATGTAATCCACAACTTTTCAATTGTGTGCTGAGCAGAGGCATTCCTCCAGCACAAGCAACCAGGGGTGGCAAATGGGTGGTATACCTGGAACTGAGGTGGCATGGCTACTGTGGATTTTCTGGTTATGCAGATACATCGCTATTTCTTGCTGTGGTTGTTTGCAACTGGCTGGAACAGTTGCAACAGCATCCAGCCAGAAATATGGGTGGTATGAGCTTTCAGCTTATGCCTAGATAAGGAGTGCATATTGTTGGGCTCTTAATTCCCATCAACCACACCCAGCATGGCCAGTGGTCAAGGATAGTGGGAGGAGTAGTCCAAAAACATCTGGAGGACCATAGGTTCCCCACTCTGGCCTAGATCTTTTTAAACTGCTTTTCCTAGCCACTGGTAGTATTGGAAAATGCATGGCAGCAGGGCTATGAGTTTCCTGTTCAAAATGTGGCATAGTGGGTACCTATAGATAATTAGTTTTCTTTCTAATGCTGTCCAGTTAATAAGCCACACAGGAATGGGGAAGATAACCAAAAATAACACATGTCCTAGGAATACTATAAAAGCAGGTTCACTTTACATAATTCAAATTCTTCAAAACCTAATAGCTTTAGGCATATAAACTGTTGTATTCTGCTTTCTCTTTATTTGGTGATGTTTTAGACACAATTCAATTGGCCAAAAATCAGTTGAAATAGTAGGTCAGGTGAACAGAAGAGTGAACTAAAATTAGTAACCAGAAAAATTATCCTGTGCACTCCTCTTAGTACCAAATGGAAACAGCACAAGAGGCCAGTGCATTGTGACCTAAGTAATTTTCAAGTATCGCATTACATGAATGGGTACAGTTTCCCTTTTACACTTCATAATGTTTTAAGCCAATTGTGGGAAGGCTACTACCACTTTAATGAGGCACTAGCTCTACAAAGAAACTTAGAAGTGCAGCACTAACCAGGAACAGAATTCATGACAAGGTGCAGACTGCACCATCTAATCATGATTTGTTCAATTACATATATCTGGTAGAGACGTGTTAAACAGCCATTTCTGAATACTTACCTTATTTCGTCTTTCTCTTTGAAACACTTTACAGAATGTTATTGGAATTGCATTACAGATTAAATCAGATTATGCTTACCAAACTCATCACATTTTTCCTAGGCTAGTTTAACATTTTCAAGTGATTTTTGCTTCTGTGAAAACTGGAAAGAGCCTTGAATGTGGCTCTGACCCATGTGTATGTTGGCTCTTCGGGGTTGTGGCCCTTATTTTGGGCAATTTAATTCTGTTGCTGCAAGTGCTTGGCACCGGAGATGTTGTGCCTGCAATAACAGCTTAATGTAAAGTTGGAGCAAATTTTTGATTGCATATAAAGTATTGATTATTGATGCAGGAAGTGTCAAGAAATTTATGTTGGGCCTTCAGACCCATAGGCTATAGGATGAATGATTATTGGTTTTGTCTGTGCAAGAAGACAATGGAGCCCCTGATTTAAAAGATACATTATCATCTACTTCTGTTTAGATCCTTACAATTTGTTAGTATAGCATTGTATTTTGGCAGAGACAGAAATAACCAGCGTTCCATTATGTCAGGAAATATTTGATCTTTATAACTGACAATCTTGGAAAACTAAACTCTGTTCAATTTAGTTGTTCTGTATGTCTTTTAATGGAATACTTGGGAAATATTTGATTGAGCATGGCAGAATAATTATGATTCATCAATGTGTTTTTATATGAAACCGCTGAACTTAAAACAAGCATGCTTTCTTTCTCCACTTTCTGTAAAATTTCAAATTGCTTTAATTAAGGTCCGCTGTATTAGTTACATTCACTCTTTCCCTGTTTTCAACACTCCGTAGTGCAAATATCAATTTTATGTTTATTTGTTTTTAAATTAATTACAGTGAATCAGTTTTGTTTTAAAAGGTTCCCCACCACAATTCAAGGCATAGGAGCAAAAATGTGAAAATCTTACTGGCTTTGGCACGTTGTATTTTTAATTGTACAGAAGTATAATGAAAGACTATGCAATTGATTAATTCAAAGTATTTCTTTTCTTTGTTCTGAAATAAAAAATGACAGGGATATCAAATTTCTGCATTTGGCCTTTAAAGAACTCGTTTCAAAGGCCGTTTAGAAAATCCCACTTCACCATCACCACTCTGGTCATCAGTTAGTATCTGTTCTATGTAACAAAACTTACTATTTAATAGATACACTGCAGTTGTACTTCAGAATGCATTATACCAAAGGATTCTCCAGTCAGTAGTGGGAAGCTTTATTAGTGGGATCCAAAATGCTACTTTAGGCATGCCCTGTGGAGGTTCTCTCCACTCCCCCCCACTTTTCTTGCTTTGGACGGTGGACCTGCATGCAAAACTGCTTTTGAAGGATCCGTCAGTTCCAGAAGAGGTTTGCCGTGAAGCATGGGAAGCTGACTGCTTTTTGAGTAACACATGTCCAAAGTACCCCTTGGGTGTGCAGAACTAGCTGAGCAGTTCTTAGTATGGCCTTGTAGGCCCCTTCCTTCCAACTCTATATCTATGAATCTATATTTCCCTCCCCAGGAGCTGGCATCCAATTACTTGGCCAAGGAAAACAGCTTGTCCTCTCAGGAACCTACCTTCCTTCCTTCTCTGTGGCTCCTTAAATTGTACTCTTTGACTTCTGGTCCGTCCAAATGGTTTCATGACTCCCTAATCTTGAATCTTAATACCTTTGATCTAAACATCTTGCATTTTAGTTTATGCGAACAGATGTGAGACAGAGGAAGTGCCTGCTTCCTCTGCCACTAACAGGCATGGAAAGACTACACAGCTGGTTTCACAATCATAAGGCAGAGAATTATGATCGGACTGAAAAGTGGTTTAGAAGCCCAGACAAGCTTCTGAATTCCGGTTCAGGCAGATGGCAAATTATCAGTAAATATGGTTTTGGCATGATAACTGTATTGCATCCTTAAGCCACTATCACACCATCCTGGAAATCTTGTTTCCCCTCGGCCCCCCCTCAATTTGCCTCTTCATGAAAAATGATAATTTCATTGTACTTGTTAACTCCATCAGGAATACTACAGAGGCATTTAGGCCTTGTTCAGACAACACGAAATTGGTTTAACCCGATGTGTGTGAGCCTTGGGCTCATGCACTCCCCTCCCCCCCCTCCAGTGCAGCTACAAGGAGATCAGAAGTTTGCATTCCATTTCCCCCCCCCCCCCAATTAACTGCAGTTTAGCATTATGTCTGAATCCTAAACTGTGGTTAACCTATGTTTTGAGGTTGGCTTGTTTCCCCTAAACCATAGTTAAGACTGAGCAGAGTCTTCCCCAGTGTTCAGACATAACACTAAACTGCAGTTAGTTAAGACGGAAGCAAACATTTCCAGTCTCCTCACAGCCATAGAGGGGGAGAGGGGAGAATACATGAGCCCACTAAACTAAACCATAGCTTAGTGTTACATTCAAATGAGGCCTAAGAGTATACAAGTATATCTTTCTGCAATTGCAACGCTAATCAGAAATGGATACGACATTTAAGAAATAACAGTTTACTTTTTAGAAGTTATCACTCGCTGTTCAATTTTGGCTGAAAATAATAGTTACAAATACTGCAGCCAGGGCTCTTAGATCAATGTAAGATACTCGTTTTACCTTGTTGTCCAGACAACAATCCATTTTTAAGAAGTGGGGGGAACCCTTGTTAGTTAAATTGCTTTGTAGAATCATGATATAGGCTGGTACAACATATAGTTATCTGTGGGGTTTGGATGGCAGACTGCAGTCCCTTAATTTTACTACAGCCTGGATTCTGTCCTTATTTTTGGATATGCCAGGTGTGTCCGTTTATAGGCCTAGAAATGTCACCTTCATGCTGAGGCAGAATGGAATGGTTCAAATGTCTTTCTGTACTATGATTGATATATAGATAAATAACGTAAATTCAGGGAGTCTGATGCAAATCGCAAAAGCTAACGAATAATGTATACATTTAGGAGAAGGTTATACATTTATGAAAAGTGCTAATTGTGGGGAATATATGTGTGTTGTATGCCGTGGCTACTCCTGGAGTGCACATCCGTTTATTTCAGTGGTGTTAATAACAGAATGGGATCGCTCTTCGTGCCTTTTAAAAATTGTTCCAACTGTGGCCTATGAAACTGAATGGCTCTTAAGGTTGCCAATGTTTCCAGTAAGCCCCTGTAGCTGTGAAGGTTGACCTGCAGGCATTAGTTGCTAGTGATTATCTGCAAGCCATGAAAATCTTTGCCTGCTGATTTCTTGCAATTCAAACTTCAGCACAAAAGTATGCTGGGCTAGGTTTCCTTAGCAGCCTTAGTGCAATCCTATGCATGTTGCATTCAACGAAAGTCCCACTGAATTCAATGAAACATACTCCCAGGCATTTGTGTATTGGATTAAAGCTGGCTGTAGAATTGTGCCTCCTGAGCAGAATGGCAGTATCTTTGTGTGTAGGCTACAAGTCTTGGGGGGCGGGGGGTCCTGTTGTAGAGTTCTCTGACTGGTGATTCCTGCAGATAGAGCCCTGAGATCCAAATGAAGTCTCCTTCCCCCTTTTTAATTGTATTTCCGTGGCATAAGCATAATTTGTGAACCGAGCACAGCTGACTTTTTCACAGCTGATTTTAACAACGAATTCTAAAAGACAATCTGTGGAGGAAGGGGGGGCTGGCTGGCCCGCCACACCCCCACCCTTTCCTACTCCAAAGGAACCAAGACCCCCAGAGATCTCAAGGTACCAGATTGCCAGCCTCAGCTGTCTGCAACCCTACTTGAATCTCTGTTCAGGGACTCGCCTTCAATTTCTGTAACCTGGATTTAGATACTGAACCAAGCAGAGTGACTACAAAACCCATGTGGGGTAAAACCACGACAAGGTTTATTCTGGTAGCATTTTACAACAAGATTAGGGAAATGAGAGAAGCACACAAAATAAAGAGAGAGACACTTTAGTACACAGAAATAGAGCTAAAACACAATAAAACCTGATTCCTTAATAACTCTCAGGCACACACCAGTTACCTGAGGGTGTTCTCTTCAAGGGTTAAATCCAGCACAGCCTTGTTGCCCGAGGGAGATTACCACATCTACCCGAAGGTCCGAGATGGGTGAAACTCCCACAAGGCTTGCCTTTACTAGAGCCCTCAATCCAGCTAATTTTACCAGGAGCTGCCTGGGGTCCTTGGCTTTCCGCCATTACCACAGCCGGGTAGAACAAAGACAAAGACCAAAAACCACGCCTTGGGAAATATACCTTCCCCCCCCCTCCCCTCCTCTGCTGCCTCTTAGCCAATCACCATGCACCTCACCTGGCCAGGCAGGGGGAAGGGAACTCATGACTTGAACTATTTACATATGAAAGCCCTATCGGAGGCTTTTGTTTCCTCCCAGCCCCCTCAACTGGCCTCACTTGGCTTACACATGAGGAGGCGTGTGTGTGTGTGTGCATGCAGGAACCCCCAAAGGCCCCTTTCTCCACACGCTAACTATGCACACCCCACCCCCAGCCTTTAGCCGGTTCACACATGAGGTGTGTGTGTACCCCCAAAGGCTCTTTTCTCCACACAATCCAATTAAGCAAAGACAATCCATATTGAAAACAGGTGGAAAGGGGGAAAACATTCTAGTCTTATTGCTCTCTCATAATCCTATCAGAGCAGCCTTCCCCCAACCTAGTGCCCTTCAGTTTTGTGGCGATGACGAGAGTTGTAGTCCAACACATCTGGAGGGTGCCTGGTTGGGAAAGGTTGTATCAGAGCATCCATATTGTTGGTATGAACCCATTTTGTTAGCTTAGAAGCAGACAGCATAAGCAGCAGCCTTAAGATGATTGCATACAGTCACCATGTGCAGTTGTTTCTCTGTGGTTTCTTACCTGCGTTTGAGAAGAGGCATTTATGGGTTCTGATTTGAATGGTGCTTTCTCTCTGGGTGGAACACATCAATGTTGGTGTGTCCCCATGCCCCCGGAAGTTGTGTTTTTATGCATGTTTGTTGTCACTAGGTGCCACTATAGTGCTTTTTTGCTTCACAATTTTAGTTTAGCATATGTGTGTATGAATAGCAATGAACTTGGAGTGTTTGTCTTCCCAGCAGATCCAGATGTTGATGAATTTATATCATGCCATTTCTGTATCTGGTGCTTTTAAAAGATGCCTTGGAAATCCAGAAAATGACCAAATCAAGCAAAAGTACACAGAAAGACTCAGCATTTTCCCTTGCCCCTTTGGATATTACTTAACAAATATCTTGTAGGATATTTTATATTTGTAGAGGAAATGAAAAACAAGTGGTGAGGTAATACCATGTATTACTGGACTAATTTCTGCTGTTGAAAGGGGTAGGCAAGCTTTCCAATGGCTGTGCTTGTCACCAAAAGCAGCAACAGAATAGTAGTATCCTTTGGGTAGTATCCAATGTTAGTCCTACGTAGAGTAGTCCCATTGAAATGAATGGGAGTTAAATTAGTCATAACTAACTTAAGTCTCATTCATTTCAATGGGTCTACTACTCTGTAGGATTAACACTGGATATCACCCTTTGTGTCCACAGCTATATGCAAATAAGAGTTACTTATTAATTAATGGGCTAGTTTTTATTTAGGAAAACATTTTAAATGTGTAAAAAGCAGCATATACTGTGGGTCCCAACCTACAGAGTATGTGCAGAACAGGGTACATATATGATGTCATAGTAGTAGCCCTTTCAAAGAGCCAGAATCCTGTCAATCCGCTTTTTGAAGGGAAGGCAATCACGAAAAAATAAATTAATCAAAATATGCCAGACTAAAATCTTGCTGCTTTAGGGTATACAGCAAACTGCAGTTATCAGCTCAGCTTGGCAATTGCATCCCATTCAGATCTGCCAAAGTTTCCTGATCGATAATATTTAATATGCTATTAAACATTGTCACACATCTATTTTTGAAAATTCCAGGTGCTTAATTGTTTTCCATATTTGTTTCAGCTAAATATTATTGATTCCCAGAATCCAAACAGTTCAATTCTATCTTTATTAAATTCTCTCTAAACCTTTCCCTGGATCATGTAATCCTTTCATTTTAAACAAAACAGATTTCATGATTAAGAAAATTCAGTGAGCACTATTTTATTATGTCTCTCTTTAAAAATGCAATATTTTTAAAGGGAATGAACTAAGAAGGAATTACTCTTCTCTTTTCATAAATTTCAGTTCCTTCCAGTTATACTCAGCATTATCAAAGTGTTATCAAGATGATTAAAGGAGAATCTTCTAATTCCCAATTTAATGTTCCATGCAAAATGAAGCCCATTTTCTAATATTTTAATATGCCAATTTTTTTCCTCCATAGAAAACAAGTAACATAAATCAAATCCCCCAACTGTACCTAAATATAATATTTCCTGCCCCATCCTAGATTAAAATGAGTTAAATTCCTTTCTTTAACTACTAAAGAATGCACACAGTGGTATCTAGGCAAGATTGAACCAGGGACTGCAATCAAGTTTTTTGTTTTTTTTTTAACCAATAGATGTATTAAGAATCTCTTATCCTGTATTGTGCTATGGTTTCTAACATGCTCCTTTGCCTCTCCCCTTCCCTCCAGCTATGTAGAAGCTGTCTTCAAAAAGTGTTGCATGTGAACTAAAGGGAAAGATAGTTGCATGAAATATATTAAGCAACAAGAGAGGTCCTGATGGGTTGTAATGAGTCAAGAAGCAAAGATACTTTAATAATTCAATTAATGGATCTGCCCTTCCCCAAATATTGTTCTGATCCAGTACAGTACTCAGAATACATTTTACACTAACTGCCTAGCAGATTGGTGTGCACTGAAGCTTCCCACCTTCCGGGGGGTGGGGTGGGGGACGGACACTTACAGACCGTACATTTTCCCTTAATGGTTTCACCTGCAGGTACAAAGTGGTCGTTTTCAGTGGGACAAGCGCACATGCCGCAGCCAGCCGTTGGTCTTCCTATGTGCTTGCACATTGGCGGAATTTCAGGGCAAGTTGAAACACAATTGATCTTGGCCTGCAGAAATGCATGTGCACTTTTGGGTCACAAAGTCAATGTACACAGACTGTCCTAGGAGCAGGACCCCATCCTTGCCACACTGGTCCTCCAGAATGCTGAGGGGTGGCCACCGCTTTGTGATGATCAGGGCAAGCCCTGCAGCTTACATGAGCACGCTCTGGCTTTGGATGCCTGCAGTCACCGTTTTGTAGGAAACACCAGCTCAGCAGCAGGTAAAGGAAGGGCTCAGGCTTCATCATTCTACATCGAATGCAAAGAGGCCCATCAGTAGCCTGGTAACTTTTCTCATCAAAATCTTTCTGTTGCACTTCACACTTTCCTCCCCCACCCCTTTTAAACTACAAAATTAATGGAATCTCTCAGTGGGACTCACCTGACTGCCATAGTATTTTCTCACATCAGTGGAAGAAATACAGTAATACCTTGGATTGCAAGTAACTTGGTTTGAGAGTGTTTTGCAAGACAAGCAGATTTTTAAATATTTAATTTTTTTTTTACTTGATATACAAGCGACGTCTTGCAATACAAGTACTGTAGTACGGCTTAAATTAAAAATCTCTGTACACATTTTTTTGGGGGGATTTCGTTTTGATATGAGTGTTTTGGATTACAAGCATGTTTCCAGAACGAATTATGCTCTCAATCCAAGGCATGACTGTACTGCTTATACAGCATGTTGTGAGTTGGGCCGCCGGCGGTGGGTTGGATCCAGATTTAGGCATGTGCAACTGGGCTAGCAGAAGCAGACTTCCACGCTCTCTGATCTCCATGGCAGCCCCTGCAAATGCTACACAGAGGTTGAGCTGTGGTGCTGAATGGGGTGAGCTTTGGAGCAGGGGCAGGATCCCCGAAAATTAGGTGGAGGCACCTTCCATGAGTGGAACCTTTCCATCCACTCTGGACAGAAGATTCTGGACCCAACCCAATGTAATCTTACACATGCCTACCCAGAACCCATTGAATTCAGTGGGACTTACTCCAGGCTATGTGCGTATAAAATTGCAGGCTGAATCAAGTGAACTGTTCCCATTAGGGGGGGGGTACACTTTCCAATGTGGAAATTGCCATTATTTTAAGCAGCAGCATGCTGTTCATCACTGCAGCTTTTCTCAAGCTCAAATTATAGCTGATGTTCAGACCAATTTCACAAGTGCCACTTAAAGGTGTTTTTTTTTTAGCCTCCCTCCTGCTGTTTTGTGCATGTGTAAAAGAGCAAAGTACAGTTTTAAAATGTGCTTGTATCAGGTTCGTAAGCCAAATGGCCATGAAGGACGATAGATTTACAATCACATTTCAAACTTCCTGTGATTTCTGTGTCACCTTGTGGGCACGTGTATTCAACCTGAGCTCCATTTAGCCTTCCACCTGATGTTTCCCCATAGGTTTGTACACAACTAGGAGGAGTGGCTTTTTCATGATTTTCCTCTCCTCCATGTTGGGAAGTGTCTCCTTAGGTCACTATTAACATGTGTAGCACATGTGTAGCATGTGTAGCACAGGCTCAGCTCCCCTTCATGCGTTGAATTCTATAAAGCAGTGTAGCTGGCTGGGGCATGCTAGGAGTTGTAGGCCCAAAACATCTGGGGACCCAAGGTTGGAGAGCACTGCTATAAAGTCTGAGAAGCACTGAGTACCAGTAATGATACTTATGGATGCATTTGAAACATTTCTATTCAAAATTTCCAGGGCAGTTTACAATTTTGGTGGCTGTATTGCAGAAGGAAGGAAGGAAGGAAGGAAGGCTTATGCTGGCTCAGCTTGTCTGAGTGTGGAAAGCTAAGCAGGGTCAGGCCTGGTTATTACTTGGATGGGAGACCCCTCCTCTAGTTTCCTGCATTGAGCAGGGGGTTGGACTCGATAGCCTTGCAGGCTCCTTCCAACTCTATGATCTATGAAATCTATGAAATCTATGAAATCCAAGGCTTTGCTCAGCTCTGTCAATTTCAATTTCAGGGATGGAAGGAAACAAAAGAAAGAGAGCAAGCAAGCTGTCCCTAACCTGCAGAGCAAACATTTCTTACTCTTATTTCATAACAGTGGGAAGGTCAAATCGTTAGCTTTGCTGTGAAAAGCAAAATATCTTCAATTACCTGGATAGGTGCAGGTGCCGCTAATGTTTTGGTCCACAGGCAGTGATTCTTCCTGAGTTCTGTCGGTCCAACGGTATACTTCTCCATTTATATTGACACAAATGAAGGAAAACCCCTAAGCTGAACAGCTAGGAGGAGCTAAAAGTCCTTATCATTGGTTCTTTTATTTCAGTGGTGGGGAATGTATGGCCCTCCAAATGTTGTTGGACTAGAAATCTCATCAGCCCCAAGAAGCACTGGGATTCCATGTCTATTCCATATGAATATTATTTCCTTGACCCATTTCAGTGTGAGCCCCAACCTGGTTTTGGGACTGAGGCAACCTTGTTTGCCCTGATTGAAGTCCTGTGCCAGGAACGAGACAGGCAGAGTGCATCTCTATTTCTTCTGCCTGATGTCTCAGTACAATCAACCCTAGTTTCCTTCTGGATCAACTGTTTGGATTGGGGCTGTGGAGTGCACTGTAGTGGGCTGCCTCCAGTTGTACATGGAGGGCAGATTCCAGATGTTGGTGCTGGGGGAGCATTGTTTATTGTTTTGGAGTATATATATCCCACCTATTGACCAAAGATCTTGAGCTGGCTTGCAATATATTCAGGGTTCAATCCTATGCTGGGAGTTGTAGGCCTTTTTTCTGTTTAAACATGCATAAGATTGTGCCTTTAAAATGCAATAAAATAGACAAGAGTTACTAGGGAGAGGCAAAAGGGAATACAAGTCCTGCCAACCCCAGACCTCTGATGTTTCCACTGCTTTTGAATCTCTGGGTAATGGCAGGTCTTAGAAAGGAAATAGCTCCTGGAGCAGCCAGGTGTTATTTTTTCACGGTGTGGGACCTCTTAACCCCGGCAGCTGCTGCCGAAGTCTCTCATGGACTCTGGCAACAGGTGCAGGAGGTCCTGGGGAACTAGGATGTTTACAGGCCTCCCCAAATCTTCAGATGTTCCAACTGCTCTGATACTATTTTTCTCCTTTGTCTTTGGCATACGCCAGATATGTTGAACCTCTTTCCGTCTGAGGGCCAAATTCAATTTCAGAGAAGCTCTTGAGGAGAAGCTGCCTTCCAGTGGTGGGCGAGGCCAAAGTCAAAGGGGGTGGGGCCAAAATACCAGCCTATTTTAGCTTAAAGCTCTTACTGCCAGTCACTAAGCCTTAGGAGAAGCATTTCAGTCTTTTAGAATGGGATAGAAACATGCAAAACCCAGGAAACAACCCAGTGATGAGTGGGTGGGGTGGGGTGGGGTGGGGGGAAGCAGGAACCACCGGGTCACACAGGGAAGGGTGTGTGGAACCCCTGAGTGCCACATTTGTCCCCTGGGTTTCCTGTGGTTCAGCACTCATGGCCTATGGAGTTCCTCACAGTTCCATCTTGCCTTTCATGAAATTGCTGGGAAGCATCATTCAGAGGTTTGGCATGTGGCGTCGTCAATATGCTTCTTTACCTCAAATTCCAAAGAGGCAGTGCAGGTCCTAAATCCGTGATGGCCTGGATATGGGCTAGCCAAACAGAAGTTTAATTCAGACAAGAAGGAAGTGCTGTTGGCCTGTAGGAAAACAGGTCCAGAATTGGGATACATCTCACTTTGGATCAAGTGCTCCTTGACCTACCTTTGCTCCTGGATGGCCAGGTGTCAGCTACAGCCAAGGGCGCCTTTTCAGCTAATGCACCAGCTGCATCTTTTCTTGGAGAAAGCTGGTCTTAGGCACTGTCAAATACGACTTGATCACATTCTGCTTAGCATGTGCAATGCACTCTGTATGGAGCTACCTTTGAAGAGTGTTCAGACACTGCAGGTGGTTCAGAATGTCTCTGCAGGGCTGTCGATGGGGCTTGTTATTCGGAGCATGTGACTCAGTCACTGATTATTACCTTTTAGAGCTCTAAATGGTTTGTGTCCAGAATATTTAAAGGATTGCCTATGCTGTCCTGCTCCCCCTTTGATATCTGCTGGCAAGCCCTGCTCCATGCCTCTCCTCTATCTGAAGTATGGTTAGGAACCTAGGAGCCTGCCTCAGACTTAGTCAGACCTTTGGTCTGTCTAGCCCAGCCCAGTAATGTCGATGGTGCCTCCCAGGGGCTGTCCAGGGTTTCGGGCAGAAGTTTTTCCAGCCCTACTGGGAGATGATGGGAATTGAACCTGGGTCCTTCTGCATGCAAGACAGGTGCTCTGCCACTGAGCTATGGCCCTTTCCCATGGTTGGCGGTTACGTGAGACAATATCTTATTGATTGTGGTGGTGCCCAGATGTTGGAACTCCCTCCCTGTATTTTGAATACAGAATTTGGCTGTCTAAACTCACATCTTTGTCTCAAAATAGATATCTATTTTGAGACAAAGATGAATGAATCATTCATTTTTATTACATTTTCCAGCTGATCCGGGATGTGCCTAACTAAGGGCTTTTCTACACAAGGCTGTTAATCGCTGTATCTATTTTCAGTTTTGTCACAGCATTGAGATTTGAGCTCTATGCAGGGAGAGACCTTTGCGCGTGTAAGGGCGAGATAAAGAAGAGGCAGACACAGGGTATATGGTTTCAAATCAGGGCCACATTTATTGAATTGAAGATCTGTGAAGGGTGAAGTGCGGTTCTAACCTAGCCCGGCCCTTGGCCGGGAAAAAAGACCAATATTTGGCGAATGCATCCTAACTGGACCGGAGGCGGGATTGCCCGCCACCGGCCAGTTGCCCTCCATGTGGAGCTGGAGGGCCTTACCATCGTCACCTTACTTTGGCGCCTCCAGGCTCCCAAAATAGGTGAGAAAGGTAAAACCCCAAAGGCGTCCCAATCTCCCTCGTGCCAAGCCTCCTGGCGTTGGCGAGGGCAGCCTTGGGTAAACGTCAGTCACCTTGAAAGGTGCCACTGGATGATCACCATAACCCTAATTGTTCCTGCCTAAACCCGCACTTCCCGCCACAGGGAGAGACAAGCTATCGCTTAGTCGAATCTCCCCTCTAGGTGGAGTTGTGCTATAGTGGAATAGCTCAAATACACAAGGAGAAACTGTTGGAGGATATTGGAAAAGAATCGGTCCTATACTGGTTAGGACGAAGCAGAGTTTTCCCCCTTATGCACAGCCTGGTTATTGAAACTGGTTATCACCACGTGGGTTGATAAACCCTTGCTAAAAGGCTCTTAAAAGGAAACGGATTGTCCAAACAAGGTTTAAAACTAATAAATACATTTATTAGTTTCTTACAGTCCATTTATTCATATATGCAGGATGCATATAGGCAGATTAGAGTCTTGGGTGTTAAGATTCCGCTTCATTGGAGATCACTGGCTAGAGCCAGCTCAGACCGCGAGTCCATCAGGTTGAAGAGGCAGAGAAAGAGAGAGAGAGAGCTGGCCACAGAGAAGCTGGAAGTAGGGGTTATAAAACATGCACCCTGGGGATTGTTCAATTAACCCTTTCCTCCCACTGTAACTAGTGGTCACATTACCTCGTTGATTTAAGCAGGCAACATTACAATTTCCATCAGAAACAGCTCCATTTCCCAATTCTAAAATAATAACCCATTCCCCCCATTCTAAAAAACTGAAGTGAAACTGGAGGTCTCGACATCATTGTTGTCTAAAGAACTGAGTGAGGAATCACAAGTGCACAATAAATGCCTCATGGAGTGGGCAACCTGTTACCCTCCAGATATTGTTGGACTGTAATTCCCATAATTACTCACTATTGGCCAGGGCTGAGGAGATATGCAGTCCAGCAATACCTGGAGGGCCAGAAGTAGACCCTGAACTAAATACACTTCTTCAGAAAATGCAGTACAGGCACCCCCAGAGTTCAGAACGCCCGAGTTAAGAAAGCTGGATGGGGACTTTGGTGTGGGGGGAGGAGGGCTTTAACCCTTTCTCCTTACTGTGGTCTTGATTGGAATCAGCCCCTCCCCCCACCTGCTATTCACAATGAGAAGAAAGCCCCACCAGGGCCACACCACTGTCCCAATCCATCTTTCCATCCTTGGCACCAGCTAGTTGTTAAAAGAAAATCAACCATACCATACCATGGCCAAACTATGTGACAAACATCTTCTGGTTTGATCCTTAAGCAAAGTCTTTGAGCCTAAAGTCCTCATTGCATGTACCCTGGGCTTAAAAGAAGCGACATCCTGTGCCAAGGATGGTTACTTTCTTCTGCTCTCACTTAATTAGCATAATTTATTCTATCTTTGCAAATGAAAGTTCAAGTAAAGGCAAGGTAGATAAACACCCACCTACTACCCTAAGACCCTACATGACCCCTTACAGCAGGCTTCCCCAACCTGGTGCCCTCTAGATGTGATGGACTGCAACTCTCATCATCCCAAGCCAGCATGGGGTTGTAGTCCAACACAACTGGAGGGCTCCATCCTGGAGAAAGCTGCCCTTTATTGTCTGGCAAAGCCCTGGTTAACAATACAGTCTGGTTAGGTACTATATCATTCAAATGCCAGCTGCCAAAATCTTGCCTTGTTAATGTGAAATCAAAGGACAGGAAATCCTGAATGAGTTCAGGACATTAATTCATTATATTAAAGCAGGACATCCAGTGAACCTAAGTGCCAGGAAGTTTAAAACAAGTTGAAATACCTGTCCACACACAGTGCACAATGACCAAGTCTATGACCTGGTTTGCACAACACGACAACCCATTGTAGGTAAGTAGCTGGTTGGTTGTCGTGTCGTCCAAGCCCAGACCGCTTCCTGCAGGGTGGCTTGGTTTTTTCAAACAAGCCCCACTGAGAACCAGTGGGCTATTCTAGGGGGTACCCACAATGAGTTGTGGAGTGGTGTCATCCAAACCTGGATGACCAATCCCACCATGGGTAAAGGGAAGTGGCGAGTGTGGCGCGAAGCAAGAGCGGCAACAATACCCTTGCCACTCTTAGCGATCTCACCCATGCTGCTGCCAGTGAAAGCCCCTCCAAACTCCCAAGCAGCACATTGGAGGGGTTGTCACTGGTTTGCCACCCCCTTAAAAGAATTTTTTTAAATTATTTTTTTAGTTGGACTTGCACAGGTGCAAGTTTGGACTTTTGCAGGTCCATAAGAAGGAAGTATACATATTTCATATGTATACTTCCCTGTCCAAACTACCTTGTTTTGCCCTGCCTAAATCTCTGCTTTAAAAAAAACAAAAAACTCCCTACAGCTGTCAAAGGTAAGTGTCAGCAAAAAGGGGGTGGGCTGCACTTTTCCACATTCCTGAGCACCTAGTCTTGGGAATGGGTGGAAACATTAGGGGCAATGGGATCTATGGGGGACACACATTCAAACCCTGAGGATCTTGCTGTGAAGGGGGGAGGCACCTAACCCCTTTCGCGAGCAAATATCACTTGCAGCTTTGCTTTCCCTTGACAGCTCGCCTTTTAACAGCTGTCAGGTTAATTTTTGACTTTGGTTTCCCTATCTGGATCCTCCCTGGGTCAATGTCCAGGGTTTGTACCTGCCGCACCTTGACAGCAGGTACTACACCCCACCCCACCCTGGATATTGCCCAGGCGAGGCTTCTCATTTTTGGACCTGACTAAAAAAATAATTTAAAAAATTTCCGAAAAGATTGCACACTTTTGGGGCACAAAGGAATAATAAAATTAGGGTGGCAAGCCAGTGACAGCCTCTCCAATGTGCTGCTTCAGCACTTTGGAGGGGCTGTCACTGGTTGTCTAATCGGAGATCATAAAAGGTGATCTCTAAAAAAAGAATAAAAAAGTTAAAAGGGAAAAAAGCCATGGCGAGCCAAAAAATGAGGGCAGCGAGAGGAGGCAAGGCGGCATGAGTAGTGGTGTCACTTGGGATACAGTCTGGACAACTGAAAGGGAGGGAGGAGGAGAACAACCCACGGTGATCCCGATCATCTGTCAGGCGCACCATGGGTTGTTCACAAAACAACCAACCCACTGTGGCTGCCAGGGTGGCTTGGCGTGACGAGCGAACCTGGCCTGTGTAATGTATTGCTTTGGTCTGCGCAAAAGCCAGTAGTCTAAACAGCTTTTCTAATTAACCTGTTGTTATAGTGCCAGCACCACTGAAAGGAGCACTCTGCAAGTGATGTCACTGATTTTCATGTTCACAGATTGGACATAGTTACAGCTCCCATTAGAATAGTTGCATCAGTTCTTATGCATGCTCATCCCTCTGCCTGCAGAACAATGCCATTTCAGACTTCCCTTGTACAGGCAAATTGTATTAGTGTTGGCTCTGCATTTAATTCAGGCAGCTTTTGCATTTGTTGTATTTCTTTATTCCTCTGCCAGCAGATTTTGAAACGCATCTATCAGTCAACATTATGCAGCAAGACTTCGTAGGAGAATTCACTTACTTCTACTGCTTTCTCTCCAAGATTATTTTTAACATGTTATTTTTAACACGTTATCACATAATTGCTGCTCATTCTAATTTTACAAGCTCTTGTCAGATGATCCTGGTTCCAGACTATTCCACTTGGTTGCATTTAGGATGACATTAAACATAGTAGACCAAGAACCACTAGGCAAATTAAAATAGAGAACTTAGCCATATTGGGAAACGAAACCAGAATGTTATACTTAAAAGTCTTCACTTATTTTTTTTCCTGATTCAGCCATGGAGAAACTTCTTTCAGAAGAAGCTGATTTGGGTGTTACATCTCTTAGCTCCTGGCTCTTGTTCTTTGGGGTGACAAAGCTGAGGAGGTCAACAGCTGTGGCCACACCAAATACCATTTGTTTCATGAAGGAGCTGCCATCTGTATTGTCTGGAAATACAAAGAAATAAAGGAGGATTACATATTGCTGATGTTCCCAAATTAGAATGAAAGGAAAACTACAATGAAATATTGTCTTTATTTAAGAACATAAGAAGAACTGTGCTGGATCAAACCAAAGGCCGTATCTAGTTCAGCATTCTATTTGCCCAGTGGCCAACCAGGTGCCCAAATGGGAAGGGCGTGAGTGAAACCAGGTGCCCCACAAGCCAACCAGGTGCCCCACAAGCAGAACGTGAATGCAATAGCCTCTGATACTGGAGGTAATATACAACCATCATGACTAGTGCCCATAGCCTTATCCTCCATGAATGTGTCTAGTCCCCCTTTAATTGGCCATCACTACATCTTGTGGTAGTGGATTCCATAGTTTAATTATATGCTGTGTGAAGAAGTACTTCCTTTTTCTTTCTTTTTTGTCCTGAATCTCCTGCCAATCAGATTCATGGAATGACCCACAGATTCTAATATTATGAGAGCTGGAGAAACCCCTCTCCCTGTCCACTTTCTCCACACCATGCATAATTCTGTACATCTCTATCATATCTCCCCTTACTTGCATTTGTTCTAAGCTAAACAGCCCCCAATGTTGTAACCATTCTTCATAGTGGAGTTGCTCCAGGCCCTTGAACCTTTGGGTTGCCTTTCCTGTACTTTTTCCAACTCTACAATATCTTTTTTACAAGATCCATTTGTAGCTTAAAACATTGGGTCAGATCCAGGCTAAGTTAGTCATACTTTAGTATATGGGACAAGTCAATGGGACAAGTTAGTCATGACTAACTTAAGCATGGGACTAAAGCATGACTAATTTAGTCTGGATACAACCCAAAGTCCCAATGTCAATAAGCTGCCAACCAGCCCACCCCAAACAACTGGGGACCTATCTATCTGAAAAAAATAGTTCCACTTCCACCCTTTTATCCTATCCTGATCTCAATGGTTACCTAAAAGTGTACCACATAGCACTCTGTGAAGTTACTGCCAAGCTTAAGAACTTCCTTCTTTGGAAGTTCATTAAAAGCAGAACCAGGGCTGGTGCAAGGTACTGCATTGCCTGAGGTGGCAGGACCTGCTTTCTCCTTCCTTGGTTACACAATCCCTCGCCTCGTGATCCACTGCCTGAGGCAAGGGTCCCACGTTGCCTCATGGGAAAGCCAGTCCTAACCTGAACCTTGAGCATCTCCAAAGACAAAGGATGGAAGACTGCTTAGAATTGGTAGAATGGGCTGTGGGCCATGCTCCTGTCCCTGAGTCCTTGTAGTGCCACTACTCCCAACCATGTGTAAGGCAAGGACATCTTCAAAGGACAGCCTACACAAATAAAAGTCTGCCAATACAGGCTTTCCTTTGCAGACACCCACATCCATGGACATTGCTGGTGGTGTGTGTGACCTTGGGCAGGGTCAGCAGTGCAACCCTGCATTCTCTTGTGTGACATCTGCCCCCCCACTCCATTGTTTCCTTGGGGGAGAGAAATTGTGCAAGTGGGGCCTCAGCATGGAGGGCCCAGCTCATAGGAGTGGCTAGGAATGTGTGAGGTAAACTCTAGTTTAGGGGTAGGCAACCTGGTGCCCTCCCATTTCTTTGGACTACAATTTCCACAATCCCTGACCATTGGCCATGCTGGATGAGGCTGATAGGAGTTGTAGTCCAAAAAATGAAGGGTGTCAAAAAAAAAATGAAGGGTACCAGGTTGCCTATGCGTACCCTAGTTTTTTCATTTAAAAACACCACCACCACCACCACATTATTTTTGTATTATTATTTTAACAGCTACTTACATTGTTCCAGTTCACGCACAACAATGGCAAAGTGATCATTTTCCAGGATTTGTGAAAGCTTCCCAAGGGTGTCATCCAGGCTAATCTGTAGAAAAATGCCAACCATAAAGCATTTCAAACAGTTACTAGCTATATTCTAGAAACCAGTTCACACATTCAAAATCTCCCTACATATAAGCAGCTGCTGCAACCACATGGGAGCAGTAAGGTATGAGCTGGATACTCCATGTCAAGGTTGAAGGTTGCATGACGCCAGTCCCACCGAGGATTGCTTGGGGTAGAACAATTGTGCAAGTTAGCCTCAGCATGGAGGACCTGGCTCATATGGGACTGTGGCAACCGAACTGCCACAGCAGAGGCAAAATGTTGCCTCAAAAGGACAACCTCATCTGCCCTACCTAGAATACTCACACTGTACTCTACAGTATACACTAAACTCACATACCTCAACTGTGTTTGTACATAAACTCACACACTCAACTGTGCTTACACTCTGTGTACACAGCTCTTGTGTGTTCCTATGTGGCAAGCGGCAGTCATTCCTGTAATCAGGCATGACATGCCAAGAAACTCTTCTTCACACTGAGGGCTTCTCTACACGAGGCATTTAGTGTGCTCTCGTCATTCCTCACTTGCGGTAGTTTGTGGGACCTTTACATGATTTTGTAATCTTCCCGTGTTTTGCAGCCATTTTTGCGGCTTTTTTTTTAGAGCAAGGAAAGTCAGGTATTATTTCCTAATCTCGTGATAAGATGCTATGAGAAGCTTGTGTATTTTCGCAATCCTGCCATATCACAGCACCACCCTGTGGTTGTGTGATGGAATATATAGAAAGGCAGAGAAAGAAACCCCACCGAAAAAGCCACGTGCAAAGGACCTGCTCTTAATCCCTCAAAGAAAATGGAAGCAGAAGCCTCGGGAAAGTGTCGGGTTAAAAGCCTCATGTAGAAAAGCCCTGAGTGTGCTTCCAGGTGAGGCTTTTATCATGCAATCGTCCTGAGTCCTGACTCATTGACAGAATTCCAGGGGGCATTGTCTTCCATTTGTAACTCTCCTGTCTTTTTTCTTACCAAAGAAAATCCATAGAAGATGGAATAGCTGCACAGCGTCTTTTCACTGGGAGTGCTGGGAGCCCTCCGTCTGGATGCACCCCCCAGACAGCATTCCGTCTATGCACCCTAGTTGTCTTCCCACTGATAAGTGCAAGGACCGTGCCTGAAATAGGCGACACCTGACTGAGTGTAGCAAGTGCTGCTTTCTCCCTTCCATCCATCCTCTCTCGCATACACCTCCTTTTCCCTCAGCTTCTGCTCCTGTTCCCTGTATCCCCACACCCTTGTCCTTTGCATTAGGCTCAACAGGCACAACGTGCTTTGGATGCCGCTTTGCACATCTGCCAATCATTGTAAGAGTAGAATACCTTTGAAAACTGCTGGTAAATGACCTTCAGGACTGGGTCTGAGAACTGGGCACTTCCTGCCAGGATTGAGGAGAGGATGTTGCTGAGAGTTACCATTCCCAAGATGAGGCTTCGAAAAAACACAGATACATACACATACATACATTGTGAAGAAAAGCCTTTCAAGTTCGGTTTGTATTTCCCTTTGGAGGGCCCCACAGAGAAGATCCTTCCTGGGCCAGATTTAACACCTTCTTATCAGTAAAATATGGCAGTCTTGTACCCAAGGCCATTTGGCCTAGCGATGTTTATTGCTAGCATAATTTACAGCTGGGAACATGTCAGGCTATGCTTTCAGCTGAAGATGTAAGATCAGATGAAAGACTGATCAGCGATTGGTTTGGGGGGATCAGGCCAGTTGTGTGTGTGGAGAATATAGGGCAGCCAGGGTCTTCTTTTATCCAGGCTAAGGTGAATTGCTGTGGGAATGCTGCATCTCTGGGTGACTGGATTCTTGCATGTAAGAACGACCCGCCTGGCTTGGGTAATCAGCTGTGCTGAGCTAACTTTGTTATTTTCTTTTGACAGAGTGTATCAACGGAGTCTGCGCTTGGGAATGGTACTTTGTATCTCTTGTTTCCCTCCTTTTTTTAATCCTTTTAATCCTTTAATAAATTCCTTTTAATCCTAAAAAGTGTGGTTTGCTTCTTGACGGTTCGGTGCTAAATCCCGTGTCTAAGACCTAGGGCTGCTGCTCAGAATTGACTGGCTGGAGGACTCAGGAGGAGGCAGGATAGAGGGCAACAGTTTGCGTCCTTATTCTCCCTCCTTCCAAGCATGAATACTGGATACTGGATTGACATATATATGTCAATGCTTTGTTTCAGGGTGCTTCCAGATGAGAATTTTATTGTGCCTCATTCGCAGAATTTTATGGCAGGGCGTGTGTGCGCGTGTGGCAGATGTCCTCATATTCAATTTGTAGCCCTCCCATGTTGTCCTGCCACTTTTCCTGTCTTTTCTCTTACTGCAGAAAATCCATTTAGAAAGAAAGGAAGGGATAATTACGCAATGCCTTCTGATTGCTAGCAGTGGGGACCCCTCCATCTGGAAGCAGCCTCAGAAAATGAGAAATTAACTCAGTTGAATTTTAATGCTCAGGAGCACATACAGAGAAGGCACATGGAAAAATGATGTGGGGGAGTTCACTTCCTGCAAAATCAGCTGTGGCTCAAGTAATGCTCAGGGTTGCCACCTTTTAGGTTAGCTTGCTTCATATCCCTTATACAGAGATTCTTATCAGGTGAAGTGTTTCCTATCACTGATGGCCATGCTGGCTGGCTGGCTGGGGATGGTGGAAGTTGTAGTCCAGTACATCTGGAGAGTGCCAGTTAGGGGAAGGCTGGCATACGAGAACATACTCCTGCCCTTTTCTGACCATTGCCATCAAGCAGTCAAATAAGGCTAAGCAGCACCAGTCTCATTTTGTTGTAGTATGTCAGCCTTCTCCAGCCTGGTGCTGCCCATTTTGTGGGAGGGACCACAACTCCCTCCATTCCTGACCATTGGCCATACTGTCTAGGTCTGACAGGAGTTGAAGTCCAAAACATCTGTTGGGTAGAAGGTTGGAGAAGGCTGCAGTACGTGATCCTTGGGGGTGCCCTTCCTCCTCTCCTATCTTCAGGACAATGCACATACATTTGTACATCCACTCAAACATTTAGATATATAGGGTTGTATCAAGTGTTACACTAGTGGAAAAATTACTGGAGTGGGCGCTACTGCTAGCAGAACAACTAGTGCAAACAACACCTAGCCTAATGAAGTCGTAATGAGTTGGGATTGGGAAACACCTTGTACAACATCTTGTGTAACACCCTGACTGGGTTCAGATAACACGATAACCCACACTCAGGGGTTGAATATGGGCTGTCGTTGAACTGTGGGTTGTTGCTGAAATGTGGGTTATTGTATTGTCTGAACCCAGCTGCACTAACAAACCATGGCTTCTTAACCATGAACAACCCGTGAGGTGAACCCATGGTTTGTTGCTGGGTTGTGAACTGTGGGTTGCTCACCATGGTTTGTTATCTCAGCTGGGTTCAGAAAACACGATAACACTTGTTTCTACAACAACCCCTGGTTCAACGGCAGCGCACATTAACCCATACTCAATCCTTGAGTGTGGGTTATTGTGTTGTCTGAACCCAATCACAGTGTAACAACCTGCAGAATAGCTTGTGAAATGGCTTGTGCAAGCAAAATCAAAGTATTGGATTTGACATTTGCACAAGGATGAAAACAGGGCTTTCACAAGTGGGAGATGCTTTATGCTGGCGGAATGACACCGTTGGATACTACCCAAAGGAGCCAGTCTTGTCCATCACACACACAGTTGCTGCACCAGGTGGAGGGTGAGAGCTGAATGGAGCTATGGGAGGTGCACACAGAACTTCCATTTGTCCTATTGGCCCTTTGCACAAGCTGCTGGAACGCATGTGCAGGCAGAGGGAAGGGAGGAAATAGGGCTTTGTTGAGTCTATGGGAATTCTCCATACCCAGGCACTGAGCATGTGATAGACTGGATATTCCATGTATTTATTTAAAGATCTCACTAATTATACAAGTAATAGACTATTCCTCATTAGCACTTTAGATCATTAGGATTGTGGAATTCTCTGGAAGACTGCTGAGAAGCATTTAGCTATTAAGAATATTACCCTGATTCACCCACGACTGGTGCCTGGTCATATCCCTTCTCGCGGAGGATTTCAATTGCCTTTTGACAGTTCACATCTGGGAGAAGAGTCAGAGGGGCTAAGAGGTTCAGTTTCTGAACTTTGATATTCCACCACCTGTCAGACAAAAAGGACAGCAGGTGTTACAAATTCCCAGCAATCAGCTTCTGCTCTGTCTTCTTCAAATGTTGTTCTACCCACATGAAGCAAAAGAAGATAGCGATAGAGGGGAAACTTGTCTTTCATTTCATGTATTACATTTCCATACCTCTGAATAGCCAAAGCTCTCTGGGTGGTTTACAAAGATTAAAACCCTAAAAATACAATATAATAACATAATAAAACAATTTCCATACAAAAATATAAAACAATTTTACATAATCAAGAATAAAAATCCAAGAACCAGTTAAATACTTTATCATATGCTGCCAAATGCCCGGGAGTGGAGGACAGTCTTAAGCTGGTGCTGAAAATATGACAATGCTGGCACCGGGTGGACCTCACTGAGGAGAGAGTTCTATAATTGGGGGGGACAGCGACCTCCAAGAAGGCCCTCTCCCTTATTGCCATCCTCTGAACCTCCCTTGGAGGAGGAGTCTTTGGCATAAAAGGTTATGTTTGAAATGACCAAAGGGATTTGTCCTTGGTCCAACAAGCCATTTAGGGCTGATTCCTATTTACAAGGATGTTATATTGGGACAAAAATATTCAACAGAATGTCTCTGTCTCTGACTCTATCACCTCTTTCATCTCTATTTGTGTCCCTTATTGTCTGTTTGCATTTCCTTTGGCATGTTTGTGTTCGATTTTGTTTTCTCATCTGGGCAAGACTTCTGGTTTCTGAAGGAAGCCTTCTTTTCTCTAATAGCTTCCTTGACACTGCTTGTTAATCATGCTGGTGACCTCTTAGACTTGGTGCTACTTTTCCTTACCTGCAGTACACATCATCATCATCATCATCATCATCATCATCATCATCATCATCATCATCATCAAACTGCCCTTTACCCACAGGATCCCACAGTGGTATTCACAACACCAAAAGCAGACAACAAATCCAATATAAAAACCATACAATTACACACTAAAAAGCAAATTATATTCTAATTGAGCTTCAAATATTGTGGTTTTCAGTAATCTCCAAGCATTTTGAAGAGATTTAACCCTCTTGATTCTCCCTTTCAACTTCCTTTTTACCAGTTTCCTCATTTTAGAGAAGTGACTCTAAGCCATACCAAGGATAATGTTCTTGAACATCTTCTTTTAGAAATCCATTCTTAACCATCCACTTGTCATTCAAAAACTTAGACCTGGAGATAATGAAAAAAGGCCGAGATGTTGTGTTAGATCTTGCTGTTTCATCCTAGTCCACCCTGAGTACATTTTCCAACCTTCAGGCCACCCACAATCTTTAACATTAATTACTGATGGAAAAGACAGCAGAGACAGAAGGCATATCACATAGCTGAAAAGGAGGAAACTGATTGTGTCATTGTTTACTAGAAGGCTGGAAGTAAAGCTGAAAGGTAAGATGTAAAAAGCAAAATTGCGCCTGCTTCTTATGTTCTATTGGTTAGCATGGTGGGCAACCAGGAAGGAAGATGTGTTCAAAGGCACAATCTTGGTATGATCAGTGGCACATTCCTATAGATTTGAATGGATTGTCTGGATTGTCACCTGAACTGGCAACAGCAGAAATGCAAAAGGTAGGTCAATAGTGAAACAGGCGTCTTTAAAATTTGGGTGGATTGCAAATGCATGCAAGACCAGAAAGAGTAGCCATAGGGAAGCACAACTGATCCTGGCAAGTCGAAAGAAAAGGGGCCGGAGGCTGGAATAAGGAGAGTCATGCTGCAAATCCCTTTTCTTCCATGGCTTCTCTCATTCTCTATGGTCAATATGGCAATGAATCATAAATAAAATATTTGGTTTGGGGAGCCACATTTGAAAATGTTCATATATGAAGCCATGATGTTTAGGAAGCTAATGATTTTGGGTGCACACTACTTGAGATGCTTGGGGAGGCGGGAGTCAGTCAGGAGAGAGAGAGAGAGAATTAGCTGAAGGCGGATGCTAGGCCTGTACTGAAATGTAAGCTCCTTTAAGTTGCCCTGAGTTGGACTCACAAGATTAACATTGTAATCCTATACATGTATACTCAGAAGTAAGTCCCACTATGTTCAATGGGGTTTACTCCCTAGTAAGTGTGCTTAGGATTGTAGCCTAAGAGTCATTCTAGAACAGGGATGGGCAGGCTTTAAACTTCTGGGATTATTTTTTTTTTTACTAGAACTAGAAAGTCCACCAATCAGAGCCAGATGCAAAATTGTGTGTCTGTGTGCGGAGTGGAGTCAATTACCTAATGCACCCCATGAGCCATAGATGGTATATACAAGTACATATCTGATAATATGAGTTATTATCGATTGGGGATGCTAACACAAAATTCTCAATGTGGCCATTGGCCAACATTGGCAACTAATTAATACCCATATTTTCCAGGTGAGGAATACTGAGGCTTAAAAGCTAAGCAATTAACTCAAGATACTACTGGGATTTAGAAACCCTTGGGAATCACCCAAAGATCTACAAACTACCTTCTGCCACCCCCTGTTCTAGAAGACCTTGGCCTCAGTGTCTTTTGGTAAACATATACTAAAATCAGTAACAGTTGCTATGGAACACCAAGACAGGGCTGGCCCTACTATTAGGGAAAGTGAGGCAACTGCCTCAGGTGGCAGATGCTGGGTGGGGCAGTGGCAGGAGCCCTCCACTGTCCCCTCAGAAACTCCTGAGCTAGTTTGCCCTACACCTTCTAAGCTAGCCTGTTGTCATCAGCGTGGTGGAAAGTGCTATCCTGTGGCTTGTGTCGAAGTAAAATTCAGCTGCCAGTCTGGTTAGATCCTGTACGTGGAGTGGGTGAATAAGGAAGCTGCCTTGGCCTTCACCTCAGTCAGCAAAACGTCTGCCCCAAGACATTCTGTTTCTCACTCTGAGGGCTATAAAACATTTACAACACTTTCCATATGATAATTTTACCATAACCGAAGCACCCTTTCTTCTGTATCTAACTGCAACTAATTTTACACTAGATTACTTACACAGAATTACAAGTATATAATATCAATAGAGTTAGACCATCATAAAACTCACTCATGGGAAGGGCACAGTGCCAAAGAGTTTCCAGCTTCTCTACAGACAATCGTTAAAACAAGTTCCCTACTGTGGTTAATATGATGTGAGAGCAACAGCTCAAGTTCTTTAACCGACACAGATGCTCCCTTTCACACACAGCTGAATGTTTTCAGCTGATGGGGATCCATAGAGAAAAAGCAAAAATGAAAGAAGACACTCTCTTACATGTAGTTCCTCACAGAGTCAGGTAAGAGGACAACACAGCGTTGACCTTCTTTTAGCTGCTTGGCAGCTTTCACAGCCACAGCCATCGCACTGCCCGAACTGCCTCCTGCCACATAAAGAAGAGAGCAGACACGTTACCTGACCTGCAATAAAATAAGGACCTAGGAAGTAAGAGTAGAACGTTGAACACAGATATGGGCAGAGGAACTTGGTCATGGTAAAGGTCTACTCAGGGACTAGGGCTTTGTGTAGGTGTAGTTTTGATACTCTCACTAATGCTCCAGTATAGCAAAGGTATTGCCACTGAAGCCATAGGACCTCTTAGGGCCAAACTAGATGTGAATCTCCTTAAATATGGCCCTACCCATGGTACAGTGATTTGGTAACAGTCCCGTTTAAGAGCAAAAGGGGAGTGTGACTAGATAGTGCCGGATCCTCCCCACCCCCAACTGAGCTTTATATGTGGTTTTATTTATTTATTTATTTATTATATTTATACCCCGCCTTTTTTCCTGCAAGGAACCCAAGGCGGCTTACATAATCCTCCTCTCCATTTTATCCTCACAACAACCCTGTGAGGTAGGTGAGGCTGAGAGTCAGTGACTGGCCCAAAGTCACCCAGTGAGTTTCATGGCTAAGCGGGGACTAGAACCCAGATCTCCTGAGTCCCAGTCCAACACTCTCACCACTACGCCACACTGGCTTTGTATGCCTTCAGACATGTCTGCACCATCCCATCTAGTTTGGCCCTTATTGAGCCTCTTAGAAGACAATGTAAATGTTGATAGAGCCATTACATTTTTTAATGTAGTCTCTGGAATTAAAAAGGACGTTTTCTATTATGACATGATATTCCTGCGCTGACAATGAGAATCCAGTCATGGAGATTTGCAGGACCCATGCTGGTTCTGAGTCCTCCTCCTGAACACACATTGTGGGTGAGCAGAGAATCCCAGTAGTTCAGCATGAAGACCCTGGTGCCATGGCCTATGGGATTCAGATATGCATTGGATCTGGTCTATCTCTAATGCAGTGGTTCTGAAACTCCCCCCCCCCCAACACACACACACACATCATGGACCACTTGAAAATCGCTGGGGGGGGGGGGGCGGGCGCTAGGCAAATATAGATATAGAGTTCTACAAGTTGCAGCACATGCACAATTCATACGATACCTTTACAAGCATGGAGAAACACCTTATTTCCCCCCACATCCCATCTAATGTGTCCACTGCTATTCTGAGTACAGCATGGGATGTAGCTGCACAAAATCCAGAGGTCTCTCTTGAGTGGTACATGTGACATCTCCACTTCTGAGTGACACAAGATCTCCCCCACACCATGCAAAGGTCACAGATGGTTACGCCTGTACGGGTTTCAGATGAGTTGTGTGCGTGTTTAACTTCTGACCTTGTGCTACATGCACTATTCAAGAGAGACCTGTGGATCTTGTACAACCACACCCCATGCTGTGCTTAGAATAGCAATGGACATGTTAGGTGGGTAGAGTGGGGGGAGTACAGCATTTCCCCATGTTGAGGTCTGAGTGCTTGGAAAATGTCATCTGCACAACAAAAGCATTAGTTTGGGGGAAGACTTTGGGATTTTATACAGCAAACACATCGGGCAGCATCTTATGCTGCCAGTGGGCCGCACTACTAGCGCAATGGGGAGTTAGCGGTTCTTGATGCAAGGTCAGCGAAGCTCACAGAAGGGAACTCAGCTGCCCTGCCCTGATCTGGAAATGAGTGTTTCTGCTAGTTTCCAGGGTTACTTTAGGAAGTGCCAACTCCCTGTTGTGCTAGCGGCGGACCCCAGTGGTGCAACGGAATGAGTGGGAACGCAGCAGCAATATTGCAGGATGCCCCCAGGATTAACAACGCTCTACTTATGGTATGAAAATAAGGATTGTGTGCTCACACATCAGACCAGGAATTGGTTTCTTGCTTTAGCTTTATGCTCAGGATCTAAACCATGTTTTCCCAGAAGATGTTTGTCATTTGTAAAAAGCATGTTAAAATTAAGCAAGTGTTTGCTGATAGGCATAATAGTCTTCAGCAATGCTTACCACAAAGCAAGCCTTCCTCTCTAATCAGTCTGCGAGCCATAAGAAAGGAGTCTGTGTCATTACTCTTGCCCCACTGATCTATCACCTAAAAAGGAAACAAAAGATGAAAGAATGTGGGGTTTCAGGCAGGGCTGGCCCAAGACCTTTTGCTGCAAGAGGCAAGGGCAAGATGGCCTTCCCATTCCATGCACACAGAGGCGGTGTGTTAGGGGGCAGCCCACTGGAGCTGGAGCCCCGAATCTTTCATTCGGAGTCCCGAATCCCTGGGAGGCCCTCTGCCCCACCACCCTGCTGTCCATGGGCACTCGCTGAAATAAAGGTCCAGGGGCCCTGATGATCTCTGTTGCATCTGATCCCCCTGGATAAGCTGGCTTTTTGCCCACATGTGCTTCACCTCCTGCTGCCCCGCCTTGAATCTTTCTGCCGGAGGTTTTTTTTCCTGAAATCAAATGCCCTCCTCTCCCCTGTCCATATGTCCTTTTTTACAAATAGGGGTGTCCTTAGGAGACAGGCTCCTTTAAACACACACACACACACACACACACACACAGACTTTAGAGCATATGTAAATTAGCATATGCAAATGTGTGGTTTTGGGGGGGGGTTGTCCTGTGGGCCTGAGGCCTGGATCTTTTTGGTACCTAGCAGTGCTCCTGTATGTACAGAAGCCAACTGTGCTGGCAGCTGAATCTTACTTCAATGCTGGTGACAGGACCGCATCCTCTACCACACCTGACAGCAGCAGGCTAGTTTAGGCTGTGTAGGACAGGCTGTGTAACACACTCAGTTCTGTTCTCCGGCAGAGGGGAATGGTCACAAGGCGGAGGAGGAATGGTCAGGGGCTGTTACTGCTGCCCCCCAGCACTGCTACCTGAGGCAGTTGCTTCACTCTACTTAAAGATAGGATGGGCCCTGATTTCAGGGGTTTTCAGGTCTGGCACCTGTAGCCCACATGAGGCTGGAGGCAGATGATAAGTTCTTCAGAGAGTTGAAGGCAGTTTCAAAGAGAATCAATCAGAAAAAAACTAATTTAGTAATTTTGGTTTTATTTATTTTCAACTTATTGTTGGTAACCATCTTGAGCTTTTAAAAGAAAAGGCAGGATATACACAGTTTAAATAAAATAACCCAACCAATAAAGCTCTTACCTGTGATAAACAGGTTTTTTGTTTGTTTGTTTTTTACAGATGTGTGTGTCATTTCAAAACCTGCAAAACTCTTCCCACTAGAGCAGTGTTCTCCAACCTTGGGTCCCCAGATGTTTTGGGCATGCTGGGAGTTGTAGGTCAAAAACATGACATCTGGGGACCCAAGGTTGGAGAACACTGCACTAGAGGGACAAAAGAAATATACACACACAATGTGAGAGAGATGCCTCTCTCATGCCACTTTCAGCGAAGCTGCAATCCTATGCACACATACATGGGAGTAAGTCGTAAGAACATGGAGAACAAGAGCTCCGCTGGATCAGACCAAAGGCCTATCTAGTCCAGCATTTGTTCACACAGTGGCCAACTAGCTGCCTTGGGAAGCCCACATGCAGGACCTGAGTGCAATAGCACCCTGCCACTCATGTTCCCTGGCAATTGGTATATAGAGCCATACTGCCTCTGGAACCCCATTGAAATCAGTGAAATTTACTTCCAAGTAAACATGGAAAGGATTGGGCTGTTGAAAAACTATTGTCTGTCTCCAGCCACAAAGGGCTTTTCTAGATGAGGCTTTTAACCCACCACTTTACTGTGGCTTCTGCTTCCAGATTCTTTGTGGAATTAAGATTGCCAACCTCACACATTTTTCCCAGGCTTTTGTCCTTCTCTGCTTTTCTATATGTTCTGCTACATA